>OW799233.1:53844090-56382840 GCA_941918925.1 Phyto melanocephala
CAATTGGCTTAGTTGGCATTGGTTGATATGTGGTTTCAACAAGACGGAGACACATGCCACACAGCTCTTGAAACAATGGACATATTGAAGGATGAATTCGGTTTATCTCTCGAAATAGCCCTGTGATTTGGCCGCCAAGATCATGTGATTTGACGCCTCTTGACTATTTCTTGTGGGGTTGTGTGAAGTCGTTGATCTATGTCGACAAGCCAAATACGATTGAAGCCTTAGAGTATAACATAACACGTGTTATTCATGGAATACAGGCCCAAATGCTCGAAAAAGTGGTGCAAAATTTGACCTTACAAAGGGACCATTTAAACCGGAGCCACAGGCAACATTTGCATGAAGTTATTTTTAAAAAGTAAATGGTAAAGATTCGATTCTAATAAAAATTTTGAATATATGATGCAAATTTGAGTGTTTTATTAGATTAAAAAAAAAACTACGCTTAAAAAATCACGCTTTAGCATCACAATTTTTACTGCATATGGTTCCAGCTAAAACACAACCACAACGCCAAACATTTCTTTTTATCCGATTGTAATGAAGCTTTGCACACTCCTATTTTACTGTTTAAAATTTGTATGCAATTTATCTTTTTTTTAAATATAAGTATTTATTACTTATTACTTCGGCTACACAAAGTTAAAATTATTTTCCAACTATCCCTAGGCACACTCCCTAGTCATACTCTTCAGTTTTCGTGATAATGAAAGTGAGTAGTATCACTTTTGGTTTCGTTTAGAGACTAAGAATAAAATAATAGCAAATTGAACTTTAATCAAATAATAAATATTGTTTTGCATATAAAAGTACAACACAAAATTGGTGGCGGGTATCAAAGATTTGGCACAACTGAATATTACATTCTTACTTGTTCGATTTGTTGTATGTTGCTTTCCTAAAATATTCGAAAATTCGAAATAACTTCTTTTGTCAAAAGACCACAGATATATACATATATTTGTGTATGTACACATCAATGACCACAAGTAGAAAGGCCCTAACTCGAATTTTTTACGAAATTAGGTTTTTTACTGATTCCAATATATTTCACACCAATACAAATCGAACCAAAAATTTAGTGCAATAGTTTCAAAAATAAAAGTTCAACAAGCAAATTTAACAAGGAAGTTACATCATAGTGATAAAATGTTTATTACGTAAAGTTACAATTATTTGAGTTAGGGCCTTTCTACCTGTGTCCGACGATATGTGTTAAATTTTTTTCAAGTTTAAAATACAAAATAGTCATGTAAGTGAACATGGAGTATAACTTTTCACAAGTGAAAATACATATGTATGTACATTATATACATACATTAAAAATAAATATTTAAGTATGTATGTATAAATGTATATGAATATGTGGGAGTACTTGTTTGTTCAGTAACCACTTTACCAAAACCAAATCTAAAAATATAAAGGACACACAAAAAGAAGAAACAAAATCTAAAGCCGGCATATAAACGATGTTTTTGCAACTTTTGCACAACATATGTACCAAAATTGTGTGTTCAAATATGTTGGACAACCGAAAATTTGCTGACGTCCTATAATATATAACAAAGTTTGTGTATGTGTAGCAACAGCAGCTCTCAATTGAAATTGTTGCTAGACTTATGGTTTTAGAATTTTGTATCATTTTCGACCATTTATTGTCGTCATCACTTGTGTCACAGTTAACACATAAACCCTTCTGCCTTTATTTCGTTCTAGAGCATTACAAAGTATTATAGTATGAACTGGTTGGATGATTTGTCTTTCTTTTGTATATTTGTTGTTGATAAAGTTTGTGAAAAAGAAAAGTTACTGGTTAGCTTCAAATTAAAAAAAAAAATAATAATAATAATACGTTTAATTACTTTCTTAAAGAGAAATGATAAAAATTAATCTTATTTACAAATACAATTATTGCAATATAACGATGCTTGCTATTTAAATCCTGAATTAGTTTTTATACCCGTCATCAAAAAAATGTTGTGGGGTATATTCATTTTGTCATTCCGTTTGTTTCATTTCAGAGCACATAAAGTATATACTGTCGGAAACGGGGTTCAATTTTATGACGATGGAGCTATGTCCGTCCGTCTGTTGAAAGCACCATAGAGGACGGACCAAAAAATCTAGGGGGCTCAAATTTTGCCAGAATATTTCTTATACACAAGGTTTGTTTGGTATTGAAAATGGGCTAAATCGGAATATTAGGAAGAGAGTTATAGCTCGTAATAAAAGAGTAGGTCAAAAAAACCGTGTCCTTCGAACATCGAATAAAATGGAATTGTGTCCAAACGCATTAACGTAGACTCATGAAACTTCGAATGTATATTTCCTGAGTAAAAATAATATTTTGCCCTGAAAATTGTTTAAATCTATGCATTAGGAAAGGAGTTATAGATCAAAATTTACGAAGATGTATACCGCACAGTGGATTTTTCGGTATATTCAAATTTAAAACGGAATAAAACTAACAAAATTGGATGTATGATTCTGAAGTCTTGCGAATATTTCTTTTTTGGCTTGACACAAGTGGAAAATCAATGTGACATGCCCACTTTAACGCCTACTTCCAATATAACGCTTTATATTAAATTCATATAATTTCTCTATGAATAAAGATTTTGGAAGGATATAGGACTATATTGAAATATATAAGTTGTATTTATTAGCAGAAACTTTATTGACATGCCTACTGTAACGCACACTTTTCACGTTATCTACTATTAATGAAATTTAAAGGTCAAGCAACTGATGAAATTAGAAGTATGATGAATACTTAGAGTTGTTTAATATCTTGATTCGTTAAGTTTCTGGTCTCCGAGCCACAAAACAAAATGAGGTTTAACATTGCTGTTAAATATTTTAATTTTAATGGATGATATAATATTTGAATACCTCTAGAATTTATTTGGGATTCTAAATGATTTTTTAGCCTTAGCCAGCCTGTTCTAGTTATCCTCGGTAGCACAACAGGAAGTAGCATTGATGCTTCCCAGGTAACTGATGAATGTTACATCTTTTTGTCCCGTCTACGAGAAGGTATCATTGGTACTTTGTGGTATCATTTAACGGCATTAATTATGTTTTTTTACTTCTGCCCACGCTGTAATTGCATTTAACATTTGTTGCAAAACAATGCTGAAAAAAAATCTTATATATTATTAGGAAAATAGATTTTTCGTTGCGGAGTTTATTAACACTCACATTATAATTTTTTTTTATAAAAATGTTCATTAAAATGTGCACATCACATTTATCTTAATTAAAATTGGTGCAGTATTTTTTGAGTTATAATCGTTTAAAGTTGTTCGAAACATAAATGTGTGTAACAAAACAAAATATAAAAAAAAACATGTTGATATAAATTGTGTTTGCGAAGAGTGTTTTTTTTGTTTATGACATAAAAAATAAAACAGATTACGGTTGAGTGGATCGAAGGCAGATGTATTTTAATATAAACAATTAATTCAAATCAAAATGGTTGAAATCAATTTTTAAAAGCTCCCACATGTTGCACAGATCTGTATATGGTAACAATCTCTTGGAAATATTAGGAATTAAGGCTGTATTGTAAACCAGCACAAAAGCCTCATAACTTTCTGAGATATGAGCAAATAAACACAACTGACTTTTGCAGCCTTCGGATTATTTATAGACACGTTTGTTCCTTAACTTAATTATGATATGTCTCTAGGACTATTCGTAAAAATTTTGAACAAATCGGTCAGTAATCGGCAAAACCATTTGGAAACAAAATAAGGTCATTATTAGTATACAATCATATATGAAGGAAGGGTATTATCGAATTCGGCACGGACGAATATAGCACTCTTACTTGTTTTATTTATATCGGTTATTAGGTGCAAATGCAAGGATGAATACTTTTTAAGATTGTATGAAAGAAAGCACCGTATGCTGTTCATAAAAATGAAATTTGTTTCCCATTGTTTAGTCATAATAAAGATTATCATACTTTTAGGAGGGGGAAGAAAATCAAAAGTATGATTTAATATTTTAATACGTGTAGAATATGCAAAAACATATCAATATCAACCGTAACAAATATAAGCCTGGTTAAATATTGTTTCACAAGTGAAAGTGTTAGTCTCTTTGAAAGTATGTATGTGTGCGGACACATACGTATGAATGTACGAGTTTGTAAATTCTTAGAAACACACGCAAAAACAGTGCAAGTGTGTTAAGTTTAAAAATAAAACAATAATTACGGAAATCGTCATAAAGTAAATGCGTACACACAAATATTAAAAACACGTTTACACATCTACACATATAAAACATTTATTTTTATGTATGTAAACTAAATAAGAAATATACATAAAAAAACAAAGAAAAAATGAAAATACAAGTCTTTTTAAATCACTTACAAAAACATGAACCATTTTTTTATATTTTTTGCAATCACGAGGGAAAACCGCAAATGCATGACAAACATAAAATAAAGAGCGTGTTCACAGTGAACGGATCTTTCCTTATACACGTAAGCACGTATGCACGTTGTTTTAGATTTTCCCTATTTTGCCAAAATCTTATAATACGTTTTGACCACGTAAACGATATTAAAAACATTTTGGCAAAAATATTTAAACTCTATGCTCGTTGATTTGCTTTTCTGTATGAGTGCCGGTATAAGAACGTCAAGGGCTGTGAGCATTTACCCTGCAGTACAAACTTATCAGTCGTGTTTTTTTTTTATTAAGTTTGCTTTTGTTGTTTTTTATTTATGTATACTGAATAACGAACTATGTTTTTGAAAGGTAATATCAAAATAATAAGATAATTAGCACTTGGGCAGTTTCATTTGTGGAAACTAAAATTATTAATTACTTATTTAAAAAGTTAACAGAAAAAAATTTTTGTATACTTTTCAGTATGACATTATGGTAAATTGTTTTGGTCTAATTTATACTCTTAAAACAGCTTTATAAGGTGTTAATAGGCAAAAAATAAAAAAAAACTTAATTCATAATCATTAAATAGCGCTATTAAGCTCTCATTAAACGTTAATAGCTTTCCGATATATATTGTAGCTTCAAACCTACTTTAAATGAAAAGTGTCAAAAAGGACAAAAGATGAATAAAAAAAGTGATGAATGTTTAATGTAATCTAATTTCTACAATCAGCAAGTTATTACATAGAAGTTATTTTAAAATATGTGCATAATAATTAGAAATTTTTTTTTCAAATGAACAAAACATCCTAGTGTTGTACAACCAACAACAACTAATTCGGTATTTGAATACTTGCTGTACTCATAGACATAAATATATGACTGCTTAGATAATCGGTTAGTTGATGTATGCATCACTAAACTTAAACAGACAAAAAAAAAAAATACAGTGTTGCCAATATGCAACAACAAAAGTAACACAATCGTTTAATAGCTAATTTCGTTTCATTAAACATTTAAAAATAATAATTCTTATAACTGGTTTTAAGGCAAAACGTGTTTAATAACTAATGTAAACATAAAGCCTAGAATAAGATATTTTTATGAATTAGACCGTTTGTATATACTTTTGCTTTTTCCAACGGCAACTAATTTACAGTTACATTAATATATACTGAATGGGATAATGTATAATGTAAAATATCCTTTAAGGTAAACAGTTTGTAAGAAATTTCTTAACAGCTTCGTTTAATACAAATAATTTGGATTATATTGTTAAAGTTGTTATAAATCGATGCAACTACAAATTAAAGGTACGAACATTAAACATTAACTACAGGGTACACGGTTGTTATTTGCTAGCATTCCCTTTGCTGTTTATGAGCGTACGTGTAAATGACATGTAATTCCTAAAATGTTTAAAAAGCGGTAAGCCTTTAAAAATAAATTAATAGAAAATCTGTTAAGGCGTATGAAAAACCATATGTGAAACATGTACATATGTAAGTATGTATATGCAACGTGAAACACGTATTAAAGTATGTATATATGTATATACAACGTATGTATGTGCAGAAAAAGTTTTGCAGTTTACGTTGGCTAATAGTTAAAAATACTTTAAATTATATTGTCCCTCTCACGTATGATGGCTTTTAATTATTGTTTTATAGCATTTTTATGTCCCACTATACAATTGGTAGAGTGCAAAAAATGTCTTTAATACCAAAAAGTGATTGTTGAAATGTTTACTTACTTAAGGAGCTAATACACGGCATGTTTTTTACATCTGACTTGTCTAATTCTCCACTGCTAATACAAACATGTCGTGTGTTACCTTTAAAACATTACTTCTGTAAAAAAACATGTGTTGAGCCATCTGATATAATTTCAATTAGAGCGCGCTCTATTTTCTTCTGTCAAAACATATGACATCAGCCGTTGGCAGAAATCTCTGCTGCTGCAAAGCAGTCAGCGTAAAAGTACAATTTTGACAGACATGTAGATTTACATAGGTGTCACAAATTTTAAAGTCAGATGTAAAGAACATGCCGTGTATTATAGCCTTTAGTGTTACTACTCTTCAGCGAGCACTTGTACAGGGTGGACCAAAAGTCGAGCCTGCGTGTAAAAATTGAATAACTTTTTTGTTTTTTGAAACAAATAGAATTGATGGAATTAAAGAAATTGATGGTGCTAAACAATTAAAATTTAGCAATTACAATTGCATTGGTGCATTAACAAAATATTCAAAGTGTCGTATTGTCATAATGTCATAAATTTTCAAAATTTTATAAAAAATTTAGACATTTTACTCTAAACAATTTAATACCATTTTATACACATTATACATTTTGGAAACATATGACAATACGGCACTTAGGTTTTATTGTGAATACATCATATGTGTTCTACTTATCACATATATATTTTAAACTCACAAGATAGCACATCGCTTGTAGGTTGTCAGATTTAACAACAGTTGTATTCATTTTGTTAATCATTGCTCTAATAATATTATGTATAACATATACAGCAATTTTATATGTACATGTATGTATGTTCATTAATATAACGTTGTTAAAATACTTAAGAGATGGAAAAATTAATTCCGTTTCGTTTTTTTCTAAAATGATAATATGATGTGAACTTCTCAGAACTTACAACTCCTACTATCGTATTGTTAATTGAAAAATTGCAACACAATTAGTTTTATTATTTTATATATAATTTTTTAAATGTTTAATTTGTTTTTATTTATATACTAGCCAAACCCGGCGCGCGTTGCTACGCCCCTTAATGAATCAATTTGCATTCTGAATTTTTATTGAATATCAAGTGCAAAAACCTAAAAACTATAATTTTTTTTATGGGCGTGGCACTGCCCACTTTTCTAATGACGAAAGTGTAAAGTCATGACAGCTCAGTATTTTCGCAATGTTTCAGAAAATTCGGTCCAGTGCAAGTAGCTTAAACTGATAACTAATTTTTTATGGACGTGGCCCCGCCCACTTTTTCAATCACGAAATTATAAAGCCATGACAGCTCAATATGTGTGCAAAGTTTCAGAAAAATCGGTCCAGTGCAAGTACCTCAAAATTAAAACTTTTTTAGGGGCGTGGCCCCGCCCACTTTTCTTATCACGAAATTATTTAGTCATGACAGCTCGATATGTGTGCAAAGTTTCAAAAAAATCGGTCAAGTGCAAGTAGCTAAAACTGATAACTAATTTTTTATGGGCGTGGCTCCGCCCACTTTTTTTCACCCATAAACACTCCCTGGTATGTGTATAACAACTTACCCAAGTTTGAGCCCGATCGGTTTTACAGTTTCGGAGTCTATAGCTAACACACACACACACACACACACACACACACAGAGTTTCACTTTTATATATATAGATATGTAATTAACTTTCGGTTTGATTGCTCAACTTTAGTAACATTGAAGTTATAAATTATTTCGTTGGTATAGCATACTTTACGGATGCATTCAAAAACTATTTTAAACCCTTCACCAGTGGTACCATGAATGTACATAGCTTTGTCATTCCGTTTGTAATTTCTACAATATTGATTTCCGACCTCACAAAGTATATATTTTCTAAATGTTTATGACCTAGGGAAGTCGATGGTTGTCTGCTCGTATATCCCTCTGTTCGTGTGTTAGTTGATATCAACTTTTAGAAGCCCTCACATGTTGCTAAGATCTGTATTTGGTGTCAACCTTTTGCAAATATCCGGGAATGAATCGATGTTGAAATTCAGCATGATTGCCCTATAACTTTCAGAGATATGAGCTAAATATTAACTATTGCCTCTTTTTTTTTGCCACATTTTTAGCCCCAAAAATTTTAAATTATAAGCTAAAGTCTCGAAAAATATATGCACCAAAATACAACTGCCTGGAAGTTCATCATGAAAGTTTTTAAACGAAAAACAATATTTTTCGCTAATCACAAATTCAAAATTTATGATGTTCGCCGCTACAAAATGACGTATAATAAATTTATACTATATGGGTGAAATCTGGTATTAAAAAAGATATCCCCATTGAACTCCACAACATTATTATCAAATGAAATGACTTGACCAGCAAAATACAGTAAACAATGAAAAATATTTATGTCCAAGTTCTTGACAAGTAGAATACATGTTAAAAATTTTTAAAATCCAATATTGTGTCCGAAACAAAAGGACGGATAATTTGTATGCTTGACCTCATCAATCTAGATATCATATAAAAGATGCTAATTAGTACAATACAGTTAATTATGTGAAAATTCAAAATCTAAAATGGCGTTAAAAAACGAAGAAAATGGCGTTTAGCATCAAATCTGATATGTAAGTTACGAGACGAAAGGATCATGATTCCTATTACGTGATAGTGAGGGGTATTATCTGATTTGAAAGCTCGAATAAGGCACCCTTACAAGTTTATTATAATTTTGTCGATGCAATGAATGTATATGCAAAGTTTTTCAAAATTCGGTTAGATATAAGTGGTTGAAAAGTTTTTCGAAAACAAGTTATAACAATTACCCTTAAACTTTACACTTACTCATGATTATCAAGAGCTTTTTAAATTTTTTTCTTTTAGGTTTTATTTTTCGTGAATATGTACTTCAATGATATGAATTATTTCATTTGATTGAATTGAATTCATTCAAAGAATATTGCTTTTAGATTATAATAACCACAAATGTGTTTTTATCTTTTATTGACTAGGGTGAAGATCATCGATAAATATATGATTCATGACGTTTGAATAAAAAAACTTGAAAAGAGGAAAGGTTTTATAATTATTAAGGCGTCAACTACACAACATTAAAAATAAATTTCAGAAATAATAATACCAAATGTATTCGTATAGTTTAAGTTTACGATCCTTAGAATTTGGTAATATTATTTTTGAAATGAAATAAATTTATCAAGTTATCTGCATTATAGTTTTTTTCTTTTAAATAAATCTTTGTTTAAGTTTGGTTGGTCATAAAGAAAATTCAAATAAAATGTTTTGTTTTTCAGTTCAACATTGGATTTATTTTTTAGCACTTTTTTCTACTCTGTTTAAATGAGATTACGGACATCAACTATTATTACTATAATGTAAATTTATCAGTTGTTTGTTCTTGCACAGTTAAACAGTGCCAACTATTTAAGCGGTATTTTTCCTTGCTATTTTTATAGGTAAAAAGGACATACAAAAACAAATAATCTATTTTGCCATGTTATTACAAACAATAAAGAAAACAAAGAGAAAAAAGTTAAACAAAAAAGAGGTTGGACAAAAATTTAACACACGTTAAATTGGAAAGAAAAAGAAACAGAATGAAAAACAATAACTGCAACCTATTGTTGGCCAAGAATGGAGAACAAGAGGCTGTTTTCAACAAACAACCGTGTAGTTGTTATTACTACTTCTAAAATTGCTGTTGTTGTTGGCGATGTTGTTACTGTCGTTGTTATAACATACATATATGTACAACTTGAGATCTGGAATGCAAAGTATCTTGGCATGAATTTTATCAAGCACTAAATTTTTACGGAAACTTTAAAAAATTCCATAACATACCAACATATTTGACATGTTTTTTTAAATATTTTTTTCGCTCTCTCTCTAATATAAAAAAATGCACAAACGGCTCGGTACACGATACATAACATCTTAGATTCATTGACATACTCACACAAGTGTAAAAAATAAATTTTCAGTACCAGCTAGAAAATAATGGAAATGAATACAATTTGTATTTTTGAATTCGCAATCATAAACTTCTTGTATAATAAAAGCTTGTTTTTTTTCATAAAAAAAAATATGTATGAATGTAAGAACTATAACAAAAACAGATTGTTAAAAAATATACGTATGAGTGAGTATTCACACATTCCCTTAAATGTTTTTATAGTTCATACATACATACATACATACATACATACATACATACATACATACATACATACATATATTCATTCATACATATGAATATCGGTACTCCAAGAGAAGTTTATGTTTTCGAAATTTTTATCGTAAGTGGTGGGATTGGAGATTTTGTATTGAGAATTAAGGGAACGTGTAAAATAAAATGTTTACTAAAACTGATTTTTATTTTCACGTATTTATTTTTTTTAAAAATTGATCAGTAATGTATTTTTATAAAAATTCTTCTTATTATGAAAATTATTTAAAAGAAAATTGGGCAAAAACACATTAGTTTTACTTCCAGTCAGCAAAACAAATTTGGACAGAAAGAAGCCGAATTGACTCACCGAATAGGTACTTCTGTTGAGAAGGCAACAGCACCCTGAGACGAGACGTGGACTGAATCCACCATTCGCTCTGTTCTGTTGAGATGGCAACAGCACCCGAAAACTTCCGTGTTAACTGAAGTCCCGACCTAGGTCAGTCATCAGCGCTCTCTTCCGAATGGGTTTTCCGCTTGAAATATTCACAGCCACCACGTGTACTCCGAAGAGACCTCACCAATAATCAGACAGGACTTTTTTCTGGGGCTTACTGATTCCCGTGGTACCAGATGGGTCTCTGGTCAGCCTTGAGAATGTCTCTGACCAGAGTTAATTTTCTTCCAAATTATGGCCCCAAGAAGCCAGAGGTGTTGGTCTCACCTCTTTACCCGAGCTGGCAAACACCAAGGCCTGGAAGATGACCAAGGATCCATGCCTCTGGGGGGAGGTAGGTAAAATACAAATTTCTTGAACCTGGTACGTTAAGCTAATGTTGTAATAATGATAAACCCTTTTTTTGAACGACTATTTACTACCTTTAACTGACGCCAAGTTGTAAAAATGGCCCTAAATGTACAAAAAGGGTTAAAGTTTTTTGAACAAACTTTTTAGTACACACTTTCAAATATCATTTTAGCCTTTAATATCGGTTTTTCCATACCAATGTTTATCAAACCTTACTTGTTTCTTAACCACAGAACCATACATTTTAACCCCCCTTTTCATGCAACCTTGTAGCCTACGACCCATAATAATCAAGGTGCCTATCTTATACTCAAATTTATTGTAAATAAATTAAAAGAAAAGAAACTGATACTTGTTTTCTCTTTCTTTTCCCTAGTCCCTAAAATTGCAATCATATCTTTAAGATGCATTCATTGTGATTTAAAGGAAATATGTTCAACTACTATACCCTTAATACGAGAGTGTAAAAGTGTATTTACAAGTTTGTCAAACTTTAGTTTCTACAATAATCCTTATAGATATACGAATTGCTTTAGCTCTAATCTTTGAAAAACGATGAAAGATTTAATATTTATATAAATTAAGATTTTGCTTTAGCTGTGTTATTAGAATATTTTTGTTTAACTTGATAGCTGGTGTGACACGGTCTACCATCATAAAAAGTGCCTTCAAAATACGTATACTTTTTTCAAAAATACTATACTCATTTCCTTATGGAAATAAGATTTAAATATTCTTTTGTACTTTAACTAAATTAAATTTTTCTTTCTGTTATTCCTATACCAAGTGTTTACTCTTACGTCGTAAATTCAAATGTTTTAACTTTTGTTTTTTATTTATATTTTAAGTTAATTGTGTATTTTTTCTTGTTGAGGGTATTTGTTATTTTATTGGCCTTATTATTGTTTTTTTTAAGATTTATAAGCGTTTTTTGATAACACTGATCTGCAAAAAGTTTTCTCGCCTTTATAGTACATTTACACCTGCGCGAAATCTGGCAAAACTGAAATAAAATCTTGACGAAAATCTTTAACAAACGTTGCAAAACAGTATATTTATTTAAAAGGTAGTGTGAGAGGCTCTCTATACTCTTTTCTTCAAAACTTAAACTCCATATAAACAAGTAAGAGCACTATATTCGGCAGTGTCGAACTTATGATACCAGTTTTGTGTACTTTTGTAGCACAAAATTTATAATTTACCGCTACGGAATAATCTCTTTATTCTGAATATGTATCCCTTTCTTTGTATATCTTTGATATGCCAGTAAAATATTTTCGTAAGTTCAGTCTTTCAATAAAAGTGGGATTTAAAGGCATGTCAATAAAGTTTCTGCTAATAAATAAAACAGATATTTCAATATAGTCCTTTATTCTTCCATAAACTTTGTCCATAGAGAACTTATATGAATTTAAGAAAAACTGTTATATGTGCGTGTCACCTTCGTTTTCCGGCATAACAATGACATTGACTAGAAGGATATACGTAGCAAATTTGATCATCATCTAAATTTCATTAACAGTGGATAACGTGAAAAGTGGGCGTAATAGTAGGCGTTTCGAAGTTGTTGCAGCCTTTCAATGAAAGTGGGCGTTTAAGTAGGCGACTTGAAGTTGTTTCTACTAATGAATGCAACTTATATGTTTCAATATAATGCTTTATTATTCCAAAATCTTTATTCATAGAGAAATTATATGAGTTTGAGATCAACCGTTATATGGGAGGTAGGCGTTAAAGTGGGCGTGTCACCTTAATTTTCCGGCATAACAATGACATTGAATAGAAGCAAATTTCATTATCATACCTCCAATTTTGTCGGTTTTATGAGGTTTTTAATTTCATTAACAGTAGATAACGTGAAAAGTGGGCGTAATAGTAGGCGTGTCGAAATTATTTTTACTAATGAATGCAACTTAGATGTTTCAATATAGTCCTTTATTATTCTAAAATCTTTATTCATAGAGAAATTATATGAATTTTAGGTAAAACGTTATATGGGAGGTGGGCGTAAAAGTGGGCGTGTCACATTAATTTTCCGTCACAACAAAGCCTCTCACCAAAAAACAAAGTGTGCTAAATTTCCGAATCGTACATATAATTTTGTCAGTTTTGTTAGGTTTTAAATTTTAAATATACTGAAAAATACACTGCGCGGTATAAACTTTCGTAAATTTTGATCTATAACTCCTTTCCTAATGCATAGATTTAAGAACTTTTTGGTAAAAAATATTGTTTTGACTCGAGAAATATATATTCGAAGTTTCATGACTTTACGTTAATGCGTTTAGACACAATTGCATTTTATTCGATGTTCGAAGGACACGGTTTTTTGGACCTCTCTTGCATTACGCGCTATAACTCTCTTCCTAATATTCCGATTAAGCCCATTTTCAATTATAAACCAACCTTGTCTATAAAAAATATTTTGGCAAAATTTAAGTCCACTAGTTTTTTCGGTGCGACCTCTATCGTGCTTTTAACAGGCGGACAGACGGACGGACATAGCTAGATCGTGATCAAATCAAACCCCGATATGGGATATCGAAATGGATATTTCGATGTGTTATAAATGGAATGACAAAATGAATATACCCCCACCATTTTTATATATAAAAAAAAAGTCATAACATTGAAATTTTATCAACATATGAAATGATTGTTTGAAAAAAGTTCCAAGTTCTCCTTTTAGGTGGGTTAGAAAATTTGAAATTTCAAAACTTAAAACTTAAAGGGAAGTAAAAAAAATTTTAATTTTTGATTTGTTATGTTGCTTTTTAAAAGCTTTTATGATTGAAAATTATTTAAAAAAAATTTAATTTTTTTTTATAAATTTTTTGTAAAATATTGTTCACAAACCGCAAAAGAAGGTACATCGAAAAGACTAATAATTTCTAAACTGTAATTACTTTCTAATACTTTTCGTGACCTTACTGCCGCCTTAATGAAATCAGTGGATCGGACGACGCTGCTAACATGCTAAAGTGGTTGTGACTTGGTCTCGCTTTGATGATGTCAAAGTGTTCAGCAACCTATATTTTTTTTTTTATAAAATTTGTTTCCTCTTTCTTGTTAAATTTAAACACTCCTCCACGTTTTTTATGCCTTCCTCTTGCATTAACGATAATCTTTTTTTCATCTTCTGTTTATGTAGCTTAGATGGAATTATTAATAAGCCTGTCCTGTGTCAGTCGTACGATTTGCTTTCATGCATTTTGAATTTAGACTGGCATACATCATGAAAAGTTTATTTTTTATATCTACATATATATATATATATATATATATATTATCTGTATATTGCGGTATAAACTATTTTGTTTGCAGGTCAAATAATTTAAACTTGTGTAAAGTCATTTTTGAAGTGTCTTAAAACTACTTGTCTCGCCATCTTTCTGTATATATAAACGTATATCTATCTATTTAAATATATAAAAATCAATGTGTGTTTGTATGTTTGTTTGTGCTTTATAGACGATTAAACGGCTGGACCGATTTCCTTGAAATTTTTACAGAATCTTTCTGTATGTCTGGAAGGAACTAAAGGCTATACTTTGGTTTGAAATTGTAAGTGGGCGGGGTGCCACGCCCTATTAAAAAATAAGTATTAAATATTATATATCACGAAAGTTAATGCAGCTAGAATCTTCAAATTAAGTACGGTAAACTTTGACATCCACACGAACATTTGGGTAGAAAATGATCGGACTTTCAATAGTAGGCGTGGCCACATGAATTAAATACTAAATTTCGTATATTTGGAAAACGATATCGATTAGAGTACTAAAATTTTACAAGAGCAACTTTGACACCCAAATAAACATTTCTGGAAAAAAATGGGTACATTAGAAATAGTGGGCGTGGCAGCTCTCATAGTAATTGAATACTAAAATTCGGAAAGCCATAACAGTTAGAGTACCCAAATTTTGCACGAGAAGCTTTGACATCTATATGACTATTTTGGTAAGAAATGGATGCTTTTGTAATAGTGGGCGTGGCACCTGTCATATGAATTAAATACAAAAACTCGTATATCTGGGAAGCGATAATAGTTAGAGTACCCAAATTTTGCAAAAGACACTTTGACGTCTATATGATTATTTGAATAAGAAATGGTTTATTTAGTTGGCACTTGCAAACTAAATATATTTTTGAACTATACAATTTTTATTTCATTACGATGGGGGTGGTGCGCCATCGCAGTTGCTAGGTTTGGTGAGTACATTTATTTGTACATCTTGTATCTGCACATGAATCTACGGAGGACAAATTGACAGAGGATGTTGGGTAATCTTTAATTAATGTAAAACAAAAATCATATATCTTAACAATAACGATTATATGTTAAAAATTTTCCAAAAATGCATAACGTCATAACTAATTAGAAATATGTTGAAAAAGCTCAAATCTTTTGTAAACATTTTTTTTCAAATAAATTTCTAGCATAATTAAAAATTAAAAAAAACTTATAAAGATACTGTTGCTGTTTTGTGGAGAAACAAGTTAAGATTGATAATTAGTAATTTATTAATATTTAATGTTTTTTTTTCGGGTAAATTTTAATGTGAAAGCTGTTGACTTAATGTTTTCTAAGGTTCTTAAATAATATTTTTAATAACAAAAAGTAGATTTATGTTACCAGTTCTACGTATACATATGTATGTACATGCATATAGTTTTCCAATAGAATTAATTTTATTATTTAAGACGAATTTGGATAAATTTGCAATTATTTTTATAGTACACTGAACTGTAAATTTCACCACATTAATATTGTAAATCTCAAATAACGCAGTGTGGATGCTTTGTAATTTATTTCTTTCATTCCATAGAACATACCTACTCGTTCTCTAGGTAAAAGAATTGTACTATTACAGTCTGTACTTATATACATACATACATGTACTTGTATAAAATTTATATTTACTTTAGTATAAATATGTATCTACAGATGTTAGTGTGTTCATATGTATGTACATCTTGATGTACAAAGTTATATTTATATGATGTTTACCCTTGTTACATATGCAACACTTTATGCCAGTTTGCTAGTCCTTAACGTTTGAGTGTGTGTGCGATGTACGTGAATTCCCCAATCTACTGTTTGTTTGTTTATGTGGCTGTTTATATTTTCTCTCTTTTTTTTCGCATTTTTGTTTCAAAATTAAAGTTTCAGTTACGTGTTGTTGACTTTAATTGAATTTTATTTTAGCAGTTTTATTCTACTTGTTTTATTAAAAATAAAAAAGACTAAAAATTAAATGAATACAAAAAATACATACCAACTTTTTTATATGTCTATTTTGATTTACAGTGATTTTATTAATAGTTTAATTTTGAAAGTCTGCTCAAATTTTAAGCATAAGACATAAATATTTCTGTGTCCTTTACACTATGCTGCTTTTAAATTACAAAAACCTTTAAAAACTAATTACATGTTTATAAATCACTTGTCTTTCTTCCCAAAAAAAAATTTTGAACCTGCCTTAATCTATAATGGAATGTTTCATAATTATACCTAAAGAATTATTAAGGTTACGGCATGCTCACGGCAGCCATATTATATTCTCTATAATAATATTTCTTTATCAAAAACATTGTATTATATTTTTTTATTTTATTACTTATTTCGTTACAACAATCAAGCACTTGCTTAAATTTTATGATTTTATGTTTTCTGTTTATAAAACAGTCGATATGGTTGTCTTCAGAAATAAGAAAATTTTAAAAATTATTATGAACACATTTAAAATTACAAATAACCATTGAATGTTCGGTGCAACAACATGGTAGTTAAATATCAATCAAATATGTTTTATGAATAAATTAATAGTTAAAAAGTTTGGCACGTGAAAAATATAAACAATTTATGGAACCAAAACAGAAACGGAAACTAAAAAACGATAATTTGCTTTATAAAAAAGCAATGATTGTCAATTATATTTAGAGTCACAATAAAGATATTGCAAAATACTTTATTTAAACATAACAATGATAAATTCTAAGCATTATATGTTTTAACCACAATCATGCAATTAAATTGTAGTTCTACAACTATGATTACCACAACCATATTTTCGTACCCGCCACCAAAAAAATGGTGGGGGTATATTAATTTTATCATACCGTTTGTAAAACATCGAATTATTAATTTTTGACCCCATAAAGTATATATATTCTGAATCGGTGTTTCATTTCAGACGAAAAAGCTAAGGGGAACAAATTTGGTCAGAATATTTCTTATACACAAGGTTTATTTGGTATTGAAATGTGATAAATCGGAATATTAGGAATAGTTTTATAGCTCGTAATAAAAGGTCAAAAAACCGTGACCTTCCAACATCGAATAAAAGGGAATTGTGTCCAAATGGATTAACGTAGAGGCATGCATTTTCGAATGTATATTTCATGAGTAAAAAAATATTTTTCTCCGAAAATAGTCAAAATCTATGAATTAGGAAAGGAGTTATAGATCAAAATGTACGAAAATTTATACCGCACAGTGTATTTTTCGGGTGTACCACATAATTTCCAAAATCAAAATCCCCAAATCAAAATCCCCAAACACAAAATCCCCAAACACAAATTTCCCAAACACAAAATCCCCAAACACAAAATCCCCAAACACAATCGCGTGCGATTTTTAACCTAATTTTAATGTATTTTACACAGAAAATGAGGATTTTGTGTTTGGCATTATATCTGAAATTAAAAATCAAAACAAGTAGTATGATAAATTCACAAATATTTAATAGGTATGTCATGAATATACTTGTGAATATATCATATATATTTTTTTAAAATATTAATTTCGAAATGAACTACTTTTATAACGAAATATTTTTTTTCTTTATTGTTATATATTTCAGTTTAGTACTATTCATGACATACCTATTAAATATTTGTGAATTTATCGTACAATTTGTTTTGATTTTTAATTACAGAAATAATGCCAAACTCAAAATCCTCATTTTCTGTGTAAAATACATTAAATTTAGGTAACATCGTAAAAATGTGGGGATTTTGTTATTTGGGATTTATATTTGTGGATTTTGATTTGGTTTTTTGTTTTTTTCTTGGGGATTTTGTGTTTGGAGATTTTGATTTTGGAAATTATGTGGCACCCCCGTATTTTTCGGCATATTCAAAATTAAAAACGTAATAAAACTGACAAAATTAGATGTATGATTGTGAAATTTTGCAGTCATTGCTTTTTGATCAAATGCTTTGTATTAACGGAAAATAAATGTGACACGCCCACTTTAACGCCTATCTCCCATATAACGCTTTATGTTAAATTCATATGATTTCTCTATGGACAACGTTTTTGGAAGAATAAAGGACTTTATTGAAATATTTAAGTTGTATTTATTAGCAGAAACTTTATTGACACACCAACTTTAACGCCTACTTTCATTGTAACACTGTATTTACGAAAATATTTTACTGGCTTATCGAAGTTGTACAAACAAAGATGAGAGATTGTTCCATAGCGATTACTGTTAATAACAAAATAATAAATTCTGTGCTATAAAAGTACATCAAATTGGTGGTGACTATAAAAGATTCGGCACAGCCGAATATAGTGCTATTACTTGTTACTTTGGTGCTTGTGTATGAAGCTTGACAATTCTAAACTACCAAGAAAGTGAAACAATATATAAAATATTGTAACAGCTGCTCTTATAGGACTTCCGTGTTAAATATTTTTTTGACTAATACTATTGTTGGTTTGCAATATTAAATGTATGTCAAACTTTTTGTTTGTTAAAGCTTAGTCAAGAGTTTAGTACAAGTTATAATACTTTACCTAAAAAAGTTATAGTTTTGAGGTACTTGCACTGGACCGATTTTTCTGAAACTGTGCACACATATTGAGCTGTCATGGCTATAAAATACCGTGATTAGAAAAGTGGGCAGGGCTACGCCCATAAAAAAATTTATAATTTTGAGGTACTTGCACTGGACCAATTTTTCCGAAACTTTGCACACATATTGAGCTCTCATGATTATACAATTTCGTGATTAGAAAAGTGGGCAGTGCCACGCTTATAAGAAATAAGTTATCATTTTTAGCTACTTGCACTAAATCGACTATAATTTTGTGACTAGAAGTGCCCATAAAATGTTATAATTTTGAGGTACTCGCTCTGTACCGATTTTTCCGAAACATTCCACACATATTGAGTTGTCATAACTTTACACTTTCTTGATTAGAAAAGTGGGCAGTGTCACGCCCATAAAAAAATTATCATTTTCAGCTACTTGAACTTCACCGATTATTCTGAAACTTTGCACACATATTGAGTTGTCATTACTATACAATTTCTTAATTAAAAAAATGGGAAGTGCCACGCCCATTAAAAAAAGTTATGATTTTTAGCTTTTTGCACTTGATATTCAATATAAATTTAGAATGCATTTATTCATTAAGGGGCGTAGCAACGCACGCCGGGCTTTTCTAGTTGAATTTATAGAACTCACCTTTATTCAATTTTTGCGCAAAATTTACATGTATTTAGATGGTATTTTTTTAGTTTTTTGTGCAATATTTTTGTTATAATATTATTGCTTCTTTCTTACAAACAAAAAAGTGGCAACGTTAATCAAAATTTCTTTCTTAGGCACGTAAGTTCTAAAACAAAAACTAACTCTCCGTTTATACTATTTTTCTTTTTTTAATTATAGCAGATATTAAAATTAAAATTTGCTAAACAAATTGGTTATTTCTTGCAGTTGAAATTTTTACAATTTCTATTGTAAGAATCATAATTTCTTAGTGCTAACTATACACTGATATTGCGATACCTAATCCTTTAGTTACGAACATAAAATTGTTCTCTCACAATCAAACTATACGCTTGGCAACAGTTCTGGTATCCAAAACCGATACAGTTTTCTCTGTGTACAGAAGTAACCTTTTGGCTTTTTCCTTTTTTCTTATTTAAATTATGTTGTTGAATGTGGTTGGTAAATAAAATAATTTATGCTATTTGTAGTCCTTTGACAATTATACAAACAGTAAACGATTTTCTTTTGATTTGTTGAACATAAAAGAAAAATAAAAATGTAATTTTTATAAATGTTGCAGGACTTCTAGCACACCTCAATTTGTTTCTCATTTTTTTTTAATAATTTAAAATATAATAAAAATGGTCCATTTAACATTGTATGTTTATTTACTTAGTTTTTTTATACTGATTGTAATTTGGATTTACTTTTTTCATTTCACACAAATATTTGATAAATCTAATGACTGGTACTGTAATGAAAACGTAGCTTATATAGTTTTGTTAAAAACTTAACGCTATTAAAGTTTACTGAATTTCACTTGTTTGTTATCTTACTCAGAATAAATTAAACTGACCTTATTCACTGAAGCGATTGCAGGTCATCATCTTTAAGGACTTGATTCATTGAAATTATGTTGCTTGAATGTTTTTATCGCATTAACTACCTCTGAAGTTGCCCTTATACTACTTGCATATACACCCTTACTTTACATAATGACCTCAACTATGAATAATGGAATGTGTTGCAAAGAACACAAAATACTTGCACAACCTGACCAGAAAAATGTGTCAACATTAACCCCATTTATTTCAGAAGTTTGAAGTGATCAAGTATAAAGCAATATATGTATGCATCATTGGTTTTTTGTTGATGAGGTGTTTACACTAACACACGACAATTCCCGGCAGACAAAATAACTAGTATTTTGTTAGAAGTATATGGTAGTTGCTTTTAATTTCAGACAAGTTGCATATCTGCCCATTATTTCATGTATCAAACTATCGATTTTAACATTATGTTTTTATTTTAACATAGTAGCCCGACTAGTTGATTTGTATAAAGTTTATATACTCGTTTTAATACTAGTTATTGTAAACTAGTACAATTTAATTTACAGTTTAGTAGTAGTAACTTTTACAGTAACTTTTAGTAGAAATTTACTTCATTTGCTGCAGTCTAGTTACAACTATTAATATGACAGTTAAAAAAAAACTAGTTAAAAATTAGTCCAACATTACTTGTTTAATTCACAATCTCGTATTGTATACTGTATCGTCTGTGAACACAATTTCTGTTGTACCGATTGTATTGTTAAACATCAAAAGATATAAAACCGCCAGGTAAATAAAGAATCTTGATCATGATTCTTACTTATGCAGAGCAACAAAAAAAAAAATGTTAAAACAATTTTTAATAGTAAATTTTAATAAAGATAAAAAATTTAGTAAACCATTTGAGTTTAAACAAGTAAGAGCACTATATTCTGCTGTGTCGAATTTTTTATACCCACCACCGATTTGATGTACTTTTATATCACCAAAAAAAAAAATATATGTATATATATTTAATCCTTTAGTTCCCAGTGGAACATAGGGCACCAAAATATGTTAGTAAAACATTTTTGTAAGCTTAGTCTTTCAATTAAAGTAGGCGTTAAAGTAGGCGTGTTAATATAGTTTCCGCTAATAAATACAACTTAAATATTTCTATATAGTCCTTTATTCTTTCAAGCTCTTTGATACAAAACGTTATATGGGAGGTGGGGGTAAAAGTGGGTGTGTCAGAAATATATTTCGATGTGTTACAAACGGAAAATTAATATACTCCCACCTTTTTTTTTGGTGGCGGGTATAAAAATATTGTATATTAATTAGTTTGGAAGCAACAAAATACCAAAAAAAAGGTTAATTTATTCTGCAAAAAATGTTCGTTTTCCATCCATGTATACATATGCAGTATAACACTTTAAAAACATATAAAATGAAATAGTTTTGATATTTTAAGTGGTTCAATGGATACAACTGAAGTTTTGAATTTAATTACTTTAAACAATAAAACAAAACAGCATCATTGTGCTAACGCAATATCTAATTCTCTATCTTATCTATATGCCAATCTATACTAATCTACACTAATATGATAAAGAGGAAATGTGTGTTTGTATGTTATGAGTTTTCTTTTAAACTACTTACTCAATTTAAAAAATTTGTTCACCAATACTCTAGGTCTATCCTCCAAACGAACTTTATTTTTATTTTATATTTTAGGTGGGCATGGTACCTCCCATACAAATTGAACACATTTTATGACATATTTTGAGAACTATAGCAGTTATTACCTTCAAACTTTGTACGAGTAATATTGATAACAAGTTCCTTATTCTATAGTGAAATGCATAAGATCGGAGCAGTGGGCAAGTTATCCCCCATCCGAAAAAAATATATATTTGATGTCATATTTTATTCAATCTTTGTGCGAGCAATACTAACGACAATTTTCTTATTACAACCAAAAATTTTTACGATCGGAGCAGAGGAGTGTTATCCTGCCAAGAATGAAATACTCTCTATCACAATTATATAATATCCAACGAATAGTGATAGTAAAAATATTTAAATTTAGTTAAATAGCTTTAATATTAATGGATGATATGTAAAAGAGAAATTAAAACTTTAAAAAAGTAAAATTCATACACACAACTAGATATGTATGTGCGCATGCATTATAAGTACATAAACATATATCAGTTACGTGTAAAACATATAAAAATATAAAAAACGCAACAAATTTGCTGTTGGGTGTAGCAAAGAGTATCAGGCAAGCTAGTCCTTAATAATTTAATAATTAATTGAAGGATACATTTATGTTTTTTGTATTAATATTAAACATACATATAAACAAAATATATGATAGATATTTGTACATACATAATATTTAAGACGTGTAACTAATGCTAAAAGAGCTCATGAAGGAAAATATTCGGTAAAATTTTTATTTTTTTTTTTTCTAAAAAGCAAACATCAAACAAAAAAATCATACGAACTGAAAGAAAAACATAAATAAAAATATATTAAAACAATCTCAAGTACGTTAACAAACATATATATAAGCCCCTCAACATATGCAAGTTTTGTTTTGATTCAACTGAGTCTACGGGTGTATTTGTGTACATTATCCAAACAAGGAAATCTAGAAATAAATATTAAGAAAAAAGTACTTTTTTCAAGCAACCGACTGACACAGAATTCTATTTTTTATACTGCAGTTGTTGCTGTAGTTTTTCATCCTTTGCTCATTGTATGTTGTGCAACTATTGTATGATGATTTGGTTACATATGCTGGCAGCATAGATGCCAACACAAACAACTACAAAAAAAACAAAACACTAAATAAAAGTTGTACTAAAAAATAAACTACTTAACAAAAATATACATAGATATAATAAAAAGAAAGAAAAAATGTTGCATAAAAAAAAAAGTATGAATTTGCTTTTCAAGTATTGAAAATTAATCAAGAAAAATACAGAAAAATCAAAAGCAAAATAAAGTAAAATCAAATAAAATAAGCTTACAGTCAAGGACCTTTTTTTATTTGTTTTGCAAGAGCCTGTAATAGTTTTATTCAAGGCATATCCGTAAGGTATATGCATCGCGGCAACAAACACAACAATAAAAAACACATGTATTTTGTTTTTGTATATATGCCGGCATATGTCACACAATTTTTTTTTATTTTCTTCTTTAATTTGAATAATTTTTAAAAAAATTAAAAGCGAAAACTTTTTATTTATGGTTTTGTACAAGGTGGATTGAGATGCCTTGATTTTATACTTTTTAAAACGTTTAAAACCAAAGTTGGTAACGCTCAAGGCGAATTCATACAGATGAAATTATCAGCACATGATGATGGGGAAATACAATGTTTAAATTTGTTGAATTCTCCTTAATTCCATTTATTAATGCAGGAATGGAAAATTAGATTTTGGATTCCGAATTAAACATTTAACTTAATTGTGCTTTTTTGATGATAAATTCACCAACTTTATGTCTATTTGTTGTTATTGCACCATTTATAATGTGCTTCACAAACACCTATCTTTTTATACACTTCACCTGTGGTGCACAAGGGTATATATAGCTTTGTCATTCCGTTTGTAATTTCTACAATTTTCATTTCCGACCCCATAAAGTATATATTTTCTGAAAGTTTATGAATAGAGGAGTCGATTAAGCCCTGACCGTCTGTCCGTCTGTCCATCTGCCCGTCTGTCCGTGTGTTGGTTGAAATCAAATTTAAAAAATTTTTTTTAAAAAAATTTAAAAATAATATAAAAAATTAATAAAATATAAATAATATATTAAATAAAATAAAATTAAATTTTTTTGGCTCAGCTGGGATTCGATGCCACATTTATTCTAACCAGTATACGTACGTATTTTATATGAGATGAATGGTGATACAAGCAATTGTTATTGCATGACTACACGTTCTGAAGGGTATATAAGATTCGGTACGGCCGAATATAGCACTGTTACTTGTTTATAATACTGTTTGTAAATTCGTATTACTCTGTTAATAATATTGTTAAAAAAAGATACTTTAATTAAATGAAAAAAAGTATTGTAAAATTTTTTATATATAAATTTTGTATTTTAACACAAAAATTATATCTCTTCAGTAATAAAAAAAAAATACTACAAACACAATTAACAGTTAACTAACAGGCGTAACTAAACAATTCAACAGAATTTGAAAATATTAACTATTCAAATTTAATATCCACATAAAATTAACTCAGTTGTGCCGATCTCAAATCATCCTCAATTGTATATGAATAGTTTTTTGTATTAGTTATATTACGCTCACTTTTTTAATTTGTTGGTTTATACAAACCTTGTCGTAATTACAATTTCAACATAAAAAGAACCTGAGAAATAGGTGCAGCCGTTATCAAATTTTGATTTTCAACATGTATTAATACAAGAAAAGATATATACATGGAGATTTTCACAAGTTGTGCTCTGACATGTGCTCCATTTCTATTATTCAATATTTTTCAGTTTTTGCTATAAACATTTTTTTAAAAACTTTTAACAAAAAACTAGTTCTTACATAGAGAATAAAATAAATTACCGCGAAAATACAAATATTCGTACTTCACAATAGCAAATGTGCCTGTTCATTTGTCGTTCAGAATATTTAATGCAAAAAATTTTACTTTCTAACTTTTTTTTTTGAAAAATATATGACTTGAATATTTGGATTTAATAAAAAATTAAATTCAATGTAAGCACTTTGTTACATCAAAATACAAACCAAACGTATCATTGTGTGGGTTTGGCAATAACTGCATAATACCTGATAAAAAATCAAACAATGTTGTGAGGCAATACTTCCTAAAATGTATTAGCTTTTTAAATCTATTACAAAATCACACTATACACTATTTGTAAAACTATTTTTTTTAACAACTAAAACTCGTAATCGATATATTCTAACTTGATTTAGAAAATTATTTTTTATACAGGGTGGGACAAAAGTCACCATGAGGTTAAATAATGTAATAACTTCTTCGTTTTTACATATTTTTATTTATTTATTTTTTATTGTTTTAAATTATAAAATATACACAATGTAAATTTCTTACACTAAATGCGGAATATTTTCTGTCACCCAAATGACTATCTTATCTTTCATTTGATATCCATTTTAATGGGGTTGAGATAAGAATATACCCGCCATTTTGTTTACGGCACCATTTCGGTCTTTATCTTTTTCATACTACTAGACTAGTAGTCAAGCCCTTTTATTTGATATCAGTGTTTTGGGGATTAAAAAGGGCAAAGCCGTAATTACTATATTTGACCATTATATCCGCCATTTTATTCGGGCGCCATTTTGAATTTTAACTTTTTCATAGTTTGATATATTCTATTGGTAAAGTCCTTTCGTTTAATTTTAATATTGAGGGGTTTGAAGTGGGCACATATTTAATTATTAGGTTTGACTTATACAATATATAAGCCTTGATTTTGCTACCTATATCGCTCATCTCTGTTGTCCAGAAACTGAAAAAATCGATTTTCGTTTGTAAATTTTAGGAGAAACATTGAAGCATATGTCCGAATTTTTCAGCAATAATTTTCGAGACGTCGTTTTGTATTTTCGTTTCTTTAATAACCAAGGGCTGAAAAATTTTGTTTTATAATAAAATAAGATGCAGTCGTTGTTATTTGCTAATATCTCAGAAAGTTATTATGATGGATTTTAATAGCGACTTATACCCGAATATCTGCAAAAGATTGATACCACCCACATACAGATCTGTGCTTCGAAAAGTCCACCAAATCACGAACAGACGGACCTTGTTCAATCGACTTCCCTAGTCATAATCTCTCAGAATATATATACTTTGTGGGGTTGTATATTATAGAAATTCCAAACGGAATGACATACATATACTTATATGTATGTACCATTGGCACAGGTAAAGGTATAAAAATTTTTTTTAATCACAATTTAATGGCAGAGATATATGTATAACCAAAGCGCGAAGGTATCCCTCGTCGGTTCAGGCTCCTTAAGACCACTATAACTCTGTATAGGAAGTCGGATACCTCCGAACAATAATTATAAGTTTTATGGTATTCCTTTAGTTACAGATAAATGGGGGGGGTGGTGGGGTGGTGGTGTGGGTTGGTTGGTTGTCTTTTTATGGCTTCAAAAAGTTGATTTCAACATACACACGGACAGGCTGACAGACGGACAGACGGGCAGACTGACAATGTTTAATTGACTCCCCTATTCACAAGCATTCAGAAAATATATACTTTATGGGGTCGAAAATGAAAATTGTAGATATTTCACACGGAATGACAAACCTATATATACCCTTTTTACATACTAGTGTGTCTTGTGATAAAAAAAAATTTATAAAAATGCTAAAAGGGTAAGAATTCAAAATTTTTTTATTCTTTATTATTTCGAAATATTCACTTCAATTATTTAATATGAAGTTCTTAAAAAAAATTATTTGGTTCTCATAAAAAATAACAATCTATACTAAGTGTCACTTGTAAGTAACACTGGGTATTATTAGTACTTAATTTATTTACACTATAAATATATTTTGTATGCTCATATGCAACATAGGTTGACATTAGAATAGATTGGCGATATCTTTAATGCCGGTGAAGATGTAGATGATATGATTTTATTTCCACCTGATGAAGTGACTGATGAAGACAGTGGTGATGAAAATGAAGCTAGTATTAGTCATCTCCTGGTCGCATGCTTCGTTCTATAGTAGAACTGCAAAATGCGTTTATATGCACAGAAAACAGTGTACATAATGTAGATATAGATGAAATTATCGAAACTTTGCCCAAGAAGAAAATGAAGAACCACAGCACTATCAAAAACTGGGAAAGCACTATCTACAATACTTAATTTGCTTCTTGTGGCAAAGGAAACTGTGACGAAGAAACTTTTACTAACTTACAGGAAGAGATGACTGCCGTGGAATTTTTGAATTACTTTATAGCAAAAATCTTGTTGAGCTCATAGTTGATATGTGTAATTTGTATGTTTTACAAAGAAATCTTACACTGAATGTGACTGTTAATGAAATTAGAGTTTACATCGCAATACTGTTTCTTACAGGATCTTTGACGCCAAAGTGTATGAGAATATTCTGAGAAGTAAAGAGTGACACGTACAATGACCTAGTAATGAAATTCAACAATATCACCACTTTGCAGACAGTGCGTCCTTGCCGCCCAACTGCACCTACTCGCTGTGAATATTTAGTGAATTGTGAACTATACAGGATGCGTCAGGAACAAGTCTAAAGATGCAGCCGGATTTAGTCCTAGGAGCTGCTGTCATTTGAGAGCTCCACTCCAGATTGCCCCAAGATATGGGACCTTACAATTTGTATTTTGATAATTTTTTTACCGGTTATTATTATTTAAATACTTACGCGAGCAGAAAGTTTGGCAACTGGCACTGTACTAAGAATTGCAATATGCCAAGCTTAAAAGAAATGAAAAAATAACCAAGGGGTAAGCTATGTTATAAATTTTCCGAAGAAATCATTGCAGCTAAGTGGCATGATAGTAGTATTGTCAACATTGTATCAAACTGTCATGCATTGGATCCTATCACTAGAAAAATGTGTGCTAAGTGTAATATCGGTTTGCATATAAAATGTTGGTACAGCTTCCACAATAAATAAATTTAAATCATTTCTTTTAAAAAAATATATATTATTAAAAAAAATCATGTTTTATATCTATGAAAAGATTAAACCATTAACTTTACACAATGCCCAGTGTCACCTGTAGGTGACCGCCCTTTAACAAAAAATTGGGCGGTTTTATTTATCAAGTATATTTTTCTAATTTTGTTAACATATCTAATCTATTTTAGCCAAAAATAAAATAAAAACTCTTTTTATTTTGACCATGGGAGTTGAAGAGTTAACAACACAATACAATTTTATTTTTGAAACAAGATTGGGGCATTTTTTTACTTATACAGATTGCTAATCAATTTGCTACGTGAAGAGCTTCCTTGCCTTATCATAAATAATTTTTTATTATTTGGAATAACTCTTAAGCCATAAACCACGATTTAAAATTATTTTAGGGCCACCTATGTGTCATACCACAATTCTTTCATGCGTTAAAAAAAATGTTGCAGAGTTTAAATAAATAAAAAATTTACAAAAAAAAAAAAATTATTTATAATATGTATAAATTCATTATAAAATGTGTACGTATACATGTTCAATAATTTGCTCACCACTAAATGTCAAATCAAGTGTAATGTGTGTCCATTGAGCTTAAATTGATAAGCTGGCTTTGAGAGTGTGTGTGTTTTATTTGGAAACGAAAATAGAAAACAAGCATATGAAATACATATGCATACCCTGCAGATAACGCGGCTAGTTCATACACGTATGTATAGTATACTCTGTAATGGACTTAGACTAATCCAAAGATCACCCAAATATATAAAGAAAACGTGGTCGATTTAACATTACGATGTCCTAGGGCTGGAGTAGTCTCAAAACTACTCTTTGTCAATAGTCGATGGAGGACCTACACGACCATTCAACACGTCTTAACAACAATATATGTAATCGTTAAAACACGAACACTAGTCATTTAACTACAATTTCTTATTTAAAGATGATATGATCTATAACTGCATTACATAGGACCATGTTGTAAGTAGTCAATATAGTTAAAACTGACCACGTAGTTAAATTTTATCTGCAGGGTACAAACACACATGTACAGACATGTTCAATTGAATGACCGATTTTTGCTGATGTTGTTATTGTTTAGTGTGCAAGTGTTGGTGACTAGAATTGTTAATGTAGTAGCTGTCAGTGATTTTTGACAAATTGATTTGACATGGACCTCGTACAAATAATAAACTAAAAGAAGTAAATACATAACAATCATTGACTTAAGGCTAAACTAAAGCCTACAAAAAGAGAAGACTACTGACAGAATGTGAAAAAAAGATATAACAAAGCGAAGAAGAAGAATAATTATGTGTGTTGATATGTTCTCAAAATAT
The DNA here is from genome assembly GCA_941918925.1 of Phyto melanocephala. Classification (NCBI taxonomy): domain Eukaryota; kingdom Metazoa; phylum Arthropoda; class Insecta; order Diptera; family Rhinophoridae; genus Phyto; species Phyto melanocephala. The sequence goes on from OW799233.1 coordinate 53,873,591, forward strand.
GTCTCTGTAAAAAATAAATTATTTGCAAAAATCTGAAATGATATTTTAGTTTCTTTATACCCTTCACACAGTGAAAAAGGGTATATATAGGTTTGTCATTCCGTGTGAAATTTCTACAATTTTCATTTCCGACCCCATAAAGTATATATTTTCTGAAAGCTTATGAATAGAGGAGTCGATTAAGCCCTGACCGTCTGTCCGTCTGTCCGTCTGACCGTCTGTCCGTGTGTATGTTGAAATCAACTTTTTGAAGCCCCCCGACTTCCCTTGGACCCGGGTGTGGTATTAAAATATCAGAAATATTCGGGAGTAGAACGGTATTGAAATTCAGAAACATCGGTTCATAAACAACTGAGATATGAGCAAAAACCCACGACCACCTCGATTTTTTTTCACAAAAACAACATTACAACAACAACATACATACATACAAACGTGTATACTGGTTAGAGAAAACGTGGCATCGAATCCCAGCTGAGCCAAAAAATTTTTTTTTTTTTTAATTTTTTAAAATTTTTTTTTTAATTTTTTTTTTATTTTTTATTTAATATATTATTTATATTTTTATTATTATTTTTTTTTAATTTTTTTTTTATTTTTTTTTTTTAGTTTTATATATATTATATATATAATAATTTTTTTTAAAATTTTTTTTTTTTTAATTTTTTTTTTTTTTTTTTTGTTTTTTTAACATACATACGTGAATTTATAATTTTACAATGGGATGTTTTTATATATGTATGTTTTTATATGTATGTACGTATTTCATATGGGATGAATGGTGACACAAATTACTGTTATTGCATGACTACACGTTGGGAAGGGTATATAAGATTCGGCTCGGCCGAATATAGCGCTCTTACTTGTTTTTTTTAAATTTTATTTTGTCTTTATCTCTTTCTGCAACAAAATCCTCAAGGCATTCACAACTGAGAAAGTTTTCATGAACATAAAAAAGCTTTATAGTTTGTTTTTTTTTATACCCTTCACACAGTGAAAAAGGGTATATATAGGTTTGTCATTCCGTGTGAAATTTCTACAATTTTCATTTCCGACCCCATAAAGTATATATTTTCTGAAAGCTTATGAATAGGGGAGTCGATTAAGCCCTGTCAGTCTGTCCGTCTGTCCGTCTGTCCGTGTGTATGTTGAAATCAACTTTTTGAAGCCCCCCGACATAGGTTGGACCCGGGTAAGGTATTAAAATATCAGAAATATTCGGGAGTAGATCGGTATTGAAAATCAGAAACATCGGTACATAAACAACTGAGATATGAGCAAAAACCCACGACCACCTCGATTTTTTTTCACAAAAACAACATTACAACAACAACATACATACATACAAACGTGTATACTGGTTAGAGAAAACGTGGCATTGAATCCCAGCTGAGCCAAAAAAAAATTTTGTTTTATTTTTTTTATATTTTTTTTTTAAATTTTTTTTTTTATTTTTTGTTTAATATATTATTTATATTTTTATTATTATTTTTTTTTAAATTTTTTTTTTTAATATTTTTTTTTTATTTTTTTTGTTTTATATTTATTATATATATTTTAATTATTTTTTAAATTTTTTTTTTTTTTAATTTTTTTTTTAAATTTTTTTTTTAATTTTTTTTTTTATTTTTTTTTTTAATTTTTTTTTTAATTTTTTTTTTTTTAACATACATACGTAAATTTATAATTTTACATTGGGATGTTTTTATATATGTATGGTTTTTATATGTATGTACGTATATCATATGGAATGGTGATACAAACTACTGTTATTGCATGACTACACGGTGTGAAGGGTATATAAGATTCGGCACGGCCGAATATAGCGCTCTTACTTGTTTTAGTAAAACTTAGTGCTCGTGGTTAAAGCTTTATTTTATTCGCGTAATAAATATTTGCAGCATACATACATACATATGCAGGAGACTCGTTGCTAATTATTTTAATTGAAATTTATTTGCTTACTTCAATTTAAAATAGTGCTGTTGTTATCAGCGTTTAGGAAGAGGTACATATGTACTATTGGCAAAATTGTCACTTCAAGTAATTCTAGTACCACGAGCGTAAGTGGACCCATCTGGCAATGACAATTGTTAACAATCGTTTTTGAATCCTCCCCCCGCCCACTCTTTGAATTTTAATAAATTTTTCTTTACAGGAGTTTTGATCTTTGTTCATATTTATTAAATATTTGCCCAAATAATTATAACTATTATTTTGAATAACTATTTATTTAATTTGAGATGATTTTCTTGCATCTTGATTCATATTACCATAGTTAAATATTTCAATTGGTTTAAAATAAAGAAATTTGTTTTTAAATATAAAGGGTGGTTAAATTTTAAGGGCCGATGTTGAATGTGAACTTCACCTAAACGTCAAGTTTTTTTCATTTATTCATTTATTGCATTTAACATTTCTCTGTTTTTATTATAAAAATGGGCGTTCTGTAGGAGATGTGAAGACACCAGTGCATGATTGTACAGCTCGTACTGCAGAAAATTTTCCTGCTGTTAGCGATAGTGTGGCTGAACAGCCTTCCACTTAGCTAAACGTCGTGCCCGACAATTGCACCTCTCAGGCTCGTCGTTGATAAACATTATGCATAAAGACTTGCATTTACACGCTTACAGGGTGCACTTGAATCAAGAACTATATATAGCCTCTTGACCATTTTAAACGTTGTCAATGGCCAGAATTTTGGCAAGAAATGGCAACCGTGGGTGATCAATTTTCGAAGAAATTTATCTTCAGTGATTAGGCATATTTTAACCTCAGTGGATTCCTCAATAAGCAGAATTGCCGTATTTGGGCGAATGATGGTCAAAGAGTGATTGTTGAAAAATTAATGCACTAACAAAGAGTGGCTGTTCGGTACGGTTTATGGGCTTTCTAAAATGAGATCGTTCAGGCAGTTACTGTGAATGGTGAATTGGAAGATATGGATGTGGACGATAAGTGGTTTCAGCAGGTCGGTGCAACTTGCCACACAGCTAACGAAACAATTGCTCTTTTGGGCGAAAAATTTAATGGCCATGTTATGTCACGTGTTGGCGCTGTCAATTGGCCGCCAAGATCATGTGATTTAACAACGTTGGACTTCTTTCTTTAGGGTTATTTGAAAGAAGCCAGCAATAATTCAAGAGCTTATGAACCTCAATTATGCCTCCGCGTCATCGAAAATTTTGACCATCGGATGGAGGTGTGCCGCCGAGGTCGCGGCGGACATTTGGCCGATAATTTGTTTCATACATAATTGAACCATACCAGTTTTATTATACTAAAAAGAAATAACCATAATTTCTTAAATAATTTGTGTTTTATTCAAAATCAAGATCGGCCCTTAAAATTTAACCACCCCTTACATTCACTTGTTTGAAGCAGTAACTAATACAAAGTCTCATCAAATGTTCTTTTATTTGTTTGATTTAGTTTTGAATATGAGTCACTTGTTGAGTTTAGTTTTACCAAATCTTCTATATCTTTAAATGTGCCAGCATAATGGCTTTAAGTTTGTTTAGTAATTTAATTTAGTTTATGCTAAAAATGTAGTGAAATAAGATAATAGTAGATATTTAATAAGTTTTCATTATAGTTGTAATCATTTTATAATAGTACAAACTTACAAAATTTCTCAAACCTTTTTTTGTCATTAAATCCAATTATAGTATTTAAGTTCAATAAACTTTATCAACATATATGTAGATTTTTCATTAAATGTTAAGATTGTGATATGTAAAATAATTTTATATGTCCTGCTTTATAGTCTGTAAGGATATAGAATCCATAGACTCAAAAAGAATAAATTAAGAAAAACATAAAATATAATTTAAATACATATAATTTTGCAAGAAGATTATTGAATCCTAAAAATTTGCAAATGTATATTAAAAAATGTGTGAAAAAAATGGCAAAAGTTTTAACAAAATATGTTTTTCGAAGGGCATTGACAAGAAAAAAAATCAAATGAAAAGTTACTGCTGTGAGTTTTAATTGCATTTTGTTTTCCACATTTTATTTTTTATACCCTTTCCTATTTATAAAAACCGTTTTTAAAGAAATGAAAAAGTTGTGGCGACAATAAAAAGTAAACAAACAGTCATAAAAGCAGTCAAATTAATTTACGCTGCAAAAAACAAAAACCAAAAAAACATTTTATAATTTTTTTTTGTAGGTAGGTACGAAATTTTTTATTTTAAATATTTCTCGATTAAGAGTAAAATCATTTCTTTAAAAATTTAAAATATCAAATGAGCTGCAGGCGTAGGTAGCTACAAATATTATTTAGAGGTGGCAGAAGTTTAATGTCTTTTTTCCTTCAAAATCTTAAACGGAGTTAATTTTATATATGTACATATTAAATGTAAATAGATAATTTTTTTAAAATTCTTGCAATAATATTTACTTGGTGGTTGAACGAACGTTTGAATATTGTCGTATTAAAAAAAGTAATAATAATTTTCATTTGATATAAAAAACTTTTCTATTTAAAACTAACAAGTCCTTTAAGTTAAATAAAAGATCATTCGCTTTTAAGGAAAAACTCGATTTATGCGTCCATACAAATAAAGCCATCAGTTTTTGAAATTGTTGATTAAATTCGATTAAAAATGCAGAATATGAGGTCATTTTCTGATCGCAAAAGATACTGTTCGGGAGAAAAGTGTCCCTAGCCGTGACTCTTCTTAATGTTTTATTTATGATTAATTGTTATAGTCAGTTTAGAGTAATTTACGATCCCTTATATTATGTCTATTATAGCCTTATTCGATTCGTTTTTTTAAACATTTATTAGTCTTATTTCACTTTATTTGTGAGCCTTTTTCGAGTCATTTATCAGTCATATTTCTAATCGCTCACAGTCTTTTTTGAATATTTTTTAGTCGTTTTCTTATTTTTTGGTAGTGTTTTTATAGCTATTTATGATTTTTTTTTCAAATCATTTATCAGTCGTATTGCTAATCGGATTTCACTCTTTTTCTAGTGTTTTTAGTCGGTTTTCTAAATCCTACGTTTAAACTGACATAATTTCTAAAAAGGGCTTGATTTTGATCATTATTACTTAACCTCGTAGTGGTAGTAGAATAAACAAAATCGAGTCGGTTTGTTAAATCACGTCCATATAAACCTGGGGTAGAATTAAAAAAAAATTTATATCAAATTCATATTCATTTGATGTACTATATACATAAAACATCAAAGTTTATTTAAAAGAAAATTATTTTTTTTTATTAAAAATAGTTGTTAGTATAACATTTCATAAATAACTTCGTGATTAGAAAAATGGGCAGTGCCACGCCCATAAAAAATAGGTATCATTTTGAGGTACTTGCACTGGACCGATTATTCTGAAACTTTGCACACATATTGAGCTATTATGACTTTACAATTTCGTGATTAGAAAAGTGGGCAGGACCACGCCCATAAAAACAATTATAATTTTAAGGTACTTGCACTGGTCCGCTTCTTTTGAAACTTTGCACACATATTGAGCTGTTATGACTTTACAATTTCGTGATTGGAAAAGCGGGCAATGCCACGCCCATAAAAAAAATTATAATATTAAGGTTTTTGCACTTGATATTCAATTAAAATTCAGAATGCATTTCAATTCATTAAGGGGCGTAGCAACGCGCGCCGGTTTTGGCTAGTCATCTACAATGATCACAATATGCAAAAAAATATCATATTTTAAACATCTGCATGATTTTTATAACCGCCACCAAAAAAATGGTGGGGGTATATTAATTTTCGTTTATAACACATCGAAATATCCATTTTAGACCCCATAAAGTATACATATTCTGAATCAGGGTTTGATTTGATGACGATCTAGCTATGTCCGTCCGTCTGTCCGTCTGTTGAAAGCACGATAGAGGTCGCAGCAAAAAAGCTAGGAAGCTCACTTTAACGGCAACCTCCCATATTACGTTTTACCTAAAATTCTTATAATCTCTCTATTAATAAAGATTTTGGAATAATAAAGGCCTATATTGAGTTATCTAAGTTGTTCTCATTAGCAAAAACAACTTTGACACGCCTACTATAACGCCCACTTTTCACGTTATCTACCGTTAATGAAATTTAAAAGCTCATAAAGCCGACAAAATTAGAGGTATGATGATGAAATTTGCTACATATATCCTTCTAATCAATGTAATTGTTGTGCTAAAAAGTTTAAGTGACACGCCCACTTGAACGCCTAATTTACTTTAAATTCATATAATTTCTCTATTGACAAAGTTTTTGGGAAAATAAAGGACTATATTGAAATATCTAAGTTGTATTTATTAGCAAAAACTTTATTGACACGCCTACTTTAACGCCCACTTTCACTAAAAGACTAAATTTACGAAAACATTTTCCTATCATATCGAAGTTATTAAGGGTGGTTAAATTTTAAGGGCCGATGTTGTTTTTAAATAAAACACAAATTATTTTAGAAATTATTATCATTTCTTTTTATAATGATAATACTTGTATGGTTCAATTATGTATTTAACAAAATATCGGCCAAATGCCCCCCATCCTTGGCACCTCTCCTCTATCTGATGGTCCAAATTTTCAATGACAATGTTTATGCTCAATTGTTGGGCATGATGATGAGTCGAGGTTGACTGCTCTTTTGCCACACTATCGCAAAAAACAGCAATAGTTCCCATTCAACGAACTAAGAAGGCATTCCAGATTTGCTAACATTTTATACAGACCTGATTTGCAGAAATTTAAATATTTTTTACAATTCTCCCGATTGTGGACGAATTTGAACGATTATGTTGATCAAAAGAATTACGAAGTGCACAAAATGCTTTTTAATTTGAACGACCATTTTTACTAAAAACCTGAATAACTTTAAAGCGTTGCAGAAAACAAATTTAAAGACTAGGTGTAGTTCACCTTCAACATGGACCCTTAAAATTTAACCACCCTCTACAAAGAAAGTGATACATATTATATTATAAAGAGATTATTCCATAGCGATTAACAAAATAATAAATATTGTGCTTTAAATGTACACAAAATTGGTGGTGGGTATAAAAGATTCGGCACAGCCGAATATAGTGCTCTTACTTGTTTTTGATCAATCGGTTTTTAATCTTCCAGATGACCAAAATATGATAAAAAAAACCAATAAAATACTCACATTTTAAACGCCTTGTTGATTTGCGATTGCAATACAATTTGTTATTGTATTTTAATCAAACTCTTTTTAATCATAAACGCGAATCATTTTCGAGTTCTTTTTTAATCGTGTAAATTTTTTATCTTTAAATACATAAAAGCAGATTTTAGCAGCAATTATTTTAACACTTAAAAACTTGTTAATAATTTTTATTTTTATTTATTCTGTCTAATGAAAATTTTTTCCAGAATTTTTTCTCTACAATTTAATAAATAACCCTAATTATGCGTTTACTTTTCTTAGACACTGTACTTAGATAGGCATACACATATAGGATTTTACTATTACAAATGTTCTTCCTCATCTCCCTAAAAATATATAAAATTTTTACCTTCAAAAAAAAAATACTTCATCTTTATTATACACAATAGTTTCAAGCTTCTTAATTGGATTCTTAAGTGTTTGTAATTTTTATTATACCCTTTACCTGTGGTGCACAAGGGAATATATAGCTTTGTCATTCCGTTTGTTATTTCTATAATTTTCATTTCCGACCCCATAAAGTATATATTTCTGAAAGCTTATGAATAGAGGAGTCAGTTGATCACCAAAAGTGCTCAAAGAAGACTCAGCAAGGTGATTTTTTAAAAAACAATCATCTAAATGCTAGCTGGATATGTATGTAATTTTTAAATATCAATCAATACTAGATATGCATTAACATATCGTCGTTCGTAAATTATTGTGTTCTATATGTATAGGTTTTATATGTCACATAGAACACAATAATTTAGGAACGACGATGTGTATTAATATGGATGTATATCGAGTAGAAAGTATAAAGTAATGAAAATTAAATAGCATAGTAAACACTTGGCCCAGACTTTAGGATGTTTATATCCTACAAATAACGTGATTAGTCCATACACGCATGTAAAGTATACTCTTTAATAAACTAATACTAGTCCAAAGCTCTTCCAAAGTATGGAGAACATATGGTCGATTAAATATTGCATAGCATTGGACCGCATTACGTCGGTGAAGTCTCAAAACTACTTTTTGCCACTACTGGATGGAGCACGTTCACGACTATTATACAGTATTTGACAATCCGTCGTTCGTAAATTATTGTGTTCTATATTATATATAAAACGTATACATATCACTGTTGGTGAAAGTGGCACAATCGTGCCATTTTTGGCACTATTAGTTGTTAAATGGCACACTCAATAAAATTTTGGCAGTTTTTCAAAAAAATTATAAAAATATAATTTTACTTACTTTTGAAGAAATATATTTTTATTTAAAAAAAAAAAAAAATAAATGCTTTTTCTCCCTCTTGCAAATACTACTAAAAACTGAAACAAAAACACTAAATCCGCTTTCTGAACTATTAGTTTAAAATGAATGACATACTACATATTCAGAGTGGATTTAATCAGATGACTGCATAGAAAAGATAATTTTTAATTCTCTTTTTTTATATCCGCCACCAAAAAAATGGTGGGGGTATATTCATTTATCATGCCGTTTGTAACACATCGAAATATTCATTTTAGACCCCATAAAATATATATATTCTGAATCGGGGTTTCATTTTATGACGATCTAGCTATGTCTGTTCGTCTGTACGTTTGATTCTCATTCTCAAAAAACATTACATATTAAATACATATGTATGTATGTATTTCATAAATAATAATATTTATATACATATAATTTATCTGTATAAATTTTTTAAACATTGAAGTCTGAAATTTTGTTTGTATATAATCAATTATATATAACATACATATATACATATTAATCTAAAAAAAAACTGAATAAATGGATTTTTTTTAATAGACATGTTGTGTATATATTTGTTATGGCACTTTTTAATCTATTTTGGCACTTTCTAGCTAAAATTTTGGCACAAGACTGAAATTCTCATATACCATCACTGATACATATACAACATAATAATTTACGAACGACGAATCGTTATAACACGAACAACTGTCGCTTAGCTACAAACGCTTGTTTGAAAATTGTATAGTCTATTACTATGGCCCTATGCTCCAAACTGGAACGATGGGAATAACTATATGTTCGCAGTAGACAAATATATGTACAAATAAGCATACTCAAAATGTTTGATAGTTATTTACATTAATTTTATGTAATTTTCCTTCTATTGCAATTTGTGATGATTTATAAAATTTGTAATAAAAAAGAAACATTTATTTATTACAGCAGAAGTTAATACATTTTGGTGCTTACGTATATTTCGCGAAATATTTGCCTAATGTACAAAACTACCTCTATTAACATACTTTGACATCCTGTTGTACTACTATTGCAAACTTTGTAAAACATTGTCCTGCTACTGAATGTCTTATGAATACGGCAAAAGGAAACGCATTTATATTAAAGTGTAAAATTGCTTCCTGCAAAAATATATATCTGAAACTAGATGATGGTGCTGCTGTAGAATGTAAGACTTTAATTAAAGTAATTGAATTAAAGCTGTGCAAGGATAAGTGAACATATAAAATGAAAATTTATTCTTTATTTCCACTGAAGACGAATAGTCACTGACCTCAAGTCGTCTTTTCTAGTACTAACCCATTATACCTCAACTTATACAACAAGAACTAAAAAACAAATTAATGTAAAATAAATTAATGTAAAATCAAATAATGTATCTTAATCAATCTTATTTTGACATGCTTAAGTTAGAAGTACTTTTTGTGGCTCTCGTGCTTGGTTAATGCGTTGCTGATCAGTGCATTGCGGCTTAGTCAATTCATATATAGTTCAATTGATCATATCGAAGTATCAGTCACTCTCGAAGTTTATGCAATCAAAATTTCGGGCTGATAAAATCTTAGTATAGCCATCTGCACGCAAAGAAAAAACATGGTTGTGGCAATCATAATCCAAGAGCAACATACTATGATTGAATTGTATGATTGTGGTTGTTACATAATAGTTATTAGCTATCACTGTTATGTTTAATAAAAGTAACATGCAATAATCATACATACATATATATGACAGCAGTTGAAATCGACAACCTTTGACTTTTTCTGTGGCAAATTATTGCCTTTTGTTGAAACATACACATATTGATTGTACTTACCTTTTTAATTGCAATTATACATTTTCTTGTTGATTTTCAAGTTTTTTCAATTCTTACAAAAATTTTGTGTCGATAACAAAACATTTTTGGGTGGAAAATACGAGTTATTTTCTATGAACAACAAACGGTGTTAAACATTGTACGTCAACTGACGAATCCAAGATATATATCGCCGTTCGTAAATTATTGTGTTCTATATCACATTTTAAATCTATACATATAGAACACAATAGTTTACGAACCACGATATTGGAAAACGTAGTGACTTCCGTGAATTGCAAGGGGTTAGTTTTTCACTCCGCTAGTTTCTTCAGTATAATCGAGAGGTGTTTGCGCATCACATAAAAAAGGAGGATTCGAGAGGCTGTTCTTAGCCAGCGCCAGCCCTTAAGATCGGCAATTAAACATAAATATTTTATTTGCAAAAGTTTATTTATATTTTGCGAGTTTTATTTTTCTGATATTGGAATTGTACACTAGAGTGGTAGGAACTGAGACATGGTGGGAAAATACTAGAACGGGATATTTGAGGTCCAGTCACTATTGAAGTAAGCCATTGGTCTCCTCGAGGCAAAAGCATCGATATATCGAACTTTAAGATCTGTCAGTAAATGCCGAAGATGCAATAGAAAATGTATTTTGGCGACCCCTACGTTTGGCAAAAAGAAAATAAATTTTTTTTTGGCATTTGCCTTGCAGCAATACTTTATATTCGGTGGTGTACATCGAATTTTTTTTTCCAATACAACCTTATATACAGCTAACATTTCTTACCTGTTTCCTGTATATTTTTTGTTGAATATTACTTAAAACTCGTGTTTAATAGTGATATTTCCTCTTCGTCCATCTTGTTAAAAATTGTATCATCACAACAACCTACTCACAGGTCTTACATTTGAATAATTTTAATGAAAACGAAAGTTGTTATTTCCACCACGTCTGCTGCAACTATCATAAGTACTTAGGTTTGTACTGAATATATATGTACAAGTAATTTACACAAAAAGGATGTTCGAGTCGCTCTGTAAATTGAATATAATTTATTTTAAATTACAAGGACTATCACGGCAGTATCTATTTCTTGCGTTTAAAATTAGCCCTGCAAGCAATTTCTATACAAAAAGATACAAACGGGTGAGGAAATGTAGTTCCAGCTAATCATATAAATTCAGAAAGATGAAGCCATTTATCATTCATTCGTTTATGATCCAATCATTATTTTCCGAGATATAAATTTCATATATTTATACTAAACATAATCAATTTACCAAAAACTCTCGATATTTCTGATTGATATTTGTTTTATTAAATATGAATATTTGTAATTGTTTTCATAGTTTAAATAAAAATGAACATAATATTTATGAACAGTATGCGTGGCAACTCTTATAATAAATAACAAGTAAGAGCACTATATACTGTATATGTACATATATATTTACATATATAATTTTTGACACCCATCATCAATTTAATGTACTTTTATAGCACAAAATATATTATTTTGTTATTAACAGTAATCGCTATGGAATAATCTATTTACGCTAAAATATGTATCACTTTCTTTGTATAACTTCGATATGCTAGTAAAATGTTTTCGCAAATTGAGTCTTTTTAAAAACTTCGTCCACAGAGAAATTATAAAGCGTTCTATGGATGGTGGGCATTAAAGTGGGCGTGTCACCTTCATTTTTTTGAATAACAGTGACATTGACTAGAAAGCTATATATACGAAATTTTTATTACGTTTTTTATTTTAAATATACTGAAAAATGTACTGTGCGGTATAAATTTTCGTAAATTTTCCTAATTCATTGAATTATGCAATTTTCGGGGAAAAATATTTTTTTTACTCAGGAAATATACATTTGAATTTTATGGCTCTACGTTAATGCATTTATACACAATTGCATTTTACTCGATGTTAGAAGGACATGGTTTTTTTGACCTACTCTTGAATTACGAGCTATAACTCTCTTCCTAATATTCCGATTTAGCCCATTTTCAATACCAAACAAACCTTGTGTATAAGAAAAATTATGGCAAAATTTTTCGGTTCTAGCTCTATCGTGCTTTTAACAAAAGGTCGGACATAGCTAGACTGCCATAAAATGAACAGGAGCGGCAAGCGTTGTACGTAGCGCTAAAGCGACAAGACTTGTATTTCACTGGTATTTCGGTTTGTTTCATATAAATTGTGAGGACATGACAATTTTTGACAGCTAAAAACGCTTGCAGCTCTTGTTAAGAATTGGCTTTAAAATATAAATAACATATTGGAGAGACACTTAAATACAATTTTTTCCAAAAATTAAACTACCACTTGATGGCAGGGTCTAAATATGTTATTATACAAATTGCGTGTGTGTATGTGGGTGAGTTGATATATTTTCTACTTATTTTATTGGCGTTTCTTTGTAAACACAAGATGTTTATGATAATGTTGTAAATAATGGTGTTTATTTTGCTGGTTTTTCCTGATTCGTTTCGTTTTATTTCTTTTGTTGTTGGCACTGCTCCTAAATTGGTGTTTTAATAATATGCCGACTATAATAACGGTTGTCATTGTAGGACTTTGTTGTTGTCAATAAAGATACATTTTATATTGACAGCAACTAAAAGGTATAAAACAAATAAACAGCGAAGAACGCAGACGAGCGGTCCTGTATAAATTTTAACAAAATCTTTCACCCCAAAGATGCTGAGTTGAAAAATTGGTTTCCTTTTGATGGTTTAAGTTTTAGTCTTTTTTTTTAGTTGTTTCTATGGGAAATACATTTATTTTAATAAAAGCATTTTCATAAATCATTTAGTCTTGATAAAAAAAAAACATCACCATCGCAGTTATATCAGAATGTCTGCTATGCCCTATTCTATTTGGTCAAGCCAACCACATATCGATGAGATCTGGATTATGCATATGATATTTGTTTATGTGCAGATAAACACTTAAACTTGCTGCGCAAAATGGACAAGTTGTTTATAAAGTCGAAATATGAAATATATCTTACGAACGATATATTTCATATTGTTTAGTTGTGTAAAGTCAGTGTTATTATACGGATCTGAAATCTTTCAATATACTTATTTTTGAATGTAAAAATATTCAAAATTTTTTGGCCAAACATCATTAACCAGCTCTAAAAAGAAAGAAGGCTAAAACATAAATTTTAATGCTTAATGTAATGCTATAAAAACAGAACATATATTTAAAAAAAAATCAAATCTCATCTAAAATTTAATAATGTGTCTTGAAAACAAGTAAGAGCACCATATTCGGCTGTGCCGAATCTTTTATACCCACCACCAATTTTGTGTACTTTTGTAGCACAGAAATTATTACTTTGTTATTAACAGTAATCGCTTTGGAATAATATCTTTATACTAAAATATGTATCACTTTCTTTGTACAACTTCGATATGTCAGTAAAATGTTTTCGTAAATTTAGTCTTTTAATGAACGTAGACGTTAAAGTAGGCATGTCAATAAAGTTTCTGCTAATAAACAAAACTGAAATATTTCAATATAGTCTTTTATTCTTCCGAAAACTTTGTTGGGTTAAAGTGGGCATGTTACATTAATTTTCTGTTAGTACAAAACCTTTGACCAAAAAGCGATGTTTGCAAAATTTCAGAACCGTACATCAAATGTTGTCAGTTTTATTACGTTTTAAATTTTGAATATACCGCAAAATGCACTGTACGGTATAAATTTTCGTATATTGTGATCAATTACTCCATTCCAAATGCATATATTTAAGCAATTTTCAAGGAAATTTTTTTTACTCAGAAAATATATATATTTGAAGTTTCATGGCACCACGTTTATGCGTTTTATTCGATATTGGAAAGACATGGTTTTTTACCTACTCTTGCATTACGAGCTATAACTCTCTTCCTAATATTCCGATTTAGCCCATTTTCAATACCAGACAAACCTTGTGTATTGGAAGTATTCTGGTAAAGTTTGAGCCCCCTAGCTTTTTCGGTCCGACCTCTATGATGCTTTCAATGGACGGACAGACGGACGGACATAGCTAGATTGTCATAAAATGAAACCCCGATTTGGGATATATATACTTCATGGGGTCTAAAATGGATATTTCGATGTGTTACAAACGGAATGACAAAATTAATATACCCCCACCATTTTTTTTGGTGGCGGGTATAAAAGAAAAGAATTTAAAACAATTTTTGAAGAAACACAAAAGACTTGCTTTGATATGGAAATTTCAGTTAAAAATCCAATATTTGAATGAAATTCTCCTACAGAAAATGGAGAAGAGTACTACCGCATAGAGGGATACATCTCCCTTATTGATTCTGTTCTGCAGGATTTAAAAATACGTTTTCAACAAACGTTCTAAATTTATTAAACATCCCTAAACTTCTGCCAAAAAGCATTAAGCATTATTCATTAGACTGAACCAATTTAATTCCTCTCCTTGTAGACGATTTGTTTAAGTACGAAGAAACATATAAAAAAGTACAAAAATCCTAACTTGAAGCTAAACTTTTGCATTGTCAGCAGAAATGGAAGATCTGTCAAGAACTTCCAGAAAATGTGATAGATGTTTTAATTATGTGTGACCCAGATATTTATCAAAATTTAAGAAATATATTTACCATTTTTGTATTGATGCCGTTAAGTAATGCATAAGTTTACGGACGGAAGATCATTTTCTACTCTTCGTCGCAATAAAACGTCGCTGAGATCATATTCACAACAAAATCGAAGTTGATGCAGCAGTTGTGCTTAATAAATTTGCTGCAACAGGAAACCACAAATTACATATTAAATATAAGTGTTTATGTTAAACTTTATGTCAGTTACATAAAAAGCTTAAGCTGGATCCGCTCCTGATAGAAGAATATATAAAACGTCTGAAATGTAGCCAAATATTGTACTAGAAGTTTAAAAAATTTAATAAAAGGCTATTATATTTTGTATTATACAAAGGCTAAAGATTTTTTATATGTCTACTTACGCTTATAAATTTTAAAAGCTGTTATATTTTATAGAGTTTTTTCCCGTCAGGAAAAATAATTTAAATTACCCATATAAATACTATTTAGAGTATGAAATATAGCGATATTATTAAAAGTAATTATTAAAAACCTATAAAAAGTTTAGCTTTATTTTTTGACTTTTAATTTCTTACTCTTTTTTTACGGTCCATTTTAAAGCCGATTTAGCTTTTTATTATTTAAAAATCTGGTCACACTCTCGTAATTGAGGGTATCGAATTTTTATTTAAAAAATTGTTAAATCCTATCAATATTGGATAACAGTTCGTCAAGTAACTATTTATCCACATGGTCTATCAATTTTAGTTGTTTGATAATCTGAATTACGGTTCTTCTATATTATGGAACATTTGTTGCAAACCTTTTTGAATTCTATTTTAAAATTGCATTCGTGTGATACTCGGCTTACGAAGCTTTTATTTTTTTACATTCCTTCGTAAAGCAAACTTTATGGCGAAAGAGTGGAACAAAAGAGAAAACTGTTTACCCTTTTGAATTTGATTGGTTGGTTGGTTATCGTGGTAGTTCGCTGCACGCCAACAGTCAAGTAGAGTCTGTATGACTCCGTTTTGACAGGACCACATCACTCGTCAGCTTCTAGTGTATCTCAGAATAAAATCCAAGAGTAAGGGTACCAGATCCACCCCGTGGCCCTGAGATATCTCAGTAGATAATTCAGTCCAACTTCAGATATCGCAGAGAGGCCATCTAGTATATGTTCGCCCAGAAATCTGTGTCTCTTAGCCGCCAGTGCAGGACATTCGCAGAGAAAGTGGAAAACCGATTCCTCCTTCTCTCTATCCAGACAACTGCGACAATGGTCGTTCGATGGGAGTCCGAGCCGACTTGCATGTTTGCCTAACATCCAGTGACCCGTCAATACCGCCAGCAACCTCGATATGTCCCTCCGACTCCGACTGGTAAGTTGCAATGTACGTCGTGCATCAAAAGAGGGCCACGTAAGCCGTGCCACCTTACACGTGCTCAGCCCACGCCACCTGTTATCAGCCTTCCGGAGAAAGTGTCTGGAGATTCTGCTCTTAATAGTCCCCAACGGGATTGCAACTGCAATTGCATTAGAGATATCCAGAGCAGATCCTCCCCTGGCTAGCTCATCAGCACGCTCGTTACCATAGTGGCCCTTATGCGCAGGAATCCACACTAGAGTAACGTCAGCCCGCTGACCAAGCCTTGACAGTTCCTTTCTACATTGGCCAACTAATTTAGACGTAATAATGTATGACCTGAGTGACAAGAGTGCCGCCTGACTGTCGACAAATATTCCAATGCTCCCATGGATATTCCCGTCATTCAGTATCCTACATGCTTCCCTGATAGCGAGTACTTCCGCCTGAAAAACGCTGCAATCATCCGGAAGACGGAAGGAGAGTTCAATCTCCGGTCCATCAGAGAAGACACCAGATCCAACACCACATTCCATCCTCGAACCGTCAGTATAGATCCTGGTGTCAAAACTCCCCAAAAGGCGACCCCCATTCCACTCTCTCCTGGAGGGAATAAGAACCCTAAACGCCCCATCAAAATCCATATAGGGCGTAATGTAGTCAGAGGGTTGATTCACGCTCGAAGGCAGCGTGGCCAATATACTCGCATGGCCATACGCTCTCGACCTCCAACATCCAGTCGCATTAAGCCTCACCGCACTACTTGCGGATGTGGCCAATATATGAATATCTATGGGAACGAGATGCAACATAGTGTTCAGCGCCTCTGAAGGACTAGTTCGCATCGCTCCCGTTATCCCAATGCACGCCGATCTCTGTACTCTATACAACTGGTCCACAACATACTTACGCCCTGTTGCAGTCCACCATACCACCCTTTTGAATTAGTCTTTGCCCTTTTACAAACAGACTCAAAAGTTTTGCATCAAATGTTCCATAATGTGAACGTCGAATTAAAGTTATTAAAGTTTTGTCTTCCTGCATGGGGAAGACCATTGGACGTACATATCAATACATCAAAAGGGTATTAAATCGAAATTTAAAAATTTTCACTTTTTCGAAAAATCAACTAACAACATTCATATCTATTCACTGTAAAAATGTCACTTTATTCCCTTTACCCTCTCAGCCCAAATATCTTGTTGTGATAATTTTCGTGATATTACTGACCATATGAAAGAAGAGTATTATTTTGAGTTAATACAAAAGTTTTTGAACAAATTTATCATTAATTCTCATATAAAAAGTATTATTTTCAGTTAAGTACTATTTAAGTAAGAAATTATTAAATTAATTCATTTAAATCTTATTATACCCTTCACACAGTGAAAAAGGGTATATATAGGTTTGTCATTCCGTGTGAAATTTCTACAATTTTGATTTCCGACCCCATAAAGTATATATTTTCTGAAAGCTTATGAATAGGGGAGTCGATTAAGCGCTGTCCGTCTGTCCGTCTGTCCGTCTGACCGTCTGTCCGTGTGTATGTTGAAATCAACTTTTTGAAGCCCCCCGACATCGCTTGGACTCGGGTGAGGTATTAAAATATCAGAAATATTCGGGAGTAGATCGCTATTGAAAATCAGAAACATCGGTACATAAACAACTGAGATATGAGCAAAAACCCACGACCACCTCGATTTTTTTTTCACAAAAGCAACATTACAACAACAACATACATACATACAAACGTGTATACTGGTTAGAGAAAACGTGGCATCGAATCCCACCTGAGCCAAAAAATTTTTTTTTTTAAATTTTTTTTTAAATTTTTTTTTAAATTTTTTTTTTATTTTTTTTTATTTTTTTTTTATTTTTTATTTAATATATTATTTATATTTTTATTATTTTTTTTTTAAATTTTTTTTTTATTTTTTTTTTGTTTTGTATATATTATATACATAATAATTTTTTTAAAATTTTTTTTTTAAAAAAATTTTTTTTTTTTTAAAAATTTTTTTTTTTAAATTTTTTTTTTTTTTTTGTTTTTTTTAACATTCATACGTGAATTTATAATTTTACAATGGGACGTTTTTATATATGTATGTTTTTATATGTATGTACGTATTTTATATGGGATGAATGGTGACACAAACCACTGTTATTGCATGAATTCACGTTGTGAAGGTTATATAAGATTCGGCACGGCCGAATATAGCGCTCTTACTTGTTTTAATTTTTATGGTACTTTTTGTATTTTCAACGTTTGCGAAGCTGGAATTTTAAAATTAGTGGCTATTGCTACAAGGTGAGACCGAAAATGTTATGGTCAACCAAAAAGGTACTTTTTTTAATTTTTATGGTACTTTTTATATTTTCAACGTTTGCGAAGCTTGAATTTTGAAATTAGTGACAATTGATACAAGGTGAGACTAAAAATGTTATGGGCGACCAAAAAGGTACTTTTTTGAATTTTTATGGTACTTTTTGTATTTTCAACGTTTGCGAAGCTAGAATTTTAAAATTAGTGGCTATTGCTACAAGGTGAGACCGAAAATGTTATGGTCAACCAAAAAGGTACTTTTTTTAATTTTTATGGTACTTTTTGTATTTTCAACGTTTGCGAAGCTTGAATTTTGAAATTAGTGACAATTTATACAAGGTGAGACTAAAAATGTTATAGGCGATCAAAAAGGTACTTTTTTGAATTTTTATGGAACTTTTTGTATTTTCTACGTTTATAAAGATAGGATTATACAATCAAGGACTATTGGTTCTAGGTGAGACAAAAAATGTTATGGGCGACGAAAAAGGTACTTTTTTGAATTTTTATGGTACTTTTTGTATTTTCAACGTTTGTGAAGCTAGAATTTTAAAATTAGTGGCTATTGATACAAGGTGAGACCGAAAATGTTATGGTCGACCAAAAAGGTACTTATTTGAATTTTTATGGTACTTTTTGTATTTTCTACGTTTATGAAGGAAGGATTTGTACAATCAAGGACTATTGATTTCAGCTGAGACCAAAATTGTTATGGGCGACCAAAAAGGTACTTTTTTGAATTTTTATGGTACTTTTTGTATTTTCAATGTTTGCGAATCTAGAATTTTAAAATTAGTGGCTATTGATACAAGTTGAGACCGAAAATTATATGGTCAACCAAAAAGGTACTTTTTTGAATTTTTATGGTACTTTTTATATTTTCAACGTTTGCGAAGCAAGAATTTTGAAATTAGTGACAATTGATACAAGGTGAGACTAAAAATGTTATGGGCGACCAAAAAGGTACTTTTTTGAATTTTTGTGGTACCTTTTGTATTTTCAACGTTTATGAAGGTAGGATTGTACAATCAAGGACTATTGATTCCAGGTAAGACAAAAAATGTAATGTGTGACTTAAAAGGTACTTTTTTGAATTTTTATGGTACTTTTTGTACTTTCAACGTTTGCGAAGCTAGAATTTTGAAATTAGTGACTATTGATACAAGGTGAGACTGAAAATGTCATGGGCAACCAAAAAAGTACTTTTTTGATTTTTATGATACTTTGGTATTTTCTACGTTTATGAAGGTGGGATTGTACAATGAAGGAATTTTGATTCCAGGTGAAACTGAAAGTGTTATGGGCGACCAAGATGGTACTTTTTTACATTTTTATGGCACTTTTTGTATTTTCTACGTTTATGAAGGTAGGATCTTACAATCAAGGACTTTTGATTCCAGGTGAAACTGAAAATGTTATGGGCGACCACAAAGGTACTTTTTTGAATTTATATGGTACTTTTTGTATTTTTAACGTTTGCGAAGCAAGAATTTCGAAATTAGTGATACAAGGTAAGGTTAAATATGTTATGGGCGATCAAAAAGGTACTTTTCTGAATTTTAATCGGAATTTTTGTATTTCCTACGAGACACAAAAAAGCCTTTTCGCATTTTTATTGTACTCTTTGAATTTTTACGTTTGTAAACATAGATTCTTAAAATTTGTGTTTTTTGATCCGAGGTCTAACTCCTAATATTATGGACGGCCAAAATTACTTTTTCTCTTTTTATATATTTTGTATACATAGATTTCTGAAAAAAGGTAATAATAAACCAAGTGGAAGTTTTAGTGAAGGAAAAAATGTTACTTTTATGATTTTTAGGGTAATTTTTGCAAAATATGAATCTTAATTTTTCCAACTCAGTAGCATTGATCTGGCTTTTAGTTGGGAAATATATGTATGCCCGATATATCCTTACTCTCATTTTTATATTTCTAAGTAAATTGAATCAGAGATACAAATTTTCATAAATTGAACCAAAAATATTTAATAATTATAAATAGAACTTGAGTATTCAATAAATAGTAAGAACTGCGCTAACGAAGTAGCGGGTTTAATGCTAGTAATATATATAAAACAAAAAAAAAAAATAAAAATAAAAAATTTATAAAAAAAATATTAATAAAAATATAAATAATATATTAAATAAAAACAAGTAAGAGCACTATATTCGGCTGTGCCGAATCTTTCATACCCACCACCAATTTTGT
Source organism: Phyto melanocephala (assembly GCA_941918925.1). NCBI lineage: Eukaryota > Metazoa > Arthropoda > Insecta > Diptera > Rhinophoridae > Phyto > Phyto melanocephala. Next base: position 53,894,305 of record OW799233.1, read on the forward strand.
GTACATTTAAAGCACAATATTTATTATTTTGTTAATCGCTATAGAATAATCTCTTTATAATAAAATATGTATCAATTTCTTTGTAGAGGGTGGTTAAATTTTAAGGGCCCATGTTTAATGTGAACCACATCTAAACTTCAACTTTTTTCTTGTATTTTATTTGACATTTCTCAATCTTAGACTAACTCAATTTGAACCGTGGAAACACGCAAAGAAAAAATATGGTTGTGGTAACCATAATCGAAGAGCAACATACTATGATTGAATTGTATGATTATGTTTAAAATAATAATGGTTACCAGTTATCATTATTATGTTTAATTTAAGCATCATTCAATAATCATATACATGGCTACAATTGAAATCGACAATTTTTGCTTTTTTACGGCAAATGATTGTATTTTGCTGTAACATACACATATTGATTGTACTTACCAATTTAATTGCAATTTTTTGGCCAATTTTTTATAACATTTTCACGTTTATTTTTAAATTTTCTTTAATTTTTCAAAATTTTTGTTCCTTTTTTTGACATCTCAAACTTTTAAAATAATAAAAATTTATTCAGCAAGAAGAAGAACACTTGAAATCAAATTATTCTTAAAAAAATCATAGCTTGATAAATTTGTAATCATACTGTTGTCTCACTTATTATTTAATGATTATTTTTAATTTATAATGCTTTTGAATATAATTTTATTTTTGCCAAATTAATTTTTTTAAATCATACTATTTTTAAATGATAACCATTTGGAAATTTTTATGAAAAGTAATCATTAAACGATACAATTCAAACAAATGCTTGATTTTCGTGACAAAATATTTGATGAAATGAAACAAAAATAACTATTACTTGTTTTCGACAACCAAATATTGTTTTAGAAAAAATAGTATGACCGTCGTGATTATGTTGTAACCATGGTATTTTTTTGCGTGAAGATACGCAATCGAGCAACGCTTTTAAATATTAAAGATTTTTAAAAAAATGGGCGTTCAAATCAAAATGCATTTTGTGCACATCGTAACTCTTTTGGTCAACATAATCGTTCGAATTCGTCCAGAATCGTGAGAATTGTAAAAAATATTTAAATTTCTGCCAAGCAGGTCTGTATGAAATGTGAAAACATCTGTGAATGCCATCTTAGTTCGTTGAATGGGAAACATTGCTGTTTTTCACGATAACGTGGCAAAAGAGCAAGCAACCTCGACCCATCATCGTGCCCAACAATCGAGCATCAACAGTGTCATTGAAAATTTGGACTATCGGATCGTGGTGTGCCGATATTTTGTTCCATACATAATTGAAGCATACAAATATTATCATTATAAAAATAAATGATAATAATTTCATAATAATTTTATTCAAAATCAACATAGTCCCTTAAAATTAAACCACCCATTATAACTTCGGTATGCTAGTAAAATGTTTTCGTAAATTTAGTCTTTCAATGAAAGTGGCCGTTAAAATACGCGTGTCAATAAAGTTTCTGCTAATAAACATAACTTAGATATTTCAATATAGTCCTTTAGTATTCCAAAATCTTTATTCATAGAGAATTTACATGAATTTAAGAGGAAGAAAGTGAACTTAAGGTTAAATTGTAAGGGCCACAGGGTGATTCAAAATATACATTCTCAGCATTTTTCTAAAACGGGAAATTTATTAGTAAGATTTTGATTTTTAAACTTCTATAACATTTTGCTTTTAAAAGATTTTCAAACGAAATAAGTTTTGTATAATTTTAAAATTTGTTAGCCATTAGTACATGAAGATAAATTGTTTATAATGTTTAGAGATAATTTATTTTTACTTAGGTCAAAATTTTCCTAAATTCCCATTTTTAATAGAGCATAACTTCAGGAGAACATAAGCATAAGTTGTTAGCGTGCCATCTAGTAGTTGCTAGTAGAGTCATCTATCTTATCATCTTTATCTTATATTTAGCTTCAGTACAATAAATGGCGCAGTGTAAGATGAATAAATGCTAATATATATGACTAATATATTTTTATAAAAATTTAAGGAAAAAAGTGTGCGTGGCACATCTATTTTCCGTTATAACGAAGACTTTGACCAAAAAGCCATGTTTGCAAAATTTCAAAATCGTACATACAGTTTTGTCAGTTTTATTACGTTTTAAATTTGAAATATACACTGTGCGGTATAAATTTTCGTACATTTTTATCTATAACTCTTTTCCTAATTCATAGATTTAAGCGAGTTTCAGGGAAAAATATTCTTTTGACTCGATAAATATATATTCGAAGTTTCATAACTACGCCTATGCGTCTGGACACAATTCAAAAGTGAAAGTGGGCGTTATAGTAGGCGTGTCAAATTTATTTTTGCTAATGAGTACAACTGAGGTGTTTCAATATAGTCCTTTATTATTCCAAAATCTTTATTAATAGAGAAATTATATGAATTTTAGTTAAAACGTTATATGGGAGGTGGGCGTAAAAGTTGGCGTGGCACATTGATTTGCCGTTACAAGAAAGCGTGTCACCAAAAAGTTAAGTGTGCAAAATTTCAGAGTCGTACATCCAATTTTATTGCTTTTATGACGTTTTTGTTTTTAAATATACCGAAAAATACACTTTGCGGTATAAATTTTCGTACATTTTAATCGATAACTCCTCTCCTAATGCATAGATTTAGACAATTTTCAGGAAAAAATATTGTTTTTACCCAGGAAATATATATTCGAAGTTTCATGAGTCTACGTTAAGGCGTTTGGACACAATTCGATTTTATTCGATGTTCGAAGGACACGGTTTTTTTGACCTACTCTTGCTTTTCGAGCTATAACTCTCTTCCTAATATTCCGATTTAGCCCATTTTTAATACTAAACAAACCTTGTCTATAAAAAAGATTCTGGCAAAATTTGAGCCCCCTAGCTTTTTCGGTGCGACCTCTATCGTGCTTTCAACAGACGGACAGACGGACGGACATAGCTAGATCGTCTTAAAATCAAACCACGATTCAGAATATATATACTTTATGGGGTCTAAAATGGATATTTCGATGTGTTACAAACGGAATGACAAAATGAATATACCCCCACCATTTTTTTGGTGGCGGGTATAAAAAAAAAAAAAACAAGTAAGAGCACTATATTCGGCTGTGCCGAATCTTTTATACCCACCACCAATTTTGTGTACATTTAAAGCACAATATTTATTATTTTGCTAATCGCTATAGAATAATCTCTTTATAATAAAATATGTATCACTTTCTTTGTAGAGGGTGGTTAAATTTAAGGGCCCATGTTTAAGGTGAACCACATCTAAACTTCAACTTTTTTCTTGTATTTCATTTGACATTTCTCAATCTCAGACTAACTCAATTTAAACCGTGGAAAGATACGCAATCGAGCAACGCTTTTAAATATTAAAGATTTTTATAAAAATGGGCGTTCAAATCAAAATGCATTTTGTGCACTTCGTGATTCTTTTGGTCAACATAATCGTTCGAATTCGTCCACAACCGTGAGAATTGTAAAAAATATTTAAATGTCTGCAAAGCAGGTCTGTATGAAATGTGAACACATCTGTGAATGCCGTCTTAGTTCGTTCAATGGGAAACATTGCTGTTTTTCACGATAACGTGGCAAAAGAGCAAGCAACCTCGACTCATCATCGTGCCCAACAATCGAGCATCAACAGTGTCATTGAAAATTTGGACTATCGAATCGTTGTGTGCCGCTTAGTTTGGGGGGCCATTTGGCCGATATTTTGTTCCATACATAATTGTAGCATACAAATATTATCATTATAAAAATAAATGATAATAATTTCATAATAATTTTATTCAAAATCAACATAGTCCCTTAAAATTAAACCACCCATTATAACTTCGGTATGCTAGTAAAATATTTTCGTAAATTTAGTCTTTCGATGAAAGTGGCCATTAAAATACGCGTGTCAATAAAGTTTCTGCTAATAAACATAACTTAGATATTTCAATATAGTCCTTTAGTATTCCAAAATCTTTATTCACAGAGAATTTACATGTATTTAAGAGGAAGAAAGTGAATTTAAGGTTAAATTTTAAGGGCCATAGGGTGCTTTAAAATATACATTCTCTGCATTTTTCTAAAACGGGAAATTTATCAGTAAGATTTTGATTTTTAAACTTCTATAACATTTTACTTTTAAAAGATTTTCAAACGAAATAAGTTTTGTATAATTTTAAAATTTGTTAGCCATTAGTACATGAAAACAAATTGTTTATAATGTTTAGAGATAATTTTTTTTACTTAGGTAAAAATTTTCCTAAATTCCCATTTTTAATAGAGCATAACTTCAGGAGAACATAAGCATAAGTTGTTAGCACGCCATCTAGTAGTTGCTAGTAGAATCATCTATCTTATCATCTTTATCTTATATTTATCTACAGTACAATAAATGGCGCAATGTAAGATGAATAAATGCTAATATATATGACTAATATATTTTTATAAAAATTTAAGGAAAAAAGTGTGCGTGGCACATCTATTTTCCGTTATAACGAAGACTTTGACCAAAAAACCATGTTTGCAAAATTTCAGAATGGTACATATAGTTTTGTCAGTTTTATTACATTTTAAATTTGAAATATACACTGTGCAATATAAATTTTCGTACATTTTTATCTATAACTCTTTTCCTAATTCATAAATTTAAGCGATTTTCAGCGAAAAATATTCTTTTGACTCGATAAATATATATATTCGAAGTTTCATGACTACGTTTATGCGTCTGGACACAATTCAAAAGTGAAAGTGGGCGTTATAGTAGGCGTGTCAAAGTTGTTTTTGCTAATGAGTACAACTTAAGTTTTTCAATATAGTCCTTTATTATTCCAAAATCTTTATTAATAGAGAAATTATATGAATTTTAGGTAAAACGTTATATGAGAGGTGGGCGTAAAAGTGGGCGTGGCACCTTAATTTTTTGGTATAGTAATGAAATTGCCTAGGGGGATATACGTAGCAAATTTTATCATCATACCTCTAAGTTTGGCGGTTTTATGAGCTTTTTAATTTCACTAACGGTAGATAACGTGAAAAGTGGGCGTTATAGTAGGCGTGTCAAAGTTATTTTTGCGAATGAGTACAACTTAGGTGTTTCAATATAGTCCTTTATTATTCCAAAATCTTTATTAATAGAGAAATTATATGAATTTTAGGTAAAACGTTATATGGGAGGTGGGCGTTAAAGTGGGCGTGGCACATTGATTTTCCGCTACAAAAAAGCGTCTCATCAAAAAGCAAAGTGTGCAAAATTTCAGAGTCGTACATCCAATTTTGTTGCTTTTATGACGTTTTTGTTTTTAAATATACCGAAAAATACACTGTGCGGTATAAATTTTCGTACATTTTGATCGATAACTCCTCTCCTAATGCATAGATTTAGACAATTTTCGAAGAGAAATATTGTCTTTACCCAGGAAGTATATATTCGAAGTTTCATGAGGCTACGTTAAGGCGTTTGGACACAATTCTATTTTATTCGATGTTCGAAGGACACGGTTTTTTCGACCTACTCTTGCTTTTCGAGCTATAACTCTCTTCCTTATATTCCGATTTAGCCCATTTTCAATACCAAACAAACCTTGTCTATAAGAAAGATTCTGGCAAAATTTGAGCCCCCTAGCTTTTTCGGTGCGACCTCTATCGTGCTTTCAACAGACGGACAGACGGACAGACGGACGGACATAGCTAGATCGTCATAAAATCAAACCACGGTTTAGAATATATATACTTTATGGGGTCTAAAATGGATATTTCGATGTGTTACAAACGGAATGACAAAATGAATATACCCCCACCATTTTTTTTGGTGGCGGGTATAAAAATAATACAAGTAACAGTGCTATATTCGGCCGTGCCGAATCTTATATGCCCTTCACAACGTGTAGTCATGCAATAACAATTGTTTGTATCACCATTCATCCCATATAAAATACGTGCATACGTACACGTTAGAATAAATGTGGCATCGAATCCCAGCTGAGCCAAAAAAAATTTATTTTATTAAATATATTATTTAAATTTTATTATTTTTTTTTAATTTTTTTAAAAAATTTTTTTAGAAAAATTTTTAAAAAATTTTTTAAAATTTTTTTTTGTAGTTTTTTTATTATTATTTTCTTATTTTTAATATTTTTTTTTGTAATTTTTTTTGTTTGGTATGTTTTTTACATGTATGTATGTATGTATGTATGTATGTATGTTGTTGTTGTAATAGTGAAAAAAAACGAGGTGGTCGTGGTTTTTTGCTCATATGGGGTTTTTTGCTTATGGGGCGATTGTGCTGAATTTCAATAGCGATTCATTTCTGGATATTTCCAAGAGATTGATACCATATACAGATCGGAGGAACATATAGTTGCTTCTAAAAGTTGATTTCAACCAACACACGGACAGACGGTCAGGGCTTAATCGACTCCTCTATTCATAAGCTTTCAGAAAATATATACTTCATGGGGTCGGAAATGAAAATTGTAGAAATTACAAACGGAATGACAAAGCTATATATACCCTTGTGCACCACAGGTGAAGGGTATAAAAATTAAAAAAAAAATTAAAAAAAAACTAAAAAAAATTTTTTTTGGCTCAGCTGGGATTCGATGCCACGTTTTCTCTAACCAGTATACACGTTTGTATGTATGTATGTTGTTGTTGTAATGCTGTTTTTGTGAGAAAAAAATCGAGGTGGTCGTGGGTTTTTGCTCATATCTCAGTTGTTTATGTACCGATGTTTCTGATTTTCAATACCGATCTATTCCCGAATATTTCTGATATTTTAATACCTTACCCGGGTCCAACCTATATCGGGGGCTTCAAAAAGTTGATTTCAACATACACACGGACAGACGGTCAGATGGACAGACTGACAGAGCTTAATCGACTCCCCAATTCATAAGCTTTCAGAAAATATATACTTTATGGGGTTGGAAATGAAAATTGTAGAAATTTCACACGGAATGACAAACCTATATATACCCTTTTTCACTGTGTGAAGGGTATAATAAATAAAATAGTATTAGAAAAATGGTGCTATCTTAAAACTTGTTTCATCTTTCAGTAATTCATAAATAATTAAAGAAAAAAAGTTGAATTGGGATTTTAAAGTCTTCTTGAAATGCAATAAGAAACAGGTTTTGGCCTCCACTTAATATTTTAGAATTTCTAGTCAATACGCTATTTTTGATCAAGATCGATATTGTCCAACTGTAGTGAAATTCTTATTTATAACTTACTACATACATTTGCGTACCATACGTTTTCGCAATATGTTAATTTTAAATTAATTTAAATTAGTTCTAGTAAATACTATAACCTCAGCATCCAACATTTATTTTTTAAATTTTTTAGTTTAGTTCTTTGGACATTATTTATAATTATTTAAATGTAAATCAATTTATTTATAAAATTTCCAAAACTTGTAAAAAAAATACAATTTGGTGACCCTAATGTTTTTTTTTATAGTAAGCACTATACTAAAACAAAAATTATTTTCGATACAATAATACTAAGGGCCTGACTTAATTTTTGTACTTATTCATACATTAACCATAATTATAATTATATCATAATTACATTACAAATAGCTCTAAAAACTCTCGCTAATAATACAATCTACCCAACTTTACACAACAACCTACACAAATACCCGTTTTAATACAAATACCCATCAAATACATTTTTAAATTGTTTAGAAATGAAGCAAATTAAAATATATTCTGTACCAATCAACTGTCATCCAGCGCCTATTGACATTATTGGACGCATCTTTAATGTAAGTTAATTTGTTTTTATGTAAAATTTATTCCGAGTTTTGCCATTTCAATTTGTCTTTCATTCATACTCACGTATATTAAATGAAATATGAAAAGTTCCCAATTTTGTTTTTCTTAATTTTTTTATATTGTGAGCAACTAAGTTTTTCAGATAAATTGTTATTGTTGTTTATATAGGCTCCGCCAAATAACTTTTTTTTTGAAAATGCTATAAAAAAAGTGTAGCTTTAGCTGTGTGGCACGTAGCGCCGTCCTGTTCAAACCAAATGTTGCCAATATCCTCCTCTTAAATTTTTGTGAACAAAAATTCGTTCAAAATGACCCGATAACGATCGCCATTGTCTGCGGCTACTCCTTGCGCATTTTCGAAAAAAAATGGCCCAATTTTGCCTCTGGGCCAAAATCTGCACCAAACAGTGACTCGTTTTTGGTGTATCGGCTTTTCAATGTATGCGTGCGGGTTTTCTGTGCCCCAAATGCGACAATTTTGCTTGTTTACATACCCGCCAAGATCAAAATGAGCTTCATCTGAAAAGATGATTTATTTGGCAAAATCGGCCAAAGTAATGTCGCAATATTTCCCAGCGTTGTTCAAGCGTATACACAACTATATTCGTTCAGCGGAAGCATAAAACTAATTATCTGTCAAATCAGACATGAGCTAAAAAACGTTAGATGGCGGGCCCTTTACATTAATTTAATTTGAATGTTTTACTTTCATACTAGCTGACCCGGTCCGCGTTGCTGGTCAAGCAAGGTTTTTTGTAAATATCTTCGGAACTACAAAACCGATTTAAAAGTTTGATATCTCGTTTTAAAAAATATGACAACGGCTTTAAAAAAAAAAAATATATAAAATAAAAAAAGCAAACAAAATAAATATACATGTATTGGTGGTACAAAATGAAAATTTGATTTTGCCACACCCCTCTGCCCGCAGACCGAAAATTAAAAATCAGTCTTCACAGTGTCACCAGCCTAAATATTCTGAAGATTCCCTGAAAAGTTCGTCAAAATGGGCCCAGCCGTTTTGGAGTCCATACGTTACATACATACACAGATCCTGTTTTTTTTTTATTTTCATATTGAATTTATAATATTTGTTGTACATTTGCTAATTCACTATAAGATATTACATGTTCACACAGAGGAACCTGTGAATTTCATAAATATTTAATAAATAAATAAGATTTCTTTTTTATTAACGATAAAAACCAATAGACCTTCATAAAGGAATTTTAAACCAGATAAGTAATATTAGCTTGTTTAATATACATATTTATTTTTTATATACTTCTTTGTTTAATACATATTAAAAAAATTAATTTTTTTATTATAAGAATAGTTAATAAAATATGCTTTAATATTGTTCACTATTTTTGTTCTAAACATTGGAAATTAAATATTAAAATTACCAAAGTGACGTCAACGGTTTGACAGATCAATAGGATAATTTTGTCTAGGTATTTTTATCAGCCCAGTCAATGTCAGCCATTGATACACTCTTGATGTGATAAAGAGGATTCAGAATCTTTCCCTTAAGCACTTTTGCGTAAAAATTTGGCTGATGGATATAAATAGTTTGCCATTCTTAAAGGTACATTGTCGTTGATCATGGGTATTAAGGAAGTATATACAAAAACTGTTTTTAACAAGGTTTTTTCCAGTACAGGTTTATTTTACATTTCCGTTTTAGATTAAATCCTTTTTGTGACTGTAACTGGTATAGCTTATAAATTGCTTAACATATTTCACTTCCTTCTTTCATGCTGTTATCAACATTTTCCCTTATTTTATATTGTTTTCAATATCGTATTAAATTCTGTGCAAAAAGGAAAGTATAGGTGTCTATATCTAGTAAAGTTTTATTGACCTTTTTATATGTTTAGCCCAAAAATAACAATAGTCATAATTCTTTTTTTTATACACAAACACACGCTGAAACTCTCATCAAACAGGCATAAATATGACTTGAAAATATTTTATGACAACGATGATGAGGATGTTGATAACATTTCATTAATTATCTCAAATTTTCTATAGAAAATATTGAAAAATAGAAATAAGCTCTAAGACTTCAACAACGCACAAGTATTAGTAATAGAAATTGTAAATAATTGCAGACAATAGACCAACAAATACATAAAACCAAATACGAAAAAATACGTATTATTCGATATCAAAATCAGTCAACAAAATGGCAAAGAATTGAATAAAGTTAATCAAAATTATTATATGGCGGTCGGTCGGAGTGGCAAACAGACACGACAACTATAAAACTCTGTTGACAAGAGAATCATTTAATTTAAATCTTATTTTATGAACTCGGCGAATAAATGTTGGGGGTATATTTATTTTGTCATTTCATTTGTAATATATCGAAACATTTGTTTTTGCAAATACAGAAATAATATATTTTCTGAATCTGAGTATTATTCAAACGCTGTCTAGCAATGTCCGTTCATCTGTCCGTTCATCTTTCCATACATCTGTTGAACAACGTAACCTATGGTTATAGAAAGAGGGCGTAATTAATCAAACAGGCTCACTTATACGCCTGCCTCTTATATAAGGAGAATCCTTAATTATAGTAGTTTATTTATTTTTATACCCGCCGCCAAAAAAATGGTGGTGGTATATTCATTTTGTCATTCCGTTTGTAACACATCGAAATATCCATTTTAGACCCCATAAAGTATATTTATTCTGAATCGGGGTTTCATTTTATGACGATGTCCGTCCGTCTGTCCCTGAAACTTTGCACACATATATTCGTAATAAGAAAAGTGGGCGGGGCCACGCCCATAAAAAAGTTATAATTTTGAGGTACTTGCACTGGACTGATTATTCTGAAACTTTGCACACATATTAAGCTGTCATGAATCTCTAATTTCGTAATTAGAAAAGTGGGCAGTGCCACGCCCATAAAAAAAAATTATAATTTTGAGGTACTTGCACTGGATCGATTTTTTTAGACTTTGCACATATGTTGAGCTGTCATGACTTTAGAATTTCGTGTTTAGAAAAGTGGGCAGTGCCATGCCCATAAAAAAAAATTATTTTTCCAGCTACTTGCACTTGACCGATTTTTCTGAAACTTTGCACACATATCAGGCTGTTATGACTAAATAATTTCGTGATTACAAAAGTGGGCAGTGCCACGCCCATAAAAAAAGTTATAATTTTTAGCCTTGCACTTGATATTCAATTAATATTCAGAATGCATTTTTATTCATTAAGGGGCGCATCAACGCTTGTCTAGTTTAATATAAAAGTGATTTTCTATAGATGTTCATATGTAGACCTCTATTTTAATTTTTATGAATTAAGCCGTTAGTTTTATTTTTTCAACACAATTTGGTCTTATTATTATTTAACGTTTCCTAGGTCTTGTTTTTGTTTTATTGTTATTGATGCTTCAGAGTATTTATGTTTATATTTCTGTGGCTTAGAGCAAAAAGGGCTAGTGTCACTTTTTTGCTCTTTTGAATTAATCATTACATTAGATTTGTTTTCTTGCTCTTTTTCATTATGGTAAAACAGCTAACATAAATAAAATGCTGGCCAATGTCACTATGAAAGCATATATAAAAGTTAAAGTTCAATTCCAATTTTCTCAAAAGTAAATATTTTGACATTGGCCATTTTAGCTCCAAGCCACAGATTTATATGCGAAGATATTTATTTAAAACATATATGTATGTATGTATATGTATGTACGTGTAAGAGGATATGTGCAAATAAGTGTATTTCATATATTTTTGAGATTTTGAAAATGAGTCGTCGCTCACTTGGCTATTTAGCCAATAATCATGTTTGTCTCCAGCCTTAATTACGTGTCTACGTGAATAACGAGCAGAATATCTTTAGGTTGGTTAGATAAACCAAATAAAATAGTCCCTTGTTCTATAGTATTTTTATTTTAACTAGCCAGTTTCAATTTAATTTCACTTTCCCTCAAATAATAACAGAAATGTCAATATTTTATGTTTTTTCTAAACATGTGGACATTCTTTATATAACTTTTAATAAAAAATACATACATTTCTGCTACTTATGTTTATTAGCATTTGCCTTTGGTAAAGAGGATACTTAATGGTCATGGTCAAAGCTAAGAGTGAGTAAGTTGGTATTGAATTATACAAATAGTCGTAATTTTGTTCTTGTTGTATTAAATAACATTTAAGTGATGAAAACGTAACAAAAATAAGAACAAATTTAAGTAAAACGAGATGGTAAAACAAACAGAATGTGCTTAAAAGGATTTGTAAATATTTTCTTTCGTATTGTGTTTTTACTGCTGCTTTAAAAACAGTTCTTAAATTCTTCGTTGGTGATGAAAAAAATATGTTGAATTGTTACTAAGAAATTGAAGTGGGACACTTGACAAGACCTTGAATTTGACTACTCGGGATATTTATAATTTTTCAATGTTTTTCCTAATACTTGGGTATTATATGGATAGACTGAGTTAAGTTATCTCTATATTTATCTATACAAAAGAGGAACGCGATTGACTGACATATTCATCATCATATAGCCCAAACACAGGAAGCTAGAGACATAAAACTAGAATTCCTTCTTAGGTTTACTTAAAAGGAATTTTTGGAGAATCTAAGTGTAAGCGGGTACAAAGAGGTAAAACTGAGTAAGACTGCTGCTTACCTTATATCTGCTAAGCTAACAATGATAGATATTAACTTGAAAAGTTATTGCAGTCTACTTGAATTTTCAACTGCTTAAAGGCCAAAATGGATAAAAACTCTATTTTAGTACCTTATGTAAATTCCAAACACAAACATAGGAACAGATTTTCAATTGTGTTGGTTTTACTGGCAAAAAAAAGTATGAATAAAATTTTGGAACTTTCTTCAAGTTGAAAATTTTCTCCCTTTTTTTGTATTTTAACAAAAAAATTCTTATATTATACAATTGGAAATTGGTTGATTAATTTGATTGCCTAATAGTATGTGAGCAATTATTGTGGTGAAACTTTTGGATATTTCTATTAAAAAAAGAATAGACTTATTTACTTACTTTTTATCATGTCTTTAAAAATTTTTCATCCTACTAATATAATAAATGTGAATGTTTGTATGTTTGGATATTTGTTACTCAATCACGCAATAACTGCTGAACGGAACTAAATGAAATTCGGCACATAGATAGATAACAACCTAGATTAACACATAGGCCACTTTTTGTCACGATAATAACGCGAAGTCGTTAGCAAATTCATCTTAACACATCCTAAACGGGTTGTTTGTGTTGTAGACATTTTTATTTTTGTTGTTAATACTTATTCTACTTTTTATCCCGATAACTACGCAGACGAAGTCGCGGGCACAAGCTAGTTGTTTAATAAATATTTAAACATTTTCAATTTCTATATTAATATGGGGAACCCAAACGAAGTACTTTTTCCATTAACATGATACTTTTTTTTTTGTATTTCTATGTTTATGAATCTAGAATATTGAAATCTGGAAATTTTGATCCAATACGATGTTTAAAATTATATTGTTGGCCCAAAAGGAAGTTCTCAATAATTTCATGGTAATTTTTAGCTTTTCTGGGCTTATGAATTTAGATTTTTTATATTATGGACTATCGATCTAAGTTGTGACTGTAAGGGTAAAAGGCGATACAAAAGGTACTTTTTGTATTTTATTTGTACGTTTTTTTTACTTTGTACGTCCATGAAGGTGGATTTAATATTTTTATTGATCCTACTAAGATAGACTGAAAATATAATATAAAGACTTTTTTGAATTTTCAAAGTACTTTTTGTTCAAAGCATTTTAAATTTGTATTTGAAGCGAAATTAATGTATTGGACTGATATGGGCGACACAGTAGATAGGTAATTGTTCTTATTTGTATCGTACTTTTGCAGTTTTTACGTTTTCTTATATACATAGAATTCTGGTATTAGATATTGTTAATGCAATTTGAGTACAAAAATAACTGTGAAGGACCAAAAGTTACTGTTTCTTATTTTTGAAGTAAATTTTGAATTTTCTGAGCATTACGATTATGAATTTGTTACAAAATTAGTTTTATTCGATTTGAATTTAATTAGTTTTGTCTACATTGATTTAATTTACATTTAAACTATTGCTTACATTTGTGTAATTTACTTAGTCTGATATAGATATTATTTTATAGCCATAGAAACATTGAAATTATGACAAAATTTACTTTTTGTAAAATGAATAATTCTATCTATAATTTACGTTGTTTGAAAATTCTCGATGTTTAAAGCAGTTTTTGAATTTTAAATGAACATTTGAATTAGTTGCTTCCTTTTTTTCTAATATTAGGTAATCCCAGTCCTTATTTGTTTGATCACAGTGAATTGCTTAATTGTTTTTTTAATGATACTTTGCTTTAGCGATTTTTTTTGCCGAAAAATTTCAACGAAAAGTTACTCAGGTGGTCTGGTGATTCACGCTTCTTTAGTTTTATACGAACCCTCAGAGAAGCAAGAAGACTCCCGACTTACCTAAGGCTAACTTCGTGAACATTAAGAAATCGTGAGTAATATCCCGATCCATACCTTTTGTATTTTATGAATTTATTATAATAAAATTCTAATTAATGTAAGTACTAGGGTGATTGACTCGGTTTTAAAACCGGTTGACCCGGTTTTTTACTGTTTCAGCTGGCGGTTTTTTCCAAATGTTAATTTTTCGAATGTCGAATACACCGGTTTTTTTACTCACAGAAGCCGGTTTTTTTCATTTTTAGTTTTATGTTCATTTACCTTTGAAACCAAACGTACCATACTATATTCATTACTCAAAAAATTTCAAAAAATCTGCAAATTTATTAAATACTCTTCCTTAATATTGTAAGAAATTTATTTGTTATTCCAAAAACAAATGTAAAATAAGAAAAATAATTAGGTTAACTATTATTTGTTCTAAATGGAGAGCAGGTATTTTATATGTTGCTGCGCTTATAATTTGCTATAATAATCAGCTGTTCAGTTAAGTTCTTTGACCAAATTATTGTACTTTGCAAAACTTTTTGATCTTATTTTCGAATTCCATAATACTTTGCTTCTAAGAAATCTAGAGACTTGTACTAAAGACTACCCATAGCTTTACTTATATCTTTGATAACATATGACTTGTATACTAAAATAGTTTGGCACACAAGGGTTATTATTACAACTTGCCTACAAAATTATTGTTAGTAAATGGTAAATTTGACTACAGTGAGCAGTGAAGTGACTTTTTAATATTTTTCATTATTACAACGGCATTTTATAATAATTCCATTGAATTTTTGTCAAATTAAAATGCAATTAAATCATAAAACAAACTAGTTTATACCTATAAATGTATCTCTGTCATGGGTATAAGAAAGAATTATATATTATGTATTCGACCGGTTAACCGGTTTTTTCTAAATTTTCAAAATAAGAACCGGTTTTTTCTTCAATTCAAAATTTCAAACTATTTGAAAACCGGTTTCTTAAAAATGTCGAATAATCGATCACTCTAGTAAGTACTAAGCAGCTATCCACCTTGCCCCCACTTTTTTAATTATAGCTTAGATCACCTAATATTAAAAATTTTCAAGTATATAAGTTCTCTTTGAATCCCATACAATTTTCAGCTAGTGCTTATTTAGCCCGTCGTTCTATTTGTAATTCCCTTTAATTACAAATTGTCAACACTTTCAATTAAGTTTTTTAAAATATTAAATTGCATAATTTAAATGCTAAAATTAAACACTCGATCTGGTATTACAGTATAAATAAGTATAAGGAATCTACTGCAAGTATTAATGAGTTGTACATAAGACAGCATCAAGTTAATTAATATGAAAGTGAAATTAATTAAAATAATTAATAAACTTTTATAACGTAAATTTTAGAAGTGCTGATAATTGTTGGCAATTAAAAATAACCCCGTTTATCTAAGTATATAAAGTAGAATAACGTTTATAGATATTGTTTCAGATTTAAATAGTTTGATATACCTAAATGTTAATTTTTTTAATTTAATTTACAGTACTTTATACCATGTTCACACACGCGCCTTAATTGTCAATTTATAATATTATCGCAATTAAAGGCCTTATTGAGCTCAATTTACCATACTAAAAATTATTTTTAAATTGAGCAATATATACTTAATTGTTTCACTTATTGTCTAAAACTCGAAACACAACTCTTGAGAAGTATGTTCAGTGAGAAGAAAATTCTATACGTGGCATTTCTAATGTCAAACAAATAAAAATACAAAAAATAAAAATTAAGGAAATGGAAAATTTTTGATGAAAATTTAAAAAAAAAATGTTTAAATAAATTCAAATACATACATATAAGTATATATATGTATAAATATAATTGTAAATATATTTTATCAACAAAAAAACACTAAAGAGAAGGCATTAATTGATTTGATACAAATAAATCGTATTTTTACAGCTATCAAATGCTAATGGAGTAAGATAAATTGAGTATGTATAAAGACTTATTTAAATTGCTCAATCAACACTAAATTGAAACAATTAAAAATATCTGTCTGAACAGGGTATTATTCATAATTAACATTTTCTTTGGTTGGCTGGTTGGTCAATTAGCATGTTAAGTTATATTTGTATACAGCCGAGATTTGTTATTTTGTTTGTTAGTTTGTTTGTTGTTTTTTTCTACATATAACTTAACTTTAACATTACGTCTTAATTTATATGTAACGGCTTTCCAACATTTAAAGTGTGTATCAAATTGAGTTTGATAAAAATATGTGAAATAAGTAAAGTACTCTAAAAACATTATCTCAGTGTGTTCTTATTTTTATAACGAATTTCAAGTGTTATTATGTGCAATTAAAAAGAACCCGCAGTTTATTTAAGATAAAAATAATCCAATAAAAGGTATAAACGTAATAATATACTTTAAAATTTTTTAAATAATTTTATTAAATATTTTGTTTAAAATTAAAACGAATTATGAACATGCATTAATTTATGTAGCCTTTTACCAAAAATTTTCAGTGTAGGAAAGAAATATCTAGCTTTCTTTAAAATCTCAAATTAAAACATCCAGCTTGAGGTCTCGGTTTTTTTGTTAAAAAATAATAATAATTTTAGTTTTCAACTTCTCAATATTTCATCATCCATCGGATGACTTCTTCAGGAGATTTAAATAAGAGTTAAGGCCTAACTATATTATGCTTTTGCTGGCTTAAGCAAATGTGCGGATACATAAAATTAAATGTATGCAACTATATTGTACTTAAGAAACTTTTCGTCAAGTTTCGTCAAGTGTCATTTGCTTAAGCAAACTGCGAGTCTGATCGCACTTTGCTTACGAAATTTGCTTTTCATTTGATTTGTACACACTGTTGCATTATTTAGTACTTTTTTTTATTAATGTTGTCATTTGTTTTTTAAATTAGTGAAAAAATGTATAAATTGAATAGTTTATAGTAAAATATTTTTACATTTTACGCATTAAATAATAATTTTGTGACAATATCAATATATTTAGGAAATACAGAAATAAAACAGCTTTTGCAAAAGTACAAATATTTGCAACTAATCATAGTAAGTATTTAAGTTTAAAAAGTACAATATATCCACCGACAAGTCTTCAAAAATTTTCTTAAGCATTTGACAGACTTTTCGTTGATTTTTGACAGTAGCTTAAGCCAGCAAAAGCATAATATAGTTAGGCCTTAACAATATTCAAAATATAAGTACTTAGCTCTTCTATATTTTCAATTGTACTCCGAGACCTCAAGCTTGATTATTTAATTTGAAATTTATAGTAAAAAGGTCGAATAAAATATAACAAATCTTATTTATTTAAAATCTTTAAAATATAAAAACATCGCTACCACTTTGTTAAGACAAGTTAAAACATGTAACCATGATGTAAATAAGTATATAAGGTGATTTTATTTCGGAAATAATTTTTTAAAATAAAGAGCTTAAATTCAGTTAATCTATCGACACTATTATATTTTAGGTTGAAAAGGAGGGGTATAAAAGCCCAAACCCATGACAGGTATGCACTTATGCCCAGTTGGCATGTTGTGCGCTCACTATTATATTAACTGTACAAACTACTGAATACAATTTTTTATATCGCACACATTTTGATACCCTTCACACAGTGGAAAAGGTTTTGTCATTCCGTGTGAAATTTCTACAATTTTCATTTCCGACACCTTAAAGTACATATTTTCTGAAAGCTTATGAGTATGGAAATCGATTAAGTCCGATTGTCAATCTGACCATTTGCCAACGTGTATGTTGAAGTCAACTTTTTTTTACCCCCCGGAAAGACCCGTGTTAGGTATTAAAATTGGAAATCAGCATAATCTCTCCATGACTTGCTGAGATATAAGCAAATAAACATGACTGCCTCTATTCTTCGATTATTTATAACACAAAAATAAATATTTTCTTGCCCTAGGATAATTTTTAAGCACAGTTATTACTATTTATAGATTTGATATAGAAAAATTTTGACTAATTAGTCACTAACCGACAAAGTTTTAGGTAAAATTAATTTATTTTTTTCTAATTATATCAAATTTTTTTAAACTTCTAAATAATTTTTAAAATCCCGTAAGATACTAGTTTATATACCGTAATCTCAAAAACTATTTTTAAGAAAAACTTATCAATCGGTTTGAAGCCAAGTGAGATATATGTAAGCACCAAAGTACAACTGCTTCGGTGTTTTTTGTAAAATTTACAAACAAAACTTTTCTAAACAACCAAGAGAGCCAATATGGAAATCAAATGAAAGGGCTTGAGTATTAAAATAGATATGAAAAGAAAAAATCCAAAGATGGCGTCCTATTTTAAATAGCGAATATATGAGTCAAATAGAGTAGTTACGAATATGTCTCCTTCAACCCACACAATATTACTATCAAATAAAAGCGCTTAAGCATTACAATGTTGCTAACTATAATAAGGTGTAAAATCGATGATAGCGTCTGAAACAAAATGGTAGAGCTAATTTTTTTACCGCTACGCGTAAAATTAGTCTTTCAGTGAAAGTGGGCGTTAAAGTAAGGCGTGTTAATGTAGTTTCTGCTAATAAATAAAGCTGAGATATTTCAACATAGTCCTTTTTTTCTTCCAAAAACTTTGCCCATAGAGAACTTATATGAATTTAAGAAAAACCGTTATATGGGAGGTAGGCGTTAAAGAGGTCGTGTTACCTTTCTTTTCTGACATAACAATGACATTGATTAGAAGGATATATATAGTAAATTTCATCATCATACCTCTAATTTTGTCGGTATTATGAGCTGTTAAATGATAAATCGTTACACAGGAGGTGGGAGTAAAAGTGGGCGTGTCTTTTTTTATTTTTAGTTAGAACAAAGCCTTTGACCAACAAGCAATAAAGCCTTTGGCAAACAAGCAAACAAAGCAAAATTTCTTTTCCTAATGCATAGATTTTAATTATTTATTTATTTATTCAATTCTACAGAGTAATATAAGCCAAATAGGCAAAAAAAAAAAATATTACATAGTAATAAAAACCTAAGTATAATATACAAAAATATAAAAATTTAAGTAAACATTTATAATAAAAGTATCATCATATATGCTCCCCAGCATACATTAAAAGTAGAACAAAAAGAAATGACAAGTAGAGGATATCAAAGGTCCAGTTAGTGACAGAAAAACCAAACAATATCCATTAAAAAATACTAAAAATGCAGTTAAATAAATTAAGATAGAGAAAAAAAATTAAGTAGTTTCAATTTGAAAACATTATTAGAGTGTGTAAAAAGACTCAGTTCTAACGGTGATAAATTCAAACATCTAGTAACCCTAAAAACAAAGGATCTATTAAAAGAGGAAAAAATAAATTTCTTACGAAGGGCAGAAGGGTGACCATCTTTTATAACTCTATAAAATAATATCAAATTACGAGTCTTAATGAAATCAGCAAACGAGCAACCACAATTTAAGAAATTTTCAGGGAATAATATTATTTTTGCTCAGGAAATACATATTTGGAGTTTCATGACTCTACGTTAATGCGTTTGGACACAATTTTATATTATTCGATGTTGGAAGGACACGATTTTTTTGCCATACTATTGCATTACGAGCTATAACTCTATTCTTAATATTCCAATTTAGCCAATTTTAAATACCAGACAAACCTTGTGTATAAGAAATATTCTGGCAAAATTTGAGCCCCATAGATTTGTCGGTCCGCCTCGATATTGCTTTCAACAGACGGACAGACGGACAGACATAGCTAGATCGTCATAAAATCAAACCCCAATACAGAATATATGTACTTTATGGGGTCGAAAATGGATATTTCGATGTTTTACAAACGGAATGACAAAATGAATATACCACCACCATTTATTTGGTGGCGGGTATAAAAATCATATAACATCGTATTTTGTCTTAAATGATAGCATTTAGTTCTATCCTACTAATATAATAAATATGAAACTTAAAGGTTTTGATTTTGTTACTCAATCATGCTAAAATAAAAAATAAAGTAAACGACACTGGTGAATATATTAAAGCTAAAGGTTTAAACCCCGATTTTATCTCAAAACTGTTTATAATATTTGAGAAATATTTTGTTGTTAAGAATGACATTCACTTGCTGCTACTGCATTAGTAATCATTTCCGAATTTGTTTTTAATTTTAATTAAAAAAAATTTCTAAAAATTATTTCTTTATTCACATATGGATGCTACTTTAGTTAAAACAATTGACTTAAATCGAAACGTTGTTAACGAGTATATTTTTTCATGATTAAATGGCATATTATACTGAACAAAACTACATATGGGATGTATAAAAATAAAGTACATTAAAGCCATATAAAATGTTATAGTCCCAATGGGCAAACCTTATGTATTGTTAAATCATATTGGAGGTGGTCGATAGAAGAAGCCAAGAACTTAAATATGTGAATATGGATTCCATAATGCTTTTATTAAGAAAAATATATAGTATTTTGATATTTATTATTCGCAGTTTAATGGGCAGTGCAAAATAACGACTGATATACGTATTTTTTCTTTTATTTGCAATGCGATATTTATACTTATATCTGCTTGTTTTTATTTCCTTAAGTACTAAGAAATGTGTAACATTTGCAATCGATATAAGGCCATGCGGAGTGGAGTAGTTAATATGCATCTTTTTTTTCTTGTTTTGTTTTTAGAGGTAACATAAACGCTATACACATATGTATGTATGTATAACACTTAAAATTAAATATAATTAAAAACTTAATGCCTTTGTATATTTAAGATGCAATAAACAGCACTTGTATTTAGTAAGACCTTAAAACAGAAGGAAGGGAAATGAAAAAATTGCTTCTCTTTCTTTCTTTGAAAGAATGTGTTACTCAAGTTAGTTTTTGTAAAAGAGGGCTTTAATTACTGAAACATGAAATAATCTGTTTTAACCTTTACGAGAATAAATGTCAAAATTTCCTTGACATAAAATGCATGCTTATGCATATTAATTACCTGGCATATTAATTTATACATAAACACATACACTTGTGTTTTCAATAGCGTATGTGATATGAGTTAGGTAATTTAACATTTAAAGTTAAAATCATATAAAGTTTTGAATACAGCATCAATGCAAAGAAAGCTTAATATTTTTTCTTATTAAAAGCTTAACCAATTAAATGATAATTTAGAATAATGTAACATCATAATTAATTATAAGATAAGGAAAATTGAAACACAGTAAAGATATATAAATATCACTATATACACTTAAAGGGAAAAAGAAATATATTAAAAGCTTTTCAGTTCAGGCAATACTAAAGAGAAAAAATAAGACAAAAAAAATTCAGATGATACTATTTGCATTTAATCAAATCGGAATAAAATAATGCATCATATTTGTACAATGTGTGTAATTCAAAAGAGAAAATCTCAAACTAACAAACCAAAACAGTGAGATAACAGATAGAGAATGAGAAATCAGAGTATTATGCATAAATAGTGGCCAACAGAATAAAGCTTTCGGTTAGTTAAAGGACTCTTTATCATTTGTTTGAGAATGTAGCGGAATTTAGAATCAAGCGAAAGAGAGTAAAATGAACTTTTTAGTACCAAAAGTAAACTTTTATTGTTTGTTGACGCTTTTTAGTACGTGGATGCTGTGAGCAAAGAATCAAAAAATGTGCTGCACATTAATTTTCAGTCAGGTGGAGACAGTTGACGTGTACGGTTGTTAATAAAACGGCTTAAGTGTTTAAGTGATAAAGTTTGTGCAAAAGCAATTTTTTCTTAGTGAGAAAAAATATAAAATAAGAAATAATTTATGTTCTTTACAACAATATTTAATAAATTATTTTAAAAGCAAAAAATATATAATATATATTGGCTGCAATATTTAATAGAAATGCGATTTTATAATTTTAATATGTAGAGAAAATAAAAAAGTTTATTCAGACAGAAAAAATTTGCATCCTTTAAAGAACATCTTTTATGTTTTGCAAGAAAAAAGGTAGTATACCGAAGTAAATCCTTATACCGAGAAAATTAATAAAGAAAAAAAAATATAAAAAGTTTTTTTTAGTATTTTTTCCGATGGTATAACTTTTAATAAATACATGTATTCACCACACCCTGATCCTTTTAAACATATAAATAACACCAATACTTGTTACAAAAATATACATATTAAATATACTTACATACATATATACATATGTAAATATGAAGGTACATAAGTACATTGCTAAAAAGTAAAACAAATACGTGAGAATATTGAAAAAAATCACATTGAAAGAGAGTAAAATTGGAGAATAAAATTCATATAACAAACAGAGTAACACCAGAATAACAGAAAATATTCAAATTAAAAAAAAATAATAATAAAAAACGGGAATAATAATAAAATGAATAAAAAAGGCAACGAGTAAAAATAAACGGGAATCGTGCTCACGACGTGGTGGAAGGGCATACATAAACAACAAATTCAGTAATGCGAGCAAGTAATTGTTTGTGTATTTGTTGTCTTGCTTAAGCAGTGTCTGTGTGTGCAAAAGACTTTCTGCCTGTTCAACGATGTCGAAAGAAAACACAAGCGAACTTTCATTCGTACAAATACGTTGAAAACAAAAACAAATTTTTAGTTTTTGTTGTTGTTCTCAATATATTTGTACGAATGAAAGTTCGCTTGTGTTTTCTTTCGACATCGTTGAACAGGCAGTTTATGTTTTTTTTTTTTGTTGACGTTGTAATTTTTGATGTATTTTTAGTAAAGCATACTTTACGGAGATTTCAAATCATAAAATCCTGTCGGGTTTTTTACTTAACGCTGTCGTTGCTTTCTTTTTCGCCATCATCGATGTTGTTGTTATTTGTGTTTTGTTGTAGTTGTTGATGGTTTTAAACTTCAAATAGAGTTTACTGCTGTGAAATTCATTAAGCATCGTAAGCTCGTTTGAACAAGACGTTTCCAGTCATTTAATGGAACAAACATAAAACAAAATATTATTAATTTCTAAAATTTATTAAGTTATTAAGTTCAAATGTGTGAAAGCTTGACCAGCGTATATGCTAAATAAAAAAATTAAATAAATAAGCAAACCCAAAAACGGTGATTTCTAGTTTTTGCAAGTGTTTTGAGAAGTTCAATCAATGAATACAAAAATGTTAAAACCGTCTTAATACCCAGCATAAAATACATATAAAAGAAACAGTGAATGCATGAGTTCAACCCATGATGTAGTGGGGTAATTTAGGTGAAACATGTATGATCTTACCACTAACGTGTCATTGGAGAGCATGTGTTTATATGAATATATTAATTAAATTCACTTTAATATAACAAGTGCATAGAACACATTCATATCAGATGAAAAGAAACGCATGTGTTATAAGTTAATAATGTTTGCATATATGAATTGTTTAAGATATTTTTCATGCATTTACATGTATTTTTAAGCACATTATTAAAGGCTAACTATTTTGGATTTGGAGAAGGCAATTTTTATGCCTCCTTATGCACTTATGAATTAGAAGTAATGAAAATGTTGTTCACATTGAGCTAGTGCAAAATTTTTTTGCTGGGTAAAAATTTGAATCAAAATATGTATTTAAAATCTTAAAGAATGTGTAAAAAAACAGTGATTAATTTTCAACCTGTAATTCTATGTAAAAGCTTTGAAAAACAAACATTGTCCTTTTTAAGTTTAAGCCTGTTGGTCCATCTCTTAATGTGCGTTTACTTTTACATACATAATTTTCTTAAATTTTATCTGCAAATCTTGCATTTTCTTTTAAGCAATGCCTTTAGTTAAACATAAAACAGTCATCTTATAAACCATTTCGCATTTTTATACACGGGGGTATATTCATTTTGTCATTCCGTTTGTAACACATCGAAATATCGATTTTAGACCCCATAAAGTATATATTTTCTGCATCGAGGTTTAATTTTATGACGATCTAGATATGTCCGTCCGTCTGTCCGTCTGTTGAAAGCACGATAGAGGTCGCACTAAAAAAGCTAGGGAGCTCAAATTTTGCCAGAATCTTTCTTATACACAAGGTTTGTTTGGTATTCAAAATGGGCTAAATCGGAATATTAGGAAGAGATATATAACTCGTAATGCAAGAGTAGGTCAAAAACACCATGTCCTTCCAACATCGAATGAAATGCAATTGTGTTCAAACGCATTACCTTAGAGCCATGAAATTTCCAGAGTATGATTCCTGAGTAAAAAAATATGTCTTCTTGAAATTTGCTTAAATCTATGCAGTAGGAAAGAAGTTATAGAAATGTATTTATACCGCACAGTGTATTTTTCGGTGTATTCAAATCTTAAAACGTAATAAAACTAACAAAATTAGATGTATGATTCTGATATTTTACGAATATTCGTTTTTTTTCAAGCGCTTTACAGAAGTAAAAAATCAATATGACACGCCCACTTTAACGCCCACCTTCCATATAACATTTTATCTAAAATTTATATAATTTCTCTATTGAATAAAGATTTTGGAAGAAGAAAGAACTATATTGAAATATCAGAGTTGAATTTATTAGCAGAAACTACTTTGACACGCTATAACGTCCACTTATCACGTAATATACACGGTGGGCCAAAAGAAATCACCCTATTAGAAGGTGTTCTTATTTTTGCAAACGACGGTCAATGTCAAATCAGTTTTGACATTTGTGAACCAGACAGATGTAGGTAGGTAGGTAGTAAGGCTGGTGCAAAGTTACCCTTATACCCTCACCCGGAGACCATTACGGTCCATTGTGACACCTTAATAGAGAGAATAGAAATAGTTAGGATAGAAGAGAAAGAGAAGCAGACCAGTCCAGAGTCTCTGGCGGGTATCGAACCCGCAACCTCAAACTACTGACTAGTCCTCTACTGACTAGTCCACCGGGGCATCGTTAGACAGATGTAGAATACAAGTGAATAAGTCATGAAGGGATACACTTCCCAAGAACGCGGAATAATCGTGTCGAGACCGCAGTGGACGATTTTTCGACCAAAACTTTATTGAGCGATTAGGTTCATTTTCATCTCAGCGAGAACGTGAACAAGCAAAAGCAATAGCTTCTAGGGCTATTACACCCGCTCAAAATTACTGCATGGTGCTCTGTCATGCTGAGGGAGTCATCGGGCCATTTTTGTTCGAGGACGCCGCTGGTCAAACGACAACAGTGGATGGTGCGCGCTGAGTTTTTCCTACCGCAATTGAAGAGTTAGGACTGGAGGACATGTGATTCCAACAGAATGGAGAAATGGCACACACTGTGCGAGCCGCAACCGATATTCTGAAGGCGGCGTTCCCGGGTCGCCTCATCTCTCGTTTTCGCGATTTGAATTGGCCCGAAAGATCGCTCGATTTAATTGTTCCAGACTTTTTTTGTGTCCTGTTTTTTGAAGTCCTGTATTTACGTGAACAAGCTCGAGACCCTGAAGCCCTCCAGAATAACATGCGTTACGAGTGCGAGAATCTGTCGCCCAAAGTTTTCGCCGAAATGATGAAAAATTCTGAAGGTTGAAATAAACATAAACAAAAAACAGAATTGAAGTTTTTCATTTAGAAAAAAAATGAGAGCCATGTGTTAATAAAATTTAAAAGCTCATTAAACCAATAACATTAGAGGTATGACGATGAAATTTTGTACATAAAGCTTTCCAGTCAATGTCATTATTATGCTAGTAAATGAAGGTGACATGTCCACTTTAACACCTATCTCTCATATAACGTTTTATCTTAAATTTATATAATTTCTCTATGGACAAAGTTTTTGGAAGAATAAAGGACTTTATTGAAATTTCTCAGTTTAATTTATTAGCAGCAACTCTATTGACGCGCCTTCTTTAACGCCCAATTTCACTGACAGACTAAATTTATGAAAACATATCATATTATATTAGCACATCGAAGTTATACAAAGCTAGTGATACATTTTTTAGTATAAAGAGATTACAGTATACAGTATTATAACAATATAATAAATTTGGTGCTATAAAAGTACACAAAATTGGTGGTGGGTATAAAAAATTCGGCATAGCCGAATAAAGTGCTCCTACTTGTTTTTATTAAAATTGGTAATATTTCGTCTTGTATGTATAATTCTATAATTCAAAATTTTTTTAATATCATCATTTCCGAATAAGCCTTTAACTATTGCCAATAATTCTATTATTAAGTTGAAACATGTTAAATTTGAAGGAACCTGTGTGGTGAATAATTATTGAAATTTTAAGAAAAAATGTATCATCTTGATTGATTGTTCATTCTTAGGCTGTTTTTCTTTAGCCAAAATTTCTAACTCTTTAAGTTTGTAGTACATAGTGTTGTTTGAAATAAAATAGTTTCAATTATTATATTGAATGATTATAAAGCCGAAGATGTTGCCAATCATGATTTTAATTGTGATCGTAAAATTCGATTAGTAGTTGCAGATTTTCACTTTGGAAATTTAATGTGAAT
Organism: Phyto melanocephala; assembly: GCA_941918925.1. NCBI lineage: Eukaryota > Metazoa > Arthropoda > Insecta > Diptera > Rhinophoridae > Phyto > Phyto melanocephala. The sequence goes on from OW799233.1 coordinate 53,921,054, forward strand.
ACAGATAGCAATGAGTAACTAAATGTTTTGCAGTAGAAATCAAATAAAAAAGGACCAAAAAATCAAGCCGTATTCATGATTTCGTTAATTAAATATTTTTCTAAAATTTGAAATTTAGATCCTATTACGTTTGAAATTAAGAAGACTTAATTAAAAAGTTAAAACAAATCTTGGTATGGCACTTCAAATACCAATAAATGTCGCAATACTTATGAACAAAGTACGAGAATAGCAAAACTTTTACGTCTAGCTAACGTAAACTTTACATATATCGTAAATCGTTTTACTAAAACTTTTACTTTTGAAATCAAATCAAATTATGTTTTCTGTAAATGTCTTAAAGATATTTATAATAAAAGTACAAGTCACAAATACATATGTACATATGTAAAATGTTATTTTTATAATTACAAAAGCATATGCAAAGATGAAAAGGGCTCAGCTTTGAAATTACAAAACGAAGCAAAGAAGAGTAGAAAATACATGAAAATCTACGAAGAGCACAACTTAAATATAAATTGCAAAATTAATACAAAAATCAGTGAGAGAGAGAAACTTAATAATAATACATCACAACAGCAATACAGTAACAACAGCAATTAAAATGCAGAAAGCACTTAAAAAGCATATCTTAATAAACTAAAAACATTAAATAGAAATAAAAGTATTTCTATGCTGCCTATAACATAACAGTTCCTTTTTCGTCATATTTCTAAAATACTCTACTATATCTACTACCACAACAAAAACTTAGCGAGCAAAAGACCACACATAAGGAAACTGAAAAAAATGAGACAGACCTTTTACCGCACTCGAATAAAATATTTTTTTCAAAAATACTCAAACTCATGTCTTCTTACATATTAAACTAAACTTTTCTTAATTTGCCTAAGATTTTCTTTAAGAAAACTGTTGTCAGCAGTTTCACAGTTAAATATTAACGACAACACCATTATAGTTGTTTTTATTTTTTTTTTTAAAGGAATATAAATAAAACTTAAATATATTTGTTTGGGAAAAATAAGCTCCGTGAAATAAAAAAAAAACTTTAATTTTAGTTTTTCTTAGTTGCTCTCTACTTTACCACAAAATAGTATAAGAAAGAGAAGACAGAGAAAGAAAAGAAATAAAAAGCGGTTGTTAGGAAGAATAAAATGTAGCAGCGAAAGAGTCTGTAGTGGGAACTCAATAAAAAATAAAAACAACATCAACTACAACAATAGCTAAATACACATGTACATACAAAAATCGTTATATGCTAAAACTAGGATACTGTGTCATTCATTTCGACTAGTATTAATACAAAACGGATGGATGTATGAGTAAATGACCGGAAACTAACAATATTATAAAGCTGAATTCGCATAAATGTACACACTTAAGTTAAAATACATATATTTATTAAAAAAGAAAATCTTATGAGACAAAAATCAGTGTAGATAACAAGTAGTTAAAGTGAAAATAACTAAATAATAATATAAATAACATAAACCAGTTAAAAATGCTAATTTGTTTGTCTGAATTTTATATACCAACTGTCAAAGAAAAATGGTAACATAGTCTCAGTTCAATTGTATCTTGGAAAACAGGAAGGTTCTTAAAGAAATAAAAAAAAAAAACAACAACAAGTAACAAGTAACAAAGCTTGTCTGTGCCAAATTTTAATAAAAATTAACAATCAATTATCAATAATAATTGAGAATATTTGTTACTTAAGAGTATTGAATACGTAGCTCAGTGCAGTCTTGTATATTAAACCGAATGCCACATGAAAACATGTGATAATAAAAAAATTAAAGAATAAAAATTCGAAATTTTTCGAACGGGCTAAAGCCATTATCCTTTTTTCATATTGTCCTAATTAATTTTATTAAATAATTAAATTAAAAAATCGCCCTTGATACGCTATGAAAAGAGTTGAAAACTGTGTTTAGTATTTTTTTTCTTAACTGCCAGTATCTGATCTGATTTTTAAAATAATTTTAACAATGTTACTTAAGTTCCATAGAGTCTTAAAAATATTTTTTTTCTTATTTAAAAAAAAATTACAAAAGTTGCCCGCTACATTATTAAATAAATATGTTTTTCTACTAATAAATGTTTTATATGTAATTAAATGTATTTTTCGACAACATGTATCTAGAATCACAACATCTATAATCTGATCATGTACATGAACAGTAATGGGCCCCCAGACTAAACAGCAACTATTACGACAAGTAATTGAAATCATACAATTTAATTAAAATTGTGCACAATAATCTCTCCATCATCCTATAACATTGAGTTAATGACATTATTGTTACAATTAGAAAAATATGCAACAAAGTAATTAACATTATTCGCAAGTATAAAAAAATCAAATCAAAGCACAAACTTTTGAAACAAAAAAGTTTCACACACAACAACAATATTCAAAAAAATGCAATATTTTATCATCACAAATGACACCAACATTTTCAAAAACAACAAAAAGGTCTAATCGTACAACATCAACATCTGCAGCAGTCAGCGTTGTAAATAAAAGAAATTAAATTGAAATTATACAGCACAATTAAAAAGCGTTTAATTAAGGTAAGTGGTGCAGTAGAGGTAGTTTAGTGTATTCCAATTTAAGGCTAAATCATCTACAAATTTCTCTGGTTGCTTTTGGGGGGGTGGGGATGGAATTATGTGTGAAACTAAACTAAATTCACAAAATTCCCATCATTTCAAATGTGTGGTTAAATTTATGTCACTTGCATTACATTTAAAATTTTGAAAATATTTTATATTTTGTATTTAAATTATTTATAGGCAACATGTTACATTTAATTTATTCTCTCTTTGCCATTGACATCGTTTATTCTAAAAGACAAAAACAATTAGAACGTAAAAGTCTTTAAATTCAAATTTAATTTTGATTTGTTTTTGTTCGAGATATTTGTTTGACCACAATTATACATTTTGTGGTTGGCAATTTATGTGTGTCTTGCTGTCAATGGTGGGGTCAAGTTTTGTATGGTGGCGAAAGTGGGCTGTTTTTTGGTGGTAGGATAAAATATAATACAAGTACATACATACATACGTCCTAATTTAGAGGAGAATGTGAAGCATTTCGTTTATGTTTGTGATGATTATGAAAAACATTTGATTTACTAATAGGTGAAAAGGTTTTGTTCCAACAGTGTGAAGAAAACAGAATAACGCAAAACAAAAATTATTAAACTAAATTTTTAATTTTTGTTTTTTATTAATTCCAGATTCACAAAGCTAAGAACATTGAAAAAAAAACCTAATTGTTATTTTTACAAAAAGGATACAGAGACAAATTACGTTCGTAAACTTAAATTCAAAACCATAAAAAGCTTGTTAAATATTTTTTACTGTTTTAAATATATAAAATTTCAGACCTTGACAAATATATTCTTCAGGTAGTCTTGATTCGTAGCTGATTATTTTTTTCTTCGCTTATTTTAAGCAAGCAAATAATTTGTTCTCTCCTTTTCTCTCATTTATTTCAAATTTCAAACTTCATACAGAAAAACACATGAAAAATACATATATCTCTCCGAACTGCGATTACCAGTTTAATATATATGCTTTGTTTTTAATACATTACAAAGAAGAAGACTAAAAACCTCTTTTCGCTGACGAAAACAAAGTTAAATAAAGTGATCTACCTTTTAATGGTTGTTATCGTGGTGTAATTACATAAGGTGATAGCGTAAAGGAGAGCAATTTTTGGATCTATTTTTTATGTATGAAGTTTGACAATTTTCGGAGTTGAAATTTTTTTTTAATACATATGTAGTTTGACATACGTCACAATACAAAAATGTAGTCAGCTGGGCTGATACCGCCCACCTTGTATAAGTGTACCCTGAAGGCAAATTACGGCATTCGAACGTGATTGAAATTTGAAAATTCTTATTAGAATCTCTATACCTAAAGCACAGCAAACTCGATCGATCGAGTAAAATTTCGATCGTAATCGAATGCAGTGTTAATTCAAAGCAGTATAAAACTGGATCGTAAACAAAAAGAGCAACAAGAGAACAAGAAGAAAAATTTTAAATTAAAAAAAAGAACCAAACAAAAAAATAAAATGAAATAAAATAAAGAAAAAGCTCTTATAATGGCTAACAAATATTGTTTTTTTTTTTTTAATATTCTTAGCAGCAGAAAATGGACCGCTTTACTGGCCCCAACAAAGTGTTTGCATTGATTTATTTGGAGATAGATTTAAATATTACCTGCAACAATTTTTTATGCCATGATTGTCATTGGTATTTCATTTGTATGAATGTATCAGTCCCCCTTCTCTCAACCTTACGATCTTTATTGTTTGAAAATTATTATTATAAGTAGTTTGAGATTATAAATGCAATAGATTTCTAGATATCAAATGAAGTGTATTTTATTTATATTGAAGGTGCCACGCCTTCTGTTATTTTCAATATTATCTTAAGCTCAATTTTGAAAGTTATTATTTTAATACCCCACTCTAGTTTTGAATATGTTAGATGTGACCATATTCCGGATATGAGGCAAAAGCAAAGAAGGTGACACGTCCACTTAAAATTATAAGAATTAATATTCATAAAAACCGTTCTTAAATTTTCTCAGATATTTTAAAAAAGTGGGTGTGGACTTTTTTCATAAAAACCTAGTAAAGGTTATGACAAACATTAAAAAAAATTAGCTTAATTGGTTCAGCTGTTCGTTTATAGTAGACTTGAAAAGGGTTTTCAAATTTAAAGTATCAATGATCAATGGAAATCACTACAGAAAGATGATCCGAAGCTTTTTGTATCAGAAAATTGCTGACTTAGAGGTAGAGGATATGTGGCTTCAACAGGATGTTGCCCCTTGCCACACATCAAAAGAAACAACAAAAAAAAATTTTAAATCCTAAAATTTTTTACATGTTGTTGTTATAAAAATTATAAGGATAAACATAAGCAGAGCAATAATACATTTAGGAAGCTATAAAATTTACTTTTATTATGTAGGTGAAGTGACCTTCCCTACTGACTGGGCAGGCTACAATCTTTTGTATTAAATTTTTTTATATCAGCATTATCTTGAAGTATTGTGAGATTACTGCCATGCTTTTTTGGTCTTAAAAAACCCCATAAAAAGTCTAAAGGTGTCAAATCTCACGATCTTGGTGGCCAATTTACTTGTCCTCTACGAGAAATAATGTGATTTTTAAACTTCTCTTCAAGAAGATCCATTGTGTGCAGGTGGCACCATCCTGCTGAAACCACATATTCTTAACGTCTATATCATAAATTTTCCGCAACAAAAGCTTCAGATTATCTTCCTGTAGCGATTTCCATTGAACATTGAAACTTCATATTTGGATACTCTTTATTTTAAGATTTTTAAAATTTGTCCATTTTCACTGTATATGTAAATGCTTACTCTGTTAACTTTTGTATGTACATATACTGCAGGATATACTGTGCCATTAAAGTTTGTTTAAGTTAACAGTTAGTATAAAAAATTTAAATGCTCACTTATGGTTGACGTCAAATGTAATTTTAGGGTAGCAGATATCTTTATTATAAAGAAATGCACACATATAAATTATATGATTTAAACACGAAACCTTTTGCATGAAAATCTCCTTGTTGCAGAACGAACACTTTTAAAATTTTAATGGAAAGTTTAAATCAGATCTTAATGCCTTTGTTCTGTTACTTAAATTTTTGTGGTTTTAAATTAAGGTAATAAACTTAAAATTATAAATATTTAACAATAGTACGATGTGCAACCATAAAGGAGCGATATTTATATCGTAGGGAAATATAATTTTAATTTCATTAGGGAAATTTCTAACAAATTTTCCATATGTTGCCTGTTGTTAATTTGTTTTTATTTAAAGTTATTGTCCTCCCACTACCATATTAACGGCGTTTAAAACTAACAATTGTTTTGCATGTTTTAGGACAACTAAATAAAATGACAAACAAGAAACGCCAACGGACCAGATTGTAAACAGGAGTACAACAAAATTTAAATGCTACATTAAAATATTTATATACTTATACACATAAGTACATGCATACTGACATACATAGATTTTAGTATGGTAATCACACGTTGAACGATAGTATCTAGTGGTTTGTTTATTTGCATTTAGCAATTAAAAAGTGGATTGTGTATCTAAATACTGGTTCTTTTTCAATTGTTTGCAAAAATTATGGTCATACACAAATAACCACAACGATTGCATGTGAACTTAAATAAAATTTGATTTTTGTAGAACAACAAATATGAAAAATAATGTGCATAAATATTTATGTTTTAGCATTAGACCGTACTGGAGAAAAAGTCTAGCGTACACATTTGCGTATAAAATATTTTTACAAGGCAATTGATTTTTTTTTGTTGCCAATCATAGGTGTCGGCTCTTTTTAGTAACCATATTTGATAAAAACAAAAATCGTGGTTAGTTTTATTAGCTAAAGAGTATTAAAGTCAGCATTTAAACTTTAATTTGTAACAGAGAGTTTTTAACCGTGCTGTAAGATTTAATCCAAAATTTTTCTTGTGATCTCAATCTCAATATTTTACTTTAAGTTGGACGAAGAAAAGAATAAAAAATTTACTTATTTCGGATTAGGGACCATTTTGTCCAGTATGTATTTTTATTTGATAGAAATTAAAATATTAAGTTTCTTTGGGCTAATTTACAAAGAAAATTTTTTTCATATTTTTTTTTTTACTTTTTTCGCAAATAAAGAATTTGAAATGTGATTTGTGTTTGAAAACAACTTTGCATTTTTGCAATTTCGCAAGACTAAACCTGATGAGGTGAATACCTCTAATATTTATTATACTTTTCGTATTTACACCTCTAATGAGAAATCAGTTGTTTAAATTGTTTTTATATTTCTGTATACGTCCATGATACATGTTATGTAAACAGAATAAGTATAATATTGAATATAGCATTAGACAATACATATACAAAAGTATGTACATATACATATGTATGTATGTATGTATAAATAATATTTTCTTAATGCATACAGCAGTAGATTTGTGTTTTCCAACAAAATATATACTTTTATTATTTGCCTTCCGCTTTAAGTAGTCACTTTAATGTCAATAATACTGATTGCCGCTTTCAAAAAGGTAGAAAATATCAGTGAACAATGCAAAAAAAAAAAAAAAAAAACAAAATAGATGGAGGAAACAAACGTAAAATAAAAATTAACTTGTAACAATATTGACATTTTCCTTTATTGTTTTAGAAAATGTCACAGTTCAAACTAAATAAATTGAGTTAAATTGAAGGATGATTTCGTTTGCTGTTTCTATTCTTGTCTGCAGTCTTAATGCTAAATAAATTAGTAGTTTCTGACATTTAGCAAATACATAATGTCTTCCTAAGAGTGTATAGCTTATAATAATGAAAACTTTTTACATGGTTTAAGTGTACTTTTTGTAAAAATTAATAAATTAATTAATTTTGTTAATTTTTGTTTTTTATGTTTGTTTTTATCCGCAAATATTATTAAGTTTATATTTAATACTATTACAATATTACTAAGATACACTTGTGTATTCACTAGAACCTCATATAATATCTTATCAGCATGTAGGAATTTGGTTATTCCTACGTTTATTTAAGAACATATAAGAAAAATTATTTATTTTTATTTATTAAAGTTCGCTTTGTATGTTAGAGTTTAAAAGAGTTTCTCTGTGTTGTAAAATTTTATATTAATGCGCATTAGTCCGTTATTCTTAACGTCACTTCGAGTTTTATTAAATTTTACTAGCCAAGCCTGGCGCGCGTTGCTACTTCCCTTAATGAATAAAAATGCATTCTGAATTTAAATTTAATATCAAGTGAAAAAAGCTAAGCATTATAACTTTTTTTTATGGGCGTGGCCCTGCCCACTTTTCTAATCACGAAATTATATAGTCATTACAGCTCAATATGTGTGTGCAAAGCTTCAGAAAAATCGGTGAAGTACAAGTAGCTGAAAATTATAACTTTTTTTATGGGCTTGACACTGCTCACTTTTCTAATCAAGAAATGGTATAGTCATGACAGCTCAATATGTGTGTGCAAAGCTTCAGAAAACGCTAAAAATGATAACTAATTTTTTATGGGCGTGGCCCCGCCCACTTTTTATCACCCATAAACATTTCCTGGCATGTGTAGAACAACTTGCTAAAGTTTGACTTCGATCGGCTTTACAGTTTCGGAGTCTATAACTAACACACACACACAGACAGAGTTTCACTTTTATATATATTGATGTACCAATCAGCGTTGCTACAACCGAAAAAATTTTACAACCAAATGAGGAAAACAATAACCAAAATTAAAAATTATTTTGATTTTATTAAATTTTTTTAATTTTATTTCATATTTTAATGCAAAAAACTAAATATAATTCAAAATATATTTGTGGTCGCAAGGAAAAACAAGGTAACTCCATTTTTCGAAAAAGTTGAAAAAACACCGAAAATCGGATGGTTTTTGGATTTACCATCACTCTGTATGTTTTTTTAAATCGCACACATTAGAATATGAATTCAAAAAACAAAAAAAACTAGTAAAATATATCGAAAATTTTAATTGCGTCTTTCTCGTGTTTAAAAAAAAATGAAGTTACCTTGTTTTTCCTTGCGACCACAGATATATAAAGTGATTTTTTTAGAGATCGACAAATTTAAAATTGATACTATGTTGAGAAAAACAAAATTTTAGAAGTTTTTAAAACAAATTTTTGGCAGACCAGACATAATAGGAATAATTATGATTTTTGCACAATTCTTTTGATTGCATAACATTAGCGGAAATCATTCTTCGTTTTAAACGAAGTCTAGTATATAGTCTATTGCACACGTTGCTTTTGAAAATTTCCAACTGTTTTTAGTATTGGATATAAGTGCTTGTGTGGGAAATGTATTTTTAGTGTATATTTCTTTGTGGTATTGCAAACTTAAGAATATAAATACTAGACTTGCAATATCTGCAACATTTGCATGATCTGTTTGCAACATCGGGTGAATTGTTTGGAATTCAAGCTTATTTCTAAATTTTCTTTTATCAAACTAAGCAGTGAAAAAATTCTTTCTGTAGCAGCTAAATTATGTGGCAAAGGCTTTTAGTTTTCAACAAAATAAATATGTTCTTCGAAACGCTTTTCGTTCATTGCATTTTTATGTTTTAACACTTTATCTCAAAACTCAACAATACTTATAACACTGTCTAAAATAATATTTGAAAATCTTAATAGTTTCCATTGGGATAAAATTTTTTCTTCATTACCACCTATTAAATTTGGGAATGTAATAGCAAAGGTTCCAAACTTATCTCTGAACTACTTAAAACTTTATTTGGTGTAATTATCTTAAGATTTTTAAAATCTTTTCTTGAAAAATCGAAGCGCTTCAGAATTTCCTTTAAAAGTTCAATATAAAACTGTTGTATATCTTTTTTAATTTTATGTTTTTACAACCTTGATAGGCAACTTTCTTGCATGCTTGCTACTTCATTGCAATGTGAAACATACATATTTTAAAGCGCGATTTGAAAAATTATCAAATAAAATACATAATTTGTATACATATTAAAATCTTAGTGAGTAGCAACCAAAATCCAAAAAAAAAAAAAACAATTTTGGTTAAAAGTAACCAAAACGGCAACGCTGATGCCAATGTATAGTCTTCATCTAAGATCAGTTCGCTGTCATCTTATCTGACGTTGATTTCGTTAAAATTGTCTGCAGATTCCTTATCTGCTTAACACTTTTCTCTCCGTTCTGTCTGTCAATGCACAATCCAACATAAATTTTTTGTACACCCTTCACACAGTGTTTTATATAAATTTGTCAGTCCATTTGTAATTTTTACAGAATTTATTTTCGACCCCATAAAGAATATATATTCTTAATCCTTATAGATAAAGAATAAAATGTTTGAAGCCCACATATATCCGACTAAATAATATGTAGCACAAATTTATCTAAAATGCTTTCAAAATCAGGGGAAATATAAGCAAAAACCACGTATGCCATATACAACAAAAGCAGGCGATGTTGTATATGATATGTTAATTGCTGTTGTAGTTTTAATATTTTTTATGCTCATTCATGTGTAGGAATGTATGTAATGCGAAGTTTTTCATTTGTGAAAGCAGCTAATACACGTCATGTTTTTTACATCTGACTTGTAAAATTTCCCACTGCTTAATACGTACATGTCGTGTGTTAGCATTTCAACATTGAATTTGTAAAACACATGTGCTAAGTTATCTGACAATATTTTAATTAGAGCGTCCTCTTATTGGATCTGCTAAGCCATCTGACATCAGCTGTTAGTAGAAATCTCTGCTGCTGTTCAACTGCTGTTGTGTGTTCTGCTGTTGTTGAGTGTTGAATAACAAAATTGAGAGACATAAAGAATTACATAACGATAAACATTTACCAAGTCAGATGTAAAAAGCATGACGTGTATTAGCTGCTTAAGCAAATAGTTTTAAATCTTTTGTAGCAATTATGATCTAAGTGCAACATACTATGATTGAACTGTATGATTATGTTTAAAACATATAATGGTTGTTAGTTATCATTTTTATGTTTAATTAAAGTACCAAGCAATAATCATATGTATGACTACTAGGGTGATCGACTTGGTTTTACAACCGGTGAAAAACCCGATTTTTTCTTCTTTCAGCTGGTGGTTTTTTTTAAATGTTGATTTTTCGAATATCGAATACACCGGTTTTTTATCCGAAAAAGTCGGTTTTTTATTTTTTTAAGTTTATTTTTATATATCTTTGTAACCTATCGTACCATAGTATATTTAGTACGCGAAAAGTTTCAAAAAATCAGAAAATAAAAACTATTAAATATTCTTCCATAATATTGCAAGAAATTTATTTGTTGTTTAAAAACAAATGTAAAATAAGAAAAATAATTGAGCTTAAATATTATGTTTTTATTAGATATAAACCTAACGTTAAAAGTTAAAAGTAACTGAAGTATAAACTTAGCTGATGTATCACTTAGGTAAAAAGTGTAGTTACAGATCCAAATTTCAATTATTGGCATTAAGTGACTGTCAACTTATATTTCAATTAAACCATCGAACAAAATAGTTTATGCCTATATTTGTATGTCTTTCAGGGGTATAAGAAAGAATTTTTGAAATGAAATTTTAAAGATTTTCTCCCTAGCCTTTAATATGTATGTATTTCAAATTACATAAATCATTTCAAACAAAATACGTTGGTGCATATTAGTTAAAAAGATCTATTAAACATTTCAAAAAAGGACAGAAGGAGATTCAAAAATTTATAACAGCCTTATAAAAAGTCTTATTTATTTATGTATTAGTTTATTGTATTTATTTATTTTACTTGTAAAGAGTACCTTTTGTCCTTAAATTCAACTAATTAAAACCAAATTAGTCAACTGCATTCATGTCAGTTATTGCGTAATTGCTCAGCCAAACGTATATAAAGTGTAAAAATTTCATATTTAGATATAATTTTTATTATAACCTTTTTGAACAATATTTTTTAATTTTTTCTTTAAATGTTATATATTATATATTCGAACCGGTTAACCGGTTTTATTCTCAATTTTCAGAATAGCAACTGGCTTTTTTTAAATTCTAAATTTCAAACTATTTGAAAATCGGTTTCTTAAAAAAGTCGAATAATCGATCACCCTAATGACTACAATCGAAATCGGCAATCTTTGCTATTTTCTACGGCAAATTATTGTCTTTTGCTGTGAGTTAAATACATACATATATTAATTGTACTTTAATTGTACCATTTTAATTGCAATTTGTATATCAATATTTTTTTTTAATTTTCTGACTTCTTTTCAAGTTTCTCTAATTTTTTTAAAATTTTTGTATTTTTTTTTGACATATCAAACTTTTCAAATAATAAAAATTTATTCAGCAAGAAGAAAAAAGTTGAAATCAATTTATTATTAAAAAAATTATAGCTTGATTGCTTTGTAATCATACTGTTGTCACACCTATTATTGAATGATTATTTGTTATTTTTAATACTTTTGAATATAATGCTATTTTTGTGGCATTAAACAACAAGATGTTAAAATTCTTACGAAAAGTAAACATTAAATGATACAATTCAAACTAATGCTTGATTATCGTGACAAAATATATGATAAAATAAAACAAAAATAACTATTACCTGTTTTCGTCAACCAAATATTGTTAAAGCGAATATAGTATGACCGTCGTGATTATGTTGTAACCATGGTTTTTCTTTGTGCGTATATGCTACCAGTTGCGTAACTACACTTTTGTGAAGGTATATTTTCAAATATAGAGCTCTTACCTGTTTTATTTGGATTTCATTATGATGGAATATATTTCAAAGTTTAATGTAGCAGTTGACCATATTGAGCACTTCTGAATATTGAAGTTCATGTTATCCAATATTTTTTTATATATAAATAATAAATTTTTCTGCTATAAAATATTTGATTTATCCCTAAAAATCAATTTACATTTTACGAAAAAATATTTTTTTACACGCGTGCTCATTTCTATTCAAGTGTACACATAAATAAGTTTTAAATTTTACAAGAAATATATTTAATGACAATCGTCATTAAAATTTATGTATTTTATTGACGATGAAGTTGTTGTTATTAAAATTTAATTTATAAGCCTTATACGTGATATTATTGTGTAAATGATATTTAGAAGAAAGCTGCACAATAAACATGTTCACAAAGACATTAAAAAATATAATTTTGATATTGGAATGCTTGAAAATAAGAAACATTTTACGGAGGGCAATAAAAAATGTTTACGTCTTGTGCCCGACATTGTTTGCTGTGTCGTGTTTCAGCTAGTTTAAATGTTAAATTTTGTATCAAGACCATTTTCAATTGAATTGTGTTAATAAAATAGAAGATTTAAATCAAATTTATTTTCGAAATTCTTTCATAGATGTACTATATTTTTACGTACTTAATTCTGAAGCCCGGCCGATTTATTTAAATTATTTTGCGTATACATTTGTTAATATGCTAATTTATGCAAATATTTCTTAAAAATAAGGGTATTAAGGTTAACATACGTTTTTAGTTTTTAAATCAAAAAGTCAACTAAAAATATTTACGTTACAAGGAATTTATTGAAAAATACTTCGAAAAAGGAATATGCTGTAAGAAAATTGTTTTATAATTTCACCAGCACAGAGCATTACTAAAACTTATCAATACCCAAAAGAAAGACTGATAACAGATAACTAATAACTAATTAATGACCATAACTTCAAATTATAATCAAAACCTACGATTCGTTTTGCAGTGTTGATGTTTTATTATTCTAAAAAGAACAGATATAAATAATAAATTGGTATAACGCAATACGCAAATCCAATTGTCAAACTTGTATTACAGAACTAAATTGGACAAGGTTATTGCAACTGAGTATTTATTATCCAAATCACCTTTCGTTGTCATGCAGTTTTGTGTATTTTCGGATGTTTGAGTAGGCTCACAATAGTGCAACATTAATTCTCTCTTTTTTCCATATTCTATATCTTAACATAATCGAAATGAATAACATGATTGCACTCTTTTACGTGGGGTGAAAGTGTTGTCGCTTTTATAAATTTTATTTATTTTTATTATAACTGATTTATATTCTGTACTGTTTTTAAAGTTCTTTTTGCTGCGTAGAAATATTTGTCTTCCTTTTGTTTATCTCTTTTTAGTCTTTTGTTTGTAAAATGACATTCGAAAAAATGTACAGTTCGGTGCAGTTTACATGCCATATACGGGCTTCAAACATCTATGAACAGAAAACAAAATTTGACGATAAAATCAATTCGAGATATGAACTGGTCAATTGACCTTAAAGGTCGTGCGATTTGTAACCTTTCGATTTTTTTCTTGACATACTGTGTGAAGTTGATGGTCTGCGGTGATAAACCAGCGATATAGAGTGAACAATGCTTTAAAAAGTCATACAATATTGGACTTGTATAAAGCATTTTATCAGCTGCAGTGGCTATATGCCCAATCAATTTCAGGTGGATAGTTTTTCCAGCTTAATCTTTTTTGATTCAAATTTACTAACAACACCCTATACCTTATCACTAAATTAGTTATGATGTCATAACTTAAAGCAGATATGAACACATTCTTATTCTTGGAATCGCAGATTGACAACTGACAAATTTCAGCCGAAACTTAAAGATTTCTTTAAAACAATATTTTTAATATTATGATTTATGGCGGTACATAAATACGTACATAAATACATATGTACATATGTACGCTTGTTTTATATTTACATCTACGTACTTACATGTTTGTAAATATATATGTATGTTCATGTGTAGGTACTATATTCATATTTGAATAAACAAAACCAAAACTATGTATTTTCAACAGAAAAAATGCGCGCAAATGACATTTTTGGCATGATTTTTTGTTTTTGCTTTTAGTAAAGACAAGAAAAATGTTCAGATACATAAATGATATTTTAAATAAATAAACATTCATTAGAAAATAATAATTGTGGGGAAATTTAAAAAAAATAAACAGTTGTTCAAGTATTTGTGATTGTAAATTTTGATTTAAGTCTTATCTTAACTTTTGGTTTTTATATTAAAATAATAAAAAACTATTTCAAGAACAAAAAGAAAAAATACTTAAACACACGACAAAAATGTCTCAGGGCTAGTGTTGGAAAAATGTTGTGTAGTTGGCTACTGAGTATCGAGTAGTTGTCCTCTTTTAGGTATAAAATTTATTAAGCAGTTTTAAATCCTTTGAGAACTGTTTTCTTTTTTTGATGGATTTAACTAAAACAATAACCAAACGGTTTAAATACAAATCGGTATACAAGCCTGCAAAATCAAATCGAACGGCAGTCGTCAATAAAAGCAAACAAATTAATTTGATAATTTTGTAATTATTTTTAGCCTTGCGTATTTTGTAAAAACAAATAGAAAACTTTACATCAACTCAATTATATTTAACATTTCAATTTAACAAATCCATTAAAAATATTTATTAATATCGAGTACCCAAATAAAAATTATTGAGTGAATGAAAATAATAAAATATGCCAGCACTACTAAGTACACAACACTTGCCGAAATTAATTAATGTATTTCAATTGTCATTTTTATTTTGAATCATATTTTTATTTTGTGCGCAAAACATTTGAATTTATTAACAAACAGTAGCACATACAAAAATACATACAATTTTGCTTTCAACATTTTTCATATTTTTGAGCATCAGTTGGCTCTCAATATTTGGTGTAAAAAATTTCTAAATGTTTGTCTAGTTGATGAGAATTATACTCAATTAATAAGTTTTATGAAAATAAACAAAAATTTTCAAACTAATAAAATATTACAAGGACATACAGTTTTATTAGGTATTTGTTTGTAAAAAATACTATTTAATTGCTAGAAATAAATGTTTAATTCTTAATTACATGATTACATGTAATGCGGTATCTAATATTTTTGATTGCTTTAGCAGAAAGATTTATTAAATAAATATTAAATACACATTAAGTAAACAAAAGTTTAAATTTTGTTGCATCGTTATTACAAAGTATAATAAATGGATACAATTATTTCATTATTTATACGAACTATTTATTTTAACTTTTGTAAATCAATAACTGTGGCATAAGCACATTTAGCATAAATTATCTTACTTCTTCAATAACTTCTAAATTAAATTGTAAGCATTTAAAACTTAAAAAACAAATTGGAAAATGTATTTAAAACATGAGCGATATTCGATAATCAAAATTTTAAGTTTAAATGAATAAAAAATTAAAAAAATATTTTTTTAAATTTCTTTTAATTGTAACATAAACAATTGTTTTATATATAACAGGAATATTTTGATGAAAGAGTTCTGATGATAAAATCGTAGCTGGTTTCGAAAGTGCATTCCATTCGGCTAATATCGAAATAAGTTTTTAGGGCCGTATTCATAAAAAATTTTTTTTGGGTTTTGAAAAATTTCTCTACAACATCTGTCAAATAAGCCTTTAATAAGCCTAAAATATTTTTTATGAATACGGCCCTTAATATTTAATACAAAAATGTATTTGAAAGTGAATATTTTCATTTAAATTGAATTGAAGCCGGAACAATTAATTAAATATACGAAGATACAATTCAAATATAATAATTCAAATTAAATTAAATATATTTTGTGTTAAAGTTAAAATTGTTCTTAATTATTATTTTTTTAAGTATTGATTATAAAGGCTACTCAACCTATGCGAGAATTTGTAGTAATTGTTTATGTATACATTTACCGTAGTTCGTATAAAGAGCATACAGCCTTAATGAAATATTACATTATAGTATTTTATGAAATATTACATTATAGTATTTTTATTACCCCCCATTTTTTTACGAGCGTGAACTATGTTTTCTGCTCGATGTATGCGCAGGACATTAATTTTTTTTTAAATCTTATTAAATTAAAAGCAACTATCATTTTAAACAAACATATACAGAAAGATTCGAGTGTTTCCTTATGCAATTTCAAATATATGGACGAATATATTTTTCGTTGTTTCGATGATTTTTTCCAAAATTAATTACAAATGGTGTTGGAAAAAAAACAAACATTTTGAATATAAGTGGTGAATATATGACGTCTACTTGGTATCATATTGTCATAACGTTATATATTTTTTTTTAAGATTTAAAAAAGGGTTAAAAATTTTACAATACACAATGCAATGCTTTCTTTTATTATAATTTTAAAATTTTTGGGAATTCAGAACATTACGACAATATGACACATACGACATTTTTTAAATTTACAAATTTTTTGAATCCAAAAATATTGTTAAAACCTTAGAAAATTTTTAAGTTTTTACTCCCAGAAAAATACTTCGGTACACAGAAAATAATAAAAACAAATTTCAATTAAAAAATTAATACTTTTAATAAAAATTTTATTTGATTTTGATCCAATCATCAAAATGATGCTATTATTTAAATGAAAATGAAAAACTTTAACTGGAAAATATTTCAAAAAATATCATTTAAAACAGTATTAAAAAAATAATTTCTTTAATTTTTAAACATTTTGAAATGAAATTTGGAATTAATTTAAATAAAAATTTTATTGTATCAGTATCACACACTCCGTGTGTGTGTGTTAGCTATAGACTCCAAAGCTGTAAAATCGATCGGACTAAAACTTTGGCAAGTTATTGTAAACATTCCAGGGAGTGTTTATGGGTGGATAAAAGTGGGCGGGGACACGCCCATAAAAAATTAGTTATCATATTTAGCTAATTGCACTTGACCGATTTTTCTGAAACCTTGCACACAAATTGAGCTGTCATGACTATATAATTTCGTGATTAGAAAAGTGGGCGGGGCCACGCCCATAAAAAAGTTATAATTTTGAGGTACTTACACTGGGCCGATTTCTCTGATACTGTGCACACATATTGGGCTGTCATGACTATACAGTTTCGTGATTAGAAAAGTGGGCAATTCCACGCCCATTAAAAAGAGTTCTAATTTTTAGCATTTTGCACTTGCACTTTAAATTCAGAATGCATTTTTATTCATGAAGGGGCGTAGCAACTATTTTACAAAAAAGTATATTGGAATAAATCGCAATCTTGTGCAAGAGGTCTTGCATCAGTGCATTTGCAAAATAGTAGGTCATATATTTCACTTTACACCAGCGGTCACCAACTACTTTAATTTGGGGTCCGTTTTTAAAAAATCACGACCTTCGCCGCCCGGAAGGTCATAAACTGAACTATTAAAATAATGTGTTTAGATACTGTATCAATGGACAAATAAAACGAATATAAACAAATGCTTTGAATAAAAAGAAGTTAGTGCTAAGTTCAAAACTTTTAACACAGCCTGTTCGACGAGTGTATGTGTGAGATTTTGTTGCATCTCACTGATGACATGAATATTATTTACTCATGAAATTGTTTGTGTTATCACTCCAAAATTATCTTTTTTTTTTGCATAGGTTTCCCTATTATTTGTTAGTTAATGGATCATCACCAAAGACTGATGTCGAGATGAAAATATTTCTAATGAATTTGATGTTACATAATATAAAATATTTTGTATTGTTAACCCAACGTCCGCTAGTTGGTGACCCCGGCTTTACACCTACAAAGTACATACAAATTAAATATTTTTGCAATTGTGCCAATAAACAAGGTTGTGAATTGTGTCATAATGAACTGGTGGCACACTAAATGTGTGCGACCTAGGCACAAGCAAAACTTTATCGTCAAAAAATCTTTATCAAACCGAGAGAAGAAAATCAAATAATTTCTTTTGCATTAAGGTTATGTTAGGTTAGGTAGAACAGGCAGCCGCTGTGCAGCTCACTTGGGTCCATTTTATTGATCCCATTGTGATACCTGAACAGAAAAGTAAGAATAGAATAGAAAAGAGAGAAGAGAAGCAGACAACACCAGAGTCTCTGGCGGGAATCGAACCCGCAACCCCCAAACTAGCACACCAGCACACTACTGACTAGTCCACCGGGGTACCCATTAAGGTTAGATACCAATGGAATATATTGGGCTGCATGGAAATTGTCTTAAGTCACATATGCAATAAATTTCAACCACTATATTATATTAGGAACAAATTCGATTTTTTTTGCTTTGTATGAACTTACCTGAACTTTAATATGCTTTAATATGCTTGGCCACTATTTTGTTAAGATTAACTTCTATTTTTTACATGTTTAATCCTAATTTTATTTAACGTAGTCTTAAATCCAATCTTGACAAAAAATTATTTTTTTTTAATTTTATTTTTTAATACAAAGTTTTTTTTTCAACCCATAGAAATTTCAACGTTTTCAAAGAAAATTTAATATCAATAAAAAAAAAGTGATTTATATTATTTAAAAATATAATTAAAATCTAGAAATAAATCAATTAGTCATTTAATTAAAAAGTTTAGGAAAAAATTTTTCTATGAAGAACAAAGATTCATACATTTATGTTTGTGTAAGCTTTTGTTAATAATAATAATAGAAAAATTTATTATAAATAAGCAAGTACGTGATTCTGTAACTGATTTTTTTTTTAATTTTATTATTACTAACTAGTTCTGGAGAGATTCACATACTAAATTGAATATGTGTTTTATTGTTTCATCATACCGTTATTTTACTTACTAATGCTAGCTTCAGACAATATGTATTTTACATTTAAATTGTCGCTGTTGCAATGGCATGTACACCCAAGTGAGCTATGCCTTCGGGCGGCTGCCGGATCTAACCTAATTGTATCTGTCAAAATTTTAATTTTACAAATGGTTTTTATAATTTTTGCTTTCACACACTTTTACGTCTGCCATAAACTCTATTTATTACAAAACCGGATTTGAAGCTTGAATTTTGGTTCATCAACTTTTAGTAATTTTTTTTGTAGGCGATTTTTGTTAAAAATAATTTTTTTAATTTTATATTAATATTTTATTCAAACCTTTATATATTAAATTTCACTGTAAATAATTTTTATTTTGGCTAAAGTTCATTTATTCTTTTATTTTAATTTCCTGAAAAATTTTCTAAATTTAATTGTAATCATTTTAGAGTCTTGAAAAACTATTCCGATATTAGCTAAGTGGAATGCATTTTTGAAACCATCTACGATTTCATCATCATCAATACACTTTATCGGTACACTCGTATGTAATTTGAAATCGTATTTATGTTAAAATTCAATGAAATTAGAATTAGGGAATCACATTACATATTTAAAAAAATTTTTTTTTGCTTCTCTTATCAAATGACATTTTTCTATACTTATGTTCATATTCGTTTATCTTCGTGATACATTTTTGTTATGCAAAAAGGATAAATTGGTCACCAGCAATATATTTAATTATAAAACAATTTTTTCTTATTGTTATGCCAGAGTTTTCTTGTAAAAGTTATCAAATTCCATATCGAAGATGAGACTTAAAGTTCTATTCAATATAAGCGCAAGAATACATTCAACTATTGAACCAAGTACGATGTACTATTAACCGCTAGGGTGTCATATTTATGTTTTAATTGGAAGCTATTTATCTCCGTAATATATATTTTTGCTTTAAAATATAAGTGGTTTTTTAAGGTTATTTCTAAATAGTTCAGTGCTTAGCATATAGAATATAAGATCATGCTTAGCATACATAATAGCTGATATCACATCCAGACGTAAAAAAGTAAAAATATATCAAGTTAGTAAAACGTAGCAAACTTGGTCCTAAACATAATTTTTTTCGTCACTTATATTTCAAAAAAAACTAACTATTTTACAATATTTCTATAGCATATCATTTTAAAACATTGTTACAGTTATGGCGATGATATCTTTATTTATATAAATAGATTAAATAAAATGATAAATTTTTAAAAAATTTATTGAGTAGACAAACATATCGTTAGTCATAAGTGTAAAGGCCCCAACTCAAATAATTGTAACTTTACAGGAGAAGGAAACAAAGGTGTATGCGTATTAAAATCACTGAAAAACTCAATTTCGTTAAAAATAAGAGTTTGGCTTTTCTACCTGTGACATCGATATGTCGTTGAGCTACTAAATTAAAGTTAAGTAAACGTGCAATAAAATTCCAATATAAAAATATATATATGATCGAAAAACACTCGTCTAAATTTTCGTCTAAATTTATTAAACATTTATCTACCTTTTTTATCTTATGTGGTTATTTACATCTAAACTTTATTCAACATACGGCATTTTGGTTTCAACAATACAAGATGGATTACACTGTGTAAGTAGAACAGAAAAAATTAAATTTTCTTCAAAATCACTTGAATTTTGCAATATTTTTTGAATGTTTTTAGGACAGTTAGTTACATCCCTCTCCCAACAAAAGCTACTATCAACACAGGGCGTATGAGTATTGCTATAGTAAAGTAGTTCGATAACACGTATACGCCATACTGCTCATTTCATTTCGTAAATATTTCGTTTTATATTTAAAGTAAAAGCAAAACAATGTTTGGATTTTATCTAAAGAACAATACAAACATAATATAAGTATAAATAAATATATATATTTTGTTGTTGTTATTAATATTGTTGCTACCAATATTGTTATATTATTGCTGTTCGTTCTTTTAGTTGTTGATATTTTATCATCTTCAAGTAGCTTCTTCTGTTGTTTTAGCCATAAATTTTTTTTAATACAATTTGTTTACATATTTTTATTTATTATATATAAAAGTAAGTGCATATAAGTATGTTCGTGTGAGTATGTAGACAGAATACTACTTATGACCCACTTAGTATTCTTGACTTTGTCAACAACAACAAAAAATAATAAAAAATTTTTGTGTAAAATAGAACAAAATATATATAAAAATATCTATTGGAAAAGAAAAGAAAAATTTGTAACAATATTGTTTGAGTATATGATCCATATCAATATTGCGGTTATAGGCTTTTATAACAATTTTGCGTTTTTTTTTTTTAATTTCATAAGTATCAATATCATATGATATGAGTTGGAATAAATTTAACTTGATATCCTATAACAGACATAAGAGGCTTATGGAATATTTTTTTTCTCAACAATTAATTATTTAAATTCAATTCTAGAAGCAGCTGCATACAGCTGCGGAAAAAACAATAGCTCCAACTTAGTGAATATATGTTATGTTTTAAAAAATATTGTGTTTTGATTTCAGCCAAAATGCAATGAAAACTTCTGTGATGATTTTATATAGTTTATTATAAAAAAATATTTATTTATTTATTTATTTATTTATTTATTTCACAAGATCTTAAAAACATTAGTTAATAAATTGAAAATTTTAAACATAAATCGCTAACAATAAAAGCACTTTATCTAATTTTTATCAAATAAATATAAAGTGTTCTTTAGAAAATGAAGCAAAGCTAAAATATTTCACTTCTGTGTTATCTCAAATAATATAAAAGTAAATTTTTAATACTTTGTTGCATTTCTTTTGACATTTTGACATTTTGTATAGAAATAAAATTCCATATTTAATTTACAACTTTCCAAATCCCTTCAGTATTTGTTAGTTTTATTGTAGATACTGACTTATTTGCGTCTGTCTTTAGATTTTCAATGATATTTATATCCGGCGACTTTACTGTTTCGTTGGAGTAATTGTCTTATTGAAAGACCCGTATTATTGGTATTTTATAGAAAGTATATGGTTACCTTCCCCCATCTGGAATTACGGCTGCAACCATAGTTGCTTTAATATAATATACGGGACACCATTTCTATATGAAAAACGCGTTAAGACCATTATACTACAAAACTGCGGTTTGAATTCGTTATTAGATGATCTTCGGAAAAGAGCACTGAAAATTTCCTATTTAACAAAACGATTTTAGTTTCACATACTCATAGAACATTCCATGACTTTTTAAGTGGTCAAATTACATATGCCTTTGCTAAATCGTTTGGTCATATGCTTAGAAGAAAGTATTGGCAAGTTTCGTGAACTGCATGTATTAAGATTACTTTGTAGCAGTCTAGTATGGTTAGTTTCCACACTTGCTGCTATTTCCAGTGATTTTTTGAGTTCCTTTAATATCGAGAAGTATGTCGGATGAACGTTTTACATATAAGCCCATTTTGGAGTTTCAGCAGATTTATTTAACTATAGAGCAACAAACACAGATCTCGCTTCAATAAGCGCTGTTTTCGCCATATAATTTTGTTACGTTTATACCTTTTATAAACGTTGGCTTATTTCCTTTAAATAAACTGTGAGTTTTTTTATCGCAATCAAAAAGAGTTGAAATTAGTTATAAAATTAAGAGCACTTTATTTATTTGAATACACTCAGTTATTGTTTTATATCACTTTACTTATTCTTATAAACCTTTATTGTCAAACTCACTTTGACACACACTTTACAAGCTCTATTGAAATACTGATCATGGTAGCTGTGTTGTTCGGCTATTTATAGTAACATAGTGGTGTTCGATAACATTCGACAAAGTTCTCGTATGTACACACTAGTTCATTCGAAACACGTTACATTTAAATTAAGACGTAATGTTAATGTTAAGTAATATGCAGGAATAATAAAAGTGCCTAAGAGTATGCTGCACATAATAACTCACCTCGGCTGCATACAACTTAGCATCATGTTCGAACAACCAGCGAAAGAAACTAATGCAAATAAAACTACTGTAACTTAAACTACTACAACTAAAATAAATTATAATGTAAATTAAGCTGTTTAAAAATAAATCTGTAACAATATAAACTAGTCTGTTAAATGCATCGCATTATTTATTGTGAAAAAATTAATGACAAATTTTATATTGATTACCTTATTGTCTTTTTTTTACATTTTAAGTAAGCAAAAAAATTGCATTACTGAGACTTGCACATTTATTTTAAACTTAGCGTCTTAGAGGCAATAACGACAAGTGATTGCTACTAATGCAACAAAATATTACTTCCTGCCTGAAGGCTTACATACACACACCTATACATTAACATTTATATTTAGATATTTTATCTTGTATAGAACTTAAGGTAATTGCAGTGTTACTATTTAGTTTTGTTCTATTTGATGGTTTTAGTTCTTTGTCAGATGTAAATAGGGTTTGCCAAGTAATAATTATCCAGAGATCTCATTAGAATTTATCTTAGTAATAGTGAGAAATTATATTTAAAGCAATAAAACATCAACAGAAGAAGAATAATGCTGACAGAGCGTATCAAAATATTTTTCTTTCTTTTCTGAAAAAAATGTTTCTCTGTTTAACGTTTTTTTTTATCACCTGAGAAAAATTGTTGAACTCTTAGTTTGCATTTGGAAAGTAAATTAAAATGTCGGGATGTAAGAAACCCTGAATGCGAATAATTTTTTCTCGACTTAATTTTCAACTGATACTTTTTTGCCTTTCTTCCTTGTTTGATTCCTTGTTGAGTTCTTAAGTCGCCCCACTTTATATTCATTTACATATAACCATGTCTAGTATATTGTGCAAGTACTAATGTGTATCAATGTTTATGTCTGTGTAATAGTTTATTTCTGCGTTGATTGATTCATTTGTGGGTTCGATTCATTTCAGTCTCTGTTTCACATTTGTTGCCAAATACTTAAGTGTTTCTTAAAAATGCTTGTTGAGCTGGTAATGCCTCATCGTTCGTTATTATGATGATGACTTGATTGCAGTTTTATTTTTTATACGTTTATATTTTGAGGCTGTGAGCTCTTCTTCAATTATATTTGTAAATTTTTTGTTGTCTTTTACTTACATATATTTCTTATTGCATTTAATTATTCTGTCAATAAGTATTTGTTTCTTCATATTTTCTTAATTGCATTATTGTTATTCAACGATAAAACTTTTTTTTTTTTGGTATTTTCTTACAAATACTGATCAATTGCATTAGTTAAGTGTTTAGTCAAATATTATTAGTTTTGTTTTTGTAGAATTTTCAATGAGATTTTTCAGAGAAGACAAATAAAATAATGCTCTATATCAGCATTTAAAAAGCTGAGTTTTAAAACCATTGGGTTTTAATTTAGTTCTTTAGTTTCACAGATTTAATTTTAAATAGCTTAATTTACATTATAATTTACTTTAGTGTAGTAGTTTAAGTTACTGTAGCTTTATTTATATTAGTTTATTTCGCTGGCTGTTCGAAAATGATGTTTGTTATTATGTGTAGCATACTTTTAGGCACTTCTATTAGTCGTGCATATTACTTAACGTATTAATTTAAATGTAACGGTTTTCGAATGTACTAGAATGTACATACGAGAACTTTGTCGAATGTTGCCGAACACCACTATGTTACTATACATAGCCGAACAACACAGCTAACATGATCATTATTACAATAGAGCTTGTAAAGTGTGTATCAAAGTGAGTTTGATAATAAAAGTGTATAACCCTAAGTGTAATAAGTGAAGTGATATAAAAACAATATCTGAGTGTATTTAAATAAATAAAGTGCTCTTAATTTTATAACTAATTTCAACTGTTTTTGATTGCAATAAAAGAACTCAAAGAGTATTTAAAGGAAATAATCCAACGTTTATAAAAGCTATAAACGTAACAATATGTTTAATAAATACTTAAAAAAATATACATTAAAGTGCAGAGACAAAAATTATAGAATGTAACTTTGAATGTTTATGGCATCATTTATATGTTGGGCCAAAGGTCACCATGGGCTTTTTTTAATTATATAAATAAAAACTGGAAAAATTGCCAGAATTTTTTCATTATTTAAATAACTTAAACGCAACGAGCGTATGACATTTTAAAGTCAGAATTTTGCCCTGATTCGTTGCTTAGTTTATCTTCGCCACCAACATCGTACCGTAAGTGATACGTAAGTGAACTGGTATAATTAATTTAATTCGCAGTTAAAAAATCTCCAGAAAGATTTACCAGTAGGGTTGCTGCTCAGCTAGGAATGGCTCGTACGTTACTACGGTAAGGTGTTATTGGTGTAAGATTAAAACCCACAAATCACTGGCAAAGTTTAAAATTTGTAGATAAATTTCAACTATATTAAAAATCTGATCGAATAATGAAGTTCATTTTGATTTTAATGCCTTCGTTAACAACCAGAATTGTTGGTTCTTGGGGTCCATCGCAAATTACACACCATTTGGTGTACAGAATGGTGTGGTATTTAACGTCCTTGTTTTGGTTAAATCTGGAAGATATGTTAACATTATTGAATCTAAATACACTTCTAGTTTAATTGATGACGGTCTAACATTTGGTAAAAGTATGGTGAATCATAATGATCCTAATATGGAACGTGTCCTGAAATTCGAACGAGATATTAATAATTCTATTGCTGGGTATAAAAAGTTGTATAAAGAACTTAAAAAACCAACAGTGCAACTTTCTATAAAAGATTTTTGAATAAAAAAGTCGACGGCGTAAGACCTTTCTGAAAGTAGTCCGACAGTTCAAAACTCTATTACCGGACGAAGGTCACCATTGGATAATTTGGTGGATATCTCTAGTGATGATACCGACTTTAGTCCAGTTCATCGCAAACAATTGTGCTTATTATCAAGTAGCGACGAATAATTGTGTAGCTATGTAAATATTTTTTCTTTATTTCTATTCTAATTTTTCTGTTATTAATTCTGGATTAACAGATTTCCATTGTTCTTTTGTTTTTAACCTGTATGAACTATTTTTTTAAGTTTTAATGTTCAATAAAATGCCATATGAACATATAATTTATATGCATATCTGAAATTTTGTAGCTTTCAACATTTTTTTACACGGTTTTTCGAAATAAATATAGTTATTTATTTCGTATTACACGGTTTTGAGATGACATGGAACGTATCCTCCATTTTACTATAGGAAACGCCTCTTTTTTTACACGATTTTTTTTACACGGATTTCTGAGGAACGTATCTACCGTGTAAAAATAGAGTTGGCTGTACTTTTATTGCTATCGAGTAAGACGTTTAACATACTTTACTATTTGATATGCTTGTAAATAAATATGGGCAATAGAAACGTCTTTTTTAATTTTAACTTTAACTTTTTATCTATATTTCTTGTTACTATAAATACGTTAACTTTTTCTTTGGACTCAATAATGATTTAAAATTTGAATCTAACAGGTTTTCCAATACGTTTCTTAACGTAATTTAACCTGATTAACTGATCAGTATTATCGCAGAATTATATGAGAGCGAACCATGTTTTATATACAGTACAAAATGTTTCCGTGCCAGTGAGACAAAGAAGTTCCCGTAGTGCCGTAGAATATTGTTGCCGCTGAGGCTTCAGTTGAAGAAAGCCCAAATGTGTCTCTCACACGTCGTTCTCAAGCGTTGGCCATCTCTGTGACATCGTTGTGGCGAATTTTGTGAAAAGATATTGGCCTACATCCTTACAAGATCAAATTGACGCAAGAACTGAAGCCGCTTGACCACCAGAAGCGTCGTATGTTCGTGAACAACTTTTTCATCGAAAAATCATCTTCAGCGATAAGGCTCATATCTGGCTGAATGGCTTCGTCAATAAGCAAAATATGCGTTATTAGTCAGACAACAATCCATACATCCATGAGTCATCATTGCATCCCAAAACAATTACGGTTTGGTACCGTTTCTGGGCCGGCGGCGTCATTGGACCGTACTTCTTCCGTGATGATCAAGACCGGAACGTTACTGTGAATAGGAACAGCTAACGTTCAATGATAACAGAATATTTTTGGGCCCAATTGAATGAAATGGACTTGAAGGAAGTGTGGTTCCAACCGGACAGCGCCACAAGCCACACAGCGAATGTCACAATCAATTTATTGGAAACCAAGCTTGGAGAACGTATTACTTCACGAAATGGTCCAGTCGATTGGCCACCTCGGTCGTGCGATTTGACACCGTTACACTATTTCCTGTGGGGCTACGTCAAGTCTATGGTCCATGCCAACAAGCCAGCGACGATTGATGAATTTCGTACGAATAACGAACGTGAAATTGCAGCAGTATCGCCCGATTTATGCTTAAAAACCGTCGAAAATTGGGTTCAACGTCTGGACTTCTGCAAGCGTGCCCGTGGTAGCCATGCAAAATAAATCGAGTTCCATACATAATGGCATCCAACGTACTTTTACAGGAATAAAGAATTTCATTTATATCCAAAATCGTTTTTGTTTTATTTAAAAATACTTTTGTAGCGCTCTTATTGAAGAACCCTTTAGTTATAGTAACTAAATTAGGGCTTTCTGGCAATCATTTCGACTTTATCTTAACATTTAAATTGATATTTTTTTGTAGCCAATATATGTTTTAAGTAACCGGTGCAATAAATACAAATTTATTTTATGGATTCACAACATGTATAACGGTATTGATGTCAGAAAGGAATTTTTATGTAAAAGTCAACTCATATTCTGGTTGCTTGCTTACGGCAATAGTTTTGCAGTAACCTTCTTTATCTCATACACTTGATATGTGCATGTTTTATTGTACATATTTGGTTTTTAAGTGCGTTTGCGGCTAGCTACCCATATTCTTGGCATAGTAATGTTTTAAAAGCACTTTTGAAATTTAATTAAAAACTTGTGTAGCATGAAATTATATTTCAGTATCTCGGTCTACAAGTTGAGCAGAAAGGCACTTTTATATGGGCAAAGCCAACAATGCTCATGTGTGTACAATGTTGTCTAACGTACACTTTTAACAGTAATAGCAAGTAAAATTATAATGCAATTGTCTTTTAGCCATAACTATGTTTTGCCTGCGAAATACAAAAAAAAAAAGAAAAAATGGAAATGAAAAAACAAAACAGAGGTGCACCATAATATAAGGCACCTACATTTTCCACCCGTTTACAATTACATTGACAATGTTGTACGTGGGCCGAAATTAAAAAAAATTTGCATTGTATTCATTGCATTGATTGCAAACCAACAATTTTTCAGCAGTTATACAGTCATTGTTAGTGCCAGTAAAGGTGATACATAGAACACACACTCTTTTAATAATCATAATAACACTTGCCTTGAAATCAATTAATACTGGCTATATTGTTCTCAAAATGGGAAAATTTTATTTTAAAATCCGTTGCCAAACACAATCAACATTCACACACATACACATCCGTAATACGTATAGATAAATGTTTATTGTTGTTAGTGAAATTTATTTCATTTTTCTTCTATTGTTTTGCCCGTATAGGGCATGTTCAAGCTTCATCGTTCATCGAATGGCAGTTTAGTTTGATCGGACCAAAATTTGAAAATTTTTTTAAGTTAAGCACAACTTGGTAGGTTGGTTGGTTTGTCTGAATTTTTAAAAGATTTTACTAGAATTTAATTGTTTTGAGTAAATGTCAAAAAGTAAGAATAATCAAAAATTTAGTTAATGAATGAATTTGTACTTGAAACATTAAAATGTTGTAGACAACTTCAAGGTCAATGCAAGTATTAAGTGGACGTAATGAAGAACTAAAGGAATATGTTAAATTAGTGAAATTAACAAAAGTCCCTTCTAAAAAATGTTGATATGCATCTGATTATAACACGTCAATTGTCGACATTTTATCAAATTTGTTTAATTTGATCTACAATTTGTGACACCTTTCTTTTAATATTAATACTAGCAAATGTATTTGGAAATATTTAAACGTTTTTAAAATCTTAAATACAAATTAATTGTAAAAACTATTTTTTAGCAAATAAATTGTAATCTCAATAAATTGTATAATTTTAGCACTAGTTTTTATTTATTTATTTTTATTTATTTAAATTATTTTAATTCTTTTTTTTTTTTGCTTCAATCATTGAATTTTTACTGCGAAAACTAATTTGAGAAAATGGTAGGTTTTGGTAGGCTTTAGTCCGTTTTCAAGAAAATATTTTTAGAAAAAAATGCCCAGCGCATCCCAAAATAACTGACTGTTTAGTGCGCATTATGGTCAGGAGGTGTCATTGAGCCGTATGATTTTCGAAAATGACACTGACTGATAGCCACATTTTAAACTCAAAGTCGGTAGTAGGTTTTATCTATTTTTACCCGTTCTTTTGTTGTTGAACGATCCATATTCGTAAACATCAAACCTTTGGAAACCACTAAATGGATACGGCTTTACTCATTTCAGATCATATTTGTAAGAGAGCGAGTTACGACTTGCTTTTAATAAAATTGCCGTGTTAAAATAATAAGTTTAGATGCCAAATTATAAGTTAGAAAAAACTGTATTTTATCATTTTACTTTGAGTATTTTTGCTGGGTAATGAAAAATTTATTTGTATTTTATAAGAATACTAGAAAAGCCCAGCGCGCGTTGCTACGCCCCTTAATTAATAAAAATGCATTCTGAATTTAAATTTAATATCAAGTGCAAAAAGCTAAAAATTAAAAATTTTTTTAATGGGCGTGGAACTGCCCACTTTTCTAATCAAGAAATTGTATAGTCATGACAGCTCAATATGTGTGAAAAGTTTCAGAAAAATCTGTCCGTGAAAGTACCTCAAAATTATAACTTTTTTATGGGCGTGGCCCCGCCCCCTTTTCTTGTCACGAAATTATTAAGTCATGAAAGCTTGATATGTGTGCAAAGTTTCAGAAAAATCGGTCAAGTGCAAGTAGCTAAAAATGATAACCAATTGTTTATGGGCGTGGCCCCTTTCACTATTTTTCCACCCATAAACACTCCCTGGTATGTGTACAAAAACTTGCCCAAGTTTTAATCCGATTGGCTTTACGGTTTCGGAGTCTATAGCTAACAAATACATACACACAGAGTTTCACTTTTATATATATAGATTTAATGGATCCTTTAATAGAAATAAAAATGTTTTTTTATTATTTTTCTTTTCGACAAACCAAACAGTTTAAAATCCTTTAATGGTTTAAACATTTAGGCATAATTCTGTCAGACAAAATGTTTACTTTATAAAGTTTTAATAGACATTTTCAAATGTTTAAACTCCATCTCAGAATTTTATAAATCCGATTTCTGCACATCAACTTTAATTGTTTTTTTTCAGAGCGTTCAAAGTAATTATTTCTTTTCATCACTTAAAACTCTTTCATTTTGAAAAACTTTTAATTAAATTTTGTAGTATTTTGCAAGGACATTAAATCCATTCAGTTTATTTCTTTCAATGTCAGTTATAATTTTATTACGAATTTCATTTCAATACTAATATTTATGGAAATTTCATACACAGACTAGAAATAGATGTACATTCGACATTGGTTTAAAATATACGTAGTAGAGGCGTATTTACTCAACAACACTAGCCTACAATATTTTACTTTGAAATAAAAAAAATGTTGCTTTTTAATTATCTTAACAAGTATGTAGCTCTAAGCCGCAAACGTTTGACTTTGCATGTCTTTGTAAAGTAAAAAGCAAAAAACAAGATCGTTGTTAGTTTTTAGTATAATAGTTACATCCTTTTGATAACTTTGTCATATTTATCACTACTTCTATATTGCAAACAGTCACAAGGCCAAAATCATGACCTGCTGAAATTTTGATCTTATCTTTGCTGAATAATGAAATATTCTGGTGAATTTATTAAAACACATTTTCTTATATTATCTTCAGTTTCATGTAATGTTTCATGTTCAAAAGTACTTTTTGTGTTGTGATTAAAGAATTAGTTTGTAAAGTAAAGAGTATGCTATCAAAAGGATATGAAAATAGGGTACTAAAGCTTCATAACGAAACAATAAAAAAAAAGCATAAAAATGGTGGGGGCATATTCATTTTGTCATTTGTTTGTAACACATCGAAATATCCATTTTAGACCCCATAAATTATATATATTCTGAATCGGGGTTTGATTTTATGACGATCTAGCTATGCCCGTCCGTCTGTCCGTCAGTTAAAGGCACGATAAAGGTCGCTCCAAAAAAGCTAGGGCGCTCAAATTTTGCCAGAATCTTTCTTATAGACAAGGTTTGCTTTAAATTCAAAATGGGCTAAATCGAAATATTAGGAAGAGAGTTATAGCTCGTAAAGCAAGAGTAGGTCGAAAAAACCGTGTCCTTCGAACATCGAATAAAATGGAATTGTGTCCAAACGCATTAACGTAGAGTCATGAAAGGAAAGGAAAGGAGTTATTGATCAAAATGTACGAAAATTTATACCGCACAGTGTATTTTTCGCTATATTTAAAAACAAAAACGTCATAAAAGCAACAAAATTGGATGTACGACACTGAAATTTTTCACACATGGCTTTTTAGTGAAATGCTTTGTTTCAACGTAAAATAAATGTGACACGCCCAATTTTACGCCCACCTCCCATATAACGTCTAACTTTAAATTCATATAATTTCTCTACGAATAAAGATTTTAGAATAATAAAGGACTATATTGAAACATATAATTTGCATTCATTATTAAAAATAATTTCGACACGCCTACTATTACGCCCACTTTTCACGTTCTCCACTGTTAATGAAATTTAAAAGCTCATAAAACCGACAAAATTAGAGCTACAGATATTCTTCTAGTGAATGTCATTGTTATGCCGGAAAATTTAGGTGACACGTTCACTTTAACGCCTACCTCCCATATAACGGTTTATCTCAAATTCATATAATTTCTCTATGAATAAAGAGTTTGGAATGATAAAGGACTGTAGCGAAACATCTAAGTTGCATTCATTAGTAGAAAAACTTCAACACACCTACTTTAACGCCCACTTTCATTGAAAGACTACAACAACTTCGACACGCCTACTATTACGACCACATTTCTCGTTATCAACTGTTAACGAAATATAAAAGTTCATAAAACTTACCAATTTGGAGGTATGATGATGAAATTTGCTACATGTTTTTTTGTATTGAAGTTTTTTTGTTTACATTATAAACTATTTTATGCTTTTTAATATAAAGTTTTTTTTTTTAATTAAAAACAAATTTACTTTTTATTTGTTTTGCTGCGGGATCCCGGGATATTAAAAAATAAATCTCGCATTTCCGGGAAACAAAAATTTTCGGGAAAGAACCCCTAGCTACAAAAAAAAAGGAACGGAAAACTGGTGGTGGGTATAAAAGATTCGGCACAGCCGAATATAGTGCTCTTACTTGTTAAGTGTCGCTTTTTTTAAAACATTTATTTAATTTTTTTTGTTTCAATCCTAAAACCTTTGCCATAATACGAATATGATTAACTTAATTGATGTTAGAGTCACACCATTTTATACGGCCTAGTTGCTTAATATTTTGAGGCTCACATACCTTTTTTAAAAAAATGTATCCATAAATAGCTTTAAAGCTCATGTATGTTTTAATAACTGTTTATTTTTTATGCTGGCAATACTATAATTTTTTTTACCTTTTTATTGTCAAAAACTAATAACAAATTTATCCGCATAGTCGTTTGTAAAGAGATTTAGTGTATATAACAATTTTCGGACTAAGTAACGAGCACTTAAATAAATTAAAACTATTTATCAGTTTCTCTGACCGTTATTAATAATATGTAATCGTTTTTTTTTAAGCTTAAGGTCTCTTAAAAAATAAAAAATTGTTTTGTTCTATTTTTTATTATTTGATCCATATTTAGCTACCTCTTTGTGTAGCATCATCAGGATACGAGTTTTTATTATATATTTGTTTTTTGTTGGTTTAGTGTCATGATATTTGGTTCCTGAATTTATATAAAGTATATTTAATATTTTTTGGAAATTTTTTTTATATAGTATATACATATATTATTTGTTTGCCTTATAAAATTCCATATTCTACTTATAAAGATAAAGCTTACAATATTTTTACAATTATCGAATTATCAAATTATCAAATGTTGCGAAAACTAGTAATTCGCGTTGGAACTTTAGATATTTTTTCCTGTAGACTAGTGTACCTTTAACTGTAAACTCATAAACTAATAAAATCTGTCACCAAATGGGTGGAGGTGCGTATATTTTTAATAATGGCCTCCTTCTAAATATACGATTATAATTTAACATGAACTTCGTTAAGCAAATTGAAGTTTTATTTAAATTTAACTAAGAGAAATATATTACTTAAGTAACCGAAGAAAGATGACACGCTGGTTAAACATGTCGTAGGTAAAAGCTTTTAAATATTGTCACACAGTTTATGTGACATAAAATAAATTAAAATTTTATTATATTTGATCTCTTTAGGTACATCAAAACACTTTAATTTGCAAGACTTAAATGATACATTTATACTCTTCGAGTTGTTTATTTAAAAATGACGTAAAAAGTTATTTTCGTTTTATTGTGCAATCTGTACCTATAAAACCACTTACAAACTACATCAATACCTCTTAATCTGTCAAATGTGAATTTTTTAAATCTTTAAATATTTCTTTAAAAGCTGGCCATCTACTGTTTTAAAATCTTTTAATTTATGCCATCATTGTTTAACATCTACTTAAGGGAACAATCAATCAAACTTGTCTCAGGGGTATAAAATTGAAAGAAGTAAATTTTATTCAGCCTTTACGGATAAGATTTTTTTTGAATCTTTTTTTTTTTTTTTGTAATGAAGTGTCTAATTGGCAATTCTTCATCACTTCGTTAAGAAGAATAGTGCAAGTCTTTATCACTCAAGAATATATATTTAAAAATGAACGTGCACATTGAAAAATTTGATATTGAATAATTGCATAACAAAACTACATTGTGTAAATCCGTCATTATTGAGTGCAACAACTATTTATAAGAAATATATTATTATCAGAAGTGGCACATTTTAATAAATTGATATTTAATATCAACTATTAAATCGATCGTTTCCAACCGGATTGTTCGTTTGGTATATAAATATGATTATGAAAGTGCGACATGATTTGAAATAAAGCGCTTAGGACTGATGTTATGGATACTTATTTTTAAAAAACTCAATTAAGTGTTTTAAAACAAGCTTTCGTTTTATCTTCAATGACCCATTTAAGTTGAATCTTGTCATCTAATTTTAAATTGTTATCGTTTTGAACAGTTTTATTGACGGCGTGTCTTAACTTTTAAATACATTTTTATTCGCTACCTCAAAAAAGTGATAAATAATTGATTTTGGAAACCTTATTACGCTTATTACGGTGACAAGAAGAACATATAAATATATTTCAGCCAATTGGACAGAAGAACCTAAAACAATGTGACCGCCATAAACTGTAAATTTCCTCCTTTCAAAAACACATTATATATATGCCTATAAGTATATTTGTGTACATCTTTAAAATATTTATTCGTTAAATATTTGAAAGCTTTAATCCATTTTTTTTAACAATGAAATTTCAATATTCTAAAAATGGAGGAGCTAAAAAATGATATTTGCATCCACTATTAAATCACCGCTCAAAGAGTGCTGATTATGAAGCCGGCTAGAATCGACAAAAATATCCTTTTTCATATTATTCTTTCCAAGGCATATCCATAAGGTATATGCAACGGCGAATTGATACAACAAAGCAACTTTTCATGGGATGTCTTATGTCAAGGCCAATTCGTATATCAGGGATGGAAAAGTTGTATTTACATATTAAATATAAAAAAAATTGATTAAAAATGGATATAAATTTTTTAAATACATTAATGACGCAAAAGCAACAAATATACATAAATTAAGCACATTTATTATCCAAAAAGTACACTCAAGTTAATTGTTTAATACCGAAACCAAAATCAAATTTCCTATCCCTGCATTAATAAATGAAATCAAGGCGAATTAAACCAACTTTGACAAAAAGTTTCCCCATCAGCTATGATAATTTCACCTGTATAAATTCGCCTTGATTCTTTCATATCACAATTTAATTGCATTACAAAAATTTAAGGAAAACAAAATTTTTAAAATCAATAATAAATAAACTCATTTAAAAATTGACAAAAATTATTTAAAGAGATTGATGTTATACAATAATAGCACGCAATGAAAAGATAACAACAAATGCAATGGCCAACCAACGAAGTTCTCCTAACTAAAATTTAAAAAATTTCAACAACAAGGCTAAAACTAAAAAGAATTAGAAAACAATGCTAAACGAGATCAATAGCAAAAAGTAAGCGAAAAATACAATTAATTTAATCAAATATTTATTTTTTTTTTGGCTGCACGTGATTGATTGCAAAAGTCGCAGGCTAAAAAATTTATTGTACAATGAGATACATACACATGATGAATTAATTTATTTTTTTCTGATATTTTACTAGTATCACTGTATCACACCACCTCGCTCAGTGTTAGATTAATATTATTTTACAAAAAGTATTGAATTCCAGCAGAAAAATGAATCCATTTTAATAATATTTAAATTATTATTCAGGCTCAATTTTAGATTTTAAATTCTTAATTGTAATAAATGAAAGTTTAATTTGAAAAAATAAGTTTTGCCAAAACTACACGAGTGGAATGCATTTTCGAAACCAGCCACGATCCATTCTGTGTTATAATAGAAATTCAACAGTTTAGAATAGATAAATTGTCAATTTTAGTACGTCAATTTGTTTTCGACATTTAAACTTTATACCTATAAAAATAACATAAATTTTTTTTCTTTACAGGTACGAAATGTTTAAAATTTTTAAAGACTCCAAAATGTAAGTAAATTTTTTGGGGAAGTATACAAACTCTTATATAAATTCTGCTCTTCCTGCACAGAATAATTCATGGCTTTAAAATTGTCTACTGAAAAAATTATTTTTCAAAATTAATTTTTAAATATATCAAAGTTTAACTAAAAAGGTTTCGTACAAAATTCCTTTTCCAAAATTTTGAAAAATTTCAAAATTAATTATAATTCTGAGGGATAAAGTATTTTCAAATATTTTTGTGATTATGACAAAAACTTCAGTTTGAGATATCAAAACTTTCTAAATTATTTATGTAAAAATATTTAGGAATTTTAAACAGAGATACATATACAAAGGAATATAACTTAATTTTAATTTAAATATTGTCACCTCTGTTACTCTACAACAAATGTTCGGATAATAGTTTATTAAAAAAGTAAGAAAGCTATATATTCGGCTTCATTTTATATTGTTCAAGCCAAGTCCGGCGCGCGTTTCTAGTAATGTAATGCAAGTGTGTATACAATATTTTTGATTTTTCCATTTGCTGTAAAAATGAACAAATTCGTTGGTGTTCCCACTTTAGAGCAGGCGACATACAGCTGGCCATGTAAAAAGCATGGATTTTCAAAACCCAATCCTGCAACACGCAGAGATTGTCCTTGTGCTTTGTTGATGGTAATAGCGTAGGCAAAGCGAACTGGAAACTTTAATCGCTTGGAGTTGAAAGGCAAATCGTTAGGAACCATTGGAATGCGTGGAAATAGCTGAAAATAATAACTTATCTTTAATGGGGGTGGCATTGCCCACTTTTCTAATCACGAAATTATTTAGTCATGAGAGTTCAATATGTGTGCAAAGTTTCAGAAAAATCGGTCAAGTGCAAGTAGCTAAATATTATAACTTATATTTTGTGGGCGTAGCCCCGCCCACTTTTTACCACCTATAAACACTCCCTGGAATGTGTACAACAACTTGCCAAAGTTTGTGTCCGATCGGCTTTACACACACACAAACACACACAGAGTTTCACTTTTTTATATATAGATGACAATTCGCTGGTCAGGCTCTTTCTTTTGATACGCATATCCGCTCCTATCTGTTGTCCAGAAGCTGAAGAAATCGATTTTCGTTTGTAAATTTTTAAAGACCCAAGTTGTTTTGGATATGAATCCACATAAAAATGTACTATTATATAATTTATAAGTATAGACAATATAAATATGTATATAATATCTACACATACACATATTCTTTTAATAATTAGTGTGAAATTTATTGTAAGAAATTTTAAAACATACATATATTAAATAAATGGGAGTACATTCATCAATAAGGCGAAGCGCAGCTAATTATCGATGGTTGAAAACGTTTACTTACGCAGACAGATATACTCTGTACAAGGGAAAGGCCCCCATTTGGCATACCTGAGTACATAAAGACTCTGCTTATGTTGTTTATAAGCTCACCACATCCGTTACACCTGAATGCTTTTTGCATTCCTTTACCAAAATTGCTAGTCTATCAGGTTGAGACATAAGTAGTCCCAATATTCCCTTGAGCAAGGTGTGTCATTTTTGACAATGCCTAGATCGCCAACAAAATTTTTTTGAAATTGTTTAATTTTTAAGTTTATTAAAACGTGAATGAAATGTGATTTGGGTAACCGTGGTAGATTAACAATGGTTTCTAGTTTGGTGGTAGGACTGCTACCTTAAGTTGTTCGTATCCGTTGCGATCTAAATACGGCACGAATTTGTAATGTTTGCGGTCGGTATTTCCTCCATACGCAAAGATGTTGAAACGAGGTGTTAAATTAGCTGAGCGATCGTATATCCAACTGATTCCACTTAGTGAGATGAAATGTACCTACCCAAAACTATAAACATGGATCAGTCGGACTAGAAGTCAGAAATAGGATAAAAATTAAACAGAGGACTGGAACCCACGTTTGTATTTAGTCAATATTCGTCAATTATTTGTCCGGGCTTGTGACTGACTGAGCAAAGACATGACAAGATACGATAGGTCCGAAGATAATTAGGAGCTTAAGTAACAGGTATAAAAAAAATATATTTTCCTCTATTTCCCTACTTTGCCGATTGGTGGCCTATTTCTCTAAAAATCGTTACAAGTAGCCCAAGAACAGAGGCAGTCGTATTTCTTTAGCACCTCAGGTAAAGGGTATACAAATTTGCAACCTAAATACATTATGTATGCACTCCAGTTTCCGAAAATATCATGTAAAATGGTTAAATTTGAATAACGTATGCGCCCTACGGCAAATTTTTTGTGCGTTTGTATACAAATCTTAAGATATAAATTTGAAAAATTGTTTGTTCATGTAAGAGTTAAGGTCACTTCAAAAACTTGGAACATATTTCTACTCTGTTCAGTTATTCATTCGCACATACATACATACAAAGCAAAAAATACAAAATTTACATTCACAACAGCGCAAGCAACCAATGATTGCGATACAACATAAAGTATGCCATTCTGCAACTACAAGGACTTCAATTGTATGCTGTGGATTGTATTTGAGAAATGAAAAGAATATAAATGACTGAAAAACTTACAAAAGTTTTTCTGTATTTTTTTTTTGCGTTTGCGAATAAACAGAAATTATGATGGTGTTCACTATTGTGGCAACCACACACAATCCTCAGTAGAAGGAGAATAATGGTGATGATTAAAATAAAATTTTCTTTTTTATTTCACAAATGTACAGAGAAATGAAATCAGGCTATAAAAGAAATTAAAACCAACATGAATTGAATGACATTGTAAAAGAGGCGGCGAGAATATAAAGCAGCCTTACAAAACACTTTATGCGTTTAATGCGTTTGTAGGAGAGTGTATTGTAGGAGCAAAGCCGCAGTTGACTTCCTTAGATAAAGGTACAACATTTAAATATTTCTGTACGTAAACAGGCATACACACATATTCAATTAATAATTGTTTCTCCGAATTGACAAAAAAAAATTAAATGTTTTTAGTAATACGATTTTAGTAAATTCCTTAACTAAATATTTGTTAAGCTTTAGTACGATTTCAAAATATTAGTGGTTTTATTTATGTGGAACCATAACATGTCCTGAAAGAGATTGAAATGAGAATAAACTTATAGAAAGTTGTACTATTTTGTGTCGCATTTTAATCATAATTAATTAAAATTACAATTAATTCATAATTAAATTATAATTTAAAATTTATTTTTAATTAAATTAAAAAAATTAATGCAATTCTTCCACGCTAAAATTCTCGTATCGAAAACGCACAAATGCAGGATATTGGCAAATATAGCATTTGAATTTTTCGCCGCCTTCTACTACACAAGCTCAGCATGTATGTAGATCTATACGAAAGTAGCATGCGTACTAGTTGTGTTATCAACTCTGTATGATCTAATAAATTTCCTTCAAGGATTTGATTGCTCTCATTATTGCCAAAATCTCAGCCTAGAAAAAAGTATTGTGTTCTATGTGTAATGGTCTAAATTAGTGTATTTAAAATCCGTTTTTAAAGATATAAGTTTTCCCTACAATTTTCATTATACGATCAAAGTCTGGCACATTTTAACATATAGAACTCTGTCGTTTTTTTACCGATTCTAAAATTCAGAATTTGAATTCAGTTCCACAACTTTTACTTTCAGCTGTTCAAAGTTTGATCCGAATTGGAAAAATTGTGTGTTTAGTATTGTAAGCTGTCTAATTTAAGAATCGTCACTTAAGAATCAAAAGTTGTTAAGAATTATCTAGCTTTATGGTGTTAAACAAAAAAACCCTTTATTTTAGTTTTATTTCTGTAAATAAAAAAAAAAAATCAACGCAATAAATTAAAATTTATTAATTTTCTTTTCTATTGAACTGGGTTAACCGTTTTAGTGTATGCTCTACATGTCATGGAAGTGACTATATTCTTGACAAGGCAGTATATTTCTTAAACTGGGGCTAATTTAGGGAACGAAAATAGTATAAAATTAAAATGTTCTTCAAGTTATAAAGTACTAATATACTAAAAGTGTAAATCGTATAGCGATCATAGTTCTGCAAATGTGATATAGAATTCGTTTTTTAAGCGGTACCACGCCCACTTAAAGTGCAACCAAGCAATATAGTAGGTGAGCGTTAAAGAGACCTTAATTTAATTATTTGGACGTCTAAATTTTAGAATTTGAATTTATGGTTTTTGGGATAGCACAGCACATACAAACGTACATATTCACTTTATAATAATGATTGGACCCTGACGGACCAATTGTTTACATCTTCGTCGAGTTTACCCGGATTTATTTCGTCAACAGTACGTCGAATGTCAACTTTTAATCGATCAATTGTTAATAGTTTATCAGCATATACCAGAGTATTGGATTACGTCCGCAAAAACTAGTCGATTATGTCAAATCATACGAATGAGGTTGCCAATTTACAGGTCCAAGTCCTTGAGATAATTCGGTTACCAAACGTATAGCCCAACACAGTAATAGTTTCACGCGCTGATGGTATATTATGTAGTCTTGTTCGAACCATTTCTCCTCCAAATGATTTGCAATAACATGACAAATGAAAACATTACGAATCACAAGACCGAGTTGCTAAGGCATCGGATCAATAAATTCGAGTCCTCTATCACACTCGCGTCTGAAGCATCGATGGATTCTTTTCTGCGCGTTAAAGATGCGCATTTTATAAATATTATCCAAAAGAGTAAATATATTCAAGAATCAATCCGTAGTATTGCATATTACCCGTTCAGATGAACGATTATCCGCACCGTAAACTTACCGAAACGAAATACATGTTCAAGATTTGTAAACGTTGTTCTATTTAAATCTTTGCATATTGATTTGCCAAAGTAAACTAAAAAAGGAAATTAAACACACTTTATTAATATTACAGCTAGATTAACAACTATTACTATTAAAAGTTCTATATTTTACTTTTTAAAAATTTTGTTTTATTTTTTGACCTGTGATAACGTGCAAAGTAAAATTTATATTTTTTTTTTTTTGCAATTATTACTTAATCTCCCTGCTTAATTTATACTTTTTATTTATAAAATTGTGCAAAAATATGTAGTTGTTTCAGCAGATTTCCTGTTCTCATACTTACTTGCGTCACAAGTAAAACTTAACTCTGGGTTATATTAGATTTGTCTGTACTTAAGTGTTTATCTTGTGCAAAAAATCACTCACTTAAATTTATGTTTATGCATAAATGCAATTTATACCCGTATTTGCATATACATACATACATATGTAAGTCTGTATATACATTAGGGTGAT
This sequence comes from Phyto melanocephala, assembly GCA_941918925.1. Lineage (NCBI taxonomy): Eukaryota > Metazoa > Arthropoda > Insecta > Diptera > Rhinophoridae > Phyto > Phyto melanocephala. The sequence continues at coordinate 53,962,371 of OW799233.1, forward strand.
TCGAAGAAAACTTGAGTCAATCCTCACTTATGATTAAAGATATTCCAGGAATATTTTTTCATCGTTTTGAAAAGCTCCTGAAGACTGGCGTTTTTAGTTTTGTGTGCCACTTGTATTTTGATGACAACATATCGAATTTTGTTATTTATGGCCTGAGAAGAGCTATATTTTCTAGTTTGAATTTGAATTAAATTTTTGTTGCGGATGTTAAACTCTATTTGCATCAATCATAATCTCAGTTAACACCGTAATGCCAATTATTTCTAAATCGAAATAAAGCCGCTTTAATTTAATGAAACTTTTACTTCAAAGGATTTATTTCTTTTTAGAAACCAGAAATCTACAGACTATGGAATAAGGTGACACTTTGACAGTGGATAGATTTTAATGTTGTTGGTTTTGATTTTTCGTAAATCGCGATTTAATACCCTCTTGTTGATCAAATGCGAAGTGTGTATTTACATCTGTTGAGTACGAATATAATTTTTCTTTTGATTTTATTTTAGCTTGTTCAACGTTGATTGGATTTTTACTCAAGTTTTAGTGTTCGCTGCTTTCATAAGTAGTAATATTTTTAAGGTTCGTCATTGTATTTGTTACAAGCAGAGAACTGCATAAATTTAACAAATTAAACTTAAAAGCTCTCATGCATTTTCAATAAATTTAATGAAATTACAAAACAGTTTAGCAAAATATTTTGTTGTCTTGAATACTCGATAAATTCCTGTGATGTTTATTTGAGTCGCTTCCCTCATCTCTCACCCTAATAATATAGCGGCATGTTATTATACCCGCCACCAAAAAAATGGTGGGGGTATATTCATTTTGTCATTCCGTTTGTAACACATCGAAATATCCATTATATACCCCATAAAGTATATATATTCTAGATCGTGGTTTGATTTTATGACGATCTAGCTATGTCCGTCCGTCTGTCCGTCTGTTGAAAGCACGATAGAGGTCGCACCGAAAAAGCTAGGAGGCCCAAATTTTGCCAGAATCTTTCTTATAGACAAGGTTTGTTTGGTATTGAAAATGGGCTAAATCGGAATATTAGGAAGAGAGTTATAGCTCGAAAAGCAAGAGTAGGTCGAAAAAACCGTGTCCTTCGAACATCGAATAAAATGGAATTGTGTCCAAACGCCTTAACGTAGACTCATGAAACTTCAAATATATATTTCCTGGGTAAACACAATATTTTCTTCCAAAAATTCTATGCATTAGGAGAGGAGTTATCGATCAAAATGTACGAAAATTTATACCGCACAGTGTATTTTTCGGTATATTTAAAAACAAAAACGTCATAAAAGCAACAAAATTGGATGTACGACTCTGAAATTTTGCACACTTTGCTTTTGGGTGACACGCTTTCTTGTAACGGCAAATCAATGTGCCACGCCCACTTTTACGCCCACCTCCCATATAACGTTTTAACTAAAATTCTTATAAATTCTCTATTAATAAAGATTTTGGAATAATAAAGGCCTATCTTGAAACACCTCAGTTGTACTCATTCGCAAAAATAACTTTGACACGCCTACTATAACGCCCACTTTTCACGTTATCTACCGTTAATGAAATTTAAAAGCTCATAAAACCGCTAAAATTAGAGGTATGATGATAAATTTCGCTACGTCTATCCCCCTAGGCAGTTTCATTACTATGCCAAAAAATTAAGGGGCCACGCCCACTTTTACGCCTACCTCCCATTTAACGTTTTACCTGAAATTTATATAATTTCTCTATTAATAAAAATTTTGGAATAATAAAGGACTATATTGAAACACCTAAGTTGTACTCATTAGCAAAAACAACTTTGACACGCCTACTATAACGCCCACTTTTAAATTATGTCCAGACGCATAAACGTAGTCATGAAACTTCGAATATATATTTTTCGAGTCAAAAGAATATTTTTCCCTGAAAATCGCTTAAATCTATGAATTAGGAAAAGAGTTATAGATAAAAATGTACGAAAATTTATACCGCACAGTGTATATTTCAAATTTAAAACGTAATAAAACTGACAAAACTATATGTACGATTCTGAAATTTTACATGGCTTTTTGGGCAAAGTCTTCGTTATAACGGAAAATAGATGTGCCACGCACACTTTTTTCCTTAAATTTTTATAAAAATATATTAGTCATATATATTAGCATTTATTCATCTTACACTGCGCCATTAACTGTACTGTAGCTAAATATAAGATAAAGATGATAAGATAGATGACTCTACTAGCAACTACTAGATGGCATGCTAACAACTTATGCTTATGTTCTCCTGAAGTTATGCTGTATTAAAAATGGGAATTTAGGAAAATTTTGACCTAAGTAAAAAAAAATTATCTCTAAACATTATAAACAATTTATTTTCATGCACTAATGGCTAACAAATTTTAAAATTATACAAAACTTATTTCGTTTGAAAATATTTTAAAAGCAAAATGTTATAGAAGTTTAAAAATCAAAATCTTACTAATAAATTTCCCGTTTTAGAAAAAAGCAGAGAATGTATATTTTAAATCACCCTGTGGCCCTTAAAATTTAGCCTTAAATTCACTTTCTTCCTCTTAAATTCATGTAAATTCTCTATGAATAAAGATTTTGGAATACTAAAGGACTATATTGAAATATCTAAGTTATGTTTATTAGCAGAAACTTTATTGACACGCGTATTTTAACGGCCACTTTCATTGAAAGACTAAATTTACGAAAACATTTTACAAGCATACCGAAGTTATAATGGGTGGTTTTATTTTAAGGGATTTTGAATAAAATTATTATGAAATTATTATCATTTATTTTTATAATGATAATATTTGTCTGCTTCAATTATGTATGGAACAAAATATCGGCCAAATGGCCCCCCAACCTAGGCGGCACACCACGATCCGATAGTCCAAATTTTCAATGGCACTGTTGATGCTCGATTGTTGGGCACGATGATGAGTCGAGGTTGCTTGCTCTTTTGCCACGTAATCGTGAAAAACAGCAATGTTTCCCATTCAACGAACTAAGATGGCATTCACAGATGTTTTCACATTTCATACAGACCTGCTTTGCAGACATTTAAATATTTTTTACAATTCCCACGATTGTGGACGAATTCGAACGATTATGTTGACCAAAAGAATCACGAAGTGCACGAAATGCATTTTGAATTGAACGCCCATTTTTATAAAAATCTTTAATATTTAAAAGCGTTGCTCGATTGCGTATCTCTCCACGGTTCAAATTGAGTTAGTCTGAGATTGAAAAATGTCAAATGAAATACAAAAAAAAATTGAAGTTTAGATGTGATTCACCTTAAACATGGGCCCTTAAAATTTAACCACCCTCTACAAGGAAAGTGATACATATTTTATTATAAAGAGATTATTCTATAGCGATTAACAAAATAATAAATATTGTGCTTTAAATGTACACAAAATTGGTGGTGGGTATAAAAGATTCGGCACAGCCGAATATAGTGCTCTAACTTGTTTTTTTTATTGCGTTAAATTTAATTTTGTAAACAAATCTTTAACAAGTGACTGCATGTAGAACATTACAAAAAGAAACAAAACAGACGTATATAAGTATGTGAGTTTTACCTAGTGCTTACACATGCCACTAACAGTTCGAAATACACTTACATTTTTTTTTGCATGCGAATAGAAATTTGACAGTGGCATGCCACTAAATGTCAAAACGATAAACAATGTAACCCTTTTAAAATTTAATGCAAATTTACTGGATTATTGTAAATTTTTAATTAAAGCATTAAGAAAACAAATAAAATGTAAGTATGGAGGCAAAATTAAAACAAGAAGAAAATGCTTTAAAGTTTACGCTTTGACGACATTTTGAAAATGAACTTACACTTGCACTCGCATATGTAACTAACCTGGAAAGCAAATGGCAAGAGATTTAACTATTTCGAAGAATTTTTCGCTAACAAATGGTATAATACAATTGCATACCACTTCTTGCATGTATAAATGCAAGGTTAGAAGCATAAGAAAATTATTTTAAGTGGATTAATTGATTATGAATTTTAGCTCGCTTGAACATTGTGAGTCTCTGGTTGTTAAGTACACAGTTACGTTTGTATACATATCTTCATCAAATTTTAAATGAATTTGAGTGTTTCCTTAACATTTCCATGTTTAACTTGTAAGCCTTTACATTTAAGAGTGTGAGTGAGTACTTGTATGTTTTGGTAAAGGGTTTTTATGTTTGTGTTATTGTAGATTATCTATTTTTTATTATATTTTTTTATTCTAACTGAATTAAATAAAGTCAAGGGTTATGTGTGCTACAAAGCTGGATTTTCCAGTATACAGATTTTGTATATATCGAAATATTTTTATTTTTCTCCTTTTAAAGTAAGTGGTCTTTAGAATTTGAAGCAATTTTATTGTACGAAAAATTAAGGAATCAAAATGTAAAATCATTTCTGTATAAGATTTATATTAAACGAGAAAAATAAGGTTCATGCCAAATGTATACAAAGATAAACTAAACAATGTTTAAACAAGTAAGAGCACTATATTCGTCTCTGACGAATCTTTTATACCCACCACCAAAAAGTATAGCAATTTTATAGCACAGAATTTATTATTTTGTCATTAAGAGAAACCGCTATGGAATAATATCTTTATACTAAAATATGTATCACTTTCTTTGTATAACTTCGATATGGTAGTAAAATGTTTTCGTAATTTTAGTCTTTCAGTGAAAGTGGGCGTTAAAGTAGGCGTGTCAATAAAGTTCCTGCTGATAAATACAACTTAGATAATTTAATATAGAGTCTTTTATTAGTCCATCTTCTTTATTCATTGAGAAATTATAAGAATTTGAGGTAAAGCGTTATATGGGAGGTGGGCGTAAAAGTGGGTGTATCACATTTATTTCCCGTTAGTACAAAGCAAAGCGGAATAAATTTTCGTATGTTTTGTTTTTCTGGCTTTTTCCGTCCGACCTCTATCGTGCTTTCAAAAACGGACAGACGGACATAGCTAGATCGTCATCAAATCAAACCCCGATTCAAAATATATATACTTTATGGGGTCTTAAATGGATATTTCGATGTGTTACAACCGGTATGACAAAATGCATATACCCCCACCATTTTTTTGGTTGCGGGTGTAAAAATTTGCTTTAATAGAAATTAGTTATCTAAAGGCACTGTTCTTTAATAATAAAATCTTTTCTCTACGCTATAAAGAGAAAAATAAAAAATTTAAGTGAATTTCTTCCTTTAAATAAATTAAACCCAATAACTATGTTTAATGGTAAAAAACCATGGCATAAAATATTTTAATGGAAACTATTCAAAATTATTTGCAACTTAGTAAATTGTTTTAAAATTCGATTATAATAAATATTTGTATTTGCAAATTTTGTTTTGTGACAAACAAGCATTAAGCTCTCAATTTATGACCAACAATTTAACATTTTTTTATGCAAAATCCTAGTACGCGAATTAAAACAACACCTAAAGTTGCATGACAGTTGATCGTATTGGGGATAAATGGTCAAATAAAAAAAAATAAAAACAAGTTTATGTTTATTCAAGGACACAGTAAAAATGGTTGACAAGTCGTTAAATAAATCAAAATGGCAGACTGCATTCGGAAAACAAATTTAATATGTTTTTTTTTTCTTTGTCACCACCATTGCAATACGCAAAATAACCCTACAGTTTTTATTGTGACAATATCAGCAAAAGCATTTGACACAAAAATATTCTTGCCAAATGCCAGCCTTTTGTTGTGTGGTTACTAGTAAAAATCAAAACTACTTTGCAGATGAGCTTTTATGCATATTGCAGTCAATAGACAGCATTGCAATACCATTACACATTTTAGGTAGATGTAAATCTAAAAAATAAAAACTGCATGGTTACCAACGAAACATAAATATTCATGCATTCATCCATGCAAATATTGCATACGTTGTTAGAGATATAAATTACTTTGATTTATTTTTAATAACGCTGGTGGTTTAAACAAAAGCTGCAATTTTAGACAACAACAATAATGATAAAATAAACAAAACAAAAACCCTTAGGAGGCTACTGTTAATCACATTTTCCATTTTGTCATAGGGAGGGACACTTAGTTAGTTTGCTTAACGTTCATCATTTATAGTAACAAATTGATGTTTGTTTTTTTCTTTACTCACCCAACGAACATACAGTGGATTATTCGCATTTAATATTTTATAAAGTCTTTAATTATTTTTTGTAATATTTTAAAATATTTTTTTAAATTTTTGAGAAAATTATAGTATAGAGTAGAGCTCCCTGCTATTTAAGCCCATTTAAAGACGTTAAAGACCATTATAGTAAACAAATAAAAAAGCATTGCCACACAATGCCAAGGACAATTAACTAATGCCGTTCTAATTTATAAGAAAAAGCGTTGACTTTTTCAATATTTTTTATTATAATGTATTCTTGTTGAAAATTAATATAAATGTAGTAAAATTTAGCGATTCCAAGATTTATGTAAGATCTATAAATATCATTATATAAATATTATTTGAGCAAAACTTCAATATATAGAATACTTTTGTCATTGAAGGTGCTGACATGTGTTTAGTATTTGGATTTTCAGAGAACCCTTGTTTTTAACCAAATTTGAATATGAAAATAGGAGTAGAAAAAGGGCAACATATTTTTCAGGAAAAGAAAATGGCATAAGACGTAGGAAATTTATAAAAATGTATAATCATAATCTCTCTTCACAATAAATAATCAATTTGTACAAAAATATGATAAAGTGATATGATTTATTTAACTTTGAATATGATATTTGTTCAAACGCTTAAACAATTTTTGTAGGTGGTTTTCATGTGTAATTAATTATCTATTTATTTTGTTTCAAATGATGATTTAGAAACACCAAAACAGTTTTCGGTAAACTACTATTAGGTTTGTAAAAAAGTATTTTTTTCCACCACAAAGTCAAAAGCAGATACTAACAGAATCATAAGCAGAACAAACTTTAATTTTATTACCCTCGTAATCTCAGTAACATTTCAGTTGTTCAATAGCAGAACAGCTGCCGTAGCAAAGCATCTTATTTCCAAATTGTCTTTTTCTAATCCCACCAAACCAGATATGGTTTTACCCACTTCCATCAGTACATCAGACCTACCTAACATATGGACTATAAAAGCTCTCCATCCGGTAAAGTTCAGATCTGCATGCAGCAGAAAGTACCAAATCTAAAACTTTAACTACCCTACCAAATACACTGCAGTGCAGTATTATAGCAAAAAGTAAATTTTAAGTGTTTTTTTTTAAATTAATACAAAGATAACAAAATATTTATCTATGTGTTGATACCATCAGTAAGAACATTAAAATTCCTTAATTTTCCGACGTTATAACAATTTATTTGATTTTAGAGCCGTGCGATATTATAGTCATACGCATATTAAAACTAGAAATGGTTTATAAATCGGTAGTGATAATATATTTATCGGGTGTCCCAACTAGAACGCAATTTTTAAATTTGGCGCCATTCGAAGTGTCATTGTTTGACATTTGAACAATTGTTATTGTTTGCTAGTAGAAGGTACGAGGTTAGTAAAAATGGAGCGCTACACGAATGAACAACGCATTCTCATTGTGAAATTATTTTACCAAAATGGTGAAAGTTTTGCGGCTACAGTTCGCAAATTGCGATCATCCCATTTCCATCTTGATGGCTTCGTCAATAAGCAGAATTGTCGCATTTGGGGTTAGGAAAATCCTCGAGTGATTCACGAGAAGCAAATGCATCCTCAACGTGTCACTGTGTGGTGTGGTTTTTGGGCTGGAGGAATCATTAGACCTTTTTTTTATGAAAATGAGTCAGGTCAAGCGCAAATAGTCAATGGTGTTTGGTATCTAAAATGATAACCAATCGGCTAAGACTTCTGGGCAAACATATACTAGATAGCTTCTCTGCGAAATCTGAAGTTGGAATGATTAATCTACTGAGATACCTCTCGACCTCTCGGGTGGATCTCTAGTACCCTTACTCTTGAATCTATTCTGAAATACATTAGAACTGACGAGTGATGTGCTCTTGTCAAAACGGTGTCATACAGACTCCACTTGACTGTTTGCGTGCAGTGAATTACCACATTAAATAACTAACCATAATGCATGATTAATTTTTCTTCGAATTTCTTTAAATTAATTTCGACATGTCCCTCAAAAAATATTAGGAAAAAAAAACAAACAAACAAGCATAACAAAATCAACTACGAACATACATATGTGCATGTAAGTAGCATTGAAATTGAATGTGAAAAACTGTTCAATATCTTTTTAAATTAATAAAATTATTTATGTTAAAAATATTATTCCCTAACTGGTTTTCTTTTAAGAAGCAGCTTTTTTTAAATTTAAAATATTTTTAGTTTAAAATAACAATTTTTTCTTTCTAATTAAGATTTTTTTAAAATTTTTTTATTAAAAAAAAAAATAAATTATATTTTTATCTAGTACTAAATTCGAAAATTTTTTGGAAAATATCTTTATTTGAGAATAAATAAAAATCATAAAGAAACGGTGTCCTTTGGAGAAGCATTATTATTTCCATTGCGATTAAAAAAAAAACTAATTTAGTTTTTAAATGATAATAATAATAAATAAATGATAATATCATAACCTTAAACTTTAACAGCGTTATGCATAATAACAAACTGTATGATAACTAACGAGCTGCTATCTTTCAATTATTTCTAGCAGCTCGTTCGTTAGAACACGATTTGTTATTATGTTTAACGCCGTAAATGTTTGCTGGTATATATGGTTTATGTGAATGTGTATGTGTTCACATGTGTGTATGTATTAGTTGTTCGCTAGTAGAAAAAGTAATTACAAAATGGATTATACAAATTTATAAGCAACAACAACACAAAATCAAATCTACTACTAAAATACTCAATTGTTAGTTATTGGTTTGCAATTTATTTTTCTCAAATGGCATTTTATTGGTAAATATGATTTAGTTGAAATATTTGGCCAAACAAGCATAACCACTAATTTTACTAAATAATTATTTAATGTTATGCCATTTCTCTTACATCATATATTGTCAAAACTTATAGCGATAGATTGATATTGTAGTTTGATCAAATTAAAGCACAACTTAAGACTGTGTAGTGGTAACGTACATCTCATTAAATATTTGCCTAATGTGAACATACTTTAATGTAATGTTAATGTTAATGTAATGTTTTTGAATTTTAATATACTTGGTTTGGCAATTAGAAAAATTTTGTGTTAACTTCTTTAGTCTTTCTTGATTATTTATTATTTATTGTTTTTTTTAACTTGAGAACTGTTTTTTATGTAAGAAATTTTAGAATTTCTGCTTTTCAAAAATGGTATGGCAACATTGTGCACGACAAATCAAAAACAAAAAACCCCAACCATAAAAAGCAGTACCACTTTAATATGATCTACTTTACAAATATTTGTTCAAATAAGTAAGTGCTTTGCACAAAGAAATAATGTGGCAATACTTTTTGTGTTTCTCACCAAACTTATAAAATTAAATTGTTTATGTGTAAATATTAACCTAATGCTTAACAATTCATTGTAATAAATAGTTTTATTAATATTTTTTTTAAGTAAATCACTAAAATATCGATTCCGCTTTAAAAATTTGAAGTGATTACATTCCGATCACATTTTCCGTTTTCTAAATTTCTAAAGACCCGACTTTTAAAATTGAAAATTTTTCGATCGGAATTGCATTCTGTGAAATGGCTGAATATATTATTTTATAACAAACTAACTTACATACATATTCTAGGTCTTATTAACTAAAAGCCTATAATTTTAAGCAACATTAGCTGTATCTGTTCTTTAGGTGGTACTCTTTTATAAAGATGGTACTTTTATAATCTGTAATGTTTCTTATATACATATATCTACATACGTTTGCAATTAGTCCTTAAATGTAAAATTGAAGAGTTTTTGTAAAATCAGTTACCGACAAAGATATTGGTGAACAAAATTAAAAAAAAAGTAAGACCACTATATTCGGCTGTGTCGAATTTCTGATACCCACCACCAATTTGCTATACTTTTATAGCACAGAATTTTTTATTTTGTTATTAATAGTAATCGCTATGGAATAATATCTTTATACTAAAATATGTATCACTTTCTTGGTATAACTTCGATATGCTAGTAAAATGTTTTCGTAAATTTAGTCTCTCAATGAAAGTAAACGTTAAAGTAGGCATGTCAAGTAGTTTCTGCTAATAAGCAAAACTGAGAGATTTTAATATAGAGTCCTTTATTCTTCCACAACTTTGTCCATAAAGAAATTATATGAACTTAAGGTAAAGCGTTATATGGGAGGTAGGCGTTAAAGAGGGCGTTTCAACTTTTTTTTTCTGGCATAACAATGACATTGACTAGAAAGCTATATGTCCGAAATTTCCTCAGCATACCTATAATTCTGTTGGATTTATGAGCTTTTAAATTTCATTAACAGCAGATTACGTGAAAAGTGGGCGTTATTGTAGGCATGTCGAAATAGTTTAAGCCAATAAACTCAACTCAGATATTTCAATATAGAAACCTTTATACTTCCAAAATTTTTATTCATAAAGATTTTATATGAATTCGAGATAAAGCGTTATATGGAAGGTGGGCGTAAAAGTGGAAGTGTCACATTAATTCTCCATTAGTGTAAATCCTTTGATCAAAAAGCAATTTTTGCAAAATTTCAGAATCATACATCTAATTGTGTTAGTTTTATTACGTTTACAATTTTGAATATACCGAAAAATACACTGCGCGGTATAAATTTTAGTACATTCTGATCTAAAACTCCTTTCCTCATGCATAGATTTAAGCAATTTTCAGCGAAAAATATCGTTTTTACTCAGCAAATATATATTTGAAGTTTGACATACTATTGCATTACAAGCTATAACTCTCTTACCAATATTCCGATTTAGCACAATTTTCAATACCAAACAAAGCTTGTGCAGCTGTTTTTAAGTTTTTCGGTCCGACCCCAATCGTGCTTTCAACAGACGGACAAACGGACGAACATAGCTAGATCGTCATAAAATCAAACCCCGATTCAGAATATATATACTTTATAGGGTAATAAACGTATATTTCAATGTGTTACAAACGGAATGACAAAATGAGTATATCCCCACCATTTTTTTAATTAGAAGTTCAGATTATCGACGTCCTAAATACGGGTTGGTGGTCTGAGTAGCACCATATAATTTTTAGTTATGGTCTTAAAACTTTTAAAGTGAAAAGTAAAAAAATTTTGGATTTCAGTTTTTTATCTAGTTTTTTTACACAATAATTCATTTAGCTCAGCCCCGTATAATTTGTGTCTTCTTACTCTTATGGAAATATTTAGTGCAATAGATACATAAACCTCAAAGATATAGGCAACAAAAAAAATTTTAAAAACTAATTTTCTTGGCTCCCGAACCGAAAAAATTTTTTGAAATTTTAAATATTTTTTTAACTATAATTAAACTCTCCAGTAGTTGACTTTAGTTTTTTTTAAGTCAAAAGAACTAAATTGTTCCAATTTCTTCTAACTTAAAACTATGAGTGAATGAAAATTTATGGAACTAGATAATTCTCCAAAAAGTCTTTTAAAATTGTTATACCTTGTAAAAGTTCTGCCCTTTTAAGTTTTACATTGTCCAGTGCAAGAGCTTATATTTCTTGATGTTCCTTTACCATCATTTATCAGTTTAAATTTCTTGACAAAATACGAACGTTTCTTTTTTGTGAGTTTGTCATCACCCTCGAGACATTTAAGAAAGAAAAAAAAAAGATTAAAGCAACAAAAATTTTCAGTTTTATATTAATACAGCTGTAAGTTGAAATAGCCTTCACCTCTTTTCGAAAACTAGCATACATACAAACAAATAAATATTTCAACGCACACATACAAAAATAAACCACTACCACAACAAAAAGCAGCACATTCAAAAGTTTGTTTAAACAAACCCTACATCTTTAAAGTTAATAAAGTGTGATGTTGTCTAATTGAACGCTTAGCTAAAATAAATATTGGCACTTGCTGTAATCACAAGTGGTCCTAAGTGCCGTATAATGTCTAATTTCATAAATTTTCAACAATTTTAAAATGAATAAAAAATATTTTAAAAAATTATGACAATACAACACTTGGGACACTTTGCGAATTTAGCAACTACCATTACTATTGCATAATTTTATAATCGAATATAACAGAAATTCACAAATTTTATAGTTGGAAAGCAAACTTAGAAGTGACAATTCAGAATTGAGTTACCAATCAGTAGTAATATTTAGGGAATTTGCTAACAGTGGTCAAATAACAATGTTTATTCCCATACAGTTTAATATTATGACAATAAACAAGAATGAAATTGTAGTGAATCCGAAAACTACTTGTAGACTGCTACTAAATACAGACGGTATGAAGTGTCACTTCATTGACTGAGTTTAAAAATTGCATGGTATTTATACACATACATTTGTATGTGGACGCATATAAAACAGCATCCATGTTGGTTTACAAAGAAACCAACAAATGTGTGTGAACATAAAATTACTGCACTGGTAAAATAATGTTTGCGGATAAAGCGCATAAGCTTATCCCAACAAACCAAAACACTTTATAAATAGCTTACAATAAGCTTACTAACATAAGCCTTAAGCTTGCAAATGTATTGTGAAAACCATTGTGAAAGGCTTGTTAACAATTGTTTAATAAAGAGAATTGAACCCTTGCGATAAGCTTGCTAGTCTATAGCATACAACAAGCTTATAACTCTAAGTTTAGAACAAGCTTATGGTACAAAGCTTAAAATCAGCTTACTTTAAAAACCTTTCTTTAAGCTAATAAAAATAATAAAAACCTTTTATTTACTAATATTTTATAGGTTATTCTACTTACACCTTTAATTTTCATATTATTCAAACTCATAGACCGAACTGGAAAAACGCCTTAGTACTTCTTATGTACTCATCCTCGCCCAAGCCAATAAAAATTGCAGCATCTATCATATATAAGTAATATGATATATCAAGCAATGTGATAATGGATATAATAGATGACATACATAACTTACTTCCTATGGCTTCGCACACTCTTTTTGTTCCTGTTCCTTTCCAGCACATCTTTTCTGCCACTTTATCGACAAACAATTTGCGCCAACAGTTTTTGGTGAAGTTTGGAATCTTTTTCCTTTTAAGCACATAAAAATGCATATGATATAAAATGGTAATTTTTATAACTTATGAGGACATATACATACATACATACATACATACATATATTTTTTTACGTACATATGTATGTAACTTACAAACAAATTCGAGAAAAGAAAAGGTTTTTTTTAAAGAAAACTTTTAATATTCTTTAATATTTTTTTATTTTTTTACATTGACACTGACTTTTAAAAACTGGGCTACTAAGATGTAATTCAATAAATTCAAAATTCAAATTTAAAATAAAACAAGTAACAGTGCTATATTCGGCCGTGCCGAATCTTATATACCCTTCACAACGTGTAGTCATGCAATAACAATCTCATATAAAATACGTGCATACGTACACGTTAGTGGCATCGAGTCCCAGCTGAGCCAAAAAAATTTTATTTTATTTTATTTAATATATTATTTATATTTTATTATTTTTTTTTAATTTTTTTTTTTTATTTTTTTTTATTATTTTTTTCTTATTTTTAATATTTTTTTTTGTATTTTTTTTTTGTTTGGTATGTTTTTTACATGTATGTATGTATGTATGTATGTATGTTGTTGTTGTAATTGTGAAAAAAAACGAGGTGGTCGTGGTTTTTTGCTCATATCTCAGAAAGTTATTGGGCGATTGTGCTGAATTTCAATAGCGATTCATTCCTGGATATTTCCAAGAGATTGATACCATATACAGATCTGAGGAACATATAGTTGCTTCTAAAAGTTGATTTCAACCAACACACGGACAGACGGGCAGACGGACAGACGGATAGACGGACAGACGGTCAGGGCTTAATCGACTCCTCTATTCATAAGCTTTCAGAAAATATATACTTTATGGGGTCGGAAATGAAAATTGTAGAAATTACAAACGGAATGACAAAGCTATATATACCCTTGTGCACCACAGGTGAAGGGTATAAATATAAATAACACTGCTCAGCAGCAAAATCCTCCATTAAATAAAACTATGTGGACTATATGGACTTTGATGGTCAATATTGGGTACCAGCGGTAAACTGACAATAAAATCTACATTTTTTAGCCGATTTTTATGGTTTATGGCTTTTTTTATTTAAAAAAAATGTGCAAAATATTGAATATTTGCATTATATTTTTTTTAATTGCATATTTAAATTGAAAAATATTACGAAATTTGCAAGAAAAATTTTTTTTTTTCAATTAATTTCTGAATAATTCCAAAACGATAAGAGATAGAGAAAAGTTCTATTCGACTAAAATAAAAACAATTTTGTTACACATCTATTTATTTTTGAAAATTGGATGACCGGTTCTCGAGTTAGGATGAAATATGTCTCCGTACCTGACTAATTTAGGGGGAAAAATTTGCCACGCCCATAAAAAAAATCCCAATATGATGGAAAAAACCGACAACGGATTTGAGTTCAGCATCGAAATCCATAAAGTCCACATAGTTTTAATTAACGGGAAGACAAAAAATGATTTTTTGTCGAGCAGTGTAATTCCAAAAAACATAAACACTTACACTTACTTATAGTACGCATAAGTGTTTCGCAAGTGTTGATAAAGGCAACAGAATATTGGTTGTTATAGGCTTATTCTCCAATTAGCTTATTTTTAATTCCAATTTGGTTTGTTGGGATACTTCTACCCAAAAACTAATACATGGGATGATTAAAAATTTACTTTAAAAGCGGGCTAAAAAAAGCGTTTAAATATTTTTGTTTGCCATACAGTATTGATCTAATTCATTTCAACGTCAATTTTTCAGTACGATTCAGGCAGGCAGTTGCAGCAGATATTTGTCTTGAGTTATTTACTTCAGTTTATTTATATATTTATTGTTATTACTTATGTGGTAATGGTTAGAAATTACAAAACTTGTATTTATTTACGCCTTTTGTTTAGTTAATTACAAAAGAAGAAAAAATTTCGATGATATGGATACCTTAAGTGATTATATTTATATTGCATTTGTATGTTGAATTAAATTAAATATGTTTGTATGTTTGACGGTAAACAGTTTTTTTTTTATTTATTTTGCAAAACAGTCAATTTTAATTTCATAATTGAAACATTTAAATCATAGTTAATATAGCGTATATTTCAGTATGCCCTTGTATAAATGTTCTGATATTATTGTGGACATTTGATTAACATTTGGTTTAACATTGTCGTGAGGATTTCTTAAAAGCATGGCCATTTTGAAACATTTGTAATTACTTGTATGCCAGAATTTTAACATTGAAGTAGGATACTCATATTTAGCAACGAATGAATTTTAATAGCAGTTTTTTTTTTTGGAGTACACTTTTGCAGAAATTTGGTTACTTAACCATTTTTAATGTATTTAAATTTTTTGTGCATATGTGCTTGGCAATGTTATTAGGTATTCCTTCTTGCAGTCGACTGTTACCGCAGTTGCGGTGTACTATAATAACTTTAAATCAAATTTACACTAAAAGAGCTAAGAAAGCAACCAAAGAAACAGCAAAGGATTAACCTCCATATTCATAAGAAAAGTTCAAGTTTGAGATAAAAAGTGTAGAACAAAATGAATACATTTGATTCATAAAAAGCTTTGATTATGAATATAGAGTTAACTTATTAAAGATGCTATGGGATGAAATGATAGTAATCGTAAGCATTTAATTAGAAAAAAGATATATAATAATAGTATTCTGTAGTCATATTCTACTCATTAATTCTTTGAAAACCATAATGAATTAATAATAAAGCAAAATTTTGTCATAAAAGATTTTCAGCCTAGAACCATAATCACAACTTTTGTTTAATATCCTGCCCAGTTGTTCAGTACTACAGAATTCATAACTATAAATCGTGTTTTTTAAGCAACATTAATCAGATCTTGATTTAACTTTATGTCATATTTAACAACAACAAAATTACAAATAAAAAGTATTATAGAAAATTTCTGTTATGCTGTTGTTGATATATTTTCCATTTTTTAATTTTTACACAAACGGACACCCTAGAATTTTAAAATATTGTCTTAATTAGTAATAAATAAATAAATACATTTATTAAATATAAAAAATTTGTAGGTATATGTAATTATAATTTAAGCATGAGCCAAAAGGAAAAAAGAATTCGGTAAGCTCTACATCAGTTAAATTAAAATGATCCATTCGACTTCTGCAGTTATATTTTCTTTTCATACCATAAGAAATGTTTACTTTATATAAATTATACAAATGTGTAAATCGTTTTAATCGTAGAGGCATCTTTCAATTGTTTAAAATTAGCAAAAATATAATATATTTAAATTCAAACATCAAATATTTATTTCTAGTTAAGAACTCGTTAAGTACTCGGTTAAATTTAACTGATATTTGGCAAAATAATCTAAAAGTTATAAGATAACCGAACTTTGTGTTAATGGGTTTTGGCTAACCAAGGTTTAAATTTTGAGTTTAGTGGTAACTGTAGGTTAATTTTTTTATTGTTAACGGCCCTTAGTCGGAATACATATTGTCTTGTTATTTTTATACCCTTCACACAGTGAAAAAGGGTATATATAGGTTTGTCATTCCGTGTGAAATTTCTACAATTTTGATTTCCGACCCCATAAAGTATATATTTTCTGAAAGTTTATGAATAGGGGAGTCGATTAAGCCCTATCAGTCTGTTCGTCTGACCGTCTGTCCGTGTGTATGTTGAAATCAACTTTTTGAAGCCCCCCGACATCGCTTGGACTCGGGTGAGGTATTAAAATATCAGAAATATTTGGTAGTAAATCGGTATTGAAAATCAGAAACATCGGTACATAAACAACTGAGATATGAGCAAAAACCCACGACCACCTCGATTTTTTTTTTTCACAAAAACAACATTACAACAACAACATACATACATACAAACGTGTATACTGGTTAGAGAAAACGTGGCATCGAATCCCAGCTGAGGCAAAAAAAAATTTTTTTTATTTGTTTTATATTTTTTTTTTTTTAATTTTTCTTTTTATATAATATATTATTTATATTTTTATTATTTTTTTTTTAATTTTTCTTTTAAATATTTTTTTTTGTTTTATATTTATTATATATATTTTAATTATTTTTAAAAAATTTTTTTTTTTAAATTTTTTTTTTAATTTTTTTTAAAATTTTTTTTTTAAAATTTTTTTTTTAAATTTTTTTTTTTTAATTTTTTTTTTAACATACATACGTAAATTTATAATTTTACAATGGGATGTTTTTATATATGTATGTTTTTATATGTATGTACGTATTTCATATGGGATGAATGGTGATACAAACTACTGTTATTGCATGACTACACGTTGTGAAGGGTATATAAGATTCGGCACGGCCGAATATAGCGTTTTTACTTGTTTTGTTTTATACGAATAAAATTAAAAACAAAACTAAACAACTCACTCAATTGAGTTAAACCTTTCATGTTTCTTGAGCTTGGTAGAGTACACGTGTCCGTATACCAGGTGGATATGTTGGGATTGCTGCATGAGTTGGACCACCTGCTGGAAGACCGAGTACATGGGAAGAGGATTCTCATTGCACTTGATAACCAGTCTGTGATTAGATTCAAGCAGCGTACGTATACACAGAAAAAACATTGGTTGTAAAACGGTAAAAACAAAAAGATATTAAAAAGAACTAATATATAATTGAAACTATTAAAATATTTTAAAAGAAACAGATTTTGTATATCTATAAACGTTAAATCATAATTGTATTGGAAATTGATTACTCATAACACTATAATCAATTCTCCTAACTAAATTGATCAGCACCTTAAATTTACATTTCGATAGAGTTGTCCCAACCAAATTTAATTACGTGTATTAGGGTTCAATACAAAATATTGTTCTGAAAGAAAGAAAATTCATTTATATCAATTAGTTTTAAAAGAAAAATAATTTTTCGGTTGTTGTAACCAATTATTGATTACTTGAATTATTATTTTACTTTTTTGTTTTCTTTAAAAAAATCTTTTTATATAGGAAAAAGTCATTATGTTGACCTTAAGGGAAATTTATATCAATGTCACAAAAACATTTATTCTCCAGATTAAAATATTTATTTAAATTTTATTATGAATATTCCTTTAAAAAGAAAATAAAAAATGTTTGCCGGTTTTTTAAACAAGTTAAACAAGTGCATGCAGTGACACATGGTTTTATCTATATATATAAAAGAGTAACGTGACTGACAGACTGATTCATTATCTCACAGCCCAAACGCAAAGAGCTACACACATGAAATTGGAACAATCGGTACCTCTTTCGATATATAGCTCCACTAAGAAGGGATTTTTGGAAATTCGTACTTTAAGGCGATAAAAAAGGGTAAAAACGGGTAAAATCGATAATCTTATATTTATCTGCTAAACTAAAAATGATACAAATTAAATTGATAAAGTATTGTAATTTGCACGAAAAATAAGCTGATATTTCAACCCCTAAGGAGAAAAATCGGGTAAAAACTATAATTTGGTACTTTCTTGGTACCCTAGTAACTTCCAAACACATAATGCTAGGAAAAAAGTTTAAGCTATATTAGTTAATCCGGGAATAAATATTAATAGGAATTTAACACTTTTTTTAAATTCGTATGTATAAGGAGTAAAAATTGTACCTATTTTTGGTACTTTTCTTAAAGTAAACTTTTCTAACATTTTTTAATGGGACAAAATTTTATAATTATTATTGCCAAATTGAATATGGACAATTATTTGGGTGATATTTTTGGAAACTTTTAAAGGGACAAAAAAGGTACCAAAAAGAGAAAAAAAAACCCCAAAAAAATGTGAATAATTCCTTATTAAGGGCCAATTTTGATCAAATTTGTAATAGAGATTTCACCAGACATACAAAATAATGTAATTTGGTATAAATTTAAACAAATTCATAAAACGGTAGAAAGGGGAATATTCGAGAAAACAGTTTGGTACTTTTTATAAAATAATTACTTATATGCAAAAAAGGGTAGATTTACTTACTTTAAATCATGTCTATGAAAATATTTTTTAAGCTTGAAATTTATACATTGATATGAAAAAACCCATAAAAGGTACTTTCTTGCTTTTTGGGTACTTTTTGTATTTTCTACGTTTATGAAGCTAGAATTTCGACATTAGTGACTATTGATCCGAGTTAAGGTTCAAAATGGTACTTTTTTCGCATCTTTATGGTACTTTTTGTATTTTCTAAATTTATTAAGCTAGAATTGTACTATCAAGGACTATAATTCCAGGTGAGACTGAAAATGTTAGATGCGACCAGAAATGTACTTTTTATATTTTATGGTACCTTTTGTATTTTCATTTATGAACCTAAAATTTTTAATATTAGTGACTATTCATATGAGGTGACTCAGAAAATGTTATAGACGACCAAAAAGGTAGTTTTTTGAATAATTATGGTTAATTTTTATTTTCTACGTTTATTAAGGAAGAATTGTAAAATGAAGGACCAAAAATGTTATGGGCGACCAAAAAGATAATTTTTTGAATTTTTATTGTAGTTTTTGTGTTTTCAACGTTTCCGAAGCTGGAATTTTGAAATAAGTGAATATAGATACAAGGTGAGACTAAAAATGTTATGGCGACCAAAAAGGTACTTTTTATATATTCTATGGTACTTCTTGTATTTTCAACATTTGTGAACCTAGAATTTCGATATTAGTGACTATTCATACGAAATAAGACTAAAAATGTACGGGCGACCAAAAAGGTACTTTTTGAATTTTTATGGTACGTTTTGTATTTTAAACGTTTGCAAAGCTAGAATTTCGAAGTTAGTGACTATTGGTACAAGGTGAGATTGGAATCTTTATTGTACTTTTTGTGTGTTATACGTTTATAAAGATTGAATTTTGAAATAAGGGGCTATTGGTTCAAATTGAGAATAAAAATGATAAGGGCGAAACTAAAGTTGCCTTTCCACATTTTTATTGTACTTTTTGTATTATTACGTTTGTAAGCATTTATTCTTGAATTTAGTAACTTTTAATTCGAATTCTAACACTAAGTGTTATGGACGACAAAAAATAATCATTTTTATGGCATTTTTTGCAATTTAATATTTTGTATATATAGAATTCTGAAAGTAGGTGCTAATAATCCAAGTTAACTTTGAAGATTATAGTGAAGGACAAAATGTTATTTTTGTTATTTTTATAGTAATTTTTGCATATTGTTGATTTAAAATACATCTTCGATATATCCTCCACTATACTATACTTAAATGAAATCAGAGAAACAAATTTTCATAATTTTAACCAGAAAACGTTTAGTAATTAAAAAAAGAACTTGAGTATTAAGTAAATAGTGGGAATGGTAGCATACTATACAAGGATAACATAAAATAAAATGAAATTTCTCTGTTGAGAAGTATAAAAACATTATTTAAAATTAAAAAAAAGAAACGAATGATAATTGATTTATTTATTTATACTTTTAGCTAAAACAACTACACACATACACATCATATCTATCATCTTAACGTCAGACGTCATCACATCGCTACAGCAACAGTTGCAGCTGTGAAAAAATGGGAACCGGTCATTATTTTTGGGCGATATTTTATTTTGCCAGTTTATGTAGTGCCTCACTGTAAGTACAAAGTTTTATAATGTCATGACAAAGAGCGAAAGAAAATTACTTTTGTTTCAAAAATAATTCAAACTGTAAAATAATATTTAAAAATCATCAGAGCTTAAGATTTTAAATAGTTATCTAAATACAGGTTTTGAAATCAGATTTTTGAAGAAAAAAAAAATTTAACACATGCACAAATTAATTAATTTTTTTAATTTTTGTCGGATTGGACATTTTGGAATTATTGCATATTTACAAAACCAATAAATAAGCATATCTAAAATGTACTAACAATCAGACAATCAAATATTAGTTGTAAAATGTCAATACTCATGCGAATTGTATTTAAATACAAATCCTTGAATGCCACTAAAATACTTCTTCAACACCAACAATTATTAAAACAGTGTCTCAAACTAAAACACTCACTCATTTACAACGAGAGATATGCTTAATTTCTTTATGATAAGTGCGGCAGTATAATATTACCTAAAAAAGATTCACAAAAAGATAAAAAAAAACAAACTACAAAACCACTTACTTACACACATATAATTGGCGGAATTTGTTTATTGTATTTTTTGTTGTTGTTAAATATTCCTAAAAATTTTTGCATATTATTTTTATTTAACCATTACGCTAACGAAGTACGTAAAGCAAACGTACAGCTTTTAAACAAATTTAATCTCAACCTTAAAAAAGCTCAAAGTTCATTTACTTAACATAAATATTTGTTTATCATTTTAGAAAGATTATCTTTAAAACATTTAATTTTATTTTTTCTATCCATTTAAATTCATTGGCTAAATGAATGAACTAAATATCCATCCAACAGAAAGAAGCTAAGTAGTTTCTTTATTATGAAATTCTAATAATATGGCTGAGTGGCGCAACGGATTTAAGCTTTAAGCTTTTTTTTTCACTGAGTTGTTCGCTTCTAATAGAACATTAAGTTGTATTTAATGATATTGCATTATTAATTTTAGTGGGAATATATAATTATTTGTGTATGTACTCACTACCCACTAGAGAAAAATCGCTGTCCTTTCACTCCAAACATACTTAGTTTAACATGGCGATTTTATTCGAAACTTCAAGTTATTCGTTAGCTTCGGAGTTCAAAGGTTGCATGTTATTAAATATATGCAAAATGTAAAAGCAACTCTGCTTAAGAAGAAATATTTGATAAATACAAAATAGCTTTCGATTGAGTGAGAACTGAAGCCTTTATTGTTAATAACTTTCAAAGGCTTAAGAAATATTTCCTTTCCAAATCTTTATTTCAATTCTAGCGTGTGCCCGCGTCATGGCTGTCGCGATGAAAGGCGGTCAATGTGTAAATCTACTTTGTCTTTTTGTACCAAATTTCCTATAATTACATTCAGCCGTTTTTGAGTAACAAAAATCGAAACGTCCAAACATTCACACTTATTATAGTGGAAGAAAAAAGTTCTTTGTTGTATTTTTTTATAAGATTTTACATATAGTTTCGTACAACAATTTAGTATAATAAGAACAGCATTTGATTTTCCAGTTTATAACGCTAAAGCGAACATTCAATTATTATGGACGATCTTTCAGATACTAATGGCTTAAAAACGAAACGATGTAACTGTATTAATAAAAATTATACATTGATATCAAGTATCCTTGGACCAAATATAAAGTATTGTTGATCATAAGGTAAAAGGAGTACAATTTGCCAGCACTAAGCACAAATGCGACGAAAATGCTCCGTAGGAATATTTCATTTGTATACAAAAAGCAAAACGTTAAGTGTCTGTAATGTAAATGTCATAAGTGTAATTTAAAGCCACTTTTTTAAACTTTGTCCCTAAGTATTACTTTGATTTATGATCAATCTATACTTTTGGGATTTTACACACTCGTCATTTTGGATCAGCAATTACACATAGATGTCAATGAGTCTTAACAACTTTCCTTTTTTTCCAATTTACATTTAGGTGAACATTCTTATTTTCTTTCTTACACCGACGATACTGATCAAATTTTTTCTCTCACTTGATCTAGCGTCTAGGCGAAAAAATGCATTTACTTCTCTTCGTACTCTTTTCCCTGATGAGAGAACATTTATAGCAAATTGTAAGGTTGAGGTTATGTATGTATCTACGAGATATTGGCTATTTTTCTTTATATTCGTTTCTTATAATTTTTCACCTTTCAAAATTTCCCTTTATACTCACTTAACAAAAAATATGAGAAAAAAAACTAAAAAAAAACACTTATTATACGTTCGTACCTATCATAATTTCAGAGCTAATAATGCCAAAATAAATTTCCGAGAAAAGGAGAAAAAAGTGTTAGATCAAATTTTAGGTGCAGGCAAATATGATGCAAGAATACGGCCATCCGGTATTAATGGAACGGGTAAGAATCACATTTACAATTCTTTTGCTTTAATTTTGGATTAAAAAAAAAAACGAAAAAAGATATTTTTAATTTTAAAGCTTCTTCTTAGAACTCATATTAGGATTAAGAAAATTCATATAATTTAAAGAAAATTTAATTTTGAACACTTTTTTTGTATTATTTTGTCTTTTGATTTTTTAAACAATATTTTTAAATTTTATTTATTCGTTATTATTCTAACTCAACTAACATTGTAAATATTCGTTAAACAGCTAAATTAAGTATCAGAAACTACTGCGCGAAAAAATTGAATTGGTTTTATGTTTCTCCGAAGAAATTAAAAATTATTTCTTATTTTCAACCAAATTTAGTTTTTAGGCTAAGAAATCATAAACGTTAGGTAGTCTAAATTAAAAATATTATTATTACTGATATTGCTACTATTAAATTATAACTTATTTATTAGTTATGTATCAATTTATCAACAAAATTATGAAAATCAAACTCAAAATTAGTTATAATTTTATCACTAATATTTATAATATATATATATATAATTTTTATATTTTATTATTTAATACTTTATTATATGTATGTATATGTATACTACTACATACATATAAATATATTTTGATGTATGTATATACATACATACATATACATAAAAATTCTATGTATATTATATACACACTCATATTTAACATAAAATAAAAAATAATAATAATTAAAAAAAAAAACTGAAAATTTTTTCAAAATGAAATAAAAAAATAAAATAAACCAACTTACATACATACATACAGATGGTCCCGCTATAGTCAGAATCAATCTTTTTGTACGAAGTATTATGACGATTAGTGACATTAAAATGGTAAGTTTCTCAGTAAACATTACAAAACCAACCAAAGAAAAAAAAATAATAAAAATATAAATCAAATAATACAAAAACAAAAAAAAAAGTTTAAATGAAAAAAAAAATAAATAAAAAATAAAACAGTTGTCACGATCAAAACAATTTCTTACTTTATCTTTTTTTTCATATTAAGGGTCAGTTTCTTATGGGACAGTTTAAACGTAGTTTAATTAAAGTTTAAGTAAACTTTAAAGAAATTCAACAATTGTCACCACGGCATAATTTCACCACACTTTCGTTTTGTTGTTTTTATTTCGATGACGACTTAACGTTGGCAATACTAAACGGTTGTTTCATTGGCTGTCAAAATACTAAATGAAAGTTTTTGCTTAGGCAAGGCATCAGGGAAGCTTATTTTGGGTTCTCCTCTTTCTAAGAAATGTTGATTACTTAATCAATTCAATCTATAGGTTATATTAAAGCTTTAGAACTTGCGACTTTATTTTACTTATTAGTTAAAATTAAAGAATTGTAATTCAATGAGATACTCTTAATTGTCGCTTTAGAAAACTTGATATTATCTCTCGATTCTCTGCAAATCCTGATGCCACCGCTTTTCGCTGAGAATACAGAAATGTATTCTAAGTTGGCATAAGAGCATAAATAAATATTCTCTTGTAATTCAGCAACAGTTCCGTAACAATTTGCTATTACTTTCAGTTTTTCGGAGTTGCCATCCATCAACTTCTTTATTTTGGCATTAAGAATCTTGCTAAATAAATTAATTATCGCTCACTCTTATTTAGCATTTCAATGAAATTCTTTGTATCAGTTATAAAAAAATGTTTTGTCTTCCTAATAAATAATTGTATCGAAGTGGCCATTATTTTTGTACAAAATGAAATTCTTCTAACATTCTTCTTCCTTGTCGTTATTTTTCAATTTAAGTGCCTATATGTATATATTTTCAAAATCTAATACAGCGAAACCAAACTACTTAGTTAAAATATGCAGTTTGCAGAGAATTTGTTACATTTTTCAACGTCTTTAAGAAAACGTAAAATTAAAAACTTAAAAAAACTAAAACTGAAATGTAACTAAACTAGTTTGGTCCTCTACGCACTATTTTCGGAAATTTTTGCGTATAATTTTTCGTTTTTAAATACCTTGCGAACACTCCACTTATTCAACCAGCAAAACCTTTAAGATTTGACCACCGATTTGATTTGGATCATTTGGAAATACTTCTTCTTCCCAAATACTAAAAATGCGTTATAAGTATCAGCTTACTGACATCTACGATGGATTTTGATCAAATATTCAAGTGTCAACTGGTGTTTTCTTTAAAAAGGACTTGATTTTTAATCCCATAAGAGACTGAATTCTCTGGATGAATAGTTTGTCCTCATAAAATGTTTTTTGTTTTTCTTTGAAACAATTTAAACATGTATCTCAGATACTGATTAAACAAAGAAAAACGATTTCCTTCATTAAATAATTCTTTTGTCGTTGGATGACTTTGTTTGATTTGTTTTGTTACAAAAAAGTTTACCTGTCCCTGGTATTTTCAGTCTTGACAATCTAACGTTGTTAAATAATTATTTCACTATTTGAAATAACATGCTTCAGTTGGATAGTGACAACTAATTCAATCCACATATATATTTCTTTACGCTATTTTTTGTTTTACATCATGTCACTTTAATCGACTTTTAAAGACATTATGGCATCTCACTGACGACATAATTTATGTCTTGGCTAAGTAAAAGCTTCATATCAAATCAAAATTAAGAATAAAAAAAAACATTGAAAACATTAAAAACAACAGCCGAATTCATAATGAAAATTTTGCCACTAAAAACAAAAAAAAAAAAAAAATCATTGACTTAGGGTTAAAATCATTCATTTAAAATAGAATCCGAATCTAAAATTCCAAATCTTGGCTCACTCTTGACTAAATTCTGACATTTTAACTTGTAAAAACAAAAGCAATACAAACGAGTATCAACATAAGGTTTCATTCGTTCATTAAAACTATCATAAAAGGATCACAATTAGAGTTGATTTTAACTATAACCGGGATGTTTTTAGTCAAAAGACAGTCAATATTTGAATAAACTGTTGGCTAACGAGTGGCTAAGTCTAAAATCTTGAACCGAATGGTGAACAATAAAATGAATACAAACTAGACTTATTAAATACAAAACATAATAACGAGTTAAATGTTAAGATAAAAATGAATATTTTAGTTAGCCACTCCCCAAAGGAATATACGCTGAAGTGAAGGCTATAAGGAGAGGCTAACTTTTTATTATGAATATGGCTGCAATAATGTTGAATTAAATTAACATGGTTCAACAGATTAAAAATAGAAAAAACTATATAAAATAATTAATTCCATTATTGAATTAATTGTTTTAAATAATCTTTTTTTTTTAAATTAATAAAAAGAAAAAATTATATTGTACAACAAAAAAAATAAATAAATAAAAACAAATATTAAATAAATAAATATACATTTAGGAAAATATATCAATAAATGATATTGCCAATTTGTAGAAGTTGTAGTGAAATTTTAATTGTAGTAACAATTTTATTTAAACTCACTCTAAACTTTGAACACAATAAAGTTTAGCCAATACCCACCATTTAAATTATTTAATTGAATTCCTTTATCTTTTTAAAATATTATTACTACATACTCTTATTAATACTACTATTACTACTATTAACTCTTACTATTAATATTATATTCAATTATCAATTAATCAAATAAAAAACTGACCCTTAAAAGAAAATCCAAACTAAACAAATACTCTGCTCTCCCATATTCCATATAACATTTGAAATATACGATCAATACACATTATCTTTTAATTTAAATTGTATCCCTCCATATCCAACAACACTATCCCCCACCCACAAAATAAACACAAATTGTTATAATCTTTACGAAAACAAGTTCCATATCCATGCTTTCATTCATTAAATTGATTCTCTTTAAAATTGACCCAAAATTGTTTGCAACAAAAAGAAAACATTTCATACAAGTTACTTTAAGTTTGAATGTAAACTCAGTACAATACATTTAAAACTATGCGTTCATTCAGTTCTATTATCTTAGACACGCAAACCAAATAAATAGTTATCATTTAAATTGTAGTTACTCTCTTTCCATTTTATAATATTGATAATAAATTTACCTTTTTTGCGTTTAAAACAATAAAACATTTCGATGCATATATGAAGCGCTGAATTCAGCAAAATTCTCTTTTTCAAAAATGTCAAACAACTTTGGTTATCATTGATGTGTGTATTTATTAATGTTGCATACCTGGCAATGCCAATGCCGTTACATATATTTTTTTTTAATTCAGGTGATAGGTTTTGGAACTCAGCGCATCATATGAAAACAATCCATCACATTTCTATATAACAACGATCAATATTTTTTAATATTGTTCAACAAGAGTGTTCGAAAAATCCTAAAATGTTCTTTAAATAATCATTTGTCTTGTCTCTCTATCTTTTAACATTTAAACTAAAAACTGTGATGTCAATGCAAATATTTCAAAGAATAATTTCTAATTGTTATTCCGTCTGCTGCACAGCGGCACTTTTATTTAAGTCTTGATTGTGTTCATAGTAATGGAAAGTGCCGTTGCATGTCTAATATTTTTGAAACAAGAATCTTATTTTAATAAAGACATAAGGCATGTTTTTTTAACTTTTCTATAATAAAGCCTAAAATTTCGAATTAAAAGAATTGTATGATTAGTACGAAGATGCACCAGTTTTTCCATAACCCAGCAAAATCTTTACTTACCTAGTTAGTTAACAAGTAATAAATATAATCTAGTTATATTTTGACCGAATAACTATTTACTTTTGGTTTGAGTTGTCACAGCAGTCACGAACCACGCAAATATCTAGTTTTAATACTAAAAATTATGTTATTAAACAAATTATAATATTTAAAAAGTTAACAGGCCATTATTCTGTATTTTAAAATAATTATATTGGTAACGACCCCTCATTGCAATGTAATGTAAAAAATAATTATGAACAACCTTTGACAATTTCAAAAAGAGTTTGCTGGGAAGTACACATACACAAATACAATTTCAATAATGAATGTGTTTTTTTTTTTTTTTTTTTTTTTGTAAATATGTATCCGTAAAATATTCTACTCTCAATTATTTCGTTAGTGCCTTTGTAATGTATAAGATAAAAAGCATTTTCTTTAAAAATTTTATTTATTTACTTACTAGCAAAATATTCGCTACTTTGCTATCGCAGCTCTTACTAGTTATTCAACACTTAAATTCTTTTCTACTTAATAATTTTTCGTTAAATATATGAAAACTTGTTTCTCTTATTAATTTTATTAAGAAACAATGAAGTGAAGACATATTGGGAACATATTATCTATCTTGGACAAGATCACTACTTTTTAGTTTTAAAATTTTAGATACAAAAATAAAAGAAATGCAAAAATGCTAATTAAATAAGAAAAGTATTCGTTTGTCCTTCTCTATAACTTTCAAAATCAACTTGTATTTAAAGTACCTAAGTTCAAAAATCAAAAAAAAAAACAAATTAAAAGTACCAGAAAAATTAGATACTTTCTTCATTTTCATTTTAATAGTCCCATGGTTCCATTAAATGAATAAAATACTAAAAGTAACAGGACATTTTCAGTATTAACCTGAACGAATAGCTCCATATCGCAAAAATTTAAATCCATAAACGTAGAAAATACAAAAAGTATCATTACACTATTAAATTACCCTTTGTGTTTTCCATATAAATGTACAAATTCAAAATTTGAAATATTAAAAAATATATTAACCAGCGAGATATTTCAGTAGCCATAATTTAAAATGAGTAAATATGCTCTTTCTCCTTTCTTTCACCTTTCTACCTCGTTATAATGCGCTTCAAGTTTTACCAAGTTACATAATTTTAATGTCTGGTGAAACCCAAGGTATTCAATCAAAAGTTGGTAACAATTAATCAGAGTTACCAACTTTTTTAAGAAATTCTGTCTGCATATCTCAAACTTACTTTTACTATATAATAAATAATTCGCAGTTTCAGATGGTTTAAAACTTTTTAAACAATACAAAACCATGAATAAAAAGTTTTCGCTTTTAAATCTTTTAAAAAGTATTAAAATTAAAGAAGAAAATAAAAAAATTGTATGACATATGCCGGCATATATAAATATAAAACCAAAATGCATGTGTCTTTTAATTGTTGTGTTTGTTGCCGCGATGCATATACCTTATGGATATGCCATGGTGAAACTCTAGTAAATATTTTATCAGAATTGGCCCAGTATTAGGAATAATACATATTTTACTTTATTTTAAACTCTGTGGGTATCTATTCTACTTCTATTATAAATCAATTCATGCCCTATTGAATAATAAAAGAGCAAATTTTAAAATGTCGAAATCTTATCAATGTTTTGTCGCGGATTAACTAATATAGAGTACTAAAATTTTTTACCCTTTACGCCCGTTAGGTGTTAAAAATTCAAAATAGGCCAAACACATGTCAGCTTATTTAAGTATGTTACAATATCTTTTCTAGATAATCTGCCTCATTTTTCGTTTAGCAGATATAAGGTTACCGATTTTACCAAAATTTATAATTTTATATACATAAAATCTCCAAAATCTTGGTTTCTACAGTTTTTAATAATTGATTGTATTCTACTGGTCCAGCACTTTCATTTGATACCAATATTGAAGGTATTCAAGAAGTTACATTTTAAAATACCAGATTCGACCCATATATAAGTGTATTGTCCGCCACTTTGTAGTGGCGGCCAACAAGAATTTTATTTTTTTATAGTGTTTATATTGCGCCAGTCAAGTTTTTTCAGATGATAACAATATTGGCTCACTCGGTTGTCTAGAAACTGAAAAATTTATTTTAGTTTAAAAATTTTTGGAATATATATTTCTCCAAAAAATTTTTGCCCTTAACCAAAATTTTTCACGAATATCTCTAGAGGTATATTATGTCTACAAATAGTAGCAAAGGTACCTCTAAATTATTCTATGGCTGAAAACTTTTAATTTTGGTGGTAAAAATATGGGAAAAAACAGAGGCAGTCGTGTTTATTTGCCCATATTTTAGAAAGTAATGAGGCGATTGGGCCGAATTTTAATAGCGATTCATTCCCGAATATTTCCAAGAGACTGACTCCATACACAGATCTGAGGAACATATTGTTGCTTCTAAAAGTTGATTTCAACCAACACGCGAACCGACGGTCAGGGATTTATCGACTCTTCTATTTATAAGCTTTCAGAAAATATATACTTTATGGGGTCGAAAATTAAGATTGTAGAAATTACAAACGGAAAGGCAAAGGTGCATCACAGATGAATACGCTAGATTTGTTATTTCGAACAAATTTTCTCAACGCAATTGCCATTCAACATTAGGTTTATACATATCTTTCTAAAACAAATATTAAATGGAATTAGTCGAATAATGACTGCAAATACATCAAGAAAATATTCAAATATTATGGCTGCTCTTGAAACTCTTTACGAATTGGTTTGACATACTTACTGAGTTATCGTATTTAAACGGATCTCGTTTGTAAAATTAGGATAGCAATTTTGGTATGAAAGCGCATTATGCTGGTACAGTTTCAGGCAGTTGAAATGGAATTAATTGTGTAAAAATCAACAACATTTTAAATATTTTAACTCAATCTTACGCTTTTGACACTATATGTGCCGCTATAAAATCCAATGTGCATGAGAGAGTTGGTCTTAAAACCACTGCCAGACGGCTCATTTCCCAACCTTTTTTCCCTAGCGTTCTTATTCCGCTGACATGACTATCTCTTTATACACGTATCTTCTACAGAAGAATATTTTATTTCCACAGCTTAGTTTGTTATAGAAACTAACATTTCTGCAGAAATTTGTCTCTTCTTATTATCAGAAATCTCATCATTTAAGCAGTATTTATTATTAAAGCGCTCAGATGCCTGAAACAGTAAAATATGATGTTCATTTTGATTTCATATTGCAAAATTCTACCTTAAGTTTTCATATGAAAAAAAATTTTAAAATGATTTACTACACTTCACCTGTTTTTGTGTTTTTTATTTATTTTTTTGCTATGAAAAAGAAACGCCTGTTTACAACACAATGATGGGAATTCAAATTATTGAAATGGTGACAGTTGTGAAGAAAAAGTACCTAATGGTATCAGACAATATTTTGCACATGTATGAATGTATGTACATATACATACATTGTTTATTATTTCAAATTTATATTATAGATTTATAAGCTAAAAATATAAATAACAAATTATTGTTTATACATACATATTTATGTGCATACACAATAATAGATTTTTATACAATTAAATCCTTCTATATTTCTCATTAATATTATATAAAATGTATTAGTTATAATAGACATATAAGCGCATGTGTGTATTTGTCCTGCAGAAAGCCTAGGGCCAAGTGTCTACATGACACCACTTTTGTCGACTATTTTAACGTCTATTATTTTGCACTTTTAAATAATAAATAAAAACTGCAACGATTTGTCAGTAAAATTAGTTTAGATGATAAACTGTAGTTTACTCTTATACTATGTTCACACAGGCGCCTTAATTGTCAATTTATAATATTATCGCAATTAAAGGCCTTATTGAGCTCAATTTACCATACTAAAAATTATTTTTAAATTGAGCAATATATACTTAATTGTTTCACTTATTGTCTAAAACTCGAAATACAACTCTTGAGAAGTATGTTCAGTGAGAAGAAAATTCTATAGGTGGCATTTCTAATGTCAAACAAATAAATATACAAAAAATAAAAATTAAGAAAATGAAAAATTTTTGAAGAAAAATGTTTGAATAAATTCAAATATATACATATAAGTATATATATGTATAAATATAATTGTAAATATATTTTATCCACAGGAAAAACACTAAAAAGAAGGCATTATTTGATTTGGTATAAATACATCGTATTTTACAGCTATCAAATGCTAATGGAGTAAGATAAATTGAGTATGTCTGAACACTTATTTTAATTGTTCAATCAACTCTAAATTGAAGCAATTAAAAATATCTGTCTGAACAGGGTATTACATATAAAAATAATATATTAATTTAATGAGGTGGAAAGAACCAAGAGTGAAGATAAGAATTATTGAAATAAACCGGTAAATATCTGGTTCCAATACCGACATATGATCCCATTAGAACTACCTAGTCAGTAGTTAAAACTTAGTAAGCTTTCATATGCTAAAAACAAACAGCTGACTTTTTTATTAATCTGCATATAAGAAACCCAGTTTTCAATCCAATTTGCTATTAAGAATTTGTTTTTCTAAACAAATAAGTTGTTTTAAGAGCGCATGCCCTCTTTTATTCCAACTGACGTCTTTTTTCTCCTGTCATGTTAACTTCTGAAACTTCATACCCTCAAGAGGTTACAAAAGCATAATTTGACAGATATTTGACACTATTTAAAGAACTTAAAAATATTTAACTCATTCTTTAACATTGATCAATTGGCGAATCATCTTTACACTTAGACATCACAATATACACAATTTAAATACAAAATAATAAAAACAAATAAAAATAATGTTCAAGTTTTTTAATGTTAATGTTATTTTCCTTAAATTTATTTATAAACAAATACAAAATAAAAGCAAAAATTTTTATGAAATTTTATAATTTTTCTTTTACTGAAAAAAAAATAAAATATTAGATTATATGTTAAAGCAAATATATAACAAAACCTTAACTTAAACTTTAAATTTGACTTTAATTATTTGCTATTTTTTTATTTATTTATTTTAGTTTAATTCTATATTATTACTAGAAACCAAAAACTATATACTTACCAAGCGAAATCCCTTGAGAACAAGTATTAAAATAATTTCTCAAATTATATTTGCTTCAATTTATTTTTATTTGATTTTTTTTTTTAATTTTTTACTTAGATAAAACACTTGCAAAAAATAACGTAGTAGTTTTAAACACTTCAACAAGTTTTAACCAACAGAAATGCTCTCCCATTATACACTATTAACGTTCTCAATCCATGTAAACTTTCAATTTAAATAACAGACAAATATTTCTCATTTAACTGTTTGCTACAGATCAATAAGATCAATTTGTAAACAGATCAATAAAACAAGAACATAAAAAATTTAAAGAAATTTAGCATGTTTTTTAGTCTAATTCAAGTTTATTTTTCAAATATAGAGTTTTATGTTCAGTCTATTTTTTCATTTACTTCTAAGTTACACGTTATAAGTTTTTCTTTTTCAGTTTATTTATTTTCTCAGTTCAAGTTTTTTGTTTCAAGTTTGTTTTCTTTAATTTTTGTAATGTCATAACATTTAACAATAGCCTATTAATAAAGCAACAATTATCAGGGGAACATTCTTTTAAAGGTTAAAAAAATATACTTATTCAAATTATACAACATCCATCTCTGGGTGTGGTGTTAGTTTTTAAGTTCTCTGTTAAGATTTATTTTTTTATTTATTTTATTATTTAATTTTATTTATTTTCATAGTCACATGCCTTCATCCTATAGTGGACAAAACTATAGCACATTTTAAACACAAGTTTACCACTAGTCTTGTCTTTCAATTTCGCTGCTGTAAAAAGAAAAACAAAAGCGAAATTGTTCTAATTTTAGAAATCGTATTCTTTATAATATAACAGCTCAATTTTTAAGTGAAATATGACCCAAATTATTAGAATGATTTTTCGTTATCAAATGTTGCACAAAACATATATTTGCCTTGTTCACGAGAGGGTGTGTGAGTTGTACGTTATTAGATATGCACTTTTAATATTTTTCCATCCCTGATGTATTTAAACGACATTTTAAACACGTAGAGAAATTGTTGTATGTGTTGTAAAAATGTTGGTAAATAAATTATAACTAAAATATGTACAACTGTTGTAAGTTCAACTGTTTAAAGTTTAATCTGTTCTATAGTTTAACAAAAAGTAAATTCATATAAAGTTGTTTAGGCTTAACCTACAAAGAGCTGTAGTCAAACGGACTTCGGCAGGAACTTTAAACACTGAGAAATTTAAAATTTAAATTTTCTGCATAAATAAATATACTGCGTTGTATGGACTGTGTAGCATTTTGGTCATACGTATGACAATGTGTCAAATTAAGCTGTGTCCATGGATACTATGAGACTGAAAGACATAACAAAACAGTATTGAAATAGCAATGCTGATGTATCGAATTTACCAGAACTTTTAGTCTTTGTGTCATCCTCAGCTTACGATAAAGTAGAAATTATTGACTACATACAGCTGCAACTGTTCGAATTTAATTAACAGAATAAGATCCTGCATTGATCCTCTCATTTATTACATATTTCTTTGGCAACGCAAGATCTGTTTGTTATCAATTACGAAATCAGAAACTGGTCTAAGTTAGCGATGGCTGAACGTTGGTCATATATCTGTCTTCTAAGAAACATGTGTATTTTACTCTTGACCAATTACAGACGGTTGCCCGCATTCATTTATGCGTTTAAAGCATGACTCCTACACAAAAGTGTTCTTTTAGCTTTAATGTTTTAACGAACAACTTCAAGAACACATATACATAAATGTTTTTATAGAAAAATCGTTAAAAATTTATATTTTAACAACTGTCGCATTTTAGTATTACCACATTGAATACACTCTCTCATTATTTTGTGCTATAATTTTGTTCATTGTTTTTAGAAATGTTTTAAATTTATTTGGTGTAGCCCAAGCTGACGTATTGTCACAATGTCATATTATCCCAGCAAATTTAAAATTAAAAGTATTGTTTATTTATTGTTTGATTAATTTTATATTTATAAAACATTATGACATCAGAATATGAAACTTAGGACTCCTTATGAATTCACCAAATGTATTATTGTTTTATATCCTTAACAAAACTATGTATGTATTATTGTATTTATAAGAATCTTTTTATGTATTTGCAATTCTATTTGCAGCATTTAATGTAAATCTTACGAAAACAGGTTAATGGTACAAAACTAACTACATACTAACATAATGTTCTAACGTTATAATTTCTACTAACATAGTTAAATTATTCCAATAGAAAAAATTACTGCAAATAATGAAAAAAAAAACGATAAAGATACGATAAGTCATATATAAGTATGTGTGTGTGTGTATCTTTATGTTTTTTCATCTACGTTTTCCTAATTGTATTTGCATTATTTATCATTGTCTTAATTATTACTTGTATACATACAGATGGTCCAGCAGTTGTGCGCGTCAACATTTTCGTAAGAAGTATTTCAAAAATCGATGATGTTACCATGGTAAGTGCGCGTTGGATAATGTATCGCATCTCAACTAAATAGCGATATTTAGGATATAAAATCAAAATATAAAAAATAAAACCTTCCACTCTTTAACACTTCCATTATGTTGTTTAACTATCTGTTGCTCTCTTCAGTTCGAAACCCTTGTATAAAAAGCGACTCAAGCTTAAGAATTTACATAAATGATACATTATCTGATAGTTGGCCCAATGGTAAATCGGAGAATAGCCCTAAACAGATAAACAGCAACAACTAATTATAAGCGTTCGAATCAGTTAAACGAAATGTTTTACAAAACATTCCCCTAAAAGCGAATAACTTTAGATTTTTGTTAGGTGCGAATTCAAAAGAGATTTTCTAATATTTAAATTGTATATAATATTTTACAATTAAAACCCATATTTTATGTACAATACAAAAAGAATTTAACTTCGTCTGTGAATGCGCAGTATTCGATGATTTTATCTTATACTTCCAAACTACTTTGAGTTCATTTACTTTTAATTCGTTGTTTTTTTTTATTTTAAATACTAGTATCAAGAAAAAAAAATTTAAAACAATAAAATATTTTTACTTTTTTCTTCTTAAAATACATCTTTCTCTGT
The DNA here is from genome assembly GCA_941918925.1 of Phyto melanocephala. Classification (NCBI taxonomy): domain Eukaryota; kingdom Metazoa; phylum Arthropoda; class Insecta; order Diptera; family Rhinophoridae; genus Phyto; species Phyto melanocephala. Next base: position 53,998,367 of record OW799233.1, read on the forward strand.
CTAATGTTTAATAACAAATATCATTTAATAATATAAAACGACAAATATTTATATGAAAAAATATATGTGCCAATGACAATGACAATGGTAGAAGTCAGATTTGCATATTATCATTGAAAGTTAAAAATTAGTTGTTTTCAGAAATCGGTTTGAAAGAATTGCACAACTAAACATCAATGGTTTGATTTGTTGTACGTCGGTTTTAGGTCAAGAATGTTTTAAATAAGATTGCGCATGTGTGTCGGATGTTATAAAAATCAGCTCTCTTATATTTTACATCACATCAGCAACAAAGTTTTTATACATGATTGATATTACAAGTAAAAATTGTAAACAAAGTGAATAGGGTTCTTAAATAAATAATAAGTAAATAATAATAAATAATAAATATTAATAAATAAATTTATACATATACCACCCGTAATATGTTCTATAGTATACTTTAATTCTAAAACTATAATAATTTTATCCTTCTTTAATTCCTACAAGTCTCACTGCTTACGTTTTGCTATTTGTAATTGCTAGGCTGACGTGACGTACATGGTCAGAACGAAAAAAAATTTTACAGTCGGAATGCGCAATCTTGCTTTTATCAATCATAGAAAAATTTCTGATAACGACTTCAGTTTCATGATTGAAATTTCTGTTTCAGCTCTAAGTTCTTAAAATAAGAAAAATTCTCTTATACGATGTTCTTGTTGTAACTGAAGGTGGCCGGTTATTCTGAATGCTCCAACAATAGGCGCCTATCATATATGCGTTCCAGTAGGCGTGATAGCGTTCGCCCTGTTCTTCATTTAGGTCATTAAGATTTTTGGAAAAATAGTCCTGGTGGTTATGATGAAAGTGTAACTTGGGGCTCATGTTACATCCATGTGTTCGAAAGTGACTTATTAGTTGTTTAACGTGTTGAGAAGTCTGAAATATTTTAAACAAGCCTTTAACTTATTACAATTCGATTTAGCCTCGTATTAAATATCTTCTTTTTGGCCCGTCAAAAATTCCATCGTTTATCTCTTCTGCACTCAGTTTTGGAAATTATTTAAATAGGAAAAGTAAGTCCTATTTTCAAATCAACACATATACATTGGCGTAACTAGACCATTCTGAGTTGTGTAATGAAAGCAATCAGAATTAAACAAATGAACTCAGTTTAAGATATAAATACCACTACTGTCAGTTTTTACTTAAAAATGCATAGAATCCTCCTGTAAAGCATCAGCATAATGTTCAAGTAATATTTTAAGACTCAAAACAAGTATTTCCCATTCTGTACAATTGTTTTTCTGCTAATGCCAGCTATGTACATAAGTGTTGATTCGTTCGTTATTGTTTTCGCTGGCACTTTTCACGCAGACCAATATTTTTTTTAGTTCATATTTTAGTCGACCTTTTTTTTTTTTTGTAAAAATAAAGATCTATTTTGATCCTAATTTTTGGGAGACAAATTTCATAATTTCTTAGCATGAAGAAAATAAAAGGAACTATGTCAATTAATGAAACCAGAAGATGCAATTTATTAAACTTGCAATATGTATTTCCAATAAAGATGTAAAAATTTATAAACAAATTTAGAAAATTATAAAAAGATAATGGGTTTTATAATATTCATTTTCTGTTCAACAAATATTTATTCCTTTAAACAAATGACATCAAACAACTCGCATGTTTAAACTCTGGCAGGAATGTGTGTCATACATCTTTTTTAATGGTATTTTTTGGTACTCAGTTTTGAATGCGAAATATTTTTTTAATATGTATTACCATATTTAGAAAAGGTGTTTAAAAATATAAAGAAGATTGCAAAAATTAACACAGATATGGAGCGTTGTTTATAGCCACGCTGTATTATGGCATTATTTTAGCTAGAAAAGAAATTTTGCGTAGACATCTTAAGAAGAAAAAACTTTTAAAATATTATAAATAAGTTAATACAAAAAGCATATATATATATATACATAAGTATATATATTAATATAAACCAAGCGATACTGAATCAATAACATTTTAGCATTTTCTAATATGAAAATGGTCTCGTTTGTTATATTTACAAATTTCGATATCTTTAAAGAGAAATCGCCCAGATATTCTTTCAACATATGTTAAACAAATGAATATTCAATACAGTAACGTACAAAGCCCCAAAGATTTTAGTACATAGAATATACATACATATGTACTTAAACCATTGTCATTCTCACTGGCCGACAGTTAGTGCAACACACTAATAATACATTTTTATTAATTAAAAGTAAATAATACGTGAACAAGGTATTTTTTCATAGATATTTTTCTTAATAATTTAGAAATTTCTTAAAACAATAAAATATATATAAAAATTAAGCCTTAATTTATTAACAAATAAGAGATAAAGTACTAACAAAACAAATTAATTTGCAAAATTTTTTGTATAATGAATATCATTTATATTTTATATACAATTCTTCTATTAGCCAAAACTATTTTTTTTAATTTATTTTTTAAAAATATTTTTTTAATATATTGATGTGGTAAATTTATTTTTTAACGTTAAAACAACACCATACAAATTATTTTAATGTTTAAGTTTTTAGTTTTACTTGTTTTCTTATTATTTAGAATAGATTTTTTATAGTAAATTCTTGATTGGAAAGCATTGGCGTAACTAGACCAGAATTTAAAAGAATAACAATTATACACTTAAATTTAACACAAATGAAGATTTTTTTAAGGTTTTTGCCACCCCCAGAATTATTTATGTTGAAAAGAAAAATGTTTCAACAGAAAAAATATTTATTATTTTAAATCAGTTTATTGAGTATGACAGTAAAATAAAAGAACAAGATCATTCGATTAAATTTTCACCAGAATAAATCTGATTTAAATTTAGCGGAGTTATTACGGTAGTTTTCAATTATTAAAAAGCTTTGCCATGAAAGTCAATAAATGTTAACGTTTGTCCGTCGCTATATTCTTCAGCATTCAAAGTATTAACAGCAGTTTTAAAGGCTTTATGAAATTTAAATTACTGAGGTAAATGCCATTTATAATCATTAAAAAAAATTTCTCATTTACATCTCTTTCAATTATATTGACGAAAAAACTATATTTGTAAAATTACAGCAACGTACAGCTACTTTTGTCGGTCTTATGACGTACGAAATTTTAAAAGAAGCGTTGTGGTAGGAAAATTTTTGGGTGACACGCCCACCTCCTATATAACGCTTTTAACGAAATTTATATTATTTTTCTATTAACAAAGAATCTGGAAAAATAACGGTCTCTGTGTTTGAATATCTAAGTAGAAATCATTATTAGAATTCAATTTCAGACGCCCAATTTAACGCACAACTCTCACATATTCCATAATCTTGTTTTAGTATAATTTAAAAGATCATACAATCTGCAGCAACTAATGAACCATGCTGAAATTTTGCAAAATATTCTTTCTGATAAATGGCATTATAATTTATTAGTTGATTTTATTATAAGAAATTACTCTAATATGCCTACTTTAATGCCCACTTCTCACATAATATACTATCAATGAAATTTTAGAGCTCATACAAAATTAGAAAAATGATGCTCAAACTACACAAATATAGTTTTCTGGTCAATGTTATTTTAATACCAGAAATAAGGTTGTAATATAACAATTTTCTAATCAGATAATTTCTTTACTAGCAAAGATTTTGTATGATTAAGGAAAATTACTTTGGCATGCCTGCCTTAACACCCACATAGCTCATAGAAGCAAAACGATGCTAAAATTTCGCAATTATGGCTTTCTAGTCAATGTTATTAAAATATCAGAAAATATACGTGACACTTTCACTTTAACGCCTACATTTTATATAACGATTTATATTATAAAGGATGCTAGATCTAAGTTGAGTTCATTACCGGAAATTAAATTCACATGCCGACTTCTCACATTATTTTCAATTAATGAAATTTAAAAGCTTATAAAAGTAACACAATTCGGTATACAATGCTGAAATTTCACTAAGATCTTTCTGATTAATATTTATATTTTGTTAGAACATAACGATGATAAACCAACCTCCGTTATTACGTTTTTTTTTTTAATTCATATAATCTCTATATAGAATACAAAACTCTTCAACTCTTGTATATGCAAATTTGCAGAAATTATTATGACAAACCTATTTAAACGCCCACCTCTAACATATCGGTGTTTCCATGAACATGTCAACCACAACTGTAAAAATAAAAACTCTTGAAAGTTTTTCAATATAAGTTTATTGCTAAAAAAAAAAACACTCAAATTTTACCATGCGCAGGTATTAAGAGCTTATTAAATTATTTTAAGAGCAATAATAGGAGCTTAATCTGATTATCATTTTGACTAATTTTAAATAATTGCAATAAACTATTTTTTTTAGCAACGAAATTGTAAAAATAAATTGTAATTGTAAATATGCTTTAAAATTAAGGTAACAACAACAATTCACAAAATCCATAAGAAAATATAGAGTCCAATTAGCGGTATTTTTTTGAATTTCCCTTTGATGTTATTTTAATGTCACGTACGTAGTTCAGACAAATTATTTGTCTCCGTATTTGAACAGTCACAAGAGCATCTAATTTTGAATTTAATTTTTTTTTCTCAACATAATTTAAATTTTTTTGCCTAAGAGTACTATTAGAGAAAAATCCTTCACGAACGATATGTCACGAGCGGTATTAAATTGAATTTATTATAAAATCATTTAAAGATTGTTTTCAATTAAGTATGATGGATTTTAAAAGAAAAATATTTGGTTTAGTGTAAGAAATTAAAAAAAGAAAAAATACCTCCCAGGATTCGCAGATTTTTTCCTATTTCCATATATACCTCAAAATCACTTCTGTTTTATATCACGTACGATATATTCTTATTTTTCTGGATATTTTAGACAACAATAATACAAATATAATATTTTTTTTAAATAAAGTGCCCTTTGAATGAAACATAAAGATCCAATTTTGTTCCAGTTACTCCTACTTTTGCAAAACTTACTCCACTTTATAGGAGTACAAGTGTCACGTACGATGACATGGAAATGCGCATATGGCATAATCTACTATTACTAAAATTAAAAAGCTCACAAAACCACCCAAAATAGATAGACGAAGCTTAAATTTCGTTTGTATGATTTTCTGGCTAATCTCAAAAATTAAAAAATTAATATGACACACCCACTTTATTGCCCTCCTACCATATAAGGCTTTTGCTAAGATTCAAGTGTCATACTCACACAAAACAAACATTAACGTGTAACTACCTTTAGCTACCGAGTTGCAGTCTTCAGTTTCCGTAAAAATACAGCATTGTGGTAAAAAAGTGGTATCATTCCTATTGTAGAAACACTTTAGGTTCCATTTTAAGACTAAATGAAATTAAACAATTTAATGGCAAATTAATATGAAACAAAGAATTTTGTACAAACTGTCGTACACAGAGATTATTCTATAGTGATTAAAGTTGTAAACAAAAAACAAAATATTGTCGTATAAAAGTACCACACAAATTCGGCACAGCCGACTGTAGTGCTCCTAGTTGTTTTTAACTGCAAGCACTTTCCTTACGTACGTTCTCACCAGCCATCGATTTGTTCGAACAATTAACAATTTTGTGTGTGCACATAAATTTGCCTGGTGTGGACCGCTGTTGTCGATGTTTTGTTCTTGTCAGCGTCGTCACAACATTTATTCGAAAAACGATGTCTGATATTAAAAGGCATTTTGAATATGAGAGAAAGAGACGACACATAAAAAAGTAACAAAATGCACTTTATACATTTTCTCCATCTCAAAGAACATGAACAATTTTTTGACAGTTGCTCTGCCGGCGCTTTGTTCTAGTCTGAACAAATCGATGGCTCGTATAGACGTAAAGTAAGAGTATCCGAAGCAAATGTATACCGAACTACGTTCAATTTAATTACTGTCATATATTTTTGGGGTTATTTTAAAACAAATACATTACTATGATTTCAATATTTTTTTGACACTTATGAATATTGGCAAATAGTTTTTAATCGGCACTTGAACTTAATAAAATTTATATTTTTGTATTATTATTATTATTATTATTATTATTATTATTATTATTATTATTATTATTATTATTATTATTATTGTTATTAATATTATTATTATTTTTATTTTTAATTGAAGCGTGAATGAACCTATAATATATGAGTTAATTTTTTCATATAATTTGTTCTTTTAAGATCTTAAAATGTCGTTTGGATCTCTATTCTTCTTCTTCTTATTATTCTTTTCATTATATCTTTTAACTCTCAGCCTTTATTAAAAAAATAAGTCTGTGTTACAATGTCTAAACTATTACATAAATAATGAATATATTTTCTTAAATACCAACATATACTTAAAATATACACAAAAAAATTATTATAACAAATAAAATATTTTATATATGTATATTATTTTATAAATAAAAAAAATAGAGTATGCAACTAAAAATAAACCAACTGTGATTTGATGTTAAACACCATAAGAGTTTTTATTTAAAAAATTTAATTCATGATTTTATATTATTTACTAAATTAATTTATGTAACGAAACGAACCATTTCTTTTATCAAAAAAAAAAAAAAAAAGAAACAAGACAGTATAACTAAAAACTAAAATGTACTAAATTTAATGTGCTTTAGACGTAATTCTAGTTACAAAATAAAGTAAATATTAACCGAAATTTATTTTATTTAAATTTAGTTAATTAATTCGTTTTTCTTTCTTTTTTTATATAATTTAGAAATTCCATATAAAAAATATTGGTTTGTTTTAGAATAAAACATCGTTTAGCAATTTAATATTTAACAACAAAATGGAAAATGTGTGGCATGCATTTTGCAATTTTACAAAGAAAAAACTCACAATTACTTAATGCAAAGAACGAATTATGAATTTGAAATATTATTGCTTTTTATTTTACTATTGGTTTTGTTTTAATGAGATCCATGCAGACATTTTTTCCACATAAAATTTCTTTTCGTTTCCACTTGTTTTTTTTTTTTATAATTTTAACTTTCATTACGCTCATGTGTCATCACTGAAATTGTAATAATTTTGACTCGTCAACATATGAAACTCAATTACAAATTAAATTCTTCTTTAATATTATTGTTTAAGTCTTAAGTACGTAGTTTTATTTGTAAGAATTTTAGGTCTATACATCTTATTAACCCAACAATACAACTGATTTCTTTTTTCTTTTATTTAAATGCAGCTAAATTTGTTTATTATTTAACTTTTTCATAACTAACCATCTTAATTAATTTCTTACTTCAATTCAATTCTAAAAACGAATAGTTTGGAATGGATCTTAAACATTATACGCAATTTGTTTCTCTACATGAACAAAGTCGTTGAGAAAAATGAAATTATATTTTTAAATACTTTGATTTTTATAGAAAATTTACCTACTTACGTCTATGTCAACATGTTCCTACGGTCAATTTCAAAAATCGACGATTACAAAATGGTGAGTGACTTTCGAAAGAGTTATTTTTTTTTTAAATAAAATTTCTTTTTAAAACCGGTAAACTAATTGCAACTAAAAGTAAAAACAGTTGATGCGATGTTAAGTGCAAAGCTTTATCGGCATTTAGTGTAACTGTTTGTGTGTCACAATTCTGCAATCCTGCTTTCAAAACCAATGCTGATCTGAATTCATCTGGCTTTTACTAATAAATTTTATTTAAAGTTTCAACTTCTAAGAGAATAGTTTCTATTAAGATAGAAGATCTGCAACAATATAACAATTTGATATTACAAAATGTCCAATCAGTGTAAAATACGGCTTAAGCGTGCTTTTTATTTTATTAATTTTATATTTTTTATATATTTTCACTGTACATTTTTATATTTTAGAAAATGTTATCATAGAAGATGTCATAATTGTTATAATAAAGGGTTTCGCTTTGTAATTTCTCTCTTTGGAATTTTCTTCGAATCACATAAAAACTTTTATGATATTACCTGTGATTACCCTTATTATTACCCTACATCATATAATACATAGTAGTTGTAAATTGTAGGACAATAACAAGATTAATTGTAATTCAGTTGTGAGCATAATTTTGATTCAGTCATTAATGGCGACAATTCTTAACATTTTACTCTTAAACAAAATATAAATAAAAAATAAATAAAAAACAACTAAGAATGCTATATTCGATGGTGTCGAATCTTATAATACCCCATACCATCATGTATATAGGATTAGTCTCCACATCGTAGCTTAGCCAAGATATTGTCCTTTATGCCATTTTGCTTTATTTCGTGAATTTTGAATTTTCACATAGTTTAATGTATTTTTTCATTGGATGTCCATATTGAAAGGTTGAGAAAAAAATATTATCCATCATTTTGGTGTGGATACAATTTTGAGTTTTATTTAGTTTCTGTATTATATTGGTCGAGCCCTTTTATTTGATAGCCATTATGTGGCTTATCTTAAATTTTATTTTTTATATTAAGTATTTACTATATTTCACTGGCAAAGTCCTTTTAATTGATACCAGTTTTGAGGGGGTTAAAGTGGGTACATTTTTATTAACTAGATTTGACCCATATATAAATTGATTGCACGCCATTTTATAGTGGCGGCCATCTTGGATTTTCAATTTTTTTAGTATCCTACATTTTCTTAGTCAAGCCCTTTTTAATGTTCATATCGTTCCTCTCTGTCGTCAAAAAGCTGAAAATTATAGAAACAAGTAACAGTGCTATATTCGGCCGTGCCGAATCTTATATATCCTTCACAACGTGTAGTCATGCAATAACAATTGTTTGTATCACCATTCATCCCATATAAAATACGTGCATACGTACACGTTAGATTAAATGTGGCATCGAATCCCAGCTGAGCCAAAAAAATTTTATTTTATTTTATTTAATATATTATTTATATTTTATTATTTTTTTTTATATTTTTATTAAATTTTTTTAAAAAATTTTTTTAGAAAAATTTTTAAAAAATTTTTAAAAAATTTTTTTAAATTTTTTTTTTTAATTTTTTTAAATTTTTTTTTTTGTAGTTTTTTTTATTATTTTTTTCTTATTTTTAATATTTTTTTTTTTTGTAATTTTTTTTGTTTGGTATGTTTTTTACATGTATCTATGTATGTATGTTGTTGTTGTAATTGTGAAAAAAAACGAGGTGGTCGTGGTTTTTTGCTCATATCTCAGAAAGTTATGGGGCGATTGTGCTGAATTTCAATAGCGATTCATTCCTGGATATTTCCAAGAGACTGATACCATATACAGATCTGAGGAACATATAGTTGCTTCTAAAAGTTGATTTCAACCAACACACGGACAGACGGGCAGACGGACAGACGGACAGACGGTCAGGGCTTAATCGACTCCTCTATTCATAAGCTTTCAGAAAATATATACTTTATGGGGTCGGAAATGAAAATTGTAGAAATTACAAACGGAATGACAAAGCTATATATACCCTTGTGCACCACAGGTGAAGGGTATAAAAATACCAAAAATTTTGTTTTTTGTGCTTACATCTCAGATAGTTTGTATTAAACAAATAATTAATTGAATAAATATTTAATATTAGTCCTAAAACAATGTATTTCGTAACTAAATTTTTTGACCGAAATCGTGCTTAGTAATCAAAGACTTAAGAAATTGCTAATTAAATAATAATTATTATACTTGAAGACAATTCAAGAAAATCTCAATATTCTTTTTAGTTTTAGTCATTTTTTTTATAAAATTAAACAATTCATTCCTAAAACTAACAAATTTGTTATATAAATTTTGAGATTTTTTTAAAGTATTTTAATTAAATTTTGTTAAGAACTTAATTGCAAGCTTAAATTATTTTTTACTTACTAAAAGATATTTCGTAACAAATAAATGGTTGTAACGTGCCATTACAAGTTTTACTCATATACCCATAGTAACACAAAATATTACTTATAATTCCATTGTGTTTATAGCAAGTTAAGTATACACCCTCAAAATTGTAAGGAAGAATAGAGCAGCTACCGACAACGCTTGTGTGGTACTTTGAATTGGCCCTTTAAAGTGCGACCCGAAACTGTGCCGATATCTGTTCCCCAGACACGTACTCTGTAGGCAGATCTTATTATTTTCCTTGTGTTCATTGTAAAAAAATAACCCATATTTTACCGTAGCCGAGTACAAGGCCCTCCGAATTTTCCTTGTGTTCGTTGTAAAAACTAACCCATATTTTACCGTAGCCGAATAAAAGTCTCTCTGATTTTTCCTTGTGTTCGTTGTCGAAACTAACTCGTATTCTTTTTAAAGCCTCCCGCATTCCCCTTGTGTTCATTCTAACAACTAACTCGTATTTTACAGTAGCCGAACGCAAGTGTTTGTCCTGTCAACTAACGCAAGGCCCTCCGAATTTTCCTTGTGTTCTTTATAGAAATTAACACGATTTTTATCGTTACCTAACATAAGGCCTACCGTATTTACCTTATATTCGTCGTAATACTAACTCGTTATCTGTCTGCTACCAAATATAAGGCATACAATATTTTCCGGTTGGCAGCTGAGCCCGTCTGGGAAATAAAACTGCAGCAAAATGGCGCCCGGGCAGGGACCCAATTTCAAAGACGCATCCATATATGATTTTTTTAGGGCAAAGAGGTTAAAGTTAATAATTAAAAAACGTCCCGAATGGTTCTGAAGGGTATGTAACCACTTCAGTGATTGGTGATCGGTAATAACCGTAGATAGAGCCTCATTTTCCGAATAGCCCATAAAACAGCTAAACAATCCTGTTTGATCTCTGATACTTCCGTTCTAAATCGTTCAGCGTCCTGCTAGCGTAAGCTATAAGCTTTTCTTGCTCTCCTTGACGTTGAAACAGTACAGCTACAAGTTCTTCTTTGCTTGCATCGGTTTGCAAGTAAAGTTGGGACAACTCAGGAAAGGAGCTTTGGTTAATCGTCTTTTGAGGGTCACGAATGCTTGCTCCTGCTCATGTCCCCACAGCCACAGATTTCTTTTCTTAATAAACTGGGTCCTGGGTTCAACTACGGTCAAAAAATCTGCAATGAAACGTCTATACCATTAGGCGACACCGAGGACTCTTCGCAATTCTCGAATATTCTTCGGGGCTTCCATATTGCCTCAATTTTTCCCTGATCCGTGTTCAAATGTTCGTGGAACATTTGTCCTAGCACAATTATGTCGTCTAAATACGCGAATACACGTGGGTGTAAGTCGGGACCGATGACTTTATCCAGATCTCGTTGAATGGTTGCAGGGGCGAAGTGAAGACCAAACGGCATGACCTTCGCGAGCAACTGGTATCTGCCAGTCACCATTATTCAAATCAATAGTCGATATGAATTTTGAATCTCGTAATTGGCTCGTAATGGAGTTAAATTTTATTGCACGATTTCGTTTATATAACACCATTATTTCGTGGTGCAAAAATGCGAAACATTTTGTACAATGAATACCAGCTGTCATTTACATAAATCATACATTTCTTTCCGGTGTATTTATAAAAAGACGACATAAAATTCAAAAACACTGATTTTTGGTTTTGTTACGAATCAACTGACTTGTTTTGTTATTGAAAAATGTGTAATTATGTGCTTGGTCACAGACATCAGGTTTTCTTGATCAAGACTTGACCACACTTGGCTAAAAACGTGTTTATGTTAGTGCTTCCGTTTTGTTTTGTTCCTTTCCTTTGCTGACATAATTTTGTCAGAGTTGCTACTTTGAAAGGCGATTGCAACAGTGAGAAAATGTTTCCTGTCTTCTTTTATAGATAAAGTTCAATATTGCACATTTACGAAATTACTATGACGATAATTCGTTACTTCATTTCGTTTCATAAGAGAGTTAAACAGCTGATATTAAATTGCCTTTATTTTAAATCAGAAAAAGGTACTAAGTTTTAAATTTTTAACTTTTTCTTCTACTTATTTCATACAATTTCCATACAAAAACATAAGACATACGTTTTCTTACATCTATTTAATTGGAGCATGGGGCCATTCAATTTTATTTAGAAAATAAAATTTAATTTAAAGAGTTCACTCTAACTGCACAATTGTCAAAAAAAAAATTAAATCTTAGAAACATGCCTAGTTTTGTGTATTTTGTATAAAATTAAAGAATTAAAATTGGCATTTGATCAGTAGTTCTGTATTTTATTTATAGGGAACTGTAGTCTTTAGTTTGCGTCTAAATTAAATACTGTGGTAAAAAAAGTGGTTGGTATCATTTATATTGTCAAGAAACTTTAGGTTCCATTCTGAGCCTAATAATATTTTAATTATGATTCTACCACCTCAACGCATAATGCTGATGGATGCATTAGAGATAACTTTGTTTTTTATAGACGAAATTTGACATTATAAATTCCTTTTGGTATGTATGAACTTTGACGAGAAAAGTTATGCAGATCATTTGTGGCAAAAGAAGATAAAACCAAATTGATTAAAACGTTTTTTTTGCATATTTTTTGGTTATTCCTAACTTAGAATTGAAGAAGAATAATGAGTTTTACAATTAATATTAGCAATAATAACGAAGAAAGATAATATTATTATTATTATTTTTTTTTTTTAAATAAATGCCTCAAAATAATATTTTAACTGAGAAAACCATTGATAACAATGGATATCCTTAAAGTCCCTGTTCTGTGTTCTGCTTGATATTAATTGTCCGGAAATGACAACACTGCATTGACAACCGCGAACAATTTCTTTGTACTCGGAATACAGACACGAAAGTACTTAATAAAAAACATGAATTTTTTCAAGAAAATAATAAGCAAATAAAAAAATTTAGCCTTTTTTCTATTATGACTATATTAAAGTTGTATGGGTCAACCGCAGAACATGCAAGTCTAAATTCATGCTAGTATAGAATTTTCTATTGATTTAAAAAAAATGATATATCTGTGGCTTGGAGCTAAAAGGGCCAATGTCAATTTTTTGCTCTTTTGAGTTAATCATTGCATTAGATTTGTTTTCTTGCTCTTTTTCATTATGGTAAAACAGCTAAAGTCATACTTAACCCAGAACAGCTTCATAAATAAAATGCTGACCAATGTCACTATGAAAGCACCTATAAAACTTAAAGTTCAATTCCAATTTTCTCAAAAATAAATATTTTGACATTGGCACTTTTAGCTCCAAGCCACAGATATATACTGGCCGACAGGAGTAACAAAATACATAAATATATAAACAGAGTTGCCTAATCGAGTACTGACCAATCATTTTTAAAAGTTATTCTCCCATTATATTCTAAGTATTAGTTTGTCGTAATGTTCAAGATCATCAAATAAATACAAGGACGATAAATATTGAAATGCAAAAGGTGAAGAAAATTAAACTAAAAAAATGAGTAAAAAGTATTCAGCCGACATACTTAAACATGCAGTACGAACTCTCTTATCTGAGATTTTATATTCTCTCTTATAGACATACATACATACATACATACATACATACATACATACATACATACATACATACATACATACATACATACATACATACATACATACATACATACATACATACATACATACATACATACATACATACATACATACATACATACATACATACATACATACATACATACATACATACATACATATGTATGTATATCGAAAGAGCAGCATAATGTCACCTTTCAGACATAAAAAGCTAAAAACTATTTATCAACAAAATATTAAAAGATTTTAAAAATTTGTCTTGTTAGAACAATGTCTACACTTATATGTATATGATGTAGGGAAATAAAAAAGGAATTTGAAAACAATTTGTTTGTCACCGTTTTTTTTTTTTTTTTTGGAATTGATATACATAAAAACTTATTTATTTATTTATTTTAATCCTTCTAACAAGTGTTTTTTTTTTGTTACTCTCTGTCTCTTCCTCACTGTCTTTGTCTGTATCTATTTTTACATACATACATATGTTGATATTGTGGACTATTTTTAAATATTAATAACTTTATACGTAAATATATAATGTATAAATATGTATGTTATTTTGTCTATAATTTACCAACAAAAAAAAAATATATATATATAAAATTGTATGTATGTATGTATATGAGAACATAACACTTAAAATCAGTGGTTATTATTTTGATTACGATTTTAATCGAAATGAAGTTTAAAATCAAACATATTTGTAGAAACAAAAAAAAAAGAAATATAATATTAAAAAAAAAATATTATTTTATATTATTATATATCCACATGCATACATACATGTATTTACATAATAATTTGAATAAGCAAGTAAAAAATTAAAATACTGATTTAAATATATTTATTATAAAGAGACAACAACAACACAATTACATATAATTAACCAAGTTATATACATAAATGTGTATTTAAGTTTCAAAAATTTCGTAATCGTCTAGCTTTAAACGATTTTACTTTTTGACCCAAATTTATAATTTCACCCACTGCAAATAAAATTCAAATTTTTCTATATTGATTTTTAAAATGCAAAAATTATAAAAAAATATACTGAAACCTAATTTTGTAAACCTACATAAATGTCTATATGGAGTTTTATACAATTTTCATCTATAAATTTATTTTATCCACAAATATTTCTTTTCACACACCTGCATTTTTTCGTTTTGATTTTGTAAAATATGTTTATCAATTTAAAAAAAAAAAAAAATTTACTAAAAACAATACTATTTTATTAAACAAAAGTTTTGTTAAGTTTTATAATTTAATATCGTTTTTTTTTGTTTTTTATTTTTGCTTCATTCCTTTCTACGCTTTAAAATTGGCAATTTAATATTTATTTAATTTATTCTCAATCTTTGAAGTTAAAATAATTATTACAATAAATTAACCAATGATGGGTGAATAGTCTAAGTTTCAATAGAGTAATTCTAAGTTTAATTTTATGCCAGGTTAAAGCACTCATTAGCCGAGCGATGCTGTAACCGTACTGTCAGGACAATATTTTTTATATGTACGTATACATTAATGTTTTACTTATTATTTTACATTTATATTATAGATATACCCCTATATTCATAATAAAACATATTTGAAAAGAGCTTGAAATGTATTTTATTTCAATTTTTAATACAAAATGTTCTTAAATTTTTCTTCTGAATATGAGTCTAAAAATAATATCTTTTAAGGAAACTCGATTTTATATTAAATGCCACATTTCAATATAAAATGGTACAGTTCAATGAAACTCAATTAGCTCATATGCCAAAACCAAACAACTGATGCATTATATTACAGATGCGTTCCGCTAATTCTGCCTTAATGCGGCACTCCCTTTCACATAATGTATGTGCATATTAATTTAGATAATACAAACTGATTATCATTCATGCATATTTACAAAAATCTAAACACCAATAAGAATAAGTAATATTAAAGTCAATAAAAAGGATGTACCGGTCATTAAAGCTAAACAGATAGAAAAACTTTAGTTCGACTTAAGTACTTCACAACCAAAAAGTGTAAAATTATTTTTCAAATTTGTAAGCTCAAACCAAAAATTCAATTGTTTGACAGGAGAAAAATAATGTATTTCAAATTTAGATTTTTTGTTTTAAAAACAGTGAATATCTAGACATTGCTGCTTAACGAATTTCAAATCTAATTCACTTTGTGACTTCATAACTATGTTTTTATATACCAAAATTTTCTAAAGCATAAACCTACTCTAAACAACATGATCACACATACATATGTGAGTTACAAAGCTACTAAAAACTACTTAAAACATATAAATTATAGTGAAAATAAAATCATTTTTCAAGTATTTATAACACACGTATCCACATTACCTCCTTTTTATCATATAATAAGCCAGTTTAACATAGACTTGTCATTTCGCGTTGCTACGCCCCTTAATGAATAAAATTGTATTCCGAATTTAAATGGAATATCAAGTGTCACAAGCTAAAAATTATGACTTTTTTAATGGGCGTGGCACTGCCCACTTTTCTAATCACGAAACTGTATAGTCATGACAGCTCAATATGTGTGCAAAGTTTTAGAAAAATCGGTCCAGATCAAGTATCTCAAACTTATAACTTTTTTTTTGGGCGTGGCCCTGCCCACTTTTCTTATCACGAAATTATTTAGTCATGACAGCTCGATATGTGTGCAAAGTTTCAGAAAAATCGGTCAAGTGCAAGTAGCTAAAACTGATAACTAATTTTTTATGGGCGTGGCTCCGCCCACTTTTTTTCACCCATAAACACTCCCTGGTATGTGTACAACAACTTACCAAAGTTTGAGCCCGATCGGTTTTACAGTTTCGGAGTCTATAGCTAACACACACACACACACAGAGTTTCACTTTTATATATATAGATGTAGATTTTATACATTAATAGAGAACTTGCCATTAATTTTTTTTTTGAAGATATTATGTAAATTTATACTTTCCTTAGATACAATTTTAAGAACCTTTCAAAGAAATAACTACAAGTATGTACCTGGTACTTGATCTAACGCGCACTTTTTAACAAAATTCATTAGTTTCTAGGTATTTTATCTACATTTTCCAAATGCCTCAATTTACTTCTATCCTTTAAATAATTCACAGCTTAAGCATATTTTACATGTTAATTTCTTAACTTCGTATGATAATAAAAATGCAACAAAAATTGAATTAATAAAAGCTTTAAGTACATTTAAATAATGAAAAATATTACCTAAGTTTTTTAAAAAAATACGATACGAATTTAACTTTTTTTATAGTTTATATGATGTTGTAAATTTGTTTCTTTTGTTTTTCTTCTGTCATTTATTTTGTTTTTCTTCTTTTACGCTCTCAAAATAAGTACAATAATAAAAATTAGAAAATAACGGTTATATCTTTAACTATTCTATATTTCTATCAAAACATTTCATAACATTTATCAAATTTACTTAAAATCCTTTTGGATAGACTGTAAATAAAAAGAAGAAATTATTAAAATTTTTATTATTAATTTTTTTGAATTTATGAATGCAACTACAGATAAACACAAATTCTGATTATGATATTCATTATTTCTTTTAATTTATTGCAATATAAATCAAATATAGATCAAAGCATAATATGGGCTGATTTTTTTTACTGTTTATAAAATTGAAAGAGAACAAAAATAATACAGAAAATTTGCAAAAGTGAATATTTATTTACGGCTATAAATGAATACCTGCCGAGAACAATTCTAGCATACTTATTGCAACATCTAACCGGTATCTAAACAATTACAGTTGTAATGTTGCCTTTCAGAACTAAACTGTAGCCAGCTTGTACACGAAAGACTTCACGTATCCCTACAAACAATAGTCTACTGGGGTCAAATCGCATGATCTTATTGGCCAATGAAAGCCTTAGATTAATTGCGCACCAAATCTGCCTCTCAATAGATTCGTAGCATCGAGTGCCGTGTGCATAAGCCACCATATTGTCAAAACTACGTCACAGCCAAGTGCAATTCTTCTATTTGACGTAAAAAAGTCTGTCTTATTCCAGTGACTGTAGCGTTGCAAGTTTTATCATTCTTGAAGAAGGCCACTCATTTTCCGGCCCAAAAACAGCCCCAATCGGTGCATTGGCAGCACTTGAACTGGCTCTGGCTGTTCATCACACCAAATTCGGTAATTTTGTTTGTTTACGTACTCATTGAAAGAAAAAGTATGATGACCATAAAATTAGTGTTGTTTATCAAATACATTTCTTACACACCGCAAGTTCTGATAACAAAATACAATAATTTGCATGTGTTGTCCACTTGTTAGTCTATTTGTAATGAAATGGTAAATCATACTGAGCAATTTGGACATTTCCACATGTCACGAATCATTTTTCACACTGAAAACTTTTCCACTAGAAAATTAAACGTAAAAAAAAATGTTCCCATTTTTGATAATTTATCGTCTTTCTCGCTTCCAGTTAAGCCCTTATGACTTGGTATCCATATTAACTCCAGACGTTCACAATTTGCATGTGAGTTTATTTCGCTCTTGCATTGCAGGACGTTTTCGTTCATTACTGTCCTGTTTACTGACTGGCTGTCCGTAAAGATACGAATCGGGGCCTCCTTATCAGTATCCTTTGTCCATTTAATATCTTCCGTAATGGCCATAACCTTAGACTGAAAAACAGTCTTGTGAATGGAAGTAGTTATCTCCGTTTAGGTTCATTTTATATAAACATATTTCTATTCGGTCACCAATCTTTCACCTATCCGAATAGAGATCGATGCCTTGGGTTATTTTTATCCTAGTTACTTCGTCCCATTCTATCCCTTCCGGTACTCGCTATCAGGGAGGCATGTAAGGTACTGAATGACAGGAATATCCACGGGAGTATTGGTATATTTGTCGACAGTCAGGCGGCACTCCTGTCACTCTGGTCATACATTACTACGTCTTATTTAGTTGGCCTATGTAGAAAGGAACTATCAAGGCTTAGTCAACGGGCTGACGTTACTCTAGTTTGGGTTTCTGCGCATAAGGGCCACTATGGTAAAGAGCGGGCTGATGAGCTAGCCAGGAGAAGATCTGCTTTGAATATCTCTATCGCAAGTGCAGTTGCAATCCCGTTAGGGACTATTAAAAGCTGCATCTCCAGACACTTTCTCCGAAAAGCCGATAACTGGTGGCGTGGGCTGAGCACGTGTAAGGTGGCACGGCTTACGTGGCCCTCCTTTGATGCAAGGCGTACATTGCAACTTACTAATCGAAGTCGGAGGGACATATCGAGGCTGCTGGCGGTATTGACGGGTCATTAGATGTTAGGCAAACATGCAAGTCGACTCGGACTTCCATCGAACGACCATTGTCGCAGCTGTCGGGATAGAAAGAAGAAGGAACGGTTTTCCAGATTTCTGGGCGAATATGTACTGGATGGCCTCTCTGCGATATCTGAAGTTAGACTGAATTATCTACTGAGATACCTCATAACCACGGGGTGAATCTAGTATCTTACTTACTCTTGGATTTATTCTGAGATACATTAGAGCTGACGAGTGATGTGGTCCTGTCAAAACAGAGTCATGCAGGCTCTACTTGACTGTTGGCGTGCAGCGAACTACCACGATAACCAACCAACCCCTTCCGGTATTATAAGGATGCAGTTAATGCTTTCATATCTCGGTGAGATTTTATCACATATTTGGTTATGGCTTTAGTATAGAAACTAATTTTTGGTGAATTCACACTAAACTCCCTTGTAAAGAAAGACTTCTTTATAAATGTGCTAGCAAAATATCCGTTACTTCACTAGCGCAGTTTGTATTATTTATTAAACGCTTAATCTCTTTTTTTAATTACTAAGCAATTTTACTTTAAGTTAATGAAAACTTATTTCTCTGATTGGGTTAGGTTGAAAAGGAGGGGCACTAAAAGCCCAAACCCATGACAAGTATACACCTATGCCCAGTTGACATGTTGTGCGCTTCATATTGAAAACGGAATTCCCAAACAAAAACCATAAGCATAATCCCCCATAAATAACGGACCAAGTCCCAGAACCCAGTCCCCTCAATGTAACTCCTTCGAAATCCCCAGGTATTCCAAGTTCGGCATAGTATCCACTGTAAAATTCTCGCGCCTAATATGCCCAAACGCAGGACAATGACAATGATTAATTTTATTTCGAAAAATGAAAAGTACTGTAAGGACATATCGGGGCCATATTTTCTATCTCAGCTAATATCAATGCTTCTAAGTTTCAAGATTTTGGATTCATATATTCGGAAAACGAAAAAATTACAACAATTATAAGAAAAGTAACATTTTCTTCTAAGCCATAAATTGTTAAAGTCGTTTTACAAATTTTGATTTAATGCACGATTAAGCAAAATCAACATATATTTTGAAATTGTTAACCTAATAATTTTTTAATGACGTTTCGAAAGCCAAAAATAAAACTCATTTTGAAAGAAAAAAAAATTGTATCGCTACTTATTTCTGAATAGCTACTCCTAAGCACTTGAAAATATAAAAAAACGTTATTTAGCTGATTTAAAGAAAATTTTATTGTTAACCATTTGCTGGTACCTTCGTCAAAATTGAACTAATGATCTCAAGTTATGATGAAATGAATTAGCACAACCGCCTTGTTTTGCGCGAAATATAAGTCATGCCTATGAAATTACAACAGACTAAAATTAAGCGCGTAAAAATGTTTATAGTCCACATACATATGTTCAAAGTGTAATCTATTTTCTTTCGAACAAAAATAAATATGTTGTAAAACGTACCAAACTATAGAACTACAGGCCCTACAGGATTACATAACTTTTTATGTCTAGTGAAATCCCTAATGCAAATTTTTTCGCAAACTGTCCCAGTAACTAGGAATTACATTGTACATATTCTCTAGCATTTTCGCCTTTTTTGTGCTTTTTTTATTCTCCTAAAACCTTCTAAAAATTTCACTTAAGCAGTTGGCCATATAGAATAGGCGATAATAATTGTCAAATTATGTGCTATTGAATTATATAAGAAAGTTTTAAAGTATCAAATATACGGAAAATGTTTACGAAATTAAGAAAGTGCTGAAATCTTTTTAAATTTTTTTTCAGTTTGAAGTTCCTAGCTTTATGTTTTCGGAAGATAAGTATATAATGTACCAAAAAGTACCAAATTATTGCTTTTACCCGTTTTCTTTAGTAGATTAAAATACCTTTTAGGGTAATTTTTACAACTTGCCGACAAAGTTAATGTTAATAACAGGTAACATTTGTTAACGTGAGCAATGAACTGACCATTTTTCGTTATTACAACCTCCCTGTAAAAGAAATTGTATTTTTTTAAATATGGCAGCACCAAAGCACTAAACACCGACTATTTTTAACAAATTAATTAGTTCCTTAAAAACAAAGTGGCAACGACAAACGAATAGTAAACAATTTCTTTATACTGTAGAAAATATGGTAACTTTTAATCTATAAACCTCACGTTAAAAGTTAAAGGTAGAGCGATCTTCCCTTTAACATATCGGACACTTTTAAGTGTAAGTGATGTTGTAATAACGAAAAACCAGTTATCTGTCCGATAACATCCTAACTTTAGTTATCGATAAGTTATAATAATGCCACTTAAAGTTAATAATTTTAAGTTTAGTTGATAAAACTTACTGATTTTACCCTTTTTCACCCCTCAAAGTTCGAATTTCTTCTTAGTGAAGCTATACATCATCAAAAGATGAACCCAAAATCCAAATTTTATGCCTTTAGCTTTTTGCGTTTGGGCGGTGCGATGAAGAATCAGTCAGTCAGTGATGTTACTCTTTTATTTATCTCTACTTTATGTATATAAATTCATAAGTATTGATTATTTAAATACAGAATAATATAACATTTAATAATATTTATATATATAAAGATCCGCCAAATAACTTATTTTTTTTTTTAAATTCTATAAAAAGTGTAGCTTCGGCTGTGTGGCGCGTAGCGCCGTCCTGTTGAAACCGAATGTTGCCAATATCCTCCTCTTAAATTTTTGTGAACAAAACTTCGTTCAACATGGCCCGATAACGATCGCCATTGACTACGGCTACTCCTTGCTCATTATCGAAGAAAAATGGCCCAATTATGCCTCTGGACCAAAATCCACACCAAACAGTGATTCGTTTTGGGTGTATCGGCTTTTCAATGTATGCGTGCGGGGTTTCTGTGCCCCAAATGCGACAATTTTGCTATTTACATACTTCATCTGAAAAGATGATTCTTTTTTTTTTGCAAAATCGGCCAAAGTAATGTCGTAATATTTCCCAGCGTTGTTCAAGCGTATACACAACCATGTTCGTTCAGCGTAAGGATAAAACTAATTATCTTTCAAATCAGACATGAGCTAAGTGTTACCATTCACGAAATAAGTACTAGTGGAAAAAAAAAACGTTAGATGGCGGACCCTTTATTATATATTTAAAGGAAAGTCTATATAGTATAATTTACTGAACTGACTTTACATCTTTCCAGAATGGAATCTACTGGCTACTTAGATGCCAACAATTTAGATATTCCATTTTATTTAATATACAAAAAATGGCAAAATATTTAATCCTAAATATACATTAAAGTGAAAACATTTTTAAATCATTTGTGTAATGCAACTCTATTTTAAGGCTGTAGCTTAACATTATGTGAGTAATATTTATTAGATATAACTAATGGTATGTTACTTTCTCTTATTATTTTATTTATTAGTACAGTTTAGCTCGTAATTTATGTAATCGATAAAGCCAAATTATATAAGTATGTGCCTATAATGATTTTTAAAATTTAAACATCATTAAGCAAATCATCCATCTACAATTCAAATCAATAAAACAAATATTTTTTATTATTATTTCTTATATTTTCGTTGTTAACGATGTAAGAATAAAAAATTATAATTTCATTTTGTTTACAAAATTGTAATAAAATTTATAAATAATAAAAATTCTACCAGAAAAAATGCTTACCACACAGGCAACCCACCAAAAACAACCTTTTTTTTGTATAAATTTTATAGTTTTTCGCACACCGAAAAAAATAAATTGTAAAAAATAAACTTAGAAAAAAAACAACACAACACAACACCAACAAACAAAGAAACTATGTATTTAGAAACAAAGAGAAAAACGCAGACCTTTACTCTAATTAATTGTTCACGTTATAATGTACTCGACACTTAAAGTTCAAATCGTATTGTAAAAAAATAAGCTTATGTATGGATATTGTAAGTAAGTTCTTGTTTAATTATTATATAATTAAAAATTATAATTATAAATTAAAATTTTTAATCCAGTTTAGGAGCACCTAAATCATCCAATTTTATTTAATTTATTTTTTTTTAATTTAGTTATAACTTTGAGTTATTAAAGAATTTTGTATTACAATATTTAAATTTGTTTTTAACAATTTTTTTTATTATTATTGTGTAAATAAATGGAAAAAGTCAAAAGCGAAAGAAATAAAAACATGCCACTCAAACATTCAAATACAGAAGATGTAATAAAAAATCTCTTGTCAAACTTATACCTATTTGATAATAGAAATATTTCAATAATATTTTTTTTTGGTTTTTTTTTTTTGTATTAATTATAAACGTAAAACTCTTAACAATAGTCTAAAAGTCAACTTTAATATTCAATTGTTTGTCAATCTAAATTTAAATCGATTATAATTGACAGGTATTTTTTTTGTTTGTTTTATACATGAATATCTAGTACAAAGGAAATTTTAATTAATTTAATTCAAACTGGTTTGTTATATATTTTTATACATTTCTTTTCTTTAGCTAATCAATTTGAGTATTTAGTTTTGATTTTATTCTTTTAAGAAATTTTGTTTAATAATTAAAGGTTACAATTAAGTTAAGTTCGATTATTGGTTTTGTTTTTGGTTTTGTTTTTTGAATGAAATTAGTATTTCAATTCCGGCATGAAACTTTGCTTGTTTTATTTACAATTAATATTTCGTCGTTCGTAAGTTATTCTGTTCTATGTGACACATAAAACCTATACATATAGAACACAATAATTTACGAACGACGATTTGATGCATGTATTTATATGAATATATTTATAATAAAACAATTTCTTTTTCAGTTTATGTACATACATACGTACATTTATTTTATAGGTTCTTATTTTATGACCAAGGTTATTGACTAAAGTTTTGCAATTAGGTGTAATCAGCTTAATCTAAATTAGGCCGGGATATTTTTTTAGGAAATATTCTATAAAATTTACATTCGTATAAAGGACGTATAAAATTTATAATCAGGAAACGTTACACAGTTAATACACTTCTACTTGTTTAACCAAATATAATATAAATCACACTATATTGAAAGTGAAAAATGAAAGATACTCTCCTTCACACACTGGCATTAAAGAATGTTCCAGTGAGCATTTTAAGTAAATATATTAAAAATTATGATTATATCCTTTGCTGTACAGTGAAACTTCGATATAACGAATCTGAAGGGGATCGACAAATACTTCGGTATAGCTATTGCTTTGTTATACATATGTATCAGTTTAACCTTGTTAAAACAAAATAAGAAGTAATACAAAACAGTTCGTTATACATAACTAGAGTTTTTCTATTAATCTAAATTCAAATAATAGTTCACTAACGAAGAGATATTTTAATAATAAAATTCTTTAGAAATTTTTCATTCGATTTTGTTAAATTATGTTTACGCAATCATCAATAGTTTTTTTTTTTTTTTTGATAGATGTTAAGCTATCGAATATTTCCTTTTTTGTGGCTCAACAAATGTTTGCAGTTTTCCGACAGTTATATTAGCTTCTCTAGATTTTTCTTCCTACTGCTGACCGTTATCTTTTAATTTCGTTACATAAGAAATAACGTCCTTACAAAATAATCAAATTGTTCTGTTAAATTCAAATGGTTTTTTAAAACAAGCCATTCGTCGCTGTCTTGGAGGCAAACATTTTCTGTAACCAAAATATTGAGGCGCTCGACAAAGCCAGGTGTTGCAAAATTTTTAATAATTTTTGATTTTTGAACACTTTTCCACGCCTTATGGTCCACTCTTATTACTTGCATAATGCTTACAGAGCTTTTGTGACCCTCTTTAAAATCGTTAATTAACATTTTGACCACCTATTTGCGATAAAAGTACTTAAAATTTTTGATTATTCCTAGATTTCAATGTTGCGCTTGGCGTTTAGTATGATGAATCTAAATAATGCAGGAATTTTATGTGCAGTACAGTTATCGATAAAAAATAAAACTCTACAATTAGCTTTAGTCATTTCGTTCTCAAAATCTAAGCTTTTTTGTTTACAGTGTAATCCATTGGTAAACATACATATATGTTTTTAAAACATAGTCGATTAGTCGACTTTCCTATTATGAGCAGTTTTCTCTTCTTATAGCCTGTACTGTTAATAGATAATCTTTTTTTACTATGTTTTCAACCATGACATTTCTTCGGTCTCGTGCGCATTCAAAAAATAGTCCAGTTGCGTCTGCATCAAAAAGCCAGCTGTTAATAGCTTTAAAATCTATGTGCGCCAAACGTTCTGCAAACTGTGCAGCTTTCGTTTTTACCATCGGTTCTCCTTAAGGAATGTTTTCAATTCGGCAATGTGTAAATCGTTTAGATAAACATGGCTCAACGATTTCATATTCAGCAAGGCGCATACCTTTTCTTTATAACGATGTTTGTTATATCGAAGTTTCACTGTACTTTGTTCAGGTTATTAATATTGTTTAATTACAAATATTCAGAGTGACATAGAACACTTGTATGTATACCTATGTACTATGTGTAATGAGAAATGGAGAATAAGAGAAAGAAAGTACTTAAACAAAACTACAAGTGTTCATTTTAAAACTTCTTTTGTGCTCGTGTATTGTATTCTTAAACGTCACGCATATCAAAGTTTAGTTAAAAAGAGAATAATTATCTCTTATTTTAGGAGCGAAAAATTATTACAAAAATTATTTTTTTAATCCGCAAATACTTTAATTTTTTATCCCTGTACTTTAAAAAATTAGAAATAGAATAGTACCAATGGTACATTATAAGGGGTTGTAAATTTAACAAATATTTATATTCTTTAAAGTATTTTTTTCACGATCGACGATGTATTCATGTGTATCCATTTCACTCAGCTGACTATAAAATAATTGAATTACCATTTGCCTTTTTTAAATTTAGAACAAGAATAGGAATTTCTGTAAATAAATTTATAAATATCCGTTTTTCTTATACTTAAGTGTATTATTAATATAGCTGGATATATGTACATATGTATGTATGTATACCCATATGTAAATAAATTACCTTACTAAACAGATGTATTGAAAGAATATCAAACCAAATTTCTTTGGTTTAAAAGTCTAAATATGGTTGCGTAAAAACCAATCAAATACGAAGGAAAAATGTTAATATATTTAGTGCAAAAAATATATACAGGGTGGCTCAGAAAGACCGAAGTGGTGTGAATTCCTTATAACTTTTTATGTAATACATATTTTTTGTAATTTTTTGTTTTTTAAATACAGTAAATTTATAGGGAATATTTTTAGATTAGTTATTAAAAATGATATCCCGCAAGTGATGGCCATTTTCTGCTTCGCACAAATGTGCTCTTTCCAACACATTTTCCATGACCTTTCGCAAAACTTCCGGTGTTATGTTGTTAATTTCGTCTCGAATATTGGTTTTTAATTCCTCAATAGTCCTAGGCTTATTAACATAAACTTTCCCTTTTAAATAACCCCAAAGGAAACAGTCTGGAGCGGTTAAATCCGGGGAACGCGGAGGCCAATTAAAATTGATTCTACGCGAAATTATTCTGTCACCAAAGATGTCATGTAAAAGAGCCATTGTGGCCATCGCAGTGTGCGCTGTGGCTCCATCCTGTTAGAACCATATTTGCGGATAGTTTTCCACGGCTGGCCTTACAAAATTTTCCAACATGGCCCGATATCGATCACCATTGATGGAAATGGCGACACCTCGTTCATTTTCAAAAAAATATGGGACAATGATCCTTTCTGAAGAAACACCGCATCAAACAGTACACTTAACTGGATGTAATTGTCGTTGATGAAGTACTCTCGGGTTTTCCGTAGCCCATATCCTACAGTTTTGCTTGTAAACGAACCCATTTTATTGGAAATGGGCTTCGTCATTCATAACTAAGTTATGAATAAAATTAGGATTCTCTTGTGCTTTTTGCTGGAAATTAATTGCATAGTCAAGTCGTTGCTGGTAATCTGTCGGTTTAAATTTTTGGACAAGTTGAATTTTGTATGGAAACATTCTTATGGTATGCAAAATTCGCTGCAGCGACCCTCTTGAGAGGCCAAGTTGTGTCGAACGTCTCCTGGTTGATCTTTCTGGATCCTCCCGAATACTCTCCTGTACCACTTGAATATTGTCAAACGTGTGGACAGTTCGTAGTCTGCCGGAACCAGGAAGGTTCCTTACTGCTCCTTGTTGTCGAAAATTTGCAACCAGACGGTTTACTGTTGACTGAGAGGGTGCAACCCGCACATTAAATTGACGACGGTATGCACGCTGAGTCAACACAATGGACCGTTGATTTGAAAAGTAAATTTCAACGATTTGGGCACGTTGTTCAGTTGTGTATTGCTCCATTATAAATTGTCCAAGTCTTCTTGAGAAAATACTGAAAAGAAAAGAAAAAAAAATTAAAATAAAAAAGTTATAAGGAATTCACACCACTTCGGTCTTTCTGAGCCACCATGTACTTATTTAAAAAAAATAATAATATATAAAAGTAATAAAAAAAAAACAATTCAACTGAGAAATATAAACACCTTCATTCGACTACCGATTACACATTCTGCTTTGAAAAGCAGTTAAGAACAATTAAGAAAGGTAGTATAAAGTTGAAGAGATTGAAAGCTTTCGTCCGTGCAATTCCAAATTGGTTAGACACAATATAAAAACAGACACAATTTAAGTCTTAATTTTTGATATTCTTTTCGTGTCGTCATTTTTATTTTTGATTAATTACTCACATTTTTGTGCTATTGGCTTTCAACGTAAAATATTTTCTTACATCTTAAGTCTTATGACCACTTTTTGTTTCAAGTCGGACAATTGCATTTCCTATGTTTATGTTTTATAATTACATTTCAAGATAATTTATTTATTTTTAATTTCTCCATTAACCCACAAAGACTATTATAAATATTTTCTTTTATTTATAATTTTTTCTATTTAGCCTAAAAGTATACAATGAATAATCCGAGTTATAATATAGAGATGTTTGTAAATAAAAACGATTTTGCATGAGCTTATAAAATATAAAACGATATGTAATAATAAAAATAACTAAAATATAATTTAATATATAATAGCTTATATATAATACTTATGTATATTAATATTATCATATAATATATTTATGTACTTATGTCTTTGTTAAATATTAAATGATTATCGGTTGTTTCACAATGTAGTATGCTGTCATATTGTTATGTCATTATTTAGAAAAACAATTAAATTGCTTTAAAATACTACTATTTTTCTTATTGAGAATGTAGGCATCAAATTAATTTAGAATTTTGAAAAATTATGATTATACAACATGATTGCATACCTGGTGAATCCTTCACACTATGTACATATGTATATTTGTGTTATTATGACTGTACATATGTATGTACATATGTGCTCGTATGCTCTTTTATATATAAATGTATATGTACCACTATGGAATGCTTATGTTCTTTCTTCCAGTGCTTGTTTTCTTATTTCAATTTTTGCAACTATTTATTAAAATTTATTTTATATTGAAAGAATAATATATCATTTGCTTAGTGCCTTTAAAACTGCTATGCTTTTTATATGTATTTTTTTCAATTCGATTATTTACGTTGTTAAAGTTGTTGCTATGCGCTTTTTGGAATGCTTTTACCAATCAACCAACTAACTTAAAGTCTATAAAACCTTTTATATTTTATTTTCTTAAATAAACCACAAATAGATGCGACCTTATTTCAAACCAAACAAATCTCTAACTGAAAACTAAATCAAACATTAAACCCCTCCATGCTAAAAAATATTTAAATATATTAATTAACAACATATAGACCACAAAATTTCTCAGTCTCATTTATCAAAAACAACTAAAACCACAAAAACTTTCCCATTTTTATATGGAATTTGAGAAAAATTAAACTAGAATCGGTAACCAAATCGCAACATCACTCTCAAAAAACCAAAATTCAATAAAATTTCCTTTAACAAACTAATAGAAAATAAATTAACAACAAACTCCATTAACGAAAAATGAAATCAAAAAATCACTTAAAAATTGTTTCTAAATCCCTTTTTAAAAAACTGCTTAAAAAACCTTAACGCTTCAATGATTCGATCTAAATTATCACAAAAAAAAAAAGAAATCCCATTAACAACTAGACAATTTTAAAATTGTTTTTAATCATTAACAAATATTATCATATATATTTATTTAAATTGTCTGAAAAATTATTTCAAAGAATTTTGCTAATCGTTTTAATTTATTTTTTAAATTTAATTAATCATAATCGTGATGACAACAGGAATACAGCGTGCAGCTGACATTCCGTGAACAATGGACGGATGAACGTTTAAAATTTGATGACATACAAGGTAAGTGCTTACCCACGTACATACTTACGTGTAAAATAAAATGTTATACCTACTTGGGACTAAGTATGTATTTTTAGCTATAGAGCATACCATGTATATAATAATAATTAAACTTTCGTTCAATAATAAGGACTTGAATAATTTTATCACGCTGATATAACCCCAAAGCACATTTGCATTTTCACTGCTAAACTAAAAAATATTAACATTTGCCATGTGCTATTTCGTTCATAGGTCGTCTCAAATATTTAACATTGACAGAAGCAAATCGTGTTTGGATGCCTGATTTGTTCTTTTCTAATGAAAAAGAGGGTCATTTCCACAACATCATTATGCCAAATGTGTACATACGTATTTTTCCAAATGGCTCTGTTCTGTACAGTATTCGTATTTCACTAACATTGGCATGCCCCATGAATTTGAAATTGTATCCATTGGATCGTCAAATTTGTTCACTACGTATGGCCAGTTGTAAGTATATGTACATTTAAAAATTATATTAAATTTGTTTTAAATTTGCCAAATCTCTTAAACTTGTAGATGGCTGGACAACAAATGATCTTGTCTTCCTGTGGAAAGAAGGTGATCCTGTGCAAGTCGTAAAAAATTTACACCTACCTCGCTTCACACTCGAAAAATTCTTGACTGATTATTGCAACAGTAAAACCAATACGGGTACGTTTATTTTATTCTACTATACATTTTCCACTTTTCTTCTTTCTACTCTGTGACCTTTTATAAAACCAAGAAAAAATAACAACAAAAAAGAGTATCACTAAGTTTTATATAAGTTTCATATTTTTTTTTATTAATTTCTTTTAGAAGTTCTTTAAGAACAAAAATTATTCATCAGCTTGTTCAGTGTTAGTTTCGTTTTTGTTTTCGTTAATGTTAATTATGTTTTTTAATTGAAACTAAATAGTGATTACACAGTGACATACAATTATTGTATGTTCACTTAATAGATTTATAGCTTTTTATTTCTTGATCTTATTTACTAATACGTTTTTACAAATCATTTGCTTTTTCATTTGCTTTTAAATAATGTTATTTCTTCGTCCTTGTTTTTTCTTTTTACTAAATACCTTTTTCATCAGCAATTCATAATTTGTTCATTATAATCGCAAAAAAGAAAAACCAAAAAGAAAAAGTTGTTTGTTAAAGTATTCGATATAAATAATTTGTATAAGCTCATCTAATAAACAGTAGAAAATCGATAATCGAGAAGTGTTTGCGAAAAAATTCAGCTAAAACATTAATAATCATATTTCAATTGGAGTTTCAATTTGATTCAATTTGTCGAAGTTCTACTGTTCACTAACTGCTCATCATTAACACTATTCTACACTTAAATGCTAAACCAATTATTTAAAAAAAAAAAATAATCGACGGCATAATGCATAATAAAAAACCAGGTGCTGGCAAACTTGCTGTTGGCTTTTTTATATGTTAATTCCAATCAGGGAGGTTTAACAGCTCGTTAGTTAGCACACAGTGTCTTATTGTGCATAACGCCATTAGTAGTTAATTCATTACTAATAAATAATTTAAAATATTAAATTTGCATGTTATTTTTCGTAGAGCGTCAGTTGCTTAGATCATATTAAAATTGCGACAAGAATATATTCTTCTAACAACTTTATTCATATTTCGTCAAAAGGAATTTATATTTTCTAATACTGTAACTTGTTTTGGATTTTCAGAAACGTAAAGTTATTTTGAATTTTAAATACTTACCCCCATATACAATACATAATCAATTTTTAAGTTTATTTAATGTTAATTAAACAACATTTTTTAAACAAAATTCATATCAAAATCCTGTGATAAACTTGAATACGAATATGAGTGCTAATTTAAAATACAGCTCAAAATAATTAATAATTTTTTATGAGTGTATTTGGATCATATTTTGTATATTCTTTTTCAGCTAGTAGACACTGCCACATACATATATTCTCTACATATTTACTTATTTAAACAATACATTTTAAATACAGATACAGTTTTTATTATAAATAATTTTATAGTTATTTGTACATATATTCATTATCAGAGGCTTTGTTAATTGCAAACTTCTTTACATTTATTCCGGCAGCGGATATAAAATTTATTTGTTCTCTGTGTGTGAAACACAAAGCAGAAAGTATACTTCTTTTCGTAGTCGGCGTGTACGGCTGATTCATGCTTATGATAAA
Organism: Phyto melanocephala; assembly: GCA_941918925.1. Taxonomy (NCBI): domain Eukaryota; kingdom Metazoa; phylum Arthropoda; class Insecta; order Diptera; family Rhinophoridae; genus Phyto; species Phyto melanocephala. The sequence continues at coordinate 54,029,686 of OW799233.1, forward strand.
GGGGGTACTTTTTATTAAGATTGGACACGGGGAAGTCATACCCATTTTGATAATTTTAAACTATAATCTTTATAGGCTATAGGCTTAGTTTATATTATACATATTGATTTAAGTTGTCCTGCCTTTGGTTTGTGTTTAAGGCTGTTAACCGTCAATTTTCTGCAGAGGAGGTATAACTGACCTTTGCGAATAGTTCTGTCAAAAAATTTATTTTTTTCTCGTAACCGCTTAAAACAATAGGTCTAAGTTTCGTTGACTAAATTAGAAATGTTTATTAACAAAATTTTCTTATCCGCTACTTCGTAAAAATACTACAAAGACGACGGCTGATCGCATAGGCGTTAACGGAATTTTTGTTTTGGGCACCGAAGCTTGCTATGCAGGTAAAACGAACGTAGGTGGATCATATGGGGTGCGAGGCTGCGTGTTGGTAATCTGTTGGATATCAACCCGGAGACTCTTACTTCACAAAGCTGCTTTTTATAGCGTAGCGGCTGCACATGCATACAAACAAACAAACAAACGTAGTGCTGTTCTTGTAAAAGTACTCTTCGAGAAGCTGTATCTGTCAAAGTACTAATCGAGATGTGCTAAAGTGGATGTACAGAATGCCACGGCCAAGTACTGTTTTATCTTATACCTGTTTAAGGAAATACAGCACTTGTATTAATTACAAATCAGCTTGATCTTAAAAACAATAATTATCGTTGTCGAATAAGGACAATTTGGCCGTCCTTTTCATCCGGGAGTTTTGCGTCTTATTATCGTATTGATCAATTGCGTGGCGTCGGTCAGCTTTACCGAGTTGCAGTTACTCGGAATCTCATTTGACCACATGCAAAACTTTGAAGAGATACTCAAAATATAATTGTTCAGCTCCGACTTCCTATATGAAGGTATAGGTCGACTTACGGAAACTGAACCCTTGTGGGATATCCTGGCAATATAAGTTATAGAATACTCCGTCAACAGAACTAAGAATACAAAAAAATAACAACTATGCAAGAGAATAATTCATTTAAAATAAAATATTTTTAATAAGACAATAGGGATGGGCAAATTGGAAAAATCTATCGATATTTATTATATCGATATTTTATTTTACCATCGATATTTATTAATTTAAAATATCGATATTTCGATATACACCCACTTATGTACATACAAACAAAAATAGATGTATATTAGGCTTCGTAGTAACTTTTTATTCCAATTTTTATAATAAATAAACTAGATATTATAATATATATTAATAGTATAAATGCTTGCTCTTATGCGTGAGCTTATAAAAACGAAAATTAGAAAAAATATTTACGATTAAGGATAAGATCAGTTATATGACTAGATCAAACATAAAAACAAAAACTAAACCAAAAATTCATTAGACAATCTTTTTTTAAAGTCAACAATTGCTGTTTACACCAAATCTATAAAATAAATTCTGAAAAAATATTTACGATTAAGGATGAGATCAAACAAAAAACAGAAAATAAACCAAAACTTTAACAGAAAATCTTAAGTTTAAAGTTAATAATTGAGGTATTGTTTATATCAAATCTATAAAACAATTACTGAAAGAAATAAAATGTTATCACATGAGAAACAACAACCTCAATTTAAAATATTTACATGTATATATGTTTACTCGAGCCAGTAATAATCAGATAGGGACATCAGAAGCACTCTTTGTCTTATAGGATCTCCTGTCAATCTGCTTCTATTATTAGCAGCTCTACAAGAACACTGACAGTAATTTGATGCATTAATGCATAAGTATAAGTATATAATAAGTATACTTGTATGATTAAAACTAAATTCGCCTTTGCTGCTGTACCTTCTTTTGGAAAACTTTTAAAAATATCGTCTCCGATATTAGTAAATAAATATCGATGTATCGATATTGAGGTATTTAAAATATCGGCGATTAATATCGAAATTTTTTAAACTAAATATCGATATTTTGATATATCGATATATTTTGCCCAACCCTATAAGACAATATAAGGAAAATGGGATAACCCTCTCCCATTATAAAATTATTAACAATAAAAATAAACTCATTCAATTAGTAAAGAAAAATTAAAACTAAATATTGGAAAACGGGTAATATCTCGTTGATAACATATTTTATGCCGTCACACAATATATCAGCTATTTTGTTTCGGTGGCCATCTTTAGTTTTTCATTTATTCTATAGATCACTGTATTCTACTGGTCAAACCCTTTCATTTGACCCTTGCCTTCACCTTCCTCGAACGAAAATTAGTTCTTTCAGCTTGAAGACAACCGAGAGGGTCAATATGGGTTTCGAATGGATGGGCTCGACCAGTAAAATATAGTAAGTTACAAAAAGTGCAAAACCAATATGGCATCCAAAATAAAATGTCAAAGATGTCGGCGGAAGTAATAAAGAAAAATAGCCTTTAACATTAAATCTGAAATCTAGGCTACGCTATGATTAGTTTAATAAATAATTCGATTCAGTACGACCGAATATAGCAGCTTATTTGTTTTTTTTTTTATACTTAAATCCTATTGAGCTGCAATTGTGCGTTTTTTGCTTACACTTGATTTCAGGAATCGTTAAAGATTTTCAGTCAATATAATTATAGTGGATTCCGATCGATGCATGTTAGTTATTTTTCATTTTGAATCCAATAGTTAGCGCTAAAGTCTATGTCTGAGGAAACGAGATGTAGAGCACGCGAGGAAGAGACTTTGTTACACTATCTCTGTTATTATCCTGCGTTTGGGCATATTGGATGCGAGAATTTTACAGTGGATACTATGCCGAATTTGGAGTACCTGGGTAACTCGAACTGGATATCCATAAGGAATTACATTGTGCGGACTGAGTTCTGGGGCTAGTCCGATGTTTATGGGAAATTATGACTATGGTTTTTGTTTGTATACCTATCATAGGTTTGGGCTTTTAGTGCCTCTCCTTTTCAACCTAACCTAGCGCTGAAGTCGTATTAATTATATACAAATTCTATGTTTATAAACCCAAATAATTCATATTCACAAATAAGGTATCTTCGATGTCGAAAAAAGCGCTTAAGTTTCGGAAACATTAGGTTGAAATGTAGTGAAATGTCTTATATGTATGAAAGAAGTCTAATTTTTTCACATGTACACGTTTTTCTTTAGGACTTCTAGACAGATATTTTCAATATTAATGTTGCGAATATTTTTTAACCTACAAACACACTCACTTTAGAGTAGAAACAAGGGCGGAAACATTCCTGAGTCAAAATTTGTTTCATTTTACATTTTCTTTACCAATATTGACACCCTTTATTTTAAAGTTATTTATTGCGATTCCCTTAGGGATCGCAACAGGACTACTTGTGGTTTTAGTAATAATAATAATAATATCTTCTAATATATAAAACTCTTGTGTCGCGGTGTTTGTTGAATCTTCTCAGAAATGGCTCGACCGATATACATGAAATTTTGAGTGCATACCGGATAGGTCTGAAAATCGGTCAACATCTGTTTTTCATACCCCTCAACACCACGACTTTTTTTACGCCCCTTCAGGTAGGCCAGACTACTGAACCGATCTTCTTGAAATTTTCACATACCATAACTTAGACTCTGATATGATTAATAGAATACTTTTTTACCACGCCTACTTTAACGCCCACATTTTCTTAATTATGAACTTACATCGATATAGTTTTTAGTATTTTTCTTTAAATTGTACACAATTTATAATCCAGCCAATACAGAAATAAACGTTTAAGAATCGAGTATATATTTTCTGAAAGCTTATAAATAGGGGTGTCGATTAAGCTCTCTTTGTCTGTCCATATGTCCGTGAAATTAACTTTTTGAAGCCCCCGACATCGCCTGGACCTGCGTGACATATTTAAATATTGAAAATATTTGGGAGTAGATCGGTATTGAAAATCAAAAAAATCGGTATATAAGAGATATGAGGAAAAAAACACGACCACACAACAACAACAACATACATATATGTATATACAAACGTGGTATACTGGTTAGAGTATACGTGGCATCGAATTCCAGCTGAGCCAAAAAAAAAATTTTTTATTTGTTATTTTAAATATTATTTATATTTTTGAATTTTTTTTATATATTTTTTTTTTATATATTTTTGAATTTTTTTTTATTTTTTTTTATTTTATATATTATTTATAATTTAATATTTTTTTTATATTTTTTTTATAATTTTTAAATATTTTTTTTTTTTAATTTTTTTTTAATTGTTTTTAATTATTATTATTTTTTTTTAAACATACATACATACGTTAATTTATAATTTTACAATGGGATGTTTTTATATATGTATGTACGTATTTCATATGGGATGAATGGTGATACAAACTACTGTTATTGCATGACTGCAAGTTGTGAAGGGTATATAAGATTCGGTACGGCCGAATATAGCACTATTACTGGTTTTTTTTTAATGTACTCAGAGTAAGTAAGTTATTTTTTTTTTTTTTAACTAAAAAATATTTCTTTGAAATAATTTATATGGCAAAGTAACGTTTGCTGGGTCAGCAGTAATAAATTTCAAAAGTGTTCTTGTTCATGTAGTGGCAAGTGCACAAAAGCCAATACCATTTATTATTTGAATTTCAATAAAGATAGAACAAAAGTAATTTCGCATAACAATCGTAATTATTGTTTAATAAAATTAGTTTTAAATGCATGAGGTTTATTTTTAATTGTTTTTTCTTATAGTTATTATAATCCATAGTTGGCTTATAAATTTATTTATATAAAACTGTTTCTTTTAAATTAAAAATATATTGTGGGAATAAGTATAGAATTAAAAAAAAAATATACAAAAATAAAAAGCACATACACACAAACACCCATTACATTGTCATCACAACAAGAACAACTACAAATAAAAAATAAATATTTATAGGTACGTACGTACAAACGTATTTAAAACAAAACAACTAAGTACATACATAGTTAATATCACAATGCAAATAACAAATTACTCCAAACAACAATAATGATATGAATCATCAGATACAGATACAGCAATAGCAACAAAAACTAAATTTAAAATTAGATTTATGTTTCTAATCACTAACTCTGCTCTTTTTCGTCCTTTCTATTATATTTTGTGGTTGGAATTATTTGCCAGATGCATTGATGAGATAAAAAACAACACCTAAAATGAATGAAATGCAAATAATGTTTGTTTGATTAAAAAAAAAAATAAATAAATCAATAAATATACGTATATTTATTGTAAATGTATATAAAACAGAAATTATTTATATTTTTTTGTAAATAATAAACCTGCAAAATAAAAAACAAAATGCATTAACAAAATGAAAATATGAGAATAAGAAAAATTAGTTGAATTAAACAAATATTTTTGTTTTGCAACGATTACAATGAAAATCAAATTGAAATGATAATGCTAAAAACAACAACAACAACAACTTTGTCTTGAAGAGTATGAAGCGCATTGCCAACAAATTAACGGAAATGAAGTGTTATAACGATTTTTTTTTTGCCGCCACGTAATGTTTGCAATTTAAATTCATTTCCGTTAATTATTGTTGAAGCAAATTAATAAATGCAATATTGTGTTGATTCTACTTGCCTATGAAACATTAATAATTATATTTTCAATTTATTTTCGGTTACACTTTTTTACATGTTTTTTTTTTCTCTTAAATTTTTAATTACCGGTATTTCCGTTGTTTTAACTTTTAACACTTTTGATTTAGATTTTTAATTGTATTTTATTTTTTTTTTATTTTGTCTTCTTTGTACATGTGTAAATATATTATTTTGTTTGTTTTTTAATGATTTATTTTATATACAATGTGTACACAGTCCTGTATTTTTTGTGTTTTATTTATTTTTTGTACATATATGTTTTATACCTTGTATACTCATAGGTGAATACAGTTGCCTCAAAGTCGATCTACTATTCAAGCGAGAATTCTCATATTACTTAATTCAAATTTATATCCCATGCTGTATGCTGGTAATTGTCTCATGGGTGTCATTCTGGCTTGATCAAGGTGCTGTACCAGCTCGTGTTTCATTGGGTAAGTTAACGGCAAGCACGACATTGTCGTCGTACAACTGCCAATATGACCACCAAGGTTGCTTGTGTCCACAAAAACACAACCACCCACACATTCACTACACTCCCTAGAATAAACTAATAACTTTTTACTACTTATACCCTACGTACGGTTTTTGTTTTGCGTGTACTCTCAAGCTCTCTAAGCAATAATATTATCTACACATAAACACAAACATGTATTGAAAAATTTTGTTTATTGAGAACAAAAGCTAATTAGGTTTGCTGGAGTGTAAGTACATCTAATGCATTCAGTTGCTGTTGTTAAAATAAGGACTAATTTTGTTTTGTAGCCTTTTTCCAACTACATATAAATAAAACTACACATACATAATTAACCGTTATTGATAAAAACACGTTTTTTTTTCCTCGAGTATTTATATATTCTGTTTAATTTTTCGCCATTAGGTGTTACTACTCTTCTAACAATGGCAACACAAACATCGGGTATAAATGCTTCTCTGCCGCCAGTATCGTACACAAAGGCCATTGATGTTTGGACTGGTGTGTGTTTGACGTTCGTATTTGGTGCCCTTCTCGAGTTCGCCTTGGTGAACTATGCGTCCCGCTCAGGTTTGAATAAAGCTAGTAATTGAGATTTTATATGCTTCTTATTAACTGTATTTAATTAATTAATATGTGTGTTTTTTTTATTATTATTGTTGTTTACTTTCACTATAAATCTTTTTTTTCAACGTATGTCTTACTAAAACACTCCACTTACTTACTTACTTACTTTTATATATAATATTGTATTGTATATAACATGTTCTTGTGTGTATGTATGTATAAGCAGACATGCCACATGTATATGTATTTATATGTATGTAAATGTAATACAATACTTTATTGTTTTTTTTTTTTTGGCAAACAGTATACAAAGAGATTTGGAAAACACCAGTCTAAAAATGTTTGCAAGACCAATCACTAATATTCACTTATAATTATTACTAACACACAGATATCAGAAACACTAACAAAAATATTGACAAAAAAAAAAACTAAATAAAATTGCTGTGTATATAAGTAAAATGTTGATAAGCTTAAAAATGACAATGGATATTTTCTAGACAAACAAGAAAAAAAGAAATTAAATAAAAACCATGACAGATTATGACAAATTACAACTGACCGAATTTCGATTAGTGTTAAAATGACAAAATTTTGCTTTCATCAATGTATTACATGCCAAAAGCTAAACATTAAAACATTTTATTTTTTTAACTTCCACTCAAGGACATTCAACAAGGGATTTAATTAAACATTAATACCGATGTATATTTCAACCAAACATAAATACATATAAAAACTTTATAAAACATTTCATTTTACAACATCATTTAAATACATATGTTTTATTAACACAAAATGAATTAATGTTAATGTATATAATATCATAGCACACATAATTGATTTGCAAAGAAAACAACTAAAATTTATTATGTACTAACATTTTTTCATTGATCTGCAAACCAGAGCAGGGTAAATGCGACAAATTTAAAAAAAAAAACAAAACTTTGAATATAAATCACAGGTCTGGTAATTGACAAAAAACAAACAAGCATTAATGTAAACATTGTGGACTGGTCAGCTTCTGCTTCTTTTCTATAATATTATTTCTATTCAGGTATCACAAAGGTATCAATATAATGGACCCAAGTGAGCTGCATAACAGCTGCCTGTTCTACCTACCTACCTAATGTAAACATAGACAAGCTTTTGAAATTATAATATCAAGGTATTTCACAATTTGTATTTCTTTTGTATTTGGAATTCCTCTCTTCCGATCCTACTTATTTTTTACCCGAATTTTACCGATTTTTTTACTGGAATAATAAAACTTTCACATTATTAAGGATATTTCATCTTAAAAATTGCAGTTGGTTTTTGAAACATTTGTGTATTAACTACAGAAACACCTGTTCTAGGTATTCGCTATAAAAAAATTATTTTTCTGTCATGTCTTGGACACTATAACTATTATTTGGTTAAAACTTCATATGCGCCATTTATGTGACAAGTTTTACTTAATCGAAGCATATAATTGGTACAGTGTAATACTTATAGGATAGAATTTAATATTAAAAAAAAGTATAACAATTTAAACCAAAATATTTTTATATGAAAATGTTTCCAAAATTTTATTGAGTTTAGAAAATACATTTCTCAACATTTTGATTCCGATGCCATCTTGGTTTTTTGCACTTTGTACTGATCAAGCCCTGAAACCACATACCAGGTCTGTTTTCAAAAGCAGGGCGTAAAAAATTTTCTATCATAAACCGATACCGCTCTCCATTTGATACGATTACAGCACTTCATCTTCATTCTCGAAGATGTAAGGCCCAATGACATTTTCAGATGTGATCCCACACCATACTGTACACCTAATGGGGTGCAATTGGCGTTGATGAATGGCTCTTGGATTTTAAGAACCCCAGAACCTATAGTTCTGCTTATTAACAAAGCCATTCAAATTAAAATGAGCTTCATCACTCATAATCAAATTTTTAATAAAGTTGATTTCATTTCTGGCCAACTCTTGAAATTTAACTGCAAAAATTAGCCGTTTCCGATGATCTGCGGGTTTTAATTCTCGCACCAATTGCACCTTATATAGGTATAACTGTAAATCTTTTTTTTTAAATGCGCCGTAGTGACGAACGAGACATTCCTAGCTGAGCAGAATGCCTTCTGGCAGATGTTTCAGGTGCTTCGTTAACACTTTGCTGTACTCGTTCAATATTTTCCGCAGTGCGACTTAAACGTGGTCTACCGGTTCGAGGCAAATCTGTTACGCTGCCATGTTGGTGATGACGATCAACTAAGCAACGAATCATTGCTTAAGAGGGCGAGATTCTGACGTTAAAATGTCGACGATATGCTCGTTGCGTTAAAATAATTGATCTCTGGTTTAAATAATAAAATTCTATTGTTTTGGTTCTCTGTTCAGTTGTGAACCTCTCCATTATAAATTCTCCAAGTGTTGTCTATATAATCTGAAAGAAAAAATAAAAAAAAATTAATAAACGAAAAAGTTATTAAACTTTTACACCCCTTGGTTTCTTTTGACCCACCCTGTATAATGTTAGATAGTTAAGGCTTGTCCGCATTACAGGACAGCAAAAATAGTTAGAAGTTTATTTGTTCCATTCTTCTTACAATTCACTGTGCTTTACCATATTATTGTAAAATTTCTGTTAATATCAATAACTACTTTTGAAATGCTACACATAAAAATCGCGCTTCTTCCCTTCTTTCGTAATCGTCCTATGTAGTGTAATCTACATATGTAAAAGAAACTCTTCATAATTAGTTATTATTAATTTGATTTTATTATTGGATTTTCTATTAAAAGAAATATTTCGCTTTTATGATACTTTTTGACGCATATAATTCACACTACCACCGTGATCTTATATTCAGAGTACTAGAAGTGATTAACATTAGTTTTGTAATAAAAAAAATAAAAATCATATGAATAGTATAACAAATATTTTAAAACTAAACTAAAACTTTAAAAAATCTACATCCCATCTCTGGTTTACATATTTTTGTCAATTTAAATTAAACATATTTATTTGTATAAATAATATTTAATTAAAAAAAAAAAAAAAAAAACAGAAAACTTTTGGTGAATTTTAACTAATACAGGTTTCTTTTATCTCCTTCTATTCTTATTTTGCAACGTTCTTCAACCAAATGTTTGTAAATAAAACAACAAATATTGCAACAATAACAATCGCAACAATATTACTACAATACTATGACTGCAACTACAAAAATAACAACAACAACAATAATAATAATAAATGTTATAAAAAACCAACATATGTAACAACACTTTTGCACACCACTGTATTGATTATAAAATGAAAATAAACAAAATGTCACATGTTCTTCAAAACATTTATTCACAAATCACTTTAATTATTTGTTATTATTTTCAAAAAAAATAATTTTTGTAAAAAATCGGATTTACTTTGAAATTGTTTATATTTTTTTGGTTTTTTTTTTGCAAAACTTTATTTGTTTTTGTGTTTCTTCTCTTAATAAACTTAAAACTTATGTGAAATATGGTGTGATGTTAATTGTACATTAATTATTGTTTCTGCCTGTAAATATTGTCGCTGAACAAAACAAAAAAAATCCTGGCCACAAAACCTTCTAACAAAATTATTATTTTGATTTTAATACGAATACATAAATATTTTGTGTTGGCGCACCATTTGTTTTTATAATTTTTCAATTAAATTGTTTTTGTTTTACTTAAAAAAATCGTTTAAAATTTTTTGTTCATATTTTGTAAATTCTAATATACTTGTGTGTGTGTGATTTTGTTTTGTGTAAAAAACATGTACATGTACTAACAATATCTGCGTAAATTAAAAACAACATCAACTTTCGTTCTTTAACTACTACAAATACAACTTTATCTAACATCAATTGTTATTGTTTTCTACCACTACCACTGCTACTTCTGATCTACTCTACTGTCAATGTTACAACTTTATTTGCTTATTTTTTGTGTTGTTGTGTGAACATTTTTTGACTCATTAACTCAAACACAATCAAACAAACTATCAATCAATCAATCAATCAACAAAAAACAAAATTCCAATTTGTTGTGGAACAAATAAATTCTTGTCAAACATTTTCTACCACATGCAACATATACGGATCGGGCCGCAGACATGCACAAGGAAAACATGAAAAAGAAACGACGTGATTTAGAGCAGGCCAGTATAGATGCTGCTTCAGACTTATTGGATACAGACAGTAACGCAACATTTGCAATGGTATATATTGATTACTTACATGAATTTGTTTTGCTTAAAATTTCGCTTTCACTTTGTTAAAAGTTTCTAAATATTTAAAATTATTTTTTTTTACTTTTGAATTTTGTTTAAGTTACAGATTGAAATTAATACGTTTTTTTTTATTTTAACATGATGCGCTGCATTCAACATATGTACAAATGTATATCGTTAGTTTTGAAAACTACAAAATAGCCCCTTCTAAATTTTATATAAATTTTTAATTTTTTTTTATCGATTTGTTATAGATTAATAATAAAAGCTCTTAAATGAAACTGTAAATTTAATATTTTAGTTAAAGATCCATCAAACTAATTAAATCAGGCTTTATAGTAGTCCACAGCTTAAGGTCGACTTGTAGTAATAAATGTATTTTTTATTGACTTTAAATCTATGTATATACATATGTTGAATAATACAAAGTCATATTTACTAACAGATATTTATCGAAAATGATCCAAAACTATTTAAAACATGACGAATCTTTTTCCTTTAATTTTTTTTTATCAAAATTTTGTTTAAACATCTTTATCATCATGTCGCTTGCTAATCATTATCATATGACAAATACAAAACCAAACACTGAACTTAATGACAAAACAACACACATCAACATCGCATCCATACAAACTTAGAAACCTTTGGTACGTCATCCGGGTGATCCATTGGCATTGGAAAAGTTGAGACAATGTGAAGTTCATATGCAGCCACCAAAACGTCCAAACTGCTGTAAGACTTGGCTGTCAAAGTTCCCCACAAGGTAAATATTCAAAAACATGTAGAGCATGAGCAACATGCACACAAACACGCGCTAACACCCATGCAAACAAGAAACTATGTTTCCTTCTTCTTGCATGTGTGTGTGTTTAATTTTTGACGCGTGCTTGCGTGAGTATGCGAATATATTGTTTTTGTTGTTCGCTTTCTATTTCCTTTCTTTTATCTTTTTGGATTTCCTTTTTGATGTTGTGATTTGTGCATTGCTTTTGACATTTAATTTCTTGGCTTTAATGTTGAACAAATATTACTTTACTCGTTTAATCGTTTTCTTTTTAACCTCAAAGTTAATATAAATATAAATACAATATAACCTACAAAATAATTGGGTAAAAGTTTAATTTATTTCTGTATTTCAAAATGATTACTTTATGATTAAAGTTCAAATTAAAATTAATGATGACTATTCTTTGATATTTCATTTAATGGTTTAATGCTTGCTGTTATGTTTTTATTCCTTTTAAAATGAAATGTTGAAACTCAATTTGTTTGTTTTAAATAAGTTTTTTTTTTTTTTTTTAATTTATAATTGCATACATTTTATTATTTATTTATTTATTTTTTTTTATATTTTTTCTTTGTCTTGTAGTTCAAATCTAATATGTTTTAACGTTTTTGATTGTAATAATTTGTTTACCTTTTGTATGCTTCGTAGTGGTGGTGTTTAATAAAGGAATATTAATATTTTTTTGTTTAATACACCCAACATTAAATTAAATGGTACCTTTAATTACAAAAAAATAAAAAAAAACACATGTTCTTAATATCATCTACATATAATGTTGAACAAAGTTGAAGACAATACATTGTGGAAGTTTTTTATATTCTCCACAGTGAGTGTAAGTAAGGGTATAAATAGGTTTCACATTCCGTGTAAAATTTCTACAATTTTCATTTCCGACCCCAGAAAGTACATATTTATATTTTATATACACTGGTTGGCCTAAATAAGACCTAGTGATGTTAAACACGTATAACTTTAGTAATAACGTTTTTTTTAAATAATTTATTTTTAAATGTTAAATACATTTTATGGAAATTTAACGTGACTATGTGTGAAATATGACATCAGACAAATGACCACCATTTTGCTCGATACAAGCATTGGCTCTTTTTAGCGGAATTTGCATTACACGGCGTAATGTTTCTGGTTGAAGACGTCGTATTTTGTCTCGAATATTCTGCTTGAGTTGTCCAAGTATCTGTGGTTTGTAAACATACACTTTGCCTTTTAACTAATTCCATAAATTATATCGGGCGCAGTTAAATTTGGTGAACGAGGAGGATAAGGGAAATCTGAATTTTTTGAAATTATGCGTTCAACAAAAATTTCACGCAGCATGTCCATAGTATGCGCAGTGGCTCCATCTTGTTGAAACCACAAATTAGAATGTTGCCCACCATTGGCCGCAAAAAGTTGTCGATTATTGTTCTGTAAGAAGCCCCGAGGACCGTTTCTGGCGTTTCATTCTTATTCTCAAAGAAATATGGGACGATGACTTTTGTGGCCATAACGCCGCACCAAACAGTACATCTGATTGGGTGTGGCCAATGCTGATGTATTGCTCTTGGATTTTCGGTGCCCCACAACCTACACTTCTGTTTATTCATATCAGCACTTTAATGGAAATGCGCTTCATCCGTCATCAAAAGATTATTCAAAAAATCATTTTGTGTGGCTAATTGTGTAAAGCGAATAACGTATTGTAATCATTGTTGGAGGTCTTGCGGTAGAATCTGTTGCACAATTTGAAAAAGTTTTTGGATACATTTTAAGATCCAACTTTAAAATTCTCTGTAATCTTGTTCTGGGTATACTTAATTAGCCGGAACGGCGACGAGTTGAGACAGATGGATCATTTGCAACACTCTGCTGCACAGCTTCCACGTTGTCTTCAGTACGAATATTTCGTTGAGCACCTCTTCCTGGACGCTCGGCAACTGAACCCAGTTCCTCAAAACGGCGAACTAAACTTGTAATCATTAAAGATGTGGGCGCTGATCTTACGTTCAAAAACGGCGATAATTACGCTGCGTCAGAGCAATTGATCGTTGAGAAGAATAATATAAATAGATAATTTTAATGCGTTGTTGTTGACTGTACGTACTCATTTTTAATTTCCAGGAGTTCATTTATAATCTGCAAAACGAAAAAATAAATTATGTTAAAAAATAAAAACGTTATTTGTGTTTCACATCGGCTGGTCTTAATTGGGCCACCCGGTATATACGTAAATATTGACTAAAATCTTATGAACTGGGGAGTCAATTAAGTACTGTCCGTCTGTCCGTGTGCTGAAATCAACTTTTTGAAGCCCCCAGACATTTTCAAGACCCGTGTAAGAAATATTCGGGAGTAGATCGTTACTGAAAATCAGAAAAAAACGCTCTATAAACAACTGAGATATGATGAAAAAACCTAGACCACCTCGTCTTTCCACACCATATAAACTGGATAAATGTAGATTCGAATCCAATTTAAGACAGACAATTTTTTTATTAGTTTTATTTTTTTCTAATTTTTAATTTTTTTTAAACATGCATACATAAACTTTATTTATAATTTTACAATTGCATGTTGTTAATCGGATAAAGTCATTATAAAGATAATGAAACATATATGTATGTATGTATGTGAGTATTTCATATTAATAAAATGAATGGTGTTACAAATAATTGTTATTGCATGACTACACGTTGTGAAGGGTACATATGATTCGGCAATGCCGAACATAACATTCTTACTTGTTTTTGTAGGGCTTATCTTAAAAACTAAATAAATTAAAAAAGCCGAGTGCAAACATCAACTCAGCACTACAAATTATCTTAGAGGCAACTGTCGAAGACTTGTGTAATGGACTAAGTATATAACTTTTAAATTACTCATATGTATGGAATAGAAATGAATAAGACACATTTTAATTTATTCCGTATTATTTGCAACTTGCACAATTTTTCGCTCTCGAGTAAATAATGTTTTTGCTAAACGAATAATCGGTAAAAATGTAATAAAACATTAAATAATAGATAGACAGATAATTTTTGGGAGTTAAGAACTTTCAAGAAAAGCGCCCATAAATTTTATGGCATTTAATTTCTAATATATGTCCTCCGCAGTTACGCCTGGCAGTCCAATTTTACACCACTTTGAAGAGCATTATGCGTCAATAGTTCACCGCACGTTGTCTTCTAAATGATCAATCATTGCTGAAAGATGGCAAGCCATACGAATGAGGTGACCAATTTACAGACCCGTTTCTTGAGATAATTCAGATTCCAAACGATCGGCTCCACGAAGTAATGGTTTTACGCGCTGCATGGCATGTTGCGCCATTTTGTTGCAACTATTTTTACTGCAATTTATTTTCAATAATGTAAGAAATAAAAATAAATACAAATCACGGGACTGAGTTGCAAAGACAAGCAACCGATCGATAAATTCGAGTGCTCTGTCACACTTGCATTTAATGGCACTCGCGGTCGTATTACCCACTCAATTGGCGAACAGAGCACTAAATTTTCCAAAGTATACTAAAAAAACATTAGAGGAAGTTCTGTAGGTTTAATAAACACCCCTTACGTAATAATACGTAATACATACGTTGAAACTTTATGGCTAGACAGACTACTTAATACTACATTTACACCTACACAAAATCTAGTACTTAAGGAATTTTGAGCGAAATCTACCAGATTTCCCATACAAAACGAAATCTACTTCCCACTAGATCTTGGCAAAATCTACTTAAAATCTAGTACTACTTCTTGATGCAACTGTGGTTTTAATTAAATTGTAATAAAATATACTACGCTGCACACAGAAAAATTCAATCAAAATATATAAGGTGGTTGCAATTGCACAAGTACTTTATTGTTTACATTTTTTTTTTATATGGATTTTGAATTTTGGAGAAGTAGAGCATAGAGAGCCTCTTAGACCACCTTGTAAATAAATATATTGTTTTTAAAACGAAATCTTGCAAAATGTCAAAAAACAGTGGTATAAACGATATAGATTTTAATAAAGATTTTAAATCAAATCTACTAGATTTCGCTCAGGTGTAAATGTAGTATAACCAAATTTTCATAGCGTGTTACCAATTATCTGAAAGAAATAAGAGGCTTATATTTTTTGTAAATTTTTGGGGCCACACCTAACTATATACTTATGTATTACTGCATATCTGGGGAATCAAAAAGCGAGAGATGAGTTTTATTGTAATTGTGCATAATTATTCGAACAGTGGACATGGCTCCATACATGCAGCACAACTGTTGTTATTTGTACATTTAGTTACTTTACCGTGATGCCGATAATCTTAATATTTTTTTAAAGTAACTTACTATTAAAATAGTTTTTATGATCAATCAAAACGAATGAGTAACATTTGCCATGCCAACTTTCATACAATGCAACTATTTACTAGTGCACGTCTGAAGAATTATAGAAAAAAAGAATCTTTAAAGCTAATATAAATTACTTCCTAATAAATGTCCATAGTCCAGTAGAAAATGAAAGGTGAATGAATGGATTGTGAGCGTGGTTTAAATGTATACTTTTTTATATCTGCACAACGGTGATAAACACCAACAGATGGCGCAGTAGTCAAATTTGGGGCAAACTTATTTATCATCTTTCATTGTCACAGAAAAAGTGTATTTAGGAAATCCAGGTGAATTTTATGTGATATTGCAAATTCACTCGGCTATAGCGTCTTTCAAATAATACCTTACGGAATAACGGAATCAAATATTCAATCCATTTAAAATATCACACACAAGTGTTTCAAATAAATATGTATAACAATTGGGTGACACCTTACATACATACATCTTGTTAATTATATTTGAACATCAATTTACCATCCTTGGAAAACCCTGTAAAAATTAAATTAGAAAAAAGAAAAGTTTATGACATCAGACTTTTATAATAAAGAACTTTATCCGATTTGTTGGGTGGTAGCTGGTAAGTAAATGTTTTTTGTTGGGTGTATTATTTTGATGTGTCTTTGAATATTTTTTCAATTCTTTTCGTTTACGTTGATACTTTTATATATTTTTAAACTTAAAACAAACAAATTATTATTATTTATTTAAATGAATTGTTAAATCTTGTTACTCGTTACTCTTTACTATTTTAATAATTTTATTAAACTAAATGTTATGAGAAATTTTGTAGTAAAAAATAAGACGTTATTACTCCACACAATCAATAAAATCAAAAAGACAATCTAAAAAATGGTAATTAATCTGTATATGCCTTAAATATTTATTCAAGACAATGTTCTAGATCAAAGAGGATCGATGTTATTTCACGAATAACATTTCCCCTGGTGTTCGCCTTATTCAATCTGGTCTACTGGAGCACCTATCTATTCCGTGAAGAGGAGGATGAGTAAATGCCAAAATAAAATACATTTTAATTCTAAGAGCAGAACCTAAAGATTTTACTAATCAATTTTATAAATTTCTTCTTTTTTTACGTTTACTTTTTTTTTTACATATTTGTACTATTTTACGTTTATCGTTTACTTTTCCGTTTTCACTTTCACTTCTCTTGACGATGTTTACAATACGATTTGTTGAAAATAAAACGAAAAAAAAAAAATAACTCAAACGAAACCAACAAAACATTTTCTACGTTCAATTCAAAATCAAAAAAAAACCTAAAGGGCTTTCTAAACGCTTTATGTGAAAGATGATGAGGAATGGCTATGTAGAATTCTATCGAATAAATATCTCCTACAAAATGCAAATAGGAAAAAAAGTGAATTAGAAAAGACAAAAAAGTCACAAATTTAACCTTAAACCCTGCCCCTTTTTAAAAGCAAAATTCAAATTATGAATAAAAGTGTGATTTGTTATATAGAGAATAAATTTATTATCCAAGAAATAAAATGTGAGCCAAGAATGTTATATATAGTTAAAAATGTATGAGTATTAAGCTAGAAACAACAGACAGTAACCAAACTATGATGTAGTTAACAAATTTAAGAAGTAGTTAATATTATTAAGATAAATTAATCCATCATCACAAGCAACCAGTCAACCAAACCCATTAAATATCGGACAGAAGTACAGACAGACAGAAAGACATACTTATATACACATAGACAATTTCATACAGTAAAGAGCAAATAAAATGTGTGCCGACCACTTTATCAGTTTCTAAACCAGACATACAACTTTTTCATTCTCAGAATATTTTGTATAATTTAATAGAACAAATTACTAACACAATGAAAAACTGTATGCTCGTATCCATTCGGTTTTCTTTATTCAACTTTTTTATTACAACACATACAAAAGTAATTGATTGTAGCTAGATGTGTATTTTGTTCAAAATATATTTTGTGATTTCATTCAAAAGGTGTGCTATCATGTCCTATTGTCTTAATGTCATAATTACCAAAAATCTGAGCCATTTTAAAGATTTTAAAAACTAAAGGAATAAGCGAACAGCACACCTTGTGACATAATGAATTAATTTATTTAAGGTTGGCTGAAAAGGTCTTTACTATTTTCAACAGCATATTTACATATATTTTCTATCAAATTTTTAATTAAATTACTAAGCCAAATGTCAAAACAGCTGGTCCAAAGAAATTTTTCTCATGATAAACACAATAAATCCTAAAATTTGGGTTAGACTTAAACGTTTTCAACCTATTGCTTATTACAAAAATTGTTCGAAAAGGCTTCTTACTTAAATTTGTTTACCACTTACTTCCCCAGTGTAACTCTATTTCAATAGTATGTATTGGTAAGCATATATTAGATATTTTTGGCAATTCAGCAAGAGTTGATGGGTTACATCACATATTTGGTGTCAACTACATCCAAAACAAATTGTTTTGAGAACAGCATCTCGAAGTTTTGTAAGTGTTTTCGTGTTCGTGTTTGTGTTCGCTGCTGCGATCTTATTAAATTCGTTTGGAAAATATAAAGGCAAAATTAGTCATCAAGCAGTCTTGATTCGCCACCTGACTATTTTGTTCATTACGTTGTTTAAGCTGTCAACTCTCTTCTCTCATTTATTTCAAATGTCACAGTTCATATATAAAAAATATAAACAAAAAATTTCTCTCTGAATTGAGATTACCTCACGGATAAATTTGCCTTGTAAAATATAATTTTTTTGAACTTGTCAATCGCAATAAAGCATAACATAGATTGACATTGCTTATCATGGACACCAAACCAATATAGGTAATTCTCGACATGTATTAAAATAAATCCTGGTAAATGAGATGGTTTGCATGTACAATATAAAATTTGTGTAGAAGAACGTGTTTTCGAGCAAAACAAGAATACATCCTAAAACAGTTAAGGCTTATTCTTGCTCGGTTAGGAAGAGGCTGTAAACAAAAATTGCTTACAAAAATTTACCACAATGATATGTAGGATTTTTGTTTTTCAATCTTAACGTAATAAAAAAAGTTTTATATAAAAATCAATTCTCAAATAAATATGTACGTCAAATAGTCATTTCATTTACAAAAAAAAAATCTTAACTATTACCACATCAGCATTTTAATATACATAGAAAAAACTGAATGAATTCGACCTTTTTCTCCTTGGCAACTGATGATATTTAAAAAAAAAAAATTAATTATTTTGTTTGAAAACATTGTAATCTAAAAATATTTTGACATTTACTTTAAAATTGTGTAAGACATGCATTCGATCTTGCTTCGCACTGTACATATAGGCCGACATCGTTGATTCATAATTATTTATATATATATAATTGTAAGTAAAATTAGATACACATCTTATATACATATTTGTATTTACAATATTATTCAAATTTTTATTCATGCAAATGTGGTCACATACATATGTTGGCAAGAACTTTAAACTAATTACAGTCTTAGTATATGTTTTCTGTTACTACGCCGCCTTCGAATTCTTTTACAATTATGAAATAAAATCTTTGACGCAAAGAATTTTGGAATTTAAATAAAAATTATTAAAACAATTAACTATTTTATCATAAGTCTGTGATAGGTGCAACTCGTTAGGTTCTCGAGCTCGTTTAAAAATCGAAAATACAAGTTTATTTTACTTTTTAAAATTTTAATTTACATTTGATTATTTAGATGGAAAAAAACCTTTAAAAATATGAACTGAATATACTCTTAACTAGAATCACACTTTATCTTTAACATATTTGCAAAAAACAAATTTTTGTTTGATAAACGTTGAATCAATTTTTTTTTGCAAATAATTAACTCACTGAAACAAATACGACCGTCTGCAAAAAACCACAGTAAAGCTTTACAAACCATTGTTGAGCAAAAAACTCTTAAAATTTTTAAAGCATATATAACCACGTGTGTACTTAAGATCTACTCTAAGGAGATCTTTTCTTCTTTTTTCTGTTATTTACGTTTTGTAAAGTCAAATGTTATGAAAAGAAATATATGGTGTCTATTTGCTCAACTTAAAATGTAAACCTACATTGAATTTAATCAGAAAATCGCGGAAAATAATGAATAAGTAACAAATAAACTTGAAAAAAAAAATTAAATATATGTTTTGTGTTGTGATTTTCAGTAATTTATGTATATACAATCGAAACGAATTAAAAAAGGTTTGTTATTCGAATACTGACTTCTGCCCTCAAAACAAATATCGTTGATTCTTTTGAATTTAAATTCAGTGCCACCTCACTTAACGCAACCCTCGATAAGCGCAACACCTCGATTATTGCAACTCGTAAATTGTTTTCATTGTTGACTCAGTTAACGCAACTTTAGAAAAAAAACCTCAGTTATCGCAATTTTTCCCCAAAATGATCAATATGTCATTTTTATTTATATTTTTTTATTTAGATTTTCTAGCTTTAGATTTACCGCTATTCCAAGAATACTGAAATATGCGTGTTGCACTTGTTTTTTGTAGATGTGTACTCAGTTGAAAGAATCTCTTTTCGAGAAAGTTTGCCCTCTTTACATACATTGAATAAAATGCCGGTGATTACAAAATTTTTAAAACTTTCAAATAAACAAAAAAGTAATATTCGTAATAAGCTTGAAAGGGGCATATCTGTAAAAGTGATTTGCGATGGATAAAAAATGCACAAATCAACAATATCTAAAATTAAAAAAAATTAAGGTGCATTCAAAAAATTCATTGCAAATGCTGAATTTGGACCAAGCAAGCGTGTTACGATAAGAGCTTGTGAATATCCAAAAATGGAAAAGGATTTTTACAATTGATTTATAAAGCCATATTAAACCTTATTAAATTAAAAATTTAAGAGACGCGTTTATCGCAACAACCTCAGTTTTCGTAACGGCCAAAAACACTTAAAGTAAATAAATCATTTCATGTAAAAAATCTGTTTACAGACGAATTAACGGTTTTGGTGTATCTTTAAAATTTAAACGGCAAAAAAAAAAAATTATGATATTTAGGGTATAAAAACTAAACACTTCTTAAAACATACGTAAGATAAAAAAAACTTCTTAATAAGAGCTAATTAGCCTGACGACCCTTATCACAATGTATGATTATCTTAATTTAACAAGAACATAAACAAACCTCCACTATCGTTAACAAAAACTATTTAATCAACCTGTGGTTACTTTTTTGCGATTTCCTCACTATATTTCGGTTACTTAATCAGATCATACTATACAATAATACTACTTTTTTCTGTTTCCGAAAAAATCATGCAAGGTTATAAAAATTTTGAAAAAAAAATCATCAAGAAAATTGTTAAAGAATTTTGTTTAAAAAAAATCACAATTTATGAGTAAAATAATGTATATACATAAAATTGTATGTTCTATCTTAGTAGCCTCTTGAAATTTAAAAAAAATTGTACCTACAACATATTTTTTGAATTCATTTTTCCGTTTTCTATTTTACCATCTTAACCGAGATATTTTGTTCGGTTAAATTTAACAGCAATTTTAGTAACATCGTTAACCGCATTATGTGAAATTAATTTTCAAGTTATAATCGTGCAGTGTGTAAACGGCTTTACATTTAAAGCTTATGTTAAATCATAATCGTACATTGTGAAAGGCAATGTTACATTCTTTATCAAATAACTTGCATTTAAATTTACATTCGTAGTCTTTTTCATATGGCTGTGCAGGCATTTTCACGATGACTTTATTGCAATTATTATGCAATTATGTCACGACACTCTGCTAACGCATCAAACTGATAACTGTAGAAAAGAAAGAGGGCTAAACAAAAAGGCACGTTCGAGGCGAATTCAATATCAAGTGATAACATCCCTGCAACAAACACAAAAATACCCGGAGAATGTCAAAACACAAAAAACAAAGTTTTGTTTACTTTTAATTAAAATTTTATTTTATAAATTTACGCGAAAAGTTTTAAAATAATTAAGTATTTTTAATTTATTACATAAATTTGAGCTAGTTTATATCACATATTTGTGTCCTTTTAAACATTTCTCACAATTTTCACAACTTTAAATCACTAGGACAAGCACAACGGAAATTTTGCATTTTCTGTATTAAAAACATTAAAAATGTTGTTTATTCAAATTATAAATTGTATTTTACTTATTTCCCAATAAGTTATTGCACAAATATTTTTAAAAATTTTTCCCACAAATTTTACCATTTTATAAAAAATTTCAACCAACGCACATACAAATTAATTTAAATGTAAACAAACTTTGACATTGTGCCGTAAAAATAAAACGAACAAAAAACAGTCAGCTGATATTGAATTCGCCTTGGGCACGTTTTTTGTTTTTGGTGACATTTTTCTGTATTCTCCTCTTTACACTCATTTATGGGTTTCGTATTACGAATATTCTTGTTCTTTTTTTTAAGTGTCAAATAAAAATCTACTAAAAACAATAAAAATTAAAAAATAAAGTTAAAATTTTTTTTAAGTAAAAGATTTAATAATATTTATTTGGTTGTTGGGTTTAAGCTGGTTTATATGCATTTTACTGGTGCTTATGCCAGATCATCCAAAAAAATAAATATTATCGAAAAATTATGGGAGCATATCCCGAATAATTTAGTAAATTTAGTAAATTTTGAGAAATTTTTTGGCAGCAGCTTTAAAAGAGAATTGCAAAATGTCATGACATTGAAAGTCATCGTTAATAATAATTTCAAAAGTTTAATTAGAAATTGGTAGTATTTAGTACTTTTTTATTTATTTTTTTTATAGTTGATCAGTGAGTTAAGTGTTTGCAAAACATTATTATTTGTAATTAATCAGGCGTAAGAAACACACAACAGACTTCTTATTAAAAGTGTCTCCTTAAAGTTCCAAAATTGTGTACCTACCGTTTACACAAAATAATTGTCTACTAGTAACAACAATTTATTTGACCACTTATCAGTGTATATGTATGTATGTATAAAATACATACATATGTATGTATGTATGTATGCATGTTATTTCTTTTAAGTATTTAGTTTTTAATAACGTTTTTAATACAGAATATCAACATAAGTAAAGAAATAAAAATTTAAATCATTAAAATTTAAAATAATAATAAAAGAACGTAGTCTTAAGGCATGTTTATCAAAAACATAAAAATATGACTTTAAAATAAAATTGAAAAGAAAAACCTATAGATAAAATAAATAAAATTGTATGTTTATTTTGAGCTTAAGATATTCTTATTGTTGTCTACACTTTGTGTTTTTTGTTTTGTTTTTAGTTTTGTTTTTTCTGTTGTCGTCTCATAACTAAATGTACTTAAAACAAAAAAAGTCTTTTCTGTTAATTTTACTTAAAAATAAAATACAATTTAACATCTACAAGTTGTTTTTATAATTTTGTTGCAAATTGTGTGTTGTAAATAATTTTGAAATAAAAAAAAATAAAAATAAAAACAAATTAATCAAAATAACTGTGAGCTATCTTTGACTTTCGTTTTGTTGTTTGTGTTCTAGTTTCTTATGTTTAAATGTAAATCTACTTATTTTGTTGTAACATTTAATACTTTAAATAAATTGGAATATTTGTTTTTATAAAAACAAAAAACATATGATATAAAAAAACTGAGTTTTGTATTTTATTTCTCATGAACAAGATCGTACTAACAAAACAATTCATAATTTGCTTGATTTCTGTACAAAAACATTAACTGAAGCTATGTTCACATTAGGCATATATTTGCCCAAAAACAATTTTTGATAAATATTTATTTGATTGAATTTGATTTTTTCATACCAAATATAGTCAAAAATTAGAGTGAACTAATTTTTGCAGAGCGATTTCACTATACCCAGGTTGTTCACTAAATAAATCAAGGTTGAATTTTTATTTATTTAAAAAACTAATTTATTTATTTAAAATGCATTTATAGGTTATAAATTTTATTTAATTCCACGTAATACTAAATTTTAAATTTATAACTGAAAAAAATAAAAAATTAATTTTGAGATACGACCTTAATGGAACATGCGCGCAAACTTAAATAAATTAACACTTCATAGAATGCGTATTTGTGAGAGCAACTTGTCAACTTAAGGAGCTAATACACGGCATGTTTTTTACATCTGACTTGTCAAATTCTCCACTGCTAATACAAACATGTCGTGTGTTACCTTTAAAACATTACTTCTGTAAAAAAACATGTGTTGAGACATCTGATATAATTTCAATTAGAGCGCGCTCTATTTTCTTCTGTCAAAACATGTGACATCAGCCGTTGGGAGAAATATCTGCTGCTGCAAAGCAGTCAGTATAAAAGTACAATTTTGACAGACATGTAGATTTACATATGTCTCACAAATTTTATAGTCAGATGTAAAAAACATGCCGTGTATTATAGCCTTTACTCTAAAAGAATCTTAACTTTACCGTTATTTTATGTTCTCTTTTATTTTTATAAATTTTTTTATTCTTTTTCTCCTTTGCCAAACCTTAAAACTCACTATAAAGTATGTTCACTCTATTGAGGTTCATGAGTGTACACCACGGATGGAAATCATGGTACAATTCTACTTTTTATGGTACAATTTTGACCTTGTTGGTGCCGTGGTACTACCGCGAGCTACTTGGTACAATTTAAAAATTTGTCCATGTTCTCTTTAATCTTGCTTGTGTGTGTTTTATTTTATTCTGTCAGCTTCTCTGTTTTTGTTGCAATGCTGTTGTCAAAGCGAATTCATGTACCAGGTGGTGTCAAGTCTGCAAGAACAAAATTTGCCTAGTACTTTCACCTGTTAATTTGGCACCACCTGGTACATGAATTCGGCTTGGCTGTTGTTATATGTATTTAATTATACTTATGATTCGTAAGCATGTAAGGTGGACTTTAAAAATGAAGTACTAAAATGGTTCGATAAGCTTACTCCTGAAAAAGTTTTTATGGAAGAAACAAATTCAATAGTACCTCTTCTGGTGAAAATGTTTCCACACGAACAAACAAACTTTGAAGCAATAAATAATCAGTACAGAGCTCCAGCCGATGTGATTGAACTTAGATCACACAAAGATTCAAATATTTTCTATTTTTGGTCTAAAGTTTCACAGATTAAAAATGAATTAAATGAGTTCATGTTCTCAGATATTTCAAGAATTGTAAGAGGTATTCTGTCTATTTCACATTCATCGGCCAACGTCGAACGAGTATTTTATTTTCAAAAGTTAACTACAATAATGAAAAGAAAAAGAATACACGTTTGTTTTAATTTTAAAATGACAGAAAATTTATTATCAAAAAGTATTTAATAAATACAATTTCTTAAATAACCGAATGTAATATTTAAAATTTTTTATTGTCTACTAGATTTTTATACACATTTTTGTTAAGTTTATGTTTTTATTAAAAAATATTAAAAAATGGTACCGTCATGGCCTAAAAAGTACATTTTGTTTTCATACTTGGTACAAAATCATAAAAGCCATTTTTCTTCCCTGGTGTACACTCTACAGAGTAGTCAATGTAAACATTCTGGTGTTCACTCTAACGAGGTATTCATAGTATCGGCGGTTCACTCTACCCAGACAGCACTGTATATCAATGAACTAATATTGCAATTATGTAGTTTACATATGGAAAGTTTTTAATATAAAAAAAATATTTTTTTATCTGAGAGAAAATAAATACATTAAGGGTCATTAATACAAGTTGGAAGGATTTTATCGGACAGATAAACAGTTATCCATTATAACAACTTCACTTTAATCTAAATTGAGCAGTGAGTTGAAGACAAGTTAATTCAACCTGGTAAAGGTTAAAGTAAAGTTGTAATAATGTTTAACAAAATCCTACCTTAAACTAATGCCAACTTGTAAAAATGGTTCTTAGTGGTTTATTTTATCAAATATTTGTCTAATGTGAATATGTCTATAAACAAAGCAAAAATATTAAACTGATGTGACAGTTGGAAAATAAAATTTTGCTCTCATTCACAAAACTTAACTGGTGGGTACTGCTGATAAAAATTTCAGAATTTAATTTTCTTATTTTTCCATATTTAATACCGTCAAATAATCCTTAAATATCTTTCTAAATATCTACTTCAATATAGTATGTAACTCTGTGCTTTTGTAAGCTTTAACATTGTTCGGATTTTTATTTTCAAACTTAACCTTTTCACAATATCGTTTGCTTTCTTTTTTATTTGTGTGTCATTGTTGTTGTTTCGGAATTTATTAACAATTTCAATTTATTTCCATTGTTTAACTCTTTCAATTATTATTTATCTCTTTATGTGTATGTATTTATAAATATGTAAATGTTTTTCAATCCGTTTTTAAATAATTTCACTATTTTAAACTACATATTTTCAATATATATTGTAATGACTATTATTATTAAAAAAAACGTTATATAATAGATCGTATAGTTTTATTACTTATATAATAATAGTAGTAGTTAGGATTAAATTTTTTTAGCACCCTTAACAAAATTCTTAACGTTTTTATTATTGGTTGTTTTAAGAACGGTTTTAAGAATTTATTTTTCAACTTATTATTATGACACAGAACTTTAAAAGTTATTAGGAAAATTTTATTAAAGCATTTTCTATGTAGTATACATTTACATTTATTGTACCATTATTTGTTGTACTTGTATGTAGTTTTTAATTTAATTTTTCACTAATTTATTTGAACATAAAAATTTTTTTTTATGTAACGAGGAGTTATTCCATATTGGGAATACATCTTAAATAATCTGGTGTCCAAAAATGAAAAGTTTTCACAGGTAAATATTCAGATGAAATGTACCACGAAGCTTTACTATTAATTAGTTCATATTAAAATATTCTCAGACAAGTTCATAATAGACGATCAATTAATGACAATGTGTTAACGAAAGTGTACTAAGAAGGCTATTGCTAAAGGCCATGACTGACTATCCTACAAAGTCGTGCGATTATGTCAAATAAAAATCTGATAGTTTTCTGTCCTACATAAAAAAAATCGCAACAAAATGTGTTATTGGATGCCACACTGTCATACTTGCTTACAAAAATCAACTCTGATCGCACAGAAACTACTATTTTATGAAAATCCAAAAGATTATTAAATCGGACACACTTGTCAAAAAATCTGTCACACACTTTTTGTCCACACTATCACACTTTCTGAACACACATACAATTTTTGACATATCGAACGACTAAATCTGATAGTCAGTCATGGCCTTAAACAAATTTTTTAATAAATATTGTGCCTAGGAGTGATTCAGATATGATAACGGTTTATGTATTTTAAGAATGAAC
The DNA here is from genome assembly GCA_941918925.1 of Phyto melanocephala. Classification (NCBI taxonomy): domain Eukaryota; kingdom Metazoa; phylum Arthropoda; class Insecta; order Diptera; family Rhinophoridae; genus Phyto; species Phyto melanocephala. The sequence goes on from OW799233.1 coordinate 54,057,072, forward strand.
TCTGTTTGTTCGCTTATGGATATAATTTCATTGTGATAAAACAATTTTTGATGACCAACAATTAGATATTCTGAATTTTTTTTTCCATATTAAGTGGTCGTTTTTTAAGCAAAATATAAGCGCCACGGCGGACCGATCGCTAGTCGCGACTACGCATTCGATTTTGGCCAGAGAAGCGGATGATCTTTTTTGCAACTCGTCGTTTGTAAATTAATGTGTTCTTTAGGTATAGGGTTTTTATATCACATAGAACACAATAATTTACGAACGACGAACTGGCATACCACCATCATTCCGTTTGGTCAATTGATCTAGATCAATAGGCAATAAGCATATCATGCTATTAAATAATTTTAAATTATAAAACATAAATCATTTGTAAAACTAGTGAGTGTCATCAACCGTTGTCAGCAAGAGTCCTTCGAATCATAAATACAGCAAATACTGTTGTGTATTTAAACGAACTAAAATTGACATGTTAATATAAAAAAAAAACACAAATATCTTATACCACTCACAAGCTCAATAGGGATGTTAATTTAATTAGATCAGTAAGACTGTGAATTCTGTTAACATGGAACTCTATAAACGGCAACTATTTCTAATAAATCCACAAGCGAATTTTCTTATGAAAATCCAAAATTTTCCGTTTTCGAGTTCGTCATATACTTTATGAAAATCTAAAAAATATTGTCCCATCTTTTATGTTTGTGTGAATCCAATAACTAAGAACACATAATCTGACTTAGATGTACTTGCGTCATATGTGCATATAAACCATAAAGAGCACAACTTTAAAAATAATTGAGGTTAAAACGAAGTATATTAAGCTTAAGCTGAAATTAAGCCATTAGTTCATATATCTTTGATATAAATATACAAAGAATTATGTAGTAATAAGAGCTGGATATAATCTGATACAAATTTTTACTAACTTTAAATGTTTATATTAAAATACTTTTACGCCAAACCGCGAGATCATAATAGTTCCTATATAAAGCTCACTGAAGAGAAAAGAATTATAAGATCCACTACTTTATATACCTTCTTATTTATTTCTAATTGAATTCCTTTGTCAATAGTAAAACTGTTTGTAATTCTATAGCCAAATTCAATGATTATTTGCTTAAATTTATTTCAGTTCTATAGGGCTAACGTACCAGCAATATTTTCCAACAAAGAATTCATAAAGTGCATACATTTCGATCGCTTACATAAAAACAGGGTGGGTAATTTTATTATTTATTTATTAAAAATTAATCTTTTTAACAACAAATATAGTAAACAAATATGTAGCCAGAGTGACTTTTGGCGCACTCTGTAGCAAATAGTCCTATAGAACATTCGAGGTTTCACAAATGATTTGTTGGTACAATCAATTAAACATCCAATTCTGCAGCTGGGACATTCAAAGTTTATACCGTTGAAATCTCGTTAGCATTGACATTACTAGACCATTCTAGGGATGTAATGAACCCCTCAAAATTGTTCTCCTCACCCAGAATTTTAAAAAAAGTAATTAGTATACATATAAAATTAACGCAGTTTAAGATATTTTTTAAGAAATAGAAAAATATTTTTAAGCTTTTGCAACACCCCGAAAAAAAGTTTAACTACGCCATGACTCGTTAGCTACACAATGTCTGAAATAATCATTAGCTGTGGACGTCAAAATTAAATGATTGAAATTTCGAATTTGTCATACGAATAGTAAATGGTGCACTTGCCATACAACTTGATAGATAAAGATTTGACAAAGTTTCTGCTTTAGGATACAACAAATTAATTGTTAAATTCTATTCCTGGTCTGAAATTATTATTAGTATATACTGTCATCACTAATACGTGGTGAATTATTAGGTCAACGTTTCCAAGTCATCTTATTTATATTAATTAGAATACGTAATATTATTAGAATGCTGGTTTAAAGTTTTTCTTCTTCTTACTTCCTTCATATAAATTTAATTTTCCTTCTTTACCCATGTATAAATGTCTAAGCATCTCGTGCTTAAGGATCTGCGTATTTCAATTGTAATTGTGTTCATATTTACTGTAACTTTCTGTTTGGGCACGATTATAAAGCCAAACACTTTAAGCATAGTTAGCATCAGAGTCATAACTTTTAAAAATTTAATAAATGTTTAAACATTTTACAATAATTTTTATTCGTGTTAAATTTTTGCTAAATCATGACAATACGACGCTTTGAAGTTCTTGTGAAAACATCAAGTATAAATAACATAAATATTGTGAAAGGATTCGTTTAAATACTTCTTTTAAATCTATGCTTATTTGGACATGCATAAATGAAGCTTTTTTTTAAACATTAAAATAAATAAAGGAAAATGAGAACTAAGCTGACTCTCTTTCCTTAACCCATTAACGATCGATGTAAACAAACAAATGTATAACAAGTGATTAGCCTTTTTCGTTGCGGCACATTTGGAACGATTTAGAAATTTGACGGGAAACAAAAAAAAAGACAAATTTAAAATTTATTTACTTACCTATAATACACTGCGTAAAATTGTTTAGGATACTAATTTTAAATGTGCGAGATAAAATAGTATGTAGTAAAGAAAAATAATACGTTTGTGGGATTATTGACAAGGTAGTGGTAATAAAATTTTTTACACAAATTTATAAATTTCGGGGCATACAAAAGTGTTGCGGCACAGTAGTTGCAAATCACTAGTGTAAACAATTGTTGCAAAGCAATAGATAGAGGAAGACATTGGAAGATTAAAGTCAGCACTGGGCTCTTGGTGGTAAGACCAGTGTGCACGTTGCAGTTTTCGTACATGACTCTCATGAAATATGCTGGGAGATACAAGTAAAACTTAAGACTTACTCATCGTTAAAGGTCAAACAATCAACCGATCAGCCCTGTACAAACCCATTACCGTCTATGGACATCAATGATTGCCCGAAGTTTGCCATTAAAATCAAAAGAAAACTCAGCAATAACAAATCCAAGAAAAGTTTTAGGGATTATTTTTTCCCGTGACTCTGGCCAGTCGTGAGCTGAACTTCTCTAATTTTTTAGAAACGTATGCAGTTAGCATTCCATCAAGATATATGCTCCCAGGGGAGATAGATGGGGAAAGGGTAGTTCTAATTCCACATTTTAACAAATAAATGGGTTTATAGTTAAATGTGTTAATAGAAACTTTTGCGTAAATTCTATTTAAATATGACAATTATTAATAATTATTAAATTTTTAACTAACAGGATCATATTATTTGAACGAAATATACCTCGTTATGAAATATCTACGTATGGATTACATAATTCTTTAATTGATTTGAAAATAACTTTTTTTTCAACTTAGAGCATAGACTAGATCTTAAAAATCTTGTATTCCGCTCACTCAATTCTAGACCAGGTTGAAATAATGTTCGTTATTTCAGAACTTTAGAGAAAAGTTTTTCTCGATTTCTCAGAAAGCCACTGATTTCGCTTTTCACCTAAATAAAAATTGTTTTTTTGTTTGTAAATCAAGGCAGTGTTAAACTCGAAAAACCACAAATTTTTTAGAAAGAAAATAAATTATTTGTAAAATAAATCAATGTGAAAATCTTAACAAAGTTATATTCGTAACAAAATTAAAATTATTTCTAGTCTATATAATATCACATCTTGCACTCACAACAAAAAGAAAAACAACAAACAAAAAATATAATAAAAACTAATTGTAATACAAAATCCAAATACTATTGGTTTCATGCACTCCATTTAAAATTACAATCGTAGAAGAAGAAATATCACTACAAAACTATCACTACTATGCTGTTTTATGCAAAACTTTCATACGAAAATAAAACCGCTCAGCTTTTACCAACAACAATAATTAATTTTTGTATACAATTCTACATAGCACCATTTTAACTTAATTGAAATTTAAGTGACTTTTAAGCATTTTATTTTATTCAAACAATTATTTTATAATTTCCTTTAAGTTTGTGTCAAATTTTCATTAAATCTTTCTATATCAACTTTATTTTCTCAAAGATTCTCAAGGTTTTCATTTAAAAAATACTCAAATAAAAAAAAACAATAAAACAAAAAAAATCTTTATATATAAATTTAAGAATAATTAGTGATACAAAATTTAAAAAACAAAAGAATTAAAAAGTAAAACGCACATTGTCAGATAAATATTGTAGCAGAAAAAAGAAAAAAAGTTTAACGAAGATATTTGTTTATAGCAAGAAACAAAATTGTTTGTAAAAATAGAACAAAGTTAAAGTGTGTTACTTAAAATGTAATTATTAAATAATACAGGGTTTAAATAAATATGAAATAGAAAAAATAAAAAGAAATTCAACAATAAGATTAAATAAGATAAAAAGCGATAAATAGTTAAGTAAGTCTGTGTGTTTGTACAATTAAGGAGATACATTTTATCAAACTCGTAAACGAAAGAGAAAATAAATAATAATAAACATGTCGCCTAACTGAGTTGACATTCGGCAAATATGATCAATCAATTTCATCCAAATACTCTACTCTACTAAATACAAATTAACATTTACACTCAAAAAAGAAGATCAAAGATTTCGAATTGTTTTAATTCAATACTAATTTTGTTTTAACTTCATTGCAAATATTTAATTTAATTAAATATGATTTTTGTCTTAAATTGGTCAAATTTTTTAAAATAGTAGTGGCATCACTGATCCTATGAAGCCTGTACATTTTATAGCCATGCGATTTTAAGGATCAAAAATATTTACATCAACAAGAAAAACTTAATTCATAAACAACTCTTTAAACATGTGTGATATGGAACTAACTGCAATTAGTGCAACATTATATTTACATGCAACCAACTGTGAATTATAAAATTATTGTAAAAAAGGTCATATATTTTCGTTTATATGTGTGTATATGAATATACTAATACACTGTACTCCGTTCTAATAGTGCATATTAGGAGAAGAGAGACCGTTGTTTCATGCGTTAATAGTGTTTGTTAACAAACATTTTTGAAAATATTGTTACGTTTATACCTTTTATAAACGTTGGCTTATTTCCGTTCAATATACCTTGAGTTATTATATTGCAATCAAAAACAGTTGAAATTAGTTATAAAATTAAGAGCACTTTATTTATTTAAACACACTCAGATATTGATTTTATTTCGCTTTACTTATTTCACTTATGGTTATACAATTATTATCAAACTAACGCCCTTTACAAGCTCTACCGAATTACTGATCATGTTAGCTGTGTTGTTCGGCGATTTATAGTAACATAGTGGTGTTCTGTAACATTCGACAAAGTTCTCGTATGTACACACTAGTTCATTCGAAGACCGTTACATTTAAATTAAGACGTAATGTTAATGTTAAGTAATATGCAGGAATAATAAAAGTGCCTAAGAGTATGCTGCACATAATAACTCACCTCGGCTGCATACAACTTAGCATCATGTTCGAACAACCAGCGAACCAAACAAAGTGTTACATGTACATAAACTAATACAAACAAAACGACTGTAACTTAAGCTACTGTAAATATAACTAAAATAAAATTAAGCTATTTAAAATAAATCTGTAACATTATTTTGCATTCATTTTAGAGAGCGGCATTAAGAATGAATCTTTTTGAAGTTTTGTTTAAGAAACCCTTAAAACATAATTCACTTTGCACTATTTAAACAATTTTTTACTGGGTTCAAATAAAACATTATTTTAAATAAAATAAAATTTTCAAGTTTTATACGTTCTTTGGCATATCTAAATTGGGGTAAATATTCGATCTTTAGATCTGTAGGAAAGTAAATAGTCTACAAATGAAAGTATATTCTTTAAAAATTCATTAAAAAAAATGCAACGATTATACTTTTCTTGACTTTAGAGTCTCTCTGGTAAGCAATACAAAATACAAATGTACAATTTATTGAAATCCTTAGTAGGTAATTTAAGAGCTGAATATTTGTATTATCTATTTGATAATGATAATCATTGAGAGATCAGTCAGAATAGCCGATAATTGTTAAGATTTATGCAGATGACACAGCTGCAAATATTATCAGAAAGTTCAATCCATCTACTGAGGACATCGATATGTTCATAAGTAGAATGACGGTGATCAAGGGCGAACGGAATCCGTGAACGAATGTAATCAATCCTTGGCACTACTGGGCCGAAACCGCTATAGGATCGCGTGGATATTCATGTGGCTGATGCATGCGCGAGGCGTTGTTCTCTGTTCCATGTTCCTATGATACCTACAGGGTTGCCCATATTCGACGGACCCATCTGGCAACGCCATAACTTTTGACAGAGATGTCAGATCGCTTAATGACATACCGCGTTTGAAGCGTCAGTCCAAGCAGATTTTTACCATGCAACAATACACGAGACGCGAGCGCTCTGAAATAGTTGAAATTTACATTCAACAGAACAAGTCAATTGTGAAAACTCAACGTGCTTTTAAAATATTAAAAAATGTGAGAAGTGCGCCTTCTAAGAACACCATTAAGCGTTTATATGAAAAATTTTCGACTGAAAATCCTCAGGAGATTCATGACGAAAAAGTCACAGTTTGGTGCGGCGTTAGTGCGAAAACGGTCATTGGGCCGTTTTTCTTCCAAAATGAAAATGGCCATGCTGTTACCATCAACCAGGAGCGTTATCGCGACATGATGACCAATTTTGTGATGCCAATTATTCGTCGAAAGTGTATGAGGCAGTTCTGGTTTCAACAAGACGGCGCTCCACCGCACACAAGTCGCATAACAATCGATTTTCTGAAGAATTTGTTTCCGGGCCGTTTGATGTCGAAAAGTGGTGATTTGGACTGGCCACCGCGTTCGCCCGATTTGACGCCGCCTGACTTCTTCTTGTGGGGATATTTGAAGTCAAAGGTTTACGTTAACAAGCCAAGGACCTTAGAAGAGCTCAAGGACAACATTCGTGAACAAATAGCCGCTATTCCGGCCGAAATGTTGGCGAAAACGATGGAAAATGCTGCAAAAAGGGCACAATACGCCATCAACGCCAGAGGCGGCCATTTGAGAGATATCATATTCAAAAATTGATGTAAACAAATCTACTTGGAAAAAATTAAATGATTAAGATTGCCAACCGCCAAATTTTTATTTTTTTCTTTGATTTTTTTAAAAAAAACATGGGTCCGTCGAATATGGGCAACCCTATTTGAGCGGACTTTCAGTCCATTCTCAATAGTATTGGATAGTTCTCCCACAAATCCAGTTGTGCTATCGATAGCGTGATTTTAAATTTTTCGGATACGGCAATAGGCCTTCTAATATTACCTAACCGATAACGGTAGAAACTATAACTAAAACACTTGTGATTTGATTCGCGTATTCTAATTTCTTTAACCTTGTAAGTTTATGTACATTCAACATTAAAAATAGCGATTGATTAAATCGAATCTGATTTAAAAAAAAAAAAAAAAACTCAGCTGGCATGGAGAAAAAACTTACTACTTCTGTAAATTCTTTCATTCACACAAATAAACCCGAACCAGAATAAGTCAACATATATGGTTTAAAAATTTTACACTGGACAACAAATACATATTATAAACTAATATTTAATGGTTAATATTGAATTATCAAAATAATAATCAACTGTATTTCTAAGAAATATTGGCATCACACTCAATTAGGACAAAAATATGAAAAAACATATTTTTGACCGATCTAAGACACATTCAAATAAATTAATTAATCAAACAAGAAATACTTAAATCTACTAAAGCTTATTCGTATTTAAATTTATATTTAAGAGGGTTGTACTAGAAGAAAAACAAATACAATAAGTCAAGTTTTTTAAGTAAAATTTTAATATTATTTAATTTAAATTATTAATTAAGTTTGTTATTTTTCTACTTCTGACAAATATATTTACAAACTACAAAAACATATCTGGTTAAATATAAGTTTCACTTTTAGTTAACAAAAAATAAATAAAAATATAAATAAATAAATAAACACATAAATAATAAATGCAGTCATGTATTTCAAATAAAAAAGGACTAAACAAAAAAGCTCTTTAGTTAGAAAGCTCTAAGTTATTTTATTCAGTTATTTAAAACATAAATATGTTTTAATTATTATTTGTTTAAATTTTATTCGAAATATATGTATGTATGTGTGTGTGTGTTTATGTCCATAGTCAATTGAAATAAGCCTGAAACTATATGTGTGTATACAAATTTTTTTGATAAAATGTTGCTCTTATTTTTTTTAACTTACAAATTGTATACCTACATAGTTCACATGAAAGTTTTAAAACTTCTAGCCAGTGAAGCTGTTAATCAACTTTTTATGAAAGCTTACAGGTTTCAAATATTTTTCAAAATTTCGTTGCCTTTCAATTCAGAGCTGACTGAGCTAAAGAGTTTTATTTAACTACAGTAAATACTAATTTAATAAATAATTAAAGTTTTGTAAATAAATAAATAAATAAAACAATTAGAATACGTAAATTTCTATAAATGTAATGAAAAAAAAATAATAAAATAAACAAATTGCAAGTTTACAAAAAAAATTAATAAAAAGTCATAATAAATGTATTGAAAATTAATGAATTAATTAAATATAAATTTAAATTGTAAGAATGAACATTTAAAAAATGATAATAATGAAATAACAGTTTAAAGAAAAAAAAAACATAAAAATCAAGTTAGTTTGTAGAAAACGAAAATAAATTGTAAGAAATAACAGAAGCCAACAATCGTGAGTTTGAAAGCAAACAAATTAAAACTAAATATCGTTTAAGCAACATTTTTTCCACTTTTCATAAAATATTTTTTGTTTTTCATATCTTTAAATTAGGAAACACATAAACAAAATATTAAATAAACATGTAAGACAATTCGAAAAAAATAATACATTTTTTACAAGTCCATCACTCTCTTAAGTATCACCACTCACAACTAACTGTCTTACACGTGTCGAAATTGTTCAATCACTTTCAAACAACTGGCAAATTTTAGATAAATGTCGCTTTTACAACCACTAAAATAAAGAAAATATATAAAAAAAACTTTAAGTAAATAATAATAAAATGTTTATATTGTTGGCAAACTAAAAAAATAATTATTATTTGTAAATGTGACTACAACAAAGAGTAATAAAATGAAATGCGTTTAATAACAAAAAAAAAAACAAGCAAGTAAATGGTAAAACAAATTATAAATGTTTATTGAAAAATTTTGAAAACAAATTTAGAATGAATAAATAATAAATATATTGTATATAAAATATAAAAAACGACGTTTTTTTTTGTATTTAAATTATTCAAAAATATGTTTTTAAAGGTTTGTATGTACATGCACTAGCAATATAGTTTCACTAAAAAATACTTGCCAAAATACCCGAAAAGCAGGATAATTTTAAGAATGAAGAAAGAAGACTGATGGTGACTAATTGGTCCCGCATCTTGTATATTCTTTACACAGTTTTTTCCATCATAATCGACAATTTGAACTTTAAATAGACTATTTTTTAATAAATCGTTTTTTCGCCTATATCTTCATCGGTAATTGACCTACTGAACCGAAATTGTAATCCGTAAATGTGTCCAAAAATACATATTTTATATACATACGTAAGAAAACTTTGTTAGAAGTTTCAAGGGAGCTGCAAAAATGTACTTTGTTTGGGTAAATAACAGAGACAACAGTCTCATTTCGCTCATATGTCAACGCATATCGGATCCACAAATTCGATAATCAATAGGAAAACTATCGATTAAATTACACTATATAAAAACTTGAGGTATGCGTCGGGGCTTTAAAACAGTTAATTTCAACATACACATTACATGACACAGACGTACTTAGCAAAATCTATTCCTCTATCTATAAGAATTCAGAATACAAATATGTACTTTAAGAAATCGCTTTAGAGACTTCCCGCTTCACTTGAAATGTTGCGAGAAGATCATTTAAATAACGGCAGAGGATGAAAACATCTTGAACTGAATTTTTATATTTGACGAGGCACATTTTGTTTTAAACGGCAATTTTAACAAACAAACTTTTCGATTATGGAGTAGTTTTAACCCACAGATACTCCATGAGATGCAATTGCATCCACTTTGTGCCACAGTATGGTGTGCAGTTTTATCAAGATTATTTTTCGGGCCTTTCTTTTTCGAAGGAAACGTTCAAACGCCCCATAATAAAATATGGGGCAACTTGTCACATAGCTGCGCCTGTTATGAGAGAATTGCGGAAAAAAAATCCCTTATAGTCTGATTTCAATAAACTGCATATTCCGTTGGTCCCCAGGTCTCCTGACCATACTGTACCTGATTTGTTTTGTGGGGTTATTACATACAGGAAGTTTACAAACAAGCAAAATTTAGATGACTTAAATCAATCCATTCGAACGATAAATAAGGCAATTCCCGTTGCAACCCTCCATGCAGTAATAAATAAAGTTTTGAAATTCGTGTATTAAACAGCTACTAAATTTAATAAAATGTGTTTATATGTATGTTTAATTTTAGAAGTTAAAAAAACAGCGTTATTAACTTTGAAATTTAAAAAGCACCTAAATCGTAAAAAAAGCGCGTACTTTCCAAACAAATATCACTGTGTCTAAAATTGTTTACTTTTGATTATTTAAATCATTAAATTATAAATTTCCCTATAAAAATATAATATGTTTTAAATATATGTTTCTATCGCTCAATAAAAAGCAGGGGCCGAATTAATAATATTTTTTTTCTAAACTAATAGATTTTTAGACAATGAAACACCTTTACACTTTTAAGGAAAATTTACAGCTTTTGGACGCCAATTAACCTCTGGAATACCTTATTTTACAACTGGTAACGAAACTTAAGTTCTGTTACTTTCGATAATCGACATAAAAGACTATTGATATTCTATTGGTATTAATTATAATTTCGCAAAAACACCCTTTGAATTATAAATTATTAAGCTACCAATATGAAAATTTAAATAAATATAAACAGGATGACAATATCGTGTTTTTTGGTTTACGAAAAATAGTGTAATGAAAGATTACAATATTTAAAAAATATTAAAATTTTTTATTAAATGCAAGAACTTTGTACAAAAGAAAACAAAAAGGAATGTGTAAAACATTATAACATAACAATTTATAATTAAATATTGTACTTGTTTCTTCCTTTTTGACGTTAACACTTGTTAAATAAAAATATTTGTAACAACCAAAATGTTAATATTTTGTTTTCATTTTCTGCTTTACTTTGAAAAATCTTAATCGTGATATTATTTCGGTTAAATTTAACAAACTTTCTGATTTAACTGCTAATTATGTTTGAGAAATTAAATTAAAATCATTGTTTTATTCGCATACGGACGTTGTGGTTGCGGTAGAGCTAAATCGGTTGTTCAAAATGCAATTTTAGGCTGGCAACTCTGTATGCAACAGATTTAGTTAATATATAAACCATAAACATTCACTTTCATCACTGCAGTGCCATCTATTGTATAGTAGCAATATTGATTAGCTTGTATTATGTTTACAAATACAAGCGTGTGCTACGGTGAAACTTTTATAAAAAAATAAATTTATTTGTAGTATTAGCAATTTAAACAATTCACAACATATTGTAGAAGTTGTATGCCGTAGCATACATTTTGTAGACAATTTCTCCATTTATATTTTTTATACTACGCTGACAACAGTTTTACTAAGGTTTATAAATAGAATGTCGTATACATATGTACATATGAACGTACATACATACATATGTACATCAGAGCTAGATAAGTAGTACTATGAACGTTTTTCTTTAATATGCTTAAGTGAATTTCTTACAAACTACGACTCCAACGAAACGTTGCACAGAGAAGTATTTGACCTGAAAAGCTGGTCAAAAAGACACAACTGAAATTTAAGAAATCTTGAAAACTAAGTACGCAGCTCGACAGACAACAATATTTTACATTATATTGTAAATTTTGAAGACTTTTAGTTGCGATTTGTAGCTCTGAGACCCTGCTGAAGTCAGGAAAGTGAAAAAAATTATATGAGTTTTAATTGTTTTTTTTCGGTTTCTGGATGTTTTTATGAAATTTTTTTGCGGCTAAACGAATAAAGGTTTTTTTTTCGTTTTTTCGTTAGTTATTTAAAAAAGAAAAAAAAATTTAAATATGTTGAATATTCATGTTAAAACAATTCGTTCAAAAGCTCAAAAAAACACATAAAATTATACATTTTATTTTACAAAAAAAAAATAGGTTTTTAAAAGTGAGGTTAGCATTTCTACGAATTATGTTCGATATCACAATAAAATTTGAAATCTCTAATTTTAGAAACAAAAAAAGTGTGCGCAAGTATGCGCCATTATTTTTGACGATTTTTTAAAATTTTTACATTTCTTCTATTTTTGCTCATCAGGCACTTTTTCTTATACATTTATATTGTCATAAACTTTTATGTATTTTGAATTATTAATTTCAACTGTTATTCACATCACTTTTAACACTGCACAATGTTAATACCTGCCTGTAATTATAAATTTGAAAAATTCTTTATAATCGATAATAGTCATAAGGGAATGTCCCATACATCCCCAGAAAAGATATTTTTATATACCTGCTCTACAAAACATTATTTGTTAAAAAATAAATATACGTACCTAATAAGAATAATTATTAAAAGCATTAATCACAAAAATAAGTCTACAAAAAACAAATACAGGTACATAAAAGTAAATGGGCACCCAGGTATCAGGCTACCATCCAATTGTCAGAAGAAGCTGCCGAGGCCAGAAATAAGCACTTACGATTATATCGTACGAATTATTCGAGGCAATTTAGCAGAAGCGATACAAATCGAGATGTCTTGAATAGGTTATTTCTGAGTAGTGACCCTTTTATAAGCTGCAGTATGCAAAGAAAACGGAATAAAAAAAAGCTTATTCATGAGAAACCATCACACTTCTTCTTCCTGACACCGATGATGCAGCTAATAAGGATATACATACGACATAATAATTATTGATGAATTTTTATTAGTTTAACTTTTCCGTATATTAAGTATTCAGTAAATAATATAAAATAAATATAATAAAGCCTTTTTTCATAAAAAAAATACGGTTTCATAAGAGCCTTACAATTTTAAAAAAATTTTATTTTTGTTTTTAATTAGACCGTAAATCGTAATATGTATACATGTACATACAGTCTATTAAGAATGAGTTTAAACCTTTAAAATCAACATTTGTTAATTGAGTTTAACTATTTATACCGACTTTTATTCCTTAGGAATGTGGCTTTTGGGAAAATTTTAAAAATTTAAACTTTTTGGTGCTTTATTTTTTTTATGCATTTTGAAAACAAAAAAATTTAACGAATTTTACAGAAAAATATTTTTTCGCCATTAAATTTTTAATAACTCCAAAACAGTAATAGCTAGAAAAGAAATGTGTTTGGTTTCTGTGCATCTTCTGATCCTTCTGCTATTGAAATCGGAGAACCCGTTTACAAGTTATGACAAAATATATTAGGCAACCCAGCGATTTATGGGGTGAAATATGCCACGCCTTTAAAAGAAAATCCTTACGTACTAGAGAAAAACGGAAAACAGATTTGAATTGAGGGCATCAATATCCATTTTTTTGTTGCGCAGCACAGAGGGTTGAAATGTACCAAAAGTTAATTAATTAATTTAAAAGCTGAACTTTATGCTACACATTCGTGTGTGGTACTGGATGAAAGGTAATTAAATTCTACATCACTATTTGCCAAATACTTTTGTTTTGAGTAAATTACTCTATCGACTGTGAGCTGTCAAAGTGAAATAATTTTTCAATATTTTTCGTACCGTGCCTAAAACTGAAAATTGAGATATTTTGGGTGCTGATAATTCTTATTAAGCGTTCTAAAAGTAATTTTATTAAAATGGAACCATCAACTTCATGTATTTGGCTACATAATTGCGTTAATGTTTTTTATATAAATGTTTTGCAAATATTTTTAATATTTTTTTAAAAAGTGCTCCATATTTGGGGTATTTTCGATATATACACAAAGTTTCAACAAATTTCTTGTTGCGATCCAGCAAATTTTATTAAGTGATATTTTAATATAGTATTTTAGCTTATATATTCCACACCAAACTTTTGCAGGGGCACTGCGTTTTTTTACTTATTAAAATTTTTGTGAAAGAACTCCAGTTGCTAAATACTTAATCTGAAAAAACAAACAACAAATCAACTTGTTTGTTTTTAAATCTATTTTGTCTTTATTTTCGGTGTTAAAGTTATTGTTATAAATGAGTTTGGTTTCTATCAGAGATGGTTGCGTGAGTTAATTTTGACTCACGCTCACTTACAAAAAATAATTTCTGTTTTATTTACATCGAATTCTAATTTTTGCATACGTTCGCGCTTTTATTAAATTTAAAATTAACTCACGAGCTCGAAATGATCACTGTTTGTTTGAATAAAACAATTTGGCAAAATCCTCGACCTTCTACTAGATTTTGTAGACCCATACAAATTGAATTTTCGAAAGAAACCGTAGTTACTTCACAACTTGAAAAAGAAAGAGTAGAAAATGAAATCAAAACTCTGAAGGATTACGTGGTTTTAGTAGGTGATAAATCAATAAAAATAAATCACAAACTTATGTTAGTGATGATTGATGGCAAAGTGTGTAATGCTATAACCGAAACAACATCCACACAAAAATGTTACGTTTGTGGTGCTACGAGCAAAGATTTCAACTGTATTGATGAAATGATTGCCTGAAGTGTGAACAAGGATACATATCAGTTCGGTTTATCAATTCTCCATGGCTGGATTAGGTTTTTTTGAGTGTCTTCTTCATGTGGCATAAAAATTACACTTGTGGCAAGCTAGGTCAGATCATGACAAACAAGACACAAAAACAAGAATTTAAAAAGAGTTCAAAGAATAAACTGGATTGATCATTAACCAACCAAAACCAGGCTTTGGCAACACAAATGATGGCAATACCGCGAGAAGGTTTTTTAAGAATGCAGATGTTTCCTCAAAAATAACAAAAATTGATCTAGATTTAATAAACAGAATGCATATAATGCTTATTGTCGTGTCATGTGGCCACGAGGTCAATAGTGAAAAGTTTAGTGACTTTGCACACAATACTGCAAAACATTTTGTTAAAATATATCTATCTATGGTACAAAATGTCACCTACCCTTCATAAATTGTTTATACACGGACCGGAAATAATATCCAATGCCCTTTTGCCAATTGGTGAGCTATCAGAGGAAGAGAGGCTAGAAACAAAGACTTCAAAAACAATAGGGAATACTTTGCGCGTAAATGCAGACAGGAAAAAACTAATGAAGACATATTTAATAAATTTCTGCTTACTTCAGATCCACATATATTTCCAGCATGAGTAAAACTAATATAAAAAAAAATACACACAAAATACCGCAGTTGGCTTTGGAATTATTAATTGTTCCCGAAGAAGGCGACAGTAATGATGAGGATTCTGATCATGATGATAATGATCATTATAATGATAATGATGATTATGGTGATGATGTTGAAGATATATAAAGCTATTATCACAATAATACCCAAAATTGATTTAAATGCATAATATGTACATATAATTTTTCTCTTCTTTTTTAAATAAAAACATAATTTTTTTAAGTTTTTTTTTTCAAAAACCTTATTTTTTCACTAAATATTGTAGTTATTCCAAAAAAATATTTATATCAACAATAATTGGCTTGCCTGAATTAATCCTCAGTTTACCTATGTTTCAACCCACTGTGCGCACTGTACTTTTGTTGCGCAGTGTAATTGTTTCAAAATCTGCCACTAGACTTTTTATATCATACTACACTTAAAACTATCAAAAAACTAAAACTTTTTATTCAAAAAACACGTTTAATAATTTTGGCCAGCTTTTCAGGCCAAATACTCCTCTGTGCGTTGTAAACATACAATTTACTTCCATTTCAGAAGGTGCACATTACATTACAACACAAACAATTTTGTAAACAATTCGTTGTTTATGAATTGTTTCTGAATATGTATTTGGAATAACAATTCAACTTCTGCGCTATGATAATGTTTTGTGAGTCCATCTTTCCGATAAAGCTTAAACAGAAAAAAAAAAAATATTCAAATATATTAGGAATGTCTTCTACTGCAAATAGGCTAAATCGGCTTATCAGGAAGAGAGTTACAGATTGTAGGTGATAAAAAATTTTCTTTTTGAATAAAACACATAGGAGTATTTTGCCAATCTATCCGGCATCACTTTTTTATACCCGCCACCAAAAAAATGGTGGGGGTATATTCATTTTGTCTTTCCGTTTGTAACACATCGAAATATCCACTTTAGACCCCATAAAGTATCGAAGTTTCATTTTATGACGATCTAGCTATGTCCGTCCGTCTGACCGTCTGTTGAAAGCACGATAAAGGTCAGACGGAAAAAGCTAGGGGGCTCACATTTTGCCTGAATATTTCCTATACACAAGGCTTGCTTGGTATTGGCTAAATCGGAATATTAGGAAGAGAGTTATAGCTCGTAATACAAGAGTAGGTAAAAAAAACCGTGTCCTTCCAACATCGAATAAAATACAATTATGTCCAAACGCATTAACCAAAGTTAATTGTCCAAAGTCTTTAAACTTCAAATATATATTTCCTGAGTAAAAACAATATTTTCCCCTGAAAATTGCTTAAATCTATGCATTAGGAAAGGAGTTATAGATCAAAGCGTATGAAAATTTATACCGCGCAGTGTACTTTTCGGTATATTCAAAACGTAATATAACTGAACTGAATAAAATCAATCCGAAAGAATAAAAAATAGTCCTAATCCATGCTGTCCCGATTGGCAGATGTTATAGAAGCGAAAGAAGTTTAAGAGTTTGACTACCTTTATTTGCTGATATACAAGGATAAAGTAAGATTTTACGATCTTATTTATCTGCTTTGTAAAAGCAATCATAAAAACACGTTTTTTCGATTTATTTATTACAAATGTCCAACATATTTCTTTAAAACTATTGCACTATATTTTTTGTACCTGAGAACTAAACGAAATAAAGCAGTTAATTAAGAAAGTTAACACTTAATTAAAGATCTAATTAGCTCCCTGTCTCATATATAAAATGAATAAAACTCGCCTAATTACTGTCATAAATCTCATCGATAAGTTGTTTAAGTGGCATAAAATTCAAAGAACTGAAAGCACCAATTCAATACTGTAGGGAATTGGTTCATTATCCAACTACCCTCGTATCACTATTTAACACTTTTTATATTACAAAAAAAAGGAATACAATTTCTTTTACGACAGTCAATAATTTGTTAAATATTTTGTTGGCTACAAGCGATAGTAAATTTACACTGCAGCAACAAGTGTTAAGATCCCATGTTAAGATTAAATGCGAAATTATTTGACTATTTAAATTAAAATCATTTAAAAATTTAATAAAGAAAAAACATAATCTATTTGTATCTTTATAAAGACACTCGAAGAAAATACGGAGACAAAACATTGCTAAACATGATATTTAAATCGGAATGCGTGTTTAAAATTCATAAACTAAATTTAGACAAAATGTCGGCTGTTTTTCTTTTTTTTTTATATTTTATTTGTTTGTCAAATGCAGTTTTACTCGTACGCTTAAACTCCATCATGCAAATTATGGTGTGGACAAGAAAATTTATAAAATCACCTTGATACTGAATATTAAACTGAAGAATGATTTTTTTTTATTTTATTTTAAGCGGCAACAAGATCATGGTAGTATAGCAGCCACAATATTTGTAGCTACTGTATGGGTGTTAGCTTCTATGCGATGTTTAAACATGTACATATTTGTACTCGAAACATTGAAAAATTTAATTCAACTAATTTTGTTTTTTTAATCTCACAAGAAATTTTGCAAATTCAAATGGAAGTATGGCTCAGGAGATTTTGTTTTTATGTGCTAAAGTGTTTAGTTTTACACTCAACAAATAATAATTGGCAAAAATTTTCCGATGGCAAATATATATGTATGTAATCTGGACATATATTTTGCGCTTTTTTAAGTTCAATATTCTGCTGATAGCAAAGAACTTAAAAAGATATATTTGAACATTTCCTCTATAATTTTGTGTTGTTTACAGAAAGAAGACTAAGAGCAATTGTCAATATTCCTTTTAAGAATCATGCAAGCACTTGGTTTTTAATTGTTAAATATAAAGGCACTTTACTTAAAAATTCAAGGTGAAATGTGGGAAAATTCTCAAAGCAGAGAATGT
The DNA here is from genome assembly GCA_941918925.1 of Phyto melanocephala. Lineage (NCBI taxonomy): Eukaryota > Metazoa > Arthropoda > Insecta > Diptera > Rhinophoridae > Phyto > Phyto melanocephala. The sequence goes on from OW799233.1 coordinate 54,075,327, forward strand.
TTTTTTTTAGCCGAAAACTCTAAATTGGCAACACTGATTTATGTAACAGCTGAGTTTGCGATTGTTTGGAGGTTAGCTTGGCTTGACAAATTAATATGAATAGACTCAAGCCGAAGCAACGTTTACAAATTGTTAAATTGTTCTAAAACTCATGGTTTTATTCAACAATCTCAACAGGCTGTCTCAATAAAGATAATTGTCAATTAATTAATTTTGAGCTGCTGTAATCCTTAAACCATTGTCGAAACACCGATATATAAAGAAAATCTCTCTGTTTGGTAAACTTAGGGATACAAACGCTAGGTTTCATGAGCCAGTGCAAATAAGGATGGTCAGAATGGTAAGTAGTAAAGAGACCTACTTACTAACTTTTACATATCTTAATTGAAAGGCAATAGTTTTACCAACATATATATTTAGCAGGTTAGTGTCATACAGCGCGTGATACAATCAATTTACTAAGAGAAACATTTTCTAGATTGAAAAGGTATTTTTTACGTCTCAGAATCTAGATTTCTGAAATTAGGCACTATTGATCTAAAATGACATTGCAAAAAAGTGGGCAACCACAAGGTACTTTTTTTAATTTTTTTATTTATTTTTTTTTGTATTATTTGTATCTAGATTTTTTAAATTTAGTGGATATAATAGCGACAAACCAAAAGCTACTTATTCGTAAATTTATTATATTTTTTGTATTTTCTACGTTTGTGAAGCTAGAATTTTAAAATTAAAAACCATTGATCTGCGGTGAGATTAAAAATGATGTTGGGTCGAAAAAAGTCGTTTTTGGTATTTTCTACGTTTATTGATCTAGATTTTTGGAATTAGGGACTATTGAGTCAAGTTGAAATTGAAAGAAAGGCAACCAAAAAGGTATTCTATTTTCTGCGTTTATGAAAATATATTCATTAAATTAGTGAGTGTTGATTCGAGAACAGACTCAAAATGTTATTGTATGTTCGACCAAAAAGTTACTTTTTTTAGTTTTCATGCCATTTTTTGTATTTTCAATGTTTTTGAATATGCATAGAATTCAGAAATCAGTTAATAATAATCCGACACGATTTTCAAGATTATAGACAGGAACAAAAAAAAAAAACAATTTTAAAAGGATTAACATTGTGCACATCTGCGGGAAAATCCCATAAACTGTGTAACGAATAATCAATCGACTTGTCTCTTTATACATTCATAAGATACATGAACCAACTTTAATATGTTGAGCGTAACTACTGCAGATGCAAAACTCAGTAGCAACACTCTGTGTAACATATACACAAACAAACATACATACACTTGTAAAATGGATCTCATTGTGTATAATATAATGTTGTTATGATGTTTTCTTGGACATGTGTTGGATACTAACTTTTGGTGGTAACATATTTATGGCTGATAAGATTTTCCAACATTCATCCTGATACCACACATCCCGTTTTATACTTTATCTATCTATCTATGTATATGGATGCCATGTAGAGCAGCTTCTTCAAATCCATTTTTTTTTTTTTGCCAAGTATTATCTGTATTAGTTTATTTGTGCAATATTTTTGGGTGCGGTACGAAAATATAATTTCAGAATGACCATAGAAAGATACTCAGTTGCACTTGTGTTTGTTGTGCTCATTTGGCCGTCTATATTATTTGGGTTAACATGTGTTGGCTGTCGCTTAATAACAAGTTATTTTCACTGATTAACTCTGATTAATTGGATCAAATTGTATGGTTTAGCTGTTTACATCTTTTACAGACTTGATATACTTCTTCTTTGGAATTGTCTGTCTGGTGCTTTTGCTCTTCTTAAACTTGGAATTCGTATCAACTTTATTATACGTATTTATTAGTTATTATTAAGATTATTATAAATATTTGTATGTTAATTTTTTTTTTTTTATACAACAACATTTAATTTGTCATCACATTAAAATTATTGATACCGCAAAAGAAAAACATAACTTGAAATAGATTCGTTATCGTGACTTTGGTCTTGACTAAATACAGTTTTTTAAATGTTTAAGTTAGAGTGGCGGCACACAGTGAGACAACGCCGGCATTAAATACAAGGAGTAATTGCAGAGTTCTGAAATTTTGCACAGGTTACTTTTGAGACAATTCCAGTTAAAAAAAAAAAATTAAGAAAATTCGCCCACTTTTACGCCCACCTCCCATACAATCGAAATTTGTAAAATGCCGTATTGTCCGTAATACTTAAGGGATAACTTTAAATTTTGGTATACTTGAATGTTATATTGTTACAAGCATTATCGGAATAAAGTTTTGGACTTTGGCCCACTTTTACCCCCACCCCCCATACAACCTCAACATAAAAAGTGCCATATTTTCTAAAATATTTTAGGTACAATCTTCAAATTTGATATTATTATTATTTATATAATTTAAAATGTTTCATGCAAAAATTACAATAACACGCCCACTCTTACACCCACTTCCCATTAAAATGCAATAAAAAAGAACAATTTTTTTCATTCTATCAGTAATTTTGTAATATCATCTGGTATTCTAATTTTTTCAATATCTTTATTGCTATCGATCCAAATATCAGAAATTGCACTATAAAAAATTATTGAATTATCCATGACCTTGTAAACTTTTTTTAACACTTTATATAAACTTGTATAAACTTGCACTCTCAAATATGTAGATTGTGAATTAAACATATACATAATTGCAATTACCGTTTGTTGATCAATAATATTTAAAACAACAACAATGTAATATTTTTTTACAGTTTGTTTTTAAAAAGTTTGTGAGCACAATATAAAATATCAAACAAACAATTAAAAAAAAAAAATTAAAAATTTGTAAACATGCTATTGCATGCTAACATACTTATGTACATATGTACGTATAGCGACAAAATGTGCACGTTGCGTATTTTTTGTAGTTTTTTGTATGTTTAAAATACTTTTGCAAACTTTTGCTATATGTCCTCTACTTTAAATGAAAGCTGAGACTTCAATCTTTCATTTGATATAAGTCTGCACCTAGGGCGAGGGGCTGCTCTATATTTCCTAGTCCATTGAAAATGCAAAATGTTAAATTTTTACACCACAATTCTGTTGTAAATAAATTTTTTTTTGTGTTTCTTTTTTTAAATTTATTTTTTTATCTACTCATTCTACAACAACTAAATTAATTAAAAAAATACTTTAAGGTTATATTTATTATGTATTTTTTTATTGATAAGCTTTTGAATATTACATATTGAACCAACATATTTCAAGCGCGTTAGCATACCTCAACTTTGACTTGCTCTAGACCAAAAAGTAATGAAGTTATGAATCTCAAATTTCAGGGAATTGTTACTCATATATCTGTTAATATACTGTAAAAATTTCATCCAAATTAGACGACACGCCAAAAACTATTTTTTGCCGCTGTTACTTTAGAGCTGTCTCACTGTGCGGCAGCAATGAAATCAAGCTTTGTACAACTCATAGTTAGAAAGGCATATGAGATTACATGTCTATATACTTATGTATGTATGTATATTCAACAATTGTATTTTATTAGTATTTGATGTAAATTAAAAGAAAACATAAAAAAATTGATGCTTTTAGATAACATTAGCTGATTATTAAAACAATAGAAAAGTCTTAGCCTAAATATGTTGAACATTAAGTTCACTTTAAATAGTTGCTAAAGCCTAAATTATTTTTTGAATTTTCCTAATTGAACTTAAATTATCAATTAAAAGGAAAGACTTTATGTGCAAAATCTAATGTCTAATATCAAGATAGACATAACATCTAACTGTTTCAGCCGATTTCGAATTTTGAGCTGTAATTATCTATTGCTAAGCACCTGGACTTGTTATCTTTCATTATAAGAAACAAAATGGTCAGTACAAAATACAAATTACAAAAAACAGTGTTACACATTTGAACACTGTCTCTCTTCATCATAAAGAGACTACTATGGGAGCTCATAAACTTCAAGCGTTTATTCCTACAGCTCTTATACATTATAAGTTTTATGCAAGGCGAATTTATTTATCAGGTGGTGGTAATTATACAACAAATACAACATTAAAAAAAACATGGTTTTTTATTGTTGTTTCGGACTGTCGATGTGTCAAAAACTACATGTTTTTTGTTTGTGTTTTTTTGCGCGGGAAGGAGTAATCTATGTAAACATAAATAATATTTGACAATCCAATCATCATTTTTGCAAATAAAAAAGTAGATCAGCTGCGTTGTCAACACCACCTGATAATGAATTCGCCTTGGTTTTATGAAAGTGATTTGATCAAATGTATGAAATTCTTAACTCTAAAGAAAATTAAATTAAAATTAATCACTGAAGTTGGCCAATTCAGCACTTTTTACGCTGGATTTAGCGGATTTTACCAAACCAAAAGTCGCATTTTGTTGGTCAGCGCCTTTTTTCGAAATGCAATAGATTAGAGAGTTTTACTTTGCAAATAAAATTAACATAATTATGTAATACTTTCACCATCTTTTAATAATTATAAAATAAATTACTACAATTGCTCTTTTTTGTTCAATTCGTTCGTACCTTGAAATTTATGAATTATTTTGTGAAAATTTAAGTAATAACTTAACATAATGTTTGGAGCAAATTTAAAAATCCTTAATTATTATTTGACAATAAATGCTATGTATGCAAGGTGTATGTGGAACAAACATCTGAATATAATGAAAAATTCTGCGAAAACTTATTTGACTGAAATGATAAGGCAATTACTTAAAAGTTATAAAACTACAAACATTTACCTCAATATATTCATAGATTTCAATACAAGATTTGAAGTATCTATAGTCATGATCTGAAACTCTTTGTGACTGAAATTAATGATTTAGAGGTAGAAAATATGTGGTTTTAACAGAATGATGCTACATGCCATATATCCAGAGAAACAATCGATCTTTTAAAAGGAACATTCGAAAATCGCATTATTTCCTGTAGGAGAAAAGTAAACAGGCCAAAAAAATCGTGTGATTCGACACCTTTAAATTAATTTTGTTGGGTTTTTTTAAATCGAAAGTGTACGACAATAATCCCACAATAGTTCTAGAGCTTAATTTTTTTTTATTTTAATTAAAATTATGCTTCAAATTTGGACACCCTTTATTTATCTTACATATTATAATGCTTTTTACTTTAACCAGTACTAAATTCACACAATTATCTCTGAGGTGATTTTTAAAATAAAAGATTTTCATTAAAAAATTTGTCTTATTCACGCACCTAAAAATATCAGTAGCGATGAATACCTTGTCGACTTCAAAGCAACGCTAAATGAAATATTTAATCATATGGAAAGCAGTAATATAAAAAACTTCGTTCTTATGATTGGAACATTGCAACCCATAATAAAACTTTCCAATGCGCTCTTGCAACTAACAGGACTCTAACATTGAAAAGATATATCAACTGACAACTCGAAAGGAGAAACGAGATCTAAGCAAACTGTTAACAAATGAAATCCCGGATAAACAGATGCATTCACAATCTATTTCGATTTGCAGAATTTTCATAAAACAAACAAGAAATGGAAAATGCTGTACCGTTAATGAGAACAAAATTTCATAACAATGTTAAATGGAGTTAAAAAAGCACACAAAAAGATTGGAGGATCAAGAAGCTACTTTGAGATAATTAAATTCTTGTTGAAAACATAATGCAGATAGAAGAATCTATTGAATTGTTTGATTTGTTTAATTAATAATGTGATGTTGGTATACAAAATTCCAGAAAAAAAAACTCTCCAACAATACATATGTATATCATGATGAAAACAAGTTTGAAAACAAAACTATGAATTTTTTTCAGCTTCGTCGATAGAAAAATTAAAAAACCTATTCTCTGATTTAGAGTTTTAACCACTGAAATTGTTTTATAAATAGGTTTATCAATCCCTCAATCCTTCGCTAACTGTAATTCAAATCTACAATATCGATTTTGAAATTAAATTGCAACACGGTCTTAAGTTGATCCCTTAAATTTTGTAATAATTTTTTGGCATTTTTAAAACGATAAATGACTTTAATTTTAGTGAAATGCAAAAAAATCTAGTTTTTTTTTAAAGCTCCGTTATTCCGTTTGTAATTTCCATAATGTTCATTTTTGACCTCATTAAGAATTTGGTATCAATATTGGCGTAACAAAATCATATTGGGCGGTGTTTCCCCTAAATTGTTTTTACCTTCACCTCAGAATTTAAAAAAAAAACTTTTATTTAAATTTACATATACAATTAACCCAGTTTAGGATTTGGAAGAAAAAAAATTTACTCCGCTACTCTCCAGAAGAATATTTATTAGAATTGGCTAACAAATACCGAGTGACTTTGATTACTCTGACACCCAGATGTTAAATTATCTTGGCCAAATGCACAGAATTGACTGAAGATAAGTTGGCCAGCGCACAGATTTGCTCAGTTTATACTTTGTTGAAAGTACAAGGTTATACTGATGGGGTGTGTAGCTGCTAATATGGGGCTTAGTCATTTCAATAGTGCTGGCCAATTTGTACCTGGTGTTAAGGTCAAAATATTAGAAGAACACGATCGTACTTTTAGCCATGGTGAGCTGATTGATATTCTGGTACATATTGGCGAAACTTGGAATGGTTACTATGGAAATCCTTCGAAAACAAGACGCACGCTATAAGGGCTGGTTCTATACTGGAAATATGGGCTACTTTGATAATGACAATTGTCTTTATGTACTAGATATCAAATGCGATTCATTAATATTCCACGGTATGCAATATTGGCAACATGATGTTCGTTTTTGGTTTGTAGAATAATGTGGATGGTGATGCTGCTGTTGTCCTTGTTTATAAACAATTACATTGAGGAGTATTTTTCTTGGAAAATTTACTCAAGACTGGTAGTGATCTGGCCTTGGGTAAGCGGTGAATGCCACATAAACCACATTTTAATCACTGATATGAGCCATAATTCTATTATTTATTGTGTACAAAATTCAAATATAGTTTTTGCAATTTTGTAACTTATTTAGATTTAAGTTCTGCGTAAGTATACACAGACATAATTCTAAGTAACAAAAAATTTATAGTTTATAAAATAAATCCATCAAAAGAGAAACTAAAAGTATAAGTAATTAATGAATACAATATACATATAATACAATATTTGATAATTTTCTTCAATCCGCTTTAATTCACTCGTTAGATGTTGTCTTCAAAAATGTTGCGTAAGTAAAATGCAATGCCATGATCAACCAACCAATTATAAGTAATACTCAACAGCAGAAGGGAAAAAATTAAAATAAAGAACTGAAGAGAATCTCTTTATCTGGTGATGAATCAATGACAATATCAGCAAACGCCATCTAAATAACAAAAGTGGCTAAATAACACTAAACCAAAACACAAACACAAGTGTTGAAAAAAGGGCCGACTGGATATAAGATGATGCCAAAGAACATTTTACCAACCAAAGAATAGCTTGTGTATGCAATTTCAAATAAGTAACAGTTTGAAATGCATTCATGTATGCATGCACGTATGTACATACTTGTTTTATGCTAACGCCAGTATTATTATTTCCTTAAGCAGATTGTTAAAGAATTAATTTTATCGAACGCTGTCTTTTGTGACCATTTCAAATTCAAATAAGAATTCTTTGAATGGTCTGCTTTAAAGAATTCAACTCCACAATATAGTCGCCATTATTCCTAATGCGATTATTACAGATTTAGTTCATTCATAAAGATAAGGAAATAAATTTAAATTATATTAATTTGAATGATTGATTAAACCGACAAAAGAATTCAAATTTTACAATTTTTCATAAAAAGTTTTTTTTTTACGGCGGACAGACACCACTTGTATTCCTACAAACTACAAACGATTTCTACAGTTGTATAAAATGTAATTGTAAAAAGGTTTTTAAAAAATATTGAGATTTCCCTTTTAAGTGTCTTTAATCTTTTTACAAATTAAATTGAGAAAAAACGAAATTATTTGATCAAATCGACATTAGTTGCCTGTGTCGTATTAAAACTATGTTCATATGTATTTACGTGTGCAAAAATTAGTTGCTTCCACAAAATGACTAGAATACTAGACTTTGCATTGGAATTTCTCTATCTTTTTCTAATGGTAATTACTTTGCCAAATTGATTGCAAATTACGAGCACGCACGTGAACTTGAGTGAAGTGATAAACGACCTGTGCTTTATGCATAGACCAAGTTTTCATTATGTTGCAACTTGCAACATTTTGTTTCCCTAGCATGAAATCGGCATGACATACACCGACCAACAACACCACCCAATGAAAATTTTATTAAGCAAATTTTGTAGCCAACGAATAAAGATTGTCTGTCTGTCTGTCTTCGTCGTGCATTTGCAGATAATACAAAAATTGTCACTGCACTTAACTGGGCTAAAGAAAAATAGAAAAAGTATTTGTGTATGTTACCTTTTGAGACTGAGAGTGTAGAATATGAAAGCAGTTACATATTCTTTTATTTTTTATTTTTTTTGTACATATGTATTTGTTGTTTTGCTTCGGCAATGAACTATCATTAATATAATTTTCCAAAACATACAAAACCGTTACATAAACGAAAAATTTGCAGTATGTAACAACAGCGAACATAAAACTTTAAGAAAATTCCCTGATAGAAAACAAGCATTTTGCGGTGATAACTGACAATGCAAACATGAAAAACTAATTTATTTCATTTTTCTATTTCATACGAGTATTTATGTAAGTACATACTAACCAAATCATACGATTCACCTTGCCGCTCTATGTGTCTAAGGTCTGACGACGAAAAAGCTAAAAGTAAATAAAAGAGCATTTGCGACAAACTGTGCCGTTGTCTGCGACGTGCAGCAAAAAAGAACGCAAATAAACAGAAAACAGGAAGTTACGAATACAAATATTTAGAACAAGTATTCTGGTTAAAAAAAGACAATACTCGAATACCAAACGAAAGTGCTGATGGTAATATTAACCTTAGACAAGATACATACATACGTATCTGTGGCAATAAGGAAAAAGTGATTATGTCTGATATTGTCATATACGAGGAATTCACTGTTGAATTCTTGAAATTATTATTACAAATTGATTTTTTATTAAAACAGTTACTGGCTCTGGGAATCATTGGTAATCAAAAATACAAAAGAAAAAACGAATAATGGGCGAATCAAACATTACCCAAAAGTAAATACAGCTACACGAATAAATATGCTCTCAAATTTATGGAAAAATTTATATTTCGTTTCTCTAAGATTATTTTTCCTTATTAGAGATAAATAAAATGTAACAGTATGAAATGATTTCTCAAAGAAAATGTGTTAAAGTTCAGCTTAAAAAGGTTGTGTGGACAGATGGCCGTTAAATTTAATATCTTCATCTGAATTCGAGCCGCAGCCATTGCTTTAGCTCTCTGCTGGGAGCATAAAAAATGTTAATTGATTTGTCCGCAGATGTGTATAATCTCAATTCTTTTAAAATTGGTTCAGTACTTTAAGAGTTATAAGCGTTTAAAGTTGCAACTAACAAATAAACCATATGTATGTAATAAAATAAACAAGTAAAAATTTGTTGTAAATGAAAATATGTAAATATGTGCTGTTGCAAATTGTTTTGCTAAAAAATGCTTTGTGTGAATGAAAAAAAATATAAAAAGTTTAACAACTTAACTCCCGATCTAGCGATTTTAAGGAATGACATACATTTTTCTGGGGACCAGCGAACGATCTGGGTACAGCTAGTAATCATAAAATGAAACGACTCAAGGTATCAATTTTAAAACGGACGGATCAAGGATTGCTGACCGAACTGGAATGGTTTTATATGACATAAGCCGAAACACAAGTAAATACTTCCGTCTACCAGATCACAATACTGTCATCCAGGCAGAGATAATGGTCAATAAGGAAAGTATTTAATGGATAAAGGAAAACGTGGCTCCCATTCGTATCTTTACGGATAGCCCGTCAGTTATTAAGACACTAATGATCGAAAAGGTAGAATCTGGAAACGTCCTGCACTGGCAAAATAAACTCGCATGCATGTGAACGTCTAGAGATAATATCAATACGAAGCCATTATGGAATAATCAGAATCGAGTAAGCCGACAAGTTATCCAAAATGGGAAGATTTCCTAGTACCATAACCTTGGAGAGTGCTTAACCCTTTTAGCGGCTTAAAAATAACCTTAAGATTTGGGCGCTGAAAGAACACGTCAAAGAATGGCAAAATACTGATGTCACTAAAGGGATGAATGCACTAAAAGGTGTTCCATATCTTAAAAAATCGAAGGGAGGTCCTGAAACTGAGTGGGCCAACAGTTAAGAGATTAACAAGTGTTGTATCACAGAGATGAGAGCTCATCCAGCTCGTATGGGATTGTCGAAAAACGACATGTAGCGCATGTGAAGAAGAGGACGAGACTTTGCAATATTACCTTTGTCATTGTCCTGCGTTTTGCGTACTAGTCGCTAAAATTTGGACGTGGACACTATACCGAACTTGGATTACCTAGGGAATTCGAATTGAGATCTATTAGGAATTACATTGCAAAGACTGGGTTCCTGACCTAGTCAACATTCTTAGAAAATTAGGATTATGGTTTAATTAGGGAAATTTCGTTTCCATATAGAGCGCACAACATGCCAATTGGCAATACGATAATAAAATAGTTAAAATTATTTTTTACTGATCTTAAATAGTCAGAATGTGATTCAAAATAAATTACAAAATCTGGCAACAAACGTTCCTATAGAAGAGTTTAAAATTTTTGACAATTTACGTACTCAGAACGTTTTGACTCACGAACGCTATTTGTAACTTTAAAATATCATGTCGTCGAAAGAATGGAATCAAATCATAAGCATCTTCGTGCAATTTATTTTTTGCAACATATATTTAATCAACAACATTGCATCGATGAACTAAATTCGATTTGTTTTTATGTTCTACTGAATTCAATCGTTCAAAATCGCAAGAATGTGTAAGACATCATAACAGGTGAAAAATCGCGGGTCTATGCGTATGAGCCAGAAAGTAAACAGCAGTTGACTGTATGGGTCTTCTCTACAAAAGTAATTTAAATTACGTTCAAATGCATGTTTTGGAAATACTTCAATCGGGATGAAAAAGTACTTCGAAAATAAATTCACACACATGCAAAATTTTATTGATCTTCATTGAGAATATCTTGAAAAGTAATAAAGCCATTATCGAAATTATTTTCCAATCTAATTCTAGTCTCTAATTCCGACATATAAAAGCAACCCTCGTAGTTATACTAATTGAATTCACCTAAATATTTAAGTGTTTAGTTCCTTTTATACACATTAAACTTTTTAAAAGAATTAAAAGTTATTCAACAAAAAAAGGGAACAGTTGAAAACTAATAATTATTTTAAAAACCGGTCAGCTTGATTTATTCGCAAACATTTTGTTGTTGCAGGTAATATTTTTAAATTTAATATTTTTGTAATTTAAAACGATTAGAAATATAGTTTTATTTTTGACATCTCATAACAGAAGCGACCCCTCGCTCATCAAGAGCACTTTCCAGTCTATCAAAAGAGATCCTATCAAAAGCGCCATCTATGTCCATAAATACGGACAAAACCAGATCACCATTGAAAACCTTCCTCTCAGCAACCCTTACCAGTTCGTGCAATCAAGTTTACCTCCTCCACCGTCCACTCAATATCCTCCGTGTTCCGTAGTGCCCGGTGTGGAACATTCCCTGAAAGTCCCGAGAGTCACTCCTCGTACTTAGTGCGATCCGTATTCCTCGGCACCCTGATACGCCCACGCACCTTCCTCCGCCTCCTACCATATAGAATCTCGAACTGGATAGCCCTGTGGTCAGACATGGTCAATCTGTCCACCACTCTCCAATTCCCGATTCTATCCAGCATCCCGACAGAGCATAAGGTGATGTGGATTTTAGCCGGTAAATTCTTTCCCAAAGTAGAGTTCTCAAAATGTAAAGGAACTACTTTAGAATATTGAGAACTACACGAAGGGTCATTATTTGATACTTGGAACTGAATTACTCAATACTTTACAAGCACTAGTTGCTGCTTTCGGAAATTCATTCTACTTGTTTAATAATGGAACTCAAACTGTTTAAAAAGTTCAAATAAAATAAATTATTTATAAAGCATTAATCATAAAATTAAATGAAATATTCTATTTACAACTCTTAAACAAAGACCTGAAGTCGAGAATAGCATCGTTAGTTTCTAAAATGTCGTTAAGGTTAGCATAATAACATTTTTATAAGTAAATAAAGTTTTTTTAAATATTTTGAATATAAAATATTCAAATTTTGCATTTATTGATAAACAATATAACAAAGTTGAAAAATCAGCGGCTTTCTTTAACGTCTCACACTTGCCTTATATAACAACGTTGCAACAAGGCACTCGTATTTGTTAAATTTATCAATATTATTAAATGTGCACATACGTATGTATGTATATCGTTATGTACATATGTATGTTTAACAAGGCTTATTTAAATATTGTTGGTTTTGAGTCCAAAAACAGTTTGTTAAAATATAAATACATTGATTGTCCGGAGGCCATAATCTTACCAAAAAGAGTGTTGCCTTCATTTTTCACACATCGCCATCATCATCGATACTCGGCTCTCAACGTCATTATCATCATCTGCACAAAATATAAGAAAATATCTTGAAATCTATTCAACAACAACACTATCGTTGAACTATGTGTTGCACTTACCGCCAATATGTCCAAATCAATGATGCATGATGATGATACATGAGTTGTTGCCGAAGATGTTTTTTTCTTCCATATTTTAGTCTCTCTTTGGGTTTTTTTTGTTTATAAACCATCATAAACAATTTTGGCATAACATCTATCAAGGCATCTAATGGATAAGTGTGAACGATCACCTTAAAACTGACTGACTTTGTATAACATAAAGCATGATTTCATCGTCATGGCAGTGTATTTACAAGCAGGGGTGTACTTGTTGTTTTCAGACGATTTGTCTGGCTATAAGTCTGATCATTTGTCTGTCTGTCGGTACATATGGTGCAACAACACCTTTTTGTGATTATTTCAAAGAATTGTAATGTTTACCTTTTGGCTTGTTAAAAAACATTTTAGTTTTTTTGTTCTTGTTTTGTGAAAAAACTAAAACATATTTTTGTATGTGCATACGTATGTTATCACGTTGTACATTTGCAAGATGAAAAATTAACTATAGAAATTTAGCGCCTTCGTCTAATACTCAACTCAAGTCCTGTCATCTTCCACTTAGTTCAACTCCTTTAAATTGCGGGTTCATAAATAATAAGTGAATAACAAAATTCAAGGCGATTTGTTTTTGGCGATTATTTTCACTTGTTTATAGACATTTTATTTATTATTTTTGTTTTTTTTTTCGTTTACATGTTTTATTACCTTAAAGCTTTGTTCTTGAGCTCCTCAAGTGTATTGAATGCAACATTATTAACTGGTTAAACCTGCCAGCCCTTTATTATTTATTTAGTTAGTTGAGCCAACCATTATAAAGTTGTTACAATTTTTGCACTTCAATCTTTAGATTTATGTATGTCCCTACCGTACTCCAAACGTTTCTTCTCCCATCTACTTTTATTTTATTTTTTAGTTAAAAAAAGAAACAAAAATGCTTTTAATCATGCAACATTTTTCATTAGACAAATTTGTATATTTATTTTGCCTATTGCGTATGTGTGTATTTTTTTTTATTATTTTTTAAAAACATGAGATAATTATGTAAATTTCTTACGTGTAATGAACGTCTAAAATGAGACTTTTTGTGAAGAAAAACTTGAAGATTTTTATCTTTACCGCCGCATTTGAAAGTGAAATATGTTAAACTATTTTTTCTAGTTTTTATTTTATTAGTATTTTTTTTTTAATTTAAAGTGATAAATGTGTGAGTGTTAATATTGACATACAATTATTGGAATTATACTGCTTTGGGATATTAAATATTTTTATGTTTTAAGCTCTAAACACATAGACGACAGCAGACTTCACAACTTCATGGCTTCAAATGCTGTTATGAAGTCAGCTTCATAATTATTTTGAAGACAGCAACAACATAATAATCAGCTGATGTGCATTATAGCCATACAAATTTAAGGGATGCCGCATAATATTTTATAATGAATAAAATTAAAGTTCTTGATAAAAATGTAATAATATCACGAAAAACTATAAAAACACATAAATTTATTTCTTTATTGTGTTTTTGTAATGTTCTTTTATGCTTAATATTAAAAATAAGTTTTTGTTCTTTTTTTTCTAATTTAATATATATAATGGCAACACTATATTTGTTTATTGCTGACCGTCAAAATAGAAAATAGCCTAAGTTGCCAGCAGCAGCAAATGCTGTTGTGCAGTCGTGCTGCTGTGCTGCCGTCAAAATAATCGTTTTCATTTAAACACATGGATTTTATTTTTGACATATTGCGGCTTGCTGTCGTCTATGTGTTTAGAGCATTATTCACAACCGCATTGTATTTTTGTATAGAAACGTTTTTTGTTTTGTGTTCTTGTTGCTGGTAATTTTCATTAAAAGAAAAAAATTAAAGAAAAACAACTTCTATTTGTTTGAAATTAAATGCTGAATGGGATTCTTACAGGGATAGATAATCTTTTTTTATCAAAAAAATAGTTTAGATATAATGATTATAATTATAAGTGTTCGGTTGTGAAAAAAATACTAACGACTATTGCCAAATTCACAACCTATTGCAGAAGTTGCAAAAAAATCACTTAAATATATTAAAAAAGGAACGTATTGACGAATGTGTTGTACAATACATAAATAAATAGAGAAATCATGAAACAAAATTCGTAAAACTTGTAACGAAACCAACGGAATATTACTCCTACGATAGGTTCTGAATTGATCATAGGGAGTTTTTTATTTAGGCATATAATTTTAGGTTGGTGATTTATGTTAAGTTTGGTTTTGCATTTCAACATAAATAACAAGATTGTCGTTGATCCCGATTTTCATAAGCGTCAATAAATAAAACTGCCATATTCCAGAAGTGTATGTTGGGACACCATATCATCCATTAAAACTGACTGTTTTGTGTGCTTAATGGGCTGGTGGAATTATTTAAAATCCATGCTCGTCAGAACATTACAGTCAATAGTGAGCGCTATAGAGCCATGATTACTGACTTGTCATTAATTAAAAAACCATAATATGCAAGAGCTGCGGTTTTAACAAGACGGCGCAACATGTTTCACAGCACGCGCCAAAATTGGTTCATTGAAGAAAACTTTTGATAACTATATATTTTCACGTTTTGAATCCGTTTATTGCCCTCCAAGGTTGTGCGACTTAACGCCGCTATACTATTTTCGGTGAGGGTGTGTGAAGTCGCTAGTTTACACCGATAAGCCCGAAACTATTGACCACTTGTAGTTACGTTATTGCCGATATACGGTATACAAATGTTGAAAAAAGTAATCGAAAACTTAAAAGTAAAGTTTAATTTAAAAAAATCATCTTTGCTTTATTCCATCTTAAGATCTATACCTCTATAAATAAATACCCTTTTGTATATGTCATTGGCATGTTTGTTTCTGTATCGATATGTAGCAACGCAAATTTATTTATCAGGTTGTCTTGATTCATCAGCTGAGTATTTTTATTCACTTATTTTAGACTTCAGCTGTCGAAGTCTTTAGAAAAAAATTATTCTCACTCTTTTCTGACTTTTTTCGAAGTTACACGCAAAGAAAAACCATGGTTACGACATGATCACGACGCTAATATTATAGTTTTTATAACAATATTTGGTTGTCGAGAACAAGTAATAGTTATTTTTGTTTAATTTCATAATATATTTTGTCACGATAATCAAGCATTTGTTCGAATTGTATCATTTTATGTTTACTTTTCGTACAAATTTCAAAATGGTTATCATTTTAAAATAATATGATTTAAGAAAATTAATATAACAAATATAACATTATATTTAAAAGCATTAAAAATTACAAATAATCATTAAATAATAGGTGAGACAACAGTATGATTACAAATTAATCAAGCTATACTTTTATTTAATAATAATTTGATTCCAACTGTTCTTCTTCTTGCTGAATAAATTTTTATTATTTTAAAAGTTTGAGATGTCAAAAAATTTTTTTTCATTTTGAAAAATTAAAGAAAATTTACAAATAAACGAGAAAATGTAAAAAATTGCAATTAAATTCGAAAGTACATTCAATATGTGTATGTTACAGCAGAAGACAATAATTTGCCGTAAAAAAGCAAAGATTATCGATTTCAATTGTAGTCATACATATGATTATAGAATGATACTTTAATTAAACATAATAATGATGACTGGTAACCATTATATGTTTTAACGATAATCATATAATTCAATCATAGTATGATGCTCTTCGATTATGGTTACCACAACCATATTTTTTCTTTGCGTGCAGCAACCGTTTCTATAAATTATCCTAGGTCTGAAAAATTTTAATTTTTATGGTAAAAATAAGCGGAAAACAGAGGCAGTAGTGTTTATATGCTCATACCTCAGAAAGTTATGAGGCGGTTATGGTGATTTCCAATACCTATCTGCTCCCGAATATTTCTGATATTTCAATACCTTACACGGGTCTTGCCGATGTCGCCGGCTTCAAAAAGTTAATTTCAACATTCACACGAGCATACCGATAATGATTAATCGACTGCTCTATTCACAAGCTTTCAGAAAATATATACTTTATGGGGTCGAAAATAAATATTGTAGAAATTTTACAGGAAATGACAAACCTATATATACCCTTACACTGACTGTGAAGGCTATACAAATTCTTTGAACTGCGATTACCTGATGTATAAATGTGCCTTGATATGTAGACATACATAAATAAAAATGATTCCAGATAGTATTTATTATTATATATAATTGAACATAAATTGGACTGTTTTTTGTTGTTTAGGATTATGGGCCAATTAAATGCTACAAAAAGTTAATATAATAAAATAGAGTTTTTATGTTAAAACAACTCTGGCTAAAAAAAAATATTTTTATGTTTAAATAACGGTAGCCAAGTTTTTACAATCAAGCACAAAGTTTGATAATTTTAACGTTAACGTTTTCTTAAAGTTAACATCATATAAAATTATATAACTTCTGCGTTTTGCATATATGTACGCATTATTTTCAAATTACAATACATATTTACAAATATCGTTTTTTGAATGAAAAATGCAAAAATGCCTTAATTCATGGGAAGCAATATGGTTTACTTGCGCAAGCTAGTCAAACATATTTAACGTGTGCTCAATTTATGTTGACCAAATTTAATAATAAAACAACTCATGCATTAAAAATAACACAAAAATATCTAAATGAAAGAGAAACTTATAAAAATGTTCAGCAAACATATTTATTGTTTAAAGTTTGTATTGTATAAAGGTGCATCGGCCGCCGTAAAATTTTGTATTGATCTTTATGGAACCTTTGTATCTGCTGATATACATACCAGTATACAAAATTCGATCTTTTAAAATACCTGGATCGACCGTTAAAAAAAATATATATAGGGTTCGCCATCTAAAGTTTTGTTTTCAACTAGTGCTTATTTCGTGAATGGTAACACTTAACTCATGTCTGATTTAACAGATAATTAGTTTTATCCTTCTGCTGAACGAATATGGTTGTGTATACGCTTGAACAACGCTGGGAAATATTGCGACATTACTTTGGCCGATTTTGCAAAAAAAATCATCTTTTCAGATGAAGCTCATTTTCATCTTGGCGTGTATATAAACAAGCAAAATTGTCGCATTTGGGGCACAGAAAACCCGCACGCATACATTGAAAACCGATACACCCAAAACGAATCACTGTTTGGTGCGGATTTTGGTCCAGAGGCATAATTGGGCCATTTTTCTTCGAAAATGAGCAAGGAGTGGCCGTAGTCAATGGCGATCGTTATCGGGCCATGTTGAACGAATTTTTGTTCACAAAAATTGAAAAGGAGGATATTGGCAACATTTGGTTTCAACAGGACGGCGCAACGTGCCACACAGCCGAAGCTAGACTTTTTTATAGCATTTAAAAAAAAAAGTTATTTGGCGGACCCAAAGTGTAAAACCCAAGATCGCGTCTAAAAAGTAATGGCGGAAATTTTTCTATTCATATCGTTATCAAAGGAAAGGACTTGACTAGTAGAATACAGTTACTACGTAAAAATTCGAAATCAAGATAATAAAGAAAATGGCGTATAACATGAAATCTGAAATCAGCAATTACCTACGATGGGGTCTTTATTCACACAAAGAAAAAATATGGTTGTGGTAACCATAATCGAAGAGCAACATACTATGATTGAATTGTATGATTATCGTTAAAACATATAATGGTTACCAGTCATCATTATTATGTTTAATTAAAGTATCATTCAACAATCATATGTGTATATGACTACAATTGAAATCGACAATATTTGCTTTTTTAAGGCAAATAATTGTATTTTGCTGTAACATAAACATATTGATTGTACTTACCAATTTAATTGCGATTTTTATATCAATATTTTATTTTACATTTTCTCTCTTTGATTTTTCAAAATTTTAGTTAATTTTTTTTTGACATCTCAAACTTTAAAAAAAAAATTATTCAGCAAGAAGGAGAACAGTTAAAATTAAATTATTATTAAAAAAAATCATAGCTTGATTAATTTGTTATCATACTGTTGTCTCACCTATTATTTATTATTTGTGATTTTTAATGCTTTTGAATATAATGTTATTTTTGTCAAACTAATTTTTTAAAATCATATTATTTTCAAATGATTACCATTTTGAAATTTTTACGAAAAGTAGACATTAAATGATACAATTCGAACAAATGCTTGATTATCGTGACAAAATATATGATGAAATGAAACAAAAATAACTATTACTTGTTTTTGACAACCAAATATTGTTATAGAAATTATAATATTACCGTCGTGATCATGTCGTAACCATGTTTTTTTTTGCGTGTACTTACATATGTACATGATGGTGAAGGTTATTATCAGCATAGTGTTTGTATATGAACAAATACATTTAAGATAATAAATTTTAAAAATCTTTGAATATATTCAATGTATGACAATTTTGTTAAAATCAAGCTCATACATACATATACATATATGAACTAAGTAGCACATTGTTCCAAATATTTTTGGATATCAAAACTTAGTCACTGCATTTAAAACAACATCACTGCTATAAATTTAACCATCCTTCGCTGCTGTAGAGTATTCCACTCTATCTAATATCCATTTAAGTATATATTTACAAGTCATACTTTATTTTTCTAATTATAAAGTTAATGATGTTTGCCTTATGCCAACACTATGCCTTCGCAGCTAAAATATTTCAATGACGTTATTATTGTGTCGTGCCTCTTAGTTTGTGGATAAATATATATTTAAGCACCATTTCTTTAAAAGAATTGCTCTGTATCAATACAAAGAATTGAAGAAAATTGTTTTGCATCATAAATAACTAAATTGTTAAAAGTGTTTTGTTTAAATATGACTTTAGTTTCCAAGGAAATGTTTTAAAGCGGCAGGATTATATGTGGTGCCCTTGTTAATAATGTTTTTACATTTTGCGTTTGACTAAAACTGACAAGAGAGAACAAAATGGAAACAAACGAATACACTCATCAAATAACACCTTAAATATTAAGAAATTTAAATCTCTTTCTTTAAGCAGCAAAACAAGCAGCATTTACAAGACAAACACTAGTTGAGCAAAACAAGGAACAAGTCGAAATCGTAAAAGTTTGTCATGATATTGTTTAAAATATAAATTCTATGCTTGAAATTCTTAATACCCACGTAATATTAGCAGTGAGCAAAGAAATACATGCTTCTCGGTTCTTAAATAATAATCATTAATACGTGTCCTGTCAAAAGAGGTTTTACTTAATGTACAATCCAATCAAGATACTTACATTTTTAGAAATAATTTTGTGTAAAAATGTTTCCGTGTACTTTCTTTCGATCGATCAGAGCATTTGTAGCGTATTTATTTGAATGCACTTAACATTTGTTTTATTCACAAAAACAACACCGTTCTACACCAAAATAAAAAAACCCAATGGTAACACACAATGTTTACAACAACTGGAAACACCCTTTTAAGTATTCGTTCATTCATTGATATTATTTATTGCTTCTAATTCTTAAACGTTGAAGATGACTTGGAGTGAAAAAACCTCATCATTATTTCATTAACAACGAGACAGAAGACTACAATATCGATTGTACAACCAACATAAAGCGTGGGGCAGTCACACGGGGGAAAATGTATGCACATGCATCAATTGTGTAGCAATTGAGTTGAAAATTATTGGATTTATGTATGAATGTAATCCACATGTACAAGTATGTATGTATGTATGTTTGTACGGTGGTCGTCTTCCTTTGAATTGATAGATACCAGCTAATACAAAATATAAACACACCTTTGACATTGACTTTGAATTTGAAATCAATACTGAGGAACAAATCTCTAGAGCACTTTACACTTTGCTGTATATGCATGCATTATTTTATTATTACGAATAGCATGCGCATACAGAAGATAGATGGCGGAATTACTGCAGCATATTCATTCAATTTTCACATAAATTTTAATGTTAAATTCCAAGTAATAGACAGGGCATGAAATGTTATTGCTTCATAAGAATATTATTGAAAAGCCGCGTGTACGAGTTGTTTTGACACCTAACATCCATATCATGTATAAAATAAATATATTTATTTATTATTTCGGTCTGTCTGCATTTATTTCTTGCCTCTCCATGTACATACATAAGTGTGTAAACTTATAGCCACTAATTCATCGGTTTCATTCTAGTTTGTTGGTGTTATTGTTCTGTTGAGCGCTATTTATTATTAAGTGAAGGAGATGCTGTACTCTAATAATAAGAGAAAACATAATATTATTTTAATATTTATTTCCCTAATGGAGGCAAAAGCGTAGATAAATTCTGTACTAATTATAACATAATTCACTTATACACTCAAGGTATTTAAAAAGAAAGCCGGAGTTTGTTTTCAAGCTAAAAAAAAAAGTTCGAGACATACTGACAACTTGAATAGTTGCAACTACCCTGTAGGAAATGTCACTAGTGAATCAGTACTGATTCACTATTGACACTGTCATCAGTACTACTGACTTATTATACCCCCGACAATGCTTTTTTACTATAGACATTAACCATGTGCGTGTCATTGAAAATCTACTACTGAGTAGGTATTTAGTTCATTTAGGACCATATGACAACATTGTCACCAGAGATTCAATAGTGCATTTAAGTAATTCTAGTCTACACTTTTGATACTTTTCTGAAATAGACGTCGTTAATGAAACTTTTGTTAAAATATGATGTTTTATTAAAAAAAATTAAGGAATTCATTAAATATCAAATATTAAAAGTAAATTAGGTACATTTCATTTAATTAGAGCTCTTATTAATTGTGTATAAATTTTTTTTTCTCATCAAAGAAAATGAAAAAAAAAATTTAGACACTTTGTTGACAATGTCGCCAAGAAGTCACCACAATAGTCGACAAAACTGGTGACTTGGAGACACTTGCCCCCAGGTTTCCTTCAGGGTAGTTATTAGCACAAATACAATATGTTAAGCTCGAAAGTGTATTTTATCGCAAAAGTTGAGTTGTTTGCCGAGAATGTAACAAATTTGTTTAGGTATCTGCCACGTGTTCAATAATTCTAAAATAATTTTATTTTTATCTATCTATCTACATCTATATATATAAAAGTAAAACTCTGTGTGTGTGTGTTAGCTATAGACTATGAAACTGTAAAGCCGATCGCACTCAAACTTTGGCAAGTTGTTGTATATATTCCAGTAAGTGTTTATGGGTGGTAAAAAGTGGGCGGGGCTACGCCCATAAAAAATAAGTTATAATTTTTAGCTACTTGAACTTGACCGATTTTTCTGAAACTTTGCGCACATATTGAACTCTCATGATTATACAATCTCATGATTAGAAAAGTGGGCGGGGCCACGCCCATAAAAAAGCTTTAATTTTGAAGTACTTGCACTAGACCGATTTTTCTGAAACTTTGTACACATATTGAGCTGTCATGACTAAATAATTTCGCGACTAAAAAAGTGGGCAGGGCCACGCCTATAAAAAAATTTATAATTTTGAAGTACTTGCACTGGAGCGATTTTTCTGAAACTTTGCACACATATTGAGCTGTCATGGCTATATAATTTCGTGATAAGAAAAGTGGGCAGTGCCACGCCCATTAAAAAAAGTTAAATTTTTAGCTTTTTGCACTTGATATTTAATTTTAATTTAAATGGATTCTTATTAATTAAGGGGCGTAGCAACGCGCGCCGGGCTTTTCTAGTATATTAATACAATGTAATAATGATTAAATATAGCCACATATGTACATAGCCTAAATGGTATATACTACGTTTGCATTCCAACTCAAATAACCTGTAATTACTTATAATGTTAATACGATTTTTGATTTTTGAAAAAAAGGGATTAGTAAAAATGCAAAGATTAAAGGTTGGCTTTTCTACATCGTCATTCATTTGCAATATTTATTTGCAGCCTCATAAACTCTGTATTTTCTGAGACCTTATTAGCTGAAAAGTCAGTTTTGGCCAATATCCATCTGTCGCCGTGTTGATTAAAATCAATTAACAGTTTGTGTTTTAAATTTTTTACATGTAATAAATCGGTACTGCCAGGCGTAAATTGGTTTTATAAACAGCTGAGATATAAGCAAAGAAACACAACTGCCTCTATTTGGTCCCGCATATTTATCACAAAAATAAATTATTTTCGCTATTTGATTTTTAAGTGTTAATTTGTTATTGTTAAAGAATTCGTTTCGTTTTTCCTAATAGACTAATAAACTAATTTTATTACAAAATCCATGCAGGCTATTCAAGCTGTTGCTACCAAATTTCGTACCACTTTGAATTTATTAGACATTAGTCAACCAAGACGTATGCGAAGAATGAGTACTGATTGAAATATTGGAACTATATCATTTATTTTAAAAATTTTATTGTTTTTTTTTTATTTCCAAAATTCAAACGGTTAAAAAACTACCCGGTATATTTGTGAAGCACGTGTCAAAAGCTTCTAGGCTATTTTTGGACATACATAATAGTGACATAAAAATTCCAGTCAAAGTCTCAAAATTATCTGAGCCAATAAAAAACGGAATGAGAAATGAGCACTAAAATATAACTTCCTCGGCATTTTATCTAAACGTAATTAAATTGTTTCAGGTTCAAAACAACTTAAAGATTCAGTATGGATGTTAAATAAGAGATCTCGACCAGTTGTGTACAAAACACTTTGAAAAAAATCAAATCCATTATGGCGTCTGAAACAAAATTTTGTCCTAAACCCTTAATGTGGGTATTAAGCAAAAGGGACTGACTAGTAGAATAGAGTAAACAATTTTAAATTTAAATATTTCGTCTGAAAAAGGGTAGTATAATATTTTTGCAATAGAACAGTTCGAAATCATTTTTAAAATTATATAAACTTGTTTTTGTATAAATTATTTATTTTACCTGTTTTGATTGTTCCTTTTATATTTTAACTCCTGGGCGTGCTGGGCAACACATTTTTCGATAATTGGAGACATTCCATCTCGTTGCTGAAAAAACATTCTGTTTGCATTTTAATCATATTGTTACGTTTATACCTTTTATAAATGTTGGATTATTTCCTTTAAATAAACCTTCTTGAGTTCTTTTATTGCAATTAAAAACACTTTAAATTCGTTATAAAATTAAGAGCACTTTATTTATTTAAATACACTCAAATATTGTTCTTATATCACTTTACTTATTACACTTATAGTTATACACTTTTATTATCAAACTCACTTTGATACGCACTTTACAAGCTCTATTGTAATACTGATTACGTTAGCTGTGTTGTTCGGCTATTTATAGTAACATAGTGGTGTTCGGTAACATTCGACAAAGTTCTCGTATGTACATTCTAGTACATTCGAAAACCGTTAAATTTAAATTAAGACGTTAAGTAATATGCACGAATAATAGAAGTGCCTAAAAGTATGCTACACAAAATAACAAACAACATTTTCGAACAACCAGCAAAATAAACTAATACAAATAAAACTACAGTAACTTAAACTACTACAACTAAAATAAATTATAATGTAAATTAAGCTACTTAAAAATAAATCTGTAACAATATTTTTTGCTTGCGATTCCATTATTTATTTAAGTAATTTTATCAGTTATAATCTTAAAGCAAAAAATCGGTTAACCTGCTTTAATATGTTTAATTGTTAAATAGTCTGCATCTTAAGTTTGTATACAAATTTACTTTTGTGTAGTCTAGTATTGAAAGTCAATGGTATTGTAATCTAATGCCCGCTGTTGCCAGAAGAAAATTATATAGAACTATCTGTAAAGGTGTCCGACCGAAACAGACCACTACTATTTCAATTCCCTCTTCGACCCCCTTTGCTTCTCAGTGACTATCAATCAGCATATCTTCCTTCACTGAGTCCTACGCTACTGCATGCATTTTCTCTGGACTATAAAGATATATGGGGTCTTTAATAAAAACACATATTTGTTAGTTTTTATAAAAAAATAATTTTTATCCCAGACTGATGTGCTTAATTCCAACCATTAAAATATTTATACCCGCAACCAAAAAAATGGTGGCGGTATATTCCTATTGTCACTCAGTTTGTAACACATCGAAGTTTCCATTTGAGACCCCATAAAGTATATATATTCTGAATCGGGGTTTGATTTTATGACGATCTAGCTATGTCCGACCGTCTGTGGAAAGCACGATAGAGGTCGCACCGAAAAAGCTAGGGGGTTGAGCCCCCTTTTTGCCAGAATCTTTCTTATACACTAGGTTTGTTTGAAATCGGTATATTAGGAAGTGAGTTATAGCTCGGAATGCAAGAGTAGGTCAAAAAAACCGTGTCCTTTAAACATCGAATAAAATGTTATTGTGTCCAAACGCATTAACGTAGAGTCATGACACTTCGAGTATATATTTTCTGAATAAAAGAAAATATTCTTCCCCGAAAATTGCCAAAATCTATGAATTTGGAAAGGAGTTATAGATCAAAATGTACGAAAATTTATTCCTCATAATGTATTTTTCGGTACAATAAGAATTTAAAACGTAACAAAACTGACAAAATTTGATGTATGATGATGAAATTGGCTACATATATCTTTCTGGTTAATGTCATTATTGTGCCAGAAAATTTAGGTGACACAGTCACCTTTACGCCCACCTCCCATATAACGCCTTACCTCAAATTCATATAATTTCTCTATGAATAAAGATTTTGAAATATTTAAGGACTGTCTTGAAATACTTAAGTTGTATTTATTAGCAGAAACTTTATTGACACACCTATTTTAACGCCCACTTTCATTGAAAGATTAAATTTACGAAAACATTTTAAATAAATTGTAAATATCGAACTTATAAAGGGTGGTTAAATTTTGAGGGCCGATGTTGATTTTGGATAAAACACAAATTATTTTGGAAATTATTGTCTTTTCTCTTTATTATGATAATATTGGTATGATTCAATTATGTATGGAACAAAATATCGGCCAAGAAGTCGCCGCGACCTCGGCGGCACACCACCATCCGGTGGTCCAAATTTTCAATTACAATGTTGATGTTCAATTGTTGGACACGATGATGAGTAGAGGAAGACTGCTTTTTTGCCACACTGTCGCGAAAAACAGCAATGTTTTCCGTTCCGTTCTAAGTTATTGACTAAAAAGAAGCTACAAGCAGAAACCATTCTATTAACAAGCCAGCTAATGGACCAAAATGTTTTAAAACAAACTGAATAGCCCGTTGGAATTAACTGCTGGAAAATAAACATGGTTTTATTAATATATTGTTTCTAATACTATATGGGGTGTTATTTTTTTAAATTGTGGCATTTGATAACGTGACCAAACTCGAAAACGTGAACTCCTCGGTAAAAATTAGTTCACGTTGTCGTGAGTTCACCGTTCATCCGTAAATTCATTATGAATGTGTTTCAAAACATAATTGTTATATTCACAATTAAGCCATTTTAAACTATTTTCTTTGAATTAATTATAATTTTTACTAAGAGGTACAATGTTAATTCGATTCTTATTCTGGCATTCAAGTTCATTTCACAGAATTCACTAACAAAGTAAGTTTTTACCGACATCAGCCGAGTGTAGGCATTTTTGAAACTCACTACGATACCACTACCAACACTCTTTTATCGGGTTTTTTAGTTTTTATTTTAAAAAAAAAGTTATAAGTTTTTTGATCGTTTAGATTTATTATTAGTGTATTTACAAGAAATTTAAAATGTCGTATTCTTATAATTTTCAAATAATTTTAAAATAAATTAAAAATATTGTATTGTTTTATGTAAAACTTTAAAACTTTTTCAAAATTATGACAAACGATACGTAGTGAATTCACCAATTATATAATTACTGTATTTACAAGGTGTCCTAACATGTCATTTAGTCATAATGTTTTAAGATTTCAAAACAAGTTGTTGTAGTTTTTCAAGTAAAAATTGTCCTAAAAAATACTAATGTGTATGGTATGTTTATTGTACAGTCATAAATGTTCAGATACGTGCGGCGATTGGCTAACGATCTGCTAAGCCGAGCCGTCTGTAATATTTGTAAGTCGCCCCTCCGATATCCGTTTAAAAGACCTGTAATTAAAAATTGCGTATAAGCGGCGATTTAAATTTGATATATCACACTTAGTTATGAAGGGTCGTTCACATCAATCATTTTTTTTCTATATTATTATTTTAAAACATTTGAATTTAGAAATTAAATTCATTTGAAAGTAATTCAGGCAATGAAGAAGAAAACTAATTAATTAAAACAATTTAAACGTAAATTCAAAACATATTTCTAAGCATTTTAATTAACTGGCGCAAGCCTATCTATATATATAAAAATCAATGTGTGTTTGTATGTTTGTATGTTTATATGTTTGTATGTTTATATGTTTGTATGTTTGTATGTTTGTATGTTTGTTTGTGCTTTATAGACGGTTAAACGGCTGAACCGATTTCCTTGAAATTTCCACAGAATCTTTATGTATGTCTGGAAGGAACTATAGGCTATACTTTGGGTTAAAATTGTAAGTGGGCGGGGTGCCACGTCCTATTAAAGAATAAGTATTAAATATTATATATCGCGAAAGTTAATGCAGCTAGAGTCTTTTAAGTCAAATTAAGTACGGTTAACTCTAACATCCACACGAACATTTGGGTAAAAAATGGGCGGACTTGCAATAGTAGGCGTGGCCACATGAATTAAATACTAAAATTCGTATATTTGGAAAACGATATCGATTAGAGTAGTAAAATTTTGCAAGAGCAACTTTGACACCAAAATGAACATTTAGGCAAGAAATGGGTGCATTATCAATAGTGGGCGTGGCACCTACCATATGAATTAAATACTAAGATTCGTATATCTGGAAAACGATATCGATTAGAGTTCTTAAATTTTGCAAAAGCAACTTTGATATTCAAATAAACATTTATGGAAAAAATGGGTGCATTAACAATAGTGGGCGTGGCACCTGACATATGAATTAAATACTTAAATTTGGGGTGGCGAAGCACACCGGGTATTAGCTAGTTTTAATATAAAAATAAAAAATTTTACCCCTCTTTTGTTTCCTTTGTTTGGTTTTTCTCCCTTTTGGTTTTTTCTTATATAATTTGTGATGTTTGATTTGTGGCATCAATTAGTTTCCATATGATTCTTAAAGCCCCACAGTGTTGGATAAAGAAATAAATGAAATATTGTATACAATCCTATATTGTTCTCAATTTGGGTAATTGTGAACTTGAACTCATTTGTCTTACCGTCATCATCATCATCAGCATCAACGAAAGCATGATCACATTAAGAGGATTGTCTGTCTAAGTACGAAATATGTAACATGATCTTTGCCACTTAAAAGAAGTCAATGAGATTGTTTCTTGCTGTCAGACATTGAAGTTGATTTCAACATTTGTTGCGTGCCACTTACTCATTTCAATCTGTTGCTACTGCTGCTACTGAACTTCAACAAGCCATCATTGGTCTTCCCTTAGACATTTGGGGTTAATGCAGTGTTTTTGATTTTAATATCTGCCTGCTGCTTCAGTTTGCATTTATCTTATTTAAGTTATTTGTAGCATTTTCACTTTCCATTAACTAGTGCGAGTATCAAGCTAAGAGTTATTTTTACCCCTTTAATATTCTTTAGAGCCTGTCAAACTTAATTGATTTCAATGTCAAATTTATTTGTTGCTATCGTAAGTAGAATGAAATTTAAGCCAAACAGGAATTTATCCAAGATTCATTTTAAAATTCATTTTAATTACAATCAATTTTAATCAAATGATCTCAAATAAAAGCATGAGATGCTTCAGATGCACAATTTGATTTAAGGAACTGTTGTTTACACACTTAAATGTACTTGGATGGGAAAACATTTTAGTTGTGTACAGAAAAGTTAATTTCGCTTATGATAACCAAAGTTGTGGCCAATTATATTGTTAAGATGTTGTAATTGTACAATTTTGTGGTTACAGAATGTGATGTTGTTGGTTCAGCGACATGTTGATTGAAAAGTTTCAGATGTTTTATTGCTCATTCAGCCAAGTTAAGTAAAATATCATACTCAAATCCCCACTTTAGATATTCGGACTCCAGTGGCGTTTGGAACTTTGACCTATTGTTAACTAAAAATCATAATGCCAGAATATGCAATCTTGTAATAATGAAGTATCACCTGAAATTTTAAATACTCATAAAAGAAAAAACTATTCGTTACAGTCGCAATCTAAAATTTAGCTTTTAATCCTTAGGCTTATAAATTGTCTGACTACCAACAAGCCCACAAGGAGTAGCAAGCAATCTTATAGTTATACTAGAAAAGCCCGGCGCGCGTTGCTACGCCCTTAATGATAAAAATGCATTCTGAATTTTAATTGAATATCAAGTGCAAAAAGCTAAAAATTATAACTTTTTTTAATGGACGAGGCACTGCCCACTTTTCTAATCACGAAACTGTATAGTCATGACAGCTTAATATGTGTGCAAAGTTTTAGAAAAATTGGTAAAGTTCAAGTAGCTGAAAATAATAACTTTTTTTATGGGCGTGACACTGCCCACTTTTCTAATCAAGAAAATGTATAGTCATGACAACTCAATATGTGTGTACAGTTTCAGAAAAATCGATTTAGTGCAAGTAGCTAAAAATGATAACATATTTCTTATGGGCGTGGCACTGCCCACTTTTCTAATCACGTAATTGTATAATCATGAGAGCTCAATATGTGTGTGCAAAGTTTCAGAAAAATCGGTAAAGTCAAGTAGCTGGAAATGATATTTTTTTTGGCGTAGAATACGTCTTACCTAACGGCATAGGGAGTCATGTCAGATTGTTATTGTTGTAATCTTTATTTCATTGATTATGAGGAAACGGGGAGATAAAGTTTTTTAAAAAATTTTTTGTAGGTAAATGAAGATGTTATCTTTCGTTTTATATACATGCATTGCACACAAATACTTTTTAATTTCTACTCTATTTTTAATGGAAACTTTTTGTTTGCTGCAAAGTATCTTCTAATATAAAATGTATTTAAAGTTGTCGCTCATACCGTTGGTACCGCAAATACGTAGCTAGTTAATGGCAAAATGTTATTAAAAATTTGAATAATTACAACAAAAAAAAATATTATCGAATGTTAGTCGACACACGTCAGTTGACTTGTCGGAAAAGTGCCATTTCAGGATCTAATGGTAATTATCTTAGCGTCTACAGTGGTTGTTATCGCAGTTTAGACAGAATTAATTAACCTTGATTAACATATCGAATACTCTGATTTAAATGGCGCCCAGTCTAATAGAATTAGCGTTTAATTTTAATACGATAATTATTCATTGATTAAGCGATTAATTTTACAAAGTAAAAAGTCTATATACATATGCATACACACATACATATACGTGTGCATCGGTTTGTATAAGTGTAAGTATAGGTGTTTGTGGAAGGTGGAAATTGCAATAAATTGTGACAGTTTGTAGACAGATTGTTATTAATTAACAATTAATACTTACTATACGGTAAATATTGATAAATCATGTTTCGGCATTTGACTTGAAACAAACAAATAGACGAGAAACTGTGTTTTAAAGCCCTTGTCAATGGACACACCACAAAATCTTTGCATTCGATTGGTGGACAAAAGTGCAGGGTGCACAACAAGCTACTACTTTACAGTAAATTATTCTGTTAAGCTTATTTATTAATTAATTTATTTTTTTTGCCTTTTCAATTAAACGCATGCATTAACTGGACAAATTATAATCAATATTAATTAACAACTAATCATGAGTTTTAATAAATGACAAGCAAAAATATGAAAATTAACACGCAACACCGTCTTTTATAAATTTTTTTATTCATTCTTTTCAATCATTCCTTCTTCACACGTCACTGTAAACCTTAATCAACCAACTGCCACTTGCCACTAATAACACAATTAATCTCATAAACGAACATACTGTAACTAATTAATCTCAAAACGTGGAAACAAATATTTATTTACATCGTGCAAACCATAAAAACTTCATTATTACACATTAAGAAACATTTTTTTGTTTCTTTTGAATATTGCTAGAATAGCTGGAGTCAAACTGCATCTCTAAAAGAAATAAATAGCCCTAATGGTACAGATATGTATTATATGGTTTTTCAGCAGGTTCTTAACATTTCTGGAATAGAAATCAAGTTGCTTGAATAGTTTTAAACTTCAGGCTATGACATCCAATTATGAAGAGACACACTCTTCAAGAACATTAATTCATAATTATTTTGAAAAATTATACATTCAATCACAACTACGTTGCGTGATGTTACGGCAAATTGCGATGAAGCTCACTTCTGGCTAGTTAGTTTTGTCAACAGGCGTAATTGTGGTATGAAACATAGCTATATCTGAAAATATCAACTGTTTGAGGTTTCCATGCCCGCAGCCACT
This sequence comes from Phyto melanocephala, assembly GCA_941918925.1. NCBI lineage: Eukaryota > Metazoa > Arthropoda > Insecta > Diptera > Rhinophoridae > Phyto > Phyto melanocephala. The sequence goes on from OW799233.1 coordinate 54,106,458, forward strand.
TTTCTTTTTTAATGAAAATTGCGCTTCAACAATCATTATCGACAACCAATACAGGGTCATGATTATTTAAAACCAGGTCGACGCTAGAAACTTGGACTTCAAAGTCTGCAATACAGCGTACGACACAATTGAATTATTGAAGACCATGTTATGATAGCTAGTAATCTCACACAACGATGCTGCCTCTCGGTCATGTTATTTTATCCGTTTTTATTTTAATTCGTCACTGTTACATCAAAACGCTGCTTATGACAACAAGCCAACAGAGTTCAAGGAGCTGCAGAATGATTTGTGTACTCAAGTCATGGAAAATTGTCTTTATTGTATCGGGTGTCCCAACTAGAATGCAATTTTTAAATTTGGCGAAATTCGAAGTGTCATTGTTTGACATTTGAACAATTGTTAGTGTTTGCTAGTAGAAGGTATGAGGTTAGTAAAAATGGAGCGCTACACGAATGAACAACGTATTCTCATTGTGAAATTGTTTTACCAAAATGGTGAAAATTTTGCGGCTACAGTTCGCAAATTGCGATCATCCCATTTCCATCTTGATGGCTTCGTCAATAGGCAGAATTGTCGCATTTGGGGTGAGGAAAATCCTCGAGTGATTCACGAGAAGCAAAAGCATCCTCAACGTGTCACTGTGTGGTGTGGTTTTTGGGCTGGAGGAATCATTGGACCTTTTTTTTATGAAAATGAGGCAGGTCAAGCGCAAACAGTCAATGGTGTTCGGTATCGTGAAATAATAACCAGTTTTTTCTTGCCTAGAATTGTAGAAATGAATGTGGAGGGCATGTGATTTCAACAAGATGGCGCCACATGTCATACAGCCAGAGAAACAATTCAATTGCTGCATCAGTCATTTCCCGGTCATGTTATTTCGCGTTTTGGAGACAAGAATTGGCCGCCTAGATCGTGTGATTTAACACCTTTAGATTTTTTTCTTTGGGGTTTTTTGAAGTCGATGGTTTACGCGAATAATCCGACGACGACTCAAGCCTTAAAAGAGGAAATTGGACGCTGCATTAATGAAATACCGCAGCATTTATGAAAAAAGGGTATTGAAAATTTCATTAAAAGATCACGTGTGTGCCAGCAAAGCCGCGGCGGTCATCAGCACGATATATTGTTCCATACATAACCTCATTCTGTCTACTTTACGATATAATAAAGTTTCACGATTTTTTTTTTTTAAATATCTGTGTTTTATTTAAAATTTAAAAATTGCGTTCTAGTTGGGACACCCGATATTTACTTGTGCCAGCAATTCCACAGAGGAAACTTAAATGATGTTGTATTCCTTAATTGTCACTTTCACTTAAAATATGAACCGTTTTCCATTCCATAACTAATCCATAAGTATTTTAGTTGAAAAAGCCAAATGTATCACTCTTAACGAAAAATTCAATATTCACAAATGAATTACAATAGAATCATGTAAGTATATCTGTGGCTTGGAGCTAAAAGGACCAATGTCAAAATATTTACTTTTGAGAAAATTTGAATTGAACTTTAACTTTTATAGATGCTTTCATAGTGACATTGGCCAGCATTTTATCTATGAAGTTGTTCTGGGTTAAGTATGACTTTAGCTGTTTTACCATAATGAAACAGAGCAAGAAAACAAATCTAATGCAATGATAAACTCAAAAGAGCAAAAAAGTTACATTAGCCCTTTTAGCTCCCAGCCACAGAAATATACATATGCCACTATATTTGAAATCGTGCAAATGACTGCCATGGATTTGCATGGATGTAAGAGGACCAATGTTTAATTACTCTAGCGTAAATATCCATTTGAGCGATAGCCCGGGTAATACCAACTCTGACAGCATCAATCAAATGCGAATCTATAGTAAAGATTTGGGACAGAAAAACTCCACAAACATAAGGAGGGGTATGAAATAAATATTTTGCCAATTTACGTCACTTGCCCAGGATGATTGACAGCTAATGCATTGACTTTTTGATATAGAGAATTATTGTACTGTAAAACACATGTTAATCGAGTCCTTTTAAGCAGTTTAATAGACGGCGACCTAATTCTCGACCGATCTGTCGTGACTATTTTGAATGACAATAGTTTCAAAAATCCCGAACAAATAATCATTTTGTTTGAACAGTCCTATACGGTGTTATGATGTTAATGAAACACAAATTATATTTAATAAACAATTCAGACAAATTTTTGTTTAAGTGTAACAACTCAAAATGTATTTTCAAGCCACTAACGTCAAACCCACTATTGTGAATATATTCCATGATAAAAACGATGGTATTATTGGGTGTTAAACAGAAAAGAATAACCCTAACAGAGACAAATATTAAACATTAAACGTACAATAAACAAACACAACAAGGGCGATGACGATGACGGCAATACGACATAAATATCAACAATAACAATATATTTTGACATTTTATATTGCACTGCTGGCAAATTTGTGAAGACTACGATATTTGTTTTTATTATAAATTGTTGGTCAAACATTTATGTCTCTTGTTGCCGTGTTATACTCAACCTGTCAAGTGCAAAATTGTTCACCAAATAAAATCTATTACAATGCCAGCAGCAACTAAATGAATCTGTGTGAATTATTTAAAAAGTCCAATGGAAATCTTTCCGTTGTACGCAAATGTCATTTGTATTTAATTTCAACACGTTATTCAAGTTGCTGGTGGCTGGCGCCAATTCAAATTGTTGATCTTGTTAACATGTTACTTTATTTATTTACTGTCATCGCTGAGAACAATTACGTTTTATATGAAACGATAAACGACAGTGTTTTGTTATGCGCAATACTTTCTTTAACTTGGACTCGTGCTAATAAATACTTGTATTAAGTATTTAATTTTATTTATTCGCTAATAGACAAATATTTATTGCATTTTGTTGCGAGTATTTTGTTATTGAATACATTAATTAGGATCAGTAATTAATAATGGACTTAATAGTAAAAATTTTGTGATAATTTACATTTGAATTAGAAGAATTTTAATAATTTGCAAAACAAAAACAAATGCAGCTAACGAAGATTGATTTCAGAATTATAACAGCGTAAAATATTCTAATCAGGAGCTTAATTAAAAACCAAAGTTGTGTGGAAGTTTCCAAAAAGTATTACAATATACCCTTTTTAAATTTTGAATTATAACAAAAAAAAGTTAAACATTCAACATATTTATGTAGCTCTTATTACCTATGTGACAACCAACAATTGCACAATGTTGAAGCATTGTTCTTTTTTGAACAGCACTGAACGTTTTCGGATGGTCTGACAATATTTTGCTTTCCAAATAAATTGTTTAAATATATTAAACATTAGGTTATTTCAATGAGATTATGCCTATGCCTCACACTTCAGATGATAAATATTTTATACCTAACAACCTTGCCAGACCGGCGGTTTTTAAACCTCAAACAATTCATAGCAATTTTGTTATCTCTAGGAGAGTATTAAAGGAGGGAGTATTAAAGCAGGCCACTGCTATCTCAGGCAGCATTGTAAATTTAGCGCTTTTCAGGCTAAGTTTAGCCTTTTTAATCTTATTTAACTGGAGAAAAATGATTTTAGCCCTTAATCTTTTTCGAGACATTTTATAGATATTTAAAAATTTCTCCTAAAAAAGTGTTATTTTTAAGTCTTTTTATTTTGCTTTTAAATTACATTTATAAACTTTTAAAAGTAGTTACTGCCTTCATTTTTTGCATTTTTTGAAATTTTGCGTATGGTTCCCGTACTTGTTCAAAGAAAAGCTGTTCGTGTTTACCATGAATCCATTACTTTGATTTACCGGGTTTTGGTTATTAAGTGACATAAGCAACAAAACTAGCAAAATAAATAATAAAATATCTCGAAACATGTTGCAAAGAATTGGCTAGTAATCCAAAATTTAAAGAATGAATAAGCTAATGCAAGAACCCAGAAAAACATATTGCAAATATTGTAAATGCATAATAAACGTCAACAAAAAAAAAACAAAAACATTTTTACGTGATTTGAAGCATTGTTGACACAGGTTGTTTGCCTTGCAAACCGATTTCTATTAAATTTTAGCAATAGGACTCAATATTGTGTATGTTTTTAGCAGCACAAATTTCAATTTCTACAATTATTCTACATCATTTGCGAGGCGTCTGCAAAAATCAGCTTTAAATATTAACCCAGGAAATAAAATTCATCTCCTTGTCTTTTTGCTTACTAAGTAACTCGCTGCACAGCTGCATTTTAAACTATGAATGAAAATTCTAACTTTGATTAAAAGTTAATATTAAATTGAAGTTACAGTGAACTCGCAGAAACGTGAACATCCAGTAACATTAACTGCCCAAAAACATGAACATTTTTTTTATGACATTGACTACTCTAAAACGTGAACAAAGGCTGAAGGCTCTAAAACGTGAACTTTTATCGAACGTTAAAATTCAATTTTGTAAGCTTATTTAAAATTTTTGGGATTCCCCGCTGAAGAATTTCGTAGTTTGTTTGTTTTAAACAAATTTTGTTGCATGATAAGTAGCTTTTGTATTAATGCGGCAGTTCTACTGGAAACATCTCTCTGTGATGACTATACATATGGGGTATATAAATAATATAAACTAGTGATCTCTAAAAATATGTTTATTGAAAATATGTCTAAGAAAAAATCAAAAGTGTTAAATCTTCAAGAAAAGTCAAATAGTTTAGAGCTTTTACGCAAAGGTTCGTCTGTAACTGGTCTGTCGACCAGTCTGTTCAATAAAAAACAATAAAGATGCAATTTCGGAATGCGTTAATAATACATTTCCGAATCCCGGAAAACGGAAAACACTGCATACTTCGGAGCTTCCAAAAATAGAAATATCTCTGTACAAATGGTTTACCCAACTTCGAAATAAAAACCTACCGGTAAGCGGCATTATTAACGGCGTGATTAAAAGGAAGCTATTGAATTGCACAATCAAATTAAGGAAAATAACCTTGCCAAACCTCTATTTTAGATGAATTCAATAAATAATTTAGAAATAAGTACCTTAAAAATCCTTTTGCAAACCATAGTAGCAATGTAGTACATTAAAATATGGTAGACGCTTACAAAAAGTTGAATCAAAACATGTTTCATAGGTGAAAATAACGTACACACTTTATTTTAAATTCAATAAAAGATAAAAGAGACTAAAATATGTTATAGAAAAAATGCAATCCAAAATGGTAAAAATTAGTTCACGTTTCTGCGAGTTTACTGTATCTTTTTAACAACCTTCCTTCCTATATTAACTGACTTTTTATCTTAAAAATAATTTTAAGCAATACTTTTGGAATAAGCCACAGTTACTTGCTGACATAACTTTCTGAGTGGATGTAAAAAACTATACAAGCTTTTAACTAAAAATTTATGATTTTTAATAAGATCTCATTTGAAATTGTTAGCCTTTTTTAGATCTTTTTTGTATGGAATTTAGGTTTTTTCGGTCATCAAAAACTGGCAATACTGATCTCGGGACTCTTTTCGACTTCCTTCCTTACATTGCTGACCAGTGATTGCCGACAATCCTCGTCACTCCGTAGTTTGTAATCGCCAGCATTGCCTTTAGACTGAGGTCCCTCATAATATCCACACTAAATGTGTGCTTTTTTATGATCCTCAATCTTCAGCTTTTTAGTGCTGGACATTTATATACCACATTTGCTGCTGTCTCAGCATCTTAGAAAATATTTAAAGTTTTCGTGTCCTGTAGTCATCGAATTTATCCAGCTCATCGTACACCTTACTGAATCCTTGCCAAGAGGCTACGTGATACCCTACGAGCCTGTCTGAAAATGGTTGTATGGCCATACTAACCCATTACCCAAAGCAATTTTGGACTTTTGTTCACAGAATGTAGTCTTAGATTGCCTTTTCGCGTGTTTGTCAGCAATCTCATTCCAGGCTATGCCTTCGTGTTCCTTAACTCACATCACACAACGTACAATGTTGCCAGTCGACAACTTTCAGCCTACTCATGCTCTCCATCTACATCTAAGCCCCCTAACCTCTTTATTTATGAGATGAGATTTATGATTCTTCTATACTCCAAATCCCACCATGAGCCATCGCTTTGCATCAAAATTGTCCATTTTACACCTATTTCTCTTATATAAAAGTCCAACGGCAGAGATCCTAGCTTCGCCTTCATTGCCTGCGTTGGTGTGGTACAAATCGCCTCTGCAACTTGATCATTGCAAGTTAGTATTTTATCTACTATTACGCCCAGATATTTCATCTTCCTAGACATGTTGATATAATTTCCAAAGATCATTAAGAATTTAATCTCTAAACTCTTACCTTTTCGCGTGCATAGCATAAAATCCGATTTGCCAGCATATAGTGACTACAAGTTCACAACACTATTCTTCGGTTAACCTGAGCGCCCATCTCATGTAACCTTAAATTGTCGCCATGAACTTACAACCAACCATAATTCCCACATCATCCCTAAGATTGCAATGGATAATGGAGCCATTCCGTTAAGTAAATGTTTTTATTTGCATCTGCCAAGTTCCACTTTATAAATGACAAAATCTTACTAAATGTGTGAAGTGAATCTAAAAATATGATGGATGCATGACCTCAATATCAGTTTATAGTTTATCAGTACATAGATAAAAACAATTAAAGTCCTGAAAATGTTTACAAGAAAATATAAGGAAAATAAAGGGTCCGCCATCTAACGTTTTTTTTTCAACTAGCTCATGTCTAATTTGACAGATAATTACTTTTATCCTTCCGCTGAACGAATATGGTTGTGTATACGCTTGAACAACGCTGGGAAATATTGCGACATTACTTTGGCCGATTTTGCCAAAAAAAATCATCTTTTTAGATGAAGCTTATTTTGATCTAAGCGGGTATGTAAACAAGCAAAAACAAAACACGCATACATTGAAAATCCGATACACCCAAAACGAGTCACTGTTTGTGCGGATTATGGTCCAGAGGCATAATTAGCCAATTTTTCTTCGAAAATTAGCAAGGAGTAGCCGTAGTCATAGGAGATCGTTCCCGGGCCATGTTGAACGAATTTTTGTTCACAAAAATTTAAGAGGAGGATATTGGCAACATTTGGTTTCAACAGGACGGCGCTACGTGCCACACAGCCGAAGCTACACTTTTTTTATAGCATTTTCAAAAAAAAAATAAGTTATTTGGCGGACCCTTTACAAAATTAATCAAAGAGGGTGCTCCGACATACTTTTAAAGAAATTTTACTGCAGCTTTGGAATATAAAATTATTAAAGAACAAACGAATGAGCGAATATTATCAATCTCACTTGTATGTCTGCAAAGAATTTAATGGAAAATTCATTCAAGTGTTGAAAACAGGCATCGTGTCATTAACAACAAAAAAATGCAACAATGACATCAGTACGACATACAATATACAAATGTTTTTCTTGAAATATACAGTTAGAAAATTGTAGAATCTAATAAAAGTCTGCACGCACATTCATTTAGCATAACACGAAGCAACATCCATAAGTAGAGACGGGAGATGTTACAGGTAAACAGGCGAACACACGAAAACAACAGATGTGACTTTCATGATTACAGCGGCTGTCAAATAACTTGTCATCGATCAGTCATCAGCAGCAAGTAAAGTATAAGGTATGAACAACTTGCTGAAAGCGACTTGTTTACAATATTTTCTTAGTTCCTTTTATATGTATATTTTACAAATTCTAGGAGAGAATTCTAAACACACTCAAAGAAATTTAGTTGATGTACAGATAAAAATGTTCCTTTTATTCTAATGGTTCTTACTTACTAGAGTTTTCCCACTCATTTCGCCTTAAACTAAGAAACAATTTCTGAAGTGAAATTTTTTAGGCTTTAGGGCATTTTTTATTGTAATAGTTATTTTTTAAGTTTGCCTCTAAAGCATCACGGAACCTTATTTGAAATTGTTTCTAAGTACATATTTTTTAATGAATTATTTTTTCTAAAATTCACGTTTAAAAAATGTTCCTTTGCATGTTAGATAAATATCCTACTTTTTGAAAATGTTGATCTGAATGTTCTTAGCAAATCATTATTGAGAACCATCCTCTAGGTCAAACGATTAAGCCCAAGATTTCTAATAAAAATCTTTGGTTTTTTTTTAATTTTTTCTGATATTGTAGCTTACGTAGAAGTCAAGGTTCATGATCCTTGATAGTTCTTTTTTTTCTTTAAGTGTTTTTTCATTCATTCATTGGAAATAATATGTATTAAGTATTCTTATACATCTATTTAAATCTGTTTCTGTAGTTATAAGTTTGCTATTCGTAATAGACGACATATGTATAAACATAACAGACTACATAATACTAAACTAATGTGAGTACTTTGTAGTGTGTTAGTTCTATATCATACGTCTTCAAAATGTATCTGCACCTACATGTTGCTGCATATGTACATCACTTTTTCTCTGTCCCATCAATATCATCTCCAACAGCATCATTCCTCAATTTTTAATTTAACAAATGTATATTTTTAACTCCATCCTACATGTTGCTTTTGACAATTACAACACAGTGCTGTCAAAATTAATCCCAAGAATTTTGTTTTTTTTTCTTTATTAACAAAATGCATTTTTCACACTTCACTTAATATTTGTACTAAATATTTAAAATGCATCTAAAGTACATGTGACTGAAGGCAACAACGACCATTAGATTGAAGTGGAATATTTAAATATGAATTTTCTTTTTATACCCTTCACCTGTGGTGGCAACGATATGTACAGACTCGTTACTCCATTTGTAATTTTTACAATATCAATTGCTGATTCCATAAAGTGTATATTTTCTGAAATCGTAGTACTAGGGTAGTCGATTGACCAATATTTGTTTGTCCGTGTGTTTGTTAAAAGCAACTTTTTGAATACCCACAATTTGCTCAGATCTGTAAGTGCAATCAATCATTTAGAAATGTTCGGGAATGAATTCCTATTTAAATCCAGCGCAATCGCCACCTAGGTTTCGGAGATATGAGCAAATAAGCACGACTGCCTATGTTCTTTCCACATTTTTCTAATAAAAAATAATATTTTCAGTCCTAGAATAGTTAATAGAAATGCTTGCTATTAATTATATATAGAGTGTTGGATAAATAATATCACCAGTTCTGAAGCTTTTATAATTTTCTTATAAGAAGAAAAAATTAGGACTAAAGACGAACTTTGTTTAAAGAAGTATCAAAAATAATTATATATTTTCTGTTCTCTCAGAGCGTGGTTAGTTTTTGTAAAATTGTCTGTCACTTAAGATAGATTTTTGGTCAACATTCATATAAGATTTTGTGAGGTCAATATAAAAGCACCAGCTAGCTTATCTTTAATTTACTCTCTTAAGATTTATAAAGAGAGAAATGAAAAACGAAACGTTATAAATCTTCAATTTATCTTCAAGGATATTAAAATCGAAAATAGTACTTTTTAATGAAAAGGTTTCCATATCTTGTGTCCGAAGACTACCTAATAACGAATTCAAGCTGAAGTTTTTAGCAAAAAGTATAAAACATATTGGTTGTGTTACAACGGTATTATAATGATTTTCATATCAAGGTAAGGGCCCCAAAAGCAACTATGGATACAGCTGTATATATAAAATGTCATAAGGGGCTTGTTACCATATGCCTCAGATAAAATGCCAACAATGTGAGTCTCTCAAGACAATTACTCCGAATCATACCAGCGAAAGGACACACAAGCAGTTCATTAATAATGTGATGTGTGGCCTGCACATTCACCAGATTTTAACCCCGTTAAAAACCTAAAGAAATCAGTATCTGCGATAATGCCAACAAGAAAGAAAGGCCTTTGAAAAGTTGTAAATTAAATATGTGATTCCATTCCTATAGAAAGATGTCAGAACCTAATAAATTCAGCGGTAAAGTGTTGTGCGGCCGTAATTGCAAGTAAAATGCATGCAGCAAAGTATTAAAAAGTTACTTTTATATTATTTTAGAAACACAAAACTGAAATGTTTCAGATATGTATATTTTTTAAGAACAACCGATTATTTTTTTAATAAATGTGTGTTAAAGTGTTATTGTTATTTTTGACCGTATAATTTTTTCAGTATCTCAATGAATAAATTTCAATAAAGAAATAAATTCTTGAAATAAATAATAAATATTTTGTTGTTTTATTTTTCAGGATATAAATAAATGTAAATAATGGAAAAAACTTTTAAGTTGGTGCTAATATTTTGACCACAGCTGTATATGATATGCCTCTAGCGCTATTCGAAAAAAAATTTGACAAATCGGGCACTATCGGCAAAATTAAAGGTAAAAAATCAAGCTCCTAATTACAAGCCCAGGTCTCAAAAATTATTTCTAGGAAAACTTAACAAATCAGTTTGAATCTTGAGATATTATCAACAAAATAAAGAGTGATTAAATTTTAAGGGTAAATATTAAATTTGAACCACACCTAAACGTCACGTTTTCTTTCTGCATTTCCTTTGACATTTCTCAATATCAATCTAACTCAATTTGAACCATGGAAAGATACACAATCGAGCAACGCGTTAAAGTTATTCACGCTTATTATGATTCTTTTGGTCAACATAGTCGTTCAAATTCGTCTTCAATCGGGAGAATTGTAAAAAATATTTTAATTTCAGCAAAACAGGTCTGTATGAAATGCGAATTAGTTCTTAGTTCGTTGAATGGGAACCATTGCTGTTTCTCGCGACAGTCCGGCAAAAGAGCTGTCAACCTCGACTCATCATCGTGCCCAACAATTGAACATCAACATTGTAATTGAAAATTTGGACCATCGGATGGAGGTGTGCCGCCAGATATATATTTTGTTCCATACATAATTGAACCATACCAATATTATCATAATAAAAAGAAATGGCAATAATTTCCTAAATAATTTGTGTTTTATTAAAAATCAACATCGACTCTTAAAATTTAACCAGCTTTTACAAGGGCTGTGGTATTATTTCTAAAATTAAAAAACGAAAATCGATTTTTTCGTCTTCTAGACAATCGAATGGGACGACATTGGTATCAAATAAAAGGCCTAGGCTAGCAGCAAATAATACAATAAAAAAAATTTTAAATTCAAGAATTCAATCAAAAAATTGCGTGCAACAAATTTATATATGAATTTAGTCTAGTATTTAAAAATCTACCCACGAATGCTTGACTAGTTGAACACAGCAACACATGTAAGAATTCAAAATTAAAGATGGCGGCGGAAATGATAAAGGAAAACTTTGTATAACTTTGTATAACATTAAATCTGAAATTTTGCTTAAGCAGTGATTAAGCTCACCATATCTGTGGTGGAGGGTATTAATAGATTCAGCAATGACGAATGAATATTCTGACTTGTTTAGAACTTCATTTAATGATGGAGTTAATAGAAAACTAGTTCAATCTGAGTTAAGTATTTTTATACTTTTAAAAATTCTTGTTTCTTTTTTTTTCAGAAAATTTAAATAGATTTTGCTTGTTAAATTTTCGTCTATGAGAAGATCCTTTTACGTGTGGAGAAATATTATACAAGATTTGGATTTAAGTGAAATTACTCTTTTTTTATTATTTTTTTTTTTCAATAATATTTTGTTTTATGTAAAGCAAGGTGAATTTATCACTTAATTAAAAGCCTAAAATATTTGTCTTTTCTCATAAGCTTTTATTTTATATGAAACTGTAGGTATTCTCCTAAAACACTTTATTTTCATGTCAAAGTGACGGTGGTGATAAAAAATTAGTTAAAAAAAAAATATTATTAAATTATGTCTAACCGTTTATGTCGTTATGTATAAATGTATTACGAGATTTTTGCAAATATTTTCAATAGAATTCATTTAAATATTCTTAGTGAACTAGAATGTGCATGACGTTAAACTTGACAATCAATTAAAGGAGTTGACAAGCAAATAAAAATTAATGTAATCTCTTTTACACACATCTGTTCTTTGTAATCACAAAACAATTTAATCAAACAGATAACTATAAGCCTAATTTGACAGCATCTTTTTCTATAAATAATATTGTCTCGGGTGATTAATTTATTTTAAAATATAAAAATTCCAGCATAATTATTTTCTAATAAATGTAAAAGAAAGGCGTATCCATTTACTCAAATAAGTAAGTAAGAACCAAAAATATTTCCTTTAAATTCGAGACTTGTATAAAAAACCGCCGAAGTCTTCATGTCCTTGTAATTATTTTAATTACATATTTGCAGTATTACAAGAAGTCCTAAGTGTTGCATTGTAATAAAGTCACAATTTTCCAAAAGTTTTAAAATTAATAGAAAGTATTGTGCCTATTAAGGTAAAATTTTTAAACCTTTTTAGGATTTTGAAAAATTGCGATATTAGGATAATACGATACTTAGGACTTCTTGTAAATACAGCCGCATTGCTGACCCCAACAATATTTTAGTATTGTAATTGTTTTGTTGTTAGTAAAAAATCTGTATTCCTTGTTCTTCGGTATCCATAAATGCATTTATTTCTTATTGATTTTATATTCTCTGCTCGCACCGTCGTCTATCTGTTAATTCAGACCGTTTCCGCGTAATGGTAGCAGTGTTCAATTGAAAAAGTTACTCATCCACCTATTTATAACATCTACTGCTTTTTATACCCTTCACACAGTGAAAAAGGGTATATGTAGGTTTGTCATTCCGTGTGAAATTTCTACAATTTTCATTTCCGACCCCATAAAGTATATATTTTCTGAAAGCTTATGAATAGGGGAGTCGATTAAGCTCTGTCAGTCTGTCCGTGTGTATGTTGAAATCAACTTTTTGAAGCCCCCCAACATCGCTTGGACCCGTGTGAGCTATTGAAATATCAGAAATATTCGGGAGTAGTTCGGTATTGAAAATCAGAAACATCGGTAGATAAACAACTGAGATATGAGCAAAAACCCACGACCACCTCCATTCTTTTTTTCACAAACAACAACATTACAACAACAACATACATACATACAAACGTGTATACTGGTTAGAGTAAACGTGGCATCGAATCCCAGCTGAGCCAAAAAAAAAATTTTTTTTATCTTTTTTTATTTTTTATTTAATAGATTATTTATATTTTTATTATTATTATTTTTTAATTTTTTTTTGTGTTTTTTTGTCTTATATTTATTATTTATATTTTAATTATTTTTTGTTTAAATTTTTTTTTAATTTTTTAAAAATTTTTTTTTTATATATTTTTTTTAAATACATACGTAAATTTTTAATTTAACAATGGGATGTTTTTATATATGTATGTTTTTATATACATATGTATGTACGTATTTCATATGAGATGAATGGTGAATGGTATATAAGATTCGACACGGCCGAATATAGCACTCTTACTTGTTTTTAATTTAAGTGATATTACATCTGTCTATGACTTTTAGTAAGAACTTCTCCATGTATCCCATCTATTAATCCATATATCTGTCTTTGTAGGATAGCAAATTTCATTCAAATTCATTCAGCCGTTTTATTATTTTGTGAAGGTGTATGACAAATTTCATAAAAATCGGTTTAGCGTAAATAATTGAAAATTGAGCATGGCAATGTCATACATTTTGAGCCAAAAGCCATTACGGGCGTCAGATGATTTTCGGCAATCTAACTATTGGTTTAGTGACGCAAACAAACATTCATTTTTATTAAGAAAGTCCTGCGTCTCTTTGACCTTTCATTGCCTTTCTTATATTTTAAATTCTAATTTAAATAAAGCACCATAATACTGTTAACTGTCTTTAAAAACGATCAATACTAGAAAGTGCCTAATTCGCATCTATAATAATTAATTACGAATCTCAAATTGACTTACCTTTTTAGAATAATAATAAATGTATTTGTTATTAAAATTCGATATGTTTATACATATTCATAAATCACTTAAAAGAACAGTTTGCATTAAGAGCAATTAATTAGTATTATCAGTTACTTGTAAGTAAATATTATTGATGTATGTACATAAACGTTATTCGAAACTAAATATGATTACTACGAACGATATCACCCTAGTTTAAGTAACACCATTATGAGGTAAATAAAGACTATTATCAAGTATTACAACAAATTTAAACATTATTTTAGGCACTTTTCTTTCTTTCATACTCCAAATAGAAATATTTGTCGAAAACACACTCAAAACAGAAATCAAGCCACAGCGTTTTAAGAAGTACTTTAAGTACGGATTTCCTTAAACCAAATACAACAAGTTAGAAAAAAGGCTTGATTTTAATTTTTTTCTTGATTTCAGTCCGAAGTCGTTTTAAATCTAAATTGAGAAAAAAATTAATTATTAAATCATAAACGATGGTGAATTAAGCAGAAATGTGATTGTTTTAAATACTTGTGTTTCCTCACTATTTAGAGCTGAGGCACATAGAATCCTTCATATCTTATATGTAGCCGTTTGCAAGTAACAGTGAATTACACATATTATTTAAGGACAGTTTAGACTATAATACAAGTCGTACGACTTCAAATAGATTTTGTATAAGCAAAATGTGATGAAATGCTCTCCGTACTCAAGAAAATGTGAAGTAGAATCAAAGTAGAATGATTTAGAAAAATAAACAAACTAAGAATCTAATTAACACAACAAATTATAATCGCGACTACAAAAAATAAAATAAAAATCTACTTTTAAATTAAATAAGATGTTTTACGTTTTTTACAAAGATAAAATTTTAGTTTTATTCTTTTTTTTATTTTTGAGTTCTACAAAAACTACAGAAACAACAAACAATTTTCTTCTACTCAGTGTACCACAATCAAAAATATACATGTTGGTTTTGTAATTGTTGTAGAATTTGCTAGCACACCCTTAATGTGTTTGCCAATGACTACATAAAAATACACCTCTGATCTAATGACATGCTCCATTTATTGAAACGATTTATAAAATGAACAAGTAACAGTGCTATATTCGGCCGTGCCGAATCTTATATACCCTTCACAACGTGTAGTCATGCAATAACAATTGTTTGTATCACCATTCATCCCATATAAAATACGTGCATACGTACACGTTAGAATAAATGTGGCATCGAATCCCAGCTGAGCCAAAAAAATTTTATTTTATTTTATTTAATATATTATTTATATTTTATTATTTTTTTTATATTTTTTTTAAATTTTTTTAAAAAATTTTTTTGCAAAAATTTTTTTAAAATTTTTTTTTTAATTTTTTTTTGTAGTTTTTTTTATTATTATACCCTTCACACAGTGAAAAAGGGTATATATAGGTTTGTCATTCCGTGTGAAATTTCTACAATTTTCATTTCCGACCCCATAAAGTATATATTTTCTGAAAGCTTATGAATAGAGGAGTCGATTAAGCCCTGACCGTCTGTCCGTCTGTCCGTCTGACCGTCTGTCCGTGTGTATGTTGAAATCAACTTTTTGAAGCCCCCCGACATCGCTTGGACTCGGGTGAGGTATTTAAATATCAGAAATATTCGGGAGTAGATCGGTATTGAAAATCAGAAACATCGGTACATAAACAACTGAGATATGAGCAAAAACCCACGACCACCTCGATTTTTTTTTCACAAAAACAACATTACAACAACAACATACATACATACAAACGTGTATACTGGTTAGAGAAAACGTGGCATCGAATCCCAGCTGAGGCAAAAAAATTTTTTTTTAAATTTTTTTAAAATTTTTTTTTTTTTTTTTTTTTTTTTTTTTTTTTATTTTTTAATTTATATAATTATTATTTTTATTTTTTTTTTTTTTTTTTTTTTTTTTTTATTTTTTTTTTTTTTTTTTTTTGTTTTATATATATTATATATGTATATAATAATTTTTTTTTTTTAATTTTTTTTTTTAAATTTTTTTTTTTTAAATTTTTTTTTTTTAAATTTTTTTTTTATTTTTTATTTTTTTTTTGTTTTTTTTAACATACATACGTGAATTTACTGTTATTGCATGACTACACGTTGTGAAGGGTATATAAGATTCGGCACGGCCGAATATAGCGCTTTTACTTGTTTTTTTTAATTTTTTTTATTTATTTTTTAAATTTTTTTTTTATTTTTTTTTGTTTTATATATGTATATTATATATATAATAATTTTTTTTTTTAATTTTTTTTTAAATTTTTTTTTTAAATTTTTTTTTTTAAATTTGTTTTTTTTTTTTCGTTTTTTTAACATACATACGTGTTCGTATTTCATATGGGATGAATGGTGATACAAGCAACTGTTATTGCATGACTACACGTTGTGAAGGGTATATAAGATTCGGCATGGCCGAATATAGCACTCTTACTTGTTTTTTTCTTATTTTTAATATTTTTTTTTTTTGTAATTTTTTTTGTTTGGTATGTTTTTTACATGTATGTATGTATGTATGTATGTATGTATGTATGTATGTATGTATGTATGTATGTATGTATGTATGTATGTATGTATGTATGTTGTTGTTGTAATTGTGAAAAAAAACGAGGTGGTCGTGGTTTTTTGCTCATATCTCAGAAAGTTATGGGGCGATTGTGCTGAATTTCAATAGCGATTCATTCCTGGATATTTCCAAGAGATTGATACCATATAGAGATCTGAGGAACATATAGTTGCTTCTAAAAGTTGATTTCAACCAACACACGGACAGACGGGCAGACGGACAGACGGATAGACGGACAGACGGATAGACGGACAGACGGTCAGGGCTTAATCGACTCCTCTATTCATAAGCTTTCAGAAAATATATACTTTATGGGGTCGGAAATGAAAATTGTAGAAATTACAAACGGAATGACAAAGCTATATATACCCTTGTGCACCACAGGTGAAGGGTATAAAAAATACGGTCCGCTTGTCAAATTTTCATCCGTATTTTCTCTCATGTTTTCTTCTATTGTTTACAATTTGCTTTTACACTATTCTACTTTGTTCATTTTACAGGAATTTTTGACATGTCGTACGACATGTATTACCTACCGTTGCCACATGCAAGTGCAAGTGAAAAAAAACCAATACACTAACACTTTTTTACTAACACAACTACACTTTGGCAACCTGCGACTCAGCTTGCGAAGAAATTTTTAAGCAAGTAAAATTTTTACAGTTACGGCAAGTAAAGTGACAAGCCGAAAAACAGTGTTGTCTAATACTGAGTTTTTTGTTAACTCAATAATATATCATACAATTGTGGTAAATAATTCAGCTAATTTTTTTAATAATTATGTATATAAAGAAAATTAAGAAAAATTATAAATATTCATTTAAAATGTAAGTTTTAATATAAATATCAATTTTTAATAAAAAAAATTATATTAAAAAGTTATATGTCTAAAGGTAACGTTTAATAGTGGCTAAATATTGACAACACTTAATTACCAATTGAAGCAGCGCCATTTGTTTTAAATTTGTTTGAAGTTTATTTGTTGACGACATTTTAAAAATGAACTTGCACTGTGCTGTGTAGCCACTCAAAAAATTTTTGTGTTTTTTTTGGAATTTCTCCTGATTTTCGTTAGTAATACGTATACACTACTTGCAAGTAAACACTTGCTTGTGGCAACGTAGGGTTAACTACAAATTGCTACGATTGTAAGACTATTGACAACTATCGTAACTTCTACTTAAAGTGTGTTAAAAAATAAGGATTAAAAAAACTTAAAACTTTAGCAAATGTCTGCCAGTTTTTTTTTTTGTACTCAAAGAAATTATTTAAAGAGGTTTATTCAAATTTTAATAGTTTTATAGTTGAATTTTATGAAGTTGTTTGTAGGTTACTCAACAAATAGAATTTACCGCTTTCGTATGCATTTGTCATTAATAAACAAAATATTTACATCAATTAATGCTAATGAGGCAATCAATCTATTTGGTTTTTATAAACAGAAAAATACAATAACAATAATAGTAAAAAAATGTAGGTTAATAAATATTTTTATAAGAAGATACATAGAATTAAGATAGAGATACATTATGGCCACTAGTTAAAATAAGAAGTGGTAGCACATTGGACAACCAGAAATTAAGTACCTGGTTGTTGAGTAAAACAAATTAATCATTTGCAAATTATCATATAAAGTATATTTTAAATTACAAACTCACATACATACGTGCCTACACATTTATTGCATATTTAATTATATTTATTTCTCGAAGAAAACTTATGCATTATATTCATGTTAAGAACGTAATTTATAAATTATTTTATTGTCAATTCAACACGATATTTATGGCAATAATAATGGTCAATTTAATTATGACTTTAACTTTGAAATAAATAATTATTTATTGTAAACTCGTTTTACTTTTTCAAACTGACCACAATCTATGGATATATTTTTGCTCCCACAATTAAACAAAGAAATGACAAATGTTTGTCATAATTTTGTGCAGACGTTCCCCAGCCACAAGACTCTACAAAAAGCCACAGCAAAATGTGAATAAAAACAAGTAAGAGCACTATATTCGGCTGTGCCGAATCTTTTATACCCACCACCAATTTTGTGTACATTTAAAGCACAATATTTATTATTTTGTTAATCGCTATAGAATAATCTCTTTATAATAAAATATGTATCACTTTCTTTGTAGAGGGTGGTTAAATTTTAAGGGCCCATGTTTAAGGTGAACCACATCTAAACTTCAACTTTTTTCTTGTATTTCATTTGACATTTCTCAATCTCAGACTTACTCAATTTGAACCGTGGAAAGATACGCAATCAAGCAACGCTTTTAAATATTAAAGATTTTTATAAAAATGGGCGTTCAAATCAAAATGAATTTGTGCATTTCGTGATTCTTTTGGTCAACATAATCGTTCGAATTCGTCGACAATCGTGAGAATTGTAAAAAATATTTAAATGTCTGCAAAGCAGGTCTGTATGAAATGTGAAAACATCTGTGATTGCCATCTTAGTTCGTTGAATGGGAAACATTGCTGTTTTTCACGATAACGTGGCAAAAGAGCAAGCAACCTTGACTCATAATCGTGCCCAACAATCGAGCATCAACAGTGGCATTGAAAATTTGGACTATCGGATCGTGGTGTGCCGCCTAGGTTGGGGGGCAATTTGGCCGATATTTTGTTCCATACATAATTGAAGCATACAAATATTATCATTATAAAAATAAATGATAATAATTTCATAATAATTTTATTCAAAATCAACATAGTCCCTTAAAATAAAACCACCCATTATAACTTCGGTATGCTAGTAAAATGTTTTCGTAAATTTAGTCTTTCAATGAAAGTGGCCGTTAAAATACGCGTGTCAATAAAGTTTCTGCTAATAAACATAACTTAGATATTTCAATATAGTCCTTTAGTATTCCAAAATCTTTATTCATAGAGAATTTACATGAATTTAAGAGAAAGAAAGTGAATTTAAGGTTAAATTTTAAGGGCCACAGGGTGATTTAAAATGTACATTCTCTGCATTTTTCTAAAACGGGAAATTTATTAGTAAGATTTTGATTTTTAAACTTCTATAACATTTTGCTTTTAAAAGATTTTCAAACGAAATAAGTTTTGTATAATTTTAAAATTTGTTAGCCATTAGTACATGAAAATAAATTGTTTATAATGTTTAGAGATAATTTTTTTTTTACTTAGGTCAAAATTTTCCTAAATTCCCATTTTTAATAGAGCATAACTTCAGGAGAACATAAACATAAGTTGTTAGCATGCCATCTAGTAATTGCTAGTAGAGTTATCTATCTTATCATCTTTATCTTATATTTAGCTACAGTACAATAAATGGCGCAGTGTAAGATGAATAAATGCTAATATATATGACTAATATATTTTTATAAAAATTTAAGGAAAAAAGTGTGCATGGCACATCTATTTTCCGTTATAGCGAAGACTTTGACCAAAAAGCCATGTTTGCAAAATTTCAGAATCGTACATATAGTTTTGTCAGTTTTATTACGTTTTAAATTTGAAATATACACTGTGCGGTATAATTTTTCGTACATTTTTACCTATAACTCTTTTCCTAATTCATAGATTTAAGCGATTTTCAGGGAAAAATATTCTTTTGACTCGATAAATATATATTCGAAGTTTCATGACTACGTTTATGCGTCTGGACACAATTCAAAAGTGAAAGTGGGCGTTATAGTAGGCGTGTCAAAGTTGTTTTTGCTAATGAGTACAACTTAGGTGTTTCAATATAGTCCTTTATTATTTCAAAATCTTTATTAATAGAGAAATTATATGAATTTTAGGTAAAACGTTATATGGGAGGTGGGCGTAAAAGTGGGCGTGGCACCTTAATTTTTTGGCATAGTAATGAAATTGCCTAGGGGGACAGACGTAGCAAAATTTATCATCATACCTCTAATTTTAGCGGTTTTATGAGCTTTTAAATTTCATTAACGGTAGATAACGAGAAAAGTGGGCGTTATAGTAGGCGTGTCAAAGTTATTTTTGCGAATGAGTACAACTGAGGTGTTTCAAGATAGGCCTTTATTATTCCAAAATCTTTATCAGTAGAGAAATTATATGAATTTTAGTTAAAACGTTGTATGGGAGGTGGGCGTAAAAGTGGGTGTGGCACATTGATTTGCCGTTACAAGAAAGCGTGTCACCAAAAAGCAAAGTGTGCAAAATTTCAGAGTCGTACATCCAATTTTGTTGCTTTTATGACGTTTTTGTTTTTAAATATACCGAAAAATACACTGTGCGGTATAAATTTTCGTACATTTTGATCGATAACTCCTCTCCTAATGCATAGATTTAGACAATTTTCGGGGAAAAATATTGTCTTTACCCAGGAAATATATATTCGAAGTTTCATGGGTCTAGGTTAAGGCGTTTGGACACAATTCCATTTTATTCGATGTTCGAAGGACACGGTTTTTTCGACCTACTCTTGCTTTTCGAGCTATAACTCTCTTCCTAATATTCCGATTTAGCCCATTTTCAAACAAACCTTGTCTATAAGAAAGATTCTGGCAAAATTTGAGCCCCCTAGCTTATTCGGTGCGACCTCTATCGTGCTTTCAACAGACGGACAGACGGACGGACATAGCTAGATCGTCATCAAATCAAACCCTGATTCAGAATATATATACTTTATGGGGTCTAAAATGGATATTTCGATCTGTTACAAACGGAATGACAAGATGAATATACCCCCACCATTTTTTTGGTGGCGGGTATAAAAAAGAAATATTCATTACCACTAATAGTTTACGCTTTATGCATTTTAATTCTGGTAAAACTTAAATCGATGACGATATGCACTTAGCAAAAATGGCAGAAACCTGAAATTGTTTTCTAATTTCAAATAAGAATTAACTATTTTCATGCGATAACAAAAAGTAATTATTTTCTCCAAGTGTAGTTGTGTTGAAAAATTTTTCATTTTCACACACTTAATAAGTATGTTGTTGTGCAATTTTAAATAACTCTATGTCAAGTTAACTGTTATTATAACATAACTCATTTGCAAGTGTCATTTATGTCTAATAAGCGGAGGTGCCTCATGACTTTTAATCAAACTACACGCCATTACAGTCTAACGCCCATATCTATAATAACTTTTTAAGTTTATTAAACAAAAGTTGATGACTTTTCAGCAAAAAAAAAAAATTTAGTGTCGAATCTGTTAATGCCCTTCACTTTCATAAACAAAACAAGACAAAGCCGTAATTATTTCATTTGACTCATCTAGTCGACATTTTTTAGGACGCCATTTTTGATTTTACCTCTTTTAATAGTTCGTGGGGTTTAAAGAGGGTATATTTTTAATTTCTAGATTTGACCCATACAGTAGACTCGTAGTAACGTGAACTATTAAAAACCGAGCGTGTTCACGTTTGCGAATATGTTAATGTTGACGAAGGTGTAACTCTTTAAAATTTCCAAATAAAAAAGATAGTATATTTAATTCAATTCATATATTTTTGTTTGCGTTTCGAATTGTTATGTACATACATATGTTTTGTTAAGAAAAAAAGTACGTTAAAATTAATAAAAAAAAAAATGTGTTACCTTTTTTTGGTTTTATATCTTAATTTTTAAATTGTAATTGCTGAACAAATTCCTTCTCTCAAAATGGCTAACGGGATATCCTCTTCACAATCTTCTTCCTCCTAAATAGCTAACAATGTTCGTCCAGCTTTTTGCTATTGTTTTCTTTTCAAGCCGTTGCCAATAGCGTCCATTAATGGTTAAATCAATTTTTAAAAATGGCAGCTGTCATCCATTACGATTTGGACCAATTGTAGGCCAGAGGAGATTTAAATTTTTAAAATAGCGAGGATTTTTTGCCTTTTCAATCACAAGAAGTTTAACTTTAGAATTTTGGTAGTTTTTGCGATAATTTTCACAAAAAAGTTTAGCAAATCAGCAACGCGCACTAAACTAAATCTGAGCAATCATTTACGGGGATACCCCTTTTTATGAAAACGATTTGGATAACCGACAAATTTGTTCACGCAACAGAGTAGTCAGTGTAAAAAAAATTATGTTCGTGTTATCCGGTGTTCACGTAAGGCAGTGTTTTTGTTACCGCGAGTCAACTGTATATATATTTATTTTTCGCCATTTTGTAGTGGTGGTCATCGTAGATTTTAAATTTGTTTGTACTGTATTACATTCTACTGGTCAAGATCTTTTATTTGATATACATATGTACATATGTATGCTTTCGGTTGTCTAGAAGCTAAAAAAATTGTCTTTCGTTTGAAAGTTTAAGGAAAAATACCAAAGCAGTTGTATTCTGATGTTTATATCTTATTTATTTTCAAACCGATTTCTCAGTCTATATCACGAATAATTTATAAGGCTACAACTCGTAATTAATAGTGTATCCAAAATTTGTTTAGATACTGGAGCAACATTATTTATTTTGAGATATATATATTTCTTCAAATAAGTTTTGCCTTTTACTGTTCAATTTATCCAGAGTTTTATACGTAAGGCCCTAGAAGCATATCGTATTAAAAAATTTTAACAAACGGTGTCTTAAATATGTGAGTGCTGAAAAATTTTAACTTTTGTGGTAAAAATATGTGAAAAACAGAGCAGATTTATTTGCTCATATCTCAAAAAGCTAGAGGGCTTTTGTGATGCTTCTCAAGTAAAAAAAAAACAACAGACGAACATAGCTCAGTCGACTAGCCTAGTGATAAGCTTTCACAAAATATAAATTTTTTATGGGGTCGGAAATAAAAAGTTTTGAAATTACAAACATAATGATAAAACTATATAAATATATGTATTTTCTCTTTGCACCACAAGTGATGGGTATACAAATATCTTTTGTGTATCGTGAATGTCCTTTTATGTTTTTTAAATATTTATTTTAATTCATTCAATAATACAAAACAAAAAAACTACAAAGCCAATGAAATCGAATGATATAAATTAGATAGCCATAGCTATAGTGTCACTTAATATTTTAGATTTTAAAGGTAAAATTAAATTAGTTCAAAGTGTGTTGCCATGGTGGTCATTTAATTTCTTATTTTGGCATTTTCGACCTTTATATATGTTGTTAATATTTATATGCATAGGTATAAAGTTGAAAAGTGTTCTTCCAGGGCCAGGATTCTGCTTTACTTTTCTCTGTTCACAGAAGACTTCACGTATCCTCAAGTTGGGTCAAATCTCTTGACCTTGGCTACCAATGACTGATCCATATGGTATGTGACACCATCTTGTTGAAACCACATGTCAACTTAGTGTAATTTTTCAGTTTTGGGCAAAAATAGCTCGGTAATCATCAAAGGGTATCCTGCTCTATTAACTACAATGTGGCAATTTCTATCGGTCAATGATGCCGCCGGTACGAAAACTTTCAA
Organism: Phyto melanocephala; assembly: GCA_941918925.1. Lineage (NCBI taxonomy): Eukaryota > Metazoa > Arthropoda > Insecta > Diptera > Rhinophoridae > Phyto > Phyto melanocephala. Next base: position 54,130,233 of record OW799233.1, read on the forward strand.
GGTACAGTGGCAACTTCTAAACTGTCTATGAGTACTTTTCACGCCAATTCGGTTGGCCAAAAATTATGACGACCATAAAATAGACGTAATTTACGGAACACATTTTTTACAAAGCACGATTTTTGATGGAAAAATTCAATGGCCTCCAAGGATTTTCTATTTTTAGTGAAGTCGCAAACCTTACATTACATTACATTAGGACGTACCACCTTACAAACAACAAGTAAAAGTGCTATATTCGGCCGTGCCGAATCTTATATACCCTTCACAACGTGTCGTCATGCAATAACAATTGTTTGTACAACCATTCATCCCATATGAAATACGTGCATACGTATAAAAAACATACATATATAAAAACATACATATATAAAAACATCCCAATGTAAATTTATAAATTTACGTAAGTGTGTAGTTAAAAAAAAAAACATAAAAAAAAATTAAATAAAAAATTAAAAAAAATTAGTTAAAATATAAATAATATATATAAAATAAAAAAAAATAAAACAAAAATTTAAAAAAAAATTAAAAAAAAATTTTAAAAAATTAAAATATACATAAAAATTAACTATAAAATAAAATAAAAACAAAAAAAAATTTAAAAAAATAAAAAAAAAATTTTTTTGGGTCAGCTGGGGTTCGATGCCACGTTTACTCTAGCCAGTATACACGATTGTATGTATGTAGGTTTATAAAATGAAACACACGTTTAGTTTAATTTTAATGAATTAAACATTTATTGTTTTAAATTTAAGTAACGTCTTTGTGCGTCGTCGTCCAAACCTATTCTGCCTCTCCTCTAAAAAAATGTTCGTTGCCCCATCACAATTCGTTCAAAGTCATCGTCCGTATGAAAATACACAGAGTTGCTAAAAAGAGTGGCCACTTCTAGTCAAACGTCCAGTGCTACCAATTCCCACATGTATGTATGTTGTTTTTGTGAAAAAAAAATCGAGGTGGTCGTGGGTTTCTGCTCATATCTCAGTTGTTTATGTACCGATGTTTCTGATTTTCAATACCGATCTACTCCCGAATATTTCTGATATTTTAATACCAAGCGATGTCGGGGGGCCTCAAAAAGTTGATTTCAACATACACACGGACAGACGGACATACTGACAGAGCTTAATCGACTCCCCTATTCATAAGCTTTTAGAAAATATATACTTTATGGGGTCGGAAATGAAAATTGTAGAAATTTTACACGGAATGACAAACCTACATATACCCTTTTTCACTGTGTGAAGGGCATAAAAAAAGTATTTGCAGTCGAATCTGAAAGAATAGTAATATATTGACGTTTTCTCTTTCAGTATTTAGCTTTAAATATAATTAAACCCTCTGAATTATTTATCCAATAGATCCCAATTTCTGCCTCCCTAATACTAGAAAATTAAAGCTCAAAAAAATTTTTCTTAATAAGCCTTGCGATAGCTAAAACATTTTTTATATTTTTTTGTTATATTTTTAAATTTTTCTTTTATTATCGATATGTATGTCACACTTTAATATCATACTGTTAATCGGAATTATCTTACAAAATCACTAGCTAATGTGTGTTCAGTTATGATCTGTATCAATGCATCAGTCTGTAAGTAAGCTGAAAGAAATAATATTTTCCGTATTGCAATCTACACTTTAAACTAAGACTGGTAAGCTGTTAAAGTAAAGCTCGTCTGATTTAAAGCTTCAACCTAATATTTATTGATGGCTTGTATATAACCCTACGTTGCCACAAGCAAGTATTTACTTGCAAGTAGTGTATACGTATTACTAACGAAAATCAGGAGAAATACCAAAAAAACACAAAAATTTTTTGAGTGGCTACACAGCACAGTGCAAGTTCATTTTTAAAATGTCGTCAACAAATAAACTTCAAACAAATTTAAAACAAATAGCGCTGCTTCAATTGGTAATTAAGTGTTGTCAATAGCCACTATTGAACGTTACCTTTAGACATGTAACTTTTTAATATAATTTTTTTTTATTAAAAATTGATATTAATATTAAAACTTACATTTTAAATGAATATTTATATTTTTTCTTAATATTCTTCATATAAATATATACATATTTATTAAAAAAACTAGCTGAATTATTTACCACAACTTTATGATATATTAGTGAGTTAACAAAACACTCAGTATTAGACAACACTGTTTTTCGGCTTGTCACTTTACTTGCCGTAACTGTAAAAATTTTACTTGCTTAAAAATTTCTTCGCAAGCTGAGTCGCAGGTTGCCAAAGTGTAGTTGTGTTAGTAAAAAAGTGTTAGTGTATTGGTTTTTTTTCACTTGCACTTGCATGTGGCAACGGTAGGTTAAGGGCGTATCATGATTTTTAACACAAATTAGTTTTTAATGTTTTCTGGTAATTCACATACACACATCACCCCTATGGTTGAAAATAACGGATTTATAGCCAAATAAAAAAGCTCCAACTCAATACATTATTTTAAATTTTATTCAGTTTTTTCTTTCTCCTGTAAAGTAGTAAAAAATCGAGTTAAGCCTTTTTTATATTAAGCCATCGTTATGAATGCATAGTTACTTTTCTATTTATATCTAAAAGATACCTTTACGGAGAAAGTTTTAAAATAAAATAATACTTTGCTGCTTTGTCAATGTGAAATTTTGTGCCAATCGTATCAGCCGTTTGAAAATTTCTAAGTTATTTTAAAAATATTTTAAGTTGACCTTCAGTTGAAGTTTGTCAACAAATTGGCAAAGATTGTCTTGAATTTATTAAACTTAAAAAAAAGTGTTTTTTATGTTGTTGTTTGTTTGTTGGTAAAACTTATTTGAAACAAGTAAGAGCCCTATATTTGACTGTGCCGAATATTTCATACCCACCACCAATTTGATGTACTTTCATAACACAGAATTTATTATATTGTTATTAATAATAATTGCTATGCAATAATCCCTTTATACTAAAATATGTATCACTTTCTTTGTATAACTTCGATATGCTAGCAAAATATTTTCGAAAATTTAGTCTTTTTATGAAAGTGGGCGTGTCAATGTAGTTTTTACTACTAAATACAACTTAAATATTTCAATAAAGTCTTTTATTATTCCAAACACTTTTTTTTGGCATAACAATGACATTGACTAGAAAGCTATATGTACGAAATTTCATCATCATGCCTCTAATTTTGTCGGTTTTATGAGCTTTTAAATTTCATTAACAGTAAAGTACGTGAAAAGTGAGCGTTATAGTAGGCGTGTCATGTCATAGAGAAATTATATTAATTTTAGATAAAGCGTAACATCGTAGGTGGGCGTAAGAGTAGGCGTGTCACATTTGTTTTCCGTTAGTAGCTTGTTTGGTCCAACCTTTATCGTGCTTTCAACAGACCGACGGACATAGCCAGATCGTCGTAAAATTTAACCCAGATTTAGAATATATACTTTGTGGGGTCTAAAACGAATATTTTGATGTGTTACAAACGGAATGACAAAATGAATATACCCCGACCTTTCGAAAACTTCGAAAGACTTTAAAACTTGCTAAATTAAGAAGAAGTAGAACTAATTTACCATATTGAGCCATAACTGCAGAAATGATAAAGCCGTCAAAATCAGAATTTTATAGGAAAGGGTTTTTTGTAAATAAATTCAGTTTAAATAAAGCTATTGCTTTGAAATTTATAATGTAAGTTTTACTTTGTATGATAATATTATATTTAATTTAAATAATTTTAATTAGAAAATTGCATTATAGCGGTTATTTTTGTTATTTACATTACTGGGTTCTTGGACTAGTCCGTCATTTATGGGAAATTATGTTTATGGTTTTTGTTTGGGAATTCCGTTTTCCATATGGAGCGCACAACATGCCAACTGGGCATAAGTGCATACCTGTGATGGGTTTGGGCTTTTATACCCCTCCTTTTCAACCTAACCTAACCTAACTACATTTTTTTCGCTGTCCTGCTGGCAACCTAATAAATATTAAAAAATATGTGGGTTAATAGAAAAATTCATTTAAGGAAGTAATATTATGATCTGATTTTATTAAACTTTCTTGACTAATTTAAAATTAAAATTAAATACGTTTTCAAATCCTTGTATTTAGTGAAATAAATTTTTAAGATATTATAATATAATTGAGTAGATTCCTTGGAAATCATTACGGAGTTTCGTCTAGATCGTGGAATTTAATTTAAATCATAATTTATGATTTCAGACTCATCAAAGTAGCCATATTTGAGAGTTATATTGGATATATTTTTTTCGAATACTGCAGAGCGCAACTTTGTAAATTGAATTTTCATTGAGTTGGGAAACATCGCTTGTTAAAATGTCTTCCAATCTTTAAAATCGCTGTTAGTTAATTCAATACAATTATATTTTTTTGGGTTAGTTCTTGCATTTGGGATTATAGTGTACCACTCACTTGGTAACCAAATGGTTCTACATCGAACAAAGGATTCAATTGTACTATATATCGAGTTAACAGGTGGATTATATCCAGTTAAAAAGCTGGATTATCTTTACATAGTTTTTGGTCCTCCAAAAATATTTCCTTGCATTTCTTTTATCCTCTAGATGCGTTTGAAACTCTTCTGATGATTCCAATTGCTTTTCCGATTCTTTGTCTAAGTAATTGTAATTTTCGCATAGAAGACATTTATCTTTTTTAGGTAAATCGAAGTTTAAATTTAAACTGGTTCTTAAAAATGTTACGGAATACTCTCATCGATAACTGACAATTTTGTTTATAAATAGTTTTCATATGTTCAACATAAAGCCGATATACAGTTTTAAAGTTTCGAAATTCATAATTTTGTACTTTTATTCCGACAGTAATGTAAAGGAAGCGCTGGTAATTGTTCAATGAAAGATTTTATCAAAGAAATGCTTGCTTCATCAGATTTGTTGTGCGGCGTTGACTTTTTTATACTTTTAGGGCAAATATTATACGAATTTATATTTTTCATTACGGATCTTAACATCGTTTGCGAAATGTTCAACGTTTTCAATAAAAATTTTTGACACACTTTAGAAATAGTATTATTAATGTTAATAAAATAATTAAAGCTGCAGTTTATTTTGTCACCTTCTACGTAACGTCGACTTGCTTAGTGCATAAAGACAACCAATCTTTTTGTCTAATTTTATTTCCTAAATATTCCCCAAAAATTTCCATTTAGTCTTATCCAATCATATTCAGAAAACTTGTCATGACAGGAATTTCCACACTTTTTGTTTATGCATGGGTTAGACAAAACGCTTGTATTTCGTTTCTTAACGTTCTGCATCCTTTTAGGTATTCGTTTTGTTTTTTTGCAGCCCCTTTTTCGAACACATGTTGCCTCCCCGACTTCTTCTAAATTTTTCAATTTATTTAAATCAACGGAAGATTCATCAGAATCGACAAGGGCAGACTCCAAAAAATACACAGAAGTAAAAAGAAAATATTTTGTAATAAAACTACGAGAATACCTTTGATATGTTGTCCGAAATATAAATGTTTAATATAATTCTAAAGTAGTTGCACACGCACACACGCGGTCACCAAAAATGTAAACAAACTCATCATATGCATTTACATTAAAATTGTTTTTGTTGTAAAATCATAACGGTTCAATCTACAGTAATGACATTTTGACAGATGATACAAATTATCGAGAACTATCGATTATGATGTGGGTTACATCAATTTGGCGGTAATAACTCGATATTTTCTTTTTTTTTTATTGGAATTTTTTGAATACAGACACTTACGATATTATTGTTCTAAAGTTCGTATTTATTTAATGAAATTAATGTACACAGGTATTTTTACAAGAACAGTCTATAAACTCCGACATCACACACATAGTATTAATAGAGCAAATTCTAAGAAAAAGATCACATGAATGTCACTGTCAATACATGAGAGGTTTGTACTTTAAAGACGTTAAGCCCTTATGATACTTGCTTTTTTTGGTCTTTTAGTCATCTATGATTGAAGGAGTGAAACAGGGTAATGTTAGAGAGAGAAAACTATGCATGACTTCTGTACTTTTTTGTTTATTTTCAATGTTGCCTCATACTTATATAAATTGGACAGGAAGTAACTAAAAATCGCTATATTCAAGTACAAAACTTAGCAATTTAAATAAGAATCTATAGATTGAAAAAAACAAATTCAAAACAATTTTTGTTTTTATAATTTGTATATTTACCCTGAAAAAGTTATTAGCGAAATATTGGTTATTAATAAGAAAAATTTTATAAAAAAACAAACAAAAAGTGATCTCAAGCTTGAATAAAAATCAGATATTATAAATAGAAAGATCAGGAAATTTAGACGATATATAATAAATTCCTAAACATACTATTTACATGCTTATGTATGTATGTATGTATGTATATAAGTACATATGTAGGTATTTTGCTGAATATTAATTACATCAGGCTAGTTTGAGTTAATATATATCCAAAACATATATTTAAATTGATTTACATTTTGCTCAAAGAAATATTTGTCAATAAAAAAACCCAACACCAAAATTCAATAAAAATAAAAAAATAAACTCCCATGTATCATGTGATCATTGTTATTGATTTATTGAATTTTTTTTAATTTTTTCTTATTTTTCGAGTTGATTGTAATCAGTGATCAATGAGAATGTGAGCCAATAAAAATAAATCACTGCATCATCAATTGAGATCGTCATCATCATTTTTGCAAACGAATCCACCGTAATCATTATCATCGCCAGTTGGTACCTAAAATTCCATTGTGTACAAGTTCCAAAAAAATAAAAAAAAATAAACAAAAAGCACTTGACTTTATTTTTGGTGTGTGTGTGTTTTTGTGTGTTCGTAAATGCCGTTTAAAAAGAAAGCAGGAGGGTAACGCACAAAGTTTTAGATCATCTTAGGAGTCAAAAATTATGTGAACAATTTTTTTATTTTACTGAATGATAAGCTTCACTGTCAAAAGTCTCTAACAATTCTGTTTCGTTGCAAGTAATTTATGGTCCATGTTGAACGTTATCGTTACTAAAATTTACTTGTTTTTATTTAAAATATTGTGTGATTTAATTTGTCAATTATATTAAAAACTTGATGTCGATAACCCTTCAGCGGTAAAAGTAAGGGGCAAGTAGGCCTTGTAAAAGGCCTAATTTCCATTGCCAATTGCGTACTCATGTATGTTTTACACTCGTTAAGATAAAGGGTCCGCCATCTAAATTTTTTATTTTTCAACTAGTGCTTATTTCGTGAATGGTAACACTTAGCTCATCTCTGATTCGACAGATAATTAGTTTTATCCTTCCGCTGAACGAATATGGTTGTGTATACGCTTGAACAACGCTGGGAAATATTGCGACATTACTTTGGCAGATTTGGCCAAAAAAAATCATCTTATCAGATCAAGCTCTTTTTGATCTTGGCGGGTATGTAAACAAGCAAAATTGTCGCATTTGGGGCACAGAAAACCCGCACGCATACATTGGAAAGCCGATACACCCAAAACGAGTCACTGTTTGATGCGGATTTTGGTCCAGAGGAATAATTGGGCCATTTTTCTTTGAAAATAAGCAAGGAGTGGGCCGCAGTCAATGGCGATCGTTATCGGGCCATGTTGAACGAATTTTTGTTCACAAAAATTTAAGAGGAGGATATTGGCAACATCTGGTTTCAACAGAACGGCGCTACGTGCCACACAGCCGAAACTACACTTCTTTTTTTTTTTTTTTTAAAGTTGTTTGGCGGACCCTTTATAAAAATATAAAAAAACTGGGCTTCTAAAAGAACTCTTTGAATCCATTTATGTTAAGACTTGTTAAAGCTCTTTCTTATTTTTAAATTTTAACAAGATTTTAGTTTTTTTTAATTTTTATAAGTTTTTTAAAAATATATTTTTATTTTCTCCATAACTGTTTTGAGCTAAGCCTATTACTTAAGCCCACTCCTTAGACACAGCTAAAGTAATTCTTTTTAATTTTTAATGTTTTTTCTCCTTTTCTTCTGTTAATTCCAAAACAAAATATATTTTTTCCCTTTTTAAAGAAGGAAAGCTAGAATTTTTTAGGGGGGTTCAAAGGCCATTTAGAAGTTTAAAATAAGGTGTAAATTTGCCTTTCAAAAGGCCTGAAATATAAAGTCCTGTTGAATCTTATCGCTGGGCACTTTTCGTTTTCTTTACTTACGTACATAAGTTCACGCATATTTATGTTTGTATGTGTAAATATGTACAAATACATATTTATCTAAAAAGTCAGAATCTCAATTCTTTTAAGCGATTTGATAATTTTATCAGATTTATAGTCAGATTTGTATTGTTTTGTTTGTGCATTGGCTGCGATTTTAATTCCTTGATCATGATCATTTGATGAGCTTTTAAGTATTATTTATTGCCTGCGGAACTTTCTTGTAGGTGTCATTTAATAGGATCCGTGTAATACAATATTCTTAGAATTATATGGTACCTTTTATATGTGTGTCGGTGTCACTTCCATTGACTTTAAGTTGACTGTGGGTATTGAATATTTTAACTCAAACGCTTAAGTGTGTTGTATGAAAATAACTTAGAAGCACCCAAACAAATCTTCCAATTGTAAAAATACATGGCTAAAACTCTTAAGTGCCGAGAATATTTTGTGATTTTCTTTAATTATAAAAAATATAATATAAAAAGTTAAAAGAATTTTTCAAAATTTATTAAAGAAAAATTTAATTTTTATAAGAAATGATTCATTTTGTTGACCATCAGAAATGCCTTGGGCAATTTCTTGACTCTGAACTTTCATTTAAATTTCATGTTGATTATGTTTCTGGCTAAATTTGGGGCTGTTTGCGTAAAATTTATTGTATTAATTTGTTTTTACCGTTCCATTAGAGAAAAAAATTGGCGTATGCTATTTTGATGCCGCAGATTTTTTACTGTCTTAAGGTTGTATCTAGTACAATTGGTCTGATTCTTACACGATTGAAGCGCTTGGTGAATTCCATTGTTAGGTTTGTTTAATGTGCCCGTCGTCGTGATCATATATCTGACTTTGTAAAAAGTTTTCTTGGTTACTCGTTTACTTTATGGGGTCAGAAATAAAAATTGTAGAAATTACAAACGGAATGACAAAGCTATATATACCCTTGTGCACCACCGGTGAATGGTATAAAAACGATATTAACTCATGAAACATCGGTTTATTTTCACCTAATACGCGTGAGTCTTATGCGCTTATTGAAATAAAGTGTAGTTCATTAATAAATGTAAACATATGTTAACTAATGACACGCTAATGTTTAAATCATTAGTGTTCTCTCCTTAATTAAATCACTTTACCGTCAGTTGAAGCCTTGAAAAATCATTTATTATATTATTATACCCTTCACACAAAGAAAAAGGGTATGTTCAAATATGTAGGTTTGTCATTCTATGTGAAATTTCTACAATTTTCAATTCCGATATATATATTTCCTGAAAGCTTATGAATAGGGGAGTAGGATAAGCTCTGTCAGCATGTCCGTGTGTATGTTAAAATCAACTTTTTGAAGCCCCTGACATCTCCTGGAGCCGGTTGAGGTATTGCAATATCAGAAATATTCGGGAGTACATCGGTATTGAAAATCAGAAAAATCGGCTTATAAACAACTGATCTATGAGCGAAAAACCACGAACACCTCGTTTTTTTCACAACAACAACATACATACATACAAATGTGGTATATTGGTTAGAGTAAACATGGCATTAAATCCCAGCTGAGCCAAAAAAATTGTTTTTTATATTTTTTTATTTTTTTTTTGTAATTATTTTATTTTTATATTATTTATATTTTTATTATCTTTTTTTTATAGTTATTTCCTTAATTTTTTTTTATTTTTTTAAATTTTTTTTTATTATTTTTTGTTTTGAAACACATACATACATACGTAAACTCTATTTATAATTTTACAATGGGATGGTATGTTTTTTATATCTATGTACGTATTTCATATGAGATGAATGGTGATAAACACTATTGTTATTGCATGACTACACGTTGTGAAGGGTATATAAGATTCGGCACGGCCGAATATAGCACTCTTGCATGTTTTTTTGATAGGTTTTAATCAATAAAGAGTTCGCTTAAGTACTGGTATTGTCAAAATTCCTTTAAGGTTTTCGTAGTGTAGTGGTTATCACGTGTGCTTCACACGCACAAGGTCCCCGGTTCGAACCCGGGCGGAAACAATATAAGGTTTTCTTTTTTTTTAAATATAAGATTACTTTTTCTTATATGTGTATATAATAACTTTATAAACCATTAGTGATTAGGACAGATTGAGATTATACATATGTGTGCATTGCTTGTCAAATAATTTTTAAAATTAAGATATGGAAATTCTAACTGTAATTATGATTGTGAATAAAATTGTAAACTAATTTTGTTCTTAAAATTTGTATTCATATACAATATTATAGTCAGTAATGAAAAGCAAAAAAAAAAAATCGGCATAAGTACCTTGTATCTTATTAACTATTGCAAGTAGTACTTTATCACACAATTAACTGCGTCAGGTTCCACTAAACAAACCTCACAAGTCTGTTCAGTGAGAAGACATACTTATGTACAAGAGGTAAGTTCATTTATTTATTTTTTAATCGATTAAAAAACATGATTTCAAATTTTAATAAACAAATTTAATATCATAAAAATTTATTTTCTTAAACTTCTTACAAATTAACTTCAAAAGCAATAAGATACATTTATTTTCAAAACTTAATTGCTGAAGTACAAAATTAAATGTAGCAAATATAAAAATTAATATGGGGAAAAATGAAGGAAACAGTAATTCCTAAAGAATATTCTCTTTATACTAAAATATGTCATAATTTATTTGTTTAAGTTTGATTTGCCATTTAATTTTTTTTCTATTTAGTCTCAAAATGGAACCTAAAGTACTTCTGCAATAGAAATAATACCATCCATTTTTTAACCGCAATTTTGTATTTTTACCGAAACTGAAATAGTTTGCTGGAAGTAGTTAAACAAAAATAATATAATCTTTGTGCTGGCATTATACTAAACACCTTTTTTTTGGCCTCATAATTTTGTGTTGTAATTAAAGCCATACGCTGTCAAAATTGTCTTGCGAAATTTAACTAAATTTTCAGATTTATATCAGTCACATTTTAGTAAGTGGGCGTGTAACAATTATAATCCACTTATTTATTTTATGAATAATATGGAATCACATATTAATATGAAAATTTAAAACCATTAATATGTTCAAAATCCACTAAATGTTTTCAATGAGTGGTGGTAAGCTTATCATGCTAATTCATTTTACGTAGATATTGACATAATTTGACAAAGTCCTGTCTAAAATGTTTTTCTATACAGAAATAATGTGAATTTAAGAAAATTTATTATATTGAAGGTAGGTGTGGGCGTGTCACCTTTATTTTTTGTTATTAGAATTATATTTACTAAAAATCTTTATTTGCAAAATTTCAGAACCGTAAGTTTAATTTGTGTGGGGCAATTTTTTGTAAATTTTGATCGTTAACTGCTTCCGTATTGTACGGGCTTGAGGAATTTTCACATATAATTTTCTTCTCAAAAGATATTATGTTAAATTGTATCATTCTATGTCATTGCGATATAAATAATCGCATTTTATTCCATGTTAGAAAGAAATTTTCTATAACCTACTTTTGCACAAACAATTGTTATTGCATGACTACATGTTGTGAAAGGTATATAAGATTCGGCACGGCCGAATATAGCACTCTTACTTGTTTTTAATGTTTAATGCTGATTAATTAAGACACGTTGTTCTATCGTGTAACACTCCATTTTTACAAACCCTAAACGTTCAGCTTTTGAAATTTTTGTTGTTTAGGGTTGACAACTCTAGGTAAATGGCAAAAGTTTTAATCTTGAGTTAATTTTTGACACCCTTTACCTGGTTGTATTGGCCACAAAGCGACGTTTACGGAGTTTTATCATCGTACATGAACAACAACATTTTGTAGTCATATGTCCAAAATATCACTCGCAGAGAGTAAAAGCATTTAGAATAAGGTATTTTTTTTCATTTTTACTATGTTCACACATTCGTTTTAATTGAGGAAATAAAAAAAACATTTATTTTTATTTTGTTATATAAAACTTGTGTTTTGAATTTTAATAGAAACTATTGCAGCTTTGTCAGATGATATATAGATTTGACCCATATATAAATTTATTGAACGCCATTTTGTAGTGACTGCGATCATGGATTCAAATTTTTTTATAGTGTGTTATATTTTGTGTATTATTAAAAAATAAAAAATAAAATTATTACCATTTGCATATGTATATTAGCAAAAAAACGAAGCAGTTATTTTTTTGTGCTTATATCTCGGGTAGTAAACCGATTTATCAGTTTTTCCTGAATTTTTTTTTTATACTACGCTTAATAATTTGGAGGCTTTGGGATGTCTAAAAATTGATTAGGGGCTTAAGTAACTGGTAAAAAAATTTTTAATTATATTTTTCCCTATAACTTTGTCTAGTGACCGATTTGTCCAAAATTGTTACTAATAGCCTTGGAGGCATATCTTTTCTATATGTAGTATAAAAGTGTCTATAAATTATCCTTAGGCTGAATATTTGTGAGTTTGGTGGTAAAAAAATATGGGAAAAAACTAGGCAATCGTATTTATTTGCACATATCTCAGGAAGTTATAGAGAAATTGTTCTGAATTTCAATAGCGATTCATTTCCAAATATTTACAAAAAATTGGTACCACCCACAATACAGCGTTATATATTATCACATTATATTGCAAGCTAAAAGATGTTGTTTACAATTTTCATAGAAAATAAATATGACAATATTCCTTAGTCTTGTTCCGTCTCACTCTTAAGTTTTTTACCCTTTACATGACAGAGTAAAATAGTATATATAGATTTGTCATTCCGTTTGTTATTTATACAATATTCATTTCCGACACCATAATTTTCTGAAAGCTTGTAAATAGAGGAGTCGATTAAGCCATATTCTTCTGTCCGTCTTACCGTCTGTCCGTGTGTTGGAGAAAAGCAACCACATGTTCCTCAGACCTATGTATAGTATCAATCTTTTGGAAATATCTGGGAATTAATTGTTATTGAAATTAAGCAAAATCGCTTCATAACTTTCTGAGATATGAGCAAGTAAACGCGACTGCCTCTGGTTTTTCCCATATCTTCACCACCAAAATTAAAATTTTACAGCCATATAATAATTTATAGGTACCTTTGTTACTATTTGAAGATATAATATGCCATTAGAGATATTAATGAAAAATTTTTTATAAATCGGGCTATAATCCGTAAAGTTATAAGCAAAAAAATTTTTTTTAAGAATATATATTTGTATTCCAAAAATTCACAAACGAAAACCAATTTTTTCAGCTTCTAGACAACCAAGAGAAATCATCTAAAAGAGCTTCTAAGGAACTATAAAAAAAATAAAATTCATGATGACCGCCATTGCAAAATGGCGGACAATAAATTTATATATGAAATAAATCTTTTATTTAAAATGTTCCCCACAATATTGGTGTCACATGAAAGGGCTTGACCAGTAGAATACAGTAAATTACAAAAAAATTTAAAATCCAAGATGGCGTCTAAAATAACATATTTTTTTTCTTAACCCTTTCAATATGGGTATCAAATAAATAGGCTTAACTAATAGAATACAGTTAACTACGAAAAAATTCAAGATCAAGGATTTTTTTTTTTTTTTTTATTTCAAACTAATATTTATTGTATCTTCATATATGTTTATGAACTAACAATAAGTAATCAAATCTTAAATCTATAATTAGTAGATGAAAGTCCAGCCAATGCCAGACAAAATCTGGTTTTCGAAATTAAAATAAATTGTAGAGATTGCGATTATTTAGTTCATCTAAGAGAGATGGTGTCCCTTCTTCTCAAACGAACATGTCCGCGATATTGTAAGATGTTTCGGCCAAGTGGGTTGGGATGAGTTTCCAGCTTTTTTAAGTAGCGGCCAACGTGTCTAGTGATTTCGCTTTTTATCAACGGAACATCAAGATCTTTATGTAAATTGCTGTTTTTTATGTACCAAGGGGCAACGGTTATCATTCGTAGTATTTTATTTTGACGTCGTTGAATTTTTTCTATGTTGGAGGAGGATGCAGTTCCCCATAATTGAATACCGTAACAATTATGGGGAACTGAGTTGTAGAGCAAAAGTTTGCAATCGAGCCTTAATATCGAATTTCGACCTATAAGCCAATGTATTTGAGCAGTCCTTAATTTCAATTGGGTCAACTTTGCATCTATATGATTTTTCCATGTGAGACGGCGATCCAAGTGAATACCAAGGTATTTAACGTGAGAGTGTTGTGGCACCACCTGGTTATTAATAAAAATGGGGGGACAAGATTCCCGACGTAAAGTGAATGTTATATGTGAACATTTAAGTTCATTTATTTTTATTCCCCATTTTTTAGCCCACTTCTCAACATCGGTTATATGGTGCTGTAGTTGGCTTGAGGCATCTTTTGGATCTTTATGAGTGCTGAGAAAAGCCGTGTCGTCAGCGAATGTTGAAGTATGGGTTAAACTGCTTGTTGGCATGTCTGCTGAATATATTAAATATAACATTGGACCTAAAATACTCCCCTGCGGTACTCCAGCCAGGATTGGTTGGGGGCAGCTAACAACGTCTCCTTCTTTTATAAGAAACTGGCGACCGATAGTGTATGTTTGTAGAAGATTGAGAACATTAACTGGGAAGTTATGCTTCAATTTATGTAAGAGGCCTTCATGCCAAACTTTGTCGAAGGCTTGAGAAACATCAATAAATAGACCCGAACAGTACTTCTTTTCTTCAAAGGCTTTTCTTATAACTTGTACCAGTCGGTGAGTTTGTTCGATAGTACTATGTTGTTTTCTGAAGCCAAACTGGTGATCTGGAATGCAGTTGTTAACATTCAATATCGGTATCAATTTCGCTATTATCATCTTTTCGAACAATTTTGACATTGTTGGCAATAGACTAATTGGCCTATACGACTCAACTTTTGAGGGATCTTTACCCGGCTTAGGGATCATCTTGACCAATGCAACTTTCCATTCTGACGGGTAGTAATCAAGGCGAACGATAGCGTTAAAAAGAAAGAGAATAATTCTTTTTGCGGTGCGAGGCAACTGCAAAAGCATTTTATTACTGATTTTGTCAATGCCAGGAGCTTTTCTGATATTTAAGTTGTCAATAGCCTTAACAACCTCTACGTATTGAAATTTTATTTCTACAGGTGGTCTTTCAACAACAGGTGGTAGTTCACTGATGTCAGTACTTACATTGGGAGTGAATACATTCTTTAAATGACTTGCGAAAAGGTTACATTTTTCTTCGTCATTTCTCGCCCAACTGCCATTTAAATTGCGAAGTGGGGGTTTTGAGGTCACGGGTCCCCTGAGCTTACTAGCTGCGCGCCATAACGAATAATTGGACTGAGTAGTTGCATCTAGACCTTTCAGATAATTATTAAGAGAAGCTTCTCTTTGTGATTCTAGCAGTTTCCTAAGCTTTTTTGTACATTCTCTTAAAGTAATTTTAAGTTGGGGCGATCTGTGTTGCTGCCATTCTCTTCTGACTCTTCTCTTTTCAGACAAAAGTTCTTGTACATCTCAAGAATAAATACGAGTGTACCTGGGCTGACGAAAAGTATAGGAAGCATGTTCCGCGCCATTTTTCATTTGCTCTTTGAGGTTGCCAATACATGAGTCGATGTCTGCTGTAGTTCTTAGAAGCAAATTTTCTGTACAATGTGTGCTGATGTACTTTTTATATTTTAACCAATTAACTCGTGTGGAAAATAGTTTCTCCGTTAACCTTTGGTGAGGATTGCAGATAGTGACAATGGTTGGTGAGTGATCCGACGAAAGCTCCAGCGATGCTTCCGCCTCAATAAGTTCAGAGTTTATTCCTTTCATAACGCCGAAATCAATAAGGTCAGGGACTTTACGAGCATCAGTAGGCCAATAAGTAGGCTGTCCGGTTGATATAACGTTAAGTCTCAATTCAGAAATGGAATCATATAAATTGCGGCCTCTGGGACTAATAAGTCGTGAACCCCAAAAAGTATGCTTTGCGTTGTAATCGCCAGCTGCTATGAACCGAGCACCGAGTGACTTATAAAACTCTATATATTGACTTTTCGTTATTGCTAACCTTGGAGGAGAATACACTGACGATATTATTAGATTTTGGCCAAAGTCAACTACACAGATGTTTGTTGCCTGTAGATGACTTTCAGAAAGACCAGCCAATAAATGGTGTTTTATTCTGGATTTGATCAAGATTGCTGACCCACCACAAGATCTATCTCTGGGGTCCTTGGTGTCGTAAAAAGTGTATCCATTTATTTTGAAAGTACTTCTTGATGTCATGTGAGTCTCGGAGATCAGCATTATATCAATTTTGTTGTTCACAAGGAAACACTCAAGTTCGTTTTTATGTTGGCGTATGCCGTTTGCGTTCCAGAAACATATTTTTAGACAGTTCATGGCCTATTTAGTATAGCCTGCAGTAGCGTGGACTGCATTTTTTGCATCTCCTGCATCATGCTGGTCGTATTCGTCATAAAAAGATTCATTGAATTGATCAGATTCTCCAACATACCTTCTAGTCGACTAAAAATGGAACTTGATTGTTCAGTGGTCGGCATCTCTTTTTGCATTGTCGGTTGGTTAGTTTTAAGAATAGAGGCATATGACATTTGATTTGAGGCTGCGTGTGTCAAGACAGGTATATTTGTAATAGGTGGTTTTTGTGACTGTCCAGCAACAGAAACACTTTTGTTGGTCAAAGAACGTTTGACAACCTCAAAAACAGGGCATCCTCTATAGTTGGCAGTGTGATTACCACCGCAATTGCTGCATTTTTTAACCTTAGGGTCGTTCCTGGCTTTGTTGCACTTAGATGTCTCATGCAAATCTCCACACACAACACAAACAGTAGGCAATTTACAGTAAGTTTTGGTATGACCATATTCTTGGCAGTTTAAGCACTGTACCGGACCAGTTCGTTTATGTGGCTCTTCCACAGTAACTCTACGGTGCATGATGTATTTTAGTTCGTAAATGGGGTGCGTTTCACTTTTCTTTAGCTTCATGTCATTAGGCTCCAATTCCACTCGGAAAAGTGGTTGTGGGATCCTTTCCCTGTTCCTAATGTTGGATACCGCTTTGACATTAAAGCCCTTGTTGATTAAACACAGTTTTAACTCCTGAGGATCAACATCAGAATCAATACCCTTGATAACGACTTGGAGGCCTTTTGCACTTTTAAGTTGGTAAGTATAAAAGTTCTTTTTAAGATCAAGGATGGCTTCGGAAATAATAAATAAAAATGGCTACGATGAGGGATTATACCTACATGTACATACATGATGGTGAAGGCCGAATATAGCACTCTTATTTGTTTATTTCTTGTAGAGAGTTCCAACCACAACAGAATTGTTTAGCCAAATTTATTAAATAAAGTTTCCAAATATAACAAGTAAGAGCATTATATTCGGCTGTGCCGAATCTTTTATACCCACCACCAATTTTCCGTTCTTTTATAGCTAGGGTTTTTTTCCCGAAAATTTTTGTTTTCCGATAATGCGAGATTTATTTTTTAATTTCCCAGGATCCCGCAGCAAAACAAATAAAAAGTAAATTTGTTTTTAATTAATAAAAAAAACTTTTTATAAAATCATAAAATTGTTTATGCGTTAAAGCTATTCAGGCTTATTTTAAAACGAGCGTTTAAATTAAAATGCATTTCGTGCACCTTGTGCACTTCGTGACTCTTTTGGTCAACATAATCATTCAAATTCGTCCACAATCGGGAGAATTGTATTAAAACTATAAAAATTAAAAAAAAAAATTTGAATTTTAAATATAAATTAAGTAAAAATATTTTTTATTGAAAAAAATATTATTCTCTAGATACGAGATCAAATATGAGCACAAAAAGAAAAATACAGATACTTCAGCTATAAGATCAAAAATAAAATCACTAGAATTAAATTTCAATACAAACAATATAAACATCTCCTTTCGATTCGTAGCCACCTTTTTTATTTCCTGGGATCCCGAAAAATAATCCCGGGAAGTCGGATAGATTAAATAAGTCGAATTTCCGGGAAATAACCCAATTTATAGCACAAAATGTATTTCTTTGTTATTAACAGTAATCGCTATGCAATAATCTCTTTATACTAAGATATGTATCACTTTCTTTGTATAAGTTCGATATGCTAGTAAAATGTTTTCGTAAATATAGCCGCTCAATTTAAGTGGGCGTTAAAGTAGGCGTGTTCAAGTTGTTTCTACTAATGAATGCAACTTAGATGTTTCAATATAGTCCTTTATTATTCCAAAATCTGTATTCATAGAGAAATTATACGAGTTTGAGATAAAACGTTATATGACAGGTGGGCCTTAAAGTGAGCATGTCACCTTAATTTTCCGGCATAATAATGACATTGTCTAGAAAGATATACGTAGCAAATTTTATCATCATACCTCTAATTTTGTTGGTTTTATGAGCTTTTGAATTTCATTAACGGTAGATAACGTGAAAAGTGGGCATTATAGTAGGCGTGTCAAAGTTATTTTTGCTAATTAGTACAATCTAGATGTTTCAATATAGCCCTTTATTATTCCAAAATCTTTATTAGTAGAGAAATTATATGAATTTTAGGTTAAACGTTATATGGGAGGTGGGCGTAAAAGTGGGCGTGTCATCTTAATTTTCTGGCACAGTAATGAAATTGCGTAGGGGGATATACGTAGCAAGTTTGATCATCATACCTTTAATTTTGGCGGTTTTATTAGGTTTAAAATTTTGAAAATACTGAAAAACACACTGCGCGGTATGAATTTTCGTACATTTTGATCTACAACTCCCTTCCTAATGCATACATTTGAACAATTTTTGGGGAGGAATATTGTTTTTGCTCAGGAAGTATATATTTAAAGTTTCATGACTCTACGTTGATGCTGGTGGACACAACTCCATTTTATTCGATGTTGGAAGGACACGGTTTTCTTTGACCTAAACTTGCATTACGAGCTATATTTTTCTTTTTAATATTCCGATTTAGTCCATTTTCAATTCCAAACAAACCTTATATATAAGACATATTTTGGCAAAATTTGAGCCCTCTAGCTTTTTCGGTGGGACCTCTATCGTGCTTTCAACAGACGGACAGACGGACGGACATAGCTATATCGTCATCAAATAAAACCCCGATTCAGAATATATATATACATACCATTTTTTTGGTGGGGGGTATAAAAACTAAAATACTTAAAAAAAACACATTACAAAAAATTTTTTGTTTAGCTCTTTTACTAATATTTTGCAAAAAATTTTTGACCTTGTGTCACAAAAATTGGTCTGGTGCTCACGGTCGGATCGTTTCGGGTATACAATGGGGTATAGAAAAGAGTTTTATCTACAAAATGGTGCTAATTTCTTTTTGTTATCTTATGTTCTCTGGAAGTTATGCTCTATTAAAAATGGGAATTTAGGAAAATTTTGACTTTGAAAATTATTTCTAAACATTATAAACAATTTATTTTCATGTACTAATGGCTAACAAATTTTAAAATTATACAAAACCTATTTCGTTTGAAAATCTTTTAAAAGCAAAATGTTATAGAAGTTTAAAAATCAAAATCTTACTAATAAATTTCCCATTTTAGCAAAATGCTGAGAATGTCTATTTTGAATCACCCTGTGGCACATTTATTTTTAAATATTTTTAAATCATAAACCCCTTAAGACTGTGGGTACACCTATATGTAAAGTTGGGCACAAATCATTAGTCTAGTTAATTTTTGGAAACAACCTCGGTCATTTTCGTTTTCACAAACCCCTTTAAAATTTCTTTGTAGTTTGTCCAAAATATAAAAGAGTTTGTTAGCAAAAATGTTATTACAGTCATCTAGTGTTCAACGTGATATTTAGCATAGACATCAATCATCCTCATTGTTTGCAAAATGTAGTGGCGCCTTCAACAGATGATGCCGTCTGCAATGAATAATTGCTAATATATATGACTAATATATTTTTATAAAAATTTAAAGAAAAAGTGGGCGTGGCACATTTATTTTCCGTTATAACGAAGACTTTGACCAAAAAGCCATGTTTGCAAAATTTCAGAATCGTACATATAGTTTTGTCAGTTTTATTACGTTTTAAATTTCAAATATACACTGAGCGGTATAAATTTTCGTACATTTTGATATATAACTCCTTTTCTAATGCATAGATTAAAGAAATTTTTGGGGAAAAATATTCCTTTGACTCGACAAATATATATTCGAAGTTTCATGACGATACGTTAATGTGTTTGGACACAATTCCATTTTATTCGATGTTAGCAGGACACGGTTTTTTCGACCTACTCTTGCTTTACGAGCTATAACTCTCTTCCTAATATTCCGATTTAGCCCATTTTCAATACCAAACAAACCTTGTCTACAAGAAAGATTCTGGCAAAATTTGAGCCCCCTAGCTTTTTCGGTGCGACCTCTATCGTGCTTTCAACAGACGGACAGACGGACGGACATACTTTATGGGGTCTAAAATGGATATTTCGATGTGTTACAAACGGAATGACAAAATGAATATACCCCCACCATTTTTTTGGTGGCGGGTATAAAAAATCAAGACAAACATTATTTCAGTTATATTTATATACTCCAAATTAATATATGTATGTAGATTTATATTATATATATACTTAATAACTTCTACCAAAAAAAGTAATAAAAAAACAAAATAGTTTTTGGTTTCAAATTATTTACAAATCTGGCAAGTCACTTACTCAAGTTAGTTTTTTATTTTCTTTTATTTTTCTTTGAACTTGGTTTCATGTTCAGACTCAGCAATTGACTTGTCCAAGTTTCGTTCTCTTTTACTTATTATACTCTTCACACAGTGAAAAAGGGTATATATAGGTTTGTCATTCCGTTTGAAATTTCTACAATTATCAATTATCTACAGATACATACAAACGTGGTATACTGGTTAGAGTATGCCAACAAATTTTTTTTATAAACTAATATTTAAATTTTTAGTCAGGCTTGAGTTCATATTTTTTTTATATTCTTTATTTTTACAAAGAATTTTTTAATTGTGATAAATGAATCGTAGCTGGTTTCGAAAATGCATTCCACTCGGCTAGTGTCGGTAAAAATATAATTTTTCAGATTTATTCTTTCATTTATCACAATTAAAAAAATCTTTGTAAAAATAAAGAATATTAAAATATGAACTCAAGCCTGACTAAAAATTTAAATATTAGTTTAAACAAAAAAGTTCGATAAAATAAAAATTCAAATTATTTTTATTTTATACATTATTCAAATTTTTATTGTTTTATTTTTAATTTTTCTTTTAATTTATTTTTTTTTAACACATAAGTAAACTAAATTTATAATATTACAAAAGCAAGTTTTTTCCTCTTAATCCGACCTTGCCCCTTTTGGCTATAAACACAACACTTGCGCAAGTGACTTGCCTAATGAGAAAGGGGTGCTCATTTATCATGGAATTTTTATTTGACGAGTACTTGGTTTTTGTATTAATGTCTTTAAATCATAAATAAAATCATAAAATTGACATTATCCACACATAACACAAAATAACGGTAAAGCTAAAGAAATATATTTGTTTAAACTTTTAACAAAATGAGTTCAAAATCTCTCGAAATATACGATATTGTACAATGTAAGAGTCTAGTTTGAATTGGCCAATTTTTATACACACAGAAAAAAAGGAGTGCCTTTAGTGTGGTATTGGTCTGACCGATGACTGTAAATAATTATTTATGATGTTTTATTGAAACGACATTTACATATAATACTCATTTACTTAAGAGGGCAATCATTATACACATTTTTTTAGTATTTTACAATGAAATGCTTATAAATATTAAAAATTACTTTAAAAAATATAATTGTTTAAACATTTTCAACAGATTTTTATTTTTGCTTTACGGCAGTAGGTGAAGTTCATTGGAGGTAGACACACTGTGTAGCTGAAGGATATTATCGTTATTGTATGGCCTCTCATAAACAGTGTACGTGATTAATATTGAGAAGAAAAAATATAAACTGTATTTTATAAAAAAAAAACAGTTTTGTATTCATAAGATCCCGCATTGAAACTGTAAATTTAACTGTCATTAGTAAAGAAGTTACAGTGATTTAAAAAAATAAGGAATACAAGCTAGTCAAAGTACAATATACATATTCCATATGCATTTAAAATTTCAACTATTTATTGAATTGATTTTTATTACTGTCAACAATTTTCTTCTGTATCTATTTTCTTCAATCAAATTACAAATTTTTGCGAATTTTGGGTTAATGTTTTCATCGTTTTATATCATTTGTTATGAGTGCATAATTATAAATATTATTGATTGCGTGTTAATTGTCCACCACTGTAATATTTAAGTGTTTTTTTTTTTTTTTTTTTTTTTTTTTTTTTTTTTTTTTTATTAAAATAAATATTATCAGATTTCTAACTTAAACAATTTATGAATGTAAAAAAAGCTTATTTTTCTTACTGTACATAAAGCTTTTTTGTTACATGCTAACAAAACAACTATTCAGCACCAATATTATCGTCGGTTTTCGTAGTGTAGTGGTTATCACGTGTGCTTCACACGCACAAGGTCCCCGGTTCGAACCCGGGCGGAAACAGTCGTTGAGTTAATTCTTTTATTTTTAATTTAAATATAAACAAAAAATATAAAATATATGTGTCTTTAATTATGAAAGTGTTCTAAGTCAAAACAAAAAATTAAGTAGTTTATCAGTTTCTTTACCGGAGATGCCATTTTGATGTAATCGGAGCGCAATTTTTAGATTTTTCTAAATTGAACATAATTATGTCGCATGGTGGGTTTCATTAAAAATTTTAAAGATTTTATTTTTACAACAAGAAGTTCAAATAGTTAAAATTAAAAGTTCAAAGTTTTATCAAAATTACATGTTTACGAGCTTTGGTTCTAAGTTTGAAAAAAAGAAATGTAGAAGACAAGTTTTATATTCAATTAGCATTATAAAGAAAACTAATACTATGTTCACTCAGGCGCCTTAATTGTCAATTTATAATATTATCGCAATTAAAGGCCTTATTGAGCTCAATTTACCATACTAAAAATTATTTTTAAATTGAGCAATATATACTTAACTGTTTCACTTATTGTCTAAAACTCGAAATACAACTCTTGAGAAGTATGTTCAGTGAGAAGAAAATTCTCTAGGTGGCATTTCTAATGTCAAACAAATAAATATACAAAAAATAAAAATTAAGAATATGAAAAATTTTTGATGAAAATTTAAAAAAAATGTTTAATTTAATTCAAATACATACATATAAGTATATACATATGTATTAATATAATTGTAAATATATTTTATCAAGAGGAAAACACTGAAAAGAAGGCATTATTTGATTTGGTATAAATACATCGTATTTTACAGCTATCAAATGCTAATTGAGTAAGATAAATTGAGTATGTCTGAACACTTATTTTAATTGCTCAATCAACACTAAATTGAAACAATTAAAAATATCTGTCTGAACAGGGTACAACGCTGCAAGAAATATAAAAAATTGTTTTAAATTATGATTTCCTGGAACGTTCTTTTTAAACAAAAACATTTAAACACAACTTTAGCTTCTTTAATCGGCTACTTAATATTTAGAAAGTCAATTTAAGAAAATTCGTAGGCTGTTCTAGGTTTTAATACATTCCGTGTAAAATTTATACAATTTTTATTTCCAACTACATATGTATTTTCTGAAAGCTTATGAATAGGGGAGTCGATTAAGCTATGTCAGTCTGTCCGTCTGTCCGTTTGTATATTGAAATCAACTTTTTAAGGCCCTCTGAAATCGCCTGGACCCGGGTGAGGTATTTAAATATCAGAAATATTCAGGAGTATCTCGGTATTGAAAATCAGAAATATCGGTACATAAACAACTGAGATATGAGCAAAAACCACGGCCAGCTCGTTTTTTTTAACACAACAACAACATACATACATACAAGCATCGAATCCCAGCTGAGCAAAAAAAAAATTTTTTATTTTATATATGTATTATTTATATTTTAATAATTTTTTTTTTTAATATTGTTTTTAATAATATTGTGTATAATAAGTGAATGTTTTCGATCTTCTTAATTTTTTTTTTATTTTATATTTATTATTTATATTTTAATTTTTTTTTTATTTTATTTTTAATTTTTTAAAAAAATTTTTTTTATATCTTTTTAATTTTCTTTCAATATATTTTTTTATTTTCTTTTTTAATTTTTTTTAACATACATACATACTTAAACTTATAATTTTACAATCTATGTACGTATTTCATCTATATCTATATATATAAAAGTGAAACTCTGTGTGTGTGTGTGTGTGTGTCTTAGCTATAGACTCCGAAACTGTAAAACCGATCGAACTAAAACTTTGGAAAGTTGTTGTACACATTCCAGGGAGTGTTTATGGGTGGTAAAAAGTGGGCGGGGCCACGCCCATAAAAAATTAGTTATCATTTTGAGCTACTTTCACTTGACTGATTTTTCTGAAACTTTGCACAAATATTGAGTTGTCACGACTATGTAATTTCGTGATTAGAAAAGTGGGCGGTACCACGCCCATAAAAAAGTTATAATTTTGAGATACTTTTGCACTGGACCGATTTTTCTGAAACTTTGCACACATATTGAGCTGTCATGACTTTACAATTTCGTGATTAGAAAAGCAGAGCCACGCCCATTAAAAAAAAGTAATAATTTTAAGCTTCTTGCACTTGATATTCTATTAAAATTCAGAATGCATTTTTATTCATTAAGGGGCGTAGCAAGGCGCGCCGGGCTTGGCTAGTATGAGATAAATGGTGATACAAACTATTGTTATTGCATTACTACACGTTGTGAAGGGTATATAAAATTCAGTACAGCCCATTATATCACTCTTACTTGTTATTTATTTAATACCTATAAATATATATAAAAATCAATGCCACTTTTCGTTATAATTTTATAACTCAAGAACGGGTTCACCTATCCAAACCCAATGTTTAGGCTTTGTTCCGACTATTTAGTAGATGGTTTATGTGAAGTTTGCACAAAATCCGTGGAGCGGTTTACGGGTAAAAAAGGGTAAAATCGGTAACTCAGTATCTCCGGGCTTAATTAAGATATCACAAAAAATCAGAAAGGATCAAACAGCATATTAAAAATAATTGGATTAGGATAAATAGAATAGAAAATAATAATTGGGATAAAACGAGTAAAAACTGAATTTTGGTACTTTTTGATCAGCATTTATCTTTGAGAGGGATAGCAATAGGAAAAAAGTAAAAACGTAGTTTAACTCTCCTTAAAACAATCTATGTATAATAATTATTTGTACTTCTTCAAAATTTTGGAATTTAATGGGAAAAGGGCTAAAAACAGGTCAAATCGGTAATATTATATCTTCTGACCTAATGCATGTAGCACAAAAAATCAAAAAGATCCTAGAAAGACACTTTTTTAACTTTGGTGTTCCAAGGTGGTAAAATGGTTAAAAAGAATTTTGGTACTTATTTTAAATTTCAGTTATCTGTAAGAAGGATGAGCGGAACAAAAAAATGTTAACAAACAAAAAATATTGTTTTCCAAATGTTTTAGATAAAGTTTAAAAATAGCTAGCAATTTTTTTTTAAAAATGAATTTGATGTTCCAATTAAATTTTTTTATTATTTTACTTTACACGTAGCGAAGCACGTAGCGGACGAATATAGCACTCTTACTTGTTTGCGTTGGTCATCCCTGTCTTTCACATCTTATGACTTTATTAAACTAAATTATTTCAATGCGATTTTCAGTATGTTGTCAAAAATTTACCATTTTTAAATTGTTGTTATTTCAAAGTTAAGTTATAAAAATAATAAAGTTTTTTTTTAAATGTGTTTATTAGTAGTAATTACACAATAATGACTACAACGTATCAGGTGTATACACAGTACCTTTTATATTGCTACGCATGTCTTCAGTATATATAAAAATCCTTAGATTTATTTTAATTGTGCATTTTATCTGTCTTGTTCTTTCGATGTTATGTTTTCAAAGTTTTCAATAGTAACTCTGAAAAAAATAAGTATGGATTTCAGTTGCAAAATTAATATTATGAATAAAAATTTTTTTTTGATTTTTCTCCAATCATCAAAATGATACTAAAAGTTTTAATATGGCTTGACTAGTAGAATACAATTAACTATTTAAAAATTCAAAATCCAAAATCACGTCGGAAATTACGAAAAAAATCGTATAACAGAAAATCTGGTGTTGCTATCGGGTTTTTTTATTACTTTTAGATAATTCAGATTAAATTGGCGAAGTACATACCAAAACCGAACTTGAAATATATCCTTAACAATTTCTTATTTTTTTATGGCAGAAAACGCATACAAATGTTTTTAAGTCAGTAAACAAACAAACAGAATCAATTATAAACCAAACTTAGTTCATATTTATGCATTTAGAGCATACAATTTTAAAATTGCTAATTATAATATAAAACAAGTAAGTAAGCTATATTCGGCCGTGCCGAATCTTATATACCCTTCACAACGTGTAGTCATGAAATAACATTAGTTTGTGTCACCATTCATCTCATATGAAATACGTACATACATATATAAAAACATCCCATTGTAAAATTATAAATTCACGTATGTATGTTAAAAAAACGAAAAAAAAAAAAAATTAAAAAAAAAAAAATTAAAAAAAAAATTATTATATATAATTATAATTATTATAAATAAAACAAAAAAAAAATAAAAAAAATATTAAAAAAAAAAATAATAATAAAAATATAAATAATATATTAAATAAAAAATAAATAAAAAATAAAAAAAAATTTTAAAAAAATTTTTTAAAAAATTAAAAAAAAATTTTTTTGGCTCAGCTGGGATTCGATGCCACGTTTTCTCTAACCAGTATACACGTTTGTATGTATGTATGTTGTTGTTGTAATGTTGTTTTTGTGAAAAAAAAATCGAGGTGGTCGTGGGTGTTTGCTCATATCTCAGTTGTTTATGTACCGATGCTTCTGATTTTCAATACCGATCTACTCCCGAATATTTCTGATATTTTAATACCTTACCCGGATCCAACCTATGTCAGGGGGCTTCAAAAAGTTGATTTCAACATACACACGGACAGACGGTCAGACGGACAGACTGACAGGGCTTAATCGACTCCCCTATTCATAAGCTTTCAGAAAATATATACTTTATGGGGTCGGAAATGAAAATTGTAGAAATTTCACACGAAATGACAAACCTATATATACCCTTTTTCACTGTGTGAAGGGTATAATAATAGACTTTAAAGTATTTGCTTTTATTCGTATTAAAAAGAAATTGTTTTTATACCCTTCACACAGTGAAAAAGGATATATATAGGTTTGTCATTCCGTGTGAAATTTCTACAATTTTCATTTCCGACCCCATAAAGTATATATTTTCTGAAAGCTTATGAATAGGGGAGTCGATTAAGCCCTGTCAGTCTGTCCGTCTGACCGTCTGTCCGTGTGTATGTTGAAATCAACTTTTTGAAGCCCCCTGACATAGGTTGGATCCGGGTAAGGTATTAAAATATCAGAAATATTCGGGAGTAGATCGGTATTGAAAATCAGAAGCATCGGTACATAAACAACTGAGATATGAGCAAACACCCACGACCACCTCGATTTTTTTTCACAAAAACAACATTACAACAACAACATACATACATACAAACGTGTATACTGGTTAGAGAAAACGTGGCATCGAATCCCAACTGAGCCAAACAAAAATTTTTTTTAATTTTTTTAAAAATTTTTTTTTAATTTTTTTTTTTATTTTTTTTTATTTTTTATTTAATATATTATTTATATTTTTATTATTATTATTTTTTTTTTAATTTTTTTTTTATTTTTTTTTTTATTTTTTTTTTTGTTTTATATATGTATAATATATATATAATAATTTTTTTTTAAAATTTTTTTTAAAATTTTTTATTTTAATTTTTTTTTTTTTTTTCGTTTTTTTAAAATAAATACGTGTACGTATTTCATATGGGATGAATGGTGATACAAGCAACTGTTATTGCATGACTACACGTTGTGAAGGGTATATAAGATTCGGCATGGCCGAATATAGCACTCTTACTTGTTACTTATAGATTTAGTTTGTTTTTCATAGTTGGCATTTTTAATTTTTTTTTAAGTAGTAAGTTGAAAAATTTATTAATATACAATTCCTTTTTACTCAGTTTAGATTATCTGCCTGTTCAACGATGTCGAAAGAAAACACAAGCGAAATTTCATTCGTACAAATATATTGAAAACAACAACAAAAACTAAAAATTTGTTTTTGTTTTCAACGTATTTGTGCGAATGGGTATATATAGCTTTGTCATTCCGTTTGTAATTTTTACAATTTACATTTCCGACCCCATAAAGTATATATTTTCTGAAAGCTTATGAATAGAGGAGGCGATTAAGCCCTGACCGTCTGCCCGTCTGTCCGTGTGTTGGTTGAAATCAACTTTTAGAATCAACTATATGTTCCTCAGATCTGTGTATTGTATCAATCTCTTGGAAATATCGGGAATGCATTGCTATTAAAATTCAGCACAATCGCCCCATAACTTTCTGAGATATGAGCAAAAAACCACGGCCACCTCGTTTTTTCACAATTACAACAACAACATACAGAAATACTGGTAAGAGTAAACGTGGCATCGAATCCGAGCTGAGCCAAAAAAATTTTTTTTTTATTTAATATATTAATTATATTTTTATTATTATTTTTATATATATTTGTTTAAATTTTTTTTTAAATTTTTTTTTTGTTTTTAATAAATTTTTTTTATTTTTTTTTTTTTTTGTTTTTAATATATTTTTTAAAATTTTTTTATATATTTCTTTTAGAAACATACATATGTAAACTCGAATGCCGAATACAGCACTGTTACTTGTTAAATATTTTTTTATTAATTCTATCCAATATTCACCTGTTTTTTCTTTTTACAAATAGATTAAAGAAACCGAATCATATTTAAAACTATATAATTTTAAATTTAATTTACATTACAAAATAAAATTTGCGATCAAATTTATATAAAATATAAAATAAAAGTCAACAGTGTAACAAAACCGACAGAGTAAATTAAATTATTTTATTGTCAAATACGAGACTTTTGTTTTTGTTTGGAGAAAATTAAAATCGTTTCTTGATTTCAAGCACTTATTTACGTATGTATGTATGTAACTATGTATGTATGTATGCCAAATGTATTTACAATGTAATTATGTACATTCAACTCAAACAATAAACAAAGAAATTTAATCCAGAACAAATTTTCAATTAATCGGAATAAAGACTTTTTTTGAAAAATGTTTTCATTAGGCAGCGCATAACTGTAACCGTTTTTTTGTAATAATTATTTTTTCTATAATTTAAACAATTAATGATACATTTTTGTTTTATTTTTTTCTTTATTTTAAAAATTTTATATTTTCACACAAATATTATCAATAAACAAAAAGTTTGTATGCATTAGTTGTGTTTATTAAAACAATTTTATTATGTCAAAGAACGGAGAAATCTAAATACGTTTGTTTGAATTTCAAAACAGGACAAGTAAAATTAATTCTTTTGCTAAACATTTACATACTTATTTATGTTTGATAAATGTTTGTTTAAATTAAAACTCGTGCTCTAGTATTTTAAGTTGTTTTATATGTGTGTATATTATCGAGAACATTGATTGTTTTGTTTCAAAAATAAATATTATTAATGAAAAAGTTCTTTTGGCACTGGACAAGGGTTTTTTCCAGGGAGTTCCCGGGAATGTGAGTTAATGTGTTAATTTTATAAACTTTTTTTTTTTAATATTAAAAAGCGAAACAGTTTTAGATGGAAAGTTTAGATGGGAAGCAGGCTGATGACACTGCTGTATGCTTTTTATGTGCAAACATAATTTCATGTAAAGGCCGAAGCACCAGCGGATTAATGCGTCATTTGAGATCTGGGAGAAAAGGTTAGTTGATATGAAAAATCAAAAATTAAAAAAAAACTCAGCCGACCTTACTAATATTTCAAAATTTCTATAAAGAAAGAGTTAACATTTTTTGAGAGAAGTGGTCAAAAAACTCAAAATATTGTATATTTGTTAAATGCACTTTTAACTATTCGTAAAACATCGATATAAAGTGAACGAGTATTTTCTGTAACAGGGCAATTAGTTAATGAAATCAGAAATAGATTTTCTGACTAGTCAATAAACGCTTTGAGCATATTAAAAGATTATTTTCTAAGTCGTTAAAAATTGTTACGTTAAATTTTTTTTAATTATACCTTGTATTTACACGTTTTTGAAATTGAATTCTAATAATTTTTTTTTGATCTCGTAGCTGAAGTACCCGTATTTTTGTTGTTTGTGCTCATATTTGATCTCGTATCTAGAGAATAATATTAAAAAATATTTTTACTAAATTTATATCTTAAATTAAAGTTTCTTTATTAATTTTTATTGTTTTGAAGTGTTTCTTTAACATTATAAATTATTTTATGCTCTTTAATGAAAAGTTTTTTATTAAATAAAAATAAATTTACTTCTTAATAATTTTGCTGCGGGATCCCGGGAAATTAAAAAATAAATCTCGCATTCCCGGAAAACAAAAAATTCTGGAGAAAAAAAAATAATCTTAATACAAAAATTTAATTCAATAGTATTAAAAATAACATTTTCTCAAGCAATTTTGCAAAGAAGTTATGTTCCGATAATACAGTTTCTGTTACGTTTTTGCCTTCTCCTGCAAAGTTACAATTACTAGAGTTAGAGCCTTTCTACTTATGACCACCGATATGCTTATAGATGCGTATTTACACTTTTTAAACGGGTATACTCAGATTTGGCAGAGCCGAATATAGCGTTTTTACTTACTTTTTTAATGGTACGTAGACTTAAATATTATTATCCCCACTTGTAAGGTTAAGGTGGTAGGAAGCAGTGCCGAGAACCTGAATGGCTAGTTAGTGGATAAAGAGGACTAGTCGTTAACAGCTCCCCTCCGGTGCCTATGACATGGGCCGGTTGTATTACTCGTCCAGTCCACGTACGCCGTCACTGTGTGGATGGTCCATCCCCTTACGTGCTCACTCGTGGGACCAAAATATAAATGAAACAAAAAATGAAAAAAACACACAGAAACTGAAAAAAATTAAATCGGATGAGTTGGGTATCTCATCTGAAGACGACCTTCTGGCCTCTAGCCAAGAGACGTTGGTCGACTTATTAGGCAGAGAGGGAGCCAGTCATAGCACCCTGCTGCCCTCCAATACCCCTTCTAATACCCTTCAACTCGACGTCAAGGCTGACGACAAATTGAAGAGGAGGAAACAAAGAAAGAGGAGTCAGAATGACATCCTCAAAGCTAAATACAATAAGGCGGTTTTTATTCTTGACAAGATAGCCAAGAACACCGCCAATGGTATTCCCCATGAACGCGACGAGGAAGATCGCGTCAAATACCAGGCTGTGGTAGATGAGTACCTTAAGTTTAAGGATTCCTTACCCAGCACATCTAAAGAGGCAACTACTGAGGTGAGGTCCAAGCGAAACCGATCTCAGACAGAGGGAGGTAAATCACCCAAAAGGAGAAAGGTCGCCGATAAAAAGACCACTCCGGGACTAGCCACGAACGCTACGTCGACATCTGCCAGGCGCCCCTTTAATGAAGTGGTAAAAGACCATCTCATTCTGGCCCTGGCAAACGAAAAGGATGGTGCCATCAGTCCTGTAGTAACAGAATGGGGTGCCATAGAGTCTAAACTAGCAGAGCTCGTTATGGATTACGTGCTCACTAGTAAGACTGGACAGGCTCCCTGTTTTGACTTCGGTGAGATACACCGGGGCTACAGGGTAATCAAGTGCTTGGACGGGTTCTCAAAGGACTTTCTCAGCAAGTGCATCGCTCAGATTAGCGGTGACTGGGAAGGCTTAAGTCTTAAGCTCATCCCTGCTGAAGAGATTCCAATGAGACCTCGGGCAAGGATTTGGCTACCAAAGATGAAGGCCGATGCTCAAAAGATGCTGGAGTATCTGAAGATTCAGAACCCTAGTATCCCAATGGATGATTGGTTGATCATCCGCACCGAGCAGGGTGATAAACACACTTGCCTCACCCTCGCCATCACCGGGTTTTTCGGTGTGCGGGAAGCAAAGGTGAAGGTATTCCGACCAACAGGTTCAGGTGAAGCGGATGTCGTTGAAGCCGCCAACGCTCTGCTGTGTGGGATGAACCTCTCGGAACCATCCAATAAATAACAGAATGGCACTTAAAATAGTCCAAATTAATCTGCAGCACTCGAAATGCGCTACAGATAATCTTCGGATGCTCTTAGCTGAGGAGGATCTGGATATTGGACTATTGCAGGAACCCTTAGTCAACTCGGTGGTAAAAGGGTTCCCGTCCTCATTATACAAAGTACTCTACGCAAAAGATTGTGGTAAGCCTAGGTCATGTCTTATTGCCAAAAGGAATATTAACATTTTTCTTTGTACGCAGCTTAGCTCAGCGGACCTTACAGTTGCAAGGGTCGAACTGCCAAACAGAGAAAGCTTCATAATTGCCTCGAGCTACATGGCGCATGAGAAGCCTGCTCCGCCAGTGGAAGTGAGTAATCTCCTAGCCTCAATCGGGGTATCTGACGATATAGTCCTGGGCTGCGATGCCAATGCAAGGCACACGATCTGGGGCAGCACTGAGATTAATGAACGTGTTGAGTATACCCTTGATTTCATTAATACTAACAAGTTAAGTATATGTAACTCTGGTAACACCCCAACATTTATTTTTCCGAGTTCGGTTAATTACAATGGATGGGAGGAGGTACTGGACATTACACTCATGAATAGTAAGTCTAGGATATCAGTTGATAGGTGGAGGGTATCCAGTAAGAGGTCTTTTTCCGATCATAACTGGATTCTCTTCGAGATTAGACTTCGTGACGAGATTACGACACCGCTTTTTCGGAACCCAAGAAGAACTGATTGGTTTAAGTTCAATGGGGTCGTAAAGCGTAAATTGGGTAAACTGCCAGTTATCGAAGATTCGATAACTGGTCTTGAGGAAATGGAGAAGTGTTTCAGCAACGTTATGGTGAAAGCCTTCGAAATTTCCTGCCCTATGACGAAGGTTAGGAAAACCTTCCCTCCATGGTGGAGCTCGGAGCTCTCTGGCCTTCGGAGGGAGGCACGTAGGGCCTTTAATAAATGTTATGAAAGCAAATCGTGGCAGCCGTACCGCGATAAGCTGAAAGCTTATAAGAAGGCTATAGCGGCCGCAAAAAG
This sequence comes from Phyto melanocephala, assembly GCA_941918925.1. NCBI lineage: Eukaryota > Metazoa > Arthropoda > Insecta > Diptera > Rhinophoridae > Phyto > Phyto melanocephala. The sequence continues at coordinate 54,163,643 of OW799233.1, forward strand.
AAGTTCATGGAGAGACTTCTGCGGATCTATAGACAGCACTAGGGACACAGCGCGACTTAGTAAGATTCTAGCCAGGGATCAGTCAACTCCGACCTATATAAAAAGGGAAGATGACTCCTGGTCTGAATCTTCGGCTGAATCCCATGATATCCTTATGAACACTCACTTTCCGGGATGCAGGGAGGTTGATACGGGAATCGTGAGTGCGGATAGGACCCATTCCGTGGTCGATGGGAACATATTTTCTTACGAGAGAATCTCGTGGGCGATTGATAGTTTCTCGCCATATAAATCACCTGGACCTGATGGAATTCTGCCACGTATGTTGCAGAGTGCCAAGGGATATGTTATTCCCTGGCTCCAGAGGATTTTCATGCTCTGCCTATCTCTAAATTATATTCCAGGGAATTGGAAAAGGGTCAGTGTCGTTTTTATTCCGAAGATCGGAAGGAGAAGTCATGATAGTGCGAAAGACTTTCGTCCGATTAGCCTTTCATCTTTTCAGCTTAAAACACTGGAACGACTCATCGACTCTCATATCAGGCAGCGACTGGAGGGAACGACGCGTTTGTTGGGCAGTCAGCATGCCTATCTTAAGGGACGCTCTACGGAGACGGCTCTACATGAGGTCGTGGGGACTATAGAGAGGTCTCTCGAATTCGGGCAGTATACTATGGCAGCCTTCTTGGATATAGAACGGGCCTTCAATAACGTAACCACCCTTGCGATTCAGCATGCCCTCACTGGTCTAGATGTTGAGGAGTACATCAGCAACTGGCTAGTGTCCATGCTGAGCACAAGGGTGGTTATTGCTAATCTTGGTAACACCACTATGTCAAGGCTAGTGGAGAGAGGTACACCTCAGGGCGGTGTGATCTCTCCACTGCTTTGGCTTATTGTTGTTAACAAGATTCTTATTGAACTGGAAAACGGAACTGGTACTGTTCACAACAAAGACCAAGATTCCAAGCTTCAGACCACCGAGGTTGGGGAACTGCGAGATTCCCCTATCGGAAAGGGCGAAATATCTGGGTATTATCCTGGACTCTAAATTGTCATGGAAGCTGAACGTCCAGCACAGGGTGAAGAAGGCTACGGTGGCCTACTACACGTGTCGTGGGATGTTTGGTAGGAAATGGGGACTTACCCCCAACATGATTAAATGGATGTATACGGCCGTAGTACGTCCGATTCTCACTTATGGATCTCTGGTATGGTGGACTGCAACAGTGCGTAAGTATGTTGTGAACCAGTTGTATAGAGTACAGAGATCGGCGTGCATTGGGATAACGGGAGCGATGCGAACTAGTCCTTCGGAGGCGCTGAACACTATGTTGCATCTCGTTCCCATAGATATTCATATATTGGCCACATCCGCAAGTAGTGCGGTGAGGCTTAATGCGACTGGATGTTGGAGGTCGAGGACGTATGGCCATGCGAGTATATTGGCCACGCTGCCTTCGAGCGTGAATCAACCCTCTGACTACATTATGCCCTACATGGATTTTGATGGGGCGTTCAGGGTTCTTATTCCCTCCAGGAGAGAGTGGAATGGGGGTCGCCTTTTGGGGAGTTTTGACACCAGGATCTATACTGACGGTTCGAGGATGGAATGTGGTGTTGGATCTGGTGTCTTCTCTGATGGACCGGAGATTGAACTCTCCTTCCGTCTTCCGGATGATTGCAGCGTTTTTCAGGCGGAAGTACTCGCTATCAGGGAAGCATGTAGGATACTGAATGACGGGAATATCCACGGGAGCATTGGTATATTTGTCGACAGTCAGGCGGCACTCTTGTCACTCAGGTCATACATTATTACGTCTAAATTAGTTGGCCAATGTAGAAAGGAACTGTCAAGGCTTGGTCAGCGGGCTGACGTTACTCTAGTTTGGATTCCTGCGCATAAGGGCCACTATGGTAACGAGCGTGCTGATGAGCTAGCCAGGGGAGGATCTGCTCTGGATATCTCTAATGCAATTGCAGTTGCAATCCCGTTGGGGACTATTAAGAGCAGAATCTCCAGACACTTTCTCCGGAAGGCTGATAACAGGTGGCGTGGGCTGAGCACGTGTAAGGTGGCACGGCTTACGTGGCCCTCTTTTGATGCACGACCTACATTGCAACTTACCAGTCGGAGTCAGAGGGACATATCGAGGTTGCTGGCGGTATTGACGGGTCACTGGATGTTAGGCAAACATGCAAGTCGGCTCGGACTCCCATCGAACGACCATTGTCGCAGTTGTCTGTATAGAGAGAAGGAGGAATCGGTTTTCCACTTTCTCTGCGAATGTCCTGCACTGGCGGCTAAGAGACACAGATTTCTGGGCGAACATATACTAGATGGCCTCTCTGCGATATCTGAAGTTGGACTGAATTATCTACTGAGATATCTCAGGGCCACGGGGTGGATCTAGTACCCTTACTCTTGGAATTTATTCTGAGATACACTAGAAGCTGACGAGTGATGTGGTCCTGTCAAAACGGAGTCATACAGACTCTACTTGACTGTTGGCGTACAGCGAACTACCACGATAACCAACCAACCAACCAACCTAAATATTATTATCGTTATATGTTTGAACAATCACTTGCCCAAAAAAATTAAATTTTCTATACACATTTTTATTGTCGCTATAAATATTTTGTTTGAATCTCGTTTTTTTATTATTTTTTTTTTATTTTTATTTAAATTGCAATCTATCAAAAATATTGATAATGAGCAAGATTGAGGGAAAATAATAGACATTATTAGATGTACTCTCTAAAGTGCAACTAAAGGGTCCGCCATCTAACGTTTTTTTTTTTTTTAACTAGTGCTTATTTCAATGCTTATGGTAACACTTAGCTCATGTCTGATTTGACAGATAGTTAGTTTTATCCTTCCGCTGAACGAATATGGTTGCGTATACGCTTGAACAATGATGGGAAATATTGCGACATTACTTTGGCCGATTTTGCCAAAAAAATCATCTTTTCAGATGAAGCTCATTTTGATCTTGGCGGGTATGTAAACAAGCAAAATTGTCGCATTTGGGGCACAGAAACCCGCACGCATACATTGAAAAGCCGATACACCCAAAACGAATCACTGTTTGGTGCGGATTTTGGTTTGGGTTGGGCCATTTTTCTTCGAAAATGAGCAAGGAGTGGCTGTAGTCAATGGCGATCTTAATGGGGCCATGTTGAACGAATTTTAGTTCACAAAAATTGAAGAAGAGGATATTGTCAACATTTGATTTCAACAGGACGGCGCTACGTGCCACACAGCCGAAGGTACACTATTTTTATAGCATTTTAAAAAAAAAAAAGTTATTTGGCGAACCCTTTATAAGTATGCTGTTAATCTTTTTAGCTATAATATTATTTTCATATTTAACTTAAACTTAACTATTATTTACACATTTATTTACATATTCGTACACATTGCATTACAATTATATTAAAAAATTTATTACATTTATCATTTATTAAACATATGTATGTATGTATGTATGTATGTATGTATGTATGTATGTATGTATGTATATGCACAACAAATACATTAAGTTTTCTTTTTTGCATTTAATTTTTTTTAATCGTTTTTTATGTTTTTATCTACGTAAAGGTAAGATATGGTATCGTTTTAGTCTTTTTATTTCATTGGTGTCGTCTTATAAACTAATAGCTAATGTATTAACGTGGTTGCTTAACCTGTCCAGATATTTCTCGCTCCTCTTATAGTTGGAATTTTAAGGTACATCAATGATTTGCTATAAACCATGATGCTTGTGTTATAAGTCTGAGTGTTTTTGATTGGTATCGTTAAAGAATTTCGAATTCCGTAAGTCCATACTGGTTTAATTATTACTTTGTATAATTTTAGCTTGTTGTTAATATTAAGTTGTGATTTTGGGCCAAGTAACCAAAATAGTTTTCTATTTTTTAAATTCAAGTGTTGTTGTTAAGCTTTAATGTGTTGCTTCCAGGTGAGTCGCCGATCCAGGTGCATTCCCAGGTATTTAACTCAGTAAATTTTTGGTATTTGTGTGCTATTAATTTTTAGTGATGGGCAGTCAAGTTTTCTTAATGTGAATGTAATTTGGCCAGATTTCTGTTCATTTACTTTTATTTTCCACTTTTTAAGATATAATTCTAACATGTCCAGTTGATTTTGAACTAAGTTTAATGCTATAATGGGGGAATCATGAGAAGCTAATATTGCTGTGTCGTCTGCATACGTTGCTACACATATGTTTTTCGAAACTGGCATATCTGCTGTATATAGCGCATATAGTACAAGACTAATAGCACTGCTTTGAGGAACACCAGCTCTTATTTTAAGCAATGCTGACGAGTCTTCTTTAATTCTTACACAGTACATTCTGTTTTGTAGAAATTATTTTATAATAAAGTAGAACGTGGCAGGAAGAAGTGATTTTAATTTTGGCAGTAAACCGTTGTGCCAAACGCTTGTTCTATGTATACAAAACAGCTGAACAATATTTTTTCTCTTCGAAGGAATTGCGGATCACGTTAACCACTTAGTGAAGTTGCTCAAATCTCGTTTAAAATAAAATAATAATGATGGAAACCCTATGTCTTCTCACATTTTTGTTGTTGTTAAATTTACAATTTAATTCATATGTCCTAATTCAAATAGAATTATGAAATTAGTTACTATTACTACAAATTGTGTTTGATAATTATAGAAAACAAAAACAGAAAGTTACTTTTATTTCTTTCTTATCTTAAATTTGGAAACTAAGAACCATTGGTCTTGGCATTGTGATAGAAAATGATAGAAGGAGTAAGATATGCTATATTTAAGTTTTTAAATAAATTTTTAAAAATAATTGAATAGTCCCCGATATGTCCTCATAATACTTTTCATTTTTCTAAATAAAATTATTAGGAATAACAAATTTTGAGAAATTTAACGAAGAATTTTAGTTCAAAAAAGTGCTGAACAAATAGTAAGAACTACGCTAGCGAAGTAGCGAAGATATTTTTTTTTAAATTAATATTACAAATCAGTTATATTTTGTCTGTAGTATTTGAATTTGTACATTTCCATTTGGCTGTCATAATATGCGAGAGATTAAATTCGAAACATACTAAACAGCGTTGTCAACTTTAAAATTTCAAAAAGCACCTAAACCCCTAAAAAAGCGCGTATTTTTCATAAAAAATCACTGAGTTTAAAATGTGTACAAATTTAACTTTACATTTGCTAATATAATCATTACTTAAAAAAAATTAAAGCTTTTAGATGCCAGTTGCCCCCTAAAATAAATTATTTTACAAATGGCAATAAGACTGGAGTTTTGATTGATATCGATAATCAAAATACAAGTCTAAAGATATTCTGTTCTTTATAATATTAGGCCAAAACATCCAGATGTACTATCAATGCAAATATTAACCTTATCAGGGTGTCAATTTATGCTCAAAAAAATTTTAAAATGAAAAGTATTAGCATATTAATTTCTCTTTTTTTATTTTCACCAAGGTTTGATCAACTTGAAACTTTACTTACAAAATAAATTCTCGTAACAATTTCATTTTATAAAAAGTAGGTGGTTTATGTCTCATAAACCATACAGGATATCAACAAACCAGTATCGGAAATAAGTTACAATTAATAATAAAGGCCATGACTGACTATCCTACAAAGTCGTGCGATTATGTCAAATAAAAATCTGATAGTTTTCTGTCCTACATGAAAAAATCGCAACAAAATGTGTTATTGGATGCCACCCTGTCATACTTGCTTAGAAAAAGCAACTCTGATCGCACAGAAACTATTATTTTATGAAAATTTTCAAAAGATTATCAAATCGGACACACTTGTCAAAAAATCTGTCACACATGTGCACTTTGTGTCCACACTATCACTCTTTCTGAACACACATACAATTTTTGACATATCGAACGACTAAATCTGATAGTCAGTCATGGCCTTAAACAAGCAAAACACTCAAATAACAGAAACATTGTATACTATCAATCCTTATAATCTTCTTAATTATTAGTTTTAGTATCATAAGCTGAAAGTATTATCAACATAATATCATTATACAATGAGTAAATATTTTTTAGCTTTGTTAAGATACAAAATACGTAAGGGTAATTAAAGATATTTACCCTTACAAAAATTGTTTTCAATTAAAAAAATTATTTTCAAATTTAGTATTTGGTGTCACCGAAATAAAAATAAAAGCACTAAAAACTTAAAAACAAATTACCAAGCACTAACTCGCAATTTTTTCGCTTCCAAAATGTTAAAAATCACCAAAAACGGTGATAAAATCACCGAGTTGACAACGCTGATACTAAAGTCTATTGAATATATGTATGTAGTACATACATACATACACACATACATACATACGAGTACAAATATTTTTAATCATAATAAAAACTAAATTATTGAATATTATTTACAGTGCGTTTCATTGTGTGCTTTTTCTACATTTTAAATGCGATAGCTATACAGAGAGAGATAGACTGCACGTCTAGCTAACTTTTAACTAATTATTTAAGACAAAAAGCAAATTTTAGGTTTCAGTTTGAAAATATTTGTGAAACAGTTAACATGGGCGAAAAATTAGACGCCATCATCTTCGGCGCCACCGGATTTACAGGTAAAATTGTTGTTGAGGACGCAGTAAAAATATTCAAAAATCTCAAATGGGGTATTGCTGGACGTAATGAGGTAAAACATTTGTGCAAATTTTAAAGTTTAATAATACCTTAAAGAGAAAGCATAAAACTATTTTAGAAAAAATTACAAGAACTTTTAAAAGAAGTTGGCGAAAAGGTGGAAAAGGATTTGTCACATATTCCCATCATTATAGCTAATGTCAACGATGAGACCTCCATAGAGAATATGGCTAAAAAGTGCAAGGTAAGTTACTCAACTTAAATGTTTATACAAATGTACATGTGCAAGTAAACTTGTAATTGCAAGTCATGCAATTAAATTCTATTGTAACACTAGAGTATGTATTGAAAACTATACTTATTTTTTAATTAGCCAATTATTTTGTTTGAGAAATTTCTATATCGAATAATTTAAATTATATTTTAGACTAGACCTTACTCAGTTTGTGTATGTGATAAAAGTTTATATGTTATTTTTTAAAATATGTATTTATATTGAGATGTGTGGACTTTTAACAAAATCGCTTGGTTTGAGTTTTAATTAATAGTTTTATTTTTCACTTGTTCAATCTTTGTAAAGGTCTTATAAACAGAAATTTTACTTTCAAGAATAAGAAAATTTAAAATTTTTTTAATTAAATATGTCTATCTACATAAACTAGATTATTCCGCGATCGATATATTCGACCGTAATCTAGTTGAAAATGTGACTATAGTCACCTACAGGTATACTCAGATAGTTTGCGCACGTGTTAACACTTTATAAATTGTACCTGTATGTTTTTTTATTATTAAAATCGGTTGTATAATGGAGCGTAAACTTCGTAAAGAAAAAACGAATTTCCTCTTAATACATAAGAATATCATTATAAAGTGTATCGTCTATCATGTATTACGATTGTGAAACTTAAATATTATTATTGTTAATTATTTTAAGATTATTTTAAATTGCTGTGGCCCTTATCGACTTTATGGCGAAGTTGTAGTGAAAGCTTGTGTAGCTGCCAGCACCAATTATGTCGATGTCAGCGGAGAACCTGGATACATAAACGAAATGCAACTGAAGTATCATGATTTGGCTCAAGAAAAAGGTATATATGTTGTATCATCTTGCGCTTTCGAAAGTATACCAGCTGAAATGGGCGTGATATTTACTGACCAGAACTTTCCAGGTAAGTTTAACAGAAATTAGTTTATATTTAATTCAATTTCAACGAAATGCTTTTTTTTAGGCACAGTCAACTCTGTTGAACTGTTTTGGGAAAATGAACTCAACTATACAGATCGTTCATCTAAGGCTATTTTGAATAGAGGCACTTGGGAAAGTATTGTCGATGCCATGCAACATATTCGTGAAATAATGAAGCAACAATGCAATTTGAACCGTGAGAGAATGCCCAAGTTGAAACCAAAATTGAAAACTAAGTGAGTAGATTTATGTAATATCGAAAAATTATTGCAGATATAAAAATAATGTTTGTTTTATTTTAGATATATGCCGCATAAGCCTCAAGGCTTCAGCAGTTATTTTATTCCTATACAGAATACAGATCGTGCTTCCGTTCAAAGATCACAACGTTTGTTCTATACCTTGAAGAAGAAACGCCCAATACAATTTGAAATTTATCAAGGATTTAAGTAAGTTTTCTTTACAGATAGTTTACACATACTTACATACATACATACATATTGCAAAATGTAAAACTGAACAGTGTTTTAAAACTCTGCGAGTTGTATGCATCCTAAACAATTTAAGAAAGAACTTTTCATTATAAGAATAACAGGTGTGCATCTGTTTAAAAAAGGTGAAGTTACTTTAAATATTAAATTAAATGATTTTTCTAATATTGCAAGTCTTTCTAAAGAATTTTTCTTTCTAGATATTATTAATACTAATAATAACTTGATTAATTTAATCCTCACAACACTCGGACTTTCGCCTCTAAAAGTCGGTTTTCATCTTCTTTCTAGATCATATTGGACCGCTTTTTTATTGCCATTTTACGTACTCTTCTTGACAATAATGGCCCATTTCAGTACCATGCGCAAGATTCTGTTAAAACATCCAAGATATTTCACAAATGGTCTGATATCTAATGATGGTCCAGTAGCGGCAAATAGAAAATCTTTGGAATTTTGCATGACATTTAAAGCAAAAGGTTGGAGTAGGGACTGTTCCGAATCGACAACTCCCAATTCAGAAGTTGTTGTTAGAGTATCTGGTAACGATCCATGTTATGGTTTCACTAGCGGTGCACTTTTAAGCTGTGCAAAAATCATTTTGCAGGAGTACAAAAACATGCCTGGAAGGTAAGAATATTTAACGAAAAAATTGATTAATTTAATATAAACATGCTTGCAGAATATTTTACTTAAAAGGGAAATTTAAAGGATTTATCCAATATTCGTAAAAAGTCTTAGAGTTTGAGCTAAAGTTTGAGAAAAAAAATGTAGCCCAAATCACAATTTTGTGCATTTGGCATTTCAAATGTATATATAACTACTTTGTTGGTGTGAAGTAAAAATATACTCTACTATTTTACAAATGCATCCATGGTTTTGTTTAAATAATTCCCCATTTAAAAGCAAACATTTTTCATTAAAAATGCTAGTTTTATGGTTCTCTTATTATCAAATAATATTATTTATGTTATTTAAAATTTTAAAATACAATTTTCTATCGTGTCTATTATAGCGGCGGCGTTTTTCCACCAGGCTTTGCTTTTGCCAAAACCCAGCTAATTGAGGAGTTGACTTGTAACATTTCTGGTTTAAAATTTGAAGTGGTCAAAGCATGAGTTCATTTAAATAAAAAAATAAATCATTAAACAAATTACATTTAATTTTGTTTGTTTGTTTGTAATAAATCCGTAAATGTTTTGATACTCATATCAGTTCTGTTTTTTATATTTTAATCCTATAATCAAGACTTATTCACACACAAGGCGCCAACCACTCAATAAGTGGATTTCGTAGAAAATAAACATTTATGTCTTGGATGTGAGTGCTTATTCCTACTGCAAGTACAGGTGTATGGGATGGAAATGGTTAAACATACACATGCATACTTACGTTAACATATTAATAAAAAGAGTAATTATTTAGTTTTTTTGTATGGCGCTGACACCTTTGACACCTGAAACGTCAGAGACTAGTTTCATTTTTGTCTCTGTCACTATTTGTTAGTTCTATATTAATATTGAAAATTATTTTTTTTTGGTTTATGGACGTCGCGTCGGATTAATTGTCTATTTGTCTTTAAGTGAATAAAAATTGTATATGCCAATTAATAAGTACATACATATGTATGTATGTATGTATGTATGTATGTATGTATGTATGTATGTATGTATGTATGTATGTATGTATGTATGTATGTATGTATGTATGTATGTATGTATGTATGTATGTATGTATGTATGTATGTATGTATGTATGTATGTATGTATGTATGTATGTATGTATGTATGTATGTATGTATGTATGTATGTATGTATGTATGTATGTATGTATGTATGTATGTATGTATGTATGTATGTATGTATGTATGTATGTATGTATGTATGTATGTATGTATGTATGTATGTATGTATGTATGTATGTATGTATGTATGTATGTATGTATGTATGTATGTATGTATGTATGTATGTATGTATGTATGTATGTATGTATGTATGTATGTATGTATGTATGTATGTATGTATGTATGTATGTATGTATGTATGTATGTATGTATGTATGTATGTATGTATGTATGTATGTATGTATGTATGTATGTATGTATGTATGTATGTATGTATGTATGTATGTATGTATGTATGTATGTATGTATGTATGTATGTATGTATGTATGTATGTATGTATGTATGTATGTATGTATGTATGTATGTATGTATGTATGTATGTATGTATGTATGTATGTATGTATGTATGTATGTATGTATGTATGTATGTATGTATGTATGTATGTATGTATGTATGTATGTATGTATGTATGTATGTATGTATGTATGTATGTATGTATGTATGTATGTATGTATGTATGTATGTATGTATGTATGTATGTATGTATGTATGTATGTATGTATGTATGTATGTATGTATGTATGTATGTATGTATGTATGTATGTATGTATGTATGTATGTATGTATGTATGTATGTATGTATGTATGTATGTATGTATGTATGTATGTATGTATGTATGTATGTATGTATGTATGTATGTATGTATGTATGTATGTATGTATGTATGTATGTATGTATGTATGTATGTATGTATGTATGTATGTATGTATGTATGTATGTATGTATGTATGTATGTATGTATGTATGTATGTATGTATGTATGTATGTATGTATGTATGTATGTATGTATGTATGTATGTATGTATGTATGTATGTATGTATGTATGTATGTATGTATGTATGTATGTATGTATGTATGTATGTATGTATGTATGTATGTATGTATGTATGTATGTATGTATGTATGTATGTATGTATGTATGTATGTATGTATGTATGTATGTATGTATGTATGTATGTATGTATGTATGTATGTATGTATGTATGTATGTATGTATGTATGTATGTATGTATGTATGTATGTATGTATGTGTGTGTGTATGTATGTATGTATGTATGTATGTATGTATGTATGTATGTATGTATGTATGTATGTTTGTACGTATGTATGTTTTTTTTTTTGCTTTTTTTTGCTAAACCACACCCCCTCGATCATCAACGGACATCCTCACGGGTCTGCCGCTAGGTATTACTTCGCGGGGGCCGTTGGCATTCACGCCTCCTCCTCGTCGGACCGTCTAGCCCTTTCCAGCCTTCTTAGGTCCTTAATTATCCGAGAGCACACTCCACTAAAGACCTCCCAGTTTTCCACATTCTGGCACATATGCCGAAGAAACTCCGATGGATTCGTCATACCCGAAGTCCACCCCATGTATCTAGGGCATCGGAATACGACATGTTTCGCATTTTCCGCCTCTTCTGGGCATTCTGGGCAGGTTTGGGAATTTTCATGTATGTATGTATGTATGTATGTATGTATCTCTTTCAATTAAAAACTATCACAGTTAATAAAATAACTTTTAAATCTGGAAACACACATCTTTAATTGTTTTGTTTTTACAATATTGTATTTAAAAGGTGTCTCAATTATAATACATTTTTTCATTTTTAAATAAAAACACTTACTTTTTAAATAGTTGTGAATTTTTTTATTGGATTATAAACAATACACATACATACCTATTAAGTATAGAATAAATTATCCGTCAAATCCGTGGTAGGTGGCGCTGTCGTGCTGAAATCACATGTCGTCCAGATCTATGCCCTCCGGTTAAGGCTTCAAGAACGCCGTTGTCATGTTTCTGTTACGAATGCCGTTCACAATAACAACAATTTTGTCCTTATCTTCAAAAAATTAAAAAATTTAAAACTTAAATACAATTTTCTCTATTACCCATTGAACGAATTACCGACCTGCTAGTTTGAGCTTCTTAGTTAGCTGAATTAACAAACGGTTTCAGCATAACTTTAAACATTTTCGTAATAAGTTTTCACAACTATACACGTTGTGTTTTCGCAATGCTCTCCATTTGTAATAATTGAAATAAACAGAGTTGCCATCAGCACAAAAAAAGACACTCTATTTAAAAAGTGCATTCTTACTGAGACACGGTTTGTATTTTTTGATAATTATAATGTACATTAATTTTTTTTCTCGTAAAATATTCTGCCTCAATTAGAGTTTTTTACTTCATAAAGTGGTTAGTGTGGCCGATATCTGCGCAATTATCTAAAATTACTACAAAATACAATTTCTTTGATCATTTATGGATGGTAAAATGTATGTGTATTCATAACCTTCCCCTGTTGGGCCAATGGTATAAACGGCTTTGTCATTTGTTTGTAATTTAAAAAATATTCATTTAATCTGGTAGTCGAATTCTAAAAAAACGATTTTCGTTTGTAAATTTTAGTAAAAGCAGTTGTATTTATTTGTTGCTTTTCGGGGCCACGGCTTGCAATTTGGTATCACCGAATTCTAATAATAAATCATTTTTGCCTACAAGCTTACAGATAAGTGAACGATTATTGTATAAATAGCCCTTAAGACAAATAATATCTAGAAATTTCAATAAGCGTGTCTGTAAATTTTCCTGGGGCTGAAGGGCATTCCCTTCAACCATTTCAATATTGAAGTCAAATGAAAACGCTTGACTATTAAGATACAGGAAACTATGAAAATGTGTAAACATCATTATGGAGGATGATTTCAGTGAACTATTTTTTTACAATTTTAAATCAAAGATGCCATTGGAAATAAATCATAATGGTGTATAACATTAAATCGGAATTATAGGCTAAGCTGCTATATGTACTTATGTACAACAATGGCCGAATATAAGACTCTTACTTGTATTGCAAGTAAGGTATATTAAGTTTTTATAACGATTTCGGTTAGGAACGTAGTCAAGTTTCCGTAGTGTAGTGGTTATCACGTGTGCTTCACACGCACAAGGTCCTCGGTTCGAACCCGAGCGGAAACAAATGAAGTTGGTCTCTGGTAAATGTTCTTATAATTTAAAATAATAATGTATTTAATTTAATTAATTTTAGTTTAATTGATTAATATTTATTATATGTAATACGTATAAAGTTGTATATCTTAGAAGGCGCTTGCTCACTATTGTATTCGGGTTTTTTTTAGATCTTGTTATTTTTTGCACCTGGGAATCGGTTTTTTCACCTCCAGTTTTCCAGGTATTCGAGTATTTATAATAAGGAATGAAAATTATGAATCGCTTTTTACATATGACGGAATTAAAGCTCATTTTTAAACTTAAGTTGACACATGTTATTAGTAGGTAACGTTGAGAGAAGCTCAAAGCACAAAAGGTCAATGTTAAGTCACTTTGTGTTCCCTTTGGGGTATAGCATCATAAAAGCCCTTTTGCTTTAAAAAGATACTAACATTTATTTACATGACCTGAGAAAGTAAATTGATAGAAGTTTAATTGAATTATTATTAATAAAAGAAAAAAATACAATGAGATTAAAAAGAACCGGAATTCCTGATGAAGACAAGATAGACGAGAACTTTCCTGGCAAAAAATTGCAAATGCAGTTGGTAAAAAACACACTAAATAATAAAAGTTCTCCAATCATTATTCAACAATCTGTGCCCCCAATAGAACGTTTTTTTCTAGCAGCCTAAATCTAACCAGAATGTGCTGCACTATATAGAAAATTTTTTACAGATTCCAAAACGGAATCATTGCCTCACTTGAGTAATTGTTCCACTTAGAGAAGGATGAATCTTGTAGCTTCTCATACAAGCATGCGCGGATCCACGGTTGGAGGGTAGACAAAACAGAATATTTCAGCCCAAACAAAATTTTTTCATTGATAAAACATTAAAATATGTACTTCTGGAAATTTAAACCGTAAGATTAAGTGAGATGGTATTGTAAGGCTATAACGTGTTAATAGCTTCATCCGATATCCTATTTTAAATGTTTAATAAAGGTCGGACTTATTGTTAAAATTACATTAAATTATTTCTTCTGACACTTTTCTGCTAAAAGTATTTTTTTAATTCTCCAAAATTATAAACATATTAGTTTTATTACTATTCTTTTTACTATGGATTAATATATGAGTTTTTAAATACATTTTTTTAGATTTTTATACCCGCCACCAAAAAATGGTGGGGGTATATTCATTTTGTCATTCCGTTTGTAACACATCGAAATATCCATTTTAGACCCCATAAAGTATATATATTCTGAATCAGGGTTTGATTTGATGACGATCTAGCTATGTCCGTCCGTCTGTCCGTCTGTTGAAAGCACGATAGAGGTCGCACCGAAAAAGCTAGGGGGCTCAAATTTTGCCAGAATCTTTCTTATAGACAAGGTTTGTTTGGTATTGAAAATGGGCTAAATCGGAATATTAGGAAGAGAGTTATAGCTCGAAAAGCAAGAGTAGGTCGAAAAAACCGTGTCCTTCAAACATCGAATAAAATGGAATTGTGTCCAAGCGCATTAACGTAGACTCATGAAACTTCGAATATATATTTCCTGAGTAAAAACAATATTTTTCCCCAAAAATTATCTAAATCTATTTATTAGAAGAGGAGTAATCGATCAAAATGTACGAAAATTTATACCGCACAGTGTATTTTTCGGTATATTTAAAAACAAAAACGTCATAAAAGCAACAAAATTGGATGTACGACTCTGAAATTTTGCACACTTTGTTTTTTGGTGAGACGCTTTCTTGTGACGGAAAATTAATGTGCCACGCCCACTTTTACGCCCACCTCCCATATAACGTTTTACCTAAAATTCATATAATTTCTCTATTAATAAAGATTTTGGAATAACAAAGGGCTATATTGAAACACCTAAGTTGTACTCATTCGCAAAAATAACTTTGACACGCCTACTATAACGCCCACTTTTCACGTTATCTACCGTTAATGAAATTTAAAAGCTCATAAAACCGCCAAAATGAGAGGTATGATGATAAAATTCGCTACGTCTATCCCCCTAGGCAATGTCATTACTGTGCCAGAAAATTGAGGTGCCACGCCCACTTTTACGCCCACCTCCCATATAACGTTTTACCTAAAATTCATATAATTTCTCTATTAATAAAGATTTTGCAATAATAAAGGGCTATAATGAAACACCTAAGTTGTACTCATTCGCAAAAACAGCTTTGACACGCCTACTATAACGCCGACTTTTTACGTTATCTACCGTTAATAAAATTTAAAAGCTCATAAACATGCCTACTATAACGCCCACTTTTCACGTTATCTACCGTTAATGAAATTTAAAAGCTCATAAAACCGCCAAAATTAGAGGTATGATGATCAAATTTGCTACGTATATCCTTCTAATCAATGTAATTGTTGTGCCAAAAAGTTAAGGTGACGCGCTCACTTTAACGCCTACCTTCCAACGGTTTATCTTAAATTCATGTAATTTCTCTATTGACAAAGTTTTTGGGAAAATAAAGGACTATATTGAAATATCTAAGTTGTATTTATTAGCAGAAACTTTATTGACACGCCTTCTTTAACGCCCACTTTCATTGAAAGACTACATTTACAAAAGCATTTTTGTAGCATATCGAAGTTATAAAGGGTGTTTAAATTTTAAGGGCCGATGTTGAATTTAAATAGAACACAAATTATTTAGGATATTATTATTATTTCTTTTTGTAATTATAATATTTGTATGGTTCAATTATGAATTTAACAAAATATCTGCCAAATGGCCCCCCCATCCTTCTAACTGATGGTCCAAATTTTCAATGACAATGTTGATGCTCAATTGTTAGGCATGATGATGAGGCGAGGTTGACTGCTCTTTTGCCACACTATCGCGAAAAAACGCCACTGGTGCCCATTCAACGAACTAAGAAGGCATTCACAGATTTTCTAACATTTTATACAGACCTGTTTTGCAGAAATTTAAATATTTTTTACAATTCTCCCGATTGTGGACGAATTTGAACGATTATGTTGATCAAAAGAATTATGCACAAAATGCATTTTGCCTTGAACGCCCATTTTTATAAAAAACCTGAATAACTTTAAAGCGTTGCTCACTTGCATATCTTTCCACGGATCAAATCAAGTAAGTTTGAGATTGAGAAATGTCAAGTGAAATGCAGAAAACAAATTTAAAGACTAGGTGTAGTTCACCTTCAACATAGGCATATTTTATTATAAAGAGATTATTCCATAGCGATTAACAAAATAATAAATATTGTGCTTTAAATGTACACAAAATTGGTGGTGGGTATAAAAGATTCGGCACAGCCGAATATAGTGCTCTTACTTGTTTAAAATACATATCTTTAATAAATAAGAGCAAAGAATTTTTCGTTGGGCAACAGCGAATGGACTTTGTTTAAGCCCCCATAAATCAAAGTGCCTAATAATTCGAAAGAAAACGATCGATCCTGTTATCGACGTTAACATTCTAATAAATGGGGAAAGGATCAACATCGTTAATGTTGCAAAAAACCTTGGAATAGTGTTTAATAATACACTTACTTGGACAAACCATGTTAATACACTCGTAGGCCAAATTTACATTAAGCTTAGGTGCCTTTGGCCGACACAATTTTTTACTCCCATAGGGATAAGGAAGCTTCTTGCAAAATCCTATCTTCTTCTAGGTTTAATTTACGGCTGTGAGCTTTTTGCAAGCTGCGACTCAATTAGTAAAAGGAAATTAAACGTTTTATATAATAACATAATTAGATATGTGTTTGGTTTGAGAATATATGACCATGCTTCTAATTTTTCCGCTAAACTTTACGGTGTTTCCTTTGACAATCTTCTTAACATACGCGTTCTATTATTTTTGCATAAGATTATTTATTCAGAAGATCCTCAATATCTTATAGACAAGAATAGGCTTGCCAGATCGCTTAGAGGGAAAAGGATTATAATTCCTTTACACCGTCTTCTTGTATCTGAATGGCACTTCTTTATACACGCGGCGCGTCTTTGGAACAATTCAATAGCAACGCAAATAGCTTTAAACATTTTTTATTTGATTTTTTTTTGCACAAATTGTTATTAATTGTAATGTGTTTGTTATAGTATAATATTTTTTTTTATAGTTAATATAGCTAAGTGTATGTAATTGTATTAATGTGTAATCCCTAAATTTAATTTATAAAAACTACTTTCCTATACTTTAAATATAAGATTAAATCTTGTTGTATAGGAATTGACAAAAAAAAATAAATAAATAAATAAAAATCGGTTTTAATTTTTGTCGATTTCATACAGAGTTAAAATACAATTTTGCTTTATTAATATGTGAACACAATTTCTTTTGTATCGTTTGTATGGCATATTTTTCAATATCAAATATTATTAAGTGCTTAGCAAATAAATAATCACTTATAAAGAAGTTGTTTAAAATATAACTTCTGCAAAAAAAAATCAACTGAATACTTATTTTTTTTTGGGATTTAAAAAAAATCGTTTTTAAATACTCAAAAATTGTTTATTTCGCATTCCTGTATGACTCTAAAACCATACTTCAAAAACATATAGAATTGTATTTTATACAAAACTAGAAAAGCCCGGCGCGCGTTGCTACGCCCCTTAATGAATAAAAATGCATTCTGAATTTAAATTGAATATCAAGTGCAAAAAGCAAAACATTTAAAATTTTGTTTAATGGGCGTGGCACTGCCCACTTTTCTAATCAAGAAATTGCATAGTCATGACAACTCAATATGTGTGCAAAGTTTCACAAAAATCGGTCCAGAGAGGTAACCTCAAAATTATAACTTTTTTTATGGGCGTGGTCCTGCCCACTTTTCTAATCACGAAATTGTATAACTATGAGACCACAATATGCGTGTGAAAAGTTTTAGAAAAATCGGTGAATTTTAAGTAGCTGAAACAGATAACTTTTTTTATGGGCGTGGCACTGCCCACTTTTCTAATCACGGAATTGTAAAGTCATGATTGCTCAATATGTGTGCAAAGTTGCTGAAAAATCGGTCCAGTGCAAGAACCTAAAAATTATAACTTATTTTTTATGGGCGTGGCACTGTCACTTTTCTAATCGCGAAATTATATAGTCATGATAGCTCAATATGTGTGCAAAGTTTCAGAAAAATAGGTACAGTTCAAGTTCCTTTAATATTAAAACTTGTTTAGGGGCGTGGCCCCGCCCACTTTTCTTGTCACGAAATTATTTAGTCATGACAGCTCGATATGTGTGCAAAGTTTCAGAAAAATCGGTCAAGTGCAAGTAGCTAAAACTGATAACTAATTTTTTTATGGGCGTGGCCCCGCCCACTTTTTTCCACCCATAAACACTCCCTGGAATGTTTACAACAACTTCCCAAAGTTTGAGTCCGATCGGTTTTACAGTTTCGATATTGTCAACTAATCGAAAAACATTAGTACTAGTTGATTATTACAACTAGTACTAAATAAATAGTACAATATTTCTTTATATGTGAAAACTAGTTTTTAATATTAGTGTGCCCTTATATAAAGTTTCCGTAGTGTAGTGGTTATCACGTGTGCTTCACACGCACAAGGTCCTCGGTTCGAACCCGAGCGGAAACAAGCTTTAACATTTTTATTTACTTCTTATTGCTCTTATTTGACCTTTATTTTATAAAATTTTTATTTAAATTATATTATAAGAAATATAATTATAAGCAATTAAGACTGCTATATTCGGCCGTGCCGAATCTGATAATACCCTTCACCATTATGTACATCATGTATATAATCCCACATCGTAGCTTAACGTATATATCATGTTAAACGCCATTTTTCTTAATTTTTTCCTACGCTATCGTCGATTTTGAATTTTTACGTAGCTAACTGTATTCTGCTCGTCAAGCCATCCATTTGATACCCATATTGATGGGGTTAAAAAAATTTTCCGCAATTTTGTTTTAGACGCCATCTTGGATTATTCTACTGGTCAAGCCTTTTCATTTGATACTAATATATATTTATGTTAAAATTTTGAAATGTATCAATATTTCAAGAAATTTAAAATTTCTGTTATTTCTTAAACTTTTTTGTATTCTACTTGCTTATTTGATTTGCCTCATTTTTGAAGTAATATGGACCAATGGATTCCACCAGTCCATTAAACACACCATACAGTTGTAATTAATGGATATAATAATACTTAGTTCTTGTTTCTCATTTGGCTGCTCATCAGCCACAATACAGCAATTTTTTTTTTTGTTATGCATCCATTGAAAAAATTTTCACACCTAGAAAAACGTTTCTATCAGAACTCTGATTTTCTATGTATGTATGTATGTATGTAGACTTGTCAGGCGATTCTGAACAAAAACTGCAGTTTTATATGATACACTTGTGATCTGTCAAAAAAGCCTATTTTTATAAATAAATACAAATTTATTTGTATTTTAGATATAAAACTTGACGATTAAAATAAACCATCATCTATTCTCTTTCTGAACTGTGGACAAAATAACAGATGAACAGTACCTACCTCTAAGAAAAACCTTCGAAAATGAAGTATTTTATTACATAAAGTTTTATGTATAAAAATAATTTAAATATTTTGAGTAATAAGTTTCAATTCTATTATTAAAAGTCTAAAAGATTTTGAGATTTTTATTAGCAAAATAAATGTTCGTAGAGTGCAAAAAATAGTGCAGGTAAAAATGAAAAAAAAAAAAAAAAACACTCATGTCAATTTATGAGGAAAGCTTTTCAAAAGCTTGTTTAAGTTACATTTCCAGGTACATATATATTATAACTTAATATGTATTATTTACAGTAAGACTTTGCTTATATACTTCTTTTGTTACCGTTCGCAAAAAGGGGATGTAGCTCAGATGGTAGAGCGCTCGCTTAGCATGTGAGAGGTACGGGGATCGATGCCCCGCATCTCCATCTGAATTTTATTATTAAATAATTATTTTATTTAATAATTTCAAAACATTTCTTATTTAAATACGAGTAAAACTTAATAATATTTTTGTGAGTTGCTCAACACAAATTCTTACATTCAATATATACATAAAAAATTATTTTTGAATAGAAATGCCTCAAACATTTGTATATCATTATTGTTGTATTTCCGCCTTGTTTAACAATCTAAATGAATAACAAATAAAATATTTAAAATAAATTGCAAAACAAACAAAAACTTTTTTTAATACTGAATAATGTTGCAAATTATGTTTTTCTATTAAATACCTGCAGTTGAACACACTGGTTGATATAATTTTTAATTAAAAAATTGTTAGTGCAAAAAATGTGTTAAAAGTAAAAGAAAAAGTAACGTTCTAATAAATAAAGATTTACAGAAATTTCAAAATTCTGTGTAAGAACCCGGCATACAGATACTTAGAAATGTAATCGAGCAGATAATAAGTTCGTTTGTTCAAAGAAGTGATTTCTACTGCATTACCAGCCGAATTCTTTTTACAAGGTATGAGACACATTATTTCGTTTAATGTATTGAATTATTTGCCGATTTTTTTTGCAATTTACTTTTTAAAAATTTTATGTTATTGTAATGAATTAATAAAAAAAATTATCAAGTATAGGATTTATCCAAATTATTATTTATTGGATTGTTTAGTGTTTTTAACAAATGAGTAGACTGAAAACTTTTTTATTTTAAAAATTTACGCCAACGAGCAACTGTTTTTCAGAGACGATTAACAATATACATATGTGTATAATAAGCAGCTTCAAGAACTGCAGGGTGATAGATAATTTTGTATACCTGTGTCTGTTTAGAACAGAACAAATATACAAACCAAAGAAGTAGTAAAAGAATGTACAAGAACTTTATTTGTACTCTGTACCTTTACGGGTAGTTGTTATTCTATTTATCTAATATTTATTATACTAATTGTTTGCATTTTGTATATGTACGTTGTTAAAGATGATACATTTTTAAATATTTTTATTTTGGACCGGCATAAGAAACCGTCTGACCCTTACAGATTTATGTAATATACTAAGAGGGTAATTTTTATGAAATATTGTTCACAACAGGAAAATATTTCACTAAATGGATATTTCCTCCAAACTGTTTCACCCCTGCCATAAACAATTTTAATAAAACTTTCTTAGTTTAGAATTTTATTATCAACTCTTTTTTATACAGATTTTGACTACATTTAAGTGAAAAAAAAAACTTTAAACAAATATATATCGCAAATAGTTTTAACGCTTATTTGGAAAAACGTTTATCAAATGTGAACCTACCTTAACAGCTTACTGTACGTAACGAAGAAAAGGCCCCTACAGAAAGTAAAAGACAAATGAAAATTATCCACAAAAATATTTGCCGTAAACTTTTAAAGAATGCTCCATATGCACCAAAATTTAAAATTGAACTTGAACACCACAAATATTAATTCCAAATTGTTACTTAATTATTTTCACCTTAAAGCATAAGTTTTTCACTGAGCGAGTCTGATTATGAATGTGAAAAATTGTTTCGTTATAAAAACAATCTTTCACGCTTTGTTCTAACTCGCTCACTTCCTAAATTTTTTGTTTTGATAAGCAATAGTTTAACCTAAATAAAAAGCAATTTATATATTATTTATACTCATATTTATATTGCTTATTTGTTCGTATTTTTTCAAATGTGAAGGTAGCTAAACAAGAAAAAAAAAAGCAATAACAAAGTTGCCAATAAAAAACAATTTTTAATATTTTAGTTTTTTATTTTAATTTAGGTAAGTAGGTAGGCAGCTGTTGTTCGGCTCACTTGGGTCCATCAAACTGATCCCAGTAGGAGATTTTAAGAAAAAGGAGTGAAAAATAAATAAGCCCTGAAAATCAATAGAAGGAAGGAAAAAAATAACAGGACTCGTTATCTGGTACATCAACCGTTTCGGGGAAGGTTGGAATCTTTAAGAGGCTATGTGGTCTGTAGGCATCTAAAATAGTCCTTCGGATGTTCTCCAGCGCTAGGCTGCGACACAGAAAGTGATATATAGTTTCTTCTCTCTATTCACTAAGACAACTTCTACAGAATATATTAAAGGGTAGCTCTATTATTAACCGCAGTCAGCCGATTGGGGCGCTAAATTTCCATTCTAGGCTATGTCATCCACGCCATATTTAATCCAGGATCATTCATGTGATGTGCGAATGCATCGTAATCCCAATTAAGGATTCCCGACATTCCTGAACGAGTTGTGATATCGAGTAGACATCAATAAGGGACAGGTGATCATGTCACCATGTTAAAAAAAATCGAACATTTTCTTTATAGGCAGGTTGTAATAATGACCCTAAATGTGTTAAACAAAATAAGAATTAAAAAAAAGTTATCTGAATGGTTTTTATTCAATTTTGCTATAAGAAATTCTGTTGTATGTATTGGGTGTTTTTTTTACAGGTTTGTTTTTCGAATAGAGATAAAACTGGCATTTTGTGGTCAAATCTGGCAACTCTAATGTCATTTATGTTCAGTTTGGTTTGCCATTTCATCATGAACAGGTTGACAAAGGAACAACGCTTGCAAATCGTGCAAATTTATTTTGAAAATTGAGATTGAATTCGATGCTGATTTTCATCGCAAAATTTTGTTCAGTGATGAGGCTCATTTTTGGTTGAATGGCTACGTCAACAAGCAAAATTGCCGCATTTGGAGTGAAGAGAATCCACATGCAACCCTTGAGACGCCATTACATCCACAAAAACTGACTGTTTGGTGTGCTCTATGGGCTGGTGGAGTCATTGGACCATACTTCTTCCGAAATAATGCTGGAGAGGCAGTTACCGTTAATGGAGACCGGTATAGCGCCATGATAACCGACTATTTTGTTCCCGAATTGGATGGCATGAATGTGGATGAGTTGTGGTTCCAACAAGACGGCGCTACATGCCACACAGCGCACGCCACAATCGATTTATTGAAGGAAACATTCGATGAGCCCATAATTTCGCGGAATAGACCTGTCAATTGGCCACCAAGATCGTGTGATTTGACACCATTGGATTATTTTCTTTGGGGATATGTGAAGTCGCTCGTCTACGCCAACAAACCAGAAACGTTAGGGGAATTGGAAGCCAACATTCGTGGCGTTATTGCCGACATACGGCCCCATATGCTCGAAAAAGTGGTTAAAAATTGGAACTGTAGAATTGGCTATATTCGAACCAGCCGCGGCGGCCACATGCCTGAAATCATATTTAAACATTAATGGCATAAAATTATCCTTCCAATAAAGCCAAATTGATGGTCATTAAAACGATTTTCTTGTGTTTTATTTCAATTCGAAGCTCTATACCACTGAAAAAAACACCCGGTATATCAACTGTCAGAAAAATTAGTACTTCTATATCACATTATAAATCAGGTTAATACTAAAATACTCCCTACACGAAAAGAAAACATATTGCTATTAGTTATTGTAATGATTTTATTGCAATTTTTATAGCAATATTTTCTTTTTAATTTTCACGTTTATTATACCCTTCACACAGTGAAAAAGGGTATAATAGGTTTGACATTCATAAAGTATATATTTTCTGAAAGCTTATGAATAGGGGAGTCGATTAAGCTCTGTCCGTTTGTCCATGTGTATGTTTAAATCAACTGTTTGAAGCCCCCCGACATCGCCTGGACCCGGGTAAGGTACTAAAATATCAGAAATATTCGGGAGTAGAGCAGTATTGAAAATCAGAAACATCGGTACATAAACAACTGAGATATGAGCAAAAACCCACGGCCACCTAGTTTTTTTACACAAAAACAACATACAACATCAACATACATACATACAGACGTGGTATACTGGTTAGAGTAAACGTGGCATCGAATCCCAGCTGAGCCCAAAAAATTTTATTTTTTTATTTTATATATTATTTAAATGTTTATTATTTTTTTTTTTCTTTTTTTTTAAGTTTTTTTTATTTTTTTCTTATTTATGTATGATTTTTATTTCATATGAAATGAATGGTGATACAAACTATTGTTATTGTATGACTACCCGTTGCGAAGGGTATATAAGATTCGGCACGACCGACTATAGCTCTCTTACTTGTTTTTAAATATCTTTAATTAATTAAATTTTTTTGTTTATTTTTCTATTAATAATTAATCATAATATTTTTTAATCATACTATAATTAAAAAACAACCATCTCGAAAAATTCAACGCCTACAAAGTCGTGCGATTATGTCAAATAAAAATCTAATAGTTTTCTGTCCTACATGAAAAAATCGCAACAAAATGTGTTATTGGATGCCACACTGTCATACTTGCTTAGAAAAAGCAACTCTGATCGCACAGACTCTATTATTTTATGAAAATTTTCAAAAGATTATCAAATCGGACACACATGTCAAAAAATCTGTCACACATGTGCACTTTGTGTCCACACTATCACACTTTCTGAACACACATACAATTTTTGACATATCGAACGACTAAATCTGATAGTCAGTCATGGCCTTTATTGGGTCAAATTTGTATAATGAATTAAAATAAGAAAAACTATTACTTGTTTTCGACAACCGAGTATTTTTTATAGAATACTATAGGACCGTCATAATCATGTCGTAACCATGGTTCATCCCATTGTAAAATTATAAATTGAGTTTATGTAAGTAGGTTTTATAAAAAAAAAAAAAAATAAATTAATTTAAACAAAAAAAATTAATTTTTGTTTTAACTGGAACCTACGTTCATCTAGGCTAGGCTAGGTTTTTTCATCATATATCAGTTGTTTATAGAGCGTTTTTTTTTTGATTTTCAATACCGATCTCTTCCCGAATATTTCTGATATTTTGGTACCTTACACGGTTCTTGGACATATCTGGTTCTTCAAAAACTTGATTTCAACATACACACGGAAAGGCGCATAAACAGTGAAACAGAAAGAAATATATTTATAAGCTTTCAGAAAATATATAGAGTCTCAAAATAAAATTGTAGAAATTTCACACGGAATGACAAACCTGTATATACCCTAACACTCACTGTGAAGGGTATAATTAATGTAATACAAGGCGTTTTAACAATAATGAGTGGATGGTGTTAAACAAATTTAAAACAGCACATGCGTATTTATTTATTTAAGTAAAATATCCATAAGCTGGAGTATTTTTGCACTTTAATTTTATTTTAAGAATTAAGCATCAGTTTTGTTTGATTTGCGACCAACGAAGACATTAACGTCTTTATGATTTTATTACACGCAGAGTTTTTGGTCAATATTTTTATCTAATTTTTTAAAAAAATCAAAACAAAATAAGCGAATGTAAATTTTGTGACTAGAGATGCATGTCAAAATATCGTTTTCTAAAACGTATAAAAAAACACACACATATGCCTTGACATTTCATTCGTCGTTTTCCAACAACAAAATGCATGTATTATATTGTTATTGCAGAACTGAGGCTACCTGATGATTGTACCATGGTACTTTCCTTTAAAAATATTTTCGATGTGTTTTTTGTTATGAAACAACATCACCATCAAAAGAAAATCATAAAACTTCTTTCAAAAAACACAATAAACAAGTAACAGTGCTATATTCGGCCGTGCCGAATCTTACATACCCTTCACAATGTGTAGTCATGCAATAACAGTAGTTTGTATCACCATTCATCCCATATGAAATACGTACATTCATATATAAAAAACATACGTATATAAAAACATCCCATTGTAAAATTATAAATTTACGTATGTATGTTAAAAAAAATAATAAAAAAAATAAAAAAAAACATTAAAAAAAAAAATTAACAAATAAGAAACTATATTCGGCTGTGCCGAATCTTTTATACCCACCACCAATTTTGTGTACATTTAAAGCACAATATTTATTATTTTGTTAATCGCTATGGAATAATCTCTTTATAATAAAATATGTATCACTTTCTTTGTAGAGGGTGGTTAAATTTTAAGGGCCCATGTTGAAGGTGAACTACACCTAGTCTTTAAATTTGTTTTCTGCATTTCACTTGACATTTCTCAATCTTAAACTTACTCAATTTGATCCGTGGAAAGATACGCAAATGAGCAACGCTTTAAAGTTATTCAGGTTTTTTATAAAAATGGGCGTTCAAATCAAAGTGCATTTTGTGCACTTCGTAATTCTTTTGATCAACATAATCGTTCAAATTCGTCAACAATCGGGAGAATTGTAAAAAATATTTAAATTTCTGCAAAACAGGTCTGTATAAAATGTTAGAAAATCTGTGAATGCCTTCTTAGTTCGTTGAATGGTAACCACTGCTGGTTTTTGCGATAGTGTGGCAAAAGAGCAGTCAACCTCGCCTCATCATCATGCCCAACAATTGAGCATCAACATTGTCATTGAAAATTTGGACCATCAGATAGAGGAGTTGCGCCAAGGATGGGGGGGGGGGCCATTTTGCCGATATTTTGTTAAATACATAATTGAACCATACAAATATTATAATTACAAAAAGAAATAATAATAATATCCTAAATAATTTGTGTTTTATTTAAATTCCACATCGGTCCTTAAAATTTAACCACCCTTTATAACTTCGATATGCTACTAAAATGCTTTTGTAAATGTAGTCTTTCAATGAAGGTGGGCGTTAAAGTAGGCGTGTCAATAAAGTTTCTGCTAATAAAACAACTTAGATATTTCAATATAGTCCTTTATTTTCCCAAAAACTTTGTCAATAGAGAAATTACATGAATTTAAGATAAACCGATATATGGGAGGTAGGCGTTAAAGTGGGAGTGTCACCTAAACTTTTTGGTACAACAATTACATTGATCAAAAGGATATACGTAACAAATTTGATCATCATACCTGTAATTTTGGTGGTTTTACGAGCTTCTAAATTTCATTAACAGTAGATAACGTGAAAAGTGGGCGTTATAGTAGGCGTGTCAAAGTTGCTTTTGCTAATGAGTAAAACCTAGATGTTTCAATATAGTCCTTTATTATTCCAAAATTTATATTAATAGAGAAATTATATGAATTTTGGGTAAAACGTTATATGGGAGGTGGGCGTTAAAGTGGGCGTGGCACATTGATTTTCCGTTACAAAAAAGCGTCTCACCAAAAAGCAAAGTGTGCCAAATTTCAGAGTCGTACATCCAATTTTGTTGCTTTTATAACGTTTTTGTTTTTAAATATACCGAAAAATACAATGTGCAATATCAATTTTCGTACATTTTGATCGATAACTCCTCTCCTGATGCATAGATTTAGATACTTTTCGGGGAAAAAAAGTGTTTTTACTCAGGAAATATATATTCGAAGTTTCATGAGTCTACGTTATTGCGTTTGGACACAATTCCATTTTATTCGATGTTCGAAGGACACGGTTTTTTCGACCTACTCTTGCTTTTCGAGCTATAACTCTCTTCATAATATTCCGATTTAACCCACTTTCAATACCAAACAAATATTGTCTATAAGAAAGATTCTGGCAAAATTTGAGCCCCTTAGCTTTTTCGGTGCGACCTCTATCGTGCTTTCAACAGACGGACAGACGGATGGACATAGCTACATCGTCATAAAATCAAACCCCGATTCAGAATATATATACTTTTTGGGGTCTAAAATGGATATTTCGATGTGTTACAAACGGAGTGACAAAATGAATATACCCCCACCATTTTTTTGGTGGCGGGTATAAAAAAAAAATTTAAAAAAAATTATTTTTATGTACATATATAATAAATATAAAACAAAAAAATATTAAAAAAAAAATAATAAAAATACAAATTATGTATTAAATAAAAAATATAAAAAAAAAATATAAAAAAAAATTTTTTTGGCTCAGCTGGGATTCGATGCCACATTTTCTCTATTGTAATGTTGTTTTTGTGAAAAAAAATCGAGGTGGTCGTGGGTTTTTGCTCATACCTCAGTTGTTTATGTACCGATGCTTCTGATTTTCAATACCGGTCTACTCCCGAATATTTCTGATATAGTAATACTTCACCCGGATCCAAGCGATGTCGGGGGGCTTCAAAAAGTTGATTTCAACATACACACGGACAGACGGTCAGACGGACAGACTGACAGACTGACAGGGCTTAATCGACTCCCCTATTCATAAGCTTTTAGAAAATATATACTTTATGGGGTCGGAAATGAAAATTGTAGAAATTTCACACGGAATGACAAACCTATATATACCCTTTTTCACTGTGTGAAGGGTATAACAATTATTTAAATCTTAGTTAGATCGTTTTGGGTTTTATGTAACAATATGTACGTATGCATCAGTGATCGGCTTTGAGTCGTTTTTTCAATATTCATAGTGAGTCATAAAATTTAAGTATAAGTGCGTATAAATCATTGAGATTTAACTGAGCTGACGTACGCTACCCACAACAACGTTGGTTTATACATAAGTACAACACACAATGAACATAAGTACTACGTCGTACTTATATTTATAGCGTCCCATATTTATATGATATGCAAGACTACTCACGTTGATTCATATTTTTACGAAACTACTTATCTTCATAGAATGATGCAAGTTGACTCAACAACAAAAACATAAACAGCTCTCATTTGTATGAAGAATAAACAATGTTGCCAGATATTTTTTGGCCGCCAGAAAATTCGCAATGTTACAATGTTTCATATACAATTTTTGCAAGTATGTATGGCGCCCTATGCTCCAATGGGAGTTAGAGGAACACATATATATATATATATGTATCACTATTTAATTCTTAAATAAATGCAACTGATTGTGGCCTTTAGGCTAAGTTTTGGTTGGCTTCTAAAATAAGAGGTAAACAATAACAGAATCAGAATTGTTTTTGTCATCGTCAAAAACTTAACTAAGTTTAAGATTTTGTAGAAAAATTTGCTAAGATTTTGCCACACACAAAAAATTTTTGATACGTTATTGGAAATACATATGGACTTATGTTGCCTAATCAATACTCTGTAAAAGAATATGAAATGTTCCTTTAAACATTTAAGAAACATTTTATTTCGTATGAAATAATATGAACAATAGCTGTAATGTAAGAAATTCAAAGCAA
Source organism: Phyto melanocephala (assembly GCA_941918925.1). Taxonomy (NCBI): domain Eukaryota; kingdom Metazoa; phylum Arthropoda; class Insecta; order Diptera; family Rhinophoridae; genus Phyto; species Phyto melanocephala. Next base: position 54,192,834 of record OW799233.1, read on the forward strand.
GGGCTAGATTTAAAAATTATTTTTGTATGTCAAACTCTTCGTGAGAAATACCTTAAGTTGCTCAACGTATTTCGTAAATTGAATAGGATTTGCATTTTAAAATGTCATAATTAAATTAACATTTTTATTCAGGCTCCAGTTTAGTACTAAAATTCAAAATTTTACAACGAACTTTTAATTGTGTTAATAAAAGAATAATCTGGAAAATTATATTTTGCTGACATCACTTTTGGTGCTAGAGCAGAACAAAACTAGTGATAATACGATGGATAAAAGCCGTTGGAAAATTTCAATGGAACTTGTTTTGGTAAGAAAATATAAAAAAGGGAAACAGCATTCATTTACCCTAAAAACCTGGGAGCTAAATAGACGATTTTTACAACCAACACTTAATCAGCGATCAAAGGTTTTGGATGATAAAATCTTAGCTCGTTTAGAAAATGCGTTCCACACGGCTAGTGTTTGCAAAAATACATTTTTAAAATTATTTTTTCATTATTTTTATTATTATTCTTTTTATTTTAACTGAAAATACATTTTCGAGATCCTAATGATTGTTTGTATTAACAATACATATTACACTTTTTCTACCTTCATTTTCTAAACATAAAACTATAAAAAATTACCCTTTTTTGATCAAATGAAAATTACAAATTGTCCTGAGTTTGAAATTGCATTTGAAATAACCTTCACATCTATCAATTATTAACATATTCAGCGTTTGTCACGTATGTAAATGCTTTTAATTTCTCTTTAACAATTTTTTACAATTTTACATATTTTATCAGCGAAATGAACAATCAATGTATGTACGTTTAAAAGTATGTAAGTATGTATGTATGTACGTACAATATATAAATTTTTAAAATTATATCTCTATCAATCAATAAGAATAATGACTGGCGTTGGTTGTAATGTACGACAACTAACATCCAGCCAACAAACCGATCAACCACAAGATTTATTAGAATATGACACATGACACTGCCACTTTCTACACTTTTATTCTAAAAAAAAAATTCCAAATTAAAATTTGTATCAAATGTAAAGCAATGACAGCAGTCACGTACTTCATTTGTTGTTTATATTCGTACTGTTTTTTATTTATAATTTTTGTTTTTGTTATATTAAACAATTGTTCTCTTAAGTGACAACAATTGATGAATGTGTCATGCAAACATTTTGTTGCTTCTACATGCTAACTACTACAACAACTTGCAATGATTAGAAATGCAAACGAAGTTATTTAAACAATTACAATTTTTCAATTTCAGTTCAACCAAATCAGTTTTCAATTTTATCATGACAAAATTTTGTCTGAAAAACTTGTCAGGGAACACTTATGCATCAACTAACTGCTGCGTTTGAATGCTTTTGCAAATTTTTTATTATTTAATTTTTTTAGCTGAAATTCATAACAATATAAAACGCCCCTCTAAATGTCAATAAAAGTATTTGATTTTAAAGAAGACTGACAACAGACAAATTTCAATGACAGTTTACTTACATTTGAAATCAAACTTAATATCCACTACATTATATGTATGTATACGCATATTAACCGCTGCTTTGTTAGTGTATATTTTAAATTAAAACAAGTAAGAGCACTATATTCGGCTGTGCCGAATTTTTTATACCCACCACCAATTTGATGTATTTATTATTTTGCTATTAACAGTAATCGCTATGGAATAATATCTTTATACTAAAATATGTATCACTTTCTTTGTATAACTTCGATATGCTAGTAAAATGTTTTCATCAATTAAGTCTTTCAATGAAATTGGGCGTTAAAGTAGGTGTGTCAATATACTTTCTGCTAATAAATAAAACTGAAGTATTTCGATATACTCCTTTATTCTTCAAAAATCTTTGTACATAGAGATATTATATGAATTTAAGATAAAGCGTCATATGGGAGGTACGCGGTAAAGTGGGCGTGTCACCTACATTTTCCGGCATAACCATGACATTGAGTAGAAAGCTATGTATACGAAATTTCATCATCATACCTCTAATTTTGTCGGTTTTATGAGCTTTTAAATTTCATTAACAGTAGATTACTTGAAAAGTGGGCATTATAGTAGGCGTGTCGAAGTAGTTTTTGCTAATAAATACGACTTAGATATTTCATTATAGTCTTTTATTCTTCAAAGATCTTTATTGTTAAGGCTAGAAATGCGGACCAGGTTCAACTAGCTTCTACATATAGTCATATATTTTTGATTAATTGAATATAAATATTGACGGCAAATTCATTCATGTGAATTGTATTCAAATTCCATACATTAAAAGAAAGTTGAATATTTAATTGGCCAATAGACGGACATATGCACAGGTAGATAGATTGTTGCATAAATACATTACATTGATAAGCATTGATTTCTTGCACTCAATATTATTTTCTTATATCATAAGCACATTTACTTATACATACATACATACAAGTCTGTGACAAAAAGGAATAACTGCTTAAGTCGACATTAGGTAAAATTGAAATAATAACGCCATCTGGCAAAACTACCACAGATAATTTTCAACTATTTTGGAAAAATTTACTAGTTGTTTTAGTGTAGAAACTTATTGCATAAATGGAATAATAACTTATTTAAACATATAATTTAACTATATATGTATATACGAAAGTCGATGTTCTCTTTAATTAATACAGCACAGAAGTCATACAATATTCTTTATTTTAAAGGGAATCAATCAACTCAAAGGTTTAAAAGATTTTTCCTGAAAAAACTATAAAAACAGACATAAGCAGTATTTTCTTATTGTCACAGAAATTATAAATATTTGAAAATGTAAAATGAAAATTAATCTGTTTGAAGCAAGATCTGTTGGTGAGTTAAAATTGGGAATTGTGAGAATGTTTCACATTTAAATTCCTTTCTAAAGTCATGTGTCAGTGTTGATGTTGTTGTTGTTCACTTATGATCTTTTAGTAATTTCTTAACTTTATGTAAAAGATGGAAGAAATTTTTTAATATTTATGTAATAGATCTAGTAACACATAACTACTGCATGCGTAAACTAACGAGAACGTTATATTTACCATGATTTTTAAAAAAATATGAATCGAATGAGATAAAAGTATCAAGACAGCCTCGTGCTCGTATAGAAAAATGAGAATTCAATTAATTTTTAATTGTTTTCCCTGTGTAAAGCTAATCCAATTAATTAATTATGCGGCATATTATATCGTCTATGAAACTTATAATGAATAATGGAGTTCGCAACAAATACCAAATTCATGTTTATGTTTCGAATTAGAAGTCAAATCAAAGCACTGCTAATCTTTAATTTATTTTTTCCAACACAACTTGGCTTGTGTCACGTACTTAATAACGATGTATCGTGCGTACTTTTAATACGATCGTAATACATATTTTCATTTCCTTATGATCTCACTACGCTATTTTCATTTCATTTGATTACAAGGCAACGCATAAGAAGTGATCACAGAAATTAAATTCTTTAACTTTTGCAATGTCACTGTTCTAGCATGACTGTTTGCCTAACAGCGTACCAGCCAAGATCAAGAACATTTTGGAGCCAAGATGAATAACATGAAATTAAAAAAAAAAAATGAAGAAAACAGAAAAATTAAAATATATGAGCCATTTGGTCATTTGGATGGATATGTGTATGTATTTGTATGGATGTAAATGAAAAAGGCGCAACGAATCGTTGACATTTCCGACATTTACACTTGATTGAAATGTGGTTAATTGAATTCACCGACCGACCAACATTCAAACCACTCGTCTCTGTTTCTCTGTTAAGGAAGATCATAAGCTGTTGTTGATGAATAAATAGTGAATGGTGCTGGTGGTCAGTCATCTCATTAATGTTATTGCAGAATTGTTAAGATGCTGTAATCAACTAATTTGTGGTTCTTATTTCTTTATGATCTAATTAATCATTTGCAACAATACATACCAGTCCATCAGGCAGGAACATTGGACACATGATACAGGATGACCTAATTTTAGTTACGTTCGTTTTGTTTTGTTTTTTTTTCGAAAAACCGTTATTGTAATAACGTAGGAGGAGTGTTTTTCTCATACGAGTGCGTATGAGATCACACAAATGAAAAGAATTTATTTATTGTGAATCAAATTAAATGTTGTTTTATTCATTTGTAGAATTACTTTTGCATTGATTGCCGCCAGGCAAAAAAAGTCACAGTTTATTGAAACTTAATTGAAGTGATGTGCATGTCGTTTTTTGCTGGCTGTGATTTGGTACTTTACACTAAGTGTAAAAAAGGCTTTAAAAGCCAAATGACCTATATTAGTAATGAAATATATAATGTTAAAAAAATCAATTAAAATATGGGAATGTACTATTTACCAGTTACTAATCTTTGCACTTTAGTTAGTCTTCAAACTATTTTTTATAAATCTTACTGTGACACAAGCACCAAAATAGAGTTGCTTTGGTGTTTTTCCTAATATTTTTTTTTCCTCAAAATTTACAAATTGATTTCTTTTAGTTTCTCTACCACCTTAAGAGCCAACATGGACATCAGATGATAGGGTTTGACTAGTAAAACACAGTTAACTAACAACAACAAAAAATCAAAGATGGCATCCAAGATTAAATGGCGATTAAATAGAGGAAAAATTTTATTATTAATATGGGTATTAAATGAATGAGCTTGACTAGTAGAATATAGTTAAGAAAGTAAAAATTCAAAATCAAAGATGTGGTCGAAAATTATGAAGAAAATAACACGCATAACACGCAATCTGAAATCTAGGCTAAGCTAAAATGTGATCATTATCACTATGTGTATGGGGGTGAAGAGTATCAGCAGATTCGACACCACAAGTGTAGGGTATAAAAGAAAACTTCTAACAAGGAAACACATTTTTTCAATCTATTTTTGTTAACTAATCAAAGCACTTCGAGACTCTCTGCCATAGATCATATGCATGTATGTACATTAGGGGTACAACCAAAATAAGGCCCTATCACCACGTTGTAGCCGATGTTGTGCTGAAACCGAAAAATGTTTCCTCAGGTCATTTCGGAACAAAAACGTTCCGCGTCGATGCCGATTTCTCAAAGCCCTTAAAATTTTTTTTTTATTTTTTCAAAATTTTTATTTTATAATTATTTAACTTTTTACATTTCTTAATGTAATTTTATGATTTTAATTGAAATCGCAATCAAAAAACTATCTTTATTTAGCTGATTCCAAACTTTTTTGAATTTGACGCGGAACCTTTTTTAACGATATCGAGAATCTTATTGTTTTTTTATATACTACATGGTATGGATAGGGCCATTTTGATATTTTCAAAAATTTAAAAAAAGTTGTATCCCTAATGTACATATACGAGTATATGTATGTATGTCTGTATGTATGTTGTTTTTAATTGAAGTTAAATTCAAAGATATTGTGCAAGTCTTAAACAGGCTTAAAGTCGCCCACTTCTGGTGGAAACACAGTGATCCTTTAGGCCCTAGACAGTTTTTAAAAGAACCCGCCAGATATAATCTGCAATATGTCCCCAATTCACGGGTTAGTTTACCATAAACTGACGAGCTGTCGTTGGAGATTATCCTTCCTGGAATTGAATTTCGGACACATAATGATTACGTGTTCAGCATTTTCATTCGGATCATCACAGCACGAAGACAAAGGCGACTCTCCGAATCCGAAGTTATTTACTTTTTAAAGGCACCTTGTACACTCAGAAATGGTTTTGTGGTACTCAATGTCTCCATGCTTGCTTTCTAGCCAACTACTTATTTATATTAGGTATAAGTTTATTCGTCGATTTTCCCTCTGTAGAAGAAGACCATCTACATAGCCAGATTTTTAGGGTCATTGACGTAACCTCCGCCTCTGTAACTTCTGATATGATGAACGCAACTTTATCCGACACCGTAACGCACAGCATACTCTCAGTCTAATACTGAGTTTAATTTACCACAGTATGACTGAAACTTTGTACATTCGGTCGAAAAGGTAAGGCATATAATATGATACGATTAACAGCCCCTGCCAAAATCTTTCATTCATAGTATTAAGAGCAGCTTGTGTTCGGCATTATCCTGCAAAGAGATGCAGCAGGTCCTCTAGTCTTTTACACGACGTAATGGTAGATTTAGATTTTTTGTATTCGTTTTTTCTCCTATAATTTCTTACACATGATATTCTCTAGTTTTCCGAAAGTATCAATCAGGCAATTTGGTTGGAAAGAGAATGGGTTGTTCGGCGGTCTTTTACCTTTTGATAGCAGGACAAGTTTTTGTTTTTTTTTTCAAAAAGAGTGAACAAGTAAAACATTAATTAGATAATGATACTAGATACTCTGGGTGTGACGCGACTAACTCCTTTACTACAAGAAGGTATTCCATCAAATCCATGTGCTTTCTTTTCCTGTAACCTAAATGCGAACTGTAAAATTTCAACGCTAGATATAGGTGTGAAGTGTTTCATTTTCTACCATGGAATTCTGTTCCACGTAATACTGTTGTGCGAAGAAAAGTGATTGGTTAAAATAGCTCTAAGTGCTTTAGAACCTGTGCAATATTATATGCTTTCAACTTTTTCGTTATTATTTAAAACGCCAAATCTGAGGGGTTATTATCAATGTCATGGCATATTCTTATGAAGCACTCCTTTTTTGCAATTTTTAATTGCGTTTTTTTAGCTCCTTTCTCTTTAGTTTAAAAACTTTGCGGAGTTCAAGATTTTTAGGACAACATCTAGATCTGGTGAGTTGTCTGCAAGCTCTAATGCACTCCCTTCTGAATTCAGCGATGTCTTCGTTTCACCAGTTAGCGGAAGTTTTTCTGCGTCTTGGTCATCTGCTTTTCGATGAAATGTCACACTCGTGAGATACTTTTCTGATAAAAACCTTTGAGTTTTTCTTCTGAAATGCAATCTTTTTATTTACAAGATATGCTTTAAACATTTCGTGGTCCCTCCATGTACCTCTTTACGAGCTTAGCAGGAGCAGCGAGATAAACTGTAATTATCACCTTATGGTCAGTTTGAGTATATAAATTACTAATACCCGACTTAGTGCGGTGAACAATGTTACTGCAGTCAAAGCCATTATCTACCATTAAGCCCTAACCATTACGGCTATACGTATGTTAGTTTTGCTGATTCAGTGGTTCGTGTAAACCCTCAATTGATAGCCCCAGCGTTGAAATTGCCGGCAATCAATACTCTTCCCAATGTGTAAGCATGTATATGCTCGAAAATGGTTTTAAAAAAAGAATACATTTTTTTCCATTTTAACAACATGCAACAAACAATTATAGTGTCAAATTTATGTTCATTTTCAAAACATTTGAAAATCACGAACTTGTACTTGACATTGACTGCCATAAAATGCCAAATCAATGGCCACTGTTTCCATAAATACAAACCACAAACAACAAAAATCCAAATTAAAAAAGAGGAAAAAAACGGAGGCCATTTATGTCAAAACATCCATAACAAGTACGAATATAAGAATTTGTAACAGACATGCAGCCAAACTGAAAACCGTTAATAAAATCCACTGATGAAAGTGTAACAAAAATTGCAAAACATAAATAGCTTTAGTATGTGTCTGAATGGTTCTATGCGGAGGTTGTATGATAAGTTTAAATAATGATCTTTTATATTTAAGTAAATTGCGAAGAGTATTTTCCATATTATACCAGAAGGCCTTTAAAGTCTGAATATTGAACGTTTTCCATTCTTCGTGTAAATATTTATACCTGAAAATGTCGTGAAGCTATTTCTGTTATATCTTCATTTCAGTAAATTTGTAATATTTGACAGTAGCAATTTTACATATTTGCTTTTTAATAAGTCATTCGTAGACTACTTTTTAATAAAAATAAGATGGTATTTAAGAACACTGCATTTAATAAGATAATATTTAATTCAAACCAAACTACTGGTATTCTAGTATTATAGCTATTTTCCTAAAGGTAACTTCATATGACATGTATTTTACTTTCCACTATACAAGTAATACATGTCGTCTAAACCCTTTGAAACATTGAAAAGAAAAAAAAGAAAAGAAAAGTATTCTTTATTAATTCATTCAACATTTTTCTATGAAAGACTTGGAAACTGCTTGTATACTTTATTTTAATAACAATTCACACATTCGTATGACCCTCGTATGCCTACATATTTATGTATGCATTTTGTAAACCTCTCCCCTGCTGGTTTAGAACCAAAGTTTAAAAACATACAACATCGTACATTGTCGTAATAAATATATTAAATAAGTATGTAAAGTACCATATCAATGTTTCCATACACAGATGTACATTTGTATGTACATCCTAGTGTTTAAGTAGCTGCTAAAGTTATAATGACTCACGATCAAGGCGGATTGTGTTTAATGACAAATTTTCGATGGTGGTGAATAGATGCACAACACTGCGTAGTAGCAGTAGGCACAACAACTACAGGCAAAAAATAAAATACCAATACAAACTTGAACACCATTCCAAGCACAAACGAAGTTCTAGGCAAATGCCTAGATCTCGATATGTGTATTAATAGGTGTGTTCCACATGCATAACGAAACAGTCCGAACTTGCCCAAAGTTACCCAAAAGCGTTCCACATAACAATTTTTGTTCAATTATGAGAGTAATTGAGAGAGTAATTTTTTTCATTTCCTGTACAAATTTGCCCGAACTTTTTCTTTGGGTAAGTTCGGACAAGAATTTAACAATCAGCTGTTTTTTGTTTACATATGAAACTGAAAATTAATCAAAAAATTTGCAAAAGAAAAAGTTTAGTTTTTGTTAAAAAATATATTAAAAAGCAAAATGGAAGGTTTTAATGAAAAAGTTAAAGTGGTAAATATAATAGTGAATTCATATCTCCCTTGTTCTTTAAAATAAATACTTTTAAAAAATTTACACTGGCTCAGCTTCTCTTTCAGTTCTTTAGTATTATTCATTAGTATTACAAGAAGTGCAAAAATGGTTTTTTGCGTTCCAGCAATTTTGGGTAGTTTTGGCAAATTTAGAGAGTAATTTTAATTTTACTCTCATTAGTCCGAACTTGTCCGAGATCTTGTGGAACACACCTAATGTGTTTTAGTTTAAATTCGTTGGTTTCATTTCATTCCCACTAATGCAAAGATCTCAAAGTCAAAAATCTCTATTGGAAGTAAAATGATATGTCATGCTAATCGCTTAGAATACCGTTTAAGCACACACATGCAATCAAGCCAATGTATTCTTCTAACGACTACCAACTGTTTGTTTTTTGTGGAATATTGCAAGTATTGCAGGTACTTTTTTTATTCTAAATTTTTTTATATTTTATGATGTGTTTTCTAATGATTAGACCACTGCTATGAGTTTAATTTTCGTTTTCTGTTATTACTTTTTATATATTCGTATTTGCTGCGTACAAGTCACGTTACATAAAGACGCCTTGTATTTTATGCACTTGTTGATGGTGGCTTTTTTGAGAGGAAAATGCAAGAGTATTTTATAGACGCAAAGTACAAACTGCCCATTAATCGACAGCCATCGACTACTGAACATCAACTGCAGCATTAATGGCCTTGGCATATGTAAAGTATGCGATACTTCGTTATAGTTTGGAATAAGCATTACACATATACGAGGGTAAATAGAAAATTTCCCAAAAAAATATAATAAAAAAAAAATTTTAATTTGTATAGATTAGCTCCCATTAAGATATATGCTTCAGTATCTAAAACTAAATAAAAAAAAATTAATTAGGGTTATACTCCTCTCACTATATCGTCAAAGTTATATTTTTTTTCTGAAAATTTGAATGTACACGAACTAAGTTTTCATTTGGATCAAACACATTCGCTTTTCAAAGCAAAAAATATTATTTATGTAATAATTTGCAGTTAGTCGAAGGTCACACACGACGATTTTAATTGACCAACTTTTTCCATATTTTCTTTTGAACTTGCTTTTATGTTCACACACGGCGATTCCTTTGGCGATTTTTCTGTTTTGTATAGCTTTTATTTTCTTACAAATTGTCATTTGTGCCTAGCGTTGCCATAATCATGATTTTGTCATATTTTTAAGGATTTTTTTTTGCTAAAATATGATTTATGATTTTTTCCCCCAATATAATGATTTTTATTTTTAGAAATTGTATTTTTGTTTGTTTTAAGTTGTAAATACGAAACATAATTTTTCTACAATTCTTATCAACAATCAATTTTTAAACCAATAAAGTTTTATAATAGCTTGTCACAGGTATAATAAAAACAGGTCGAACTCTATTTGTGCTTTTAAAGTATATTCTCAACATAATAAACAAAGCTAACATAATTTTTGAATCCTCTCAAATACAAAGATTTTATGATGAAATGCAATGTCTTTATCTCTTAAGGGTATATTATATTCAAAATAATACTTAAAGTTAAACGATTGTTCATGCTATAATTAACAAGTAAGAGCACTATATTCGGCTGTGCCGAATCTTTTATACCCACCACCAATTTTGTGTACATTTAAAGCACAATATTTATTATTTTGTTAATCGCTATAGAATAATCTCTTTATAATAAAATATGTATCACTTTCTTTGTAGAGGGTGGTTAAATTTTAAGGGCCCATGTTTAAGGTGAACCACATCTAAACTTCAACTTTTTTCTTGAATTTCATTTGACATTTCTCAATCTCAGACTAACTCAATTTGAACCGTGGAAAGATACGCAATCGAGCAACGCTTTTAAATATCAAAGATTTTTATAAAAATGGGCGTTCATATCAAAATGCATTTTGTGCACTTCGTGATTCTTTTGGTCAACATAATCGTTCGAATTCGTCCACAATCGTGAGAATTGTAAAAAATATTTAAATGTCTGCAAAGCAGGTCTGTATGAAATGTGAAAACATCTGTGAATGCCATCTTAGTTCGCTGAATGGGAAACATTGCTGTTTTTCACGATAACGTGGCAAAAGAGCAAGCAACCTCGACTCATCATCGTGCCCAACAATTGAGCATCAACAGTGTCATTGAAAATATGGACTATCGGATCGAGGTGTGCCGCCTAGGTTGGGGGGGCCATTTGGCCGATATTTTGTTCCATACATAATTGAAGCATACAAATATTATCGTTATAAAAATAAATGATAATAATTTCATAATAATTTTTTTCAAAACTTCGGTATTCTAGAAAAATGTGTTCGTAAATTTAGTCTTTCAATGAAAGTGGCCGTTAAAATACGCGTGTCAATAAAGTTTCTGCTAATAAACATAACTTAGATATTTCAATATAGTCCTTTAGTATTCCAAAATCTTTATTCATAGAGAATTTACATGAATTTAAAAGGAAGAAAGTGAATTTAAGGTTAAATTTTAAGGGCCACAGGGTGATTTAAAACATACATTCTCTGCATTTTTCTAAAACGGGAAATTTATTAGTAAGATTTTGATTTTTAAACTTCTATAACATTTTGCTTTTAAAAGATTTTCAAACGAAATAAGTTTTGTATAATTTTAAAATTTGTTAGCCATTAGTACATGAAAATAAATTGTTTATAATGTTTAGAGATAATTTTTTTTTACTTAGGTCAAAATTTTCCTAAATTCCCATTTTTAATTTAGCATAACTTCAGGAGAACATAAGCATAAGTTGTTAGCATGCCATCTATTAGTTGCTAGTAGAGTCATCTATCTTATCATCTTTATCTTATATTTAGCTACAGTACAATAAATGGTGCAGTGTAAGATAAATAAATGCTAATATATATGACTATAAAAATTTAAAATTTAAGGAAAAAAGTGTGCGTGGCACATCTATTTTCTGTTATAACGAAGACTTTGACCAAAAAGCCATGTTTGCAAAATTTCAGAATCGTACATATAGTTTTGTCAGTTTTATTACGTTTTAAATTTGAAATATACACTGTGCGGTATACATTTTCGTACATTTTGATATATAACTCTTTTCCTAATTCATAGATTTAAGCGATTTTCAGGGAAAAATATTCTTTTGACTCGATAAATATATATTCGAAGTTTCATGACTACGTTTATGCGTCTGGACACAATTCAAAAGTGATAGTGGGCGTTATAGTAGGCGTGTCAAAGTTGTTTTTGCTAATGAGTACAACTTAGGTGTTTCAATATAGTGCTTTATTATTCCAAAATCTTTATTAATAGAGAAATTATATGAATTTTAGTTAAAACGTTATATGGGAGGTGGGCGTAAAAGTGGGCGTGGCACATTGATTTGCCGTTGCAAGAAAGCGTGTCACCAAAAAGCAAAGTGTGCAAAATTTCAGAGTCGTACATCCAATTTTGTTGCTTTTATGACGTTTTTGTTTTTAAATATACCGAAAAATACACTGTGCGGTATAAATTTTCGTACATTTTGATCGATAACTCCTCTCCTAATGCATAGATTTAGACAATTTTCGGGTAAAAATATTGTCTTTACCCAGGAAATATATACTCGAAGTTTCATCAGTATACGTTAAGGCGTTTGGACACAATTCCATTTTATTCGATGTTCGAAGGACACGGTTTTTTCGACCTACTCTTGCTTTTCGAGCTATAACTCTCTTCCTAATATTCCGATTTAGCCCATTTTCAATACCAAACAAACCTTGTCTATAAGAAAGATTCTGGCAAAATTTGAGCCCCTAGCTTTTTCGGTGCGACGTCTTTCGTGCTTTCAACAGACGGACAGACGGACGGACATAGCTAGATCGTCATAAAATCAAACCACGATTTAGAATATATGTACTTTATGGGGTCTAAAATGGATATTTCGATGTGTTACAAACGGAATGACAAAATGAATATACCCCCACCATTTTTTTGGTGGCGGGTATAAAAATATATTAAGGTATAAATACAAATATGAAACCTATTTTGTATAATAATAATGATGATTCCTAAAATACTTTAATTCATATGTAATTGTTAAATGTATGATTGTTTTTTATATTAAAACATTTAAGTTTTTTATGTTTCTACATTTCGAATGATAGATATGTATGCAATTTGAATATATTAATATACTGCAGAGTATCTATCAATTTGATTTAATTCACTAGTTGCTATATGAATATGTATGTATATTTATTTTAATATCAATTTAATATATTTTTTGTTTTAAATAACTTATCTAATAAGAAAACAGTTTTCTAAATAAATTTTTATTGTTTTTTTTTGCGATTGTAATAAAATGTTTGATCTAAAAAAATTTGATGATTTTTTTGCCCTAAGTGATGATTTTCTCTCCAAAGCTTCTGGCAACGCTGCTTTTGCTGTAAGTAGCAATAAGAAAAATAAAAATATACATAAAATAATATAATTGATTTTTATTAACGCTTTTAATTAAAATATTTTTACTAAAATATTTTCTTTGTGTTTCTTCATTTTTAAATATTTTAAATGTTTAATTTGTGACGTTTTTAATTCAAATTTTAAATTACTTACACACCAAGAAGCGAAACAGCGAATGAAAAGAAATGTCAAATATAAAAAAAAAAAAAATTGCTTCAAACAGCCGAGTACCGGCGATTATTTTTCCCTTCGTTTTCTCCTCACCTAAAACGGTAAAAACATCCATAAACTCAAGAATTGCCCAACTATAATCGTCGTGTGTGACCATCGACTTAATTACTTAAACACCTCTCGGATTTAACTATAAGTATATTAATTTATACATATGTTTTTGTGTATGTATGTATGTATGTATGTATGTATGTATGTATGTATGTATGTGAATGCACAGCACCAAACTTTATTTTTAATACTTTCTAACAGATTTGGGAATTATATTTATTAGGTGTTTGTTTAAATTTGTTTCCATACAATATAAAGTCTGTTCTCGTACTGCACATTGGGGTCCCAATCTTACCTAAAAAGCGTTCCCGTACTCCACGATTGTGTAAATGAGAGTGATTTTGAAAAAAAAGAAGTATATATTTTGAGAAAATAATTCTTGTTTATTATCGTTTTACCGATCTTTACCCAAAAAGTAAAGAAACAGACCTATTATTAGGCTTATGATTGACTCTCGTTCAAATATCGATATTCGAGATTAAACAGTGACACGACGTTACTTAACTCCTACCTGATGAAAACAACTGGAAACACTATCATGACTACCAAGCGACTTATTCTCCATCAATTTATACTTTTAATTTTCGGAAATTTTGTTGGTTTCGATTAGAATCTTTTAGTTTTTGCACGTTTTTGAAATTTTATGAATTTTGTGGCAGATATAAATTCATGTCGCAGTCGTGCATAAGAGTGTAGTTTTTACTTCCAACAGCATATTGTGTGCATTGGAAGCGACGTTTTTTTTTTTTGTACTTTGTACTGTTGATGATGATGACAATGGCGATGCTAATATGTGAAGTAGATCTAATGCTACTTCAGTTGTAACTTCTAAGTAGCCAGTATATTTTTAGTATAGGGACTATGGGACTATGTTAAATCTGATGTCTATACACACATGCCCGCTTCAATTGACGCATTGGAAGACAACATTGAAGCATTTATTCATGAGATACCGGCCGAAATGTTGGAAAGAGTATGCCAAAATCGGACTAAGCGGATGGACCATTTGAGGCGCAGTCACGGTCAACATTTGCATGAAATAATCTTCAAACATTAAATTATATGGACCGTACTATCGATTCAAATAAAGATTTCATGAATTTTATGTTTTTTTTTTTGTTAACTTTCCTATAGTTCTTAAAAAATCACCCAATAGTTCCACTCTTATCATGAGTGTTTGGATAAGTTTTCGGTTGTCAATAATGTGTATTAGATATTCAAGTTGTTTGATTTTGTTGTTGTTATTGTGTCTGGACATTTGATCATGTTTGTAGATATTAAAGTTTTCCAGGTGTGAAAATAATTTCGTAAGACTTCAACATACAATAACAATAATCCTGAGACATATCATTTACAAATGTTCTCTTTGTTTGCATTTTTATTTTATTTTATTTTTTTTTTCTTAATTTTAAATTAATATTATTAAATCAATTTTAATTGGGTTTTTTAGTATTTGTTAGCACAGTGTATATAAAATACATATAAAACTGCAATAAAAAATCAAATTAAAAAAAATAAATGGAAACTACACAGTTTCTTTAACTTTCTTTCAAACTAATCCTTGAAGTTTGATCAACTGTAGTGATTAAGGGCTTTATTAGTTTTACATTCAAACAAGTAGAATTAAACAGCTGAGAATGGGAGACTATTTTCACATTTGCATTTAAGGTTACCACTGGGAAAGAAGAGATATAAATTAATCTTTCAAATAATATCCCAAATGTTATATATAGCCTTAAGAAAAAATATTTCTGAAATATCATTGAATAACCCAAACCACATTTAAAAGTTTAATTATATGCAACCATCCATCAAACATCACCATTTTCATATCATTTATGAATTTTTTATTAATTTTATGAATTTTCCATCATCCATTTAAACGTTTTTATAAAAAAAATTATATAATAAAACCTAAAAGGCCAACAATATAAATATAACAAATATGTTAGTTTTTGTTTCTTTAATTCTCAAATTTTATTGGAATTGGTGCGCAACCAAAATGTCCGGGTATTTCAGGTTGCCTCAGGCTCCATTAGTCGATCTGTACTTGTATATAGCATGTCGGAGATACATTTTTGAACAATAAATAAAAATGAGTTTAATAGTAAATCTGCAGTTACGGAAAAAATGTATGCGGTTAATTGTTAAATCCTCTAGAAACCTTTGCGAGAGTGAGACGTCAGACTCTCGAAGTCAAATAAATTGGGGTGGCCTGATGACCCTTAAATGATAAAAACAATGACGCGTCAATTGTTGAAGCAATTAAAGCAAGAAAACAAAAACGACTGAAAAAACACGTTAATTCAGCAATTAGCTCTCTCACGTTAATATTCAAGTTTGCAAATTATTGAGTTTGATGGTTAAAGAGGAAGTGTGAATTGGGAAGGAATACAGAGTCTCTTCCAATATAACCTACAAAATTAGGGGCACGATAAGCCTCTGTTTTTATACCCGCCACCAAAAAAAAAAAAAAAAAAACGGTGGGCGTAAATTAATTTTCTCATACCATTTGTAACACATCGAAATATCAGCTTTAGAGCCCACAAAGTCCTGGTTTTATTTTAGGACGATTTAGCTATGTCCGTCTGTTAAAAGTACGATAAAGCAAGCATCGAAGAGTTGGAGGAATCAAATTTTGCCAGAATATTTCTTATACACAAGGTTTGCTTGTTATTGAAAATGGGCTAAATCGGAATATAAGAAAGAGAGTTATAGCTCATAATGCAAGAGTGGGTTAAAAACCCATGTCCTTCCAACATCAAATAAATATTTCCGGAGTAAAAAAAATATCTAACCCTGAAAATTGCTCAAAATTTAAGAGAATTTATACTCCACAGTGTCTTGCAATAACGGAAAATTAAGATCACGAACTCACTTAACGCCCACCTCCCATAAAACGCTTTATCTCAAATTCATATAATTTTTCTATGAACAGAGATTCTACTCTACTGAAATATTTTATTATTCAATTTGATCTTATCAGTAGAAACTACTTTGACACGCCTACTTCAACACCCATTTCTCACATTATATACTGTTAATGAAATTAAAAAGCTCACAAAACCGACAGAGTTTGATGTATGATGATGAAATTCTGGATATATAACTTTCTGATAAATTTAATTATGCCAATATAAGTATAATTCCAAAAACTTAAGGTGACATGTCCACACAAAGCTAATATTATTTTTTTTACTACCTCTGGGTACGAAACTATACTCCCCAGATTCCGTAAAAATACAACAATGTTAAAAAAAATACTCAGTAGTATCATTTCTAATGAAGAAATTCTTAATTTTTCATTGTAAAACTAAATAGCAAATCGAAGTTACACAAAGAAAGTGATACATATTTTAGTATAAAGAATTTATTCCATAGCGATTACTGTTAACAAAAAAAAAATACAAAATTTTGTGCTATAAAAGTACCCAAATTGGTGATGGGTATCAAAAGTTCGGCACTGCCGAATATTGTGCTCTTACTTGTTTTCTTTATACAAAGCAATCCGATCTTCTGTGCCTTCAAATTTCTATAATTTTACAAAATTAACCACGACTTTACAAAATTTTGTTTGTTGTTTTTTTAATTTTTTTAATTAAGATGATTTTATTGTTGTATTTCTTCCCGAATAAACTAGTGTTCAGTTTATGATCATACACTTTTAGTTGTACTTGTTCTGGTTGGTTTGTGCAGTTTATCCAAACGACATAATAAAGTTATAAATATCTATTGGTTATTTATGGATCTGCTATGGTGCAAGGTTTTCAAAGATGTTGACTATATTATAAGTGGCAATAAATTAACACCAATTTTGTGCGCACACTTGTCTCACTACCAGTACTTCCAAAAGTGCAAGTATCTTTATGTTGATGCCTGCATTATGAGCGTAAAAAAGTTTAAACTTTGAAAACTAATTTAACAGGCATTGGAATATAACATACTTGACAAAAAAAGACGAAAAGAAGAGGAAAACATTTCGTAATACGAAAGAATTTTAGAAATTAAACTGTTAGAAACAGTCATAAAAAATGTGTAAAAAAATTAATTGAAAAATTTATTTAGTCTGTAAGAAAGTAGGGAAATGTTGACACTTGTTTTGTCTAACATGGGGAATACTGTGCTCATGTGCGATTTTTGTAATTTTTCATATAAGTTTAAAGTTAAGTTGAAACTTAAAATTTACTATTGATTATGCTAGTTTTTTTAAATAAATCTTAAAAATAATAATATAATAATAATCAATAAAAATATTGAGGCAAACATGTTTATAGCCAGGTCTGTGCAATATGTGAGAAATGACAAAACGCCAGATGAATATTATATGCTTATTTAGGAGTTACCTTACCAATTTTAATAACTTTCACCGGCGGTGCCAAGGAATGACAAAGCTATACATTTCATTTGTAGTTTTTGCAATAAAGTATATGTTTTTTGAAAACTTATAAATAGAGGAGTCTGTCCGTGTGTTGGTTGAAATCAACTTTAAGAAATCCCCACATGTTAGTCAGATCTGTATGTGGTATCAATCTTTCAAAAATATTCGAGGATAAATCGCTATTGAAATCCAGGATGATCGTTCGATAACT
Source organism: Phyto melanocephala (assembly GCA_941918925.1). NCBI lineage: Eukaryota > Metazoa > Arthropoda > Insecta > Diptera > Rhinophoridae > Phyto > Phyto melanocephala. The sequence goes on from OW799233.1 coordinate 54,210,992, forward strand.
TTCTTAGATATGAGCAAACAAGCATGACTGCCTCTGTTTTTCCCGTATTTTATTACAAAAATCAACATTTCTTAGCGTCACGTTTATTTATAAAGACATTTATTACTAGGTATAGGTATGACGTACCTCTGCGGAACTGAGAAATAAGCACAAAAATAAAAAAGCTATGTGTTTTTCTTAAAACTTACAAACGAAAATCAATTTTCTCAGCTTCTGGACAACAGAGAAGAACGAGATGGGTATCAAAAGAAAGCGCTTGACAAGCATAATAAAATACACTATAAAAAATAAAAATCCAAGATGTCCGCCACAGCAAAATAGCGTGTAATTAATTTGTGTATTGGTCAATTTAAGTAATTAAAAATGTATCCACTTCAACCCCCTTAATATAAGTATCAAAAGAAAGGACTTTGCCAATAGAATACAGTAAACACTGAAAAAGTTAAGACCCAAGAGGGCGTCTAAAACAAAATGGTCGGATTTTGTTTAACCCCATCAATATGAGCTTGACTATTCGAGCTTGACTGGTCGAAAATGGCTGATAACATGAAATCTGAAATCTAGGCTAAACTACGATGTGTAATTGATGACGAAGACTATTTTTAGATTCGGCACGACCGAATAGAGAACTATTTGCTAGCACTATTTTGCAAGGCAATTAATGAAAATAAAAAATATTTTTAAAAGTAAAACTTTTATTCGCTACGATCCCTGAAACTTTTATTAAAAACCTACTCTTTCAATGTCAGAAACTATGGCTAATAAGATAAAGAACACAGTTGGGAAATTTAAAATAAATAAATATTAAAAACAATATAAAAAGAAGTAAGAGCACTATATTCGGCTGTGCCGAATCTTTTATACCCACCACCAATTTTGTGTACATTTAAAGCACAATATTTATTATTTTGTTAATCTCTTTAAAATAAAATATGTATCACTTTCTTTGTAGAGGGTGGTTAAATTTTAAGGGCCCATGTTGAAGGTGAACTACACCTAGACTTTAAATTTGTTTTCTGCATTTCATTTGACATTTCTCAATCTCAAACTTACTCAATTTGATCCGTGGAAGGATATGCAAATGAGCAACGCTTTAAAGTTATTCAGGTTTTTTATAGAAATGGGCGTTCAAATCAAAATGCATTTTTTGCACTTCGTAATTCTTTTGATCAACATAATCGTTCAAATTCGTCCACAATCGGGAGAATTGTAAAAAATATTTAAATTTCTACAAAACAGGTCTGTATAAAATGTTAGAAAATCTGTGAATGCCTTCTTAGTTCGTTGAATGGGAACCATAGTGTGGCAAAAGAGTAGTCAACCTCGACTCATCATAATGCCCAACAATTGAGCATCAACATTGTCATTGAAAATTTGGACCATCAGATAGAGGAGTGGCGCCAAGGATGGGGAGGGGAGGGGGTCGATTTGGCCGATATTTTGTTAAATACATAATTGAACCATACAAATATTATCATTATAAAAAGAAATGATAATAATTTCTTAAATAATTTGTGTTTTCTTTAAAATCAACATCGGCCCTTAAAATTTAACCACCCTTAATAACTTCGATATGATAGTAAAATGTTCAATATAGTCCTTTATTATTCCAAAATTTTTATTAATAGAGAAATAATATGAATTTTAGGTAAACCGTTATATAGGAGGTGGGCGTAAAAGTGGGCGTGTCACTTAAACTTTTTGGAACAACAATAACATTGATTAGGAGGATATATGTAGCAAATTTCATCATCATACCTCTAATTTTGGCAGTTTTATGAGCTTTTAAATTTCATTAACGGTAGATAACGTGAAAAGTGGGCGTTATAGTAGGCGTGTCAAAGTTATTTTTGCGAATGAGTACAACTGAGGTGTTTCAATATAGTCCTTTATTATTTCAAAATCATTATTAATAGAGAAATTATATGAATTTTAGGTAAAACGTTATATGGAAGGTGGGCGTAAAAGTGGGCGTGGCACATTGATTTCCCGTGACAGAAAAGCCTCTCACCAAAAAGCAAAGTGTGCAAAATTTCAGAATCGTACATCCAATTTTGTTGCTTTTATGACGTTTTTGTTTGTATATATACCAAAAATACACTGCGCGGTATAAATTTTCGTACATTTTTATCTATAACTCCTTTCCTTATGCATAGATGTAAGCAATTTTTGGGAAAGATATTGTTTTGACTCGAGAAATATATATTCGAAGTTTCATGACTGTACGTTAATGCGTTTGGACACAATTCCATTTTATTCGATGTTCGAAGGACACGGTTTTTTCGACCTACTCTTGCATTACGAGCTATAACTCAGTTCCTAATATTCCGATTTAGCCCATTTTCAATACCAAACAAACCTTGTCTATAAGAAAGATTCTGGCAAAATTTGAGCCCCCTAGCTTTTTCGGTGCGACCTCTATCGTGCTTTCAACAGACCAACAGACGGACGGACATAGCTAGATCGTCATTAAATCAAACCCTGATTCAGAATATATATACTTTATTGGGTCTAAAATGGATATTTCGATGTGTTACAAACGGAATGACAAAATGAATATACCCCCACCATTTTTTTGGTGGCGGGTATAAAAACTACAATCTAAATTACTTAAAAAATTTAAATATATTTGTTTACATACTAACTATTCAGATAGAAATTGAACATACCCCATCCACCCTCTGAGCAAAGAGTAGTAAAAAGTAAAAAACAAAAATTAATTTGTACAAAAACGCGAAAATTTAAAATAAAGTTCAATGGCCTCTACTCCTCAGCAACGCTGCGGTTGATTTATTTGGACAATTTGTTGTTCATAGAAAATTGTAAATAAAAACAACAACAAAAATTTTATACTATTCAACCAAGAGCAAAAAATAAAAATATTGAAATAAATTAAGTGACTTGAAATCAAAGCCAATTTAATAGAAACAAATTGTTGTTAATTTTATTTAAATACATACAAGAGATCATCCGATTACACCGTCCGCATTTAGATGAAAATTCAACAACAAACTAAAACAAATCACAGATATTTGTTAAATTTTTATTTTCTTTCCACACCTTATTCCTCCTACGTACTTCACCCCTAACACTCTATGTCATAATAATAACAACAACAAAACTATTTACAATTATAATGGGACCATGGGCTATTTCGTAGTATTGTCAATAAAACCATTTAATGTTATGGCACATATAGCTCGATTAAAACTGTATAATAATCTCCAAATATATAATTTTTAAAGGGTTCTATTTTCCAACAGAGATTAACTATCAGATTTTAAGATTAATTATAATAAGTGTTTCGCTTGGTTAACCATTTTATCATGAAACAAGTAAAAGTGCTATATTTGGCCGTGCCGAATTTTATAAACCCTTCACAACGTGCAGTCATGCAATAACAATTGCTTATATCACTATTCATCTGATTAATATGTAATACGTACATATATACATACATACATGCATACATACAGACATACATACATACACATATATATGTTTCAGTTTCTTTATAATGACTTTATTCGCTTAAAAACATCCCATTGTAAAATTATAAATTGAGTTTATGTATGTATGTTTAACTAAAAATAAAAAAATGTTTTTTGTCTTAACTGGGATTCAAGCCCACGTTCATCCAGTTTGTATTGGTGTTAAAATACGAGGTGGTCTAGGTTTTTTTATCATATCTCACTTGTTTATGAAGCGTACCTTACACGGATCTTGGAAATGTCTGGGGACCTCAAAAAGTTAATTTCAACACACACACGGACGGACGGACAATGCTTAATTGACTCCCCTAATCATAAACTTTCAGAAAATATTATAAAATAACTTTATGGGGTCGGAAATGAAAATTGTAGAAATTTCACACGGAATGACAAACCTATATATACCCTAACACTCACTGTGAAGGGTATAAAAACGCCACAACAACGTTTACCGCGCAAATCATTATTCAGTTTATCAATGGGGTTATTTATGGCTGAATGAGCATGCCAATAAGTAAAATTGCTGTATTTGGAGTAACAAAAGGTTCTTTAGTCAGCTGCATTTACAGAAAGCTCGTTATTTGGTACTTTGTTCTTATTTTTTTGCAATGATGTTTTTCAGCTGTTTGATTTTGTATGTGACTTTTTTTCAGCGTAAAAAAGATTCGAGACATGCAGATGCCTAAAATTTATACGAAGATTTGCCATTTACCATAAATTGACAACGATTGCCAATTATATTAAAAGGCGCGCTATGTGAGGAATTAGTTTCGTCATTTAAGCATTGACAGTTCAAAACCTGCCAATGCTCCCTAAAAGATGCACTGTTTGGTTGGGTGAGTGAGACTGTGTCATTATTGGAGAGTACATCTTCAAAAACGATGAAAACTGCAAGATTAAAGTCACTGCAGCAAAACGGAAGAATTGTACTTGCTTTTAATCAAGTTTCAACAAAACGCACAATATTATGAACCTATTGAGAGGCCGGTTTGGTCAGAAATTAATCTTTATTTTTGGATCAGTCCATGACCGTAAACATCAAATGATTTAACCCGAGTACACGCAGATAAAATACATGGTTGTGGTAATCATAATTTAATAACTAAGATTAAATTGTAAGATTGTGGCTAAAACATATAATGGTTACCAGTTCAATTATATTATTATGACTACAAATGAAATGGACAATCTTTGCTATTTTCTAAAACAAATTATTGTTTCCTGCTATAAGTTATACTGATTGACTCGCCTTTATAATCACAATTTACTCAAATATTGCTTTATATTTTATAGTTTATTTGAATTATTTCTTTATGTCTTTGCGGTTTTTTCTTCCTTTTTAGTTTTTTTGTTAAACACACTATATTCAAAGGACAACCATATCGAAGTTTTCATGAAAAGTAAACATTAAAAGATAAAGTAAAAAAAACACTTGAATATCGTGTCAAAATATATGAGGAAATGAAATAAAAATACTTTTTACTGGTTTTCGAAACTTAATGTTGTTATAGAAACCATTATATGACCGTCGTGATCGTGTCGTATCCATGTAGACTACTTTTTGTGGGGATGAAGTGAAGTCTCACGTATAAATTTCCTTTATACCTCACATAAAGTTTATTTTTAAGATTTTCACAACAATTCCAGTTAAACTCGGAGATTCAACAATATTTTTATCTAATATTATTGCCGTAATGAGAAATATATTGGCCTTTAAAAGCTCTCGAAGTTCTTAACATAGTTGTGAAATTTTTTATCTGAAAGCATTTAATTAGTACGAGTAAGTCCCATGAAAAACCCAAATACATCCAAATTAAAAAAACACAGACAGATGTCCGAGGCCTTCGGCCTCTGACTGTCCCTGCAGGCTGTGTCAGAGACACGGCCATTAAGTTTAACGTAGAATACGCCATCCGATAAGACAGAAAACATATATAACAATAAATGATAAATAACATAAGCAAATGAATGAAGGCTTGTGTCCACACTGAAACAGCAGCATAGTTTGTGTTCACGCTACAAACTCAAACACTCAACCAAACACCACACATATGTTTGAGTGTATGTGTTTAAACAATTTTCATTTGATAAATTTAAATATTAGGAAGATATCAACCAATATGAAATGTATATAAAACGAAAGATAACATCTTCATTTACCTACAAAAAAAATTTAAAAAAAAGTTATCTCGCCGTTTCCTCATAATCAATAAAATAAAGATTACAACAATAACAATCTGACATGTAAGACGTATTCTACGCCAAAAATAATAAAAGTTTTACTTTGTAGAAAAAAAAAAAAATTGAACAGCAAAATCCTTATATAAAATAATTTCGTTAGGTATTATAACTTCATTCTAATCATTATCTCTTAAGCATTTGGTATTGCACAAAAACTGAAGTTTTTGAAGTAAGACCTTCTTTGCCCAACTTGAAACATTTGTATTAATGGAAATTACAAAATTATTACTAAGCCGAAAACTTGAAATTATTGATAAAAACTTCTTAAATATTAGATATTCAATAAGTTATTCGTAGAATACTTCCAAAACTTCCGTACACTGAAGTTACTGAGTATATTACAGCCAAACCCGAACGTTGATCGGTAGGCGCAAATGTCAAGAATTGTCAAACTACGTACATAAAAAAAAGGAGAGACAAAAAATACTCTCTCTTTATGCTATAACCGTATGTAATTACACCATAATTAGGCGTACAAATATTGCAGGTGTTTTGTTTGACTGTTACCTTTTGCTGGAAACGTTGTCCAATAAACCTAAAACACATAAACATGTTCGGCAACTAACACTCTGAAAACAAGTAAGAGCACTATATTCGGCTGTGCCGAATCTTATATACCCACCACCGATTTTGTGTACATTTAACGCCAAATTTTTTTTATTTTGTTAATCGCTATGGAAAATTTAAAATTTAACCACCCTTAATAACTTCGATATGCTAGTAAAATGTTTTCGTAAATTTAGTCTTTTAGTTAAAGTGGGAGTTAAAGTAGGAGTGTCAATAAAGTTTCTGCTATTATATACAACTTAGATATTTTATTGTTCCAAAAATTTTGTCAATAGAGAAATTACATGAATTTAAGATAAACCGTTATATGGGAGGTAGGCGTTAAAGTGGGCGTGTCACTTAAACTTTTTGGCACAACAATATAGTCCTTTATTATTCCAAAATCTGTATTAATAGAGAAATTATATGAATTTTAGGTAAAACGTTATATATGAGGTGGGCGTAAAAGTGGGCGTGGCACATTGATTTTCCGTTACAGAAAAGCCATTTTATTCGTTGTCTTGCATTAGGAGCTATAACTCACTTCCTAATATAAGCCCATTTTCAATACCAAACAAACCTTGTCTATAAGAAAGATTCTGGCAAAATTTTAGCCCCCTAGCTTTTTCGGTGCGACCTCTATCGTGCTTTCAACAGACGGACAGACGGACTGACATAGCTAGATCGTCATCAAATCAAACCCCGATTCAAAATATATATACTTAATGGGGTCTAAAATGGATATTTCGATGTGTTACAAACGGAATTACAAAATGAATATACCCCCACCATTTTTTTGGTGGCGGGTATAAAAATTAAAAAAAGTCTTTCAATTGTGCTAAAACAAAAACATCAGAAATTAGTAACAAAAATTAAACACATTACATATTTATGTAATACTATTACTATATTTAAAAAAAAAGATACATTTAATTACAATTCGAATAAGTGTATTTACATATAAACGTTATTTTATTTAAATTAGTGTGTGTTACAGTGGTCACAAATTAAACAAAATAAAAAAAATAAAATAAATATTAACAATATATTTATGTATGTACATGTAAATTTATTATTTAATCTGTTGCCAGTCGATTAACTTTCGAGAAATTTGTATATTGTGTCTACAGCTGTCACCACAATTGCAGATGTATTCTTAAAGGCCCGCTTTCGGTAACTTTAGTTTCTGGATGGTCCGCGCTAATTTTACTATCAAAGCCATTACCACACGGATGAAAATCAGGAGGACATCCTTTGCTACAAGAAAAAAACAAAAAAACCAAGATAAAAAATTATGTAGGGGAAAGTAAAAATTAATGTAAAAATTTTTTTAGTATTAATATATTGTTAAAAGATGTAATTTTATAAAAAACAGCTAGAATATTTTTCAAAGTTAGTGCTTAATCTACATTAAACATAAATATTTAATTCTAGATTTAATAAAAAAAATTTGTAATCGTAATAATCTTGACGCGAATGTGTTGAATTAATAAGACGTTATTTATTAGCATTTAAAGATTTTGATCAACGATCAGTTAAAAACATTACGAATTCTTACCAAATAAATATAATGATATAAAAACATACACTCCAGGGATGGGAAAATTGGTACTTTTTTTCGCACTATGTAAACTTGGAATGTACGATGGTGCACCAATGGCTTCCTTACTACAATTGACGAATTTCCCCAAATTGTTTAATTTAAAATGTATTTTGTAACTCATCGTTGTTGCTGATGTTGAAATAATAAAATCTTATAAAATAAACAAGTAATAGTGCTATATTCGTCCGTGCCGAATCTGAAAATACCCTTCACCATCATGTACATAGGTATAATCCCACATCATAGCTTAACCTATATTTCATGTTATAACTTTACCGATTACAGCCCGCTTCATTTCCGGATATTTCCAAAAGATTGATACCATACACAGGTCTGAGGAACATATGGTTGCTTCTAAAAGTTGATTTCAACCAACACACGGACAGACGGACAGGGCTTAATCGACTCCTCTATTCATAAGCTTTCAGAAAATATAAACTTTATGGGGTCGGAAATGAAAATTGTAGAAGTTACAAACAGAATGACAAAGCTATTTACAATACCCTTGACACCATAAGTAAAGGGTGTAAAAAGTGTGAGTGAGATTTCATCGAAATTTCTTATTCTTTTTAAAAACCTATGGGTGCCACTGTGTATTAAATTAAATACTTTGACAGATGCAGCTTCAATGATACGGCTGATATCAACTGTCAAAGTTCGAAAGATTGTATCGCTAGAACCTTTACATGGATCTCGGATTTAGAGAATGCTAAACTAAGCAGCTGATTGATTAACACAACAAATTATAACCGCGCACTTTCAGATGTACAAAATAATTAAAAATATCTACTTTTAAACCAGAGAAGGTGCTTGCCATTTTTTATAAAAGTGAAATTTAAGCTTTAATTCTCATCTTGTTTTACTTTGCTTTTAAATGTGGTTCATCAATAAAATAATTTATGTTATTTGCAGTGCTTTAACAATTACGAAAACAACAAACAATTGTCTTTCGCTCTGTGTATTTGTCAATGATTGCCCTTAAGCACACTTCTATTAAATGAAATGCGGCTAGAAATGGTTCGCTTGGCAAATGTTTATCCGGACTTTCAGTTCAGTTTTTACATGTTTTCTTCATTTCTACTTTTTTCATTCTACACACATTTTTAGCTTTGAGTGTTAATGCACTTTAAGATTTTGTTATTGTTTTAAATATGCAAAATTGGCCACCAGATATTTTTTGCCCTTAATTAATACTTATGCATATGTTGTTATTAAGTACATATGTACCTACACGTTAGTGAATAGTATATCAGATTCGGCACAACCAAATTATTTTGTATTGAGTTTTTTGTAAAAACTTACTTTCGAACGCACAAGAAATTGTTGTCTTTTAATTCAAAATTATATTAGAATAAACATATATTTACCTACATACACAAATGCATACATACATACATACATATGCGTTCTTCAGTGTTGGAATCTCTTTAAATTGACTTTGAGCTTGAAAACTAGAGCAAAATCTAATGAAACGGCGTCAATGAACTCAAAAAACGAACGCAACAGTACTCGCAATACAATATTCAAATGGTTTTTATCGGCGTTTTCATATTTCACTCTCCCCACAGAAAATACTTTCACACATTTTTTGTTTTTGCCATTTTATCTTTTCTCATGTTGTTATTTATATGCCTTCCCAACACCCAATTAATTAATAAATAGTGCCGAAAGATCAACTTAATTTATTTTCTAATGTTCTTTAATTTTGAAATAATTTCACAAGAATTTTGGCAAATTTAAGTATCGCCGCGAGTAATGCAAATAAAAATATATGCGTTTATCATTCCGTATGTAACGGCGTGTAAATATTCATCTAAAATCTACGGTAGATTTAACTTACATTCTTCTTATAATAATATATATTTTTAATTCCCTACCCAACCATAAGTGGAAGGCATATTGTTGGTGTCGCTGATGTGGGAAATAAATAGTTCAACTGCGCACTTGGAAATTATCGGTCAATTTCAAACAACTTTTGAGTCTTATAAGCGATGGGCGCCCATTCGTAAACGCGTTTTTATTTATCTGTGATTTCAAAATACCTGTATAAAATTCTACCTAATAAAACACTTTTATAAAAATTAAACATAATTTTTTTTTTTCATTGTAATATAGGGTATTGCATGGTCAGGATTGGCCGACTATACTGCTTTTATGTGTTCTTCGTTTGATATTTTTTCTCTGTGAGCTTTACGATAATTTTTTAATTTTGTATACACACACACTCAAAAAGTCTCTTTTGATTTCACTACTATTCTATTATTATTTTTATCAATAACAATTTAATTAACAACTATTAAACACATGCTTCTTTTGTCATTTAGCACGTGTTTCCTACCGATAACGTTACGTTGTCAATCATATGTCTTAACAGACTGTTGCAAATACACTTGTAGCCGGTATTAATATATATTTACTTAAATACTTCATACATTGTGTATTTATGAATTGTTTGCAAATGTCAATCATACGAACTTCTATTCATATCGGGGTTCGAAAAGAATGCTTTGCTTCGTGAACAGTATTTCGTTGTGACAAACATATAAACGTATGTATGTATGTACGTTTTATTATTAAATTAAGTCCCATTATAGTTAAAGTTATAATGTTATCGGACAGATAATTAGTTATTCGTTATTATAAGTATGTAGCTCGCTATACTTGAACTTTGAGAGCCATATACACTGTCAAAAGAACTCCCAGTATTATGCTGTAGTAGTGCAAATTTTGTATGCATGCGTTACACAATTGATGATGGATGACAAATTAAAAACTTTCAATACTTACATCGCTTGATATCAAAAACATGATTTGGATGAAATTTATTCATGTAAAGTTGCCACATTTTTTGTTGTCTATAAAAGAAATATAGTGACTTAATTACGATTTGTAATTTATTTCTTCGCTAATATATATTAGACAATTATTAAATTCGATAAAAATATTTGGTACTGACGTATTTTCAGAGCAAAAAGGAAAAATAAATAGTAGTAAAGTTCATTTAACACGAAAGTTGTAATAAAAAAAAAGTAAAAACTTAAGGTCACTTTAATCAGAATAACTTTAGTTAAAAGACTTAAATACAGGGTGGCTGATGAAAGATGCTACTGAAAAAAAAAACGTAATAAGGAGAAGATCATTCAAATGGCGTCAGAAAATGAAAACATCTTGAATGTCTGACGAGGCATATTTTGACTGTAATGTTAACAAACAAAATTGTCAAATATGGAGTAATTATAACCCACAGAAACTCTATGAGATCCAATTGCAACCACTTTACATCACAGTGTGGTGTGCAGTTTTATCAAGGTTCTTTGTCGGGCCTTACTTTTTCGAAGAAAACGGTCTTATTGTTACGGTCAATGGAGACCGTTACTTAAAGATATTGAAAGAGAAAATCCCTTTCAACTGTGTTGTTTCAACAAGATGGGGAAACTTCTCATATAGCTACGCCTGGTATGACACAATTGTGACGAAAAATTCCCTAATAGTCTGAATTCAACAAACTTCACATTCCGTTGGTCCCTAGGTCTCCTGACCATAATGCACCTGATTTGTTTTGTGGGGTTATTGCAAAAAGGAAGTTTACAAAAGAAAACCAACAAATTTGAATGATTTAAAGCAATCCATTCGAACGATAATTGAGGCTATTCCCGCCGCAACCCTCCAGGCAGTAATGAGTAAGTTTTTGATAAGATAGCGCACATGTGTCACCGAAGGTGGAGGCGATTTATTATTTTAATAAAAAAGTATTATTTTTTCCAAAAAATAATAAAAAATAAATTACATAAGCTTTACAAACAGTTTTTTACGTTTCTTAATTTAGCAAAATTCATCAGCCACCCTGTATATGTATTACTTTAATTTACGCACTTATCTTATACTTGATCTGTCTGACCATCCAAACTATCTACCAACAAAGTAGTATCGCCAGCATATCTAATGTTGTTCCTTTAATATACAGAGAGAGAACAGTATTAGTTGTGGGTACCGCAATTGTTGCTAATCGCATAGTTTAGTTGTAATAGTAGAACTTTACGGTTATATCTATAGAATTTCTTTTCGGAATAAAATAAATATGATAAATAATAAACTATGATTCTTGCAATAGAAATTTTATAATCACAAATGAATAATATATATCTATATTCATTTTCACGCAGGATTGTGTCCAACACCTTTTCATAATCGATTAAATACATAAAAAAGTCTTTTGAGACAGCGCGACAGATTTGACTTAAAACATATGTGCAGGACATCGCTTTGCGGTTAGGCATTTCTTTTCTGAAGCCAAATTTATACACACCAATTGCAGCTTCCTCTTTTTTTATTTATAAATTCTATTGGATTTTTTTAAAAAATTTTTTGAGAATCTATGGAACTCATGAGACTTTTATCTTTTTCGTTTTTTTTCTGGTAAAGCGATATTTCGTTAGGGTCTGGTGACTTATTTGTTCTATGATTTTCTGATAGCTGATTTACTGCATTCCAACTTTGAATGATCTTTAAAAAGACAAACAAACGCATGTTTAATTAACTATATGTGTATATCTTTTGCAAATTCTCTTAAAACTTGCGACTAAGTGCTCAGAGTACACAGTATCGATTGTGAGTACAACAATTGTTTAGTTGCGATAGTACAACTTAACGGTTATATCTATAGTATATCGCTTAGGAATATAATTATGTAGTCAGCACTAAGAAATCATGATCCTTGCAATATAAATTTCATAGATACAAAGGAAAGGACTGAACCATACGATTAACAATGAATTTTATTGTCTTTTTTCTGTTGTGATAACTTTATTGTATGTATAGGGTGATCCATCGTGATGCTTGATTTATAATGTAAAAAAAAATAATTTAATTTTAAATAGAACTTACGACTTTTGTTATCAATAAAAGAACAATTTATGGCAATTAGTATTTGAAAATGATATCATGTTAATGTTGGCCACAACTCATTCAAGAATATTAACTAGAATCTAACGAATTCTACGAATAATATTGTCTTCCAAAGCGTCAAAACTGGCTAATTCCTAAAGAGCTCGGATCATACATATCCAAAGAGAAAATTGTCCAAAGGCGTGTTGTCAAATTACCGCAACAAAACTTGAAATTAAGTGCCCACTGAAATGATTTCTCAACAAGTTCAATGTCACGCGCTGTATGGTTTATAACGCCGTCTTGTTTTAACCAGAGCTCAATGAAAACATTCGGGTAAATATCAGGAAGCACATAGTCTGTTAACATTGTGCGACAACGGTTACCATTGACGGTAACATTTTAATTTGCCTCATTTTAGAAGAAAAAATGAATCAATGATTCTACCAACCCAAAAACCACACCATATTGTTGTTTTTAATAATGATAACTCTTGGTGGCACTCTTCAGGTTTCAGGTTCAGGTTTTGTTTATAAACGTATTTATTGAGCTAGAAATGCGCATTATCACTAAACAAAATGATTACGTTAAAACGAATCTGACACATAGATTGCTTGTTTGGAGACGCTGTTGCGGTGTGAGTCTTTTCATGATAACTTGCCGTACGATATTGAACAAATATGACAAAGCAGTTGTGATATGCGTGACCTGTCAAAAAAAAGTTTATTGAAAATCAAACCTCACAATGAGCCACCCGATAATTTAAGCTTTATAATTTAATTGTGAATGGTTCGACTTTAATTCGGACTAGACTCATTAATGTTTCTCGAAATATAACATGCCATTTATACTGAATACAATGGTATGTAAAATGTTAAAATAGCTCAGTTCGTTTTATTTATTTCGAATAAGCTTTCTTTATAGTTCCAACAGTTTTAATACGATTTTAACTGTTTAAGCTGTATTTAATGAAGGAACGTAATTTTTACCATTCGAAAGACATCATATAAACTTGCAAACATATTGATATCTCGTCACAAAGCAATCTAATTCGATTTGGTATTAAGAGTGTTTTTCTTTTTTAATTTTTGAATCAAATTGAGAGAACCCAATGTTAATCATATTTTTAATAAATATGACTGTCAACTCTTCCATCCGGATGGAAGTGTGCGAAAGTTTTTCCTGTGCGTAAAATAATAAGAAAATACAGATCAATCTCCTTTCTTCCTCACTCCTCTAAGGTTTTCGAAAGCCTCCTACATAAACAAATTTCCAAGTAAATCTTTATGATAATAAAGAAACTAACAAAAGTGTATAACTTTTTAGAAACTGCAAAAAATTAGTTGCATCATATCTAACTGATAGATTGCAGATAGCTGCCACCAATGATACTTTTTCTAGGCCTTTAATAATAATTGAGAGCTATTTCTCTGGCACCTATACTTGATCCACTTTTGTACTCGTTATATGCTAATGATTTACCAGCTCGAATTGTATGTTTAATAAAAAAAAAAACTTAACCATAATCCGTACAGGCTTTCCCACAGGTCTCTGCAAGTCCGGATAAATCAAAGTGTCTTATAATCGGTGACTGAAATAAGTGACGAAATAAATTTCAATAATAATGGTACTCGAATAGTAGTGTACATGGCTAAGAACTGAGGTGTAGTTTTTAATCGTACCCTTACTTGGTCAGACCATTATCAAGTATGTGACAGAGCATATGCTATGCTTAGAAGCCGTTGGTGAAGTCGGCACTTTACTCCACTGATAATGACAAGTATGCTGGCCAAGTAGTACTTAATATCAATGCTTTTGTTCATACAAAATCTTTTTTGCTTACCATGCCTCTGATAAACGTTAGCCTATTACAACATTTAATAACATCACACGTTATTTGTTTTGGCTTACAGAGATTTGATCACTTGTGTTGGATACACCTTGATGACTACCTGAAGATTAAAAGTTAAATATTTGAGCATAAAATTATAACTACGTAGACTTATTACATTTACTTCGTCATGAATAGTATCAGCACTTTTAGATTGCAAAAAAGTGCTTGTTATAATCAATGTTACATGTCTGAAACTCACCTCTGGGACCATCTAACCTGTATGTAATATACAACTCAACAACAACGGGGCAGGGCTGTCATATATGGCGATTTTCCGCCAAACATGGCGATTTTTTACTTGTCATGGCGACAAAATTTTTGATTTGGCGACATGGCGATGTTTTTGGCGATTAAAAATCAGCATGGCGAAATATTTGGCTTTTTTAATATTTAATACAATTTTTTCGAAAAAAATTTTAAAGCCTTCATTTTTAAATAATTTTGAAAATGCGGACAGCTTTTTGCTCATGTTAAATTCGGTCATTGATAACCCTAAGTCTTTCCTACCGTTAAATGCAATAGATTACGGCTCTGAATTTGAGACTGAAATAAGAAATGTAGATTTTAGACCAGACCAAATAAACATTTTAAAAGATAATTGTTTCACATATTTAAAAAATCTTTTGAAAGAAATGTTGAGCCGTTTACCTGAAAATATGAAGCTTTTTAAAGTTTTCAAAGAGTTTTCAATAACAAAATGTGGTAATCCGCTGACCCAAGCAAACTTTTCTGTTATTCATGATACGTTGAGACCCTTTATGAGCACAAAAGTTTCAGCAGGTGAATATGAGCTTCAATGGGCAAAACTGTGCTATATTAATTGGAAAGACTACTTTAAGGATGAAATACCTACAAATTTAATTGATTTTTGGCCTAACGTTTATAATTACAAAGACGCTGCGGGTACGTTTCATTTTAAAGAAATATCTTTGGCCGTTCTCAATATGTTGGTTATTCCGACTAGCAACGCTTGCGTAGAAAGAGTATTTTCGATAATGAATTATACCAAAACCCGTTTAAGAAACAAAGTGCAATATGAACTCCTTGATGCCTTAATAAGAATAATTAATTATATGAATTTAAATAAGATTTGTTGCAATACGTTTGAGCCAACAGAAAACATGTTGCAGAAATTTAATGCCAATGAAATGTATAATATACAAAACAGCACAGATCACACTGACGAGACTGAAGTTTATAACCTTTTAGAAATATGTTTTTAGCTATGTAATTGTATAAAGAAAGCTTTTTAAAATAAATATAAGTTTTTATATTTAATCTTTGTATACAAAATGTTACCTGAAATATATTAATTTAGTTTTTGTTTGTTATTTTGTTTTTGTTAAATGAATTATACATACCAATAAAACAAATATTTTACCAACAACTTAAAAAAAATAATTTAGGCGACTTTTGGTGATTTATTTTCTTGTAAAAAACTAAAAAATATTTTTTTTGGCGAATTATGGCGATTTTTGATCATCGATTTGGCGATGGAGGTTAAAAAAAATCTGACAACCCTGCAACGGGGTCCCACTTTCTAAGTTCCTTTTTTAATTAATAAGCGCTAGTTTCATTTCTACTAGAAAAAAAGGTAAATCATGCCCTCTCCTTACACACTGCTGAAAAAGGTAGCAGCAAGTAAGGAAGAATTAAAAAAAATTACTATTAAAAATAAATAAGACAACTTTTTTCCACTGTTGAAATAATAAGCGATACAAAAAACATACTTGTAGTGCTTTCGTCTGCAAACAATTAAAGCATTTGCACTGCTTACAAAATTCGTAAAAATTTGTTGTTGTTAATTTTTTTTTTTTATTTTCTAAAATTTTTTTTGTTTAAGTATTAATTATAATTAATAATTATTGAAAGTAAAACTTGTCTTTCCGCAGTTGATCTTGGAAAGATCCACACCTTTGTAAACAGGACAGGATGACTGAGGAACCACGACCAGAGGACATAGACGAACGGGCGTTGGTGCCTACGGTATCACAACGGGACCCTCGGAGGACCCAAGTGAGCTTTGCCTTCGGGCGGCTGCCGGATCTAACTTAACCTAAGTATTAATTATACATTCTTAATAACTTATGGGATTCTCATGCTGTAATTAATTCAATATTGTTTTCGTTGCATTGGAAGGTAAGTAATAATTAATGAGATTTGCAACAATTCATGTTGTCATGTTGTTGTACCGCAAATTTTTTCTCTATGTATGATTCAAGAAAAATTTCACATTTAGATTATTGGCTCATGAGCAATCTCCAAATAATACGATAAGAAAATAATTTCGTTATCAAAATAAAGAGTAAAAACATACTTTTTGACTGATACATCGTTTTCGCTGTATCAGTTAAGCAAAAAATTTGCCAAATGTGCGCGGGTCTATAAACTCAAAATTACTAAGATTTGCAAGAACAAAAATATATTTATTTACTTACTTAACATTAGCAAAGCTTGTGTGTGTGATTTTTTACAGTTATTAGATCTTAAATCTTATAAAATAGTTTGTAGTTTCCTTTAGAATTTATACAACATTAATTTTTGGCATATTAAACAACATTCATCCTTAAAAAAATCCTGTGTATGCTAAACAAGAAATGTTCCAAGTCTTCGATTGTCTTACATAGCCATGTGCGGTATAAATGTAAATATTAGAGAGCTTTATAAAGATTTTTCCATTGAATACAAAATATATTTAAACCAAAAACACTAAAAAATTCTAAAACATATCCCTTTAAAGAATGTTTTGAATTCTCTAAGCAGCACTGACTTTATTCACCTACCGCATGTCAGACGTGGAAATGCTAAAAATTTTTGGATACAAAACTAATTAACAACATTGATGGCTGTGCCGAATTTTTGAAACCCACCACCTATTTTGTGTACTTTTATAGCACAAAATTTATTATTTTGTTATTAACGGTAATCGCTATGGAATGATTTCTTTAAACTGAAATATGTATCAGTTTCTTTGTATGTTTTCGATATGCTAGTAAAATGTTTTCGTAAATTTAGTCTTTTAATGAAAGTGGGCATGTGACTATACTTTCTGCTAATAAATAAAACTGAGATTTTTCAATATAGTCGTTTATTCTTCTAAAATCTTTATTACTAGAGAAATTATATGACTTTAAGATAAACCGTTATATGCGAGGTAGGCGTTAAAGTGGGCGTATCACCTAAATTTTCCGGCATAACAATGACATTGACTAAAAGGATATTTGCAGCAAATTTTATCATCATACCTCTAAAATTGTCGGTTTATGAGCTTTTAAATTTCATTATAGTATATAACGTGAAAAGTGGGCGTTGAAGTAGGCGTGTCGAATTATTTTTGCTTATGAGTACAACTTAAATATTTCAATACAGTCCTTTATTATTCCAAAATCTTTATTCATAGAGAAATTATATGAATTTGAGATAAAACGATATATGGGAGGTGGACGTAAAAGTGGGCGTGTCACATTTTTATTTCGTTGAAACAAAACCTTTGACCAAAAAACAGTGTTAGCAAAATTTCAGAATCGTACATTTAATTTTGTCAGTTTTATTACGTTTTAAATTTCAAATATAAACTGTGCGGTATAAATTTTTGTACATTATAATCTATAACTTCTGGCCTAATGCATAGATTTAAGCAATTTTCAGAGAAAAATATTGTTTTTTCTCAGGAAATAAATATTATATATAGTTTCATGACTCTACTTTAATGGGTTTGGACACAATTCTATTTTATTCGGTGTTGGAAGGACACGGTTTTTTCGACCTACTCTTGTATTACGAGCTATAACTCTCTTCCTAATATTCCGATTTAGCCCATTTTCAATACCAAACAAACCTTGTCTATATGAAAGATTCTGCTAGCTTTTTCGGT
This sequence comes from Phyto melanocephala, assembly GCA_941918925.1. NCBI lineage: Eukaryota > Metazoa > Arthropoda > Insecta > Diptera > Rhinophoridae > Phyto > Phyto melanocephala. Next base: position 54,229,525 of record OW799233.1, read on the forward strand.
CCGACCTTTAACGTGCTTACAACACGACGGAAAGACGGACGGACATAGTTAGATCGTCATAAAATAAAACCCTGAATCAGAATATATATACTTTATGGGGTCTAAAATGGATATTTCAATGTGTTACAAGCGGCATGACAAAATGAATACCCCCACAATTTTTTTGGTAGCGTGTATAAAAAAGCTGTAAAACATCAGCAATAAATTTGTGCTAAATTTTAGAATGCATTTCCTAAACCAGCTACGGTTTCATCATCATGTAAATATCTTTAACATATTGAACTTAACCTTAACTTTCTTACAACAACTAAAATTAAAAAAAAAATTTTCAAATTATTCTTCCGTTATCACAATGAATTTCTCAATAAAAAAATTGCAATTTTAATGAACTTTTAATATTAGTGTAAAACAAAAAGGTCAACAAAAAAACTAATTTTAAAGATGAATTAAGTTTTAGAAACTTGAATTAATTCTGATATTTGTAGTCTATCTTACAACGAGCTTTTAAAATGCAAATTTGCTCTATTAACAACCATTGATACTGAAAAGATTTTCTCTAATTATAAAGCGCTTTTGACCGTTAAACGAATAAAATAAACATTTTAAATAATTAAGCACATACATATGTAGGTATGACTGGTTGTTGTAAGAATTTTTATCAATACATCTAAAACTTGTATTACAAATTTAAAAGGTTTAAAAAATTGACTTTTCCCAATCACTTTAAAAGGGTTTTGTGTTTTATTCTAGTGATAATTGGTGAATTCACAAGGTATCCTAAGTGTCGTATTGTCATGATGTTATGATTTATCGAAATATTCAAAATGTTGCAATAATTTAACAAAAAACAGTACAAAACTTTTCTTTTTTCTTTTAAATTATAGGAAATTAAGACAATACGATATTTACAACTTCTAGCGATAGTGAATACACTAAATAAATATAATGTTGACTTTTTTAATTAATTGCCCTCAGGTTTTTGTTTCTCTTTTTTGTGAAGCAAAAGTATAAGTTACTCTTAGATTAGATTAAATTTATCTAATCTATTGTGTTCCATTCTTAAATGACAAAGTTCACCCTTTCCATTAAAACCAGCAATTTTAAAAAATAATTAGAACTTACAAATATTAAATGTCAAATGGCACATCCTATACCCAATTCATTGCTGCTGTAGGAATATGTTAAATAATTTTATTGTTTATTTAACTTATTTTAGGTTGAAAAAGAGGGCCACTAAAAGTCCAAACCCACGACATGTATACACATGCCAAATTAACATGTTGTTCGCCTTATATGGAAACGAAATTCTTCTAATAAAACCATAATCCTATTTTAATCACAATGTCGACTAGGTCAAGATCCCAGTCCCCGCAATAAAATTCTTTATTGATTTCCAATTTGAAATTCTTAGGTATTTGGAATAGTGTCCACTTTAAAGGCTCGTCCCCATCGTCGTATGCTATCTTTGTCGTTTGCTATGACAATCTAATGCGAGCTAGATGTGACGGTATCACAACGGGACCCTCGGAGGACCCAAGTGAGCTATGCCTTCGGGCGGCTGCCGGATCTAACCTAACCTAACCTAGATGTGCTCTTATCTCCATGTGACCAGTTATTATACTAGTTAACTCCATAAGTGTTGGTCTACTCAGTTGCAGAATATCCTTTGATTTCTCAAGATTTGGATCACCCCATAGTATATATTCGTCACTTCACCGACATCAGTATTTTATAATTTTTTGATTCGCTGGAAGGGTTTAGCATTTTCAAAGATTATAAAATATAGGAATCAAGTTCACGTTATTAGTTTCCTTTACTAATCTAATGCCTTCCGAAATTGCCATAACCTCAGCCTGGAAAACATTATTGTTGTCTCGTAGACGAAAGTTATTTACTTCTATTTCGGCTCATGTCATATAAACCTACTCCAGTTTGGTCACCATCCGCATTAAGATTGACACGTTAAGTATTTCTTACCATAATTAGTTCATTCCACTCTCCCTCTTTCGGTATTATGTTGATGCTTATCCGACTCATGTCTCACTGAGATTTTGTAGCATGTTATCTCTATGATATTTCCAATCGCCAAGTTATCATAACCCGTTATCATTTCTAAAAAAATAAAAAAAACTCACATCACAAATGTAAGTGTGCTCCTTTTATAATTCGGACCTCTCTAAGCTAAACGCATTTTAATTGTGAAAAAGTGAAAATTTGTGAATATAAATTTGATTTAATTGCTCTTATATTGGAAATATTTCTAAATTTTAATTGTGACCCTAATGGAAAATAATTTTAACTAGATTTAAAGGATGTTATTGTTAAACTTTATAAAGAGCAGAAAAGCAAAAATTAAATTACAAAACTTATCACTAAAAGTAGTTCCACAGTGTACTTTGCGCGTCCAAGCACCTTCAATGACAGAGAGAAACAAATTAACACTAGAAACAAGTAAATACTGGAAAAACCTAAAATCTGTAACAAACCATTCGTCAAGTGTTGTATACTTTCGGTTACCACGGCCGAAAAATCCGCAAAACGACATTTGTAACCATCACTAATAGAAGAAAACAGTTAGAATTCGTTGAGAAATACGAAAAGATGGACGAACATTTCTGGAAATCAGTTATTTTTTCAAACGAAAGTAAATCTAATATTTTTGGCTCAGATGGATATAAAAGAGTGTGGAAAAAAGAAAACACTGAGCCCGATCCAAAAAATATGGCTGCCACAGTAAAATATTGTGCAGAATCGCTTATGGTATAGAGGTATACAGAAGCATCTGTTGCATGGAATCTGGTTATTATCGAAGGATTAACAGACAATTAAAACTTAATTAATGAATTAATAACTTACATCAAAGTGCAGCTAAATTGGGACTAACAGGATCACTTGTATTCCACCAGAACAATGATCTACAGCCCATGTTACAGAGTGGTTTTTGTATAAAACACCAAAACAATTTTAAACTTCGCCCTGCTCATGTTCAAATGTCCTTAATCCAATAGAGCATCTGTTGGATTATCTCGAAAAAAAAAATCAGAAGTCAAAACATTACAAGCAAAGATTAACTTGAAACTGTAATAATTGAGGAATGGAATAAAATGTCACCTTTGGCTACATTATGCTAACTTATCGAATCAATGCCAATAAGATTGAAATCAAACAATAATGCCAAGGGCTATTCAACAAAATATTAAATATCCGCCTGACTTCATAAATTCCATCATAGTGTCGAGATTTGTGTACTGCATACTTACCTTTGTGACCTGAATTACAACCATTTTGTTAAAAATATTGTTATTAACCAGTAATGAATTAGAAACGTTTTTGTTCCTTATTGTTTTTATTAAGCTTTTATATCAAATAAGTAATTAAATATAAATTTTATTCCAAATCGTAAGCCATTTTTTCAATAACTTGAATTTTATACATCGCTGCATACTTACTTTAGTGATACACTGTATGATGGCTGCCACTAAAAAATGGCGTACGTTATACCAAATATAGCATTTTAAAATATGTACACCCTAAAACTCCCAACATCGAATACGAAGTTTCTAGGATTTCGGCGAATCGTGTCCCGCAGTCATGTAAGGTTGGGCATATTTTCATATCTTCTCTTTCGAAGCTAACATTTTGAACGATATTGTATCATAAATAACGGCATCTATTGTGTTTTCTTTTAAAATAAAAATCTTGTTTATATCTAATCCATAATTAATTTAAAAAATTAATATACATACATAATTATGTACGTCACACTTAATGAAAACCCCGTTACATTCTTACTAAATTTTGAGTGTTACATTCAGTGTTTGTTTGTGGATTGCTTCATTTTTTTTGGGTTTTTTGTTGTTGTATTATTCATTTTATTTTGTTTAACAGTTTGTGAGTTCGTGAATCTAGTCACGTAGGCATAGAAATTCTGAAAGCATAGCAAAATTTCGTTGTTTGCAAATGTTATTCACAATTTTTTCAAAACTATTGCAGATTGTAGTTCGCCTACGATGACTACTACCGACGACTACTGACTGACAGATCTGTTCGAAATCGGTAGACGCTCACACTATAAAATTTCCAGTCTAACATACTTACTAACACATTTATAATTCATATGTACATCTCATATGCTTAAGGCATTCGAATCGATAATTTTATAGCAAAATGTAAAAGTGGGTACGAAATTTCCATTCGGCTTATTGTATAAAATAATTATTTACTGAAGAAGTACTTGGATATTAAAAAAAGAAAAACAAATTAAACTTAAATACACACTCGTACATACATACATACACACATACACACATACATATTGTAGTAAAATTATTATTGTTTATATCATTTGTGCTATTTAATTTAACTACTTGTTCAGCACATTCGCTAATTTATATTTTGATTTATGTACAAATGGTTTATGATGTTGTTAATTATTTAATATTTAAATATTTCGGAGTACACATTTAACCAAATAAAGCATTTTATGGAGACAGCTATGAGAGGACATTTCAATCAAATCGTATAAGTTTTTTTGTAATTGTTTAATTATAAATTAGTTTAAAACTTTTTTACATTGATAATATTAAAGGAGATCTATGCAAGATTACGTACTCCAGCAGCATTACCCACACGCTAGTGCTATTTACATTCCAACTAAAGACCTATTAGGGATGGAATTTTTAACCTTTGAAATTGTGCAGACGGGAATATTTGCCTTGATTTTGATTGTATAAATTTAGACTCACTAAAATGTGTATCTATCATAGGAGCATCAATACAAAATTTACGACACTCGCTTATAAATGTGTTGGTTGGGTTTCGTTTTGTTGCAAAAATATTTTACGGTATACAAATGTTTAGCAATTTATTGACTTTTAACAAAATATATTGAGTTTTGGCTGTACAAGTTAAACTTATTATCAGTGTTGCCACGACCAAAAAAAATTTACAATCAAAATTACTTCAAAAAGTAACCAAATAAAAAAAAAGTAACCAAAATTAAAATATATTTGATTTATTTTAAATTTGTTTTACATTTTAATATAAAAAAATATTTGTACTTTACGAATGAATTATGAACTAAAAATGAACCAAAAATTCAAGTCTTACGTATCAAGTAACATAAAAAAACTTAATGGTAATTTTATTACAAATAACGATAAATAAATAAAAAGGTTTTATTTAAAATAAAATTTTTATTTATTTTAAATTTTAATACAATATAAAAATATTTGTACTTGTACTTGTTTTTTAAAACAGTTATGTATTTTTTCGTACTCCAGAGCTGATAATTTGCTTAAAGAAATAGGGTTTCAAGTGCTAACAATGTTGTCTAAACATTGTCACTTAAATGAGAACATTGCAATGTTAAACGTACATATAAGAACATGATTTATAAATAAAACATATTAAATACTACTGAATTTTGGGCTTTAAAAAAGTAACCAAAAAGGAAAAAAATACACATCTACACATTGGCGAAAAAAATAACCAATTTTGGTTATAAATAACCAAAAACGGCAACGCTGCTTATTATATACTATTGTTCTTATTATTATGCACATTGTGATCAAATTCAATTTGATATACACTCAACTCATTCTGTTGTATTACTGCAGTCTCAGCTGCGCTTGTTAAATATTTATACATGTTGCGATCTACAGTGTACTACAAACTTCTATACAAATAGTAATAGTAAATTTCAGAACCGAAAATACATTAATTACTAAAGTCACTCTGTTAAAAGAAAACGATTAAACCTTATGGGCACGTGGGGTTCTTATCTGCATCAAGAAACATAATGCTGATTGTTTTTTCAAATGTATATTAGACTAAGTCTGAAACAATAATAAAAATTAGGAATCTACCTTTTATGGAGGGTGTGCGAGTGAGTCGCACTTATCTTGCGTTCATTAAATTCATCTTACAAAGAGAAGCACAGAGTCCCAAAGTTATTTAAAACCTTTGACAATATAAAAATAGTAGACCGGAATTGACACGAGTGTATGGAATATATAAACATTTTCATATTTTATTCGAACTTTATATATTAAATGTACTGTAAATCATTTTTATTTTGTCTCAAGTTCAAGTTTTTCTTGATTCTTCAGTGATTACAATTTAATTTAATTTAGAAAATGTTTTAGAAAATTGCATAGCAGAATAAATGATCTTTAAACAAAATAAAAATTATTACAGCACATTTGTAGATATAATTTCCAAATATCCAAAATATATTTATATGTCTGTAAATGCCATTTAGGAATTTTAAAAATATTTGAGATTATATACTCAAATATCAAAGAAAATATATTTTCTTTGTTTTATAAATACAAGGTGGCGCAAAAGAAATCCTCCTATCAGAAAATGCTACAAATTTTGCAATTGGCCCCTAATGTCAGTTCTGTTTTGACATTTGTGTAGTAAACACATGCAAAATACACGTTAATAAACAATGTTACGCTACACTGCTCCAGAACGCGGAATATTGGTGACTATTTATTTGACCAATAATCGGTCGGTGACTTTGGCACAACGTGAATTTCGTCGCAGATTTCCTAGCCGTCCAACGCCTACTGGTGAAACACTGCGACGTTTAACCGCTCGCCTCGAAGAGACTGGCACAACACGAGATGCTGCCAGGAATGGCAGACCCCGGAGTAGCCGTTCTGCAGAGAATATTGCTGCTGTAGCCGAGGATGTCATGGAAGCGCCGTCGACATTGAACAGACGACGTGCCACGCAAATGGCTATCAGTCTTTACAGCGAATTTTGGTACAAGATTTGAAGATGTTTCCGTACAAAGTCCAGACGGTGCATCAGCTGTTAGCTGCTGACCGCCAATCGCGTCTAACATACGCTCAAGCCATCCTGAATCACCACCAAGAGGAAGATGATTTTTCATCAAAAATAATCATGAGTGATGAGGCCCATTTCCATCTTAGCGGGTAAGTAAATAAGCAAAATTTACGCTTCTGGGGCACTGAAAATCCGCGTGTAACCCACGAAGAGCCATTACACCCGCTCAAAGTTACTGTATGGTGTGCTGTTTTCGCTGGAGGAGTCATCGGACCTTTTTTTCCGTCAATAATGTGAGGACCTATCGCCGGAAGTTTTGGCCAAAGTGATGGAAAATGCCATAAAAAGGGCTCAAATGACAATCAACATGAGCCATTTACATGACATCATATTCTCGACTTGATGTAAAAAAAATTAAAAGACCAAATAAAAATACTCCACAAGAAGAATCAAAGTTTTTCATTTTTTTTTTAATTACAGCCAAAAAACATCGGAAGGTTATTTTGCGCCACCTTGTATTACACCCTGTTTTTCATCGTTTTTAAATCAAACCTAGTCCTAGTAATTATAAATACAAGAGTAATTATAAATACAAGAGAAAAAGAACAAGCGAAATATGTTGAGCCATTGTCAAGTGATCTTCTTAATGCAGTTGTATTTTATATAATGAAGAAAATGTATTTTATTTGAATGAAAGATGCCATGAGCATAACCTTTAGTTCTTTGTATACGAATATTTTCTAGTAATAGTGAATACAACAAAAATAACCCGCTCTAAATAAATCCGAAAAATGCATAGCAAATTATTGTATTGCAATACGATGCCTACTTTTTAAAATGTTGTTCAATATAATCGTTCTCCTAGTTATCCATCAGGCAGTTTTTTTCACCCTTAAACCTGATCCTGGTGCGAATAAAACCGAAAAAGAATTAGCAAAATCGGTTAGCCGTATTAAAGTTTTATATTTTTTAGGGAAATATGGCTTTTAGCGGAGATAGGCATTAAAATAAAAATATTGAGTCCTTTTCTTTTGATTAGTTCCATTTTAAGTATTGAAACATATAAATATATTGAAATTATATAATATCAAAAATAGTACCTTTATGTAAAGTGGGCGTTAATTCTCTGGCATTAAAATAAAATTAGCTAACAAAACACATGCACAAAGTTACTACATCGTATACCCCTTTCTTTGGTGTCATGAGATTTTATATTTCAGATTTCAGCAATGAAAGCTCTGTGCGGTGTAAATTTCTATAAGTTTTGATCTATTACTTTTTTACGCAATTAACAGATAGAAAGAGTTTTCGGAAATATATAGTTCCAACAAAAAACAAGTAAGAGTGCTATATTCGGCCGTGCCGTATCTTACCCTCATACCTAAACAAGAGCGCTGAGCGCCAAGCGTTGGAGTTTCACATGTGTTTTGTTTTTGTTGCAATAACAAAATACATGCAAAATTGCAACGATTGACACGCTCAACGCCTTTGTTTAGGTATGAGGGTTATATACCCTTTACAACGTGTAGTCATGCAATAACATATTCATATTTATCTCATTAATATGAAATATTAAAAGTTCAACACACACACACGGACAGACGAACAAACGGATAGGGCTCAATCAACTATTCTATTTATAAACTTTCGGAAAATATATACTTTATGGGGTCGGAAATCAAAATTGTAGAAATTTCACATGGAATGACAAACCCATATACACCCTTTTTTACTTTTGTGTGAAGGGTATAAAAAAAGAAGTGTACACTTTGATGTCACCACTAACTGCGGAAACGGTTCGACCCATTTCAACCAAAATTTTAGGGTACGTTGGGGATGATCTGTAGATGGTTTATGTGACGTTTGCATGAAGTGGTATTTAATATTTTTCTATATATTCCCATAAAAATATCAACAAAATGCTCTCCATTTTCCATATTCTGATTTTTTATTGTCCCATAAATGGTAACCAATCCATGTATCGTAATGTCTTATGTGTGCAATGACATTCGGTCTTTCTAATTGGAATGTTGAACTGAACATTTTCAGTCGTTGTTTCGATCGTCGTTTATATTGTTTCGATTTTTAACTTTCTATAGACCTGCATTAAATCATATGTTATTGATGTTTCTTTTAGAAAGGTACTTTTATGCAAATCGTTACATTTCTGACATTCGGTGGAAATTTTGTTTTACAGGTGACAAAACAAAGATTCCTCTTCAACCACCTTGTAGGCAAAACAACGTTTGCCAGGTCAGCTAGTATTTGTTTGAAATAAATTGGTTGTTGTTTACACATTTTTTAATTTTTCAATATTTTGTATTTTTAGCGCAAATGAAAGTCAGATTAAAAATATTAGATTTCCAGATACCTGAATATGTGCATGTACATATGTGGAACAATTAAAAGTCACAGTCTCTGCTAACTGAAGCAAATGTACAACAAATAATGCATCTTTGTACAGGTGTCTAGAAAACAAATTAGATACTGGTGCAATAATTTACTGTCAATTCTAGCTCTCACCTGCTCTGTGACGACTAATCAACGGAATTGTGACGTTGCTTCTGTTATTTTTATAATGTTTTACAATTTTTTTTATTGCACATTAATTAATTTAATTGTCTATCGCAAACAAATCGTTTACAACATGCTCTTAAAAATTTCCGATAAAGTTTTATTGCAATTTGAAAGGGTTTCTACAGATATTTATTTGTAAGCACTACTAAATATTTTGGTTACTTTGAGAACGTTTTAATATTATAAAAGTAAGAGTGCTATATTCGGCCGTGCCGAATCTTATATATCCTTCATAACGTGTAGTTATGCAATAGAAATTGTTTGCAACACTATTCATCTCATATGAAATAAAAAACATACATATGTATATAAAAACATCCCATTGCAATATTATAAATTGAGTTTACGTATGTATGTTTCCAAAAAATAAAAATAAAAAATTACAAAAACAACAATAAAAAATTAACAAAAGAAAAAATACAAAAAAAATATTAAAAATATATGTTGTAATTGTGAAAAAAACGAGGTGGTCGTGGTTTTTTGCTCATATCTCAGAAAGTTTCGGGGCGATTGTGCTGAATTCCAATAGCGAATCATTCCCGGATATTTCCAAAAGATTGATGCCATACACAGATCTAAGGAACATATAGTTGCTTGTAAAAATTGATTTCAACCAACACACGGACAGACAATAAACGATAAATGGTCAGGGCTCAATCGACTCCTCTATTCATAAGCTTTCAGAAAATATATACTTTATGTGGTCGGAAATGAAATTTGTAGAAATTACAAACGGAATGACAGAGCTATATATACCCTTATGCACCACAGGTGAAGGGTATAAAAATAACGGTTATAGCCAGAACCAGTTCCCATTATTAAAGAAACATCCGTAGGACAATACTGTTGCCTTTTAGAGCAATTTTAATACCTTTTTTCTGAAATCAAACCAAAATTTTCGGAAAGCTTTATGAAAGAGCAGGAAGATTTTAAGACAAGCAGTCGCATTTTCCAGTCATTAAGGACCGTTGGTGAAAGATATTATTCTTCTGACTCACTAAAACATCGTATATTTGAAGAAATTGTAGGGATAAACTCACTACTAAAATACATACGCTTAATATTATAGACAAATAAAAAAAATTCATTAAAAGGTAAGTCAAATCAAATGAAAAAAAAAATGATTTGTTTTTGTATTTTGAAAATTGTACTTAATATACCACTCCGTCCGATTTATAAATATTATGTGATCTGTTTGTGTTTTTTTACGTGAAGTCATGGCATCTACCTGGTTGACAATGGACTGCTTTAGTTACTTTTTATGCCGCTTTTTATGACTTAAAAAATTATATATGTGACAGCGCATAGAGAAAGGAACCTAACGGTAAAAACAGGTTTTGTTCAGGAGAGCCATTTTAAAGATTAAATGAATTGTTCAAAAGGAAAAAAATAATTTTTTTGTAGTTTCGTAAAATCAAGTTATTTTGTTAATTTAGAAGGGGAATATATGAAAATAAATAAATTTTACCGTTAGGTCCCTTTCTATTTGCGCTTAGAATCGTCGACTTCACTTTTATAAAACGCGCATATCTCTGGGAGGGAACACTTTTGGGGCATGGGATTGGTCTCATTCGATGCTCAGATGTTGTCCACATCAAAAAAAAAAAACAAAGTGAAAATTGTTTTTTTTTTACCCTTAAGTCCCTTTCTCTATGCGCTGTCACATATTAAAATGTCTCAATTACAAAATAGACAATTGATGCAGTTTGAAAATGATCAATTGATAACATTTGATATCAATACATGATACATATTTTAAATCGTGTTTATGTAGCGCTTCTATAAAACGTTAGATTCCATAAAAAAAGAAAGATATAAAGAAAAGCAACTGTAACTTCGAAGTATGCTGTCAAAGTCTCAAATCGTGGTATAATGTTTTGGTAGGTTTGCGATACAGCATGTTCTTATCCTCTTAATGGACAAATTTACTTTAAAGAGACGTGCATCAAAGCTAATGTGTAAGAATGTACAATAATTCTGGGCGGGACGTTATTACAGATATTGCTTTTACTTTTGAAAAAACATTTTGATTTACGATTAACAGTGTAGTTTTGGTACGGCTACTTCTTATATCTTTCAGAAATTTCATATTATATTTGAGAAGTTTTCCCATTTCCTTATAAATATGAATATAGATTTAGCCAAGGCATATTTATTCATCGCGTAATCGCAAATCAAAGATATTTTTCATATATAAAGTTTGACAATTTATTTAAATCAGTAAAAATAAAATATTCTGCTTTACTATGGAGTTTGATAGTTAAAGTTTAAAATAAGTTTAGAAGAAAATAGTCAGATGACGAATCAAGACTACCTGATGAACGAACTTACCTTGGCTATAGTTTACAATCAATTTGTTCCCTAGAAACCCTATGAAATTTAAAATACCAAAACAAATTGTTGTCTTTTTACAGAACGAAATGATATATATATTTACATATATGTATGTATGTCTGTATAGCTGCGGTCAAAATAATACCACCAACTTAAAACTTTTAGCAAATCCCTTTACCCCTTGAAAAATATTGGTTTTATCACCCAAAACGCAATAAAAAGTCTTTTGATGTAGTAGTTTATCACAATAACAAAAAAATATTTAATTATTTTTGAGCTTAAAAAACGGCAATTAATTTATTGAAAAATTTTTTGTTTAGAACTAATTGGTCAAAATAATAGCACTTCATATTTTCTTTTTTTACTTAAATATTTCACATTTGTGTTTCCTAAACAATATTAAAGAAAATGTGTAGCACTTTGTTACATCCAATTACGGCCTCACAACACTTTGTTGCCGAAATTTATAAATTTTGACATCGTTCCACAGGAATGAAATTTCATATTTCATTTACAACTTTCCAAATGCTTTCAGTACTTGTTGATTTTATCGCAGATACTGACTTTTTTACTTCTGACTTTAGATTCCAAATGAGGTTCATATCCGGCGACTGTACAGGCCACACCCTCACATTGATTAACTGACCACGGAATTGTCTTGCGGAAAGACTCAAATCATTGGAATTTTCTCGGAGAATTTTCTCGGAGAAATATGGTAACATAACCTCTTCCAGGGTTTTTATATATAAGGCCCTCATCTTGATACGGAAAACACCCCAATACCATTATACTACAACCAAAATATTTTATACTTTTAAACTTAAGAGAATAAACTAAAGACATGCTAAGTGGTCCGCATAAAAATTGATATGTTAGCAAGAAATCCATCGAAACCAATGTTATTTAAAAAACAGTTCATCTTAAATCTTAATTTGTTCGTCTTATAAAAATATAATTGTAACTTGTACTATTATTTTGACCGGCACTGTTTTTTTTTATTATTACAGTGACAACAACAATAAAAAAAAATGTTGAAATAAGATTTAATTCATATTTTTATTTAAATAATTAACTTACATGCATTTTTCCGTCATACAATCGAATAAGTCTACGTGATCTGTGTCAAGACTACCTGTAGGAAATCAAACAAACGGACTACTACTATTTGAGTTCACACATCGCACACACATGCATATGAGGTGACAATATAATTGTGGGTATACATATTGAAAGTACAAATTATATCGCAATATAGTGTTGTAATAATAAACCACATTGTCTTAATTATGTGATTAATTTTAATAAATCTTGTTAAATTATTTAGTATTTTCCGAAGGTTAAAATAGACATTGGAGTAAAATAATATTATTTTATTTAGGAATATACCTCTTTTATAATTGACAGTAATTAGGCTTATTACTTAGGTAGGTAGGTAGTAAAGCTGGTGCAAAATTATTTTCACAACCTCACCTAGACCCAAAACATGGTCCAACACGGTTCATTGTGACGCCAAAGTATAGAATTACAAAAAGAATAGAAGAAGGAAAAGTGGTGAAGTAGTGGACACCAAAACAAAATAGTAAAGAGCTAAACCCTACAATCGACCTTTTCTCAGTCTCGTGTCACAAAGCCAGGTCGTTCTCATTACGAATCCTACCAAAAATTGGGCTTATTATCTTTTATTATAAATTAAATAAGTAAAAGAGAAAACAAATTGTAGAACAAAAAAAAAAAAAAATAATGAAAAATTTCTCATCCTCAAGACTAATAATTTGGAAGTCGGCTCGACGACATAATATTTGAGTAAAAATAAAAAAGAAAGGATAATATGCCAAGATATGCGTTTATAAAATTTTTTTTATATCGTAATGCGTAATGTCCAAATTTTTAGATATTTAGCTTATGACATAACTAGTGTTAAAAAATTTGTACAAAAATCTCAATTCGTTTTTGTGCCATTTACAAAATAAGCGAACAAATTTAAAATCTATTTATAAATTTAAAACACAGTTGCCGGATGTTTGTAAGAGCATAACTTGAACATGGCTTCGCAATTACCAATGCAAGGCTTTGAGAGGAAAAAATTTGAAAAAAAGACATGGCTGCATATTTGTAGAAGCATTACTTTAGAATAGCTTGAAGGATTTCGCTGATTTTTCTTTTGCTGTATTCATAATAACCATGAGATTGTTCATATACAAATTAAACAATCTGTTCGTGACTTCTCCCAATAAAAAAAAATCTTTTTCTTACAAACATATATAAAATGCTACTGCAATATGTATTTCCCTAATTTTTTTTTGGCATCTGCATTTTTAATTACCATGATAAGGTTTGTATGAAAAAATAAAAAAGTGGGCGTGGTTTAAAAAATTTCTTTTTAAAAGCTTTTCGTGCATAAGTGATTTTTTGAAAACTATGTATGTATATTCATTAATATTTTTATTTGCAGTTAGTAAATTTCAGCTGCGTAAAACCGGGTCGGATCTGTAGTATGTTATAAATAAAACATGTCGTATTTCATCTCTTACCAAATGCATATAATTTTATGAGTGTTTTATATTTCTGAGTGATGTCACAAATTGCTTTAGATTTGTTTTTTTATTATTTAAAACGGTAAAAAGCTAAAGTAACGTATTCTATTGATATCCTTACAATAGGAAGTAAAATAAATGCCCCTGGGTTAGAAGTTTTTTTTAAATAAAATGTGGTTTTCATAGGTACTTTAATAAACAAGGGCGCTATATTCGGCAGTGCCGAATTTTTGGTACCCACCACCAATTTTGTGCAGAAAAATTATTATTTTGTTAATAACAGTAATCGCTATGGAATAATCCCTTTATACTAAAATATTTATGACATGCATTATTTTCTTAGAGCACACTTCTCACCATTATTATCTGGCATTATAAAATAAAAATCAACCAGAAAGCTCTATATGCAAAATTTCATCATCAAACATCTAATTCTGTCGGTCTCATGAGCTTTTCAATTTTATTAACAGTAGATTGCGTGAGAAGTGGGGTTAAAGTAGGCCTGTCAAAGTAATTTCAACTAATGAACTAAATTTAGATATTTCAATTTAGTCCTTTATTCTTTCAAAAGCTTTGTCCAATGAAAAATTATATGACTTTAAGATAAAGAGTTATATGATAAATGGGCGTGACAACTTAATTTTCCGTTATTACAAATCTATTGACCGAAATTTCAAAATTCGTATATTAATTTTGTCAGTTTTATTACGTTTTTAATTTTAAGTATACTGGAAAAGTCACTGTGCGGTATAAGTTTTCGTAACTTTTGATCTATGACTTCTTTTTACGTCAGTGCGTTTAGACACAGTCGCATTTTATGCGATGTAGGAAGTACATTGCTTTTTTGGGCAACGCTTGAAATCTTCCGACTTAGCCTATTTTCAATACCAAACAAACCTTGTGTATAAGAAATATTCTGGCCAAATTTGATTCCTCTAACTTTTCGGTTAGTGGTCCACCGTACCTTCAACAGACGGACGGACATAGCTAGATCGTTCTACAAAAAAACCAGGACTCAGAATATAAATACTTTATGGGGTCTAAAATTATTATTTCTAAATATTATTATAAATATATTTATATTTAATATTATTATAAATATTATATATGTATATATTTCGATGTGTTACAATTGAAATGACAAAATGAATGTACCCCCACAGCATGTTTTTGGTGGTGGGTATAAAAATCAATCTAAAATTCAGGTTCCATAAATTTTTAGGCAAATTTCCGTTTGCCAGTACGCAGGTAAAAGAAAAAAGTGAATAAAATTTTTGACTATATATAGAGGGACGCTTTTACACTTAGCGGTAACCTCTTTCGTGAACTGAAATTAAAGTAAATTTTCTGACAATTGCTTAGTCAAGTAATTTTTATTTTTTTTATGTTAGTCGTGTAAATAAAAAAAAAAAAATCAACATGATTATTTTTCCATGTGTGACTGCGCATAGAGAAGGGACCTAAGGGTAAAACAAGTTTTGTTGAGGACAGCCATTTTAAAGATTAAATGATTTTTTTATTTTTTTGAATTGTTCATAAGGAAAAAAATAAATTTTTTGTAGTTTCGTAAAATCAAGTTATTTTGTTAATTTAGTAGGGGAAAAAATTAAAATAAATAAATTTTACCGTTAGGTCCCTTTCCATTTGCGCTTAGAATCGTCGACTTCACTTTTATAAAACGCGCATATCTCTGGGAGGGAACACTTTTGGGGCATGGGATCGGTCTCATTCGATGCTCAGATGTTGTCCACATCAAAAAAAAGTGCAAATTGTTTTTTTTTACCCTAAGGTCGCTTTCTCTATGCGCTGTCACATGCAGAGATAAATGAACAAGTTCGTGGCTAAAATTGAGGCAGTACTGCCAAATCATCTTTAAAACTAAATTTAGCCCTTTATAACTTTATTATTATTATTAAGTTAAAAAAATCACTTCCCTATTGGCGGTATTACCTGTTCAGAGAACATGTTTGTTTAATGCTGTTTGATAAAAAATTTAAATAAAAGCTGATTTAGGCAGTTCTTTTGTAAATTTTGCAAGAATTTTGTAAATGAATGTACTGATGTAAATGCGATTTTAAAGTACATGGGTGTGAAGGATGCAAAAAATGAATTCATATGTATTTCCTTAGTGGACTTTCTGCCCGCTGAAAATACTATTGGCTCTTTAAAATTATTAATCTTTTATATGTCAAATATATATTGCGATAACATGTGCAAGCGTAAATACATATAAATAGTACGTTACCAAAAGTGCTTTTGTGTATATCCGAGTCATAGGATTATTAGGATTAACTCACAAAACAAACAAAAAAATTATAAATTGAAACTTATAAACAATATTTTTCAGAGTATTTAAAAAGTAACTGATAATAAAGGCTGTCACATAATTAACACATGATTTGAATTTGCCATCATTAATGCAGTAGAGTGTTGACAAGCCTACAAACAAAACCATTCGACAGCTGACAGTTAAGGGCTATCAACAATAGAGCTTTACACGATTGAACATAATCATTATTGATAATTTTCATTATTGAACAATGTGTCTAAAATAATGAAAGCTTGGCCGCGGCAGTTCAATTACAGCATGAGACAATCCTAGGTCGTGCACTTTTTCGTTTCGGTGATCATAATTGGACTATAGATCCAATTTTGATTTCTGACCGTTTGTTTTCTTTTTATGGGGTTATTTGAAATAATAAAGGGTCCGCCAAATAACTTTTTTTTTTTTTTTGAAAATGCTATAAAAAAGTGTAGCTTCGGCTGTGTGGCACGTAGCGTTGTCCTGTTGAAACCAAATGTTGCCAATATCCTCCTATTCAATTTTTGTGAACAAAAATTCGTTCAACATGACCCGATAACGTTCGCCATTGACTACGGCGACTCCTTGCTCATTTTCAAAGCAAAATGGCCCAATTATGCCTCTGGACCAAAATCCGCACCAAACAGTGACTTGTTTTGGGAGTATCGGCTTTTCAATGTATGAGTGCTCCTGTGCTCCAAATGCTTGTTTACATACCTGCCATGATCAAAATGAGCTTCATCTGAAAAGATGATTTTTTTGGCAAAATCGGCCAAAGTAATGTCGCAATATTTCCCAGCATTGTTCAAGCGTATACACAACCATTTTCGTTCAGCGGAAGAATAAAACTAATTATCTGCCAAATCAGACATGAGCTAAGTGTTACCATTTACGAAATAAGCACTAGTTGAAAAAAAAACGTTAGATAACGGACTCTTTAATAGGTTTATGTTAACCACAGAGGAAATTCTGTGCTGCATCAACGAAGTTACGCCACATTTATGCAAAACGGTCATGGAACATTTCGACCAACGAGAGCGTACATTCAAATCTAACGAAATTGTTTGCCCAAAGTGTTTTTCCATAAATAACCCAATCTAATGTATTTCGTGATTTAATAAAAAAAAACAATCAAAAGACTTAAAACTGTGTTTTGTATTTCATTAAAATCTTGCGGTGGTTTTGGGACACCCTTTATTTACAAAGGCGACCAGCTTAAAAAATTCTTAAGAAATACAAACTTTCAAAATGAAACAAAGATATTTGAATATCAATATTTATTTTATTCAGTCTTTAAATATTTATTACAAAAATTCTTAATGTTTAGTACGTATTAAAGTAATAAAATAAATAAATTTTATTGGTTTTTATTTGAGTTAAATTTACAATTAAATTAAATTGAAAATATGTTTGTAATTATGTACTTATAACTTTAAATACTATTAGGTGGTGGGTTATGTACACTCAGAGATATAATTCGAAAAAGTTTTACAATTTGTAGTTGTTTAATACATAAAAATACTATTTATTTCAGATACGTTAGGATTTCAGTATCTCCTCCATTAACGTTTCCAAACATAAACCATTATTGATTTATGAACAAACAAAATAACTACTTAAACATAATTTAAATATTAAAAGCAAAAAGGAACATTATACACATGAATACAAAATGGTTTTTTTTAGAAGTTTTAGATTTAATAGATTATAATTGAGTTTACACGTTGAATAGAAGCTAAGTATATTACAGTATGGCGATCTAGTTTATTTTGTAACAAATAAATTCTAAAAGGAAAGATATTGTTTACAATTTTCAATATTTTTGTGATGGCAAGTTGCAAAAGGTATCCGTAGCATTTTTAATGTTTTATAGCCTTTGACAAGCAACATCAGCTTAACGTTTGATGGGTCCAAGCTAATATCCATAGTACAGTTATACATTTCCATAAGTCCAAAGGTAAGCTAAAATAATATACAGGATTTTTGTTTTATTAAAATTTTTTTTTTTTGTAAATTCTGATTAAAAAAACGGTTTATTGAAGAAATAAATTAAATAAAAACCTTAACCAGTTTTATTTTTGTAAATATGTGGAACTTGTTTGTAGTTTTCTTTTGAAGATTTAATGGTGTTTTTTTTTGAACCCATCATCCTCCAGCATGCTTTTTTTTATTTAACTTAAAAACAAAAAAAAAGTACAAAAAATAATAATTAAAAATAAATGTCACATACATACATACAACCACCAATCAAGCCATATCAAATATTAAACATGCATAAAATAGTTTTTTTTTTTTTAATTATAAAACACATTTTTTTTAAAGAATTATTTTTAAAAGTACTAGGGCAAATGTCGCATTTTAATACCCTGTTCTTACTCTTCAGCAGGGAGTATGTACACACATGCACAACTACAGAATTACACTGGGTCCGTCTGAATTTTTTTATCTTGTAAAAGGTAACAAAGGAAAAGTTCTTAACATTAATAAAAAATCACTGGAATCTAACTCTTTTATACAAGAAAAAAGTCACCACACGTTCGTACACCCAACGTCGTCAAATTGATACTAGATCGTGAGCAAATTACTGTTGTTTGTATAACGTGAAGTAAACAAACCTATTTTGACAAAACAATAACATGGCAAACGCAACAAAACAAATAAAATTTTGTTGCTTGACAATTCACTTCAATTCAATGGAATACTATATTTATTTAGTTGTGTGTATAATTAACACTGCCAACATACAAACATACATACATACAAACTTATTGTTATTATTATTCATAATCCAATAAAAGGGAAACAGCATTTTGTGATTATTTTTTATGTATGTATAGGATATATTTCTTAATAAATAATTTCCTTAAAAATTATTTATTCATCTGTTTTTCTTTTATTCAGTTGTTTCATATGATTTTTTTTTTAGAAGTTCTTTTTCACAAAATACAATTTTTAATTTGATTACGATAAATCTAATAGTTTATTTACATTAAAAAAAATAGGAAAATTGTATTTTTGAGAATAGGTCGTTGGTTTTCAATATACAGAAGTTTATATTTTTTATTTAGATTATTATTGTTTTTTCTTTTTAAATTAAGTAAAATTAAATAAATATTTAAATTAAAAACTTAACATACACATTATAATTTATTTATATTTCTAAAATTTGTTATTTTTTGCATTGTTAGTTTTTTTTTTTTAAATATGTATATTTTATAAAAAAATAATTAAGTAATCTTTTTGTAATTACACTGCTGATAAAAAAAATAGAGCAAATATGAAAAAAAAATCCGAAAAATAAATTAAAATTTTATTGTAAACAACTAAATTAAAATTTTTAGAAATTGTTCTTGCATTAAAATTATTTATATCGTTTTTCTTGAAGTTTATTTGAAATTACTACATACTTATTGAGAGGCAGCGAGGTTTTTCATGTTTTTGTTTCTTATTAAAAAAAAAATTAATAAAAATAATAATAATAAAACAAGTCTAACATATTATTTATAAATAAATGTTTTACATAATATTTACAACAACAAATTTATGACATACAATTGTTTTCCTATAATAAATTTTCTTACTATTATTGCTTAGATTTCTTTATTTATTAAAAAAATACTTTGCAAGTGGTTTTAATTCATTTATATATTTATTTAGTGTGATGTTGTTTAGAATAAAAAAAAATAAATAAATATTGTTGAAAAGAGGTTTTTGGAATTATAGGGCATTATATTAAGAGATTTTAGAGAGTTGGATTTTTGTAAGACAAATAAGCCATTAGAGATTAATTAACATTATTATTTTTTATATTGCACACGCAAAGAAAAACCTTGGTTACAACATGATCACGGCGGTCATATTATATTCTCTATAACAATATTTGGTTTTGTCACAATAGTCAAGCATTTGTTTGAATTTTATCATTTAATTTTTACTTTTCGTAAAAATTTCGAGATGGTTGTTCTTTAAATATAATATGATTTAAAAAAACAAAAATATTATGACAAAACTAACATTATATTCAAAATTACAAATAATCATTAAATAATAGATGCGACAACATAATGATTACAAAGCAATCAAGCTATAATTTTTGGAACAATAATGTGATTTCAATTGTTTTTCGTCATGAAAAATTTTTTGTTATTTTCAAAGTTTAAGATAGATATAAGATAGTCTTAGATTAAGGTTACCATAACCAAGTTTTTTCCTTGCGTGTGAACGAGTTTGATTTGTTCAAAAGCTGCTTAAAATAACCAAAAACTTCAGAAAAATTAATTCATTTACGAATAAATCTATTCAATACTTTACAGTTCTTATACGTTAAAACTAGGGAGGGCTCTTCCGAAAAGCAGGTTTTTAAGACAGAAAAATCACAACTTGACCTACAAAACCTACAAATTTAATTTGTTTCTCTTAGAAAGGGTAATCGTAGGCACGAGTACATCAAGAAGCAGTCAGAACTGATATTATTAATTTACTTTTAATGTGGAAGGCAGCACACCCACCGCTCATATCTTATATTTTTTTTATCCAGCTGCAGTAGAAAGACCCTTACTTAAATAATTGTAGGACGTATAAACTTAATGGAAACCGTAATATCATAATGTTGCTTCCCTTGTAAAATTGCTTGATTTTAGATCGGACTCAAACTTTGGCAAGTTGTTTTACACATACAAGGGAGTGTTTATGGGTGGAAAAAAGTGGGCGGGGCCACGCCCAAAAAAGTTAGTTATCAGTTTTAGCTACTTGCACTTGACCGATTTTTCTGAAACTTTGCACACATATCGAGCTGTCATGACTAAATAATTTCGTGATAAGAAAAGTGGGCGGGACCACGCCCCAAAAAAAGTTTTAATATTGAGGTACTTTCACTGGACCGATTTTTATGAAACTTTGCACACATACTAAGCTGTCACAACCATATAATTTCGTGATTAGAAAAGTGGGCGGGGTCACGCCCAAAAAAATGATTATAATTTTGAGGTACTTGCACCAGACCGATTTTTCTGAAACTTTGCACACATATCGAGCTGTCATGACTAAATAATTTCGTGATTAGAAAAGTGGGAAGTGCCACGTCCATAAAAAAAAGGTATCATTTTGAGGTACTTGCACTGGACCGATTATTCTGAAACTTTGCGCACATATTGAGCTGTTATGACTTTACAATTTCGTGATAAGAAAAGTGGGCAGGGTCACGCCCATAAAAACAATTATAATTTTGAGGTTTTTGCACTTGATATTCAATTTAAATTCAGAATGCATTTCGATTCATTAAGGGGCGTAGCAACGCGCGCCGGGTTTGGCTAGTATGGATATAAAAATTAAAATTTTATAGCAACTGTCAATGGCGGCAAATTGTTGTTTACTCTTACACAACGAAAACAAATGACTTTTAAATGCAAAATATTAAGAACTGAACGTAATACTTTTTGAGTCTTAGGGCCATTATTACAACTTGCCATTAGTTAAAGGCAGGATTTTGTCGGACCGATAAATGGCTTTGCATTATAAAGCCTTAATTTATTATTTCTTTATCTATTAAATATGATTATTAATATTAATTACAAAAAAAAAAAATGGAAGTTGTAATAGTGTGAAGCTATTTATTGGGCACACAAAATCCTACCTTTAACTAAAGGCAAGTTGTAATAATGGCCCTTAATGTGTTAAACATTTCATATAAAATATTTTGTAATAGAAATTATAAATATCAAAGAATATCCACAACCATGGCTACATAGGTTTTGAGTTTTGTTGAAACCTAAATAGGAATTTGCTTAATTATTAAATCTGTGACAGTAAGTAAAAACTTCTCATGTACGTTTTTGTAATTTTTCAGAAAAGCACTTTCAAATTTTCGAGTAGATTTTTGTAAATTGATTTAACTTTTAAATAAAGGCTATTATATAAGCTCTACTTTGCATAAATTAATGAGCATGTTGGTTTTCGTATATTTAGATAAATTATACGTTACAATAAGTTATTATTTCAAATTATATTGTGCGTTGAAAAATTATAGGCAATAAGCTTCAACACATGGCCGTAACTATACCATTTTCGGGGATGCAATTTTCACCAAAAGTTTTAGGGTACGCTTGGGATGATCTGTAGATGGTTTATGTGAAGTTTGCATGAAATCGGCTTAGTGGTTCTGGAGATATGGTTATTAAAATATCAACCTAAATATCCATATATAGCAAGTGCTCCATATTGCGATTTTTTATTGTCACTTAAATGGTAACCGTACCATGTATCGTAATGTCTTATGTGTACAATGACATTCAGTCCTTTTGATTGGAATGTTGAACTAAACATTTTTAGTCGTTGTTTCGATCGTCATTTTATTTGTGCACTGACTATTTGATTCTTGATTTTTTATACACCTGCATTGAATCATAGATATGTGTTATTGTTGTTGTTAGAACGGTACTTTTATAAAAATCATCAAAATTTTTGATTTATTAATGACATTCGGTCGCTCTTATTTTAAAGTGGAAATTTTGTTTACTACGTGACAAAACAAAAACAGTTAAAGACAAAACAACGATTCCTCTTCAACCACCTGGAAGGCAAAACAAAGTTTGCCAGGTCAGCTAGTACACATATAAAATTACCTCAGTTTGAACCAGAAACAATTTTTAAGCTTTAGCTACGTAAATAATTTTACGCTATAACTTTAAATTATATGAAAATTCGCCGAGGATAGTTTTAAATTGCAAGCTGGCAATGGTGCTGTCAACTCAAATAAGGCTTATGCCAACTAAAGCAATTCTTAATATTTGCTACAGAAATGTTCTTCTACTTCTCTTCATAAATACATGACAAATATAAAAAAAGCTCCAAAAATATTTCTATCTTAAACAAACATTGGTTACAATTATACACTTAAATATGTTTACGGTAGATGTAAAAAAAACATGCTCAAATTAAAAATATTATGATTTTCAATACAAATTTCTCCAATAAAAATGTTAAAATAAATTGCTTTTTTTGTTAAGTAAAGTCTGGGCTTACACCCAGAATAGAATAGAATATCTTATAATCTGTCTCTTATCGCACGTTCGAGTGGAATTTTGGTAGCCTTCGAATGTCGGTAATTTGCATACGAACTTTTCTAATGATCCTATATATTGTGTTTGTTAGGCCGCTTTGGGTTCAAGGTAACGATATGTAATTTTAGGATTCTTTCTATAGCTCACCTACAAAAATTA
The DNA here is from genome assembly GCA_941918925.1 of Phyto melanocephala. Taxonomy (NCBI): domain Eukaryota; kingdom Metazoa; phylum Arthropoda; class Insecta; order Diptera; family Rhinophoridae; genus Phyto; species Phyto melanocephala. Next base: position 54,253,287 of record OW799233.1, read on the forward strand.
ATACACTGTTTTGTTGTCCAACCCATAGGAAAGTTTCGTAAAACTGTACGAAAGAGGTTATGAGTATATTTTAGTATTGACAGTCCATAAAACAAAAAGATCACTCACTGTGTTGGCAATAACAATAATTGACACTTCTGGTGCTTTCTTTTTAGGGGGGAAAATTATTACCCTTTCAGAATGCAAATATTTAAAATGTTTTATTTGTGGAGTAAAGAAAAGTTTTATTAAAAGAAAGAAAACACAACAGTCTATGTTGTTGAAAAATAAATTTTATATTAGAATACATTTAATCAATTTTAAATATTTAGATAGTTAGAATTTATCAAGTTTTACTATGTTCACATACGCGTCTTAATTGTCAATTTATAATATTCTCGCAATTAATGGCCTTATTGAGCTTAATTTATCATACTAAAAATTATTTTTAAATTCAGCAATATATACTTAATTGTTTCACTTATTGTCCAAAACTCGAAATACAACTCTTGAGAAGTATGTTCAGTGAGAAGAAAATTCTATAGGTGGCATTTCTAATGTCTAACAAATAAATATACAAAAACAAAAATTAAGAAAATGGAAAACGATTGATGGAAATTTTAATAAAATGTTAAAATAAATTCAAATACATATGTATATGTATATATAAATGTAATTGTAAATATATATTATGAACAGGAAAAAAACTAAAGAGAATGCATTATTTAAATTGGTCTAAATACATCGTATTTTTTACAGCTATCAAATGCTAATGGAGTAAGATAAATTGAGTATGTGTGAACACTTATTTCAATTGCTCAATTGAAAAAATTAAAAATATCTGCCTGAACAGGGTATTAGTTGTCAACTTAATTGTCAATTTATCTTAATACTTTTTAAGATATTCTTTGTGGTAAAATCATAAGCTGCGATATCACGATTTATTGTTATAAAAGTTTTTTTTTTTTTAATTTGAAATCGTTTAAAGGTTTTAAATAATACAATATTTATTAGTAACACCACGATAGTGAATCCACCAATAGTATAATTATTTAGTTTGTACGCACATTGAACACTTATTTTGCAATTGCCTGTTAAAAACACATGGTTGCACAACTTGCGCCTATGCAGTGTTATATTTACAGCGTTGTTTACTTTTCGTGATGTTTACGTTTTGTTTTGGTTATTTTAAAACAATGTTTGAATGAATTTTATTTTTATTTTGAACTGATTAAAGCCAGTATGATTAAATTGATTTTGTCACCAAATTATTGGATGGCACACGCACCATTTAATTAATTTGTAAATGAATCGCCTTAAGGATCAATTGAATGTTTAGAATAGGATGTATAAGGTATAATAGAAGGGGAGGTTGATTTTTTCTAGGTTATGAATATAATTTTCGTTTGGTTAGCTATACAATTATTGCTGAATGAAAATGACATTTAATTATATGAGTGCTTGAAGATGTAATTTATTTTAAGTGTGTGTGCGTGTGTGTGAAAGTGTAATGAAAATCTTGCAAAATTTACACAGATTTCTTATAGCAAATATATGTACATATAAACATACATAGTTTCATATACACATTTAAGTATTTGCATATAAATGTTCGTATGTATGTTTATATTTAAATTGTTATAAGTTTTTATTGTACAAATTATGAGTGTTGAGTTGTTGTTGTTGTTTGTTTAGCTTTCATTTAACTATCAAATGCCTTATTAAATAGTAATGATTGATTAATTATTGTTACTATTGTTGTTTCTTTTATTTTTTATTTTTTGTATTCTATTGTTCATTTTGAATTTATGCTTTGTACATTGAGTTTTTCTATGTCTATTTGTATTTATTTATTTACTTTTTTAACAAACAAAAAAAAAATTTTGTGTGAATCTTTAGAATATTTATTTGCAACATTTAACTAAACAGTACAACATTTAAAATTATTTGTAATTGACTTTAGATTTTAATTAATTAACCCAAAAATGCATCAAATGTGTTTAAAACATTTAGATCAACTTCTACCAAATCAAAATTTTGAAAGAAACAAAAAAAAAATTATTTAAAAAAAATAATAATAATTGAATAGACCGGTAAAAATATTAAAAAAAAATAAAAACGAGTTAAAGCCAAAATTCATACAAAATAAGAAAAAATAATATTAAAGATTTTGAAAAGATAAATTGTAAATGCAAAAAGTTTAGATTTTGTTTTAAACTAATAAATTTACTTGAAAATATATCAACATTAGAAAATTAAAAATTAAAAGTAAAAAAAAATAAATAAATAAATAAATGACTACATAATATGAGAGAATTGATTACAAGAATTAAATAATGTTTACAGTAAAATAAAAAAAAAATTTAGATTAAGTTTAAACTCACAAATCTAGCTGGTCGTAATACATGAAATCGTCTCCACCGGCTGTGAGAGGAGTGTGTGATGAAGGCTCTTCAGCTGCATAGGGCATTTGGCTACTACTTGCCACGCTGTATGAATCGTCTTCGTAGCTGGCATCTTCGTTAATTTCATCATTATTCTCCATTTCGTTATCATCGTCGTCTGGATCTTCGTCGACCGAAGAATCTTCTGATGATTGTTCCATGTATTCTTCCATGGAATTCGAGTATCTTGCATTGCGCTGTTCTCTCTCACCACGATCGCTGGTCGTTTCCGCATGCGGATCATAGTTATTGAATAGTGTGGTGCTGGGCATGAAGGATGTACTTTCCCAAAATTTTGGCCTAAACGTTGACGTTGCTGGGGTTTGGCTGGAGGTGGTAGCATCGGGAGTTTTTTCCGTTGTAGTGCTAACGGCTTTGTTATTGTTTTTCTTATTGTTACTGTTGGAATTATTTACACCGCCTCTTTTGGCATTTTTTTGTTTTCTCTTCGAACCGCCATTGTTGTTATTATTTTGATTATTATTTTTAGCTGCCTGCCTTCCAGGTCCACCAGCACCTCGACTCATATTCAGTTTCTTTCCTCGCCGGTTATTGGATCCTAATCCATCGGTACGAAAGCCATTTTTTCCCTGGCCCCTTTTGTTATTTCCCTGTTGCTTTTTAGGGCCTCCTTTTTTGGTGCACATAGGTGGTAGGACTATATCAGTGACCCCAGCTTGCTGCTGTTGTAGCAACAAATCTCGACATTTTTGCTGACGCAGAGGTCCCAGCTGGTTGCCACGCTTTGTAAAGGACGTGGGCCGGTTAAGCGGTGTTGTGCAATTGTGCTGTTCTTCGTTTTCAAAACGCCGGCATTTTCGTTTCTTTCCTGTTTTCTTGCCGACTCTGTGACTACCGGCTTGAGGTGCTGTGCTATTGCTAATACTACTATTTACATTGCTACTTGTTAAACTGTCACTGCGGCTACTACTATTACTACTTGTTTGCTTACTACTGCTATTTCTATTACTAATATGGCCATTATTTTGACTAATGCTAATACTACTCGGGCTACTTATATCTCCATTTACTTCTGATTTACTATTGCTACTGCTATTGCTATTACTACGGCTACTACTACTTCGACTATTAGAACTTAAACTATTTTTATCATTGGCAACAGGAACGTTGTTCAAAACTTGGCCATTACTATTAGTAGTATGCGGATGATTATTATGCTGATGATTAACTATGCTATTTTGTTTATCTATATGCCTACTTAAAGTATTTTTACTATTACTATTATTATTATTACTACTATTATTATTACTATTGTTTGGATTGCACTTGGGTCGTGCTTTAAAGTTTTTACTATCGATCAATTCGATCAATGGTTTGCCAGTATCACAGAGTTGGCGAATGCCATGTTTAACACGATTTGCACCAAAATTTTTCGCAATAAGCTGTTCGACACGCTCTTGCGGCACCGTCTCGGGTATAGCATTCGTATACGTTGCCAATTTACCCAACGAACGGCTAAATGGTATTTGTAATTTACGCGGCTCACCATGTCGATTCAACGCCAAGTAGTATTTTCGCCGCGTATTTGAGTTATAGGTGGATGAATAAGTATTGTAGTTGTGCTGTTCCATACTTTCATTGAAGACGCAATCGTCAGTAAATTCTTTCTGTAACGAGAAGCTATAGTAAGTTATTTGGTTATTTTTTAATGTTTTTTTTTTTGTTTTAGTTTTAATGTTAAATTCATTATTCTAAATTATTAACTATTTCTTGACATTTTTTTAAATTCAAACTAAGTTAGAAGATATATTTTGTAATAATAAATATTTAAGAAAAATAAAAAAATTAAAATAAAAGTTTTGGAATAAAGACTAACACCGTATGATGTGCAGCGTGTGTTAGAATCATGTTCTGATTTTATTTGGCCGAATAAAAATGAGCAACGTCTTTCTAATTGACAGTTATGCAGCCAGCTCTGCAAAATTTACAGCATTATAAAGTGAAGTATTTTGTCAGATAAGAAATACATACATACCATGTAAAAGGAAAAAAGTTTCGATTATGACACGAAAAACGATCACTCTGAACTTAATATTGAACGCCCATTTTCTTTAATATTTCCAAAGCAATCTTTAATTTTAAGTTGTCCGCTGTCAATATTAAAGTTAAGGTTAAGAAAGAAAACAACTGCCATATTGGATCTCAGATCTTTTCATAATTTACTGTATTTTATATGATACGAAAGAGTTGAATGGTGCAAATCAATTATTGTTATATTTGATCTATATATCCGCCATTTTATTTCAGACGCCATTTTGATGTTAAAATATTTCAAAGATTGCTAGTCAAGCCCATTCATTTGATCTCAATAGTGAAAGAATTAAAAGTAGTAAGTTTTTAATTAATTATAAACTTTTGCAGTGGCTGCCAAGCCCTTTCATTTGACACCACCAAAGCAGTAATATTTTGTTGCTTCTAGTCTGTGGCTTTTTTATGTGGTGCCTTTAGCGTGTCAAACAATTAATGAGGAGCAAGAGCAAATGTATACGTTACAGACATAAATATATTTTTTTTCAAATTATTTTTGCCTATAACTTCACCGCCTAGTGACTGATTTGACCAAAAATGTGGAAAACAACAGGCAGTTGTATTTTTTTTTCTATATCTAAGCAGATTGTAGTCCAATTTCACCGATTTGTAATACCGATTTTAACCCGAATATTTGTAAACAATGTACGGTTATTTGCAACAAATTGGATTTTCAAAAAGTTTATTTCAAAATACGCAAGCACTGTCAAAGATATAGACATATACCTTTGACACAACAGATAAAATGTATAAAAACAAGAAGTTCAAAACTAGTAGCTTTATGATTTATAGCTTATTTTATTCATAATATTCCTGCATTTCCAACAAACGCAAAAATGTAAAATTTTCAACCCTAAAATTTTTTTAAACGAAATTGTGGAAACAAAAAATTTTACCCATTTTGCATGAAAAAAAAAATGTGTCACTACTTATTTCTGAATTACTCCTAAGTTAGGTTAGGTTAGGCTGGTATTTCCATCATAATCGGACTAATCGTTCTAAAGCTATAATGAAATGTATGAGCATAACCGACTTGTTTTCGGCGAAATATTAGAAATGCCCATAAAAAATCTGAGACCGATAGAAAAAAATTGAATCTTATATACCCTTAATAAGTCATGCAATAACAATAGTTTGTATCACCATTCATCTCATATAAAATACGTATATACATGTAAAAACATACTTATAAAAAACATACCATTGTAAAATTATTAATTGAGTTTACGTATGTATGTTTCTAAAAAAAAAATTAAAAAAAAACTTTAAAAAAAAATTTAAAAAAAATTTGTTAAAAAAAATTTTTTGAAAAAATTAAAAAAAAAATAATAAAAATATAAATAATATACAAAATAAAAAATTTTTTTTGGGATTCGATGCCACGTTTACTTTAACCAGTATATATGTGTGTTGTTGTTGTAATTGTGAAAAAAACGAGGTGGTCGTGGTTTTTTGCTCATATCTCAGAAAGTTATGGGGCGATTGTGCTGAATTTCAATAGCGATTCATTCCCGGATATTTCCAAGAGATTGATACAGTACACAGATCTGAGGAACATATAGTTGATTCTAAAAGTTGATTTCAACCAACACACGGGCAGACGGACATACGGTCAGGGCTTAATCGACTCCTCTATTCATAAGATTTCAGAAAATATATACTTTATGTGGTCGGAAATGAAAATTGTAGAAACTACAAACGGAATGACAAAGCTATATATACACTTTTGCACCACAGGTGAAGGGAATAAAAACAGATTTGAATTAAGCGCGTCGAAAACTCTAGAGTCAACTCTTTTTATACCCGCCACCAAAAAAATGGTGAGGGTATATTCATTTTGTCATTCCGTTTGTAACACATCAAAATATCCATCTTATACCCATAAAGTATATATATTCTGAATCAGGGTTTATAGACAAGGTTTGTTTGGTATTGAAAATGGGCTAAATCGGAATATTAGGAAGTGAGTTATAGCTCGTAAAGCAAGAGTAGGTCAAAAAAACCGTGTCCTTCGAACATCGAATAAAATGCAATTGTGTCTAAACGCATTAACGTACAGGCATGAATCTTCGGATATATATTTCTCGAGTCAATACAATACAAAACAATATTTCTCCCAAAAATTGCTTACATCTATGCATTAGGAAAGGAGTTATAGATAAAAATGTACGAAAATTTATACCGCGCAGTGTATTTTTCAGTATATTTAAAATTTAAAACCTAATAAAACGGACAAAATTAGATGTACGACTCTGAAATTTTGCACACTTTGCTTTTTAGTGAGAGGCTTATTTGTAAGTGTGCCACGCCCACTTTTACGCCCACCTCCCATATAACGATTTACCTAAAATTCATATAATTTCTCTATTAATAAAGATTTTGGAATAATAAAGGACTATGTTAAAACATCTAAGTTGTACTCATTAGCAAAAACAACTTTGACACGCCTACTTTAACGCCCACTTTTCACGTTATCTACCGTTTATGAAATTTAAAAGCTCATAAAACCGACAAAATTAGAGGTATGATGATGAAATTTGCTACGTCTATCCTTCTAGTCAATATCATTACTGTGCCAAAAAATTATGGTGCCATGCCCACTTTTACGCCTACCTCCCATATAACGTTTTACCTAAAATTCATATAATTTCTCTATTAATAAAGATTTTGGAATAATAAAAGACTATATTGAAACATCTAAGTTGTACTCAATAGCAAAAACAACTTTGACACGCTTACTATAATGCCCACTTTTATTTATTTATTTATTGATAACAAATAATCAATCGAGCCTATAAGGCCGTATACAATTGATAGACGTTATCTACCGTTAATGAAATTTAAATCCTCATAAAACCGACAAAATTAGAGGTATGATGATAAAAATTGCTACGTATATCCTTCTAGTGAATGTCATTACTGTGCCAGAAAATAAAGGTGCCACGCCCACTTTTGCCCACCTCCCATATAACGTTTTAACTGGAATTCATATAATTTCTCTATGAATAAAGATTTTGAAATATTTAAGGACTATATTGAAATATCTTAGTTGTATTTATTAGCAGAAACTTTATTGACACACCTACTTTAACGCCCACTTTCACCAAAAGACTAAATTTACGAAAACATTTTACTATCATATCGAAGTTATTAAGGGTAGTTAAATTTCAAGGGCCGATGTTGACTTTAAATAAAACACAAATTATTTAGAAAATTAATATCATTTGTTTTTATAATGATAATATTTGTATGTTTCAATTATGTATTTAACAAAATATCGGCCAAATGGGAACAACAATTTACAATTCTCCCGATTGTGGACGAATTTGAACGATTATGTTGACCGAAAGAATTACGAAGTGCACAAAATGCATTTTGATTTGAACGCTAATTTTCATAAAAAACCGGAATAACTTTAAAGCGCTGCTCATTTGCGTATCTTTCCACGGATCAAATTGAGTAAGTTTGAGATTGAGAAATGTCAAGTGAAATGCAGAAAACAAATTAAAAGACTAGGTGTAGTTTACCTTCAACATGGTACCTTAAAATTTAACCACCCTCTACAAAGAAAGTGATACATATTTTATTATAAAGAGATTATTCCATAGCGATTAACAAAATAATAAATATTGTGCTTTAAATGTACACAAAATTGGTGGTGGGTATAAAAGATAAAGTGATAAAGTGCTCTTACTTGTTAGATTTAAGGCGGGCAAAATTTTTTTCCAGACCAGTGTAATTTAATTAAGATTTTTTTTGTAAAACTAAAAATTTTTTAACATTAAGAAAGCGAGATTAAGACAGGTTAAAGAATATCATCAATAACCCATGAAAATTTTAAATAAAACGAAATACTGGGACTCCTTTTTTTAAACAGAAAATTACTACCCAAACACTATGATGTCTTTTAACATATATTTTTAGGTATAATTTCTCAAGTGTTTCTAAATGAATTAAAAAAATTGAATGTTGTGAAGGTAGTTATTAGAAAAAAAGAAGAAAAAATAGAATTATGTTAAACCAAAAGGTGGAACAAATAATTTCACAAATAGTGGGCATTAAGCCAACTGTAAAGTGCTTTTTTGTACGTTTTAAGCAAATTATTTGTAAGTGAATTTATTTTATAATTATTTGCTAAAAGAAACTAAATAAAGAATTAAACAAAATTAAACGTACGTATGTACTTACAGACATACATATGTATGTATACTTTCCTACAATTGACATAGTTGTTATTTAAGTTTTTTGGCTTAGGCAAATTTAATGGCAAAAAGAAAAAAATCGTAAACTGTAGACACTTATACAGTCTCTTCAAGTAAAATAAAGAAAATAAAAGTTAATGACATATTTTTACTAAAAAAAAAACTATAGAAAAATATTAAATGCCTTTTTTGTTGGTGTTGTTTATTACTTTAACACCAAACTGTCAGAGACACCACAAACGCCTATAAATGCAAACATAAACTTTTATTGCAAAAAATGTCATCACATAAATATTTGAGTTGTTTTAGCTTCACATTTTGCACAAACAAATATTCTTAAATCAATATTTTGTGTTTAATTTTTAGGCTGTAGCTTTGCTATCATCTAATTTTATAAGCCAAACTTATAAAAAAAAGTCTATATTTATTTCCCATTGTATTAACTATACAAAATAATTGTTGGTCTAATGTGTGACTAAAATATGTTTTCATTGCTAACAATTTTAATTTATTTTATTTTTTTTCTTATTCGTAATTTAAATTTAACACTAATAAAAACCAAAAGCTAACAAGCCGAAGAAGTGCTCATATTGTTGCCTATTACCTAATATTATGGGCGCTAAGATTTAAATTTTTTTTTTTTTTGAATTTATTCATTTTTATACAAATAAATGAGTTAAAATTGCAACAAAAAAACTTTTTTTGATGTTGATTTTACTCAATTTGATATTATGGGATATTGCCCAAACTGCAACTCAAAATCAATCAACGATTATATCTATTCTATTTAATATTTTTTTTTATTAAGTTTTAAATACTTTTAATAATTTTAATTAAAGATTCCATACAAAGCTAAATTAAATACATATGTATGTAAATGTCTGTCTGTCTGTATATACAAATTTATAAAAGTATGTACACACGTATGATGAAACAAATTGCAGTAAAATTTTGTAAACTGAGCCCAGCCGTTTAGGCAAGCATATTACATTAAATAGGACATGTTAAAAAATTAAAAGAACTTAAAGAAATCCCACCGAACTAACGACACGTCAAGTTAGCAAAACTAATTTATAAACAGCAGCACAGTTGGTCCACATTTTGCATAATTGGCCATAATTAGAAATGGCGTTTAAAACAAAAATCTTTTTAAAAAAGTTGTAGTACAAAAACAAAAATTTGTGAAGGAAATATCTTTAAAATTAAAGTCTCTTTTGTTCACGTTATTTCACTAGAATTTTAATCTGCAAGTACTAGAACAAATTCATTTGAATTTACATATGCAACACAAATAAAGCCAGCCAACTCCATTCCTGGCATTTAATTCGAAACGAAATGACTCACATGGGAAAGATTTAAAATAAAATGCAGTCATTCTTTGAAATTATACAATTATTTTCTTAATCTACTTTGACAAATTTGAGAGGGGGAAACAATAAATTCGTATGTAAATAAAAACTTGACTTTTTTTAATTTAATGCTTGACTGCTTTAAAAATTAGTTGCTAATTGCAAATTATGAATACATAGCACTAGGAAGGACTATTTAAAAATAGTTTAGATACAAACAACATCAACCCTCGGTTAAACGCAGCTTAAGCTACTTCACATTTAGCAAACTATTGTCTAATTAGGCGTAACCACAATTTACAACATTTACATTTATTTATTTGGAGTTTAATGATTGTGTTACATCAACTATAATCGAAATATATGACTAATAATAGATTTATATTGCAATTTGTCTAAATTAATAAAAGTTGAATAGGCACACTATTACCTCAATTTGCGTTGATTCGAGTTGCGTCGACAAAAAAGATATAAGATGTGGCTTCGAATTGTGTCGGTGGTGTTTCGATTTGCGGCGAAAACAAATTTCCTTTGAAAAAAGTTAAACATTTTAAAACTTTTTTAACTTTGACAAAAACCTGCTGACATTGGGAGAATTCTTTTTGAACTTCAACTACAGACTATGAAAAATTTGTATTCGTGATGCGGACAAGATACTGGACGTTAGAAGTTTATTAATTGTAAAAATTGAGTCCCTTCTATTAATATGGATAGAAAATCAAAATCGAAGAAGATTGCCATTTGAAACTGAATATCAATATTTTCCTAACCATTTCTTTGGAAGCAAATTAAATATGTGGAGAAATGTGATTCGATTTGTGCTGTTTAGATAAGCGTTGCATTTTGACGGTCTCAGTTAACGACTTAAATCGAGATATTAGTGCATTTGTTAGGGTAAAAACTAATAAATTTTACTTTTTTAATTACCAATCACTTGAAAAGTTTTCGCCACAATATTCTTTGATTAAAAAAAATAAAAATAAGACATATACCTAAGCTTTACTATATAAGTTTTGGAGCAACTTAGTTTTCCTTTATTTGGACAAAAATCAAAATTAAATCAATTGCAGTTGAGAGTTGTTTTAACAAAAGAGTTATGATTTACTATATACGAAAAGATGGACATTGCTAAATAGACTACCCCAGTGATATACTTTCAAAAAATGTACATTTTATAGAGTCGCAAACGAATATTGTAGAAATTACACTTGGAATGAGAAACCCATATTTTCCCTTATACTCTCTGTGAAGGGTATTAAACACAATGGTCATACAATTTATAGCAGTAATAGCAAAATTTCCCCCACATTATTAGTATTTAATGAAAGGGTTTGACCATTAGAATACTGTGAGTTATGCAAAATAAAAGATGGCGTCGGAAATAAAATGTCAAATAGTGTATATTTAATAATAACAAATTGATATACCTTAACGCCCACATTATTGGCATCAAATGAAAGTGATGGACTAAAAGAATACGGTAAACTTTTGAAAACTGAAAAAGCCAAGATGGCGTCCGAAACAAAATGGCGGATAGTTTTCTTTTTTCTAATCCAATCAAAATGGGTATCAAATGAACTGTTCTATAAGTTGACTACGAAAAATTTAAAATTCACAATGGGGGTCGGAACAAAAAGAACGGATATATTATGAATAACTTCAAACTCACAGATGGCGTCCGAAGCAAAATGATGACGTATATATAAGTTTCAGTGCTGCCAAATAAATCACTATTACTTTTTAGGCTAGTTTTTAAATTTTTCGTCAATAAGCACAAAAAAACTTTGTGAAGGAGTGAAAAAAACTACATGAAAATACTAATTGTTGACAGTATTATTTGTCAAATCAATGTTGAAAACTTAATAGCTAATAAACTATTTATATCGGGTGTTCTGTGATCCAATAATATGTTAACATAGACATAAATTATAGCCAACAAAAGAATTTGAGTTGTCCATGAAATGTGTGTTTAAATCATAAAACAAAAATTGTGTGACAACTTAAAAGCTGCGATAGAAAAGAATGAAAAAGAAAAAAATATTAAAAATTTGTTTTTAGTTCCAGTGCATATATTTAAAAGTAAAAAAAAAAATAACTGAATAGATAACAGATCTTTATCCAACCACTCAAAGCGACATAAATGTATTTATGTATGTCTATGCCAATGTCGCTGCCTATGTTTAATATCCAGCCCTGTCTGATATTGTATTGCATTCTAAATAAAAACAAAATATATATGTTAATTGGCTGTCAACAAAATTGGCTCAAGACTTTTAATTGATTTTGATTTTTAAAATGCAATGAACTTGAAGTTTAAGCAAATTGAAAAATTTTTATTTTCGAAAAACATATCAACATACAAAAAGACATGTCTATGTTTCAAAACATGTTTGTATAGATACATGTTTAAGCTAACAAAATTGCTAGACATAAATTTTAATTAAAGAAATAAATCATGTCATTGAAGACGACCAGCCATTTAAATGAATTACTTTGTAGCACATTTAAAATCAAATATTTAACATGTTCATACAAAATGCAAAAATTGCCAAAGACTTTTGTAGAAGAGTTTGAAAAAAATATTGTATTAATTTTTATACCCTTCACACAGTGAAAAAGGGTATATATAGGTTTGTCATTCCGTGTGAAATTTCTACAATTTTCATTTCCGACCCCATAAAGTATATATTTTCTGAAAGCTTATGAATAGAGGAGTCGATTAAGCCCTGACCGTCTGTCCGTCTGTCCGTCTGTCCGTGTGTATGTTGAAATCAACTTTTTGAAGCCCCCCGACATAGGTTGGACCCGGGTAAGGTATTAAAATATCAGAAATATTCGGGAGTAGATCGGTATTGAAAATCAGAAACATCGGTACATAAACAACTGAGATATGAGCAAAAACCCACGACCACCTCGATTTTCTTTTCATAAAAACAACATTACAACAACAACATACATACATACAAACGTGTATACTGGTTAGAGAAAACGTGGCATCGAATCCCAGCTGAGGCAAAAAAATTTTTTTTTAAATTTTTTTGAAATTTTTTTTTTTAATTTTTTTTTTTATTGTTTATTTAATATATTATATATATTTTTATTATTATTTTTTTTTATTTTTTTTTTTTTATTTTTTTTTTTATTTTTTTTTTGTTTTATATATATTATATATGTTAATTTTCCTATCTTATTGTTGAACTTTCCAACAAAGACTTTCCACTAATTTTCAGTTTGGCTCTAGTTCATTTTATCATTAAATTTCTAATCATTACATGAAGAAATCAATTTTTATTTGTGATAATGAAAGAATATATTGGAAAAGTAAGTTTTAATCCCGACACCAGCCGAGTGGAATGCATTTTCGAAACCAGCTACGGTTTCATCATCAGCACTCTTTGATCGGAATGTCCAAGTGTCGGATGTAAATATCATCTATTTAACTCACAAGTTTATACGAAATTTGATTTTGTGAATTAAACTTCACATACATATTCATATCTTTCGCTGTAGTGAGTGAGAACGAAATTTACCAAACTTAAGCTTTTCCCTTTTCTGTTATTCTAGTCAATTATCACATTTTTCATTCTTGCTTTAAACCATCAGTCTGATGGTAATGAAAGCTTTTTGTTGGTTGTGATCCTCACAACATTTTCAATCATACATGTTTGTTCGTCAAGTCAGTTATTCAACGGAAAGTTGGTACTGACCGGTCTATATGATCATTACACCGTGCCATGTGTATATGTTAATTTTCCTATCTTATTGTTGAACTTTCCAACAAAGACTTTCCACTAATTTTCAGTTTGGCTCTAGTTCATTTTATCATTAAATTTCTAATCATTACATGAAGAAATCAATTTTTATTTGTGATAATGAAAGAATATATTGGAAAAGTAAGTTTTAATCCCGACACCAGCCGAGTGGAATGCATTTTCGAAACCAGCTACGGTTTCATCATCAGCACTCTTTGATCGGAATGTCCAAGTGTCGGATGTAAATATCATCTATTTAACTCACAAGTTTATACGAAATTTGATTTTGTGAATTAAACTTCACATACATATTCATATCTTTCGCTGTAGTGAGTGAGAACGAAATTTACCAAACTTAAGCTTTTCCCTTTTCTGTTATTCTAGTCAATTATCACATTTTTCATTCTTGCTTTAAACCATCAGTCTGATGGTAATGAAAGCTTTTTGTTGGTTGTGATCCTCACAACATTTTCAATCATACATGTTTGTTCGTCAAGTCAGTTATTCAACGGAAAGTTGGTACTGACCGGTCTATATGATCATTACACCGTGCCATGTGTATATGTTAATTTTCCTATCTTATTGTTGAACTTTCCAACAAAGACTTTCCACTAATTTTCAGTTTGGCTCTAGTTCATTTTATCATTAAATTTCTAATCATTACATGAAGAAATCAATTTTTATTTGTGATAATGAAAGAATATATTGGAAAAGTAAGTTTTAATCCCGACACCAGCCGAGTGGAATGCATTTTCGAAACCAGCTACGGTTTCATCATCAGCACTCTTTGATCGGAATGTCCAAGTGTCGGATGTAAATATCATCTATTTAACTCACAAGTTTATACGAAATTTGATTTTGTGAATTAAACTTCACATACATATTCATATCTTTCGCTGTAGTGAGTGAGAACGAAATTTACCAAACTTAAGCTTTTCCCTTTTCTGTTATTCTAGTCAATTATCACATTTTTCATTCTTGCTTTAAACCATCAGTCTGATGGTAATGAAAGCTTTTTGTTGGTTGTGATCCTCACAACATTTTCAATCATACATGTTTGTTCGTCAAGTCAGTTATTCAACGGAAAGTTGGTACTGACCGGTCTATATGATCATTACACCGTGCCATGTGTATATGTTAATTTTCCTATCTTATTGTTGAACTTTCCAACAAAGACTTTCCACTAATTTTCAGTTTGGCTCTAGTTCATTTTATCATTAAATTTCTAATCATTACATGAAGAAATCAATTTTTATTTGTGATAATGAAAGAATATATTGGAAAAGTAAGTTTTAATCCCGACACCAGCCGAGTGGAATGCATTTTCGAAACCAGCTACGGTTTCATCATCAGCACTCTTTGATCGGAATGTCCAAGTGTCGGATGTAAATATCATCTATTTAACTCACAAGTTTATACGAAATTTGATTTTGTGAATTAAACTTCACATACATATTCATATCTTTCGCTGTAGTGAGTGAGAACGAAATTTACCAAACTTAAGCTTTTCCCTTTTCTGTTATTCTAGTCAATTATCACATTTTTCATTCTTGCTTTAAACCATCAGTCTGATGGTAATGAAAGCTTTTTGTTGGTTGTGATCCTCACAACATTTTCAATCATACATGTTTGTTCGTCAAGTCAGTTATTCAACGGAAAGTTGGTACTGACCGGTCTATATGATCATTACACCGTGCCATGTGTATATGTTAATTTTCCTATCTTATTGTTGAACTTTCCAACAAAGACTTTCCACTAATTTTCAGTTTGGCTCTAGTTCATTTTATCATTAAATTTCTAATCATTACATGAAGAAATCAATTTTTATTTGTGATAATGAAAGAATATATTGGAAAAGTAAGTTTTAATCCCGACACCAGCCGAGTGGAATGCATTTTCGAAACCAGCTACGGTTTCATCATCAGCACTCTTTGATCGGAATGTCCAAGTGTCGGATGTAAATATCATCTATTTAACTCACAAGTTTATACGAAATTTGATTTTGTGAATTAAACTGAATGAAAAAAATGAATGAAAATGAAAAATGTGATAATTGACTAGAATAACAGAAAAGGGAAAAGCTTAAGTTTGGTAAATTTCGTTCTCACTCACTACAGCGAAAGATATGAATATGTATGTGAAGTTTAATTCACAAAATCAAATTTCGTATAAACTTGTGAGTTAAATAGATGATATTTACATCCGACACTTGGACATTCCGATCAAAGAGTGCTGATGATGAAACCGTAGCTGGTTTCGAAAATGCATTCCACTCGGCTGGTGTCGGGATTAAAACTTACTTTTCCAATATATTCTTTCATTATCACAAATAAAAATTGATTTCTTCATGTAATGATTAGAAATTTAATGATAAAATGAACTAGAGCCAAACTGAAAATTAGTGGAAAGTCTTTGTTGGAAAGTTCAACAATAAGATAGGAAAATTAACATATACACATGGCACGGTGTAATGATCATATAGACCGGTCAGTACCAACTTTCCGTTGAATAACTGACTTGACGAACAAACATGTATGATTGAAAATGTTGTGAGGATCACAACCAACAAAAAGCTTTCATTACCATCAGACTGATGGTTTAAAGCAAGAATGAAAAATGTGATAATTGACTAGAATAACAGAAAAGGGAAAAGCTTAAGTTTGGTAAATTTCGTTCTCACTCACTACAGCGAAAGATATGAATATGTATGTGAAGTTTAATTCACAAAATCAAATTTCGTATAAACTTGTGAGTTAAATAGATGATATTTACATCCGACACTTGGACATTCCGATCAAAGAGTGCTGATGATGAAACCGTAGCTGGTTTCGAAAATGCATTCCACTCGGCTGGTGTCGGGATTAAAACTTACTTTTCCAATATATTCTTTCATTATCACAAATAAAAATTGATTTCTTCATGTAATGATTAGAAATTTAATGATAAAATGAACTAGAGCCAAACTGAAAATTAGTGGAAAGTCTTTGTTGGAAAGTTCAACAATAAGATAGGAAAATTAACATATACACATGGCACGGTGTAATGATCATATAGACCGGTCAGTACCAACTTTCCGTTGAATAACTGACTTGACGAACAAACATGTATGATTGAAAATGTTGTGAGGATCACAACCAACAAAAAGCTTTCATTACCATCAGACTGATGGTTTAAAGCAAGAATGAAAAATGTGATAATTGACTAGAATAACAGAAAAGGGAAAAGCTTAAGTTTGGTAAATTTCGTTCTCACTCACTACAGCGAAAGATATGAATATGTATGTGAAGTTTAATTCACAAAATCAAATTTCGTATAAACTTGTGAGTTAAATAGATGATATTTACATCCGACACTTGGACATTCCGATCAAAGAGTGCTGATGATGAAACCGTAGCTGGTTTCGAAAATGCATTCCACTCGGCTGGTGTCGGGATTAAAACTTACTTTTCCAATATATTCTTTCATTATCACAAATAAAAATTGATTTCTTCATGTAATGATTAGAAATTTAATGATAAAATGAACTAGAGCCAAACTGAAAATTAGTGGAAAGTCTTTGTTGGAAAGTTCAACAATAAGATAGGAAAATTAACATATACACATGGCACGGTGTAATGATCATATAGACCGGTCAGTACCAACTTTCCGTTGAATAACTGACTTGACGAACAAACATGTATGATTGAAAATGTTGTGAGGATCACAACCAACAAAAAGCTTTCATTACCATCAGACTGATGGTTTAAAGCAAGAATGAAAAATGTGATAATTGACTAGAATAACAGAAAAGGGAAAAGCTTAAGTTTGGTAAATTTCGTTCTCACTCACTACAGCGAAAGATATGAATATGTATGTGAAGTTTAATTCACAAAATCAAATTTCGTATAAACTTGTGAGTTAAATAGATGATATTTACATCCGACACTTGGACATTCCGATCAAAGAGTGCTGATGATGAAACCGTAGCTGGTTTCGAAAATGCATTCCACTCGGCTGGTGTCGGGATTAAAACTTACTTTTCCAATATATTCTTTCATTATCACAAATAAAAATTGATTTCTTCATGTAATGATTAGAAATTTAATGATAAAATGAACTAGAGCCAAACTGAAAATTAGTGGAAAGTCTTTGTTGGAAAGTTCAACAATAAGATAGGAAAATTAACATATACACATGGCACGGTGTAATGATCATATAGACCGGTCAGTACCAACTTTCCGTTGAATAACTGACTTGACGAACAAACATGTATGATTGAAAATGTTGTGAGGATCACAACCAACAAAAAGCTTTCATTACCATCAGACTGATGGTTTAAAGCAAGAATGAAAAATGTGATAATTGACTAGAATAACAGAAAAGGGAAAAGCTTAAGTTTGGTAAATTTCGTTCTCACTCACTACAGCGAAAGATATGAATATGTATGTGAAGTTTAATTCACAAAATCAAATTTCGTATAAACTTGTGAGTTAAATAGATGATATTTACATCCGACACTTGGACATTCCGATCAAAGAGTGCTGATGATGAAACCGTAGCTGGTTTCGAAAATGCATTCCACTCGGCTGGTGTCGGGATTAAAACTTACTTTTCCAATATATTCTTTCATTATCACAAATAAAAATTGATTTCTTCATGTAATGATTAGAAATTTAATGATAAAATGAACTAGAGCCAAACTGAAAATTATATTATATATGTATATAATAATTTTTTTTTTTTAATTTTTTTTTTTAAATTTTTTTTTTTTAAATTTTTTTTTTATTTTTTATTTTTTTTTTGTTTTTTTTTAACATACATACGTGAATTTACTGTTATTGCATGACTACACGTTGTGAAGGGTATATAAGATTCGGCACGGCCGAATATAGCGCTTTTACTTGTTCATTTTGGATTTGTTAATTCTGCATTACAACAAACACTTATTCGTTAAATGAGAACAAGTTGTACAGGGTGTCTGGTGGCAGATTTATATTTTCAAACTTAAATCAAAAACGTAATAATTGACACAAACTTTTATTAAGATCATTGAACGAGAGAATGGAAATATTATTTTATTATATTATTTTTTGAAAAGAATGTCATCCATATGTCCTCCATTAAGTTGCACACACTATTCAAAACGGAGCCTTGTATTCTGCGCCACGCGCTAAAGTGGGCCTAGTTCAATTGAGCTGACTTCTCGACGAATATTTTCGTTGAAAGCCACTAGACATTGGGGATTGTCATTATAAACCCTCTCTTTGAGATACCCATGTGCCCAAAGTGTCTGATAAGTTTTTAGGGAAAATTTTTTCGAAGCAAATTCATCGAAGTCCTGACTTTGTGTGCAGTCGCCCCATCCTATTGAAACCACGCGTGTGAAAAGTACGATGGATGAGCTCAAAGGTGTGGCAAAAAGATTCCTTAATTATGCGTCGATCATTTACACCGTTGATATTTATCGCTTTGCCTCCAGAATTTGCAAAAAAAATTGTCCAATTATCTGATGCGTGGATAAGGCACACCAAACGGTTTCTTGGAGACCAGTAACGGCAGTTTTAGTTAAAAAAGTGGGTTTTACTGTGCGAAAACTCTCCAACATCGTTTTACAAATATTTTTGCGTAAATTAAAGTCACCGTCTTTCAGTTCTTGAATGAGTTGAATTTTAAAAGGATGAAACTTCAGACCCCATTGAGGCTGCTCTTTTCCGTATTGAAAGTCACGAATTTTCACGTAAACTGCTTTCAACCAGTTCAATGTTTTCGGGAGTCTTTGAAAATCGAATTGGCCCTGGCCGTGGGACATTCATAGCCGTAGCTGTTGTGCGGAGTCTCAGCACTTACTAACGAATTAAATTTACAATCGGTCCATATCGTATTCGCCGAATACAGAACTTTGAACAGAATTGTCGACGTCAGAATCATTACTCTTAAAAAATGTTTCAACACCAATCGCGCGATGCTCACTCGACCACTGCGACATCGTGACTGACAAAACCGCACAATCGATAATTCCAACGGCGTCATAATCGTATTTAAGAACAAAAATTTGCCACCAGACACCCTGTATTTTGTTAATTATTGTTTACAATAACAATTTTTAATTCATTAAAGGGGCAATTTTGTATTATAATTAAAAATTACCATAAAAAAAAACAAAACAAAGCAGAAACCTTAATCTTTACTTTAAATCTTAATTTTACACGACTACTTGTAATTCATTGCCACAATTTATTGTTTTTATTTTCTAATAATCGCCTATTCTGTTTGTTCTTTTCGCTCGGTGTCTACCTAAAAAACTGTCAATATGTCACATAAACTATTGTATTTTATTGTCTGCTTACATGCGTGTGTATGTATATTTTGACATAGTTTATATAACGCTTTGTTTGGTATTTGGCCATCGTTTTGATGGCGTCTTAGATTCAAACGTTGTCCTGTGATAATGAGTTCGTTTATCTTTGAAAATCTATTGATGAAAGGAGAGCGAAAAAATATTGCCGCCAAGTAAGAACATTGAAAGAGCAAGAGGATATTCAGGAATTTTCTTTCAACATCGACATAATTTCATATTAGAATGTTTATAATAAATATATAGACGAGGGTTGGCTAAGATTTATGAAAAAAATTCTGTTACATTTTAAATAAATCCTTTTTTTTACAGCCAAAAGGTTTATATGCACAGTGGGAAATCAGTGTATAATACATAAATTACGTATGTATGTATATCAGACTTACTTTTCACATACATACATATGTACATGTATTGATTAAAAACGAATTTAAATTGTATCATATTTATATACCTACAAAGTATTTAAAATCAGAATTACAAGACATCTACACAAATACAAAAAAATATAGTTCCAAATACCTTCTTTATCAGGGATGAAATGAAAACTGCCTTTGTCTAGTCATAACTTTTAAACTGTTGTTCCTTTGGAATAAAAGTTATTATTATCATTTACGGCTTTATGCAAAGAAAAACATAATACAGCTTTTTTAAGCAAAAGTCCTTAATGTTATGTCGACAAGCTCAACATACCTTTATTATCTTTAAAATATATAAAGTAGAAATACACCTTCTTTAAACCTACACAAAGGAGAAATTGTATTTATTTTTATTCTGTTTTTACGTTATGTTCTGTCAAATGTTGTAAAAACTATTAACAGAAGTGACATATGGTGTTAACTTGTTGATATCGTAAAATAATTAAAAATTAGTAAATAAATAAAAAAATGTAAAGTTAAATTCAAAACAAATAAAAAAACTCGTTACTCGAATTCTATTCTGCTCCCAGTAAAACAGTCTTATTGTAACTTTAGAATTTATTTTATAAATACCCTTAACCTGTGGTGCACAAGGGTATATAAAGCTTTGTCATTCCGTTTGTTATTTCTACAATTTTCATTTCCGACCCCATAAAGTATATATTTTCTGAAAGCTTAAGAATAGAGGAGTCGATTAAGCCCTGACCGTCTGTCCGTCTGTCCGTGTGTTGGTTGAAATCAACTTTTAGAAGCAACTATATGTTCCTCAGATCTGTATATGGTATCAATCTCTTGGAAATATTCGCGAATGAATCGATATTGAAACTCAGCACAAATGCCCTATAACTTTTTGAAATATGAGCAAATAAACACGACTGCCTCTGTTTTTTCCCATATTTTTACCATCAAAATTAAAATGTTTCAGCCATAGTGGATATAGTATGCCTCGTGAATAATTTTGTATAAAGTGGCCTCTAATCGGTAAAGTTATAGGGATTTTTTTTTTTTTAAAATAAATATTACAAAAATTTACAAACTAAATCAATATTGATAACATCTAAAAGGGTTTGACTAGCGCAATATAAAAAAATTAAAATCCATGTTGGCCGCGACTACAAAATGGCGGACAATTAATTTATATTTAGGTCAAATCCAGTATTTTAAAAAGTAACTTCTTGAACCCCCTCAATATGAGTATCAAATGAAAGGGTTGATAAGTAGAGCACAGTAAATTATTAAAAAAAATGCAAAATCCATGATGTCGTCTAAAAAAGAATGGCGGAACAAAATTTTTTAACCCCATCAATATGGGTAAAAATAATCATCTTAAGTAATGAGTAAAAAGATAAACCAAAATGCTTCCGGTACTGGCTCTGGCGGATAATCAAGGCTCGATTGTACACATTCATTTCAGATGACATTTTTTCCATTATCAAAACAAATTGCATAAAACTCAATAACGCGTATGAATTTCAACTTGCAATTATTTCTGTATTTTATTTAAGGTACACCGATATAACAAAAGCACATAAGTATTAAGGAAAAAGAATCGTCAAAAAATAAAATATCAATATTGAAAAGCCATTAAAACAACAGCTTGTAAAACCAATAAATTTCCCAACAAAAGAAAGGCAAAAAACAGTTTGACAATTTCAACGCCATTGCACGGTAAAATTAACACAATAAAATGCATTCACACAAAAAAAGGAAAATAAATGTGATCCTATTTTCAAAAAAAGGACACTTTTTCCCTTAAGTGTTGTATGTTTTGAAAAAAATGTACAAAACAATAATTACACACATATTATACCCTTAAAGAACCGCAAGAAAATTATATTATTTTACCCTAAAAGTGAAATAATAAATAAATAAACAAAAAAAAAGAAAAAAAAAAAAGACAAACAAGAGTAAAGCGATAACTAATGTCGGTCGGTTGTAATACAAAAGAATTAAAGTGCATCCTTTTGCCCTTTTTCTTTCGATCAACACTATTCTTTTTTTATTGTTTATTTAGTTTTAATATTTCAATAATATTTCAAGAGAAGACATCAGAGCGTTGAAATGTGTACAATAATTTAAAAGAGGTGTCTACTGTGAGAAACAATTACTACAAGGATTTAGATAAATGTTGCATCCTTTTATTATTATTTTTTTGAATGCCACGACTAAACAAGTGCTTAACGAAAAATATTGTTAACCAATTGGGAAGGGGTACAGTGAAAATAGGTTTATCTTGATAGTTTTTATACAGGAAAACTAAAATACTTTTACCGCAAATAAATCGCATAAAATCTTTTTCTATCACCAACATAAAGCGTGCTGTAACTCCTGAGAACTTATTAATGCAACATATACGCTACAGATACGCCAGAAATTTTCAAATTCAACAGTGATTTCTTTTTTCTGTGAATGACTATATTAACGTCTGCTTATCGGGGAGAGACAATATTTTAGCCATAAACATATGCTCACGTTAAGAGATGCATTTGCTAAACAAAAGTACAGAAAAACTTAAAGAAAAGTAGAATTTTTCAGAAGTAAGATTAGTTCTTCTTACGAAAACTTTTTTCCTCGTGATCCCATTCTTTTAAAAAAGTGATGTCAGGCTAGATTGCTAAAAAAACCTCTATGTGTTACGGTTAAAAGTCTTATTAAAATTTCTTTTATTCAATAATATGTATCGCTTTAAAAATGAGCATTATAATGCAATTCATCCAAATATACTATGTGTGTATGAATTTATAAAAACTATATAAAAATATACGATTTAGGAAAATCTATACCGCACAGTATTTCCTGTGTTTAAAAACACAATTACGTACTGCAAAATGCATGCACGATGTTGGTTAGGCGAAATAAGACCGCCTCCCATTAAGGCGTAATCTGAAATTGATAAATTGTCTTAACAGGCAGTCTTGGGATTCTATGGTGGGTGTAGGTGTGGCCTGCTCTTATTGATCGTTGCCGAATATAGTTTTCGTATTTTAGTTTAACACATGATATGCCTCATTGTTAATGACAAAACAGTAAATATTTTATTGGGTTGTAACACTTAAAAGTGCACTGCAAGAAACTGTCACACTGCATGCAAGATACTTTTTTTAAAATTTATTACAAATAAGACAATTCATTTAAAATGAAATATATTCAGACGAAGTCATATTTTTTTTTCTGTAAAATATTTATCACAAGTAAAATGTTTAAAATTCATATTTTCAATATTTGTTATGTTAATTAAAACTTTACGAAATATTGATAGGCATTCTGCTTTCAATAAATAAATATGTGCATAAATAACTAATTCTTTTTGTTTGGTTCTTTTGTTACATTGTTTTAAATTCCTCAATAAAACAAACAAGCAAACCCGACCGACCGCCCATGGATTTTTTCCACAAAAGAAACAAACAAACATCTTTTCTGGTACCAAATAATTATGTATGAAATGCCACACACACCAGATAAAATAATAATAACAACAACTTAAAATTATCATTTTAGAGCGAAAGAAAAAAATCAATACAAAAAGCATAATTAATTTCGTATGAGTTTTATATTCATTTCATCATTATCACTATTATCCTGTCACTACGATAGCACTTCTCCAAAAAAAAAAAAAAAAAAAACCATCGAACAACGAATTCCATAAACCAGACAGGCGTCAAAATTGTTTCATTTGTTTTAAAACAAGTTTTTATAATTCTTTTCATTTCGTACAAGTTTATATAAAACGTTCGTTTGAGGTGAATCAAAATTTGTTTTGTTATTGCTGTAATATCAAATCTACTTTAATGGTCGTTTTCTGAAAACTGATAGTAGTCCCATATTGTGACGACACATATTGAAGATATTTAAACATTTTGTGGTTAATTCTAATTTGTAGACGCTTTCATTTTCGACTTTTTTGTTTGTTTGTTTATTTGCTTTGTTCTACTACTTTAAAATAAAATGTATTTTATTGCTTTGAGTTTAATAATAAATAAGTTTTTTTTTTTGTATTAATGACTCAAAGAGATGATTTTGTTTTTTGTTGGCAGCACATGGCGCCATACTTTCTATTTCCTTGCTATAATTTGTTTTTTCTTTAAATCATTTAAACTTGATGTAATGATGGCTTAAACATTTGATTTTGAATTAAGTTGTGTCTTTTACGAGATTAAAATTTTTCATTTTCCAATACAAATGAAAAACAGGTGAGAACTTTATAAGCGGTCAAGATCGACCATATTACCAAGTTACACTTTAATAAGTAAATTGTATAGTTATTTTTACATTTGATGTACATATCTGTTGACTATACTATAAGCAAAACTTTCCATATAAAGGGTGTTCCAACCACGTGTTTTGCCCAACTAAATTTAACATTTCTTTGTTTTAGTGTTTGACAAATTAAACCATGAAGAGGTACACAATTGAGCAACGCGTAAGGTTGTTGAAGTCTTTTATGAAACTGAACGTTGAACTGAAAATGCATTTCGTGCAATTAATTTTCTTGTTTGGCATAATAGACTAAATGTGTCCAAAAACTGAGTCGTAGAATATGTGAAAAATTCTGTGCATGTTCGCCCAATTCGTTCTGCGGAAAATATTGCTGTTGTTCGCGATAGTGTGGCAGAAGAGTCGTCGACAACAGTTAAACATATTAAAAACATCAATAGTGCGAATTTTTCATAAAGATTTGTATTAACTCGCTTACAGGGCTCAATTGACACAAGAGCTTAAGCCTGCTAACCATTTTTAAGAATTAATCGTGTTCTCTATCGTGAAATTATATTTAACAGTTTTTGTGACCAGAACCCAGCAAAAATTTATTTTGTACCGGTAAGCAGTAAAAAAAACCATGCCTTCTTATAGCCCAATATTAGAGCGCATTCGAAGGTGCTATAAATGAAAGTCAGAAATTTCTATTAAATATGTTTCATTTTTTATTAAATAACTTACTGCAACTTCTCTCGCTTACGAGGATGCAGGAATGTAAGCGAATGATTACCTCTCTTTACTGTAGTTCTTAAAAAATTTATTGAAAAGACATAAAAGAGACATAATATTACTGCATTAACCATGTGTGAAAATAGCAAATAATTAGAGCATCAAAGAGCCCTACCAAGTGGGACATCTCATATAAAAATCATGCCTTCCTGAAGCTGCTTCCGGGTATGCAGTAATTTTTGCTGGGAAGTTAAGGATATGAAACTGGACAATACGTGCATCCAACTGGGTGGTGCTACGTTTCACACAGCCAATGTAACAATGTGTTTTTGCCCAAGAAATTCACAAATATTTATGGCGAAGTTAAGGGTCCGCCACGATCATCTTATTTGACACCGTAGTGTAGGGTATAAAAAACAAGTTTTTGAGATTGACAAAATATGTACGTTTCATCTATTACTACTTTTAATATTTGTGAACATAATTTTAAAAATGTATTAAGGGTGTCCAAATTTAAAGTAAAAGTGTTCAACTAAAATCGCTACAGGGCGAAAATCCGATGATTTTTGTGGGGGCAAATTTATAATTTGGACGTAGAGAATATAGGGATTTAACAAGATTGTATCACTTGCCACACATCAAGAGAAACAATAAATTCTTTAAAAACAGTGCAAAACTCGCATTGTTTCTCGTAGAGAACAAGATCGTCTGATTTAACACCTTGATGGTTCAGTTGGTAGATTTGTAATGTAACGATTCGAATCAGAATATAATATCTGCCCAATACGCCAGGCGTGTTACTGTTTACTAAAAATGTACCGTACCTTTTCGTGAGGTTGAAATCTATGTAAAGTAGATTTTGACGGAGATAACGTAATTCATTGGACATACGTTTTTACTAACAAACACACACATACTGAGAGCTGTAAAGTTAAGCAATACAAATCTACTATCTAAACCATTAGACTATTTTTGTAGGGTTTTTTTGTAATCGAAAGTGTACAGCAATAAAAAAAATAATTAACCATTGGCAGGAGTTTATTGCAAAATGTGATTGAGAATTTCGGTAAACGATTGGGAGCCTTCCGAGCCACGGAAGGAGGCTGTGTTGTGGATTGGTCACTTGACCGACATGTTTTTTATTTTAAACCGAAACCTTTTTATAATAAACTGGAATAAAAGTATTTTTAATAACTCGAAAGGAATATACTCTGAATGTTATCTCCGATTTGGACACCCTCATATTTAGATTTAAAGTATAAAAAAAACAGACTAACATATTCTCTTACGCTATAAAAAAAATAAACTCATGTTATTGCTGAGGGCTTTCGTTTTCAAAGTTCCCAGCTAAAATGTGGCCCAAAATTAGTTTTGTGATTAAATAGAACCACAAATTTGTGATAGTAAAAGTAATTCGATATCTTTTTAAGTGAAAATTGTCTTTACAAACTAGAGATTAAGATCGTATTGTTAGCATGTAAACGGGTTGGACTCTATAAAATTTAAGTTGATTTTATAAAATTTAAATAAAATATAAATGAAAAATTTAAAACGACAAGCCCCAACGTTTAAATTAAAGATTAAATTTTACAAAAATATTTGATTTAATAATTGTTAGATAAATATAATTTAATATAAACGCAGTTTGTTGTTTTCAAGTTAGATTCGCATATGAATAATGTACAAGTTAAAAAACAGAAGGACTAACCTTATATCTCATAATAGATTCTTGGCATTTTTATGTAAAATTAATTAGCCAAGTTTGTTCACTAAAACTTACTTACAAAGCATAACAATCGATGAATCGAAAGTAATCATAAATAATTACTTTGCTATTCAAAATTAGCCAAAATTAAATTACTTTTGTTGGAATTTTATTTCATAACGAATTTGCTAATGTAAAACTAATTTTGACAAAATAATAATGTAGGGCGGATTTTAGTCACTATGGGGTATAAAATTTTTTTATATTAAATTCTTTAAATAAAATTAAAAAAAAAAGAAATCTCATGGTGACTTTTGGCCCACCCTGTACTTACAGCTAATATTTAAGTGCAACAAATATATATAATCTAGAAATGCTTAAAAAATATGTTTTTTACTTACCGAGCCATAAACAGCACCACAGGCATCCATGCATAAATATAAACATGTGGCAACACCTTGTATTTTAATACGTCCCACTTCTACAGTGGAACGTTGCAGTATTGCTGAAAAATTATAAAAAAATTGACTATTAAAGAACATTCAAATAAGAAGTTTGAAAAGTAAAATTATTAGATTAGGTTTAAATAAATCAGAAAACAGATCAACAGTTTCATATCATTTCATCCGCATATTTATAAGAAATGAAACATAAACAAGTAAGAGCACTATATTCGGCTGTGCCGAATCTTTTATACCCACCACCAATTTTGTGTATATTTAAGGCACAATATTTATTATTTTGTTAATCGCTATGGAATAATCTCTTTATTATAAAATATGTATCACTTTCTTTGTAGAGGGTGGTTAATTTTTAAGGGCACATGTTGAAGGTGAATTACACCTAGTCTTTAAATTTGTTTTCTGCATTTCATTTGACATTTCTCAATCTCAAACTTACTCAATTTGAAAAGTGAAAAGATACGCAAATGAGCAACGCTTTAAAGTTATTCAGGTTTTTTATCAAAATGGGCGTTCAAATCAACATGCATTTTGTGCACTTCGTAATTCTTTTGATCAACACAATCGTTCAAATTCGTCCACTATCGGGAGAATTGTAAAAAATATTTAAATTTCTGCAAAACAGGTCTGTATAAAATTTTAGAAAATCTGTGAATGCCTTCTTAGTTCGTTGAATGGGAACCACTGCTGGTTTTTGCGATAGTGTGGCAAAAGAGCAGTCAACCTCGACTCATCATCATGCCCAACAATTGAGCATCAACATTGTCATTGAAAATTTGGACCATCAGATAGAGGAGTGGCGCCAAGGATGGGGGGCCATTTTGCCGATATTTTGTGAAATACATAATTGAACCATAAAAATATTATAATTACAAAAAGAAATAATAATATTTCCCTAAATAATTTGTGTTTTATTTAAATTCAACATCGGTCCTTAAAATTCAACCACCCTTTATAACTTCGATATGCTACTAAAATGCTTTTGTTAATGTAGTCTTTCAATGAAAGTGGGCGTTAAAGTAGGCGTGTCAATAAAGTTTCTGCTAATAAATACAACTTAGATTTTTCAATATAGTCCTTTATTTTCCCAAAAACTTTGTCAATAGAGAAATTACATGAATTTAAGATAAACCGTTATATGGGAGGTAGGCGTTAAAGTAGGCGTGTCACCTAAACTTTTTGGCACAACAATTACATTGATTAGAAGGATACACGTAGCAAATTTGATCATCATATCTCCAATTTTGGCGGTTTTATGAGCTTTTAAATTTCATTAACGGTAGATAACGTGAAAAGTGGGCGTTATAGTAGGCGTGTCAAAGTTGTTTTTGCGAATGAGTACAACTTAGGTGTTTCAATATAGCCTTTTATTATTCCAAAATCTTTATTAATAGAGAAATTATATGAATTTTGGGTAAAACGTTATATGGGAGGTGGGCGTGAAAGTGGGCGTGGCACCATAATTTTCTGGCACAGTAATGACATTGCCTAGGGGGATATACGTAGCAAATTTGATCATCATACCTTTAATTTTGGCGGTTTTATGAGCTTTTAAATTTCATTAACGGTAGATAACGTGAAAAGTGGGCGTTATAGTAGGCGTGTCAAAGTTATTTTTGCGAATGAGCACAACTTAGGTGTTTCAATATAGCCATTTATTATTCCAAAATCTTTATTAATAGAGAAATTATATGAATTTAAGGTAAAACGTTATAGGGGAGGTGGGCGTAAAAGTGGGCGTGGCACATTGATTTTCCGTTACAGAAAAGCGTCTTACCAAAAAGCAAAGTGTGCAAAATTTCAGAGTCGTACATCAAATTTTGTTGCTTTTATGACGTTTTTGTTTTTAAATATACCGAAAAATACACTGTGCGGTATAATTTTTCGTACATTTTGATCGATAACTCCTCGCCTAATGCATAGATTTAGATAATTTTCGGGGAGCAATATTGTTTTTACTCAGGAAATATATATTCGAAGTTTCATGAGTCTTCGTTAATGCGTTTGGACACAATTCCATTTTATTCGGTGTTCGAGGGACACGGTTTTTTCGACCTACTCTTGGTTTTCGAGCTATAACTCTCTTCCTAATATTCCGATTTTGCCCATTTTCAATACCAAACAAACCTTGTCTATAAGAAAGATTCTGGTAAAATTTGAGCCCCCTAGCTTTCTCGGTGCGCCCTCTATCGTGCTTTCAACAGACGGACGGACATAGCTAGATCGTCATCAAATCAAACCCTGATTCAGAATATATATACTTTATGGGGTCTAAAATGGATATTTCGATGTGTTACAAATGGAATGACAAAATGAATATACCCCCACAATTTTTTTGGTGGCGGGTATAAAAATATTATAAATTAAATATAAATCTCGAAAAAAAATAACCACCTCTAGTTTTAGAAATTTTTAATTATTTATTAAAAAATATATGAATTCGCAAAGTAGGTTATATTGTCATATTATCATAGAGTTCTCAAGAATATTGTTATTGCATTTCAAACAAAACTTATTCAAAAATTTTGAAACCAATGGTGAGTTCAATGGGTATGCATGCTATCATGTCGTACTGTCAAATTTTCATAAGTTTCTTAAAATTCATTTATTCAGGTTTTGTGTGGACGTCTGTTATAAAGACAATATTTATTCGTGGCTTAAGTTAATCGCAATGAAATTTTTATTTGTGTTAACGAAGTAATAAAATTTAAAAATATTTTTATTTGATAGCTCCTTGTAATACTTTTAAACCATTTTTAAAATTTTTGAAAATTATGTGAATTTACCATTTCTTAGTACTGTCATAAGAATTTAACAAAACCGTTGAATGTTTCTCCACATCGTGCCGTTACAAAAAAAATATTCTTAAAGGTCTTTGTCAATCAGATGTTTTATATATTTTTTTAATAAACAAATCTAAATCTTAAGTTGTTACAAAGTCCAATTTGTAATCTTTGCATAACGTGGCTACTATTTAAGTTTTTATTCACTTATTTTATTATTTGATAGCAAATGTTTTTTATACCCTGCTCTTCTCAAGGGTATATAATTGTAATTTCTACAATATTAATTTCCGAAAACCATAAAGTATATATTTACTGAAAGCTTATGACTAGCGGAGTCGATTCAGCAATGCCTATGTGTCCCTTTGTCCGTGTGTTGGTTGAAATTAACTTTTAAAAGGTCCTACATGTTACACAGATCTGTATGTGAAATCATTCTTTTGGAATATCCGGAAATGAATTGCAATTGAAATCCAGCACAATCGTACCATAACTTTCTGCGGTAAGCACGACTTCCTCTGTATTTTCTCATATTTTTACCATTAAAATCAACATTTTACAACCCTAGGATAATTAATAGACAAGTTTGCTACTAGTTGTAGATATAATATGCTTCAACAAATCGGTCACTCATCGGCAAAGTGGAAATGTATCAAGTTACTAAAGGTTCTTTACACTAAAGAAATCAAAATGTATGCAATAGTCTCAAAATAATTTCCGAGAATAATGATATTGGAAATCAACTGAGATATAAGCACAAATACACAACTTTTTCGGTGTTTTTGCCAAAAATTTACAAACGAAAATCGATTTTTCATCCTCCAGACAAGAGCAAAGAGTGACATGGGTAGAAAAATATAAATTAAAAATTTATTCATGCCACTGCAAAATGTCCTATACCATCGATATGGGTGTCAAACGAAAGGGCTTAAAGTTAAATATGGCGTCAGAAATAATAAAGCAAAATGGCGTATAAGATTTAACTCAAAATCTAGGTTAAGCTACGATGTTGTTAATAATTCCATGTAGATTATGGTGAAAGGTATTATGAGATCCGGCACGGCATAATATAGCATTCTGAATTGTTTTAAATATTTATGCTTCGTACCGTTTGTTTCATATCGGCTGATAACGATCTGAAATATTTTATGTATTCTCTTAAAAACATTTAAAAATATTAACATTTATTACATCAATGTTATTTTGAATTAATTTCTGGTAAGCACAGTAGGTGACATTGATCTTGGATATCATTGAAATAATAACAATTAATAATGATTGACAGATCTATAAATTGACTCGTCTTTAAACAATCTCACAGAGGTGTCAGAATGTGACAAAATTGGGTCAGTATTTCTTTTTTGCTTAATATAACTATCAAGTTGTTAGCAATAAGGAATATGAGAGAGATATTAAAAATAAATTAAATAAAAGAATCACAAGAATCTTACTTAAGTATTTTATAATGAGAACGAATGAGAAAGAGAGAGAGAGAGTGAGAGAGGGAGAGTATAAACCTGCAGTAAAGTGTAAAACAGTCCATAATTTTTAACATCAATTATGCCAGTTTATATTCACTTTACAAAAAAGACATCAAAAAAGGTATTTTACTTTTAACTTAAATCAGCTTCTTTGTAAAAAATGAGAATACAAACATATGCCTTACATGTTGTTAACACTTTTTTTAATAAGAAAACAAATTATGCTCAAACTTTAAGAAATCATTAACATGTTAATTATTTTTGGCGGCTAAGTTTTTTGCAGCCTTTACATCGGTTTCTTTGAAGTCAAGTTGAGATTCTAATATTTATTTTTCAAAGGTATGCAAACGAAGAAAGTTGATGTTCTGGCCTGGTTAAAACTGTCTTAAATTGTATTATGGTGTTTCAAGAACACATGCTAACTTACAGTTTGCAAACATTTAACGAATTTAATCACAAAAAAATTTAAAAGATGTTGTATGCAAGGCAAGTTTAAAAACAATCTACCAAATTTTAAATTAAAAAATTTATGTTTTTGTTAACTGTTAATAATGTCAAAACATGAGTTTTAAATATTTTTTTCTTTTTTTTATTTCTTGGCAATATGTAATTCATTAAACCAGTTTCTTTTTATTATTTAACCGGACAGGAATGAAAATTTGGTGCAAATCTTCTATATATATAAAAGTGAAACTCTGTGTGTGTGTGTTAGCTATAGACTCCGAAACTGTAAAACCGATCGGACTCAAACTTTGGCAAGTTGTTGTACACATACCAGGCAGTGTTTATGGGTGGAAAAACGTGGGCGGGGCCAAGCCCATAAAAATTAGTTATCAGTTTTAGCTACTTGCACTTGACCGATTTTTCTGAAACTTTGCACACATATCGAGCTGTCATGACTTAATAATTTCGTGATTAGAAAAGTGGGCCGTGCCATGCCCATAAGAAATAGGTATCATTTTGAGGTACTTGCACTGGACCGATTATTCTGAAACTTTGCACACATATTGAGCTGTTATGACTTTACAATTTCGTGATTAGAAAAGTGGGCAGGGACACGCCCATAAAAACAATTATAATTTTGATAATTTTTGCACTGGTCCGATTCTTCTGAAACTTTGCACACATATTGAGCTGTTATGACTTTACAATTTCGTGATTAGAAAAGTGGGCAATGCCACGCCCATAAAAAAACTTATAATATTTAGGCTTTTACACTTGATATTCAATTAAAGTTCAGAATGCATTTCGATTCATTAAGGGGCGTAGCAACGCGCGCCGGGTTTGCATAGTAAAATATAAAAAATAAATGATTTTTAAAATTAAGAAAAAAAAACTCAGTGGCACATAATATCTTTTCTTTTATTGAAGCGCATTTTTTATTAGTGAAGAAGCGATATTATAATCATTTAAACATATATTTTTTAAATGGACATTTTCAGCATTTAATTTACACTAAGAAAAAGTACTTTTTGAAATTACGCTGGTACCAATTCGTTTCACATTACTGTTACAGTTGTATCGTATTTGTTCAGCAATTTAAATAAATCAAAAGCATTTTTTAGCCAACTGAAGAAAAAGAGGGGAAGAAATGTGGAGTAAAAAGTCTACAAAAAATAATACTCAAAGTTTACATTTGGCAAATATTTGTTTAATATACCCAACAGATATAGGATTTGTGGTACTATAATAGTATGGAATACTACATGGGTGTCCACTTAAATATCGAAGAAACCGGTTTATATCTAGTTTGTATGCTACAAAAATAAGTACATCTGCTATAATTGTGTTATACATACAATCGAACCATATGTCTGCAAGGCGTATAAATAAGTAAGCGTTACTACTAAAGAAACTGCTTAAGTAAATGAAGGGTATTACTAATTCTTATTGAAACGGCGAGAAATAAATACATTTTTTGGTGGTCACTTTTTTGATTTGAATATTTGCTTATTCTGAACAGTCTTTTAAAACATGTGATTTTAGTGACTGGCAATAACTGGGTTTTAGTTGTGTTGTTGTTTTTGTTCCAGTGTAACTTTTGCTGCTGTAACAACAATCACTGTGGCCCCCTTGTTAAATTTACACATTTACTGTTGTACATGCATTCAATCGACTTTGTACGATTACATATATGTATTCGAATTTTTATTTAAAATTTTTTTTTGTTCGCATGTTCTTCCACCGGCCGGTTTATTGTACATTTATTTGGATGTGTGTTGTATTTATACCGTGTGCCTCTTTTACCATTAATTCATAATACATTTATTAAAATAATATTTAAAGAAAAAAGTATTAAAAATATATATATTTCTTATGGAATTTATTATGCGCATAAATATGTCTGTCTGCGTATCCCATATTTTTCTGTTTTCTTAAATTATGCCGTTATCGTTTTTAAGTTTAAACATTTACCAGATGTTTAACCTCAAATATAGTAAATCAAGTTTGGTTTTGGTAGTGTTCTTTTTCCTTTTTGTTTGTTTGTTGTCTTTCTGTTTGTTAACACAGATTTTGTAAATAGTTTACAACAATTCAAGTTCATTGTGAGCACTTACATAAATATGTGTAAATAAACCACTTAAGGTCATTGAATGCGAACAATCCCAAGAGGTTTTTGTTTACCCTCGTGGCATAACATACTGAGAAGACTTTGATTTTTTTTTTGTTCTGTCTGTCTTTTCGATTTAAAATTTATATGTATTTTATGTGAGTTTAGCTAATTGTAATGATTTTTAAAAAGTGTAAGTAACAAATGGGTGGCAATGTAAATGTATATTTAAGAATTCATAAAGAATCTGTAACAAAAAATAATTTTATTTTTTATTTTTAGGATTAAATTTAAGAAAAATTCAAAACAAAATTTTCCTAGACAACTTACTGTGAATACTTGGCATAACAATAGTGTTGTTTGCTTTCAAAAGCCAAACAAGAAAAAAATAGTCTTAATTTTTTTCCCAGGAGATTTTTTCTTCTCAAATATTTACTTTGTTTGAAGATTGTTATTAAATTTTTCTTGTTAAAGAAACCACCTTTAACCTTAACTTGATTAACGCTATTGAACGCAATTAAACATTTCTTCGAAACTGTAAAACAAATTTAAACTGCTTGTTAAAAATTTCAAACTTAACAATGTTTATTTGTAGCATGTAAAAAATGTTGTTCAAATATTTCACAAAAAAACCAAATGTTGTAACCAATACTTTTTAAGTGTACATAGGTCATGAAGATGATTATTGATTTGGTGAAGAACGTAGATGCCAAAAAAAAAACAAAATACTTTGTCATGTCAAGGGTTGTAAATTCTGCACATCGCTGGGAATTAGAACAAAGATTCGCGGTCTTTACTAATATAATAACGAGGAAATGTGTGGTTGTATGTAATGAGTTTTCTTTAAAACTACTTACTTATTCAATTTCAAAATTTTTTTAAGCAATTCTCCAGTTCTATTCTCCGAACGGACATAAGCTAAAGGGTCCGCCAAATAACTTTTTTTTTTAAATGCCATAAAAAAAGTGTAGCTTCGGCTGTATGGCACGTAGCACCGTCCTGTTGAAAGCAAATATTGCCAATATCCTCCTCTACAATTTTTATGAACAAAAATTCGTTGAACATGGTCCGATAATGATCGCCATTAGCTACGGCCACTCCTTGTTCATTTTCGAAGAAAAATGGCTAAATTATGCCTCTGGACAAAAATCCGCACCAAACAGTGACTCGTTTTGGGTGTATCGGCTTTTCAATGTATGCGTGCGGGTTTTCTGTGCCCCAAATGCGACATTTTGCTTGTTTACATACCCGCCTAAATTAAAACAAGCTTCATCTGAAAAGATGATTTTTTTGGCAAAATCGTCATTTTCTGTAAGTCGTATTACAGGCGCACTTAGCGCATTGGATGGTCAGTTGGATTCAACTCCTGAATCAATTGGACTTTGTATGGCGTCATACCAAGGTCTTTATGCAAAATTCGTCTCAATGATGTCTCCGAAATGTTCAATTGTTGAGAACGACGGTAAATTGATTTTGATGGCGCTTCACGCACACTTTCTGCCACAGCAGCAGTAATCTCGGCTGTACGCATTATTTTTGGCTTTTCACGCTTTAGTTTATCGATGAGGATGCCAGTTTCTTTCACTTTTTCACAAGAAAACGAACATACGGAGCTGACAATTTTCGCACACATGATTTTCAAAGTAATGTCGCAATATTTTCCAACGTTCTTCAAGCGTATACACAACCCTAGTCCTTCAGCGGAAGGATAAAACTAATTATCTCTCAAATCCGACATGAGCTAAGTGTTACCATTCACGATATAAGCACTAGTTGAAAAAAAACGTTAGATGGCGGACCCTTTATATTTTTGTTTTATATTTTAGGTGGTCGTGGTACCTCCAAAACAAATTGAACAAATTTTATAATATAAGTATTTTTAGAACTATAGCACCTATGACCTTCAAACTTAATACGAGTTAGTTTGACAACAATGGTTAGGATCGTACCAGAGGCATGGTATCTCCCATACAAAAAAATACATTTATTGTCCTATGAAGGAAACTTTAAACAAAATTTAGTTGAAGCTTTGTACGATCAGTTTTTTACAACAATTTACTTATTACAACCAAAAATGATTGCGATTGGAGCGGAGGTAGTGTTATCACCCCTTCGAATGAAATACTTTCTGTCAATAATCATCAATCGATCAATAAGCTTATTATTTAAAATCGCTTTAAATTACACGTTCATACTTATATAAAACAATTATATGCATATATAAATATATAATAACAATATTTGGTTATTGAAAACAAGTTGTATTGTTTTTATTTTGTTTTATCATTTTTTTAATCACAACACTATTATGACAAAAACAGTACGAGTTTCTTCGCAAATATATTTAAAATTACAAATAATTATATAAATGTAGTGTAAAGCAATATATTTTAATAATAATTTGCCTTCAATTGTTCTTCTAGTTGAATAAATTGTTTTTATTTGAAAAGTTTGAATTATGATAAATGTACAGTGGCCGACTAAAGTCTACGTACGACCACAATTTTTGACATTTTGGAAGTCTAAAAACCTTAAATAAAAACTAATGATGCAGCAAATTCTATTTGAAATTGTGTAAAAGGTTGTTATTATTTAATACAAAAATAATGATCTAAAGATCATTATTTTAAAACATAAAATAATTGCCTTAATGCAATTTAGAATATCAAAACAGCATACGACATTGAAATAAGAAAACGGTAAATCATACCAGAAACATCGAGTACAATAGACTTCATATAAAAAATGTAAAAAGAATTAAGCAGCAGCGTTACTAAATAATTACATTTAGGGTATTTTAAAAAGAAAACAACAATTTTTTTTTTATTACTTCATTGATAATTTACGGCTTTATTATCTTATGTTTTACTTGCTGCTCTACTAAAACTTTTTTGGAATTTAATTTTTAATATTAATAATTTTTCAGGAAAGAGCTTTTAAATATTTTAGATTATTATTAAAAATTAAAACCAAAGACTATTATATAAACTCTGCGCTATTTAAAGTAAAGGACATATTAATTTTCGTATATTTAGCTAAATTATAAGTTGAAATAAGTAATTATTCCAACTGGTATTGCTCTTTTATAAAATACTAGCCAAGCCAGGCGCGCGTTGCTAAGCCCCTTAATAAATAAAAATACATTGTGAATTTTCAAAGAATTTCAAGTGCAAGAAGTTTAAAATTATAACTTATTTTTATGGGCGTGGCACTGCCCACTTTTCTAATTACGGAATTGCATAATCATGAGAGTTCAATATGTGTACAAAGTTTCAGAAAAATCGGTCAAGTGCAAGTAGCTAAAAATGATAACTAATTTTGTAAAGTGTGGCCCCGCCCACTTTTTACTACCCATAAACACTCCCTGGAATGTGTACACCAATTTGCCAAAGTTTGAGTCTGACCGGCTTTACAGTTTCGGAGTCTATAGCTAACACACATACACACACACACACACACACAGAGTTTCACTTTTATATACATACTAGCCAAGCCCGGCGCGCGTTGCTACGCCCCTTAATGAATTTGAAATGCATTCTGAATTTTAATTGAATATCAAGTGCAAAAACCTAAATATTATAATTTTTTTATGGGCGTGGCATTGCCCACTTTTCTAATCGCGAAATTGTAAAGTCATAACAGCTCAATATGTGTGCAAAGTTTCAGAAGAATCGGACCAGTGCAAGTACCTCAAAATTATAATTGTTTTTATGGGCGTGGCCCTGCCCACTTTTCTTTTCAGGAAATCGTAAAGTCATAATAGCTCAATATGTGTGCAAAGTTTCAGAATAATCGGTCCAGTGCAAGTACCTCAAAATGATACCTATTTTTTATGGGCGTGGCACTGCCCACTTTTCTAATCACGAAATTATTTAGTCATGGCAGCTCGATATGTGTGCAAAGTTTCAGAAAATTCGGTCCAGTGCAAGTAGCTAAAACTGATAACTAATTTTTTGTGGGCGTGGCCCCGCCCACTTTTTAATCACGAAATTACAAAGTCATGACAGCTTAATATGTGTGCAAAGTTTCAGAAAAATCGGTCCAGTGCAAGTACCTCAAAATTTAAACTTTTTTAGGGGCGTGGCCCCGCCCACTTTTCTTATCACAAAATTTTTTAGTCATGACAGCTCGATATGTGTGCAAAGTTTCAGAAAAATCGGTCAAGTGCAAGTAGCTAAAACTGATAACTAATTTTTTATGGGCGTGGCCCCGCCCACTTTTTTCCACCCATAAACACTCCCTGGTATGTGTACAACAACTTACCAAAGTTTGAGCCCGATCGGTTTTACAGTTTCGGAGTCTATAGCTAACACACACACACAGAGAGTTTCACTTTTATATATATAGATAGATATAGATAAACAATTAGATTTAATGCTTTAGCTTCCTGTTAAGTTGTCCAAAATAGTTTAATGTTTTCCTGAGGGTACTTTTTTATTACGGGATTGCAATGATGTAATAATCTCAATTTTATCTTATGTAGACTTAAGTAGTTTCTTTTCTGCCACAGAAATATTTTCCAAATTTAGAAATTGTTACGTTGGAGGTTTTTTCTACACAATTTCAAAAAATGCTAGAGCTTTTCGATAGTTGTCGAAATATGCTTACCTACTTCCTTAACTAACGTTGAACGTTAAAAATGTCCGCGCTATAAATAAAACTAAAAATTATAATTAATTATTTTTGTATTTCACATACCTACTACTAAAACAAAATATGATTTCATTTCTAAAATTAGTATTTTTATTTTGACAAACTAAAATTTTTCTATGAAAATTTCTGGCACTACTGACTTTCTAATACATTTAGTTGTTAGTATTTTTGTTTTTATTGTGATAAGGATACTATTATTTTAAAAATAAGAAGCATATTTTTTTTAAAAAAAATTCATATGCAAATAGAAAACGTAATGGACATTTCCTGAGGGCGCCGTGGCTTAGTTGGTTAAAGCGCCTGTCTAGTAAACAGGAGATCGTGAGTTCGAATCTCGCCGGGGCCTACACACAATCGTTGGTGCTTTTTTTTACTTCTAAACAGTATGATTATAATTAAATAATTATTTTTATATTGCCCATGTGATTTTTATTGATTAATTTATAAAAATTGAAAACTTTATTTACACACTAACAAATATATTTATTTTAATATGCATTTCAACAGTGATAATTGTTTTGCACTTTAATGTGGCCACAACAACAATAACAAGAACATATTAAAATCAATTTTAAATAGGAAAACAAAATTTGAAATAAGAAAACTCAACACAATCTCATGGAATAAAAGCGATCTTTTGGTTTAATCATTTAATTAATTATTCTTTGATGCTTGGGTGGATTTTCGTTGATTACCTAAAGACACATGACACAAATTGTCACTCTATTTGTTACTTTCAAAATGTGTTGCAGAAAAAACAAGAAGTGTTAAATAAATTCTGCAATAAAGGACAAACATTTATTTAACAAAATTAAACGTAATAAAAATTGAAATGTGTGAAAGATTTTTGTTTTTCTTTCTTTTAAATTTAGGCTGTAAAAATATTTTATATCGCCATTTCAGTTTCTTTTTTTTTATTTTCTATGATTTGCCTGTTAATTTAGTACTTTTAAAGTTTTGCAGTTCCAATAATTGCAATAAATTTTTGAAATCGAAATTTCAATAGATTTGTTTTCTACGTATAAATAATTCATAAAGTTTTTTTTCTGGTTTAATTGCTAAAAGCTTTTTTAGTTAAAAAAATATTTAACTATAGACTATTAATGCTGCAAGTTAATAAACATGTTTAATTGATAATTTGATTGACTACGTGTCTCGTAACCTTTTGCATTTTATTTCTGGGAGAAAAGCATCACATAAACGGTACTACATCAATAAATAAAAAATAAATTCGGTTAAAACATGTGCTAAATTATAGCTAATTTATTCAACAAAGTTGGTTTTTATGTATTTTTTTCGACTATTTATGGTATCAGCAGTTTAATGCTTTAAAATGTATTTATGCAAGTTTTAGTACTACTAATCCTACTACTTAATATAATAAATGTGAATGTTTGTATGTTTGAATATTTGTTACTCAATAACGCAAAAACAGCTGAATGGAACTAAACAAATGTGGTATTATATATATAATATATTTTCTAAGCGAATCTAGATCGCTCCTGGGAATCAACTCAACACATCCAGAACTGTTACGAATATTTAGGCAGAGATAAAATGTATCACAAATGTGTTGTATGTAAGCAGTAATAAAAACAAAAAACTTTGGCTATCCGATGTCGAATTTTGTGATATAGAATATAATATACTTACTCAGACTAGGCCAACTACAAATTTCTATTTTTATGTGAATTTGAAGAAAATAAATCATTGTTATACACATAGCAAAATAATGTTTTAATTATTTAAGTAGTAGTGCAAACTGTTGTTAAGCTTTAAGTTAAATCAAAACTAACATTTTGTGTACATTATAATGAACATTTTATTATAGTGAATTTTTACCTTAATGTTTCGATGAAATTCATTTACAACAAAACTAAGACAAAAACTTAAATGCGATTCGTTTTTGTAAAATTTGGACTTTATTCAGGTAGACTTAATGTAGTGCCTATTGAGTTAATGTCACCCAATATTCAACTTTCATTTGCTGCCTGTGTATAAGCTGTATTGATTTAACGCCTATGAGTGAGATTTAGAACAAGCAAAATTTAAAATAAGAATAATGCGGTATGATTATATTGGGTTCAATAATTCAAAAGCTACTTAAGCACATACTCTACACGCAGTCGAAAATAAAAAAATTTGTATTAAAAATGAAACACTTGGGCATATGAACAATGTTTAAAAAATTAATTAAAAATAATTTGAGAAACATCAATTTTCCAACTGTGAAATCGGATATCATTTTACCATTTGACAGTTGTCTAAGAAACTTAAAAACTTATAAAACTTAAAAATTAATAAATTTAGGTCAGTTTCTACCACTGAACAGTCACAGATCTAAAACGAAACTTTCAAAATATGTCACTATTCTCACTATTTAAATCAAAGTATTTGTATTCATATTTATATTTACCACAAAAATAAATTACAATTTGTAATCGATATGCACTTTCTAAACTTAGAAATTCTCGGAAAGGAAATTTTCAACACGTTAAAGAATTAAAAAAATATTTTAAAGTTCTTCAACAGGCGTGGTAAGTACAATGTAGAGGAGAAGGAGATAACATTAAACCAAATGTAACGGTAAAATTGTACGAACAAACTTTAAATTAAAAACACATAAGTGAGATAATATTAGGAAATCATTATGCATTTATGAATTCTGTTTGCAATAAGCCGCTAAAAAGCAATAACTGACTTACTTTAATGCTTCATTTGTATGCGTTTAAATTATTATTCCGTAAAAGTAGAAAACTTGTTAGTTTAATCTATTTTTGATCTTAATCTCTGCTCCCTTGTAAATCAGTTAAATATAATTTTATACTTTCTTACAGAAAGTACTTTCCATACAGAAAGTACAGTCACATTTTAATACTGGTGCCTTTACTGAGTTAGTTACGAGCCGAATATTTTTTTTCAGCAAAAGTTTTTGATATTAAATAAAACAGGTAATCAAGTACTAAAATTAAAAAGGAAATTAAAAAACGTCAATTATTTAATTGTTTTATTTAATTTTAATCATATCCTTTTTTTAGTTTTGGACCGATTGGTCCCAAATTTACTACGAATGTCTTAATATTGATATTATGTTTGCTAATTATCCTAGAGGTAAAAACAATAAAATTTTTGTGAAAAACTGTATATTAATTTGCAATGAACTCGCGAAAACGTTAAAGCTTATTCAATATTGTCATACTGTTCTAAAATGTGAACAAAGTGTGAAAGCTCTAAAATGTCAACACACATCTTTTATTTTCGTTATATTTATACTGAGTTTTTTTTTTAGTTGAGAAATCCCTAATATAGAGTTCACTTATTTTTTGCTGTTACAAGATTATTTTTTCTTAATTGAGCCCCTGTACGTATACATTGACTTGCTTGTTGTTCTTTTATGTCGCTACGTAAATGTTTGAAGTGATTTCAAATTTATATTTAAAAAACCCCGAAAATGTTAATTTTTTGCAAGATAAAATTCTTAAATTATTAAAAAACATTAAATAGTGTTGTGTTATCATTA
The DNA here is from genome assembly GCA_941918925.1 of Phyto melanocephala. Classification (NCBI taxonomy): domain Eukaryota; kingdom Metazoa; phylum Arthropoda; class Insecta; order Diptera; family Rhinophoridae; genus Phyto; species Phyto melanocephala. The sequence goes on from OW799233.1 coordinate 54,295,895, forward strand.
GTTTGTTACATTTAAAAAAAAAGAAAAAAAATAATAAACGAGAAATCGTGTAAATATGACTCTTTATGGTAAAACATTACGTTCTTCTGAATAAATCGGTAGTGGCCAGCTTCAAATATTTAAGCAGAGTTTTAGTGTTTGCTTTCTAAAACTTACGGAAATATATCTGTGTGCTCAGTCACAACACGTTAACATGTTCAAAGTTGAGTTAATACCAAAACTTGAAGAACTCTATTTTCGTGAAATTCAGTTTAATAATGTTGACAAATCTGGGTTGGACTAGATGCTAGACTAGACTATATAAAACATACGTGGAAAAAAGTGCTCAGGTCATCTTTGCATGGAATCAAATTTTACAAGAAATTTTATACAGATGATGAAAAAGTTTTTAAATTAAGTTTTAGATAACTGCGGTGACAACATTCAGTAAAGTGCTATAAGATAAAGTATTTCTCTCCCAGAAATAGGACAGCTAGAAAAAACAGTCATTAAATTTTTTCAGGCGCTGAATTCTCAGGTTTGTTTTATTACAGGCTCTAGTATTTTCCACGGTGAAAGACTGGAACAATAATTTTTAAGAAAATTTCTTAGAGTAAAACACCGACGATGAGGATTCAATTATATACGAGCCTTAAAATAAAATTAACCCAAAGGAAGCTTCAAAAGCTCTTAATGGGCTGGAAATGATCTACCAAATTGATATAAGTCTGTCAAGAAATATTTATGAAAAATCGTTGTTAAAGAGGATCCTTATAAAGATTCATCAAACAATAAATTTCCTATGAGTTGTCGCTTTTTGTGGTTTTTGTAAATTTTATTTATATTCTTAAAAGATATTTACTATAAATTTATTTTGCATACATCATATGCAAAGTGAACTAAATATAAATATTGAAATAAGTTTCTTAAATTTTAGCATTAATAGAAAATTTTTTTTAAAATACTTAGGCAAAGCCGAAAAAAACGTAAGCAATTTATTAAAGGCATAGATGTTTTTGTTTATTTCTTGCTTATTTCTTTTTTTATTTTATTAAATACTAGCTAATACCCTGTGTGCTTCGCCACCCCAAATTTTAGTATTTAATTCATATGGCAGGTGCCAAGCCCACTATTGTTAATGTACCCATTTTTTCCATAAATCTTTATTTGAATATCAAAGTTGCTTTTGCAAAATTTTAGTACTCTAATCGATATTGTTTTCCATATATACGAATTTTAGTATTTAATTCATATGGCAGGTGCCACGCCCACTATTAATAATGCACCCATTTCCTGCCTAAATGTTCATTTGGATGTCAAAGTTGCTCTTGCAAAAGTTTTCCAAATATTAGAATTTTAGTATTTAATTCATGTGGCCACGCCTACTATTGCAAGTCCGCCCATTTTTTACCCAAATGTTCGTGTGGATGTTAGAGTTAACCGTACTTAATTTGAAGACTCTAGCTGCATTAACTTTCGCGATATATAATATTTAATACTTATTCTTGAATAGGACGTGGCACCCCGCCAACTTACAATTTCAAACCAAAGTATAGCCTATAGTTCCTTCCAGACATACAGAAAGATTCTGTGGAAATTTCAAGGAAATCGGTCCAGCCGTTTAACCGTCTATAAAGCACAAACAAACATACAAACACACATTGATTTTTATATGTATAGATAATTTTTGATACCGAACAGAAGAGTAATTTTTTTCTAAAATTTATCGTTCAATAACGTGATTAAACTCGAAATTAGTTCACGTTATTAAGAGTTCACTGTAAACTGATATTACGAATTTCCAATATGGATTTTCTCTTTAATATTTCTAAAATTTAAATATCAAATTTGGATTCTCGTAACTTACTTATAGCGGTATTAAATAGTTAATTTCATCCAATATTATTCCAGACGGATAGTCACGAATAAAATCAAATGAATTTTTTAGAAATTGCAAACATAATGACAAGGCTGCATATACTGTTACCACCCGTAGTCAAAGGATTTAAAAAGAGAACAATACTGAAAAGAGATATAATTGAAGACTGTGTGTGGCTTAAATTAAACAGATTTTAAATGACTTTAATATACTTAATGTATTCTACTTAACTTATGTATTAAAAAACATACGATCCCAAGATGTATGGACATCATTTCCTGTCACAAAAATTATGACCATTAATCGTTTGGTTTCTTCGTAAATCCTTGTATAGAAATTAAAAGTTCTGTCATGCTCGTGGAAAAATTATGTTCATACATACATGAATTTAAATGATAAAGTGATCAGTTTTCATTAAAAAATATGTTTTGTATTAGTTAAACTAACAAGTGATAAATGATTAAAAATGTGAACATATTCTCAAGTGTTAAACAAAGTAATTGAACATTATAAAGTACGCGATACAACACTTTCTTTTCCATAATTTTTATTTCTTTTTTCAGCCGAGGCTGGCTGTAAAATCGTTTACCATCTCATCTGATTATTATAACATGAGTACAAATGAACATCGCTACATGTCATCTCATTCAAACGCCTATAATATGCATCATTAGCATTTCAAAATGAAGATGCCGCTGTATTTTGCTGTCCTGGGCTGTTGTCTACATTTAACACAAGAAAATTCAACATGACATGGAGTGTAACTATTAATTAAAGAAAATGTAAAAAAAGAATGAAATCAACCAACACTGGTTCCTAGCGGGTGTAATGATGGTGATATACGAGTAGCACAACTGTATAGATTGTAAAAAGTGTATGCTGGTATTGATCATTTCATACGTGTGTTTGAATACAAATCCTAACAGCAATAAAAGCAAACGGTTTATTTCTTTTATCTATTATTATTTATTAATCAACCGCTCAAGCGTAAAACTTATAATTGTTAAAACAACAAATTTCATGGCTATTTCATTATGGTCATTCTATGCACAAGTATTGTTTAACACAACACATCTTATAAGTGTAGACAGCTTAATTATGATTTGATGGATTTTTTTTTTTTGATTGAGCTTTCAACACCTGTCCACTCATTTCGAAATAAATATTTGTCAGCACCTACAATTTAATATTGAAGCACACTGGGAGAAATCTTATGAAAGACTTATATTATTATGGCAACACATATTTTGCTACGAGTAAAAGATTTTGTATAAAATTTTAGTATCAAATTGTTAAAAGTTGTAAAGTAACACTACTTGATTTTGCTAATCCCGCCAGAAATCTATTAGCCTGTTGTGAATGTCTTAACAATTTTAATAAAATGACGATTGCAGCTTTGTTTCACATTCTCATTTACTGCGAACAGTGTTTAAATTTATGAATTTAAAATAGCAACAGAACTAAAATCACGTTCTTAAGAATCTTAAGATTATGGTCAAACTATAATGAGTAAAAGAGATATACATATGTGTGAGTACGAGAGATATATGTATCTTATATTAATAGGCCACTCTTAGTCATAAAAAGAAATCGAAATTCTCTTTTGGTTGTTTAATTCACTATTAGGTTGGCGAGAAAATTAAGTTGCCAAAAGAATATCTCTCAGATTTTTTCCTTTTTTTAATTTTTAGAATTAGTACGAGATGGTTGAAGTAAAATTTAGATTGAGTATTTTTATATGAAAGCTTTCAAAAGCCGGGTAAAATAAGAAAAACAATTTAATGCTACTTTTATTAAAGCATACAAATTTGTCGGTTATTACTTCTGGGTTTTTAATCGCGAACGAAAATCATACATTATAAATGCAAAATTGCAAATGTTTCCGTAACACCATAATTTTTGTGACTGCATGAAATTTGGAATACTTTACGTGTCATCAATTTTAAGTTGAATTTATTTTTTTTTTTTTTTTGTCAAAAAAGAATATCACAAATAAAAAAAAATTATTTTAAAATGGTAAAAAAGTAGACTTTAGAATATGATTTGGGTGGACATTAAATATCGTGGACTTTGCACGATATATTCGTATTCACATATTCTTTACAATCGATTAGATTAGTAGTCTGGTCTATACAGTCAACTCAGAATAGACACAAGCAGAAAACAATTATTTTTTTAAGTGTGCTCTTATTTATACCCTTCACCTGTGTAGCAAAGGGTATATTAGCTTTGTCGTTTCATTTGTAATTTCTTTAATATTTATATCTGACCTCAATAAAGTATAATTTGTTTAAACCTTTTGAACATAAAAGTCGATTGAGCGATGTCCAACTGTCTCTGTTAATTGATATAAAATTTTTAGTTTCCCATATGTTGCACGGCCTATCAAAATATGTTTTCAAGATATATATTATATTTATAAGCATGTTAAGCGGTCGAACCTTTCGATCGTAAATATGACTATACTGTTTTGTTGTTTTTTATAGCATTCACGAAAAGTACTCTTTGCAAAAACATTTTGTATTTACAATCTTGTTCCAACATTGTTACTTAGTTTTTGTTTTGTTAAAATACTGAACCAATTTAGATTAAGATTTGCGCATCTGAAGATGTCTATTAATATAAATATGTATAACATTTATGTGCCTCTAATGTTGTTTGTAAAAATTTTTCGACAAATCGGTTACAAATTGGCTAATTTTCATTTTTATCAAGTTGCTAGCGCTGCTTATTAATTTAAGGTATTTTCTATTCCCATACAACAAGTTTTAGTCTTATAATTATAGTACAAGATGAGTAAATTGAACAAGATAAGTTAGTACAATAGTAAGAAAAAATAAGAAAACATTTTTGAATGGAAAAAAAACAAACGAATTATACATTTTAAAGCGCTGCTTATTAATTAATGGGCATTAAATTTAAACTAGATTTCCACTCGGGGTCTCAGAAATACCTTTGGAAAAAAACTACAAGATCGGTTTAAGACTGGCTGAAATTTACGAAAATCGAAAATCGATTTTTTAACCAGGAAATAAGCGACAGGTTCAATGTGAGTACAGTACACTGTGAAACATGTAAAATCCAGGTTGGCCGCCTCCTCAAAATGGCGTACAAAAAATTTATTTATGGTAACAAAATAAAAGTAAAATGTCAGTCACTTAATACGGAATTAACCCTCTTTAAATTCCTCAATATTGGTATCAAATAAAAAAATTAAAATCAATGATGAAGTGAGTCCGCAAAAAAATGGCATGAAGTAATTTAAAATTTATCGGGCTTAACCCTCGTAGTCTTTTTTTTTTTTTTTTTTTTTTTTTTTTTAATTTAAGAGATTAAAAACTAGATTATAGTAAATCTAAAATTGGGCCCGAAACAATATGGCGTGTAACATAACTTTGATATATTAATGTGAATGATGGTGAAGACTATATAGGATTCGTCACGGCCGAATATAACACTCTACTTTCTTTAGTCGCATGAATGTTTCTTTTGGTATTCTGTCACAGAATTCTTGTATTAATGATTTTGCTGCTTTCGTTTTGAGCTGGATACACATTGAAAGTATATAAGATGATTTTTGCTGTGTAGGTGTATCAGAAGTGCTAGACTGCTGTTTTCTTACAAAACTACTGTCTCCATGTGGTAAAAAAGAGCTTCATGTGGTTGCTGATACTTTTCCATAATACGTTCTATCCTTTCCTTTCTTTTCCATTATTTATTATTTTCTTTGGCGTTTATTTGATTTAAAAATTATAATCTTTACACATCGTGTAAAATTAAACTGCAATCTGTGTGTGTTTTTTTACAACATATTTACATACAGATCTACTTACATAGTATATTTACATTTGATTATTATGGATATGGGAAATTAGTTTCATCACGTTTGTATTGTATATGTAAACGGAGAAGTACAAATTAGGGTTGTATTGTTGTAAATGTGTGTTAAATACAGACAACCTCTATACGAGTATTACAAACTTTAAAGTTTTCTTTTTTAAATTAAGTAGAAAGAAATTAATAAAATGTTTATTAGGTAAATAACAATTTAAATTAATTATATTAAATATTTTTTAGTGGAGAAATCAACTAATTAAGAATTTTATTTAATATAGCATGTTTGACCCGCTCTTGTCATATACTGTGAAAGCTGTAATGTTGAAGAAAACTTCAAAAATCTATAATCTTTCCATACGATTTTTTTTTTAAATATTTAATATGATTTTTAAACCAGAATCCAATAATTTCCCAAGAGTTTATTATATATATACTTACATATATGTATACATACATAATGAAAAAAAGCATTTAAAAAGAACTATTTACTATCATTTTAATCAAAAAATTTGTTATGCACACTTGACTTTTGTTATTTTGTAACAAAAATGTTATTCCAACGCTGTACAAACACATCAATGTCGGAACTAATTTTTTACGCTGAACAATTTAAATGTGTTGCATCAATATGTATTTATTGTTATTGCGCATTACTAATCGAAAATATTGTTCTATTCAAAAAATAATAAAATAATTTTTTGTACAACTTGACCTTAAAATCCCAATTAAATTAAATAAAATTAATAGAGTTTTTATTGTTATGATTTCCGACAAATTTTGCAATTGGTGCACCCTAAAAAATGTTTATATGTATTAGAATCTTATAATTAGATGCGGTAGATTTTGCAACCCCATTGGAAATAAAGAGAGTAAAAGTGACCACAAAACACATAATAAAATTATTGACTTTGGCTTGGAAACATGTAATTTTTTTATTGTATAACTAAAGTGACACAAACCTTTAATTTAATTATTAGAAAAAGTATTTGCTTTTGGCTTAAAATATAAAAAAGGGTGGGTTTATTGTGGTTAATCCTAGCTACAGAACAAACAAAAAAAGAATCACAACATCAGGAAATCTCGCAAGCTTCATCGGAAGGAAATCTATAATGAGCCAAATGTCAATTGCATAAATTATTAAAGGGCCACCGGAAATAAAATACTGATACAAATGCACTTATGTATGTGTTGAACAAAACACTTGAATGGATTTACAGTTGAATGCTTCACTCAAAGTATTTTTGAACATTATTGTTAAAGAGGCCATATGCCAAACATAGATTATCTGATTAAACACACTCTTACACCCCCTTTCAAATCAAGAGATACATACTTATGATAATTCTTGAAAGGGAAAAGCAAAATTGTAATCAAACATAAGTTATGGAAAATGTTTAACCACTTGCAGGATATTAATTTCAGGATTGACGAAATCTATACGTTTTCTACAGGTATTTTAGTTAATAAATGATATCGAGAGAAAATCTATTCGAATGAAAGTCAACCGTTCATAGTCAAATTAATTTAGATTTAACTATTTACATGTAATCCGCTGTACATAACAAGTGCATTTTATAAAAACCAAGCAACGACGCTGTATTTGGCCGTGCCAGAAGTTCTGACACAAACCACTAATTTGAATAGCACTTTTATATCATTTAATTTATTGTTTGTGTAATGACTGCAGAATAATCACTTTATTGGTACTAAAATATATAGAACTTTCTTTGTTTCAATTTATTTTCTAATATTTAGTCTTAAAGCGAAACTAGAAGTATTTTCACATTTGGAGCGATATTGCCCACATTTTTGTAACTTTCTTTCCTTAATCATATCAAATTTGAAATTAACGCATGATTTCGATATCTAACAGCTTAGGGTTAGTAGGAATTTAGCGTAACAAGAAAGAACAGCGTGTCTTCATTATTAAACAATGTTTTAAAAATAATAAAAACTTTGCGGCCACATAACGAAAATTTCATACAAAATATGGTCGGAATAGTGTTTTAACTTCGATAAATGTGAAGAGATTAATTGAAAAAATTCAGGAAGACTGGATCCGTTGACGACGCTTAATTCGTGGTGGACAAGAATTAAAAATTTCAAGAAGTTTTCTACAGCGTATACTCGCTTAAGTAACATCTGTGTCTTTATGCTTATGAAATTCAATTAATACAAGAACTAAAACGAAATAACAATGCACAACAAAGAGAGTTCATTGAATGTATTATTGAACATAAACAAATTAATGCGATGAAGCAGCACATTTTCAACTTGATGGCTTTGTTAATCGCCAAAATGTTTGCTTTTGGTGTTCTGAGAACCCACTTATGATCATCGAAAAACAAATGTATCTACAACGTCACTGTTTGGTGTGTGGATTTTGAGCTGAAGACATAAATGGTGCAAAGTTTTTTGGAAATGAGTAACTGTTATTGGTGCTCGATATCGAAAAAAGATAACAAGTTTTTTTTGCCGAAACTGACGGTGCGAAATGCCATACAGCCAGTGGAATAAATAAATAAAAGCATGAGACATTTCAGGTCACGTACTCTCCAGTTTCGGCGATCAAATTGGACTCGTAAAATTTAACACCATAAGATTTCTTTCTATCGAATTATATGAAATCCCAGGTCTATGTCAACAAGTCTACTGGAGAAGGTTCAACGCTGCATCAATAAAACTCAGCCACATTTATGCAAAATGATTATGGAAATTTTTGACAAAAAATTATGTGATGTGTTTTGTGTGCTTCGTAATTTAGTAAAAAATAACCATTAAAAAAAAATCAGTTTTCTATTTAATTCAATTCTTAGGTTAATTTTGAGACACCCTTTATTTATGTTATAATTAAAGGGAATAAGAAAATGGAGAGCATATCATTTATTTTTTATATGTCACATAATTAGAAGTTTCAAATAATTTACGAGTTACGGATAAAACGTGACGATGATGATGAACTCGTAGATGGTTGCGAAAATGCATTCTACTCAAGCAATATCGCATGTATTTTTCAGTATTCTTAAATTATTGCAACAAAAGGTTTAAGTAAACAATATTTTGATATTAAACTTGCTGTATTTGATAGTAATCGGGTAAGTAGAAGTGGTTAAAAAAGAATATAATAATGTATTATAACTGGAAGTAAAGTATTATGTGACAAAATTATTTTAAGATAGAAAAGTTGTTTTAGCCATGTTAGTATTGAAATTAGCTTTTTAAAACCCCCTCACACCCCACCGACTCGTGTGTAAAAACAATTTATAAGAAATACTTTCGAAAAATTCGGTATTGAACATCACAAATTTCGACCCATTACCGGCTGAGATATCAGCCTCTGTTATATAAAAAAAAGGAAATTTATGTCGCTCACAGATGTTTTCTTGACCGGTTCTTTGAACGACAAAAATACTGGTCCAATTAGTCCATTACCACCAAAGATATTTGCAAAAATATTAATTTTTCATTGAGATTGAGATTGATTGATGTACAAAACAACAACAACACCAAGTGGAGACAAGTACACTCCTTGTCCTTGTTGAAGGTTTTAATATTTTTATGTTTATACATGAGTACGAATGTATGCAGACTTCATCAGCTGTATTGCTGAACATGGAAAGTTTTTGGTTTATTGACTGGATCTCGTACGAACATTATCACACACAACAAGACTGTATGTACATGATGACATGTCATAAATCAAGAACAGCAAAGGTTAGACAAGTGTTAGGAAGAGACAGATTTAGGAAAGTCTGTTTCACAAACAACGTTATAGTTGAATATTTACACTTTTGCGAAGGGTGAATAAGATTTGCCACAGTCGAATATAGCGATCTTACTTGTTCACTATAGCATAGTGTAACAGTATTAAAATAAGCGATTATATTTCAACTCTTAAAATGCTAATTGTTCGTAAATACATTTGTAGGCGAGGAACTTACATTTTGGACAATTCAAACAAAAATCAATTTTTATTCAAGTTTACCTGTTAACTTACCATGTAAGTAAAGATTTTGCTGGGATCGTTAATAGCTTTTAATGGGTACCGCGTAAACTATTTTATGTCAAAATATCATTAAAAACGCTGTAGTAGATGTAGTTGAAAGATATAAATTTATTGTAAAGGCGTGGCACTGCTTACTTTTATAATTGAAAATTAGTATTGTCAAGCAACTGAATGTGTGTGGAGTGTGTTTAGTTAGACCTCTTATAACTGATGAAAATTGCTATGCACCGATAAAGTAATTGATGCATACATGTATGTCGAGCAAATATATCGTTAAAAAAAAACTACACATTTACATACATTATCACATTTTAAACTTTCACTTAAACTTAACGGAATATCTATTCGTAAATCTTTTAGTTTGAAAATAAATAATACAGAAACAAGAAACTAATCGTATTTAAATCTCGTTAAAATTAGAAGTGAAAACTAAGTTATAGAAAACACAAAAAAGTTATAAATATATTTTCATCTTGTTCTGTGTTGGAGAACAAAGAAATCAAACAATTTTATTTTCCAGTTTAACAAGAACAAAAATTTGCATAAAATTATAAGACAGTGGATTGTGTTCTTTATCATTTCGAACCTGCGTTAATTTATCAACACACGCGTTGGGACATCAAAATGTGGAAAATCGTTAAAAAAAAAAGAAACATTTTTTGCCTTGTGTTTCTGGAATTGTCTAATAATAATCTGTATGCGTATGCTCTCAAGTTTATTTGTACAATATGACACTTGTTTGTTAATGAAAACAGAACGAATGTTTTTATGTACTTCTTTTACGAGGTTTTTGTTGTTTTGCTGATTTAATTAATTGCTTTTCAATTGACCCCCCCATTGTGCTGATGTGAAAATTGATTTATGGTTTGTTGATTCTAGATTCTAGATTTTTTTTTTTCTATTTCTTTGTTTAAGTAACAAAATGCCACGAAAAATAGTTGGTTGCCTCTTTCGTTTTAAAAATAAATACAAGACAAATTGTTTGGATAATTTGTCTACGATTTCCTATAAGTCAGTGTGTGTACTGCGTTTTCAGAACAAATGTTTAAAAAAAAAATTCTTATTCAAGACACATTTTAATTTGCACGTTTTTGCCGTAACGATTAGATGGGTTGTCTGCGCACGCCTTTGAAAGTGGCGAATATTTGGTGTGACTGTTGAAATTCTTGGCTGACTTACGTCAAATTTCTTTTATAATAGGCGCCACCTTTTTGTCTTCTCTCTATTTAAATGCTTTTTAGTTTTTTTTTTATAAAATTTCAGTGAATTATTTTGATACAAAAACTTAAGAGATGGCATAAAATGTTTCATAGAAGATGGAAAACTATAAATGGCGCGATATTAGGAAAATTTTAAAGAATTAAAAAATGTTTAATCTCGGCATAAATTATTTATTTAATTAAACATGCATTTAAATTTATATGTTGTTTTATAACCACATTAACGTCCGTTTGCATGATTCTGAGAAAACTAATACCACAATTTTAATATTCAAAAAAACCGTTTTATGGTTTGTCTTCTGTTTCCCATTGCGTATTCTTTGCGTTTCAATTTAAACACCTCTTAGCACCTCCCGTTCACTATATTAAGTTGTTAAATCAACTAATTGTTTTTTAATAATCAAGACATGTTGTGAATTTTGTATTGAAACAAAATCCTGCGTCATTTATATCTTTATATATAAAAGTGAAACTCTGTGTGTGTGTGTGTGTGTGTGTGTGTGTGTGTGTGTGTTAGCTATAGACTCTGAAACTGTAAAACCGATCGGGCTCAAACTTTGGTAAGTTGTTGTACACATACCGGGGAGTGTTTATGGATGAAAAAAAGTGGGCGGGGCCACGCCCATAAAAAATTAGTTATCAGTTTTAGCTACTTGCACTTGACCGATTTTTCTGAAACTTTGCACACATATCGAGCTGTCATGACTAAATAATTTCGTGATAAGAAAAGTGGGCGGGGCCACGCCCCTAAAAAAGTTTTAACTTTGAGGTACTTGCACTGGTCCGATTTTTCTCAAACTTTGCACACATATTAAGCTGTCGTGACTTTGTAACTTCGTGATTAAAAAAGTGGGCGGGGCCACGCCCATAAAAAAAGGCTATAATTTTGAGGTACTTGCACCAGACCGATTTTTCTGAAACTTTGCACACATATTGAGCTGTCATGACTTAATAATTTCGTGATTAGAAAAGTGGGCAGTGCCACGCCTATAACAAAAAGGTATCTTTTTGAGGTACTTGCACTTGACCGATTATTCTGAAACTTTGCACACATATTGAGCTGTTATGACTTTACAATTTCGTGATTAGAAAAGTGGGCAGGGCCACGCCCATAAAAACAATTTTAATTTTGAGGTACTTGCACTGGTCCGATTCTTCTGAAACTTTGCACACATATTGAGCTGTTATGACTTTACAATTTCGTGACTAGAAAAGTGGGCAATGCCACGCCGATAAAAAAATTATAATTTTTAGGTTTTTGCACTTGATATTCAATTAAAATTCAGAATGCATTTCGATTCATTAAGGGGCGTAGCAACGCGCGCCGGGTTTGGCTAGTTAAATATAAATTTAAACTGATTTATGAGTTTGCATATCTACATACACAAACACATGCACATGCGCACAACTGTCGCCTCACATTAAATTTTAGTTAAAAAAGAAATTTTAAATTTTAAAAATTAAAAACTTTGTCAATTCATATCATATATTTTATTCATACATTATCTTTAACAAATTCTTGTCAACACTAAGTAAATCAATTAGTTTTTTTTTTCTTTTTTTCTTTTTAACAAATAATGGTAAGAATTTCAATTTTTGAATTCATTTGTCAACTGATTGATTTCGTTATAAAATCGCTGACATTTTAATTACAATTATTTCATGCAAATATCATAAATGTCGTAAATATTTGTTGGCAAAACAAAGAAGAGTCGTAAGAACTTATGTGATAAAAATGTTCACCAATTTATATAATTTATGTTAAATACACATTTTGAAAGAGTTCTTTGGCATTCAATGACAAAAGCTTCAGCAATTGGAAAGTTTCTCCAGTGAATGATGATCTGGTGGTTTTCTTTCATCGCCGTAAACACGCTCTCGTCAATAAAAAAAAAAGAAACAACAATATCAGCCGTATTCATAAAAATATTTTAGGTTTATTAAGGGGTTATATGACAGATCTTGTACAGAAATTTTTCAATTCATCCTTCAATGAACCCAAAGCATTTTTATACCCACCAACAAAAAAAATGGTGGGGGTATATTCATTTTGTCACTCCGTTTGTAACACATCGAAATATCCATTTTAGACCCCATAAAGTATATATATTCTGAATCGGGGTTTGATTTTATGACGATCTAGCTATGTCCGTCCGTCCGTCCGTCTGTTGAAAGCACGATAGAGGTCGCACCGAAAAAGCTAGGGGGCTCAATTTTTGCCAGAATCTTTCTTATAGACAAGGTTTGTTTGGTATTGAAAATGGGCTAAATCGGAATAGTAGGAAGAGAGTTATAGCTCGAAAAGCAAGAGTAGGTCGAAAAAACCGTGTCCTTCGAATATCGAATAAAATGGAATTGTGTCCAAACGCATTAACTTAGACTCATGAAATTTCGAATGTATATTTCCTGAGTAAAAAAAATATTTTTTCCCGAAAATTATCTAAATCTATGTATTAGGAGAGGAGTTATCGATCAAAATGTACGAAAATTTATACCGCACAGTGTATTTTTCGGTATATTTAAAAACAAAAACGTCATAAAGGCATCAAAATTACGAATGTACGACTCTGAAATTTTGCACACTTTGCTTTTTGGTGAGACGCTTTTTTGTAACCAAAAATCAATGTGCCACGCCCACTTTTACGCCCACCTCCCATATAACGTTTTACCCAAAATTCATATAATTTCTCTATTAATATAGATTTTGGAATAATAAAGGACTATATGGAAACACCTGGGTTGTACTCATCAGCAAAAACAACTTTGACACGCCTACTATAACGCCCACTTTTCACGTTATCTACCATTAATGAAATTTAAAAGCTCATAAAACCGACAATATTAGAGGCATGATGATGAAATTTGCTACATATATCCTTCTAATCAATGTTATTGTTGTGCCGAACAGTTTAGGTGTCACGCCCACTTTAACACCTACCTCCCATATAACGGTTTATCTTAAATTCATGTAATTTCTCTATTGACAAAGTTTTTGGGAAAATAAAGGACTATATTGAAATATCTAAGTTGTATTTATTAGCAGAAACTTTATTGACACGCCTACTTTAACGCCCACTTTCATTGAAAGACTACATTTACAAAAGCATTTTAGTAGCATATCGAAGTTATAAAGGGTGGTTAAATTTTAAGGACCGATGTTGAATTTAAATAAAACACAAATTATTTAGGATATTATTATTATTTCTTTTTGTAATGATAATATTTGTATGGTTCATTTATGTATTTAACAAAATATCGGCCAAATGGTCGATGGCGCCACTTCTTTATCTGATGGTCCAAATTTTCAATGACAATGTTGATGCCCAATTGTTGGGCATGATGATGAGTCGAGGTTGACCGCTCTTTTGCCACACTATGGTTCCCATTTAACGAACTAAGAAGGCATTCTCAGATTTTCTAACATTTTATACAGACCTGTTTTGCAAAAGTTTAAATATTTTTTACAATTTACCCGATTGTGGACGAATTTAAACGATTATGTTGATCAAAAGAATTACGAAGTGCACAAAATGCATTTTGATTTAAACGCCCATTTTTTTAAAAAACCTGAATAACTTTAAAGCGTTGCTCATTTGCGTATCTTTCCACGGATCAAATTGAGTAAGTTTGAGATTGAGAAATGTCAAATGAAATGCAGAAAACAAATTTAAAGTCTAGGTGTAGTTCACCTTCAACATGGGCCCTTAAAATTGAACCACCCTCTACAAAGAAAGTGATACATATTTTATTATAAAGAGATTATTCCATAGCGATTAACAAAATAATAAATTTTGTGCTTTAAATGTACACAAAATTGGTGGTGGGTATAAAAGATTCGGCACAGCCGAATATAGTGCTCTTACTTGTTTATATTTAAAAAAGTTTCTTAGTTAATTTCCTTAATATTTTATACCCACCACCAAAAAAGCTGTGTGGTGGGGGTACACTTATTTTGTCATTCCATTGAAATATTCATTTGAGTCTTGGTTTTATTTTTGGACCATTTAGCTATGTCCGTGCATCTGTCCGTCTATCCAAAACACAATAGAGCTTGAACAGAAAAAGCTAGGGGCATAAAATTCTTCCAGAATATTTATAGTTTTAAAGCAATATTTAGCAACGGTTCATTAGGAAGAAGGCTATAGCTTGTAATACAAGAGTAGGTCATAAAAAATTATTTTTAAGACATCAAATAAAATTCTATTCCGTCTATTATAATGTCGAAGACTGTTTGTTGTTGTGTGTTTGTGGGTCTGGTTCTTTGGTTTTGTATAAATAAAACTCTTTTTATTTATTTTAATTTTAGTTTTAATTAAATCTTATTTAGTTTTATTTTATTCACTTTTGGTTGTTTTACAATTAGGTTTTATTAATTTCACTTTATATTTTGTTTTTAACTTTTAAATTTATTTATAATTTATACGTTTATAATTTTATCACTAATTTTGTTAATTGTGTTCACTTTGTTCTCTATATTTGATGTTAAAAGTTCGAATTTTGAAATGAAACTATACTGCTCGATATGTACATATAAAAAATATTATTGGATACAAACAAAGGGAATTTAAAGAAACGGTAATTTTATATACAGTGGCAAACAAAACAAAGTGATATCATGAACATTCCGGCCCCCATGAGTCGGTGTAATTTAATACAATTTGGTTGTTGGTCCAGTGAACACATAGCCAAGGCCAGTTTTATGAGCAACTACATGACCCATTTCCAAATCGATGGCTCCGTCTCGGCGTAGAAAAGGATAGACGTCAGCCCCCAATTCCAATTCAACTTGAGAATTTGAACGAGGGTCAATATCTGCTAAAGTGTCTTCGGAAAATTCCTCGTACGGGTTGTCATTGATGGGAGCATTATAAGGACGTCGAGGTAAATCATCGGTAATTTGTGCCAGGATTTGTTTCTTAAAGGCGTTGTGGTCGTTGCGTGCACGAATATGAATAATGGCAAATGTATGTCCCTTTACTTCTGCTTTTCTAAAACGAAGTCTTTTTACTGAAGACGAAGCTATTCTAGTAGTGGTGACATTTTGGGTGATAATTGCGCGCATGAATGACCATTCATCCATTTTTTTATTCGGAGCGACGCGTACGGTTAGAGTTGGCACGAAAACGTTAGGCCATACAAATTGATGATCTTGGGTCGTTTGGGTCATTTGTGATTTTGTTTGTTTGGTTGGCTTTGCGTACGATTTCGGGTCATGTGGTTTATTCAATTGTGGTGCATCATGTAGAAGGGTGTTGTGACGTTTGGTGCAAACTCTGCAGCCGTATTCATTTCTACAATTATCGACAAGATGTGAACGTGCAAGACAGTTGAGGCAGTAACGTTGAAGCTTTACTACATCATAACGTTCGTCAGCACTGGCGTTTAAAAATTTGACACACGTTTTCAACGCATGGTCCTTCTTACATAAACCACATGACCATTGCCAATCAGCTGGACGTTGTTGATGAATTTTGGATGCCATTCTATAAGTATAAGATATATGAAGATATATTAAGATATAAATGAGATTGTCAGTTTTGTGGTAATAAGACAATTTTTGTAATTGGTCGGGTATAACTTCCGTTAGTAGTACGGACGTCGACAACTCTAACGTTTTGGTCAGACCCTAAATATGTTTTTTCAATACGGCCCATTTGCCATTCATTGGGTGGTAAATTATCATTCTTTATTACTACCAGATCGTTGATTTTTATGTTATCTCTAGAAGTCTTCCATTTATATCTACGATGTAGTTCTGTTAGGTACTCGGACTTCCATCTTTGGCAAAATAAATGGTGAATGACCTTTAAACGTTTCCAGCGGTTGATGATAGTCAGATTTTCACTGCTTGTATCAGGTTCGGCTGGGGTCAATAATGGTGTACCAATAAGAAAATGTCCAGGGGTCAATGGGTTAAGATCGTTTGGGTCATCGCTAGCAGGACTTAAGGGTCTAGAGTTTAGGCATGATTCTATACGAGTTAAAATTGTAGACAGCTCTTCAAAAGTGAATTTCAAATTCGGCATTATTTTCTTCAAGTGAGTTTTGAAAGACTTCACACCGGCTTCCCAAAGTCCGCCCATGTGTGGGGCTCCAGGAGGGATGAATTTCCACTCAATATTTTGATGACTATACTGTTGAATTAATCTGTTTTGAAGAGTTTTAATAAATTCTAGACGATCTTTTTTGATTAGTTCTGCTGCTCCGACGAAGTTTTTCCCATTGTCTGAGTAAATGAGAGCTGGACATCCACGCCTTCTAATGAAGCGTGAGAAGGCTGCTAAGAATGATTGGGTCGATAGGTCGCTTGCTGCTTCCAAATGTATGGCTTTGGTAGCGAAGCATACAAAAATGCAGACGTATCCTTTTGTGATAAGACAGGCTCTTCCGGTGAAGTTTCTTATGTCAAAGGGTCCTGCGTAATCTATGCCAGTAGTAGCAAATGGTCTAGATAAATTTGTACGTTCGGGTGGTAATGACGCCATAATTTGGGTTTGGGCATGTTTTTTGTATAGGACACAAGATTTGCAATGATGAATTACGCTTTTTATCAAATGTTTTAGTTTAAATATCCAATATTCTGTGCGGATGATTCGAGTCATAAGTTGATTACCGCCGTGTATGGTAATTTTATGTGTAAATTCAACTATTAAACGTGACAGTTTGGAACTATGAGGCAGCAATATTGGGTGACGTTCGTTGTAAGTCAATGCTGGTGATTGAACTAGTCGACCATTAGCTCGAATAATATCATTTTGATCTATAAAGGGGTTTAACGACAAGATACTGCTTTTAGAGTTGATGTTTTGTTTTGCTTTTAAAAGCCTATGCTCTTCGGGAAAGTAAGTTCGTTGAGTTAAGACAATAAGACGATTTTTAACTGATTCCATTTCGTCTTTTGTTATTTCTGGCGACGATATTCGAAGATGAGTTCTATTACGGCCTGTATTTCTCCAAAATCGCAACGCATACGCGAGTACCCTGTAAGCGCGTGATAGGTTTGAGAATCGATTTAAGGGATCTTCATATGTCGTGGTTGTAAACGTTTTTACTGATTTTGCTTCTATTTTTGTTTCTTCGGGTTTAATCGGAGAAGGCCATAGATTTTTTGGTAATTTAAGCCAGGATGGTCCAAACCACCATAAATTGTGAGTTTCCAACTCTTGGGGAGTGCAACCTCGGCTGGCGATATCTGCTGGGTTTTCTTTGGAGTCAATATGTTGCCAATTTTGGTTTCCAATTTTATCTACTATTTCAGAGACACGGTTTCCGACAAAGGTATTCCAAGTGCAAGGTGGTTTCTTTAGCCAGGCCAACACAATAGTTGAATCAGTCCAATAGTATGTGTTGATTTTTCTATATGGAAGATTTGGTAAGGTTGCTGATGCAAGGTTTGCCAGCAAGACGGATCCACAAAGCTCTAAACGGGGTAATGAAATCTGTTTTATGGGAGCTACGCGTGTTTTTGAAGCCAGTAGAAATGTGTATATGGTTGAGTCTTTAGATTGTATTCGGACGTAAAGAGTCGCAGAATATGCTTTTTCTGACGCGTCACTAAACCCGTGAATTTCTACTTGACAATCTGGGGTATATTGAATCCAACGAGGAATTTTTAAGGTATTGATGGCAGAACAATTTTTTACAAATTTTTTCCATATGAGACAAACTATGGGCTTTAATATATCATCCCAGTTGATTTTATCTAACCAAATCTCTTGCATGATTAATTTCGCGTCTACAATTACTGGTGCTATCCATCCACAAGGGTCAAAGAATTTTGCAATAGTAGATAAAACTTCTCTTTTGGTGTAGATTTCTTTGAATTCGATTTCTGGTGCAGTGAATGTAAAGGAGTCTGACGAAATTTTCCATTTTATCCCAAGAGTCTTTGTTCCGGCGTTTTCTGACAAATTTAGCCAATCGAGCGGTAAGAGGTTTTCAATTGGTAAATCCTGAATTACTTGTGGATCATTTGACGTCCATTTCATCAGCTCAAATCCTGCAAATTTTAAGACGGCTATTAGTTCATTTTTAGATTTTATGGCATCATTCAAAGTGTGTCCTCCAGCTAAAACATCATCCACATACATATTTTGTTGTAAAATGGTTGATGCGAGAGGGTGTGTTGTTTTGACATCTTCGGCTAATTGAAGCAGTGTCCTTATGGCCAGAAATGGTGCGTAATTAACTCCAAACGTTACAGTTAGGAGTTTATAATCCTCAATAGGATCACTTGGAGATTTACGAAACAATATTCGTTGGTAGGGGGTTTGAGTTGGGTCAATAAGTATTTGACGATACATTTTTGTTACATCGGCGTTGTAAACAAAACGATAGAATCTCCACTTTAATATCAGAAGAACAAGATCTTGTTGAAGGATGAGTCCTGGGTATAAAATGTCATTAAGACTATTCTTATTTGACGTCGGGCAAGAGGCGTTGAAAACTACTCTAAGTTTCGTTGTCAGCCTTTCTGGTTTTATTATTGCGTGATGCGGCAGATAATAATTGGGTGCCTTATTTATATCCGAGGGGGAGATCTTTTTCATGTGTCCCAACTCTAAATATTCTAAGATGACCTCATCGTACTGTTTTTTGAGGTCGGGTTTCTGTGTGAGTATGCGCTCCATTCTCATAAACTGTGCCATGGCAATATTTCTAGAGATACCTATCTCTTTGCCGTTTTTAAAGGGTAGGGTAACTATATACCTTCCTGAGTTGTTTCTACGTGTTGTCGATTTGAAATTGTTTTCGCAAAATGTGTCCTCATCTGACCTCAAAATTTGTTTTGGGGTTTCCTCCACCTCCCAAAAGCGTGTGAGGATGTGGTCAAGGGACGATGTGTTAAGCAATGAAATCATTGATTTCGTATTTGATGGTGTAGAAATTGGTCCCCCCACAATCCAGCCAAATACTGTTTTTTGTGCCAAAAGGGAGCCAATAGACCGCATCGGTGTTTCCATGCAATAGATTGAGGGGCCTAAATCGAGGCCTATTAGCAGGTCGATGGGTCTACTTTTATTGAATTGAGGATCTGCAAGTTCTAATTTAGCAGTCTCATTGAAATGTTGCAAATCTAAGGTTTGTGGTGGTAAATTAGATGGTAGGGTCTTTAGTACGGGAGCCCATACTTCTAATTTAAAGTTTTTATCTACCCTTGAGCAAAGGTTAAATAAACAGGTTTTGTTTGAAGTTTCGGAAATGTTCTGATTCAAACCTGTTACATGAACTAAATTTCGTTTAGTGGGTAGATTTAATCGGTTTTTCAATTTGTCCGATATGAAGGTTGACTGAGATCCAGGGTCGATGATTGCTCTTGCCTGAAATCTTTCGCCTCTTATTTCTATGTGCACAATAGCAGTGAATAACAATGTTTCTCGCTCGGTGGGAGATTGACGAAGTTGTTTATTTTCTTGTAGGGTCAAGGATGTAATATTCGGGATAGAATTATTGGAAGTTGATGTGGGTGTGGACTGTATATTGTTGATTCGTGCTGCGGAGCTTGTACTGGGACGAATTGCAACACTATTTTGATTTGTAAATTGGGCTTCTGAACCCTTATGTAATAAAGTATTGTGTCTTTGATTACATAATCTGCAATTAAATCTGCTTTTACATTCCCTGACACTGTGGTCTATAGAGAGACAATTATAACATGAGTTAGTGACTCTTACAATGTGAATTCTATCACTCACATTTTGTTCTAAAAATTTTGGGCATGATCGCAGATGGTGACACTCTTTACAATGTTGGCATTTTTGATTTGTGTCATTTTTCTGTACCCTAGCTGATGATAATCGTTTTCTATCTTTTGACCCATTTTCGATGTGGGTCGTATGAGTATGAAAAGTGTTTATACGATTTTGTCTAGCCAATGAATTGGTATTTTCCTTTTTCTGTGAGTAAGGCTTGCTAGTTGAATGTGTAATGGCCGCTATTGACTCTAAAGTCTTAGAATTGTGTGTTAGAAATGTGTTAAATTGTTCCCATGTTGGAACTTTTGTAATTTCCTGGAGAGAATTTTCAAATTCTTTTAAGAGAGTTCGGGGGAGCTTTTTTGAGCAAGTGTATACTAGAATGGGGTCCCAAGTGTCAGTTCCTACACCTAGGGCATTTAACGCCTGAATACATCCATTAACTGTCCGTTGTAATAGTTGAATAGATTGGCCTGATTATTCGCTAACGTTCGGAAGATCAAACAAAATCTTTAATTGTTCATTGACTTGAACCCGATTGTTCTCGTATTGATCGACGAGATTTTTCCAGGCTATGTCGAAACCTTCATTGGTTAATGGGGCATTTGAAACAATTTTTCTAGCATCTCCTCCTGTCTTTTGTATCAAATAAAACAATTTCTCAATTTTGCTAAGACGAGTATTTTTTATATATAGCGCTGAAAAAAAGTCACGGAAAGTTGGCCATGTTACAAAATCTCCAAAAAATATATCTGTGTCACATGGTGGTAGTCTAACAAATGAAATATCATTATTTTCTATCGACTCAGAATTAACCGTTGAAATTCGCTCTTGTTTATTTTGATCACTATTTAGGGTCAATAGTATCTGAATATTCGAGTTAATTATTCCTAAACAATGTTTGTATGCTTTAAGAGCTGTGTGATAGCGTTCACGAAGTTTAATTTTATCTATTGGTTTTTCAGCGGCATCTTGTTTTTTGTCCCTACACTCTTCATAGGATCTTTTGACTTGTGCCCATATTGAATCGAGTTCAACACGCAGTACTTCTAGACCATGTACGTTGTCTTCGGACGCGTTTTCGATGTAAACGCTTTCAAACTCTAGAAGATCATTTGTACAATTTACAAATTTTTCGCATGCCATTTTTGGGTCAAAAAAATCAAAATAATAGGGTCAAAATTTTTTAAAAAGTCCCTGCTAGCGATTTTACAACAATAAGAGTCGAAAATTATAATTAATTTAGTAATTAATTGTATTTTGAGGGTATTTTATTTTTCCCCGGTAAATTAAATATATGTGGTCGATGGTAACCCTTTTTTATTTTTTGCAATTCTGTCTTGTTGTTTGCGGCAGAATTTTTAGTTGTATTTTTTGTTGTATATTAAATTATAATTTTGTACTTACTGTTGTTGTTGTTGGGTCTTTTTTTCTTTTTTGGGTCTTGCTTGTTGTACCTTGTGGATTTTTGTTGTTGTGCCAAAGAATTTACAAGCCGTTACCGTAAATGATTTTGATTTGGATGATAATGATGATGATTTTGTTGATTTTGTAACACTTTTTAAACTATTGTAGGTAATTGTCTTTGCAAATTTTTATATTTTAATATTATCACTATTGCAATTTATATTTAATTGTTTTATAAATGTATGTAATTGTTGGTATTGTTTTTTAGCACTATTGTTTTGTAATCTTAAGTTTTTTAATTTTCACTATATCTGGTTCGAAGTGACCAAATGTTTGTTGTTGTGTGTTTGTGGGTCTGGTTCTTTGGTTTTGTATAAATAAAACTCTTTTTATTTATTTTAATTTTAGTTTTAATTAAATCTTATTTAGTTTTATTTTATTCACTTTTGGTTGTTTTACAATTAGGTTTTATTAATTTCACTTTATATTTTGTTTTTAACTTTTAAATTTATTTATAATTTATACGTTTATAATTTTATCACTAATTTTGTTAATTGTGTTCACTTTGTTCTCTATATTTGATGTTAAAAGTTCGAATTTTGAAATGAAACTATACTGCTCGATATGTACATATAAAAAATATTATTGGATACAAAAAAAGGGAATTTAAAGAAACGGTAATTTTATATACAGTGGCAAACAAAACAAAGTGATATAATGAACAAAGACTGCTCACGAGGATTTTTCAGCTATACTTTTTGGTTAAAAAAAGTATTTTTTCCAAAAATTTCTAAAATCCGTATAGGTATTACGAAAGGAGTTATGACATATGGAATTTTACCCCGCATAGTGTCTCCTTTAATTAAATTTAAAAGTAAAAACGCCATAAAACCGACGGAAATAAATTTACGATTTCAAAATTTCGCAAGTACGGAGTTTTGGATAAAACTATTGTATTAGCGGGATATGAAAATGATACGACCACTCACCATTTAACGATTTGTCCTAGATTCATATAATTTCTATATGAAGAATGATTTTTGGACAATAATGGACTCGATGTTTACACATTGTAGAAATTATCATAAGAAATTACTTTGACACGCCTGCTTTAACTCCCGCCTCCTTCATATATCATTATGTTTAATTAGTTAAATTCGAAAGCTCATTAAACCGATAGCAATAATTATAATTAAATCGCGTTTGAATGCAAGTGCAACTTTCTGGTCAATCTTATTATAATACCAGAAAGTTAATGTGACACGCCCATTTCCCAAATAGAGCTTTATTTTAAATAGTTTTTACATGGACAAAGATTTTGAAAGTACAAATGACTCATAATGGATGACATAAGTTAAATTCATTGGCAGAAATTACTTTGACATGCGTACGGTATTGCCCACTTCTCAAATATTGTGGTAGAAAGAAGTGGGTAATGTCACTAATATTATAAAAATACTTACGTTTAATTGTATTCTAATAGACAATGCAAAATACAAAGGCGTTGTGAATTGTACGATTTTAATTAGTATAAAATGATAAAAAAAAAATAAAATAAATTTCTCAGTCAGCAACAAAATAAATATCTATTTCCTGTGTCAATTAAATGTAATGTTCGAAGAAATGGGCAAAGGCACGCAAAAGGCACAAAAATTGCTTTCCTTTACACTATCACCTAAATAATGTAATTACACCATGGTTTTAATAAGTTAGCGAGTACGGAAATGCGCTCAATAATTATCGGAACGTTGTAGTGACAATGATTTTCATATTCTAAAATGTAGGCTACACTGCATGTAATCGAATATTTTTCTATAATTAAACACCATGCCATAAGAAACAAACTGACTTTAGAAATGTAAAAAATTCTATCCAGTGTTGTCATTAAGACAATTAAAAATTAAATAATAAAAATGGGAAACCTCTATACATTTCTAAGTACACAGTGAAAACAGTATCGTTTGCGAGCACCATAACTGTTGTCAATAGTAAAATTTTACGGTTGTATCTACAAAATTTTGTCTCGGAATATAAATATGTAGTCAGCACAAAGGAATTGTGATTCTTGCAATACAAATTTTATTACCACAAAAGAAAAGTTTGTTTGGAGGAACTGCAACATATGATTGGCAAAAAATTTGATCATTTGTTTTCTGGGTGTATACAAATAATCAAATAATTATAGAACGTTTGTAAATCGAATTTCCATATACAATCAGTACGAACTTTATAACAAAGTTGCTGGTCTGGACGATAAAATTGATTTCAAGCAAAAATATTACCTTCTTACTTAACTTTCTAATACCATTAAAATCAGTAAAAACAAAGTGATTTCGCTCTCTGTCTATATTCTGTTAGAAACGAGACATATATCGCGCTACTGAGTACCCTATATAGTAATCCAGGTATCAAGGTATATCCATAGCAAATTTTATCAAAATGCAGCCAGTAGTTTTTTTAAGCTAATCGAGCTCAGGGCAAACAGAAGGACGGACATATTAATTTTGTAAAATGTGGTACTTTGTATTCTAGCCCGTTAATCATGTGCAGATACAGATAGATTACCTTTGGAGAAATTTGATAAAAGCCTTTTGATTTTACTTACCTAAAAAGAGAGAGAGAAAAAATAAATGATGGTTAGGTATTTTGTGATACATGACTACATAGATTAATTTATTTTTTATTTAAATTCTTTTTTATAAATTCTTAAGATACTTGTTCATTCATTTGTTCATAGCTGGATATACATGGTAATAAAAACAAATTTTAGTCTAATTAATAGACACACACTGTTAATGATACATAAAAATTAATGAAATGGTTTTTGTAACAGTAAGAACAACATCAACAAATTAATAAGTCCAATAGAACTATTGTCCACAGCTATTTCCATTCGAAACTAATAAAATCCACTTTCAATTAATACTAATAAATATTTTGTGTTTTACAAGAAAATTCTGTGGTTCGAAACAAGAAATAAAATATTAAAACATGAATAAAAACAACAATGTTAAACGTGAGCATTAATTAATTTTCTACTGATATTATAACACGCAAACAAATATTTAATGTTTTAATTATTTTAGCGCCTTTTAAGGTAACACCCCCTTGATGATCATCGACAAAGTTCAATGCAGCTGAAAATCTGATCCGATACAAAGCCATAGGAAGTTGGTCGCGTGTTTCTGTGTGTGTGTATGTGTGTTTTTTTTTAAGAAATAGGGAGTGTAAATTTTTAAAAGGCGTCTCATGATAATTTGAAACTGTGAAACTGTGATGAATTTTAAAATATTTGTTAAGACATAGTAAAAGCTTCTATTTTTCTTAAACTAGTTTTTTAATGTGAGTTTTATATATATTTTTTTCTATTTTTTCTTTCGAACGTTTCGTGCTATGCAAATGAATATTCAATTAATTTTCGAACATATCAATGCAACGTTAGTTTAAAATGGAAATATTCAAGTTTTCTGTCTACAGTTTCTTCCATCGTCACGTCTTTGCAGGCCATGGCCGGTGATTATAATTCATGAACATTGACTATTTACAGAGAGGCGTTGATTCACTTAAAATCTAATTTTTAAGCTTCCTTACTTTTAACTTTTTTTTTTAGTTTGCCTTTGAATTATGATCTTTAGAAGCAAAAACTTATTATTTAAATTTATGGCTTAATTTCTAAAATACTTTTTTAATCATTAGGGTTGGAAGGCTTTAATCAATTTGGATTTGATTTAACAATTTTTACTCACTTTACAAATGCATTAAGTTGAAAATTTTTCATCTAAAGGAAATGAACACACTTATTGTTTGTTGGATTTGATAGAGATTACATACATACATATATGTGTTGCTAACAATTTAATTGACACAACTTTTGTGTTTGAGCTTTCATTAAAACATTTTTTTTCTCTTACGATTTAATTTATGCCGGCAAATAAGTAACAATACCGCCAGTTTTTGGCATGTCCAACTGCTAAAGCACCACAATTTATTTTATTCAATAATAAATTCCTCAAAACTCTAAAATTGTCAATAAAGAAAATACACAAAACTCGTTTAAAACTAAAGCATTAATTTAAAAAACTATGACTAGCATTTTAAACATGTATGTTAAGTCAACTATGAGGACGAAAAAAATAAACACGATTGATTTACGGAAAATATTATTAATAGCTTTTATCATATTTATTAACGTCTGCCACAAAATTTCAATTAAATCATAAAATGATACAAACATTAAAGGAAATTGGCAGGCAAGCTCTATACTAAATCAAAAAGCACACAATTATTTATTAAAACAGGACAGTCGCCAGATTTATAGTTGTTTTATGGGCCGTTTAATGTGCTCTTCTTAAATGATACCAGAGTTATTTACGTTTCCAGGTGAATTTTACAATTCAGTTATTGTCTCGTTTTATTCGTATTTGAAACAAAAAGTTCAATTATGAAAGCAAAATATTTTTAATATTTTAAGAACTCTAAAGCAAATTCATTATTGTAATTCATAAGAGAGTTAAATGCTACGGATTTGCTACAAAACAAATGATATCTCCTGTAAGAGAAAAATTAGAAAATCTCCTTATTTTCGAAGACGAAGAAAATAAGAAAAAGCTCACAATACCTGTGAACAATGATGAGACTCTAATATTCGCTACTAATTCCTACAGGACAATTTCGAGAAACCGTAAGAGAGAAGCGTAACCGTAAGATGATAGAATACACAACTACAACCACAAAAGTTTAGCTTCAAGCTATAAACAAAATTTTAACACCTTCCGAAAGTTTTCCAAGTACAGTGATAACCAACAACACATGGCTTCCTTTTGAATATTGCACTTTGTCTCTGTCTTAATCTTTATTGTTTTTTATTAAATAATAAAGTATGTAAAAACTCGTATAGAAAATAAAGTTCTACGCTGG
Source organism: Phyto melanocephala (assembly GCA_941918925.1). NCBI lineage: Eukaryota > Metazoa > Arthropoda > Insecta > Diptera > Rhinophoridae > Phyto > Phyto melanocephala. The sequence goes on from OW799233.1 coordinate 54,322,835, forward strand.
CTAGAGATAATCTATGAATTTGTATCACCCACTAGAGCTACGTCAATGTCTAATACTAATTTATACAAGTATAATGCCAGGCGCACAGTTGGGACGAACGACCAATTTCTCGTCGCGAATATTCGTCATCAAAAATAAAACACATTTGTGTATATGAGAATGCATACAATGATGGCGTCTGTCGAAATTCTCTATAAGCGGCGAACTTTGCAAAAGATTTATTTCTATTTCTTATGCCGGCTAACGAAGAACAAATTGTTAAAAGGTGACCATTTTTTATTATATTTGGTTTTACTTCTCAACTTTTTAAGAAAATAAAGGTAGTTTTTACTTTAGTAATTGTTTTATTTTAAAACATTTTAATACAATATAAAAAAGTTAACTAGAAAAATTTGTTTTTATTTGTGTTTTTGCAAATGTTTAAGTTTATTAAGTGATGTTTTTTTTCTTATGGTCACACTATTAGCTGTTATAAAAAAACAAAATTTTTATTAGCGGAATTCACTCTTGGCAGCATTTTTGCAATTAGTGCAAATATGCACTAATTTTTTGCTACTAAGCGTGAGTGCATTTTTCATGTGTGTTGCAAACTTATGGCAACGAGCTGATTTTTTAGGTATTTAAGAAACAACAAATCTTTTTTTAAATTAATAAGTAAGATTCTGTGTTTTAATATTTTCCGAAAAGAAAGTTAATTAATTTTAAAACAATTACAATGCCTATATCAACGGAAAAATATAATATCACAATTTTTTTTGGTAAATTTTTAAATTTTTAAATCCTGAGAGTAAAAAAATTGTGTATCTGTTGTGCAAATTTATGTAACATTACTTTGCACTGATTTTTAGTTGTGCATATTTGCTCAAGTGATGCAAATTGCAATTCAATAGAATTTGTTTTTGTAGTCGTGCACAAGTTAAATTGTTTGCTAGACATGCAAGGTCTGCACGACTTGCAAGGGTAGTTTGCATCAAAGAGTGAGTTCCGCTATTATTTTTTACTGCACGTACCCACGTGCAAACGTTTACTTATACTTAAAAAAGTTTTTACTCTGACAGAAATTATATTTATTATTTTGCTGAGTTTCACAAAAATTTAAATTCTTCGATTATTTTTGTTCTTTCTTTGAACAAACAGTAAACAATTTTATCAACTATTAACGACGTTACTTTTTCGTCGTTATTGTGCTTCACACGACGAATTTACACAGCGAATTTTTACCGATAAATTCGTCAAATTGGGCGAAATTCGTCGTACGTCCCAATTGTGCGCCGAGCATAAGAGCACTATATTCGTCTGTGTCGAATTTTCAATACCCACCACTAATTATGTGTACTTTTATAGCATAAAATTAATTTATTTTGTCATTAACAGTTATCGCTATGGAATAGTCTCTTTATACTAAAAATGTTTTATTCTCTTTGTGTAATTTCGATTTGCTTTTAATTTGTTTACTTCAATAAAGTCTAACTATGAAACGTTAAGTATTCATACATTAGGAGTGAAACTCACTCGTTTTTACTGCAATCTTGTATTTTTACTGAAGTGCATGAATTGGTAGCTAGAGGTTGTTAAAAGACAATATTAACTATGTGTGGGCATGGCATCAACTAATTTAAAAAAATATATAATACATGTTTTAATTCAACTTATAATTCAAAAAATGGATTATATTTTGTTTTAATTTTTTGTTTATGTAGAAATAATATGAATTTTAGAAAATACTTTTTACTGGAAGTGTGCGTTACAGCATGCTTCTCACTTTTATTTTCCACCATTATAATAATTCAACCAGAAAGCAATATATGCAATATAATATATTCTGTAGCTTTTATGAGTTTTTTAATTTCATTAATAGTGATTTTTGCGAAGAGTGGGTGTTCAAGTAGGCGTGAAAATTCTGCCAATGAACTTAACTTAGATGTTTAAATATAAACTCTTATATTCTTTCAAAATCTTAAGCCATGGCAAAAATATTTGAGCAGTGGGCGTAAAAGTGGGCAGGTCACCTTAATTATTTATTTTTACAAATCTATTTATCAACAAGTAACACTGCTATATTCGGCCGTGCCGAATCTTATATACCCTTCACAACGTGTAGTCATGCAATAACAATTGTTTTTATCACCATTCATCCCATATAAAATACGTGCATACATACGTACACGTTAGAATAAATGTGGCATCGAATCCCAGCTGAGCCAAAAAAATTTTATTTTATTTTATTTATTATATTATTTATATTTTTTTAAAATTTTTTTTAAATTTTTTTAAAAAAATTTTTTATACAAATTTTTAAAAAATTTTTTTAAATTTTTTTTTAAAATTTTTTTAAAATTTTTTTTTTGTAGTTTTTTTTTATTATTTTTTTCTTATTTTTAATATTTTTTTTTTTGTAATTTTTTTTGTTTGGTGTGTTTTTTACATGTATGTATGTATGTATGTATGTATGTTGTTGTTGTAATTCTGAAAAAAAACGAGGTGGTCGTGGTTTTTTGCTCATATCTCAGAAAGTTATGAGGCGATTGTGCTGAGTTTCAATAGTGATTCATTCCTGGATATTTCCAAGAGATTGATACCATATTTATACAGATCTGAGGAACATATAGTTGCTTCTAAAAGTTGATTTCAACCAACACACGGACAGACGGGCAGACGGACAGACGGGCAGACGGACAGACGGTCAGGGCTTAATCGACTCCTCTATTCATAAACTTTCCGAAAATATATACTTCATGGGGTCGGAAATGAAAATTGTAGAAATTACAAACGGAATGACAAAGCTATATATACCCTTGTGCACCACAGGTGAAGGGTATAAAAAGTAACGATTACAAAATTTCAGGATCGTACGTCAACTTTTATTTTTTATTATGATTCAAATTTTAAATAAAAAAAGACTGTGTGGTATAAACATTTTGATCTATAACTTGTTTAGTAATATATGGATTAAAAAAATTTTCGTGGAAACATACGTTTTACTGAAGAAATACAATTGCAAAATTTTATCGCTCTGTGATGTTTTAATGACCTTTTCATGCATTACAATCTATAACTCCCTTTTTATCACCCTAACTTTTTCAGTTCGAGCTCTATCGTGCCTTCAACAGACTAACGGATATAGCTAGATCATTCTAAAATAAAACCAGAACTCAGAATATATACACTTTATGAATATAAATACATGAATAATAACATGAATATTTCGATTTGTGGCATACAGAATGACAAAATTAATAAGCCCCAATACTATTGTTTTTTTTGTGGTGGATTTTAAAAATCTCACGTCCATGATGTCTACACAGAGCCGAATCAAGTTAAGTTGATAATAAATATTCAATAAAATTATAAAACTTAATACCTAATGCAAGATCTAAAAAAAAATAAATAATAAGTGTACAAAATTATACAATAATCTGGCAGCCCCGGATAAAATAAATTTGTTTCTAACATAACAACATCAGTGATGAATAGTAAACTTTCCTATGATTAATAGAAAAAAGATATAAAGCATTACAAGAATGCTTTAATATCTATACACTTACGTAAAAAAAAATAAAAAAAAAAAAACAAGTAAGAGCACTATATTCGGCTGTGCCGAATCTTTTATACCCACCACCAATTTTGTGTACATTTAAAGCACAATATTTATAATTTTGTTAATCGCTATGAAATAATCTCTTTATAATAAAATATGTATCACTTTGTTTGTAGAGGGTGGTTAAATTTTAAGGGCCCATGTTGAAGGTGAACTACACCTAGTCTTTAAATTTGTTTTCTGCATTTCACTTGACATTTCTCAATCTCAAACATACTCAATTTGATCCGTGGAAAGATACGCAAATGAGCAACGCTTTAAAGTTATTCAGGTTTTTTATAAAAATGGGCGTTTAAATCAAAATGCATTTTGTGCACTTCGTAATTCTCTTGATCAACATAATCGTTTAAATTCGTCCACAATCGGGAGAATTCTAACAAATATTTAAATTTCAGCAAAACAGGTCTGTATAAAATGATAGAAAATCTGTGAATGCCTTCTTAGTGCGTTGAATGGGAACCACTGCTGGTTTTTGCGATAGTGTGGCAAAAGAGCAGTCAACCTCGACTCATCATCATGCCCAACAATTGAGCATAAACGTTGTCACTGAAAATTTGGACCATCAGATAGAGAAGTGGTGCCATGGGATGGGATGGGATTGTTAAATATATAGTTGAACCATACAAATATTAATAATATCCTAAATAATTTGTGTTTTATTTAAATTCAACATCGGTCCTTAAAATTTAACCACCCTTTATAACTTCGATATGTTACTAAAATGCTTTTGTAAATGTAGTCTTTCAATGAAAGTGGGCGTTAAAGTAGGCGTGTCAATAAAGTTTCTGCTAATAAATACAACTTAGATATTTCAATATAGTCCTTATTTTCCCAAAAACTTTGTCAATAGAGAAATTACATGAATTTAAGGTAAACCGTTATATGGGAGGTAGGCGTTAAAGTGGGCGTGTCACCTAAACTTTTTGGCACAACAATTACATTGGTTAGAAGGATATACGTAGCAAATTTGATCATCATACATCTAATTTAAATTTCATTAACGGTAGATAACGTGAAAAGTGGGCGTTATAGTAGGCGTGTCAAAGTTATTTTTGCGAATGAGTACAACTTAGGTGTTTCAATATAGCCCTTTATTATTCCAAAATCTTTATTAATAGAGAAATTATATGAATTTAAGTTAAAACATTATATGGGAGGTGGGCGTAACGGTGGGCGTGGCACCTTAATTTTCTGGCACAGTAATGATATTGCCTAGGGGGATATACGTAGCGAATTCGATCATCATACATCTAATTTCGACGGTTTTATGAGCCTTTAAATTTCATTAACGGTAGATAACATGAAAAGTGGGCGTTATAGTAGGCGTGTCAAAGTTGTTTTTTCGAATGAGTACAACTTGGGTATTTCAATTATTCCAAAATCTTTATTAATAGAGAAATTATATGAATTTTAGGTAAAACGTTATATGGGAGGTGGGCGTAAAAGTGGGCGTGGCACATTGATTTTCCGTCACAAAAAAGCGTCTCACCAAGAAGCAAAGTGTGCAAAATTTCAGAGTCGTACAATCAATTTTGTTGCTTTTATGACGCTTTTGTTTTTAAATATACCGAAAAATACACTGTGCGGTATAAATTTTCGTACATTTTGATCGATAACTCTTTTCCTAATTGATAGATTTACGCGATTTTCAGGGAAAAATATTCTCTTGAGTCGATAAATATATATTCGAAGTTTCATGACTCTACGTTTATGCGTCTGGACACAATTCCATTTTATTCGATGTGCGAAGGACACGGTTTTTTCGACCTACTCTTGCTTTTCGAGCTATAACTCTCTTCCTAATATTCCGATGTAGCCCATTTTCAATACCAAACAAACCTTGTCTATAAGAAAGATTCTGGCAAAATTTGAGCCCCCTAGCTTTTTCGATGCGACCTCTATCGTGCTTTCAACAGACGGACAGACGGACGGACATAGCTAGATCGTCATCAAATCAAACCCTGATTCAGAATATATATACTTTATGGGGTCTAAAATGGATATTTCGATGTGTTACAAACGTAATGACAAAATGAATATACCCCCACCATTTTTTTGGTGGCGGGTATAAAAAAAATCAAAAATGTTCCCATTACCTGTAGAACAACTTTGTATGGAAACCTACAATATGTACATGCATATGTTCATACATACAGAGTTGTAAATTAGACATCTTTTTTTCTATTTTTGCATAATAAAACAAAATTATAAAAAGGGTGGGTCAGTTTGAGGTTATGAAGCATATTGGATACTATTTAAGATAATAATATGTCAAGAATGGCCATCGACATTTATGTTGAGAACCTAAGACACGTAAGCAATAAGTGTAAATTAAAAACTTCTCTATAAGAATGGTTTAAAATTTTGCTGTTATACTTTAAACATTCTCCTTGTAATAGTAATGGCTGTAACGTATAGATAGAAGCCCATTTTTTGTGACCGTAATTGGTTAAAATTTACAGCAGTGTTTTATAATTTCGAAAAAACCACCGAGATTATATAAATAAACCAAAAACAACTGATACTCTGAACGATACAATTCGGGACTGCATTAGTCGACGTCCTCAATATGAAACTTTTGTTGTTAAGTTTGTTGATAAAGGAGAAACAACGAATTAACAAGTAAGAGCGCTATATTCGGCCGTGCCGAATCTTATATACCCTTCACAACGTGTAGTCATGCAATAACAATAGTTTGTATAACCATTCATCTCATATAAAATACATATAAAAAATATACATATATAAAAAACATCCCATTGTAAAATTATAAATTTACGTATGTATGTTAAAAAAAAAATAAAAAAAAAAAATTTAAAAAAAAAACAAGTAAAAGCGCTATATTCGGCCGTGCCGAATCTTATATACCCTTCACAACGTGTAGTCATGCAATAACAGTAAATTCACGTATGTATGTTAAAAAAAACAAAAAAAAAAATAAAAAATAAAAAAAAAATTTAAAAAAAAAAAATTTAAAAAAAAAATTAAAAAAAAAAATTATTATATACATATATAATATATATAAAACAAAAAAAAAATAAAAAAAAAATTAAAAAAAAAAATAAAAAAAAATAATAATAAAAATATATATAATATATTAAATAAAAAATAAAAAAAAAATAAAAAAAAAATTAAAAAAAAAAATTTTAAAAAAATTTAAAAAAAAATTTTTTTGCCTCAGCTGGGATTCGATGCCACGTTTTCTCTAACCAGTATACACGTTTGTATGTATGTATGTTGTTGTTGTAATGTTGTTTTTATGAAAAGAAAATCGAGGTGGTCGTGGGTTTTTGCTCATATCTCAGTTGTTTATGTACCGATGTTTCTGATTTTCAATACCGATCTACTCCCGAATATTTCTGATATTTTAATACCTTACCCGGGTCCAACCTATGTCGGGGCGCTTCAAAAAGTTGATTTCAACATACACACGGACAGACGGTCAGACGGACAGACGGACAGACGGACAGACGGTCAGGGCTTAATCGACTCCTCTATTCATAAGCTTTCAGAAAATATATACTTTATGGGGTCGGAAATGAAAATTGTAGAAATTTCACACGGAATGACAAACCTATATATACCCTTTTTCACTGTGTGAAGGGTATAATAAAAAAAAAAAATTAAAAAAAAAAAATTTAAAAAAAAATTAAAAAAAAAATTTTAAAAAAATAATCAAAATATATATAATTAATATAAAACAAACAAAAAATAAAAAAAAAAATTAAAAAAAAACAAGTAAAAGCGCTATATTCGGCCGTGCCGAATCTTATATACCCTTCACAACGTGTAGTCATGCAATAACAGTAAATTCACGTATGTATGTTAAAAAAAACAAAAAAAAAATAAAAAATAAAAAAAAAATTTAAAAAAAAAAAATTTAAAAAAAAAATTAAAAAAAAAAAAATTATTATATACATATACATATAATATATATAAAACAAAAAAAAAAATAAAAAAAAATTAAAAAAAAAAAAATAAAAAAAAATAATAATAAAAATATATATAATATATTAAATAAAAAATAAAAAAAAAATAAAAAAAAAATTAAAAAAAAAAATTTTAAAAAAATTTAAAAAAAAATTTTTTTGCCTCAGCTGGGATTCGATGCCACGTTTTCTCTAACCAGTATACACGTTTGTATGTATGCATGTTGTTGTTGTAATGTTGTTTTTATGAAAAGAAAATCGAGGTGGTCGTGGGTTTTTGCTCATATCTCAGTTGTTTATGTACCGATGTTTCTGATTTTCAATACCGATCTACTCCCGAATATTTCTAATATTTTAATACCTTACCCGGGTCCAACCTATGTCGGGGGGCTTCAAAAAGTTGATTTCAACATACACACGGACAGACGGTCAGACGGACAGACGGACAGACGGACAGACGGTCAGGGCTTAATCGACTCCTCTATTCATAAGCTTTCAGAAAATATATACTTTATGGGGTCGGAAATGAAAATTGTAGAAATTTCACACGGAATGACAAACCTATATATACCCTTTTTCACTGTGTGAAGGGTATAATAATAATAAAAATATAAATAATATATTAAATAAAAAATAAAAAAAAAATTTTTAAAATATAAAAAAATTTTTTTAAAAAATATAAAAAAATTTTTTTTGTCTCAGCTGCGATTTGATGCCACGTTTTCTCTAACCGGTATACACGTTTGTATGTATGTATGTTGTTGTTTTAATGTTGTTTTTGTGAAAAAAAATCGAGGTGGTCGTGGGTTTTTGCTCATATCTCAGTTGTTTATGTACCGATGTTTCTGATTTTCAATACCGTTCTACTCCCGAATATTTCTGATATTTTAATACCTCACCCGGGTCCAAGCGATATCGGGGGGCTTCAAAAAGTTGATTTCAACATACACACGGACAGACGGTCAGACGGACAGACTGACAGAGCTTAATCGACTCCCCTATTCATAAGCTTTCAAAAAATATATACTTTATGGGGTCGGAAATGAAAATTGTAGAAATTTCACACGGAATGACAAACCTATATATACCCTTTTTCACTGTGTTAAGGGTATAAAAAGGGTTAAATATTTTATGCAATTTTCTTTTCTGCTCATTCGCTAAAAAGTTTGGCATATGAAGGTGTGTAAAAAAAATTTAAAAAAATGTTGAAAAGTATTGCAACAAGTGTTTCATAATATGGACGTGGACATGTTGCTATATATATTTTAAGTGGGCGGAGCTCTGCAATATCCTTAAGTTGGATATATGTTCAGATAATTTCCATTATTAATGTAAAAAATTCTAACTGTCCCGTGTAAAACAATAAACAATGAATTTTTAATCAAAAATATATTTCTACTCAAGTCAATTCTTTTCATAATCTAAAATTAGTCCACCCTGTTCTATGTAAGTGAGCACATGCGTAGTACAACAAGATAGCGGTTAAAGTGACAATTTTGTTTTGTCTTTGTACTTTTGTAAAGAAGAGCCACAGGTAATTCCGGCCTAAGTTTGTCAAAACTGTCAATAGAATTAGACATTTATACGACTACAAGAGAGAGAAAAAAAAAAACTACAACAACAAACTGTAAAAAAATGTAAGCTCATGAATATGTACATACATGCAAATATATTTCTGAAATAATTGTTTTATAGGATGTACCCCATTTGTTAGCTTGTAGTTTGTTATTATGAGAGAGAAAAAATGAAAAATGTATAGAAAATGTTGTCAGCAAATGCGTAACAAATTGAAATTTTAATATTGAAAAATATTTTTTCTTCTTTTTTGCTGTTGCTGTTGCTACCGCGAGCCTTATTTTTTTTTCTTTATCATCTTGGCCGTCTAGTCTAGTTTAACTGGTCATCATTTTCGACCAAGATTTGCTTGACTATTATTAATTGCCCAAGCTGTTGCTGTTTTACTCTGTTATCATTGATTTTTCATTCAAAACTGATTTAGTTAAAAAACTGTAGCTAAATATTAATAAATGTCAAATTTGAAAAGTTATAAATCTAAAAACATTCCTGTAAATAATTGCCAAAAATCAAAAAAATTTCATTTTACTTTTATAAAAGAAATGGGAGATACTTATGAGTAATTAAGACGGATGAGGATTAAAACTGATAAATTCGATCAAATGAAAGTAAATACAAACTTAATCTTAAACCCATATCAGATAAAACTTTTGCATTGCGTTGCATTAGAAATTCACTTTGACATTTAAGATGAAATAGTCGCTCTTATATGAAACATGTCACATAAAGCACTTTCAACTCAGAGCGATGCTTAAAGTACGGCAACTCTCATCTTTTTGCGCGCTTTGATAATCAGATGACAAATTTTCTTATATTTTTTTGTTTTTAAATTCGGTCGCAAAAATAATTCATTTTAAAAATTATAATAAAATAATATTTTTAGCTTTTACTTAAAAAATATATTATTTAATAATAAAATAATATGAAAAGAATAGAATAGTACTCGCCTACTTTATAGGTAAACAAACAATGCGTCAGTGTTGTCAGCGTTTTCATTGTGACATACACCTTTTTCCTTGCGCTTTTCTGTCAAAATTAGAAATGTCACGCAAAGCGACGAAGTTTTATATGACATGGCCTTAAGGCTTGTTACAATAAAAAATCATATTGCAACTATAAAACTCTTACTTTATAAGACATACAATTTTTAGTTTTTGGTGGTGCCGATTGGAAAAAATCCAAATACAACGACTACTTTACTACGCTTTACTTTTTTTAAGTTTTTCATTTATTTTAAATTTAAGGCGCAATATTTACGTGCCGACCACTGTTTTAGTTTTCTGTACAATTTCAACTTTTTTTCTTTTAATTTAAAACAAGTGGCAACTTTATACGAATCTTAATCAAGACTTCTTTTTTGTAACCACGTTGATTCTGAAGCAAAAACTAACAATTATAGACAATAACTATAATTGCAATTAATACGTACGTATATTCGTATGCAAATATGTGTATGAGGGATAGAAAACAAAATATTTTTTAGGAACAAAATAATCCATTGCTGCTAGGCCTTCGTTTTTTCATTAAATTTATTTATTTTCGTAATAATCGATTCTACCAAACTTTATTCTCTATTGGAACTTACTCGCTTAATCGTTAGTTTGTTATTTTTGAAAAGAAAAAATAAAAGTAATAAAAGTATGGAATTTATGGAGTAACAATTACCGCATGAGTTACCCCTGATAAATCTGTGTGTGTTAGCTATAGACTCCGAAACTGTAAAGCCGATCAGAATCAAACTTTGGCAAGTTTTTGTACACATTACAGGGAGTGTTTATGGGTGGTAAAAAGTGGGCAGTGCCACTCCCATAAAAAGTTAGTTAGCTACTTGCACTAGATTGATTTATCTGAAACTTTGCGCACATATTGAGCTGCCATGACAATACAATTTCGTGATTAGAAAAGTTGGCAGGCCACGCCCGTAAAAAAGTTATAATTTTGAGGTAGTTGCACTGGACCGATTTGTCTGAAACTTTGCACACATATTGATCTGCCATTTCGTGATTAGAAAAGTGGGCAGTGTAATAATAATAAGTAAGTAAATGTTATAAAATGCACCGGAAGTATAAGTACACAATATTTTTCGCAATTATTAATTTTCATTAAAAACCGTCTGGTGGTGATTATGTATACAAGTGTGTGAACAAAATTAATGTCAAAACGTATGCCTTCCTTGCAACAATTCAGTATTAAACACTTAAAGGCCGATTAGACACGCATACACACATACTTAGCTATTACACCGTCGAATGCTGCGGCATACTTCATTACACAGAAATTTTTGAAGCGAAAACATGTCAATGAAGCGGAAAGTTGTCAATAGTTGCATTTTTTTCTATTTCACCTAATTTGTCTTTTAATGCATTAATTTTTAATTGTTTGTTGTGGTACAGATTTGATTTTATTTGCCACAATTGTGGGAAGCTTTTATATTTCTCAATGAACTCTTTCCAGAAAATAATATTAGAGCGACATTTTTTTAAATTTGCGATATGCACACAGCAGCGGCAAAAATTTGAAAGAATTTTTGTATGAAGGATGACAGACACGCTATTAGACGAGTATGTTGGTATGCGACAGACTCAGGTTTTCAAAAATTTTTGAAAACCAACATACATGTCTAACATACTCGACATACATGCTATTACACAGTGAGACTTGGTATGCCATCGTACATGCCCTAAGACAAGTATGCGTGTCTAATAGGCCTTTTCAGAAAAATGTAAAATTAATAAGAATTCAGTACATTCGGCGAAATAAAATGAAAATGTAAAATTAACAAGAAATATGTTAGCAAATTAGTGACTTAAGTTTATGGATATAAGTTATGCAAAAAGTGTGTAAAGAGTTAGTCTTAGCTGACCATTCAAACCTAATAAAACATCAAAATAGTTATCGTAAAAAATACGCTATTTTTTTAATCACTTTCGGAAAAGAATATAAAATTCATGCGATGTTAGCTTCGCAATTGTCTCTGTAAATGAAAAATATATGGAGTCTAGAAGGGCAACATTAATTTAAAGCTCATTTCGAAAAATTCCAGACTCAATATTATTATTAAACCCAAACCAAAAGTTCTCAATTTTTATATAATTTCTCTATTTACTATTACTGAGAAATTTAGATTTTCACTTGAATTTGAATTAGAGGCCGTTCTTTTAGTGCCATTTATTTTATTTTTTTCAACTTTATCTAATAGAAACAATGTTAACAAATTGATTTTTATTTATTTGACCGTAAATTTCTATTTAATTCAACTTTCTTTTATATTTCTCCTACATTTTTAATGCTTCAAATAACAATAAATTACAGTCAATAACATTTATAACCCATTTCAATTGCATTAACAGTGCACATTTACAGACAGCAAAGCATTTCTGTTGCGAAGTTTTCATAATTTTTAATTTAAAGAAAAAACTTGTTTTTTTTTTGTTGTTTTACAACACTTTTTAGATAAAAACAAAAACCCTATGAAACTTGACATTTTCTTTGAATTGTATGAAAGCATCTAGAACATATTTACATGTGCAATGGATACATGACAAATACATACATACTAATGCATGTGTAATTGAAATAAAGTGCTAATAGCAAAATTGAACAAACAATGGACCTAAATTAAGAACAAAAGCGAACAAACAAACAAAAAATTAAAATTGCAAAACAAGTGCAGATCATCATAATGATGTATGAAACGAGATATTTTCGTTTAATAGCCAGAAAGCAACAAACACAACAACAAAAATAAAATTCAACAAAATTTAAGTGTGTATTAAATTTATAAATATTTTGTGTATTTTTTTGCTGCTGTTGTTGTTGGTTTTTTTTAATTTTGTTTTTTGTGCATGTGCGATCAATGAGCCACTGACCTAAGACAACATGGATTGCATTGCGATTAACACTGCGAATACGTTAAATAAACATTCATACAATTCTACAAACCAACGAATGAAAAATGTTAAACAAATTATTCATACACTTTTTATACATGTTTGTTAGCTCTTATTGTCGGCATAAAATTTGTTCCCTTTTTTATACCCACCAACAAAAACAAAGGGTATATTCATTTTGTCATTCCGTTTGTAACACATTTAAATATCCGTTTAGACCCTATAAAGTAAATATTTTCTGAGTCCTAGTTTCTTTTTAGGATGATCTAATTATGTCCGTATGTCCGACTGTTAAAAGCTCGATAGGACTCGAACTGAAAACGCATTGACGCAAAGCGATAAAATTTCGAAAGTATGTTTCGTGAGTAAAAAAAAATATCTCTCCCAACTCAAATCTATGCATTGCAAAAGGAATTATAGATCAAAATGTACGAAAATTTACATCGCACAGTGTTTTTTCGGTATATTTAAAATTTACGTACTATAACTGACAATATTAAATGTACGATTCTGAAAATTTGCAAAAATTGTTTTTTTTTTGTTTGTCAAAGGAAAATAAATGTAACACGCCCACCTCCCATATAACGCTTTATTTCAAATTCATATAGTTTTTTTATGAATAAAGATTTTGGAAGAATAAAGGACTATATTGAAATATCTGAGTTGAGTATATTGCCGGAAACTACTTCGACACGCCTACCATAACGCCCCCTTTTTACGTTATCTTCCGTTAATGAAATTTAAAAGCTCATAAAACCGACAAAATTAGAGGTATGATGATGAAATTTGCAACAGATATCTCTCTGGTCAATTTCATTACTGTGCCGGAAAATTAAGGTGCCACGCCCACTTTTTCGCCCACCTCCCATATAACGTTTTACCTAAAATTCATATAATTTCTATATTAATAAAAATATTGGAGTAATAAAGGACTATATTGAAATATCTGAGTTGAATATGTTGACAGAAACTACTTCGACACGCCTACTATAACGCCCATTTTTCACGAGACCTGCTATTAATAAAATTTAAAATCTCATAAAACCGGCAAACATAGAGGCATGATGATAAAATTTCGTACATATAGCTTTCTTGTCAATGTCATTGTTATAACGAAAAATTAAGGTGACCTACCTCCTACCTACCTCCCATTTAACGTTTTACCTAAATTCTCTTGTTTTCTCTAAGGACAAAAACTCTGGAAGAATAAGGGACAATATGTTTAATGAAATTCCTAAGTAAACGTTATTAGCAGAAACTATTTTAACACGCCAACTTTAATGCCCTCTTCTCACATTATCTACTGTTAATGAAATTTAAAAGATCATAAAATCGACAGAATTATATGTATTAGATGATGGCATTTCGCATATGTATATTAAGAGAGATACATAATTGTATTCTGCCAGATAATAAAAGTGAGATGAGCACTTTAACGCCCCCTTCCTTATAACGCTTTATAATAAATTCCTATTATTTCTATATTATCAAAAATTAAAAAGAAAAAGAAATCTAGAAACGATTATCTAAGTAAAATTCAAACATTAATTATATTATTTGAAAAGTAGGAAAACTAATATTATTTTTTAACTATCTCTGGCTACCAAATTCTGGTCGTCAGCTTATCACTAGGCGGGTCAATTGAGCTAAAGTTATAGGCAAAATTTAACTTTGAAAAATATATATATTTTTAAGTATATCAAATTAAATCTAAAATATTGTCTTAAAATGGCGGGTATATTGGTCGTATATAGTAATAGCGGCTTTGTCCCTTTCAATCCCTACAATAGTAGTATCAAATAAAAGGATTTCACCAGTAGAAAACAGTAAATAATGAAAAAGTTTAAATCCAAGATGGTGTCTTAATCAAAATGGCGAATATATTTTAAGCCCCATTAAAATGGGTACCAAATTAAAGAAACTGACTAGTAGACTGACCATGTAAAAATTAAAGATGGCGTCAGAAATACTAAAGCGAAGTGGCGTATAACGTTAAATCTGAAATAGAAGTTAAGCTGCTATGTTGTCACTATACCTCTGTACATGATGGTGCAGGGTATTTTCAAAATATAACATTCACATATATTTTATTTTAATTTGTTGATTTGATAAAAGAAATTTTATTCTTTTTTTTATGCTGACTAAAATCTTTTAGTTGTTTGCTTTTGCTTCCTCAAATGAATAGAAATAAGTAGAAAAACATTTTTTTTTTCTCTATTAGTTGGTCTGTCGTTATTTTGCTTTAAAACGACAATGTTTATTAGAGTTTTTATTTATTGTTAAAAGTGTTATTATTAATTGTTGTGCAAAACATTTCATTATCTACTTACTATGCTTATATATGTATGTACATATGTATGTGACTGTGCTTCAACTGAAATAGAGGAAGTGAGAATGACTCCTAACAAACATGTGTCATTACTAGAGAAATCAATAAGGAGAACACCCTATTAAATAAGATGCGATATCTCCTTCTTCAATGAGAAATAATTTAATTTGTCTTAAATTTAGAATACCAAATCTACAGATTCGAAAATTTATTTTACGAATAGAATTGCCTCATTCGAATAGAGTTTACTTTTCAACAACTGGTTATCGCTCATTTATACGGCCTTTTAATAATTTCAAGTGTCGATTTCTTCAAGAAAATACTTCTCTTACTTGACGTAGAATTTTTGTATTTTTTCGCTAAAATGTACATAAAAATATTTTTACTAAATTATTTACTGAAAGTTTAGTCGCTGTTAGGTTATCCATTTTCAAATTGCAAAAGAAATTTATTCGACTATTGCATATTGATTTACATATGTATGCATGTGTCCGAGGACGCCATTAATGATTTGGAAATAAACCCCTGGCCGGTAAACTCGAAAGCGACGTAAACATTTGCTGATTGAGTGTTCGGTAAGATTACATGGACCATTTTTCCAAAAATTTCCGCGAACAATAATAAACGCAATTCCTATGCCTACTTGATATTACAGTTGTTAAAATGCTAATTTCTAATACTAATTTCTGGAAATCATTTTATTGAAAAACGAAGACCATACTACCATACTATTAAGTAAATAAACTCATATAGTAAATATTCCTCTAAATTATTACATTACCTACACTATTCTCTAAACTGTTCTATTCTTTAAATTTTCCATTTGGAATATCTTTCCCACTTAAAGATATTTTTACAAGTGACATTTCCCCGTTAAAACAACTATCTAAGAGAGAATTAACCATAGACCCTATTAACGGTATACTAGTATTTTCTTTACTTTTTTAGTTTAAAGCGTAACATTCATATGGAAAAAGGAAAATTGTATGTAAGCGATGTAGACACGCTAACGGACACTATCAACAAAATGACACTCACTTGTCTAACGATAAGTCAAGAAGAGTTATAACTTGTCATCAGACTGTTGTTATTGTTTGCGAACTTGTTTTTAGAGGTTGTAGGTGGTGGATTGGATGGTTCACTGATTCGCTTGTAAGTCCATAAGTAACTTGTCTGCTTTTTATTTCGTTTAATTGTAAATGCAAACTAAAGTGCTGTATGTGCAATGAGGATTAAATAATAAATCCACGTGCTACTGTACACAGTAAATAGAGCATGTGTAAAAAAAAGTATTAAAAAGAAGAAAAAATGCAACTAATTGTTATTGTATAGCTACAAGTACATTAACGTATGCATGTGTTTAAACCCCGTTAAAACATATGTAAGTATGTATGTGAATTTGTATTCTATTAACGACCTTTACACGGTGCTAGAGTTTTCCGTGCGATTTAATTTATTGCTAGCAAACCCAAACAATTAACAGACTATTAAATGTAAATCAAATGATTTGGTATTCGAAATATTATCGAGATTATACGATCTCCGGAATTTGAAGAAACTATAAAAACATATACATTTATTTCTTATGTTATGTATTAGATGATCGAACACATGATATGCATGATCTTTACACGTCATTTATTTTTTTCGCCCCCTCCTATTTTAACACCTATTTGTTTATACAAAAAAAAACAAAAAAAGCATTTGTGTTTTTATAATTTAACAACATTGTAAGTTTTTAGTATCCGATTTACGAAATTTCCCATCGAAACAAACAATCAATTAGTTTTTTTTTATAAAAATAGAACCACATATAAATAGTGTTACATTTACAAACACACACACACACGTTGGTATATGCATGTGAACATGTACACACATATCTATGGTCACAAGTAGAAAGGCCCTAACTCAAATAAATGTAACGTTTGAGGAGAAGGTAAAACGTAATACATATTTGGAAACTGTTTTATCGTAATGTTACTTCTTTGGTAAAACTGTTATTTTTGATACTATTGCGTTAAATTTTTATGCTGTATTTCTGTATTTCGTTATAAAAACGAGTTAGGGCCTTTCTATTTGCGATCATCGAAATGTACATAATTCGAATATGCACTACAATAAGAGAAGTATTACACTCAAAGTTTCTGGGTGTCAAAATAAACTCGTGCGATGTTTTATCGCAACATATTTGTTGTAAACAAGCGCCTAGACATTTGCAGTTTTCACTTATACGTGACAGTAACAGACGAACATAGAAAAACAAAAGCAAGTGACAAAAATATTGTAGTGCTGACAACCGGTAGCATGCTTGAGCATATTGACAACAATGTGTGATTTTTATTTTGGAGATTGCTGTTATTTTACTTTAAGCCGACAACATTGTATTGAAACAGTTTTAAATACAATATTATACACATTTGGGGGATTCACAATGGTGTCATAAAATCATATGTCCTATAATAATAGCATGAAAAATTAAAACTATTGCGAACAACCCCTCATTATTAAGTGTGCTATTTTAAATTTAAATCAGCTGATGTAAAACAATTATAAAAATAAATATTTTCTTTCGTAATGCCAAAAACATGCCAGTTTGTGCGAAAAATACATTTTAGATGTTGTAATGGCAAACTCAAGTAAATATATCACAAATAAATTAAATTTTGTTTGATAAACAAAAATAGCAGAGTCCTTAGCCGATCTTATTTGACGCCGTCAGTGATTTGTTATCAAAAATTAGCAACTGCGCTTAAATTTGGATGTCGGCCCGATAAAATTATACAATTAACGGCGACGGCTTACAAAAACTATTGCGGCTTGGCTTAGCCTTTTAGCACAGGTCTCTGCTTATTAAATACGACAGCACAATAAACATAGCGTACAAAGTTCTATTATTATAAGACACTTTTTGTTTGAAAAGCAACAACAACATTTTTAAACCATTGTAAAATTTTAGGACAATAGGACAATATGACATGATAAGACACCTTGTGAATCACCCAATTATATATACACATATAAAGGGTGATTTATTAGCTATTATCTTTTTGGCAACACTGGTTTAAACAGCTGACGCCCGTGTAAAATTTTAGGACAATAGGACAATATGACATGATAAGACACCTTGTGAATCACCCAATTAATATACACATATAAAGGGTGATTTATTAGCTATTATCTTTTTGGCAACACTGGTTTAAACAGCTGACGCACGTTTCGTGTTTTGTTTCACTGTCAAACATCTTCAGTTTGGTCTATAATTTAACCATGAATCGTCTCACAAACGACCATCGCTTGCAAAATATTGAATTTTATTATCGAAATGCGTGCTCTGTTAAGAAAGTTAATCGCGCGCTTCTTTCATTTTATAGTCAGTTTAATCGACCCATTGAAGCGGCTATTCGGGCTATTGTGACTAAATTTCGCACCAAATTTACATTGTTGGACATTAAACCACCAACACGCTTAAATAGAGTGCGAAGTGAAGAAAATATCGCAGCTGTATCGGCCAGTGTTAATAATGACCATCAATTATCCATTCGTACGTAACTGTGAATGGTGAGCGCTACCGTGATATGATATCCAACTTTTTTTTTGCCAAAAATGCAAGAGCTTGACTTGCATGACATATGGTTTCAACAAGACGGTGCCACATGTCACACAGCACGCTTAACAATGGACTTATTGAGGGGCGAGTTCTGTGAACATTTTATTTCACATTCGGGACCGGTCAATTGGCCGCCTAGATCGTGCGATTTAACGCCTTTAGACTATTTTTTGTGGGACTATGTTAAAGCTCATGTCTATACACACATGCCCGCTTCAATTGACGCATTGGAAGACAACATTGAAGCATTTATTCATGAGATACCGGCCGAAATGTTGGAAAGAGTATGCCAAAATTGGACTAAGCGGATGGACCATTTGAGGCGCAGTCACGGTCAACATTTGCATGAAATAATCTTCAAACATTAAATCATATGGACCGTACTATCGATTCAAATAAAGATTTCATGAATATTTTTTAATTTTATGTGTTTTTTTTAAACTTTCCTATAGCTCTTAAAAAATCACTCTACGCAATATTGTGGTATGTATTTGTAAATAATACACCTACGAGTGCAAGTCTTTAGATTTGTTTATTGTAAATTTGTTAGATGTAATTATTTCCTTTATGGGAATCCGAACTACTCTATAATTAAATTTTAGCCAGGCTTGAAATCATATTAACATTGTTATTGCTACAAGTTAAATAGATGATATTTACAACCAACATGTAACCACCGATCAAAGAGTGCTGATGATGAAATCGTAGCTGGTTTCGAAAATGCATTCCACTCGGCTAGTGTCGGTAAAAATATAATTTTTCAGATTACTCTTTCATTTAAGAATGTTAGTATGAACCCAAGCCTGATCAAAATTTAAGTATTATTTTTACAAAATATTTATTAATCACCAGTTAAACTATAAAATGCAATTGCATGTTGTTTCTACTGTGCGACCTTTTATTATTTTCGAGCTTTTAGAAATTATTTTTTAGTTTTTTTTTCCGAATATTGAATTTGCAAAAAGCGCACTGGTAATACCTTGCGTTGCGATAACTACATTTTTTATTTATCATTATTCTCAAATATATATTTTTACTCTCAATAAATTAAAGTTTTTATGCATTACATTTAAATATCTATAAAAGGTAGAAGCAAAAAAGTTGGCTTTAAATTAATTTCTTCTTCTTTTATTTATGTAAATGTTTACACAACCTTTTATTTCAAAGTTGCCAGTTAATGCCACCAAGAGCCAAGTAAACAATCCAGCAGCTTACTAACTTGCCAACTATTATAACCATAATCATCATCGCTGTCTCCCACAGAATGCACGTATGTATGTATGTACATCATCTTTGTTTGCTTTAAATTGTTGGAAAATAAAAGCGAAATGGTTGACAGCCGTCTCGGTATATACTGGTGGCATATTTAGTGCTGTCATAAAGTTACAATGTACATAAATATTTAAGTGTCGCATTAAATTGAGATAATTGTAAATAAAATGGTTTTTTGTGAGGAATGTTTAACACGAGTAGTTTCAGAAAATACACAACCTGCAAGAAATTCTAAAAGAGTTTGTACATTTCACAAGATTTTTATAAAGTTGCCTTGGTTGTACAAAGTGTTTTTTATTGTATTGCTATGCTTATACATACATACATACGGACATATGTATATATTTGGAAATATTATAAAAGAGATTATACTAATTAAATTGCTCAATCTAATATTTAAACGAGTTTTAAAAGAAGAAAATATCGTATTTCACAGTTAAACTTTTTGCAAAAAGATAAATATATCACTCTTTTGAAAACATTATGTATTAAATCTGTGTTGGAAGCCAGCAAAATGGGTTCACAAACACAGAAACTCTAACATTATTCAGTCCTCGGATATGTCGCTGGGACTTTTTGTACAAAATTTTAAACAATTCGGTCAGTAATCGGCAAAGTTATAAGCAAAAATAAAATATTTTTTTTAATTTTTAATTAGCTTTTGAACCTGATCAAAACACCGCCCCAGTCGTGATTAATTAGCGTTTAAAACTATTTCAGAAAAGCAACAAGCTCTGTTTGCAGCTGACATATCTTAGTTCAAAAAAAACTTTCCTGGTATCTTCTAACATAAATATAAACCAGGTGTAGTTGCTTTGAAATCGTATTACTTAGGAACGGCTGCACTGATTTCGCTATATTTTTATACCCGCCACCAAAAAAATGGTGGGGGTATATTCATTTTGTCATTCCGTTTGTAACACATCAAAATATCAATTTTAGACCCCATAAAGTATATATATTCTGAATCAGGGTTTGATTTGATGACGATCTAGCTATGTCCGTCCGTCAGTTGAAAGCACGATAGAGGTCGCACCGAAAAAGCTAGGGGGCTCAAATTTTGCCAGAATCTTTCTTATAGACAAGGTTTGTTTGGTATTGAAAATGGGCTAAATCGGAATATTAGGAAGAGAGTTATAGCTCGAAAAGCAAGAGTAGGTCGAAAAAACCGTGTCCTTCGAACATCGAATAAAATGGAATTGTGACCAAACGCATTAACGTACACTCATGAAACTCCGAATATATATTTCCTTGGTAAAAACAATATTTTTCCCCGAAAATTATTTAAATCTATGCATTAGGAGAGGAGTTATCGATCAAAATGTACGAAAATTTATACCGCACAGTGTATTTTTCGGTATATTTAAAAACAAAAACGTCATAAAAGCAACAAAATTGGATGTACGACTCTGAAATTTTGTACACTTTGCTTTTTGGTGAGACTCTTTTTTGTAACGGAAAATCAATGTGCCACGCCGACTTTTACGCCCACCTCCCATATAACGTTTTAACTAAAATTCATATAATTTCTCTATTAATAAAGATTTTGGAATAATAAAGGGCTATAATGAAACACCTAAGTTGTACTCATTCGCAAAAATAACTTTGACACGCCTACTATAACGCCCACTTTTCACGTTATCTACCGTTAATGAAATTTAAAAGCTCATAAAACCGCCAAAATTAAAGGTATGATGATCAAATTTGCTAGGTATATCCCCCTAGGCAATGTCATTACTGTGCCAGAAAATAAAAGTGCCACGCCCACTTTTACGCCTACCTCCCATATAACGGTTTGACAGAAATTCATATAATTATACCCTTCACCTGTGGTGCACAAGGGTATATATAGCTTTGTCATTCCGTTTGTAATTTCAACAATTTTCATTTCCGACCCCATAAAGTATATATTTTCTGAAAGCTTATGAATAGAGGAGTCGATTAAGCCCTGACCGTCTGTCCGTCTATCCGTCTGTCCGTCTGCCCGTCTGTCCGTGTGTTGGTTGAAATCAACTTTTAGAAGCAACTATATGTTCCTCAGATCTGTATATGGTATCAATCTCTTGGAAATATCCAGGAATGAATCGCTATTGAAATTCAGCACAATCGCCCCATAACTTTCTGAGATATGAGCAAAAAACCACGACCACCTCGTTTTTTTTCACAATTACAACAACTACATACATACATACATACATGTAAAAAACATACCAAACAAAAAAAATTAAAAAAAAAAAAATTTTAAAAATAAGAAAAAAATAATAAAAAAAAACTACAAAAAAAAATTTTAAAAATATTTAAAAAAAAATTTAAAAAAATTTTTTAAAAATTTTTCTAAAAAAATTTTTTAAAAAAATTTAAAAAAAATTTAAAAAAAATATAAAAAAAAATAATAAAATATAAATAATATATTAAATAAAATAAAATAAAATTTTTTTGGCTCAGCTGGCATTCGATGCCACATTTATTCTAACGTGTACGTATGAATGCATGTATTTTATATGGGATGAATGGTGATAAAAACAATTGTTATTGCATGACTACACGTTGTGAAGGGTATATAAAATTCGGCACGGCCGAATATAGCACTGTTACTTGTTTCTCTATTAAGAAAGATTTTGGAATAATAAAGCACTATATTGAAATACCTTAGTTGTACTCATTCGCAAAAACAAATTTGACACGCCTACTATAACGCCCACTTTTCACGTTATCTACCATTAATGAAATTTAAAAGCTCATAAAACCGCCAAAATTAGAGGTATGATGATCAAATTTGCTGTGTATATCCTTCTAATCAATGTTATTGTTGTGCCAAAAAGTTTAGGTGACACGGCCACTTTAACGCCTACCTCCCATACAACGGCTTACCTTAAATTCATGTAATTTCTCTATTGACAAAGTTTTTGGGAAAATAAAGGACTATATTGAAATATCTTAGTTGTAAAAAGACTAAATTTACGAAAACATTTTACTATTATATTGAAGTTATTAAGGTTGGTTAAATTTTAAGGGCCGATGTTGATTTTAAATAAAACACAAATTATTTAAGAAATTATTATCATTTATTTTTATAATGATAATATTTGTATGGTTCAATTATGTATTTAACAAAATATCGACCAAATGGCCCCCCATCCTTGGCGCAACTCCTCTATCTGATGGTCCAAATTTTCAATGACAATGTTGAAGCTCAATTGTTAGGCATGATGATGAGTCGAGGTTGACTACTCTTTTGCCACACTATCGCAAACAACAGCAATAGTTCCCATTCAACGAACTAAGAAGGCATTCACAGATTTTCTAACATTTTATACAGACCTGTTTTGCAGAAATTTAAATATTTTTTACAATTCGCCCGATTGTGGACGAATTTGAACGATTATGTTGATCAAAAGAATTACGAAGTGCACAAAATGCATTTTGATTTGAACGCCCATTTTTATAAAAAACCTGAATAACTTTAAAGCGTTACTTATTTGCGTATCTTTCCACGGATCAAATTGAGTATGTTTAAGATTGAGAAATGTCAAGTGAAATGCAGAAAACAAATTTAAAGACTAGGTGTAGTTCACCTTCAACATGGGCCCTTAAAATTTAACCACCCTCTACAAAGAAAGGATACATACTTTATTATAAAGAGATTATTTCATAGCGATTAACAAAATAATAAATATTGTGCCTTAAATATACACAAAATTGATGGTGGGTATAAAAGACTCGGCACAACCGAATATAGTGCTCTTACTTATTAATACTTGTCTTAACCCAACTTTGGTTTATATTGAGAAAAACAATTTACCTCGCCCAATTGTGCGCCCAATATTTTTAATTGATCTGACATCGGTGAGCTGATGGACGAATTTGTCTATTTTGTTTTTAAATATTCGTTTTTAATTTAAGTTTTTACGAAAATCGATTTAGCAAACTTTTTTTTAATGTTTGTGTAACCTTCTTCATATAATTAAACAACGGAATTATGTCCGTTACTAAGCACATAAAAGAGAACGGCTGTATCGATTTCGCTAATGTTTTCTTAAAACTATCAATGAAACTTAAGAACAGTTCTTACTTGTCCTCTACGAGAAATAATGCGATTCTTAAACCTCTCTTTAAGAGTGTCCACTGTTCATCCTGATGTGTGGCAAGTAGCAAGTTGAAAACAAATATTCTCTACGTCTAAGTCATCAATTTTTCGCCATAAAAAGCTTTAATACTACATTTACACCTACACAAAATCTAGTACTTAAGGGATTTTGAGCGAAATCTACCAGATTTCCCATACAAAATGAAATCTACTTCGCCACTAGATTTTGGCAAAATCTACTTAAAATCTAGTACTACTTCGTGGTGCAACTGTGGTTTTTATTAAATTGTACTAAAATATACTACGCTGCACACAGAAAAATTCAATCTTAATATATAAGGTGGTTGCAACTGCACAAGTACTTTATTGTTTACATTTTTTTTATATGGAGTTTGAATTTTGGAGAAGTAGAGAATAGAGAGTCTCTCAGACCACCTTGTAAATAAGTATATTGTTTTGAAAACGAAATCTTGCAAAATGTCAAAAAACAGTGGTATAAACAGTTTAGATTTTAATAAAGATTTTAAATCAAATCTACTAGATTTCGCTTAGGTGTAAATGTAGTATAAGACATTTCCCTATAGACAGAATTTTTTTATACCCTTTTTCATTTCCGACCCCATAAAGTATATATTTTCTGAAAGCTTATGAATAGGGGAGTCGTTTAAGCCCTGTCAGTCTGTCAGTCTGTCCATGTGTTGGTTGAAATCAACTTTTAGAAGCAACTATATGCTCCTCAGACCTGTGTACGCTATCAATCTTTTGGAAATGACCTCTCTTGAAATGATTTATATTTTTTTTATTATACCCGCCACCATTTCATTTTGTCATTCCGTTTGTAACACATCGAAATATACATTTTAGACCCCATAAAGTATATATATTCTGAATCAGGGTTTGATTTGATGACGATCTAGCTATGTCCGTCCGTCTGTCCGTCTGTCCGTCTGTTGAAAGCACGATAGAGGTCGCACCGAAAAAGCTAGGAGGCTCAAATTTTGCCAGAATCTTTCTTATATACAAGGTTTGTTTGGTATTGAAAATGGGCTATATCGGAGTATTAGGAAGTGAGTTATGGCTCGGAATGCAAGAGTAGGTCGAAAAAACCGTGTCCTACGAACATCGAATAAAATGGTATTGTGTCCAAACAGATTAACGTACAGTCATGAAACTTCGAATATATATTTTTCGAGTCAAAACAATATTTCTCACCAAAAATTACCTGAATCTAATCATTAGGAAAGGAGTTATCGATCAAAATGTACGAAAATTTATACCGCACAGTGTATTTTTCGGTATATTTAAAAACAAAAAACGTCATAAAAGCAACACAATTGGATGTACGACTCTGAAATTTTGCACACTTTGCTTTTTGGTGACACGCTTTCTTGTAACGGCAAATCAATGTGCCACGCCCACTTTTACGCCCACCTCCCATATAACGTTTTACCTAAAATTCATATAATTTCTCTATTAATAAAGATTTTGGAATGAAAAAGGCCTATATTGAAACATCTAAAATGTACTCATTCGTAAAAATAACTTTGACACGCCTACTATAACGCCCACTTTTTACGTTATCTACCGTTAATGAAATTTAAAAGCTCAGAAAACCGCCAAAATAAGAGGTATGATGATCAAATTTGCTACGTTTATCCTTCTAGGCAACGTTATTACTAAGCCAGAAAATTAAGGTGCCACGCCCACTTTTACGCCCACCTCCCATATAACGTTTTACCCAAAATTCATATAATTTCTCTATTAATATAGATTTTGGAATAATAAAGGACTATATTGAAACACCTCAGTTGTACTCATTCGGAAAAATAACTTTGACACGCCTACTATAACGCCCACTTTTTACGTTATCTACCGTTAATGAAATTTAAAAGCTCAGAAAACCGCCAAAATAAGAGGTATGATGATCAAATTTGCTACGTTTATCCTTCTAGGCAACGTTATTACTGTGCCAGAAAATTAAGGTGCCACGCCCACTTTTACGCTCACCTCCCATATAACGTTTTACCTAAAATTCATATAATTTCTCTATTAATAAAGATTTTGGAATAATAAAGGGCTATCTTGAAACACCTCAGTTGTACTCATTCGCAAAAATAACTTTGACACGCCTACTATAATGCCCACTTTCACTTTTGAATTGTGTCCAGACGCATAAACGTAGTCATGAAACTTCGAATATATATTTATCGAGTCAAAAGAATATTTTTCCCTGAAAATCGCTTAAATCTATGAATTAGGAAAAGAGTTATAGATAAAAATGTACGAAAATTTATACCGCACAGTGTATATTTCAAATTTAAAACGTAATAAAACTGACAAAACTATATGTACGATTCTAAAATTTTGCAAACATGGTTTTTTGGTCAAAGTCTTCGTTATAACGGAAAGTAGATGTGCCACGCACACTTTTTTCTTCAAATTTTTTTAAAAATATATTAGTCATATATATTAGCATTTATTCATCTTACACTGAGCCATTTATTGTACTGTAGCTAAATATAAGATAAAGATGATAAGATAGATGACTCTACTAGCAACTACTAGATGGCATGCTAACAACAAATTAAAAATGGGAATTTAGGAAAATTTTGACCTAAGTAAAAAAAAATTATCTCTAAACATTATAAACAATTTATTTTCATGTACTAATGGCTAACAAATTTTAAAATTATACAAAACTTATTTCGTTTGAAAATCTTTAAAAAGCAAAATGTTATAGAAGTTTAAAAAACAAAATCTTACTAATAAATTTCCCGTTTTAGAAAAATACAGAGAATGTATATTTTAAATCACCCTGTGGCCCTTAAAATTTAAACTTAAATTCACTTTCTTCCCCTTAAATTCATGTAAATTCTCTATGAATAAAGATTTTGGAATACTAAAGGACTATATTGAAATATCTAAGTTATGTTTATTAGCAGAAACTTTATTGACACGCGTATTTTAACGGCCACTTTCATTGAAAGACTAAATTTACGAAAACATTTTACTAGCGTACCGAAGTTATAATGGGTGGTTTTATTTTAAGGGACTATGTTGATTTTGAATAAAATTATTATGAAATTATTATCATTTATTTTTATAATGATAATATTTGTATGCTTTAATTATTTATGGAACAAAATATCGGCCAAATGGCCCCCCAACCTAGGCGGCACACCACGATCCGATAGTCCAAATTTTCAATGACACTGTTGATGCTCGATTGTTGGGCTCTTTTGCCACGTTATCGTGAAAAACAGCAATGTTTCCCATTCAACGAACTAAGATGGCATTCACAGATGTTTTCACATTTCATACAGACCTGCTTTGCAGACATTTAAATATTTTTTACAATTCTCACGATTGTGGACGAATTCGAACGATTATGTTGACCAAAAGAATCACGAAGTGCACAAAATGCATTTTGATTTGAACGCCCATTTTTATAAAAATCTTTAATATTTAAAAGCGTTGCTCGATTGCGTATCTTTCCACGGATCAAATTGAGTAAGTTTGAGATTGAGAAATGTCAAATGAAATGCAGAAAACAAATTTAAGGTCTAGGTGTAGTTCACCTTCAACATGGGCACTTAAAATTTAACCACCCTCTACAAAGAAGTGATACATATTTTATTATAAAGAGATTATTCTATAGCGATTAACAAAATAATAAATATTGTGCCTTAAATATACACAAAATTGGTGGTGGGTATAAAAGACTCGGCACAGCCGAATATAGTGCTCTTACTTATTAATACTTGTCTTAACCCAACTTTGGTTTATATTGAGAAAAACAATTTACCTCTCCCAATTGTGCGCCCAATATTTTTAATTGATCTGACATCGGAGAGCTGATGGACGAATTTGTCTATTTTGTTTTTAAATATTCGTTTTTAATTTAAGTTTTTACGAAAATCGATTTAGCAAACTTTTTTTAATGTTTGTGTAACCTTCTTCATATAATTAAACAACGGAATTATGTCCGTTACTAAGCACATAAAAGAGAACGGCTGTATCGATTTCGCTAATGTTTTCTTAAAACTATCAATGAAACTTAAGAACAGTTCTTACTTGTCCTCTACGAGAAATAATGCGATTCTTAAACCTCTCTTTAAGAGTGTCTACTGTTCATCCTGATGTGTGGCAAGTGGCAAATTGAAAACAAATATTCTCTACGTCTAAGTCATCAATTTTTCGCCATAAAAAGCTTTAAGACATTTCCCTATAGACAGAATTTTTTATACCCTTTTTCATTTCCGACCCCATAAAGTATATATTTTCTGAAAGCTTATGAATAGGGGAGTCGTTTAAGCCCTGTCAGTCTGTCCATGTGTTGGTTGAAATCAACTTTTAGAAGCAACTATATGCTCCTCAGACCTGTGTACGCTATCAATCTCTTGGAAATGACCTCTCTTGAAATGATTTATATTTTTTTTATTTTTTTTTTAATTTTTTTTTTTCATTTTTAAAATTTTTTTTTATTTCAGATTTATGATTTATATATTTTTTTTTTAATTTTTTATATCTTTTTATATTTTTTTATATATATATATTTTTTTTTTTTTTTAACATACATAAGTTAATTTTTAATTTTACAATGGGATGTTTTTATATATGTATGTTTTTTATATGTATGTACGTATTTCATATGAGATGAATGATGATACAAGCTATTGTTATTGCGTGACTACACGTTGTGAAGGGTATATAAGATTCGGCATGGCCGAATATAGCACTCTAATGCTAGGCGCACAATTGGGACGAACGACGAATTTTTCGTCGCGAATATTCGTCATCAAAAATAAAACACATTTGTGTACATGAGAATGCATAAAATTGTGGCGTTAGTCGAAGTTCGCTATACGCGGCGAACTCTGCATTATATTTATTTCTATTTCTTACGCCGGCGAACGACGAACAAATTGATACAAGGTGACCATCTTTTATTAAATTTGGGTTTACTTCTCAACTTTTTAAGAAACTATAGTTAGTTTTTACTTTAATAATTGTTTTATTTTAAAACATTTAAAAAAATGATAAAAAGGTTAAGTACAAAACTTTGTTTTTATTTGTGTTTTTGCAAATGTTTAAGTTTATTAAGTGATGTTTTTTTTCGTATGGTCACACTATTAGCTGTTCTACAAAAACAAAATTTTTATTATTTTTTACTGCACGTACCCACGACATTATTTGCAAACGTTTACTTCTACGTAAAAAGTTTTTACAGAAATTATATTTATTATTTTGCTGAGTCTTTCTTTGCACAAACAGTAAACAATTTTATCAACTATTAAAGACGTTACTTTTTCGTCGTTATTGTTTACCGAAGAGTTCGTCGTGTTGGGCGAAATTCGTCGTTCGTCCCAATTGTGCGCCAAGCATTACTTGTTTAAATTAGTAAATGATGATGTTTACGACAAATAACTACTTATAACAGACAGTGAATTGTAATGCGTAGTAAAGACGAGGTAGTTAATTGAATAAAAATATAAAAATCACATTTTGCTTTAGATAGTCCCTTTAATTTACCAATAATCGAATTTAGAAAAAAAGGTTTATTTTTTTTTCTTTTATCAAAATTTATTTATTAAAACTTAAAAAAGGTGTTGAAAAACTCATTTACAAGCCCCAAAATTTACGTTTCGTTACTCAAAATGCTGGTCATTATTGCTTTTCTTTATTTATTTGAAAAGAAATAATATTCATAATTGAAATGTGCGTATTAAATTAATTTTGTAAAAAACTCCACAGGAATTCTAGAGGAGACAACCCATGAAGAAACTCTAATAAATTTAGACAAATTCTACGTGTTTTTTTTTTTTACATAAAAAGTATGTGTGTTTTGAAAGTCTATAAATAAGGTGGAACAGAGAACACAGTGGAAAAGAACATAAATAAGCCCTTCTTAAGTTAAATACGATATAAACCTTAAAAAAAAATAATAAAAATTATGATTATATGTATATAAATATATAAATAAACAACAACATGCCACTTAATAATAAACTGTTAAGTTTCAAATAAACTGGAAACGATGTGAGGAGCATCAACAAAAACAATAAAACCTGGCCCATTTTCTTTTTATGCAAATCACACGGTAAAAGTTATTTGATTTAGTGGCCACAATAAACCAGAGACAATGTTTGTGAATGTTTATTCATGTCCATTGATGTTTATTAATAAAAAATAAAAAAATGTCGCAGTCCACTTTATAAACAAATATCATTATTACTTAGGTAAATATATGTATGTATAATCATTAAAAAGATTTATATTATGTACATATAATTAGTGATAAATTGTTGTATCTACATACTTACATACATATCTACTACTACTACTACTTTAGTATGTATGTATGTTTGTATGTATGTAAACAAAAAAAATCTAATTTAATAAAATTCGAAATGGAGGAGAAAGTCAAGAAATATGGTCGCATGATTAATACGAGTTTAGTACTAAATATTTTATTAATTTTAAACAAAACTATTAGGCTTTTTAAAATCGATTAATAATGTGCTAAATATTTAATGAAACATATTAAAGAACGAGGCTGTTTATCACATGCTGTTATTTCGTAAACCGGCTGGAATGTATCGTACTGGCTGGATAAAATTGAAAAATATTAAATAACTTATAAAGAATTAAGCTTTTAAGTTTTTTCTCATAAACATCTTAAGTTTTACACAATTATTTTACAAGTTTATTTGATTTCAATTCGTACTCAATTTATCTTAAATTTTTATCCTGAATAATTGTTTGAATGACTATTGTATTTAATAAGGGTACTCGCAATCAGCATTGCCAATTTAGCACTTTTAAAGCTAAATTTAGCCTTTTTTTTTAACTTGTTTAGACGGAGAAAAATGAATTTAGCCCTAAGACTTTTTTGAGCCTTTTTTATATTTTTTAGCCTTCTTTGGCCTTTTGAGTCATTTTATAGAAATTAAAAAAAATTTCTCTTTAAAAATATATAAATGAAGTTGCTCGTATTTATGTACACAAAAAATCGCTGGAAACATAAAAGGTTTCAGGGTAAACGCGGCAACAGTGTTATTTTCAAGTCTTTTCATTTTGCTTCTAAATTACATTTATTTTTAAATTTTGCGTATAGTTCCGGTACGTGTTTAAAGAAAAGCTGTTTATGTGTATCGTGTATCTAATATTTGAATTTATCGGGTTTCAATTATAAAGTGACATTTAAAAGAAGTCGTTAGTAACAAAGAAAGAACTAGTAATCCAAACTCTAAAGAATAGATAAGCGAATGTTAAAGTTCAGAAAAGGCATTGTGCGCTACATTTTTAATAGTGAACGCTCACACAAAAACAAAAAAATATCTAAAAGTAATTGAAAGCATGACTGACACAAATGCTTTGCCTTTCACACCGGTAAATATGAAAACTTAGGAAGAGTCTGTTTGTTTTTTATTTGACTAAAAGTCAGCGTTTAATTGATGTTATCTGTTTTACAACTTTGGATTTTAACTGATTTCAAATTATTTCAAGGAATACTTTTTTATTAAGCCACAGTCACTTGCTGACATAATTTTCTGAGTGAATGTAAAAACTATACGGTCTTTAAAAAAACACTGATTGTTTTGGAGATTTTATTAATCTCTTTTGAAATTTTTAACCTTTTCTAGTCTTTCTTTGGCCATTTTTTGCTCTATTTTGTATTGAATTTAGCCTTTTTTGGTCACCAAAAATTGGCAACACTGCTCGCGATTGAACTTTTGTAAATTTGAACCGAGTAAATTTATTTTGTGTTCTATTATTTACCAAAACTTTAATTATTGATTTTCCATCACATAAAATACAAATTTTCTGAAAGCCCATAAAATTACAAATTTTTGTGTGTCCATCTGGCCATGTGTTAAATGAAATCCACTCCGAAGCCACCACAAACAAAGAAAGTTTTGCAAACATTCGGTAACGAAGAGTAATTAAGGTTTAAATAAATTCGGAACAATCGCCCTATAACTTATGGGTTACATTGTGTATTACTTTAAATTATCCCTTTCAACCACCTCTATATTGCTATCGAATAAAAGGTAAAAATGGACTACACTAAACTATCAAAAAGTTCAAATCCAACATGGCGTTCTAAATAAAATGTCGTATATATGGGTCAAATATCATAATTACGGCTTGGTCCCCTTAAACCCCCGCAATATTGGTATCAAATGAAAGTGCTTGAATACAGTAAACTATGAAAAAGTGTAAAATCTAAGATCGCGTTTCAAATAAAATGACGTAAACATTAAATCTAAAATCTAAGCTAAGCTGCGTTGAGGACATTATACATAAACAAAACTGCCGTATTTATAGTGATAATAATTCCCAAATCCCAAAAAGCTGACCGTTTGATATGCTCTATGAGCTGGTAAAATTACTGGTCCGTACTTCATCTGTTCAGAACGTTACAGTAAATTATGACCCCTATAGAGCTATGACTAGTGACTTTTTCTTTCATCTGTTGAACAATAGAAGCTGTGGTTTCAACAGAACGAGGCAATTGTCGCACAGCTCGTGTCACAATTGATTTGTTGAAGGAATCGTTTGGTAACAGCAAGTTTCGTTAACGTTTCGAACCCATCAATTGTTGTACAAGAAAATTTTTTTTCTATTGGCATATGTAAAGATGCTAGTCTATCTCGATTATCCTTAAACTATTGACCACTTGAAAGACAATATTTGACGCGTCAATGCCGAAACACGGCCACAAACATTGTTTAGTCATACAAAATTGGATCTCTAGATTAGACTATGTTTGAGCCAGCCGTGGCCGGCATATTTAAATTATAATGCCAGAAGATTATCTTTCGAATAAAGTAAACATCATGTCAATTAAAAAAATCATCTTTGTTTTATTCTATTTCAAAGTTGTATATCTTTATAAAAATCACCCTTTGCAATCAATATGACTGAGAGAAAAAAACAATTATTTTAATTGGTTTTATTATTGATTAAATTATTCATAATAATAACTGGCAACCATTATATGTTTAATCACAATCATACAATTCAATAAAACTATTTGATTGTGATTACCTCAGCCATGTTTTTTCTTTGCGTGTAAGTAGAATTGCAAACTGGCTGCCTAATAAATATTTTAAGCGAAGAGAGATTTTCAATTCAAATTATTCCCTAAAAGTGTGTTTTTTTCTTAAATAAAATTTTTGCAATAAATACTGAAATTATACAAAAAGAATTAATCAAAATTTTTGTGAATTTCTGAAAATGTCTTAAAAGACTACTTCTTTAATAAGTTTCTTCTTCAAAAATTCTGTAAACTTTTATTAATGATTTTCTTACTAAAAGGAAATCTATTTACATACTTTCATTCATACACACACACACACATATCAAAGGAGAGTTGAGAGAGAACAAATTATTCCCAGTAAGGTTAACAAATTATGATTTAAACTTGCTAAACTAAGAATAAACTGCTAGTGGTGTTTGTGTGGTAAAATACTTAAGTGCGAAACTAAATGAAAATTTCAGCTAGACCGACACCAATTAGCCAGCGAGACCAGCCCAGCCCACCCACTTGGACGGAGTAGGGCAATTGAGTGAAGCATTATCTCAACTAACTTGAGAAGCATGAAATCGCATTAAGAAACCACCAACAATATGGAAAAATCACTTCAAACAACACACACACACACGTAATTATTCATGGTAACGCGAAAGAAAATAAAACAACGAAAAAAAAACCTTATGATTTCTGACATAAAGACAGGCTGAGTGATGAGGTTTCTAAATATTTTTTTATTTTTTTGTTGGTTTTTTTCTTTGTTGCACAATTAATGGGAGGCATTTGGCTAAATTTGCAATTTACTTACTTTTCTGACTTCCTTATTAGAGAGTTTGTATGTTCTTTCGCTATTATTTGATTTAAAGATAAAAATTCTAAAAATATTTATGTTAAGGCCAGCCAGACAAAATCAAGAAAAAGTGATTTAAATGCTAATGAAATTAGACGTTAGTGTTGAATTTCATTGAAATTCTTCAGAATTATGCAAATAAAATTTGCATCTCTTTATTTCATAAATTTTTCTTTGTTGACTCAACATTTTCACAACAAAAAAAAAAAAAAAAAAAAATATAAAATATATTCTATTCTAATGAGTGTCATCAAGGTTAAAAAGTTTCTTCCAATGAATTTTCTTTTTCTTTTTCATCAAAATGTTGTGTGGGCGGTGGTGTTTGTTTGTTTAATTTGTTTATTGTTCGTGTTGTTAAAACAATGTTTGTTAATTGCATGCTTTTGACGTTTCAAGCTTATAAGTACATAGTGAATGTGTTTCGCGAGATTATTATGTTTCGAAAATGAGTTTAAATGTGAAAAAAAAAATAAACGAAGACAATTAAATGTCTTGTTTAAAATAAGCAGTTGTTAAGAGTTTAGAAGAGAATAATGCAATTTATTTGTAAGAAAATACCCCCAACAATTGCAAATGCTGTTGATGACTGTGTATGAACGTAGATGTGCTTGTTTGTTTCTGTGTTTATAATTTATTTATTTTTTATTATTTATTTAACTAAATGGCCAACACACGTTTTTTATTTATTTTTTTTTCTTTATTTAAAATTTAACATGAACCATAGATTGCTGGTAGTTTGCATGAGGTGAAATAGGGGGAGCACAGAGTAATCAAAAAGGCGGCATGTTTATACGATTTTGAAATAAAATTTATGCCTCAATATTTGAATATATTTAAAGTAGCCTAGTAAGAACTGTTTCCACACTTTTGTAAAGAAGTTACTTTAAGTTAAATATTATATCTTGAATATCCTTATTGTAATAGTGTTTGGGACACTACAACTCTAAAGTAAAAAAATCACTAGTTTTTATTTTTTTATAAAAAAACAAAACAAAAGCTGTTTAAGATTTCATTATGTCAAAATATCTACATCAAAAGTTTATATAATAATAATAAAAGAAACTCTAAGCAGCCGCATAAATAATACACTGAGATAAAGCCAGCAAACAAACAAAGATTTAACAAGTAAGAGCACTATATTCGGCTGTGCCGAATCTTTTATACCCACCACCAATTTTGTGTACATTTAAAGTACAATATTTATTATTTTGTTAATCGCTATGGAATAATCTCTTTATAATAAAATATGTATCACTTTCTTTGTAGAGGGTGGTTAAATTTTAAGAGCCCATGTTGAAGGTACACTACACCTAGTCTTTAAATTTGTTTTCTGCATTTCACTTGACATTTCCCAATCTCAAACTTACTCAATTTGATCCGTGGAAAGATACGCAAATGAGCAACGCTTTAAAGTTATTCAGGTTTTTTATAAAAATGGGCGTTCAAATCAAAATGCATTTTGTGCACTTCGTAATTCTTTTGATCAACATGATCGTTCAAATTCGTCCACAATCGGGAGAATTGTAAAAAATATTTAAATTTCTGCAAAACAGGTCTGTATAAAATGTTAGAAAATCTGTGAATGCCTTCTTAGTTCGTTGAATGGCAACCACTGCTGGTTTTTGCGATAGTTTGGCAAAAGAGCAGTCAACCTCGCCTCATCATCATGCCCAACAATTGAGCATCAACATTGTCATTGAAAATTTGGACCATCAGATAGAGGAGTGGCGCCAAGGATGGGGGAGCCATTTGGCCGATATTTTGTTAAATACAAAATTGAACCATACAAATATTATAATTACAAAAAGAAATACTAATAATTTCCTAAATAATTTGTGTTTTATTTAAATTCAACATCGGTCCTTAAAATTTAACCACCCTTTATAACTTCGATTTGCTACTAAAATGCTTTTGTAAATGTAGTCTTTTAATGAAAGTGGGCGTTAAAGTAGGCATGTCAATAAAGTTTGTGCTAATAAATACAACTTAGATATTTCAATATAGTCCTTTATTTTCCCAAAAACTTTGTCAATAGAGAAATTACATGAATTTTAGATAAACCGTTATATGGGAGGTAGGCGTTAAAGTGGGCGTGTCACCTAAACTTTTTGGCACAACAATTACATTGATTAGAAGGATATACATAGCAAATTTGATCATCATACATCTAATTTTGGCGATTTTATGAGCTTTTAAATTTCATTAACGGTAGATAACGTGAAAAGTGGGCGTTGTAGTAGGCGTGTCAAAGTTATTTTTGCGAATGAGTACAACTTAGGTGTTTCAATATAGTCCTTTATTTTCCCAAAAACTTTGTCAATAGAGAAATTACATGAATTTTAGATAAACCGTTATATGGGAGGTAGGCGTTAAAGTGGGCGTGTCACCTAAACTTTTTGGCACAACAATTACATTGATTAGAAGGATATACGTAGCAAATTTCATCATCATACCTCTAATTTTGGCGATTTTATGAGCTTTTAAATTTCATTAACGGTAGATAACGTGAAAAGTGGGCGTTGTAGTAGGCGTGTCAAAGTTATTTTTGCGAATGAGTACAATTTAGGTGTTTCAATATAGCCCTTTATTATTCCAAAATCTTTATTTATAGAGAAATTATATGAATTTTAGGTAAAACGTTATATGGGAGGTGGGCGTAAAAGTAGGCGTGGCACCTTAATTTTCTGGCACAGTAATGATATTGCCTAGGGGGATATACGTAGCAAATTTTATCATCATACCTCTAATTTTGGCGATTTTATGAGCTTTTAAATTTCATTAACGTTAGATAACATGAAAAGTGGGCGTTATAGTAGGCGTGTCAAAGTTGTTTTTGCGAATGAGTACAACTTAGGTGTTTCAATATAGCCCTTTATTATTCCAAAATCTTTATTTATAGAGAAATTATATGAATTTTAGGTAAAACGTTATATGGGAGGTGGGCGTAAAAGTGGGCGTGGCACATTGATTTTCCGTCACAAAAAAGCGTCTCACCGAAAAGCAAAGTGTGCAAAATCTCAGAGTCGTACATTCAATTTTGTTGCTTTTATGACGTTTTTGTTTTTAAATATACCGAAAAATACACTGTGCGGTATAAATTTTCGTACATTTTGATCGATAACTTTTTTCCTAATTCATAGATTTAAGCGATTTTCAGGGAAAAATATTCCTTTGACTCGATAAATATATATTCGACTCTACGTTTATGCGTCTGGACACAATTCCATTTTATTCGATGTGCAAAGGACACGGTTTTTTCGACCTACTCTTGCTTTACGAGCTATAACTCTCTTCCTAATATTCCGATATAGCCCATTTTCAATACCAAACAAACCTTGTCTATAAGAAAGATTCTGGCGAAATTTGAGCCCTCTAGCTTTTTCGGTGCGACCTATATCGTGCTTTCAACAGACGGACAGACGGACGGACATAGCTAGATCGTCATCAAATCAAACCCTGATTCAGAATATATTTACTTTATGGGGTCTAAAATGGATATTTCGATGTGTTACAAACGGAATGACAAAATGAATATACCCCCACCATTTTTTTGGTGGCGGGTATAAAAATAATAAGTTAAAATCGTATTGAGTTTCAAACAACAAACACAATTTCCACAGTAGTCAGCCAAGCAAAGTTGTTGATAGGCGTGGTATTAAAGCAAAAAAAAAAAAAATGTGGTCAAAATGATTACCGACATAAAAAGTTTGCGTGAGTCTTTTCAGACAACCTTGTTTACTACTCACTGACTGACTTAGTCTTCAATTCAAATATTAAAAGATTTTCAAAGATTTTTTTCATATTTAAAAAATTTTGCTTTACAGCAATTTTTGGGATTTGCTACATGAATTAAAATTAACAATTTGTCACAACAGGGTCGTAAAAAATATCCAAGTTATTTGAATACATGCAAAATGTTGCTGCAACATTTTTGTTTTTGTTTTGCTTTTAATAGACTCTATATTTAATTCTGTATTTAAATACATACTTGCATAAATAATATACGTATCTTTCAAAATAATATTGTTTTTATTTTCT
This sequence comes from Phyto melanocephala, assembly GCA_941918925.1. Lineage (NCBI taxonomy): Eukaryota > Metazoa > Arthropoda > Insecta > Diptera > Rhinophoridae > Phyto > Phyto melanocephala. Next base: position 54,361,053 of record OW799233.1, read on the forward strand.
TTTAAATATCTACGATTAATATTGGATTAATTAATTATAATGTTAAGTTAATGTAAAGTTATTGTTCAAACGCCAGCTTGGATCCAGAGGGTCGCTGTAACGGTTAATTCCCCTCCCAAACCTTTCCTTTGTTAAGTAATAGTTTTGGCAACCATAAAACAAATTATAATTTTAATACTAGCTGGATCCACGCTTGTTTGGTAACATAGTTCTTTCCGGTTGTATGATAAAACAGGTCGTTGGATCTTTTTAAGCCAATAAGAGAGCAATACCCCGTAAATTTGAAGGGAAAGTTTTAGTCATAGAGAATTTAAGTCAGCGAGGTCGTGGCATTGTCCGATGTGATATTTCATACCTTATCCTATCCGGTGCAGTAAAAAAAACCTAAGGCGAATTCATTTGAGTGGCAAAAAGGATATTTATTATTCCTTATCTTTATTTTTGTCTCTTTTCTGTCCTTGAACTTCGCGGTTAAATGTTGAAAACTATTTAACAATGTTAGGGCGTAGCAAAATAAAAATTTCCCATATTATTTCGAACATTTAGTTAATTTTCGAACAACTTGTATTTAATCAATAAACAAAATGTTATTTTCTAAAAGGTCTGTGTTTTATTGCTACTTGTCCAATTGATCAATGTATTTTGTCTTTCTGAGTTCGCTTTTATGATGGTGTCTATCTGCATGTTGACAATTTTTTTATTTAATTACAAACAACAAAAACTACATTTTGTTTTGTTTTGTTCACTGAAACCTTAACAGTGAACTTGTTGTCTGGCAACAACAATTCAACTCAACTGAATGTGTTGTTTTTTCGACATTTTATTTTGATTTTCTTTCAATTTTATCCAGCAGACTTAATGCAATATAAATATAAAATGATTTAATATAATATTTAGCCATGATCTTGCAAAATTGAAGTTGATGTTCAACTTAATTAAACTGACATACATTTTGCTAAAACTAAAAAAGTTTTGTTTTTCAACGATTTTTTAACGCCCACATTCTGGTATAACACTACAGACAGATAGAGCACACGAGTTCTGTTTGTTTAGAATATATTGAATTTAAATTTTTGATAGTGAGAATTTTAAATATTTTATCAAGCCTTAGTCCAAGTTCACACAAGACGGCTTTAGTTGGACAATTCTTGAGTTTACAGATGTTTTTTACCGTTTGTGGTGAGGGGAACAAAAAGGAAAAAATAATCGCCGGTACTTGGCTAGTTCTGTCTCGCCACTTCTCTCATTATTTTTTTTGCTGTTGAATATATGACATTTGTTTTAATTCGGTGTTTCGCTTTTTGGTGTGTAAACAATTTATAACTTGAATTAAACACAAAATTTAAACGTTTTAAGTTTTTAAGAATAAAAGTACAAAAAAAAATTATTTAAGTGTAAACATTTTAAATAGAAGCGTGTTACTTTATTGAAATGGCGTTTAAATGGAATCGGGACGGTCTAACGTTTTTAAAACATCTTCAAACAAGCTATCAGACTTAGTGATGATGTTTCCAAATTTTATTTAACAATTTTTACATAAAGGGTGTTTTTAAAGAGGTATACATTTTTTAAATGGAATAAAACCAAAATGAATTTTCTAAATTGACATGAAATTTACTTTATTCGAAATATATATTTTTTTTATTAGATTTCAAATATGTCTTCTGGTATATCACTGAAACAGCTGGCTCGGACGTAGTCTAATCGAAGGTCTAAATTTCGATGACTTTTTCAACATTTGCGGCCGTATATCGGCACTTACGCAATAAGTGTTGTCCTCCTAGTGGTCAATCGTTCCGGCTAGCGAGTTCACATATCCCTACAGAAAATAGTCTAGCGCTGTTAAACGTTAACGAAACGTGAAGGTACCAAACGTTTTCTTCAAGAAATAATGCTCATGTGATGAACGGAAAAGTCACTAATCTTGGCTCTATAGCGGTCACAATTGACTGAAACGTTCTGACAAGCATGGTTTTTAAAGAGGTACGGACCAATGATTTTACCAAGGAGTAAGTTTTCTGGATGTAACGGTGTCTCAACATACACTCCAAACACAGTTTTTCCACTTAAATGGAAGTGTTGTTCAAGCGTCAGTCTATTCAAATTCAAACCCATTCAAAACCAAACTAAACATATATCACGTGACAGCTGACAAAATGGCCGCTAGTTAAAACAGTGTTGTCAAATTAAAGTGATATATCTCTCTAAAGTAGAGTTCCCCTGAAAATAAGTTTTTATGAAGCTTTAACTGAATTGAAATAATGGGCTTGTCACTTCGCTTAAAAATTCAATATTAAGTTGTTAGTTTATATGGAAATATTGTAACTAACGCAAAACAATAAAGTACACAAAGTGCCATTGTAAATCCAAGATAACCCCCACTTCTTTTGAACCCCATCAATATGAGTTGTAAACCAAAAGCTTTGACTACTAGAATACATTACACAATGTATACGTTACAAATCCAAGACGGTGTTTAAATCAAAATGCTGAATAATAGAGATTACAGTTTAGATCTAAATATTGAAACAAAATGCATGAGTTTTTAGACTTAGAATTATGCTTTAGGCGTTATCGTATTTCTATTAGCTTCAGTCAACTACTCAAATCATTATATGCTTTAGATCCATCTTCTCAATGGACAAATTATGCAGAACGTATGTATGTAAATTTAAATCTATCATTATCATCGTCTGACATCATAGGATACGAACAACTCATGTCTGTTACAAATGAAATAGAAAAATATAGGCTAGATATTTTAACTAGACTTGAAACTGTAAAGAAGACATTTTATAAGTCTGCTATTAATTTTGATGCTTCTGATTCTTATTTTGTTTAAATGCTAGATACGCCTTTTTCAACTAAGGTAACGATATGCAGTTATTTAAGTCTGATTAATGTCCTAAATTGAGGGGGGAGCAGAGTTAAAGGCTAGCACCAAATACATGTCTAATTATTTTTCAATTTTTATTGGATTAACTGAACAATTACAAAAACGACCGTTTTACTTATTAAATATTTTTCGTTTTCAATCTCCTTATTATTTGTTGTATTAATCATGTACTAGTTTTAACTTGTATTGAATCGGCATTAGCTGGGTATTTTTTTTTTAGTTTAAACCTCTTTTGTTATCAAAACTACCCAACATTTTTGAGTTTTACAAGATTATGAACTGTTTTGACAATTTTGATTTGAAATAATATTTTCAACGTCTTGTCATTTAAAAGTGGCTTAAATGCTTTAATCCTATTGTTGCAATTAAAAACTGATAGTTGGTTTCTGTTTAGAAATCTAACAAATTAAAACTGAACAATAGCAAAAGACATGGTTGAAAACGAATTATCAAACTAAACAAAAACTCACTGCCTATGGCGCTTAAACTCATAATTCACTGTTTTTTTTTCTGTCTACAATAGTTGGCTTTGCGTTAAAGCAAATTATAAAGATCTTTATGTATGAGCAGAGACTTAAATATGTTTAATAAACACTTAAGCTTATTTACTTGAGTGTTTTTTTGTTGTTGTTGTTATAACTTGATGCAATCAAGTTACATTTGCTGGTACGAGACCATTTAAAGTCAAGTTTTGAAGTTAAAGGCTGAGTGGCTAAGCTGCTGTTAACTGGTTGGTTTGTTTTCTTAACGCCACTTAATAGTGTTGCTAAATGTTGCATGAACAATAACAATTACTGACACCTTCGCCAAGAGAGTTATGCATTTTTTTCTTGATTTTCTAACATTTTAACCCTTTAAAGGAGGTGTAAATAAAAAAATTAAAATTAACAAATTAAAACTCGTTTTTATTGTAATAACAACTTAAGTAAATAGTGGTTGGGAAATAAGTAATAAGAAAAAATATTGCCTAAATTCTTTTTCAATGTTGCACTTCACTGTAGTTCATTAAGGGTTAATATATTTTGTTTTTGTTTGTGTTTTTTTTTTATAATCTCTAGTATATAATTCCCCATGCATAACTTATGTTTTATTGCGCACAAATAATTGTAATTTATTACAATATTGATGTTGTGCTACCAATTTTGCATATCTGATAAGACTATAATACAGTCGGTCATCCACATAACAAAGCTTTTGTTAAATGTTTTGTTTTTATATGTTTTTGTGGTTGGTTGAGTTACTAAACGCTTTGTCAATTTCTATTGGCAACAAATTTTAATACAATATTTAATAGTGTTTAGAACTAGACATGCTCCAAATGTTCTTTTTAAAAATTTAAAAATTTATGTCAGTGTTTTTTACATTCTGTGAAGATAATTTGTAAAAACTATAATAAATTAACTTTTTAAACGGTTTTCAAAAACAGCAATTCTATTTTCTTTATCTTATTTAAAAAATCTGGATTCAATTCTAACTGATTTGAATTAAACTAATTTCATTTACAGGAAAAAAACGTTTGTTTTTTTTCTGATCTTTTACAAGGAAAATAGCCTTTATTTCTCTTTAATTTAAGTGGGCGTGGTACCTCACATAACAACGAAACGCATTTTGTGACACATCTGCAAAACTATTATTACTATTCGCTTGAAACTACGGGTCACAATTTCCTTATACGGTATTAAATCGGAGCAGAGCACGTGGTATCTCTCATACAAAAAAAAAAATACTTGGTGTCATTCATATCTGGGAAACTGAAATCGCTATTTAGTTTAAACTTTCTACATGAAATACATGTGAATTCAATATAAAAATTTTCCGCTGGTCAGCAAAGCGACTCTAGGTTCAGCTAATAACAACTAATACCAAAGCGAAAACTCATTCATTAACAAATTAATGCCATATTTTTTTATGACGCGACTCTTATATTAATTCTAATAAGGACTAAGTGTAAACAAATAAAAAAACCGTGTATGAGATAACTTTGTATTAGCGAAATTCCGTTTTGATTTGAGACACATGTGTGAATTCAGTATGAAGTACGATAGCCTTCAAATGAGAGCTGTAAAGTAATACGATTTTAGGGATCTAAAACATTTAATTTTAACTGAGTCTGCCTCATCTATCAGGGTCAAATCATACAATCTTAATGGTCAAAGTCTCACCTAATAATTAAAGTTTAAACACGCATAACTTGCATTGGGGGTTTGGCATCAGCAACAGTAACGCCTTTATTAAAAGAATCCCATATTTCCAACGTAGTTTAAAGTTTTTTCTTTCCGGGTGATAATTCATTGCAAACAAAATTTTGTATAAGCTTTCTCAAGGCACCATCAAACATGTATTGCATTTAGATGTGACTCTGTACAGCATAAAGAAAGGACAGCATAAAGTACTTTCTGAGAAGAGAATTACAGTTCCTGCTTAAAGGCCAAATAAGAATCTTGCTAATTAATTATTCAAAAGTAATATCTTGGTTATCATTAGTTTTGAATGCCAAAAAAATATTGCAGGTAATTACTTTGGTTGAAAGTTTATTTGTAATGAACAAAAAAACTCAAAATTCACATAAACTCTTAAAAAAAAATAGTATGTTTCTAGGAAGACTATTTTCATTTTTATTTATCAATAGAAAATATAGCCTTGGTTGGTTGGTTGGTTATCGTGGTAGTTCGCTGCACGCCAACAGTCAAGTAGAGTCTGTATGACTCCGTTTTGACAGGACCACATCACATCGATGATAATTTCAAAAAGTTATACGGGTTTAAGCGAGAAAATGTTAATTATTTGAAAAGCGAGTTCGTCTTGGACTAAAAGAAATTCGAGCTGGTGCTTTATGTAAATATTCCATCAAGTATATTTTGTGATAATTCTAAAATGCACATTCTTTAAAAACAGGTTGGAGTAGGAGCAGATAATGAAGTACACCAAAGTACGATTTCAAAAGTTATATGGTACGTTTGCGAACAAATAATTTTGGAGGCCAACAATTAGATAAATTTCAAAGAAACATCGATTTATGGAAAGCAAACTTTAAACTCCCAGATGCAATACGAGCTGTAGAACCTAGAGTGTCAATAGAAAAGGCCAAAAATCGTATATCGTGCAGGCAACTTGCAACAAAAAGGACAAAATACAAATGTAGATAGCAAATGACCTGAATCCATTCACTATGCTACGATATGGCAAAATATAAATATTTAGAGCATAATACAAGAAAAGTTATTTGCTGTTATTTTATTGGGTCAAAAAGGATATCCTTTAGGAGCATGTATTATACCATCATATAAAAACCCACATAGCGACGCACAAGCAAATTACTATAAATACACTACAGGGAGCGTGTCATGATAAAAAGATTTTTTGAGCAGATAAAACAGCGTTTCCCAATCTTGCAGTCTAAGATTAAAATTTTTAAAAAACAATCCTTGGGGTGCATTCCACTGCCAGATTGGTCTACTTCAATGGAGTATTTGATTTGCTTAAAGTTCTCCTACATCCCCTATCGCCTTTAGAAATTTTAAACCGCTGTTTTATTTTAATGAATACGAAAACGATGGTTACATTTCTGCGAAAAATTATTTTTAAGGTTACTAAGAGCTACTAAAATCATCTAAGCATTCTTCTTTGCCATTTTACTGTTTTTAAATATATATTTTTATTAGACCAAAAATGTTTTGACATACGGGCATGTACATATTGGAAAGTTAGCAAACGCTTCGCTCGAGATTTCGAAATATCCTAAGTAAAGTAATTTTATATTCATATAAAGCCTATAAAGTTTTTAAAGAGAAAACTTTGCTGAAAGCTAATACTTCCAGTAAATGCTTTTTTATTCATGGCACCCCATGTTTGCGGCTGTCATTCAACAAAATGCCTTCTTTAGGGGGGAAAAATAATAAAACATAAAAACAAATGTTATTTTTAATTTGTCATTTAAACTATAAAAATCTATCAATAAAAAAAATCATAAAAATTTTTTTTTTCAAACAAAGGCATATGGGCAAAATTTTAACAAAAATGTTAATTGATTAACACTTCAATTTGACGCAACAACATTCATATTCGCCATAAATTTACATCAGACAATACAGTAGTGGGCTATAAAAGTTCTATATTATTTAATTGCTACTAATTTCTTTAAATATTATGACAAACCCATTTAATACTTACCAGAGATGCGCAAGTGACATGCTCTGTTTGTCACGCATATGTTTTCATATGTTTCAAAATTAAGAGTTTGTTAAGCGTATTTGTAAACTTTTAAAATAAGATAAGTTGATTGCATATTTACTAGATGTGCCAAATGAAACTAAATTTTAAGAATTCAGTAAACTGGAATTATAAAATTTTATATTCAAATACCCCCCAAAACTTTTCGTTATTTCTGGAAAGTCTATTCTATTAATTAAATACATACAGTCAATCTAAGGAAAACAACTAAAATTGAATAATATACAATATTATAAAAATCGAATATATTCAGTTATGTCCAATCTTCTATACCCACCATAAATATTTGGTCAATTCACAAGATGTGATATCATGTCAGATTGTTGTTCTAGGATCTTAAAATGGTTTAAAGATATTTTTGTTGATTTTCAAACAAAAATTGTCTTCAAAAACATTATAGGATACTAGAATGTTTATGGCGCTGTGAAAACTATTCACACACCTAATGACCGGCATAGAGCCAGCAAAGCAAGCCATCAATACATTTTAGGAGCCGTTTATATCCACATACGAGTAAAACGTTTATGACCAACAGTTTAAAAACCACTGAATATTTTTAGCAAATCTGCGATAAAGCCATAAGTTGTTTGGAGTGTAGACTTTATATCAGCTGATTTAGATTCGAAATCAGAATACTAATTATGAGGGATGTTCACAGTCTTATTGATTTATTGTATAGTAATTATTAGTATATGTTTAGTATTGGAGAAAATATGTCAAATTGATTTAATGTTAATATGGCAGTAATGGCAAAAACAGCCGGTAGACAACTATAAGTTTCCTTCGGCCGTTCCGAATCTTATATACCCTTCACAACGTGTAGTCATCCAATAGCAATATTTTGTATTACCATTCGTCTCATACATATACAAAAACATCCCATTGTAAAATTATAAATTTACGTATGTTGTATGTTAAAAAAAAAATAAAAACAATTGGAAAAAAATTAAAAAAAAAATAAAAAATAATAAAAATATGATTAATATATAAAACCAAAATAAAAAATATTTAAAAAAAAAAGTAAAAAAAAATTTTTTAGACTCAGCTGGGATTCGATGCCACATTTACTCTAACCAGTATTGTATTTATGTATATGTTGTTGTTGTATGTTATTGTTGTGAAAAAAACGAGGTGGCCGTGGTTTTTTCTCATATGTCAGTTGTTTATGTACCGATGCTTCTGATTTTCAATACCGATCTACTCCCGAATATTTTTAACACCTCCAGGCGATGTCGGGGGCTTCAAAAAGTTGATTTCAACATACACACGGACAGACTGACAGAGTCGAATCGACTCCCTTATTCATAAGCTTTCATAAAATATATACTTTAGTGGGTTGGAAATGAAAATTGTAGAAATTTCACACGGAATGACAAAACTTATAATATAAATACAACCTTTTTCACTGTGCGAAGGGTGTAATTAAGTAAATCTGAAGAGCTTTTGTATTGTAATATTCGTATACTTTTAATTACTAAATGTACTTTTTTTAAAATGTTTATAAAAAACGTATACATTTTTTGATTGGGTAAACAATAAAACTTATTGTGTTGAATTTTAATAAGACTTGTCTATGTCAATTAAATAAAACACATACAGAAATACGAATACTGAATTCCTTAAAAAAATTATAGTACCCGGTACCCAAATAATCAACTTTTGTACATCTCAAAACAAAGTGTAAAAAATAAGAAAACAGCCTTTTTTAATTTAAAATTAATTTACAAAACAATTTAATACAAATAAATTAGATCTTGATACTTTTATTTATGGTATTTGTTTACATTTGAAATCATATGTTTTTCACATTAAACTTTACAGTTAAAAACAAGTAAGAGCGCTATATTCGGCCGTGCCGAATCTTATATAACCTTCACAACGTGTAGTCATGCAATAACAGTAGTTTGTATCACCATTCATCTCATATGAAATACGTACATACATATAAAAAATATACATATATAAAAAACATCCCATTGTAAAATTATAAATTTACGTATGTATGTTAAAAAAAAAATAAAAAAAAAATTTAAAAAAAAAATTTAAAAAAAAAAATTAAAAAAAAAATTAAAAAAAAAAAAATTTAAAAAAAAAGATTTTAAAAAAGTAATTAAAATAGATATAATTAATATAAAACAAAAAAAAAATAAAAAAAAAATATTAAAAAAAAAATAATAAAAATATAAATAATATATTAAATAAAAAATAAAAAAAAAAAAATAAAAAAAAAATTAAAAAAAAAAATTAAAAAAAAAAATTTTTAAAATATAAAAAAATTTTTTTTTTGGCTCAGCTGGGATTCGATCCCACGTTTACTTTAGCCAATATACAAGTTTGTATGTATGTATGTTGTTGTTGTAATGTTGTTTTTGTGAAAAAAAAATCGAGGTGGTCGTAGGTTTTTGCTCATATCTCAGTTGTTTATGTACCGATGTTTCTGATTTTCAATAGCGATATACTCCCGAATATTTCTGATATTTTAATACCTCACCCGGGTCCAAGTGATGTCGGGGGGCTTCAAAAAGTTGATTTCAACATACACACGGACAGACGGTCAGACGGACAGACGGACAGACGGACAGACTGACAGGGCTTAATCGACTCCCCTATTCATAAGCTTTCGGAAAATATATACTTTATGGGGTCGGAAATCAAAATTGTAGAAATTTCACACGGAATGACAAACCTATATATACCCTTTTTCACTGTGTGAAGGGTATAAATATCCAGCATAAACTTTGACTGTCACTTTACTTTCTCGATTTGCCATCCCGTTTAATAGATTTTGTATAAACAAATGAAATCCAATTAAGTGGAATATGATTCGTTTTAATAATAAATTTATTTAAATATTAATGCGAACATAAATGAATATTGGAAGCATTTAAACACTATTGTTATCCATAATATAACAATATATGCATGTATCTGTTTTGCTGCTTAAATCAATAAATTTATATTTCAACAAACTGCAACTTTTGGTAGCTTCAGTTCATTAGGGCAAGTGAATAAAGAAGACTATTTTGGAACTTAAAAAAATACTCACACGCTCATCTTTAGTACGAAATATTTACTCTAAAGCATGTGGACGAGTGAGCCAACCACCGTACTATTCAGATGTACATACGTACATATGTATAGTATTGACAAATTGTACACACATACATACATGCATACATATATACTAGATTAATTTGTATATAAAAGCAATAAAATTATTTTGTGGGAAAACTTTGGTCATCATATAATTTATTGTGTTTTAAATATTTCGTTATTTAAAGATATTTCAGAGAAATTAAAACAAAAAAGTTTTTATGGTATTTAACTGCTGTTTAATTATTAAAACACAATCGTTTAGTATTAGTAAAACAAAACAATTGTCGATCATCTAGATGAACTAGTTTCTACACATACATACACTCGTGCATAAATCTGTATGTATGTTCATTTGTATATTTAAGCAATAAAATTCTTTGTGAGAAAACTTTGGACATAATAAAATTTATTGGTTTTTAAGCTCATGTCTTTTATGAAAATTGCGATATCAACCGTTAAACCCTTCTCGTTTCACTTTTATACCCTTCACCAGTGGCGACCAAGTGTATATACATATTGCTTTGTCATTCCGTTTGTATTTTCTACAATATTTATTTCCGATCTCATAAAAAATATATTTGCTGAAAGCTTATGACTTGGAGAGGGGATTTAGTAATGTCCGTTTTTCCGTATGTCCATCTGTCCGTATGTTGGTTGGTATCAACTTTTAGAATCCCCTACATGTAGCAGATATATGAAAATCCAAACCCAAAGATGGCATCAGAAATAATAAAGCAATAAATCTGAAATCTACGCTAAGCTATGATGTGGCCAGTAGACGTACGTTAATGATCGTAGTAAGGTATTATCAGTTTCAGCACGGCCGAATATAGCATTCTTACTTGTTATTGGTGGTATGGACTAAACTGGATACAGTATAAAGCAAACTGGCATGTGTTGTTAATAAATTAACTATAAAAAGCAAATTTAAAAAAACAGAAGAGAAGACGAAAAAAAATTTATATTTTTCGTCTAATTTAAATTCCAACATAAATTCTTTAACGTAAAGGTATCGTATGCATGTAACACCAAATGAGGTTATTTAAGAAAAACAAATTTTAAAAATTTTCTATGCTTGGCAACAGAATGAATAAAATACAATTTAACAATAATCAAATCAATAATTTAATTTACTACGTTTATACGTAAGCTTATTCCAAAAAAATAAACGATATTTATTAAAATTATAAAACTCACCGTTTGTACGCACAGATTGCTTACATAAAAATTTTACATTTTAGTGCTGCCGGATGAGGAAAATGCTACAATGACTTATTCCTTTTTTTAATTTTAATTCTTATTTTATATTTGTAGAGCAATATTTACGTATAAAAATTGTATTTTTTTCAGTTTTCTCTGCAATATCTACGTATTAATAAATTCTTATTTTTATTTTAACAAACAAAAAAGTGGCAACGTTAACTTAATGAATAAATAATACCAAACGATATTTATGCATTTAAATAAACTTTCAAAAGAACTTACACATTCTTTTTAATTAACACGAGCAACGTCAAAATTTAAGATTTATTGCAATTGAAAAGCAGAAATAGTAAAATTCATTATTAAATTTGTTTAAAACAAATATTTGATTTAGTTTTTATTTCTTTAAATCTCTTTATTAGAACAAAAACATATATTTTCAGGTGCGCGTGTGTGTGTGTCTTTAAAAATTAAGAAACTAACAACAAAAAAAAACAAGTAAGAGCGCTATATTCAGCCGTGCCGAATCTGATAATACCATTCACCGTCAAGAGCATAGGTATAATGACCACATCGTAGCTTAGCCTGTAATACGCCATTTTCTTAATTTTTTTCGCGCCATATTTGATCGTCAATTTCTACATAGTTAACCGTTTTCTACTAGTCCAGCCCTTTCATTTGATCCCCATATTGGCTCTTTCGGTATATAGCAATTGTACGCTGGTGCTTATATCTCTGTTGGTTTCAAACCGATATGTTAGTTTTTCTTGGAAATAATTTTTGAGATAACGGTTTATAATCTGACATTTTAAGAATGTTCAAAAATTATTAACGAGTTTGAAAAATTTTTATATATTTAACAAAATATATATATTCTTTTAAATAATTTTTGGCTATAACTTTGCCGATTAGTAACCAATTTGTTTAAAAGTTTTCACTAATATCTCTAGAGACATACAAAGTCTATAGACAGTAACAACCGTGTCTAAAATTATCCTAAGCCTGGAAAATTGTAATTGTTCGATAAAAAAAAACCAAAAAACGAAGGCAGCTGTGTTTTTTTACTCATATCTAAGAAGGTTATGGCGCGATTATGCTGATTTTAAATGCCAATCTGCTCCCGAATATTTCTGATATTTTGATACCTTACAAGGGCCTTCAAAAACACATACGAACAGACGTACAATGCATAAGCGACTATTCATATGCTTTCAGAAAAATTATTCTTTATGGGGTCGGAAATAAATATTATAGAAATTTCACACGGAATGACAAACCTTTATATACCCTCATACACTCACAGTGAAGGGTATACAAAATTAAATCATTTCGCAACAATGTTGCCATCAATGATGCCAATGTATTTAGGGTATATTGAGGTTATTGACGCATTCGTACATGCGTACACACATTAATATAAACATCTAGTACTTTAAACATTTTTTTATTATTATTTATTATTTGCATTTGTACTTTTGTAGTCCATATTATGCTTTCATTTTTTGTTGCTGTTTATTAAATCATACAATGTATGTATGTACAATGAAAACAATACAAATTCAAAAAAATATTGTGAAATATTTAGTTTCTGGGTAAATAAACAAAAATTTATTTAAAAATAATATTTACATGTTTTTAGGACTTACTCTGTAATTATAACACTATTTCGTATATAATAATCATGTTTAACTTACCTAAAAAGAAAAAAAGAAAAAAATATAAGAATTAGTAAAGAAAAAAAAACTAGAACTACTTTGCCATAATAAAAAGTTCTTGACATTGCGAAGAGAAGATGTTTGAGAAAAAGGGAATAAAGTTTAAGTTGTTCATTAATCATTGTAATTGATGACAATGCAGTATTTCAAATTAAAATCAACAAAATGTTTATCAGTATTTGAAATCTAACATAATTATTCAAAGCATTCTACTCATATGCAAAAATATTGAAGAACAAAAAAATATTTATAAATCTTTTCTATGTCTAGAGATTCTTAAAAAAAAACTAAAGAAAACAAGTAACAATGCTATATTCGGCCGTGCCGAATCTTTTATACCCTTCACAACGTGTAGTCATGCAATAACAATTGTTTGTATCACCATTCATCTCATATAAAATACGTACATACATGTAAAAAACATTCATATATAAAAACATCCCATTGCAAAATTCTAAATTGAGTTTACGTATGTATGTTTCCAAAAAAAATATAAAAAATAAAAAAAAATGTTTAAAAAGATTTAAAAAAAAATTAAAAAAAAATAAAATAAAAAAAACTTTTTTGGCTCAGCTGGGATTCGATACCACGTTTACTCTAACCAGTATATATGTAAGTTGTTGTTGTAATTGTGTAACAAAACGAGGTGGTCGTAGTCGTGGTTTTTTGCTCATATCTCAGAATGTTATGAGGCGATTGTGCTGAATTTCACTAGCGATTCATTTCCGGTCGTTTCCAAGAGATGGATAACATACACAGATTTGAGGAAGATATAGTTGCTTCTAAAAGTTGATTTCAACCAACACACGGACAGACGGACAGACGGTCAGGGCTTAATCGACTCCTCTATTCATAAGCTTTATGGAGTCGGAAATGAAAATTGTAGAAATTACAAACGGAATGACCAAGCTATATATACCCTTGTGCACCAAAGGTGAAGGGTATAAATAGACTTGCAAGGATGAAACATGAGTTTAATAGTACATGTTATATCTATAGTACACTGAAAAAAATGTATGTGTTTCAATTACTTTTCATATCTCACAGCCAGTCGTTTGCGCAAAATTATGTTTTTCGTTGTGCTCTACTTTGTAATAAAAAAAAATTGTGTTGAGGAAACAATACTTTGCAAACTTTAAGGCACGTCTGTTCACACAGATGTTAATGAGTAAATTCAGACATTTGTAACCTTGTTCTAACTGTAAGAGTGTCATTTATTTATAAAAATTTATCTAGTTGACATCACTTATTAATGATGAAAAATAAAATAGAGCTGTCAGTGTGAAAATTCACTTATTTAAAAAAAGCAGTGACAAAATCATGCAATTTTATTGAATTCATTTTTTTTCTGCATGTAGTTTTGCATTTTAAGGAAAACTCATCACATAATTTATCTTGGCTTTAGAAAAAAAAACCATAGATTATGAAATGCTTTAAGTATAAGAAGCGAGTAAAAAAAAACTAAATAAATTAATTTATAGCCAAGAAAAAAAGCAGCAACCACTAGTCCGTATGTCTGTCTATAAAGCCGAAAATAGTATAAATCATAATTGTTGTTAGAATTGTATAACCATTGCAGTTACAACTCACCACGATTCCTCTTATAATCGCCAATAACTCAACAGATGATTTATCAAAATAACCGAATAAGAGAGACAGAGACAGACAGAGGAGAATCTGTAAGATAGAAGTACGCAATGCCATTTGAATATTTGTTAAAATTATGACCATTGATCTGTGCAATTAACTTATATTTGTTCAAAAACCAACAAAAGTTATTTAATGCAGAAAAATGCAGACATGTTGCAAACAAAAAAATATGTATATAAATAAATAATACAACAACAACAACAATTTTAATAAAAGTAACGCTTAGTTAATGACCTTCTGTGTTGGCCATCGTCTAACAGGCATTAGATTTTCATTTGAATTATTGAAAGAGAAAAAAAAAGAAGAAAAAAACTGTCTCTATTTATTCATGTCCATATTGATTGCAATGTGTTGAATGCAACAAGTAACTAATTTACATTTTAGATAGAAATTTATTATGACAAGGCAAACAAATAATACTTACTTTTGCATACAAATGTACATGCAAAAACACATACATACATATGTATGTACTTTTAACAGTGTGCAACAGAAAACGATCTCAGAAAAGAAAGAACTCAACAAACGCATTTTTCTATTGCTGTTGTTGTAGCAACATGTTGATGTCGTTGCTGATGGAGTTGCTAATGTTGTTGATGATAAACATGATATTATTGCTATTTCTTTCATCTACTCGTATACAAACAAGGAAGCTTATAAAATCTTTTAATCATCATGATTGCCATCATCATCTTCAGCTCGATTTTCATTATATCATTGTTTAAAAAAAGAAAAAAAATCAAATATTGCGTGATTTCCATTTACATATGTATGTATGGATGTATGTACGAAAGTACAATTCATGCTGCATGCAATAAAGCATACTTTTATTCTCTCAATATTCCATCTAAGTATCTAATCAGATATTGTCTGATCTTTAACATAAAAATTCGTTCAAATCAATTTCTGTTGTTTAAGAAATTTTCTTCTTTCTAACACACATTCTTCTTCTACAATAGATAGAGAGAAAAACAAGAAATCAGCAATATATTGGCATAAAGAAAACAAAGTGTCTTGTAAGTTCAATACTATATTGTGTCCATCAAATGCAATTAGAATAAATAACAATTGACAGGACTCTTAACCCCTTAAACTCGGGGGAAAATATATAAATTTTTTTTTTATAAATTTAAATGGTTCTTTTTAATGGAAAAAATTATTCCACGACATCAAAGTTGAGCATTTGCCTTAAGGCAATACGAAATCGTTACTTTCACTCGTAAAGGATTCAAGTCAAATTAAATAAGTTTTACAGTAGAGGGAGAAAAAACTTGATAAAATCTTCATAGTATTTAAAATCTGTAAATGCAGTCTAGTTTAACATATCCTGCCAAACGATCAAATAAATCTAAAAGAAACTTTAGTAATTGTTTCCTGAAAACAATGCATTTTTCGTTACTCTCTTGCCCTGCAACAAAAACTGAATTTCCAAAAAATGCGATTTTAACTCTTTACCAGTGATGGTAACGATATACACAAATGGATGGTTGTTTGCTATGATGCTTAAAACTTTAAAACGACTATACCAAATTGAATACTTCGTTTCGCCGGATTGATGGCAATTGGTTTCTAAAAAAATAAAAGTAGAAATAT
The DNA here is from genome assembly GCA_941918925.1 of Phyto melanocephala. Lineage (NCBI taxonomy): Eukaryota > Metazoa > Arthropoda > Insecta > Diptera > Rhinophoridae > Phyto > Phyto melanocephala. The sequence continues at coordinate 54,377,436 of OW799233.1, forward strand.
TTCTCTACAGGTGACGCTTTAGTCGAACTTTTAAAGAATATTTTAAACCAAAACGACTCATAATTAGCCCGCAAAACTGTATGACAATGTTTGAATCAGACAAGTCTGATAAATAACTGATTGTTTTTACGGATATTTCGTGCAGACGACTGTCAGACAAGTCTGGGTAATTCGATGTGCCTAATTTCGAAAAAATCTTAGGAAATTTTCTTATTCCCTTTTGTTATGGTTGATCGTAAAAATTTCATTATGCATTTTACATATAATTCTTATATTTTTAGATTTTTTTACAGTCGTGTATAAGTTAAGGAGCTAATACACGGCATGTTTTTTACATCTGACTTGTCAAATTCTCCACTGCTAATGTCGTGTGTTACCTTTAAAACATTACTTCTGTAAAAAAAACATGTGTTGAGACATCTGACAAAATTTTAATTAGAGCGCGCTCAGCCGTTGGCAGAAATCTCTGCTGCTGCAAAGCAGTCAGCGTAAAAGAACAATTTTGACAGACATGTAGATTTACATATGTCTCACAAATTTTAAAGTCAGATGTAAAAAACATGCCGTTTATTATAGGCTTTACAAACAACATTTCAATTTAAAAATTAAAAACAAGTCATATAGTCTAAAATAAAAAGCCAGAGATTAAAAAATAGTTCAAATTAAATAATTAATAGAAAAGTTAACAAATAATTCGTATGAAAAAGTAAAAAGTGAAAAGAATTCTTTTTAATATTATAATAACAATAAAATACTTCTTATCGGAATGCATAATTAAATAATAATAAAAAAATTAAATTAAATATTAAAAAAAAACTACGTTTCATTTTATTTCTGCGATAGTTTTTTTTTACGAATTTTACTAGATATTTTTTCAGATTGCTGTAAGAAACCTGTAGGAATGTCGCTTCATTAATCAAAATTTCCCTGCTTTTTCTATCAGATTTCTTTTACCGACGTCGGTAAAACTTCTGAACGTTATGTCGTTCAGAAGTGATATCAACCACTGACTGCTGACAGATTTCGGACAATTTTGCAGACCGGCATGTTCACACTTATAAAGAAAACCCTAAATTTAAGACCCTCTAGGTGGCGCTGTAATCGAAATAATAAGTGCACACGTACGTATGAAATTGTCTATCTCAAATTGCGGGACTTATTTTTTTAATATTTATGTTGGAACCAACAATGCGCTCCAGGATCAGCTAGTAGTGGCACTATAAACTAAGAATTTGTTTAAATATATTTTAAATACCCTTCACCTGTGGGGCACAAGGGTATATATAGCTTTGTCATTCCCTTTTGTAATTTCTACAATTTTCATTTCCGACCCCATAAAGTATATATTTTCTGAAAGCTTATGAATAGAGGAGTCGATTAAGCCCTGACCGTCTGTCCGTGTACTGGTTGAAATCAACTTTTAGAAGCAACTATATGTTCCTCAGATCTGTGTATGGTATCAATCGCCCCTTAACTTTCTGAGATATGAGCAAAGAACCACGACCACCTCGTTTATTTTCACAATTACAACAACAACATATATATATACTGGTTAAAGTAAACGTGGCATCGAATCCCAGCTGAGCCAAAAAAAAATTTTTTTTATTTTATTTTTTTTATGTATTATTTATATTTTTATTATTTTTTTTATATTTTTTTTTATATTTTTTTTTATATTTTTTTTTATATTTTTTTTATATTTATACCCTTCACACAGTGAAAAAGGGTATATATAGGTTTGTCATTCCGTGTGAAATTTCTACAATTTTCATTTCCGACCCCATAAAGTATATATTTTCTGAAAGCTTATGAATAGGGGAGTCGATTAAGCTCTGTCAGTCTGTCAGTCTGTCCGTCTGACCGTCTGTCCGTGTGTATGTTGAAATCAACTTTTTGAAGACCCCCGACATCGCTCGGACCCGGGTGAGGTATTAAAATATCAGAAATATTCGGGAGTAGAACGGTATTGAAAATCAGAAACATTGGTAAACAAACAACCGCGATATGAGCAAAAATCCACGACCACCTCGATTTTTTTTTTTCACAAAAACAACATTACAACAACAACATACATACAAACGTGTATACTGGTTAGAGAAAACGTGGCATCGAATCCCAGCTGAGCCAAAAAAATTTTTTTTTTAAATTTTTTTTAAATTTTTTTTAAAATTTTTTTTTTATATTTTTTTATTTTTTATTTAATATATTATTTATATTTTTATTATTATTTTTTTTTTAATTTTTTTTTAAATTTTTTTTTAATTTTTTTTTGTTTTATAAATATTATATATATAATAATTTTTTTAAAATTTTTTTTTTTAATTATTTTTAAAAATTTTTTTTTTTAATTTTTTTTAAAATTTTTTTCTTATTTTTTTTTTTTTTGTTTTTTTAACATACATACGAGAATTTATAATTTTACAATGGGATGTTTTTATATATGTATGTACGTATTTCATATGGGATGAATGGTGACACAAACTACTGTTATTGCATGACTACACGTTGTGAAGGGTTATAAGATTCGGCACGGCCGAATATAGCACTTTTACTTGTTTTTTTTACATTTTGTTTGAATTTTTTTTTTGAATTTTGTTTTTGTAATTTTTTTTGTTTTTATTTTTTTTTTTTAATTTTTTGTAATTTTTTACATACGTAAACTCAATTTATAATTTTACAATGGGATGTTTTTTACATGTACATATGTACGTATTTTATATGAGATGAATGGTGATACAAACAATTGTTATGGCATGACTACACGTTGTGAAGGGTATATAAGATTCGGCACAGCCGAATATAGCAGTTATACTTGTTTAGCTTAGCTCTTAATGGTTTAATTTTAAAAATTTATTTATGATTTCTGGTTTCCAATAATGTTTTATGTCATTTTTTTTTTCAATCTATCGTCAGTTCTTAGTAACAAATGGTCAATTGTCTGAATTGTTGTCACTGCCTGTGTTGATGATTTTACTATGTTTTTCAATTGACAACTGACACAGTGAATTTTCATTTATATTTTACAATGAACTTGATGAAAAGAACTTTATTTTCCATTGAGGCTTGCTTAGAAAGAAAAGCTAGAAAAATTTTTCAATTGACTTGGAATATATTAGAAACTAATTAAAATGCCAATTATTGAAATGAAAAAGTTAAAGAAAATTTGACTTCCTTATAAATAAGTCTCTGTATTGTCTTCTAGATACTCAATTTGTCACACATTTTGATTTCGAAGTAAAGGGTTTCGCGTGTTGCATAAATGCAAGACTGTAAAAATTGCAATTATGTTTATTTTATGTTTAATTGCGTTCACACTTATACTTACACTTGTATACTTGTCGATTCTGAGTTTAAAAATAACTGTTTTTGAAATGCCAGTCATTTCTATAACCATTTGAACGCTTCAAGAAAATTGTTTTCCTTAATTGTTTCCAGCAGTCTTCCTTCTCTACTTAATTAAAGTAATTGTTTGTCTATTAACAACAATATTCACTTATTAATTAATCATTATGCTTCAAAGTTTCCCAGTAAATACATATTTGCTCAGCACTTAATTAATTTGTTGACAAACTATCTGCTGTCAGACTATTTGTTGCAATTTACGAATAATATTTTAAATAAATAACAATCTTGGAATTTGTATTGATGTACGAGTATTTGTATTTTTTTTAAGTCTGCCAAATGCACTTGTAACATTATGCTTATTTGTAATGCTTATCATGATCATCATGATTACCGCTGTGTATATTTGACATCAGAAAAACTTGATTTTGAAATTTTTTTTTGTTTAAGTGCGTATATGTAACTAATTCAAATATTTGTTCTTTACAAAATGTTGAAACATTTAAAAAAACTATATTTTTTAAAAAATCTTATCATTATTTAAACACCAAAATTAAAAAGTGTTTTTGTGTGCCATTGTAACGATAAGCTACCGGCATTATAGTTAAACATTAATTTTTACATAAAAATAAATACACACATTTGTATATACTTACATACCAGAGAACAACATATTTGAAGATTTTCTTTAATTACGCCTATTTATTATTATCTGTTTCCATCTATTATGATACTTTTTTTATTGCGTTGAATTTTTAATATTTTGAACAAGGCATTAAAAAACAGTGAACGGAAAAAGTGAAATACAAAAATAAAATTTAATAAATTGAATAATAAGAACAACTTTTTTATAAAAAAAAGAACCTATGAGTGTATTTGATAAATACCTATTTATGTTCACTTGAATGAAGCAAAACTCTGGTACATACACATACCACCATGTTAATAATTCGTTATTAAAATTATGAAAGATTTGGAAACTGATTTACAAAAAAATATTGTTTCACAAACCATTTAATATTTGAAAATTTATTATGAATATGGGGAAAAGTATGTAATTAATAGAAAAAATACTTATTTTTTGGAGTAAGGTCATGATTTTAATCAGCAAAGTAACAAAATGTTAATAATATAAATTAATATATCTTAAATGTTAATTATTTAGAAAATAAAAAAATTTAATGAAAATAGACAATTTATTAAATTAAAAATTGTAAAATAAAAATAATTTTATTTCTTTTTTGTACAATATCTAAAATTCTTTAATGTAATTTTTTTTATTTTAGCGTAGAATATGTGAAAATGAACATTTCCTGAACAGAGGTTCAAGCCGTTGGCAAATAGTCGGCGGCGGCGGCTGAGTGCAAAAATAACCGGCGGCGGCTTCAAGCCGGCTGAAGCCGATATAAAAAAACGATATTAAATCTATGTATATAAATAAATTTCGAAATCGCATTGAAGACTAGGGCAAAAAAAAAAGCAGCGAAAAATTTCTTTTAATTTTTTTATTATAACATCAATATGAGAAACCGAATCATTGTTTAATATGTCGTAACAAATAAAACGATGCAGTACATGGGCATATCCATAACGTATAATAGTTTGCAATTTCAATGCAGCAACAATGTTAGAGCCCCCTCTATTAATAGCAGATATGTTTTTACACTGTAAATTCAAATCTTTAATACTATCCTTTATTTTTTCTGCAACGGCAATAGCTGTATGTGGCCGAGGAAAAATTTCCGTTTTTAATTTGAATTTAATAATAAAAATAATAATAAAAATAATAATAATAATAATAATAAAAATAAAATTACTGTAAATAAAAATACTGAAGAAGCTAGTGCTTGAGTTAAAAAATATTTTAATTTTTACTTCCAATTTAAATTGTTTGCAGTAAGGCACTTTTATGTTTATATAAGGTAAAAGTTTATGTTTATCAGGCCACATATCTAACACCAAACAAATATTTTTTTGTGATTGGCATATTACCTGTTTAACGTGTTTTAAATACAAAGTGTATACATCTTCTAATGCAGCTGATGATATGGTATACGCCCTTGGAAGAGTCGTTTTGGCATTTAATGTTTAGATATATTTTTGAAACCCATTACGCTCTGCAATTGTAAATGGCTGAAGGTCAATACAGCACATTTCAGCCAATCGGCGAGCCGTTAAAAGTTTATAATTTTTTGCAGAATTTTGGTCCAATGCACTTTGAGTCATTTAAATGTTCTTCTTGTAATTAATAGACTTATCATCAATACCATGCACGTAAATGGTTAAGATAATTACTTGTTGACGTAGACATTCCAAATCTTAACAAAATAAAAAGTTTTATTTAAAATTATACTACATATGTACACATATAAAAAAAATTACTCTTTCAGAATCATATTTTCATCTTCAAAACAAAGCAAAATTTTTATTTTTCAAGTATTTGCTTTCCGTTAATAAAAATTTTACTAAAATACTTCCAAGACTCGGAAATTTCATTTGTACTAACTACTTTAGCCACCTTATTTTTGATTTTCTTTTGAAAAGCTCATTGTAGTGTTCCACACTATCAGCAGAAGATATACAATCACTGCAATTTTCTGAATTCAATGAGCTTTCTGAAATAGCATTCTTTCTTTGTGTTTCTTTTAAAAAATAACTATTTAAATTATTTCCGTCAGTTTTATAGAAAATTGTAATAAAGTTACTATTAATATGTATTCTTAAATAATTATACATACAAGCGCGTTGAAAAAATAAGTGGATATGTTTTCTTGCAGTTTTTGAGAGTAACCGTATTGTATATTTTATTCTTTTCGACCTTAAAGATGCTAAAATTACTTTGCCTTTTTAAAATTTAGTGTTGAGGTAAGTATTAAACGGCTAAACAAAATTTCTCGGCGGCGGCGGCAAGCCGGCTAAAAGCCGATCGACTTGGACCTCTGTTCCTGAATATCGTTAATATTCCTTAAGATTTTTAAACATTATTATTAATAATATAATAAATAATATAAATAATAATACAAACATCATTATTAATTACAATTTAAGTATTTCAATTAAATGAGCTGCGATATATGCAATAGATCCTTAAAATCCCATTAATTTTATGTCAAATTTTACTACGAGACATTTATTTAAACAAGAGCAGAAATCACAATCAGGTGTGGTTTGTTTGTACTATTTACATAGAAATCTCTAAACATTTTGTAAAATTCAATCTTGATGGTTCCTATGAACATCAAAAGTCGTATAGGTTTGCCGTCAAAGTCTTTTAAAAGTACTAACTTTTAAATAAGCGTATTGTAGGATCTACATGAATATAAGTTCCTTTAGCTGATGCTAATGGCATCACTTCGGGAAATAATTTGACAATTACATGAATAGATTATTTAAAATTTAATTTCCAGCCTTAGTATTATCAATAAATATATAATCGAAGAGGAAAGAAGCTTTTGTTTAATGTTCAAATTTTTTATTTTAAAAATAATATTGCGAAAGTCGGCGCATGCTTTAAGATGTTTTGAGTAAATTCTTTCTGTTATTTTCACTGTTATTTTGACTTATTTCATATGTGGGAACAAGTTTATAGTATACAAGCACAGAAAAAATTACTGCTTTAAATTGTTTAGTTAATTAACTTCTTGATTAATTTTTAATTATATTTTTGTATAATTAATTTTCTTTAATTGATTGTAAATGTCTATTGTCCATTTCAAGCGTCGCCAATAAGCCGAATGGTTGGTTTAAAGGGATTTTTCTACAGTGATTACAATAAGAAGCAAAATAATACATGTCATGTTAAAAAAGTGATATACAATATCGGTGGTGGATATTAAAAATGCAGCATAGCCGAATATAGTTCCCTAGCTTGTTAAAATATATGAAAATTTTGTTTTGTTTGGCAGCCTTTGTTCTGGTGGCAGCACCCGACATAACAAGTGACTTGAAAGACGAACATATCAGAACACTAAAGTAATCATCTCTATTTACATCTCTTTGTTGTTAAATACCGAAATAACTGACTTCGGATGGCAAGTATTTAACAGGTAACGGCCTTGCCAGACCAGCGGTTTTGAATACACTAAAAAGTGATCCCTTTAGGCTATTCAAGCCCGTTCTTTTCCTATAAACTCATCTGTATGACAAATTCTGCACCCCCCACTTCTGGTGAGATTAGCAAAACCATATAAATAATATTTAAATGTGCGTTTAAAAATAATTAAGAGATGAAATATGTGCTTAACAATAAAAACATAATATCTCTCATTCTTGCTGTTAAATATTTAAAATATTTTGTCGCCATTTGTCTGTTACAGTGTTTAACGTTGTAAAAATCACTGAATTTCCGTTTTATAAAATTGCAAAAAAACAAATTGTACAAAAATAAAAGACTTAAGAATAAGACAGCTATCAGCCATGTATGTAAGTTATATTGTGTAAAGTGTGGAAACACCGTAGACAAGTGACATGCGATCCATTTAAATTAGTTGCCAACTGGCAAAAGCGAAAAACTGAAAAAAATAAAATTAAAAAAAGAACGATAGAGCATATTTCTTTCTGTTAACATGTAAAGTGCATGTAAGCGCCGCCAGTTTATTGTTTAGCATACGTTTAGAAGGAATATGGCAAAAAACCGAAGATAAAAAGGGAATGTTATGGCTGGTTACCATTTTACACACATTTTTCTCAATTTTATAACATGGTTAACATGCCTCGGTGCAATTTTACCCAAAAACCTTTTTTACTAGTGTTTAGTACTAAAGGGAATTGTTTGTGTGTGTCTCCTTTTTTAAATAGTTTTAATAATACACCTTTTGGTGGTCCCAGTTATGGCGATAGGGCCATTATTACAACTTAGCCAATACACACCTTTTTTTTTCTTTAAAACAATTTCTTCTCCATATTATCCGGTTATCATTACTCATGTATATTTTGTGTAATATATTATTGTGGTAAGTTGAGTATTTAATATTTTTTTTCGTTATTGCAACAAGTCTTATTTATTTTTATTTTTTCTACGTTTTCTTTTTACTACTGTGTGTTTTTTTTTTTTTTTTTTGTTAATGGTTAACCCTATTAAAACAAAGTTAGGCTTTCCAATTTTATATTCTTTTTTTAATATATAATTTTAACTTAACTGGGATTTGTCTTATTTTATCCATTTGATACTTTTATTTAAGGTTGGGAATAACAACCTTTCCATAAAGGCGTATGTATATTCCATTATACCATAAGTAGTGTTTAGATGTAGATTTTATTCTACGATCGATCATTACAAATTTCGACTTATTTTCCTTCTAGTGAAACAAAAATGTTTGCTTCCACTTTTAAATATTTTAACCTGAAAGTTTGCAATTTTTCATTAACTTTTAAAGGGTTAAAAATATTGCATTTTTAGTTCCTTATATTGTCTGTCCTAATGCGTAAAGTTATTTCGTTTTCAACACCAATCTTTAAACGGTTTTAAATTTTCACATGCTTTGACTCTTCTCATATTTTACTTCTGCACATTTCCAGACTGGCCATACAGACATAAATTTCAAGAGCATTATTTAATCTATAAATTTGAACATGTTGAAATGTAAATCCGTACTGGCTAATTTACAATAACTTTAGAATTTGTATATTAAACGTATGCATGAAAAGAGTTGTAGATAACCACACATATGAATACTTACATGAGTAATGGTAGCAACACCTTAAATACAGTGTTGCCTTATAGAGATCTTAAAAAAAAAAATCATCTTACCACTGGAAAAATTAAGATTATTTTTCTTCCATTTAATCAGTAAATTTTATGTCAAGAAAATTTTAAAAGTTTTCCTGTAAATTTGGCAACACTTACACAATGACTTTTCAGTACGTGGGCTTAATATTTCGGACATTTTAAAATCATCACCATTTATAATTTTGTTTTTGTACCCTTCACCTGTGGTGCCAAGGATATGTATAACTTTGTCATTGCATTTGTAATTCCTACAATATTCATTTCCAACCCCATTTCGTCGTTGCTCCGACGTGATCGATTATGTGACAATTCTTAAAATTTTAATATTGCTCTATTTGAATGCGTGCCTCTTTTTGCGTACTGTTACCATAAAAATCTCCATTTTTCATCTCATGGATAATGTTTTCTAAATATAATATACCTATACGGCTATTAAAAAAAAAATTGTAGAAATCTGTCACTAATCGGTGAAGTCATAAGAACTATAGTGAAACAGTATTAAACCTAAGATGACCGCCACCACAAAATGGCGTACAATAAATTCATATATAAATCAAATCTAGTAATTAAAAATTTACCCACTTCAACCCCCTTCAAATATTGATATCAAGCGAAAAGGCTTGACCAGAAAAATACTGTAAACCATGAAAAAGTTAGAATACAAGATAACGCCCTTAACAGAATAGCAGATAATTATTTCCAACCACATCAGTATGGGTATTACAGAAACAGCTTCACTAGCCAAATAAAAAATCAAAATCAAAGATGACTTTGGAAATAGTAAAGCAAAAAATAAACAAGTAAGAGCACTATATTCGGCTGTGCCGAATCTTTTATACCCACCACCAATTTTGTGTACATTTAAAGCACAATATTTATTATTTTGTTAATCGCTATGGAATAATCTTTTTTCAATAAAATATGTATCACTTTCTTTGTAGAGGGTGGTTAAATTTTAAGGGCCCATGTTGAAGGTGAACTACACCTAGTCTTTAAATTTGGTTTCTGCATTTCATTTGACATTTCTCAATCTCAAACTTACTCAATTTGATCCGTGGAAAGATACGCAAATGAGCAACGCTTTAAAGTTATTCAGGTTTTTTAAAAAAATGGGCGCTCAAAACAAAATGCATTTTGTGCACTTCGTAATTCTTTTGATCAACATAATAGTTCACAATTCGTCCACAATCGGGAGAATTGTAAAAAATATTTAAATTTCTGCAAAACATGTCTGTATAAAATGTTAGAAAATCTGTGAATGCCTTCTTAGTTCGTTGAATTGGAACCATAGTGTGGCAAAAGAGCAGTCAACCTCGACTCATCATCATGCCCAACAATTGAGCATCAACATTGTCATTAAAAATTTGGGCCATCAGATAGAGGAGTGGCGCCAAGGATGGGGGGGGGGGGGGCATTTGGCCGATATTTTGTTAAATACATAATTGAACTATACAAATATTATAATTACAAAAAGAAATAATAATAATATCCTAAATAATTTGTGTTTTATTTAAATTCAACATAAAATTTAACCACCCTTTATAACTTCGATATGCTACTAAAATGCTTTTGTAAGTGTAGTCTTTCAATGAAAATGGGCGTTAAAGTAGGCATGTCAATAAAGTTTCTGCTAATAAATACAACTTAGATATTTCAATATAGTCCTTTATTTTCCCAAAAACTTTGTCAATAGATTACATGGATTTAAGATAAACCGTTATATGGGAGGTAGGCGTTAAATTGGGCGTGTCACCAAAAATTTTTGGCACAACAACTACATTGATTAGAAGGATATACTTAGCAAATTTGATCATCATACCTCTAATTTTGACGGTTTTATGAGCTTTTAAATTGCATTAACGTTAGATAACGTGAAAAGTGGGCGTTATAGTAGGCGTGTCAAAGTTGTTTTTGCGAATGAGTACAACTTAGGTGTTTCAATATAGCCCTTTATTATTCCAAAATCTTTATTAATAGAGAAATTATATGAATTTAAGGTAAAACGTTATATGGGAGGTGGGCGTAAAAGTGGGCGTGGCACCTTAATTTTCTGGCACAGTAATGACATTGCCTATGGGGATAGACGTAGCAAATTTTATCATCATTCCTCTAATTGTGTCGGTTTTATGAGCTTTTAAATTTCATTAACGGTAGATAACGTGAAAAGTGGGCGTTATAGTAGGCATGTCAAAGTTGTTTTTGCGAATGAGTACAACTTAGGTGTTTCAATATAGCCCTTTTTATTCCAAAATCTTTATTAGTAGAGAAATTATATGAATTTTAGGTAAAACGTTATATGGGAGGTGGGCGTAAAAGTGGGCGTGGCACCTTAATTTTCTGGCACAGTAATGACATTGCCTATGGGGATAGACGTAGCAAATTTTATCATCATACCTCTAATTTTGGCGGTTTTATGAGCTTTTAAATTTCATTAACGGTAGATAACGTGAAAAGTGGGCGTTATAGTAGGCGTGTCAAAGTTGTTTTTGCTAATGAGTACAACTTAGGTGTTTCAGTATAGTCCTTTAGTATTCCAAAATCTATATTAATAGAGAAATTATATGAATTTTTGGTAAAACGTTATATGGGAGGTGGGCGTAAAAGTGGGCGTGGCACATTGATTTTCCGTTACAAAAAAGCCACTTACCAAAAAGCAGAGTGTGCAAAATTTCAGAGTCGTACATCCAATTTTGTTGCTTTTATGACGTTTTTGTTTTTAAATATACCGAAAAATACACTGTGCGGTATAAATTTTCGTACATTTTGATCGATAACTCCTCTCCTAATGCATAGATTTAGATAGTTTTCGGGGAAAAATATTGTTTTTACTCAGGAAATATATATTCGAAGTTTCATGAGTTTACGTTAATGCGTTTGGACATAATTCCATTTTATTCGATGTTCGAAGGACACGGTTTTTTCGACCTACTCTTGCTTTTCGAGCTTTTACTCTGTTCCTAATATTCCGATTTAGCCCATTTTCAATACCAAACAAACCTTATTTATAAGAAAGATTCTGGCAAAATTTGAGCCCCCTAGCTTTTTCGGTGCGACCTCTATCGTGCTTTCAACAGACGGACAGACGGACAGACGGACGGACATAGCTAGATCGTCATCAAATCAAACCCTGATTGAGATTATATATACTTTATGGGGTCTAAAATGGATATTTCGATGTGTTACAAACGGAATGACAAAATGAATATACCCCCACCATTTTTTTGGTGGCGGGTATAAAAAGAGTCTGAAATCTAGGCTAAACTAAGCTGTGGACACTTTACCTGTGTAAATGGTGGTGAAGGGCATTATCAGATTCAGCACGACCTAATATGACACTCTTACTTATTCATTTCATTTCAATAAAAAGTCATCATGCTTGTGCGAGAGTTTTAGTTCCAATACAAATACATAATTATAAATCAGATTAAATCTGTTTAAACGAGTTGTCAAATGAAATCATCATATGAAATTACCAAAAGGGATAATAACACACTCATATACATGTTTCCGTCGGCAGCAGTGACAGTTGTAGCAGAGATGTAATATGACGGCAAGGTGAAACAGAGAGACAAAGGTTTTCATTATTAACAACTGACACTTAATAACTGTAATAACATTATTTATGACAGATCGCATGTGGTAGACATGTTTGCGAATACTATTAATATGCCATGAAATTTATATGGATTAAATTGATTTGGTAATAAAACAATTAAAAATGGTGGTTTAAAACTGCAAAACAATAATATATTCATTTATTATTTTTTAAAATTTTTTCAATAAGTTCACAAAGAAACAAATTTTATGTAGCAACGGAATTTCTAGTCAATCAATTGATTCAGTTCTGGCAAAATAAGTTTTTTTAACCATATAACTTTATACTTTCACTAGCTAATACCCGGTGTGCTTCGCCACCCCCATCGTAATGAAATAAAAATTTTATAGTTCAAAAATATATTTATTTTAAAAGTGCCACGCCTACTATTACTAAATCAACCATTTCTTATTCAAATAATCATATAGACGTAAAAGTGTCTCTTGCAAAATTTGGGTACTCTAACTATTATCGCTTCCCAGATATACGAATTTTTGTATTTAATTCATATGACAGGTGCCACGCCTACTATTACTAAAGCCTCCATTTCTTATCAAAATAGTCATATAGATGTCAAAGCTTCTCGTGGAAAATTTGGGTACTCTAACTGTTATCGCTTCCCGAATATACGAATTTTAGTATTCAATTGCTATGAGAGCTGCCACGCCCACTATTTCTAATGTATCCATTTTTTCCAGAAATGTTTATTTAGGTGTCAAAGTTGCTCTTGCAAAATTCTAGTACGAAATTTAGTATTTAATTCATGTGGCCACGCCTACTATTGAAAGTCTGCCCATTTTTTACCCAAATGTTGGTGGGGATGTCAAAGTTTACCGCACTTAATTTGAAGACTCTACCTGCATTCCCTTTCGTGATATATAATATTTAATACCTATTCTTTAATAGGCGTGGCACCCCGCCCACTTACAATTTCAAACCAAAGTATAGCCTATAGTTCCTTCCAGACATACAGAAAGATTCTGTGAAAATTTCAAGGAAATCGGTCCAGCCGTTTAACCGTCTATAAAGCACAATCAAACATACAAACACACATTGATTTTTATATATATAGATAAACAGTACTTATATTCCGAAACGAGATCCGGTAGCTCCGACTAGTATTGCGAGTATACTTTAAATATGACAAGCACAACTAAAATTTGCGATTAGCCACATTCCTGTTTACCACAACCGAAATATTTTCACCGTGTGGAAATGAAACATTAGTTTTATTTTTTTAAGAAAAGTTTACACTAATCTGCATTGAAAAATACTGAAGAAATAACAAAAGAACTGAATTTCCGATCGCTGTTATAAAACTCCATCAGAATCTTATTTGTATTGAAAGTGTAAACTGAGCTTTAAGGAAATAAAGTGGTATCACCGATTTCACATGGCCCAACTGAAAATAAATTTATGCAATAAATCTTATTAGCTTTTAAATTGTTGAAATTTTGTTTGCTTTAATTTGAGTTTCTATTAATTTTTATGGAAAAATATATCTAAGACCACAAAGACACTAAAAAATTTAAGATTTTATTTGCCACATTGCGGCTTTTGATATTTTACCGCATTGAGAAAAAAACTCTAACAACAACTTTGACAGTTTGATAACTTTATTAACTTTATTCAATCAATTATCACAGAAACTTAAGCGTCTACTCAGACAGACGGCCGGACGGACGGCCAGATAACTATGGTAAAAGGATCAGTTAAAGCTTGTACATATTACATATACTCCTGGGCAAAGACAAGAAACGTCTTGTACATACTTATGGACATAAAACAGAGCACCTGCTGTTTATCAAATCTTTCGAAGACATACAATGGCCAAGTTAATTTTTTTCTTCTTTCAATTCTGTGCTCTTAACGCCACATTTAAATGCAGACATTGTAATTGAACGTGCTGTGATTGTTGCATTTTTTTTAATATAAAAATTACTCTCATACCAGAAAGCACACAACAAAATAACAAATAATAACAAGTACTTATTGTTAGTTAAAGTGATTATGTATGTTTGTATGTCTGTATAACTGCTATAGTTTTAAATTAAGCCCTTTAATATGTTCTGTAACTCTAACCTAAACTTAAACCATTAGCACGTTAGCGGATTTCTCATCACGATTAGACTTTAAAACACTTTTGCCGCATATTCAATGTCTGTACAGAAATAGCACTATGACTAAAATTACATTTATAATTTGTTCACTTTTTTTTCGCGTTCTCATTTTAATGTTAGTTGCTGTTACCATTTATTTATACTATTTTTCATAAAGATACTGACTAGATTCAACAATATTTCTATTTTTGCCGATCTGTTTCTTTTTTTAAGATTCGTTGTCTAGTTTAAACGTGCCTGAACATGGTGGAAACATCATTAATTTATAACCAACTACTAATAACAAGATTTATCACTTTAGTACACTTCTTTTGCTCCCGCTCTGATCACTATTTTCCAAAGCTTTTACAATAAATGTGTGTGAAATCTCCGAAGAATCCCTTTATTATAAACTTGAACAAATCTTGTTATTGGCAGAAAAGAAAAAGGAAAAGATAAATTGTTTAAACAAAAATTATGGTAATTTGGATTAACAGTTGACGATAATGAAGATCATAAATCAATGAATTTTCAATATAACACAAATAAAATTAATCCATTTAAAATAGGCAGGGTGCTATTTGAAAGGAGTTGAAGGTAAAAAAAACCAAAAAAAAACTATTTTCTTTAACCTGTTGCGAAACTAACAAAACTGGCAATCGGTTTAATAATTAATTTTTTCTTTAAATCTTTTAAAGCAAACTGAATTCTAATTTTGTTCTTGTAAAAAAAATTTCATTTGCAAGTAGTTGGCATCACTTGTATAACCGTTAAAAAATACTTCAGTGTTATAAAATCAGGATTACTTAGAGTTGCCATATATAAATTTATAAAAAAGGCAAACGGCAAAACTGAAGAACTTAATTTAAGAACTTAATAATAAGGATAAATAATAATAAAAAGGAAAAACTCTTAATTAATTTAAGTTTGAAAAGTATTAAAGAAAATGTATTTATTTACGACCACACTAAGTCGATTCTATCACTATTTCTTGTTTTACAATTAATTCCAATTTAATCAAAGTTGTATTGTTAACTACTTATTCTGCACAAGGAAGCAGAATTACATATCTAACAGCTGATAATTTTTTTATAAAATGTTTTATACCTTAGTCTCCTTCCCCCGCACTTAAACACACATATAGAAATATTACCACCAACGGACAGTATTGCTGTCTATCTGTCAGTGTTAGCTAGCTAGTTAGTAAGTTGTTTTAAGTTTGCTTTAGTATAACTACGAGTATCTTTTTGTGTTGTTGTGTATGTATTCATTTGCCAATATTTACCATGTAATTATACTGTTAGATACGCATGTCAATTTCGCACTCAATGTTTAAGATTATGAGGTCTGTCGCTGCCGCCTTCTCATTTGAAGACACTTCATTCAAGCACAAGTTGTAAACGTACTGACTGCAATTCCAGTTAACAATCTTAATCAACTGATGTGATGTCTTAACTAAAATACTCCCACTTTTATTTTTCCTTCAAAGCAAATTTTGCTTTTCTTTCTTGTTGTGATTTTTTTATAGACTAGATTCTCGGAGTTGATAAACTTAGTCAAGTCATTATTGCATTAATGAAAACTACGATGTTGATCATCATTATACTTTTAAAGATGACGATCATTACGTTTGTTAGTGTGCTGTGGCATATTAACATCTTTTGACAAGATGCTTAGATAGAGCTATTTTCCTCGTTAATTCTTGTTGTGGTTGTTGTTTTTGTTTTTATTTCAACATTTTACTCTAATATTGAGGAGGATTTTACCATAAAAACCGCCTACACTTTGTTTTGTTTATACTATTATATTGTATGCATGTATGTATGCACTGTTACTTCCCTCACTGTACTACACTCACTCACTTTATAGAGTAAACAAACTTTTCTTCTTGTTGTTTTTGCTGTTGTTGCTGTTTTCATTTTATTTAGTTTGTGTTAAAGTGTAAAAGTTTTGTTGCTGTAATGACTTTATTAGCATGATCATTAATGGTTATTTTGCTGATAAATCGAGTGTAAGTTTTACCCAGACGTACATAAGTATGTATGTAAGAGTATTTCAATCCTTATTTGCTTTCGATAATACGATTTTAATGATTTGTTAAGTTAATGCTAAACTTCGCACTTAATTTAATGGTTTATTTTATGAGAAATATAACTCTTATTCGCGACATTAGGGTCATAAATCAAAATTTGAATATTGAAAACTATATTGAACAGACAAACAATTTTTATGTTTAAAAATAATTTGAAATAATTATCAAGATTTAAGTATTAAAGTAAATACATTTAAAATTAATAAACAGGAATTGTTGTTGTAAAGCCTAGCACAGTAAAGAATTGAGTTATAAACAAAAGATTTTTTGAATTTTTTCCTTTACTTAGTTCATACTAAATAAAAATTTATACGAAGACGGTATAGGGCCTATACTATAGGCACAAGCTGCGAAATAAAACGAAATTTAGTTTTGTATTTATTTCGAAATACAAATTATTTTTTTACAAACATATGATAGCTACGAAACTATTATATTTTAGTAATAATTATAAAATTGAGATAGATTTTCTTCACTGTTAAAACAATAACGAAAAATTTAAAAAAAATCAAGTATTCAGCTGGACAAAATTATGGTCAAAACCATTATTAAACAAGTAACAGTGCTATATTCGGCCGTGCCGAATCTTATATACCCTTCACAACGTGTAGTCATGCAATAACAATTGTTTGTATAACCATTCATCTCACAAAATACGTACATATGTATATACTGGTTAGACTAAATGTGGCATCGAATCCCAGCTGAGCCAAAAAAATTTTATCTTATTTTATTTTAGATATTATTTATATTTTATTATTTTTTTTTTATATTTTTTTAAATTTTTTTAAAAAATTTTTTTATAAAAATTTTTTTTTTAATTTTTTTTTTGTAATTTTTTTTATTATTTTTTTTATTTTTAATATATTTTTTTTTTGTATTTTTTTTTTTGGCATGTTTTTTGCATGTACATATGTATGTATGTTGTTGTTGTAATTGTGTAAAAAAACGAGGTGGTCGTGGTTTTTTGCTCATATCTCAGAAAGTTATGGGGCGATTGTGCTGAATTTCAATAGCGATTCATTCCTGGATATTTCCAAGAGATTGATACCATATACAGATCTGAGGAACATATAGTTGCTTCTAAAAGTTGATTTTAACCAACACACGGACAGACGGACAGACTGTCAGGGCTTAATCGACTCCTCTATTCATAAGCTTTCAGAAAATATATACTTTATGGGGTCGGAAATGAAAATTGTAGAAATTACAAACGGAATGACAAAGCTATATATACCCTTGTGCACCACAGGTGAAGGGTATAAAAATAAGAAAAAAAAACTTGACTTAATATTTGGCAGACATCCTTTTTGCTTAAATAACTGGCTTACGCCTATATGGCAGGGACTGCACTAATTATTTTGTTACATTGTCATCAATTTTAGGCCAGTCTTGTGACAAACCTGCTTTAAGGTCACTTTGTTTATATTTTATTCTCGTGCTAGAATGGAATGAGCATAATGGATTCAATTTTTCTTCACTTTTATTGACATTTAACCTCAAGACGTCAAGGTAAGCAGTTTTGTCCATCATTCCGCCCGCAGCAGACACACATATGTTAGTTTTCTTATATGTTTGTAGTTTTTAAAACAGTGTTTAAAACTTGTTCTCATCTGAGAATAACTCCTGATCCCAGAAACTACTTGGCTCGCTTTTAAATTGTTTTGCATAAGCCACTTGTTTCTTCCCATTGATAGCAGATATCAATGATTTTCTTCTAGCTGCACGAAAGTTGTAACTTCTATTTGAGCACGTTCTCTGTCAGCTACTTTTCGCATACGACCACTGTGCTTAGCACTTTTAAAATAAAATTCGCATTTGAAACGATTTATAATTGTCCGAATGGTAAAGCGGCTACGATCCATTATCTCGCCATTATCAACAAAAGATTACCCTTGATTATGCAAGTGTAGAATAATCTTTCGCTGGAATTCTGTAGTTTCACCTTATTTTTGATACACCATTGGAAAATGTCGAAGAAACCCTGCAAGATTTGCAAAATTTGAATCAACACAAAAAACGGTGAAATTTATTGTGCCTATAACTTTGTCCCCCAGAAAACTGAGCCGTTTTAATATTTTAAGTTATTTTGTGTCTGTAAATAAAGTTTTATTGCTATTTTTGTACTGTAGTTAATCTGTAGCCATAATATATTGATAAAATAAGTATTTTGTGTTTAGGAATACGAATTGAATTACAACAAGTAACAGTGCTATATTCGGCCGTGCCGAATCTTATATACCCTTCACAACGTGTAGTCATGCAATAACAATTGTTTGTATCACCATTCATCCCATATAAAATACGTGCATACGTACACGTTAGAATAAATGTGGCATCGAATCCCAACTGAGCCAAAAAAATTTTATTTTATTTTATTTAATATATTATTTATATTTTATTATTTTTTTTTTTAAATTTTTTTAAAAAATTTTTTTAGAAAAATTTTTAAAAATTTTTTTTTTGTAGTTTTTTTTATTATTTTTTTCTTATTTTTAATATTTTTTTTTTTTGTAATTTTTTTTGTTTGGTATGTTTTTTACATGTATCTATGTATGTATGTTGTTGTTGTAATTGTGAAAAAAAACGAGGTGGTCGTGGTTTTTTGCTCATATCTCAGAAAGTTATGGGGCGATTGTGCTGAGTTTCAATAGCGATTCATTCCTGGATATTTCCAAGAGATTGATACCATATACAGATCTGAGGAACATATAATTGCTTCTAAAAGTTGATTTCAACCAACACACGGACAGACGGGCAGACGGACAGACGGATAGACGGACAGACGGACAGACGGTCAGGGCTTAATCGACTCCTCTATTCATAAGCTTTTAGAATATATATACTTTATGGGGTCGGAAATGAAAATTGTAGAAATTACAAACGGAATGACAAAGCTATATATACCCTTGTGCACCACAGGTGAAGGGTATAATACATTTTGTTCATATAAGTTCATCACTGCACATAGAATTTATTTTCATATTTTAACTTAAGAAATCGTTTTTGAAATTCGATTCATTTCCTTCTCCTACAAGATAAAAATATATGAATAGACATCTTTCATAATCTTTTACAATGTGTATATATTTGTCGTTCTGATAATTCTAGAGGGGGGTCAGTGACATTAGTTGATGTTACACAGAATTTAAAGCGAGAAACTATTTATTTGTTATTCGATTACCATTATCTTCAGCTTTAGTTTTACCAAATGCCTTAGCACGCCAATGTGCTTGCACATTATTTGTTCAATTCACAATCCCCTTGTAATGTGCTAAATAGTCGTACTACTTTGTATTAGTTTACAGTATTAAATACTTGTTATTGAAATTTCCACAAAAAGATTTTGGAAGACAATACAATTTTAGCTCATATATTTTTAAAGTGGATCCATACAGGGATGGACACATAAAATATTTTGTGAATTAAAAAAATTATTTTTGTAACGCCATTAACACAAATATTTTGTTGATTTTTCTTTAACTTTGCTAAAAATTGTTTCTCACTCTTTTTGTAACTCTATAGAAGTAAGACTTAATAATTCCCTATTCCTAATTTTTTGACTTTCATCTACGTTCAATATTAGTTCACAACAGATATTGTGTTCACATTTAAATAAACCTAAAATATATTTAAATAGACATTGAAAATATATTTAAATAGTGAATTGAACAATAAAAATAAAGCGCATACTACTGATTCATGTTATTCTATCAGATAATTTTCCTAACCGTTTGGGATGTGAAAATTGAAAAACCAAAAAAATTAGAAAATTTGCAAAAGTAAAAGAAATATTTGTTTAAAGTGATAAGTGAACGCCAGTCATTTACTTTTTTTTTAGTTCATGCCTAATTTTAGCTCGAATCATACCAGACTTGCCCCTGTATACCGGAGACGTTACGTGTTTGCATATTATTTGCTCACCAAATTCGCCGCTTAATAGCTTTTTTGGAATAGCGTGGCATGTGAAACCAAGTTAAGTTCCTTCGTTGTATGCAAAAAGAGAAGTCGGTGATCATCGGACATTAGCTTGCACCATTGTCTTTTACACAGGCCCAACTGTTGACAACGCCGACGAATTTACACGTCGCGGCATTTTTTAACACAGACCTACGGGTTGGTAAATAAATGTCCAATAAAGTATTCCTGGTGCCAAATTTGTTAAAATCAGCGCTAACAGCCTATTTGGTGGGTCGCTTATGATGACCATTCAAAACACAGCACGAATTTTGATCAAAATAAAAAATTTAAGGTTTGCAAGCTTGTTTCTTTTTTAGTATACTCAAGGTGTAATGGCATTCATTCCGAGCTTTTTTGATATTGTTCCATGTCACGAATCTCGTCTTTACACTGAAAAACAGAATGGCACAAAATCACCCTATAAACATAAAGTCTAATGTATTTTGTGGGTGGTCTTTTCAAACGATTTTGGCAATTATCACAAATCTACAGCTGCTTTTTAAATCTAAAAAAAAATTTTATTTCTTTATTCCAAAACGAAATGTGCCTGCCACACAGTATTAATGCACCAAACAATTATTAAGCACTTTAAATTCAATTAAACAATATTACATTTTGAATTTTGTTTTCACTACTGTTCTTCAATGAAACACATAAATACATAAATGCAACGAATATTAAATCAGCTGCTGGTTTGAGTTTAAACTGCAGCAGCCAGCAAGCAATTCTTGACATTGTAACATTATGCAGACAGCTACACACATAGTTACACATGTTGGAAGCCCAATTTACAACAAGCATTGTTTTATAGATGTTTTTTTATTTGTTTTCATTGATTATAATCTAGTGCTGTGAAATCTGTGATTTAAAGAAAATATTAAAATGCGGCAGCAGTAGCAGCAGACAATAAACATTAAAATAAATAAAAAATGTACTACAAGCAAATGAGCATAATGAATGTACGAGTGCGAGTGCGAGTACTTATTGTTACTTCTTGTTAATGTATATGTTAATACATATGCATGCATGTATGTATGCATATCGTATTGTATTTTAACTTTCACTGATTTGTTGCTATTGTTTTTATTGAAATTTTTCGAAGGGAACGACTATATTTTGTTAAATATTCAAAAACAATTGTTCAATTTCCGTATTTGTTCCAGAAACAGTCAAAAGAAAACGATTTCAAATTTCATTAATTTTATGGAAAAAAAAACTATAATTAGACTGAGTTGGATTGACCTGTTTGTGGGGTTAACCCTTATTTACGAGTTTAGGTTGATATTAAGATTTTTTTTATGTTTTTGGTGAACAGTATTTGATTACAAGAATGTCATGTTACAGTGAAATAATCAATTTTTAAAATTATTTATTGATCATAATTTAATTTGAAACAATTACAGTTTTTATGTTTTAATAGCAATAAAACAACAAACAATTAAATAAAACAATAAAATCGTTTTAGAGAGAGAGAGAGAGAGAAAGTATTTAAAATAAGAAATTAATACAACTGCGGCAGAACTTTTATTTATCAAACAAATTATTTGCAAAATAATATTAGTCGAAATATGGCAACGTCGTATTCTTATTCTCTAAGTAACGTTATTTTTGCAATAAAGCCTTAAAACAACAGTGTAGTGCATGCTAAATAAGAATTGATGCTGACGAGTAAGCAGGTTCATATGACAGAGAGGCTAGCTTCCCCTTTAAATCCTACTTTCAAAAGGCATGGTTCCTATATGGTAAATTCCGACTTAAAAGCACTATTTTTCTAAATATTAAAACAATAAGGGAGCTGCATTTCTACATTAGAGTTAAGTAAGGTTAGGTAAAAAACGGGTATTAAAAGCCCAAACCTATGACATACAAGTCTGCCCTATTGGCATCTAAACAAAAATATTCTTGTAATAATAATATAATGTAAATTCAGCTAATATTTTGACCAAGCCAGGAATCCAGTTCCTTTAGTCCTATTTGAATTCGTTAGGTATAAAGCTCAGTAAAATGCCCACATTAAAGTTCTCATTTTCCATATGCGCAGGACATTGGTAAAGGTAGTATTTCGAAGTTTTATATTTTTCTCCACATGTTTTTTCCACATGTTGTTTTATCTGATAGTCCCATGCGAGCGGTACTAATTCTCAGCTCCATGTATCCTGTTACTACACTAGTTAATCTTCTGAGGGTTGGCCTACTCAGTTTCAGAATTTTATTTTATTTCTCAAGACTTAGGTCACCCCATAGTATGTTCGCTACCTTACTATAGCACTTTCGAGGTTCGCTCTCTCATTGAGGGTTCGCAACCATACAAAATTTGGAGAGCGAATCTCGAAGAATTTACTACAAAGTGATGCGTGTTGATATAAATTAGTTTTGCAAGAATTAAGAAATAAGCTATTACTTGCAAACTAATTCCTTGTTAAATGAGTGGCAATCTGGATTCAAACCTAAGCATAGCTGTCTTAGTAACACAGGGCTCTATACTTGGCCCACTGTTGTATTCTATATATGCTAATGACCTTTTTATTTATGTAAAACACTATCAAATACAAATTTATACCGATGATGTGCAACTATATATTAGATGTAGTGTAGCAAACTCATCAAATTGTTTACGATTGATAAACCAGGAATTGCATTAAATTTATTTATGGGCATCTGCAAACACTAAAAAATAAGGCGCAATAATCATTGGATCACCAAAAGACTCTCATCATATGTCTTCCACCAATACAGATAAATAATACCACAATAAAAGGTAATTGTTTTGTTTTAGATTCAGAGCAATAAAGAATTTCTGAAAATGCCCTATATTTGCTAAAAAGAAAATAAGTGACAATAAAAGCTTATTTTAGCATTTGGTCTGCCATAAAGTTTTTGTAAAAGAAAGAAAATTTATATTATTGAGCAACGTAATTAAATAAGAAATTGATAAACAAAACTTATTGATGGACATTCTGCAACCAAAAAAACTGCTGGAGGTAAACCAAATAAAAGATGATCAGATGTGCAAATTTTCACAGCTAAAACCGTGAGCACCCTTAATATAAGCAATACTGAGGCACAAGAAACTCCAGTTGTATCTATGGTAAATAGTGCATGAAGTGATTATTAAAAGTTTTTACAAATTATATTGATGTTGCCTTTATCTGTTTTGCTTAAAACTTTGTTGCCAACATTACTTCAAAATCTCTTATTCCGCCAAGTCCTTTTCTTGCCACATCCGCAAGTAGTGCGGTGAGGCTTAATGCGACTAGCTGTTGGAGGTCGAGGACGTATGGCCATGCAAGTATATTGGCCACGCTGCCTTCGAGCGTGAATCAACCCTCTGACTACGTTACGCCCTACATGGACTTTGATGGGGCGTTCACGGTTCTTATTCCCTCCAGGAGAGTGGAATGGGGGTCACTTTATGGGGACACCAGGATCTAGGATGGAATATGGTGTTGGATCTGGTGTCTTCTCTGATGGACCGGAGATTGAACTCTCCTTCCGCCTTCCGGATGATTGCAGCGTATTTCAGGCGGAAATACTCGCTATCAGGGAAGCATGTAGGATACTGAATGACGGGAATACCCACGGGAGTATTGGTATATTTGTCGACAGTCAGGCGGTACTGTTGTCACTCAGGTCGTACATTACTACGTCTAATTTAGTTGGCCAATGTAGAAAGGAACTGTCAAGGCTTGGTCAGCGGGCTGACGTTACTCTAGTTTGGATTCCTGCGCATAAGGGCCACTATGGTAATGAGCGGGCTGATGAACTAGCCAGCAGAGGATCTACTTTGGATATCTCTAACGCAATTGCAGTTGCAATCCCGTTAGGGACTATTAAAAGCAGAATCTCCAGACACTTTCTCCGAAAGGCTGATGACAGGTGGCATGGGCTGAGCACGTGTAAGGTAGCACGGCTTACGTGGCCCTCTTTTGATGCACGACGTACATTGCAACTTACCAGTCGAAGTCGAAGGGACATATCGAGGTTGCTGGCGGTATTGACGGGTCACTGGATGTTAGGCAAACATACAAGTCGACTCGGACTTCCATCGAACGAAAATTGTCGAAACTGTCTGGATAGAGAGAAGGAGGAATCGGTTTTCCACCTTCTCTGCGAATGTCCTGCACTGGCGGCTAAAAGACACAGATTTCTGGAACATATACTGGATAGCCTCTCTGCGATATCTGAAGTTGGACTGAATTATCTACTGAGATACCTCACGGCCACGGGGTGGATCTAATACCATTACTCTTGGATTTATTCTGAGATACATTAAGAGCTGACGAGTGATGTGGTCCTGTCAAAACGGAGTCATAAAGACTACTTGACTGTTGGCGTGCAGCAACCTACCACGATAACTAACCAACCAACCAACCTTTTCTTGTAACGATATTAAGCACAAACTATTCATAATAAGTTGACACCTCCGGTGAAAATCATTATACCAAATGTTGTATTTATATCATTCACAAACGATCGTATTTTTCATAGTTTTCAATGAGCATTTGTTTGTAGTTCTAAAACAATTTTACACTGATTTATGCTTCGGTATCAATAATTCATTTATTTTTCCATCTTTTAAACGTTTACTGCCATAAAGTGTTGTATTTTTCAAAACTAACGTCATGTGCTTTAAAATGAGTTAAATGTGTTTGCTGTTGTTGTAACCAGGTATTTTTCTCATTCGCTTTCGAACAAATTTTATTGTGGAAATAAATATTTAAGGCAAAAACTATAACTTTTTTTGAGATTGTATCATTCAAACTAAATATGTATGTACATGTGTATGTACTCGTATGTATGTATCTATGTATGTATGTATGTATGTATGTATGCATGTACAAATGGATTTCGTTTCTGTTGCTTTTTCCTCTCTGTTTAACATAAACATTTATTTTAACGTGTCCATTCAATTAGCATGTGCACCAAAAATATATTTTACTTTTGAATTCAAATATTTAAAATAAAAAACTTTGAGTAGCAAATAAATTTAGAGCAAAAAACATAATAGTTTAGCCACATAACTCTATAATTTGTTGTTTTTTTTTTTATTTTTGCCTATTTATCTTATAATAGATTTTCAAAACTTAAACTGTGTGCAATAAATCTAAATTCTTTTTATTTTAATAAGGTTGCATGTGGGCTTTTTTCATAATGGACTGCGAAAAAATAAACGCTTACAAGTACCTACTTCGGGAAGTCATTCGAACTAATATTTTTTTATTGTTAAAAAGGAACTTTGGATCTTTTAAGTCATCTCATTTACGTTGAAAATGTCAATTTTTTCCAAATTTGTTATTCACAATAATGCATAACATGAAGTGACATTACTTTTCTCATAGCCAACAAAGTAGCTCTGTATTGGCAATTTTTGACATGTTTTGATTCTCTTATGAAATTTGTATGGTAATACAGTCGAACTTCCATAACTCGAACTTCTCTAACTCGAATTTTCTCTAACTCGAACTAATTTGGTTGGCAGTAGTTTTAAAAGAACAAATCACATACAATTTTCCTTCCGTAACTCGAACTTTCATAAGTCGAAATTCTCCATAACTCGAACAAAAAACATACACATAAACTCTATAACTCGAAGAATTTTGCTTGTTTAAATGGGTTTTTGTTATAGTTATCGGTTGTTTGTTTTACTCTCGTTTGTTTCTTAAGCTGGCTTCTCTATTTTACGTGCTATTTTTATTTTCTTTTCGGGGAATTACAAATTTGTTTCTTTTTGTTTGCGTAAGTATCAGTTCCATGCATAATTCGGGCTAGATGATAAATTTTGAATTCAATTTTTTTTATTTATTTTGGCAACTAAGACATCGAAGATGGATTAAAGAAAAAGGAAGCGGCCGATAAATATGGTATAACGGCAAGTACGGTCTCAACAATTTTCAAAAATTAGGAATCAATTTTATTTTAAACGAAAATACATAATGAAAAACTTTTTATACTATTCTAACAAAAAATTCTTTAACTCGAAGTCTCCGTAAGTCAAAGTTTTTTTTTGGATAATGGTGATTCGAGTTATGGAAGTTCGGCTGTATTTTATTGTATGATAAGTAATACTTATGTTAATATTTTTCATGAAAACATCCTGAAATGTTTCCACTATGTTGTAAAGATCATGTCAGAAAAAACTTTTGCTTCGCATTGCGTTAGAAATTCACTTTGACATTTAAGATGAAATAGCCGCTTTTATATGAAACATGTCACATAAAGTACTTTCAATGCAGCGCGAAGCTTAAAGTAAGGCAACTCTCAGATTTTAGCGTGCTTTGAAAATCAGATGCCACATTTTCTTATTTTTTTTTTTTTTTTTTTGTTTTTTCAATTAATGAAATAATATTGAAAAAATTAGAAAAGTACTCGCCCACTTTATAGATAAACAAACAACGTTAAAGTGTTGTCAAATTTTTCATTGTGACATACACCTTTTTCCTTGCGCTTTTCCGTCAAAGTTATAAATGTCACGCAAAGCTACAACGTTTTATCTGACATGGCCTTAACCCCGCGACCACACGAGCGATATAATATAAGCAATAAAGCCGGCTGAATAACAGCATCAAATTGCCAATGTTCAAGCTTATATCTCTAGGTGGCGAACACGTAAATATCTTAATACATAAAATTACAAATTTTCCTGGAGATGGATCTATAATAAAAATTTTTACAAAAAATATACAAAAATAAATTTGATATACATAAATAAAATTGATTTGCGAAAAACTTAAAATTTTTTTGTAATAATGTTAATATTTTCTTTTCTGCGACGTTCTCTTATACATTCGTGTTGTTGTTATATTTTATTTGTTTGCAATTGAATTTGACAGCTTGTGTTAAAAGATTATTGCTCAGCAATGTATTATAACATTTATTGCTAAATATGTATTATGATACATATTCATGCAGTCCACATGATAACATCTTGTGTTGGCAATAGAATTTGACAGTTGCTATGGCAATAATTGGGAAACACATTTTTTTGTTCGAACTCGAAATACATTTGACGTATAAGTTTTCAGGATTTAAATGAGGTGCCATCGTTTTTATAACAAACACAAAAACTACAAGGATTGATGAAAACATTATCAGAATAGGTATAGGCATACAATTCGTACGTAAAAGACCACACTGGTAAAAACTCTTAGTGACGAAAAAAAAAATAAAGTGTGAATTATAAAGATACATAAAAGTTAGCAGGACAGCAGTTACAACCTTGTTAAATTCGCCCTAAAACTGTCAATCATTGCTAATCATAGACACTAACGCAGTGTTGCATGGTAAGTTTTCAGAGTATTTTTCTATTTTTTCAAAGTAAGTCTTTTCGAGCAAAACAAGAACTTTACCCTAAAACATGTATGTAAGTGTTAACGCAGTATAAAACAATTTTAAGAACAATTTTGACAGCAACACACGTAAGCGAAAACGCATTTTAACCCACAAAAGATAAAAACATTTTTTTTAACTTAATATGGGGGCAATATTGAAATTGTGCAGCTTTTGCATGTTAAAAAAAAACTGAAAAAATTTTTTTTTGCCAATAGTGTTATAGCATCTTAAAATTATATTAAAAAAAGGCATCGAAATATGTTTAAAAACGAAGTAGAAAAAAGTTGAAAATATAAGAGGTTAGAGTTTTTTGTATCTTTTGATTTATTTCGAGTGTCTGCATTATCTCAACACTAAGATTGAAAAAATTTCTTTAAAAATAAAAAAAAATTAAAAAAAAACTTAAACAGAAAAAATGTTAATGATTGATAAATATTTATTTAGAAAAACATTTTTACTACTACAGCCACTGATTTTACTTTTTTCTAATTTTATATTTAGAAACATTTCAAAAGGTATTATAGATAGATATTTCAACATTTTCTTAGAATTTTTTGTACACGTATGAATGTGTATTAAGTTTTCAGCATTTCTCAATTTCAACTTCCTATACGATCAATGTATTTGTTGATTTTTTAATATTGTTTTGGCATTTTGAGTACTTTAAAGGCCTTAAAAAAATAAAAAATAAAAACAAAAAACATAAAAGACACTGAGAACGACAACTGATAGACATCCACTACAGAAGTAATATGTATCAGGTATTAACGAGGAAATTTGTTTATGTTATTCAAACTTTTTGTTTTTTCTTTTTTTTTTTAATCTACAACTAGTTTTCAAATATTTTAAACTATTTAAAGCACAAAGTATGCATGTATGTGTTACAATTAAGAACATAATATTTTCAATCCATGACCTAAAAATGTTAACAATAATTTTGGGTGTTCTGCCCTAAAGTACACGTGCTTTGTTTGTTTTCAATACAATTTTTTATGAGGTGGTGACAAAAAATGTGCCTGATGTGTTCTCCAGAATATCTTCATACAGACATCAAATATTGCGTAAAATGTGGTCTAAATGTGTCCAAAATGTTTGCTCAGTATTACTTTTTTTCAGCTTATAAAAATTTTCTAATTCTTTTTCCTTATTTACATTACATATTTGCAATGGACATTTTAAGTAAACACAGGGTGTTTTTAGACAAACAGAAATTCTAAAAGGAATCATTTAAAACTAGCTGTCATACTAATGAAGTGTATTTATTTTTTACTCAGTGCACTTTACCAAAACTAACTATGCAAAGACTTACACAGAACAAAGCTTGCAAATCGTTTATTTCCAAAATTCGTGCTCTCTTCACTAAACATATAGAGCATTTCACCAAGTATACGGTGGGCAAAAGCAGGTTATTACCTCAATTTATGACCACATTTAATCTTTTTATTATTATTTATTCAAATCGAGCCCGTACCGTGCCTACAGAAGAAACTATCGCCGCTGCAGAAGCGAGTGTGACAGAGGATTAAAATGTATCGAATCGATGACGTTCTCAGCAATTCCGCCTCTGAAAATCCAACACTTGAAATATTGATGCAATATATTGTCCTACATTCATATATCTGTGGCTTGGAGCTAAAAGGGCCAATGTCACTTTTTTGCTCTTTTGAGTTAATCATTGCATTAGATTTGTTTTCTTGCTCTATTTCATTATGGTTAAACAGCTAAAGTCATACTTAAACCAAACAGCTTCATAAATAAAATGCTGGCCAATATCACTATGAAAGCACCTATAAAAGTTAAAGTTCAATTCCAACTTTCTCAAAAGTAAATATTTTGACATTGGCCCTTTTAGCTCCAAGCCACAGATATTAAGAAACTGGTGCAACAATTAAACCAGCGGAAGATCAACTGCGTCTTGATTTTTATCTTCAAATCATCTTTAGCACTCTGGCTAAAGTTATATGAAAACTAGCAGAATTGTCATTTTTGGGAGGAGCACAATCCTCATCAAATAATTTAACATTCCGAAAAAATCCCTAATTAGTGCGGTTTACATGCCGAAGGCGTCTTCGGTCCATTCGTCTTTAAATTCAAAAGCAGTGGCAACCGCTACACGCAATTTATTCGTGATTTTTTTTATTCCTCATATCATTGCAAATTATTTGGAGGAAATGGTTCCAACATGACGGCCCAACAGGACCGACAGGATGGTGTTCACAAATCGCAGTTACGGAGTATGTAGCTAGAAATTATTTTTAAATAATTAATGCCATGGAATGTCTGAGCCAATAAATCCAAAACTTTTGACATTCTAGTAAAAAAAACACAATCAACATCTATTTAAAAGTCACTTACATTTAAATAACTGATACGACTGGTATTTACGATAATATTTACAACAATTATATCATCAGTTAAATTTTTATCGATTTTAACAGCGTGCAATTGTCCCTCTCTGCTTTAGTGGGCGGCGTTAATCCAAAATGTTAATCTATTGGTGTTTAGAAATTTAAAGTTATTTGCATAGAGCTGCGTTAAGACCCCACAAGAAAATATCTTACGGGATCAAATCTCACGATCCCAATGGTCAGTTTATATCACCATGCCCTTAAATCGTCGCCAATTTAAGATCGACACCACACACGGACCTTTAGGTGATGATGATGGACGCTCTTAGATTTAATGTGGATTCGATTATTTATCCAGAATTAGGTCTCAACGCTGAAGATGATTGTTGGATGAAAAGAAGTGGGAAACATTGCATGACATTTTAATTAAGCAATTTCATAAATTGCACGTGTTTTTGAATGCCATATCCGTCCATTTTGATTCGGCATATCAAACTGAATATATGACAGCCAATTCAACAGATATGGCCACTATCCAAGCGCGGATCTAGCTTGCACGTTTGGGAGGGGGTGTTTATAAGTTTTATTAAGTTTTCATTAAAATATATGAGCTGTTTGTTCAGTGGCAACTAACTATTCAATGAAAAGTTTAACTAATCAAAAGAAAAAAATTTAGTTTTATTTAGTTTTACGCGCTTAGCCCCTATCAACTGTCAAAGTTCGGAAGTTCCTATTGATAAATCCTTAACATTAATATATGCATAAAAAAAGGAGAAACCGGCATAATTTTATAAACTGATTTCGAATTATAAAACGAAATCAATGATGTTCAGTCAATGTGTTTTTTACAAAATTCATAATTTCTAAAGACTTTATGCACTTCTTTATCCAAACACATATTAATTAAATTTTTTAAATCTAGTATAGACGACTTCTTACCATCTGCCATAGATGTTGTTGCTCTCAACTAAACTTTTTTACCTTGTTAAAATCACACTAAACAAACTTACAGATTTATAACAAATTTAACACAATAAACTTACATACAATTTTCATTATCATCAGTTTTTACAACATCATAAATATTTTTTAATTTTTTTTTATTTTTAATAACAAGTGGCGACCACAGTAGCAGCGCGTAGAAAAATTTTTTTTAACTTCTTATTCTTCTTATTTTTTGTCCGCCCACACATGCATTTTTGTCAGCTGTTTTCTTTTCGGTTTGTTTGAGAATTTGTTTGGTTTAAGATGAGAAAACATTTTTATTTTATAGACTAAAAGTTGTGGCATTAATTTAACATTTATTGCATTTAGCACGAGTTTCTGTAATATTTTTTTGTATTTGTTGTTTGTATCTTTATAAGTATGTACATATGCATGCACAACAACAATATTAACTACAACATTGTATTTCAAAAAAAAAAGAGAAACACATTCTTCTTATTGTTGTTATAACATGCAAATT
Organism: Phyto melanocephala; assembly: GCA_941918925.1. Taxonomy (NCBI): domain Eukaryota; kingdom Metazoa; phylum Arthropoda; class Insecta; order Diptera; family Rhinophoridae; genus Phyto; species Phyto melanocephala. Next base: position 54,409,394 of record OW799233.1, read on the forward strand.
ATTTGTATTAATATACTTATATTTTTATTAAACGGTTGCATTTATTTTGACACATTGTTGACATGTGACATGAGCATACTACATGCAACATGTCTGTGTTGTCTTTAGGTGAGTTTATATAAGAGTTGGACGGATACACTGTGTAAACACAATGCTGAATGCTATTGTTGTGTTTATGTTACTAAGAGGTTTATTTTTACGATTGGTTTTTGTTGATTTTATTTCTTTTTAATCATTTTGAATTGTTTGGATTTATTAAATGAAAGTCAAAGTTTTTTCGTTGATTTATTTTTATTTATTTTTCACTAAACCAAAAACAAACTCTCTAATAGGGGATTTAAAAGCAAATAAATGCAATAAAAACGCATTAATGTCACAAATTTAAATGTTTAAATGTCATGAAAAATTATTATATTACGCCTACAGTAAAAAATGTTTTAAATAAACATTTAGTCTGTTTAATTAAATAAACGATAAATGAATAGATTTACATATAAATTCATTTTGATTAAATTATTGCCTTGATTTAATTTAGTTATTTTTATTTATTTTTTTTTTATTTTAATATAATTTTAAATTTATTGAAAATTTTATTATGTGTAAATTAACAACAACTATAAATATATTATGATGCTACACTCTTCATTAGTTACAAAAACTAAAAATGAATTTACGTAAATAATTTATTTTATAAATAAAATGGACTGGGAATGGACTGTAAACACGTTTATCGGCACACGAATCTAATCGAAAGTTAGGAAATAATATTACGCAAGAGACGGCACTCACGTCCCACTATGCAAGGAATAAACACTCTCCCGATTTTGATAGAGTAAGAGTACTGCAATCAGGGACAAATTACAAACGCCGTTACATGTTAAGGATGCTACACATTTTAAACGTACCTACAGAAAAGAGAATGAATTTTAAAATTGACACTGGGAATTGCGCTCAAAGCTATGGACATTTGATTGAGGAACAGAAAGCAAAGTTTAATACTTATAATAATTTTTAGGAAAGATTAGTACATTAATTGATGTCAAAGAGGAATGACGTACAATATATATGGTTTATGTTGTTGTATTTAATAAATGTTTATTGCGAATTATCCGTAATAGGTTTTTGTTTAGTGCAGTATCATATGTGTTTTATGTTTTTCATTTGTCGCCTTTGATATATTGTGAATATTTTGTTCGGTATTTTATATGTTCATAATGATTTGAAAGTTATACGTTTCGTTTTTAATAATATATGTCCCCGAAGATGATATTCAAAGAATATCGAAATATTGGCAAAGTTTGGAGAAATTATTTTAAGATCAAAAGACCTCGAGCTCAACAATTTGCTTAAGACATAAATAAAAAATTTTACAGAAAAAAAGTTGAATTTTTGTATTGAATTTATTACCAATTTTCTGTAAAGAAAAACTTTTTCAAACATAAACCGTTAAAAAGTGTCATGAAAAATGGAATTTGTTTTAGAACAATTATCTTTGGAAACGATCGTAGGATGTTATTTGTTGCCGAGACATAGTGCCCGAAATCGACACCCAGAACATTAAAAATCTTCATTACTAATAAAACCACTGTTTTACTATTTTTCGAAAATAAAAAGTTTTAAGTAATAAACTAAAAAAAAAATCTTTTAATTATAAACTTATAAATTTATCACCAGATCTACCAAAAATGTTTCAAATTTGTTTGGCCAAAGGGGAATTCCAGGAATTGAACAAAGTATCAGAAAATATACTCAAGATTTACACAACAAAATTTTAAATTTAACAATTAAGGAAAAACACGAATTGCTGAAACTGTTTCAAAGTGAGTTAATAGTGATAGAACAAAATTTAAGACAATATTTAACAGTACAGGAAATTGGAGATTTTTTGACATATGAAAACAGAATAGGAGCTTCTTTAAATGAGAAAGTAAAGAGGGTACATAGGAAGAAGTTTGATTGCCTTAGAGATTTACAGATGAAAGAGTTAGGAATTAAGTTGAACGAAAAATGGTTTGTAAATAAAACTGACAAAAACATACCAAGTGAGATACAATGGACTGTTTCCTTGGGACATAAACATGCATTACCTATTAGGAGAGAAGAATTTCCAATTTTAAATATTGTAACAGAGGGAGAAGATTTTATACAGACAATACAAAATAAGGAAGAACAGGAAATAGCTAGGACAAAATTGACTACAATTATAGATAATCATTTAAATAGAATGAAGTTGACGAATAGAGATAAGTTTCTATTGGATACAGTAAATGAGACAAATAAATTCTTAAAGGGAAATAAGGACATTCTTATTTTGAAACCGGATAAGGATAATACTACTGTAGCTTTAAGAAAATAAGATTATGATATGAGAATGGAAAATATTCTAGGAGATATTACAAAGTACGAATTAATTAATAGGGATCCAAAAAATAGATTAAAAAAGGTGAATAATAACATAGTTGAGGAACTTTTAAAACTAAAGATAATAAAGAATACTGAGCGTAACATACTAAAGACAAATATTGCTACGGCACCTAGGATATATGGACTACCAAAAATTCATAAGGAGGAATATCCCTTAAGACCAATTTGTTCATTTGTTAATTCTCCTTCTTACCAACTCTGTAAATATGTAGCTAACATTCTGGGGAAGATTACTGAGGGTTCTAAGTATAATGTTAAGGATTCATTGGAATTTAAAGATAGAATAACTGACCAATACATAGAAGATGATGAAAAATTGATTTCACTAGATGTAGTTTCATTATTCCCAAGTATACCTGTTGACTTTGCTTTAGATATCATAGAAGAGAAATGGAATATGATAGAGATATATACGAAAATGGGGAAGAATTTATTTTTGAGAATTATTAATATTTTGTATTGAAGAAAATAGATTTTTTCAATATGATGGTAAAGTGTATTTGCAAAAAAAGGGATTACCAATGGGATCTCCAGCATCCCCAATTGTAGCGGATATAGTTATGGATAAATTATTGGACACTTGTATGGGAAAATTAAGTATTGGACCTAAGATAGTAATAAAATATGTGGATGATCTATTTTGCATTGTTTCGGAATGTGCAATTAATGAAATGTTGGATACACTTAATCAATTCAATCCTAATATTAAATTTACAATGGAAGTGGAAGTTGGTTCGAAACTCCCTTATTTGGATACATTATTGATTATGAGAGGTAACAGTACAGTAGTGGATTGGTATCAGAAACCAACTGCATCGGGGAGAATTATAAATTATTATTCTAAACATGGCAGACAGATTATTATGAATACGGCTAAAAATTTTATAAAAAGAGTATTAACAATTAGTGATAAAGATTTCCATGTGGAAAATAGGGAAAGAATTAAGGAGATATTAATTGACAACAATTTTCCTATTTAAGTAGTTCAAAGTTTGCTAAATCAATTTAGAAAAAATCATAATAATAATAATAATAATAGTAATAATAATGATAATAGTAATAAAAATAGTTATTCAGACATAACGGAAAATTTACAAGTCTATGACTTATGTGCCGCAAATTTCAGAACGTTTGAAGAATTCTAGAATCTTTGATTCTGAGAGATATGGAATAGCTTATAGGACATATAATACATTAGGTAGACTATTTAGTAAGACGAAAGATAGAATAAATAAGTGGGACATGTCGAATGTAGTATATATAATACCTTGTAACGGTAATGATAATGAGAGATGTAATAAGGTTTACATAGGTACGACAAAGAATAAACTTAAGACGAGAATAGCTGGACATAGATCGGACCAAAAGTATAGAGACAATATTAATTCACAGAAAACGGCTTTGGCAACACATTGTTCTAAATCGAATCACTATCCAAACTTTGAAAATATATTTTAAACATTGAACATAATTACAAACGTAGATATATGTTAGAAATGCTACAGATAATAAATATTCCAGGAACACAAAGAACTAACTTTAAGGCAGACACAGATAATGTTGCTCAGAACTATAGGCAGTTAATACACAAAAAATAACATTCCCACAAGCTTTAAATTTAGTAATATATATTTTGTGTTAATATTTTGTTATGTTACATTTTTAATATAAAAATATTTATGTTAATTTTTGTAATACTACGTTAAAAAAAATTTTTTTTGAAATGTTTATAAAATATTTTTATGTTAGAAAATTATATAAAATTTTGTAAAAACACACAATTTCTTTCCTGAAGATGCTACACAAAGGAGTAGCGAAATTTTGAATAATAAATAAATCAACAAATATTTATAAAAACCTCGAGCTAGAAAAATCAATTAAAAATTTTATAAAATAAAGGTCAAATAAGAGCAATAAGAATTTTAAACTTATATGAACATATCGTCGCTGCTCTAATAAAATCGATTATGTGGTAATATAAAAAAAAAAATTATTGCTCTATTATAAACCATTATTGCTTGTATATCTATTAGGGTGATCGATTATTCGACATTTTTAAGAAACCGGTTTTCAAATAGTTTGAAATTTAGAATTAAGAAAAACCGGTTGATCTTTTAAAAATTTAGAAAAAAACGGGTTAACCGGTAGAATACATAAAATATAATTTTTTCTTATACCCATGACAGAGATACATTTATAGGTATAAACTAGTTTGTTCTATGGTTTAATTGCATTTTAAGTTGACACACATTCAATGGCATTATTATAAAATGCCGTTATTTGAAATAAAGATTTTAAAGGACAGACACTTTTTACCAAAAAATTACCGAACAGTTAAGTTTATGCTTCAATTACCTTTAACTTTTAAGTTTAGGTTAATAGATTTCTCTATGGCAACTAAATTGTGATTTATATTTTTTCTTTTTAATATTTTTTTATTTTAAGTTTTAATTTTCTAATATTAATGTCACAAAACAGCAAATAAATCATCAAATTTTTTAATTCGTTTTGTAAAAAAAATGTATAAATTTAGATTGTTGCCACTACATTTTTTAAGAACTAAATTAATTTGTTAAAATTAATCGGTATAAGATTGTAATAATGAAAAATATTAAAAAGCCACTTCACTGCTCACGCTAGTTAAAGTTACCTTTTATAAGCATTAACTTTATAGGCAAGTTGTTATAATGACCCTTTGTGTGCCAAACTGTTTTAGTATACAAGTCATATGTTAGCAGAGATATTAGTTAAGCAAAAAGTATTGCATAGTACAAGAGTTTGGTCACAAAACTTAACTGAACAGCTGAATATCACACAAATTATAAGCGCAACAACGTATAAAATACCTGCTCTCCATTTAAATCAAATAATATTTAAGCCTAATTATTTTTCTTATTTTACATTTGTTTTTGAAACAACCAACAAATTTCTTACAATATTATAGAAGAGTATTTAATAAATTTTCTGATTTTTTGAAATTTTTTGAAAACTAAAAATAAAAAAAAACCGGCTTCTGTAAGTAAAAAAAACCGGTGTATTCGACATTCGAAAAATTAACATTTGGAAAAAACCGCCAGCTGAAAGGGTAAAAAACCGGGTTTTCCACCGGTTGTAAAACCGAATTGATCACCCTAATATCTATCCACCATACCGTTTCAGGATATCTTGATTGGTTCTAAAATAAACCGTAGTCCCTATGCGTAAGTCTAATACTGTAGACAAACAAAATAAAATATTTTGTTTGCTCTCCTGAAAGCTCAATAAAAAATACATCAATGAATTTGTTAGATCAACGACGATACACATATATACACAGAGTTCTCGTCACAATAAAATTTTGTAGTTAAAAAATTAAGAGATTCCAAACCAATTTCAATAACACTTTGTATAAATTAGAGCTAGAAAACTAGGCCGTTCCAAGCCTTTTTATTGTACTTAACCGCTTAAAAAACGTGGGCGGTGCTAAGCCAGTACAAAGTTAATCTTCTTTTGTATATAATTACGTCTGTCAGACCGCTTTGTATGAAACTTTGTACTCATATAAGATCCCGTTGTAAAACTGTTCAATTAAAAATAATTAAAACAATTCCATAGATATCTGCCAACGAAGGAAATTCTTGGCATAAATTATTGACTTTGTGGCGCTGCGTGAGGAACCTTAACTTGTCGACAATCATGGCTAAAACGATAGATATGACAAAAATTTCTTCAATCAATTGTTGGCTAGTAATAATGATGTTACTCTCGACAAATCGAACAAATTGACTTTGCTTCCATTAAATTGTTATAATTTCGTCAACAAAATGTTGCAGAACATCAGTAATCAAACTTTGTGGAGTTAGAGAACATTTTTTGCCGTAAAGAACAAACATATAGATCATTAAAGTTCACAATTCAAACTCGAATTTTTGATGTCTGAACAACAAACACAGGCGAAGCAACCAACTATCCAACTGAACAGACAAAAAATATGCAACAGAGCGCATGATGGTGAGAAAACTCACGATTGGTACGATTCAATCGGCGATACAGCAGGAAAGGCCGATGATTAAGAAGTTGTCATGTCCCTACCGATATGTTACTCTAGTCAAAACAAATTTGATTTCCGATTCATCGTGCGATAAAAGTCACAAGGTCAATTCTTGAATGTTTGTGGTGCAAATAAGGAATTTAAGTGTTTCTCTAATGATAGCTAAAAATATATTCTCGGTTCGTTTTAACAGCTGACAACAACAGGAAAGATTTCGTATGTCACAAGATCCTTTAATAAAGCGCGTCGACAACTCATCAAATAAAAAGTTTAACAGATATTAAGTATTGATGCAATGTAAATGAACATTTACTTCCCTAGAGAGAAAAAACTTGCTGCCACATAAATTACACTCATTTCAATGTCGTTCTAAGAGTTTCCTTTTTTGTTTTTGTGTTTTTATGAACTTAATTCATTTTTAATTTATTTAATTAAGATTTATTAATCACTTTCTTGTAATTTTGAATTTTATTTTATTTGCCTTAAATATTTGTACACACTAGTGCAACATAACTATTTCTATTGATAAATACTCAAGAGTACACATTTAATTCGATTAATTATATTTAAAAAATTATCTTTGTAGTTAAGACTTCGCGATGTTGCTTACAGACAGAGGGACTAAGCTAAGACAGCTTAGAATGTCACAAACACCAAATGTATATACGACGAGTACATTCTGTTGGATCTTGTATGACTATTTCTTATATACGAAATGATAAATTTATGTACATGCATTTGTATGTAAGTATTCCAATAACTTTTACCACTCGTGATGGTGGAGGGTACAAAAAGTATAAAATTTTAATTGAAACCAGTTCAATGAAACCTTTTTTTTTTGCTTTTGTCAAATTAATATTGTCGTAAAACCAACATACTGACCTAGAATCTGTTAAAAGGCTAATGACAGTGATTGAAAGTTCTTGCAAGCATTGTCATCATGATGCTCATGATCATCATCATTTTAAATATAAAACAGGGTAGAAGAAAAACCACACACTGAGCTTGTCTTCCAAACGAGGAATCATGAAAACACAGAAGAAAACAACATGTTGTAGAGGAATTGGTAATTATTGTCAATAAATACCATAACCATTGATTTTATTTGTCTTGATTCGTTTTTTAATTGCCTTAATTGAAAGTTCTTTGCTAAAGAATTCTTCATGCATTTAAAAAGTGAAACTTTTGTCGTTAAAAATTAAAAAAGTGTCAGTACTTTAGTATGACCTTAAGCTGAGTTTAAACTGACTTTAACTTGAAATATATGTACTTAACAAAAGTAGAGTGAAGAAAGCTCACGAAATTTGTGCCTTTTGCAGAAGATCGTCAGGATCAGAAAAAGTCAATACACTGGCTATATACGAGTGTACTACGATCGGTACTAACGTATGCCAAGAAATAATTGAAATCTTACCGATGGGAAATAATGCAGATAATATTGCAACGAAATGTAAAAGCGTTAACTGCATAACTCTAATACTAGGAGGAAAGCATGGGAAGAAGTAATTAGAGTAAGAAATACCCAAGGAATCGAACTTTATGCATAGAATGGGTTTCTATAACATTAACCGAAACAAAGATACATTTCTACATCTAACAGATCACAACACTGTTTTCCAGGCGAGATTATGGCAATTACGGAAAGCATTAAATAGTTGAAGGAGATTGATAACAAAACTCCGATACGTATATTTACGAAGAGCCAATCAGTTATTAGGTAAGACCCTAGTAAACGAAAAAATTAAATCTCGGAATGTCATGCGTATTGCCAATGTCCAGAAATAAAATGGATACCAGGCCACCACAACATAATAGAAAACGAAAAAGCCGACAAATTATCTGCAAAGGGATAATTTTAAATACCATCACCTTAGAAAGTGCTAAACACTTTAAGAGAATAACAAATTTGATTTGTTAGACGGACAAACAAATTAGAAAGTGACAGAATACTTCTGTCGGTCAGGTAACGAACATACTTTGGGGTCACCTAAATCTTGAGAATAAGAACGAGATTCAGATACTGAGCAGATCAACTCTTAAATAGATGACTAACTAGTTTAGTACCAGGTCACACAGAGTTAACTCAACTAGCTCGCGTGGGACCATCGGATGAAACAATATGTAGTGCATGGAGTTTTGGATTTTGATACTATTACAGGAATTTCATATCTTAGAGCCCAAAAAATATCAATTGCGCATACTTATGTACCTATCAAAGGTACATAAGTACTTACCCTATTTCCTATCCTAATTCTTCAAATACCTCTTAAACTTAAAATTTGCTTTTAAACTATTCATATACTTTCTATGCGAAGTACTGTTTATTTGCGAAGAACATTCTCCATGGTCTCGTCCTACGAGTTTCTAAGTCGACGGGTTGTAATATTAATCTTACCAAACTTATTCAAATTGTATTTCAGATTGCATTGTCCTTTCGAAAAAAAGGAAAAGATCTTTTAATCTTTCTTATTCTCGAAAATAATTCGACTTTAAACCAGCTCAAAAACCACTAACAGCTGATTTTGCATTCTGACTACAAGTTTATTAAGTCAGGTTTTAACTCACAGTATGTCCAATAAATTTTAAAAATAAAATTGATTTCTCGTAGAAACAAGTGCACTTCTTGAAGTATTTTTTTTCATACTTTTGTTCGAATATTTGTTTGACACACTGTATATCAGCTGCTTTTGTTTGATTTAAAAAGCTAAAGGAGCTAATACACGGCATCTTTTTTTTAATCTGACTTGTCAAATTCTCCACTGCTAATACGAACATGTCGTGTGTTACCTTTAAAACATTACTTCCGTAAAAAAACATGTTTCGAGACATCTGACAAAATTTTAATTAGAGCGCGCTCTATTTTCTTCTGTCAAAACATGTGACATCAGCCGTTGGCAGAAATCTCTGCTGCTGCAAAGCAGTCAGCGTAAAAGTTCAATTTTGACAGACATGTAGATTTACATATGTCTCACAAATTTAAAAGTCAGATGTAAAAAACATGCCGTGTATTATAGCCTTAAGAAATTTTTACAATACGCTCCAAAATAGAAACTATTTTATTTTATGTAAATTATAGATATACCTTTTTTTGATGTTGTTGTTGCTGCATCCATTGCTTTTGTTTGGTTTGCTTTATTTCACTTGTTAAACAATTTTATTTTTTTATTCAGCGCTATCTAACATTATCAGCTATTTTTAGTCTTTTAAAAGTTTTAGTACTAAACTTAGTACACCGAAAAGAAGGTTGTATTTCATAAAATCTACTTAAAACCAAAACAAAAAAGGTTTTAAGATGAAATTAATTTGTATGGTAACACCAGGTTTTAACGTTAAATTCGAATTTAGTATTAAAACTTTAAGTGTGAAAACACTATCAGTACCCGGAATCTAAAGTAATGTTACCTTGAATCACAAATTAAGATGGTTAAGTTTGTCAACACACATCACATTGGTGATCCGGGAGGTCATTTATCACGATTTTCGTTTGATTTTCCCAGATACGTTTTTAGGCAGAAACAACAAATAATATTCACCCAGGGCCTTTTGAAAATCGCAAACAAATTCGTTCGCACCGGTTTTTGCGAATTATTCATTGCCAGCATGGCTCTCAATATCAGATCTCTTACACAGTGCAAGCCTGTTGTGCAACCAAGACTGTTAAAAATGTCAGCGCATTCCATTACCACTGCTGATTTGTCATCATAAGCTAAAGAGGTTTTCAAAGCCGCATATCTATACAAGATTATATATTTGAAAGACTTCCACCTAAATTAACGAAGTATATTTACCCAAAGGTTCAAATATGGTAGCACCAAAATTATCATTCATTCCAAAATCACGACATTAAAGTGTTTAACCAAACCCTGAATTTGTGACATTACTTCCCTGACTCTCTAATATGAGTAGCAAATCAGATTTTTTTAAATCTTCGTACATCGCTACAGAACAAAATTTTTCAGGCTCTTAAGTGATAAAGTTGAAAAGACCTTTGGCGTGTAATATGCTTGATGGACAGATCAAATGGCATAACAAGTGTATCAAGCACTTAATTTTGATACACATCGAATGAAATTGTTATTAATCGCATAAACTTTAAGTACAATCGTTTTTAATAACGTTTATTTAATTCTTACATTTGCAATATCCAAAAATATCCAACATATTCGTAACGTGAACACTTTAATTTACCTAAGCTGTCAATTAGTTATGAAAAACGAAAATTAATTTAGTGTCAACACAACCCTAATGGATTTCTGATTGATTTATTAATAAATAGCATATGTTAACAAGCATTTCTATTCCGCAAATCCATTAAAAATATTAAGTGAGGACATTTAAACAAACATACAAAATATACAATTACCAAATCCTCTAAAAACTATCAGAGAAATATAAAATAAAATCGAAAAAAAGACATCAACGTATAATATTGCAGCCGGCAAACATCCGGCTAAAGTAAAAAAGCACCCAATTGTAGTCGAGTATTATTAATCGCTTACGTAAAAACAAAACTAGTTCAAAATTCATCAAAATCTATTTTCGCTTATATTATCAATGAATAATAACACTTTCAACACTGTTACAACAACAAAAAAAGTATCAGAAACTATTGAAAAAAAAAATTATTAACAAAAATTTTGTACAAATTAGCTTGAGAAAAAACAAAAACCGAAATAAGCCAACGAACGGTCGGTCTACAGCAGTGAAGCTCTGAACAAAGTGTTAAAAAAAAGTTGATCGCTCAACTTTACATGCATGCAGGCTGCTGCCAACTGCTGTTTACAGCCATCAAGTAGAGTTGGCAATTTAGGTAGCAGTAGCAGTAGCAGCAGTCAAGTATTTATTTCATATGACAATTTTTAAGATTATTTTGTGTTTTTTGAGCGAGCTTGACTTTAGATAGTGAGTGCGATTGTTGTTTTTACTGGCGTTTATTGAATATAATTATTGTTTTGTGTTTTGCGTAGGCTACAAATTGATGATACGTGTTCAAGAATTGTGAACAACATATTATTTAATGGTTGGTTATTTGTGATATTTAACATCACAGCAGTTAATGGAATATTTCTACAAGCTTGTTGCCACTATTCAATAAAAATAAAACAAAAACAACAACAAATTATAAGTGTAGATTGTTGTAACAACACCTCCCCAAAGGCAATTGTTATGGGTTTTGAACAAATATTAACAAGATAAAATGTTGTTGGCCAACATGACAGAAAAGTGTGTGGCGCACAATAAATACATATCAACCTATAGAAAGGGTATTTTCGTGCAAAGGTCTACAATATATTCACACAATAAATCATAGAACCCATGTTGCTGACAACAGCACAGAGCAAAATTGATTGTTCATTTAGAAGAAATTAGTTAGTGATGAACTTATTATACACTAAAATATCTTGCCCTTAACAATTTCCTTTTAAATTGAGAAATAAAAGAAAAATTGTTATTTGCCGAATTTATACTAGACAAAACACCCTTTAGTACTTAAATTATACTTAACTAAGGAATGAGATCAAAAAAATTTTAACACAAGCAATATTTAAATTTTGTTTATCTAGTTTTCTTTGAAAAATATGTCAGTTAATATTTCTAACAACATCATGTTGATTTGTTTTGAGTTTGATCCATGGTGTAATTACATAAGGTGATAGCGTAAAGGAGAGCAATTTTTGTCTCTCTTTTTTTATGTATGGAGTTTGACAATTTCCGAAGTTGAAATAATTTTTTTAAGTATGTACTTTGACATTCTCCAGAACACAAAAAAATAGTCAGCTGGGCTTGCACCGCCACCTTGTATAAGTGTAACCTGGTTTGATCAAAATTAGTGACGAAACAGAAGTACGTGCTAAAATTTAAAAATTAAAAAAAAAAAATCAAATTTGTCCTCTAAAAAATTTGCCAAAGAATCAAAGGTCTGCCGTCAAACTGTTTCAGATGATATCAAGCAATATTAGGAGAATTTGTTCTTTGTTCTGTTCTGTTTCGGGTAGAAAAATGTTTACGTAATATTGGGAAGGACAAGACAATCGAAAGCATATTAAAAAGAGCTCTGGTAGAAAAGTAGCCCGGTTAGCTCAGTGCTCTGTTTTTTTAGGGCAAAAGGTTAGAGCCAATGTGGGCTTAAAAATACACAAACTCCAAAAAGTACCAGATAGAAATGCTGAAAAAATTTAGAAGCTGATGTGCACGAAAATTAAAACAAAATTTTATACAAAAATCCTCATGTTGTATAATGGACGATAAAACGTATGTACTGGCAGATTTGTCATAGCCTCCGATTCAACATTTTTATATCGTGACTGCTCGGGGAAATGCTAAAGATATGTTTTGGACCCAAAAGCAGTCAAAATTTTTTAAAAACATCTTTGTATGCAATTGCAAGTCAATCAAAGGCAAGTCATTTGTTACACTGGGCTCTTTAAATAATGAAGTTTGCATCTCAAAATGATTGCAAAACAGGCTTCTTCTTTTCATAAGAAAAGTCAATGTGTGTAGAAATGTTTGGCCCGATTTGGCATTATGTCACAATGGTAAGAAAGCTCTGGAGTGATGCAAAAAATAACTTAAATTTTGCACTAAAAGAAGACCAATCCTCTAAATTTTCCGTAGCTTAGACCAGTAAAAAGATATTTGGCTCTTTAAAAAGAAAATTGAAGATCACAAAAAAGGTGTACAATATGGATTCAACCAATAGATGGTCAAACTGTTCCAAAAAAGTGACTGAAACAATTATCAAATCTATAATAGAAGGGTTACCAGAAAAGGTCCGCAAGCTAGTTTTCAGAACCATAAGTTATATTTTTCTATGATCTGTGATATAAATTAAATAATAAAATTCTCTAAGATCAACAACCGGTTCCAAATTACTGAATTTTTTATATGTTAAGATTGTTTTTGATCTCACTCCTTAAAATATAAAAAAAAAACTGTAACAGCCTTCAGTTATTATAAGAAACGACTTAAAATATGTTTTATTTTTTATCTTTAAATCTGATGCAAATTATAGATAAGAAACATACTTTTTTTCCTTAAAGAAAAAAAAAAGACATCTAATAGTTTAATATAAAAAAAAAGATGACTTCCGTTGCGAACACAATCTACAAGATTTTAAATAACAAAATCACCATATTCTAGACAGAATAGTCTGCGTAAAAATCCATTAACAGGCATGGCAAATTGCCATTATAAAATGGTACTTAAAATTGAAACAAAAAAAAATAGAGAATTTTAAAATCTTGTTGGGATCATTTTCTTGTGTGGTTTGTGTTGAATTACAATGACAGTTTTTAAGGTAAATAAAGCTTAAACATTTGCTGGCTTATTCACATATGAAAGCTTCGTAAAACAGACTCTGTATGGAAATTTGATTTAAAAACCTCTTATACAGCTGTTTTTATTTTTATGAAAAAGAACGTTAAAACTTAATGAAATATAAAGTGTGACCTTAAACGGTCTACGGTCAAGTCTTCGCGGTGAACAGGGCTTTAGGATTCACTGGGGCATGAAATAGATATATTCAGCAAAATATTTAGCTTAAAGCACCAGCAACAGGAGTTTTGTATCCTACTTATGTATTTTGGGTTCCTTTTTATTTATTATGCCTTTGAAAAAGATAAGAAAAAGTACCAAAAATATTGTGTGGATCTCGATTGTTCGTAATCTTTTGCTGCAGCTTCTAACGGTCAGGCAGGGAAGTGACTTGTATTGTTTATGTCTAATTTCTTAAGTTTTTTTTTTCTAGTTTTCCTTGTGTACTTATGATCCAAAGTAGGAAGTGAACCCAATTAAACAAATTAAGCTGACAGAGAGTACGAGTGCAGCAAAAACAAGTTGTTGTATTGAAATGTACATGTCCATGATCATTGAAATATTTTGTATGTTTATACAGAAATGTGCATATGCGTTTAAATTGTTGTTGGGTGATAATGATGTTGTTTGCAATAACGATGACGACAACAGCAGCAACAACAACAACACAATTGGTTATGATAATTTCATTTATTTACGTTCATTATAAAATTCATTCATATTGCTACTCTAACTCTGCTCTAAACTGCACTGTGACAATGACAAACAGACGGATAACATCAGCCTACATTTACCAACAAAAACTCTACACTTATAATGAGAGCATAAAACAATTTATGGACTTTTTTTAACTGGTAACGATCTCGAAAACAAAATACCACCTTTTGTCTAACTGTCTTTCTGAACACGATTGGCTCAAAATTTAGTGAATGTCTTAGAGGTACCCCAATACCCGATTAACATATGCTAAATACATATATATTTAACTGTTTATATTACAATACCAAATATAGGTAAATTGGAATTTAAGATCTTACTATAAGGTTGTTAGGAAATAAACGCATATACGGGCACGGCAGAAGAAGATATATAAAAGATTTTATACTATCAACCATAAACTATCAATTTTTTCTAACACAGATCTCAGAATTTATTTGAAAATAATACAATAGGAAAATATTGTTAGAGCTAATGATGCGTACCGGGTTCAACTAGTATCACATGAACGAAGTGTTGACTACTTATAAATAAATAGAAAATTAAAAGTTACATTTTCTTCATTTAGTCACTATCTATTGCAAAAAATTTATAACGTCACAGTTTATATCGTCAGCTGCAAAATACATACGTGCACACATAAGTACGTATAAACATATTTTTATTATTTTTTGTTTTAATAAAAACAACAACCCAAACAACAAATAGAACTTTAATTTTGATAAATAGAGTGTAAAAAGTCACTATTTTCTATCTACTGTAGGATGCTTGTTAAAACTAAAAACACGTTTAGTTTGAATTTCGAAAAAGAAGTAAAATAAATAAACACAGTTGATATTATAGAGATGAAACTTTTTCTTCTAAAGCCCTGATACTTTTTGTATTTCAATATTCGTTACGCTTATTGTCTTTTTGAATAAAAATTGTTTGAAGGGTTATAGATAGCACAAATGTAATTCAAATAGATACGAAATAAGTGAAACAAAATAAAAACCCCATTGTGGCGAGACAGTGTCTGGGACGTTGACACACTGCTCGATCTCTCATAGTGGAGTATATTAATGCAATGTATGCAAGTACAAGTACATACATACATACATAAGTATGTATGTATGTGCTAATAATAAGAATAGCATAGTTACATTATATTACTTATTTACATATTATAAGCGTATGTACACACATACATACATATGTATGTATATGTCAGTTTTATTTAGTGGTATTTGGTGTTGTCATACTTTCTTGTTGTTTGGCTATGTTTAGAGTAAATTTTTGATTGCCCCTCATTAGAACTAATAAACGTGTTACAATTTTAACGCTAATGCTGTTACTGCTACTGTCAACGGTTTGATAATAGAAAATCATAAGAATAGTTTTTGCTTATGTCAAATTTTTATTTAAAAGAACTTGGGCTTTGTGTTTCATGAATCGAAGATGAAATATATAGCAAACTATTAGAAGTAAAAGGGTGTCTCAACGAGAACTAATTTTTTTAAATTTAGTGCAATTGTTGTTGGACCAAGTGGCAAGTCCAAAATTTGGCAGCTGTCACGCACGCTTATTTCGGTTTTTAAAAATGGAACCCTTTACCAAAAAAAAAAAAACGTGTAAGAATTGTAAAAACTTGTGAAATTTGGACAGGTTTGGAAAGTCCGCTGACATACTGCGGATAATTGTCAGATCAAAAAGTTCCACCTAATGCGTCAAATATTTGAAAGTGATAAAATAATTTTATGAAACTGGATCGGTTATGGACAGCAAGACTATTATGCGTCAAGGTTCCAGTTCGTCTTTTTAAAACATTTCTACTGTAAACGAGTCTCGCCGAAATCCTTAAACAAAAATTAGGCATCGTACTCAACAACTTGAAATTTAACGAAACACTTAATTCCAAATTTTGACAAAAGACCTTTTCCAACTTAATGTGTTCAAAAATTAAGCTTATCCAGGAGACTTAACCATCGGAAGCGCCAGAAATTCTTTATTGGTAATGGAGCAAAGTCAACGCCAATTTTTCGACAAAAGTCATCTTCTTCGATGAATCTCATTTCTATCTGAATTGTCAACTTTGTGACTCACAATGCAATCCATGGAAAATAAGCCGACCCACAACAAGCAACTATCTGGTGCGGATTTAGATTAGGCAGTGTGATTGGGCTTTACTTTTACGGAAATAAGGTCGAAAAGTGTGAACGGCATTTGTTAGAGTTCTTGTGGCCTCAGCAAGACGGCCACACTCCTGGGTTCAAGTCTAAAATCCAACGCGTCATCTAAAAGATACAGCGTTTTCATGAAAAATTTAATGAAAAGAGTAATAAAAAGAGTTATGGCCTGTGATGTAAACCCTGTGTGTATTTTACGGATATAATATTCCACACTTAATCAAAACATGTATTGAAAATATATTATTTAAAAGTGATAAAGTTCATTCTTTTTGAAACACCCTTTATTGTATTGTTTTATGAAATTCATATTGAACTTATTTATCAAAAAATACTTTTGTTGGTAACATACAAGTCGATTAAAATAAGCTGGTGTTAAATGGTGTTTCATTGCCGGCAAATAACCTTTATTTACTGAGCGACGTTTGTTTCAATAAATTTTTGTCTATCGATAAAACGAATTTGTCTTAACGGGTTAAAGTGCTTAATAATCAAAAAATAATATGTAGTTCATAATATGTTCCTTCAATAAAACAAGTGTATAATTTAAACGGTGTACGATTTTTCGAATTCGACTGTACATACATACATAGCGCTGCTGCTGCTGCTGTTTATGTCGACGCTGTTTAAATAATTAATATATACATACACACATATTTGTATGTATTTGTGTACTCAATATAAAATATCGTAATATTGTATTGTTTACAGAGTTGTTGAAAAAAAAAGTTTAACAAAAACAAAACAGTTTCGACTCTTGAATGAATGGTACACGTATTGCTCTCAATGTACTTGAAGGTTGCCAATTTAACTCCATATATTTATACCCTTCACCTGTGGTGCTTTGTCAATCCGTTTGTAATTTCTACAATTTTCATTTCCGACCCCATAAAGTATATATTTCCTGAAAGCTTATGAATGGAGGAGTCGATTAAGCACTGACCTTCTGTCCGTGTGTTGGTTGAAATCGACTTTAAGAAGCAACTTTATGTTCCTCAGATCTGTGTATGATATCAATCTTTTGAAAATATCTGGGAATGAACCGCTGTTGAAATCCAGCATGATCGCCCTATAACTTTCTGAGATATGAGCAAATAAACGCGTCTGCCTCTGTTTTTTCCCATATTTTAACCACCAAAATTAAAATTTTTTAGCCATAGTATAACTTATAGGTATCTTTGCTACTAAAGGGTGTTTTTTTTTGCTAGATAAAACTTTAAATTGTAAAAAGTAACACAACAAATTAAATTTTGATGAAATATTTTTTTTTATCGTTTCAGTATACTCTGACAAATCATCATGAATAGACTCACGCTTGAACAACGCTACGAAATTATCCAAATTTACTTTGAAAATCAGTCGTCGATTCGCGCAACTTATAGACGACTTCGTCATTTTTATGGCGTACATAATCGTCCATCTGAACAAGCCATTCGTCGAACTGTGGATAGATTTCGTACCACATACTCTCTAGAGGATGCAATAACACCAACACGTCGAAGGAATGTGCGTACTGAAGAGAATATCGCCGCTGTAAACGAAAGTGTGGAAGAAGATCCAAATTTATCGATTCGTCGTCGGTCGCAGGAATTGGGGCTCTGTCCGTCCACTACGTGGAAAATTTTGCGCAAAGATCTCGGCCTACACCCGTATAAGATCCAGCTGGTGCAGGAATTGAAGCCACGAGACCATTATATGCGTCGTTCTTTCGCCGATTGGGCTCTAGAGCAGTTGGCAACTGACCCGTTGTTTTATCGCAAAATTGTGTTCAGCGATGAGGCGCATTTTTCGCTTAACGGGTTTGTTAATAAGCAAAATTGCCGCATATGGAGCGAGACCAATCCACAAGAGACCCTACAGACTCCATTACATCCAGAAAAATGCACAGTTTGGTGCGGTTTTCACGCTGGTGGCATCATCGGACCTTATTTCTTCAAAAATGAGGCCGGAGCTCGCGTTACGGTCAATGGAGATCGTTACCGCACCATGATCAATGATTTTTTGTTTGAAAATATGGATGACATTGATCCGGAGGAGATGTGGTTTCAACAGGATGGCGCTACGTGCCATACGGCGAACGCAACCATCGACTTATTGAAATCAAAATTTGGCGATAAGTTGATTTCGAGAAATGGACCTGTCAATTGGCCTCCAAGGTCGTGCGATTTGACACCTCTCGATTATTTCCTGTGGGGCTACGTGAAGTCACTGGTTTATGCTGATAAACCAGCAACAATTGATGCCTTGGAGGCCAGCATTGTTCGTGTTATTCGTGACATACGGCCAGCAGTGCTCGAAAAAGTGGCCCAAAATTGGACGTCCAGAATGCGCTTCGTCAAGAACAGCCGCGGTGCCCATATGCCCGAAATCATTTTCAAATGTTAATGTCACGTATTGATCTTTCGAATAAAAAAAAAATTTTGATTACAATTTAATTTTTTGTGTTATTTTTTACAATTTCAAGTTCTATCGGGCTTAAAAAAACACCCTTTATATGTAGATATAATATGCCCCTAGAGATATTCGTGAAAAATTTTGGATAAAGCGGGCTCTAATCGGTAAAGTTATAGGCAAAATTTCTAGACAACCGAGAGAGTCAATATTGGTATCATCTGAAAGGACTTGACTAGCGCAATATGAGCACTTAAAAAATTAAAATTAATAATGGCCGCCACTACAAAATGGCGGACCATAAATTTATATATGGATCAAATCTGGTATTTTAAATGTAACTTCTTAAACCCCCTCAATATTGGTATCAAATGAAAGGTCTTGATCAGTAGAGCACAGTAAATTATTAAAAAGTGTAAAATCCAAGATGGCGTCTAAAACCAAATGGCGGATCAGATTTTTTTTAACCCCATCAATATGGGTATTAAATGAAAGGGCTTGACTAGTAGAATACATCTAACTACTTTAAAATTCAAAATCAAGGATGGCGTCGGAAATAATAAA
This sequence comes from Phyto melanocephala, assembly GCA_941918925.1. Classification (NCBI taxonomy): domain Eukaryota; kingdom Metazoa; phylum Arthropoda; class Insecta; order Diptera; family Rhinophoridae; genus Phyto; species Phyto melanocephala. The sequence continues at coordinate 54,428,999 of OW799233.1, forward strand.
GAAAAATGGCGTATAACAGGAAATATAGGTTAAGCTACGATGTGGGATTATATCTATGTGCATGATGTTGAAGGGTATTATCAGATTCGGCACGGCCGAATATAGCACTCTTACTTGTTATATAATACAATGGTTAAAGTATCGTTTCAAACACTCAAATACACGCACATACTAAAATACTGCATTAGTTTAAGACACTTAAAGCAACCCTTGTATGTATGATGGCTTTCGGAAAAAACATATTTAATTGAATTGTTAAAATGTGAGAAATTATAATTTTATTTTTATATTTTGTTTGTTTCTGTATCTGTTTACAAGGTATAATGAGAATACAGATGTTGTAATTTGACGTGTCGACTATAGAAACAAAATTACCTTAAGAACTGTTGCACAACTAGAAACCTAAAGCCGAAGTACTAAAAGTAGTTTTATTTTAAACATTTTTGTTTTTAATTTAACCTTGTTTAAGTACAATAAATATAAATTTGTTTTAAGAATTTGTTATTTCTATATTATAAAAATTATTAGGTGCCCAAACAATCGATTGGCAATGAATTCAATTAAGTTTATTATTTGAGAGTATGTATTTAGTTGGTTGTTGTTTGTAGTTGATTTATATAAATTTATAATTTATTTATAAATTGGTAATGAAAACTATATGTACATATTTTGTTATACCTATTTACCGCTGTTTTGGTGCTGTATTTTAACGCCTCAACTTTTAGATTAAGTAATCTGTTAACGCTATCAAATAAAGCCGCCTTAGTTAGAAATGTATCCAAAAAGTGCAATCATTTCCTGCATTAATTTTAGTTTTATGTGCAATTATCCAATTGACAGTTGTAAAGATAAAAATAAATACATTTTCCCATTTAGTTCAGCCAACTAGCAATTAAAAGTAAAAGTTTATATATTTTTTAGCTCCACATAAACAAGAAGTTTAAACAAAAGTATCGTGACTACAACTATAGATTGTTTTGTGGCATTAACAATTATAACAAAAAAAAAAAGCACATAAGACAACTGTTCATACAAATTTTTTTTTTTTTTGCTAAATTAAACTGAAACCAAAACCGACATCAATCACAATTAATGAAAGAAAAATAAATGGAAAATGATAAAAAATCATCCCGAAATCCTTTTAAATGGGGATCATTACAAATACTGCATGGTCCAATTAAACCAAAATAAACATGTGTTTAAACAAAATTAAAAAAAACAAACGTGACTATAAAGTGACAGTTTAAACTAAGTTTAAATAAATTGTTACAGGCAAATTTGAAATCTAAGTAACAAGAAGTAAAGCGTAATACTAGAGGAAAATAACGGTCACTACATAAATTTTACTTTAAATTTAAACAAGAACAACCTCTCTACTACTACATACACATGTTTCGCTCTACCCCAAACAGCACTAAACGTCAAATAGACAATTTATTTAAACATCATAATTAGCCGACTGCACAAAAAATTGCTTCCAGTGCAAGTGCTTGAAGAGATTAGAAAAACAAATGAAAAACTAGTGGTTGACTTGCAATTTTCAACTACTATCATAGTTTTAAAGCAGAGTAACTCAGTGCAACAATGTGCCTGCACGTTTGTCCGTCCATCCGTCCGTCCGTCCGACAGTCAGTCATATTGTCTGCTATAGAATTGTATTCACATCCACAACACCCACTGTGATGTTAACGTTTATTTGGACTAGAATTGTATTAATAATAATGTTACAACAACAACAACATACACAAAAATAAAATTAAAACTGAAAACATCTGAACATCTACTAAATATTTTAAAACCAATTAGCCTATATTTATGAATGTACACGAGTACAGTGAGCAACAAATACTAGTTCAGGAAGTAAATGAAGAACAAGATGAAAAGAACGTACTACTTAGTAGCTGCGATTTTATATTCAGCAAATTACTTTAATAAAACTAACTACAATTAAGCGCGAATCCATGAATCTATAAGTAATAGCTTTGACAGTCAGAAGTGCAAAAAAATCACAAATTTTAATAAAAACTCACTCATTGTTGCTGCGCTTGGCAACAATAACCCAAAAAACATTTTACTTTTATCTTGTCGTACAAATCCAATTATGTAGACTTTAGTATTCGCCACTCACTGTTGGAATAATTCATAAAATATTTTAGAATTTCTCGGAATTCATACAACAAATTTCTTAACTTTTAATAAACTTTAATTAAGTTAATGTTTATTAATGAAGAAAACCTAAATTGTTGCACCACCTTGAAGAAATAAACTAAAGATTCATTTTACACCACAACCGTTATTTAAACATGATTTAAGAGACTTTTCGACATTTAAAAGTGTCGGTGTCATATAAACACGATAAGTATTTAAAACACGTTTTATGAACACTGTAAAGAGTTTTATTACAGATTGCCGCTATAAAGAATCTGAGCATTTAATTACCTGCACACGCACGCACAAGCATAAGAAACCCTTTAAGATTTTTTAACAGTGAAAGTAATTTCAAATTGATATATGACCTAAAGTTTATTAAGACATAAAATGCAGTTTAAGACAAAAAGTGCATAATTTCTGATTGATCTTTTTTAAAAGAGAATAAGAATTGATAACTGACAAATTACCGCATGAGAATAAACTGACAGTTGCGGCAAAGTCTGTGCACGTTAAGTTATATTCTGACTTGACTGCCATACAGATACAGCTACCACTAATTACACTTTTCTTTCTTCAACGTTTACACGTACTGATTGTACTAAAAAAAAAGGGGGCGTGAAATTTTCATTTGCTGCTTTTTACGTTAACTCTATTAAAAAAGAATTTACCAACTAGTCGGAAGCTCTTTCACACTTAAAATATTATAAAGTCATAACGTTTAAAGTGATACGTGGTGATGAATCGCAATTGTATCTCTAGACGATGACGAAAAAGAAGAAGAAGAAAGTGCGCAATATTATAACAACTGACAGTTTATTTGTTTGACAAGTAAATTGGTATAGTAAAACTGCTTTCATTTTCTTTTTTGAATTTTGTGGGTTTGACAGGAGAAATTATTGCATTAAAGAAATATTATTTATATAGAAAATCTGCAATGCGCCTAGAAAACTTTTTTCCTAAAATTAAAATACAAGAATATAATATTCTCAGAGTTGCCAACATTATGTCCTTGCATAAATGCGAAATGTTAAGTAGTATTTTAGCAGGTAAAGGCAGTTCATTATGTCAAAAAGGTCACAATCGTTCAATTTGTGCGAAGTTACTTTTTTTATTTTTTTATAAATATTTATAGAGTCATTTTTCTTTCTTATATACTTTTTATTCACAAAGGGTATACAGAACTTAAATTCCATAATGGCCGCCACTACAAAATGGCGTATAATAAATTTAAATATCGGCCAAATATAGTAATTAAAAATGTGACCACTTCAGCCTCATAACACGAAAGGACTTGGCCAGCAGAATGAACCAAACTATGAAAAGTTAATGTCCAATATGGCGCCCTAAGCAAAATGGCGGATAAATATTTTTTACAACTCCATCAATATGGGTATCAAATGGGAGGGCTTGACTAGCAAAATACAACTAACTACTTCTGTAAAAATTTAAAATCAAAGATGGCATCAGAAATAATAAGGCAAAATGATGATTAACACTAAATCTAAAACAGGTTAAGCCACAAAGCGGCACGGCCGAATATGCCATTATTACTTGATTTTTTTTGTTAAACGAAGAAAATTTTAAGTTTTCTCACGTACTTTTTTTCAGCACACCCAATCAATTTGTTTTCGAAGTTATGACGTTTTTATTAAAAGCTCGATATAATTTTATATATTTTTGTTAAGAAAAGCAAAAATAATTTATTGTATTTAAATGCAAACAAAATTTTGTTATATAAAATTGATATATAAAAACAAAACAAAAGGGGTGTAGTACTTCCAATCCATGCACAAATAAATAAAGTGAAGGAGAATTAAGCAACTTTTGATACTGTGCTTTTCGATCAGCTGTTATGACGAGCCTTTCTTATGTTGCAGCTTGTTCACTTCATTATAGATCTTTAATATAAAGGAAATTCTGGGTGGTATTTTTAGTTCCACACGAAAAGAAAGATCGAGATGCAAATATTCATTTCGGCGGTATAAGCTTTTCGTAAGGTATATTTAACATCCCTGCTTTGATTAAGCCCGAGTAGGTATTGTGTCAGCAGTTGGTAAATTAACAATTTGAAAGATTTATTATTCTATTAGAAAAATATATGTATACCGCAACTATGAAACGATTCGGATGCATCGTAATAAAGATGCAAAAGCCTTCAGTAATCGCGGAACGGAACGAGTAATAAGACCCACTATTTTCAACAGCAGTTAGTCGCTTTTATTGTAATTTAAGTACAATTTCAACAATCTTTTAGTTCATGCGTTAGCGTTAAAGGTGTGATTATAACTTAATTTTGAAGCTACCATAAATTAACGGTTTCCCCAAACACACATACTGTCAAACACCATGCTTATACGGTTAACAGTCAGTACAGTCGGAATTCAATTCCCTTTCTCTCAAAGGGAAAAGGCAAAGTAAGCGTGTAAGCGAGCCATCATAAATTTTCACACCTTAATGCATACAAACGCGCACAATAATTACACGAAAGCTTTGTGTCTTACAGAGGAAAAATTTATTCAGACATTAAAAATATCACTTTCAAAGCGAATGCATTATTGTATTATAAAAACTTTACATTGAACAAAAATTACAGACAAAAAATAAACACAGTCATAAATTAGTCAGTTAAAGAACAAACAAACAAAAAATAAGTGTCTGTGTGATTGTCAGAGAAATCAAAAGCCCTTTGGGCAACCGTAATAGATTTATAAGGCTCAAACAATTTACATCTTTATATAATTTTTTTTTTATTGTCATTGTGGTTGTTGTTACTGTCAATGTTGATTTAACTCATGTCTTTGTAAGCATGGTGACCTCATTACATTTAGGTTCTCTCCAAACAATTCAAACAAACACTGTTTGACAATTACAATAAAATTTATATTTTTGGAAATTTCTTTTCCATGTTTTACAAATTTGTAAACTTGTATTTTGTCACTCAAATGGCCGATAAAACATTTAAAGTGTTGTTTTACATTTTCATTAGTTTTTGTCATAAATTTCTAACACGGCTTGTTAAATTTGTTCAAAGAGATAGAGATAAGATGTTGTTACGTTGTACGTACGTACATAAATAGTATTTTATGAAATTGTTTAAACATACTTTGAGAACTTTTCGACTCTCTAAAACTATCAAAACAGCCGTAAATATGTAAATATGTTCATTTGCTGATCATAAATGATCCGTTAATCGGGTGATAATGATACCCTACTCTTGAATCTTAGTTGTTTTCTAGAAATATAACTTGCTTGTATTTTATAAACTTTTGCGAATCTCTTTCAAGTAATTATACCCTTCACCTGTGGTGCACAAGGATATATATAACTTTGTCATTCCGTTTGTAATTTCTACAATTTTCATTTCCGACCCCATAAAGCACATATTTTCTGAAAGCTTATAAATAGAGGAGTCGATTAAGCCCTGACCGTCTGTCCGTGTGTTGGTTGAAATCAACTTATAATCAAATAAACGCGACTTCCTCTGTTTTTTCCCATATTTTAACCACCAAAATTAAAAATTTTCAGCCATACAATAATTGATAGGTATTTTTGCTACTATTTGTAGTTATAATATGCCTCTAGAGATGTTCGTGAAAAATTTTGAATAAAGCAGGCTCTAATCGGTAAAGTTATGGGCAATTTTTTTTCAAATATGTATATATTCCAAAAGTTTACAAACGAAAACCAATTTTTTTACCTTCCAGACAACCAAGAGAGTCAATACAAAAAAAAATTCAAATTAATGATGGCCGCCACTACAAAATGGCGGACAATAAATTTATATATGGGATAAATATGGTATTTTAAAATGTAACTCCTTCAACCCCCACAATATTGGTATCAAATGAAAGAGCTTGACCAGTAGAATACAGTAAATTATATAAAAATGAAAATCCAATATGGAATGGCAGACATTTTTTTTTCTTAACCCTGTCAATATGGGTATCAAATGGGAGAGCTTGACTAGTAAAATACAACTAACTACGTTAAAATTTAAAATCAAAGATGGCATCGGAAATAAGAAAGAAAAATGACGTATAACAAAAATCCTAGGTTATGCTACGATGTGGGATTATACCTATGTACATGATGCTGAAAGGTATGATCAGATTCGTCACGGCCGAATATAGCACTCTTGTTAAGAGTTAAATCGTTTTGCCTTTTTGATTTCTTTTTAAGTTTTTGGCGTTGATGAAATTTATTAATTTAATACAAATTTATTGTGTGGTAAGAAGGAAATTGTTAAGTGTTTTAACAACAAATATTTGCTTGTTTGCAAATTACAATTTAGGGTTTGCAATCGTGACGGTAACCTTAAACACTGCTATTTATGTTTTAAGCTAAAAATTGCAAAAAAATAAAATGGAAGTAAAGGTAAAGGTTGCCCATCATATTTATAATCAATTTGTTTAAAAAAAAAATTTTAAAAGCTGATTATAATAATGGGAGTTATGGTGAATGGTCAACCTTCAATTATTTATTTCACCACTTATTATTATCATGCTTACAGCAGCCATAAATATAAAACTTAAAAATATATATTTTTTTTTAAGTGAGTGTTAACAAATGAAGCAGAACTCAGTGATGGGAAATGAGATTTTCATTTCGGTATCAAAAAATTTTTCTGAGAGTACTTTTTTAACCTCAAGTCGTTATTTTTTTTTTAAATTTGTATTAAAGAGTAAAAAAATCTTTATGAAAACTAAAAGTTAACAAAAACCAAAAACAATACATAAAAAGTTAATTTTACCTATAAACAAAACATTTTTTAAATTTAAACTGAAATAGCTCCTAGATAAATAGCGCCAATTGAACAGGAACATAAGTAAATAATTATAATACGTGATCAAAAGTAATAAAGTTTACAGCAACTACAATTTGTTTGACATTATTTTATTAGATATATCTATACATATATGTCAAAGTTATAACAACAGGAGTCTTTAGATTTCAATAAATCTTTGGTCTGAATGAGACTTGATACGGTATCAACATTAAGCCTATTTCTTTGTTTGGTTTTTATTAGATTTTGATACGAAAAAATTCTCTCTACATTTGCAGAGGAGTGAGGTATAGATAAAATTCCATTTGCAATTTTCGAAATGTCGGAAAACATATATTCGCCCAAAGAGCTTTTAGTTTTAGCCACTTTAGACCAAAAACTACAAATATTTTCATTTACCAAAGGCTTAAGCTCTTCAACATCCACCAATGCCCTGTACTGAGAGTTTAAATTTTCAAAATTTTGCCTTTCATTTGGAAACATTTTTAACAGAAGTGGTACAATATTATTAGTTCTACCAGACAAAACGTTTAATAGAACAAAATAACTTATGATCTTTAAAACGTATTGAAGAAATAAAAAGGTCATTTTGAATACTGGATCAAAAAATCCGGATCTTATAAATTCGATCCTTTCATTTCTTGAATCCCTTTCATAATCGTTTAACTTAAAATAGTACCTCAACGGCTCCCATTGCCCCAAAATTCTATTAACTACTTCCTCCCGTGAAAGCCACCTGGTTGCTGCATATTTATATATGACATGCAATCCAGTACCGAAATACTCTTGGAATGTTGTGAACTCCTCCCTTCTACTTGAGCTATTGCAAAAATGGAAATTTGTCTTTTATAAATTTATCAATTTCAATCGGTATTCCATATTTCGATGCAGCGGATGATGTTAAATTTAGTATGTGGCAAATGCAACCGTTTGTAAAAACGTGAGGAATTTTTTCTTTAAACTTTGCTTGTACACCATTCAAGGGGCCCATCATGACCGCCCAGTTGTCGGTTGTAATACCGATTATATTATTTAAAGGTATATTGCATAGCTCTAAAAATTTTAAAGTACTTTCAAATACACTCAAAATCGCATAAAAAAAGACTAGCTCCATACAAAAACTAGGGATACGTTCCGGAATTTGAAAAAATCGCATAAATTGAAATTAAAGTAATAAAAATGTACCAAATTCGGAAAAAAAAATGAAATTTCATTTGTTTTTATGGCTCTGATTGATGATTTAAAGTGGTCTGCCAGAGCCTTATTTTTAGCTCCATTTGCTAAGCGGTCCAAAATTTAGATTTTGGTCTCTAAAGAAATCATTTGTCGTTTTTTCTTATTTTTCTCCATATCAATTTCTTAAAATCGAATCCAAAAATTTTATGTTAGCATTGAAACCATAACAAAATTGCACTTACTTTTTGGAGCGAAACTTCAACACCTTCGATAATTAAAATTTAAAAGTCTCTGTAAAATTCCACCACAATAAATATTTTAAATTTAATGCAAAATTCAACTGTCAATGACTAAACTGCAAACGTACGTTAGAACATTTCTTCGTCGCCTGCTTACAAAATCTATAAGGGAAATCCCAAATTTCAAATAATCGCTGCTGGTCTTCGCATGAAACGCATTAATTAACAAAAAGTACAAACCTTAACAGAAATCTACAAACTTTACAGAAATCACAATCCTTAACAGATATATCAAAGCCCAGTGTTATCAATTATCTAAATATTATTTTTATATAAAAAAAAAATTTCAATATTTAAAACCCGCATAAATTCAAATTCGTGCTCTCATCAAGCACTATCGAAAATAATTCATTTTACAAAAATCAGAAATATCAGTAATATTTTATGTTAAACAAAATAAGAAGACATAATAAGAACTAGAGTTGCCATTTTCATAAACTACAAGTGATGAAGGGGAAATGCTAAAACAGATGAATTGAAAAAATCAATGGTTTTAAATTTTAGACGTATCACTGAGAGTATCAAATGTTACAGAGGAGTAACACGGTATTTTTTCAAATGAAATAGTATCAAAAAAAGTACGATCATAACAACTTTTCCATCACTGGCAGAACTTCAATACAACTGACCCAGCAAACGATGTTTTGTAGTCAAATACATAATAATTAACTTATTGTTATTGTGTGAGTATGTAGAATACGACTGAACAATGAATGGAGCGATGTGCGTTTTCCCTGACGGGCAACACATCCCGACTGGCTCATTTTTGGATTTAAGCGTATTTCAATGCAGATATACCTTCTCAATAGCAACAATCTCCACTTTCAATTCAGCGTAATATTTAATATCGGAGTTTTACTCCAATGCTAGACGACGGTATGAATCGGATGTAAATGCTTGATGTAGTTGTTGGTCATTTGCTCTGAGTGTGTCAACTACGAACAACGCGCTTGTTTTGTTCTAATCGTCTTTGTTGATTCTGTTCAGATCGTGCGTTTTTTTATTGTGACTCTCAGAATTGCCAATGTTCTCACGCAAATCGTCATTATCTAGCTGGATTTGTTCGCCTGTTTTTGGGGCGGGCTGTTCTTCTTCATTTGACGGCACAAATCAAACCCTTTGCGTCCTGCTGTCATTCTTTACTGTACAAAGCAACTGAAGTGCCTAATGCTAGAACACAGTATACTGATTTGCTCTTTTATTATTTACAATCTTTTTCACAATTATAAACAAATATACATTTATCTTTTAATTGAATATTATTTCCAATTACTTTGCATGGTCTGAGCAGAATAATTTTGTTAATTGCCGCTTAATAATTTATAAATAAATAAACGAAAATATTCTTGAATGGTAGTAGAAATAAGTTTAAAAATAAAATAACTGTTATTAGATGTGGCACCCCCACTCTTACTAACATTAAATTAAATTTACACAGGTAGCCTGTATGCGTGCAAAGTTTCATTCAATTCGGTTATTTGGATGTAGTAGAAAGTTAGAAAAGTTAAAATGTATGGGCGTGGCACTGCCATGTTTTGTTTTTTTTTTTAAAACGCCTCAAGCATCCTCAACAGATTCGGCGCGCAAATAGGACAAACAAACATTCATTTTTATATATTTATGATTTTGTGATTTACGTCCTATACTTAGACCTACTGAATATACAATTTCATAAGAATCGGTAGAGCCGTTTCGGAGCAGTTATGTTACAAACACTGCGACGCAAAAATTTTATATTTAAGAGTTAAAAGAGAAACGTGACTGACTGACTAATTCATCAACGCACAGACCAAATGCAAAAATCTAGAAACATGAATATAGATGTCTACACTCTAAAACTTAATACCAAATTTAGGATCATATAGTGTGTAAATTATTGTTGAAAAAATTCGTGATGTCTAAAATTAAATCGATTTTGTGGTTATTTGTAGCAAAAAAACATAATTTGTCTAATTTTACTCAAAAAAACAAATATGCCGTTAAAAGTGTTCATTTTTAAACATATTGTGATTAAAAATCAGCTGCATATGCCTAAGTAACATCAAAATGTTGAATAATAAGCATATCTGTCTAAAAACAGCGGAAAAATGCTTAAACAAAGCTACAAAAGTAAGAAGAAGCATAAAAGTGTAAACGCTTCAATAGAAGCTCGCCATATTTTTCGATAGTGATTAAAACAAATTTATTGTGTTTAAAGTAATTTAAAGTTTATAATAATTCGTTTCTTTATGTAGTATTTATACCCTGCTTAGATTATATGTTATAAAATAGTGATAGGACAAAATTAAGTTATAAAATTAAAAAATGTTTGTGTGCAAAATTTTTAAAAGAAATTGCAAAGTTTAAGAATTTATAATTTGCATTTTTACTCACATAAAGAAAAAAAAACAATGTGTTTAAGTGTTTGTATTTAAATAAAATGCGGAAAAATATTTAACAATTATAAATAATTACTACGCAGTACATTTCACACGGAATCATTCTTCTATGGGCCTCGACCGCAAAAATAATTTGCGTTCTCATATTCAGATCAGATGTTTGCTGAACTTTAGCAATTTTTTTACGCTCATCTTTAAAGAATATAAAGTAATGTTTGCATTTTCTTAAACCTAAGTTTATAAGACTCTTAAATATATATCCTTTTTGTATTCCACAGTTTGGCTCCACGATGGACGAGGTTAAAGACAATATAGAAATAGTTACTCCGTGGATACCTATAGTTGGTAAACGTCATTTTTATACTTGATTTAAAAAAAATTGTCCTAAATTAAATTTTTCATTTGTTCTTTTAGAAATATTCATAGAGAAAGGTCGTACATCCGCTGCTTTTATTTGGGTTGAAAGGGAGATTACATCGAAGGCGAAGGATTTTAATATACTTGATCTAGTTTTGCAGTTGCTTTGCTATTGTTATATATTTAACATTAATATATTTAGGATAACTAAGGATATATCGCAAACTTTTGAGTTCTTAATGCGATATTTTTTTAGGTTGTATCCCTCGCAAATGAGAGGGAAAAAGCTTCAAAAATTAAACAAAAATGGAAAGAAATTAAACACAATTTGTGTAAAAAATGTAAACATTTTTTGTTTCAAATTAAACAAATTATGTTCAAAAATCAACACTATGTTTAAAAGAAATAGTTGTGTAATTTTAGGTCGACAATAGCTTGTAAAGTGTTGCCTACTATTATCGACCTAATTTTCAGCAAAAGTGTTTTAGAGTGTAGATAGATCCACTAGAAAGGGATTTTCGGAACTCTAGGTGTATAAATAAAATGGTGTCTAATGCCTAGCCTTGTATCTGCTAAAAAAAAATTAATAAAAATTTTTTATTATATTTGTTTTTCCTGAACTTTCAAAGTCGCATGTATACAAGGTAAAAAATTTCCAATTTTTTCAAACGATAATTATTTATTGACATTGAAACATGTCTGTTGAAATATTTTATTGTTGAATAGATATTAAAACATTTTGAACTTCAAAGTTGTACACAGATATGGGAAACCCAAAGTAATTTTTCAAGGTCATTTTGTATTTCCTAAGTTGATGAATCTAAAGTTTTGAAATTAGGGACTTGTGATCCAAGTTGAGGTTGAAAATTATATGAGCAACTCAAATCGTAGTTTTTGTATTTTTTTGGATATGAATAGAATTCTGAAATAAGGTACTTTTAATCAAAGTTATATTTGAGTGTTATCGATAAGTGCAAGAAAATACTTCTCTTATTTTTTGAAATTTTTCGTTTATATGAGTCTAAAATTTGGAAATTACGAAGCATTAATCTTGACTGAAATAGAAGATGATAGGGAGAATAGGAAATAGTTTATTAAAATTATTAAATACATTTACAAGAAGTAGTAAATAGTTGCCCGCTATTTCCTCACGGTACTTTTCATTCTTCTAAGTAAAATTAATTTGAAAAGCAAGTTTTCATAAATTTAACCTAAAATAACTCAGTTCAGTAGCGGATATATTGCTAATTTAGTATAGAAACGAAAAACCGCACTACAATCCATACCATTGTTTAATGAAAAAAAAAAAACTGTATTGTGTTTAATAATCTCCAATTGCATTATAATTTGCAATATTATTCTGCACACAATTTCTATATTCATTTGTTAAACCAGTTGTACGTACAAGTGGTTGCCGCAATGTTGCTACAGTAATTTAAATATTTTTTAACTAACGGTGCAGTAACTTTAATTACAATTTAAGCCAGCTAGCTTATGACATCCCTGTATAACTATACTTTACACAAACATTTAAACCTCTTTAACCCAAATCAAACTGATCCAAATCATTCATCATTTTTCAATATACTGTGAGTTTCATAATCCGGATTGCATTTTAAATATCGTGTACTTGAATGTTTAATTTTAAAAATAGTAATTTTTACTCTTAATTTGCTGCAAAGCCAAACTTTTTTTAATTTAAATTCAGAAATATTGAAAATTGCCTGCATGAAATCATCACACAAGACTTTATCCCTCTAGACAAAAGCAAAGTTATAAATGAAAGAACATCCAAAATATCAAATTTAAAAAAGAATAATGTTAAGTAATAAAGGAAATCATATTATACTATTAATTAAAATTTTTCTGTCATAATTTTTTTTAGTAAAAAAAACATCTGAAACAATCTGAATATTTCATTTTGTACACCAATTTCTAGGGCAAAATATACTACTTTATTGTTTTTCAAAAGAATTTTTATTCCAAAAACACTATCAGTGAAAACATTGATAATCTGACTTACGATCTGCAATCAATTATATGGATTATCAAGGTTTCACTGTACCTATTATTGCAAACCAAAAAACAGGCAGAACTTTAATCTAAACTTTAAATGAAAAGAAAATTATTTTTATTCAAACTAAAATAAAAAAATATTAAGAATTGTTACATTCAGTTTTATTTTCCAGCCAAGATAGGACTCAGTCTGTCCACGGGTTATTTCAAAGATCTGCTTCCTTTGAGAATAAATTACGAAGTTGGTTTTGTAGAAAGCAAACTTTCTTTCGAGATGCCAATGCTTAAAAAAACGTTTAAAGTACTTGAAATAAGGTGAACATAAGGAAAATTCTAGAGGCCTTTAATTCGGATACGACAGACTACAAACTACTATCTACAACGAACGCAAAGAAAATTCTAAATGGTTTGTACTCTTCTACTACAAAATTTTATCAACACTGTTTTTAAAATACAGACCACCTGTCTGGGAAACAGGTATCGGCACAAACTCAATGAGAGTTATATGAAAACCATACCTATTACGTATTACTATTGCGTATTTTAAGCACGTTACATACAATGTAAACAAAAAATTCTGTATTCAATTTAATAACGTTTGTTCAAATTCAAACATATGTTCAAGTAGAACAACAAATCAACTTTTGACATATTTATCTGTGACCCATTCTACTTAATAATATTTGTATTATTCTATTAATAAAATGAATTTATGCGTATAATATTTGTATTTATTTATGCATGCATATAAGTAAAACATAAAAATGTCTTAATAAAGCACATTTTAAATATAATAACATTAACTCTTTTACAAAAAGATATTAATCACGTAGACCAAGGCAACATTTTACAAAACAATTGAAGAAAACTATCAGACAATAAAACAATCATTTTTAAATATTTGTATTTTTTTATCAGAAAAATTTTATATTGAACTAGCAGACCCGGCCCAGATTGTTGGATCTACGTACGCATTTATCTATCTATCTATCTATCTATCTATCTATCTATCTATCTATCTATCTATCTAGCTATCTATCTAAGTATAAAAATTATGTGCAATTTGTTACAGTATAAATAAATTTCTTTGCACTACAGGAATATGCGGCAAAAACTGTTGACTTTGTAAAATGGACCACTTTAAATTTAAAGAAGAGCTACCCGCAGAAATCTTACTTGGACTTGGAAAAAATTAGCCAAATCAGTATGGCCATTCTCTAGTTATGGCGTGACCAACGTACGCCAATTCATTTTTATATATTTAGATTATCTGTAGATGAAATCAATGCTTGTTCAATATAGTCTTGTTTGATTTGTTGAAACTTAAAATTGTTTATAAAAAAACTGTGAACATTTTTGACATGATCGCTGCAAGAGCAAAATCTTTTTTTTTCAGTTTGGCACTTTCCAACGTTGATTAAAATTTTATTCCAAATCACTTGCTGATAGTTTGATAAAAATCAAATAAATCGTTCTCAACTTATGATGAAATATATCAGCATATTGTGCGAAATATTAATCAAGCCTTAAAAAAAAGAAGCTAGAAATCGACATGCATTCAGCGCGTCAAAATTTTCATATTTTAGTTTAAAGGTGATTTTTACTGCAAACCAATGTTAACTTCAGATTTATCCAAAATTTGTTACGAATAGCCCTAGGGGCATATTTTACCTACAAATAGTAGCAAACGTGTCTTTAAAATATCCAAGGTTTGAAAAATGTTGATTTTTATTTGAAAAATATGGGAAAAAACAGAGGCAACCGAGTTTCTTTAATCATATCTCGGAAAATTATCGAGCAATTGTGCTCTATTTCAATTGCTATTCATTTCCCAAATATTTCCAAAAGAATGATTTCAAGCAACACTCGGACAGACGGATATAACACAATCGACTCCGCTTTCGGAAAATATATGCTTAATGCAGTCGGAAATGAATATTGTAGAAATTACAAACAGAATGACACCGCCATATACATATAACAGGTGAAGGGAATAATTACCAACAACAAGCATATGATACTGTTAACTAATATAAAAATAATGCCGATAGTACATAACAAGGGCGATGTGAATAGAACAATTGTGTGCTCTGAGTTTTACGATAAACGATTAGTAAAAATTTAATTGAAAACCCATTGGAACTTTTTGTGTGGGAATAATACTGGCCACTTTTCTTATCAAAGAGTTGTACGTACTTTTGAACTCAATAAAAGAGCACAACATCAAGGTGTTTAAGCATTTTTAAATAATTGAAAATGACGTAGAGATATTCCTTAACATGTTAACAAATGTGTACTAGAAATTAATAGTTTTGTATAATTATTTTTTTTTATTGATATTAACCAATTTAGACAAAAAAATAATAAAAAAAAAACACATTTATTTACAACACCTTCAAGACACACATATAAATTACTAGAAACATAACTAGTCATAAAAATCTGAGTCCAAACATTGAAGTTTCATTGGTTTCAAAAACTCATTTCAATGATGAGCATTTTATTTAAGTGTGAACAATCCATACCAGCCAATGACAAGCTAATATTGAAATCATTCATGTTTCACCTTAGCACAACCAGTTTATAATCTTCACCCTTGTTTTTATCAGTTCTGTGTCATGCATTTTTTACTGGGTGGCTTTTATCTTCTCTCTTATAATTTAACATCTATTTTCTTGTTCCACTGCATCTTAGAAGTGTTAAAATGTCATTGTTTTCTTAAATGTTTACCACAGTTGACACATTAATGGAATGTTTATTTGAAAATAAATCTAAATTGAATATTAAATAATAAAATATGCAATAAATGTCAAGTTAATTGTTTGTTTTTGTTGATCGATTTATTTTAAATTTAGGCAGACAATAGACGAGTTGCATAACACAGAAGCAACAAAATGTATCGAAAATCTTTAGGGGTTTTTATAAATAAAATTATAATTTTAATCGAACTATAAACCATGAACTATATGACTATGATATTTTGTATAACAGGGCGAATGATTTTTATTTATAATTTGAAAATTTAACATTCGCATTATGAGTTTCGAAATGTTCAAAATATTCTTAATATTATTAGTAAGATGTTAGTGACTTAGAAGCAAATTTAAATTAAGAACAGAATTATACAAATTTCTTTTCAACTAATATCTGTGATCATTTTCAAATTATTATTGATCGTGTTTCACTTTTGACTAAATCATCTATCCAACAAAATACATTTTAAAAATGTTCATCAAATTTATTTGTTTGAATTTTCAACAAACAATTGAGATCATTCTATTCAGCTGTCCCAATTTTTTTATCTACAAAAAAAAAAAAAAACACTGGAAAAATTCAAGTGATTTTTAAACCCAGTTGCACGTGAAAGAAGCCATCTCTAGGCATGAAAACGATACATCAAAGTTTTTATGGTCGATTTGAAAAGCATCGACATCGTTCTTTGTACACTTTTGTATATTTTATTAATCTTAGTTTTTGCATTGTTTACTTCACTCTGATTGTTATTGACGGCGTTTAAATAAAAACCGTGGACTTAGTTTTAATAAACGCCATTCACTTGTCTTTAAATAAACTAATTAAGGGATCTTCCGTTAAAGTTCCGTTTGAAAAAAAAAATAAAGCGAAATTAATAATACACGATTGTAATCTCCAAGGAAGTCGGCGCTCCGGTTGTCCAAAAATACATGGCGTAGGTAGACAATTTTAAATGAATTCAAGAAAGTAGACAAACTTTCTTTCTTTGATGAAATCAAATTAATTTGTATTTATAGAATTAGCTGGAGTTTGATTGTAGAAGCCGTATAATCTCAAGTGGAATAGATAAAGGAAATAAAAAAATGTCTTCTTGTTTCTTCTCTATGCTTTTTCATAATTTAACTATGAAATTTTATTACTGTTTCTCTTTAGGTTAAGACGCTATGGCGATATTGTGCGATATTAACACGATCTTGTCTGGCATTACCTACAATATTTAATTTGTTTTGTGTTCGAACGATTTCGTGCATTTTTAATATCACACGTAAAACAATTTTCGCTAAATTTCATACTCTTACGTTTTCAGGTTTGCGCCTCCATCGTGCTTTATTGATACATGCAGACGAAAAAACGGACGTACATTGCCAAATCATTTTGGAGTGAGTAACATGAGACTGCAAAAATAGAAATACATCTTCAAACAAAACTCATTAATATCAATCATTTGGTAAATTTTTTTAAAAAATATTTAAGAAACTCAACAATTAAATTGTTAAGTTATTTCAAAAGTCAACATTTTGTTCCTCCGTTTTTTTTTTTTTTAAATTTTTTTAAAATTGAAACACAATTAAATACAACGTTTGAAATATTAACTTAGCAAAAACAGCGATTTCCTATCGATATGCTAAGATCTCGAGTAATAATTCAATCAAAAGGCAACAGAAGTCAATTGACTCATGTTACACGATAAAACGGTTAAAAGACAAAAACAGCACCACCACCATCAACTAAGTAACTTCAACATGATCTTTACAAAGAGATAAATGGCCAAACAATACTCGTATAAAATTTATTACAACAATAACTTTCCTTGGTTGCTGTTTCAAAGTTTTTGCTAAAACTGCGATAAGAGATTCTCTTTTTAAAACTTTTGCCATTAAAAATAAAACTAACGAAAATGTTGACGTACTAAATTGGCCAAATATAATTGGTAACCGTTACCAGGCGATCAGTAGCCAAACATATTCTAAAGACCTTTCCTCTACCAAAATAAAATTGTAATTATTTTTATTATACAAAAAACAAAATCAGCCAACCGAAATCATATGTTGGATCATCATCAAGATCATGACTTTCATCATCATTCCAACACCATCAGCGTTGTTTTCTTTATTAAGTTCTTAAACGATTTCGTGTAATTGAGTTAAAAAAGCAAGTGAAGAAAACAAAATGGCTTTTAACTTAGTGCAAACTAAAAAAATCTTATATTTCATATCAATCTTATAAAATGTTCTACGTTTCCCTCCTGTATTTTAAATCATTTTAGCGGCTTTTTATCTGATTGATTTGCCGTTTAACATGAGAATAAAATCGTTGTGCATATGCGGTGGTGTTTTTTTTTATTGTTTAAAGGAGATCTTTTTTGAGAAAAGTGTGCCAAAATGTTTGATTGGGGTTTTTGAAAAATCGACAAACTTCACATTCCTACACTATTTTGGTAAAGTTTAGATGATGTAAGAATGTCAGACATATAAATACTTAAGTATGCAGTTGTGTGTATGTATTTAGGTGTTGGATAGTCAATGTATACAACCACTAACGTAGTTAAGCCAATGTTTTAGGAGGGAGTGGCTGCGGCCCCATTTTTTAATACTTTACTAACAAATTATGTAAAGTTTAGTTACGATTATCTCTATCTTCGTATGTGTGATGGTCGCGAAATCATTCATTCTTCTATTAAACATAATAAATTCTTGTTGGAAAATTCGAAGCTCAGACGCACATATGTACATCCGAATTTGAATGAACATTTATCAATTCGGTTTTCTACTACAACAAGACGTTATCTATATATATAAAAGTGAAACTCTGTGTGTGTGTGTGTGTGTGTGTGTGTGTGTGTGTGTTAGCTATAGACTCTGAAACTGTAAAACCGATCGGGCTCAAACTTTGGTAAGTTGTTGTACACATACCGGGGAGTGTTTATGGATGAAAAAAAGTGGGCGGGGCCACGCCCATAAAAAATTAGTTATCAGTTTTAGCTACTTGCACTTGACCGATTTTTCTGAAACTTTGTACACATATCGAGCTGTCATGACTAAATAATTTCGTGATAAGAAAAGTGGGCGGGGCCACGCCCCTAAAAAAGTTTTAATTTTGAGGCACTTGCACTAGACCGATTTTTCTGAAACTGTGCACACATATTAAGCTGTCGTGACTTTATAATTTTAAGACTAAAAAAGTGGGCGGGGCCACGCCCATAAAAAAAGGCTATAATTTTGAGGTATTTGCACCAGACTGATTTTTCTGAAACTTTGCACACATATTGAACTGTCATGACTAAATAATTTCGTGATTAGAAAAGTGGGCAGTGCCACGCCCATAAAAAAAAAGGTTTCATTTTGAAGTACTTGCACTTGACCGATTATTCTGAAACTTTGCACACATATTGAGCTGTTATGACTTTACAATTTCGTGATAAAAAAAGTGGGCAGGGCCACGCCCATAAAAACAATTTTAATTTTGAGGTACTTGCACTGGTCCAATTCTTCTGAAACTTTGCACACATATTGAGCTGTTATGACTTTACAATTTCGTGACTAGAAAAGTGGGCAATGCCACGCCCATAAAAAATAAAATTTTTAGGTTTTTTCACATGATATTCAATTAAAATTCAGAATGCATTTCGATTCATTAAGGGGCGTAGCAACGCGCGCCGGGTTTGGCTAGTATGTAATAAATTACAATATTCAGAATTAAACTAGGTAAGCTAAATATTGATCAAGTTTATATTCTCAATTCAGTACATAAATTTTATATAAACAAGTAAGAGCACTATATTCGGCTGTGCCGAATCTTTTATACAATATTTATTATTTTGTTAATCGCTATAGAATAATCTCTTTATAATAAAATATGTATCACTTTCTTTGTAGAGGGTGGTTAAATTTTAAGGGCCCATGTTTAAGGTGAACCACATCTAAACTTCAACTTTTTTCTTGTATTTCATTTGACATTTCTCAATCTCAGACTAACTCAATTTGAACCGTGGAAAGATACGCAATCGAGCAACGCTTTTAAATATTAAAGATTTTTATAAAAATGGGCGTTCAAATCAAAATGCATTTTGTGCACTTCGTGATTCTTTTGGTCAACATAATCGTTCGAATTCGTCCACAATCGTGAGAATTGTAAAAAATATTTAAATGTCTGCAAAGCAGGTCTGTATGAAATGTGAAAACATCTGTGAATGCCATCTTAGTTCGCTGAATGGGAAACATTGCTGTTTTTCACGATAACGTGGCAAAAGAGCAAGCAACCTCGACTCATCATCGTGCCCAACAATCGAGCATCAACAGTGTCTTTGAAAATTTGGACTATCGGATCGTGGTGTGCCGCCTAGGTTGGGGGGCCATTTGGCCGATATTTTGTTCCATATATAATTGAAGCATACAAATATTATCATTATAAAAATAAATGATAATAATTTCATAATAATTTTATTCAAAATCAACATAGTCCCTTAAAATTAAACCACCCATTATAACTTCGGTATGCTAGTAAAATGTTTTCGTAAATTTAGTCATTCAATGAAAGTGGCCGTTAAAATACGCGTGTCAATAAAGTTTCTGCTAATAAACATAACTTATATATTTCAATATAGTCCTTTAGTATTCCAAAATCTTTATTCATAGAGAATTTACATGAATTTTAGAGGAAGAAAGTGAATTTAAGGTTAAATTTTAAGGGCCACAGGTCATCCATCCCATCAATGCCATCTAGTAGTTGCTAGTAGAGTCATCTATCTTATAATCTTTATCTTATATTTAGCTACAGTACAATAAATGGTGCAGTGTAAAATGAATGAATGCTAATATATATGACTAATATATTTTTATAAAAATTTAAGGAAAAAAGTGTGCGTGGCACATCTATTTTCCGTTATAACGAACACTTTGACCAAAAAACCATGTTTGCAAAATTTCAGAATCGTACATATAGTTTTGTCAGTTTTATTACGTTTTAAATTTGAAATATACACTGTGTGGTATAAATTTTCGTACATTTTTATCTATAATTCTTTTCCTAATTCATAGATTTAAGCGATTTTCAGGGAAAAATATTCTTTTGACTCGATAAATATATATTCGAAGTTTTATGACTCTACGTTTATGCGTCTGGACACAATTCAAAAGTGAAAGTGGGCGTTATAGTAGGCGTGTCAAAGTTGTTTTTGCTAATGAGTACAACTTAGGTGTTTCAATATAGTCCTTTATTATTCCAAAATCTTTATTAATAGAGAAATTATATGAATTTTAGTTAAAACGTTATATGGGAGGTGGGCGTAAAAGTGAGCGTGGCACACCGAAAAATACACTGTGCGGTATAAATTTTCGTACATTTTGATCGATAACTCCTCTCCTAATGCATAGATTTAGACAATTTTCGGGGGAAAATATTGTCTTTACCCAGGAAATATATATTCGAAGTTTCATGAGTCTACGTTAAGGCGTTTGGACACAATTCCATTTTATTCGATGTTCGAAGGACACGGTTTTTTCGACCTACTCTTGCTTTTCGAGCTATAACTCTCTTCCTAATATTCCGATTTAGCCCATTTTCAATACCAAACAAACCTTGTCTATAAGAAAGATTCTGGCAAAATTTGAGCCCCCTAGCTTTTTCGGTGCGACCTCTATCGTGCTTTCAACAGACGGAAGACGGACGGACATAGCTAGATCGTCATAAAATCAAACCCCGATTCAGAATATATATACTTTATGGGGTCTAAAATGGATATTTCGATGTGTCAAAATAATGTCGAGTAAATTTTAAAGCCTAATAGAGTTGCTAGTGAGTCGCAAATTGTTTGAGAGTATGATTTTAATATATAGTATTGACATTCAGAGGCATGTTTACAATGATAATATTGTATAATACTTTTTCATACAGATATCTGGGCACTTTCTTCATAATAACATTATAATGTAAAATAAAGTTTTAAAATGACCTATGAAATAACGAAACTGATAATGCCGTTTGTATTTAAGCAACTTATGTTCTCACTTGCAAAGGCGTAAAGTGCTGAGTTGTTCAAAGTCTTCGTTGCGTTTTATACACTTTACCACAAGCCTGTGTAATGTGATTCGACCAGGTTAAGGTTTTATTAAACGTTATTCCTCAGTTTCTTGCTCAATCAGCTATATCGATTTTCGAACCACTATTTATCTCAGTATTTATTTGAGACACGCCCACTTTTACGCCCATCTCCCATATAACGTTTTATCTCAAACCCATATAATTTCTCAATGAATAAAGATTTGGGAAGAATAAAGGAATATATTGAAATATCTTAGTTGTATTTACTAGCAGAAACTATATTGACACGCCTACTTTAACGCCCACTTTCATTGAAATACTAAAATTACGAAAACATTTTACTACCATATTGAAGTTATACAAAGAACATTTTACATATTTTAGTATAGAGATTATTCCATAGCGATTATTGTTAATAACAAAATAATAAATTTTGTACGCAAAATTGGTGGTGGGTATAAAAGATTCGGCACAGCCGAACATAGTGCTCTTACTTGTTTTTTGTTTTGTGTCATCGAATTTCGGCAAAATTAATGGTAAAAATAAACTAGATTTAAACTTAAATCTTCTACGTACTATAATCCGCTCAGGTGAAAATGGCTTTACAGTATATCTAATATTGAGATTCGAGTTCGTGCAAAATATGTTCATAATCGTTATTTTTTATCATATTACTAAAGATGTGTAGCTACTAGAGCTCTTAAACACTTCAGAGGGCTTGACTACTACATAAATATTTTATTCTATTAAGAAAACTTTTATAGGTAGAGACTTCAAAATATTTACGAATTATGCTATGAAAGCATAGAGGACAGCAGGCTACCGACTACAACCTGTTAAAAATCTAAAACATCTAGGTATATAAACGAAAATGATAACACGGATATCTGTTGATAACCCGTAGCACAATTATTTTAATTAATATCGGTTCTTGGTAGATACACACTTTGCTATGTGTTAACGAAACACATTTCTCATTCCTGTTATTGACTAGGAAATTGCAACGAATAAAAACCTTCCATATTTACAGCTGGAGCGCTTTGCGAAGAATTTTAGAGGAATATTGGTTAAGAGTATGCTGGGTGCGGGTCGCTCCAACAGAAGCGGCAATGAAATAGCTGATGAGTTGGCAAGACTGGACTCAGAAGTGGTAGAATCCTGATGGTGTGGAGGCGGTTAGGCCTTCATTGGGTTTCTATTTCGGTAGGATCAGGGAATGAGTTCTAAGCGAGACTAATCGAGTCTGGAGTAACCGAACGAACTGCAGAGTATCACGGACGTTGTGACCGATGCTCAGTAAGTCTGATTCGGATTTGCTTCTTGACAGAAGTAGGGTCTGCGTGAGAACTGTAATAGGTATTATTATGAGCCACTGTATGTTGGGCAGGATGGCGGTGAGAATGAGATTGAACCTGTCGGTCATGTGCAGGCGGTGCGAGGATCCGGACGAGTTGGAGACAGTTGAGCACATTCTGTGCCAATGTCTCAGACTGCAGATTAGCAGGTTGAAATGGCTAGCTAGTAGACTCCTAGGCAAATTGGGGGATGTCTTGGGCTGTGGACTTAATAATCTGAAAGGATTAGTAATGGGAATGACCTGGCTTCGTGACACGAAACTGAGAATGGGTAGATTGTAGGGTTTAGTTCTTTTCTGTATTGATTTGGTGTCCACTGGTTGGTTGGTTGGTTACCGTGGTAGTTCGCTGCACGCAAACAGTCAAGTAGAGTCTCTATGACTCCGTTTTGACAGAACCACATTTGGTGTCCACTATTTCACCACTTTTCATTCTTCTATATTTTTTTTTTATAATAATAAGGCGTCACAATGGACCGTATTGGTCTCTGGGTGAGGGTGTGAGTATGACTTTGCACCAGCCTTACTACCTACCTACCTAGAGCTGGCTCGGTTTCAATGAACTAAACCATTAAAAAAATAAAACTAAGATTCATACATTGAACTCGACATCAACGCAACCAGATTATATTAAAACATTTTGATAAACAAGACTGCAAACTATGCATAAACATGTTTCAAAGTGTATCCGATCGTACGTACGTCCTACATTAAATTATAGAAGTCGTGAATTAAAAATGTTGCCGAATAACGGCGACTTGTTTTTTTTATTTTAGAACATAATAATCAAAAACTAAATCAAAAATAAAGTTTATTGTTTTGTTTTGTTAGTTGCATTTCAGGAATTTATATTTCTAAAGCTTTGAGCAATGAATGTGTATCAAAATAATAATTATGTTAGGTAAGGTTAGGTAGAACAGGCAGCTGTTGTGCAGCTCACTTGGGTCCATTATATTGATCCCTTTGTGATACCTGAATAGAAAAGTAAGAATAGAATAGAAAGGAAGCAGACAAGTCCAGAGTCTCCGTTATCTAAATGTTTATGGGCTACAGCCAGTCCTCAGTTATCGTCGTCTAATTTTTTGCTGGCAACGATTGTAGCCAACGACATTTGTAATCAAGTAGCTATGTAGCAGACCTGGGGGATCTCAATTACATTTCAATTACAATTACATGTAATTTGTAATTGAGGTAGTCTAAATACACAAGTCTACAAGTAATTGTAATTGAAAGTAAGGACTTAACTCAATTACAATAAAATGTAATTGTAATTGAAAAATGTCAATTACAATTACCTGTAATTGTTAATTGAAAAAAATCAAATACACATTACATGTAATTGTAATTGAAAATGTTCAATTACTAATTACAAGTAATTGTAATTGTAATTAATCAACAAATAATTACTTTTAATTGAACAAAATTCAATTACATTTTTAAACCCATAAAATAAAACTTAAAATTCTTAAAACGATTTTCTAAATTATATGAAAAAAAATTGTGTTATTTAAAGCAAATAATAAATTTTTTTAAATTGGTTCCTTGTCTTAATTATTTTTCAATCAGGTATGTGACGAAAAACGATCGATTTCATTTCGATCATTATTGAAATTTCAAGTCGGACGTGTTCGTAACATTTTTAAACTGAAAATTATTAAATGGTAAAGACTGGCTTATATAATATGTAATTGATAATTTTTGTAATTAAATACTTTTTTGACAATAAATACTTAAAAAAGTAATGATTACTTATTTTTTTTAAATTACTCAATGAAAAATTTTTTTCCAATTAAATGTAATTGTAATTTGTAATTTTTTGGATTTTTTCCAATTACAATTACATATAATTGTAATTTAAGAAAACTTCAATTACAATTACATGTAATTGTAATTGATTTTTACTTCTTTTTCAATTACAATTACATGTAATTGTGTAATTATAGGTGTAATTAAATACAAAATGTAATTGAGACCCCCCAGGCCTGCTGTGTAGTCCGCCGTCGTCTATGTGCTTCTTATATTACTTGGGTTCAAAGTAAAGAACTGTGCAAAATGTACTTAAAGCTTTGTATTTCATTTCATACTACTTCCAATCACTATATTTTAGTGTAAATATAAAAAACAAAACAAACATAACAAAAAACATGACTCTCATTAAAACAAATCAATAATCTTGCGCTTTGCTAGTGTTTGTGTTTTCAAACAAAGTAAATAGATTCGCAAAACAAAACACGACATTAAAATAAAGAAACGATAAATCATAGCAGAAACATCGAGTACAAAAAAATACATATAAAAAATGTAAAAGATATTAAGCAGCAGCAGGGCAGCGGATTCACTCTTGGTAGCATTTTTGCAATTAGTGCAAAATGCCCTCATTTTTTGCTACCAAGTGTGAGTACATTTTTCATGTGTGTTGCAAACTTATGGCAACAGCTGATATTTTAGGTATTTAAGAAACAACAAGTTTTAAGTTAATTAATTTTAAAAAAAATTTACAAAGACTAAATTAAATATCATTTATTTTTTTGGTAAAAAATGCCATGGATGAAATTGAACTTGTGGACATTTTAAATCCTAAAAGTAAGTAAATTCTGTATCTGTTGTGCAAATTTGTGTGACATTACTTTGCACTGGTTTTTCGTTGTGCACATTTGCTCAAGTGTTGCAAATTCCGCTTTAATATAATTTGTTTTTGTAGTCGTGCAAAAGTTAAATTGTTTACTAAACTTCCACGGTCTGCACGACTTGCAAGGGTAGCTTGCATCAAAGAATGAGTTCCGCTATTATAAGTGATTTTTTTTTTCAGTACATGTGAACTCGTCTCATTACAGAATATTAAAAGTTAAAGTCGTTAGGTCAGCTTTTCTTTGGTTTAGATCTACTATCAAAATATTTAAACATGTTTTGAAACTTCTATTTCAATTTTGCTGTTTTATTTGATCTTTGTTCTGATTCCGCTTTATTTTATTTCAATTTTGTTTTATTTTTAATTTTAAACACATTTTTTTAAAGTAGTTATATACATACATATGTATTTTATAATGAGAAAGTAATACACACACAGTATTTTAAATTAAACGAGATTGCCTGTTAGTCATCTTTCTTATGCTTGCGCCGCTCTTTGGTTCGAATCAAGGTAACCTTTATACTAAAGTGTAACTATAGTACAATTAAGTAGGCGGGAGAATTATCGTGCTCAATCATTGCCGTTAATGTAAATATTTTATTACACCAAAATTTCAATATAAAATTTACTTATTTCAATAAAAAAAAACTTTTAGTATTATTAGCAGTATAAGGTGATTCAGCTGATCAGCTGTTCCTTTTAAAATCACAAAATTGTATACATTTTCTCTCTTCCTTCTTGATTTCCTAAAAAAAATATTATAATTCTTTCTGAAATGTAATCACCTTATCTTTACACCAATACCTCACTTTGCGTCGTGGTTATGTTCCAAAAAAACGCGACGCAAATTGAAACGACGCAAAGTGAATTATGATTTTCTATAGCAAACCATGTAAAGATCGAAGATAGGTTCCAGGGTTACGAAAATACTACTTTTTAAAAAGAAAATTGAACAAAGTAAACATATAAAAAAACAAAAATAATATAAAATTTTATTACATACCAAGGCATATTTATTCATCAGGTAATTGCAGTTAGGAAAAAATTTTTTTGTTTATATTTTTTATATATGAAGTTTGACATTTGAAATTAATGAAAGAGGAGAGAAATTTTTTTTTCTATAGAATTTGACAGCTGAAAGAAAAGAAAAAAATAATCAGCTGACGAAACAAGAGTATCTGATGAATAAATATGCCTTGAAAAAAAAACAAATTCAATTCAGAGACATATTCAATTAATTAATAAAAAACAAAATTAAAATTAATCACTGTCTGATAAGTCCATAGTGGTTGTTGTCGTAAGTCGGCTTTCTTTTACAAAAAATTGGTTCAATGTTTGCTGAACAGCTTTTTTTTTCAACGTAAAATAAATTTCCTTGTAGCAATTAATATCCGTAGCTACCGTCTGCGACACTTTAAAAATCCTTTCGCTGTCAAACACATCGCTTTGGATATTTGTTTTGAGGTCAAATTTTGTTCTACGGAGATTTCTACTGAACGGTCACTGTCATCTTCATTAGCAAATTGCAATTCCAGTTGCAATAGTTCTTCATTAGACAATTCTTGGTTGTGCGAGGTTAGCAGTTCATTAATATCAGTCTCAATTAGAAAGGGTATCCCCGAGTTTTGATAGCATGGCGCAATTATGTAGAAACAAAAGTCGTCGCCATATTTTAGAAAAAAAACAAAAAAAATTTCAAAAATAAATTAAAGACTCAAACCCAAAACAACGCAACTTTGAAAATCTAAGGACGCACAGTGAAAATTAGTACTAATTCAGCAGCGACGCAACTTCGAAAAAACTCAAAACGAAACGACTCAAAGAGAGGTATTGGTGTATACATATATAAAAAATTGTTGCAAGTGCGTTGTGACTTTATAACTCAAGAACATGCTCACTTACCCGAACCAAATGTTTAGGCTTTGTTCGGACTATTTAGTAGATGGTTTATGTGAAGTTTGTACAAAATCCGTCGAGCGGTTTACGGGTAAAAAAGGGTAAAATCGGGCATAATAAAGCTATCACAAAAATTCAGAAAGGATCAAAGAGCCTGTTAAAAATCATTGTAAAGGTGTCTGGTACTTTTTGGAAATT
Organism: Phyto melanocephala; assembly: GCA_941918925.1. Taxonomy (NCBI): domain Eukaryota; kingdom Metazoa; phylum Arthropoda; class Insecta; order Diptera; family Rhinophoridae; genus Phyto; species Phyto melanocephala. The sequence goes on from OW799233.1 coordinate 54,457,029, forward strand.
TTTAGCTTTAAGGGGATAAAACGGGTAAAAACTTAATTTTGGTACTTTTTTGGACAGCATTTATGTTTGAGAAGATAAACGCTGTCCAAAAAAACGAAATAGGAAAAAGGTAAAAACGTAGTTTTACTCTCCTTATAACAATCTATAATGAATTTTTGTACTTTTTCGAAATTTTGAAATTTAGGGGGAAAAGGGCTAAAAACGGGTAAAATCGGTAATTTTGTATGTTTGGGCCTAATGCATGTAGTTTTTTTTATTATTTCACTTGATACGTAGCGAAGCACGTAACAGGGGGCTAGTGTAATTATAAGTAAAAACTTATAATAATGAAAATTTTAATATTGCGGCTCAAACCATTTTTGGCGGGTATTACAACGTCTTCAACCAAATTGAGCAATTTTTGTTTTTTTTTTGTTTTTTTTTCACTTTAATTTAATTCAATATTTACAATTATAACTAAAGTAACAACAATAATTCAAACTTTAAAACCAAGTCCAGCCAAAGATATCATTTTTGGGACAACTGCATCAATTTTATTTATAATTTCCTTAAAGTTTATAATGTGACAAAAAAAAACGTGTACATACAAATTGTATTAAAAGAGTAAAATCTTTTTAATTAAATAACTAACAGAGTGATACAAAAGATGAGAAAACAAAAATATTTTTTTTTTCAAGTCAATTGAAAACGGTTTTCTTAGACTGTCAAGTTTAAAAAGTTATTATTTGGATGTATTTCTACGAATGACTAAATTACCGTGGCCTTCAAGTAACCAGCAATTCGTGTCATATTTTTCGTCTTATGTAATGAATATGACTGATTTTGTAGAGAATACGAATGAAGGTTTGACGGTCATATGGATTTTTAAATCAAAAGAAGGTTTTAGCACCTCATTAGGTCAAATATAAATTTTTGTGGAGAATTTGTTGTCATTTTAAAAGATAATGTATAATTTAAAAACAATTAACACAAATATTTTTAGGCTTTTCCTAATATAATAACATAATTATTATAAAACTTGTATAAAAAAGTTCACTGCAAACACATATTTGTTTGGTAATGTTAAACCTGTTGTTGAAAAACCCTTGTTAAAAAAAAAATACAAAAACGTTTTTATTTTATTCATTGTTCGTCTGATAAGGAAACGAAAAGTGTTTTATGATTTTACCTCATAAATCTTAAATTGACCTAATCTAATTTAAGTCATGTAAACACGCATAAAGTTGGCTACAATTTCCGGCGACAAGTGAAGTGACACCGCATACACGTTGCTGCAGTTGGCATCATGTTTTTGTTTATTTTATTTAACACTCATTTCAGACCCAATAGCCTAATGCCCCATATAAATATGTATGTATGTGCATATGTATTGTATGTGTATGTGATCATAATAATTTTCATTCAATTTTATTCTTTTTACTTTATTTAAGACAAACATTTATTTAAAGCTTTCCTTATTCGCTTGCTCTCTTGCTCTGGCCATCGTTTGTTCAGAGCACAATAAGATAATAAATTCAATAAATCTTTATTTGCAAAAAAAAAAAAAAAAAACTTTAAGAACAAAATCCGTAAAAGATATAAATCATATACTGAACAAATAAAAAAATGAGAAGGAATTCCGAGGAGAGCCTCCTTGAACACACGCCAAACAATTAAAATGTGGGTCAAAGTCTGATGCTTTTACTTCTACTCTTTTATACAAAACTTCACTGAAAAGGTGTGACTTTAAACCCGAGTTATGAAAGTTGCTTTTTCCACATAATATCGTAATTTCATCCTGTTCTGTATTAAAAAATTTAGATTTACTGCAGGCATTGGCGTAACTAGACAGTTCTGGGGGGGGGTTCGCAATGCACAATGTAAATCAGACAATGTCAATTTGAATTGTGTTGACTTACAATTTGCAGTATCGTTAAAAAGTGTGTTTTTGTTCGAAAAATAGTAGTGTTTCCCTTTGCATAGTATATGTCAGTCAGTGTTATACGTTCTAAATGCCAAAATGCATTTTCTGAGGACTTGTACGTCACAGAAGACTACGCAACATATTCGATAAGCACCTACGATATTTATTTAAGCGACATATATCATCAGCTGATTTGTAACATCACGATACACATCTGCCACCTAAATCATATTTATGCAGGATTTATTTTTTTACAAATAATTTTATTAGAAGTTGAATAAAAATTAAAATTAGTTTTTACTTACTGTATTCACATTGCTCGTCCTGTGTACCATTAACTGTACCATCGGGCAGCAACTGTATGAAACGATTCTTTATGTACAATTGTATTTTGCGTGATGGCCCCGACAGATGTGATACCGTCGAACGTTCATTACGATCCAAATTGCTTTTTTGATGTAAATTTCTAGAATTATTCAGTCTTTTTGATTTCAAAACACTAACATCGGATGAACGTCTCACCAGAACACCGACACCACCTGTACTGCCTCTTCTACTGATGCTGCTGCCCTTGCCACCGCCACTTGAAAGCAGTGGCATGCCCCATGAACTAACATTAGCCACAGAAGTCGATGATGATGATGAGGAGGAAGAGGAAGGGGATCGTATACTGCGCTCAGTTCTTGACAATATTGCCAAATGATGAGATGACGAAATCTTAAAATTATTTCTTAAATTTTCCCTTTTTAAATGACAGTTGGCAGTAGGTTGCTGTCCAACAGTAAAATGATCTGGCTGATCAGCCAAGAGTGAGGGCATTATGGTTGATTGTACTTCGGCTGATGATTCGGTAGTGATGGAAGAGAATAGAGTTGGAAAGGTGGTGTTGACTATAGCGGATTGTGTGTTGATGGACTTAGATAAACTTATCGTGTTAATTGTTGTTGAGTTTTTTATATGAGTATTTAATGACGACACATTTTGTATGCCGGCTAATTTGTCACGTAAACTTTGATGTTCTTCTTGTTGTTGTGGTTGCTGATGTATTGGATAAATGGCAGTAATTTCTTTTTCGTTACGTTCATTATGATTTATATTGCTTATTTGTTTATCACTAAAAATACTATTATAGTTTTCGCTTAACCGCTGCTTCTCAATTATCGTCGTTAGTCGTTGTGCTTCTGGCTGTTGCTCTAGTTCCGCTGTCGTTCCCTTATTGTATAAGAAAGTGGATGACGTTGATTGCGGTACGGTCGTTGTAGAAAAACTATTTATATGTTCACTATGCACATGATTGGAGGTAAGTTCGTTTTCAATTTTATTGTCGGCTTTTTGATAACGCTGATCGTGAGTTTCAAGGTTTTTTGAATCGGCAAAAGAAAAGCTTAACATTTTATCATTTTTAATTACTCTAGGGGTGTCTAGCGGTGCGGCATCTGCTAGTACAGCAGCCACTGGTGGCAATATTGTTGGCATTGCATAAACCAAACCCGGCCAATCGATTATAATCGATAGGAGGGCACCCAGCAGCGCCAAAGCCCTCCAATCTAAGCGCAGATTTCTTCGCATAATTGAGTAAAAATGTTGATTACTTGATCGCTTCCCTTTAAGCACTGAACAAAAAATAACGCCCAAAAATCGTAATTATTCGTTACAGATGCAAACTAAAACAGTATAGTTGTTGCAACCACTACACTTGTTGTAAAATGTTGCCACTCTTCGTTGTACTTCTTTAAGGTGGCAAAATGATTAAATTGCTGGTTGGCGTAAATTTTTTAATAATTTATTTTCAACTTCTTTTTACACTTAATTAAACTCGTTTTAGTTCAAATTTATTACAATTTTTTTTTTTGTTTTTTTTTTTCAATTTTATAAACTTATGACAACTCGTTTTCTATAAATCATACAATTTTCGTTCTTTTTTATTTCCTCTTTTGGAATTTTTGGACTAAATTGTATTGTATTGTGTTTTTTGTTTTTTTTTTCTTTTTTTTTTGTCGATTTATAAGTCTGAAATATTGACTTTCTTGTTGAAATTCGCTTAAGTTACCATAGCGTAGACATATCTTTTGCACTTCATTACTATGATGACATTATTAACGAGATCTTGATGACATCGTTTATGAGTTTCATCTTCGTCTTCCTCGTTGATAATGCATTTTTCAAATTTAACTGGCGATTTCATTTTCATACACATCAACACAATAAACTAATATAACAATTTTTAAGAAAACAAAATTTCTTTCATTTTCCTACACCTTTTTTCTTTTACTAGACACAACAGTTTATTGATTTTAGAAAGCGATTTAATTTTCTTTTTTTTTTAATTATTTTATGCAACTTTTGCGTGGACGATAATGAACAGTTTTTTTTTGGCGTTTTAAAATTATTTCGATTAAAATATGAAATTTGTTTTTTTTTATTTTTGTAAATTGCATCGCCTGCTTACTGTTGCTAGTCTAGATGAAGTTGAAATGTGTTGTCATGAAGGTCGTCGTTGTCGTCGCAAACTGTAATGAAAAGATGAACAAAACAGAACCGGTTAACAAATTAATCAAAAATGTATTTTAAACACATCTTTTAAATGTTTAACGCTTCTTTCTTTTTTGTTTTTTTGTAAAAAATAAATAAACGGATTAAGAGATAATACTTGTACTGGAACATGACCTACAGCATAATTATAGCATTTTTGCTAAGAGAAATTACGAGTTACAAGAAAATAACAATATTTATGTCATCTTAATTACTGTGTACCTAAATGGCGCAGCAATAATGTTAAACACCTTTAAAAAAGATTATTTCGAATAAGAAAACGAACTTCTTTTAAGGCATGCAGCAAAATTGTGGTTATTTGCACCGAAAATAAATACTAAAAAACATTCATAGAGTTATACTATTGTATATTGCTATCGTATTATAATCTGAAATTTAATTTTTGTTATTTGTTTTTTTTTTTATTCAAATAAAACTCTGAGGAACTCTAGAAATTCTACCATCGAAATAACGTAAAGTTTTTAGTTCATTGCCCAACTAAAGGACAATTGAATGCCATGTTGTCTACTGAGAGAACAAATACAAAATCCTTTCAGCAGCATTCGTTTGATGACAACGACTTCTAATACAAATTTTCGAATATTTTACAAAAATCTAAGCGATACTATACGAATACAAATAATATGCAACACAAGTCGTGGCAAGGATAAAATTAAAGTATTAGACAGCGATTTAAATGTATGAATATAACAAAAGGTTCCACAGAACCATTCAGTACTGTATAGAATAAAATTATTAATTGGTTTCTTCTTTTTGTTTTTATTATTAAAAACTAAGAGATAAATTTAAGCTCAAAATAATGTTTCAGTTAATACGGGCTTCTCCTTACACACAAACATGATGGCATGCTAGCAAAGTTATATAGTTACATATGTATGTTAAAGTGATTTTCTTACAACGTACAACTCTACGATAGGTTGTGAATTGGGCAAATATTGAAAACACTCATTTCGTACAAAAATCGAAGCAATAGCTGATTTAAGCACCAAAATACAACTGCTTTGGTGTTTTCTTAAATTTACAAACAAAAATCAATGTTATTTGGTTTCTATTCAGGTTTTGATTAGTAAAACACAGTTAACTATGAAAAAGTGAATATACAAGATGGTGTCCTAGATTACGCGGCGAATAAATGAATCAATGAATTAGAGCTTTGTCACCATTAACCCCCACAATATTGGTATTAAATAAAAGGACTTGACCAGTACAATACAGTAAACTGTGTAAAATCCAATATGGCGTGCAAAACAAAATGGCGGATGTTTTTTTTTTCTAAGCCCCATCATAGAACGGTGCACAATGTAAAATTCAAAATAAAAGATGGCATGGATATAATAAAGCAAAATGGCGTTGAATTAATCTAGAGTCTAGGGCAAGGTAAATTTATTCATCAGGTAGTTGTGATTCGTCAAGTGATTATTTTTTCTTCATTTATTTTAAACTTAAGCTGTCAAAGAGTATATATAGAAAACAATTCTCTTTCTTCTCTCATTTATTTCACATGTGCAACTTGATGTATAATTAAAGTAAACAAACAATATAAGAATGCTGTATTCGGCCGTGCCGCATCTGATAATACCCTTCATCATTATAATCCCACATCGTAGCTTAACCCATATTTCATGTTAGACGCCATTTTTTTATTATTTACGACGCCATCCTTGATTTTGAATATTTACGTAGTTAACTGTATTTTACTAGTCAAGTCCTTTAATTTAATACCCATATTGAGAGTTAAACAAATTTTTCCGCCATTTTGTTTTAGACGCCATCTTTTATTTTACATTTTTAAATAATTTACTGTATTCTACTGGCCAAGCCCCTTCATTCGATACCAAAATTGTGGAGGTTGAAGGAGTTACATTTTAAAATACCAGATTTGACTCATATATAAATTTATTGTCCGCCGTTTTGTTGTTGCGGCCATCGTGAATTTAATTTTTTTTATAGTGCCTTATATTGCGCTACTCAAGACATTTTAGATGATACCAATAGTGACTCTCTCGATTGTCTAGAAGCTGAAAAAAATTGATTTTCGTTTGTAAATTCTGGGAATATATATTTAAAAAAGTTTTTGCCTATAACTTTACCGATTGGAGCCCGCTTTATCCAAAATGTTTCACGAATATCTCTAGAGGCATATTAGATCTACGAATAGTAGCAAAGGTACCTATAAAATATTCTATGGCTGAAAAATTTTAATTCTGGTGGTAAAAATGGTAAAAATATGGGAAAAACCAGAGGCAGTCGTGTTTATTTGCTCATATCTCAGAAAGTTATAGAGTAATTTTGCTGAATTTCAATAGCGATTCATTTCCGGATATTTCCAAAAGATTGATACCAGTTCTGAGGAACATGTGGTTGCTTCAAAAAGTTGATTTCAACCAACACACGGACAGACGGTTATGACTTAATCGCCTCCTCTATTCATAAGCTTTCAGAAAATATATACTCTATGGGGTCGGAAATGAATATTGTAGAAATTACACGCGGAATGACAAACCTATATATACCCTTTTCACTTTTTTGTGAAGGGTATTCAAATTCTCTCCGAAATGCGATTACCTGATGAAAAAATATGCCTTGGTCTAGGCTATGATTTATACTGTTATTGAATTTAAAAAGTTTATTTTATGAATTGATTTCAGTTTTGAAAACTGATTTCTTTTATTTTATTGAAATTTTTTTTAATTTGTACATTAAAAAACCGGTTATTGAAACCGGTTTTACGTGTAAAAAAATAAAAATCTGTTTTTTTTTTTAAATTGAAGTTGTACAAATTATCGAAAACCGGTTTTTCTTATCTGCCGAATATTTGATAGCTATAACTACTGTTCATATTATTTCATACGAAATTAAATGTTGCTTGAATATTGACAGAAACATTTCCTATCTTCTATACATTTGACAAAATTATTCTAAAAGTATTTCATACTGCCCGCACGAAATACTGAACAGAATACCAGCATTTAAAAGTTGATAGATAAAAAAAGTACAATTTCTAAAAAATCATTTCCTTCTTTCAAATGCTTACTGTTAAGTAATAAAAATTTGAAATCAATTGAATTGGTAGCAGATTGGCACGAGCAGAAAACATTCTACTAAACACATATTTTTCTAACAGTAAAAGATAAAAAAATAAATAATATGAAGCAGAAGGTGAGCCATAAAAAGCAATTTTATGTTTTAAAAATATATATATATATTGTTATGGGCGGCATATGTTGCTTTAACCCTTAAACGGGTAGATAGAAGTTAAGAAATGCTGAAAATACACACTACTATTATCAATTCGTGATAATAATGGTCGTAATAATGTATCATGACATATTTTCACTAACTCATTTTATATTTTTATTTTTCATATAAGCGTAACAACTTTACATTTAAAATATTTACTAATTTGTTATTAAATTATTATTATAAATTCGGACCAAGGCGAATTCAATATCAGGTGATATCATCCCTGCAACAAACACAAAAAGGCCAAGAGAATGTCAAAACACAAAAAAACAAATTTTTTGTTTACTTTTAATTAAAATTTTATTTTTATAAATTTACGCGAAAATTTTCAAAAAAAATAAGTAGTTTTAATTTATAACATAAATTTGTGCCAGTTTATATTACATATTTGTGTTTTATATCACATTTTTCACAATTTTCACAAGTTTTAATCACTAGGACAAACACAACGGAAATTTTGCATTTTCTGAATTAAAAACATTACAAATGTTGTTTATTCAAATTATAAAATGTGTTTTACTTATTTTCCAATAAGTTATTGCACAAATATTAGAATTTTTTAAATTTTTTCCCACAAATTTTACCACTTTTATAAAAATTTTCAATTAACGCACATAAAAATTAATTTAAATGTAAACAAACTTTGACATTGAGCCGTAAAAATAAAACGAGCAAAAAACAATCAGCTGGCTTCTTAACATCACCTAATGTTGAATTCGCCTTGATTCGGACAAAAAATTGTCACTATCTATAGTAGAGTAAAAAGGGGTCGTTATTATTTCGAAACAAAAAATAAACAATTTTTTGCTGCTAAATATCTTTATAATGTAGTATTCTCATACATGTTTAGTATCGCAACAGTGTAAAAACTCCCTTATAATTCATCTTTTTTTGGGTGCGAATTGGTAAGAACTTACTTTTTTCTTGTATTTAGTTAATACATTTGTAAGCAGAGGTATTTAATTATGGGACAACCTAAACAAAAAAAGTGAGTTTTTAGTCAAAACATTTTTCTCTTCAACGATTTATAATATCTCAGCAAAAAAGACATGCAAAAGAAATAGTGGATGCATGAGTTCAACCCATTATGAAGTGGTTCAATTAAGATAAAATATGCATGGTTTTAACATCAACGTTTCACTGGAGAGCTTGTGTTTTCAGACATAGAACGCTTTCACAGCAGATGAAAAGAAACCCATGATTCATAAGTTAATAATGTTTGTTTACATGAATTGTTTAAGATTTTCTGCATGCATTTTGTGCAAAATTTTTTTGCTGGGATTACTTGCTAACTTAGCAAAGATTTTTCTGAGCAATAAGATATCTGCAGACTTTTCTAACTTTAATAAGAATTTGGCTACTTTAAAAATCTAATATTTATTTTATTTTTTTTTTATAGAATAAAATTACTTTTTGAATTAAAGGACATGGCATCCATTCCACAAATTTTAATAAGAATTTACAACAATAAAAAAACGGTAACGCGAGTAAAAGTATAAAACTTCTTTTACTGCATTTTCTTCGTCTTTATTGTACAAAATTTTGTTGTAAAAAGTAAAGGTGACGGACGACAGCTGGACTTGACATAAAATACAATATTCCTGGTTTCTATAGAATAAGTACTACATGTACCACAAGTTTTCAAAGACTTTTGTTGTAATTTAAATATTTTTCTTTTGCTTTATTTTATTTGTTTAGTTTTTACATTTTTTTTTATTATTATTCTTATGCATGTTCGAAATAATGACACAACACGCAATATTTGGTGAATTTTTTCATTAAAGTTTTTTTTTATTTTTTTTTTTTTGTAATTTTGTACTTTGTAAAAAGTTTCATGTTGTTTACAAATGCATAAATACACATACACGCATACATACTATACAGTGTACTTTTAATAGAATTTTGTTTCTTTTCATTAAAAGTTAGTGTTCGATGCGTCAGATGTGGCATTTAAGAAGTTGATGTTGTAAAAATACAAATAAAAAAAATAAAGTATTTTTGCAGTTACATGCTAGGACATGTTAACCGAAAAATTTGAAGAAGAAACCCACCATTTTTAACACAAAAGTAAACAAAAATAAACCAGTAAGATTTAGCTATGACTAGCTATGAACAACTAAATACTACGTGTGACCAATAACGCATATTTTGCTTATTGACGAAGCCATTCAGCCAGAAATGAGCATCATTGCTGAAGATGATTTTTCGATGAAAATCCGAATCATTTTCAAGTTGTAGCTCAACCCAATTCACGAACATAGGACGCTACTGGTAGTCAAGCGGCTTCAGTTCTTGCGTCAATTTGATCTTGTAAGAATGTAGGCCAAGATCTTTTCGCAAAATTCGCCACAACGATGTCACAGAGATGCCCAACGCTTGAGAACGACGTGTGAGAGACACATTTGGGCTTTCTTCAACTGAAGCCTCAGCGGCAGCAATATTCTAGACACTACGGTCACTTTTTTGTCTCACTGGCACGGAAACATTTTGTACTGTGCCTGTGGATTTAAATTTTTCCATTAGACGCTCAATTTTTGATCTGGTAGGACGATTATGACGACCATAAATTGGACGTAGCGCTCTTAACGTTGAGGCTACTGACTCCGAATTTCGGTGGTAAATTATAATAATTTCGACTCGTTGTTGGCTCGTATATCTTTCCATCATAAAATGGCAAACCTTACTGAAGAGAAATGTCAAAAGAGCGGCAAAAAATATGGCGTCGTTTGCTATCTGTCCCTATCGGCCTACTTTTGTAGCGGGCCTGTTGAAAAACCCTTTACTAAATTTTTGCCGAAATTTTTGATTTTGCCAATTCACGAACATAGGACGCTACTGGTAGTCAAGCGGCTTCAGTTCTTGCGTCAATTTGATCTTGTAAGAATGTAGGCCAAGATCTTTTCGCAAAATTCGCCACAACGATGTCACAGAGATGCCCAACGCTTGAGAACGACGTGTGAGAGACACATTTGGGCTTTCTTCAACTGAAGCCTCAGCGGCAGCAATATTCTAGACACTACGGTCACTTTTTTGTCTCACTGGCACGGAAACATTTTGTACTGTGCCTGTGGATTTAAATTTTTCCATTAGACGCTCAATTTTTGATCTGGTAGGACGATTATGACGACCTATCGGCCTACTTTTGTAGCGGGCCTGTTGAAAAACCCTTTACTAAATTTTTGCCGAAATTTAGAACAGAACTATTAGCATCACTGGCGTAAAACTATCTTTCGGATAGAAAACAAATTAGAGAGCAACTTAGCAAAACACAATTTACGCGAATTGCTATGAACGTAATTTAAAAACGGAAATTATCAATTTTAAACATTAACAAAGAGAACATAAATATTAAAAAACAGCACGAAATATTGCTCAAGTGAAAAAAAATGAAGAGAATATTAGCAAAAGCTTTCTTGTTATGATTAAGTGTAAATAAACAATATTTTCATTAAAATTTAACTCTAAAAATGAATGAAAAGTATTTAAATTATGTACTCAGCAGGTGTTTTCAAATATCGAAACACATTTTATTCACACAAAAATAAATTATCTAAACAAAATGATGCGCTAAAACGAACAGAATTAATGTAGACAAAAAACATAAATTAAAAGAACTATTTATTAAGTAAACAAGAAGCAGCATATAAAATGAATGGTTTAAGCTGAAAATAAATTGGCTAAACAATTTTAATAATATTATTAGTTTCTCTTTTCTCTTATAATTTATATTTCATTTGGCACTATTAATTAGTTTTTGTATTATTTTAGTATTTGCGATGAATTCTTATTATTGTTTAACAAAGTTTTTGTGATTTCCTTGATTATTCAATTTATTGAATAAATTTTTGCGGCTAATCCTCAAATTTATATACAAATTTGTGTTCATTTGAAATAAATACTTCAATTTATGATATTTTTGTTAAAGAAAAACGCAAATTAAATTTTATTTAACGACAGAAGAATTGTTTCGTAAAATCTCAATGCAAAAATTTTAAATTAAGCGTGAAATGAAAATTTGAATCTTTTTCCTCACATTCTTTATACGTGGTTGCCATCATAAGACATTAGAATTTGGTTTAGAATTTATTTTAATATGTATATTAACGCACATATCGCATACCACACTTTAAAGGGGCACAGGTCAAAAGTCGCCTTTTTGTCATAAATCACGTCTTAGTGTACGTCTTTAACCATGTTCTGCGAAATGTTATTCTTCAACAATTGCTTCAGTATGAACAACTAAATCATATAAAGAGTATATTTTGTTACAGGTGATACAAATTTTATGATATTTTGAAATTATTGTTTATTTACCAATCTAAATATATGAAGGGTGCGCCAAAAAAAATTTTTTTTTTCGAAAATGTTACAAACAAGTGTAGCTTCGGCTGTGTGGCACGTCGCGACGTCCTGTTGAAACCAAATTTTGCCAATATCCCCCTCTTCAATTTTCAAAAATTCGTCCAACATGACCCGATAACGTTCGCCATTGACTACGGCCACTGCTTGCTCATGGCCCAATTATGCCTCTGGACCAAAATCCGCACCAAACAGTGACTCGTTTTGGGTGTATCGGCTTTTCAATGTATGCTTGCGAGTTTCCTGTGCCCAAAATACGACAATTTTGCTTTTTTACACACCCGCCAAGATCAAAATGAGATTCATCTGAAAAGATGATTTTTTTGGCAAAATCGGCCAAAGTAATGTCGCAATATTTCCCAGCATTGTTCAAGCGTACACACAACCATATTCGTTCAGCGGAAGGATAAAACTAATTATCTGTCACATCAGATATGAGCTAAGTGTTACCATTCACGAAATAAGCCTTAGTTGAAAAAAAACGTTAGATGGCGGACCCTTTATATAAAAGTGAAACTCTGTCTGTATGTGTGTTAGCTATAGACTCCGAAACCGTAAATCCGATAAGACTCAAACTTTGGCAAGTTGTTTTACATATTCCAGGGAGTGTTTATGGCTGGTAAAAAGTGGGCGTGGCTACGCCCATAAAAAATTAGTTATAATTTTTAGCTACTTGCACTTGACCGATTTTTCTGAAACTTTACACACATATTGAGCTGTCATGACTTTATAATTTTGTGATAAGAAAAGTGGGCGTGGCTACGCCCATAAAAAATAAGTTATCATTTTTAGCTACTTGCTCTGGACCGATTTTTCTGAAACTTTACACACATATTGAGTTGTCATGACTATACAATTTCGTGATTAGAAAAGTGGGCAGTGTCACACCCGTAAAAAAAAGTTATATTTGTTAGCTCCTTGCACTTGATATTTAATTAAAATTCAGAATGCATTTTTATTCATTAAGGGGCGTAGGAACGCGCGCCGGTCTTGGCTAGTCTACATATAATCCAAAAAAGACATCGTTTGGGCTGGCGCTGCCATTACTCCATATTTCTTTTAGAACGATATTAGCCGCCTGGCTACACTGTAAGCGGCGAGCTCTAAATGTCGAGTGACCACCACTAATGGAACAATTAGCATTGTCCACAAACGATTTGACAGCATGGTCTTTTCATGTAAAGATAATGTGAACGGGACACCCAGATCGTGCGAGTTGACCACGGTAGACTTTTTTGAGCGGTTATATCAAGCCGCAGGTCTATGAGAATAAGCCACACAAGTTATACTTTAATCAAACATAACTCAAATATAATTCTCTTGGTCATTGTACCACCCAGAATGGTCTGGTTACACCAATAGTTGCAAGTATTGATTAGTATTGAGTAATTGAATGAAAAGTAGTAGAGTTTGCCAGTAGGACGCGCCATTCAGAGAAGCTGCTGCGACCATTTGCTTCGAAAATAGCACGGCCACCATAAACAGTCAAACAACCCACCCTTCTAAAAAAACGCCTTAAAGTAACAATCAAAAAGACTTTACTTTTAGTCTCCCATTTCAATATCTATTGTTATGTTGCGTGCTTGAATTTCTAAAAAGCTTATCGGTATTTGTTTTACTGATTAAACTCATAAAATTAATTTAACAAACAAATAAACAAGAAGACAAATATTAGGTGCTCTAACTGGTGCTTTAATTATTAGTCTTTAATTTGAGTTTTATGAATAAAGCACTAGTAGTCAAATTATATTTAAAGTTTTGCAAGAGTTTTGTACGTCTAATTTTAGAGTTTTGTAGGTTAAAATACTTGTTAAACAATAAAGTGACAAAAAACGACCGAAACTAAATTTAAAAATCACTATTTGTCAGTGTTTTTTTATAAAACATTTTAAAAGAACTTTAAAGAGATTTTAAAAATAACTTTGCAGACTACTAAAGTACATAATCACACTTAAATTGCAAATGAAAAGCAAGAGAAATGAGATAGAAAATTATTTATTTGTTTTAATCACTATTCATATGTTAGAATGTATGTAAGTCGTTTGCCGTCTCTGGCGGTCTGTAAATAAAAGTCTAATGTAAAACATTTTTTTATTTTTTTTTGGTTTTATATAAAATTTATTCGAAAAAATTTCAAAAGTAATTTGTAGGCTAACGAGTGTCTCACATCAAATCAAATCGATTGCATTACAAACTATTCGCCGCACAGTGGGTGACAAGAAGGTAATGACAGCTTGAATCTTTAAACACAGCGGACAGACATTAAGAATTTTGTTAATGTTTTGTTTTTGTTTTAGTACGAAAAGCACACACTTCCACACGGTATTACACTTTGTGCAATATTAAAAGACAGTGTAAGAGAACTTGTACAGTGTAAGCGAGGAGACAAAGGAAAGTGGAATTGTAACAAGTAGTAGACATACATACATATATACATTCATACATAAATATGTATGAATAAAAAAGAAGAAACAACAAATAAGAGTGCTATATTCGGCCGTGCTGAATCTCAAAATACCCTTCACCATCCTGTACATAGGTATAATCCCACATCGCAGCTTAACCTATGTATATTTCATGTTATACGCCATTTTCCCTTATTATTTCCAACGGCATCATTGATTTTGAGTTTTTACGTAGTTTTCTGTATTCTACTAGTCAAGCCCTTTCATTTGATACCCATACTGATGGGGTTAAAAAAAAATTTTACCTCCATTTTGTTTAAGACGCCATCTTGGATTTCACATTTTTTAATAATTTACTGTATTCTACTGGTCAAGCCCAGAGGGGGTTCAAGAAGTTACATTTTAATATACCAGATCTGACCCATATATAAATTTATTGTCCGCCATTTTGTGGTGATACTTATATTGCGCTAATCAAGTCCTTTCAGATATTACCAATATTGACTCTCTCGGTTATCCAGAAGCAGAATAACATTTGTTTTCATTTATAAATTTTTAAAATATATATTTAAAAATAAAATTTTTGCCTATAACTTTACCGATTAGAGCCCGATTAATCCAAAATTTTTCACAAATATCTTTAGAGGCATATTTTATCTACAAATAGTAGCAAAAGTACCTATAAATTATTCTATGGCTGAAAAATGTTAACTAGGTGGTAAAAATATGTGACAAAAACAGAGGCAGTCGTGTGTATTTGCTCATATCTCAGAAAGTTATGGGGCGATTATGCTGAATTTCAAAAGCGATTCATTCCCTGATATTTCCAAAAGATTGATACCATATACAGATCTGAGGAACATATAGTTGCTTCTAAAAGTTGATTTCAACCAACACACGGACAGACGGACAGACGGTCAGTGCTTAATCGACTCCTCTATTCATAAGCTCTCAGAAAATATATAATTTACGGGGTCGGAAATGAAAATTGTAGAAATTACAAACAGAATGACAAAGCTATATATACCCTTGTGCACCACAGGTAAAGGGTATAAAAATCAAATAAAAGCAGTGAAATTCTCTCATTTATTTACCAAACAAAAAAAAGAAAAATAAAACACACAAGAAGATGGGAAAAAACGAAACTGTGTCGTTAAGAGATGCATCTGTATGGTTAATATGTTCACATGACTGTTAAACTGTATCTGCACACCGCTAGTATCATTCATTTCAATGTGTTTGCTTCTTTACTTGCAGGTTTATGTTATCCCACAAATTTAAATGTAATAATTATTAGTCCTTTCCTAAATAAAAGATAAATATCTGCTGCTGGAAAGAAAACTACAGTAAGTAAAGCAAGTAGAAATTTGTATTTGTCGTTCGTATCTGACATTTTTCTTCCGCATCATTAGCATTAAATGTGCAGCACCGTGTATTTTTGTTTTTACCTCTAAACACGTTGGACATTATTTCGTTTAATAATTTCAGAGTAAGAAATTCAGCATAGAAAAGTGTTTTAAAAAATGTGACTGATATAAATAGTTTACTTCCCACCAACAGATGTAATGACATTACCAAATACCAACTGACAAACAAATCCAGAGTCTACAACAGAGAAACTAATGACATGAAAAACGTCCGATTTGATTTAAAATAGAAAATGAATTTCTAGCCATTTTTTCAATCGAGTTTGTCATTTCTTATTGCATCAGGTCTTCAGCTTGAGACCCCATTGGCATAGCCAAAATTATTTTTCTAGGGGTGGCAAATGCTTGAAAATCATTTGCTGCGTGTTTTAAAAATTTTAAACTGAGATAATTTTCTATGTATGTTACCGAATTCAATTAACTTAAGTCCCGGAAGTTAAATAGATGATATTTACAACCAAAATGTAACCACCGATCAGAGAGTGCTGATGATGAAATCGTAGCTGGTTTCGAAAATGCATTCCACTCGGCTAGTGTCGGTAAAAATATAATTTTTCAGATTTATTCTTTCATTTATCACAATTAGAAAATTCTTTGTAAAAAATAAAGAATATTAAATATGAACTCAAGCCTGATTAAAAATTTAAATATTAGTTTAAATATAAATATTTAACTTTTTCAAATTCTTATTCATTACACCCATGAGCGGAGACCCAACATTAGAAATATTTTGTCTACTAGATGTCAAACAAAAATTATTTGTTTGTGAATATAGTCGTTTAATATTCCATGGATTAAACATTTAAAATTCTAATGTTCGCAAGTTTTTAACGTTAGCGTTGAATATCCCTTTTTTTATAAATCATATACACACACACACGAACATACATACAAAAAAGATATAAAATTTTTATTTTGCACAAGTTTACACACTTGCAGTCGTGTAGTCGTAATATTATTATTGTTGTTGTTTTGCCACTAAATTTCATATAAAATTATTTTTATAAACATTGGCAAAAACTCAACTCAACTAAACCATAAAACAAAACGATCCACCAATAATGTAATAATGACAACAACAATAACAAGTAATAGTGCTATATACGGCTGTGCCGAATCTTATATACCCTTCAGAACGTGTTATCATGCAATAACAATTGTTTGTATCACCATTCATCTTATATGAAATACGTACATACATGTAAAAAACATACATATGTACATAAAAACATCCCATTGCAAAATTATAAATTGAGTTTACGTATGTATGTTTCTAGAAAAAAAAATTACAAAAACAAAAATATATGTATTTAAAACAAAAAAAAGCAATAAAAAAAAATTAAAAAAAAAAAAAATTTTTAAAAAATTTTTAAAAAATTATTTAAAAAAAAATAATAAAAATATAAATAATATATATATTAAAAAATTTCTTTTTTTTGGCTCAGCTGGGATTTAATGCCACGTTTACTCTAACCAGTATATATGTATGTTGTTGTTGTAATTGTGAAAAAAAAAAGAGGTGGTCGTGGTTTTTTGCTCATATCTCAGAAAGTTATGGGGCGATTGTGCTGAATTTCAATAGCGATTCAGTCCTGGATATTTCCAAAAGATTGATACCATACTCAGATCTGAGAAACATATAGTTGCTTTTAAAAGTTGATTTCAACCAACACATGGACAGACGGGCTTAATCGACTCCTCTATTCATAAGCTTTCAGAATATATATACTTTATGGGGTCGGAAATGAAAATTGTAGAAATTACAAACGGAATGACAAAGCTATATATACCCTTGTGCACCACAGGTGAAGGGTATAAAAATAGGAAAAACACAAATTCAATTTAATGTAGTCGTTTTTCATCAATGATTATAATTTCTGGTAGTTTTCTTCAAATTAGAGTATTTTAAAAAAGATTATTTTCCCAGGATTGCCGTTTACAAATGTTTATCTTATTTTTTTATGATTTTTTAAAATATATCTACTTAAAAATTTAAAAAAATTTCTGAACTGAAAACAATAATAATTTACTTCTTTTAAATTTAATAATTTTTCTGAATATGGCAACACTAAAGTATACACACCTCACACCTAAATAACTTTTGTGTTTGTCTATTTTTGTTTTATTGTTTATCTTTTTTTTATTATTATTTTTAGTTACATATTTTATTTTTAATTGCACATCTTTGCAAAATGTTTGTCATTTTGCCACTTGTTATACATGACAAAATTTTTTTAATTAAAATGATTTTACAAAAATTCTTTTTTTTTGTCGGTTTTTGCTTCAAACCTGTACACGTTGCATAATTATTTAAATGTGTTGACGTGTTCGGTTGTGCGTTTAAATAAAGGTAAATTAGGCATATAACGATTTTCAAATGTTTAATATAACATGTAGTACATACATACATACATTCCCAGCAAAATAACACATTACAAAATAATGAGTTAAAAGTACTAGAAAATAGTTCTTCACTACTTACAATTTGGCATCTAAACCAATTATGCCAATATCATTGGAGGCAAATACTTTCTACGCTCGCTTACAAATAGGAAATCAAATAAGTACTTACCACCGTCGCTTACAAATAGGGACTCGTATAAGTACTTATTACGGTCGCTTATAAATAGGGACCTACATAAGTACTTACTTTTATATCAATATATAAGTGCTTGATTTTAATAACTTAAATATCTCATTAAGTCTGAGGCACAATGAATCCGTCGTCCGTCAAACTTCAACTCTTTCAACTGACATCAACGTATTGACGGAGAGAGGTTGGCACAACCAGTACTTAGTGTTAACGGATCATAATCAGTCAAGGTAAATTGTCGACAGCTGTGACTACTCAAAAACAAACAGCGGAGGCTGAAGGCCGATAATATTTATATAATTTTATTTATTTATCTTTTCAGTAACAAAAAATTAATAAAACAAAATAATATTTTTTTAAGAAAATGTCAATTTAGCTTCAAATTCATACAATCTATATATAAAAAAAGAGTTTTGAACCGACAAAAACTGCATGCTTATGTACGGCGGCTGCTGTAAAGCCGGTTGACTTCGCTTTTTGCGCACAACCATATGTTAGTTGTCAAAGTACTCGACGTACGTCAAAAGTTGGTCAACTTTCGTACTTTGCGTTGACGGAGACATACTGAATGTGACAACACTCATAAGAAAACATGTATTTTAACTTAGTTGTCAGTTGAAAAAGTTGAAGTTTGACGGACGACGGATTCATTGTGCCCCAGCCTTTACTATTATGGACTTAAGGCTTCATTAGTCTTTACTTTCTGTTGCCGTTCTGTGACGTGCCGTTCTGTGACGTGCCGTTCTGTTGTTTAATTTTTGTGGTTACTTCTTCTGTAAAAAATCATCTGCCTTAATTTACAAGGTAATCTTACAAACACAAGCTTATTATATTTTTTGTTTATTTTTCTCGTCAAAGTCCGAAATTAAAAAAAAAATTTGTTGTGTCAGATTTCATCTATAAGCAAGCAGAGTCTCTATGTTGCAGCCACCTTTAAAATGTAGGCACCTAAATATCAGCTGTTTCTCTCTCAATGGCCGTCACTTAACGTTGAATTCTATTTTCTACAGGTTCGTCCGCAACGGCACGGAAAGTAACAGAACAACTAACGACTTGTACACATTTTCTATTTAACAGAATGAAGTCAGCTGATTCGGAACGGAACAGAAAGTAAAGACTAATTCTGCCTTTACAGAAGTCGTTCGGTTCTTCTAAGGACGAAAACTCGGTTTGAATATTTTGCGATGCGTTAATTTGAAATTTAAGAATCAGTGAAAATCTATAAGTCATCACTTTGTTAACGAAATGATTTTCCGCTGTTGTCAAAGTCATTACTACTTATACCCTAAGCGTGCTAAACAAAAAAAGAATTATAAAAAGTTATGTATTTGAATTATTGTTTAGTTAGAGCAAGCCGTTACCTAGTTTTTGCTGGGTTTAAAAACCGTTTGAAAATATTTACGATTTTTTCAACCGATTTAATTTGAAATTATATTATCAGGTTCATAATTATAATAAGATACTTCTGAATATGATTTCTTTTAAGAGCTTGATTTCAATTTAGTTTTTTTGTTTTAATTTTTTCTATAGTATAAAGCACCTGTAATAGAATTATTTAGTAAACCAAATAAATTCGAAAAGCAATGGCAACACTAAGAAAGAAGGTTTCAAATCTTCTAATAAAATATACTATGTTGCATCATGTTAACTATTTCCAAAGCATTCATATTATTTTTACTTTGAACTATTGTATGTATTTCGCAAAACTTTCGCAAAATATTTTATATATTGAGAATTTAGTGCAAGATTTCAACGTTTTATGTTGATTATTCTCCTTTTTATTATGTCTATCTCTTATATAGAAATATAGCTTAGTGTAAATGCATATCCCGCATAAACGCCTAAAATTTAATGCTATATTTGCATTACTAATTTTCAAAAACAGGAGGTAATATTTTGTTAGGGAGACCGTATTAAGTTGTGCATTTGTAATACATGATTTATTTTTTGCATGAGTTTAGACGCTTAAAAGCAACAGCTTCCTTATTTTAATGCTTCAGTAAAATGCCTTAACTTGTCTTAAAGTATCATCACATTAGACATATATTTGACAAAATAGACGTGACCATTAATTGTATTTATGTATGCTCTAATAAAATGCATTTTTTTAATTTAAAACCATTTGTAATACCAATTCATTGTAATACGTCCTGCATTTTTTTCATGTAAGAAAAATCACATGAAATTAATAATTATTTATTAGTGATTGTGGTTACGCTTATTAGGCAAATATATGCCTAATTTTAGTATAAATTTTGCACTTTTGAAAGCTTTAATAATAAAATAAATAGACTGCTGTTTTTAACCAGCTTTCATAGCTTCAAAAGCTCATTTTTTTGGGTGTTATAAAAACATTAAGTAAAAGCTTAAAGATCTATTGTTTTGTACTCTTAAGATGATGCCCAATATTTCAAGGTTCCTCTAAATCATCGTAGGAATTAAAATTATACCTAGTGTGAACACATCCATAAAAATTAAACTTTTAAAATCTTCCATACGTTTACCTTAAGTAGAGACAACATTGTTTCTGATGGCTATTTACATATTAGTAAGACACAAATCAACATAAATAAAAATGCAAATAAATCTAACACAATTTTGACAAGCGATTTGGAAAGCATTGCAAGTGTTAAATTGCTGCATTGCAAAGGTAACGCAATAAATTTAAGCACAAAAATTCAAAAACGCTAACAGTGGTCATAGACAAAAAATAACCACAATTTAAAAGTTATTAAAGCTTTTTTCGTCAAAACCCTACACTTAAGCTGGATTCACCCATAAAATTTTAGTTCAGAACAAATTTTTTTTATTTTGAGTTTGACGTTTTACTTTTGAGAGAGAGAGAGAGAGAAAGTTTTTTCTTGAATTGATTTAATTTTAATTCTTGTTCAGAAGAAACTGAATTGGGATGCCACTTTTTTTCAACATTTACATGAAAATTGAATTTGGTTACCACATCACACAGTGTCAGTACATTTATTATACAAAAATTGTTTTTGCCGAAAATTAACAATTAAAATGGAATTTAATGAAAATATTGCTCAAAAATTAATAGAAAAATTTAAAAAACTATGAAGAGAATGTTTGTATGACATGAGCAATAGTGCATACAAAAATAATTATTTAAAACAGGGATTATGGAATGAAATAGGAGCGACTCTTTTTATTTTCGATTTTTTTATAAATTTCTTTTGCAAACAAATTGACTTTATGCACTTCAATTAAAAATAATTTTAGTCTTCTTCTATCCGACATTTTCTTCACATATATTTTAATGAAATAATTTACGTTTGTATTCATTTACATAGTTTGTTAGCGGTGCTGCCACTTTGTACAACTGTTTGCATTTTTATATTATATGGCAGCTTTGTTTTTTCGGACAAATTTTCTGAAATGGGTGAATTGTTCTGCAGAAAACTCTCAGTAAAAAATGTTATTCTCCGGAAAAAATTTTGTTCAGAACAAACTAAAGGTGAATTCACCTTTAGTGAAACATGAACAATTTGAAATTTTGTTCAGAACAAACTAAAGGTGAATTCACCTTTAGTGAAACATGAACAATTTGAAATGCACTTTAAGCTCTCAATGTGCCTTAGTTTTCAAACGTTCAATAAATTTTTGTAAAAAATTTAATTATTTTTATTATACCAACTTAGTTCATTCTGCTACAGAAATGAAAAATTAATTTACTGCTAAAGCAGCTAATACACGGCATGTTTTCTAAATCTTCAATACCAAAAAAACCTCGTGTATTAGAAGTATTTTGGTAATATTTAGCCACGTAACTTTTCTTGTTCGAGCTCTATCGTGCTTTCAACAGACGTACAGACGGATGGATATAGCTAGATCGTCATAAAATTAAGCCCCGATTCAGAGTATATATATTTTTTACGGGGTCTAAAATGGATATTTCGATGTGTTACAAACGGAATGACAAAATGAATACCCACCATTTTTTTGTGAAGCGGGTATTAAAATATGTTGTGTATTAGCAAAAACCAAGGTTACGACATGATCACGACGGTCACATTATTTTTTCTAAAACAATATTTGGTTGTCGAAAACAAGTTATAGTTATTTTTGCTTCATTTCATCATATATTTTGTCACGATACTCAAGCATTTGTTTGAATTGTATCATTTAATGTTTACTTTTCGTTAAAATTTCAAAATGGTTATCATTTAAAAATAGTATGATTTCAAAAAAAATAATTTTACAAAAAAACCATTATATTCAAAAACATTAAAAATTGCAAATAATCATTAAATAATAGATGAGACAACAGTATAATTACAAGTTAATCAAGCTATGATGTTTTCTAATAATAATTTGATTTGATTTCAACCGTTCTTCTTCTCGGTTAATAAATTTTAAATATTTTAAAAGTTTGAGATGTCAAAAAAATGAACAAAAATTTTGAAAAAATTCAAGAAAATTTACAAATAAACGAGAAAATGTAAAAAAATATTGGTATGAAAATTGCAATTGAATTGGTAAGTACAATCAATCAACATGTGTCTGTTACAGCAAAAGACAATAATACGCTGTAAAAAAGCAAAAATTGTCGATTTCAATTGTAGTCATATACACATATGATTATTGAATGATACTTAAATTAAAAATAATAATGATGACTGGTAACGATTATATGTTTTAACCATAATCATACAATTCAATCATAGTATGTTGCTCTTCGATTATGGTTACCACAAACATATTTTTTCCTTGCGTGTATATAATATATATTTATTTATTTATTTTTAGTTATTTTTGTAATGATTATATCTCTACCCAACACTGTAATATATGAATTGATATTCTGGTGTTGTATTTCTCTAATAATAAATATAAAAAGAACAAGCATGCATTTCTAATATAACCAAAACTTAAAAAAAACACAATATCACAAAACATATTTGCAACATACATTTTGTTTAAATTTTTATTTTTGCACGAAAAGAAATGAACTGAGGTGCCACATCATATAGAATTTGCATGTTAAATGTACATACCTATTTACATACATACGCATTTCATATAGCAGCTTTGGTTTGTCAAACATAATTTTTAAAATGAGTGACTCGTGAAAAAATTTTTATTCAAAACAAATGGGCACCTTCAGAACACCTGCATAGTTTTTGTGTAGCACAGTGTAATGTAACTAAAAATAATATCCAACCTTTTTTGATGGCTACTTGTCAATTTTTTATAATTTTTTTAAAATTGTTATTGTTTTTCGATACATTGTTGTAGTACTACTATCTTAATTTATTATTTGATTTATAACAAAATAGGTATTTAAAAAAGAAACCATCATAAATTGAATGGTTTTGGTAGGAGCTGTTTTTTTAAAATTAAATATGTCCAAATATTTTATTTTATTAAAAAATAAAACATACGCATGTACATAAATTAGAGTTTTGACAAGTTTTTTACAGCCAACTTTTTTTCTAAGCAGTCGTTTATAAGCCAATCTTTGTTCAATACTAAAAACAATATTTAATTGAGTAATTATTGAAAGTGTCGGAGTTTTGTTTTTATCATTGCCTAAAATATTTGAAAAAAAAAGAAATAAATATTAAATGATATTCATTAAATATATACAAACAACTACAAAGTCTGTTGTCCAAATACGCCCAAAATTTGCCATGAGTGTGTTTTTAAAAGATTTTTTTTTATTATAAAGATTGTGTTAAATATTATATTTATAATTAAAAAATTGATTCGTTTATTTTTTAATATCGACCTAAAAATGTCCAAACATACGAGTACGATGTTAAGTTATCAATATTTATTTTAATAATTTTTAATTTGGATATAAATTTTTGTGTTGACAGTTTTAAATGAAATAATTTTGTTTGTTAGTTTATTTGTTTTTTCCTGCCTAAATAAATTATTTATGCAATTAGTTGATAATGGCCAGGGTTAATTTAAACTTGTAAAACAATTTACATACTTAAACAAAATCTTTTCTCGAAAAACAAGTTAGAAAGTTATAGGCGGACATGTTCAAACGAATTCTACACCGTACGACGACACATAAAATATAAAATTATTTATGCTAAATTCTTATGTCATTTCTGTCAACGTTTTAAGTTTTTCACAAGTTCTATGAGGGATTTTCGGGAATGTTAATTATGTGGAAGCTAGAATCTATATATATAAAAGTGAAACTCTGTGTGTGTGTGTGTGTGTGTGTGTGTGTGTTAGCTATAGACTCTGAAACTGTAAAACCGATCGGGCTCAAACTTTGGTAAGTTGTTGTACACATACCGGGGAGTGTTTATGGATGAAAAAAGTGGGCGGGGCCACGCCCATAAAAAATTAGTTATCAGTTTTAGCTACTTGCACTTGACCGATTTTTCTGAAACTTTGCACACATATTGAACTGTCATGACTAAATAATCACGTGATAAGAAAAGTGGGCGGGGCCACGCCCCTAAAAAAGTTTAAACTTTGAGGTACTTGCACTAGACCGATTTTTCTGAAACTTTGCACACATATTAAGCTGTCGTGACTTTATAACTTTGTGATTAAAAAAGTGGGCGGGGCTACGCCCATAAAAAAAGGCTATAATTTTGAGGTACTTGCATCAGACCGATTTTTCTGAAACTTTGCACACATATTGAGCTGTCATGACTAAATAATTTCAAGATTAGAAAAGTGGGCAGTGCCACGCCCATAAAAAAAAGGTATCATTTTGAGGTACTTGCACTGGACCGATTATTCTGAAACTTTGCACACATATTGAGCTATTATGACTTTACAATTTCGTGATTAGAAAAGTGGGCAAGGCCACGCCCATAAAAACAATTTTAATTTTGGGATACTTGCACTGGTCCGATTCTTCTGAAACTTTGCACACATATTGAGCTGTTATGACTTTACAATTTCGTGACTAGAAAAGTGGGAAATGCCACGCCCATAAAAAAATTATAATTTTTAGGTTTTTGCACTTGATATTCAATTAAAATTCAGAATGCATTTCGATTCATTAAGGGGCGTAGCAACGCGCGCCGGGTTTGGCTAGTAAGATATAAATCGAAGAAAAATGTTGTCAAGAGTTTCATTCTTATAAGCGTTTTAATGATTTCTACGCTTAGGCTACGGTCAGCTACTAAATAAAACCTTGGGTTGAGTGATGTTTTCTTTTCCTATAAAACTTATTTAAAGTAAATTTTATAGTGACCCCACTACTGCGAAAATAAGTTAGAACATTTGCATTAATTAAAACTTGTTTCTTTTGAATTTCATTTGAATACGAATATTTAAAAGTCGGTTATCAATGTTAATAATAATTTGTGGGAGGACATTTATATGGGGGCTAGATGACATCATGAATTAATAAAAATCAATAAAGCTCGAAAAGTTATTTTAAACAAAACACATTGATTAATTGGTTGGTTTATTTGAACCCGCAAAGAGAAGACGAATGGTTTAGAAAATGATTCAATGACGTTCAGTATAATTTATAGTGGGTGTGAAGGAATATTTTTTTTTTGTGTGTTACAATTTAATTGTAAGCACACATTACAATTTTTACCCACTGTGGTGCCCGATTCACAACCTATTGTAGAGGTCGTACGTCAAACAAAATTTGTTGATAATAACTTTTTTAATTTTCTGTACTGCACTTGCAATAATTCAACCTATATTTATAGAATGTCGTATACACACATCACAAATGGAAAAGTAAGTATTGTGGCTGTTTCTCTTCATTATATAGGAATGAAATTCTTACAAACTACGACTGCTTTTGACAGTTTGTAAATTGGGCATTTACATTTTTTTCATAATTGGGGGATTCACAATGGTATCATAAAGTCATATGTCCTATAATAATAGCATGAAAAATTAAGACTATTGTGAACAACCCCTAATAATTAAGTGTGCTATTTTGAATTTAAATCAGTTTCGGCTTTGGCTAAATTAAAATATTTTTTTAATTCTTATTCGTGAATTTATTAAATTAGATCTTACCACAATATTTTCCATTTCTCAGTTTTGCCCCAAATCACAAATAAATTAAATTTTGTTTGATAAACAAAAACAGCAGAGTCTTCAGCCGATTTATTATTAAAAATTAGCAACTGCGCTTAAATTTGGATGTCGGCCCCATAAAATCATACAATGAACGGCGCCGGCTTACAAAAACTATTGCGGCTTGGCTTAGCAGGCTGAGCCGTTTAGCACAGGTCTCTGCTTATTAAATACGACTGCACAATAAACATAGCGTACAAAGTTATCTATATATATAAAAGTGAAACTCTGTGCGTGTGTGTGTGTGTTAGCTATAGACTCCGAAACTGTAAAACCGATCGGGCTCAAACTTTGGTAAGTTGTTGTACACATACCAGGGAGTGTTTATGGGTGAAAAAAGTGGGCGGAGCCACGCCCATAAAAAATTAGTTATCAGTTTTAGCTACTTGCACTTGACCGATTTTTCTGAAACTTTGCACACATATCGAGCTGTCATGACTAAATTATTTCGTGATAAGAAAAGTGGGCGGGGCCACGCCCCTAACAAAGTTTTAATTTTGAGGTACTTGCACTGGACCGATTTTTATGAAACTTTGCACACATACTAAGCTGTCACAACCATATAATTTCGTGACCATAAAAGTGGGCAGGGCCACGCCCATAAAAAAAGGTTATAATTTTGAGGTACTTGCAGCAGACCGATTTTTCTGAAACTTTGCACACATATTGAGCTGTCATAGCTAAATAATTTCGTGATAAGAAAAGTGGGCAGTGCCACGCCCATAAAAAAAGGTATCATTTTGAGGTACTTGCACTGGACCGATTATTCTGAAACTTTGCACACATATTGATCTGTTACGACTTTACAATTTCGTGATTAGAAAAGTGGGCAATGCCACGCCCATAAAAAAATTATAATATTTAGGTTTTTGCACTTGATATTCAATTAAAATTCAGAATGCATTTCGATTCATTAAGGGGCGTAGCAACGCGCGCCGGGTTTGGCTAGTATTATTATAAGACACTTTTTGTTTGAAAAGCAACAACAACATTTTTAAAACATTGTAAAATTTTAGAACAATATGACATGATAAGACACCTTCTAAATCACCCAAATATGTATGTGAAATATACTCGAATAAAATTGCAAAAAAAATCGGATGTTTGTAAGGTCATAACTGGTAAATGGATTCATAAGGACGAGCACCTCTTATACAAAGTAAATATTTATCGCCGCATATCCCGGTAACGTTGTTTGGACTATTGTGACAAAAAGTGCATACTAAGACTAATAATGAGCTGGAAAGGAACAGTAGTCGTGGCACATTTTAATACCACTGAATTATAATTTACAAGAAATATTAAATACTATGACATCTATAATAATAATCTTCAATTATAATCTTTACCCTTTGCGATTATTATTTTGTATTTTTGCAGCCAACAATTGGCCTGATATGTGTCATTTGATTAAAAAAATGTTATTTCAGTCAAAAAATGAATTGAATCATTATGGAGGTATTCAGTATCATATTTGTAGAACTATAATAGTTGTAACATGTAGATTTTATGTAAATTGATACGATAATACTTTTACTCGTTGGGAAGGAAGCAGAAATTTAGGTACACCCATATAAAAAATTCTCCATATTGTGCCATAATTTAGCCATATGCTATATAACAGTAATAGGCAAAAATTAGCTGGATAGAAACTAGGGAAATGAGACACATAAAATCATACAAAAATAATGTTGAAGCCAATAATGCGTCACGGGCTTAGTTAGTTGTCCAGTAGAAGAATTTTGGATATTGCAATTTGAAGTCAAAAGTTCGTCTATTGTAAAATACTTCATTATTGTTTGGTATTGCGGTAATATCGACCGAAAGGAGATATTTATAAAACTTCACAACATACACTAATATCTTTTAGTTTTTAATTTGAAATAAAAAATATCTTAAGTGAATTTTCATCGATCTTGTAATACATATGTATGTCTGTAAGCCTCTTCGTAGATTGGGTTAAAAAATAGGGAACATGCACAATTGGCATGTTTTGGGCTCTGAAGGAATGAAATTCCTTAATAAAAATCATGTTCGGCATAGTAGTCACAATTTAGTTTTCACGTCTGATTCGCCCAAAAGCAGGACATTGACAAAAGTAATGTTTAAAGGTCTCATCCTCTTCCTCGAATGCTCTACAAGTCATTTCATGCGACACTTTCATGAGAACTAGATAAGTTGTCATCTCCGTCTGACCAGTTATTACACAAGTTTATCCCCAAAGTGTTACTCTACCTTAATCTAGCTTCGCATTTTGTTAAGTGCCAAACAGACCTATTCCAGTACCAAATATTTGAAGCATGTTTTTAAAATGTTTCATCCCCCTACGATTGCGTGTTCCAATTTTATCACGATCTCGGCAAACGGAATAACTGGCTGACATTGATAGAAAGTATTCAAATTATTTGTATGTTTTATATGGTGCTAAACAAATATTTCGATGTGTTACAAATGATTTTACTAAATTAACATACCCACATCATTTAATTAGTTTGTTTTGTGCTGAGTAAAAAAACAAAAATGCCTTTTCCTGACGATGTTTTCTTCACATCACTTCTGAGTAGTTAATTCATCAGCGCTATATCGCTTTTCTGAAAGATCTCTTAATAGCAATAGGTCTCCTTAGGATTTCCTATGAATATTTAATAATAAATTTCATAACATCTATGAATAAAATACATTTGTAAATATTATTGATTTAGGTGACCAGTGATTTGATATTTTATGGCGTATTTAATATTATTTTGATGATTATTTAACACAATTTAGACTTAATGCTCTTTTATTACTTGTCATATTCATTAATGTCATTTTTCTATTGTGATTTTGAGAATTACATATCTTCATTACTTTAAATATTTTTTTTAATAATACAAATTGTAACATTTATATTTGGTTTGGATTTTCGAACAACAATTTTACATGGGCTTTTAGTATGTAGCAGTGTGCCGCTTTGTGTGGGACTTGAATCTAGATTATTAATAAAGAAATCTTTATAAGAGAA
Source organism: Phyto melanocephala (assembly GCA_941918925.1). Lineage (NCBI taxonomy): Eukaryota > Metazoa > Arthropoda > Insecta > Diptera > Rhinophoridae > Phyto > Phyto melanocephala. The sequence continues at coordinate 54,486,556 of OW799233.1, forward strand.
ATGAACAAAACGCATGTAAACTCATAATAATATTTAATACGATGTTTCGTAAACAAATCCATTTATCAAACGTAAAATAAACAAATTAATAAACCAAAAAAAAAAAAAAAACACACACGAATTAATAAAAAAAAATGGACAGATTTACATAAGAAAGACACGTTGTCACAGGCTGACAGTGAAAGAGAAATTCAAAATAATTGATTATTATCAAATGCAAATTAAAATGGCTTAAATAAATTTTTAAACAAAATATATATAGTGCAAGAGCAAAGGAGAATAAAGGAAAAACAAAAAACAAATAAACGAGATTAAATGCATACATTTGTACGTTTATTTGAAGTATATTAGTCCAGTCAGGTGGTTCCATTTTATCACAAAAAATAATAAAAGTTTTTTTAATGTAAAAACAAGACAAAAACAACCTTTAAAACAACAAAGTTTAAACTGGAAAAATAAATACAGTCACACAGATAATAATACGTACCCTTAACTAAATGGTGTTTAAAACAATCTTTACATTTCTAATCGAAGTTGTATTTCATTTAAAAGTACACGTGCGCTGAAACGAAATACTCTTAAAACACATGTGGCAACACAGATAATTATGCGTACGACATGAAAAGAAACGATTAAAATTATTTTTACAAAAGAATTTCTCTATTATTCTGGCCCACCACAAATTTGTATCGCAGTTTAAGAAGTTTTGAAAATTATTAACATATTTTTATTAAAAATGAGTAGAAAATCAAAGGATATTTGTACCGAAATGTAAGAGCAAATAATACACTTAACCCTACATATACACATGAAAATACTTTCTTAAAATTTCTGTATACGCGTTATGAATAAAAATTTCAATGAAACAGACTACTGCTATGAAAGTTTCTTATTCGTTTACACAGGCTACACAGGCATTTAAAAATGTCGTCGAAGCGAAGACCCTAATAAACGCTATACTTTGTATATTGATAAGTAAAATGTATCACCTTTAGAGTAGCCAAGAATATTACATACGCAAATTAAAAAAAAAATAATAGTTAGAAATTATTATTACTGTTAATTTAAAAAAAATATTTTTTTTAAAATTCTTTGAACGTAATTGCTAAAATTGTTTGGTTTTTTTTTAACAAAATTTCTAGCTACCAGCCTAAAAATTTTTCCCAGAGATGTCCGATACATAAAAAGTGTTGTGATAAAAATCCTAAAACTACAGCCGTGGAAATTCGTAATACATTTCAAAATGACAAAAACATCAATATGCATTTGGAAACAGTTCGAGTGTTTTGTTCGAGTATAGATTTGATGACAGAGTAACAAGAAAAAAACGTGTAAACCGACTAGTTTTTGCGCTACAGAATGTAGACAAATTAACATATTTCGAGGCCAATGTGCTACTAACGATGACAGTAAGTCCATTTAATTAGTTTGTTACGCCAGACAAAAAAATTTTACGCAAACCAAACGAAGAACTGCAACCAAAAAACCTAATATCAATTATAAAAAATGGCGGTGGTTTAGTCATGTTATGGGCCCGTATGTCAGTGATAAGATTATGGGCCGTTTTGTGTATTTAAATATTGTGAAAAACAGTTTAAAAGAATTCGAAACCAAACTAGGTTCCAGTGGTGCTTATTATTACCAACAAGAGATTGGCATAACGCAAAGTTCGCGTATTGTAAAGGAGTGGTTGCCTCTAATGTACCAAAACACCAGACCCGAAGTTCACAGAACATTTGTGGGAAAACGTCGCGTACGAAAACAATCATATAAAAATAAACAAGAACAAGGATTGAAGCACAAGCAGAACCATATTTCCTAACGTTTAAAAGCAGTAGTTAAGTCAAAATGAGGCAGAACCAAATACTAATTGCTATATTCATACAAAATACTTAAGGTTTATTTAAGGCTTATTGGACAGAAGTTGTTCAGAAATATGTCAAATAAGCTTTCAATAAACCTAAAACATTTTTTTTTGAATACAACAGTAATCATGTAAATAGTTTCTTATAATTATTTTAATAAAATTTTCTTTAAGGGTATTGCGAAAAAGTCATTTTGTGTTTTTTTTTTTTTAATGTTAAAAATTTTTTTTTTTTTTAATGTTAAAAATTTTTTTTTTTTATATTTGAATGATGGAATAAATATTTGTGTTTACAGTAACTTTTAATCAGAGGAACACAAAATTTTTAATGGGTACGTATTATTATTTGTGTGACTGTATATACAGTAACAATATATTTTATTTGGCATTTAATAAATTTTCTTGAAACTAGATACCAGCCAGCACAAAAAAATATTGAACTGGTTACACGAAAACTCTGTTAATAGGCCTTTAGACTTTAAGAGTGCTGGGACTTATGATAGAACGACCGTCAGACATTTGAATTTAATTGTAACCTTAAGCACACAAACACAGCTGTTGCCACCACAATGTCTACAATTCAAAGTTTTTGTGCAATTGTTTTCGAATTTCAGGTTTGAAAAGAAATACTAACTTTTAAATCTGTGGCTTGGAGCCAAAAGGGCCAATGTCACTTTTTTGCTCTTTTGAGTTAATCATTGCATTAGATTTGTTTTCTTGCTCTATTTCATTATTGTAAAACAGCTTAAGTCATACCTAACCCAGAACAGCTTCATAAATAAAATTCTGGCCAATGTCACTATGAAAGCACCTATAAAAGTTAAAGTTCAATTCCAATTTTCTCAAAAATAAATATTTTGACATTGGCCCTTTTAGCTCCAAGCCACAGAAATAACACAGGGTTTTGAATATTAGAAACTATTAAAATTAAAATAAAACAAAATTTAATATTAAGTTTAACAAAACACAAATACAGTACACGCACGGTTTTCGAGGCTAAACAATGACGCGACGGGTCGGTAATTGCGACAGATTAATTTTTAACATTGCAGTTTTTATAATTGGAACAGTGTACAATAAACAAAGTTAAATTTTCGCAACTTTAACCGTTTTTTTTTTAATTTGAAAAGGAATATCTTGTGCTTTCAATTAATATAAGCAAAAATAAGGGAAATCCCCCTCTATACGAACATTAGCTTTTTTTGGGTGAGTTCGATGTTTATTTTATCAGTGTCATTTGTTGTGTAAATATTTACGTGTTTTTATATGGGAACAAAATTCAACATATTTTAAAGCCAATGATTACTCAATTAGTAGCGATTTTAAAAATAGTTAAAGCCGGATATTTCCATATGCTCAAATTTCAACTTGTATAAGTCTTTGGTTTACTGCACTACAAAGCACGGAAATGGAATTGAAATATTTCACACGCAAAACAGAAAGTGGCCCTGACAAACGTTGCATTTTATAGGAATCAGGGTTGTCAACTTTGAAATTTCAAAAAGCACCTAAATCGAGAAAAAATAGCGTAATTAAAAAAAATCACTGAGTTTAAATTTGTTTACTTTTGATTATTTAATTCATAAAATTATAAATTTGAATATAAAAACATAATAAATTCCTATTGCTTCTATTAGGAGCATAAGGGCAGATAAATTAAAAAATAATTTTTTTTTACATTTAACAGCTTTTAGACGACAGTTGCCCTTTGTGCTACACTTAAAAGATTGCTTTGATGTATTTTCTCATGTCAATATTTTATTTTTGGTCAGATAATTTTTGTCTTCAAAGGTCTGTCGCAAAAAGCAATTTCTTTGGATAACGCGAAGTGTTACCAAAATGTAGAGCTAAAAAGTAAAAGCATAGTGTAGCAATGAATCTTCAACCTAATTGTACTATGCTTTTTTAGCCAAAAAAACCAAAAACTACTGCTCACCATGACAAAAAGGGAACAACCTTAAAGTTCAAACTAATAAACTTTAATCTGAAAAATGCTGTTCCGATCCTGGATAAGATATTAAGAATCAAAATTAAATGACCAAAAATTCTGGAACGCCTTGCCTAAATTCAATAGTGAATGGAGGGAAGTGGACAATATGCATCGAAATATCTTACAAAATATAATTCGCGAAGAAAACGACGAACTTCTTGCGTAAAGTAATAAAAAGCAGATGATATTGCCAGATACGGAATCGGAGGAGGTTAGAGCTCATGAAAAAAAATTTAAGTGAACAATGCTATAGCATATGCATTCAATTGGCATACAACAACATTTACAACTTAAAATCCAAGGCATATCCATAAGGTATATGCAACGGCGAATTGATACAACAAAGCAACTTTTCATGAGATGTTTTATGTCAAGGCCAATTCGTATATCAGGGATGGAAAATGTGTGTTTACATATTAAATATAGTAAAATTTGATTAAAAAAAGGATATAATTGTTTGAAACACATTATTAATGACGCAAAAGCAACAAATATACATAAATTTTGCACATTTATTATCAAAAAAGTACATGTAAGTTAATTGTTTAATACAGAATTTAAAATCACATTTCCCTTCCCTGCATTAATAAGGCAAATTCAACCAATTTTGACATAAAGTCTCCCCATCAGCTGGGCTGATAATTTCACCTGTATGATTTCGCCTTGTTAAAATCTCTAGTTATTTCAAAAATATTTTAAATTTAAATATATATAAATTGCATGACTTGATGACAACGCGACACTGAGGAGCCCCTTGGAATTCACAAATAACAAATAGATGGAAAATCAAATTCTTGGCAAACATTTTTTTTTATTCTAAATACCTGATAACTCAAATATAGGCAGTGTTCAATCTACTACTGAGGTTCAAGGAGCTAAATAATCAAACAAATCTTCAGTTGGTATTATAAAACCGCATTGGGAGAAGAATATTCATACATATGTAAGTATGAATCCAACAATATACATAATTCTTTCAAATATGACTTACAACAAATTACGGGTTCGCTTTAACTTTTCAAATTTTTGTTTAGGACTTACTTCCTTAGTCTTGAAAAAAATAACAATAAATAGTTCGAGATTAGTGTTTGGTCCGTCTAAAAGCAAAAAAAATTTTCTTAAATTCCGCAACTATCAAAATGCTTTCTATAAAAAATTTTTAAATAAAAAAACGACAATATTGCCAGCTTAAAATTTAAGTTTAACATTCGATATTTAATAGCCAATGAAAAAGAAATGACTCAAAATAGAGGCCTTATTTTCACAGAACTTAAACAAACAAAACTGACACAATCAATGTTGAAAAAACACAAGTTACGGCTTTTCCATTTATATAAATAATTTTTTAAAACAACTAAATATTTTGATAAAATTTGGTTAAAATTTTCTCTCTTTACCACTCTTCGCCATACACTTTGCTTTACTTTAGCCCTCCCAAAACAGGCTTTTTTTATCAATCCTCCCTATAATTAGGTCGCAACATGTGTTTGTAGTTAAGCATTGTCGTTCGGTTATTATTTGTCGTCATCGTTATCCATTAAACATGAGCTAATTTGATAATTAACGGTTATCAAAGTCAATGTTAATAATATTGTTTGTATGTTATTTCTTCTTCTTCTTTCGATATTGTTGTATTCTGTTGCTGGGTATAAGAATTTTTGTTATAGTTGTTGTTTTTATACCCTTCACAAAGAGTGTACGGGTATACATAGGTTTGTTTTTCATGTGAAATTTCTGCAATATTTATTTCCGACCCCGTAAAGTATATATTTTCTGAGAGCTTATGAATAGGGGAGTCGATTAAGTATTATCTGTCTGTCCGTGTGTATGTTGACATCAACTTTTTAAGCACCCCGCCATCACTGAGACCCGTGATTTGTATTAAAATATAAAAAAATATTTGATAATCATCACATCGTCACACATAAAATCATATATGGGTCATATCTGGTATTTCAAATTGTTCCCCTTTGATCCACCCAAATATTGTTATCAAATAAAAGGGCTTGTACAGTAGAATACAGTAAACTATTACAAAAGTGTAAAATTATAGAAACAAAATGGCGGACAATTTTTGTTTAACCCCATTAATATGGATACCAAATAAAATCGAAATTAAATCTGGGCTAAGCTACGTTGTGATCTCTACACCTATTGACATGATGGGGAAGGGTATTATCACATTCGGCATGGCCGAATATAGTACTCTTGTTGTTGTTGTTTTTTTTTTTTTTTCGTATACTGGAATTAACATTGCGGTAGGCTTTTGTTTGTTGTCTTCAATTTGATTGTCTTGATCGAAAATGAGTTGTAAAATGTTTACAACTACTTGAAATTAAAATGATTATAAATAAAAAAAAAATCGATATGGGGAGGGCTGTTAACATTTTGTAGTTGCTGCGTGTACTTGTGGTTTCTAATGAGAATAAAATTAAATTAAGCAAAAAACATAGGTACAAACCAAATACAAATACACTAACAACTGTACAAAAACAGGCAGTCGTCTAAATTTTTTGGTTTTTGTTGGTTTTTGAAAATATATGAATGTATATACAATTTGGCTTTTAATATTTAGTGCAGTCATTTAAAAGCATGTAATTGTAAAAAAATTAAAACTTGTTATAAAACATTTTAATTTCGATTTTGAATAAAAATAAAATCGCATTAATATTGACATCAAAATAGTTAAAACAAGGTGATGCAGACAGAAGTCATAACTCATTTTTACTTTTATAAACTTAACTGATACGTAATTCGTAATTGTATTTACCATAATAAAAACATTATTTACCGAAATAAAAAATTTTAAATTTCTGTGGTTTTCATGGGCAACCACGTATGTCTTAAATTAAATTTTTCAGGAGAGCTACAACACAGTGTTGGTGCTGAACGATGTATATAGGAGTTACGTTATTATACCATTAAAATAATCGGAATGGGTCCACCTTATTTGAGAAATTTTTTAAACCAAGTAAAGGCCGTCTAAAACCAAGCAATATGGCATTATTAACTCAAAATCGTATAAAATGAACATGCGCGGTTGCCCATGAAAACCACAGACTTAGCAAAAGTACATCGGGTTTCGGCTTTTGCGCTACCTTGCATAAAAAGGAAAACTTTTCCAATTTTTATTTAATGCAATGTTCACTAAATATAATGTTCTTTATGAACAGATATTTTTGGGACCATTAATTGTATTCTCTTTGTTCAAAAATGGTACTCCGTATCGCAACCAAAATATGTATTTTGTGCAATAAAAAAATACTTATACGTTAAGGCTGCCGTAATGAATCGAAACCCATTTGCAAAAAACATGCCTAGTAGCTGTTTGGTCCTCTACGTTGCAACACTGACAGTCTATAGTATCTTACTCAAATGTTGTCTTAGGATAAAAAACGGGCAAAAAAATTAGATCTTTCTTGTCCAAAAGGATTCCCTGAGATTTGGTTTTCACCAGCCAAGAAACCTTTAACGCTGGTGTTAGTCCAGGCAGTTTGTTTATCCTCAACATACCATATCTCAATATGCGAAGTACTTCACATTCATTCTATGCAAGCATGGCTGTCTTGAACTAGAATCCGAGGCAGTGTTACCGTGTTAATCAAATCAAAACGGATAAAATTGTAAAAAAAAAATCAATATAATGCCTTGAGTCTGCATCTAAACCTATAAGAGCTTTCGTTATTCTGAAGATTTCTACATCTGCTTAAATTTCTTATGACACGTCCTTTACATTCGGCCCAAGCACGCCTACTTAGATCATTCGATTGCTTCGAGTCATTAGTTTATCAAAATGCCGATCAATAAACGTAATATTAAAGATTTTACAAGATTTACTCCGATCTTTATAGGTCCTCACTTGTCAGACAACAAAAGTCCTGAATTCGTAAAGATCTTGATCGTGTATTATTCATAAGCTCTCGGACAGTTCGTCAGTCATGTTCCACTGGCATCTAAAATTTAAACACATGCGTATGGGTAATTTCATATCAAATCCACCAAACACCTTACCATTTCCGAATTTTGTGATTTTGCGAATAAAGACAGTAGTATATCATAGAAATAAGACAAACAATATAAGGCCTTGAAAATCGAGAAAAAGTATAAAATGTCCAAAATTTTACTCACTTAATAGCCATTTTCTGGAAAAGTATCAAAAGTAAGAAATTAAACACGGTTGCATTTGAACGAATATCAAGTACCTTTGATTTGAAATACAACATGATTTTGTTTTTTTAAGCGTATTTCTCGTGGCTTTTGCGAGTGACCTTTTTTAAAATTATAATAAAATAAGCCAAAAACAGTTTCTTTCTCTACAATTGAGGCAAATATCAAAGTGGAACAATTTTCTAATCCATAAATAAAAATCAAACTGTTACGATTACTCAGTAATTATATACTTTAGGGGGTATAAAATTAATATTTTCATGTGTTGAGCACGCAATGACAAAATTAATATAACCCACACTTTTCTGTAGTGGTGAAAAATATTTTCATTTTCAACTTGATTTAAATTTCTGAATCCTGTTTTTAAAATTTTTCCAATATACACATTTCATTTTAAAACCAATTTGGAAACTTTAACTGAATCCCGGCATTTGCAAAAATCAGTTTTGGTTTGGTATCTCAGATCATCAGTTAACAAAGTTAAATGCTTGACCGATAAAAAGATGTGAGAAGTTAATTCTTATTAAAAATGTTGTTCGAAATTCTTATCTATACATTTAGTAAAAGTTTAAAACTGTTAAACTCTGATACAAAACTTTAATCTAAATTTAGCATATTTTAAAAAAGTCTCTATCTCTCTCTCACTCTCTCTCTCACTCACTCTCTCTCTCTTTCTGTTTTATTTAAAAGCGACCATAAAATATGTACAAAGTGTCAAAATTAACATTTTTTTTTCAGACATGTGTGTGAAATAAACTAGTTTCTTATTGTTTTTTTTTTAATATTTAATCTTTTAATAAATTCATTAAAATATTTATTAATTCAAGTATGACTGTTTTTTAGTCAATATTAAAGTAGACAATGCTTAGATTATTTTAATTAAGCAATTCAAAAGAGTTCATTTTAATAAAAATCTCTTGTAGCCAGGGTTTCTGATAAAATAGCACAACTTTGATATATTTGAAACTATGGGGAAACTTTCAATTTAAGTATCAGTGGAATACAACTATAAAATTACTCCACATATTCTTGGTCTTAAGTTAAAAAACAATATTTTGAATATAAACGCTAATAAGATTTTGAAGCTAATTAACAGAACAAAATTTGGCAAATGTTTCAAAATAATACTAAAAATTAAATAAAAGCAAGAAAAAATCAATCAAACTTAAACACCTGAAACACATGTTTCATAATTATATATTTTGCTAAAAAACGTTTAGTGTAAATTTAAAAGACTATTGGACATTTCCATTACTTTTCAATTATTAAGGAGAAATACTAAGTTTCTGATAAAAAAAAGGAATAAATTTTAAAAGGAGATAAACGAAATGGCATTCTCACGAAGTTTCAAGAAGAAATCTGGGCAATAAAACTGGACCATCATTTTCTTGCGACTCACTCACTTAGAAACATTAATCTAGGAAAAATACTTGTTTTTCCACATGGCATACAGAAGTATATACATAAAATACATCTACATTAGACCGTACCATAAAAAAAGTTCGTCGTGCACCTTTGTATATTCAAGAAAATCTGTTTGGTCAAATGTAGGAGTCACCTTACGTTCCACTTTAAATTTCATTGACCTAATTTCCTACCGCCTTAATATCTGAAAATTAAAGCTGCCCAAAAACCAAATCATTAAAGTGTTGCGATAACTATTCTAATTTTTTTTTTAATATTTAATTTATTGTAATAGAAATCTTCTTGCAAGAATATTCAAAGGTACACTTTACGCTCTTATGTACTTAATTTAGCTAAATCAGATTTAAGAAAAAAAGAAAAACTTTTATATTAATTTAAGCTTTATAGACCCAGAACGCACGCCAGACTTATTCGTGTACATACTTTAGGCATTTTGCTACTAATTGTTTATGTTAGTTCTAACAAAATTAGTTTGCATTTTCGGTAGTTATAGCGATATTCAAATTTGAAATATTTTCAACTTTTGACATCATTTTATACCATATCAAAATGTAATAACTATTAAAGAAGCCGTTCAGACATTATTATTTTGTTTTGTATTTATTTTTTCGAATAACCTTGACTTGTGATTCCCCTCTATTTATTTCCTACCTTATGTACTTTATTTCTGAAATCTTATGAGAAGATGGTCTAGTCTGGCTCTCCGAATGTCTTTGGGTTAATTGAAATAAATTTTTAAGTCACCACATCAATCTTATCAATCAATCAAATCTTTCTAAGAAATATTCGGGAATAAGTCGCTAATGAAATCTATCACAATCGTATCATTAATTTTCGCAATAACTTCAGAGAAACACGATCGCCTCTGCTTTTAACCCATATTTTTACCAAAAAAAAAACATTTTTCCAGCTCAAGAATAACTTATAGACACGTTTGTTACTAGAGCTATTTGTAAAATTTTTTTAACAAATCTGTTACCAATTAGCAAAGTTATAGGCATTTTTTTAATATATCAAGTTTTGCATGCCACCAAATAACTGATGGACATGATAGTGATGCCAAATTGCAAGACAATGTCTCAAAAATTATTTGTAAAATTAACATAAAAATCAGTTTAAAACTAATCGAGATATAAGCAACTTAAAGTACTTTAATGTTTCTCCTTAAAATATTTTTTCTTCTTCGAGAAAGCCAAGAGGTCAATATGTTTATTATTATAAGTGAATTTATATCAGATTTTAATTAAGTATTTTAAATTCTAGCCCCTTTAAACCCCCTCAATATTAGTATCAGAAAAGTGTAAAATGCAGTAAACTACGGAAAAGTTAAATCTATGATGGCGTTTTAAACAAAATGGCAGATATATTTTTCGAATATAGTAATTACGGTTTTATTCCTTAAGGCCCCACAATATTGTCATCAAATAACGGGCTTTATCAATAAAATACTGTAAACTCCAAAAAAGTGTAAAATCCAAGATGGTGTCCGAAACAAAACTGGTGAAAGTTCGATTTCTTAAACCCTTTTATATGTACATATATCAATTAAAAGGCTTGACTAAAAGAATATAGTCAACTATGAAAAAGTCTAAATTTTAAGATGGCATTCGAAACAAAATGGCGGATAATTTTTTTTTGTAAAGGCGTATAAAATAAATCTAAGGTCTAGACTACGCTACGATGTGGTCATTATACTTATATACACTTACTTGTTAAAAGTAATTTTTATTTAATTTAAAATTAGTTTTTTTATTTTTATAAGATTAATATTTATTTTTAATTGCATGCGAAGTGGCAACATTACAAGCAAAATCAAAGATATGGCAAGCAGATATGTTAGCAAATAACGTAATGTTTCTAGATGTTTCTATATGCCATGCCATGGCAAGCATGCTCTACTTAACATACATACAACAGTACTAACAGCATCATAATTAATTCTATAAAAATATTTTTAAATTAAACAAAAGCATTTTTAATAGTTTTGTTTATTGTCATGAAATATATTTCATTTTAATTTTACCTCTTATTAAATGTGTTTCACAAATTGGTTGTTTCAACTATTCCAAATACTATTCTATTCCTTTCTTCCTTTCAGTTTACGGTTAACGGCTTCTGAGTTTGTATTCGTATTTGTGCAAAGATCTATTTCAAATTGCTCAACTTTCAATCGATTAAATAATTCAATTAAATTTGATTGCTAGTTTTTCCACTGACTAAAATTCGAACAACAACACAATATTGTGAAAAACCACATAAAATTTGTAACGAGGTTTTTTCTTTCTGCTCTTGCCATTCTGCAGCAATAAAACAACAACAAACCAAAGACCTAAGAAATCATGTGTTATGACGGGGTAAATGATCTTTTAAACAAAAGCAGCAAAAACAACAACAGTGAAAAATTCAAATTTAAAAAACATAAAATTATGAAGGAATTAAATTTCATTGTTATGGATGTGTGTGTGTGTGTATTTTTTTGAATATTAGGCACGCAGGCAAACAGACAGACGGACATGAGTGCACATACGATCAACAATATATACTTAGACTTTTACAGTGTTGTAGTCATTTATATATTTATATTTTATATTTTAATGCTCATTATTGTTTATAAGTGTTTGTTTTATTGTTGTACTTTTAAAATTACCGGAAATATTTGTTTGACATTTGAAATAAATATTTATCGGCTGATCGATCACCTGCAAAAGTTGTTTGTGGTTTAAGAAGTACGAGAAGAAGTTAAATAACATCTATTGTTGTTGATCAGCGATCAGTGATCAAACATATTGTTAACAATCATCTGTTATTGTGTTGATATATATTTGACAAGTATTTGTCAAGTTGTTGTAAACAACCAAATAGCATCTATATACAATAGTTTAGATTATTTAATGTCAACAAAAAAATGTGACGAGAAAACAATAAATAAACAAAAATTTAAACAAAACAAAACTCCACGATTTCGAAAATAAACAACTTTTCTCTGAACGATAAACAAAATCGGGAAATTGTCACTCACTAAACGAAAATAAAAGAAGTAATAATGTTGAAAATTAGTACAATAAAGAGTTTATTGATATTTTTTATAATAATTATACCCTTCACACAGTGAAAAAGGGTATATATAGGTTTGTCATTCCGTGTGAAATTTCTACAATTTTCATTTCCGACCCCATAAAGTATATATTTTCTAAAAGCTTATGAATAAAAGAGTTGATTAAGCTCTGTCAGTCTGACCGTCTGTCCGTGTGTATGTTGAAATTAACTTTTTGAAGCCCGACGACATCGCTTGGACACGGATGAGGTATTAAAATATCAGAAATATTCGGGAGTAGATCGGTATTGAAAATCAGAAATCGGTACATAATCAACTAAGATATGAGCAAAAACCCACGACCACCTCGATTTTTTTTTCACAAAAACAACATTACAACAACAACATACATACATACAAACGTGTACACTGGTTAGAGTAAACGTGGCATAGAATCCCAGCTGAACCAAAAATTTTTTTTCTATTTTTTTTTTATATTTTTTTTTTTAATTTTTTTATTTATTTTTTTTCTTGTTTTATATTTATTATTTATATTTTAATTATTTAAAAAAAAATTTTTTTTTAATTTTTTTTTACATTTTTTTTTAACATACATACGTACGTTAATTTATAATTTTACAATGGGATGTTTTTATATATGTATGTTTTTTATATGACTACACGTTGTGAAGAGTATATAAGATTCAGCACGGCTTACTTATTTTTAATTATTTTTGAATTAACACATATAAATTGAAAAAAAAAATAATTTAAAAATTATTAATTCTTTTATAATTAATTCTTAATTCATAGAGCCACATACGCTTTACAACAAATATTGTATTGAAATTCCGTTTTCTTAAGCCTATAATAAATTTTGAAATTGCTTATAAACATGCTTATGTAGAAAATTTAAAAATATTTATTGAGAAACCAATATGAATGTCACATTTTTCTGTTCTATTTTTTAACCCTTTACTGTACTACTGCACTAATAAGAAGTGGCGTGAGTACATTACAGATTATTTTCTTATTAATTATGCCTTAAACCAAAATTAATTTTATGTTTAACAAAACATGAAGTATTTATCAACAACATGTTTCGCCTAATGGCGAATTTAAGCGACATCGTTAGAATGACCTTTTCTTCAATAAATCGTCACAGAATTAGTATTCAAACGAAGTTTACACAAATCTACCATTACTGACAATGGCACAAATATATGGAGTTTTGCATGTAGTGTCACTGTAATTAAAAAAATTTGAAAATGTATGACATTTTCTCTTATGAGACAATATTGTCCAGATTTTGTTTACAGGACGACTCTTTAGTACACATTTGCCATCGGTGACTTTACAGTGTCAGAGCTTGTCACGATGAATTATGATGACGATCGCCACCGATTGAATGTTAAATTGACAGTTACGATTTCGAAAATGCATTCCACTTTACTAAATTAGGATAGTTTTTAGATATTCTAAAATGATTGCAATTGAGTGTAATTAAAAAAATGTTTTAGGAAATTTAATAAAAGAAATAAAATGATTTATCTGATTTATGACCGCTACATTTTTAGCATCTTTTTGTCACTTTTTCTTGAACCTTAACAATCAAAAATACAAATTTAATTTAATCATGCCTGTTACCTTGAAAAACCAAACAACATGATTTTGTTGAATTAATTTTAAAAGTCACCAGTATTTCCCTAATTTGCTAATGACAACTAAGAGCACTATATTTGGTATCATCACATCACATCATCAAGCACATAAGTATAATGACCTGGTGGTCAAGCTCTTCTATTTTATACCAGTATTATTATAACCACCATTTTATTTAAAACGCCATCTTGGATTTCGACTTGCCCATAATTTACTGTATTCTACTAACCAAGGCCTTTCATTTAGTATCAGTATTGTGGGGGTTGAAGGTGGTACATTTTTAAATACAAGATTTGACTCATATTTATTGTACGCCATTTTATTAGGGATTCTAGTTCTTTTATAACATTTCATATTCTGTTAGATAGGCCCTTTCATTTGATATACATAGATAGTGACTCACTCTCATGTAAAAGCTGAAAAAAACGATATTCGTTTGTAAAAATAGGAATAAACACCGAAATAGTTGTATAAGTTGATATGACTTTTTAAAAAAAAACACATTTACTGTTAAGGAAATTCAAAAGTTTTTTATTTAGTGTGAAGTACAATCGATACAATTAGGTTCTAAATAAAACGTCATTCAAATGGCCTCCACGACATCTTCTGCAGTAACGAATTCGATGAACGCAACTTTCGAGCACTTTTTCCACTAAATCAAGTCGTGTGTCATGAATGGCACGTTCAATATTGACATGTAAAGCTTGGAAAGACCAATCCAACCGACCAACCGTCTTATGGGAACCAAATGTTGTCAAGATCAACTTTGTTCAATTTCGGTCATAAAAAGTTTGTTATCATCGATCCATACCGCTCTCCATTGACAGTAACGGTGTTAACAGCTTCATTTTGAAAGAAGTACGGAACGATGATGCCACCATGCCAAAAACCACATCAAACTGTCAATTTAGGTGAATGTAAGGGTTTTTCATTAACAATTTGTGGATTCAAATTATTATTAAGGATCTTATAAAGAAATTTAATTTCAATACTTATATGTAAGAGAGTCACAATCAGGAAAAGCTATTAATGTTTTATATGTTTTAAAATAAAGTGAGAAAGTATGAAAAAGTCAACGAATTTTTTAACTAGTTCAATTAGCAAAAAAAACTGAGATTTAAGTACATAATATCTACATCCTAAATTTAATTCAGTACAAAGAGTGATTCCTTTGAATCTGTGGCTGGTTTCGAAAGTTCATTTCACTCGGCTGGTATCAGATTATTTTTTCATTATCACAATTATCAATTAAATTCAAATATAAAAAAATACAATTTTAAAGCAAAAATAACACAATAAGGAAAAAATTTCAACAATATTCATTTTTCTTTTTTTTATTTTTCAACATCTTTGCCAGCATTTGGAGTGAAATTATTTCATAGTAAAAAGAGAAATGCAATTGCTGTAATTGAAATAAATTTTATAAAGATTGTTCTGTATTTGTTTAGCTGAATGATTGTAGCCAAAAATCGAAAGACGTCGAGAAAGTGTGACAAATTTTCTAATTTGTTTGAAAGGAAATTAAAAAGTAAAACCAATGATGCTGTCTGCTATCTTCTCTTTATCGTACTTCCGTGAAATTTTAGAATTCTCATTTCACACTCTCTAACAGTAATGCCAACTCTATGGAAACACAAAAACATTAATGTTAGTGAGTGTATGTATTTCATTTAAATTGTTTAAAACAAACAAAAAAATCTTTCTAAAAGCTCTAAATTGCTCTCTACTCGTATGTTCTATGTTTTGTCTACTACATGAAGTTCGTTGTGCGTTCAATTGTTTTTGTTTTTTTATAAAAAAAAAACAGTGTACTTTTAATTTAGAATTTTCTTTTTTGCATTTTTTTTTTTTTGACAAGTGTGCTTTTAATGTTGGCGACATTTGTTTCTCTAGAATATTTATAATTTATTTAGATTTTATATTCTCTATTTGCTTGTGTTGTTTTTAGTTTTTCTATTGTATATCTGTGACCTTTTGACATAACATCTTAACTGAAATTTTATAACTTTTCAGGAGTGAAAACAAAATACACCACCAACAATAGCTTAATCTTTTATCGCAGAGAGTCCGATTATTTAAAAAAAAATCCCTATTTCTAGCTATAAATTATTATTAAACTTAAAAATTATGTTATCACGACTTAAGATGTTTTGTCATGTCCACAGAATTTTTATTTTTATTTTTTCATTTCAGTAATTTACTATGTGTGTTTGTGGGAAATTTCACAAATCTCTTAAAGATAATTCAAATGTATTATTTAACACGTTTAAAAATAAGAATATTTTTTGTCAGAAATCTTTATTATTCAAATTTTTCTTATTCTAATTTTGTGTTTCGTGTTTGAAAATGTATTCTAAATAATGTTGTATTTATTTTTTGTTTTTATTTTTTATTCTTGAATGAATTTTTTTTTATTTTAAAGGAATTTTAGTTCACACAGAAAATAGCACTAATAATTGATAATAATTGACAAATTTTGTTTACTGTGATAAGAAATAGCTATTTGCTGACCCTTTAATATTTAAAAAAATTAAATTATTCTATTTAAGTATAAGTGTTGCAATGATGGTTACTTTTTTTGAAATTAATTTTCATTTTTGTCCTGGAAATATACGCAATGGGGGCTTGTTCTTTGTGTAGTTTCGGCGAAATAAAACAAACTGTTTAGTTTGTTGAATTTTTCATATGAACAGAAAATGTATTATTTGCATTAACTTCATTAATATTGTAGCCGCGACTGAGTAAGCATAAGTGCATCCATGACACTCTGTTTAAGATATTTTAAAGAAACTTGGTTCTATCGATAATATTAATTGTATAGTTTAAAGGGCAAGTTCATGGTGTAAATATGTAAGGTGACTGCATTTCAGAGACAAATTTGACAATTGTCAAAATTTTTACAATTTATTTGTATACATTGACTTTAATAAAAACCTCGAAAGAGTAAAGAGAGATATAATTCTACATCTTAATTTTGTAACTTCTTCCTAAAATTGTATTTTATTAAAAACCTATTGACACTTTAAAAGATTTTTTTATAACTTTATTATTTTATGTATCGTCGTATGTCTTTCCCACAGAGAAAATGTATGAAATTTTTACATTTGGAAAAGAACAGCCGATAAATAGCATATCAATTGAAAATACCCAATTAAGTTGACCCTGGCCAAGTTCTCTCTTTTTTTTAAGCTTCTAAAAAATTCTTATGCAACTACAAGAAACATATTTTATAGACTACAGTGCTGTCTGGGTAGAGTGAACTAGTTTTTGTAAAACGATTTCACTATACCCAGGTTGTTCACTAAATCAAGGTTGAATTTTTATTTATTTGAAAAACTTATTTATTTATTTTAAATGCATTTATAGATTATAAATTTTTTTTATTTCCACGTAATACTAAAGTTTAAATTTATGACTGGAAAAAATGAAAAATTACCTTTGAGATACGACTTTAATGGAACATGCGCGCAGACTTAAATAAATTAGCACTTCATAGAATGCGTATTTGTGAGAGTAACTTTTTCTGGTGTTCACTCTAAAGAGGTATTCATAGCATCGGGAGTTCACTCTACCCAGATAGCACTGTATATATTATAGGTGTGTACAAATATTCTAAGTCCTTATAAAAAGGAGAGTCTATTAACGAGTCATATATGTATGAGGATGTTGAAAATAACTTTCTCTTGTTCAATTATCTTAGACATATGCAGGTCTGTTAAATACGCTAGCAAAATTATTTCATAAACGACTAAGATATAAACAAACAAAAAACGCGGCTTTATTTACATTTTTAAAAAATAACTAACCAACCAGTCCCAAAAAAACTTACCAGTTGGAAAAACTATTAAAAACATTTAATTTTTGAATAAATATAATTTCCTAAATTAATACATTTTAAGGCATGTATATTTGTAGCAGCTAATGTTATCAGTCATAGGTTTTATAAACTTTTATTCCAAATTAGCCAAAGCATTAAAAAAATGACAGAAATATAAAAAATAACTGCAACTGTCTCTATTATTTATCTAAAATTTTTCCACAAAATGTTAGGGATGTGAGTATATAGTGTTCAGCAACTTAATATTGCGAAAAATAAATTTGTCGAGTTTATGTACCTAAATATTCGAGTTTGTCACCCTTTTAAAAACTTTTCATTGACAAAAAGCAAAATAAATTTAATACCTATAAATTATTTTACCGAGTTCATTTACCTATACATATGTAAACATGTTTTAATCATTAACTTTACGTTTAAAACATACCAGAAAATTACTGTTGCACAGTGTTATAAATTTAAGTTAGAAAATTAAAAATACATCCTTCCTAAAAACAATCAATTAAATTTCAACAACCTGCCTGGTTTAATTAACAATTTTACTAAGTAAGTAAAAAATGTGATGGATAAAAGGCAAGTGTGTAAAAAATACCACTAAGATCTAGTTTTCCAACAAATGTTTTATATTTTTAACTCTTAAATTCGGTATTTTCTTCCATTCTATGCACGTGTTGTGAACACTATGGCTTAAACACCATCTACATACATACATACATACATACATACATACATACATACATACATACATACATACATATATAAAATAACCGCCTGGGTAATAAATTAAGTTCAGCTCTAGATGAACCAGATTTACTATCTACACCTTTTGCTGTTTTTGCAAATCCTCTAATGCGTGTTTTCGTTTAAAAAATGTTTACCTCGTTGTTGAATATTAAAGTAAAACACTTTCGCTTTCTATAATAAATGAAAATAGTACTTAAATAATAGGTTTACATATACCTATACATATGTATATATGTACTATGTGTGTGTTAATATAAAAACAAAAATCTACACACTTAAATACAGTAATAAACAAGTAAGAGCACTATATTCGGCTGTGCCGAATCTTTTATACCCACCACCAATTTTGTGTACATTTAAAGCACAATATTTATTATTTTGTTAATCGCTATGGAATAATCTCTTTATAATAAAATATGTATCACTTTCTTTGTAGAGGGTGGTTAAATTTTAAGGGCCCATGTTGAAAGTGAACTACACCTAATCTTTAAATTTGTTTTCTGCATTTCATTTGACATTTCTCAATCTCAAACTTATTCAATTTGATCCGCGGAAAGATACGCAAATGAGCAACGCTTTAAAGTTATTCAGGTTTTTTATAAAAATGGGCGTTCAAATCAAAATGCATTTTGTGCACTTCGTAATTGTTTTGATCAACATAATCGTTTAAATTCGTCCACAATCGGGAGATTGGTAAAAAATATTTAAATTTCTACAAAACAGGTCTGTATAAAATGTTAGAAAATCTGTGAATGCCTTCTTAGTTCGTTGAATGGGAACCACTGCTGGTTTTTGCGATAGTGTGGCAAAATAGCAGTCAACCTCGCCTAATCATCATGCCCAACAATTGAGCATCAACATTGTCATTGAAAATTTGGAGCATCAGATAGAGGAGTGGGGCCAAAGATGGGGGGGCCAATTGGCCGATATTTTGTTAAATACATAATTGAACCATACAAATATTATAATTGCAAAAAGAAATACTAATAATATCCTAAATAATTTGTCAACATCGGTCCTTAAAATTTAACCACCCTTTATAACTTCGATATGCTACTGAAATGCTTTTATAAATGTAGTTTTTCAATGAAAGTGGGCGTAAAGTAGGCGTGTCAATAAAGTTTCTGCTAACAAATTAAAGTTAAATATTTCAATATAGTCCTTTATTTTCCCAAAAACTATGTAAATAGAGAAATTACATGAATTTAAGATAAACCGTTATATGGGAGGTAGGCGCTAAAGTGGGCGTGTCACCTAAACTTTTTGGCACAACAATAACATTGATTAGAAGGAAAAACGTAGCACATTTGATCATCATACCTCTAATTTTGGCGGTTTTATGAGCTTTTAAATTTCATTAACGGTAGATTACGTGAAAAGTGGGCGTTATAGTAGGCGTGTCAAAGTTATTTTTGCGAATGAGTACAACTTAGGTGTTTCAATATAACCCTTTATTATTCCAAAGTCATTAGTAGTAGAGAAATTATATGAATTTTAGGTAAAACGTTATATGAGAGGTGGGCGTAAAAGTGGGCGTGGCAACTTAATTTTCTACCACAGTAATGACATTGCCTAGGGGGATATACGTAGCAAATTTTATCATCATACCTCTAATTTTGGCGGTTTTATGAGCTTTTAAATTTCATTAACGGTAAATAACGTGAAAAGTGGGCGTTATGGTAGGCGTGTCAAAGTTATTTTTGCTAATGAGTACAACTTAGGAGTTAAAATATAGCCCTTTGTTATTCCAAAATCTTTATTAATAGAGAAATTATATGAATTTTGAGTAAAACGTTATATGGGAGGTGGGCGTAAAAGTGGGCGTGGCACCTTAATTTTCTGGCACAGTAATGACAATGCCCAGGGGGATATACGTAGCAAATTTTATCATCATACCTCTAATTTTGGCGGTTTTATAAGCTTTTAAATTTCAATAACGGTAGATAACGTGAAAAGTGGGCGTTATAGTAGGCGTGTCAAAGTTATTTTTGCGAATGAGTACAACTTAGGAGTTTCAATATAGCCCTTTATAATTCCAAAATCTTTATTAATAGAGAAATTATATGAATTTTGAGTAAAACGTTATATGGGAGGTGGGCGTAAAAGTGGGCGTGGCACATTGATTTTCCGTTACAAAAAAGCGGCTCACCAAAAAGCAAAGTGTGCAAAATTTTAGAGTCGTACATCCAATTTTGTTGCTTTTATGACGTTTTTGTTTTTAAATATACCGAAAAATACACTGTGCGGTATAAATTTTCGTACATTTTGATCGATAACTCCTCTCCTAATGCATAGATTTAGATAATTTTTGGGGAAAAATATTGTTTTTACTCGAGAAATATATATTCGAAGTTTCATGAGTCTACGTTAATGCGTTTAGACACAATTCCATTTTATTCGATGTTTGAAGGACACGGTTTTTTCGACCTACTCTTGCTTTTCGAGCTATAACTCTCTTCCTAATATTTCGATTTAGCCCATTTTCAATACCAAACAAACCTTATCTATAAGAAAGATTCTGGCAAAATTTGAGCCCCATAGCTTTTTCGGTGCGACCTCTATCGTGCTTTCAACAGACGGACAGACGGACAGACGGACAGACGGACAGACGGACGGACATAGCTAGATCATCATCAAATCAAACCCTGATTCAGAATATATATACTTTATGGGGTCTAAAATGGATATTTCGATGTGTTACAAACGGAATGACAAAATGAATATACCCCCACCATTTTTTTGGTGGCGGGTATAAAAAAACTGCAAAACAAATAATAATATATTTTTGCACAGTAACCGACTGACTGAAATTCATTATTATAAATTTGTTGTTGTGCTTCTACTTTGTTATTTTCAGTGTTGCCACTAAGCTACACACACAAGGGACAAATCAAATAAGCAAAAAAAAGCCAAATAGACAATCGCCTGTGTTCTGCATTCCGAGTAAAATTAAAGCACTCGGAATTGCCATGACATTGTTGTTAAACAATAACACTACAATGGCAATTCGAAGTGATGTAATTTCACTCGGAATGCAGAACACAGGCGAATATCTGAATAAAGAAGTTGCAAGTATATTGTACATTATTATTTAACAAGCTACAGCTAACCAAACAAAAAAAGTAATGCAAAAGATTAAATTTTTAGTTTATTTACAATTTTATCGATAAGTCTCGATTTTCATTATGCAAGTTTTTTTTCGCATTTTTAATTTTTTAAACAGAAAAATATTCTATCAGTAATATACACAGTGCCACCTCGCTTAACGCAATCCTCGATAAGTACAACTCCTAGATTATTGCAACTCGTAAATTGTTTTCATTGTTGACTTAGTTAACGCAACTTTAGAAAAAAACCTCAGTTATCGCAATTTTTTCCTCGAAATGATCCATATGTAATTTTTATATAAATTTTTTTTATTTACATTTTTTAGCTTTAGATTTACCGCTATTCCAAGAATACTGAAATGTGCGTGTTGCACTTGTTTTTTGTAGAAAAGTTGAAAGAAACCCTTTTTTGTGAAAGGTTGTTCTATTTACAGACATTGAAGAAAATGCTGGTGATTACAAAATTTGTAAAACTTTCAATTAAACAACAAAGTGATATTCGTAATAAGCTTGAAATGGGCATATCTGTAAAAGTGAGTTACGACTAATATAAAGTGCACAAATCAACAATATCCAAAATTAAAAACAATGAAGCTGCATTAAAAAAATTGGTTGCAAATTCTGAATTTGGACCAGGCAAGCTTGTATGTAACATGCTTAGAGCTTGCGAATATCCAAAAATGGAAAGGGATTTTAAGCCATAACAGAGAATTTGCTCCCTAAAAAATTGAGACCCGCTTATCACAACAACCTCAGTTTTCGCAACGGTCAAAATTTATATTAGTTGCGTTAAGCAAAGTTGCACGGTATATACATACATACATACATGTTATGTATATGTTTCTAGGAGTTAAAAAAAAATCAATAACAAATTTGGAGTACAGTGTGTAACCCTTTTTATTCTAATTTCGTCTCTTTCCTATAAAGTAACAGTTGCGCAAAAATAACTACTAATGGAATGGCTCGATACTCCTACTTTATATAGCCAGTGCGAGATTAAAAATTTACATCGTTTTCATAACTTTTGATATTAAGTTTATATCATAGATATGTTTAAAACTTTATATTTTTCTGTATAAATAGAACTTTTCGGCTGTACTTGAAAAATAAAAAATACATGGGGCATGTTTTATAATATGGCAATACTGATTATTCAGTTTCCATTTCTTATTTTATTTTTGTCGTATTTGCAAAAAAAAAAAAAGAAGCAAAAACCTTAAAAAAATCAGAATGAAACAAGTAAAAGTAA
This sequence comes from Phyto melanocephala, assembly GCA_941918925.1. Taxonomy (NCBI): domain Eukaryota; kingdom Metazoa; phylum Arthropoda; class Insecta; order Diptera; family Rhinophoridae; genus Phyto; species Phyto melanocephala. The sequence goes on from OW799233.1 coordinate 54,509,633, forward strand.
CAGAGCGAAAAAATCACTACAAAACTATTTATATGATTAGAGCAAAAAAAAATAAAACAACAACTATTTACACCAATCATATAGAATGGTAAAAGAAGATACATGTGTAATTTTGGTCTAGTGCTTTAACCCTTTAATAGGTATGTGGGTGTGAAGAAATTATTATTATTATTTTTCCTTTACACATACGACAAACTAGTTTTCATACTTTTATCTTTTAACACATTTAACAGTTTAATTCAAAGTCATATAAAGTATACTTTTTGATTGCTCACGTAGAGTTCATCAAATCACAGTTACTGTTATTTTGTTGACATATTTTATTAGTTGAAATATTTTTTTACGACAAGAAAAACTCAATTGCAAAATTTTTCTAAATTACGGTATTATGGCAGCGGATTCTGGTGAAGGAAATTTTTTATTTGGATTTAAATATAATATATAAAAAAATTACATTGAGATTTTATAATCTTATGATTTGGCGAGTCGATTAATTCATGTCCGTGTGTATGTTGAAATCAGTTTTTTTAAGCTATTTTCTTTTGTTTTTATTAAGTAGCATTACATCCATAAGTTATACATATCGTCTCTAATATATAAAATTCTTGCGCCGTGGTATTTGCGATTAAACTTCTTTGAAATGGCTCAACTGATTTTCATGAAATTTTGTTTGTATATTGGGTAAGTTTGAGAATCGGTCAATATCTATTTTTCATACCCCTCAACGCCACGCCTTTTTTCACGCCCCCTCAGGTAGGCCATACTGCTGGACAGATATTCTTGAAATTTTCACATAATATAACTAAGACTCTATAGGTAGAAAACAAAGAAGGAAATACCTAAACAGTGTTTGAACAATAAAAATAACAATTTGTTTATGAACTTAACTGCAATTCAAAAAATTATAAAATAAACACACAAAAAAGTGCATAACTTGCAGTAAAAGAAACAACTAATAGCAGAAAAAAATAACAAAAATTTAGTCAACTAAAAAAATATTTCCTAGAAATAGTATATATTGCAAAAAAACGCTTGCCGGGCCAACTAGTATACATGTATGTATTATACATAACTGAAAGTAAATAGGCATTCCTTAAATTTTATTTAATTAAATCTGCAAACAAGTACGCAATAAAATTGGTAGTCTTTTGGGTTTGTCACTACAATAAGTGACCAAGGGAAGCTGGTTCGAAGCTCGGGTGGCCCAAAAAAAATTTTTTTTCATTTTCTTTTTTTTTTTAATTATTAATACATACAACAAAACCTTATTTCATAATTTTACAATGGGTTCGTAAACAACTGACATATGTATAAGAAAAAAAATTCTAAAATTCAAAACCAGTATGGCATTGGAAATAATAAAGCCAAATGACGTATAACATTTAATCTGAAATCTAGGCTAAGTTATGCTGTGGTCACTATATTTATGTACGAGATGATGAAGGGTATTATTAGGTTCGACATGGCCAAATATAGCACTCTTACTTGTTTTGATTGCCCATTAAGGGTTAATTTAGCTATTCTTCACATACATACATACATATATGGGGAATCTTGAGATTTTGCTGTTTATGTTAAGTTTTTGGCTTTGGTGTGTTAAGACAAATGTACTTTGTTGAATTTTTTAGTCAGTTTTTTTGTAGAACATTTTGTCCCCACCCTCTCCCTTTTTAGGGGTGTTTTTAACGATTTGTTATAATAGTACTAACAATTACAGTTATGTGGGGTAGTTAACATTTTTCTTAATACTTTCTACAAAGTTGCTGAACATACCCTACACCTCAGATTATGCACGAACTGGCAAAAGACAGCAAATTCTAACCCTCCTAAAATAAAACGTGATCCTGCAAAACGCCAACATACTTACATTTTTTTCCTTTAAACAAGAGGAGAGTAAAAATGTTATAAAAAGACATTGAATTAATAAATAAAATACAATAGAGCAATAAGGGTCTATCCAAAAATAGGCAAACAAAAATTTAACAATTCCTATTCAAGAGCTACAGGAAAGGATACCAACCCAAAATATAAATATTAAAAAAAACGATAAATTTGGCGATAAGTTATTGTTATAGTCTTAAGAATAGTACGGAGACATATTTCATCCTAACTCGAGAACTAGTCATCCGATTTTCAAAAAAAAAAACACCAGAAGATGTGTATGCATTTTTAATCTTGGAAGATATTGTTGAGAACTTAAAGTTAGATTTCCACAAACCTAACAAAATAAATTAAGAGATTTGTTCCTTGACATTTTGTAATATAAAAGCGTTTGTGGATTCTTTAATTGCTTTATTTCTTTACACAATAACAAAGTACACTATAAGATCTATTTACTGCCGATTTTAACGATATTCAAATTAAAAGTGACTTACTTATTGCCCATTAGCTACAATAAATACCAGAATCTACCCTAATGTTCTTAATTTGAAATCACAGGTAATTGAAAAATACTGTTATAAATTTTAATTCCAAGAACCATGCAAAATACCGTTGTACTTCAGTTCCATTACCTGCTCACTTAACGAAATGTTACATATATCATATGTAAGGCTGGTTGCATTACAATATTGGGTACCTGCGGTAAATTAACAATAAAATCTAAATTTTTTAACCGATTTTTATAGTTTATGGCTTTTTTTATTTCTAACATAAGTAGCTCTCAGAAAAAGAATGTTGAATATTTGATTTTTATTTTTTTTAATTCCATTTTTAAATTGAAAAATATTACGAATTTTGCACAAAAAAATTTTTTTTCTCCAATAATTTGTAAATAACTCCAAAACGATAAGAGATAGAGAAAAATTTTATTTCACTAAAAAAAGACAATTTTGTTACACATTTTTTGGTGTTTTATTTTTGAAAATCGGATGACTGGTTCTCGAGTTAGGATTAAATATGTCTCCGTACCTGACTAATTTAGGGGGAAAATTTTGCCACGCCCATAAAAAAAATCCCGATCTGATGGAATAAACGCGACAACGGATTTGAGTTTAACGCATCAAAATCCATATAGTCCAAATAGTTTTATTTAATGAAGGATTTTGCTGCTGAGCAGTGTAATTAGTTTTATCCTTCCGCTGAACGAATATGGTTGTGTATACGCTTGAACAACGCTGGGAAATATTGCGACATTACTTTGGCCGATTTTTCCAAAAAAAATCATCTTTTCAGATGAATCTCATTTTGATCTTGGCGGGTGTGTAAAAACGCAAAATTGTCGCATTTTGGGCACAGGAAACCCGCACGCATACATTGAAAAGCCGATACACCCTAAACGAGTCACTGTTTGGTGCGGATTTTGGTCAGGAGGCATAATTGGAACATTTTTCTTCGAAAATGGGCAAGGAGTGGCCGTAGTCACTGGCGATCGTTATCGGGCCATGTTGAACAAATTTTTGTTCACAAAAATTGAAGAGGAGGATATTGGCAACATTTGGTTTCAACATGACGGCGCTATATGCCACACAGCCGAAGCTACACTTTTTTTATAGCATTTTCAAAAAAATAAAGTTATTTGACGGACCTTTTATCATTTTCCGTCACTTACAATAAATATTAGAAAACACTGCAGTGCCTGGTTTTTATGTGAACAATTTTGTTTATATTATGTATTTCAAACATTTTCCTTGTGACTATTTATTTTTATGTTGGTCGTTATCACCTGTTAAGGGTTAAACTAGAACATATAACAAAGCGGTTTCAGCAGCAACAACAACAATTTGAAAGTAATTTTAGTCTTATGTTATGTTTAGTTAACAAGCCAATGATATATCTATGTATGTATGTACATTTGTATATAACAAAGTACAATCTATAAAACACACTTGTACACAGTCAATTTTACCATTTTATATACATACTAGCCAATCCCGGCGCGCGTTGCTACGCCCCTTCATGAATTTTAATCGCATTCTAAATTTTAATCGAATATCAAGTGCAAGGCTAAAAACTATAACGTGCGTGGCACTGCCCACTTTTCTAATTACGAAACTGTATAGTCATGACAGCTCAATAAGTGTGCAAAGTTTCAGAAAAATCGGTCCAGTGTAAGTACCTCAAAATGATACCTTTTTTATGGGCGTGGCACTGCCCACTTTTCTAAATACGAAACTGTATAGTCATGACAACTCAATATGTGTGCAAAGTTTCAGAAAAATCGGTCCAGTGCAAATACCTCAAAATGATAACTTTTTTTTATGGGCGTGGCACTGCCCACTTTTCTAATCACGAAATTATAAAGTCATGACAGCTTAGTGTGTGTGCAAAGTTTTAGAAAAATCGGTCCAGTGCAAGTACCTCAAACTTATAACTTTTTTTTTATGGGCGTGGCCCTGCCCACTTTTCTAATCACGAAATTATAAAGTCATGACAGCCCAATATGTGTGCAAAGTTTCAGTAAAATCCGTGCATTGCAAGTACCTCAAAATTAAAAATTTTTTATGGGCGTGGCCCCGCCCACTTTTTTTCATCCATAAACACTCCCCGGTATGTGTACAACAACTTACCAAAGTTTGAGCCCGATCGGTTTTACAGTTTCAGAGTCTATAGCTAACACACACACACACACACACACACACACAGAGTTTCACTTTTATATATATAGACTAGCCAATCCCGGCGCGCGTTGCTACGCCCCTTCATGAATTTTAATCGCATTCTAAATTTTAATCGAATATCAAGTGCAAGGCTAAAAACTATAACTTTTTCTTTATGAGCGTGGCAATGCCCACTTTTCTAATTACGAAACTGTATAGTCATGACAGCTCAATAAGTGTGCAAAGTTTCAGAAAAATCGGTCCAGTGTAAGTACCTCAAAATGATACCTTTTTTTATGGGCGTGGCACTGCCCACTTTTCTAAATACGAAACTGTATAGTCATGACAACTCAATATGTGTGCAAAGTTTCAGAAAAATCGGTCCAGTGCAAGTACCTCAAAATGATACCTTTTTTTCAATGGGCGTGGCACTGCCCACTTTTCTAATGACGAAAGTGTAAAGTCATGACAGCTCAGTATGTTTGCAAAGTTTCAGAAAATTCGGTCCAGTGCAAGTAGCTAAAACTGATAACTAATTTTTTATGGGCGTGGCCCCGCCCACTTTTTCAATCACGAAATTATAAAGCCATGACAGCTCAATATGTGTGCAAAGTTTCACAAAAATCGGGCCAGTGCAAGTACCTCAAAATTAAAACTTTTTTAGGGGCGTGGCCCCGCCCACTTTTGTTATCACGAAAATATTTAGTCATGACAGCTCGATATGTGTGCAAAGTTTCAGAAAAATCGGTGAAGTGCAAGTAGCTTAAACTGATAACTAATTTTTTATGGGCGTGGCTCCGCCCACTTTTTTTCACCCATAAACACTCCCTGGTATGTGTACAACAACTTACCAAAGTTTGAGCCCGATCGGTTTTACAGTTTCAGAGTCTATAGCTAACACACACACACACACACACACAGAGTTTCACTTTTATATATATAGATTTACATATGTACATTCATACCTACATATAGAATTTTTTTGCCTTTTTCTATTAAATTTTGTGCTGTAATAATTTTTCTTATTGCTATTTTGCTCTATCTACCCTTTTTATCACCTTACCCCAGCCTCAAATACTGCCATAAATATTATTAGATCTCATTATGAGCTTGTGTTATTTTACTATTATTACTATTTACTTTTGTTATTTTTGTTGCTTCTTCTTCTTCCCATATTTTCAATGTTTGCAAATTTTTCTACACTCTGCCGGTCTAACTGTCTGTGTTTTTTTTTCTTATGTTATCTACAAGTTTAAACATTTACGTAGCTGTTGTGCGTTTGATTTTTCTTATTTGTTTGTTTTTGTATTAGCATTATTTTTTTTTGCCATAATTTTGTATTCGTTGTTGTTGTTGCTGAGTTCAACAACATATTAATCATGCACTCAAAAAAATAGTAAAGGTGTTTTCTATCCATCAACTGAAGTACTTAGATGATTAAATTTAAAATGAAAAAACTTATTATACAAAAATAATAATAACAGAGCAGGTATAAAATAATATAAATAATATGTATAAAATAATAAATAATCTAAAGGTAAGTGTGTATGTGTATTACTATTACGCAAATATTAGACGAAATGTAGTTTTTACATAATTTATTTCCTATTAAAAAATGTGTATTTAATTCAAGGCATATTCATAAGGTATGTATGTAAGTATGTAAGACAACAATTAAAATAACACATGAATTTCGTTTCTGTATACTACATAATTTTAATAATTTTTAAGAAATTTCAAAGTAAAAACTTTTTATTATGAGTTTTTTATTTTTTAGAACCTTGTAAAACTTTTAAGCTGCCGAACAAAAATAAAAAAAATAACTTTGACAGATGCAGACAAATTTAAAAAAAAAAGTTGGTAACACTGATAAATTGTAAATAAAAAAACTGTCCGCTGTCTGCATATGTCACAAAATTTGTTCTTTAATTTTAATAATTTTTAAGAAATTTCAAAGTAAAAACTTTTTATTATGAGTTTTTTATTTTTTAAAACCTTGTAAAACTTTTAAGCTGCCGAACAAAAATAAAAAAAATAACTTTGACAAATGCAGACAAATTTAAAAAAAAAAAGTTGGTAACACTGATAAATTGTGAATAAAAAACTATCAGCTGATTGTATAAGAGTTCCTTATTAATCAGATTGAAAGTAAACATTGTTTATTCTATTCCTTTAATATTACTTAAATATTTAAAAACGACTAAAAATTAATTTGCCGTCACAAAGTCGTATATTTCGGTTTTATATTATAATTTGGAAGCTAATTTTGATTTCAAGGTAATCCAAAATTTATAGTCGTTTACAACAATTAAATTTCATGAAACCGCTGAATATGTATTTACATATGTTTATTTAAAAAAAAATCATAAAATCATAACATACATTAAATATTTATTTACCAAAAATAGTGGTTACGCATATTTTCTTAAATATTTGCCAAATGTGAACGTAGTTTAAGGAAGCAAGAATATATATAGAATTCGTCTAGCAGACGTCATACCGTAAATTTTACATTTTTCTTTTCATACTGCGGCAAGAAAAATTATTAACATATTTGTTTTTAAATTTTTTGCTGATTTATTTAGAATTTATAACTGAAAAAGTAAACATATTTAGCAAGCATTAGCGAAAGGTACATTATTTTATTAATACTTGAAAAATCACTTCTAAAACAATTGAAATTTATTTATTTATTTAATCCAATAAAATTCTAAAATTAAGAGTAAAGGGTATAAAAAGCATTTTTTATATGTATGTTTGTGTGAGACTGATAAAAGAAATATTTTGATGACAAGCTCATATTTGACATTATTGCCAATAAGAAACATATTGTTCCTGATAAGCTTAAAAAAGGTTGCCCAAATTTAAAGTATCAATGGTCAATGGAAATCGCTACCAAAAGATGATCCGAAGCTTTTTGTGGCGGGAAATTGATTATTTCGATCGTGGTGCCACTTGCCACACATCAATAGAATCAATAGATCTTTTGAAAAAAAAGTTCGGAAATCGCATTATTTCTCGCAGAGGACAAGTACAAATGCTCCCTGCTCCTATTTTTAGAAAGACGCAGTGTCCCTTTATTGAAAACCCATTTTTTATTATTATAATTTAAATAAAATATTTAACTATTTGTAGGTGCTTAAGATGTCAATATCTGTCATATCGTCGTTCTCAAATTATTGTGTTCTATAGGTATATGTTTTATGTGTCACATAGAACACAATAACTTGTGAACGACGATATATCGAATCTGTTTTACCGTTTTCGATATAAAAATATCTCCTTGCTAATAATAAGAATTATGTTATAACCATTTTATAACCATTTTACTTCTTTTCAATTAATAAATAATCTTTGTTTCTAGGTCGTTAATTCTACCCATTTTTATAAAAATTCTAATAGAATTAATATTTTTTTAAATAATTTCAAAATCATAATTATCTTAAGTATGATTAGAATCATATTCAAAAAATGTGGATAATTTTTTAAATACTATGTAGTTAATTGAAAAGTTTTGTAATTAAATCAAATAAACTTTTTATTAATAATAATAATTTCGTTATTGAAATTTATAATCATTTTTTTCATATAATTGTTCACAATTTTTCTTTAACTGTTGAGTCGCAACCACTTCCATTTTTTAAATTTATAAAATATTCCTTTTACAATATTAATTTCAAATTTGAAATCAAAACATAATTTTACTTTTAGAGTTTTTGAGTTAAAGTAAAACGATATTGAATAGAAAACAACACTTTTTGGAATTATTGTGTGTCTTTCTGTCTCCCTAAACTCGATTGGTTAAACAAATTCTGGATTTATTTTGACAAAATTTGGTTAGACGGTACCTTGATACCTAAATTAACATATCGACGGAGTAAAATTTTTTAAAATAGACTTATAAAAATAATACATAAAATAAATGTTTAATTATTTTACAAAAATTAACAGCAACCTACGCTTATTATGATTTCAAACAAACTATTAAAAACACAATTAAAAATGTTTAATACTTGTGTTACAAACTTTAGGAAATTGTATAAATTAATTGAGTATAAAGTAAAAATAAAATAATAAAATATATTAATCAACATTAATTTAACTTTTAAGATTGTACCCAAAACTATTCTCATGTAAATTTTCAAACAAAAATTTGAAAAAGTTTTATATTTTTCGCTTTTAAACTGGATAAGTAATCTCTGTAAATAATACTCTTTTAATGGCATTTTGTTATTTTTTTTAAATGTGTATGTTCGAATTTCGATTTTATTTATTAGATGATAAACAAATAAAATTAGTAAAATACATAATAGCAAATAAAATAATTCATCAAACTATTAAAAAGGCATTCAAAAGTCTAGGCATTTCAACATTTAAGATTATATCTGAAAAACTATTTTTATGTAAATAAACAAACAAGAATTGAACAAACGGTTGAAGTTGAGCACAGACAACACTGAGATAGTTGTTTTTCAACTGTTTTTATTATTCCCTTTTTAATGCGGACAAATTTGTTTTCAACTATTTATTTCTTATTGCTTTCCGAATTTCGGAGTAGACTCTTAAGTGTTGATCTTTAAATACATATTTTTCAAAGTTTAAATCAAAACTTGTTTACTTTTTATTAAATTTTCATATCGTGCTTTCAACAATGGAGCGTTAATGTCGATACTGAAGAAAACCGGAATTTTAGTATCGAAACGCTTACAATATTGTTAGCTAAAATTGCACAAAATAGTTAAAGAAAACTTTTTTTTAAAAAATATACTCCATTTAAAAAGACAAATACAACTATATTTTTTGGGGAAAAAATAGAGAAAATGATGTTGGATTTTCACAGTGAGTAAATATGATCACTTTAAATAATTTTCCTGCAAAAAAAATTTCAACATTTTCAGTTGATCCCATCAAAGGAACCGATGCGGTATGTATAACACATAGGTATGTATATCCAGCAAACAATTTGAGAATCAATTGCTAAAAGTTTAAAAGTAATTTGAAAATACGTTCATTCGTTTTTTTTACCAAATAAGTCGAAAACTCTCAGTCAAAAAAATTTCCGGTCAAAAGTTTTCTACAAACAAATGGGTGAATTCACCTTAACAAAAAGTGAAAAGTGGTGCGAAAAGAGGAAAAAAGTAGAAGAGACATAAAACTTAAAATAGAAATACAAAAATACTTATAGTAAAATTTTCAGAGCAGGGTTACAGTGTCACCAACAATTGTTTAGGCATATAATGTGAATATATTTTTTGCAGAGTCTATTCTTAATTGTTTATATCGCCAACATTTTAAAAAATTTTAATACACTGTAGATAGACTCCTTGTAAAAAAACCATAAACCGAATTCTGTTTTCAGAACATATTTTTATACCATGCCATACGTGAGCAGGTTTGTAAGCGGCGAAGCAGTAATTTTTGCTGAACTGTGGCAAGTCTTAGTACAAGTAAAACTCTCAAACACTTAAGTTTTCCTCTAACATTTTAATCACATTCTTTAGCATCTAATCGAGATTTAAGTGGTGTATGCGAAATATTTATTTCCTAAGAAATAAGTATTTAGATGATAAATCTTTATTCCACATTTAAAGTGGCGAACAAGGACGAAATTCTGATCATGAAGTCATTGCTGGTTTCAAAAATATAAAAAGTAATGGGAAACCCCTTTTAAGGATACGAGTATATTGTTCAATATCTAGTTATCTAGCAAAAATTTTATAATTTTTAAATATTACGAAAAACTTTTACACGTTTAAAAGAAAAAAAAACAAAAACAATCAATAAATTAGAATGTGCTTATCGAGCGTGTTTGTTACTTGTATAAATCAGGTTTGTTTTTTACAAAACTTTTGTTTACTTATAAATAAGATAATGCGAATTAAGAATAGCTTTTAGATGAGTTAAACATACACATTTTTTATGAAAATCAATCAATCTAAGATAAAAAAAAAATACTGTTAACTCGATTAAAGACTTTTGTGTGAAAAAATTAATTAAATCAATTTTGAAGCTTTTATTAAAATATATCAAATGTTTAAAACTGATCACTTATCAGAAGAAAAACTTTGATTTATAAATACCCTTTTTTTCCTCCCCCTGGATCTGCACTTAAAAATATATTCTCAAATATTTCACAAAAAAATCGAATTTATCAAAAAAAATTATTCAAAGATTTGTCTTTATCAAAATTATCCAAATGTATCAACAGCATTACACAGGGTACAGTTATACAGGCAGTGATGCCAGACCAGCTGACTATTATTTTGTGTCCCTCCATATTTAAAAAATAGATTTCAGTTCAAATACTATTCAAACTCCATATATAAAAAGACAATATCTAATCTGTCTGACATGACATGGCATGGCATAACCATTATCATAAAAGAACTATTTTGCACTTTTGAACTATTTATGCAGTGTAAAATCAACATGAAAATATGTATTTGAATATAAATACATATATGTATATATCTCCAAATTTTTGCCTTTAACTTTGATTCACTTTGATTAGTGACCGAGTTATCCAAAAGTTTGTGCTATTTTATACACTATCAAATGTCTTTAAATTATACCAGAACTGAAAAATATTATTTTTGTAGTAATAGGGAAAAACAGAGACTGTCGTGTTTATTTGTTCATAACTCAGAAAGTTGTAGGGCGATTGTACAGGATTTAAGTAGCGATTAATTACCAGATATTTACAAAAGATTAATATCACATACAGGTTTGTACTACATGTTGTTGTGTCTTCTTAATGTTGATCTCAACCAACACGCGGACAGACTGATATTATGCCATCAGAAAATACATACTTTTTGATGTCGAAAATTACTATTGCAAAAAAACTACAAACAAAATAGCACCACTGGTAACGGGTATAAAAAAGTCTCGACAATTTCGGTGAAATTGTTTATTTAACATAACTTTTAGGAAAATAATTTAAAATGTTTCCCCTTGTTATATAAGTTCATTACAGAATCAGTTAAAGCTTCTGACTTGACATGAAATTATCCATATTTAATTTATTTTACTTTTTTGTGAATAGAAAATATTTTCTTTTTAAATGAATATTTTAATTTATATTTATAATTTGTTAGTAAACAATTAATTAAAACAATTTTTATATTCAAATATTTTCTACTAATTGCCAAAAATTTTGAATGAATATGTTTACAATAGTTTTGAAAATAAAACAAAGAACTTTTTGAATAGTTTGTTACAAAACCTTTAAAAAAATTAAAAAAAAATTGCACTCTGATGTTCGAACTAACATCATCTATTCCACAGTGGTGTAAAATAAAATAATTAATGGAAACAAATATGGAACTTCTATGGCACTAAACGGATTTGTTAAGTACTTTAGAGGTTTCATACTATTAAACATATTTTTCTGTCTTTCTTCATTTCAGAATAGAGATAAGTTTCCACAAAATTTGTTTTTCTTTTTTTATCTTGCTTAAAATATTTATCTGGCGATATTTTAAACTTATCGTTTTACCACAGAATGTCTTCGAAATCAAAAATTACTACTCCTTAATACAAATAAGATTTTTGTCGCAAGAATTTTTTTTTCTTCTTCTAAACAATACGAATACAAATCATCTTTGTTTTTTTTTAATTGTTATTATCTTAAAAAATTTGAATTGTTTTCAAATATTTTGAAATTTATTTCATTTTTAATGCCAGTCAATAATATAAAAACTACATATTTAAAAACTGTTATGTAAAACTTGGAACACTAAAACTATTTTAGGAAGTTTAAAAAATTGAATAGAATAGAAAAAATATTTATTAAAAATTTAAAACTTTATGACTTTTAAAATTTTATGGCCAGTTTTTTTTATTGCTATTTAAAAAACTTTTAGTTTTCAATCTATATTTAAGAACCTTTAAAAATCGATTTATTTTTATATAATTTTTACATCATATTTATTAAGTTTATTTGCTTGAATAAATTTGTAAAAATTTTTGAAATAAATTTAGAAATGACATTAAAATATATAGTGTGTCTTTAACACTTTTCAAATGATTTTTTGTTTTTTTAATTATTTCCAAATAATTTCTTTCAGATACAAAATATCGAAAATCTTGAAGTCATAAATTTTAAATATTTATTCACTCCTTTTTAACTTTTACAACAAACTTTATGCATTTTTCCAATAAATCACAATAAAAGAACCGTTTATTAAACAAATTTGCAAGTTTGTATGTAAATATGTATGTATGTGTATGAATAAATCAAGTGTTAAATTAAAACAAAAAGGAAGTTATAATATATCATGTCTTGACACCAGCAGTTAAGCAATAATTTTAAAGAAAAAAAATAATATAAAAGAATTATTTTGAATATATTTTTAAAGGATTTTAATAGTTAAAAAAACGATTTTCGGAAATAGAACCGAAGAACAAACTTTAAAAAATATTCAAAATAAATTTCTAAATTAATAAAGTGTAAATAATTTAAAGTATAAAATTTAATATTTCGGTATGTAGTGACATTGCATAAGAGTTAGATTTAATACGTTATATTTGTAATAGGTTGTCATTATTGCATACATTACATAGTAATGGAGGGGTCGTTACCAACATTATTACTTTTAAATACCGAGTAACGTCCTATTGGTAATGACCTTCGTAAAGACTTTTATATATTTTTTTTTTAAATTAGCTTTATAAATATTATAATATGAAAAATATTATAATATTTATTTTTTATTTTTTTGTATCGCAAAAGTATAAAAATATATCCAGATATAATTCAGCTTTATTGGTAACTACTTATTTGATTGCTTTTTATAAGAAAATTTTTAAGCGAGGGTCATGATTTCTGGGACAACACAAGCAAAAATAAGTAATTATTCGGTCGAAAAATAACTAGTTTAGGTATATCTCCAATATTACTAGCTTACTTACTAGGTAAGTATAGATTTTGCTCAGTTAATACATTTATGAATTAGAAAACCTCAATTCCCTATAAACATTTGTTGGATGTTTTTGTACGTTACGGATGTAGGATAATGTACTGGTATCAATCAATTTCTATGCTATGAAAAAGCTATGAGCAACCTGCAGTTAGGTGGTACAAAGGTTACATAGACGAACAGATGGAAATCGTTAAATCAAAAAGGCGTATTTCTTTCATTATCACTATTTTTTTAATTTATGAAATTGATAAGTACAGAATACAATTTATTCGCTTTTCAAAACTCAGTCTAAGTGAGAAACATTAATATTTTGTTGCCACATTGTTTATTACGATAAAAGGAAATTATATAACAAATAATAATTGTGTTGTAAAATCTTGCAAAAGCTAACAAAAACTATGAAAAGTTTTTTATGTAACATTCATAAAAAGCTTGAACTAATTACATAAAAAAAAAACAATTTTTAAATTTTTTTCTAAAATTCTAAATAACTTGAGATTAGCAACAAAATTAAAAAAAAAAAAAAATTCTTTAACTTTTTAATCCTTTTTAAATAAATTATGTCTCCTAAACTGCTTAATTATTTAATAATTGTTTTTAAAAAAAACTCAAGACTTCCTAAATTTCTTGCTTACAATTTTAACACGCACTTGATTTAAATTTTTATTTAATTTTTGACAACATGAAATAAATGAAAAGATCTGCACAAACAAAAGTCTATTAAAAGTTTAATGGAAGACACCGTAGGTATTTATAAATTAACATATTTATACTATTTCTTTTTTTTTTTTTCTTAAATAATTTACAATTACTTGAGAGAATTGAAATAGAAAAAAGAAACTACTAAAATATCTTACGCAATACAAAAATGTTGTCGTAACAGACACGAAAATAAAATTTAGTATTTTTAAAGCACCAAAAAAGAAAAAAAAACGAAACAAGTAAATAAAAAAAAATAGGAACTAAATTAAAAAAAATATATTTGTATTTTAGATTGAAGTGGAAATGTTACCTTTTGCTTGTTGAATGAAATGTTTGAGTTGGTAATACGTTTAAGTTACATAAATAATTTACAATTATTATTATTATTATTCTATTCAAATCACAAATAAACAATTATCTAGCACTTTTTATCGCTTTCACTATTTATTAACATTTATGTTGCAAGAAATTTGCATTTTATTTAAATTTTTTTTTTATTTTTTATTCTTTTTAAATAAAATAAAATTGTATGCTTTATTTGGTTGAATTAAATCGCGTTTAGTTTCGATGTAATTTTTTTAATTGATATTATTATTTTAGTGGTCGTAAAAAAGTAGTGGTGTTGTAGGTATTTCTCTTTTTCTTTTTTTTTTAAATATTTGCTTTTTAATATTTATTTAACGGGGAAAACCGGAAAAGTGTTTGGTAAATTTTTCACTTGCTACTAGTGGATTTGTATTCAGTACCGCTTATCAATCTGTGTTTTCGTTAAGGCGCATAAAAACGTACTTGAGCAGCAGCCAAATTAAAATATGTGTTTTATGCACAGCTCTGTTGCAGCTGATGATGATGATGGTATGCTAATTTCACATGCTCATTATTACCGTCATCTCAGTTGTACAATATAACCACACACACACACACTTTCACATACACATTCTTAGCACACTCACTATTCATGCACTTAAAACAGATGACGTTTTTTTTTTTGTTTTAATTTTACATAAATAAAATAGATCACTTTTTAGGTTTTTTTTCTTCAGAAATTAATGGTTTTGTGTTGTTGTGCAGTTGTATTTAAATTTGGCTACTTCGGCATACACACCGTTGGACGCATATACGCTCACTAAGTCTGAAAGTGAGTACCAAAGCTCCGCTAGGCCTAGAGTACCCATTATCTTGGGGTCTGTTATTTTCAAAATAGAAAAATACTCTTTCTGCTCTTCATTTTTTTTTTTTTGTACTTAGTTGATTCTTTTTTTTTTTTTGTTTGTTTGTTTTATTTCTTACATAAATAGAAAACAAATTCACTTTTAATTATTTTTTGATTTTCGGTTGTTCATCACTCATGCACTCTCTCTCTTTTTTATTTTGACGCGTGTTTTTGCTTTTCCACGAAAATCATGTGCCGGTAGGTTTATTAAGCATAAAATTTGAATTATGATTACAAATTCTTGCAAAAATTTAACGTTTTGTCTGGCAAGTGCATATTGAACGCTTATGCTTCTCACATTTTTTCTTTTAATAAGTTTCTGACAACGTTTCAACAATTTCTATTTATCTATTAAATATTAAACTTTTTTTGATAATCGTTTCACGTACTCGAAATATAAACAAATATTTTCCACTTCTGAACATAAGTGATTTTTATTTCAGAAATCCATTAAATATCCGCATTATCCGTATATTAGAGTTACTCCCAAGTGCTTTCGTATCTAAATTGGAACTGAACATACTCGCAGCACACGTTCATTGTCGTTGTAGTTGTCGTGGTCCGACTTGCTCGTTATCACTAGCAGTTCTTTAAGTACGAGCGTTTGTGTTTGTTACTGAATCAAACCCGAGCGCATAGCGTAAAACACACACAGCAAACCGTTTAAACGGAATATTAAAAAAAAAACAATTATTTAATTTACAAATGTGTTAAACAAAATGCATAGCCACCACATGCTCCAAAACTTTAAGAAGAAAATGTTAAACTTGCCCCGAATAGCACCGAAATTTAAATGAATTTTGGTTGTGTTCTAATCGTATGTAATGCACACTCAAGAGTTCCGAGCAATTTTATATGTTCACATATGCATTAACACTAAACAAACCCGGTTAAATATTCGTTAGCAACATTTTAATAAACGTGTTTAATGTGTGTATGTTAAAAAAAACAAAACATGTTGAGAATCCGCTCAAGGCACACCAAAACGTTGTTATTCGTGTGCGTCTCTGTGCACACTGAACATCTTGGGCATCAAATCCAGCTAACAAGCAGTCAACGTACAAATTCAGCCTGCAGCAACTGCACTGCACACACGAATAAAATACACAAGACAAAACATCAGCCACGCTGTCCGCAGCATGTTATAGTGCTGTCGACGTTGTAAATTACTGTTATTTAAACAATGTAGTTGTTTAACAATCAAATGCCTTAACAGTATCTGATGATAATGTTGCTTGTCTCTCAATTAATTTCTGTGCTCTAAACATTTTTATATTTATCTACGTTGTGCATAAGTGTGTGTAAGACAGTACTGTTAATTACGATTTGTGGCTGGATGTACTAAAGGGTGGTTGATTTTACATATATTTGTTTCAATACATGTTGTATTTATTGTTTCGAGGGACTTTAACACATATAAATATTAAGCAATCTATTTCCGCTTCCGCCTACTGTTACTTAACAGTTGAGAGCGCGCTATATATGTATAATGTAATGTGTATTAGTTTTGATGTTCATTAACATTTAATGCTGCTTTTTATTTCTTGTTTGATAGCATGCGATCTTATGATAAAAATCACTTGAGATGTTTAAGTGTTTTAATAATTTTAAATTCTTTTAACAATTAAAAAGTATGTACTTAATGCTTTGTACTTACACACGTACATATTTATGTACATACATACATGCACACTTTAATTAATGATCAATTAAGTGTTACTTATATGTATCAATTTTTATTATACTTACTAGTTCTGGGAGAATAACAAAAATAACTCAAATTCTTGCGTTCAACGCATAATCGGACAAAACTAAAAAGTAATAATTAAAGCGCATATACATATGAAATCAATATTTTGTTGAATATCCCTTGCTGTCATGAACGGCCTGCAAACGCCTTTGAACAGATTTGACCAAGTTTTTGCATACTTCCGGCTCTATGGAGTTCCATGCTTCTTGTACAGCATCTTTTAAGTGGGGTAAGGTATGTATGTTCCAACTATACCACCGAAACTTTGAATTAATACCTTGGATACAAATTTAGTTTACCAATAAAAGACAGTGGACGGTCGTAAGTTAGAATACTGGAGTAGTTTTAATTATCGAAAAGTTGTAATTTTTAAAAATTTTATCTAAATAAAAAGCAGCATAAAGATGCATCTTCGTTTAGAAAATACGAAAAAAAAAAACACTTCCACATAGATTTTTTTAATTAATTAATAATTTGTCACGCTCTCAGTGCC
This sequence comes from Phyto melanocephala, assembly GCA_941918925.1. Lineage (NCBI taxonomy): Eukaryota > Metazoa > Arthropoda > Insecta > Diptera > Rhinophoridae > Phyto > Phyto melanocephala. Next base: position 54,527,253 of record OW799233.1, read on the forward strand.
AAAAAAAACATAAAAAGTAACTCGTGTGACTTTAACAATTTCATTATCGCTGCTATTTGAATTTTCGATATCGCTACTATGTTCACGCCCCGATAAGTATTTAAACATGTCCTCTTTACATTTTTTGATTTCATCACAACCTATGGAATTCTTCAAGTCAATTTTTTGGTCAAGATCTTAGTATATGTACTATAAATTAAACATTTTTTAATACTCTTTGAAGCAACCTATTCCAAGCTTGTTTGAGTAATCTTATTGCAACACGTAATTAAAAAAACTTCTGTAATTTTGTATTTGGTTTATTTTACGGGATTTTGATTCATTGTTTGCACAGCTGCTTTTATATTTGTTGGATCAAAGGGGCCAGAGGGGGACAGTTATTAATAAGTAAAAGTGCCTTCAGAGGTAAATAATTTTCTTTAGAAAAACGATCGAATAAAACAAAATGTTAAGTTGAGGGTGCTGTTTTCTAAACATCTTTTCAAAATTGAAAAGGATACTGACCTGAGGAAACTGGACCAATTGGATGAAATCTTTTTGGAATCAACGGTAAGTGTCTTCAACCCATAATACATTTGCGGCTCCACGTAAAAGAAATTGAAATGATTATTTTCAAATTTTTAATACAATAATTTATTATTATATATACAGTGGCTCACAGCTTATTTTGTGCAATTGCAAAACATAATTTTGAACGATTACAGCACGAAAACTAAGCCCGATATTAAAAATGATTTTTTACTTAAATTAAAATTTTTTATATTTATGTTTTTATAAATTTGTAAATGTAAGCCAAAGAAAACTTAAAAAAAGTAAACAATTCACATCACAGCTTATTTCGTGCACTGTCGGCAGTCTTAGTAGAAACTTATTTAAATACTGATTTAATTTTTGGTGTGACCTCCTTTTTGCTTAATAACTTCTTTAAGACGATTTTCCATGGAAGCAACAAGTTTTCTGGTGGTGTCGCTGGAGATCTTGTTCCACAACCAGCGCAGACTTCAAGTCATTGATGTTACTAATCTGTCTTTTGCGTATCGCCAAATCCAAAATTGCCCACAAATTGCACGAAAAAAGCTGGGAGCCACTGTATGTTTACTTACATTTCCCCCTTTTTTTGAACTTATTGCTGAAAATTAATATTTTTTATTACACAACACAACCAATTTGATTTATCACAAACACTTTTTGGCGACATTGTGAAAACGGAAACATTGAGATTAATAAAGAAAATTGCGTCAAAATGTATTATAATTTGTGCTCCAAATTTCTTTATTTAATTTTTCCATTTTTGAGCCAATTTATTGTAGAAGAAAACAATTTTCGAGCACTTTTCCGAATGTATGGGGTTGTATCTCTGCAATGACATTACGAATGTTGGCCTTCAAATGCTCAATTATCTCTAGTTTGTCTGCATGACACTTGTCTTTAACGGTGCCCAACAAAAAATAGACTAATGGTGTCAAATCGCAGCTTCCTGGCGGCCAATAGACATCACCATTTCGGCTTATTATGGGGTTATTATTATCTAAGTTGAAAACTAAAACTTAAGTAAAAATTATAAGTTGTACGTAAATATTGTGCTGAATACCATGCGGCCATGGCCATACCATGTCTATTACTAACATTAGCTAATAATTATATTTATAAGCCTAATGAATATATAAAATAAAACTTGAAAGTTTTCCTTTTAAATCGAACAAAAAACGGAAGTAAGTCAAACTCTAGGCTACAAATGAATTAACACTTTAGCGTGCTCTCCGTATATATTTCCTTACTCAAATGCATTCGTTGAAAACGCTTTCTTCTCTTTTCATGTTGTCAAAATTTAGCTAAAAAAGCTAAAGTATAAGACATTCCGTATTAATTATTCAGGCTATTCTAGAGGCACTGGATCTGAGATGCAATGAATATTCGATAAATAAATCTTCAGTTCAACAAATTCGGTCATAAATGATAAAATCCATTGCAGAAGTTATAAAAAGTGACTTTAAGAACAACGTATGATGTCGCATCCGTCCATTGGGATGGCAAACTTTAAGCCGGCTTGGATGTAAGAAGTTCAAAAGAGTAATAACTGCCAGTTATAATTTCTTATAGCGACAAGAAACAACTTCTTGCAGTACCGAGATTAGAGAGTTCATCTGATAAACATCAAGAAAAAACTATAAGAACAGTCCTATATGACTTGAATCCCATTGACAAGATGCAATAAATCTGGTAGCTCTAATCGTGCTTGTACTCTTTCGGAGCTAAGTTTGGAGGGAGACTTGGCGCTTTTTTGTACCAATATTGAAAATAATCAGAGACAATTGGAAATATACTGACTCAAACAAGATTAAACCATGCATCGATTTTGTTAGAAAGCACATTCCTGACAAACAAATTTTATCCAAATTGAACCAATAGCTTTTTGTTGCTTTAGAAAATAAATATTAAAAAAATATGTCAGTGATAAAAACACGCTCCAAATTAATTCTATTTTGTGACTAAAAATTTTCTTTTCATAAACCACGCGTATTTAACAATGAATGGGTTGAATGAACGCGATACGTATTTTTATTTTAAAGCTTGTATGTCTTTGAATTTTCAAATTTCTCAAGTCTTATTAATTGCAAAAACTACAAAAATTAATAACTTTGTCCAAAAGAATGTTTTGATTATTTGATAACCTTAATAATTTGTTTGTTTGTTTTTTTTATTGATTTGATTAGTTTTGGTTGTTTACTACAAGTAAATATATCTATACCCTACGGGAAGTCTGTTAATACATTTAAGTATCAGGAAATATCTATAATTTTTTGGCATTAGACAGAAAGGTCTAAAGTCAAAAATTGCAGTTATCGTTTAGGATGGTGTTGTACACATTTTTTATCTCTTTTGTTTGGTATCCATAACTAAAGTCTGGCACAACTGCTTTCAATTGTAATCATTTCTCTCAAGGTAATAATTTAAAAAAAAAACGTATTTTGTTTGGCGATAAAAACACTGGCCTTTAAAGATTTTGTCTAGTTTTCAATTCTACTTTCTTGCCAAAAAAAAAAGGCAATTTGCCTTTTTTAACACTTTTTACTCTAAAACACCAATGTCGTCTTCTATCGGTTACTATTTCTCTCTGATGTCAATTGTCTTAGTTTTTTAGTTTGATTTTCATAAAAAAATATATTTCACATTTTTGTTGATGTAATCGACTAACAATTGGCTATTATTATGGCCAGAATGCTAATTGTTCTAAAGTTAACTTTGCTTAAAATGTTTATTTAAAATAAACTCTTTCCATTTAAAGTTAGTGCTCCGAATCGAGTGCTGATCGTTACAACTGATCTGGCGTACAGGAAAATTTGTCTAATGTCAGTGTTTTGATGACTTTTTGCCTTAATTAAATTTATTTTTTTTAATCACTATTCGAACTTAAAATAACTGTTTAAATGTGCATGTTTTCTAAGAAATATTTTTAGCATTAAAAAGAAATAAGAAAGTACCGGCGAAACACAACACCAGTAATAAATGCTTAAAAATATTTTTTGGAAAGGAAATACTTCTTATATGGTATGCATTAATGAGTATTAAAAACATTTGTTCTTGCTTCATTTGTATGGAAGCCAAGGATAATGGAGACAATACAAAAATATTCATGTGACTTATTTATATGTGTAGACAGAACACAGACGGACCGTTGCTAAAAGTATTACAAACATCAGAACATATTCTTTACCCTCTTTCCAACGATTGTGGTGTAGGATACAATGAATTCTAAATTGCCTAAACTTTTTTTATCCACACATATTTATATATACAGTACGGTGCAATTCGGTAGCAGCGAATATTTTTGTTTTATGGATATTGAAAAGGTAATAAAAAAGTTTTCTTAATTTAATTTCTTAATTTAATGACATATAAATTCTTTTATCTTCTACACACTGAAGTCATCATTTTATCATTATCTTTTGAATCATTCATAAAAGGGGAAAACTTAAAACAAATTTAATTAGTCTTAACATGAATATTAACTTTTGTAGAAATAAATCAAATTTAAGAAATCATATTTAAGTTATAAGTTTGCATTGAGGTTTGTGAGTTTTATAAATCAGTCTATAGGGCTCAGCTCATTGCCAACACATTATTCGAAACAGCAATGCATCTATAGGCTTGTGTCATTATAGGAGAACAGCAAATATGTATTTATTTTTGCACCTTCATGTCTTAAAGTCAGCCATAAGTTGAACACATATGATCAATCAATAATAATGTTATTTTAATACTAGTCAAATACTTACGATGGTATCGTGAAAACTTCAATATATTTGCCTCATAAATTTTTTTTTTTTTACAAACGTGCTATTGAATTGCACAATACTGTAAATGTTATTAGCTGAATTGTTAGATTATTATTAGACTTTTTGCAATACATTCAATAATGAAATGAAATAGAGTAAATTTTGTTGAATGAAATTTGAAAATCTATTTTATGAACGAACAAGAATTTATTGCAAAATAAGAAAAAAAAACATAAAAAGAAAGAGTACCCCTCATGACCGGCACGAAATTAAAAGTATAAAGAGATTTAAAATTGTACACACTGTGAAATTAATGATATCATCTAATAAGATGTTTCCGATATTCTTTCAAGAACAGTATTCAGTCACAGAAATTTTAAAAAGTATACAAATACTTAAGTCCACAATTGATTCCGTTGTGATGCATGAACATGGCATGTTGTTACAGCTTGTACTTGCATTAACTAAAGAGAAACGGTTCAACATTAAATAACAATCAGTGGCACGAAGAAACGAATTTATCTCCCAAAGGCATGTTACCTTGCTAAAGGTTCGAAGTGTAGTCTTTGTACCATAATATTGGTGTCTTTGAGACAAAACATCGATATAACACACTTAAATATTCGATTATAAAGTTATGCCAATGATTAAAACGAAAAAAGTATAAATAGGAACTTGTACAATGCTCTACGTCCCCCGGCAAAGAAATTTAGTAGAATTGCAAATTAAATTATATATTTTTCTAAATCAATAATGCAAAAGGATTCATTCTAAATGCTGTCCAAAATGCAAAATAATAAGTCAAAAATGAGATGCTTCAAAAGAATGCAGCATCATGTAAACAAACATCATAAACTCATGAAACATTGGTTTCCTTTCACTTAATATGCATGAGTTCTATGCAGTTCATTAATATATTTATATAAACACTTGATCTCTTAGGACATGCTAATGGTTTATCACCTAAATTAAATCACTTCCTCATAAGTTGAACCCCTGGAAAACCACTTCTTGATATCTTTATACCCTTAACCTGTGGTGTCATTCCGGTTTGTAATTACTACAAATTTTTTTTCCGAAACCTTGAAGTATATATTTTCTAAAAGCTAATGACTTAGTAGGAAAGCCGATTGGGCAATGTTCGAATCTTCGTGTGTTGGTTGTAATCAACTTTTAGAAGTCCACACATATTACTCAGATCTTTATGTGGTATCAATTATTTGCAAATATCCGATAATGATTTGTTATTAAAAGACAGCACTATCACCCCATAACTTTTTGAGATATCAGCAAATGAAGATGACTGTTTCTGTTTTTTCCCATATTTTCAACATAAAAATCAACATTTTTAAGCCCTATGATAATTTGTAGGCACATACATACATATTTTACTTTGTATTTATGCATATAAGGCTATTCGTCAAATTGTTCACGAATCAGCAAAGTTATAGACAGAAATAATTTTTAAATATATAATTTTTGGACACACTTAAGACGCCAAATATAATTCGTAGCCTCCAAAACCGTTTTGAGAACAACTGAAAAATCGGTTAGAAACTAAGTGAGATATAATCGAAAAAATACGTTTTCCCTAAAATTTACAAACAAAATCGATTTTCTCAGCTTCTTGATAACAGAGTGGAGCGATATGAATATCAAATGAAAGCCTTGACTGGCGAAATAAAGCACTCTATAAAAAATGTTTAATCCATGTTGGCTACCACTACAAAACGGCGATCAATAAATTTATATAGAAGCTAAATCTAGTAATAAAAATATACCAACTTCAGCCGCCTTAATATTAATATCAAATGAAAGAGCTTGACCAGTAGAATACAGTATACCATGAAAAAGTAAAAATCCAAGATCGCGTCATCAACATAATGGCGGTTAATTTTGTTTTTCTCAACTTTATCAATAGGATACCAAATGAAAAGGCTTGGCAAGTAGAATACAAGAAATACTTTGGAAATAATAGAACAAAATGGCGTATAACACTAAATCCGAAATCTAGGATAAGCTACGATTCGACACGACAAAATATAGCATTCTTACTTGTTGTTTTTGTTTTTTTTTGTTTTTTTGCTAATAAAGGTAATTTTACTTCTACATTTTTAATTTAACTTCATCTTATAACTAGTTAAAAAATGTTATTATTTATTTTCAAAAATTAAGAAAATTCGTCTTAAAACAAGCTTGTTATCGTTTATAAAAATTTCATATTCAAGGGAGAATGATCCGAGATATCTGAATACGAAAAATGAGCCTAATATAAAAAAACAAGACGTTGTTAAGCCAGTATATTGCAATACGACGTAATTAAAAAACCAACGAAGATGATATTTTGGCTGTGGCACAAAATAAATGTTTTAAAAGCATAAATTATACAGTTTTGAGGAAACGACATGAAGAGCATGCGAGGAAGAGGATGAGACTTTGGTCACTACCTTTGTCCGTATCCTGCTTTAGGGCATATTAGACGTGAGAATTTATCAATTGATACTATGCCGAACTTTGAATACCTGGGGAACTCGAAATGGAGATCTATAAGGAATTACATTGAGGGGATTGGGTTCTTGGACTAGTCCGCTACTTATAGGGAATTATGATTAGGGCTTTTGTTGGGAATTCCGTTTTCCATATGGAGTGCACAACATGACAAACTGGGCATAAGTGTATACCTGTCATGGGTTTGGGCTTTTAGTTCCACTCCTTCTTAACCTAACCTATACAGTTTTAAGAGGGCTAATGGTTGGCTTCAAGAAATTATCGTAAAAAGGGAATAATTTGAGATATCAGATATCGTATCTTAAATTTAAAGTTTAGCTAAATAACAACCAACAACAAAATTTAAACTGTTGACAATCAATTAATAATGGAATACACTATATTCCGATAAAGTATTATATGACGACGTAATACACAAAAAACTAAATGAACTGTAATTTAAGTCGTGGCAGAAAATTGGTTTTGCAGTTTTGTAGAACCGCCATTGAAATGTCTTTCATTGTGGTAAAAATCTTGTTTCTTCAATTCACTGTGTGTACTAAACATAAACATGTATTACAAAATTTATTACTGAATATTTAATTCATTTAAATATTGTTTAACAAATAATAACAAATCAAATTTGCAATAGGAACTATTAATGTTTAAAGCCACCAAATAGTTGACGTTAATCTATTTCAGTTTCGAAGTAATCTCGGGCAACTAATTGGTTTGCCTCTAATAATAGAATCATGAAAAATAAAAAAAAATAAACAAAAAAATTAGAAAATATGGCGCTAAATAAGAAATAATGATAAAAGTAAAGTAATATGTACAAAGACAGCCAACTACAAATATTTTGTATGTCAATCAAATAATATTCACATCTAAATTCTGTGTATATAAATTTGTATATTCATCCATGCCGCCAGTCAGCTAGTCCGTCCGTCATTTAGTCAATCATTATCTTTATTATAAACGCAAAAAAGTTAGAGAAGTCAGCACGCAACTTGAGCAAAGAAGAAAAAACAAGTGCGATCTAATATCAGCTCAACATTGTTGCTGAGTTTAAACAAATTGTTAGTTGTTTAATTTTGTTTTTTATTTATTTTTCCATGTACAGTTACATACATACATTCATACTTCATATTTAAAGTTTTTTTGCGGCTCTATCAGAGTACGAGGAGAATATTTGAAATAATTTCGCTCACGAGAAACAAATATTGAAGCAAATTTTATTCTCCATGCTAAAGCGAGTATTAATTTGCTTCTAGGTCGAACTTTTTAAACTAAATACAACTAGGTTAGGTTAAATTCGGCAGCCGTCCGAGGGCATAGATCACTTGGGTCCTCCGAGGGTCCCGTTGTGATACCGAAGGCAGCAACGCCCTTGTTTGTCTATGTCCTCTGGCCGTAAAAAAAAGAATTTTTTCGCATCTGCTTTTAAAGAAAATTTTTATAATGTTCCGTAATATAAATAAATAATTGATACTCAAAGAGATATTGTGATGCCGCGGTAAATACATCTTTGTTATTCCGTGTGAAATTTCAATATTAATTTCCGACCACATAAAGTATATTCTTTACGAAACCTTATCAATAGGGGAGTCAAGTCGAGTCTGTGTTGGTTGAAATCAACTTGAAGAATCAACCACAAAGTGCACAGTCCTGTGTGCGGTATCAATATTTTTAAAATATTCAAGAACGAATTGTCATTGAAAGCCATCACAAGGTGTGTTCATAACTTTCTGAGATATGAGCACATAAACACGACTGCTTCTGTTTTTTTTTTTACATATAATTATTAAGCACAAAAGTTAACATTTTGCAGCCCTCGAATAATTTTTGTTTGTTACTATTTAAAAATATGATATGCCTTTTGGGACATTAGACGAATCGGTCACTAAACCGGAAAAAGCAAAAATTATTTCGAAATATATTTATTTATTTTTTTAATTTATCAAGTACCTCAATTTTTGGATCTTAAAAATTATAATAACTAAACAAATCGGTTTGAAACTAACGGAGATGTAATAATCAAAATGGAACTACTTCGGTGTTTAATTTTCAATCGAAAACCAAAGGAGTGTGTATGGGTATGAAATGAAAGGATTTGCTAACAGAAGATAGTCGCTACTACAATAAATTTATATACATATATCAAATTTAGTAAATGTAGCCCCTTTGTAGCTTGACTAGCAGAATGCAGTAAACTATGAAAAAATTTAAAAATCCAAGACATCATCCAAAACAAAATGCGAAATATTGGTCAAATAAAGTAATTACGAATTTATCCTCTTAAATCCCCTTAATATAAATATCAAATAAAAGGGCTTGAGTGTAAAACAATTTCAAAATTCCAACAATATGGGTGTCAAGATAATTTTCTAATTGTTTGTTTTCAAATAATTTTAATACCATAGACAGACGACAGCGTTAATTTGCATTAAAATCTCACTAATGCACATTAAAATTTTGCTGTGACAGACGACTGTTTCTGCATTTAGTAAAAATTTTAAAAATTGTGAATGCACTAGCAATCACAAATCTGAACATGTTCCTACAAGTTGGGATGGCAGAAGGACACTCTGAAATAAGAGAAAGGGAATTGTGGAAATTCGTAGGTTTAATGGAATCTTTTCATGGAGGTTATAATTCATACATACATAAATATGTACATACATATGTAGGTATGTGGTATTTTTTTAAAGGACCGTAACAGGACTTTTTGGGAGAGTGACGTGCTTACGATGGACGATACCAGTATTAAAGAAAACTTTCGCCTAAACAGAAAGGCATTCCAAAAAATATGTAAAAAATTTCAACATATCGAATCTATTTTTATTTCAAATTTGTGATTTTTTAATTTTTTGATTGATTGCCGACCGTGTTGCCATATTGAAATTGCTAAATGCAGTTTAAATTCAATTTGATTTAGTGCATTTACGTGAAATCTAATACACATTCGAATGGGGATAATTCAATAGTTAATTTGAATTAAGACTTTTAATGCAAATTAACGCTGTCGTCTGTCTATGGTATAAGTTTGTTTGTGGGTTAATTGAGCTTTATGTTGTCTCCCGTTTGTAATACAGTCGTAGGCACAATTATTTTGACAATAAAATAAAATCATGTATTTCTCTTTATACCCTTCACCTGTGGTGCACAAGGGTATATACATACATATGTATAGCTTCCGTTTGTAATTTCTACAATTTTCATTTCCGACCCCATAAATTATATATTTTCTGAAAGCTTATGAATAGAGGAGTCGATAAAGCCCAGACCGTCTGTCCGTCTGCCGGTGTGTTGGTTGAAATCAACTTTTAGAAGCAACCATATGTTACTCAGATCTCTATATGGTATCATTCTCTTGGAAATATCCAGGAATGAATCGCTATTGAAATTCAGCAAAATCGCCCCATAACTTTCTGAGATATGAGCAAAAAACAACGACCACCTCGTTTTTTTACACAATTACAACAACAACCTACATATGTATGTACATACTGGTTAAAGTAAACGTGGAATCGAATTCCAGCTGAGCCAAAAAAAATTTATTTTATTTAATATATTATTTATATTTTATTATTTTTTTTTTGAATTTCTTTAACCAATTTTTAAAATTTTTTTTTAATTTTTTTTTATTTTTAATATATTTTTTTTTTTGTATGTTTTCTACATGTATGTTCGTATTTTATATGAGAAAAATGGTGATACAAACAATTGTTATTGCATGACTACACGTTGTGAAGGGTATATAAGATTCGGCACGTCCGAATATAACACTCTTACTTGTTAACTTTAAAAATGCTTTGTTGAAATTTGATTATGGAAGTTTGTATTACATAAATCTTCTTTTTCGATGAATTGTATTGAAATGAGGTTTCATTGGGCCAAAAAACTTTTCTCCAAAACTCTATTGGCTTTTAAACATGTGCATTAGCAAAAGCTAAACGCTTGAGTTTGTTTTGTGTGGAATATCTTTTGCTATGTGAGTCTGAAAACATGCTTCTCTCAAGGGGGCGCCGAATCGTCTGCTTACTTATTGAAGTACTGTATGACATATGCCATTTGTCTTCGGCATCTTTAGGATTTAACTGAACGTCCGTTTTAAAATTTCACAAGATGATTCAGTCTTCACTTAGAATTGTTTTTCGTTTCGTGCCGGATCGCGGAAAATTTTGTACATCGTTTCTGTTTTTTAATTTGTTTATTTAATAATAAACAGTTTGACGCGACAAATTGAACTCGTTAGCTACATATGTATGTCTTTTACCTTGAAGCCGGCATTGAACTTTGCTACTATTGAGGCTCTAACAATATTAGTTAACTCAGCCGTGTTCCCCATATTTCCAAATCACTGATGAGTCAAAAATTATAATTAAAGACACAAAAGTTAATTAGAACAATTTTAGTTGACCTTTAATTGCAAAGAACACGCAAGAAAACTGATATGAAGTGCATATCAAAATACTTATGCCGAAGCGAAACTCACTGCCTTTTATGATTCTTAACAGCAGTTTGAGAGTGCACAAAACAATGGATAAAAATTTTAGATAAGTGTTGTGTTGATGTGCATTTTGTTTTGAGCAAAGCTGAGGTAACGGTACCTTACGCACTTGAACGAAAAAACGCCAATAGACAAGAGAAAAATTTGTCAAAATAATTGTGCCGACGACTGTACAAGGTAATTTTTTTTTTAATTTTAAATATCAAATATTTGCCCAAAGTTAACATACCCTAATACATAGTTGTAAAGAAATAATTATTTAATAGAAATCCATTTTATTTTTCACAAATATTTTTTTATAGTTTCTACGAATTTCTCTTATTTCATTTTGCTTGTGATACCAACAAAGCAAGTATTGAAATAAGTGTGTTTTGAATATTACCATACGCATCTCGTTCAGAATTTTTATTTTGACTGAAGAATTTAGTTAAGGGAAACATGTGTTCCAGGTGTATTTATGAATTAGGTGGTATTCACAGATGTTTTATTTATGTTTTCTTAATGCCCAATTTTAAAAATAGTACCCTCATACTCAAAATATCAGACAAATATAAAATTATTTACTTATAAGTACCGCAGACTGATAAAAAATTTTTATATGATTATTCGAATATTTTTCTACATTATCAAACGTTCGAAACCGGAATTTAATGCATAAAATTTAAGTTTTTAATTTAAACCAATTCAAAATTTTGTGCTAAATAAATTGTTTTAAGTGGTTTGTAAAAGGATTCTCACCTTTTATTTTTACAACGAACATAAAAACGGGCATGACTTTCAAGTCTTATGCAGGGTGTTACGATCTTAAACCCATACATTTTTACGATTTGCCATCAATTCTTTTGAAAAACTACTCCCTTAAGTGTGTTAAGCAGAAGCAGTTGTAAATCATATAAATTTAAGTCACTACTTTCAAATTCCCAAAGGAATTAATCACAAAAAAGGTTAACGTGTGAAAGCGTTGTCAAGTTACAAGTTGTTGGTGGCACAAAGAGGTCGATAGACAATTAAATACGCACACAACGTTGATTTAGCAAATGTCCATGCAAAGCGTGACTTATGAAAACCAACATAATAGTGCCTTTTTAAAATGATTAAATTATTTTGATCTGCCTTCGGGAGGTTAAGACGACCTGAAGTGATTTATCTGAAAATTTTAACAAAAACCTTTAACTCTGATGATAATACAATTATGTATATTCAATATTATTTAAATTCCAAGACTGCTACCATCACAAAACTGTGGTTAATTAATTTTTTCACAACTCTCTCTTAAAATGAATATCTAATGCAAGGTCTTGACACAAGGGCTTGATACTTTGAAAAATTTTTGTTTACAAAAGAACAATTTTACAAAGAAATTGTATAAAATTAAATTAAAATAACTGATTTTCTTAGAATTTTCTCACTTTTTCTTGAAGTGCAATAATTATTTGTCACTCACAAAAACGATATAAATTTCAGATTTTGACATCACTGATTTAAACCTGCTTGCACGGCAGCCATAATAGATCGTTACAAGCTGCTGATTAAGCATGATGAAGTATCGAAATTTAACAATGATTTCTGATACTCTTCACCAAGCCAAGGTATATGTAGCTTTGCCATTTCATTTGTAATTTTAGCAATATCCATACCCGGCAACACAAAGCATGTATTTCATCAAGCTTATGAGTAAGGGAATAAGTAGTAGGTGGTGATCTATGTCTGCTGTCCGTGTGTTAGTTTAAATTAACATGTTGCACAAATTTTTATATGGTATCAATCGTTTGTTTCTGAGATATAAGCAAATTAATCCGACTAACGCGGATCTTAAAATTTTTTTTTGCCATAAAAATCATAATTTTTTAGCCCTACATTAATTGATAGACATTTTCGCTACTATATAGATGTGTAGATATTTGGAAAATTGTCATTAATCGGAAAAGTTGAAGGCAAACTTGTTTTAAAAATATATATATTGTTTTATAATAAAGGGTCCGCCATCTAACGTTTTTTATTTTTCAACTACCGCTTATTTGACAGATAATTAGTTTTATCCTTCCGCTGAACGAATATGGTTGTATATACGCTTGAACAATGCTGGGAATAATTGCGACATTACTTTTGCCGATTTTGCCAAAAAAAATCATCTTTTAAGATGAATCTCATTTTGATCTTGGCGGGTGTGTAAAAAAGCAAAATTGTCGCATTTTGGGCACAGGAAACCCGCACGCATACATTGAAAAGCCGATACACCCTAAACGAGTCACTGTTTGGTGCGGATTTTGGTCCAGAGGCATAATTGGGCCATTTTTCTTCGAAAATAAACAAGGAGTGGCCGTAGTCATTGGCGATCGTTACAAAAATTGAAGAGGATGATATTGGCAACATTTGGTTTCAACAGAACGGCGCTACGTGCCACACAGCCGAAGCTACATTTTTTTTTATAACATTTTCAAAAAAAAAAAAAAGTTATTTAGCGGACCCTTTACATCATGCTACTTAACTCCAAATTAATTTTTTGTCGCACTGAAGACATCAAAACACAAACCATAGTGTCGAAAACTATTGTTGAGAAAAACTGACTACAAAATGGCGCACAATAACTTTATACATGGGTAAAACATACCCACTTTAATGCCCTAAGTATTGCTATAAAACGAAAGGGCTTGATCAGTAGAATATAGTTTACTATGGACAAAAATTCAAGATCTCGGATACTTGGGTCAAATGTATTAATATCAATTGAAAGTGCTTGAAAAGACATAAAAAGAAATGTCAAAAAGGATATCAAATTAAAGGGCTTAACTAGTATAATACATTTAACTATGTTGTAATTCAAAATCAAAGACTGAGTTCGAAATATTAAAGCAAAATGGCGTATAACTATATAAAATCTAGAATAAACTACGACTATTTATACCGATGTGCATGATGGTGAAGGATATTATCGGATTCAAAATAAAGCAGTCCTACTTGTTAATTAAAAATAAACGTATTTATATTTGCCTATAATTATCTATCTGCAAATATTCAAAGCAAAAAAATTAAATGAAAGACGTAGTAGTAGTATTTGCCTTTGACGCATGAACCATAAGTTACCTAGAAAGTTAAAAATACAAAAAACTTTGCACTAAATATTAAAAACTTCGCTAACTAATTGGCGTGTTAATTGATAGAAAGTAAATTAATTTCAATTCATAAAGAAAACGTGCAAAACACACACTGTAATACGTCTACTAGAGCTATAATCTAAACAACATACAGACGAGGGAGGCCTTAATATTTAAACAAGTGACGTCAAGATCTTTTTTTATACCCTTCACCTGTGGTGCACAAGGGTATATATAGCTTTGTCATTCCGTTTGTAATTTCTACAATTTTCATTTCCGACCCCATAAAGTATATATTTTCTGAAAGCTTATGAATAGAGGAGTCGATTAAGCCCTGACCGTCTGTCCGTCTGTCCGTCTGTCCGTCTATCCGTCTGTCCGTCTGCCCGTCTGTCCGTGTGTTGGTTGAAATCAACTTTTAGAAGCAACTATATGTTCCTCAGATCTGTATATGGTATCAATCTCTTGGAAATATCCAGGAATGAATCGCTATTGAAATTCAGCACAATCGCCCCATAACTTTCTGAGATATGAGCAAAAAACCACGACCACCTCGTTTTTTTTCACAATTACAACAACAACATACATACATACATACATACATACATGTAAAAAACATACCAAACAAAAAAAAATTACAAAAAAAAAAATATTAAAAATAAGAAAAAAATAATAAAAAAAAACTACAAAAAAAAATTTTAAAAAAATTTAAAAAAAAATTTTAAAAAATTTTTTAAAAATTTTTCTAAAAAAACTTTTTAAAAAAATTTAAAAAAAATTTAAAAAAAATATAAAAAAAATAATAAAATATAAATAATATATTAAATAAAATAAAATAAAATTTTTTTGGCTCAGCTGGGATTCGATGCCACATTTATTCTAACGTGTACGTATGCACGTATTTTATATGGGATGAATGGTGATACAAACAATTGTTATTGCATGACTACACGTTGTGAAGGGTATATAAGATTCGGCACGGCCGAATATAGCACTGTTACTTGTTAAATTTCAACTTGTTCCTCTAAGTTTTTATAATGGGCCTTCTTCTCTCTCTCTCTCTTGTTGAGCTGATTTGTATTATTTTATTCCCCGTACAACTATTTTATTTTTTGAAATAATTTCTAGCAACATGCATGAATATACAAACAAACGTATGTACACACATTTGTATGTTAATATATTCCAAATAATTAGACTATTTTGTAATAAGACAACTAAGTATAACACAAATAATTTACAGCACAATTAATACTGACCATTGGGTAATAACAATAAATTTGATTTTAAATATCTTTGGAATTGTACAATATTTATCAGATTCTACTCAATATTGCTACAGATACATCAACAATAAATTATATTCGATTGTGCATAATTATTTTTAATGAAACGCAAACAAAACCAAAATAAAAATAAAATTATTTATTATTGAACAACTGCAGTAACCGACTTTTGTACACACTACATCGACATAACCAAACAATTTATTTCATTTTTAATTTAACGATAAATGCATGCAAAATCGTAGAGCAAGCTGATCGGAGGAATTGTCAATATTTCTTTTGTGCCAGCAATCGGTTTTGAGGTTTTAATTTCGGTTTAAAAATATATTTTTTCTCATACTTTGGGTACAAATTGTGGAAATTGTTTGTTTATTCTTTGTTGTGAGTTTTGCTAATATTTATACTTTTGGAATAAAATATTATTAAAAAAGAATTTCATAAAGGAAGTTTTACACCCCTGGTATATAGTAATATATAAAACAACGTCGAAACATTGACATATTTCAAAATAAAGACCCTGGCATCAATAATATGTCAGCCGCACTATCTAAATCTGACCAACACTCCTGCTGAACAACGCACCAATACTAAACGTTAATTATTTCTGCTACTTGGATAGTACCGTCAGTCCAAATAGTATGGCCGCCCGCAATGCCGACTATTTATCGAATATGAAAAGCTAGAACATCGTTCTGCAACCTACGTAACATCTGGCAGTTGAGTGCACCTGCTACTGTATGGCTCTGAGAGCTGGATCGAAAGTCAAATAAAAAATTAAAATTTTTGAAAGTAAATATGGTGTCCCAAAACTATTCAAATAAACATCTTCTTCAATTCTCAGAGCCAGAAAACGCAAATGGCAAATACACTTCGGACATACACTTCAAAAACCTTATAATGGCATCTACCATAAAACGATAGCCTCAGCGGCATGGAAAGAGGGGAAGTTAAAAAAAGTGTAGAATTGCAATCTTTAATGAAACTGGAAAGTCATTCAACAAATTCAGCTGACAGGGAAAACTAGAGATTCTATGTACACAGACTTGCTGTTTATATAACAGCGCTGTTTAAGCGCCAATATATCCATGACGATTTACTATACTGATAACAAATGTTAATAAGCTGCAAAGATGCCCTACATATGAATGTATGTGCATATGTATGTATGTGTGTATGAACTTGCCAAAACACTCTTCCTCACATAGTACGATTGCATGTGTGATAGTGTACTTTTTGTATCAATGTTTTTACGTACAAAATATTTGCTGAAGGGTATTAAAGTTTTAACACAGCAGAATACAATATTCTTTTTTAAAGAAAATTTTCTATTACAAAACTTTTAGTGCTTCCAATTCAGCCTAAATTCTAATGACGACAATCATATGATAAGCTGTAAATATCAGAACATTCTAATAATCTGTGCGCCTGTTTTGTGACCACACAAAGATTTGTATTCCTTAAATGAATTACTTTTCATTCCAGCTTACTTAGGACTTTATTCAATTACTACGTTCTCTAATCTTTAATATAACAATTTTTCTAAGTATCATCGATACTTTGAAAATGAGTCCTTTTAAGAACTAGATGTGTTGATGTATGTATGTTTGTTTCATAGTGCTTATGATTCATATTTTTTTTTTTTTTTCAGTAAAAACAAAATCCATATCTAGCTTTTTTTATATTAAAATTCCTGACTCACATTGATCATAAATTTGTATGTTTTTCAACACAACAAATGCCACACACTCGGACACAGTTGCATGCCGTTTGCCACACATTCCAAATTAATAATTGTATTTTGAGTTTTATATGCACAAATTGAATTTTTGTTAGCATCCCTTGGTTTATTTTTTCGCTTTAGTTAATTAAGTTATTTGAATATTGTTTTAATCTCATACTTGGCCATTTGAAATGAAATATTTGAAAGAAGAATAAGACAAGATAGCAGACGCGCTATAAGACGTTTCGCACAAATAAACGTTAATATTTCAGCAGGTTGTCGTTTTTGCGTTAAAACAAAAAGAGGCGCCTCTTTTCTACAGTGTGTATGCATTAGTCTGTGTGTGTGCGTGTGCGTCATGCATTCGGACTAAAATGCCCCATAATTAATGATTATTATTAAATATTAAGAATTAATATTTGGAACTTTTTCTTTGTTAGAGATCAATATTTGAAGGCGGGCTGGAAGAAGTCAAAATTGCGCTACAGGTTTTTTCTGGTTGTTAAAAATTGAAAAAAAATTTGATTAGATTTTGCTTGAAATTTACTGATGAAATTACAGATGAAATTTACAAATGAATAAAAATCTATACAAACTTTACTTATTTACGGTCTATTTCGTAAACTCTTAAAACAGCAGCAAAAATGGCAACAACTGTATTCCTCATCATTAAATCTATCTATATATATAAAAGAGTAACGTGACTGACTGACTGATTCATCATCGCACAGCCCAAACGCAAAAAGCTAGAGACATGAAATTTGGACAATCGGTTCCTCTTTCAGTGTATAGCTCCACTAAGAAGGGATTTTTGGAAATTCGTACTTTAAGGGGGTAAAAAAGGGTAAAAACGGGTAAAATCGGTTATCTTATATCGGCTAAACTAAAAATGATACAAATTAAATTGAAAAAGAATTGTATTTTGCACAAAAAATAAGCTGACAGGTGTCTGGCCTTTTTTTTAATTTTCAACCCCTAAGGGGAAAAACGGGTAAAAACTGCAATTTGGTACTTTTTTGGTGCCCTGTGTAACTTCCAAACACATATAGCTAGGAAAAAAATTTAAACTGTTTTAAGTAGTCCGCGAAAAAATATTAATAAGAATTTGGCACTTTTTTCAAATTCGCATGTATAAGGGGTAAAAATTTTCCCTTTTTTCGGTACTTTTTTTAAAACAAACTTTTCTAATATTATTTAATGGGACAAAATTTGATCATTATTATTGCCTAATAGAATATGGACAAATATCAAGGTGAAATTTTTAGAAACCTTTTTGGGGACAAAAAAGGTACCAAAAAGGGGAAAATTCCATAAAATGTATGTAATTCCTAATTTGACGGCCAATTTTCACAAAATTTATAATTGGGATTTCACCAGACATAAAAAATTATGTAATTTAGTAAAAATTGAAACACATTCATAACAGGGTAGAAAGGGGAAAAATCGGGAAGAGTTTGGTACTTTTTAAAACATAATTACTTTTATGCATAAAAGAGTAGATTTACTGACTTTAAATCATGTCTATTAAAATATTTTGTTTCATAGATATTTGAACATTTTAAACTTGGAATTTGGAACTTGGACTAAAAATGTACTTTTTCGCTTTTCTATGGTATTTTTTGTATTTTCTACGTTTATAGAGGTAGAATTGTAAAATAAAGGACTTTTGATTCCAGGTGAGACTAAAAATGTTATGGGCGACCAAAAAGATACTTTTTTGAATTTTTATGGTACTTTTTGTATTTTCTACGTTTATGAAATGGTGAAATAAAGGATTATTGATTCAAGTTGAGGATTAAAATGATATTGGAGACACAAAATAGCCCTTTCGCATTTTTATTGCACTCTTTATATTTTTACGTTTGTAAACATAGACTCTTAAAATTAGTGTTTTTTGGTCCGACGTCTAAATCCTAATATTATGGACGACCAAAATTACTTTTTCTCTTTTTATATATTTTATATACATAGAAGTTTTATTGAAGGGAAAAATTTTTCTTTTATTATTTTAGGGTAATTTTTACAAAATATGAATCTTAATTTTTGAAACTCAGTAGCATTGATCTTGCTTTTAGTTAGGAAATATGTATATGCCCGATATATCCTTACTCTACTTTTTATATTTCTAAGTAAATTGAATCAAAGATACAAATTTTCATAAATTGAACCAAAAATATTTAATAATTATAAATAGAACTTGAGTATTCAATAAATAGTAAGAACTGCGCTAACGAAGTAGCGGGTTAAATGCTAGTAGCGCTATAAAGCTCTTATAAACCCTTAATGAGTAACTTTCAGATATTACTTGTATCTTCAATCCAACCGTAAGTCTTTTATAGTTGACATTTATAGCTGTGGAAACACTTTTCCACATATTTGTTATGATTTTTCTTGAATTTTCACTACAAAGTGTGAAAAAGGACAAATGATAAATAAAAAATTTCAATGAATGTAATAAATTTAATTTCTACAATCGTTAAGCTAAAACAAAGAAGTTATTTCAAATTATATGCATCATAATTATTAGACATTTTTTTGTAAACAAAACAATCTAGCCTTGTACAATCAATAACCACGTATTTGGTATTTTAAATACTTGCTGTAGTCGTTGACGAAAATATTGTTTAGACAATCTCTATAAAAAAAATTTTTAATTGTATTTTTGTTTGAAATGAAGGAAAATTAGTTTACTTTAAAATAGATTTTGTAACTGCTACTACGAAAGTTTGTTCTCCATTTTTAGCTATAAACGACTACTTAGATGATCGGTTAGTTGATGTATGCATCACTTAACTTAAAATGACATTAAAAATAGTACAGTGCTGTCAACATGCAACTATAAAAATAAAATTATTAATAAAATCATTGAAAAGCTAATTTCGTTTTACTAAACGTTTATAAATAATAATTCTTATAACTGGTTTATAAGACAAAAAGTGTTTAATAACTAATGTATACTTTTTTGAATAAGACCTTTATGAATTACACCTTTAGTATTTCAAGGCAAATTTATTCGTCAGTTAGTTTGATTCTTCAGCTGATTTGTTTTAAACTTCAGTTCTTAAAGTCCATATATAAAAGACATATCTCTCACTTCTTCTTTGAAGTATCAATTGAAATCGCTGCAGGGAGTTGATCCCAAGCTTTTTGTGGTGGAAAATTGATGATTAAGACGTAGAGAAGTTGTGGTTTCAACAGAATGGTGCCACTTAAGAAACAATTAACATTTTGCAAGAAATTTAAGAAGTCGCTTTTTTATGCTTTTGATTGTGCATTTTGACACTTTAAGGGCCATTATTACAACTCGCCGTTAGTTAAAGGTCTGATTTTTTATGTTCGATAAATAGCTTTGCATTACAACTTAAATTTTTATTATTGTTATTATATTTAATAAGGATAATATTTAATGGATAAAAAAATAATAAATTAATGCTTTATAATGCAATGCCATTTATCGGTCCGACAAAATCCTGCCTTTAACTAACGGCAAGTTGTAATAATGGCCCTAAAACTATTTTTGTGTTTTTTTTTTCTTAATCAAAAGTGTACAGCAAAAATCAGTGAATTGAAAGTTAGAAACCTATTGGCAATAAACTGAAATAAAAATATTTTAAGAATCTCAAAAATTAACTCTTTTTTTTTGCTTACAATTAAAATGATAAAATTTCGACATCCTTTATAAAAACATAAATAAAATGATCCTGTCCGCACTGTGATAAACTGATTGATAAATATGAGTTGTTAGTATTTGTGCAAAAGGGTTCGATTCAGTTCGTACATGCCACCGTGATGCACAAGTAAATCTCTATCGCTTATTCAAATATGGCTGCGTATATTCCAACAAAAAAAATTATTTATTTTAAAAGTTTCCTTGTTAATTTTTGATCGCAACACGATGACATAATTATTTATTCATTCTTGGAATCTAATAAGACAAATAATTTATTTTTGGCCAAAATATTTGGATCTTGGTTAATGCATCTATTCTATCCCTTTTTATACCCTTCACACAGTGAAAAAGGGTATATATAGGTTTGTCATTCCGTGTGAAATTTCTACAATTTTCATTTCCGACCCCATAAAGTATATATTTTCTGAAAGCTTATGAATAGAGGAGTCGATTAAGCCCTGACCGTCTGTCCGTCTGACCGTCTGTCCGTGTGTATGTTGAAATCAACTTTTTGAAGCCCCCCGACATAGGTTGGACCCGGGTAAGGTATTAAAATATCAGAAATATTCGGGAGTAGATCGGTATTGAAAATCAGAAACATCGGTACATAAACAACTGAGATATGAGCAAAAACCCACGACCACCTCGATTTTCTTTTCATAAAAACAACATTACAACAACAACATACATACATACAAACGTGTATACTGGTTAGAGAAAACGTGGCATCGAATCCCAGCTGAGGCAAAAAAATTTTTTTTTAAATTTTTTAAAATTTTTTTTTTTAATTTTTTTTTTATTTTTTTTTTATTTTTTATTTAATATATTATATATATTTTTATTATTATTTTTTTTTATTTTTTTTTTTAATTTTTTTTTTATTTTTTTTTTTGTTTTATATATATTATATATGTATATAATAATTTTTTTTTTTTTAATTTTTTTTTAAATTTTTTTTTTTAAATTTTTTTTTTATTTTTTATTTTTTTTTGTTTTTTTTAACATACATACGTGAATTTACTGTTATTGCATGACTACACGTTGTGAAGGGTATATAAGATTCGGCACGACCGAATATAGCGCTTTTACTTGTTTTTTTTTTTTTTGTTAACCCATACCCATAATCCATAGAATAGAAACAGACAGACAAACATTCGGCCATACATACATATTTATCCCAATAAACTTGACACATTTGTACATTGTGGATGGCGGGAATATTTGATTTTTGTTTTCGGGACTTTAATTTGATTTCGAGTTTATAGTCACCCGCCAATTTTAATTATGACATTATTTATGATTTTTATGGTTTCATAAGTGAGTGTAATGTGTCGTGTATTTTGTTGCCTTGAAATTTTTTTTTAAATTTCTACAATATGAAACACTAAATATTTCATTTAAATGCATTTGGCATTTTCAAATATTTTGTAGTATTTTGTGATTTCAATAAAATCATTAATTTGTCATGCAAAAATATTTGATTTGATTTTTATTGCTCGCATGCAAAATGCTTGTATGCATGTGTGTATTGCAGTATTCAACTGTGGGAAATTTTAAATGATGCCATAAAATTGTGATTTTAATGTCATAATTATTAATTTGTAGACTTTTTATTAGAATGATTTATCGTTCATATATTAACTGAATAATTTGTGCTAAAGTTAAAGTAAATATTGTTGGTGTTTGTGGGCCAACTAATTTTAATTAAGCAAAATATACACATATACACATACATATGTACATATATTGGCCGCTATCGAATTGATATTTTTAACTAGACGATTTAAATGAAATTAATCTCATTTCACATTATCATTTTTTTAAGCATAAGTCTAGCACCCAGGGTACACATGTATACAGGTAGTGGCGCGATCATACACTGTGGTTAGAAACATTCTAGTTCCTTCTAGCTTCAGACTAGTTACATAACTGTCCTTTAATATATCAAACTATAGATTAAAACATTATGTCGTCATAGTACCTCATTGTTCATTTCTATATACATTTATTTTTTTATACTTGTTTATATACTAATTATTATTACAGAGTGGACAGTATACTCAATTCACTCAAAAAAAATTATTATGATCTTTACACAGAAATTCAAGCCCCAGAATGCTATAAAATTTTTCTGCTTTCAGCTGGGAGCTGAACCTGGCTTCTTCAGTTTTTAAGTTGTAACAGTTGCACTAACACTTTATTATGCTAAATTAATACTAATAAGATTTATGTTTGAAAGGCAAAGAATTTTGCGATGGTAAGTTTGCTTATTTTGAGTAAATTTTATTGGATTGTTTCAACTAGTTATATGACTGGTTCAAAACGTTACTAGTTGAACACTTAGCTTGAGGGTAACTGACTATTTTTTTTAGTGCCGGGATATGTCAAGCACCATAAATAAGAACAGATTTCAGTGCAAAGTATTGTCAAACTACATATAGAAAAAGAAAGACGAAAAAATCTATCCGTCTGCGATATCACCTAATGCGATTTCACCATGCTAGCGCCATTAGCCAGATATATTTTGTTAAGAAAAGAATACCAAATTCCGTTAAGCGATGGATGTCATCTACAGTTCTAATACAGAAGCAATCCAAATAACATGCACATTATACATACATACATTATCAAAAATCAACAGGATTTTTTTACATGAATTATTTAACATCATCTATGAATATATTGTTCTTACTACTGGTAAATTGATTTTCAAATGGCCTTCCCTTGTGTAGTTGTGAATAAAGTTTGCACATAGATTTTACAGACTTTTTACTCGTTTTACATATTGAACGGTTTTGTCCGTTTCGTCATTCGGGCAGTCATCATCCTTCCAAATTCGTTTTTCTTTGAAACTATCAAATTTTTTTAGTTATAACTTTATTGATGTTAATAAAAAAATTCCTTAACAGCGTGTTTACAACTGTTAAAAGAAATGTCGTATCAGTTGAACATAACGCACAATAAAGCATCTAATGTGAATGACTCTGCAGTCGATGAAACGACTTCTTCATTATAAACAGTCAATAAATACATTATTGACATCATAAAATTAATAAAAACATAAAAAAGTTTCAGTCTGTCATAACGAAATTTCAACACCACAACAAAGTATTTAATCGAATTAGTTGTCATTGAATCGTGTCATGCAGAACTTAATCGGAAATATTTTGAACTTGTACAATCAAAACATTTCGTACCGTCTCATATTTGTGTGGCACCAAATAATTAACGATGTTTATTAACAAACCACGTTCATATGACACCAAATACTTAAAACAAAATCACGATTTATTTATTTATTTATAAACAAATTACGTTCAAATGTGTACAAATGTACATAATTTATTACACCAAATTTCAATACATAAATTACACATTTCAATTGAAATTTTCATAACACTTTCAATTGACTTTAGCCGCTGACACTGCTCGGCTTTCGGTTAATTTAAAACGTATTTACTTTAATGTGAACCCGAAACAATGTATTAAGTCGAAGCCATAAACTGTTTTATGAGTTTAACTAACAACGATTTAATTAAGCTCAATTTGGAGTGAATAAAAAATTATGGAAACTAGTTAAAATTTATTATTTGTTTTATTAGCTAATAGTAAGCAGTGGTTAAATTTTTAAGGGACGATGTTGATCTATATATATAAAAGTGAAACTCTGTGTGTGTGTGTGTGTGTTAGCTATAGACTCCGAAACTGTA
The DNA here is from genome assembly GCA_941918925.1 of Phyto melanocephala. Classification (NCBI taxonomy): domain Eukaryota; kingdom Metazoa; phylum Arthropoda; class Insecta; order Diptera; family Rhinophoridae; genus Phyto; species Phyto melanocephala. Next base: position 54,552,011 of record OW799233.1, read on the forward strand.
AAATCGATAGGGCTCAAACTTTGGTAAGTTGTTGTACACATACCAGGGAGTGTTTATGGTGAAAAAAAGTGGGCGGGGCCACGCCCATAAAAAATTAGTTATCAGTTTTAGCTACTTGCACTTGACCGATTTTTCTAATACTTTGCACACATATCGAGCTGTCATGACTAAAAAATTTTGTGATAAGAAAAGTGGGCGGGGCCACGCCCCTAAAAAAGTTTAAATTTTGAGGTACTTGCACTGGACCGATTTTTCTGAAACTTTGCACACATATTAAGCTGTCATGACTTTATAATTTCGTGATTAAAAAAGTGGGCGGGGCCACGCCCATAAAAAATTAGTTATCAGTTTTAGCTAGTTGCACTGGACCGAATTTTCTGAAACTTTGCAAACATGCTGAGCTGTCATGACTTTACACTTTTGTCATTAGAAAAGTGGGCAGTGCCACGCCTATTAAAAAAAGTTATCATTTTGAAGTACTTGCACTGGACCGATTTTTCTGAAACTTTGCACACATATTGAGTTGTCATGACTATACAGTTTCGTATTTAGAAAAGTGGGCAGGGCTAGGCCCATTAAAAAAGTTATAATTTTAAGGTACTTTCATTGGACGGACTTTTCTGAAACTTTGCACACTTATTGAGCTGTCATTACTATACAGTTTCGTAATTAGAAAAGTGGGCAGTGCCACGCTCATAAAGAAAAAGTTATAGTTATTAGCTTTGCACTTGATATTCGACTAAAATTTAGAATGCGATTAAAATTCATGAAGGGGCGTAGCAACGCGCGCCGGGCTTTTCTAGTTTTAAATAAAACACAAATTACTTAGAAAATTATTGTCATTTCTTTTTATATAAATTTTCAATGACAATGTTGATGTTCAATTGTTGGGCACGATGAAGAGTCGAGGTTGACTGCTCTTTTGCTACACTATAGCGAAAAAGAGCAATAGTTTCCGTTTAACGAACTAAGAAGACATTCACAGATGTTTTAACATTTCATACAGATCTGGGGCTCAATTCTCGTTCTGTGAAACTGTGAAATGAACAAGTTTTTGCATATCACCATATGATATTACACACAAAAACTTTTCATTTCATAGTTTCATAGAACGAGAATTAATACCCAGTTTTGCTGAAATTTGACTGTGGACGAATTTGAACGATTATGTTGACCAAAAGGATCACGAAGTGCACGAAATGCATTTTGGTTTGAACTCCCATTTTCATAAAAAACCTGAATAACTTCAACGCGATGCTGATTCGCGTATCTTTCCACTGTTCAAATTGAGTAAGTTTGAGATTGAGAAATGTCAAGTGAAATGCAGAAAACAAATTGACGTTTAGGTGTGGTTCACATTCACCATCGGCCCTTAAAATTTAACCATCTTTTTTAAGGTATACAAATATAAATATTTACCTTGTTTGGAAAAGTTTTAAGCTCGACGATAAAAATTGTCTTGTAGTTATGTCACCCAATCAAAAATACCAGGCAAGTGTTTAATACAACACATATGGCGAAATACGAATAAAGAGTTTTAATTTAAAATCATTATGAATATTAATTCAAATTGATTGCGGACTTTTAAAAAAACTTCCAAAATACATTATTTTCTTTAAACTGTCGTTTGTTCAACAATTCTGATTTGTTTAATTTCTTGTCTTGTGGTTTTTCATCACTTGACTTCAAAAAAGTCGACATCTAATTGCATCATTTGACCGAATTTAACTTATAGAATTTGTAATTTAAAAATCATTAAATTGTAAATTCCCAAAAATGAAAATAGAAACAATAAATATTGATTTTATTCATACGCGGAAGAATTGTGCAACTAAAGACGCATCTATGCAGTCATTTTTTTTAATAAATGAATATTAATTACACATCATTATTGCAGTTAAAATGTATACATAAACAATGACAACAACATTTATATATCTGTGGCAATAAGGAAAACCCGCTTATGTCTGTTTTTAAAGTACTTTTAAATTGTTTGAATTGTTTTTTATACATTAATTTCCCTTAAAATAAGGATCTGTTCCGTTTTTTTCTTAACTATAGAATTATATAATTAAATTTTAGGTTAAAATAATAGGGTGCCCCGATGGACTAGTCAGCAGTGTGCTGTTCTGCTAGTTTGGGGGTTGCGGGTTCGATTCCCGCCGGAGACTCTGGACTTGTCTGCTTCCTTTCTATTCTATTCTTACTTTTCTATTCAGGTATCACAAAGGGATCAATATAATGGACTCAAGTGAGCTAAACAACAGCTGCCTGTTCTACCTAACCTAACCTAACCTATAGGTTAAAATAAGTAATTCTTCTAAATGATATTATTTACTAAAACAACTTAGTCAAACAGTTTTTACGCTAAAGCTTTCTTTGAAGTTATCCAAAATAGTTGAAAATTTGGTGGAGTGCCATTTTAAATTGTGAAATTGCTTATGTCGACTTAGGTAGTTATTCCTTTTTGCTGCAGATATATAAAGAACAAAAAGTTTACAATTTTAACAAAGACTGTTTTAATGCCATACAAAAACCAAAACTTTTTTTTATCATTTTTATTGACACAAAAACATTTAATTTAACCGTATTGCTTGTCCGAAAATATATATTGAACTTGTACATCTATATATACAAAAATCAATGCCAATTTTTGTTGTAATTCTATAACTCAAGAACGGACTCATCTATCCAGACCCAATGTTTAGGCTTTGTTCCGACTATTTATTTGGTTTATGTGAAGTTTGCACAAAATCCGTCGAGCGGTTTACGGGTAAAAAATGATAAAATCGGTAACTCAGTATCTCCGTGCTTAATAAAGATATCACAAAAATTTAGAAAGGACCAAAGAGCGAGTCTGAAAAAAATAATCGGATAGGCGTCTGGTTCTTTTTGGAGTTTTAAGGGGATAAAACGGGTAAAAACTGAATTTTGGTACTTTTCTGAACAGCTTTATCTTTGAGAGTGATGGCAATAGGAAAAAGTGAAAATGTAGTTTTACTCTCCTACAATCTATAATGAATTTTTGTACTTTTTCGTTTTTTTTTTTAATAAGTAAATAAATGAATTTAATCAAGGCATATTTATTCATCAGGTAATTGCAGTTCGGAGAGAAGTTTTTTGTTTATATTTTTTATATATGAAGTTTGACATTTGAAATAAATTAGAAAAGAGATAAAATTGTTTTTTATTTATGCATTTTGACAGCTGAAATTTAAAATTAGTGTTGAAAAAAATAATAATCAGCTGGCGAATCAAGAGTACCTGATGAATAAATATGCCTTGAATTTAATGTTGTAATTATTTTTTTTTTTTTTATTTCACTTGATACGTAGCGAAGCGCGTACCGGGCGGCTAGTCTTATATTAAAAAAAAAGACATTTAAAACGAATTTACTTACAGATATTCAAAATCTTCCCAGGCTGCAAAATAGTACGACAGTGTCTGAATCAGACAAGCCTGACAAGCCTGTTTTTACTAATATTTCGTACATATGTATGTATATCTGTCAGACATGTCTGGATAATTAATTGTACGATATGTCTGATAGATTTCTAACTGATTTCGTACTGATTTGTCGAAATGTTTTATTCCCTTTTGTTTTATTGCTTGTCAAAATTGCGTGTTATATAATTTTTTGTATTTTTAATTTTCTTTCAATCGTATCTAAATTTCAAAAGGAAACTAGAATTTAAAAAATAAAGAAACGTTTCTAATTTACATATCTAATTTGCCTAAAATAAAACATATAATTAACCTAGTAATTTAAAAAAAATATATAAATTTTAATAACAAAATAAATAGTTAAAAAAATAATTTTATAACAACATATTCAATTGCTATTATAATTAAATAGTTTAATTTGATTTCTGTAAAATTTTTTTTTTGCGAATTTTATTAGACGGTCGAAACAAAATGGCTTGACTGGTAGAATAAGGTTAACTATGTAAAAATGCAAATCAAAGATAGCATCGGAATTAGTATATCATAGCAAGAATGATTAAATAAAGATTACGCCTTGCGCATGATTTACCGTTAGATGACGTAGTAATCCCCTCGCAAAGGTTACCAAGTCTGTATCATATGTAAAATTTATAATTTCTTACAAAAAATTTATGTATTTTGTAAAAGTTGGCAGCCCTGTAATTAATTTACTCAGAGAGTTCTAAAAAATAAGTATTACATCGGTGCTTAATAAACAATGAATTTCGTGTCATATTTTATAATAAATACATAAAAAATAATATTAAAATATTAAAATTATATAAAAAGTGTTTAAGTTTGGTTATTTACAAAATAAAATGAAAAGAAAAGAAAGAGAGCAAATATGAAATGTGCAGTGGGCAAATCCAAGCAAAGTAACAGCAAAAAAACAAGTGACAAATTATATTAAAAACTAATAATTTGCGTATATTTAATAAAACTTTTGTGTTTTCATAAAGCTGTATCATTTTACAATTTTTTAAAAAAAGAAGCTCGAAAGTTATGGGTAATTTTTTGCAAACGAGTGAAGTCCGTAAATGTGGATGAAGAAAAAATTTGTGCTTTACATTTCAAGCAAGTAGATTTTGAAAGAAACTTAAAATTTGAAATGGGTAAGTTAAAACAAAATTAATTCTTGTAGTACATTACTAAGGCATTATGAATATAATTTAGCAAACGGCGTGCAAAAATTTTAAAATCCCATGCAGTTCCGTTTTTAGACACTAATGCTATTGAAAGTGAAACGAAAACTGCTTATGAAACTGAAGTTGCAAATGTATATGAAGGACTACGTGAAACTGAAAAGCAAAATGATATTCCAAATAGTTTTGAAAAAAATTGGTCGTGGAAAATGCTCTAAGGCCGACTGATTTTGAAGAAGATCGCCTCCAGACTTACACCATATTTTTCAAATTAAATGGGAACAAATTATTACTTTCAAGCGGATATTTACAAAAGCAATTTTTGGAAGCAAAAGAAATTCAATCCAGTGAAGACGTGAAAAAATTGTTTTTTGGGTGTCGAATGTATTTTAGAATTAGGAAACTTAATGTCGAAATCGCTGAAAATACTTATAAGCGAAAAAGAAAATTTGATAAAATAACAAAATGAATTTTACACCTAATATAATAGTGAAATATTGTAATAAAAATAATGAATATATATATATATATATAAAGAATTTGTTTGCTTTTAAAACATTTAGTTAGAAAAATAACAGTTTGTCCCACTGTCACGTTTTTACACAAACATAATTAGTTATACAGCTGAATTTTATTAGCCAATGAAAACACAGCTTGAGTGATGTCAGAATTCCTACATGCGCAGAAATGTTTTTTTATGGCTGCGTGATGGCGTAATCTTTATTTAATCATTCTTGTATCATAGTAAAGTGTAGAATATTAAATCTTAAAGGGTAGTATCAGATTCAGCACTGCCGAATATAGCGCTCATATTTTTTTTTTATTATTTATTTATTAGATACCGAGAATCTTTTTATTGAAAACAATAATCAGTGCTCTTTAAATTTACTTTATAAAAGTAATATTTATTTAAACACACCCAAATATTACAATTATTTATTTAATATTTCAACTTGATATTTACCTATGCTTGCTTTATGTAAAGTCACTACTGCCTTGTAGTACAATGATATATATATATATATATATATATATATATATATATATTAACATCTATATATATATATATTTATATATATATTTTGATACCAGATCGAGAATTTCCCAAACAATGTAAATTCTGGAAATAATTATTTTTAAAACATCCTGAAATTATGCTGCAAAGTGTGAATTTGTTCATAATTTTAAGGTTGCCAAAGTTCTGAAATAAAATCTAAATTAGACAAACATTAATTACACAGATTAAAATAGGAATTTACATGCAAATTACATGTTTATATAAACTAGATTGATGAAGTTAAAGTCCAATTTAATTAATTTTTAAACAATATATTCTCGTTCTAGTTAAGTAAAATGTATAAGAAACTAACAAGCAAAATTATTTTAAATATTTACTGCCTTATTCATAAAAATTATTAAATGTTTTATAAACGATCATTAAGAATGGTTTTCTATTAAATTTAATTTATAAAACTCCAATGGAGCTGTTTTAAAATTTATACGCTGCACCTGTGGTGCCGTAGTATCAAGGGTAGATATAGCTTTGTCATTCTGTTTGTAATTTCTACAGTGTTGATATCCGACCGCATAAAGTATATATTTTCGGAACGCTTATGACCAGTTGAGTCTATAGAGCCCTTCTGGCCGTGCGCTGATTGAAATCAACTTTAAAAGGCGCCTTATGTTACACAGAACTGTATGTAGTATCAATCTTTTGCAAATATCCGGGAATAAATTGCTACTGAAATCCAGCCTATGTTTTCCCCCATATTTTTACCACAAAAATTAATAGTTTTTAGTCCCAGGTTAATTTATAGAGATTCTTGTTACTATTTATAGGTATGATATACCTCTAGGGATACAAATTATTGTTACCTCAATGTTATTCCTAAAATTTACAAACAAAAATCGATTTTTTTCTGCTATTCGCCAACAAAGAGGAATGAAATTGGTATCAAAAGAAAGGGCTTCACTAGAAGAATATAAAATTCTAAAATTAAAATCAAATATGGTCGCCATTGCAAAATGGCGTATTATTAACTTATATATGGGTCGAACCTACGAAACAAATTAAAATAGAAAAATCTCTAAAATAATAGGATAGCCAGACTTGAAATTCGGAAAAAGTACACAGTTCATTTGTTAACTTAAAAAAAATAACATTTTAGGTCATAACATAGATAAACTTTTTCATGTTCTAATTCTGTATAAAACTAAAACTGTGCATTTTTGTGTTATATACCGAATCAAATTTTTTCAACCATTTTGTTAATTAAAGTTGTACGATGATTTTTTGTAGTATGCTTTTTCTATTTAAAATAATTATGTGTTTTTTTTCGGCGCAACCAAATATAAGAATAAAATTAAATTTACAAAAGTCTTATGCACCACCAATTAAAGCGTAATATAGGAGGTGAGCTTTTAAGTGCGCTTTCCATTTAATTTTCTGGAATTTTAATGAGATCAAACAGAAAGCTATATATGTGAAATTTTATCATCATACATGTAATCCTGTCGGTTTTATGAGCTTTAAAATTGCATTAACAGTAAATTATGTGAGAAGAGGGCGTTGAATTGGGCGTATAGTTTCTCCTAATACGTTGAACTTATATATTTTAATATAGAGCCCTCTACTTTTTCAAAATCTTTGTCAATAGAGAAATTATATGAATTAAAACAAGTAAGAGCACTATATTCGGCTGTGCCGAATCTTTTATACCCACCACCAGTTTTCCGTTCTTTTGTAGCTAGGGTTTTTTTCCCGAAAATATTTTTTTCCCGGAAATGCGAGATTTAATTTTTAATATCCCAAGATCCCGCAGCAAAACAAATAAAAAGTAAATTTGTTTTTAATAAAAAAAAAAACTTTTTATTAAAAAGCATAAAATAGTTTATAATGTAAAAGAAACACTTCAAAACTATAAAAATCAATAAAGAAACTTGAATTTAAAATATAAATTCAGTAAAAATAATTTTTATTACAAAAAATATTATTCTCTGGATACGAGATCAAATATGAGCACAAAAAAACAAAAATACAGGTATCTCAGCTATGAGATCAAAAATAAAATTATTAGAATTCAATTTCAATATAAACATCTCCTTTCGAATCGTAGCAACCTTTTTTATTTCCCGGGATCCCGAAAAATAATCCCGTGAAATCGGCAAGATTAAATAACTCAAATTGCCGGGAAATAACCCAATTTATACCACAAAATGTATTTGTTTGTTATTAATGGTAATCGCTATGCAATAATCCCTTTATACTAAAATATGTATCACTTTCTTTGTATAACTTTGATATGCTAGTAAAATATTTTCGTAAATTTAGTCTTTCAATGAAAGTGGGCGTTAAAGTAGGCGTGTTGAAGTTGTTTTTAGTAATAAATGCAGCTTAGAAATTTCACTATAGTCCTTTATTATTCCAAAATCTTTATTCATAGAGAAATTATAGAAATTTGAGATAAACCGTTATATAGGAGGTAGGCGTTAAAGTGGCCGTGTCACCTAAATTTTCCGGCATAACAATAACATTGACAAGAAGGATATATGTAGCAAATTTCATCATCATACCTCCAATATAGTCGGTTTTATGAGCTTTTAAATTTCATTAACGGTAGATAACGTGAAAAGTGGTCGTAATAGTATGCGTGTCGAAGTTATTGTAGTCTTTCAATGAAAGTAGGCGTTAAAGTAGGCGTGTTGAAGTTGTTTCTACTAATGAATGCAACTTAGATGTTTCAATATAGTCCTTTATTATTCCAAAATCTTTATTTGAGAGAAATTATATGAATTTAAGGTTAGACGTTATATGAGAGGTGGGCGTAAAAGTGGGCGTGTCACATTTATTTTCCGATAGAACAAAGCATTTGACCAAAAAGCCATGTGTGCAAAATTTCAGAGCCGTACATCCAATTTTGTTGCTTTTGTGACGGTTTAATATACCATTAATTCCATTTTATTCGATGTCCGAAGGACACGGTTTTTTCAACCTACTCTTGCATTACGAGCTATAACTCTCTTCCTAATATTCCGATTTAGCCCATTTTCAATACCAAACAAACAAACCTTGTCTATAAGAAAGATTCTGACAAGATTGTCCTAAAATGAAACCAGGACTTAATACTTAAAAATACTTTATGGGGTCTAAAATGGATATTTCGATGTGTTACAAACGGAATGATAAATAGAATATACCATTTTTTGTGTTGGGTATAAAATATCTTATAAATTAGAAATTAATTAATAAAAAAGCTTGTTTCTATTAAAAATTATTTAAATATTTTATATTTACATGAATGTTAATTAACAATAAAAACAACAAGTTGAAATGTTTTCAAGTTACCACCTGTACTTCTAGATTCAAAATATTACAGAGACATAGTTTTTTCAACTCTGAGTCGGTTTACTGAATGCTGAATGTGGGACCAATTGTATTTTTCCTTTTTCTATTTCTAGGATCTAAAATTTAAATAAAAGCACAATACCCTTCTCACCCATAATGTTGTAGAGTATAAAAATACGTGCTAGCAGAGATAACACATTTTAGATTAAAAAATAATTAAATATTATAAACTAATCACTTATTAAAACAGGCTGGCGTAGGAAACACGATTAAAATGCATTTATTAAAAGTAATTTTCAAAATAGTTTTTATTTTGAAATTAATAAATGCAGAATTATTGATTTGTGATAATGTAAGTTGAACTTGAAACTAATATTTTAATAATTGGATTCGACTTAAACGATACATCACAATGGCAGAAACATTTTTTAGTTTCAAAAAGATTATGCCTAAATTAAATTTCATATTTTCCAGAATGAATGCAGATATGCTGCTGTGTTAACAACCGATTCGTTGTTCTCTGAATTGAAGAAGATCGTTGAAAGTAATAAAAACACAACACGATATCTACAGGAATTTAATAAAAGGTGAGTTACGATCTTTGTAAAATGAAAATATAATATTACAACTATTAATATAGTTTATATTAAAACAACAACAACAAAAATGTGTACCATTAAAAGGTTTCATTTAATTTAATCATAAAGTTGTGGTATCTGTATTGTTTCGTTATGCATTGATTTATTGCAAAAAGTGATTAAATTGTTAATAATTTACAGTTAAAAATAGTGTTTAAAACTGTGACGAATTTTATTTAATGTAATTTTATTAGATACTAGCCAATCCCGGCGCGCGTTGCTACGCCCCTTCATGAATTTTAATCGCATTCTAAATTTTAATCGAATATCAAGTGCAAGGCTAAAAACTATAACTTTTTCTTTATGAGCGTGGCACTGCCCACTTTTCTAATTACGAAACTGTATAGTCATGACAGCTCAATAAGTGTGCAAAGTTTCAGAAAAATCGGTCCAGTGTAAGTACCACAAAATGAAACTTTTTTTATGGGCGTGGCACTGCCCACTTTTCTAAATACGAAACTGTATAATCATGACAACTCAATATGTGTGCAAAGTTTCAAAAAAAATCGGTCCAGTAAGAGTACCTCAAAATGATAACTTTTTTTTAATGGGCGTGGCACTGCCCACTTTTCTAATGACGAAAGTGTAAAGTCATGACAGCTCAGTATGTTTGCAAAGTTTCAGAAAATTCGGTCCAGTGCAAGTAGCTAAGTCTGAAAACTAATTTTTTATGGGCGTGGCCCCGCCCACTTTTTCAATCACGAAATTATAAAGTCATGACAGCTCAATATGTGTGCAAAGTTTCAAAAAAATCGGTCTGGTGCAAGTACCTCAAAATTATAACCTTTTTTTATGGGCGTGGCCCTGCCCATTTTTCTAATCACAAAATTATATGGTTATGACAGCTTAGTATGTGTGCAAAGTTTCAGAAAAATCGGTCCAGTGCAAGTACCTCAAAGTTAAAACTTTTTTAGGGGCGTGGCCCCGCCCACTTTTCTTATCACGAAATTATTTAGTCATGACAGCTCGATATGTGTGCAAAGTTTCAGAAAAATCGGTCAAGTGCAAGTAGCTTAAACTGATAACTAATTATTTATGGGCGTGGCCCCGCCCACTTTTTTTCATCCATAAACACTCCCCGGTATGTGTACAACAACTTACCAAAGTTTGAGCCCGATCGGTTTTACAGTTTCAGAGTCTATAGCTAACACACACACACACACACACACACACACAGAGTTTCACTTTTATATATATAGATGCATAAGTACAAGTGCATAAGATCAAAAAGGACTTGGAATATAATTGCTGCCGGCAAGCTGCTGTTGCACAGTGTGTTAATGATGAATAAAAGAAATAAATAAAAAAAAACAAAAATACCACGTTTTATTGAAATTATAGAGCCTTTAAGATCATCGTTGTAATTCTCTTCAATATTTTTTATTGAAATATAAAAAAATTAGCGCGTCTTCGTCTGCGTTGTTATCTGGATGAAAGCTAGTCTATGTGTTTATCTAAATTGTCACCTAAATATCTGTTTGTCAAATTTAATTTAGTTCCGTTTAGCCATTTTTCCGTGATTGAGTAACAAAAATCCAAACATACAAACATTTATGATAACTGTGCCAAAAACTACTTAAGTCAACATAACCTAAAATTGAGATAATTACATCATTGCAATCCCAGAATTGAAAATTAGCTTCAGGCAAATGTTAAACTCTTTTCGACAACTTTACAGCAAGTTATAGCTTAAAAAGTTATTACCTATATTTTCACAAAAATCAATTTCATTTGGAATAAGAACTTATTTTCATTTATAATTTAGCTAAATATATACGAAAAGGAATATGCCCTTTAATTTGTATAGCGCAGAATTCATACAAAAGTATTTATTTTAAAAGGAATCAATTCTTAAAAATCAACTTAAAAATTTAAAAGTGCTTTCTTGAAACAGTATAAAAATAGACATAAGCAGTTTTTGTTTATTGCCACAGATATTATACAATAGAAAATAAGCCTGTGTTTAAGTGCATGGGATTAAAAAAAGTTGACGTAAATCAAAAATAAATTCCACATATGTTCATAATATGTTAATACTCGTTCGGGAGCCTCACGGAAATTTCAATGTAAGAAACGCAAAAATATTAAAGCATTTAATTCACGACATGTTTTTTACATCTGACTTGTCAAATTCCACACTGCTAAATACAAACATGTCGTGTGTTACCTTTAAAATACTTCTGTAAAAAACATGTGTTCAATTAAAACGCGCTCTATTTTCTTCTCTCAAAACATCTGACATTGGCCGTTGGCAGAAATATCTGCCGCTGCAAAGCAGCCACCCACGGTTGTCTATAAAAGTACAATGAAGATTGACAATTGGCAATTACAAAGAAAGAGAGAAATTGTATGTAAATTTAACAGTTCGAAAGGAACAGCTGATGACCAACTGATCAACTAAAACTACCTAATTAAGTGTACCCGTAAATATACATTCACGGCATTCAGACTATGTTACTTGTAACACGTTACTGTAACATGTTACATTTATTTGTGGGCGAAGGGAGTAGAGAAGGCAGAGACGTTACAAAAGTAACACGATTTCTATTTTTCATGTTACTTTTTGACGTTTCTCTTTTGACGTTTTCATTTTTTCTTCTATTTTTCTTTATTCTCTTTCGTATATCAAACGGGAATGATCCCTCAATTAATTGTCAAATTAAATTGAAGGAAGAGAAAGAAATTAAAAGCATCAAATAAAATAGCTTATTGGTTTTTTAACACAATTGTGAATTCAATAACAACTTTTTTTAATGACAATTGTATAATTGAAATTGAATAAACAACGAAACCAAAACAAAAAATAAAAAAAAAATAAGCTTGTAGTGACATAATATATGTATATAAATGCTTAAAGTTTTTGGAAGTTACTTTAAAACAAAATAAGAAAAGAGTCATGTTACAAGTAACATAGTCTGAATGCCGTGATTGAAAAATATTAAAGTCCTAATCCATATTATGAAACATTTGTTGCAAGACTTTTTCAAATGCTCCTTTGTAATTGCTTTCGTGTCCACACAGTGAGACACGAATTAAGAAACTTTAATTTTTATTTGCAAGTTCGCTACGAAGAATAAAAAGAACAAAACAATGCATATTCATTAAACATTGTATCCATTTCCATTATAGTTTCCTCTTTATTCAACAAACTAAAAATTTTCACAACAAATCTTTCATAATATGGACGAGGACTCATTAAATATATTAACTATCTCCAAAAGTAAATTTGTTTTTATTGTCCACTATATAGAATCGATCATAAAATTACCGCTTTAACCGCAGAAATCCAAAACATCAAGCAAATACTAGAGAAACCTACAGAAAACGACTACAGTCTCTACAGTAATTTGTGGATTGTCATACAGAGGCGCCAAGACGGCTCAATAGATTTCTATAGAAATTGGACAGAGTACAAGCAGGGATTTGGTAATTCAGTGGGTGAATTTTTTGTTGGTCTAGACAAGATTCATGAGCTCACCAATGATCGCGATCACGAGTTACTAGTTATATTAGAAGATTTCAAAGGCAACATGAAATATGCCCATTACGATAACTTTTTGATTGGCAATGAAACGGAACGATATCTGTTGAAGAAATTGGGCAAATACGAAGGCACGGCTGGGGACCGTTTGAGATTGCATTTGAACATGTTTTTCTCCACTAAAGACAGAGATAATGATGAATCCGATGAGGGCAATTGTGCGGAATGGTTTAGAGGTGCCTGGTGGTTTTATCATTGTATGTCAAGGTTAGTAGTGACATAGTTAACCACCTATTTGAGAATATGTGTAAATTTTTAACATTTTTAATTTCTTTTTATTTAAAGTAATTTAAATGGACCATATAGGCAGATTAGTAATTTAACCGATAGTGAAAGGGGTATTGGTGTCACCTGGGGCTCTTATGACGAAGTGCTGTTTTCCTACAAATCAGCACAAATGATGTTGCGAGCAAAGGAAATAAATAATAATGATTGTACATAAGTTTTACATTTTTAGATATTTAATAAATATTTCATATAGACGGAGAAAGGATGAAGAAATAAATTTTCGTGTTTTTTAATGAGATTGTCTTTTATTTAAGAAACTGCAAACAAATGCCATATTATATGAAAGCACGACAAGTTCATTAATTGTTTCAAGAACTTGTGTTGAAACTTCAAATGCCGTTAAGAAATCAACTTTCTTCTGTATTTGCATTTGAATCATTTTTATACCCGCCACCAAAAAAATGGTGGGGGTATATTCATTTTGTCATTCCGTTTGTAACACATCGAAATATCCATTTTAGACCCTATAAAGTATATATATTCTAAATCGTGGTTTGATTTTATGACGATCTAGCTATGTCCGTCCGTCTGTCCGTCTGTTGAAAGCACGATAGAGGTCGCACCGAAAAAGCTAGGGGGCTCAAATTTCGCCAGAATCTTTCTTATAGACAAGGTTTATTTGGTATTGAAAATGGGCTAAATCGGAATATTAGGAAGAGAGTTATAGCTTGAAAAGCAAGAGTAGGTCGAAAAAACCCTGTCCTTCGAACATCGAATAAAATGAAATTGTGTCCAAACGCCTTAACGTAGACCCATGAAACTTCGAATATATATTTCCTGGGTAAAGGCAATATTTTTCCCCGAAAACTGTCTAAATCTATGCATTAGGAGAGGAGTTATGGATCAAAATGTACGAAAATATATACCGCACAGTGTATTTTTCGGTATATTTAAAAACAAAAACGACATAACAGCAACAAAATTGGATGTACAACTCTGAAATTTTGCACGCTTTGCTTTTTGGCGACATGCTTTCTTGTAACGGCAAATCAATGTGCCACGCCCACTTTTACGCCCACCTCCCATATAACGTTTTAACTAAAATTCATATAATTTCTCTACTAATAAAGATTTTGGAATAATAAAGGGCTATCTTGAAACACCTAAGTTGTACTCATTCGCAAAAATAACTTTGACACGCCTACTATAACGCCCACTTTTCACATTATCTACCGTTAATGAAATTTAAAAGCTCATAAAACCGCTAAAATTAGAGGTATGATGATAAATTTTGCTACGTCTATCCCCCTAGGCAATTTCATTACTATGCCAAAAAATTAAGGTGCCACGCCCACTTTTACGCCCACCTCCCATTTAACGTTTTACCCAAAATTCATATAATTTCTCTATTAATAAAGATTTTTAGCAAAAACAACTTTGACACGCCTACTATAACGCCCACTTTTACTTTTGAATTATGTCCAGACGCATAAACGTAGAGTCATGAAACTTCGAATATATATTTATCGAGTCAAAGGAATATTTTTCCCTGAAAATTGCTTAAATCTATGAATTAGGAAAAGAGTTATAGATAAAAATGTACGAAAATTTATACCGCACAGTGTATATTTCAAATTTAAAACGTAATAAAACTGACAAAACTATATGTACGGTTCTGAAATTTTGCAAATATGGTTTTTTGGTCAAAGTCTTCGTTATAACGGAAAATAGATGTGCCACGCACACTTTTTTCTTTAAATTTTTATAAAAATATATTAGTCATATATATTAGCATTTATTCATCTTACACTGCACCATTTATTGTACTGTAGCTAAATATAAGATAAAGATGATAAGATAGATGACTCTACTAGCAACTACTAGATGGCATGCTAAAAACTTATGCTTATGTTCTCCTGAAGTTATGCTCTATTAAAAATGGGAATTTAGGAAAATTTTGACCTAAGTAAAAAAAAATTATCTCTAAACATTATAAACAATTTATTTTCATGTACTAATGGCTAACAAATTTTCGTTTGAAAATCTTTTAAAAGCAAAATGTTATAGAAGTTTAAAAATCAAAATCTTACTAATAAATTTCCCGTTTTAGAAAAATGCAGAGAATGTATATTTTAAAACACCCTGTGGCCCTTAAAATTTAACCTTAAATTCACTTTCTTCCTCTTAAATTCATGTAAATTCTCTATGAATAAAGATTTTGGAATACTAAAGGACTATATTGAAATATCTAAGTTATGTTTATTAGCAGAAACTTTATTGACACGTAACATTTTACTAGCATACCGAAGTTATAATGGGTGGTTTTATTTTAAGGGACTATGTTGATTTTGAATAAAAATATTATGAAATTATTATCATTTATTTTTAAAATGATAATATTTGTATGCTTCAATTATGTATGGAACAAAATATCGGCCAAATGGCCCCACGACCTAGGCGGCACACCACGATCCGATAGTCCAAATTTTCAATGACACTGTTGATGCTCGATTGTTGGGCACGATGATGAGTCGAGGTTGCTTGCTCTTTTGCCACGTTATCGTGAAAAACAGCAATGTTTCCCATTCAACGAACTAAGATGGCATTCACAGATGTTTTCACATTTTATACAGACCTGCTTTGCAGACATTTAAATATTTTTTACAATTCTCACGATTGTGGACGAATTCGAACGATTATGTTGACCAAAAGAATCACGAAGTGCACAAAATGCATTTTGATTTGAACGCCCATTTTTATAAAAATCTTTAATATTTAAAAGCGTTGCTCGATTGCGTATCTTTCCACGGTTCAAATTGAGTTAGTCTGAGATTGAGAAATGTCAAATGAAATACAAGAAAAAAGTTGAAGTTTAGATGTGGTTCACCTTAAACATGGGCCCTTAAAATTTAACCACCCTCTACAAAGAAAGTGATAGATATTTTATTATAAAGAGATTATTCCATAGCGATATTGTGCTTTAAATGTACACAAAATTGGTGGTGGGTATAAAAGATTCGGCACAGCCGAATATAGTGCTCTTACTTGTTTTCTTTAAAAAAACCTAAGCAATAACGTTAAAATGAATTACAATTAATGGGGAAAACTTAGAAGATGCGATGGGTGTGAATTTTAGTCGGAGTAAAAACCCAATAACATAAACGTAAAAAAAAAATTAAATACAATCCTTACAAGACCCTCAGCTATGATTGCCTACCTTCTAGCCAATTTAACAAGAAGTTTACGTTTCTGAGAAATTCCATATTTGACTGAATGAATTACTCAAAGCTTTATCACACAGTGAATTCTCATTCGAATAGTTGAGCGGCGTTTTAGTCCACTAAATCTTATCCCTTAAAGACGTTGTGGCTAATGATGTCCAATCAGCATTGGTGATGGCATTTATTAACATCCACAATAGTCTTGGTTGCCATAAAATGTCACAGTGTGTGGGATTGCATCTCACGCTGACAATTAACGTTCCGACCGCCTTGCAGGTAGGTTTATCTACTTTCTGAGCCGGAGCACCCAAGTAAATTCGGGGAAACTCTATTATATGCTGTGCTTGCTTCTTACTATAGAAGAATCAAAGATCAATCCAGGCTAAAAGGTGTCTGTGCTGATCTAAAGCCACATCTAGGGACTTCATTTCCTAGATAAGAAAGATTTAAATATCTTCTTTGATTTTATGACTAAACCCTGCATTTTCCAACACCATTTGGATAGGATTGGGAGGTCACGTAAAGTATTAAACTTTCTCAAAAGCTTAATATATAGATGATTTCTTTTTTTTTCACAAAATACCTATTTTAATCACTGGCTAAAGAGTGTGTAAGAAATCACAGAACAAAATAAAAAAGGATCGAAAAAGCATAATATTGCCTAATTAGATAGACGTCAGAATGTATGATTATTGCCTCTAAAGACTACCATAGAAGATGTTTTAAAAAGTAAGAGACAAAACTTCAATGTAACTGTACTTCTTGGTACATCAGGTAGCCAACTGGCCTTCAAATGTTCTTGCCTTTAGCTCATTATATCTAATTACACTGATTTAAATATATTTGAACAATTATATCGACTTAACTTAGGCTGCTCTCTTTTTGTGTGCCGAATTTCATTTAGTTCCATTTAGCCTTTTTGCATGATTGAGTAACAAAAATCCAAACATACAAATATTCACTTTTATTATATAAGTAGGCTTATTTGACAATAAATAGATTTAAAATTCTAATTTAAATCACCGTCTTAAACGTATCATCATTTGAACAGTTTTGATTTGCATTTCATCGAATTTTCCCCAAGTAATGCCCACGTTGCTGACAACATAACGTGTCCTAAACGGACCACATAAATTGCTAAAAAAAAAACTAAACTCAGTATTCGATTCATTATGCAATTGAAATTTAATTTTAAATATAAAGTTCACCTCGTCAAACAGCTGTTATACCACCAACCACCTTGAAATTGTATCGCACAGTTTATATTTTCATTAGCATCATTATCCCTGTCTTTGGTAGAGAAATACATGCCTTCATGATTTCTCATATGATCGCCAGCATTTCCGCTATAATTTCCCAATTTTTTCAATTGATAATTTTCGCCTTCATTGCCCACCAGGAATTCATCATAGAGGGCATACTTAATATTGCCCTTAAAATCTTCCAACTGAATGAGCAGCTCATGTCTGTCACTATTCGTCAGATAGTGTACTTTATCTAAGCCAATAAAAAACTCCCGAAATTGATTGCCAAAGCCCTGCTTGTAATGATGCCAGCGTCGAAAGAAATTTACGAAACCGTCTTGACGTCTAAGAATAATCACCCAAAGTGTATCATATAAAGTGGAAGGAGCTTCCGTTATTGCTAATTCTGTATTTTCTAGCGTATTTGGAGATCCTTGTTCATTTTGAAGACAATTTACTTGATACATACTTTCCGTTTGTAACGATTTTCTAATATTATTAATATCGGATGAAATGCTGTTAATTTTTGTATCGTACCTGTTAATAGAAAAACTATTAATATTTTATGAAAACAGATTTAAAAAAAATACTTACTTTTGATTTATATCGCTAAAATATTTCACGGCATGACGAACTAATGTATTCAAATCACTGTTTTCTGAATCGGAAAACATAGTTTGATTTGTGTTACATTCTTGCTGTTATTAATTAAAAACTCAATGTCATTGTCACATTTTGCAAAACACTAATTCATATTGATTTCCTTACTTTTTCATAGCCGCATAAGTTTGCTCCACCCTTAACAATTTGAAAAGTAAATACGATTGGAAATACTATTGCAAAATATTGCATTTTATTGGACTAACTATTCCGATTAACAGATTTTTATAAACTGAAAATTAAAAAAACATTTTTCACACTCTACGATGAGGAATGTGACATTCTTATCAACTTTGCATACTTACTTAAAATTGATTTAATCAAATGTAAATCTCTGACACATAATTTCAAAAAGTTTAAAATAAATAAGACATTTGAAACCAATTTTAAGTATATGTATAAGCTACACCCGGCCTACTTTACAAGCCGATATCAAATTTCCTTTATATATCTCTTTATTAATTAATTTATTTATTTATTGTCTATAGATAGATTGTGTATCCTTACAGACTAAAGTAAAATACAATTCACCGAAGGTGTAAAAACGAATTCCATCCAAGGCCACGTAGACAAAATATTAAAAACTTATTTTGCACGGACTCGATACTATCAATATGAATGTTGTAGTTAGGATCCCATATAATTGATCCGTATTCTAGAAAAGGTCCAACTAACAATGAATATATTTGTTTAGTAACATAAGGATCTAGATATTCTTTGCACCAAGAAAATAAATTCACATCTTCATAAATCCAAGATCACCATTTGCTTTGTTGACAATTAACGAAATATGATCAAGTGATCAAGCAAAATATCAAGATCAAGAAAGTTTAGAACTTTATCAAGTTTACACTCATTCATGCAATAAAATAAATCAAGTCTGACAAAGGGCATGTGCTTACATTTTTTTTATATTCAGCTCCATTAAGTTTATTTCACACCAAATAACCAATTTGTCAATATCAGACTGAAGGAAAAGTTGATCTTCACGACTATTATAAGATCGAAAGATATTAACGTCATCGGCATACATAAAAACTTTAGAGTGCTGAATAACTGAAGATAGATCGTTTATAAATAAGGTGAATTAAAAAGGGTCAAGATGACTAACTAGCGGAACGCCAGAAGAAACTTTGATAGCATTAGATGTAGTCCTTCCAAACTTAACTTGTTGAGTTATATCAGCCAAATAAGGTCTTAACCATTTTATTGTCATATCCGTCAATCCCATTAATGACAACTTATTAACTCAGAGATCATGGTTCACCTGATCAAAAGAATAACTAAAATCTGTGTAGACGGTATCAGTAGTTAATATTTTTTCAATAAGTTTATAAGTATTTATATAGGATAACTTTCAAATCAATGGACTTGAATTTAATGGATTTGTTGAAGATAGCAGTTAGCGGGTAACATAAATTTTCTGCACAATTTTTGAGAACACAGTTTAGTATTTCTTGTTGGCGACAAGAAAAGAAAATATATTTTTCCTATTAGCTACACTGATTGTATTTACCTTGTAAATTACATAACAATTGGGCTAAATCGGAATATTAGGAAGAGAGTTATAGCTCGTAATGCAAGAGTAGGTCAAAAAACCATGTCCTTCCAACATCAAATAAAATGCAATTGTGCCCAAATGCAATACTGTACGCCAACGGATTTCATAATGGAACATGTTTCGATGTGCTGGGAAGTTAGTTTCTACGTTCATAGTCAGACGGCTCTATAGACCTTGAAAGGAAATCTAATCTAGGTCTGTAAGAGAACTCTTTGTAGAATTATAAGTTATTTAAAATTGAGCTTGTGTTGGGTACCAGTGCACTAAGGAGTTATCGGCGACGAAATTACGGGCGAACTTTAACGCGGTACATCAGCACTGGCATCGATAATATAAAGATTGTATAGTGAGGCCACTATTTTGGTCGAATTGGGGCGTGGATGTCAGATAAGATTGATATGTTGCGGAGAAACAGAAGAAACTGCAGAGTGTCAAAAGCTTGATGGCCGAAGATAAACTTGGCGGACTCTACAGTACTTCTAGGGTGCATCTGAAGGCCACTTTTAGATTATAACAGCAAGGGCTGTGATCCCATCTACTATCGCGAGGGTTCGGACTACTATAGGATATGTGAGGAAGAGAAGAAAATAGAAACAGTGGAGCATGTTGGCTCTTACTGTCGGAGACTACAGAACCATAGGGCTAGGTGGTTAGATAAGTCATTCCACGATGACTAGGAGTGAAAACTAGAGAATATCATTGGATTCACCATTGGATTCGGGTGTCTAATAGAAATCCAATGAAGGCTTGATAGGACTGTATTTTGCATTTCATTTAGTTTTATATATTTTTTTTTATTTTGTCTGATTGTATAAATGACACCTGGCTAATAAATAATGAAGAGATCACAACTAAACAGAGAACCACCATTTTAGAGATTTGTATCGGACCGGTAGACAACGATAATTTCGCACAACGAAAGATACTGAACGTTTTGAGCAAAGTAATATCGAAACACCAAAAACGAAACATTGACCAGAAGGTGATCTGCTGAGCTATGATTAGCTCGTATGTTACTACGGAGCATTTAAAAAAACCCTTCAATCATTGGCAATGTATATATTTTCTGTTAAATTTCGACAGTTGGTCATACAGAGAAAACAGTATTTGTTGTGAGTACCACAATTGTTGCCAATCGTATCCTTTAGTTGTGATAGTAAAAATGTATATTTTTATTTCAAAAATTTTGTTTCGGAGTGTAAATATGTAGTCAGCACTAGAAACTTGTGATTTTTGCAATAGAAATCATACAACGACAAAAGCAAAGTTCGACTGCAAGAATTCCACTTTCTGTTTTCTGAGTGCAGAAATGAAATAAACTTTATTAAAAATGTGATTAAAAATGATAAAGTATATTTTTATTTAAATAGCTTAGTTGGTAAGCAGAACTTTAGTTTTGGGGTTTCTAAAATCCAAGAGCCATTTATCAACGCCAACTGCATTCCATTACGAGTACTTCTTTGAAAATAAAGATGGAAGTGCTGTAACCATAAATGGAGAAAGATATCGTTTTATGATAGAATATTTTTTACTTCCTGCTTTTGAAAACAGATCCGAGATGAGGTTTCAGCAGAATAGAGCCACTGCCCGAAACACAATGTCAATTTTAAGTAAGATTTCCGGAGAGCGAATAATTTCCAGAAATTCGAAAATTAATTGACCACATCGTTCACCAGACTTGTCAGCAAGCGACCATTTTCTTTTGGGTTATTTAATGGAGCGAGCATATGTGAACAAGCCCGAGGCAAAATGAACATTTTTACAGAAATTAAAGAGCTTTAGCTACGAATTTTTAAAGATGTTATGAAGAATGACCTAAAACGAGATCATTACTTTCTAGATGAAAACGGGGAACATTTATTTAAATTACAATTTTTTTCATACTTTGTGTACATTCTTCCTTTCTTAAGTTCACTCTGTTTCTAATTCTTTTACATCTTTTTGTTTTGTCAAAGAGAAACTCCAAAGAAAACCCTAAATGTCTCCGAGTGTGGGTGTTGAAGGTGTCGTTTGGCTTCTGACACTTCCCTTTCCTACCTATCTACCTAACTTATCTACTTGTATGTCATAAATGCCAAACAAATGCACAACTTATACGCAATCGTTGTGATGCGCCGCAACTGTATTTATGTTCTCAT
Organism: Phyto melanocephala; assembly: GCA_941918925.1. Taxonomy (NCBI): domain Eukaryota; kingdom Metazoa; phylum Arthropoda; class Insecta; order Diptera; family Rhinophoridae; genus Phyto; species Phyto melanocephala. The sequence continues at coordinate 54,574,212 of OW799233.1, forward strand.
TTGCACCAAGTCAGTAATACCCACTGCTGTATTTATCACATTACATAATAATTAAAGTAGTCTTACTGTTTCTACTGTTAGCTATTCTCTTTCCTCAATCACAATAACAAAGAATTCTATTTTAGCTTTTTTATTACGTAAATCAATTTAACAAAAAAAAAAAAAAAAAAACTATTCTCGTTTGAGAAGATCATAAAACGTATAAAGCGCGACATAATATGACAGCTAACACTATTTGCTTATGTAAAGATGAAACATTTTATAAAAACTAAAAAGAAACTCAAGAAAACCCAGACGGACACTTGTAGAATAGAATGGATTATAAATTTTAGTGACCACTAAGGTGTTATTATCAGTGACAGTTATGTCTTAAAGCCTCTGAGCCATGTAAATTCATAAAAACAAATTACTTGAGACAACCTAAATCAAAATCAAGCTTGACTAGACCAAGAAAAGAAAACTATGTATTTTGAAAGTGCTCGTATTCGCTTACTCGTATCTTGATTAAAAAAACATACCTACATACAAACATACTTACTTGTATGTACATAAAGAAGTATTGAATTTATAACAGACGAAAGAATTCATAGTTTTACAAGTAATTTTACAATATTTTAGTAGATAATGAATAAGTATAAAAATCACTAATAAAATAGAAAAGATTATGCACACACACACACACACTGATCGTGCAAAAATATTCTACTAGAAACTAATCACTTAGAGTGGGGCTCTTAAATTGTTTGCGGAATTAAATTGAATTGGTTCTAGTGTTGCCACATAACACAGAAAAGTTATATTCAAGACTCTAATACCTGAATTCGCAGTTCCGTTCTATGTTGAGAAAAATATAACATTAAAGGCTATACAACGTTTAGTATTTTAGACTAAAAGATAAAAAAAAACTATTTTTATATTTCAATAATCATCTAACATCATTATAAATTTGAAAAGAAACCAGTTAAACATAACTGAGTATAATAGTATTTTTACTGATCTGAAAATCTAATATCTGCGATTGTTTAAATTCAAGTGGGACCACAGAAAAGAAAATTATACAACAAGATTGGCAAATAACAATTGTAGAAATACTTATCTTTAAATATTTTTAAGTTACCGGACTTGGACACAAGTGTTAATTAATGTGATATCAATTCTGCTTAATTTGAATTCGATATGATGTTGAAAATTTTAAAATGTTTTAAAAATTTAATCAAATAATTTTTTTTTTTTTAACTCATAATTTATTTATTGGATCTTTGTATATTAAGAAAATGACAATAAGTATTAAAATCTTAAAAGAAATAATTTCTGGGTCTATTGCCATTGCAAAAGAGGCTTCAATTTTCATTGCATAGAGGTCATCATTCTAGCGGGTCCGCAAGAGCCAATGTATCGATCCTGTTGAGTCAAGCTTGTCCATTATAATGCAGTAGATTCTGTGCGAGAGGAATTAGATGAAATTTCAGCTTTCGTATATATTTTGAGCAAAAGGTTTTTATTTTGTCGCGAACAAATGGAATATTAAGGTCCTTATGAATATTCGCGTTACTAATATACCACGGGTCTCCAGCAACAAGTCGAAATATTTTATTTTCTCGTCTTTGTAATTTCTCTATATTAGAAGCAGAAGCTGTTCCCCATAGTTGGATACCATAGGTCCATATTGGCTAATGATAGCATTTTAGAGTAGAACCTTGTAGTTAAGGTTGAGAAGTTGTAGTATTTTGAGTTTGAATTGTATGGATTTGGATTCGATATGTTGAAACCAGGTAAGACGTCCATCAAGGTGTATACCAAGATATTTTATATGATTTTGAACTGGGATAGCGATATTATTAGGACAATTTCTATTTCTCAAGGTGAAGGTGACATGTGTGCACTTTGCTGGGTTAACTTTTATTTTCCATTGGTTGAGCCATTTTTCGAGTTCTTTAATATAATCCTGCAGGCAATTAGAAGCAATTACTGGATTTTTATGTATGCTTATAAATGCTGTGTCGTCTGTGGGCATATCTGATGTATTAATTATATACATAAGAGGAGTAAGTATACTGCCTTGGTGAACTCCTGCTGCGATTTTTCTTGAGTCTGAGATATAGTCTTTATACTTTACTACAAATGAACGATCCAATAAAAAATTTCGCAGTAATTTATGGGTATTTTGGGGTAATAAAAAACCTATTTTATTTAGAAGACCATCATGCCAAATCTTGTCAAAACCTTGAGAAATGTCTATAAAGAGTGATGAGCAGTAGTGTTTGTCCTCATAAGCCAGTCTGATAAGATTTACTAGGTGATGAACCTGTTCTATGGTGCCATGATCTTTTCGGAATCCAAATTGATGTACGGGAATAATGTGGTGGTCGTTTAGATATGGGGTCAAGCATTTAAAAATATTTTGTCAAAGAGATTAGATAAAATTCAAATTAAGCCTATCGGGCGATAAGATGACATAATACCTTAGGCATCCTAGTTATTTCTGATATTTTCCATAATTTAGGATAAAAACCGGTTCTTAAGATGGAATCGAATATTAATAAAATCAGCTTAAGGACTGATGTTGGTAGTTTACGTATAATTTTTCATGAAATTTTTTCCATGCCAGGGGATTTATTTATTTTCACTTTTTTGACTGCTGATGTTAGAGACGAGAAACGAATTTTCAATATCTGGTAAAGTAGTGCATGAGCTGGAAATATTAGGCGTTAACACTATTTAATTAAATTTTGTTTAAAAACTTAAAAGCCTATTGCCTTATTTTTTTAACAATTTTGAAATATGTAAATACGTTGTGACTGCACTCTTATTAAAGCTTAACAATTTAGATTGCCTAAGAATCATGCAACAGGTCAACCATGCGAATCGCATAATAAGCATTTTACATTTATGTTTAAAAAGAAAAGACTGTAAAAAGCTGTATCGCTTCATTCTGAAAGAAATAACCAAGTTTAAAGGTTAAGTATTTTTTACGTCACCTAGTATCATTTGAAACGATTTAATATTGCGTTCCACTGACTTCAGTAGTTTGAATTTGTCCATCTTTCATTAATTGTTTGTATACTCTGGTAACCCTCGATTACAACAGAAGACAGTGACTTCAATTCATTCAGGCTTGGCTGGCAGACCACTGGCCACTTTTGTTTTAGACATTTGAATTTGCTGAAAAGTGGGCGCAAGTGTGTGCGCGCTTTTAACTGTTGCCAGATGTAAGCTGCTGTTGCAGCTACCAAATGCTGCTTCCAATTCTACTTGACCGCAGTTTATGCAACATTTGGTAGCCTTAAGCTGCTTATGATATCCTTGATCTTGCTTGTTATTTGTTATAGAAATGTAATTTATAGATTCATTGATATTTAAGGCGTTTAAAGTGCTGGAAAACATAAATTATTTAAATTAACTACAAACACCAATAACAATGAATGTTTACAGCAACCACAACCGAATAACAACGAAAAACTGGAACATTTATTTCCAAGCATAGGAGCAGCAACATCAACTGTTGTTATTGCACCATCAACATTATCGAGAAGCACAACATATTTATTGATTGATGCATTACCAACAGATAATGTTCTAGTAACAAGCAAAATATTCCGATTTATTTTCTTTTTCCTGTTGAGAATCATGTATTTATAGAACTCATTTACTTCAAAAGTGTCACAACTTAAAAAAATATGGCTTTGAGTAAAATTACTTAAAAGATTCCCACTTTTTTTTAATGACTTTTATCAAGAGTATGTTGTTTTTTGTGTACATATGTTTTGCTTTGCTAAAAACAATCGATGTCGTGTGCTTTGTTAGGTCAAAATAGAACTTGGTCTTATTGAATGACTTATACATACATATGTATTACACACATTCAATATTTCATGGAGTCTAGACGACATAGACTAATTGTGGTCTGAAGACACCTTTAGTTACCTAACCTAGCTCTTACACATGAAAGTAAATGCCTGAAATTCACAATGCACTCACTCTGCTTTAATAATAGACTCACATTTTGTTTACTTCCACTGAGATTTTAACTAAATATATTTTCAAGAAAACAAAAATTTCATTAAAAATTTACAAAAATTATAACTTTTAACTATTGCATTTTGAATTTGTGTATGTAATATTCTTGGTTTCCCTAAAGGTAGAAAAAAGATCTAGGCAAGCTTAGATCATCAATGTACAATGTGTAGCAATTATAACGACTCTTCGTTTTGACGACATTTTTAAAAAGAACTTTCAGTATCCTGTATAATCGAATAAGCAATTTTCATGAAAGTAGTCTGTTACATTGAAATATTTATTCAAAGTGCTTTTATGTGTAGTTGTAGGGTAATACGATGCTTAAAAATAAGTGATTATTATCGGTTATCGGCTCCATTTTTATTTATTCAAAAAATAACTACTTAAATACTATGCAGAACTCTCTGATATGGCCACTTTTGGACTTGTATTGGCTCTTCAACAAACACTATTATTTCTGCAGCCTTAGTCTCGCTTTTAACTCGCTTAAGCTAAATATCTAGCGGTAAAACTCCAAAAAATATATGTAGAGATTTGTAGCCTGAGTCTCCAAGTAAACGTTCCTGATGCCTTATTCTGAAACTCGCTAAAGCTAAATGGATAAGATAATTGATGAAAACCACCTAAGCTTAAATAAGACGTGCCATAACCATTCAAAACAGCTGTTTGAAACAAACTTATGAGCTAAAGGTGATTCGCCATAAGACTATAGCCATAACTATAGAAACCAATTAATTTTTGTTTTTTTTATGGTTATGGCAAGTCTAATTAAATCTTTAGTCTAATTTATATTTTTCTTATCGAAAATAAGCAGATTTAGTGCTGCCAATGTGACAAGAATTGAGCTTTAAAATGCTTTTTTTATTTACCAGAAAAGAATATCAACAAAATTTTATATTGATTAATTTAATATTAATATTGAAAACAAGGTTTTAAGCATATAAATTTATTTGCTGTTACATTTAAAAGTGATATACGTATATTTAAAACAAGCAATTTTATTTTCGCGAAAGTGAAATACTTAAATGTGGCACCACTGAAATATACATTTCTACTACAAACAGCTGTTTTCACATTTATGTTTATGGTGCTGTTGTTGTCATGATACAATCATCAGGTAGCCTCACTAAAACAGCTCATTTTTTTCTCTACCTTAAGGTTTAACTTAAATGTCAAATTTAGTTTATGTATGTGTATATATTGTGTATATCTATATATACAAAAGTGAAACTCTGTGTGTGTGTGTGCTAGCTAAATATACACTCCGAAACTGTAAAACCGATCGGACTCAAGCTTTGGCAAGTTGTTGTACACATTCCAGGGAGTGTTTATGGGTGGTAAAAAGTGGGCGGGCCACGCCTATAAAAAATTAGTTATCTTTTTAGCTACTTGCACCGGACCGATTTTTCTGAAATTTTGCGCACATATTGATCTGTTGTGACTATATAATTTTGAGACTAGAAAATTGGGCAGGGCCACGCCAAAAAAAAAGTTATAATTTTGAGGTACTTGCACTAGACCGATTTCTAAAACTTTGCACACATATTGAGCTGTTGTAACTATACAGTTTCGTAATTAGAAAAGTGGGCAGTTCCACGCCCATCAAAAAAGTTATAATTATTATCTTTTTGCACTTGACCGAATTTTCCGAAACTTTGCACACATTTTGAGCTGTTGTAACTATACAGTTTCGTAATTAGAAAAGTGTGCAGTGCCACGCCCATTCAAAAAAGTTATAATTTTTAGCTTTTTGCACTTGATATTCAATAAAAAATTCAGAATGCAGTTTTATTAATTAAGGGGCGTAGCAACGCGCGCCAGGCTTGGCTAGTATATGTATATTCTACCACCAAAAGAAATCCATAAGCACATTTGCTTTTGACATTTCAGTCGTCGTTTTCCAACCACAAAATTAATGTAAAATTTTGTTGTTGCAGAACCGAGGCTACCTGATGATTGTAGCATGTGCTGTGGTCTGTGTGTTTAATCCTTTATACCATTTAACTATTCACATATTTATGTTTTACAATTGTTGTTACACTTTTATCGGTAAATGTCGGTTTCGATGTCTGTACAAATTCTGATTTTCGTACTTGTTATGAATGTTTCGATATAGATACATACAGTGTATCACTTAAGTGAGTATGCAGCGATATAAATAATTGGAATGATTAAAAAAATGGTTTAGAAATTTAAATAAAAACATAAAAATTTATTTTTTCATTTATTTTTTTTGGGAACTTAAGAAAAATAATAAAAAGTAAAAATATTTCTAATTCACTACTGATTAATCTATATATATAAAAGTGAAACTCTGTGTGTGTGTGTGTGTGTTAGCTATAGACTCCGAAACTGTAAAACCGATCGGACTCAAACTTTGGGAAGTTGTTGTACACATACCAGGGAGTGTTTATGGGTGAAAAAAAGTGGGCGGAGCCACGCCCATAAAAAAATAGTTGTTGTTGTCTTTCTTACCGAAAGCCAGAGTCAGAGCCTCATTTGCCGGCGTTTCCTTAGCGCCGACTCACCACACTACGTAAGTGTGCATTTACATTGTGCAATTTTGCGTAGTGCGGTTGATATAAACAAAATTGCATGACAGACACTACCATACTGGCCGCCTTGCAACGATGGTGCAACATAAGTTTATATTTAAATTAAATATGTCTTTCTCTAACAATAAAATAAAATTTGATTAGGTGATGAGTAAATGTAATTCAGTTATACAATGAAAGGAAAAAAAAATATAGTAACAATAATTATAATAACAGTTAAAATAATGAGAAGAAAAAAAAACAAAATGGTATAAAAGGTAAATTCAGTCAGTAACTATTGATAATATAAAGATATAACAAAGGGTTTAATATAAGGATTTAATGATAAAAAAAATCATTCTCTTAAGAGCCACTATGTCCGTTCAAGTCGAACTCCTTTTTACACCTTCTCCAAAATACGCAAGACCAAAAATGGTGTCTTGCACGTAAATTTGCCCTGGACGTCCTTTGGCTGGTCCAATTAGGATTTGGCTTAGCACGTCGGCTCCCAAGATAACGTTGTACGCCTCTCTTCGGTGCCAGTAAGGATCTGCGTCAGCATGTACGTCTCGTGTGTGCCGTTTGTATCGTTCCACAGAAAATTTTGGAGTACATCCATAGCACGTATGTTCAACTGCACACTCAACTTTAATACGCCGCCCAGATTTGTGACCATGAAAGAAAACAAGTGTGGTTTTACCTTCTCTTACAACGCACTTAAGCCTTTCTGTTTCATAGAAGGTGATGGATGACTTAGTAGCGGACGGGTCGATAAGGACTCGCGTAATTTGCTCCCTTGAGCCGAATCGCGCTATGACACGGGCAACAGCTGACATTGGTACCCAAACTCGATCTTCAGGCATAGGGTGTAGCCAGCTATTGTGGTCCTGACGACATCGCCAACATTTGTCAATACTCTTACATTCGAGGCGAGTGTGCGATTGAGCCAGACAGTTATAGCACAACGAATATTTAGCTACCGCACGGAGCTTTTCTTCCATTGGCATCACCATAAATCTTGAACACTGCCGTATCGCATGGAACCGATTACATAGAGGGCAAGCAAAGTTCGGATTGAAGAAGCCGTCACACATGTTGAGCTAGAACAAGTTAGGTGTAAAGATACTGATTAATTTAAAGAAAATGTATACAGGAGAAATAATAGAGATGTTTTAATTGGAAAATTGTGGCAAAAGTATCAATTTGTGTATCGGCCGTGTTATAAGACCCTTTTGGGTTTTAAGTTCCACTACTCGGACTTTTCCGTCTGAACCAGGGTAAACTTTGATGATACGACCTAAACGCCACTCTGAGAGACAACCCGGCTCGCCCTTTAGAACCACAAGATCGTTTTCTTTTAAATTTACGTTAGGCAACTTCCATTTGTTGCGTTTATGCAACTCTTTTAGGTATTCTTCTTTCCAGCGACGACAAATGTCTTGTTGAAGGGCTTTTACTTTACGCCATCGATTAATAATACTTAACGATGAACCAAACTCTTCAGGTTCCGCCGGGGTAAGCAACGCAGAACCTATCAGAAAGTGTCCTGGAGTGAGAGCTGACACATCAGCGACGTCTTCGGACATGGGCCCCAGAGGGCGAGAGTTGAGACACGCCTCTATTTTCGCCAAAAGAGTAGAAAACTCTTCAAACGTGGGTTTCAGCTGACTAGCAGATTTTTTAAACAATGTTTTAAAACTTTTTACACCTGCCTCCCACAAGCCTCCCATATGAGGGGCTGCTGCAGGAATAAAGTGCCACTCTAATCGATTATGACCGTATTTCTCAATGGCAGTATCTCGAAGCTCGTTTACATGTTTCTCAAGGTTAACAGCAAGTTGTTTTGCGGCACCAACGAAGTTTCTACCGTTGTCAGAGAAGATACTATTTGGACAACCACGACGAGCAATAAACCGGTCCAAAGCGGCAAGAAATGCAGGGGCAGACAAATCGCTAACAGCTTCAAGATGTATTGCCTTTGTAGAGAAACAAACAAAAAGACAAACGTAGCCTTTGGTTATACGACAATATCTACCAGTAAAACTCTTGATTTCAAATGGGCCAGCAAAATCGACGCCTGTGTTTGCGAAAGGGCGACTTAACGTAGTTCTTTCCTCAGGTAAAGCTGCCATAATCTGAGTTTGAAGTTTTTTCTTCTGTAAAATGCAAACTTTACAATTATAAATGACAGTTTTTATCAGGTTCTTAGCCTTTAAGATCCAGCATTCCTGACGAATGGTATTTAAAGTTAGTCGCGCACCACCGTGATGAACCAACTTGTGAACGAATTCTACATATAGACGCGAGAATCTACTGCTATACGCTAGTATTATAGGGTGTCTTTCATTGTAGGACAGACAAGTGGTTGAACCAAGGCGACCGTTGGCTCGGATGATTTTATTTTTATCCAAAAATGGAGAAAGGGTTAGTAAAGGGCTACGAGAATCAAGTTTTTTCTTCGACGACAAACAGTTGAATTCTTTGAGAAAGTGTTGTTGCTGAGATAGGAAAAACAATCGATTACGCACAAAGGTTAATTCTGTCGCCGTAATTCTTGTTGTATCATATTTAACACCCTCATAAAGGTTTTTCCGGGTGAGATAATAGAATCGAAACAAGTATGAAATCACATGAAGAGCTCTGGGCAAACTCGAAAACCGGTTTAGTACATCTTCTATTTCTGACGATCGAGCAACATTAACTTGGACTCTTTTTGAATCTTCTGAAGTTTGAAATTCAAACGGAGTTTGGGGCCACAAGGATTTATCTAACCTAAGCCAATCAGGTCCTTGCCACCAAAGTTTGTTTTCTCGTAGTTCAGAAGGAGTCAGCCCCCGGGTTGCTAGATCGGCAGGGTTGTAATTCGTAGGTACATGAAACCAATTTTTGTTACAAACTTTTTCTAAAATAGTAGCGATTCTATTTGCCACAAACGTTTTCCAATTACAAGGTGGTTTTCGAAGCCAAGCTAATACAATTGTAGAATCGGACCACAAATATAAAATATATGAATTTAGATTAAAATTAGGAACCACACTATTAAACAAATTCGCCAAAAGTACTGCTCCACATAATTCCAAGCGTGGCAATGATGGTTTTTTCACTGGAGCCACTTTTGTTTTACAAGTGAGCAAATTTGTGTAAACTTTATCACCAAAACTAACTCTAACATATATTGTGGCTGCATAAGCTAACTCAGATGCGTCGCAAAAACCATGAAACTCAATATGACAGTCTGGGGTATACTTAATCCATCGCGGAAGTTTAATTGAGTCGATATCATTATATTTCATAATAAAAGATTGCCATTTAGTAAGAGCCAGAGGTTTTATCGGGTCATCCCAATCTATTTTATCAAGCCACATTTGCTGCATTAAAATTTTGGCTTTTATAACTACTGGGCCTAACCAGCCTGCTGGATCAAAAAGTCGAGCAATAATTGAAAGAACTTCCCGTTTTGTGTACGATTGCTTGAGTTTAATTTTCTCAGTTGTAAAATAAAAAACGTCTTCTGCTGCATTCCAGCGTACGCCAAGCGTTTTCGTTGTGCTCTTATCATCGAGCGACAAAAAATTCGAATTTAATAAATGCTCTTGGGGCAAATTTTTTAAAATTTGTTTTGAGTTTGCGGTCCATTTTCGTAACTCAAACCCTGCAGTCTCTAATATACCAATTAATTGGTCTCGTGCCACCAAAGCATCAGAAATACAATGAGCCCCTACAAGAGCGTCATCAACATACATACACTCTCGCAATATTCGAGCGCCGAGTGGAAAACGTAGTTCTTCGTCATCAGCCAATTGAAGTATCGTTCTTAGGGCCAAATAAGGAGCACAATTAACGCCAAAAGTGACCGTTTTTAGTTGAAAATCTTCAATCTCACTATCTGCCGAACTACGAAACACAACTTTTTGAAAAGGTCTGTGTTCAGGATTAACCAAAATCTGGCGATACATTTTCGCAATATCCGCATTAAATACAAACTGACAAAATCGCCATTTCAAAATCAGAGATACTAAATCAGCTTGCAAAATGGGGCCTACGTACAACATGTCGTTGAGGCTTTTACCACTAGAAGACGCACTAGAGGCATTGAAAACTATTCTTAATTTTGTTGTTGTACTTTCGGGCTTAAACACTCCGTGATGAGGTAAATAATAACTTGGGCCACTTTCAGCACCTCTGAGTTTCTCCATATGTCCTAAAGTTAAATATTCTTTAAGGACCTCATCGTATTGAGTCTTAAATTCTGGTTTACGCATTAAAGCTTTCTCATTTCTTAAATATTGACTAAGAGCAATATGCCTATTTGGACCAAGTGAAGCAATGTTATTCTTAAAGGGCAGACTCACTACATATCTCCCTTCGGAATCTCTTGTGGTAGTAGAACGATAGATCTCCTCACATTTCTTATCATCATCTGATAGAACCTTTTTACGAGAAACTTCTTCTAACTCCCAAAACTTTGTCAATTGGTCATCTATTGAAACTCTTGTCATATGAGACATTCTGACACATCGTGTGGAAACATTACTGGGTGTTGGGCCAGTCACAATCCAACCAAAAATCGTTTCTTGAGCCACTAGGGATTCAAAAATACCGTCTTGGACTCCATTACGGAGAATAAAGGGATACAAATCACCTCCTAATAATAAATCTACTTCACTGCTTTCGTAAAACTTCGGATCAGCATAATTCAAATCTGGCAGTTTATCGTTAGTTAATGGGCTAAACGAATGTGTTGGGACACTACCAGTTACACGAGGCACGACTAGAGCTTGAACATTAAGAGAAACATCCTGATTGAAGAGTGATACAATAACAAACGTTGCCAACTTAGAAGATCTGCTTATTATATCTCCTCCTAGACCCGTAACTTCAGCTGATACTGGACTAGTGGGCAACCTCAGAAGTCTTTGTATTCTTTCAGAAATAAAACTCTCATCAGAACATGGATCAATTAGAGCTCGCACCTTGTAATAAGAACCAAAACTAACAATATGAACCCAAGCTGTCGCCAACATAACCTTCTTCGAAACAGACGTGTGATGTGATTGAACAACTCCTGACGGCCCAGGAATATTAGCGGACTGTATTCTTGTTACCGAACTATTTCGATTTTCACCCTGAGAAACAAAATTTGATTGACTACTGTTTTCCTTTCGTATAAAATCTTTATGCATTAAGGTGTGGTGCTTTCTTTTACATTTCGAGCAACCATTTGGACTAGTACAATCACCATACATATGGCCAATAGTAAGGCAATTGAAACAAAATCTAAACTTTTTTAAAGTAGAAACACGATTTCTGTAGTCCATGTGCAAAAATTTAGAACACACACTTATTCTATGATTTTCTTTGCATAATTTACACTGTACTGAGTCGACTTTTGTATGATGAGCTTTAAATTGTTTTACTTTATTTGGTTGATTTTTGAAATTATTCACGGATTGGGAACCACATAACGGCACACTATGTGCTGCAATGATGTCCGAAACACTTTCAAGGGCATGATATCTATCAGTGAGAAAATTATTTAATTCCTCCCATTTGGGGACCTCTGTTTTATTTTTCACCGATTGTTCCCAAAGATTTAATATGCATTCTGAGAGACGTGACGAGCATTGAAACACAAAAATAGGATCCCATGAACCAATGTCAACTTTGTATAACTTTAAAATAGACATACAATTATTTATTTCCCTTTGCAGTCTTTTTATTTCAGAAGCTGTTTCTTGTAAACAAGGGGCTAAATTGAAAAGAGACTTGAGCTGAGTATTGATTAGAACTCTTTTATTTTCATATTGGGACCTCAAATTGTTCCACGCAATGTCGAAATTTTCTCCCGTTAAGGCCACATTTCTATTGATGTCCCGGGCTTCACCATTAGTTTTTTGAAATAAATAAAATAATTTTTCTACAGGGCTAAGTCTGCTGTTATTAATGTAAATCGCCGTGAACATGTCTCTAAATGTAGGCCACGACACGTAATCCCCATTAAAAACACCAGTATCACACGGAGGGACAGATAAAGAACTACAAAGGTTGGGAACTACTGTGTTAACATTTTCTTGAATATTTCCTTTTAATTTTTGTTCGGCTTTAGAAATTATGTTAATACATCGTATATATGTTCTACGAACCTGTGGATGTTTCGTTTGAACCACTACCATTTCCTTTTTCTTCTCTACCGTGTCATCAGAACATTCATTAAAAATTTTCTTATATTTCTCCCAAATTTTACCAAGTTCCTCTTTCTCGAAATCAAAGGCCTCTATAGTGTAGCCTGAGAGGTCTTGATCTTTAAGATTAGCCTCAAAACTAATAACTTCATCTGCCGCACGGATATATTTATCAAATGTTGACATTTTCTATTTTATTTAAGAAAAATTAGAGGGTACTACGACAGAAAAGTTTGGGAAACACTTTTAGCAAAAATGAACGCCAAGAACAACAAAGTAAAACGAAAATAGCGCCAATATACTTAAAATTCCAATGGATTTCCAAATAAATTTTTATGAACAACAAAAAATGTAAATGGCGACAAAATATGTGCAGATTTTGTAAAACAACAAAAATGCAGGAATAGCGGTTCGTGAAAAAATTTTAATCCGTTACTTTTTACTTTGAACAATGTAACCTTACTTTCACCGAGCCACAAATTTTATGCCGCACTGAGACACTTTTTGTAATTTCAAAAATACGCACCTTAATCTTCTTTACCGGGAGAAGGACCAAAATGTTTACCTCGTCTGGTAGAGTTGGTGGTGTCGCAAATTTATCTGCTATTGGTTGCCAAAACGTAGGGGTTGGGTTCCGCTGTCGGTGTTCCAAAGCGATGCCAATTTGTTGTGTTGGTGTTGAAAGATTCACGGCACTTTGTGTTGGTAGTCAAATAATAACACAATTTATTCGTTCAAAACTTCTTTATAATTTTATTTTATTGTTTTTTTTTCTTTTACTTTTATTGTAAATACAAAAGAATTGAATTTTTAGGGAAAAAAAGAGCACTAAGAAAAATTGGTGTCCGTTTCTTACGAAAAAAAAAAAAAATGTTGTTGTCTTTCTTACCGAAAGCCAGAGTCAGAGCCTCATTTGCCGGCGTTTCCTTAGCGCCGACTCACCACACTACGTAAGTGTGCATTTACATTGTGCAATTTTGCGTAGTGCGGTTGATATAAACAAAATTGCATGACAGACACTACCAATAGTTATCAGTTTTAGCTACTTGCACTTGACCGATTTTTCTGAAACTTTGCACACATATCGAGCTGTCATGACTAAATAATTTCGTGATAAGAAAAGTGGGCGGGGCCACGCCCCTAAAAAAGTTTTAATTTTGAGGTACTTGCACTGGACCGATTTTTCTGAAACTTTGCACACATATGAGCTGTCATGGCTTTATAATTTCGTGATTGAAAAAATGGGCGGGGCCATGCCCATAAAAAATTAGTTATCAGTTTTAGCTACTTGCACTGGACCGAATTTTCTGAAACTTTGCAAACATACTGAGCTGTCATGACTTTACACTTTCGTCATTAGAAAAGTGGGCAGTGCCACGCCCATTAAAAAAAGGTATCATTTTGGGGTACTTGCACTGGCCCGATTTTTTGAAACTTTGCACACATATTGAGCTGTCATGACTATACAGTTTCGTAATTAGAAGAGTGGGCAGTGCCACGCTCATAAAGAAAAAGTTATAGTTTTTAGCCTTGCACTTGATATTCGATTAAAATTTAGAATGCGATTAAAATTCATGAAGGGGCGTAGCAACGCGCGCCGGGATTGGCTAGTAACAATATAATAAACAAAATGTTTGGAATTCAGGTCACAAAAGTAAGTATGCAGTTCACAAAAATCTGCACTATGATTTAACTTCTCAAGTCAGACTTATATTTAGTATTTTGTTGGATAGCCCTTGGCCTTTTTGAATGATTTCAATCTTGATGGCATAGATGCGATAAGATTTGGGTAACGGAAGGTGGAATTTTATTCCACTCCTCATTTAGTGCAGCTTTTAGGGTATCTTTGCTTGTAATGCTATGACTTCTAATTTTTTTTTCGAGGTAGTCCCACAGGTGTTCTGTTGGGTTAAGGTCAGGTGACTGGGGCGGAGTTTTTAATTGTTTAGGTGTGTTGTACAAAAGCCATTCTCTTACAATATGGGCTGTATGTTTAGGATCATTGTCCTGTTGGAATACAAATGATCCTGTTAGTCCCAATTTAGCTGCACTTTGATGTAAATTATTTTTTAAAATGTTCAAATAAACCATCTTATCCATTTTTTCTTCGATAATCACCAGATTTCCAACACCTGATGCTGCAATACAGCCCCATACCATAACAGAACCACCACCATGTTTTACTGTGGCAGCCATATTTTTTGGATCGAGCTCAGTGTTCACTTTTCTCCACACTTTTCGACACCCATCTGAGCCAAAAATGTTATATTTGCTTTCATCGGAAAAAATAACTGATTTCCAGAAATTTTCATCTTTATTTTCATACTCTCCTACGAAGTCCAGCCGTTTTCTTCTATTGGTGCTGTTTACAAATGGCTTTTTGCGGATGTTACGGCCATGGTAACCAGAATTATACAGCACCCTACGAATGGTTTGCGGGTTACAGGTTTTTCCACTCTCTTTTTCAATTTCTGCCATTATTTTTGGAGCGCTCATCTTGGGATTCACTTCTATTTTTCTTGTGATAATTCGTTTCTCCCTGTCGTTAAAGATGTTTGGACGCCCACTTCGAGTCCTGTTACTAGTATTTCCCTACTTATTATATTTTTCTACAAACTTTTGTATTGTGGAACTGCTCTTATTGACAAGCTTTGCAATTTCACGCTGACTTTTCTGCTCTTTATATAGTTTAACAATAACCTTTTTAAATCTTGTGAAAGTTCTTTTCCATGAGGGGCCATAATTACAATTTAGAAAAAGTTTTAATAAAAAATCAATTTCGGCACTTAATAATAATTAAAAAAAAGCAATTAGTGACTTTTTTCGCGATTAAAATGTGTTCAGCTTTAGTGGAATTCAAAACTTTAATAAGTGCATACTTACTTTTGTGATGTGATTTTTTCTATATTTTAAGAAATTAAAACGGGATATGATAACGGGATAATTTTTTTTTTTGATATGTTTGTGTTTTTGTGTAAGGCTATACTAATTGTAATTGCTAGTGTAAAAAACATTAATATATTTGCACATTTTTTAAGGAAAAAATTTAAATGTTTTACTATTTTAATACTGCATACACGCAAAGAAAAAATATGGTTGTGGTAACCATAATCGAAGAGCAACATACTATGATTGAACTGTATGATTATGTTTAAAATAATAATGGTTACCAGTTATCATTATTATGTTTAATTTAAGCATCATTCAATAATCATATATATGACTACAATTGAAATCGACAATCTTTGCTTTTTTAAAGCAAATAATTGTCTTTTGCTGTAACATACACATATTGCTTGTACTCACCAATTTAATTGCAATTTTTATACCAATATTTTTTTACATTTTCTCGTTTATTTTTAAATTTTCTTTAATTTTTCAAAATTTTTGTTCCTTCTTTTGACATCTCATACTTTTAAAATAATAAAAATTTATTCAGCAAGAAGAAGAACAGTTGAAATCAAATTATTATTAAAAAAAAATCATAGCTTGATTAATTTGTAATCATACTGTTGTCTTACTTATTATGTTATGATTATTTTTAATTTTTAATGATTTTGAATATAATGTTATTTTTGTCGTCATAATTTTTTTAAATCATACTATTTTTAAATGATAACCATTTTGAAATTGTTACGAAAAGTTATCATTAAATGATACAATTCAAACAAATGCTTGATTATCGTGACAAAATATATGATGAAATGAAACAAAAATAACTATTACTTGTTTTCGACAACCAAATATTGTTTTAGAAAAAATAATATGACCGTCGTGATCATGTCGTAACCATGGTGTTTTTCTGCGTGTACTCACTTAAGTTATACACTGTATGTTAATGGCCTCTATTTTTTGTCTCATTGTTATTTGTTTTTTTTTAAAACAGTGGCCATTGATTTGGCATTTTATGGCGTCATTGACATCAAGCACCAGTTCGTGATTTTCAAATGTTTTGAAAATGAACATAAATTTGACACTATAATTGATTTGAAAAGAAATTATATAATTAAAATTTCAATATTTTTTCCCAGCATATATGGAGGGCTCAGAGCTGAAGCGAACCAAGTCACTAAAACACAATTCGAAGATATTTAGAGGTTTAGTAAATTAACTGCCATTAATTCCTGGAATGAATATTTCAGTTTTACTAAAAACAGTTTTAAAGTTTATTCTCAAAATTGTTTAATGATATAAATTTTACAAACTGCATTTGAAAACTTTTGCAACAAATTAAAAAAGAAAAAAAAAGAGTGACTTGGTTCATTTTTACTCCGAATAATAGTTATTATCGACAACTATTGTAATTTTGTAGTAAAATAAAAGTGTATAATTTTTGACAAAAGTAGTAAAAAAATTAATTCAATTATTTAAAATTAATTAACAATATGTATATGGGAAGAAGTATTGAATTTTAAGGTTAAATGAAGGGTGCAAAAAATGTTTACACATAAAAAAATTCGTCATTTTCAACTTCATCATTTTGGGACTGGTCCTGATGTTGTCTCGTTGTTATCTCTTGTTTGACTAGTAGATATAAAAACTATGGTACTCTGTCGGACTCATTCACCTGGCTGCTACATTTGTGTTTGCATCCACAATCGAAATTGCGAAAAAACGTTTTTTCAAAAATGGTAAGACCTTATTGGTTTGTGTATTCCTTTCCACTGTTGCACCCAAGCTTACGCACATTCTTATTCCACTTTGCCTTGTGCTTTTGTTTCTTCCTTCCCAGTCCTGCAGATGCAGATGATGGCCCAGCCACCGGCTCTACAGCCACATTTTCTTTTATAATAAATACAAAAAATAATAATAATAAAAAAATTTAATTTAATAACCAAATGTTTAATTACCTAATAGATTAGCCAAAATATAACTGTTCGATGATTCCGATCCTGGACAGTATTCCTCATCCTCATTAGTGGAAAAATCACTAGCACTACTATTACCACTTTCCATTTTTAATTAACACTGATTTCTTAAAATATTTATGAAAACTGAATAACTGTTGGGGGAAATGTTTTCAATTGTTTTGCACTTTTGGTTATCTATGAGTGGTAAATAATTTAAACTCAAAAATCAAATCAATCAATGGTATAATTTTCTCGTTTTCTTTAAACAAAGTTATTTTTTACAAAGTATGAAATTAAATATTTTTTAATAATAATATAATCACGCTACACACTCAAAGAATACTCAACCGTTTTTTTTTTTTTTTGAACCAAGAATATTTTTCTGTTTTTAATGGGTCTTGTAAATTTTTGATTTATTTAATGTTTTTGTTATATGTAATGTTTTATGTATGTTTTGTTCAATTCCAATTTGGATCACACTGACTTGGTTCGTTTCAGCTTCGAAAAAAATCGAAAATAAGAGCAATTGACTTGGGTTTTTAACCGCTACCTTAGGAACGAAACACTTTTTGACTTAGCAGGTTACAGAATGAAATAGAGTTAAATTTTGCGCAGAATTTGGCACTAATTTTGACATTTTTTATATTTTATGACTTGGTTCGGTACAGCTTTGAGCCCTCCATATGTCCATACATACATAAATTTTAAAATTCTTATGAATTATTTTGAACTTGATTTTTGATATTGAAATCATATTTTCAAATCTTTTGCTCAATATTAAAAATTTGGCCCTAATATGTAAACAATTAAACAATTAAGGCAGAAGACGTTAGTTTTAAATAAGCGGATTTTGAGTTATTACCTTATTGGTGTAAGTGTGTAAGAATTTTTAAATCTTTCTTCATTTTATTGGCTAACATTTTTCTATTTCACGTTTTTTTTTTCTTGTCTTTTTGAGTTGAGAAAAAAAAATATGAAAAATTTATTAAGAATTAATTTTTTCTTACTGGCGGCAAGTATTTAAGGTGTCACTGAATTATTTGCAACAGCACTTTTTCTTTTTACATTTCTTCGCCGTCATGAACCTCAAATTCAAATATAAATTTAACGGGTTTTTTTACGTTACTGGCCCAGACAGTTTTTTTTTTTTTTTTCTATAAAAAAAAAAATAATAAAAATGAAAATTAAATTTACGATTATTTAAAGTAAATTTATGAGATGTTAACACGCATGTATTTAGTGCAATAGACCAGTTCGTATATGATTAACTCAAACAAATGCCTAAATGAGAGGCAATTTAAACATGTTCCTACAGTACTCTCAATTTAACCATGAAAGAATTTGGCAATAAGTAAATGACCACTGGCGGAGCTACAATTTCAAAATCTTAAACTGAATTAATTTCATATGTATACTAGCTAAGCCGGCGCGCTTCCCTATACCCAACAGGAAATTAAGAGGATTTTTTTCTGCTCCGATCGTAACTATTTTTATTGTAATAAGAAATTTTCATCAAAAACTGCTCATACAAAGTTTTAACTAAATTTCGTTTATAGTTTCCTTCATATGACATCAAATGTATTTATTTATTTTTTTGTATGGGGAATAATATGCTCCCAACTCCGATCCTTACCATTTTTTCCAAATAAGGGAGTTGTTATCAAAGTCACTCGTACAATGTTTGCTGCTGTAGTTTTCAAAATATGTACATATATTACAAAAGGTGTTCAAAAACAATTCTGAAATTTATAACAGGTTGGAAAATTGTTCGTAAAAAATTTTGAAATGTGATTTATGTTGTGCAAAAATCTCTTTTATTGGGAACTCTTTCAAAACATATTTTTTTCTTACGAATGACAAATAAAACTCCATCGCGCAAATATTATTAAAATTGTCTGCGCATGTAGAAACTCTGACATTAAGCAACCTTTGTACATATTGACTAATAATTTTACATTTTCGCAAGAAATTCTAAAACCTAACCAATTTAGGACACTTAAGGCTTAGTGGAGATCAGAATTTATGAATCGAAAAATTAGTAGATTTGTACCATTGATTAAATAAAAAAGTTATATCTATATACATACATAAATAATTTAATTAAAATTTAAAGTAAAAATATTGAGATGAAAACATAATCTAATATTTATCAGATTTTGCTTTAAAAAGCGCCCTCTTTTGGATATGCTCGTCTATCAAGTGCTTTATAAAGTTTGTCAGATTAACTGCCTCAGGATATTTTCAAAGCGAAGTGTTCGTCTTTCTGTACGCTGATTTTGCATCTGATTAGGGAATAGATGCGGGGCAATGTCAGACCAAAAGTTGTTGTGTCTGTCTAAATCAAAATCTGAGAAATTCCTTTCACTGCAAAGGAATGAAGGATGAAACCCTGAAGCATATCCTCTGCAAATTCACAGCCAACTGCACTAAAAGATAACGTTTTCTAGCGTGTGAGTTCACTACACCGGTGGAAACTCAGAATTCATTGAAGTGTAGGGCATGGGCAATTTTCTAGCAGCATAAAATACCTTATTTTTTTTAATGGCGGTAAATTTGGACCTTTAAGTAAAATGTGGAATTAGTAAAAGTCTTAAATAAATATTTATGGAATATAGTGGTTACGATTATTTAAACAAATATTTGCCTAATGCTAGCCTTGTTCACATATATTTAAATCAACGATTTTAATTAACTAATTAAAATTCAATTGGGAATTAGAAAAGTGTTAGCTTCAATCAAAATTCTATTCATAGCTTGTAGTTTTAAAACAAATTACATTATCAGGTCATCAATCACAGGCTAAAGTTGTAAGCAGCTTAATAAATGTAAATTCTTGATTTTGCTTATACAAATTGTTAAGACAAAAATTGTTTCTCGATTTGTCTATATATAAATTCATAAACATATGTAGTTCTTTTTGTACTCGTATGTATGTTAGTACTTAAGTAAATATTTCTAGTAATGAAATGCCTAACATTTTAATTGATCTTAAGCATTTTAATTATATATTCAAATAGTCGTTATGTCGCCAATATAAATGTTTCTAAAGTTGTTGGCATAACTAATATGAAACATGGTAAACAGTAGATGGGCTTTAGAATAGAATTAAATTTAACAGATTTAAGAGAAGAATATTTAAAAACACTTTTTTATTTGTTAATGCAATAACTGCTGGTGTAAATTATTGGTATTTTTATAATATTGTTAAACTGTCTTTATGTTTATGTGCGCTTGCTGTTTGTATTACACATACACAATATTTGGGTCGCAAAAAAAATTAATCAATTTGTATTAAGTACTGCTAAATAAACTGAAATACTTATGTATTAAAAACACTTTGAATATTTAAAACAACTTCATGTCTCTTTAATTGTCTTATAACGCCAAGACAATTAAACTTAAATGAAATTGATTTAAATATATTAAGTAAATTGTTTAACTGTCATTATTGTTTTCCAAGTGTTAAATGAAACAACTACTACAAGACTTAAAACGAACGACTGCCATACAACATGCGATATAAGTTTCACTTTAAAAAAATATTCTTTACGAAACAGAACTAAAAAGCTCGTGTCTCAAAACACCATTCTTTTTAGAACTGCTGACAACCGACATGACAGAAACCACTGTTACATAAAACCTCAGTAGACAATGAAATAAACGCCGAAGGAATACTTTATTTATTAGCAGTATTAACGGGTCGTCCAACCAAAATTGCAATTGCAAAAAAACAAAAAGTTTTCAGAGAATTATCTTAATATTTCTTATTATCATAGATTGGTCTACTGTGAAACAAAATATCGGGAAAATGATCGCCACGGCTTCCAGGGCATACTTCTATCGGATGGTTTATATTTTCAATGACAATGTTGATGTTCAATTGTTGGGCACGATGACGAGTCGAGATTAATGGCTCCTCGGCCACACTTCGGCCAAATTAAAAAAAAATTAAAAAAAAAAATTATTAAAATATAAATAATAAATATAAAACAAAAAAAATAAAAAAAAAATAATAAAAATATAAATAATATATTAAATAAAAAATAAACAAAAAATAAAAAAAAGTTTTTTTGGTTCAGCTGGGATTCGATCCCACGTTTACTCTAACCAGTGTACACGTTTGTATGTATGTATGTATGTTGTTGTTGTAATGTTGTTTTTGTGAAAAAAAATCGAGGTGGTCGTAGGTTTTTGCTCATATCTCAGTTGTTTATATACCGATGTTTCTGATTTTCAATACCGATCTACTCCCAAATATTTCTGATATTTTAATACCTCACCCGGGTCCAAGCGATGTCGAGGGGCTTCAAAAAGTTGACTTTAACATACACACGGACAGACGGACAGACTGACAGAGCTTAATCGACTCCCCTCTTCATAAGCTTTCAGAAAATATATACTTTATGGGGTCGGAAATGAAAATTGTAGAAATTTCACACGGAATGACAAAGCTATATATACCCTTTTTCACTGTGTGAAGGGTATAAAAAACAAGAAGTGCACGAAATGTATTTAGATTTGAACGTCTATTTTCGTGAAAGGCTTCAACAATTTAAACGTGCTGTACATCTCTTTGGTTGAAATTGTTAAACACTGAAACAAAAAAATGTCAAATTAAGTTGGTCAATCAACTTGACGTTAAGGTGTAACTCGCATTGTTCGGTATGGTTGAACCACCCTTTATTTAAGAGATAAAGAATTTAGTTTAGTTGGAATAAATTATTTTAGTAAAACGTTTTATTTGTTATTGAATCCTTATAAAAAAGTCTAAATATCTATTCGTGTGTTGGTTGAAATCTGTTTCCACTCCCTTACTTTTAATGATTACTTTCAATTACATTAAAAGATAACGTAACACATCTTACTACAAGCGATTTATTTTAAAAATTTTATTAAATAAATTCAAGAAATGTAAGAGCACTCGCTTGCAATTGAATCCTGTATTTACCTAATTTATACCCTTCACCTGTGGTGCACAAGGGTATATATAGCTTTGTCATTCCGTTTGTAATTTCTTCAATTTTCATTTCCGACCCCATAAAGTATATATTTTCTGAAAGCTTATGAATAGAGGAGTCGATTAAGCCCTGACCGTCTGTCCGTCTGTCCGTCTGACCGTCTGTCCGTGTGTTGGTTGAAATCAACTTTTAGAAGCAACTATATGTTCCTCAGATCTGTATATGGTATCAATCTCTTGGAAATATCCAGCAATGAATCGCTATTGAAATTCAGCAAAATCGCCCCATAACTTTCTGAGATATGAGCAAAAAACCACGACCACCTCATTTTTTTTCACAATTACAACAACAACATACATGTATACTGGTTAGAATAAACGTGACATCAAATCCCAGCTGAGCCAAAAAATTTTTATTTTATTTTATATATTATTTATAGTTTTATTATTTTTTTATATATGATAAATAATATAAGCAAATGAATTTATTTATTTGATAGTAACTTTTGATAATATACATAAGCTTATGGTAGGAAAAATAGGATAAATATGTTTTTAAATTAGCATTCAAATTTCTCGCAAAAACTAAGTCAATGGTTGTGTTATCAATAGTTGTGGGAGCATCGTTTCGAATATAATCCAAATTAAATGCATCGTTCATATATTTCGCTTTCAATATTTCATCAATCATTACAACAGCCGAAGGTTTGTGTCCACACTGAAACAGCAGCATAGTTTGTGTTCACGCTACAAACTCAAACACTCAACCAAACACCACACATATGTTTAAGTGTATGTATTAAAACAACTTTCATTTGAGAAATTTAAATATTAGGAAGATATCAACCAATATAAAATATATATATAAACGAAAGATAACATCTTCATTTACCTAAAAAAAAATGTTTAAAAAAAGTTATTTCGCCGTTTCCTCATAATCAATGAAATAAAGATTGCAACAATAACAATCTGACATGACTCCCTATACCGTAAGGTAAGACGTATTCTACGCCAATAATAAAACCTTGAGCAAATATTTATTTGGCATCAGAAGCCAGGTGACCTGGTGCTTATGTGTGTTCCTTACCTAAATCTATTGACAAAAAACTCTATTGTAGGGTACAAATAAGTACCTTCAGGTAGCCTATAAGTATCTTACTTCCTAAAATAAAATAAAACAAATAAAAAACAGAATTTTTTTCCTTAAATGAGGAAAATAACAGCAGAAACAAAACAATATCATTTTTCAAAATGGATTAAAATAATTGCTAACAAAAAGTCAATTTGTTTATTAAAACAGAATCATATTTACACGTTTAATAGCCAACAAATTCCACTAACATAAATGTCATTAAATACAACATGACTTAAAAAAAAAGGGGAAGAAAAAATATTCTGTAGTTAAATGAGTGAACACGAAAACATATCTAAATACAGACGGTAGAATTGATTGGGATCTTCACGCGGATGTATTTAATATATTTTTAAGTATCATTTTCTTATCTGTCCACTATTTGTGGCATTTAAGGACAAAGGTTACCCAAACAAGTTAACTAGTCTTATGTTTACGCTTTCATAAATAAATTTTATGCATTTATGTAGTTTATATGAAGTATATTATGATATGGTCTCACCAAACCACTAAAAGGTGTAAACAAGAGGAGAAAACAATCCAAACCCCTATTTTAATACAGACAGTGTTCTTTCCTCCTCTTCTTGAATAGATAAGGTTTTAAAATTTTATAAGTTATTCTGACTTAATATTATTAATGTCATTATTAATAAAAAAAAATGAGAGATATTCTTGTGAAGGCATAATAGGACTTATCCAGGTGTGTAGAAACTCATTAGGTTAAATACCTTAAAGACACCTACGTATGGATGTATGTAAGTATATCCACCTTCCATACCGCCTTTCGAACTTTCAATTGCTTATGTCACAGATGAGATGAGATCTCTACCATGCAGTTGACTTAAGTATTTTTCTAACTCAACAATAAATAACATCTCAACTAATTATGGTAAATGGTAACTGAACAGAATTTTTTATTTATTTCTGAATTAATGAGTTTATTTTAGAAAATAACAACCTTTTTACCTTTTAATCCTCTACAAAAACAAAAAACAGAAAATAAAAGAGAACAAAAGGGTCAACAAATACTAAAAACACCACACAACAACTAAAAAAAAAAGCTGGAACATAAAAAAGCAGGCTAATTAAGTCATTAAGGTGGTGGAGCGATTAATCATGCATACATTAAACTAAAAACACACACACACATAATAAGTATAAAACTAGGAACATATTCATTGTCCTTCAAGTGCCTGAAAATAAAAAAGACGGAATACTAAACGAGACCACAACTTCATCAAGATACTCAACCTGCTGCGTATTTTAAGGCAGAAGAAAAATGACTTGTATTCAAATTGAAACAGCAACAATAGGCCCAGTAGTCATGACAGTTTTCTAAAAAAAAAATACGTTCTTGGTCTTGCAGTCGGCAAAATGTGAAAGGTCACTTTACTAAACAACAAAAGCAATTTCTATTCGTATTTGTTCTACTCGTTTTATTCTTAGAATCGTCCATTCATTCTTTTGTTAACATTTACAAAAATAAAACACAAGACGCACACATTTTAATATTAAAGGCATCCTGGAGCACAGCTCTATTTTCTACTCTTTTGTGAATCATACCTTGCGTGAGCATTTTAATTTAAGCAGGTGCTATGGCTGCTCAATTTAAACTACACAGGATTAAAATTTATTCTATTTTAATATTCAATTGTCACCGTTTTTTTTATAAAAAACAACTGAGTTTGTTTTATATTATTTTTAAATTTAGTTTTTTTTTTTAATTTATCTCTACATTAAAAAAATAAATAAACCAGCTTTGAATCGTTTATAGGTCCTTTTACCATTCGTAGCTTTTTCTATTGCTGATTGTTCAAAAAAATATCTAGTTTTAGTTAACCCTCTTATCCAATTAAGTTATTTCGATAAATAATTCACAACACGGCGCAATGGCATGGACAATTTTTTTATGGGCGTAGCCCCGCCCACTTTTTACCACCCATAAACACTCCCTGGAATGTGTACAACAACTTGCTAAAGTTTGAGTCCAATCAACTTTACGGTTTCGGAGTCTATAGCTAACACACACACAGACAGAGTTTAACTCTTATATAAGTATATAGATAAACCAAAATATTTTATTTGTTTAAATGCAGCACTATTTTAACACCCTACTATGAGTACAGATATGTTTTCATGCAATACAGCGATGTTATGTTTTGTATTTCAAATCCGCATCAAGTAGTTAAACACTCTTTGCAAATATTTAATGACTGGCGGCAGTACACGTACTAACAAAACACTTCACAGTTATGGTGCAAACCAATATTCTACATCAAGCTGACTGTTGGTTTTTATACCCTTCACACAGTGAAAAAGGGTATATATAAGTTTGTCATTCCGTGTGAAATTTCTACAATTTTCATTTCTGACCCCATAAAGTATATATTTTCTGAAAGCTTATGAATAGGGGAGTCGATTAAGCTCTGTCAGTCTGTCCGTCTGTCCGTGTGTATGTTGAAATCAACTTTTTGAAGCCCCCCGATATCGCTCGGACCCGGGTGAGGTATTAAAATATCAGAAATATTCGGGAGTAGATTGGTATTGAAAATCAGAAACATCGGTACATAAACAACTGAGATATGAGCAAAAACCCACGACCACCTCGATTTTTTTTTCACAAAAACAACATTACAACAACATACATACATACAAACGTGTATACTGGTTAGAGTAAACGTGGCATCGAATCCCAGCTGAGCCAAAAAAAATTTTTTTATTTATTTTATATATTTTTTTTAATTATACCCTTCACCTGTGGTGCACAAGGGTATATATAGCTTTGTCATTCCGTTTGTAATTTCTACAATTTTCATTTCCGACCCCATAAAGTATATATTTTCTGAAAGCTTATGAATAGAGGAGTCGATTAAGCCCTGACCGTCTGTCCATCTATCCGTCTGCCCGTCTGCCCGTCTGTCCGTGTGTTGGTTGAAATCAACTTTTAGAAGCAACTATATGTTCCTCAGATCTGTATATGGTATCAATCTCTTGGAAATATCCAGGAATGAATCGCTATTGAAATTCAGCACAATCGCCCCATAACTTTCTGAGATATGAGCAAAAAACCACGACCACCTCGTTTTTTTTCACAATTACAACAACATACATACATACATACATGTAAAAAACATACCAAACAAAAAAAATTACAAAAAAAAAATATTAAAAATAAGGAAAAAATAATAAAAAAAAACTACAAAAAAAAAATTTTAAAAAAAAATTTTTTTAAAAAATGTAAAAAAATTTTTCTAAAAAATTTAAAAAAAATATAAAAAAAATAATAAAATATAAATAACATATTAAATAAAATAAAATAAAATTTTTTTGGCTCAGCTGGGATTCGATGCCACATTTATTCTAACGTGTACGTATGCACGTATTTTATATGGGATGAATGGTGATACAAACAGTTGTTATTGCATGACTACACGTTGTGAAGGGTATATAAGATTCCGCACGGCCGAATATAGCACTGTTACTTGTTTTTTTTATATTTTTTTTATTTTTTATTTAATATATTATTTATATTTTTATTATTATTATTTTTTTAATTTTTTTTTAATTTTTTTTTTTAATTTTTTTTTATATGTTTTAAAATTTTTTTTTTATTTTTTTTTTAAACATACATACGTAAATTTATAATTTTACAATGGGATGTTTTTATTTATGTATGTTCTGTATATCTGTATGTACGTAATTCATATGAGATGAATGGTGATAAAAACTACTATTATTGCATGACTACACGTTGTGAAGGGTATATAAGATTCGGCACGGCCGAATATAGCGCTCTTACTTGTTCTTATTCTCCTTAGCCATTGTAACAACCCACCAACCATCTAGCTCATCTCACTACAAGATTAATCAGGCAATTTAGACATGCTTACTTAGGAATACGAGCAGTATTTTTACAACAACCAAAAATCACATTGAAAAGAGCAGTACAGTACTAAATGGAGATTCTCTTTGATTTGCAGATTCTATAATTTTTTTCTCCATCATCGTCATCGTTGTTGGGGAACTTTCAAATTTGTTGTCTTCTTAGCTGATTGTATGGTTCTATGCTTAATTCTAGAACACCTACAATCAAAGCGATAATAAGTCAAATCTACTTATTTTTTTAATCTTGTATCAAATTGACCCACAGGTGCTGAAAAAAACAACAGTAAATAAATTTGTATTCAATGGATTTAAAAAAAAAAGAATATTTCCTATACAGGAAGAATGCATTCACACTTGAAGAAAATTTTTTATTTAGTAAAATGTATGAATTTATTTACTTCTGAGAATTTCATTAAATAAATATGTAGCTTTTTAACATTTTTAAGATACAGTAAAGTGCAAATAAAACGCTTACATGTAAATATACAAATGGTGGTAACACAGCGAAAAGATTTGTTACAAATTATGAACTACAAACAAAAACTACTAGAATAAACGAAGAAGATATGAATCAAGGCGAATTCAATCAGGTGATCTCTTCCCTACAACAACACTAAACTACATTTATTTTGTTTTTGTATATTTGAACCTAATTGTCAAAAATTTTCTGACTAAACACAAACAAACACACATTTGTATACATTTTTATTTCAAAGCAAATTATGCAAGTCACACTAAAATTAAAGAATTTTAATGTTATTCTCAAAATTTTATATATATTTAAATACTTTGCTCATCATTAAGAACACGAAATAAAGTTCCACTACATTTAAAATATTTTTTCTACACATCGCGCAGGAAGGCATTTCTTCACGAAAACTTTTACAATTTGCTAGTCTATTAACAAAAACACAAATTTTTTATGTTTTTTTTTAATTTTTACAAATTTACATACATACATATATTTATTTTGAATCGGATCTGTTTTATCCATAGAAATTAAATTTTTTCACTTTTTAACATTTATTACAATTTTCCGGCAAACGAATGTAAACAAATATAAAAACACAAATTTTGACATTTTGTTCTTAAACTTCGTTCACAGCTGGGCTAAAGAGTTCACCTGATATGAATTCGCCTTGATATGAATCCTATGCTACACTATTGTGCTCTAGATATAAATAGAAGAAACTGACTCCTAACGTACATAAAGTTCTTACACATGGTCATGTAACGTTAGAGTCAAATCATCTCCCACTAGGTAAACTAAACGACATATAGCTACTTTGTTGAAGAAAGTGCTTTTAAAAATATCAAAATATGGATATTATGAATTATAATATGCTGTCATCCGATCCCCTTTTACCATGAATAAGAAAGAAAAAATGACAAAAACATGTATTTAACCTGAAAACTAGAAACAGTTATCAAGGCAGACTTAACTCTATCCCTATTTTTAATTTTTACTTACATACATATTTTTAAAATTTACAAATTTACGCTAAATTATTACTAAAGCTCGCCCACTCACGTCAAGTCAAGTCAAGTTTTTCTTACAAAAATGTTCTATGACTATAACGAAGAAATGCTGAGCTTTAAAGCCTTCATATAGCGAAGTTTTCCATTAAAACCCTCTATACAACGTAGTCAAAATAGAGCAAAATAAGAAAGACTCGCTATCAAAACAACAAATTATAAATGTGTTTGTATGCATGTTTATATGTATATGCGTCTCAAATGTAGTATATTTAAAGTTGTTTATCGATAACTGCATGACACATAAAAAAGATCCATCACTTAAATCTATCAAACTAAAATTTTTGCCACCAAACGCCACATTTAAACTACAACCTCAGGAGCAAAAAATAATAAAAAATTTTAAACACTTTTATCCGGAAGGTGGTCTAAATTTTAATCAACGATATAGAAGAGAGGCGCAAAAGCTCTATAAACAAGGAGGCGTTGAAGTGTCCAAAAATCAAAGTTTATTAACTGCGACTTTTGGCTTTTATTTTAATTATAAAGAATGTTTGCCTCCAAAACAATAAAGAATGATCTCTTCTAAAAACAAGTAAAAGCGCTATATTCGGCCGTGCCGAATCTTATATACCCTTCACAACGTGTAGTCATGCAATAACAGTGGTTTGTATCACCATTCATCCCATATGAAATACGTACATACATATAAAAACATACATATATAAAAACGTCCCATTGTAAAATTATAAATTCACGTATGTATGTTAAAAAAACAAAAAAAAATTTAAAAAAAAAATTTTAAAAATATAAATAATATATTAAATAAAAAATAAAGAAAAAAAATAAAAAAAAAGTTAAAAAAAAAATTAAAAAAAAAATATTTTTGGCTCAGCTGGGATTCGATGCCACGTTTTCTCTAACCAGTATACACGTTTGTATGTATGTATATTGTTGTTGTAATGTTGTTTTTGTGAAAAAAAAATCGAGGTGGTCGTGGGTTTTTGCTCATATCTCAGTTGTTTATGTACCGATGTTTCTGATTTTCAATACCGATCTACTCCCGAATATTTCTGATATTTTAATACCTTACCCGGGTCCAAGCTTAATCGACTCCCCTATTCATAAGCTTTCAGAAAATATATACTTTATGGGGTCGGAAATGAAAATTGTAGAAATTTCACACGGAATGACAAACCTATACATACCCTTTTTCACTGTGTGAAGGGTATAAAAACATTTCAATTTAACAATACAATTTGTAGATTTTGTGAATTTCGATGGCAACGTTACTTCTACTGGGTCCCTAACCGATGATGACATTATTTCTAGTGTAACGAAACCACAAGATAATGGTCATCAGGAGGAAGAAGAAACTGAAGAAATCGAACATGCTGTAACTGCTAGAGAAGCTAAAATAATTGTCGGAAAACTGCAAACATTTCTTGAGACACAGGACTCTACACCGCAGGATACAATTTGTACATTTTGTGGCTTCACATCTGTCGAAAAAACTATCGATTGTTGCGTAACCCAAAGAAAATTACACAGCTATACCAAAGTATTTCTCGATCCCTTTAGATTCGTTATATCGAAGTTGTACTGTATACATTTATTGCACGCCATTTCGTAGTGGCAGCCATCATGGATTTGAAATTTTTAATAGTATTATTTTATACTCTGTTTGTCAAGACCTTACATCTGATACTTATAACTACTCTCTCTAGAAGCGGAAAAAGTCGATTTTCGTTTGTAAATTTAAGAAAAACACCGAAGCATGTTCGTATCTAGTAACTTATGGGACAATTGCGCTGGATTTCATTATCGATTCATTCCCGAATATTTCCAAAAGATTAATACTACATACAGACTGTACAAAATGTGATCACATTACTTCCAAAAGTTGATTTCATTCAACAAAAGGGCTGGCAGTAAACGGAGATTGCTCAATAAACTGCTCTATTCATAAACTATCAGAAAATATGTACTTTATGGGATCTGAAATAAATATTGTTGAAATTACAAATGGAATGACAAAGCTATATGGAGCCATAACCGCAAAAAAATCTCAGGCGACTAAAAAGAAATTTTACAGGAGAAGATTTTTTATATCTAGTTTAAATTACGTTATAGCAACAAACTTTTGTATGAAGACACATTTTGTTTCAATTGCTTTCTCATATCAGCAGAATAACTGCAATTTTTGGCGTTCAAACTTTTTTTGCTGTCATTATGGTGAATTGCTGGAAAAAATTCTTTTGGTTGAGGGAAAATATTTCTATGACAAAGGGTTTTTTCATTTACAAAATCATATTTTTTATAATGTATTTCTTTTTAGGTCATTATTACAACATGGTATACATCATTGTCGTAAAATTGAAAAATAGGTTTTAAAGAACTGAAATTTTTTCTTTCTTACGCATACATACAAACATATCGTTGCCTTTAAATAAAAGGCCTTTTTTAGGTCAATAAAAGGTGTGATTTAAGGAGGTGTAAATTTCTTGGTCTTTTTGACTATATTTAATGAGCAGCTGTTTTATATCTTACAGACTTAAAAAGTATTAGAAAAACGTTAAGTGCTTTCACAAGAAAAATAATATTAGTCTCTTTAAAATGTATTATATATTTATCTAAAACTGTAATGTCTTTTGCTGCTGTCCGCTCTTCGGTCATATCGCTCATATTGCTTCTTTTAATTATATATTTAAAAAAGTCATTTAGTTGCAGTATGCTGAAGAAAAATTTTCAAAATGTTTTTGTTATAAATTCATTACGGTACAGCGTGATACCCTCAATTTTTTATTTATGATGCAAATGATGCCAATAGATTAATTTACTAAAAAAATATATTAAGAATAAGGATAAGATTAAACATCTTTTTTTAGAAATTTCACTTAGTTTTGTTTCTATTAAAAACTATCTAATTTGTTACTTCAAATTAAAACAACAAATCCTCTAGTAAAAGTGCATAATGAAAATAACATGAAAAATGCGTTACTAAAACTATTTTTTAAATTAAACGAAAAAAATTTTTATTCTCAATTAAAAGGAAATAAAATTGCATTTATAAATAGCAGTTACAGTTTGGTTAATATAAAAGCGTTCCGACTATTAATAATTAAGTTTTCTTTGAGATAACGTTATCGCGGAGTGTCATCAGAGATGGTAACTCAATGCAAACAAAATTTTTACATTTTACAACAACAATGATCGAAAAGCCACACATCATCAAATAAGATTATTTGCTTACAATAAAAAAATAAGATTTTAATACAGAAAAAATTATTACACGACAACGGACATTTTATATACATTACACATACAAAAATATTTTCCAACACACGAGAAAAAATTCAACGTTTTTTTTCATAATATTTAAATTCTTGTTTTTTTTAAGAATATATAAAATTTAACCAAAACAAAACGTAAAATTTAATATTATGTCAAGTGCATCAATTCCTCTCAGAGAAGGTTAATGTTTATTGTACAAAAAAAAACAAAAACACGTCAAATTGTTTAATCAGCTTTAACGATCGCATTCTGTAAACAATTAAAAATTAATTCTGATTAAAATAATGAAGTGATGCTTTACACAACGGTTAACGATTTAAATTTTTAACTAATTTCAAAAAATCTTTTACTTAAAAGTTAACGACATAGATTTCCCTCAATCACTATTCACAACACAATTCTATTTAGTTGTAATTTATAATAATAACTGTTGTGCACTGACATGCAATGAATTTGGATCCCACACACACACACACTCTATACACGTCAAAGCAATATGAACAACAACATACTCTTGTTTCAATTGATTTGTAAAATTTTTATCTAAATTAATTAATAAAATAAATCAACTAAAATTATTCATTAAGGAAATGTTAATGTTTCAGAACTCAATATTTATTGTAATTGTTTAGGCTTAATAAATCTAGCGAAACGTTATAGCACTTGGTATCAAAGCTCCTATGTATTTTAAAATGCCTTCGTGCACTTTGTGATTCATTTAGTTCATACGTGGAGTGTGTCCAAAATTTGGGAATTCTAGTAATTATAAAAAAAATCTGTGATATGTATGTACCTACCTGAACATTGGGAGAGGCTTGTGACGCATTCAAGTAAAAATTTACTTTAAAATCAATGAAAAATTAGGACTTTATAACTTTAGAGGCCAAGAACAGTATACTGGGCATCCTACATATGAAATGATTACATTTTAGAAGGATTACCCTTGTAACAAAAATGATCTTATAAATGAAAATAAACAGGAAAGCTGGCAATGTTGGCCGAGCAGTGCAGTCACTCCCAATTATTCCTTTAAAAAACAACGTCAAACTAATATAGTTCGAGAAATTCTAAAACCTTCAGTATTCAAATAACTTCCTTACGATGGAATGGAAGAAATTCCGAAAAAGAATCGGAAGCCCCCACCCCCAGAATTGTTTTTACTCTAGCTTTGGTTAACCTAAGACAAAAAATGTCCTTCAAATAGTTCATATTATTGCAAACTTCCAGAGCAAATACCGACTACTTTATACAAATTCAAAATACATAAAGACTCATACATGTACATTTTTTACATAAAAATAATTGTTTTTTTACTTTTGTTTCCAGTTAAACTTTAGCTAGATCTAGATCTAGATAAATCTATCAATAAAACATAGTTAATGTGTTTCACTTTACATTAAATTAAAATCCAATTAAAAAATTTCTAATTTTCCAAAATATATGCGTAAGTAAATAGAATTGAGCAAAATATTAAACCAGAAAAGAGACACATATTGACCAAAACTGTCACCATCATCACCAACGCTACAATCTAACACATTTGTTTACAATACAATACCACATCAGACGTGTGCGTATTGGCTTATATAGTATTTCTCTTCTGTCGTATATTATTTTATATTATGAAATCAATTCATTACGACCTCATGTAGTGTAAAAATGTCACACGAGCTCATGAATCTTTTTCCGCATTTTTTCTTTATTGTTTATTTACTTTTTTTTTATTTATATAATTCTAACCCAAAAGACAAATACCAACCAAGTCAAGAGTACCAGTCAATACCAGTTTAACTCGTACGTTCGACATAGCAGAAGACATGGCATCATAGGCTCATATAAGTACTCATAGTTAAATATTGAAGATTATAAAAAGTACCCTACATTGGACTTGTACAACCAAATACCGTTATTCCATCATTCGAAGAATTTTATATCGAATTAAGTAAGTCAATGTTTAATTGAAATTTAACTTTTCTTATTTTGTATAGAGAATTCAACGAAAGGTTTAAATAACATTTGGATGGACTGCTAACCGAGATAACAGAACGAATTTGAAACATTAGTTTCAAACTTAAATAATAAATGTCATTTTGATGGAACAATAATTTTATTCTTTCAACGTGTATTCGAGATTTCTCTGCCCTTGGTTTTTCTGCACTATATTGTTTGAAAAAACGACTTGTATGTAACCAAATTTTAACTTGACATCCTAAATGGATGTTGTTTTGCAGTATGATAATACTTTGTCAAAACGGTGTCACTTAAGACTCCACTTGACAGTTTGCGTATAGCAAACTACCACGAGAACCATGATATTACTTCTTTCAAAATGCAACTCTTAAGTTTTTGACAATGTATTCTGTTCCGTAATGAATGTTGACAACAACGGCAATACATTAATGATGAGAATATATTGTACAAGATTTAAGCGTTGCATTTTGGAAGAAGTTGTACTTTCTTACTGCAAAGCGTTTACTACATGCGATTAGGAATACACCCAAACATTCGATTTTATAGGACATGTCACAGCATTTTTTTATTGCTTTTAATTTCTACAGATATTGTTTTTCAGATATGAAATCAACAGATTCAATAGTCGATTTTATTGCGAAAATACCAAGTTTTTCGTACTAATTATGCCACTATTTAGAACTCGTAACGCATGCAACTATCTGATGTGGTTGATTTAAATGACCACAATTTATTTACATGTTTTACAACAGAAATCTACTCTTGCCACAAGGTGTTACAAGTATCAAAAATGTAAAGTAAGTTGTCCATACTCTCTCAACAATACATTATACTATACACACACACATATGTACGTACCTTGGCCTCCAAGGGTTTTCCTTCGTAAATGCAATGGTATAGTTTGTTGCTTGAATGGTTGTTCGGTTGGTTCATTGCCGCTTTTGTCAGCCACAACATAACACCGCTATTAAGTTACATAATCCCATTTATGGCCAAGAATGTGTGTCTGAGTTTGTGTTATTTGTTGCTACGTACCCGCATCTACTGATGTTATAATAATTTGAAACTTTATTTTTACAGATTTTCATATTGCGGTTTGACACTTTTGTTAAGTGTTTGTGTAAGTGGTACAAAATTGTCCCTTATCTCTATCACAACAAATCTGTTCTATATTTAGACTGAATGGAGTAGATCGAGTAGATCGATTAAAAGGTCATTGTTGTTTGAAATTAAAAAATAAGAACAAAGTTTTGTAAATAGTTTGAAAAAAGTGCCTGAAAGGTTTTAAAAAATTTTTAAAAAGGAAACGAGCAATATTTGAACTTTATACATCCTTCAAAAACAAATAGATATTCAAAAGATCTAAAAGTCACCTCATCAATATAGAACATTGATCAGACTGAAACACAATCGTGGTACTTAACGTAGCCTGAGTAGATTTGTAAATGATCGTTCCGTAATGTTGGACAACAATAGTAATGGATTTGCTTTTACACACATTTACAAAAGTTGTGCATTGGGAATATAACAACAAGAATATAATGATATACCCTTCAAACAATTTCTATCCAAAAAGAGACTTAAAAGTTACGGCAGGAAGTTGAAAACCATCGAATTCGATATCATTTTCTTATCCAAAGAGTGTCCCCGTTCGTGAAGAAACGTTCCACCTCTATAATACTTTCTAGATGAGACTATTTCGTGACTTTTTAGTGTCATATGTAGTACACTGCTTCGGTTACGAATTATTGTATTTTTATGATATCGCTTTAGTATCGTTTTCTTATTGAAAAAGTTTGACATATTGGTGCATTTTACAATATAATTCTTAAGGGAAAAATAGTGCTTTTCAGTTCGAAATCTTAAGAAAACACAAATAAAACATCTTATCAAAAAGGTGCTACCATTAAGAAAAAAATAAAACTTTTTATTTGTTTTATGTGAAATATGTGAATTATTTGGAGCCTTGTGTCAAAGTTGATAGATTACAAAAGACATATAATAAAATGATTTTTAGTAATTTGCGAATAAAAGAAATTTTCTATAAATAATAAAATATGATATTACAGACTGCCTCTGTTTTTTCCCATATTTTTACACCAAAATTAAAATTTTTCAGCCATAGAATAATTTATAGGTACTATTTCTAGATATAATATGCCTCTAGAGATATTCGTGAAAAATTTTGGATAAAGCGGGGTCTAATCAATAAAGTTGTAGGCAAAATTTTTTTTTGAAAAATATAAATATATTCTGAAAATTTACAAACTTAAATCAATTTTTGTCAGCTTCTAGACAACCGAAAGATTCAATATTGATATCATCTGAAAGAAGTTCACTAGCGCAATATAAGCACAATAAAAAGATAAAATTCATGTTATCCGCCACTACCAAATGGCAAACCATTAATTGCGTCAGAAATAATAAAGAAAAATGGTGTTTAACATGAAATATAAGGTATTTTTAAAATTTTTAACTAGTTTTATTCACTTATTTTTTAAATTTTTTAAACACTTTTTACACATTGCTAATTTATTTTTATTGTTATTTAATAAATGTTAATTTAAAAGTTTTTACGAAATTTTCATTTATTTTTAATATGCTATATATTAAAAATATTTCTTTTTAATATTCACTTTAATAATGACGACTTTTAACCGCCGAAGTCACATTAACGCTAAATAGCGTCTAATTTTTCTTCAATTTAACTGTTAATTGCATTAATTTGGTTCTTGCAAAAATTATTTTGTGCAAAAGTTTAAGGGATCAAAGTTCAATAGTAATATAATTTGTTTTTGTATTTTTGAATTAACCAAAAACTAACATTTTAGGTATAGAAAACAGGTTATATTTTTATAGTTTTATTTTAGTGGGTTAGTAACTAAAAAGTGACTATTTCAATAGTTTAAATTACAATAAAATTGATCAGAAGGAAGAGTAAAAATCGAAATCAATGTAATTTGTTGTTGTGAAATTGGACACTATATACTAGTTGTGTCGAAGTAGTGACTATTAAGACACAACTTTCCATTTGCTGGCAGGGTAATGAGCGACTAACTGTAAAAAATAAAAATTCGACCAATATTTTTTAGTTTTTACTTAGTGAATTATTTTCATTTTTAAGTATTTTTACAAAAAACGTTTACCTTCAATTTGACTTTGGTTTTAGGGCATTAACTATCCAAACTCTATGATTTCCAAATACGTTTCTAGCTCTATCGTGGGCTTAGAATGTTTTTCATTTTTTATTGTACACATGTTAAACCCTTTCATTTATTCGCCGTGTTAAAGGAGTTGAAAAATATATAACCCGAAAGTTTGTGGTGGTGGCTATTTGATTCAAATTTTATTTATATTGTACTGTATTCTACTAGTCAAGCCCTTTCACTTGATATCTTAAAGGTGGTTCAACCAAAATGTACGATATTAATTACGAGTCACACCTTAACGTCAAAGTTCTTGCTCAAATTAAATTTCCAATTCTTTGTTTCAGTGTGTGGCAAATTCAACCAATATACAATTGACCCTTTTATGAAAATGGGCGTTCAAATCACAATTCATTTCATGTTTTTCGTGATTTTTTTTAGACACCATAAAATACTAAAAGTGCCCCTAATCGAGAGAATTGTGCAAATTGCGAAAAATTTCAGAAAACCGAGACATTGGGTGTTGTTTGCGATAGTGTGGCAGAAGAGCCGTCAACCTCAACTCGTCATCGTACCCAACAATTGAATATCTGAACATCACTGATACTTATTTCGAATAAAGATTTGAATTTTCACACTTGCAATGTTCAATTGACTCAAGAGCTGAAGCCAGAAATTGAAGATATAGACCTGGACGATATGGCCAGCACTTGATCTATATTTTATTTCATACATAATTGTCATAGATAATTAAAAATTCTCTAAAAAATAGTTCTTTTATTTACTATTACTATCGTGCGTTTTGGTTACACCACTCTTTATATTAATAGGGCTAAAAAATAAGTAGTCCCACACTTTGTTTCGGACGTTATCTGGAATTCGAAATTGATTAATTGTGTACGGTATTTTACTTGTCTGTATTTAAAAAAGAATCGAAGGTTTTACAGCTAGTAACAAACCGATTTTATAGTTTTCTTAGCAATATTTCTTGAAACTATGACTGGCTGATTAGAAACTTATTGCATTTGGAAACAAACCCCAAATAAACTAAGTAATTTTTAAACAATTTTACTCTTATAACCGTTTGAAGTTTTTGTTTAAGTCAGTAATAAAATTGTTGAAGTATGTATGATTGAATTCACAGCCCTAGTTGTATCATACTATTGCTACTATTTTTGTATGTGTTTACAGTATTGTACGCTTGTTGTTGGTAGCTTTAAAAGTACCCAACATACCAAATAGAAATAAAACTGCAATACCACTTGTGAATAATATTATGACAATAGTGGATTCACAACTGTTTCTGATCAGTTCGTATGTATGCACACAAAAACTATGCTTCTTAAGTACATACATATGTACGGGAAATTTGTCAACAAGTGCAGTTTTATTTGTTGACAAATTTCTTTTGTGTTTTGCATTTAGTGTTCAAATTTCAAAGTGAATAAAAGTTATAATTGTGTTGTGCGAAAAAATAAATGGTTTGTAATATTATTTATAATAAAATAATTAGAAATGCCTTACAAATATAAAAAAAGGGTTAGAACAGAAACAAAAGAAGTAATTGAACTTCTTTTTAATAACAAAAAACCAAAAAATAATTACAAGGATATTCTTAAAACAATATTATTTTCGTGAGCTTATTCTACTATTACAAGCAATAGCTTATAGTAATCGTGTACATTTAAGCTTATGAATAAGGGTTCCGTTTCGATTATTCTATAATTGTTACACAAACATTTTACAATCGATTCACAACTCTTTTACAAGCTTGCGGCTTGTGTTGGTAAGCTTATTATAATATTATTCACAAGTCATTTGGTATGTTGGGTAGTTTCAAGGCGAATTTATTTATCAGGTGGTGGTAATTCTACAACAAATACAGCATTAAAAAAACAACATGGTTTTTTATTATTGCTTTCGACTGTCGATGTGTCAAAAACTACATGGTTTTTGTTTGTGTTTTTTTGCGCGGGAAGGAGTAATCTATGTAAACATAAATAATATTTGACAATTCAATCATCATTTTTGCAAATAAAAAAGTAGATCAGCTGCGTTGTCAACACCACCTGATAATGAATTCGCCTTGAGTAGTTTATTGGATTCATACAGGGATGGAAAATAACATTTTTTTTACAGATTAAAAAAAAATATTTTTTGTACAATAGAAGTTTTTTGCTTCCAAAATAATAAAAACATAATACCATTTTATCTTAAATGTTTTGTTGATTTTTTTATCTTTGCTTTAAATTTGTACCAAAAATAATTTTAAGCTATTTTTGTAGCTCGCCAGAAGTAAGATTTGATCAACTTTCTTATTACTGATTTTTACTTACCTGACGTTCAAAATTATTTGACATTTAGCAATACAAGCATACCTAAGGCGGGTCCAAGGCATATTTATTCATCAGGTAATTGCAGTTCGGAGAGAATTTTTTCTTTATATTTTTTATATATGAAGTTTTAAATATGCCTTGGGCGGGTCGAAGAAAAGTTTTGTCAGTCACCCCTAAAATGAAAGATATGTCAATGAAGTTTCTAAAACAGTAAAACAAAATTTTCTCGTCCCAAAATTCAGCACTTTTTGTTTTTATATATGTATAGCGCCGCCCTTTAAAGTTCAATCTCAATCAATCAATCTCATCTTATTGCTTATCGTTGTCCATGGCTTGACTATGGCTTAATTTTTTTTCGTGATTTTTCAATCTAACGTAAAATTAAAGATGTCAAAAAAGATGCAAAGAAATATTTTATGTTTTAAAAACTTCATTGACATGTCTTTCATTCTAGGGGTGACTGACACAACTTTTTTTGTATGGAAGCCGACCCGCCTTAAGCTTACAGTCATACAATAGCAATTGTAATTACAAGTAAATAAACTTAAACTGTATTTCAATAGACGATTCAGAATACAATACGAGGTTTTCAATTGAACATACTATATTTTTCACATTTTAAATGAATATATTAAGGAAGAGAAATAATTTAAATAGCAATAACACTGTGATTCATAATAAATTAATATAAAAAAGTTATAAACTCAAGATATCAAAAGGAAATTCTTATAAAATTACAATTAAACTTGAACAAAAATTTATTTTATTTTTTATTTTAATCATAATTAATAACTTTAGAAATTTTAATTTTGTTTAATCTTTCAGATTCTGTGACAATATTACTTAAAAATATTTAATGAAAAAATCTTGCTCGAAACTTACAACTTTATAAACTTTATAAACGACTACTAAATTAATTAAGTATTAAAAGAAATATGATTCTATCTACTCAAGATCTTAAAATTAAACATTATTTCGATATTGTAAATTTCGTCTTTATAGATTTAATCGCTTTATATTTGTAGAGCATAGTTTAGTGTTTATGTTTGAAAGTTTATGATTGCAAGTTTAGACATCAGTATCAATGATATCATGTCGGTGTCATTTACATAGGATTAACATCACAAAAATAAAAGGTCAAATTTGGGGTCAACTCAAGTTACTCGCAACGTTTCACTCTTTTGATTTTATTGCTCCTGCTTGTTTCAAACACCATATCAAATGAAATTATTACGGTCATTAAAAGTTTAACATTAACAAAACTGTATGACTTTTATGATTGTTTGTATGTTTGTTTTTATTTTTCATTTCAAGATTCAATGAATCAATTTCAAACAAAATGTATCAAAGTGTCAAATTACACAATGTATCCACAAAAGTTCAACGGTATTCCCAGAAATTGTGGGCATTTAAATAAATGACTTATTTCGAAAATTCGAGTATTACGTTGGTGTTTCACAATGAACAATTTTATTAGTGAGACACTTTTTTTTTTGTTTTTTGTTTTTGAGGACGACTGTTGTGCTACAAAAGGAGCACTGAACGAGAAAAAATAAATACCCAAAAACTCTTTCATTCATACAATTTTAAGTTGGAAACAGACAATAAACTGGGAAAAAGTTTAACAATGCGTTTGTTTGCTTTTATAACATGTTCTTATTAAAATTATTTAAACCTTTTTGAAATGTGGGTACAGAAACAGCGATCACACACATACCCAACGCATTGAGGATCACATTCAAAAATGCATATCAAAGATAATCTTTTGTTTAGAATCTTTGAATTTCCTCTCAAATGTTCTTTGGTATGCGCCACCAAAGGAAATAAAAACTGAAATCAACTGAAAGTGAAGTGTTAGAAGACAAGCAGATATATTGTAATGATGCCTGTTATCAGAGTAATCAAATCTTATTTAATTGTGTTGTTCTCCCTTAAAAAAGGATTAAATTGAATAAAATACACACAGCATAGATTCGGGGGCAAAATAAAATCATGTCTTCACAAAAAAAAAGGAGAAAATCACAGCTGTGAAAATATTAGTGTTAATGGCAACAGATTTGTATGGTAGAAGTGCATAATGGCACAGTGGGTTGATATAAAATAATATTCGCTACTTAACTTTTGAAAAACTTGTAAGAAAATACGAAGCAAAGTGAAGGCAAATATTTGTTTTATTTTTAATTTGTGAAAATTATTTAATTGTATAAATGCTACTGTATTGAAATAAGTGCAAACAATGAATAAATTTTACGTTTATAATATTACGTACAACAAAGTTGTTAGTAACATAATTATTCATAATATTTGTATTAGCAGAAGATTTTTATTAAAACAAAAACAATTCAAACCAAAAAATATTTCTAATTTTGTAAGCAGTGCAGACTTCATTCCCTTGACGTATTGCATCCATGGAAATGCTTAAATTGTTTGCATACGAAATCAAAATAAAATATGTCTTCTGTACTACTTATTATTTCAGTAGTGGCAAAAAAGAGACTTACTATTTACTTTTAATAGTAATTTTTTTTATATTTCTCCCCTTACTTGCGGCTACCTTTTTAAGCAGTGCGTAAGGAGAAGGCATGATTAAGCTGTTCCTAGTAGTTACGAAATCAGCAAAAAAGAGACCTACAAAGTGGGATATTGCATTTAAAAATCATGTCTTCTTAAAAGGCTTTTCAAAGGAGGTAAGCACTAAGTAATAGCACGTTTTCATGGCAACGATATTCGTATTTCGATGTCTTATTTATAATTCAAAGCCTAATTACGAACCAATTTATATAATTTTCCCATGCAGAACTGTCAAAGCAAATAACTATTTTTGTAGGTAATTC
This sequence comes from Phyto melanocephala, assembly GCA_941918925.1. Taxonomy (NCBI): domain Eukaryota; kingdom Metazoa; phylum Arthropoda; class Insecta; order Diptera; family Rhinophoridae; genus Phyto; species Phyto melanocephala. The sequence goes on from OW799233.1 coordinate 54,616,826, forward strand.
ATTTAGAATTACCATCCGAATTATAATAAAATCAGTGTCTTCTCTAATTTTTATCGGTAGTTTATCATATCCAGCTGTCAAAAAAAAATCAAAGCAAAGCGAAAACAAAAAGAAAAAAAGTTCAATTTCATGTTTAAAAAATAAAATGGAAGCAAAAAAGAAAATTGTAGAGAAAGTCGTTATGCCTAGAAGACTATAAAAATTATTGGATGGGACGAAATTGTGTTTAGAGGGTTTGCTGAATGCACTGGTCCTACAATTTTATTACTATTATCACTTACTTTTTGCCTCCATTGATAAAATAATTATAATTTTCTGTATAAAATTTTATATTTCTTTATGTTCACCGCAAAAAACAAAACGATAATTTAAATAAATAAAAAAAGCACGAAGAAGAACTAACAAATCAAATTAACAATATATCGTGGGAATAGGGTAATTCACTTAAGTAATTTAAAGAGCGAATCAAGTAATTGAATGTGTCGTAGAAACATGCTACAAGCGATTCCAGAAAAGCTATTTGGTCATGTTGTTTTTTGGTGGGTTATTTAATATGTATATATGTACATATGTATTAATATTTATATCACGCTAAGAAAAAATATGGTCGTATGGATTGTATAATTGTGGTTAAAACATATAATGGTTGTAAGTGATCATTCCATAATCCCATATAATCATAATAAAATAATTCAATACCATATAATAATATTATAATAATAAATTTCAATTAAATAATCATCCATACGACCACACTACAAAATCATAATATAATTTAAAGCATTTTTCATATATATTTTGTTTTTGTTTTCGATATTTGTTTAATTGAATGCATACTTACCTTTTTATACCCTTCACACAGTGAACAAGTAAAAGCGCTATATTCGGCCGTGCCGAATCTTATATACCCTTCACAACGTGCAGTCATGCAATAACAGTAAATTCACGTATGTATGTTAAAAAAAACAAAAAAATAATAAAAAATAAAAAAAAAATTTTAAAAAAAAAAATTTAAAAAAAAAATTAAAAAAAAAAAAATTATTATATACATATATAATATATATAAAACAAAAAAAAAATAAAAAAAAAATTAAAAAAAAAAAAATAATAATAAAAATATATATAATATATTAAATAAAAAATAAAAAAAAAATAAAAAAAAATTAAAAAAAAAAATTTTAAAAAAATTAAAAAAAAAATTTTTTTGCCTCAGCTGGGATTCGATGCCACGTTTTCTCTAACCAGTATACACGTTTGTATGTATGTATGTTGTTGTTGTAATGTTGTTTTTATGAAAAGAAAATCGAGGTGGTCGTGGGTTTTTGCTCATATCTCAGTTGTTTATGTACCGATGTTTCTGATTTTCAATACCGATCTATTCCCGAATATTTCTGATATTTTAATACCTTACCCGGGTCCAACCTATGTCGGGGGGCTTCAAAAAGTTGATTTCAACATACACACGGACAGACGGTCAGGCGGACAGACGGACAGACGGTCAGGGCTTAATCGACTCCTCTATTCATAAGCTTTCAGATAATATATACTTTATGGGGTCGGAAATGAAAATTGTAGAAATTTCACACGGAATGACAAACCTATATATACCCTTTTTCACTGTGTGAAGGGTATAAAAAGGGTATATATAGGTTTGTCATTCCGTGTGAAATTTCTACAATTTTCATTTCCGACCGCATAAAGTATATATTTTCTGAAAGCTTATGAATAGGGGAGTCGATTAAGCTCTGTCAGTCTGTCCGTCTGACCATCTGTCCGTGTGTATGTTGAAATCAACTTTTTGAAGCCCCCCGACATAGGTTGGACCCGGGTAAGGTATTAAAATATCAGAAATATTCGGGAGTAGATCGGTATTGAAAATCAGAAACATCGGTACATAAACAACTGAGATATGAGCAAAAACCCACGACCACCTCGATTTTTTTTTCACAAAAACAACATTACAACAACAACATACATACATATAAACATGTATACTGGTTAGAGAAAACGTGGCATCGAATCCCAGCTGAGCCAAAAAAATTTTTTTTTCAATTTTTTAAAAATTTTTTTTTATTTTTTTTTTTATTTAATATATTATTTATATTTTTATTATTTTAAAAAATTTTTTTTTTTTAATTTTTTTTTTATTTTTTGTTTTGTTTTATATATATTATATATATAAAAATTTTTTTTTTAATATTTTTTTTAAATTTTTTTTTTAAATTTTTTTTTAAATTTTTTTTTTTTTTTTTTTGTTTTTTTAACATACATACGTGAATTCATAATTTTACAATGGGATGTTTTTATATATGTATGTTTTTATATGTATGTACGTATTTCATATGGAATGAATGGTGACACAAACTACTGTTATTGCATGATTACACGTTGTGAAGGGTATATAAGATTCGGCACGGCCGAACATAGCGCTCTTACTTGTTTTATTTAAAACATATTTCATATGTTATATGTTTAATTGTTTAAAAATTCTATTCTGTCTATTTTTTACATTTGTCAAACATTTAAATTGATAAAATATTTTTCCACCAGAATCAAAACCATTAAAATCAAATTATTATTAAAAGCTATCATAGTTTGATTGCTTTAAAACTATACTGTTGTTTTACCTATTGTTTATAGGTTCTTTTTAAGTCTAAGAATTAAATTCTTAATTTGAGCTGAAATCGTGCTTAAAAATTCAAGTGCGATTTATTTCTGGTTTTCTTTAAACAAGTACAAAACGATATTGTTTTACAAAATCAAGTACAAGAATATAAGAAAATAAGAATTAACAAAGCTATAGCAGTTTCCGAGTTAACTTAGCTTCATGATTTGCCCGTTGGTTTTCTTTTTTAGTTTTAATGAAACGTATCGCCAAGAAAATGTCAAAGGGTAAGTAGTGAAGATACTATACTAAATATACAACAATCAAACCAAGTTACGAATTCTTGATTAATTCAATCTCATTTATACTGAATTAATCATTTTTTAAGCTTACGTCGAGTACGGTTTCGGACTTAAATCAAACTAATAATTTTTAAAATCAAACTTTTTTCTGCTTAACTATTCCTGAAATAAAGAAATTTGTACTTGACATATTCATTCTTATATCAAGAATTTTGTACTTGGTTTAAGAAAATCCGTACTTCTGACACCGCTACGGATTGATTTAAGTACGGATTACTTGATTTGTTTTTTGAGTGTAATAATGTATGACATTTGTAAAGTTTTCATGAAAAGTAAAAATCTATATATATAAAAGTGAAACTCTGTGTGTGTGTGTGTGTGTGTGTGTGTGTGTGTTAGCTATAGACTCCGAAACTGTAAAACCGATCGGGCTCAAACTTGGGTAAGTTGTTGTACACATACCAAGGAGTGTTTATAGGTGAAAAAAGTGGGCGGAGCCACGCCCATTAAAAATTAGTTATCAGTTTTAGATACTTGCACTTGACCGATTTTTCTGAAACTTTGCACACATATCGAGCTGTCATGACTAAATAATTTCGTGATAAAAAAAGTGGGCGGGGCCACGCCCCTAAAAAAATTTTAATTTTGAGGTACTTGCACTGGACCGATTTTTCTGAAACTTTGCACACATATTAAGCTGTCATGGCTTTATAATTTCGTGATTGAAAAAGTGGGCGGGGCCACGCCCATAAAAAATTAGTTATCAGTTTTAGCTACTTGCACTGGACCGAATTTTCTCAAACCTTGCAAACATACTGAGCTATCATGACTTTACACTTTCGTCTTTAGAAAAGTGGGCAGTGCCACGCCCATTAAAAAATAGGTATCATTTTGAGGTACTTGCACTGGACCGATTTTTCTGAAACTTTGCACACATATTGAGTTGTCATGACTATGCAGTTTCGTATTTAGAAAAGTGGGCAGTGCCACCCCCATAAAAAAAGGTATCATTTTGAGGTACTTACACTGGATCGATTTTTCTGAAACTTTGCACACTTATTGAGCTGTCATGACTATATAGTTTCGTAATTAGAAAAGTGGGCAGTGCCACGCTCATAAAGAAAAAGTTATAGTTTTTAGCCTTGCACTTGATATTTGATTAAAATTTAGAATGCGATTAAAATTCATGAAGGGGCGTAGCAACGCGCGCCGGGATTGGCTAGTTAAATAATAAAATTAAAACAAACACTTGTTTAGCGTGACGAAATAAATATTAAAACAAAATAAATGCACTTAATCATAACTTGCTTGCGATAACTGAATATTATTATAGAGAATATAATATGACTATCGTGATCATGTCATAATCATAGTATTTTTCCATATGTGATCACATCCAGTCGTGCACCTATAGAAAATTTTATTATTTATCCGAATGATCACATGGCCTTACAAACACCCATCATCTGTCATTTAGGTGCTAAACTTCACCTTATAAACCTGCGAACAAGAGGCATAATTCCTTATGGCAAATACCCACTTAGGAGCATCATAGTAGATGTCCAATGTACACCAACAGATAGATTAAGCTTACTCAGCTGTTCAATTGCCTTAAGCGGCGAGAAAAAATTTTAAAAAAGACTTGAGTGCTTCCCATGTTTCGTATATTTGTTCACTAATACCGTGTTTAGACTGTCGGACATTTAAAAGGAAAACGTCTGGGGCAATTACGGCATACGAACGTAATCGAAATTTTAAAATTCTTATCAGAATGTCTATATCTAAAGCACAGCGAACTCGAACGTTCAAGTAAAATTTCGATCATGTTCGAATGCCGTAATTAGGCCCCTGGAATTTTCTTATATAGTTTTATTTTCGTTTACACAGACCAACATGTTGTCGGCATCATTTTTTTTAATTGCAAGTAACCTTGATCATTTTTATGTCATTTGCGGACATAGCTAATTATTAATCCTGAAAAAAATCACAATGTTTCAAACAAAACTAATTCAATTAATAACCATTGCGGTTACTAATGAAATTTTAACACCTAAAATAATAATATTAATTTTCTTTCTAGCGTTTCATTTATGCGTTTTTTGTGTATACATAGAGTTTGTCTTCAAAATACAAGTTTCAATAACTGTTATTCAAAGAAAATATTAAACAAATATTAAATTCGTTAAAGGCATACAATTTGTTGTTTTTTACTCTCTTCTTTGTTTGCACTTCTTTTTAGATTAACCAAATATTAATAAAATAACTTGCGACTCATAAAATAGTAAAGTTTCCTTTAGCGAACGGCTTTTCTTAATGTTCTTCCTCCTGCTGCGAAAATGTGTGTTCGAATTTTAAAAAACTTACAAATCGCAATATATCTAATCAATTCACTGTGGTCCATACAATCTTGTGTGGTTGCTGTTCATAAGTATAAACAAAGTCAGTGTGTGGTAAATTCAGAGTCAGAACGGCGGACTCTATATTAGCTTTTTTTACATTTTCACCTAAATGTTTGTTTACTTGGGATTTGTTAAAAAAAACTATTTTTCAATTAAAACAAACAAAAATAAATAATAATTTTAATCAATAAAAGTGTTCAGATATGACAAACATTTGAGGAAAAAGTTATTGGTGAATTCACAAGAATTTCCAAGTGTCGTATTGTCATAATTTTTCAAAACTCTAAAAACTATAAATTAAAAAAAATACAATTCTTTTTACTTATTTAAAAAATTTTTGGGATATTAAGACACTTAGGACTTCCTGTGAATACAGAATATATAATTTAAAAAATACATACGCGTTTTTTATACTTATGTATGTATATGAAGTTCATTGTTTATTTTTGAACAAAAATTTTACTTGGGAGTAATCAGAAAATTAATCATAAATTTTTTTTATTAATTTTTTGAAAAAAAATTGTGCTTTTTTTATTAAAAACTAGCTGACCCGGCGAACTTCGTACCGCCCTATAATCAAGAAATATCTTTTACCTTTTTATCTGAATTAAGTTAATTTTCAAGATAAATGCCACAAACACTTAGCGACTGCCCTTATGATTTATTTATCACGTTGCTCATCAGTTTGACTTGCTCTTGTATTTCTTTGACTTGCAGCATTACGGGTTCTGCGACTTAAGTTTGTACGTCTAATTGTCGGCATTTTTAGAAACAAAAATTCAACTGAAAATAAAAAAAAAGTTTAGTACCTATTCTTTTGTAAAAGTATCAAAATGGTCTATCAAAAGTTTCCAACACTATATTAATTTGACTAACTTTGTTGAACAAACACTTCAGAAAAAACACACAGTACAAATTATCGGCTCCACGAAAAGCCGCACAATGAAATAACGCCCAAACGAGAAATGAAAGATTCCCCAAATTTTTTTCATACATTTTTGGGTGTTATTTCATATGAAATAACTCCCAATTTTTTTGGGCCGTCTTTCATTTTTTTGGAAATTATTTTATTTTTCATTTGGGGTTTTCAAATTATGAAATAATCTCCAATGAAATAACACCCAACAAATTTTTAAAATTCGGGGCTTGTTTCATAGCGTGTATAATTTGGGTGTTATTTCATTTTATATTCGGGGGTTATTTCATTTTTAAAGCTGTTGGTTTTTGAGGGTGTATTTGCTTGTACATAAATTATATAAAAATAGGCCTTTTGCAAGAAAACTTTTAGCCTGTGAATATATTACAATATCTTTTCAAATACATAAATGATAACGTTCTGGATTTGGATGTCGCGACCTTTGCGACAGACTACGAAATTAGTTTACGAACGGTTGTTGGTTCCACGGTGCCAAGCAGTGAGGAGGTACATAATAACAATGTGTAACCAACTGGCAGCATTTATACATACAACGTATATTACCTCCATCTTGAATTCATGAGCAACCATTTTGTTTTTTTTTTACCATTTCTTACGTATAATGTATTAAGTTTATTATTTATGTATGTACATGAAAATAATTTGTTGGTAGTTGGGTTTCAAAAATAAATATATTGGAAATATTAAACAATTCTTTGTCCATACTTCGTCACATCTCCATTACAGAAAATTACTGCCTTCTTAACAATATTGTAACTATAATAACGTCTCCCATGAGTTGGATTTTCAAGCCATTCGAAAGTTTTAGGATAGCTCGTTGGTGGCTGATCTGAAATTGCTTCCATCGTATAAGGGAAAATAACTGCACTGGACTTAGTCCATTTACAAAATCAAAAGTAGTCACTATTAAACGAGCTTTGTATGTTCTTTCACCAAAAAAAATTGATTCTGAATGCTGGCACACTTTCGAAGTTGCACATATATTCTTATTATGAAGAAAACGACTGCGGGCCTCCACACATCAATAAATTTGCGATTTTGCTATTGGTCCATATTGACTTCATGAAATCCTTAATGAAACTGACTCTTTTATGATTTTTGGGCATAATTTCATTTTTGTTGCTGATGGGGCTTATTTCATTGGGGGTTATTTCATTTTCATCATTGGGAGTTATTTCATATGAAATAACCCCCAAATATTGGGGGTTATTTCATTTTCATCATTGGGAGTTATTTCATATGAAATAACTCCCAAATATTGGGGGTTGTTTCGTTTTCGCTTTGGGGTTTATTTCATTTATTTTTCGATGTTATTTCATTCACTTTTTTGGGTGTTATTTCCAATTTTTTGGGGTTTACTTCATTGGGGATGGTTTCCTGGGCGTTATTTCATTGGGAGGCTTTTCGTGGAGCCAATGATAACGTTCTGGATTTGGATGGTGCGACCTTCGTGACAGACTACGAAATTAGTCTACGGAAAGCAATAATGATTGTTTTCCCTAAATCAAAAGTAATCGGTTGTTGGTTCCACTTCTGCCAAGCAGTGAGAAGGTACATAATAACAAAGTGTAACCAACTGTCAGCATTTATATAGAACGTATATTTTCGGCTCCACGAAAAGCCTCCCAATGAAATAACGCCCAGGAAACAATCCCCAATGAAATAAACCCCAAAAAATTGGAAATAACACCCAAAAAAAGTGAATGAAATAACATCGAAAAATAAATGAAATAAACCCCAAAGCAAAAACGAAACAACCCCCAATATTTGGGAGTTATTTCATATGAAATAACTCCCAATGATGAAAATGAAATAACCCCCAATGAAAGAAACCCCATCAGCAACAAAAATGAAATTATGCCCAAAATTTATAACAGAGTCAGTTTCACTAAGGATTTCATGAAGTCAATATGGACCAACAGCAAAATTGCAAAATTATTGATATAAATCGTGTGGAGGACCGCAGGCGTCTTCTTCATAAAAACACTATGCAACTTCGAAAGCGTGCCGGCATTCATAATCAATTTTTTTTGGTGAAGGAACATACAAAGCTCGTTTAATAGTGATTACTTTTGGTCCAGTGCAGTTATTTTCCCTTATACGATGGAAGCAATTTCAGATCATCCACCAACGAGCTATCCCAAAACTTTCGAATGGCTTGAAAATCCAACTCATGGGAGACGTTATTATAGTTACAATATTGTTAAGAAGGCAGTAATTTTCTGTAATGGAGATGTAAGGAAGTATGGACAAAGAATTGTTTAATGTTTCCAATATATGCCGGCACACTTTCGAAGTTGCATAGTGTTTTTATGAAGAAGACGCCTGCGGTCCTCCACACGATTTATATCAATAATTTTGCAATTTTGCTGTTGGTCCATATTGACTTCATGAAATCCTTAGTGAAACTGACTCTGTTATAAATCTTGGGCATAATTTCATTTTTGTTGCTGATGGGGTTTCTTTCATTGGGGGTTATTTCATTTTCATCATTGGGAGTTATTTCATATGAAATAACTCCCAAAATTTGGGGGCTGTTTCGTTTTCGCTTTGGGGTTTATTTCATTTATTTTTCAATGTTATTTCATTTACTGTTTTTGGGTGTTATTTCCAATTTTTTGGGGTTTAATTCATTGTGGGTTGTTTCCTGGGCGTTATTTCATTGGGGGGGCTTTTCGTGGAGCCAAATTATCCTGTAGAAACCAATGTGAAAAGTACATTAAGAAATGGTAAATGAATTATGTAGGTATTTTGTTATTATAACTCCGACCGATATATTTGCAAAGAGCATGTAAACTACGTTTCTTTGTTTTAATATCAACTACGTGAATATTACTGCCAGTGATCATTATTATTATTTTCTTACATAAGAACCTTCTCCTGATAATAACACATACAACAACAAAAGAATTAGTGAAATCGGTCCAGCCATTCACTCCTGATGCCGTGACCAAGGGAAAAACGGAATTCATTTATATATATCTATATATATAAAAGTGAAACTCTGTGTGTGTGTGTGTGTGTGTGTTAGCTATAGACTCTGAAACTGTAAAAGCGATCGGGCTCAAACTTTGGTAAGTTGTTGTACACATACCGGGGAGTGTTTATGGATGAAAAAAGTGGGCGGGGCCACGCCCATAAACAATTAGTTATCAGTTTTTGCTACTTGCACTTGACCGATTTTTCTGAAACTTTGCACACATATCGAGCTGTCATGACTAAATAATTTCGTGATAAGAAAAGTGGGCGGGGCCACGCCCCTAAAAAAGTTTTAACTTTGAGGTACTTGCACTGGACCGATTTTTCTGAAACTTTGCACACATATTAAGCTGTCGTGACTTTATAACTTCATGATTAAAAAAGTGGGCGGGACCACGCCTATAAAAAAAGGCTATAATTTTGAGGTACTTGCATCAGACCGATTTTTCTGAAACTTTGCACACATATTGAGCTGTCATGACTAAATAATTTCAAGATTAGAAAAGTGGGCAGTGCCACGCCCATAAAAAAAAGGTATCATTTTGAGGTACTTGCACTGGACCGATTATTCTGAAACTTTGCACACATATTGAGCTATTATGACTTTACAATTTCGTGATTAGAAAAGTGGGCAAGGCCACGCCCATAAAAACAATTTTAATTTTGGGATACTTGCACTGGTTCGATTCTTCTGAAACTTTGCACACATATTGAGCTGTTATGACTTTACAATTTCGTGACTAGAAAAGTGGGAAATGCCACGCCCATAAAAAAATTATAATTTTTAGGTTTTTGCACTTGATATTCAATTAAAATTCAGAATGCATTTCGATTCATTAAGGGGCGTAGCAACGCGCGCCGGGTTTGGCTAGTGTATATATAAAAAAATAGTAGTTTAGCAATATTAAAAAAAATGCTTAAGGCTAGTACCACAGTTCTGCCTGAATTTCAGGCACGAAATTTTGTATTAATCTCTACACTGAAAAATAATCGTGTAGAATATTTTGTTAATACACAAAAAATAACGCGAACAATATACGAGTATTTAAAAAATATTTAATTGTGCAAAGAAAATAAGAAACGTCAATTTTACAAACCCGAAATTCAGGTTGTATTTTTTCACATACTTCTAATGGAAAACTGCAACTCAGGCAGAACTACATACTAGCCTTTAAGCGTTGTGTGTTCTATTCTAACAAATCGTCCTTTTTTTGTGTGGCAAGAATTTTTATTCACACTTTGCACTCAATAAAATCACAGGTTAGTCAATGCCCTGAATATTTACTTTTACTTTTTGGTAGAAAAGAAATAAACAAGTTAACACTATGACATTATAAAAATATTTTTTTATATATAAACAATATGGCATCACTCTTATGCGCTGATATGAATTTTTCAACAAATATACTGCACTAGAAAAGCCCGGCACGCGTTGCTACGCCCCTTAATGAACAAAAATGCGTTCTGAATTTAAATTGAATATCAAGCGCAAAATGCTAAAAACTATAACTTTTTTTAATGGGCGTGCCACTGCCCACTTTTCTTATCTCGAAACTGTATAGTCATGACAGCTTAATATGTGTGCAAAGTTTCAGAAAAATCGGTGAAGTTAAAGTAGCTGATAATGATAACTTCTTTTTTATGGGCGTGGCACTGCCTACTTTTCTAATCACGAAATTGTATAATCATGAGAGCTCAATATGTGTGTGCAAAGTTACAGAAAAATCGGTGAAGTTCAAGTAGCTAAAAATTATAAATTTTTTTTTGGGCGTGGCACTGCCTACTTTTTGCCACTCATAAACACTCCCTGGAATGTATACAACAACTTGCTAAAGTTTGAATCCGATCGATTTTACAGTTTCGGAGTCTATAGCTAACACACACACAGAGTTTCACTTTTATATATTAGATATAGATAGATTCACAAAGATATCCGAAATTCAAATATTTTAAAAAATAACATAAAAATATAGCAGTTTCGAACGACGCATCATAACTAAGTGTGATATAACAAATTTAAATCGCCGTTTTGCAAAATTTTTAATAACAGGTATTTTTAAAGGATATCAGAGGAGCAACTTGCAAATATTACAGACTGCATAGTTATGACAGCACAATAAGCATACCATACGCAGCAGTATTATTTAGGGCAACTTTTTTTTTTTTTTTTTTTTGAAGAGCAAGAACAATAGCTCACTCTTGGTAGCATTTTTGCAATTAGTGCAAAAATGCCCTAATTTTTTGCTACCAAGCGTGAGTGCATTTTTCATATGTGTTGCAAACTTATGGCAACGAGCTGATTTTTTAGGTATTTAAGAAACAACAATTCTTTTTCTGTGTTTTAATATTTTCCGATAAGAAAATTAATTAATCTATATATATAAAAATCAATGTGTGTTTGTATGTTTGTATGTTTGTTTGTGCTTTATAGACGGCTAAACGGCTGGACCGATTTCCTTGAAATTTTCACAGAATCTTTCTGTATGTCTGGAAGGAACTATAGGCTATACTTTCGTTTGAAATTGTAAGTGGGCGGGGTGCCACGCCCTATTAAAGAATAAGTATTAAATATTATATATCACGAAAGTTAATGCAGGTAGAGTCTTCAAATTAAGTACGGTAAGCTTTGACATCCACACGAACATTTGGGTAAAAAATGGGCGGACTTGGAATAGTAGGCGTGGCCACATGAATTGAATACTAAAATTCGTATATTTGGAAAACGAAATCGATTAGAGTAGTAAAATTTCACAAGAGCAACTTTGACATCCAAATAAACATTTCTGGAAAAAATGGGTACATTGGCAATAGTGGGCGTGGCACCTGCCATATGAATTAAATACTAAAATTTGTATATCTGGAAAACGATATCGATTAGAGTACTAAAATTTTGCAAGAGGAACTTTGACATCCAAATAAACATTTCTGGAAAAAATGGGTACATTGGCAATAGTGGGCGTGGCACCTGCCATATGAATTAAATACTAAAATTTGTATATCTGGAAAACGATATCGATTAGAGTACCAATATTCTACAAGAGCAACTTTGACACCCAAATGAACATTTTTGGAAAAAAAGGGTACATTAGATATAGTGGGCGTGGCACCTGCCATATGAATTAAATACTAAAATTTTTATATCTGGAAAACGATATCGATTAGAGTACTAAAATTTTGCAAAAGTAATTTTGACATCCAAATAAACATTTTTGGAAAAAATGGGTGCATTATCAGTAGTGGGCGTGGCACCCACCATATGAATTAAATACTAAAATTCGTATATCTGGAAAACGATATCGATTAGAGTACTAAAATTTTGCAAGGGCAACTTTGACATCCAAATAAACATTTTTGGAAAAAATGGGAACATTACCAATAGTGGGCGTGGCACCAACATATGAATTAAATACTAAAATTTGTATATCTGGAAAACGATATCGATTAGAGTACTAAAATTGTGCAAGGGCAACTTTGACATACAAATAAACATTTTTGTAAAAAATGGGTACATTAGCAATAGTGGGCGTGGCACCTGCCATATGAATTAAATACTAAAATTTGTATATCTGGAAAACGAAATCGATTAGAGTACTAAAATTCTACAAATGCAACTTTGACACCCAAGTGAACATTTTTGGAAAAAATGGGTACATTAGATATAGTGGGCGTGGCACCTGCAATATGAATTATATACTAAAATTTTTATATCTGGAAAACGATATCGATTAGAGTACTAAAATTTTGCCAGTGCAACTTTGACACCTAAATAAACATTTCTGGAATAAAATGGGTACATTAGAAATAGTGGGCGTGGCAGCTCTCATAGCAATTGAATACTAAAATTCGTATATTCGGGAAGCGATAATAGTTAGAGTACCCAAATTTTTGCACGAAAAGCTTTGACATCTATATGACTATTTTGTTAAGAAACGAATGCTTTAGTGATAGTGGGCGTGGCACTTTTCATATGAATTAAATACAAGAAATCGTATATAAAGGAAGCGATAATAGTTAAAGTACCCAAATTTTTCAAGAGACAATTTTATGTCTATATGATTATTTGAATAAGAAATGTTTGATTTAGTAATAGTAGGCGTGATACTTGCCAGATCTGTGATCCCCGCAAACGTTTTTAAATTTTATTACCTGTAATTTTTTCGGTATAAGAAATTGTTTGACCTGAAATAAAATTTGTTACCCAATATTCCAAAAATATAAATTTGTAACCCATTAAATTTTGCAACGCAGGTGAATAATTTTTTGACCTGTGATCGGTTCAAAAAATCATTTTTAAAGATTTATTATCCGTAATTACCAAATCTGTGATGCCCGCAAACGTTTTTACATTTATTACCTGTAATTTTTCCGGTATAAGAAATTGTTTGACCTGAAATAAAATTTGTTACCCAATATTCCAAAAATATAAATTTGTAACCCATTAAATTTTGCAACGCAGGTGAATAATTTTTTGACCTGTGATCGGTTCAAAAAATCATTTTTAAAGATTTATTATCTGTAATTACCAAATCTGTGATTCCCGGAAACGTTTTTACATTTTATTACCTGTAATTTTTCCGGTATAAGAAATTGTTTGACCTGAAATAAAATTTGTTACCCAATATTCCAAAAATATAAATTTGTAACCCATTAAATTTTGCAACGCAGGTGAATAATTTTTTTACCTGTGATCGGTCCAAAAAATCATTTTTAAAGATTTATTATCTGTAATTACCAAATCTGTGATTCCCGGAAACGTTTTTACATTTTATTACCTGTAATTTTTTCGGTATAAGAAATTGTTTGACCTGAAATAAAATTTGTTACCCAATATTCCAAAAATATAAATTTGTAACCCATTAAATTTTGCAACGCAGGTGAATAATTTTTTTACCTGTGATCGGTCCAAAAAATCATTTTTAAAGATTTATTATCTGTAATTACCAAATCTGTGATTCCCGGAAACGTTTTTAAATTTTATTACCTGTAATTTTTTCGGTATAAGAAATTGTTTGACCTGAAATAAAATTTGTTACCCAATATTCCAAACATATAAATTTGTAACCCATTAAATTTTGCAACGCAGGTGAATAATTTTTTGACCTGTGATCGGTTCAAAAAATCATTTTTAAAGATTTATTATCCGTAATTACCAAATCTGTGATCCCCGCAAACGTTTTTACATTTTATTACCTGTAATTTTTTCGGTATAAGAAATTATTTGACCTGAAATAAAATTTGTTACCTAATATTCCAAAAATATAAATTTGTAACCCATTAAATTTTGCAACGCAAGTGAATAATTTTTTTACCTGTGATCGGTTCAAAAAATCATTTTTAAACATTTATTATCCGTAATTTTTTGTTAAAGAAAATTTTCTGACCTGGTAAGAAATTTCTTACCTAAGATTTAAAAAATTATAAATTTGACGTACATTCAATTTTATAATTTAATTGAATCTTTGATTCTGAACAAGTTACAAGTTTTTTTTTTGTGAATATATACTGTAAAAAATTACAAGTAAAATGCCTCCAAAAAAAACATCCCTTTCTAAACGCACCAAATCTGCAGAATCATTGCAATCGCAAAGAGAAAATGAAACTTCAGAAGAGCGTGAAGATCGCCTTAGAACTAAAAGAAGTCGAGCTTCAACCTCTAGAGCTGCCGAAACATATGAACAGCATAGCGAACGTCTTCAAAGAGAAAGATCACGATCATCAACATCAAGAGCTTCTGAAACACGATCTGAACGCGAAACACGCTTGGAAGGTCTTCGACATCATGCTGTAACAGCACGAGCTAACGAGACACCGTCACAACGGGAAGGGCGTCTTCAAAGTCAGCAAAGTCGTACCTCAACATCACGAGCTACAGAAACATTCTTAGAACGCGTAGAACGCCTAGAACGTATTCGACATCATGCTGAAGCAGTACGAGCTAATGAGACACCGTCACAACGGGAAGGGCGTCTTCAAAGTCAGCAAAGTCGTACCTCAACATCACGAGCTACAGAAACATTCTTAGAACGCGTAGAACGCCTAGAACGTATTCGACATCATGCTGAAGCAGTACGAGCTAATGAGACACCGTCACAACGGGAAGGGCGTCTTCAAAGTCAACAAAGTCATACCACAACATCCCGAGCCACTGAAACACCTTTACAACACGAAGAACGCCTTGAAGGTCTTCGACATCATGCTGTAGCAGTTCGATCTAACGAGACATCGTTGGAACGAGAAGTACGTATTCAAACTCAGCGAAATCGTACAAGATCATCACGAGCCACAGAAACTTTCTTACAGCGTGAGGAACGCCTTGAAGATATTCGACGTCACGCCACAACAGTACGAGCCACCGAGACACCGTTGGAAGGTGAAGAACGTTTAGAAGCTCAGCGGATTCGAACCTCATCAAGGAGAGCAACAGAGAGGATAGAACAATTGAACTTACGCCGTGAACAAAATCGAAATCGAATGGTTAGTCATCGGAATGCATTTCACACATATGCACGTATTGCATTTAATTACAGGACTGATATTGATTATGCCGAAGACCCATTAGTGGCAATAGGTGGCATGAATAAAGTTTGCCAATATTGCAGTGCACTCAAATACAAAAATGAAACACCTGGAATGTGTTGTGCAAACGGTAAAGTTGTTTTGCCTGAATTGCTTCCTCCACCAGAACCTTTACAGTCATTGATTTCAGGTAAGACATTTATGGTCTAATTCATAAACGACTTTGAAATTTATCATAGGTTTACAAATCAAATGTTATAAGTATTAAAATGTTGCTTTATAAACCTTTGATAAATTTAAAAGATGTTTATAAATTAGGCCTTAGATATATATAAATCTATCATATAACCAAAATATTAAATTAAATTTTTAGGAACGAATGTGGATTCACAACATTTTCTTAGTAAAATAAGGAAATATAATTCGTCTTTCCAAATGACATCGTTTGGTGCTACCAAAGTAATTCGACACAATTTTATGACCACTTTTCGTGTTCAAGGTCAAATTTACCATAAAATGGGGTCATTGTTGCCAGTTCCAAATGAAGATCCTAAGTTCTTACAAATTTATTTCATAGGAGAAGCGGATAACAATGACCAAGTGCAACACCGACAGCATTATAACCCTGACACTAAACAATGGATAGTGGCCGAATTACAAGTGATGTTTCATGAACACAACGAATTAGTAAGGATCTTTAAGCAAGCCAAAGATGACCCACGATTGAGGTCAGATGACCATATTATAGCTATTCATGCTGATAAAACACCATCTGGACAACACCAAGGACGATACAATGCACCTACAATGGATGACGTAGCCATTTTAATGGTAGGTGATCCAGTGGTACCACGAGATATAATTATTCGCCGCCGTAACGAAAGGATCAACAGGATAGCTGAAACTCATCGTTCGTATGATGCACTTCAGTATCCAATTATTTTTCCATTTGGTGAAGATGGATATCACTTTGAATTACGGCAAATTAATCCAGAAACAAGTAAGTTCAGATTTTAAAATCTAATTTTATACTTTTTTTTATTTTGGCCTTTTTTACTTTCAGATGAATCAACAAGGAAAAAAATGAGTGCAATGGATTTCTATGCATATCGAATAATGATACGTCAGAACTCCGTTAATCACATTCTAAATTGCCGCGAATTATTTCACCAGTATATTGTCGATATGTACGCGAAAATTGAAACGGAACGTCTATTATACATACGACTTAACCAAGCAAAATTACGAGTGGATAACTATATTCATCTTCGGGATGCATTAAATAGCCATAATGACATCAATCCCACTGAAATTGGCCAAGCTATTATTCTTCCAGCAACATTTACTGGCAGCTCACGGCATATGCAGGAGTACTGTCAAGATGCAATGACATATGTTCGATCATATGGACGGCCAGATTTGTTCATTACATTTACCTGTAATCCAATTGGGATGAAATACTATCTGAATTGTCCACTGGTCAAACACCAATACATCGGCACGATATAACAGCACGCGTGTTTAAACAAAAATTAAAATCCCTTATGGATTTTATTGTAAAATTTCATGTATTTGGAGAAACACGGTGCTGGATGTATTCCGTCGAGTGGCAGAAACGTGGATTGCCACATGCCCATATTCTCATTTGGTTGGTTGAAAAAATTACCCCAGATCTTATTGATGATATAATTTCTGCAGAGATACCCGATCCAAATGTTGATCCAAGCCTGTACGAAATTGTTATCAAAAATATGATTCATGGTCCATGTGGAACCATTAATGCGAATTCTCCATGCATGGTGGATGGAAAATGCACAAAGAAATATCCACGGCAATTGATTCAAGAAACAATCTCGGGAAACGATGGCTACCCACTTTATCGTCGACGGTCTGTGGATAATAGTGGACGATCAATTTCAATTAAGGTACGTGGAAATGATGTTGATGTTGATAATCGGTGGATAGTACCTTACTGTCCATTGCTTTCAAGAACATTTAAAGCGCATATTAATGTAGAGTATTGTCATTCAGTAAAGTCTATCAAATACATCTGCAAATATGTTACTAAAGGGTCAGATATGGCTGTATTTTCATTACAAAATCCAAACGATGAAATTACGCAATATCAAATGGCCAGATACATCAGTAGCAATGAAGCAGTATGGCGAATTTTGGGATTTACAATTCATGAACGCCATCCAACTGTTGTTCATTTATCAGTGCACTTGGAAAATGGACAACGTGTTTACTTTACAGAAAGAAATGCGCGGGAGAGAGCAACAGCACCCTCAGCTACAACATTAACATCTTTTTTTAATCTTTGCAGAAATGATTTGTTTGCTAAAACATTGTTGTATTCCGAAATTCCAAGGTATTATACGTGGAACGCGTCATCAAAGAATTTTCAACGTCGTAAGCAAGGGAAACCTGTTGAAGGATGGCCAAATTTATATTCAACCGATGCATTGGGCAGGGTGTATACCGTCCATCCTCAAAATGCAGAATGCTTCTTATTAATGTTCGGGGGCCAATATCTTTCGAGAACTTGCGTACTGTTGATGGGGAAGTATGTGCAACAAATCGTGAGGCCTGTCAGAAACTGCAGTTATTAGAGAACGATTGTCATTGGGAAACAACGCTTGAAGATGCTTCAGTAATAAACCATCCATGGAAAATACGATCGCTATTTTCGATAATATTGGTATCGTGCTCACCTTCTAATCCAAAAGATCTTTGGCACAAATTTAAAACATATATGGCTGAAGATATTTTACACAGAGAGAGAGTTATCACCAATAATGCAACGCTTGAACTAAATGAAACTATGTACAATGAGGTATTAATTTTACTGGAAGACAAATGTTTGGAGATAAAGAGTGTGACACTTATTGAAGTAGGAATGATAGCCCCAATCAGATCAGGAACCCATGCAAACGATCAGGAACTACGACGTGAGAGAGACTATGATCACCAAAATTTGGAAAATTTACTAGAAGTAAATTTACCATATTTGCAACAAGAGCAGAGTATTGTATACAATACTATAATGGCAGCAATAACAAACAAACATGGAGGCCTCTATTTTATTGACGCACCTGGAGGAACTGGAAAAACGTTTTTGATTTCATTAATATTAGCAAAAGTTCGTTCGGAAAAAAATATTGCATTAGCTATTGCATCATCCGGTATTGCAGCAACACTCTTAGACGGTGGTAGAACAGCACATTCTGCACTTAAATTACCCTTAAAGCCTCAATTTTCCGAAGACTACACATGCAACATAAAGAAAAATTCTTCAATGTGTAAAGTACTGCAACAATGTGAAATCATAGTGTGGGATGAGTGCACAATGGCACATAAGAAATCTTTGGAAGCCCTTAATCGTACCTTACAGGATTTAAGAGGCAATAATAGAATTTTTGGAGGTGCCTTAGTTTTGCTGGCTGGCGATTTCCGCCAAACACTTCCTGTTATACCGGGATCAACACCAGCTGATGAGCTAAATGCGTGTCTGAAATCATAACACCTTTGGCAATATGTTCACAGTTTAAAACTTACGACTAATATGCGTGTTCAGTTGCAACGTGATGCTTCAACTACAACTTTTTCCAAACAATTACTTGATTTAGGTAACGGGAGAATTCCAATGGATCCTACAACGAAATATATAAGTTTTCCATCTGACTTTTGCAGGATGACACAACCTATAGAAGAGTTAATAAATTGTGTTTTTCCCAACATCGGACAAAATTTTAAAAACAATGAATGGTTATGTGAACGTGCGCTATTGGCAGCCAAAAATATTGACGTTAATTCCATCAACAGCAAAATTTTGAACAAAATCGATGGTGACCTGAAAACTTATAAATCGATAGACACAGTAACAAATATTGAGGATGTCGTGAATTATCCAGTTGAATTTTTAAATTCGCTAGATTTACCGGGTTTTCCACCAAATGATTTACGGTTGAAAATTGGTGTTCCCATAATTTTACTCAGGAACATTGATCCGCCTCGACTTTGTAATGGTACTCGACTTACAGTAAAAAAATTAATGAACAATTTAATCGAGGCGACCATTATTACTGGAAAGTTTAAGGGAACTGATGTATTGTTGCCACGTATTCCCATGACAACATCGGAAATGCCATTCGATTTTAAGCGCTTGCAGTTTCCTATTCGCCTAGCATTTGCAATGACCATAAACAAAGCTCAAGGTCAGTCCCTGCAAGTTTGTGGTCTTCACCTAGAAAATCCATGTTTCTCACATGGACAGCTTTACGTTGCATGTTCGCGAGTTGGAAAACCCGCAGATCTCTCTGTGTATGCACCAGGTGGAAAAACCAAAAACATCGTTTATCCTAAGGCATTAGAATAAGAATTAATTAATAGTAAAAATTTTTTATATTATAAACATTTCTATTTTATTGCAGTAATGTTAGCAACTAAGTAAATTAATTTATTATTTTTAAATTGTTGATGTAGACTAATGGTCTTATTAATAAACGATTTTAAAATTTATCAAAGGTTTATGAATTAAATTCTATACGAAAATTTTGCATTATAAACATTTGATAAATTTAAAAGTCGTTTATGAATAAGGCCGTAAATATCTTGCATATCACACAATATTAGAGTAATACTAATCTGTAAGAAAAATTTTAGATTTTAATTGCAAAATAAATATATTTTTGAACTATAAAATTTTTATTTCATTACGATGGGGGTGGCGAAGCACACCGGGTATTAGCTAGTTTTAAATAAATTACAATGCCTAAATCAACGGAAAAATGTAATATCACAATTTTGTTTGGTAAAAAATGCCATGTATGAAATTGAATTTGTGGAGATTTTAAATCCTGAGAGTAAAAAAATTGTGTATCTGTTGTGCAAATTTGTGTGACATTACTTTGCACTGATTTGCTCAAGTGATGCAAATTGCAATTTAATAGAATTTGTTTTTGTAGTCGTGCACAAGTAAAATTGTTTGATAGACTTGCACGGTTTGCACGACTTGCAAGGGTAGTTTGCATCAAAGAGTGAGTTCCGCTAATTTCTTTAAACTATTGTTGAATCCTAGACAATAGGACATGTAAGGACACCTTGTGAATACAGCAATAATATATTGTATTATTACAGGATGAGTTAAATGAGGTAAATATGTACATTCTAAAAGGGTATATATTTGTTTTTTTTTTTTTTTCAAGAAAAAATAAGATTTATTTAATTTGCATGTTCGTTTTTTAGTAAACATTTGCCTTACTTACTTACCTTAACACTTGTATAACGATAGTTGCACATTGGAGTTTGGACTTGTTTGTTTTGGTCCAACGCATAAACACTTACATTTGAATAAAATTTAGTCGGCAGTTTAGTTTGTATTCTCAGTGGTTGATATCGTTGACTAAAATTTAATATCTTTTAACAAACATTAACCATATTTAAAAGATTTTGTTGTTCAACCCTTTTTAACCCAACCATTTAGTCAGTGTTTTGTGGTTATGGCGCTAAACTTATGTACATGTGTATGTTTGTATGTTCATATTTAAATTTGAAACCTTTAAAAAAAGAACGTTAAAATGTAGCGGACAACAATAACAACAACAGCAACATTTAAAGGTGAATGCTGGAAATGCATGTGCATGTGTAACAGAGATCCGACCAAAAAGATTATATTGAAGTTAATCGTTTTAAAAATGTTTTGATTTTTATTGACTTTGACATTATATCGAACAAGAAAACTAAAAATAAACCACACAACTTATCCAATCAACTGATCACGTAGTACGGGTCATACTAGCACGTATGAGGTATTGGTGTAGGAAATGTGTAATTTCTGCCTTGACGTTTTAACAAACTTAATAAAATGTTTATTTTTTTTTTTTGCTTGAAAGCAGGTTTAAGATTAGTTACTTGATAAAAACTCAGCAATTTAGATTTTTTTAAAAATTAAATTCAAGTAAAATTCCTTGCAGTTTGGTTTTACCACTCGGCTGACATAGAATGTAAGCGCTTCGTCTTATTATCTTTGCCTTTTGAAAATGGCGCTTTTGAAATTATGAATGAATAATTATCAGAATGCGGCATTTTAAACAATTTAATTTAATATGTTTACCATAAAATATTGCTTATTAGATTCCAAACTGTTTCAAGTTTTTATTTGAGAATAATTTTCCAATGGATCTTAAGTGATGAGACTAAAATTTTAAACTGAATTTGGAAAACAAATAGGGAAGGATGTATGAAACGGAAAATATTGTTTCTCCTAAACAATATTTTTGCTTAAAAATAATGCTTTAAAATTTTGTATATTTTGAAGTATATTTTGTAAATAAAGTTAAACATTTAAATTTATTTTTAATCATTATAACATTAATATCAAAAATACATGATTTTCTTTTTGAGATTCTTTCCAATTCTCTTATAATTTTTTATTAATTGTTATTGTCTCCAATGATAACTTATCTTTTCCACGGTATTACCTTAATTGTTATTTAATATTCGTGATTTCTCCCAAAGAAAAACAAATTATAACTAAAACCAAACAATTTTCAAACATTAATTCACTGAATTTTTAACTGTATGTCCCATCTGCGATGGAAATGTACATTGATACCAACTCGTATCAATAAAAATCTGAAAATGGGTGCTTTATTTATATAAATGTCACTAAAAAAATTAATCATTACTATTCGTTTTTCTCTCTCACACACCTTTTTATCAACCTAGAGTTCGTGTGACTGGATTTTTATGTTTTTTAACAATGTTTAGGGTTTTAGAAAGAAAAGCTCATTAAAGTCATTTAGAGTAGATGTTTGGTTATTTGTTTTAGATAGAATATCAGTTGACAAATTACGGTTATGAAATTTAAAGTGATCTCATTATAATTTATGTTTGTCACATTTACGATTTATTTTAAAATTATGCGTAAAGTACATATTTACACGCTATTGTACACGAAAAGCGTTTTATATTTTACTTTATTTTTCTTAACTCTAAATAAACCATAATCACATAATTACAATAGAATTAATAGAAAATACTTAAGGTGTTAATTTTTCGTATTTATCGTTAAAATTTAAATAAATTTCTTTAATGATTGCTTTCGCTATTAACTGAAATGTTCTTGTTTTCATGTTTTAATAGTGTAAAGTCAGTAGTGTAGTGTAATGTCATGTCATAGAATTTCCTAACTTACTTGGAACGATAAAAACATTAGTGGTGTAATAACCTTTCGTCTATAAACTAAGAGAGTAAAACTCTTCTAATATTGTTTTTTTTTTAAGCCTATGACAAATTGTTAAGAAATTATGTACGTAGATCAAATTAAAATTATCTTAAATTTAATATTAAAATTGTGCTTTCTATACTAACAAATCAAGTAGTTATCAAAATGTTGTAAAACTTATATATTCTCTTTTACCCAGCACTCGAAAGATGATAATGCAGTTCTTTGTTTTTGTATCCGAAAAATATATTAGGTTCGTTCGAGAACTCACAAATTTGTACGAATTTCTACAAATTTTTACTGCACAAATAGAGAGCGAAAAGTGACAGTTTTTGACTGAGTATTTGCAAATTTTTACTACAGAAATTTCTTGCAGTAAGATTTAGCAAAACCAAAAAGCATATGATTCAAAAGGTAAACAAACAAAAGTAAGCAAACAAAAAGTATACAATTTGTGAAAAAATATTTAAAAAAAGGAAAATCCAAACAAAAGTGCAAAATATTATTAAATTTAAATTGTTTGTGAAATAAAGTTAGTTAACAATGTCTACAGATGAAAGAATGGAACTGCCTGAATCTGACGCAGGTATACATACATAAATACATATTTGCACATATGTATGTACATAGTTCCCATTAAACAACACAATATTTATTTGCCATCAGCTGTTGCTTCAATCTTACGAATTTTTACAAATATCTGTTCAAGTACTTTTTTTGATCAATTCTAAATTTTCAATTTACTAAATAATTACTCATTTACTACAAAGTGCAGTAAAAGTACTCGAACGAACCTATTATAAACAAGTAACAGTGCTATATTCGGTCGTGCCGAATCTTATATACGCTTCACAACGTGTAGTCATGCAATAACAATTGTTTGTATCACCATTCATCCCATATAAAATACGTGCATACGTACACGTTAGAATAAATGTGGCATCGAATCCCAGCTGAGCCAAAAAAATTTTATTTTATTTAATATATTATTTATATTTTATTATTTTTTTTTATATTTTTTTTAAATTTTTTTAAAAAATTTTTAAAAAATTTTTAAAAAATTTTTTTATATTTTTTTTTAATTTTTTTTAAATTTTTTTTTGTAGTTTTTTTTTATTATTTTTTTCTTATTTTTAATATTTTTTTTTTTGTCATTTTTTTTGTTTGGTATGTTTTTTACATGTATGTATGTATGTTGTTGTTGTAATTGTGAAAAAAAACGAGGTGGTCGTGGTTTTTTGCTCATATCTCAGAAAGTTATGGGGCGATTGTGCTGAATTTCAATAGCGATATTTCCAAAAGATTGATACCATACACAGATCTGAGGAACATATAGTTGCTTCTAAAAGTTGATTTCAACCAACACACGGACAGACGGTCAGGGCTTAATCGACTCCTCTATTCATAAGCTTTCAGAAAATATATACTTTATGAGGTCGGAAATGAAAATTGTAGAAATTACAAACGGAATGACAAAGCTATATATACCCTTGTGCACCACAGGTGAAGGGTATAAAAATAAGACAGAGGAAATATTGTCTGCGTACATTGGAATTTAACTTTTCTACATGCCATTTTAATATCGATAGAAGAGTAAAACATTGCAACGGTGTTCCAGTATAAATTAATGGAGTTGGATACCCTACTGTCATCATTTTCCTTCATCTGCACTTTTGCAGCTATTGTAAATGCTCGGCAAGGACTGCCATTTTACCATGAATAGACTAATGAACAAACAATGGTTGCAAATAATTAAATTTTATTTTTAAAATTTATGCTGCGTTTCGTAAATAACGTCCTTTTTATGGAAAAGCTATTCAAGCTGTTGTGACGAAATTTTACACAAGTTTTTTTAGACAATAATCCACCAATCCTTATGTTAAGAGGAAAATATTACTGCTGTATTAGCGGAAAGAATCTGAAGTATTGGACCGGGTTGACATGTACGTCATACAATAAACCAAGTGAGAGGAGAGTTTGGTAAGCAATTATTCTAACGACTTCTCGTCTCTCGTGTACAGCAACAATTCCAGCCCTGGAAGACAACATAACAGCTGTCATTGGCAAGATAAAAAAGAAATGCTGAAAAAATTATGCCAAAAATTCACCTCACGTCTGGACAACCGTGCAGACATTAATTTATCGCCTAAAAATTTGTGTATTTTATTTAATTTTTAAAACTCAAAAGATTAAAAAATCACCTGGCATATACTTATCGCACACTTAGCATAAATTGATCACAGTCTTAAGCAGATGCTGGCTTTTACAAAGCATTGGCGATTACGATTGTCATCAAACACAAGTCGGCAGTGTGAAATCGTTTTGTAGTCTAGAGTAAACGCCAGTGGTGACACGATAATGAATAATGATAATGAAACCATAGCTGGTTTTGAAAATGCATTCACTCTATAAGTGTCAGTAAGCTAATTTACCATAATATTTTTGCAAAGAACTTCAAGCCTGCGAACAAATTATAATTTAACTAATTTTTAAAAAGTTCAAATAAAGTATTAAAATACTTATCAATATTGCCACCTAACTATTATTTTTTCTATTTTTCGTTTTAAAATAAATTGTATTTATCGAGTTTCTAACAATAAATTCTGATTGTTTAAATCCTATAACTTCCTTATAGACCAAATATTTGCATATTAAAAGTATAAAATACGTTTACATATGAAATTGTGTATCACATTCCATTAGGTATTAAGCATTAAGTATTGTTAGGCAATATAAAAGTGTTGCATGGATTTAAAGTGTGGCAGTTAACTAAACATTCGTTCTGATTCCATTACCAATCAAAGGAAGTATGCATGTTTGTTTGTATGTATGTATATTTATTTTAATGTAAATTATAAATTTAAATAACTGCAAGGCACGAAATCACTACTGCCTGTCTCATGTCCTACCTACCATGTTTACCTATCTGCCAGCGTACTACACATACATACATACATATGTAAATAGTAAATTGGATCCCAAATACATTAGTAGTAAATAATAAAAAGGGCACTAAGGTTGGCAATTGAAGATTTTATTGATTTTCAATTTTCAAGTAAAAATTGACTTAGAATGTCGGTTGTTATAAATACTAGTTAACTAAGCTGTTAAATATTTTACGAGGGTTGTTTAACTGATAGTTAATAAATGATAAATGAAATATATTAAAATACGTCTTTACATCTTTACATCAGTACAAATGATTTTTGCATTTGTGCCATGTATTCACCCCCTAAATAATTTCTTAAAGAACTTATAATTTAGTTAAATTAAATAGATCATGTCCACATACTTACTTACATATAAGAATCTTATCTATTGTCTTATAACATATTTAACTTTTTAACTTTATTCTGATAGAATACGGAGAATACCTTTTTGTAATCCAGTCTGTTTTTACAGTACTTAGGGTAAAATAAATTCAATTTCGAGATGTTACCGTTAGCAAAGCTCTATTCAACTATGTGGCTCATTTTTAATTCAATTAATAGTTTAAGAAGCAAAGTTGTCACATTTCGCACAAAAAGTTACCGTTTAGTGTGATTCAATCACAAACTTAAGAAATATTGATAATATATTTGGCGATGATCTCTGCATTACATTACGTGGTACAAAGACACGCTTTAATTGAATGGCAAAAGAATTTTAAACATGTGATTTAAACAGAAAGGTGCCATATGTAACACAGCACTATACAATTATTTAAGAGAAGGGAGCATTTGATGAACGACTTAGCGACAACTTAATTTATGCAATTTGACGCCATAAGAATATTTTTATGTGAATATGCTAAGACGCTTTTAAAAAGTGTTCAAATTTGATATGATCCGAAGCGTTTTATGGCCGAAAATTTAGATGTAGAGAATATGTTGTTTCAACAAGATGGCACCACTAGCTACACATCAAGAAAAATAACAGATCTTTTGAAAGGAAAGTTCAAAAATCGCATTATTTCTTGTAAAGGACATTACTAGACTATTTTTTTGGCGGTTTTTAGAAATCTTAAGTGTCAATTTCTTGGAAACTGAAAACATTTTGTTAATTAAATACCACCACTTTAGGTGCCCCGATGGACTAGTCAGCAGTGTGCTGTTCTGCTAGCTTAGGGGTTGTGGGTTCGATTCCCGCCGGAGACTCTGGACTTGTCTGCTTCTTTTCTTTTCTATTCTATTCTTACTTTTCTATTCAGGTATCACAAAGGGATCAATATAATGGACCCAAGTGAGCTGTACAACAGCTGCCTGTTTTATCTAACCTAACCTAACCTACCCCCACTTAAAAAAAAACACCATTTATTCACTAGAAAAGAAAAATTATCATATCGCATATATTAAGAAATTGCTATCGCTTCTACAAAATCGTATGACTTGTATTATAGTGTAAACTTATTTTTAACACTTTAAAACTTGCTTACAAAATCACCAGATTTACGAGATGCATTCGTTTAAAATCGTTGCTTGGGTGATGTTTGATTATACCACATGTCATCTGATCTGTCAAGTAAAGTAAGTCAGATTGATTGATATTTCATTTTAGAAAATTAAAAAAAAAATTTGCGTACCAGGGTTGACTTTTCACACACAACGAACAAAAGCAGCTGTTTTCATCTGATTTCGTTTGATTTAAAAAAAATTTCAAAAATATCTTTTTAAAAGCGTACCATTTCATAGATATTTTTGTCAAAGGCAAAATCCGATGAAAAATCTTATAATCGAAACACTAAATGTGAACAATTAAAGGGTTGCTTAAAATATTACGGCCTTATTCATAACAAAAAGTTAGCCACAGTTTATACACTACGTACAACGAGCTGCTAACTAGAATGCCGACTTAGCTTGGCAGCTCGTTGGCACAGAGTTTATTTATAAGAAACTTTTATCCGTCTGCCAACTTTTCATAAATCAACTCTGAAATTGCATGATAATTCTCAAAAAATTCAACCATTTTTTGTATATCATCCCTGATTTTGACATTTCTTGTTTTTCCATCCATATTAACAATTTTTAAGATTACAAAATAAATTAAAATAATAAACCAACAATATAATTTTTTATAAAAATGGAAAAGCAAGACAAACGGTCTGTAAATTGGCAACAGGATGAATAGGTGGTTATATTGATAATATAAAACAACAACACAGAACAGCTGTTTTTCACAAGTTGGCAAACGTTTGGCAGCTCGGTAACAAGAGTTTAGCAAATCGTTAGCCAGAGTTTAGCATGTATGTTATGAATAAACTTTCAGCTAACTTTATGCCAATAAGGCCGTTAGTATCTGCAACATGTACAAAAAAACAGTTTTGAAATCAAAAAGAAAAACAATTTTGAAATAAAAGTAATTTTATTTTCTTTTTAATTAAAAAATTTTTATTTTTAAAACGTAAAATGTAGTATTAAAAATATTTCAAAAAAAAATTTAACAATTATTTTAAATAAAGTCAATTTATAGTTTACTAAAATACAACGAACTTTAATCTACCTATAAATTGGATGACTTTTAACTTACTTTTATGTAGCTAACTTTATGTTAATTTAAAAGTCATCCAGAGTCGAAGAATCAATTGCAATATTAAAATAGTCAGTTAGCCCTAATGAAGATAATTCAGGCACCAACCACTACTAGTTGCGAAAAAGTTAACTCCAAGTTGGCTCAGTTAATTAAAGGGCGGTATTAATACATCATGGGTAGAAAAGTTAATACTGTCGTCGATTTTTTTAATATCTTGAAGTGAACTTCTTACAACATACAACAGGTTGTGAATCGGGCAATAAAATTGTACGGTGTTGTATTAATTGTATACACTTCTGTATAATTAAACACCATTTAAATAACCATCGAACTGTTTAAAAAAAACTTGATGCTCATTCAAATTACTGGCACATCACTTTCGTAGTCTTAGTTAGAACAACTAGAAAATTATTGTAAACTTAAGTATAAAAAATTGTACTAGTCAAATGTGGATTATAGTTCTGTTTGTTTGGAATTTCATTTAACAAAGCGATTTCCATAATACGTTCGCTCAACATATGTACATACGTACCTGCATATAAATATACTGGGTGATTCATCGTGAGGTTTTTTTATAATGTAAAATAGAACATGTTAGCTTGAAAGTGATCTTAAAATTTTAATTATCGGTTAAAAAAACATTCGCGTATAACGACTGGTAATGTTGGCTTCCTAAGCGGCAATCATAGCTGGCTTATTCCTGAAAACCTAAGACTTAACATAACCCCAAAGGGTAGATATCGCACGATCTAGGTGGTAAATTTTCTGTAGCAAAAAGAAACATTGTTTCATGCACTGTATGGCTTGTAGCGCCGTCTTGTTGAAACCAGAACCCACTAGGACCATGCGCTTGAATTTTTAGGAATAGTTCGTTAACATGGTACGATAATGCTTACAATTGACGGTAACATTCTGATTTCCCTCATTTTTGAAGAAATATGGACCAATGATTACACCAGCCCATAAACCACACCATACCGTACCATTTTAGTGATATATTGGTAGTTCTTAGTACTTTTCGCTTTACTCACCAGCCGAAATACGGCAATTTTGTTTATTATCTTATTCATTAAGCCTTTCACTGAACAAAAGTTCACGATAAAACATTTCTCACAGAACTCTGTTATTTTTTGGAGACGCTGTTGTAATGTGAGTATTTCCATTATGACTTTCCAAACAATACTAAACAAAAATTACAAAGCAGTTTGATATGAGTCATACGTGATCTGTCCGGAAAAGTCTATTAAAAACATACCTTACGATGAATCACCCGATGCAATATATTAGTGATGGGCAAAAAATATCCAAATAATGATGTATTCTTGAAGAAACATCGATATATTGTATAACATCAGTAAACCGGTATACAAATATTTTTAATTATATTTTTAAATATATCGAATTCTATATTTTTTAGATTTAGTTTCGTATTTTGTTGTAGGTGTTTGTAAAAAATTTCGCAACTTCCCAATCTGTATCTACATACTTATAAAAAAAACACCTTAAAGCAGTGTCTGTATATGAAATATTCCTTAAAAATTTTAATGTTTAGAACTATCTGTCTTCCTGAACTTGATTCATCAAAAACCTCCCGGATGGATTTTAATACATTTTGGTGTAGAGGTACTTTGATACCTGTTTTAACATAAAGCATACTTTTTACTGCAATAATCTACAAGAGTAAATTGAAATCAAAAACGGAAGTGTTAAAATAGATCTTGTTTCTATTTTAGCCCATTCAAAAAAGACACAGGAAAAATGCTAACTACGTGATTTCCAGTTCAGTCATTCTAGTATCAAATTTTCTCCGTAAAGCACTAGCAAATGCAAGTCAATCCACGGGTCTTGGACTAAGCGCACTTTTTTGTCCATTCCAACAGCATTAGATTCGCATGAGAACTTAAAAATTTGTTAATTTGTTTAGAATATAAAAACTTATAATCTCAGTCGTCAACAATTGCCCATAAAGTCTTGACATCTGACTTTGTATTTCTATAAAAATAAAACAATATCTAGAATAATACCTAGAGAATAGCAGATTCAAAAAAGTTTTGGTTAAATTCTTAGCCTAATAGCATACCTTGTGAAACCATCAAATATAATATGTTAAGTTATTACTAAATTTAAACAAACTTTAAAAAAAACGCAAAATTTAGTATAACAAAGTTTTGGCTTCGGGTTAAATTTTTTTATATATAATAAAAAATGAACTTTTGACTTCCGTTTGCTAAAATTTAAAATTATAAAAATGTATCTGCGTTAAAAGTTTAGCAAATCCCTTTCTCAAGAGCAAAAAAAAAGAGAACAATAAACCAAGCTACAAAAGACACGATTCCATTTAATTGAAACATCTTAATTATGTTGCTATATGCCACTATCATATACATTTTTATTAAGGAAACCCACTAATAATACCATGCCACCACAACCGCTGATCGGTACCACCTGGATAACGCAAAACAAATGAAATTAATTATCCCAAAAAGAATATGAGACACAGAGAAAAAAATGAAAGGGCAGCAAAGAAAGAACCCACAAAAATAGCTTTAAGCTACTTGCAGAAATATGTATGTATGTACATATGTATGTTTGTACATACATACATACATATGTATGGACATATCAGCGAGGCGATTAAACAAAATTGGAAAGCCTTGTGCTGCAATAAAGTAAAAAGTCAGAAGAAACTAATCGAACAATACCGACCATGCGATGCATTACGTAAATATTAGATGTAAAGCTAATTTTTCTGAAAATTAAGAACCGATTTAAGAAAAATTAATTGAAAAGAAAGTTTAATCCAAAATCGTTAGTATCGTCATTTAATGGATTTTTGGAAGAAATATTTATTAAATTATCGTCATTTATTAACCGATCCTGACTGACTCAGTAAGATTTATTATTTAAATCAGTTGTTATACTTCTGTACTAATAACAAACACCTCGATAAACACATTATATTTCCCTAACTTTAATGTAGGGAATAAAAAACGAACTAAAAGGTTCACGATATTAAGTAAATGCAAAAAAGGGCGTAATTAATATTTGTTTTATGACAATGCCAAATAATACAAATTTTGTTTTCATTTTTATGATGATTTTTACAGACTACACTAAGCGAAATTAAAAATTTATACCTCAATGCAATAACCACAAGCTGTTTGAGGCTACAGAAGCATTTGGTAAACAATTTTTTTTCCTGCAACGTATGGCCTGTTCTTAAAAGCACCACTGCACTACATCACTATATCTGTGACAAAAAGGAATAATTTTATAAGTCAACATAAGCTAAAATTGAGGTAATAATTTATTTTAACTTTATTATTATTATCCTTTATTGAAAACTTATTCATTTTATCAATATCATTAACAGAGTTATGAGAATTTACATATAGTATTACAACAATTAACATCTGATTAATTTTTATTTCTTTATTTTTAAAGAAACTACTAATATCACAGATTTAAGGAAAAGTTGTTCATAAAAAACCTCGCATCAACTTAGAAGTTATAAGAGATTTTAAAACAATCACTGAAATGTGTCTTTTAAACAAAAGACCCTCAGTGGTTGTTCAGTAAATTTCTTATTATTTGAAAATTTGTCCTTCTGAATTTTTCATTAAATGACAGCGTCAGTTCCCTTGTCAATGAATTAAACATTTTGAAGGTTTAGTTTCTATGTAGAAAATAAGTGGGATATCTAAAAGGTAGATTGTGTATTATTTTAAAATTTTTATTTTAAATAATTTGCAATTTTTTGGAATGCGTTTTAGCAGCCTTTTGGTACCAGAATTGACAACCATAGGTCATAATCGGTCGAATACACATTTTGTAAATAAGAAATTTGTTGGCCAATTAAGGGGTATAAGGCACGACTACACTTAATTGCCTTCTCGCAAATGTAATTAACATGCTGTTTGAATAAAAGTTTTCTGTCAAGGATTACTCCTAGATATTTAATTTCGTCCTTCAATGGGATAATTGTTCCCCTAGACGATAAATATCTAGTAGGAAAGCGTTTTCGCGATTTGTTGAATGGAAATATAATTGCCTGAGTTTTATCGTCATTGACTTTTATTTTCCATTTGTCATAGTATTTACGAATTAATTTAAGATTATTTTCCATTCTTCTAATAATCGCATTCGAGACTTTACCGCAACAAATAAAGGCGCTGTCATCCGCGTAAAAAGCTGCATCATGGTCTCTTCTTAGAGTAACATCAGATGTATATATCGAGTATAGTGTAGGGGATAATACTGATCCTTGCGGCAAGCCCGCAGGTATTTGCCTTTCACTAGAAAATTTGTTATTGACGGATACAACAAACGTACGTTTATCTAAAAAGCTTTTGATAAGTTTTTTAAGGTAAATTGGAAAATTTAACGTATTTAATTTATGCACTAGTCAATCATGCCAGATTGAGTCAAAATCTTTTTCGATATCAAGAAAAACGACTCCAGTACTTTTTCGATTACTTTTATTACATTCAAGAAAGTTTACAACTCTCTTAAATTGATGTACAATGGAGTGCACTTTTCGAAAACCAAATTGTTCTTTATTTATGATATTATTGCAATTTGAAAAATCTAAAATTCTGGCTTAGAATACTTATTGGCCTATAGCTGGAGGGCAATTTAGGATTCTTTCCAGATTTGTGGATTGGAATTACCTTAGCCATTTTAAAAACGTGTGGGAAGTACCCATTGCTCAGGCAGAAGTTAAATAATTTACTTAAAATTTCAAAAAAGGAGTCGGGCATATTTTTAAGTATTATACTGTTAATCCCATCTAAGCCAGGAGCTTTATTATTCTTCAGCAAATGGACAAATGATTTGACTTCAGATAAATTTGTAAGTTTAATACTTGTATTGTCGGTAAGAGTTTGATTAAGGTCATTAATGTATCTTGATACAACCGAGTCCATGGGTGTTTGTTAATAGTAATGGATTGTTAATAGTAATGGTATGTGAACTAGCAAATACGTCAGCTATTGCATTTGACTTTTCGACGTCAGAATTCAGAATTGATCCATCTACATGAAGTTTAGAATATGTAGGATTCTTGCCTTTTAAAGTTTTAGTTAATTTCCAAAACTTTTTGGAACCGGTAGGCAGATTTGAAATAAATTTCGACCAGGACTCATTCCTGTCTTTATTCAAGTGAAAGTCAATAAGCCTATTTAGCTGTTTTAAGATACAATATAAATGCATTTTAAAATTAAAATCCCTACATCTTTGGAATTTACGTCTATATTTGTTTCTCTGAGCAATTAGCATTTTGCTAATTTCTGAAATTTGCCGTTGCCAGGGGTTTCTATGACCAACTGGTATTCTATTGGTAGCTTCTTTTACAATATATACTTATTAGTTTACTTAATGATACATCTAGATTACCTGTGTTTGTAATATTTTGATTTATATCTTGTAATAGTATTTCATTCTCCACCCAGTTTTTTATTGATAACCAATCGGCTCGATTTTATAGGGGTACCAACAAAATGCTATTATGTACCTCTCCATAAATGACGCAAGATATTGGTACATGGTCCGACTGCAGAATATTTGGATGTGTTTCCAAGGTTGAAAAGGAAGACAAGAGTTAGTTAAAAGGATGTCTACTGTAGACGGCTGTACTGGATTAATATTTTGTCCAAAACGAGTAAATGCATTTGGGTAATAAATATAGTAGCTTGATTGAAGGCAATGGCTATAAAGCTCATTACCATCATTATTATTTGAAAAGCAACTCCAGTGAGTATGTTGAGCGTTTAAATCACCGAATAAGAAGAAGTCATTTGAACGTTTAGTTAAGGCATCCATATCAGTTTTAAAATTTATAGTGTGAGCCGGATTGTACGCAGATGTAAAAATCACAGGGCGCCTATTTATTACTACTCGTACAAATATTTTCAGCCACACGCGTATTTATAGTTGGTAATATTTCGTGTTCAACATCATATTTTATCGCGATGAGTACACCTCCGCCATGTGTTGGTCTATCCTCTCTATAAATTTTGTAGCCCCCAAGTTTAAATTTATGGTGGGGTTTCAAAAATGTCTCTTTGACAAGGAGAATATCAACTTCCTTGTCGTATAAAAACTTTTCCAGCTGTGAAGCTGCTGACTCAGTCGTTATGCCTTGAGCATTCCAGTGCATAACATGAACATTGTGACTTACTGTTGATTTATATGGCATGTTGAAGCATCATTCCCAGCACTCGCAGCTTGTCGTACTTATTTTGGCATCTTTGAAGTGCATCGACAGCATCAAAAAATATTCCCATTAATTTCTCATTGGAAATATCATCTTCATTTCTGTTCACAAGATTTTTACTTCTTGTTACATCTGAGTACAGTATATTTTTGGCACCAGAGTCACGTGGATAATTTTGATGCTCCTTACCGGGCAGTTGTGGAAAATTAACTTCATTGACGTTGAAGTTCATCATATAATTCCTTTGTGGCACCTTCATTCTGGCTGTGGTACGTTGTCGAATCTCAAGATATTCCTGACGACATGGGCATTTAGGGTCGTCAGCTCTGTGCTTCACATTTCTAAAATTCTTTTTTGTGCAGTTGTGACATTTATAAACGATGTTATCACTATTTGCAGCTTTGTTCAATGGGCAATCTGCAAACTCATGATTACCAGCACAGGCTACACACACTACTATTCTGTTACAGTTTCTAGCACCATGACCATACATAGAGCATTTGGTGCATTGTGTAGGACCTTTACTGCCCTTGAGTGGTAAACGGCAATATTACTAAAATACCTAATTTTTAATATATCCCTCTTCGACACTTGCTGGCGGTCAAACTCAATTAGATATAGTGTATCATCGGCGGTAGACCTTTTGGTAGTGATTTCCTTAACACTTACCGGATTTATGTTATGTGATTTGTTAAATTCATCACTGATTATCTTAGTGTCCATTTGAATAAGACCAAACAACACTAATTTAAAGGTTTTCGCATTTTTTATTTCATGCGTGTAAAACTGGTACTTTTTGGTTCTTAGTAGATTAAGGGCCTCTTCATAAAGAGTTCTTGAACTAGATAATATTTTTGTTCCAATTGACATTCTTTTAAACTTATACCTTTCTCCAATTAGCCCAAAAACTGACGAAAAACTATGAACTGAGTCCACTACAATAGGTGGTATTTTCTCCTTGTGAGTACTGTCTTCTTCTTCTTCATTTGCAAGTAGATGAAATCTATTTGCACTGCAGCTAGGTACGTCTGATATTTTTGGCACTTTAAATTTTGGGTTATTACCCCAGAGTTTTTTTCTTTTCTGCGACAACATTGTCAAAAATACACAATCACTTAAAATTTTATTTTTATTGACTTTTTAATATATAAAATTGGTTTAACAATTTAGAGTAAAAAATAACACGATGTTCACGGTTTGAGGCAGAGATGATTATTTGACCTTTTAATTCGACTAACTGTACAAAAACTGATATGCTCTTTATTTAATACAGCGCGGAATTTATTTAATAGTCCTTCTTTTAAAGGGAATCAATTTATAAAAGTCTACACAAAAATTTAAACGTGCTTTCCCGACAAACATTTTTTTCTTTGTTAAGATATTTTTTTTTGTTTTTGTAGTGAAACATGTTGGTTGAAACATGATTTCATATATGTAAGTATTAATAGCATATAAATTATAGCATACAAATTAAATTAACATTAGTATTAATAATTTCTTATTATACCCTTCACACAGTGAAAAAGGGTATATATAGGTTTGTCATTCCGTGTGAAATTTCTACAATTTTCATTTCCGACCCCATAAAGTATATATATTATGAAAGCTTATGAATAGGGGAGTCGATTAAGCTCTGTCAGTCTGTCCGTCTGACCGTCTGTCCGTGTGTATGTTGAAATCAACTTTTTGAAGCCCCCCGACATAGGTTGGACCCGGGTAAGGTATTAGAATATCAGAAATATTCGGGAGTAGATCGGTATTGAAAATCAGAAACATCGGTACATAAATAACTGAGATATGAGCAAAAACCCACGACCACCTCGATTTTTTTTTCACAAAAACAACATTACAACAACAACATACATACATACAAACGTGTATACTGGTTAGAGTAACCGTGGCATTGAATCCCAGCTGAGCCAAAAAATTTTTTTTTTATATTTTTTTTAAATTTTTTTTAAATTTTTTTTTTATTTTTTATTTAATATATTATTTATAATATTTTATTTGGTTGTTGGGTTTAAGCTGGTCTATATGCATTTCACTGGTGCTTATGCCAGATCATCAGTAGACCTTTTACCCAAATTCTTGAAAAAGTTTTAAAATGTTATAAGTTTTATTTCAAAATTCTTATTAACTAAATAAGAATTCAAAAATAAAACGAAAAACTATAAAAAACTTCCTCAAAAACCCAACCAACATTTTTTTCTTATTAAAGTATTTTATTTTTCTTATCCATTATATATATATATATTATATTATTTATATTTTTATTATTTTTTTTTTAAATTTTTTTTTATATTTTTTTTTTTTTTTTTTTTTTTGTTTTATATTTATTATTTTTTTAATTATTTTTTTTATAAAATTTTTTAAAAAAATTTTTTTCTAATTTTTTTAAAAATTGTTTTTTAAACTTTTTTTTTATTTTTTTTTATAATTTTTTTTTTTTTACATACATACGTAAACTTATAATTTTACAATGGGATGTTTTTATATATGTGTGTTTTTTATATGTTTGTACACATACATACGTATTTCATATGGGATGAATGGTGACACAAACCACTGTTATTGCATGACTACACGTTGTGAAGGGTATATAAGATTCGGCGCGGCCGAATATAGCGCTCTTACTTGTTTTTGTAAAGCTTTTGTTTTGTTAAAAAAATATTAACAACCAATATTTCGCTACCAAACAATGGGTAGCTTCTTCATCGTAAATATAAACAAGTAACAGTGCTATATTCGGCCGTGCCGAATCTTATATACCCTTCACAACGTGTAGTCATAAAATAACAATTGTTTGTATTATTATTCATCCCATATAAAATACGTGCATACGTACACGTTAGAATAAATGTGGCATCGAATCCCAGCTGAGCCAAAAAAAATTTTATTTTATTTTATTTAATATATTATTTATATTTTATTATTTTTTTTTTAATTTTTTTAAAAAATTTTTTTAGAAAAATTTTTAAAAAATTTTTTTAATTTTTTTTTTTTTTTTGTATTTTTTTTTATTATTTTTTTCTTATTTTTAATTTTTTTTAATTTTTTTTTGTTTGGTATGTTTTTTACATGTATGTATGTATGTTGTTGTTGTAATCGTGAAAAAAAACGAGGTGGTCGTGGTTTTTTGCTCATATCTCAGAAAGTTATGGGGCGATTGTGCTGAATTTCAATAGCGATTCATTCCTGGATATTTCCAAGAGATTGATACCATATACAGATCTGAGGAACATATAGTTGCTTCTAAAAGTTGATTTCAACCAACACACGGACAGACGGATAGACGGACAGACGGTCAGGGCTTAATCTACTTCTCTATTCATAAGCTTTCAGAAAATATATACTTTATGGGGTCGGAAATGAAAATTGTAGAAATTACAAACGGAATGACAAAGCTATATATACCCTTGTGCACCACAGGTGAAGGGTATAAAAATAATGTAAAAACAAATTCAAAACAATTACAAATTGAAGAACTATTTTGTAAAATAAGCGGGAAAAATATTTTATCAATACAAACAATTTTTAAAGATATTATACAAACAAAAAATAATATTTCTTACACATACATATTATAATATAATACATACAAAAACAAGTAAGAGCGCTATATTCGGCCGTGCCGAATCTTATATACCCTTCACAACGTGAATTCATGCAATAACAGTGGTTTGTGTCACCATTCATCCCATATGAAATACGTACATACATATAAAAACATACATATATAAAAACGTCCCATTGTAAAATTATAAATTCACGTATGAATGTTAAAAAAAACAAAAAAAAAAAAAAAATTTAAAAAAAAAAAAAAAATTTAAAAAAAAAAAATTTTTTTAAAAAATTATTATGTATATAATATATACAAAACAAAAAAAAATAAAAAAAAATTAAAAAAAAAATAATAATAAAAATATAAATAATATATTAAATAAAAAATAAAAAAAAAATAAAAAAAAAAATTTAAAAATAAATTAAAAAAAAATTTTTTTTGGCTCAGCTGGGATTCGATGCCACGTTTTCTCTAACCAGTATACACGTTTGTATGTATGTATGTTGTTGTTGTAATGTTGCTTTTGTGAAAAAAAAATCGAGGTGGTCGTGGGTTTTTGCTCATATCTCAGTTGTTTATGAACCGATGTTTCTGATTTTCAATAGCGATCTACTCCCGAATATTTCTGATATTTTAATACCTCACCCGAGTCCAAGCGATGTCGGGGGGCTTCAAAAAGTTGATTTCAACATACACACGGACAGACGGTCAGACGGACAGACTGACAGCGCTTAATCGACTCCCCTATTCATAAGCTTTCAGAAAATATATACTTTATGGGGTCGGAAATCAAAATTGTAGAAATTTCACACGGAATGACAAACCTATATATACCCTTTTTCACAGTGTGAAGGGTATAATAACAAACACTATTAAAGTATCCTTTTCAGATACTATTAACTAAAAATACATATGTAATTTTGGGAAACGTTTGCTGTATCTGTCTAAAAGTTAATTCGTTGTTTAGATGGTACTTTAAAAATTTGCTATGTCAATGTAGTGTTCCTATATTTTTGATCAGATCAATGTCCAGCAATTGCAGTTTTAAGTTTATTTTTTGTTGTGTCACATAAACCTTATCACAACTCTCTTTGTCATTATCATTACACGGTATTTTATACCCTTCACCTGTGGTGCACAAGGGTATATATAGCTTTGTCATTCCGTTTGTAATTTCTACAATTTTCATTTCCGACCCCATAAAGTATATATTTTCTGAAAGCTTATGGATAGAGAAGTCGATTAAGCCCTGACCGTCTGTCCGTGTGTTGGTTGAAATCAACTTTTAGAAGCAACTATATGTTTCTCAGATCTGTGTATGGTATCAATCTTTTGGAAATATCGCTATTGAAATTCAGCACAATCGCCCCATAACTTTCTGAGATATGAGCAGAAAACCACGACCACCTCGTTTTTTTCACAATTACAACAACAACATACATATATACTGGTTAAAGTAAACTTGGCATCGAATCCCAGCTGAGCCAAAACAATTTTTTTTTATTTTATATATTATTTATATATTTATTATTTTTTAAATATTTTTTTTTTTAATATTTTAAAATTTTTTTTTTTGTAATATTTTTTTTTAATTTTTTTTTTTTTTTGTAATGTTTTTTTTTTTTGGAAACACATACGTAAACTCAATTTATAATTTTTAAATGGGATGTTTTTAAATATGTATGTTTTTTATTTTATATGAGATGAATGGTGATACAAACTATTG
The DNA here is from genome assembly GCA_941918925.1 of Phyto melanocephala. Lineage (NCBI taxonomy): Eukaryota > Metazoa > Arthropoda > Insecta > Diptera > Rhinophoridae > Phyto > Phyto melanocephala. Next base: position 54,656,802 of record OW799233.1, read on the forward strand.
TTATTGCATGACTACACGTTGTGAAGGGTATATAAGATTCGGCATGGCCGAATATAGCACTCTTACTTGTTATAAAATATATTAGACATATCAAATTTATCTATTTTATCTTTTATTTTACTAAAAACTCTATTTAATATTACCATATATTGTGGGCCATCATATAGTTTTTATTGTCGTAAATGTTTGAGTTTTTAAATTTTTCAGATAAAAGAGGAACATAAGTTAGTAATTTATTAATTTAAGGTTCAGTGGCAGATTTTGTGTTTAAATTATTCCTATTTTTATTTTGATTTACCAATCTACAAATAAACTGGATTGGATCTTTTCTATATTCCTTTTATGAAACTTTGTATCACTAATCTTTAAAATCATATCAATTAGATTCTTTGCTGTAATTCCCTTTTGGTGTTTTAAATGATAAATAATGATTCTTCCAGATGATGTTGGTTTTTGGTACCAATCTATTAATAAATTATTACCCCTTCTGCTCACTAATGTATCTAAATTTGAAATTTTAGAGTTACATTCAATTGTTAACTTAATATCATTACGATATAAATTAAATGTTAACTGTTGCAAATAATAACTTTGACTATATTTTAAGTATGAATAATTTTGTGAGGAATATAACCATATCCTCATAACCAATTATCAAAATTTTTAAAATCGTGTTTTTAATACACGGTCCATAATACAACGGAATCGTTATTTGAACATCAACTTTTGATTAAATATGTTGCTTTAAAAAATAAATTATAAAGATACGGCTATACATAGCACCATAAAAATTAAAAGTAAAAAATATATATTTTATTATATCTTAAAAAATGTTTAAATCAAAACCTATTATTATAACCTACTATTACAAGCAACTCTGTTTCTGAAAATAAGTTACGATATGGCATCACAGAAATAACGTAATATTTTTCGTTATAATTTACTCACTTTTTATATGTTCCTTTTATGTTCAGTTTCTTCAAGGAAATGGCAACATACGTTTGCGGTAGGTTGTTTTTAACAAAGAATTCAGTGAATTTAACAAAAAATCTAAGACCATTAACAAGAAATTACAGTAATTTGAATTTTATTGCTGATAATAAACAGAAATATGTTAAATATTTGTTAATTGTTGGTGGCGGTGTAACCGCATTTTTATGTGCAAATTTTGTTAAGACTAAAACGAATGCTGTGCAAGCATTTAATATTAAACGCATAAAGGTAATTATGAACATAGCAACTTGTAAAATAAACTGAATATTAAATTTTTCTGTTACTTAGCTGATTCTTTAAAATAAATTGCTTTTGTTTTTAAGCAGTTGAAAAGTCAATATATGTATATTTATACAATGTCTGAATAAGTAACTATTTTTAGTATTTTGATACTTACGTTATTTGTGTTGTATCGATTTATTTACGTTGTTTTGTTAAAAAAAAATTTTTTTCTTCAACAGCTGATTATTGTTTACATTTATGACTAGTGGTATGTTGCACTACGTTGTATATCTGCAAAATACTTTTAAATTTTTCTAATATTAGATACGAATTTTTATACCCGCCATCAAAAAAATAATGGGGGTAGTATATTGATTTATCATTTAGTTTGTAACACATCGAACTACTCATTTTGAAGCCCAAAAAGTATATATTTTCTAAATTAGGGTTTAATTTTATGACGATCTAGCTATTACCGTCCGTCTGTTGAAAGCACAATAGAGGTCGGACCGATAAAAGCTAGAATATTTCTTATACACAAGGCTTGGTCGGTATTGAAAATGAGAAAAATCGGAATATTAGAAAGAGAGTTATAGCTCGTAATGCAAAAGTAGGTAAAAAAAACATGTTCTTTCAACATAACATAGAGCCATGAAATTTCGAATGTATATTTCCTGAGAAAAAAAATATTTTGCCCTAAAAATTGCCTAAATCTATGCATTAGGTAAGAGTTACATATAGATCAAAATGTACAAAAATTTATACCGTACAGTGTATTTTTCGGTATATTTAAAATTTAAAACGTAATAAAACTGACAAAATTAGATGTATGATTCTAAAATTTTGCAATCTGCTTTTTGGTAAAAGACTTTGTACTAACGGAAAATAAATTTGACACGCCCACTTTTACGACCACCTCCCATATAACGCTTTATCTCAAATTCAGATATTTTCTCATCAAAGTACCACTTTTCACGTAATCTGTTGTTAAAGAAATTTAAAAGCTAAAAAAACCAACAAAATTAAAGGTATAATGATGAAATTTCGTACATATAGCTTTCTAGTCACTATCATTGTTATGCCAGAAAAAAAAGAGTTGACACTTTAACGCCTACCTCCCATATAACGTCTTATCTTGAATTCATATAAAGAGGATTATATTGAAATATATAAGTAGAATTTATTAGTAAAAACTACATTGACCCTACTTTAACTCCCACTTTTCACGTAATCTACTTTCAATGAAATATAAATTCTCATAAAACCGAAAGAATTACTTAAATTCATATAATTTCTTTATATGAATATATTTCTATATTGAAATATTTAAGTTTTATATCAAGGCATATCCATAAGGTACTCGTATCTCGTATCGTAACTGTAAAAATTTTATAAGCGTTACCAAGGCATATTCATACAGGTACAGCTATGGACATATAAATGGCACAAACTCAAATTGAGCATAAATTTAACTATTTTTTAACTAAATACTCTTTAAAAGTGTAAGTTTAATGTCTTCTGGTTGCTGTGTTGTAAGAGTACTTGTCTCAACAACGGTCAAATGTTCCGCTAAATTTTGCTTTTAATTTACCGTTATTTTGTTTTTCATAATGAATGCTGATTTTTAGTGGACATATAATGGCACAATTTATTTAGTATATGCAGTACTCGCGTTGATTTTGTTTAAATCAGTTGATAACTTTGGGTAATTACAAAGTAAGTGTTAAGAGCAAAAAATTATTAAAAATGGGATCAGGCACACATACCACAACTGAAGGCAGATCATATGGAAAATGCATGAAGATGAGAAGAAAGTGAAAGAAATTTCTGAAATAATGGAAATTTCTCGAAAAAAGTGTATAATTCAATTAAATTATGTGTTGAGAATCCCGATGTATTGATTAAGGGCAAAAGTCGGAAGCTAAGGCCTCGAAAAACAGGTGTGCGTACGGATGGAGCTATTGCCAGAATGGCGAAAACTGATTCATGCAAGTTCTTAAGACAGATAGCATCCGAAATTGATGAATCTAAGAACCTGGAAATTTCTTACAGGCTTGTCAGAAGAAGATTAAATGAATCAAATTTGTTTGGGCGCATTTCTAGAAAAAATCCAATTCTTTCAAAAAAAAATATTTCAAAACGACTAGTTTTTGCCAGAAACCATAAAGAAAATTCCATTCATTTTTGGAAAAACGTGTTATAGAAACAAAACATTATTAGAACAAAAATTAATAGAATAGGACCAGATGGTAGAACCTATATTCATCGTCCGAAAGGACAAGAATACAATCATCGGAGGACAGTTAAACACGGAGGAGGTAATATTATGTAATGGTGTGCATTTTTTGGCATGGCATAAAAATTTGTAAAAATCAATGGAAAAATGGACAAGTTTCAGTTCCTAGACATTTTAAAAAACCATATGGAGCCATATGCCTTCGATTCCATGCCGATCAAGTGAAAATCCATGCAAGACAATGACCCCAAACACTCTTCCAAACTAGTAAAATATTGGTTTTGTGCAGAGAAGATCGACGTTTTGGATTGACCAGCCCAGAGCCCTGACTTAAATCTCATAGTGAACCTTTGGAACGAGGTCAAGGTTGAAATAGCAAAAAAAATAAAAAATTATAAAAATATAGATGATTTGTTGTCGGCCGCACAGAAAGCTTGGTATGCCATACCCAAAACGAAATACCAAAAACTCGTGGAAAGTATGGGTCGCAGGTGCGAAGCTGTCATTAGGAATAATGGCTACAGCACTAAATAATAAGGGTAAAATGTTTTTACATACCAAAAAACCAAAAAATTCTGTACTAAAATATTTTTTTTCTCTTATCTATAGATTGTGCCATTTATATGTCCAGCTCATTTTAGTAGTATTTTTTCTTAATGACGATTTTTTCTTTTTATATATGAATTTCAATTTTAGTTTATATCAGTGTTTAAAATGCATAATAAACCTTAGGAAAAAAACAAAAATTTTTATTTGTTAATAATTTTTACGGTAATGTAGCAGAAGAAAGAACTCTTGGTAAAATGTGCCATTTATATGTCCATATGTATATGCAACGGCGAATTCATACAACAAAGCAACTTTTTAAGGGATTTTTTCTGTCAAGGCCAATTTCTATAACAATAATGGAAAAGTTGTTTTTATATGTTTAATTCAATAAAATTCTATTAAAAAAAGAATATACATAAATTTGGTAAATTTATTATCAAAAATGCACAATTAAGTTAAATGTTCAATTTGGAATCCAAAATCTAATTTTTCATTCCTGCATTAATAAATGGAATCAAGGAGAATTCAACAAACTTAGACATTGGGCCAATTCAAAGTGGTTGCATATCAGTCGTATTTGTACTATTTCATATTATTTTATGCATGCATAAAATTTTTGTTAGTAATTTCCATACAAAAAAAATAATATGACTTTACACATTTGTTTCCTATGTATAAGAAATTGTTTATGTTATACTTTTAACCATACTGGGCCAATTCAAAGTAGACTCTCATATTGTACTATGTCATATAATTCATATTAATATGACTAGTGACTTTGAACACCTTTTGTTAACAAATTATGTATTTAATAAAAGAAAGAAGACAAAGAGATGACGCTGTTAAAAATTGTATGTATACAGGAAAGAAGAAAATAGAAAATATTCTCTCTGTAAGGTTAGAAGCGAAGAAATTCTCTCTGAGAGACAGTATGGTTAACAGTATAACATAAACAATTTCTTATACATAGAAAACAAATTTGTAAAGTCATATTATTTTTTTTGTATGGAAATTACTCACAAAAATGTTATGCATGCATAAAATAATATGAAATAGTACAAATATGACTGATATGCAACCATTTTGAATTGGCCCACTGTCTCTCAGAGAGAATTTCTTCGCTTCTCACCTCTCAGAGAGAATATTTTCTATTTTCTTCTTTCCTGTATACATACAATTTTTAACAGCGTCATCTCTTTGTCTTCTTTCTTGTATTAATACATAATTTGTTAACAAACGGTGTTCAAAGTCACTAGTCATATTAATATGAATTATATGACATAGTACAATATGAGAGTCTACTTTGAATTGGCCCATTGTGTTTCCCTATCATCATGAGCTGATAATTTATAAGTAAAAAAAAGGATGCTTGCATTTGTCAAACTTTTTTTTTTTTTTATTATACAATAAATAGTTCGCAGTTTCAGTTTGTTTAAAACGTTTTTAAAAATACAAAAACATGAATAAAAAGTTTTCGCTTTAAAGTTTTTTAAAAATTATTCAAATTTAAGAAAAAAATAAAAAAATTGTGTGACATATGCCGGCATATAAACAAACACAAAATACATGTGTTTTTTAATTGTTGTGTTTGTGGCCGCGATGCATATATGTAGGTACCTTATGGATATGCTTTGTTTTATTTATTAATATAAACTATAATGACACGCCTACTTTAACGCCCGCTTTCACTGAAAACTTTATATTAGCATATCGAAGTTAATACATACAAAGAAACTGATACATATAGTACAAAGAGATTATTCCATAGCGATTACTGTTAATAACAAAATGTTTATGATCTTTGGATTTTACACTTTTTAATAGTTTACTACATTATACTGTAAAGTCTTTTTATACCCTTCACACAGTGAAGTCGGCATGTCTGTCTGTCCGTGTGTATGTTAAAATAAACTTTTTGAAGCCCACGACATCGCCTGGACATGCATACATACATACAAACATGGTATACTGATTAGAGTAAACGTGGCATCGAATCTTAGCTGAGCCAAAAAAATTTTTTATTTATTTTATTTTTTTTTTTTTTTAATATATTTTTTTTTTTGTATTTTTATTTTTTGTTTCATATATTATTTATGTTTTTATTATTTTTTTTTTAATTTTTTTTTTTTTTTGAAACATACATACGTTAACTCAATTTATAATTTGACAATGGGATGTTTTTATATATAGATGTTTTTTATATGTATCTATGGTGAATGGTGATACAAACAATTATTGTTGCATGACTACACGTTGTGACGGGTATATAAGATTCGGCACGGCCGAATATAGCACGGGAACATAGCGTTACTACTATATTTGACTCATATATTCGTAATTTGACCAAGGACGCCATCTTAAATTGTTTTCATTTTATAGCTAACTGTATTTTAATACTCAAACTCTTTTATTTGATACCCATATTTGCTCTCTCGGTTATATAGAAACTAAAAAATATCTGTTTTCGTTTATAAATTGTAGAAAAAACACGGAAACCGTTGTGCTTATATCTCAATTGGTTTTAAACCGATTAGTTAGTTTTTCTCTGAATTGGTTATTAGGATTACTGCTTATAATTTGGTATCTCAAGCGTGTTAAAAACTTATTTATTTATTTGAGTTTGAAAAATTTTATATACATACATATGTATATGAAAAAATATATATTGTTTTAAATAAATTTTTGCCTAAAACTTTGCCGATTATCGACCAATTTGTCCAAAATTTTTCACGAATACCAAATCTATAGACCATGTCTATAAATTATCATGGATTTGAAAATTTCAATTTTTGTGATAAAAAAAAAACGAAAAAGGAGGCAGTCTCAGTCTCTCTCAGATATTTTGATCCTACATACACCCTTGTGAATGGTGGGGGGTGGGCTTCAAAATACTGATTTCAACATACACACGGACACTGCTCAATCGACTCCCCATAAGACTATTCATAAACTTTTAGAAATAATGTACTTTATTGGATCGGAAATGAATATTTTAGAAATTTACACTCACTGTAAATTGCATAAAAAGGGCTTGACTTGTAAAGAGTGTATCGAAAAAGTTTTAAAGTTGACCCTCGAACTACTTCAAATTCCATTAAACGGTATAAGGAAGACCTGAGCATTGAAAAAAACCTGAATTAGGAAATAAAAAAGGTACAAGGGATATTGGTAAGGTAAAAAAAAGTCGAGCAACTGTTTCGAAGAGCACCTAACACTTCTATCAAAAAAGCAGCGCGTACGGTAAAAGGCACTAATTGTTTTGTCCAAAGAGTCAAAGCTAAGCATAAGCAAAAAAACGAGAAAAAAAAATTGAAGGCAGATTTTATAAAAAAATACACCTGTTTTGTGATGGATGACGAAACATACGTATTGGCAGACTTTTCTCCACTTCCCGGCCAAGATTTTTATGTTGCTGATGAAAGAGGTTATGTTCAGGAAGAGATCCGGACAAAAAAAACAAACAAAATTCCCTAAGAAATTTCTTGTGTGGCAAGCTATTTGCAGTTTTGGGAAACGAAGCCAAGCATTTGTGGCAGAGGTTATGTTCAGGAAGAGTTCCGGACAAAAACACAAACAAAATTCCCTAAGAAATTTCTTGTGTGGCAAGCTATTTGCAGTTTTGGGAAACGAAGCCAAGCATTTGTGGCATCAGGAACGAAAAAACACGGAGTGTTTATAAAAAGGACTTACCTTTTTTGAGACAGCACCGAGTGCCTACATATTTTTGGCCTGATTTGTCACTATGGAAAAAAGGCACTTGAGTGGTATTCAAATAATTTGTAATTTTTGTACCACGAGATGCAAATTCGAATAACTGTCCAGAACTTAGGATTGTGGGAAGGTAGGATCTGTAAAAAAGGAATTGAAGAACATATGAAAGGTGTACCAAAACATGTCCGATTTTAAGTGCAGATGGACCACCTACTCCAAAAAGGTAACAGAAACAACTTTGAAATCTTTAATGGAAAGACTTCCGAAAAAAGTCGATAATTTTATAAATTCAAAATAATAAATTAAGATTTCAATGTTAAATAAATTTGTACAATATGCCAATAAATTTGCGTCTTTTAAAGAGTTTCTATATTGCACGATTTAAGTTTTATTTAACTTAATGCAACTACAAATTTTATTCTATACATTCCTTAGAACTTAGTACATCTTTTAGTTCTCAGACATGATTTATTGATTTAAATAATGCCGCTTAATACTCATCTCAGTTAATTACTTTAAGGATTAATTCCTAAATTCTTGGCGTTCAATCAACCAAATTTAATTTAATATTCCGATAAAATTAAGATAAAAATCTTAGTAAGAATTATAATAACAATTTGCCACCTACTCTGTCATCTACACATTTAAAAATAAGCATGATAACACAAAATATTGTTTATTTAATACCAAATGCCTGATAACATCATTTGCAACAGATATTCAGAGGGATAAAATAATATTCAATAAGTAAAAAACAAGAAACTGACATCATCCTTTTCACAACTACTAGCTGTTATTGGGACTACAGCAGAAATATGAAAGTTTTAAACAGATTCAGCAAACAAAAGCAGCAACAACAACAAATCATACAATATTTGCCACCTACAATTCAATCACAAAGTCATACATCATGGAAATGTGTCATGAAATATTTTTTTATTTATTGTATTTATGTCAGTCATTTCAATTGTATGAACATTATTAAAACATGCAATAAAAATAACAAACAGACATTGTAACAATTGTGCCCTAAACACCAGGAGTCTGGAATTAATGCACAGACATATACATATTTAACATTTAACTTCACCTTGATATGATTTTTGATTTTTAGCAATAATTATTACACAAAGTTTATAGCTACTTGCGATTTAGATATTATCTGTTTCACTTTTTATTTTTCATCGTTTCTTGTACCTATTTTTTCTATTTTTGTTAAAATCGCATATTCCTAATATTGAAGATATTTAAATGAACTTGTGATTTATATTGTTGATAGTGTCATTTAACAAAAATGTTGCACTGATACGAATTATATCTACGAGTATTGTACAATATGTTAAACATTTAATTGTTCCAAGCCACAGGTGGGTGTTTTATTGTTAAAATACGTAATTTATTATATGCAGTAGTCAATTTTAGTGCCAATCGAAATACGATTGTACTACTTGTGCTCAATTATTCACTCAGCCATTCAATCAGTCATTAGTTTGTTTTTTTCAATATTGAAACTAGTGTCTTTGTTGTGTCTTATTATGGTTATGTGGCGCCATTAAAATTAACATTTGTATCAAATTTCTTTAGTTGTTGTTCGTAATTCGTAACTTATAATTTATAGGCCAATTAGCTTATTTTGATGCATAATTTGTTAACTCTACAACTTAATTTATTACTTACATTTTCTTTGTTTTATTATTATTTTAATTTTTTTATATGTACATACATACATATATACATTTATGTATGGGTGTATGTGCATATGCATGCATATATGTCTGTACACATATGTATGTCATAGATTATTAATTTAACTACGGATTTCAAAACTATGTATATCCGTGAGAATAATTGTTTGACGTTAGGCAAAAAGGTCTTAGTCAAGAAATTGTTGTTTGGATTTTTGTTTGGGCTTTTCTAAAAGAACTTTTTCGCGCTATGCATTTTACAGAGTGGCTATGCCAAATGTACGATCTATTTGTAATTGCGCATTTCTGTTAGAATTAACAATTTGCAGACGGTTTATAATTTTTGCTTTTACACTTACGTTTTTATACCCTTCACCTGTGGTGCACAAGGGTATATACAGCTTTGTCATTCCGTTTGTTATTTCTACAATTTTCATATTCGACCCCTTATGAATAGAGGAGGAGGAAAATTATTAAGCCATGTCCGTCTGTCCGTGAGGTGGTTGAAATCAACTTTAAGAAGCAACCCATATGTTCCTCAGGCCTTTGTATGGTATCAATCTTTTGTCCGCCACTACAAAATGGCAATTAATTTATATAGAAGCCAAATCTGGTATTTTAAAATGTAACTTCTTGAATAATAATAATAATAATAATTTTTTTTTTAATATATGTACATACATACATATATACAAATAAATAGCTTTTAATGTATATTTGCTGAACCACAAACACAATTGTCCAATTTACAATCTTGTGCAAAAGGTCTTCCTTCAGTGCACTTACAAAATAGTAGAGTATATTTTTAAAATTTTGCAAATTCACAATGACAAATTCACAAGAATTGGGCTAATGTTTTTCGCATCAATTTTGTCTGTGCAAATTCAGGCTGGCATTTACAAAAGAATTTTTTTTAGCTTTTGCACACCATGTATACATTTTGTAGTGGAAAATTAGGCATAGTACCCATTTTGCCTAATTTAAACGAATTAAGCTTATTAAAAGAATAGTTAACACTATTGTGTACCGCCAGTGTCGAATGCGATTTTTAAAACTGAAAAAAATAAATAAGTGGAAATAAATTGCAAATAAACTTAACACTATAGGATCGCCTACTTCGTACGGGATCCGAATGGATGAAAGTTTGGACGGACTAAAAATGCAATTTCAAAAAGATATGACAAATCAGAAATTCGCGTTACTGGAGGAGGTTAAAACGAGCCATATATCCTTTCACCAATAGAGAAGTTGCTACTGCTTTATAACAATCAAATAGTATAATAAAGACAAAATAAATCTTCTTAAGATCCAGAGTATACTTCTAGTAACTTGGATATGACCAAGCACGTCACAAAATTAAAAAAAAGGTTCATGACAATTTATTGAAATTTACATTGCATTAAAACATTTTTCAAATACTTTTCTGACCGAAGTCTGCGAGAGACCTTCACCAAGTATTTCCATTTTTGCAGCAAGTTTTAGTACATTTAGCACTTTTTCGAGTTAAGAGTTATTTTATGCAAAACATATTTTAAAGCTGTTTTGTTTGATTTAAAATAGATAAAAAAATAAAAAAAAAATCATCATAAAAAATTACTATATTAACTTTGTATTCGGTGTAAAGAATATATGTCAAGTTCTCCGAGAAATGGGACCTAGTGTGTGAAAATGAAGTTTTGAGAAAAACGCATTTAAAGTTGCATAACGCATTATCACTGTGAACACACCTTCAGTTGGGAGATGCGACTTTGGTGACGTCATGCCTATGATGTGACGTATTTTTTTCTCTTTTAGTGTGACAATATCTTTGCTATTGTTGCTGCTCTGTTTGTTATGATCTCGATACTTGATTCTTAAGCCGCAATCAGTGACAGACGCAACAACGCCGCTCTCAATTCGCTCTCAGCAAAGGTTTGATGTACGTATACTAATACGAAGAACCAGGGTACACTTATACAAGGTGTCGGTGCCAACCCAGCTGACAATTTTTTTATATTCTGGAGTATGTCAAACTACATATTAAAAAAATGATTTTAACTCCGGAAATTGTCAAACTTCATACATAAAAAAAGAGAGCCGAAAATCTCTCCTTTACGCTATCACCTTATGTAATTACACCATGCGAAGAACATTGTAAAAATAACTATAAGAAAAAAAAAAGAATAAAGTGACGCTTCAGTATTGTGCCAACTGTATAACGGGTGTAATCATTATCTCAAAAGTTGTTTCGCAATTTTAATTCTTTTGTAATTTTGTTACTAAGCTGATGTTAATTTGAAGTAATTTAAAAAAAAAAGGATATTTCTGACAGTTTTAATGATGATTTAACATGACTACACTCAGATTATGGCGATGATGAGATCGATATGTTGTTATCTAAAAGTGTCGGTGCTAATACTTTGGGACTATTTGAGAATGAAAGTTTTTTGAATGATGTTTCTGAATCCAATATATCCGAATTGAAGGAATCCGTTGGAGATATAGAAGAGTCAATGAATATTGATTTGATGTACGGAGAAAAATCCGAAGCATGTTGTTCGAAAGAATGTAATAAGATAATTCCAGAAAATCTTGCTATACAAAGCTGTCAATTTTGCCAAGAATTAAGTTATCCAGAACAAGATTTAGTCCATTTGAGCCATTTGGAATTTCATCGACAACATTTATCGCTCGAAAACTGAAAGTCGGAAGAAGTATGACCAAAGGGTAAAAAATAAATCCAGAGTTGATACAATGTACTTATTTCATGGCATTCATATTTGTAAAAATGTTTTGTTCTTTTTATGATATTGGTTAAAAACGTTATGAAAATTTGATTCGATATTTAACTCGAAATTTGATTATCACTATAATGTTGGCTTTTCTGAACGAAAACATGAACTAAGTGGCAAGTCTTCAATACGGCAATCGAAATCTAAAGTCAAAACGCCGAAAAAGGAAAAAACTTAAATTGTCAAACGGAAGATAATCGAAGCACTAGATCACGAAAAACCGAAAAAAAGTCGAAACTCCAAAAGTAAAATTATAATGTTGTTCTCATTTTTTATCAATTTTCCCAAGTTCGTTTTGCACGTTTTTATGGATTAAATAAATTTTTATCAGAAATCTAACTCATTTCATCGTATTCTACACCCTTTAAGGTACCAGAATCCACTCTTCAGTCCAAATCCGTTTTTTTACACACTAGGTTCTTTTCTCGGAGAAGGTCACAAATGTATATTAGATCCCTGTCTTATTCCATTTTATCTCTGTTATTATGTACTCAAGTTCGCCATTACAGGATAAAAACACATAGCGAAACTAAGCATTTATGCACGTTGTTTTTAATCGCATAGAAAATACAATTTAATTTATTTTGTTTTTTACCGCAGTTTTTTTTTAAAGAATTTAAAATTACATGTGTCATAATATTTAAAACTCAAACAAATTTTCGATTATGATTTAAGATGATTTAGACTAGACTTCGAAGAGATACCGTGAACAAAATCGTATGCTGTATCGCAGTAATCAGGTGGTGTAATATGAACCCTCTTCCATAGTTGTGTCCAGCTTCGGCCAATCGAACAATATTAGAACATTGTTAATAGAAAGTATTCAATATTATTTTTCCTTACATTAATATTTAAACATTTGTGCTCTTGGATTCTTTGTAAACAATGTAGCAATGCCCGAGTAAACAAAACAAAAGATGAAGTGTTTTTTACAGGGGTTCAACTAATGATGATGTGAGTCTATTTAGGTGAAAATGGGGGGCTCAAATTTTACCAGAATATTTTTTATACACAAGGTTTGTTTGGTATTGAAAATGGGCTAAATCGGAATATTAGAGAGTTATAGCTCGGAATGCAAGAGTAGGTCAAAAAACCATGTCCTTCCAAAATCGAATAAATGCAATTGTGTCCAAACGCATTAACGTATAGCCATGAAACTTTAAATATATATTTCCCGAGTAAAAACAATATTTTTCCTTAAAAATTGCTTAAGTCTATGCATAAGGAAAGGAGTTATAGATCAAAATGTACGAAAATTAATACCGCATAGTGTCTTTTTCGGTAAAATAAAAATCAAAACGTAATAAAACTGACAAAATTAGATGTACGATTCTGAAATTTTGCAAACATTGCTTTTTGGTCAAAGGCCTTGTTTTAACGGAAAATAAATGTGACACGCCCACTTTTACGCCCACTTCCTCTCTATGAATAAAGATTTTGGAAGAATAAAGGACTATATTAAAATATCTAAGTTGTATTTGTTAGCAGAAACAACATCGACACGCCTACTATAACGCCCACTTTTCACGTTATCCACTGTTAATTAAATTTAAAAGCTCATAAAGCCGACAAAATTAATGGTATGCTGATAAAATTTGCTACAGATATCCTTCTAGTCAATGTCATTGTTATTCGAGAAAATTTTGGTGACACGCCCACTTTAACGCCTACCTCTTATATAACGGTTTATCTTAAATTCATATAATTTTTTTTATGAACAAAGTTTTTAGAAGAATAAAGGATTACATTGATATATCTCTGTTTTATTTATTAGCAGAAACTATATTGACACGCCTACTTTAACGCCCACTTTCATTGAAAGACTAATACCTAATTCTAAATAACAATTCCCTAGGAATTTTTTTCCTATTCCCTGTTCCCCTATTCTAAATAATTTCTTCCGGGGAAATTTGTTCCTTTTCCCTTATTCTAAATGAACTTCGAAATTGGGAAACTGTTCCCCGGGAAAAAAAAGTAGGTATTACGAAAGGTAATTAAAGGGAGAATGTAATAACAAATTTTGGGAAAAAATCCGCCCACAAATTCAAAGGGAATTGTGCCAAAAATGTAAGTATTTAATATTTTTTTATAAAAAAATGTGATAAATATTGTAATTTATTGTTACTTTTAGCACAAAAACAACAAACAGGAAGCAGTTAGAATAATGAATTGTTTTTTAGTTTTAAAATAATTATAATTTTTATTTATCCTTTTGTTTTTTATTTTTGAAGTTTTCAAGTTTTTTAATAAAATGTATAAATATAAGAAATGGCTTTATTACAGAAATTTATTAGAGATTGTTAGCAATAATATTTCTAATATTTTAGGCAATGGATAAATATTGTGGTGAGGCTAAGGATACCACATCATTATCCTGAACAATCTAAATTTTCGACAATGTTTACTTCAGTATTGCATTTAAAATGAATGCAGATGTTATGCAACGCACAGCAAAAATTTGTTATTTTAACAGCCTTTTTTGGAGGGTAGTGCAGCTGTCTAGCACCAAGAATGCACCTCCATCTATTTTTAAAAACACCATAAGTGCACTCAACCACATTTCAACACTTGGAGTGAACTTCATTTCAACAGACTCATCCTGTGGGCATCTATAAGGCGTTAAAAGCCACGGTTCCAGAGAATATCCTGCGTCTTATAGAAAAAATGCATTTTTAATTTATGGATTGTCTGTTTTCATTTAAAACTTTACCAAGAAGCCAATAATTGCTGCCACTTCTAAGGTATTCTTGCTCAAGGTGAGCACGCAATTCCCCAGAATTCCAAATAATGGAATCGTGACACGATCCGGGATGTGAGGCATCAACGTACTGAATCCTCAGCTCATGATCACAGACTTGTAATTTTTCGATTACAAATTAATTGTTGTTCATTTAAAAAAAAAAATTTATCAGCATTACATTCAAACTATAGTATCCCTTCCTGTTGTAGTGAGATGCTTATTCTTAGGAGGAGAAATAATGCGGACATGCGCTCCGTCAACACATCCTATAACGCTTCGAATGCAATACTTCACATAAAAAGCTAACGCAATTTCTCATTTTTCCACTTAAGTTCTGCAGAAAGTTATCTACATTGGACGTAAACGTTCCTCAAATATATTAATAACTTCTGCCAGACTACACTGAGCCACAGATACATCGCAACCTTTAACTATACCCGTTTGGTGCCCACCTTCAGCAAAGAAGCGTAAAGTCGCACGTAAAGTTTCACGATTGGAGAAATTGCAAGCAACTTACGTTTGGACTGAACACGTTAACACGTCCAACAGATATTTGAACGCGCCGGTTTATTTACTCTGTAATATTTTTCAAACGTTCCAAAAGTAAAATTTACTTATAAAGTTTGCGGCAACTCAAGTGAGTTGCTGGTGTCACGTAGCATTCTTCTTTCTATCCTTTGCTTATTCTTGTCAGGTTGGTATGCTACAGAGTTTTTTGCTTCAGCTATTATTATCAACGCTACACCAAACATTTTTTTTCACTTTTAACAATTTTTTGTTTTAATATTTACAAATATTCACGTTTTACGCTTAATATTTCTAAAAATTATTAGCAAATGTCTTGTCAAAACAAAACAGCAAAAGCAAACAGCTGACTTCGAAAATGTTAATTCTTATTCGCGGGAATTCATTTCCCTGGGAATATTGAGAATTGGGGTGTAAATTAACGAAAACATTTTACTAGCATATCGAAGTTGTGATTCATATTTAAGTTTAAAGAGATTTTTCCATAGCGATTACTGTTAATAAGAAAATAATAAATTGTGTGCCATTAAAGTACACAAAACTGGTGGTGGGTACAAAAAATTCGGCACAGCAGAATATAGTGCTCTTACTTGTTTTTTCTGGGGAGTTATTGAGGTTTGTCAAAAAGAATAATTTCGAATTTGGGGAGGCATTTAGAATAAATTTTTTTGCACTATTGCTTTAAGGTCCTGAATATAAAATAAACGGATCGGCATTCGTTTAAATCCTCTATATTTTCTAAAATTTCAGTTGAAGTCAACTATCGCTTTAGCAAATCGATTAGAAATATTAAATTGAAAATTAATGCAGATATTAAGAATACTACTATGTTCAGCTTAATATTTTATTAAAAATTTCCTTTTTATAGCGTGACGAACTTTCTTCTTCCGTCAAGCTCACTGCACGCGAAAGACGTTTCATAAAATTCTCTTCGGTTGAATATGATGGACAATTATATATGACACCTCAAGACTTTCTTGATTCTGTCGTTGAACAGGAGCCAAGACGTAAGTATTTAAAATTGCATACATTAAGTTTAATTATTTCTTTATAATTCTAAATACTTAAACTTAATTTTTTTCAAAAGCCCGCCTCAAGCGTCGTATTTTAACTGACCAAGAAGTAACAAAAATCAAAGATGAAACTCCACCATTGAAGAAAGGTTCAAATCAGCTCTTTAGGACTCTAAGAGATAAAGGTAAATCATGATTAGATAGTAATTTGTATCAAAACTGTCACTAAAAAGGTTTTTAAAATATTCTCAGGAATTATTTCTTACACGGAATATCTATTTCTATTATCTGTTTTGACCAGTGAGTTCACTTATATAATTAAATAAAAATATTTCAGTAAACTTAATCATAATTTTTTTGTGTTAGAACCTAAATCTGGTTTTCGTATTGCTTTTAATATGTTCGATACTGATGGTAATCAACGTGTGGATAAAAATGAATTTTTAGTGGTAAATTGGTAGCGTATTAAAGGCATTCAAAAATTATTTTCTTTTTCCCTAAATTTAGCAATACTTACTTACTTTTATTACAAATTAATAATTAAAAAAATCATATAGAAAATAATTTTTGAACAAACTTTTTTAATATTGTTTTTTTTCTATTTTTTTTTTTTTAGTTAATTAAAGTTTACTCTTTGTTTTTTGTGCGTTTTTATTTTGTTTAAAAAATTTTATTTTGTTATTTAGATTTTGAAAATTTTGGGTGGCTCTTTTCGTTCTCATGACTTGGATGACGACACTAGACGCATTGTAAGCATCTTTATTATTTTTCTTTAAACTTTATTTAAAAAATCGACACTTATTTGTATTTAAGTATTCTTATTTAAATTTCAGATATTTAAAAGTCTATAGTATTTTAGTTGCCACGAATATGATTTTCTTTAAAATTAATTTTTGATTGATAATTTTATCATGTAGTTAATCATTTGTCAACTGCCGTATTCATAACAAATATTTTAGGTTTATTAAAGGTTTATATGACAGATGTTGTACAGAAATTTTTTCAATTAGCCTTCAACAAACTTTAAATATATTTTATTATGAATACGACAGTAAGATTGTAACTAATAAAGTGATCAATTATTCGAATTTCCCCAATAACCGCGATTATTAAATAGTAAACATTTTAAAGAGTGATTAAGATTTTGAAAATTATAATAAAAATAAAAAGAGGTAAAAAACAAATAAGAGTGCTATATTCGGCCATGCCGACCATCATGTACATTGTTATAATCCCACATCGCAGCTTAACCTATATTTCATGTAATACGCCATTTTTCCTTATTATTTCCGACGCCATCCTTGATTTTGAATTTTGACGTAGTTAATACTACATTTACACCTACACAAAATCTAGTACTTAAGGGATTTTGAGCGAAATCTACCAAATTTCCCATACAAAACGAAATCTACTTCGCCACTAGATTTTGGCAGAATCTACTTAAAATCTAGTACTACTTCGTGATGCAACTGTGGTTTTTATTAAATTGTAATAAAATATACTACGCTGCCCACAGAAAAATTCAATCATAATATATAAGGTGGTTGCAATCGCACAAGTACTTTATTGTTTACATTTTTTTTATATGGAGTTTGAATATTGGAGAAGTAGAACATAGAGAGCATCTCAGACCACCTTGTAAATAAATATATTGTTTTGAAAACGAAATCTTGCAAAATGTCAAAAAATAGTGGTATAAACGGTTTAGATTTTAATAAAGATTTTAAAGCAAATCTGCTAGATTTCGCTCAGGTGTAAATGTAGTATAACTGTATTCTACTACTTAGTCAAGCCCTTTGATTTGATACCCATATTGATGGGGTTAAAAAAATTTAATCCGCCATCTTGGATTTAACATTTTTTAATAATTTATTGTACTCTACTGGTCAAGCCCTTTCATTTGATTTTGAATATTGAGGGTGTTCAAGAAGTTACATATTAAAATACCAGATTTGGCCCATATATAAATATGTTTGTCCGCCATTTTGTAGTGGCGGCCAACATGAATTTTAATTTTTTTTAGTGCTAATTGCGCTAGTCAATTCCTTTCAGATGATACCAATATTGACTCTCTCGGTTGTGTTGAAGCTGAAAAAAATTTATTTTCGTTTGTAAATTTTTAGAATATAAAAAAATTTTTGCCTATAACTTTATTGATAAGAGCCCGCTTTATCCAAAATTTGAAACGAATATCTCTAGAGACATGTTATATCTACAAATAGTAGCAAAGGTACCTATAAATTATTCTATGGCTGAAAAAGATTGATACCAAACACAGATCTGAGGAACATGTGGTTACTTCTAAAAGTTGCTTTCAACCAACACGCGGACTCCTCTATTCAAAAGCTTTCAGAAAATATATACTCTATGGGGTCGGAAATGAAAATTGTAGAAATTACAAACGGAATGACAAACCTGTATATACCCTTGTGCACCACAGGTGAAGGGTATAATAATAATAAAAAAAAGTATTGTGTCAACAGAAACTTTCGACGGTAGTAGAGTCTTTACTTAACATTTTAGAAACTCTTAACAAATTTTTAATTTCCTATTGTCGATTTTTTAAATAACATCATATTTATTTATATAATTATTTTATACAATATTTGTGTATTTTAATTATTTTTTTTTTTTTTTTTTTGTAACAAACATATATAGCTTACGTTACAGGATTTATAAATAGGTTTTGTAATATTTCAATTACATTTACTTTTTAATTGATATTTACACATGTAATATTTTCATTTGATATAAATTTATTATTATTTTATTTGAAAACGAAAAAAAAAAATTAGCTAAAACGTTTAGTTTCTACCGAAGAACAAGCCAAAGAATTGTATTACAAGAAAAAGAAAGACAAAAAGAATACGAATACCATCGTAAGTTTAATTGTTTTTATGTTTTCTAATACATTGATTTCTCTTTTGAGTTGTTTCTGTTATTTTTATTTGTTAAATTCCCTAATTGCTTTGCATTTCGAAATTATTTGCGTAAAATGGAAAACATAACTTTGCAAATGGATTCAAAAAGTTTTGTTATTGTTCTGCTTTGCAACTTCTAAACTCAATTTTAAAAGCAGTTTGTAAATATAACATTTTTGTATCTACTTTGATGATTTTTAGTCTTAGTTGTAATTTTAGTTTTTTAATGCTTTTTGTTTTTTTTTTTTATTTATCCAATTGGCTGTACAATTGTTTTTTTTTTTTTAAGAACTTTTTACCAAACATAAACAGAATACGAGACTCCTTGTTTTGTAAGTAAATTTTCATTTTAATGGTCACCTAAAATATCCTTTTTTGTCGTATTTTTTTTTTCTTATAATTTTTTTTTCCTATATGTATGTATATATAATATTTTATTGTTTTAAATTTATTATTATTTATTATATAAAAAAAATCCCTGATTTGCACGATATAACTTTATTAACTGTGTACTTTATAACTTTCCAATATGAAAAACAATCCATATATTCATTAAATAACAATGTGCCTCACCTTTGCAAATGCGTGTATATAATTGTGCTCAGATGGAACGAATTTTTAGTGGAGCTTGGAAAGATAAACGTGGTAAAACTCAAACTAATGAAAATGAATCTGAATCTGAACAAGATAAAAAAGATGACGACGAAGAAAACGAAGAGGTATTAATTGCTTTTAAGTCTTATTGTTGAAATATAATTTTACACTTTTAAATCATAATAATATTTTTGTAGATATCGATGGCTTAATATTGAAACAGGGTTTTTTGATTTTTTATTAATTTGCAGAAGATGCGAAAAAAAAACTGAATAAAACTTTAAAAAAATTAATGAGTTAGGGCCATTAATCCGTTACTTATAACCAAGACTCACTAAATCTGTAAGGAGAGATGTGCTTGAAAGTAGACTATCAGATAATGTTAAAAGAAAAGAAATTGATAAAAGTCAAGACCCCCCGTCCGTTTTATAGTACGCCATCTATACATAAATATGTACAGTTCATAATAATATCACCAGTTAAAATTATAGACTTAAAAGAGCAACAAGTTTAGATTTGAGAGAAACTTTTTTTAGTATATTTCAAAGGCAATTACATATTTTCTATTCTCTTAGAGCGTGGTTAGTTTTTGTAAAATTTCAAAACTGTCTGACGTCATCTTCACTTCATTGACGTCTTCAAGCGCTTACGTTTTGGGTAAAATCAAAACATTTTTCAAGATGTAAAAATATTTACGAACATTTTTAAGTTGGTGATATTATTTTGAAGGTAGATAGATGTATGTATACACACAAAGCATTAAATGCATTAAAGTAATTGATACAGTTTTAATTGTAATATTGATATTAAATTTTTTTACTTTAGTGCTATTTTCCAGTTATACTTAGATTTGTATAAAGAACTTTAACTGTCCTTTATTTGCAGTTTCGAAATGAACTTAACATTAAGCCTTAAATCATTAGAAATTAAATTGGAAATTCAAGGCAACAAGATATATTGGGCCAATTCAAAGTGGTTGCATATCAGTCGTATTTGTACTATTTCATATTATTTTATGCATGCTTAAAATTTTTGTTAGTAATTTCCATACAAAAAAAATAATATGACTTTACACATTTGTTTCCTATGTATAAGAAATTGTTTATGTCATACTTTTAGCCATACTGTCTCTCAGAGAGAATTTCTTCGCTTCTCACCTCTCAGAGAGAATATTTTCTATTTTCTTCTTTCCTGTATACATACACGTTTTAACAGCGTCATCTCTTTGTCTTCTTTCTTGTATTAAATACATAATTTGTTAACAAAAGGTGTTCAAAGTCACTAGTCATATTAATATGAATTATATGACATAGTACAATATGAGAGTCTACTTTGAATTGGCCCATTATATATGATATATATTTATATCTTATTTTTACACTTCAAAACGTTGATAGCGGCCATATTGTTGCAGCTAGATAAGTCGAATTGGCTATCATTTATTCGGTAGATGTAGAGTTCAACAACACGCTCAAATAATAAAATTGTATCACGAAAAAGTCACTGTTTAGTGAAACTTTGAGTTGGTGTCGGTATCGGTACATATTATTTTGTAACAACGTTGAAAAGGCCATCATAATCAACGACAAGCGCTAAAAGTCGATGATAACCAACGTCTTTGTGGTTTTAACAGGACGCCGCTACGTTCTCAACAGAAGGTATGGTCATACTACCTGAATGAGATTGTACAAACCGGTCTCCTTGTACTTTTTTTAGTACGTTGAAATCCTCGTAATATATACTTGTTTTATAAACCCACTTTTAATCTTTCGTATTAGTAATTATGACCGCAGTGGCAGTATGAGTTTTGTCAAAAGAATACTCGGTATCATTAAAGATTAAAGTCCTAATGTTTTTAACTAAAACTTTCGAATATTTTTAATCCTAATACAATCTTGGATTAATGATTCTAAAAATTTGTACAGCAAGATTAGAATATCTTACAGAACTTTAGGGACTCACAATTCCCCAGTAAGTGACAGCTTATACCTAGAAAGTTCATGGTTTTAATCTATTTTATTATATTACTCAATTCTTTAAACTTTGCTGACACGTCGTATTCCAATCTTTCCTATATAAAACGCTAGATTTTAAACATCTATCGATATAAGTGTTCGAAAAAATCGCCATAGTATAAAACCAGATAATTCTAAAGCCTCCACCACTTTTTTTAATTCATTTTCAATTGTTCTTCGTCATGTTCTTGAGTGTGTCCTTGTGTCGTCGATTACTCTGGGGGTACCATCTTAATGCTTGACGGGCTATGTAAAGTTATGGATAGAAAGAATTTATTTAAAGCTGTTGCTAATATGTCACTTGGCTAGAAATAATTGTAGCAAAATAAAAAATGGTTAGTCGCTTTTTTCAAAATTATACTGACTCAATATAGACTCCGTTCCTCACTGACACTCAATAGTAAGATTTACAAATGGCGAATACGAATTATAACAATTTTGTCACTTAAAGTGAGTAAAGAGTTCCCGATTGCATGTCACCATACTGATAACCACCCAACCATAAAATTTTTATACTGTATGGTGTATGCCATATGCCACCGCTACCGCTCTCTTAATATGTTCTTAAAGGGAACAATGTATTTGAACTTAAATGAAAACTTGCGGTTCAGTAAATTGTTTTTGTTATTTTTTTGTTTTATGTAAAAATGCAATAAAATCTCACTAATGTTCACTTGATTAGGTTCATTACGAATAAAATCAGTTTACATTTGACAACGAATAAATCCTCTAAAAATGTTTAGTGTTTGTAAATAAATGCCATATTTTCTTAGGGTGCGTACAGAGTGGCCGAGTCGAGCCGACTGACGCCAATGCGAGAAAACTGGTACTATACAAATTTGTACAAATAAGCGCGAACAGGTCATAGTGGGCGCCGAGCTGGTCAGAGCGCAAAGCTGATTGAATGCGAGAAAACAGTTCCAAAGCGTTTTTCAGCGCCGAAAACATTGTTTATGTTATGTTGTTATGATTTCAACTTGTTTGGAAAACATTTAAACAAATTAAAGACAAAAATTTAAGAAAAAGTAAATAAAACATGCAATCAAAAAATTAAAAAGAAAATTAAAATTAAAAAATAAAATGAAAATTAAACAAAAAAATAAAAATTCAAATAAATTATAAAAACTTAATAAAATTACAACAATTATAAGAAAATTAAAAAAAAAACTTTTAAACAAAATTTAAAAAAAAAATGTGTAAAAATTTCAAAAATAACATAGCCCGACAAAATTAAAAAAAAAACATTTTGCTTCTTTGAATTTATCAACTGATTCTAGTTAATTTGGGTGCGCTGAATTCAAATCTGTAATCAGTTTGTCTCTATCAGCTCTAGTTTTCATGATATAGCTTTTTTATATCCTCCACTGTAAGTAAGGAGGGTATATACAGGGTGGGCCTGTATATTGTATTGTATTCAGTCATTTTCCTAGTCATTACGTTTATAGATTTTGGTATCAGTTCTTTTAAATTATCGGAATCTATTTTAATTCTTGATAAGGCATCTGCATTGGTATTTATTTTTCCTTGTTTATAGACGATCTCAAAATCATAATCCATGAGATCCAACCTAATCCGTGTTAATCTTGATGAAGGGTTTTTATGGGTAAACAATGATACTAGTGGTCTGCGATCAGTCACGACCTGGAACTTTCTACCGTATAAATATGGTCTAAAGTGAGTAATTCCCCAATGAATAGCTAAAAGTTCTTTCTCTATCACAGGTTTATTAATTTCATATTTAGTAAGAGACCGGCTCGCATAAGAGATTGGTAAATCACTGTTTATCTCACCTTGTGAAAGAATCGCTCCTAACGCGTAATCCGATGCGTCAGTGGTAAGGACAAATTCCTTTTCGAAGTCGGGGTATTGTAATATTGGTGGATTCGTTATCATAGATTTCAATATTTCAAAAGACTTTTGGCAATGTTCTGTCCAAACAAATTTTTGGTTTTTCCTTAGTAAGTCATTAAGAGGCTTAGCTATTTGTGCAAAATCTTTGACGAAACGTCTATAATAGTTGCAAAAAGCTACGAATCTTCGTGTTTCATCTCTGCACTCTGCACTCTTTGGAATTGGGTAAGTTTCAAGTACCCTACTCTTATTTGGGTCTGTCATTACCCCTTTATCTGTAATAAGGTGTCCTAAATAAACTACCTCTGGTTTCAAAAAATTACATTTACCCGGATTTAATTTAAGGTTGCGGCTTTTTAGTTTCTGAAAAACTTTTCTTAAATTGTCATTATGATGTTGTAGGGAGCATCCAAAAACAATTATATCATCCATGTATATAAATGCATTGGAATCTAAACCTGTGGCTTTACTTCTGCTGCTATTTGAATTGCCTCGTTTAAACCTGTAGGTCTAGCTGCCATTACCGTTGTTCTCTGTGGTTCACTCAAACCATCCTTGAAAGTACTTAGCGCTACTTGTTCATTTACCCTAACCATCGTTTCCCTATTTTGGATACCTAATTCTGCTATCTGTAATTCATTCAGACTTGCTACGAGAGATTCAATTTTGTTGGCGAATTGTACCACTGAACCACTACCCTGTACCTGTTTTGCCAATTCATTATGAACGGACGTTTAAATGACTCCAACGTACTTGGTGTCTCCTCTGAGACCAGTTTATTTCTTACTCTGTCAGACAATTTAGTGGCCAGGACGAATTTAATTAATTTGTTAATTTCCGTAGCGTCCTTAAGTGTTTCGGCATAGAAAGTAACTGTTCCTATAAAATTATTGAGTTGACCGATATCACCATTAAACTCAGGTATTATTTTTGATGCGTCACAAATGCCAAACAATGCCATGTTGCTTGTTTTTAAATACTGTAAGATTTTACCTTTGATTTCTTTTATATCCTGTAGCGAGTAACCCTCAAATTTTATAGCAAAAAGTGTCAAGTTTTCAATATCTTCTAAAGTTTTGTCTACATAACCTTGTGTGTAGATTCTGTTTGGGCTCTTTTTCAAATTTTTATAAATACTTCTCAATTTTTCCATTCATTATAATCTATTTTATATGCTCATAAATTCTTATACTATTTACTATACATTTTCTATCTTATTACTAAATTTGTATGCCTTCTTTTTCATGTAACCTTTATAATATTCATGAATTTTTCCTATAACTAATACAATCAAAAGGACCAAAATTATTTGTTGCATATGATCCTGGGTAACTGTCAGCACTCCTCTATTGTTCTCGTTCACAATGATGGCCTCCTTGGAAAACCATCCACCCATTTTGATGAAAATCCTACTAATAGTTTCTTCTTATGTTCTGTATTTCGTTCAAAATTCTCGATTTTTCAACCTTGTTGGCGGTTAGATGAAACCTTCGATAAGCCTCTGCAATGAGTTTTCGTTTTCTTCTACGTATTCTTCTATAAGCAACTGCTCATATTTCTTAAACAGCTGGTCGATGTATTGCTTTTCTTTTGTTTCTTCTATTTCCATAACTTAAAAGGGAAGTCAATCCTAGTACCTAATTTTGTAAATCGGTCGGCAGGATCGCCATGTAATAAAAGTGATAAAAGTGTGTGTGTTTAAATTGTGATTACTTTGCCCTATAGGTTTCTTAATTTATTAGAGAGCCTTAGAAACTTAGTCGGCTCTATAGAGATGGCAAAGTCAATTGCCGAAGTGTTTAAAAGATTATATTAAAAATACAACAATTAGGTTTTGTGTCAGTTTTGTCACTAACTGATTTTATTTAAATCTTAACAACTTATATACTATTTTAAATTTTGTGTATTCTTATTCTATTTCTTATTCTATGTTAACCAATTGCCCTACTTAAAATTATTTGTTTACATAATTACTTATATTCTACTTACTATGACATCAATATCATATATTTAATTACTATGACATCAATGTCATATATTTAATTATTATGCATTCTAGTGACCGATATCAATTGACACCAGTCACCAGTTGTTTATATTGTATTTTCATTTTGGTTTGTCTTTCTTTTCTTTTTTATTTTTATGTATGTATGTTTGTGTATGCATGTATAATGCACTACAATATACCCAAGGGGTGTAAAAGTTTAATAACTTTTTCGTTTATTAATTTTTTTTAATTTTTTCTTTAAGATTATATAATATACAAAAAGGAAATTTTTTTACACTAAGTATGAAAAATGATGTCTCTTAAATGACCACCGTTTTCAGCTTCACAGTG
The DNA here is from genome assembly GCA_941918925.1 of Phyto melanocephala. Taxonomy (NCBI): domain Eukaryota; kingdom Metazoa; phylum Arthropoda; class Insecta; order Diptera; family Rhinophoridae; genus Phyto; species Phyto melanocephala. The sequence continues at coordinate 54,682,966 of OW799233.1, forward strand.
ATGGGCTCTTTTTAGAGCATTTTCCATAACATCTTTCAAAACTTGTGGCTGTAGCGTTCGAATTTCTGCAACAATGTTTGCCTTGAGTTCAAGGATTGTCTCTGGCTTGTTCACATACAATATCGCTCCTTCAAATAAACCCAAAGAAAATAGTCGGGTGCTGTCAAATCTGGCGATCGCGCTGGCCAAATAATTTCCGAATTTCTGGAAATTATTCGCCCGCCAAAAATTTGATTTAAAAGTGCCATTGTGTCACGGGCAGTATGGGCAGTGGCTCCATCCTGCTGAAACCACATACCAGGTCTGTTTTCAAGAGCAGGGCGTAAAAATTTTTCTATGATAAACCGATACCGCTCTCGATTTACGGTTACAGCATTTCCATCTTCATTCTCGAAAAAGTAAGGGCCAATGACATTTTCAGATGTGATCCCACACCATACTGTGCACCTGATGGGGTGCAATTGGCGTTGATGAATGACTCTTGGATTTTGAGAACCCCAGAACCTACAGTTCTGCTTATTAACAAAGCCATTCAAATGAAAATGAGCTTCATCACTCATAGTCAAATTTTTAATAAAGTTGATTTAATTTCTGGCCAACTCTTGAAATTTAACTGCAAAATTTAGACGTTGCCGATGATCGGCGGGTTTTAATTCTTGCACCAATTGCACCTTATATGGATATAACTGTAAATCTTTTTTTAAAATGCACCGTAGTGAAGTACGAGACATTCCTAGCTGAGCAGAACGCCTTCTGGCAGATTTTTCTGGTGATTCGTTAACACTTTGCTGTACTCATTCAATATTTTCAGCAGTGCGACTTAAACGTGGTCTACCGGTTCGAGGCAAATCTGTTACGCTGCCATGTTGGTGATGACTAACTAGGCAACGAATCATTGCTCCAGAGGGCGAAATTCTGACGTTAAAATGTCGACGATATGCTCTTTGCGTTAAAATAATTGATCTCTGGCTTAAATAATAAAATTCTATTGTTCTGGTTCTCTGTTCAGTTGTGAACCTCTCCATTATAAATTCTCCAAGTGTTGTCTATATAATCTGAAAGAAAAAATAAAAAAAAATTAATAAACGAAAAAGTTATTAAACTTTTACACCCCTTGGTTTCTTTTGGCCCACCCTGTATCAGTTTGTCATTCCGTTTTTTCCGAAAATATTATTTTTTGTGTAATTGCTAGCTGATTAACGGGAATTTTATTTGTGTAATATTATTCAAAACGTTATTTTTTCTTTTTGCATTCCAATTGCATATCGGAAGTTAGTTGCTTGTAAGAAGTGGTTTATTGCAGTTGGCAAAGTTTATTAAAAAAGTGTTGACTTAAATAGAAATGACTTCCAATAGACAACAGAGTGGTTATACTAAGAACCCTTGCTTTTTGTGTCTCTGGGATAGCAGATCCAAGCAACAACATTGGCGGCAAAAATATTGGCCTACGAGAGAAAAAATGATTGTTGGCGATAAAAATATTCTAAATGAAGCTTTAGTTGCACGTGAAAATATCGTCCTACCACCGTCGCACATCAAATTAGGACTCATGAAGCAGTTTGTTAAGACTCTTAATCACGATGGGGAATGTTTTGCATATATTTGCAGCAAAATGCCTAATCTAAGTAGAGATAAGATTAGAGCAGGAGTTTTTGACGGTCCCCAAATAAGGCAGTTTATGAATGACAACGATTTTGATAGGTTAGGTTAGGTTGAAAAGGAGGGGCACTTAAAGCCCGAACCCATGGCAGGTATACACTAATGCCCAGTTGGCATGTTGTGCGCTCCATGTGGGAACTGGAATTCCCAATTTAAGACCATAATCATAATTTCCCATAAATAAATATCGGACTAGTTCAAGAACTCAGTCCCCTCAATGTAATTCCTTATGGATCTCCAGTTTGAGTTCCCCAGGTACTCCAAATTCGGCATAGTATCCACTGTAAAATTCTCGCGTCTAATATGCCCAAACGCAGAACAATGACAGAGATAGTGTATCAAAGTCTCATCCTCGATTTTGATAAGTCAATGACCGAAACTGAACGAAATGCGTGGACATCATTCGTGCAAGTTATAAAAAATTTCTTGGGAAATAATAAAGCTCCAAATTATGTTCAATTAGTGGAGAATATGCTGGATAAGTTCAGAGACCTTGGCTGCAACATGAGTATCCAAATCCATTATTTGCACAGTCACTTGGACCGATTTCCCAAAAATTTTGGGTAATTTAAGCGAAGAACAAGGAGAAAGGGATACACATATGATGGCAGACTACTGTTGGAATTTGCAAACAGACTAATCCGGCTGTTCATTCCAGATTGTCTCTTAGAAGAAGCTTTACATCCTGTAACTAGAATTATATTTATATTATGTTTTTAATGCTTTGCTAGAATTTTTTTATTTTAATAAATCTGTAAGAAACAGTTTTACTTCTTTGTTTTTTTTTTAATTCCTATGGAAAAGTTTTACTTTTTAAATACTTTTTCAATATATCATGAAAACTAGAGCTGATAGAGACAAACTGATTACAGATTTGAATTCATCGCACCCAAATTAACTAGAATCAGTTGATAAATTCAAAGAAGCAAATTGAGTGTTGGCCAATTGAAAAAATGCGTTAATAAGTAAAATTTTAAAACTCAATGTCAGTTTTTTTTTCAACAAAATAAAACTCAAATCATGATTACAGTGGACGCTCGTAAATTAGAAGCACTTTGTTCCTGGGGTAGTTCTAATTTTAAAAAAATTCTAACTTTCAAAGGTTTTTTTTTTTATAAAAAGTATTATAAATGAATGAGCGAATGAACAACAAACCCAAATGCATACAAACATACATAAAACACAAATAATAGTTAAAATATCAGCGCTGATTCTTGCATCCTCTATGCCCTCTCAAACCTGTTTCTCGCATGAAGAAGTTCTCGCAATAAGCGTCAATCGGCTCGGCAACATGCGGCCACTCTGCACGCATCTTTACTCTTTTTTTTATTTTAATAGAGCAAATAAGCCATTGGGAAGTATAATTGTCTTTAGTAATTTTTTAAGAAAACCTTATTTTGTGATAAAAAAAAATCGAAGGACAAACGCATAGGGTAATGTCGGAAGAGGACAGAGGAGCTATTATAAAAGCTACCGCTAATAACAGTGATTCGGCTGCAAAAATTAGGCAAAAAAACAGGCGTTACACCAAGCCTAGGTACAATAAAAAATCGCATTTTTGAAGTTATATCAAATAAAGAATCATATACACATTAGCTTTAATTATGTTATACCTATTCAAATGAGAATTTTAGCGAAAAAATTATCAAAAATCAATAATGTATTATTAATGTATTTTTTGTCTCGTTAATAGTACATAATCTAATAGTTTACGATTTTTAAATGTCATACAACTAATTGCTTTATTGTTTTTTCCAAACAAAGTAACTTAAATGTCAAGATAACTGTGAACCTATTCAAGTGAGTGACAGTGTACAGCTGCCAATATTTATTTGTTCAATGTATTTTTTGTGTTAATGTCGTAATTACTTTTTCGGCATTTATCTTTGTATGCTTTTATAAATGCAATTAACTTTTTACTAACAAGATTTTTTTTTAAAACGTTTTATTATTCGAATTATATTTGAGAGGATAGATAAGTTGGTTCTGTGTTAAAATAATACAATCATATTTATTTCACTTTAGGACAATTACATAGACGATGAAGAGGGTTTACAGCGTAAACATAAAGTGGATACCACCTTGCAGACCCATTTGTTTGGTAAAAAAGGCAATCAAGATTTATACTATGAGGGCTTCTATAAGTTCATGGACAATTTGCAAACGGAAGTCCTGGAATTGGAATTTACTGAGTTCTCCAAAGGCAACAAAGCCATTACCGAAGTTGATTTTGCAAAAATACTATTGCGTTACACTTACTTAGATACAGACGAGTATGATAGTTTTTTGGAACGTCTTTTAGATCGTGTTAAGGATGAACAGGGTATAACATTCGATGAATTTCGTGATTTTTGTCGATTCCTTAACAATCTGGAAGATTTTGCAATAGCTATGCGTATGTACACTTTGGCCGATCGTGCTATTTCAAAAGGTATTAATTAAACTACAACTCTTGGATGTTTTTTTTTTTTTTTTGTTAATTTTATACGTATGAATGTGATTGTTTTAAATTTCAGATGAATTCTCTAGAGCAGTTAAAATTTGCACTGGCTATACGTTGTCCAAGCATTTGATTGACACCGTATTTGCCATATTCGATCAAGATGGTGATGGTTTGTTGTCATATAAGGAATTTATTGCCATTATGAAGGAGCGTTTGCATCGTGGTTTTAAAGTAAGTGGTCATATACTTGAATATAATGAAGAATTAGATGAATATGATGAACCCGAATATCCAATGTTTTCTGTATGGCGAAGACGTGTCTGTCGTAACTTAGATTACTTTTATTATGACAGTGATATTCCCTAATTTGATCGAATCTCATATTGCTGTGCCTGCCTTGTTTTTAAAACACTGACATTATACTTAAGCTATAACATTTACTGTCGTATGCATACAAATTATCAAAGTTTTATAGAGGGTTTTTTAAACTGATTTTCTATGAAAATTTTATTTAAAAAACCTTTTTAATAATTTGTATTCCTACGGTCGTTAAGCTTTAATTTCTAGTTATTTGTATTTACAATCTCCTTTGGAACGTGATCATGACTCTTATATCTTATTTTCATTTTATATTACATTTGTTTCCTTTATTTTTAAATTTTATGCTTATTTAATTTATTTTTAATACTTTTTTTATTAAACTTTCACACTTATAACAGTGGCTTTTTATATTTTAAGTTTTTGTTTGTTGTGCTCTTATATTTTTAAGAAACATAAAAAAATGAATAAATTTTTTATTTAAAATTTCCCAAATGTTTTTGTTTTCAATTGGCTTATATGTTTGTTTTTATTTATTTATATTTTATGTTCGTTACACATTTTTTCTCAATTTTGTTTTTTTTTTGCGCTTCTACAACTAATAGCTAATACCATACAACGTTTTATGCGAATACAGATTTATACCGTTTTAAAGTATTCATATTTATATGTCTTTATGCTAATCGGTAATGCGAATATATCGTTGTCGAAAATCCAATAAACATATGTAAGTATTTCTCTAAACAAAAGTTAGTTGGGTAAAAGAATTAATTTTAATTAGTTAAACATTTTACTAAGAGTAATAATTTTATTTAAAAACAAGAGTCCTATATTCGGCCGTGCCGAATCTGATAATACCCTTCACAACGTGTAGTCATGCAATATTGTTTATATCACCATTCATCTCATATGAAATACGTACATACATATGAAAAACATACATACATATATAAAAACATCCCATTGCAAAATTATAAATTGATTTAACGTATGTATGTTTAAAAAAAAAATAAATAATAAAAGCATAAAAACATAAATAATATTTAAAATAAAAATAAAAAAAAATTTTTTTTTTTTGGCTCAGCTAGGATTTTATGCCACGTTTACTCTAACCACGTATACCACGTTTGTATGTATGTATGTTAATGTTGTGAAAAAAAACGAGGTGGTCGTGGCTTTTTCCTCATATCTCAGTTCTTTATGTACCGATTTTTCAATACAGATTTGCTCCCGAATATTTCTAATATTGTAATACTTTACTTGGGTCCAGGCGATGTCGGGCGCTTAAAAAAGTTGATTTCAACATACACAGCATACAGAGCTTAATCGACTCCCCTATTCATAAGCCTTCAGAAAATATATACTTTACATATTTGGATTAAAAAAATTATCAGCCATTTTGTTTCGTACGCCATATTGGATTTAAAATTTTTTATAGTTTCTAATGTATATTCTAATGGTTAAGCCATTTCATTTGAGTAGCTTTTTCGATATTCATAGTGAGTCATAAAATTTGAGAATAAGAGCATATAAATCATTGAAATTTAACTGAGCTGACGTACGCATACCCTCAACAACGTTGATTTATAAGTACAACATAGCATGAATATGAGTACTACGCCATACTTATACTCATACCGTCCATATTTATATGATTCGCAAAAGTACCCACGTTAATTCATATTTTTAAGAAAATGCTCATTTTCGTAGCGTAATGCAAGTTGATTCAACAACAAAAACATTAGCAGCTCTCATTTGTATGGAGAATAAACAATGCTGCCAGGTCGGGCAGTGCAATATATTTTTAAGCTCCAAGAAAATTTACAATATGTAATATATAATTTTTGCAAGTATCGCTATTTAATTTTTAAATACATGCAACTGATTATGTCCTTTAGGCTAAGTTTTGGTTGCCTTCTATAATAAGAGATAAACTATTACATCTACTTTGCGTTTTTATACCAGCCACCAAAAAAATGGTGGGAGTATATTCATTCCGTTTGTAACACATCGAAATCTCAATTTTAGACCCATAAAGTATATATATTCTGAATCGGGATTTGATTTGAAGACGATCTAGCTATGTCCGTCCGTCTGTCTGTTGAAAGCACGATAGAGGTCAGACCGAAAAAAGGTAGAGGGTTCAAATTTTGCCAGAATATTTCTTATACACACGGTATTTCCTGAGTAAAAAAAATATTTTTCTCCGAAAATTGTCAAAATCTATGAATTAGGAAAGAAGTTATAGATCAAAACATACGAAAATTTATACCGCGTAGAGTATTTTTCGGTATTTTCTAATTTTAAAACGTAATATAACCGACAAAATTAGATGTACGATTCTGAAATTTTGCAACCATTGCTGTTGGATCAAAGGTTTTTTTACTAACGAGAAATAAATGTGACACGCCCACCTCCCATATAACGCTTTATCTCAAATTCATATAATTTCTCTATGAATAAAGACTTTGGAAGAATAAAGGACTATATTGAAATATCTAAGTGTTATTCATTAGCAGAAACTTTATTGACACGCCTACTTTAACGTCCACTTTCATTGAAAGACTAAATTTACGAAAACATTTAACTAGCATGTCGCAGTCATACAAAGAAAAGGTTCGTTCGAGAACTCACAAATTTGTACAAATTTTTACTGCATTTTACGAAATTGCGTTCGCTTACACAAATTTGTAGTAAATGAGAGCACAAATAGAGAGCGAAAAGTGACAGTTCTTGACTGAGTATTTGCAAATTTTTACTACAGAAATTTCTTGCAGTAAGATTTAGCAAAACCAAAAAACATATGATTCAAAAGGAAAACAAACAAAAGTAAGCAAACAAAAAGTATACAATTTGTGAAAAAAAAATATTAAAAAAAGGAAAATCCAAACAAAAGTGCAAAATATTATTAAATTTAAATTGTTTAAACTAATATTGTTTGTGAAATAAAGTTAGTTAACAATGTCTACAGATGAAAGAATGGAACTGCCGGAATCTGGCACAGTTATACATACTTAAATACATATTTGCACATTCGTATGTACATAGTTCCCATTAAACAACACAATATTTATTTGCCATCAGCTGTTGCTTCAATCTTACGAATTTTTACAAGTGTCTGTTCGAGTACTTTTTTGGACAAATTCTAGTTTTGAGAGTAAAATTTTCAATTTACTAAATAATTACTCATTTACTACAAAGTGCTGTAAAAGTACTCGAACGAACCTAAAGTGATACACATTTTAGTATAAAGATATTCCATAAAAAACAGAGATAAAAATTACTCTCTACGCTATCGCCTTAAGTAATTACACCATGAGTCATACGTGCTGCTGAATAAGAGTACTATAGGTACCTTAAACTTAAAAGTGGGTATAAGTATTGAAGACCTTTCAATAAGTATGAGTGCGTATAAATCAACGAAATAATGAATCATGATTCAAGTTTACTTACATCATGATTATTCGTTGCAGATCTCTGACCCATATTAAGGAGTTTCAAGGGAGGCTCATAAGACTTCAGAAAATATATATATTTTTTATAGGGTCGGAATTGAATTTGTAAAATTCAAAATTGGCACAACAAGCGAAGGATGTAATAATGATTGTCTGCTTTGTATCATATATCACCCAAATATGATGATGCGTTTTTTGGGTTATGAAAATAGTGCGCTTATTATTTCAAATTATGGATATAAAAGTATTAGTTTTGCGCACAGAAGTCCAAAAGCTTGTATAGCAATCAGTTTTTTACATGCCGAATCAGAATCAATCAAACACACGATTTTTAATTTTTTTGATGTTGCGTACTTTTGGATTTTCGACGACGATATGTACTCTTAGGTGGGTAATTTTTGCTACGAACATTAAAGGATGCTTTTTATAGAGGTAGAGTATTTTAATTAACATGAATTATTCGAAAGATAATCTTCTGGTATTATAATTTAAAAATTACTTCTGGCATATGACCGCTATGGCTGACCTTGTCTAATATAGAGGTCCAATTTTCGATGACTTTTTTCGACATTTGTAAATGTGAATGTTCGTATGTTTATACATACTTATGTTTTAATACTTTAACTTAATCACGCGAAAAATGAAATTTGCCACACAGATACAAAAAAAAAACTTGAATAATTACATAAAAAGGCTACCAATTACTACGCAGACAAAGTAGCGGGCACAGGCTAATTTATATATATAAAAGTGAAACTCTGTGTGTGTGTGTTAGCTATAGACTCCGAAACCGTAAATCCGATCGAACTCAAACCTTAACAAGTTGTTGTACACATTTCAAGGAGTGTTTATGGGTGGCAAAAAGTGTGTTGGGCCACGCCCATCAAAAATAAGTTATAATTTTTAGCTACTTGCACTAGATCGATTTTTGTGAAACTTTGCAGGGCCACGCCCATAAACAAAGTTATAATTTTGAGGTACTTGCACTATCAAATGAAAGTAAAATACAGCAAACTATGTAAAAATTCAAAATCGAAGATGGCGTCGGATAATAATAAGCAAAATGGCGTAAATCTAAAATCTATTCTAAGCTGCGATTCGGTCACTATACCTACATACATATGTATGTATATAATGGTAAAAGGTGCTATTGATTCGGCACGGCCGAATATAGCATTCTTACTTGTTCATTATATCTTAGGTATTTACAGTCGGATATTATAGTATGATACTTCAATGTTTTTATCTCGAAATGTTCATTATATCTTAGGTATTTACAGTCGGATATTATAGTATGATACTTCAATGTTTTTATCTCGAAATGACTACTATTTTGCTCTGGGGCCAATTTTGTATCCGTATTTTTTGTTGAAAAATAATGATTTTTTTTCTTTATTTTAATTTTTTTTTATAGAATACTAACCCCTTGTTACCATTTTAAAATCAGGAAATCTTATTCTACTGAAGGGCTACAATTATTACTGGATTTTACAAAACTTTTTATGTTTGACATTAAATTTAATTTTGTTGCCATTGAAACAGCACAGCGCATCAGAAAGACAACGCAACATCAGGAACATTATCAGGTGTAACGAAATTTTAACCATTTTTTACCCTCATCGAAAGTTCAATATTATAATATATTCCACCACAAGGTGAAATTATTAAACGTAAGCTGGGGATAACGTTATTCAAAAGGCAAATTAAAATACTAGGTTCAAGAAGAACCTTTTCAAAAAAATGCGTAAATACAATTGTGACAACTTTGATATATTTGTTATTAAAATATTAAACAAAACAAATTTTTAATTTTTTTTAATATTTTTCATCCAATTCATTACTGAAATTTGTGTTTAAACGTTAATTAGTGCATAATTAATTTATTAGTAAATTCAATTTTTCGTTACAGTCAGTGGCCAAATCCGAAGGATGGGATGCTTTTAAAGTTTGCGTCAAACAGGAAATGAAACAAAATAGATAAATTATTAAGTGATAACATAAATGTAATTAAACAAAGAAAGCTTTCTCAAGTATACACTTAAAACTTAAATGCTTAAATAACTTATTACTTTATTTATTTTTTATTTAATATTAATTAAAACAAAATTGTTAAATTTTTTTATTAAACGTTGCTGTATATTTCGTACTTGTAATATTTGCGAACATAACGTCGCGATTTATTAATCACAAAATCTCTTCTTAAATTATATACAGAACAAAGTTATAAAAATTATAAAAATCATCTTTTCAACCAGATAATAAAAGCTGTTGACTTTTAAAACGAATCGTATGGAAAAAGTAGGATTAATTTCGATTGATTTTAAATTTAATCATTTACCTAATATCTACTCTAATATTTTGTTACAAGATTTAGATTAGATTAAAAATACCAAATGATATTAGAGAATTAAAGCAAAAACTAAAATAAAAATAAAAAGCGACAGAAAAGAGCAAACGAAGCAAGTACATCAAGTTATTTTTTGATTTTAAATTAATTCGTTTTCAAAATCGGAAAATCAGATGACTGGTTCTCGAGTTAGGATGAAATATGTCTCCTGACTAATTTAGGGAAAAAATTTGCCACGCCCATAAAAAAATCCCGATCTGATGGAAAAAAACCGACAACGGATTTGAGTTCAGCGCATCAAAATCCATATAGTTCACATAGTTTTATTTAATGGAGTATTATGCAGCTAAGCAGTGTAATTTATTGAACTTAAACTCCAAGTTTCCTTAATCCTTTAGGAGCGTGTCTTTTGTCTAGCCGCAGCCTTCCCATATATTTTTTATTTTTTTGAGATCTGAAAAATATTGACCCCTGTGCGCGAAATTATCGTATGTTACAAAAGCAAAATTGGACAGGAGAGCGTTTTTATTACATACGATAAAATTTACACACTGTTATCTCCATAACTAAAACAGTTATCGCTATAATATTTTATTAGCAGATGGATTAATGGATGTAGAACAAATTTGCATAGAAAAAGTCGATTTAAAAAAAACGTAACATACGATAATTTCACGCACAGGGGTGGATATGGTAATCCCCACATTTTGCTTATAAATCCAGTTTCACAGCTTTAGCAGTGGAAATTAGAGTAATAGCATTGATAGCTCTACTAAATTGGTCCAAAAAAAATAATCAGCTGACGAATCAAGAGTACCTGATGAATAAATATGCCTTGAATTGGTCGAAGCAATTCATTGAATTTTTCGAAATGCGTTTTCTAATATTTTGATTAAAATGTGTATGACTACTGTAAATTGAATTAATTCTGTCAACTACCAAATAGAAGACAGTCGTTGTTGAGCATTCGTAGAGAACGGATGTGCATTGTACGATTCATATCAAATTTTCTTTCTTTTATACACATAAACTTTATATTTTTGTTTAATAAAATTAATTAAATTTAAAAAAAAACTACGAGAAATTAGATTCATTATTTAAGTGATTTGCAATCAAATACAAAAATATTTGAAAAAATCAAGTACCTTGTATTTTGTTATTAATTCTTTAATTAAAAATTATTGCAATTTCAATTATTTGACTAGACTTTCTGAACCCATTAACGTTGTATTAAGAAATAATTTGTGCATATTTATAAAAGAAATATAAAATATTTGTTGTGTTTTTGTTTATTGTTTATTTTATTGTATTTATTCATTAGTATAGATTACTCATTGTCATTATTATTTTATCTTCTTACTTATATTAATTTATATGTATAATAAAAACGTTTTTTTTTTAATCTTAAAATAAAAATCTTAAAATTTGCAATAAAAATAGTTTATAAAACTTTTTAAAAATAAATTTGGTAAGTATGCATGTAGTAATAAAGTTATATATAGTTACACATGTATGTATATGGTTCTGTCACAAACATAAAATATATTCACGTTTCCAATTTAATGCCCATAATTCGCAAGTGGTCTTGTATTAAAATTGTTCGTACATGTTAATAGTTTACATATCTCTAAACAAAATCCTGCGTTTTGCATTTCGAAAGACTTTAATCTGTACCGTGAATACATTTGTTATCTTATGTTTAATTGTTGCTTTAAAAGTAAAACATTTCCAAGTTTTATTCATTTTTGAGCTGATATTTCTATGCACTTTTAGTATACATGTCTATTCTTTTATTTTATTTTTTTACGGTTGTATAGAAGGAGAACAGAAAAATAGTAAAATTATCACAGACAATTCATTTGTTAGGATTTTTAGTTTCACTAACAAACATTTATTATTATTAAACAATAACCTTATGGCCTAATAAATAATATTTTTTAAAGTTGTAATATTTATATTTTACACTAAAGGAAAATAAATGATGCTATAAATTTAATTTTTACTCTAGAGTTTAGGTGAAATTATACGTTTTGTTAACTGAACAAAGAACGAAAATCTTATTAGTTTACATTTTTGGAATGATAAATACATTCAACAATTAAAATCGATAAGTGCACAATAGATTAGGAATTTTTACTAAAAAATTTTGTAATAAGAAAACAAAGTCCTAGTAGAAACAGCTATTCATTATTAATGTGTGTATCTGGATTTAAAGTCCATGTTACACTTTTATCCTTTTTATTGGCATTATTATAATTACGATTAGATGTTTTGGGATAACGTCTAAATTTAAAATTGGCAAAAACATCACGTTTATCTTCTTCAGCATCTGCCGAACCATCAATATTCCGCTGCAAACCAGTAGGCATAGCAACGTCTTCGTCGCCGTTCGATTTGCGAAAATTATATACACCCTTACGTTGACGGGCCTGTGTAAAAGTTTGTAATGTTTTTTTAGGACTGTTCCCTGAGCCTGACTGTGACTTGATTAAGGGTTTGTTGTCCCTTTGCAAATGAATTGGATACAAATTATCGTCAGCATCAAAATACTCGGGACGAGTAAAATGATAAGAGGAATTGTAGTAAGTTTGGAAAATAGGCTCAGTGGAGCAAATACTAAAGGCATGGTAAGCATGCGATATTAAATGTGGAAATCTACTTATCCAATAGTTAGTAAATTCATGGGGAATGCTACCAAGTATACACTGAGCTTCAGGGGTTAATTCGTGGTAGTGATGTTTCTAAAGAAAAGAAAATATAAATATTAAATTGAGCTAATTTTTTAGTTAATCCTTAGCTTACCTTATTTCTTAAGGCTCTTAAAAGATCTCGTACACTTGCTCCCATATAGCTACGGAATTTTCGTAAGTCTTCAGTTATTATAGGATCCAAATGTAAATTCCAATCACCCAATACCACTATATGACCATTTTTCTCCAGCGACTTTAAAGGATCTACGTGAAACTGCAATTTCTCTACACGATCACTTACATCCTGCAAAAAAGCCAGGGTTTTTAGATTGTTCCAAAAAATAGGATGGTTGCCAATACACCTAGCTGGTGGCCGACGTTGTGAATCTTTATGTATCATGTCGCAGATTAGTTGTTCAGCCAAAATCTTTATATAATAAAAAAATTATAAACAAGTAAATAGTTAGTTTTTTTATTCAGATCCTACAATTATTACTTACAATTTTGCTATGCTCTTCTTTACTTTCTGCTTTTAAATGATTTATATTATAGTCATTCGCTAATATATTGGATTGTCTCTTTAGAGTATCGCCAAAAATATGCTGACCCTTGCTAAGGACATAGTAATAAACACAACCCAATGAAAATATATCTACTGAAGTTGTCTGTAAAAGTGAAAAGAAAAAATATTTAAATATTAAGTAAATGTCTTCGATCTTTTGTATTTACGTATATCAATCAATAGTTGTTTTATTTCTTAAGCTTGAGACTATTGATAAAAATAAAAAAAGATCGAAGGAATAAAATAAAATTATTTCTATAAAAAAACTGATCTCAAACTTAAGAAATAAAAATAGAAAAAATATTTGTCATTAATTTTAATCGACCCTTGATCATGTATTTAAAAAAAAATTTTTTGTAATGCTGTTTTAACACTATCTGTTTATAATCTTATCTGGGATGCATTTACTGCGCTTAGGAGAGGTTTTTTTTTATTGTTATTGTTGAGAAAGGAACGAAAATATATGTGTTACCTTGTATTTCTCCTGCACTTAATTTTGCATACGTGTAATTGTATTCCCTATTTCTACAACTATGCGAAGTAGATGCATTATTTTTTGAACTAACGAATTTCATTGTGACAAACTACGCAGTCTAATAAATTAATTTAACACAACAGTTATTACTAATTTAAATAAAATAACATCTTATGAATAGAGATTTTTGTAAAAAATAAAGTACAATTGAAGAATTAATTAATAACAGTTAAAGCCTGTTTTATATTTTTTAACTTTAGGGAAATAGGCAGAACATAATTGTGTAAAAATTTACCAGGATCAAAACCAAAATTTTATAAATAAATAAATGCAGCACCAAATTACAATATAAATTTTATAGGCCACATACATAAGCAAAACTAGTGATATAAAAAGGTTAAAACGAAACCTAACTTTGTATTTTGCTTTTAGTTCACAAGTACACTCTTAAGATAACGCCAATAAAGAGTGTGCCAATAATGATGCACTTTTTTATTTTAATATAAAAGCACGTTTTTTCATAGGAAAGAAGACATGTTAGTATTAAAAATGGAATCAGATATCCGTCAAATGGCCATGGCTCTAAAGACAGGTCATTTTAGTCTTTTCATAAAATTTTTAATAGCTTTTTTAAAGAGATGTGTGTGTGCCAGTTAGCATTAGAATTTCTTGAGATAATTTGTTAAGGAAATTGCTGCTGCAATAAATACGCGGTGAGACAGGTCGTCCAATTGAAGATAAAAGAACTTTGATATCATGTTCCTGTAACGAATGCCGACCACAGTCACTACAATTTCGATCTCATCTTCAAAAAAGTAAGGCCCAAACATACCGCCTGGCTTTTTATCTATTTGGCATTGACTTCCCTTTGCCCCATTACCCATTCAACGAATTTCAGCCGAATTACCCATTTAACGAATTCCAGCAGCTTTCCATGGACTGCTCGTTTGAGCTCTTGAGTAATCTGAATATTGTACGCATTAAAGTGAAAGTTGTTGAACACAATTTTAACGAAGAACGAATTTATGTTTTCGGCGGTACTCTTGTTTACAACAGCAATGTTTTCCAGAGACCGACCGGCACGTTGTCGAACTTAAGTCATACTATCCATAGCCGACCCAGTATCTGAAATTGTTTGACCACTCTTCGAATGGTTGACACATTTTGACTTGACTTAGTATAACTTTCTAAATTTTTGTAAAAAGTTTTCACAATTATAACGCCATGTTTTTTCGTAAGGCGCTCCATTTTTAATAACCGGAATAAACTTGCAAACAAAGTAATGACAATAAATTTATTAAGTGCATTGCATATTGCTGAGACATCCTTTATAAAATTCTACACAGTCTTTTATACCATTTTTAGTAATTATAAATACAACTTACAGTTCTTTGTCCTCTCATCATTTCGGGAGCGATCCAACCATCTGTGCCTGTAACACCTGAACGCCGCGAAAAGCTGGCTTTACCAAAATTTAGTTTTTTACATAGTCCAAAATCCGAAATCATAACGCGCACAACACCATTTACATCGGGCAAGGATAAAAGAACATTCTGTGGTTTTATATCTCGATGAACTGTAGAAAATAAATATCAATTAAATTTATATTTAAATATATTTTAAAACTTTTTCAAAATATTCTTCATTATATTTTAAACGATTAAGGATTTAAAGTTGTCACCTTTAATCTGGCCAATAAATTTCTTACCTATATTTAATGAATGCAAATGATTCAATCCTGCTGCCGCTTGTTTCAACACTTCCCATACGGTGATTTGTTTACGTAACTCCTGACTTCGTTCACCCTCAGTATAATCCTGCAATGTGGCAGCGCACAGCTCTACAGCAATATAACGAAATTGGCGATCTTGTTCTGTGCAAAAATAACGCACCACATTTTCATGGGCATCACTCTCGCGCAAGAGTGCAACTTCTCGATCGGCAAATGTGAAACATTCAGGCAGCAAACGTTTTACCGCCACAAAACGTTCTTCAAAGGTGCCTCTAAATACGAAAGTGCCTTCACAACCTTTGCCCAACACTTCATTGGAATTAAAGGATATTTTACCAACTCTTATGAGTCCATCACCCAAATCTATTAGATCTTCCGTGCTGATATTGCTGCTGCCACTACTACGACTGCCACTATAGACATTGGTTTTTGAACCATTCTCACTTTGGTTCCTCAATTCCCGCATAGAACTGTACATATACCAAAACATTAAAATCATAACGACAATAATAATGCACAATAGGACGTGTACTTTATTGCTGGGATGATTTATGAACCATTCGTAGAAAAATGATCGTACTTGTTTACTATTATCGATGATTATTTCTTTGGTTTTATTCAAAGCAAAACGGCCAAAAGTTTTATTAATTACTTTTGATTCCAATTCAATGACCGGTTCAGTTTGCACTCCAATATCGGCTGAATGTTTTTCGTTGCTCGTCGAGAGTATGGAGAGACCAGGTCCTTGAAGGGCGGCATTTATAGTGGCCAACTGATGGTTGTTATCATCTTTTACGACGGCAGGTGTAGGAGAAATTTGTAAGTTCATATCGTTGGGTACATTATAATGACCGAGCAAAATTCCAGCATCGTTATTAAATATGTCATTTAAATAAATAGTATTAGGATCAACATTTGTATGAGGACCATCTAAGAGTTTAATAGGTGGGGCAGTTGTAATACGGGGTGTATTTTTATCCACCAATGAGGGCAAGGCATACAAGCCATGTCTATGTTCTCCAACATATAAAGATTGACTAAAAAACAAATAAGTCACGTACATATATATTGGAAATTTATTTAAAACTTAACTTCAGTTCATTTCAGAATACTCACAAAAGTTTTACTGTATTTACATTGCCATCTTTAGATTCTTCAAGTATAGCTTGAAAAGCTTCATCTGATACGGTGGTGAAAGGCACATTTAACAGGCCTTCACGACTCAATAGAAAAGCAGCTACCACAGGGCTGGCCAAATCATTTTTCCATAAAAATTTACCATTTTTGCGATCTAAAGTCAAAATATTACCACTAGAAGTGGAAGTTAAATGTAAATATTCTACAAAGAAAATATAAAAATGTATTTAAATTGTACAATTATTTTTTTTTTTTTCAAATTATTTATAACAATTGTTAATATTACCATAATCTTTTGAAATGTCTGGTGTAGTAGCCATAGAGTTATAATCATAAAATGTTATATTCCATGGCTTGGCATTTTTATTCTTTTTTGAACTGTCATACATCATTACCGTGTATTGTGTTCTACCCAAGTAAATCGCTCTTGACGTAGCCCAGCCAATACGTTCACCATCGCCGCCATCAACTGAACCATCAAAGCCAACCTTTTCTCGTCTACCCGTCTTGGGATCAACTATAAACCATGTATCGCTCTTTTTGCCCGAATACAGTATGCCATCGGATGAACGACATGGTGCATTTGCCACTAATTGTGGTATAGTGTAGGGTAATTTTTTTAAGCTGCCCATATCACCCAATTGATAAATGCTGCCATCTCGTGGATCGGGTAAATACTGTGGCACGTGAACATTCTGCTGTTGTTCAGACTTGACTGGGGGATCTGTAAAAATAAATAATTAATTTTAATATTAATAAGAAACAAGTAAGAGTGCTATATTCGGCCGTGCCGAATCTTAAATACCCTTCACAACGTGTAGTCATGCAATAACAGTAGTTTGTAGCACCATTCATCTGATATGAAATACGTACATACATATATAAAAAACATACATACATATAAAAAAACATCCCATTGTAAAATTAAAAATTTAAGTATGTATTAAAAAAAATAAAAAACAAAATTTTAAAAAAAAATTAAAAAAAAATTATATATGATTTTTCCAAGCTTGAGATCAACTTTTTTAGTTTTTTTATAAAAAATTATTTATTTTCAATATTGAAAAAATATTTTCCCGCCTTTTTACAAAATATTTTTTCAATTTGAAATTGTTTTGAATTTGTTTTTTGTTTTTATAAAATTTGTATATATATTACCCTGAAGAAGCTACCCATTGTTTGGTAGCGAAATATTGGTTAAAATAAATAATTTTTTATAAAAAAACTAAAAAAGTTGATCTCAAGCTTGGAAAAATCATATATAATCAATAAAAAAGATCAAGAAATTTAGACGATATAATTAAAAAAAAATTTTAAAAAAATAATTAAAATATAAATAATAAATATATAAATATATATATAAAAAAAATTAAAATAATAAAAAAATTTTTTTTTGGCTCAGCTGGGACTACATGCCACGTTTACTCTAACCAGTATACACGTTCGTATTTTTATACCCTTCACACAGTGAAAAAGGGTATACATATATAGGTTTGTCATTCCGTGTGAAATTTCTACAATTTTCATTTCCGACCCCATAAAGTATATATTTTCTGAAAGCTTATGAATAGGGGAGTCGATTAAGCCCTGTCAGTCTGTCCGTCTGTCCGTCTGACCGTCTGTCCGTGTGTATGTTGAAATCAACTTTTTGAAGCCCCCCGACATAGGTTGGACCCGGGTAAGGTATTAAAATATCAGAAATATTCGGGAGTAGATCGCTATTGAAAATCAGAAACATCGGTACATAAACAACAGAGATATGAGCAAAAACCCACGACCACCTCGATTTTTTTTTTCACAAAAACAACATTACAACAACAACATACATACATACAAACGTGTATACTGGTAAGAGAAAACGTGGCCCAGCTGAGCCAAAAAAAATTTTTTTTTTAATTTTTAAAAAATTTTTTTTTTAATTTTTTTTTTTATTTTTTTTTTATTTTTTATTTAATATAATATATATATGTTTATTATTATTTTTTTTTTAATTTTTTTTTTGATTTTTTTTTTATTTTTTTTTTTGTTTTATATATATATAATTTTTTTTAAAATTTTTTTTTTAATTTTTTTTTTATTTTTTTTTTTTTATTTTTTATTTTTTTTTGTTTTTTTAACATACATACGTGAATTTATAATTTTACAATGGGATGTTTTTATATATGTATGTTTTTATATGTATGTACGTATTTCATATGGGATGAATGGTGACACAAACTACTGTTATTGCATGACTACACATTGTGAAGGGTATATAAGATTCGGCACGGCCGAATATAGCGCTCTTACTTGTTTTGTTGTAATGTTGTTGTTGTAATGTTGTTTTTGTGAAAAAAAATCGGGGTGGTCGTGGGTTTTTGTTTATATCTCTGTTGTTTATGTATCGATGGTTTTGATTTTCAATACCGATCTACTCCCGAATATTTCTGATATTTTAATACCTTACCCGGGTCCAACCTATGTCGGGGGGCTTCAAAAAGTTGATTTCAACATACACACGGACAGACTGACAGAGCTTAATCGACTCCCCTATTCATAAGCTTTCAGAAAATATATACTTTATGGGGTCGGAAATGAAAATTGTAGAAATTTCACACGGAATGACAAACCTATATATACCCTTTTTCACTGTGTGAAGGGTATAAAAAAGTTTGAAATATTTTTTACTGGTCATTACTGCATTGTTTATATTTTGTATTGAAATTTGTGTAAACGAACGAACATAATGTGTAAATTATAAATGGTAATATTACTACCGGAAAATCAAATGACAAATGTTAATAACAGTTTTGTATTGAACTTGCTTTACTATACAATCATAATTATCTGTGAACCTTTCAAAAACGTCCTAAGTGGATAAAGGAAAATTTTCAAGTTTCTTAATTATAAATGTAAAGTCTGTAAGACGGTTTGTGGTAATAAGTAATCTGTAAAACGATTATGAAGAAAGGAAGGAAGTGTCTCTTCCTTTCGGCACTCTTATTTCCTACCTACCTACGTACGGAAGAACAACAATTGCTAATTGTAAAAATTTATTTTGAAAATCGTCGTTTAGTTCTGAACTGTAACCGTATGACACCGTGAATAGTAAATCGAATTTGATTATAATCGAAAATAGTCTTTCTGTCTCCTTAAGGCCATGACTGACTACCCTACAAAGTCGTGCGATTATGTCAAATAAAAATCTGATAGTTTTCTGTCCTACATGAAAAAATCGCAACAAAATGTGTTATTGGATGCCACACTGTCATACTTGCTTAGAAAAAGCAACTCTGATCGCACAGAAACTATTATTTTATGAAAATTTTCAAAAGATTATCAAATCGGACACACTTGTCAAAAAATCTGTCACACATGTGCACTTTGTGTCCACACTATCACACTTTCTGAACACACATACAATTTTTGACATATCGAACGACTAAATCTGATAGTCAGTCATGGCCTTTAAAGAAACAAATATTATGCGTTCGAGTTTTCATTGCCAACTTTATAGTGAAAATGATTTTTGGCCGGATTAAGGGTTTATTAATCGATTAAATTTTTGTGCATCCACGTTTAATTTTTTCACACATACTGCATGAAAAATTCATTTGAGTTAATAGCAGGCAGCTATTTTAATTTCAATTTACGTTCAAGAAAACAACTGATTGAAATTATTACGAATTATAATTGTTGCAAATCATTTTTATTCTGGCTTAATTTAATTTTCTTATTATTAAACTTCCTAAAAACTGTAATCCTAAATTAAACTGTAATCCTTTAAGATTATTGAAAAACTAATCCGATATTAGCAGAGTGGAATGCATTTTCAAAACCAGCTACGATTTCATCATCAGCATTCTTTACCGGTATACTCATATGTATGTAAGTTTTTATTAAACTAGTATTTATGTTACAATTTAATGAAATTAGAACAAGAGAAGCATTGCATTCACTTTTTAATTTGTATTTTTCTTTCCTATCAATTGACATTTTTATCATGTTCATATTCTCTCACATTCTTAAAACAAAAAAAAAAACAATAACGTATTAAGAATATGAAAGAATATGAACATGAATAAAAATGTCAAACAAAAGTTATCAAGAGCAGCACACTTTTCTATATCTGCTATTATCTTTCATATTGTCCTAGTTTTGGGTTTTCAGATTATTTTATTATAGCAATTACATTTCTAAATAAAGATAAAATACAATTTTAAATTAATAAACAGATTATTTATGCAATCACTGCAGTTCGGTTTTAAAGTTGAAGAGTCTCTATGAGAACTTATTATTATTTCGCTTTATACAACAGGACAGGACAAAATAAGAAGATAAAAATTACACAAATGTGCAACTGTTTTTATACCGTTTTTTTTTCTCCCACAGAATGTGGTATGAAAAATGCATTTATTGATGTCACTGCCAAATATTTTGGTATATATAAGAAATCGCAAAAAAATCCTGAACCCTATGATCCCTAAATTTTATAACGCAAGTTTTGTAAAAGTATTCGATGCCGACTTGGTAAAGGCGACGGCATTGTAACTGATATTCATAATTTTAGATTTTCTGAGTAACGGAAAACTTAACCTCAAAAATAAACACAAAAATATATGCTTTGGCATTTTATAATTTGTACCCACTTTAGTTGGAAAGAAGAAAAACACACAAAGAGTTGAAATTTTTGAAATCAACTATGCCCAAAGACCATCATGTTTGTACTAACACATTTTAAACAATATTACCAAGACATATTTATTCATCAGGTACTCTTGATTCGCCAGCTGATTATTTTTTTCAACACTTATTTTAAATTTCAGCTGTCAAAATAAATAAATAAAAAACTATTTTCTCTCTTTTCTAATTTATTTCAAATGTCATACTTCATATATAAAAAATATAAACAAAAAAATTCTCTCCGAACTGCAATTACCTGATGAATAAATATGCCTTGAATTTTACATTGAATTGCTGCTAGCGGGGAAAAAAGCATAAGAAAGAGTGTGACAGCTAATGTGTTGAATTCTTGACGTTCAAAAATAAAAATTTTTTAAAACATTGTTGACTTTTTTACATTAAAATCTATATATATAAAAGTGAAACTTTGTGTGTGTGTGTGTGTTAGCTATAGACTCCGAAAATGTAAAACCGATCGGACTCAAACTTTGGCAAGTTGTTGTACACATACCAGGGAGTGTTTATGGGTGGAAAAAAGTGGGCGGGGCTACGCCCATAAAAAATTAGTTATCATTTTTAGCTACTTGCACTTGACCGATTTTTCTGAAACTTTGCACACATATCGAGCTTCCATGACTAAATAATTTCGTGATAAGAAAAGTGGGCGGGGCCACGCTCCTAAAAAAGTTTTAATTTTGAGGTACTTGCACTGGACCGATTTTTCTGAAACTTTGCACACATATTGAGCTGTTATGACTTTACAATTTCGTGACTAGAAAAGTGGGCAGTGCCACGCCCATCAAAAAATATATAATTTTTAGGTTTTTGCACTTGATATTCAATTAAAATTCAGAATGCATTTTGATTCATTAAGGGGCGTAGCAACGCGCGCCGGGATTTTCTAGTATAAAATATATATTAAATGATTTTTTTAACTAGTTGGGATTTATTGATTTTTTTTAAATCAATTTTTTAGCAATTCACGTCGACGACGTCTAACCGTGCACAAGGATTAAAATGAGCCGCCCGGAATCATCGACGACTAAATAATATAAATACGTATTATTCATTTAATATACATTTAAATGGCCCGACCGATTTTCACAAAATTTTGTATGCATATCGGGAAGGTCTGATAATCAACGCCACGCCTTTTTCCTGGCCCTCTCCCGTAGGCCAGACTGCTGGACCGATCTTTTTAAAATTTACACATAATATAACTAAGTCTCTGGTCAAGGCATATTTATTTATCAGGTACTCTTGATTCGCCAGCTGATTTTTTTTTCAACACTTATTTTAAATTTCTGCTGTCAAAATGCATAAATAAAAAACAATTTTCTCTCTTTTCTAATTTATTTCAAATATCAAACTTCATACATAAAAAATATAAACAAAAAATTCTCTCCGAACTGCAATTACCTGATGAATAAATATGCCTTGGTCTCTGATATGATTTATAGAATAAGTTTTTTTACCAAGCCTACTTTAACGCACACTTTTTTTAATTATGTACTTGCATCCATGGTGTAATTACATAAGGTGATAGCGTAAAGGAGAGCAATTTTTGTCTCTCTTTTTTTATGTATGGAGTTTGACAATTTCCGAAGTTGAAATAATTTTTTTAAGTATGTATTTTGACATTCTCCAGAACACAAAAAAATAGTCAGCTGGGCTTGCACCGCCACCATGTATAAGTGTACCCTGCTTGCATCCATGGTGTAATTACATAAGGTGATAGCGTAAAGGAGAGCGATTTTCGGCTCTCTTTTTTTATGTATGAAGTTTGACAATTTCCGGAGTTGAAATCACTTTTTTAATATGTAGTTTGACATACTCCAGAACACAAAAAAATTATCAGCTGGGCTGGCACCGCCACCGCCACCTTGTATAAGTGTACCCTGCTTGTATCGATATACATTGTTTAGAATATTTTTCTTCAAATTGTACACAATTTATAGTCCAGCCAATGCAGAAATAAACATTTAAGAATCGGTCAACATCTATTTTTCATACTCCTAAGTATTTAGGAAGACTCACTCCAAGGGACAATTTATGCCTCACCTAAATAACGTAACGACTTTGATGAAATTTAAAACTAAGATAGATCTGCGCAAATATGGTTTACGTTTTTTTTTAATGTACTCAGGATAAGTTAGGGCCTGTTCGTAAATGTATCACTGCGCTGCATATGATGTGCAGTATGTTCATAAATGCAAACAGTGGCAACACTGCAGCTGTCACATGGTCGAAAATGCAACACAGCAGTAGATTAGGCGCAAACGAAAGCAAATATAAATCATAAAAATGTCTGATGCAATGGAAGAGTAAGTATTTAAATCTTCGGCTATTTTATATTTTATTAATTTTTATATGTTTAGATTTGAATTGGATGAAGGAAAGCTGTGCAAACTTTTAATCTCCACCAGGTTGGATATGGAAGAAGAATTTATTTCCGGAAAAAAAAAACAAATCTGTTTTATGGGGCCAAGTGCTGCTGAAAATGAAAGAGAAGTATCCAAATTTTAGCCAAACAAATAACAAGGAAGTTCCTGAATTTAAGGACTACATACAAGAGAATAAAAGCCCGAAACAAGGAGTCCGGCAGAAGTGCCGTGGCATGGCATTTTTATGAAGATTTTGATGAAATTTATGGAAGCAGACACTCCATAAGCCCACCTGAAGCTAATCTCTTCTCTTCGTTGGACAAAAGTGGAAATTCGGACAATTCACAACAATGTGACGATTCTCAAGATTCCGAAGAATCTCCTCCCCCAAAAAAAAAGAAGTCAAATGAAGTGGTGGAGTACCTGGCAGAAGAATCGAAAAAGGAGCAAAAACGTCACGATGAAATTTTGGCAATGGAAGAAAGGAAGTTACATGTAGAAGAAAGACGCATAAATGCCATGCTCGAGCTAAAGGAAGTATTAGAAAAAACAATTGCCAACAAGTGAAGTGCCTCCTGCCCTGTTCCAGAAAACAATCAGATCTGAAAACAGAGCAAAATCAAAAACAAATCAAAGCCCTTTGAACCGTTTTTGCTCTGTATTCAGATGTAATTGTTTTCTGGAACAGGACCGCGTACTTGAATTTGAAAAAACCACTGAATTATAGACTTTTTTTGTTTTAATTAGAAGTACCAAAGTGTCCTTATAAAAGGATTTTATTGTTTTTGTTATCTTTCTTTTTTTACATGGAATAAGTGTTTTGTTTTTATTATACTTTCTGTACATATGAATAAAGTACGTTTAATAAATATAACTTGAAAATAGTGTTGTTAAATTATTTCTCAAGATAGCTCCATCCTCATCTTCGTGTGTTGATGTTTCATTTTCAACCACGTTTTGAACATCAATCTCCGGTGCAGCAATGTCACATGTTAGGTATTCCGAAGGATTTCCTTTATTAATAATAAAATTATGAAGAATAGCACATGCTAATATGATTTTAGAACCATTCCTTAGACTTTCTGTATCCAAATGCTCCAAAATACGAAATTTATTTTTCAAAATTCCAAATGCTTGTTCAATCATCACACGCGTGGAGCTGAGACAGTAATTGAATTTCTTTTGTTCACGTGTTAGATGTCCGTTATCCCTGTATGGAGTCAATAAGAACTTAGAAATGGGATATGCAGAATCTCCTAAGATTATGGCGTTTGGAGCAAGTGGAACTTGCCCGCCTACAATGGACTTATAAATTGGACTATTACTCCATACATTTGCATCGTGACAACTTCCAGGGAATCCAATAAAAACATCCAAAAATCTAAATTTACTGTCGCATATAGCCTGAAAATATTCACTGAAATTGTAAATTAAATTATTGCATAAAGTACGCTACTCACTTGCATATTAATGGAATAGAAACCCTTTCTGTTGTAATAACTTATTGGATCGGTTTTTGGCTTTGGTATTTTCACATGCGTGCCATCGACACATCCTATTACAAAGGGAAACGGATTTTCTCTGCTATTCTGAAATCTCTCCATAACAATGGTTTGTTGCAACACAGATGGCCAAGCTATTTCCCTTTTTAAGTGGCAAATGACTTCTATTCCTTTGTAAAAAATTTTGTGGACAGTACCCTTTGCAACATTGAAGCGGTCACTTAATTGGCGGAAGGTAACACCATTGTTACTCAGCTTCCATAGCGTGATGTACAGGCATTGCTCCAAGCTATAAGGCAAACGACCCTTTTTAAATGTAGCCCAGAAAGGTTTTAGTTCACGTAGCAAAGCCTGGAATTTTCAATTCAATTACTAGATACCTCCATATCACACAGTATACATTGGTTCACTTACTTTAAATGTGGAGCGGCTCATTCGGAAATGATTAAAAAAGACGTCTTCGGGGTATTTTTTAATAACATTGAAATAATCCAAAACCTTTGGAATGCGCCTTTGGTTGTTAACCATCAAATTTTTCAATAACATCTTTCTTTGTTTACTTTTAAATTTTTTTCTTTTATATAAGCTACACAATCGCACATCGTTTGTTTTCTCATCTAATTCACAAATTAAATTTATTAAAAACTTTTCCATTTCTTTACTTCTATCGTTCGTAAATGCAAACAATCAAATGAGCAAATAAAAGCATCATGCACAGCTGATTAGCAAAGTCATCGCATAATAATCATGTTATGCAGCGCAGTGATGCATTTACGAACAGGCCCTTAGTTATTTTTATTTAACTAAAAAAATATTTTCTGAAAATAATTTAAATGGCAAAACAACGTTTGCCGGATCAGTTAGTAAAATTAATCTATATATATAAAAGAGTAACGTGACTGACTGACTGACTGACTGATTCATCATCGCACAGCCCAAACGCTAAGAGCTAGAGACATGAAATTTGGACAATCGGTTCCTCTTTCGATGTATAGCTCCACTAAGAAGGGATTTTTGGAAATTCGTACTTTAAGGGGGTAAAAAAGGGTAAAAACGGGTAAAATCGGTAATCTTATATCTGCTAAACTAAAAATGATACAAATTAAATTGAAAAAGTATTGTAATTTGCACAAAAAATAAGCTGACAGGTGTCTGGCCTTTTTTTGAATTTTCAACCCCTAAGGGGAAAAAACGGGTAAAAACTATAATTTGGTACTTTTTTGGTACCCTATGTAACTTCCAAACGCATAAAGCTAAGAAACAAATTTAAACTGTATTAAGTAATCCGCGAAAAAATATTAATAAGAATTCGGCACTTTTTTCAAATTCATATGTATAAGGGGTAAAAATTTTCCCTTTTCTTGGTACTTTTTTTAAAATAAACTTTTCTTATATTATTCAATGGGACAAAATTTGACAATTATTATTTTCTAATAGAATATGGACAAATATTTAGGTGAAATTTTTGGAAACTTTTCGGGGGACAACAAAGGTACCAAAAAGGGGAAAATTCCGGAAAATGTATGTTATTCCTAATTAGACGGCCAATTTTCACAAAATTTTTAATTGGGATTTCACTAGACATAACAAATTATGTAATTTAGTAAAAATTGAAACACATTCATAACAGGGTAGAAAAGGGAAAAATCGAGAAGAGTTTGGTACTTTTTACAACATAATTACTTTTATGCAAAAAAGAGTAGATTTACTGACTTTAAATCATGTCTATTAAAATATTTTGTTACATAGATATTTGAACATTTTAAACTTGGAACTTGGACCAAAAATGTACTTTTTCGCTTTTCTATGGTACTTTTTGTATTTTCTACGTTTATAAAGGTAGAATTGTAAAATAAAGGACTATTGATTCCAGGTAAGACAAAAAATGTTATGGGTGACCAAAAAGGTACTTTTTTGAATTTTTATGGTACTTTTTATATATTCTACGTTTGCGAAGCTAGAATTTTAAAATTAGTGGCTATTGATACAAGGTGAGACCGAAAATGTTATGGTCGACCAAAAAGGTACTTTTTTGAATTTTTGTGGTACTTTTGGTATTTTCTACATTTATGAAGGTAGGATTGTACAATCAAGGACTATTGATTCCAGGTGAGACTAAAAATGTTATGGGCGACTAAAAAGGTACTTTTTTGAATTTTTGTGGTACTTTTGGTATTTTCTACGTTTATGAAGGTAGGATTGTACAATCAAGGACAATTGATTCCAGGAGAGACTAAAAATGTTATGGGCGAACAAAAAGGTACTTTTTTGAATTTTTATGGTACTTTTTCTATTTTCAACGTTTATAAAGATAGGATTATACAATCAAGGACTATTGATTCTAGGTGAGACAAAAAATGTTATGGGCGACGAAAAAGGTACTTTTTTGAATTTTTATGGTACTTTTTGTATTTTCATCGTTTGCGAAGCTAGAATTTTAGAATTAGTGGCTATTGATACAAGGTGAAACTGAAAATGTTATGGTCGACTAAAAAGGTACTTTTTTTAATTTTGATGGTACTTTTTCTATTTGCTACGTTTATGAAGGTAGGATTGAACAATCAAGGACTATTGATTCCAGCTGAGACTAAACATGTTATGGGCGACCAAAAAAGTACTTTTTGTATTTTCAACGTTTGCGAAGCTAGAATTTTGAAATTAGTGACAATTTATACAAGGTGAGACTAAAAATGTTATAGGCGATCAAAAAGGTACTTTTTTGAATTTTTATGGTACTTTTTGTATTTTCTACGTTTATAAAGATAGGATTATACAATCAAGGACTATTAATTCTAGGTGAGACAAAAAATGTTATGGGCGACGAAAAAGGTACTTTTTTGAATTTTTATGGTACTTTTTGTATTTTCAACGTCTGCGAAGCTAGAATTTTAAAATTAGTGGCTATTGATACAAGGTGAGACCGAAAATGTTATGGTCGACCAAAAAGGTACTTTTTTGAATTTTTATGGTACTTTTTGTATTTTCTACGTTCATGAAGGTAGGATTGTACAATCAAGGACTATTGATTCCAGGTGAGACTAAAAATGTTATGGGCGAACAAAAAGGTACTTTTTTGAATTTTTATGGTACCTTTTGTTATTTTCAACGTTTATAAAGATAGGATTATACAATCAAGGACTATTGATTCCAGGTAAGCCTAAAAATGTTATGGTCGACCAAAAAGGTACTTTTTTGAATTTGTATGGTACTTTTTTGTATTTTCAACGTTTATAAATATAGGATTATACAATCAAGGACTATTGATTCTAGGTGAGACAAAAAATGTTATGGGCGACCAAAAAGGTACTTTTTTGAATTTTTATGGTACTTATTGTATTTTCAACGTCTGCGAAGCTAGAATTTTGAAATTAGTGACAATTGATACAAGGTGAGACTAAAAATGTTATGGGCGACCAAAAAGGTACTTTTTGAATTTTTGTGGTACCTTTTGTATTTTCAACGTTTATGAAGGTAGGATTGTACAATCAAGGACTATTGATTCCAGGTAAGACAAAAAATGTTATGTGTGACCAAAAAGGTACTTTTTTGAATTTGTATGGTACTTTTTGTATTTTCAACGTTTGCGAAGCTAGAATTTTGAAATTAGTGACTATTGATACAAGGTGAGACTGAAAATGTCATGGGCAAACAAAAAAGTACTTTTTTGATTTTTCTGATACTTTTGGTATTTTCTACGTTTATGAAGGTGGGATTGTACAATGAAGGACTTTTGATACCAGGTGAAACTGAAAGTGTTATGGGAGACCAAGATGGTACTTTTTTACATTTTTATGGCACTTTTTGTATTTTCTACGTTTATGAAGGTAGGATCTTACAATCAAGGACTTTTGATTCCAGGTGAAACTGAAAATGTTATGGGCGACCACAAAGGTACTTTTTTGAATTTTTGTATTTTTAAACTTTTAAGAAGCAAGAATTTTGAAAGTAGTGATACAAGGTAAGGTTAAATATGTTATGGGCGATCAAAAAGGTACTTTTTTGAATTTTAATAGGAATTTTTGTATTTCCTACGAGACACAAAAAAGCCTTTTCGCATTTTTATTGTACTCTTTGAATTTTTACGTTTGTAAACATAGATTCTTAAAATTAGTGTTTTTTGATCCGAGGTCTAACTCCTAATATTATGGACGACCAAAATTACTTTTTCTCTTTTTATATATTTTGTACACATAGAATTCTGAAAAAAGGTAATAATAAACCAAGTGGAAGTTTTAGTGAACGAAAAAATTTTACTTTTATTATTTTTAGGGTAATTTTTGCAAAATATGAATCTTAATTTTTGCAACTCAGTAGCATTGATCTTGCTTTTAGTTAGGAAATATATGCCCGATATATCCTTACTCTACTTTTTATATTTCTAAGTAAATTGAATCAGAGATACAAATTTTCATAAATTGAACCAAAAATATTTAATAATTATAAATAGAACTTGAGTATTCAATAAATAGTAAGAACTGCGCTAACGAAGTAGCGGGTTTAATGCTAGTAATTAATATAAAAAATAACAAATTATTTTAGAAAACACTGGTCAGCTTTAACCAGTATATTCATCAAGTGTAATTTGTCAACTTTGACTGGTATATGTTAGTATATATCAGGTGTGATTAGTCAAGTGTGACTGATATTTATATCAATGCTGATAAGCAAAAAGCAGTGAAGTGAGCAGTTCAGATATATGTATGTTTAAATGCAAAATCACACGTACACAAAAGTTTCCATCAAGTTTTTCATTTTACTCCTTATAACTTGATAGAATCTTTTGATCGATATATTCATCCTTGTGACAGTCATACAACCAGTCAAATAAAAACAAGATTACGCATTCCGACTTTAAAAAATGTTTTCGTTCTTCGCATGTTCTTCACATTAGCCTCGCATTTAACAAAAGCAATATATAAACGTTGAGTTTTATATAAATTAAAAGAGAATAAAAGCATTGCAGTTTATCTAAAAGTATATTATGTTTTGAGCATATTACGGCTTATATGGTTATTTACCGTCTTTAAGTTAATTTCACCTAAAAAACAATCACTTATTTGTTTTCTTTTTATTTATATATTTGTTATTTTTTCTTATAACTTATTGTTATTGTTATTTAATAAATATTTTTTTTAACACTTTATCCACTTTTTAAAAATTTTTATTTGTTTGCTGGTGTGACGTCACGCATGAGAGAGCAGAACTACAACAAACATGCGCAGTGCGTAACCTTGTTTTTATCATTCTCGAGGCTGAATATTTTTTTATTGCACAAACATTTACGATTTTAGTTATTAAGTTTCCCTAACAGCAATGAAATATGACTGTTCTATGATATGCTAAGTCTATATTTTTGAAAAGTTCGATTAAAGTTATTGAAAAATAACAAATCAAAGAAAAAATTGGCGTTTACAAGATTAAAAGAGTAAATCCTTTCTGGACAGTTTGCACACTAAGCTAACGAAAAATAATATTTATAAAAAGTTAAAATCGACTTTAAAATAAAAATAATTTATCGATTAATCGATTAAATAATCGCGATGAAAAATATTTGAAACAACATTGTATGAACCGTGACCAATATACGCCCCTAAAAGTTTTATAACCAAACCAAATTTGTTTATTTTATTATTTGTTTGTTTTGTGTTTTCAAAGCAACAGATATGTTTAATACATTTTTTAAGATAAAGAAATAAACTGCATAAGATTATAAATACATACACATTGAAATACATCAATGTATGTGTGTGTTTATTAGGGGTACAACCAAAATAAGGCCCTATCACCACGTTGTAGCCGATGTTGTGCTGAAACCGAAAAATGTTTCCTCAGGTCATTTCGGAACAAAAACGTTCCGCGTCGAAGCCGATTTCTGAAAGCTCCTTAAGATTTTTTTTTTTATTTTTTCAAAATTTTAAATTTTTTCACAATTTTTTATTTTATAATTATTTATTAGCTATTTACATTTCTTAATGTAATTATTTGATTATAATCAAAATCAGAATCTAAAAACTATCTTTGTTAAGTGAAATTAATTAATTTTTTAGAATTTACTGATCCCAAACTTAATTGCATTTGACGCGGAACCTTTTTTAACGATATCATGGTATGCATGTATGGATATGGCCATTTTTATATTTTCAAAAATTTTAAAAAAAGTTGTATACCTAGTGTTCATATTAATGCATTATTACATATCGTTAGCTAAAATTTAAAACCACGTAACTAACTAAAAATGCAAAATTGGTTTTCCGACTGAATATGATGCATATGAACGAACTCCATCCATGTCCTTTTCAATTTTTATTGTCGATACATAGAGACATAGTAAAGGGCAGTTCAATTTTAAGGGACGATGTTGATTTTGAATAAAACACAAATTACTTAGGAAATTGTTGTCATTTCTTTTTATTATGATAATATTTGTATGGTTGTATGCAATAAAATATCGGCAAAATGGCCGCCACAACCTCGGCGGCACACGTCGTAACTACATACTTGTTGCTTGAAAATTATAACTAACCCATTTTTGTTTTTATTGAATTTCATTAATTCATAGTTGGTATTGGATTTTTGAATTGTACTACGGGATAGTGCTACTACACTCCCCTCTCTTACTAGTACTATTTTAAATTAAATATTAATTTTAAACTTATTTTCGTTGATTTTACTTGGAAGAAATACATACCATTTATTGAAAAATAGTTTTTCTTTATATATTCATGTCTGATTTGACAGATAATTAGTTTTATCCTTCCGCTGAACGAATATGGTTGTGTATACGCTTGAACAACGCTGGGAAATATTGCGACATTACTTTGGCCGATTTTGCCAAAAAAAAAAAAATCATCTTTTCAGATGAAGCTCATTTTGATCTTGGCGAGTATGTAAACAAGCAAAATTGTTGCATTTGGGGCAAAGAAAACCCGCACGCATACATTGAAAAGCCGATACACCCTAAACGAGTCACTGTTTAGTGCGGATTTTGGTCCAGAGGCATAATTGTGCCATTTTTCTTCGAAAATGGTTAAGTAGTGGCCGTTACAGTCAATGGCGATCGTTATCGGGCCATGTTAAACGAATTTTTGTTCACAAAAATTGAAGAGGAGGATATTGGCAACATTTGGTTTCAACAGGACGGCGCTACGTGCCACACAGCCGAAGCTACACTATTTTTTATAGCATTTTCAAAAAAAAAAAAGTTGTTTGGCGGACCCTTTATATAAGTGTGTATCTACTTATAAACATAAAAAGTGACAGAATGAGTTCAAAAAAAGATAATTTTGGAAAAAGTGGAAAGTTCTGTAATTAATAATTGACAAAAAGGAAACCATGTACTTCAAAATTTGGTTCACAATTTAACGATTTATAATGTTACTTTACACGAATCTAAGTACTACCTCTGGGACAAAACAGAGGGAAATTTTGCAGCATTAACATTTACAACTTGTATTACAATCATTTAAAAATGCAAACACCCTTATCGTGAATATTTTTTCTCTCGAAATATTTCCCTTTTTCCCAAAGTTGCAATCGAAACAAGCAAAATCAAAGAAAAACTGGTGGCGGCCCAAACAAAGAGTACAGATTTTTCGCAACAGAGTAGGCAATAAGTTTGGGTCATAAGTTTGGGTTGCAAAAAATATGTGTAAAACGAAATGCTGAAGAAGTGTGTGATATTGCCGTGGACGACGATGACGAACCTGCAAACTTAAATATAATACAGCCTTGCAAGAAACTAAAAGCAAATACAACAGGTTAGCTAGCGGACGAGTTAGAAGCCGTGGTGGATGAAAATGTACCAGGTACCTCAAAAATATAAAGCAGACTTGCAAGAAAAGTAAAACACACACATTTGATGCTAGATGAGTCAGAAACTCAAAAAAACCTTACCCTGCATTTTGGTAAAGCAATTAAGATGTGTAAAAAGCACAATAAGGAAGAAGAGCATAAATTTAGAAAAATAAGCACGACGTTGATAGAAATACGGGACGGACATGGAATGGAAAAAAAGAGACAAAAAGAATTAAATGACAATTTAGGATTGTTGCAGCGACAAATGCAATAAGAGGAACTAAAAAATTAAGCAATTTAATAGTAATAGTGGACTGTAAAGTAGTTAGGACCTTTCTACCTGTGACCATCGATATGTAGTTTAGGCACCACTTAATCAACTTATAATATTTTATGATATTTTTTAATAAAATGGCTCATAAAATTTTTCAATTTCAATTTTCTGATGTACTATGTATGTACATATAATCAGCGATACATACATACATATGTACATAATATAATTTAATTTTAAATTTAGTTTTTTTTTACAATTTAGGTATATCTAATCACATTTATTTTTGAATTTAAATTATTTTATTATCACGTTTATCTAACTAATTTATTTGACAAATAAATCCTATTAAATTAACTGCCGTATTCAAAAAAAAAAATATTTAACGTTTGTTAAATGCTTTACAGAAATTTGTCAAATAAGCCTTCAAAAAACGAGATCCATTTTTGGTATTTTGGTATTTGATCGTGATCAATATTTTGTGGCTTAAAAATTCGTATTGTGATTTTGTAAATTTTAAAAACGTTTACATTTGTAAATGCAAAACAAACAAGTAAGAGTGCTATATTCGGCCGTGCCGAATCTGATAATACCCTCACCATCATGTCCATCATAATCCTTGACAGTGAAAATTTTTGCTCTTTTCGAAAAAAGACGTCTGCAAAGTTTAAAGAAATCATATGATGTATTCATTATTAGTATTATTTTTTTTTTAATAAAAGGTACAGTCCATAATAGACATTATAAATATTATTTAGTACATGAAATATTAACACGCTTAATTCACAAGTGTTTTATTTTCTAAAACGTATTAGTTTTCTTGATAAAACATAGTTTAACAAAAAATACAGTAACTAAGTTGTGAATAGGCCAATAACAAAGCTTATACAAATTTTTAAAAATATACTTGTATTTTTGTTTATTCAACGTATAGAAATTTAACGAATTTAATGAAAAAGAAATTAATACATACTGGGTACTTCCATTGAAAGGTGTATGATAAGTTTTTCTATGAAATTAATTTTTTTTTTTGTATTTAATAAACAAATACAATTGTTTTATGCAGACGATCTTTTTTTCTATCTATGTGTGTATGTATTTACGTGTGTACATATGAATGTACCTAAATACTTCATACTAATGCCAGTAAAATATATCGTCGTTCGTAAATTATTGTGTTCTATGTGACGCATAAAACCTATACAATAATTTATGAACGACGATATGTTTTTTATATGTTAATAGATTATTTACATTATGGCATATCAACAATATTTCCTACTTTTTGTTAATAAATAAAGCAAAACTTTCTTTTATAAATCCGTAGGAGACCAGAACATGACTCAAATAATTGCAACTTTACAGAAGGCAAAAACGTAATAGAAACTGTATTATCATAATGTAAATTTGTTTGATACTATTGCATTTTGCATTTTTGTGTCGTTGTGTATTGTGTATTGTGTGTGAAATGTATTGAAATCACTGAAAAACTCAATTTAGTACAAACAAAAAAAAAATACGAGTTAGAGCCTTTCTATCTGTGATCATCGATATTTTTCCATTTTTTTAATTCTTTTCTTTGTATCAGCTGCATTATTTTATTTCCGAAATATCAAATATTATACTGAAAACAATTATCTTAGAATCATATACACTTTAATAAAAAATTTAATTTAAAAACTATTAAAAACAAAAAAAAAACTCAAAAAGCGTATTAAATATACAAATACTTAGGATCCTATATTTCGGTAATTAAAACCATTGAAATGAATAAGAATAAACGAAAATTCTCGAGATGGTATAATTTTGTTTAAGGTACTTGTATAAATTCCAATTGGGATAACTGTAAAACTAGCTGTCATACTTATGAAGTCTGTTACGACTTTATTTCCCAGTGCCCATGTTCTGTAACTATCGCTACGAGAAACTTTTCACTTGAAACCAGGGGAGGAAAATGGCTTTTATGATTTTGTACCAAGTATGAAAACAAAATGTACTTTTTAGGCCATGATGGTACAATTTTTTTAATAAAAGCAGAAACTTAACAAAAATGTTTATAAAAATTAAAAAGTATTCAATAAAAAAAAACATAAACTTAACAAAAATGTGCATAAAAATCTAGTATCTAGCATACCTAGAGATATCGGGTATTTAACAAATTTTATTTATTAAATACTTTTAGATAATAAATTTTCTGTTCTGTTTAAAATTAAAGCAACAAGAATTTGTTGACTTCAATAAATCTTTTGCTTGTATCAAATTTGAAACAATAGAAACATGTAGTATATTTCTTTCCTTTGTTTTAATTAGGTTTTGAGAAGAAAAAACTCGTTCGACTTACAATTCTTGAAAT
The DNA here is from genome assembly GCA_941918925.1 of Phyto melanocephala. NCBI lineage: Eukaryota > Metazoa > Arthropoda > Insecta > Diptera > Rhinophoridae > Phyto > Phyto melanocephala. The sequence continues at coordinate 54,718,753 of OW799233.1, forward strand.
ATCTGGGAACATGAACTCATTTAATTCATTTTTCATCCGTGATACTTTAGACCAAAAATAAGAAATATTTGAATCTTTGTGTGATCTAAGTTCAATCACATCAGCTAGTGCTCTGTACTGAATTTTTATTGCTTCAAAGTTTGTTTGTTCGTGTGGAAACATTTTCAGCAGAAGAGGTCCCTAAAAGAAATGAATGACTGAAACTAACACATACAAAATGTTTGTACTAACACTATTGCAGCAATTTAATATATAATTCCTGCTACAGGAAATATAATGCGTATGCAAGAGTGAGACAAATAATGTATGTTGATTTCTTGACGTTTAAAAATAAAAATTTGGCAAATTATTGTGTAAAATTTTTAATTTAGTGTTATAAAAAGTAATTTTCATTTAATAACACAGTACAACACATGATTTGCCAACTCAATTCTGTTAACTGTATGTGAAATTAGACCCAAAAAGAAGAATTTCTGCATCATTCGTTTTGTCTTCTTACCTGCGATTTGAAGTTAGTATCGATTTGAAGTTAGTACTATCGTATAGGGGAATTTATCACGTTTTAGGCCCTGTTGTTTGACATAGCTCGACAACCACTAGCCCAATTTAGTTGAAATAAATTTTAAAAAATTAAGAATTACATTTCCCTTAATCTGTTCATATATTGTTTTCCTATACAAGTAACACTTTCGAAGTTAAAAATGAATGTATGAAGGGAAAAAATTATTTTTTGCCTAAAAATTTAAATTTTTTTTTTTTAAATACATAAAAAATCCAAAATGGAAAAAAGTTTCAAGTCTAGTTATTTTTTCGCAAAGTCACATAACCAATGAGCAAAATGAGACAAAGATCATAAAAATCGATGCACGCGTTTCGCTTTTATTCGCAATTGAGTAAATGTATGAATTTCAAAAATTTGCTCGAGATATGCACAACATTATTTGGAGAAAACATTGACGCCTTTTTCATGATTCTGAGAATTAAAAAAAAAAGGAATAAACAAAAGGTTATTTGATTTTTATGATTGCGGTAATAAATGTACGTGGACAATTAAACGGAAAGTGGACCTTTTTATTATTTTGGTTTTTCCGGTGGCTACCTATATGATTTTTTTACAGAAATTGCACCCACATTTAAGGGTGGTCATTATTTTGAAAGTTTTGCACAGTTTGAAACGTACTGAATCAGGTATATAGCCAGCCGCCCTTAAAATATGCGCCCATTTATAAGTACCTGGCAGTAAAATATTCAAAAATACGTAGTATTTATAGGTGTGCATTGATCGATTTTTGGCATTCAGCCAGTGCCGACGAACGCGAACAGTAAAAGTGATTTTTCTCCAGTTTTTTAAAAGTGAATAACAACAAAACATAAAATATATCAATATGGAAAACAACAAGTGCCCATATTTGGATGAATATTGTTACGTTTGTGGTCATATCGTCCGAAAAATATCGAAAAAATTTGTTTACAGAGCAATTCAAAACCGCGTATTGTAATTATTTCGATGAAGCAGATTTAAGTGGTGCAAATTTTACGCCGAACACAGTGTGCAACAGTTGTTATACTACCCTTCTAAAATGGATTCACGGAAAAAGTAGAAAGTTATCTTTTATGAAGCCAGTAATTTGGGTGGAAGACACAACTGGACATGATGAATCCAGGTGCTATGCATGCATAAATTTTCGTCCTGGATTAAACAGACAACAATTGAAAACAAAAGTATACACTGCTGCATTTACTGCCACACTTCCAGTGCAACGCCCTGCTGATACCGATGCACCTAAACCTCCGAGTGCGGATACTGTGTCCCTGCTAGCCGAAACCGTTTTCACCAATCCGACCAATTTGGATGATGCTGATTGGATACCCGATATTGAAAATAGTGCACCACAACCGCTACCACAAATCGAAATGGATTACATTGTGGCCAAGCTGGGACTATCACAACACGACTCCGAATGGCTGACATCATTTTTGAAGAGAAGAAAACTCACACAGCAAAATGTCAGCGCAACATCATACCGACAACGCCAAGCTGATTTTCAGAAATTTTATTCCGTTAACGAAGCAAATACGTTCACGTACGGCCATGATATCCCAGGTTTAGTGAAAAAATTGGGAATGGATTATATCGCTGGCGACTGGCGTTTATTCATCGATTGTTCAGTTACTAGTTTGAAGGCTGTGCTGCTGCACAAAAAAAATAAAAAACCATGCATTCCATTGGGATTCAGCACAACTATAAAGGAAACGTATGAAGCATTGGGCGAAATTTTGAAGAAAATCAAATACGATGAACACAAATGGAACATTTGTTGCGATCTGAAGGTGGTCAACATACTACAAGGGATTATAGAAAAGGGCGGATATCCAAAATACTTCTGCTTCCTTTGTAATTGGGATTCACGATACAAAGGAAATCAATATCAATGTAAAGATTGGAAAGGAAGAACTCCCGAGCTCAACAAACAATTAAAATTACGCAATGAACCTATGATAAAGGACCTGGATGATATTTTGTTGCCACCGCTCCACATGAAACTGGGAATAGCTGGGAAATTCGTTGAAGTGGTGGTCAAAAAAGTTAACGGCGCCTTTGACTGTTTGAAATCCATCTTTCCGAAACTCAGTGATGAGAACTCGTACTCTGTATTTCAATATTGTCATATCTAAATTTGTTAATTTCTATACATTCGCATTACCAATAATTTTTTCGTTTTTCTTATGTATTTAAAACAGGTATTCTCAATGGACCTGATATTCGGAAATTGATCAAAAGTGATTCTTTCACACATTTGCTTTCAGAGCATCACGACCACCAACATGCATGGAACGCATTGAAAGAAGTAATATAAGGCGTTCTAGGAAAGAACCGTGTCCAGCGAGAAGAGATACAGCAACGAGTGGACAGGTTGCTGTTTTATTTCGAAAAAATCGGTGCATCCATGACGCTGAAATTGCATTTCTTGCACCACCACCTCGATACTTTTTTGGCACAATCACCTCAGGAATCAGACGAACAAGGAGAGAGGTTCCACCAGGTGACCATGCCATTTGAAAAGCGGTTCAAAAGCAAAAAATTGGATGCATTGCTTGCGGAGGTTTGTTGGTTGAGTTCCACAATTATGCAGTTTGAAGAAAGCACCAAAGATGAAGACATTGAAATTGGTGGACACAGTGAAAGAAACACGCCCTTGAATAGTATTGTATCTCGGATGACGATACAGACTCAGACCATGAATATGAACAACCTACGAAGAAAACAAGATCATCAGAACCACAAGCGTCAACTTCTACAAGGATGGATATTGCCAATAATTGAAAAATGTTCTAAATTTTGTTTTTATGCATATTATAATTGCGTATTAATTGCATATTATTTTATTTTCATTAAGTTTTTATAAATAAAGTTTTTTTTTTCATGATAATTTTTTAATTTATATTTTTATTTTTATTTTAAGGGTGGTGGCTATAACTGATTTTTGAAATTCATACATTTACTCAATTGCGAATAAAAGCGAAACGCGTGCATCGATTTTTATGATCTTTGTCTCATTTTGCTCATAGGTTATGTGACTTTGCGAAAAAATAACTAGACTTGAAACTTTTTTCCATTTTGGATTTTTTATGTGTTTTAAAAAAAAAAAATTAAATTTTTAGGCAAAAAATAATTTTTTCCCTTCATACATTCATTTTTAACGTGTTACTTGTATAGGAAAACAATATATGAACAGATTAAGGGAATTGTAATTCTTAATTTTTTAAAATTTATTTCAACTAAATTGGGCTAGTGGTTGTCGAGCTATGTCAAACAACAGGGCCTAAAACGTGATAAATTCCCCTATACGATAGTACTAACTTCAAATCGATACTAACTTCAAATCGCAGGTAAGAAGACAAAACGAATGATGCAGAAATTCTTCTTTTTGGGTCTAATTTCACATACAGTTAACAGAATTGAGTTGGCAATCAATTAACTGAAAAATTTTGTACTGTGTAATTTGCAGTTCTTTCGACCAGGTTTTTTATAAAATACTCGAGATATAAAAGGTAAGTACGAAAGGTAGCAGCCATACATAAATATGTACATATATGCCTTTGCATATTCTCATAATTTTTATTTTTAACAATTCCAGCCATAATACCAATGACGCTAATACCATGGAAACGGATTAAAATGAGCCCCTGCAGAAAGCAGTGAAATTAACGGCAAATATTGTATTAAAAAAAAGTGATGTAGTGAAAAATATAATAACAAATAAAAGATAATAAATTTGTTTTATTGTACGAGTTAGCTTTGACCGATATATACGTTAAGTGTGACTACTATTTATATTATGTTTGATTAGAAATAGCTGTAGTGTAAGTAGTCCAGATATATGTTTTGCAATCCACAGAACTAATAAGTAAAAGAAAGACGGAAAATCACACGTACACAAAAGTTTCCATAAATTTTTTCATTTTGCCCTTAATAACTTGATAGAAACTTTTGACCGATATATCCATCCCAGTGACAGTCATATTACCGATCAAATGACTGTCACTGTTCTTGTAGGGGTCCTATTGAATTTGTTTATCCCATAATAACTTTTTCTGGAGTTAACTTATCGAACCATTTTAGTACTTTATTATTATAGTCCACCTTATATGCTTACGAATTATAAGTGAAATAAAATACATATAACAACAGCCAAGTCGAATTCATGTGCCAGGTGGTGCCAAACGAACAGGTGATTTTTGTAAGAAGTTTGCAATAAAGTACTAGGCAGATTTTGTTGTTGCAGACTTAACACCACCTGGTGCATGAATTAGCTTTGACAACAGCATTGCAAAAAAACAGAGAAACTGACAGTTAAAATAAAACACACGCAAACAAAATTAAACAGAACATGGACAAATTTTTAAATTGTACCAAGTAGCGCGGTAGTACCACGGTACCAACCAGGTCAAAAATGTACCATAAAAAGTACAATTGTACCATGATTTCCATCCCTGCTTGAAACATGTAAATTGGTATAGAAATACAATAAATTGAGACAAAAGCTGTTTTTTTCTCACTCTACTGTTTCTGTAACTATTCAAGTGAGAAATACCTGTCACGTAAGAAAAATACTCGTATGCCATCAAAAAAAGTGTTTCCGTAAAGTTTTCAGACGAGAATTTCTCACTTTGAACTGTAAAACCGCGAGATTGCAAAAACTTTAAGCCAAAAAGTATAAAAGTAAAAAGTAAAAAAAATGAGTGACAAAAACATGGAAAAGGTAAAGTTTAATTTTTTTTTATTATTAATACATACATATTTATGTATGTATACTATTATCATAAATTCGTTATCGTTTAGAAAAATATGCGGGTTCAAAACAACAAAAAGAAAATTTAGTTAACTCTATGTTTAATAATTTAGTATTTGTCAGAGAACAGTTTGAAGGAACACTTTTTTAAACACTTTTATTTTCTAAATTTTATATGTATTATTATTTCCGCTTTTTTTAAGTTTATTTTTTCTTTTATTCTTCTTATAAATAAGTAACCATTTTTGATAGCTGTAATGCCATGTTCACACGGCAATATAAATCTCGTGGTTCGCTCTCTGAATCTCGAATGCGAACCCTGCCGTTCAGACGATAGTTCTTGTTTCACTTTGTCATTTTTATTATTTTTTTTTTTTCAATTATTTAACGCGGCTTTTTGTTTTTTCTGAGGTTTATTGAAGTCATTCTTCTACACTTTAAAATATGTTTCACTATTTCTCTTTTTTCCATTTTAATTTAAATATACATATATGTATGTATTAAAGGCCTGCAACTGTTGCACTATACAACATAGCAACATGTGTCACATAATGCAACTGCTAATTCATGCAATGCCGAAAATGCATGTTTGACAAAGACATATAAAGGCAGTGTATAATTAGTTTAATTAAATCTGTACATAGTTCTAACAGTGATATTGCATACATGAGCATAGAAAATGAGAAAGTCAACACATGCGACACGTGTGACATATGCAGCACATGTTTTTTATAGGGCATTTTAATCATTGCAATAGAACATTATATGCAATAAAATCAGAAATTCATTTAATATAATTGTAGTTACATACTTTAAGGAAATTTCTTTTAAGGATTTATTTAGAAAATATTTAAATAAAGTCAATTTGTTTTGTGTCGGGTTTGGCTGTTTTTTTTTCGGGTTTTGGGTTTGCCTTAATTTTTCCGCAAAATATAACGCTCGTCCTACTCATTAAATATTTTATTCGGTGCCTTTCTGCCTTTGTTATGAACCCGATTTTCATGTGTGAAACGCTCAATGATTTTTTGGACCGTAGAAGAATTCATGTTAACCATTTCAGCTATTTTTCGCTGTGAGTGGCCATTTTTGAAATGGTTTAAACCCAATTCTCTTTGCTCTAAAGTAGTGCGCGGACTCGTTTGATTTTTTGTAAATTGACACTCCAAGGAACGAATCTAAACTAACAATTCAACAAAAAACATTGCTAGAATTAAAAATACGAAAAAACGAAACCAACGAAACTGTGATTGATGCAAACATAAAGGACTTGCATAAAATTGCAATCTTTCTATTTCCACCAGCGAACAAACTGACAAATTTTTCGGAGAGTGAGAAAAGAAGCATCCATCAGCAGTGCATAAAAATGATGGAAAACTACAAAAATACATCGGTTAGCTCAGACGTTACGATGGACTATGTAAATTCTGAAGATGATCCTTTCAGTGATTTCGTACAAGCTGTATTTGCACCCGAATACGATGACCAAGTTCAGAATGAAATCTTAAGATATGAGAGTCAGGCAATTGTATACCATAAAAACTTTGATCCACTTAATTGGTGGGAATCCCGTACAAGAGAGTATCCTTTGCTTTTCAAATTAAGTTGTTTGGTATTAGCGACACCAGCCAGCTCGGCTCCATCGGAGAGGCTTTTTTCAAAAGCTCGACATTTGTTAGGTGAAAAAAGGTCGGTACTCGGAAAAACCCCAGTCAGTGTTAATCACATTGGCCCATAATCATAGTCATAAACAAAGTATGCTTTAAATTTTTAAAGTAGACTTTTTTTTAAATTATCAGTTTTGACTACCATAGACAAGCAAAAGCCGACTTTAAACGTAAAAGCATATAAACAAACAAAAGTTGTTTTTAACTTTTTAACATCAACTTTAAATGCAACAGCTGTTTGTTGTATACATATAAAATGAAAATTTTAAGCAATTGAAAAATAAGAAAAATTAGATTTTCTCTAGATAAAAAAAAATATGTGTACATTTAACAAAATTAGAGCGGATTTTGTCATTCTTGAGGAATTCCAGGAGCAAAGAAAACCCAAAAATTATAAGCAAAGGTTTGACCCTTTTGAGCTAGACGAAGATGAATTTTTTTCGAGATATAGGTTTGACAAAGAAGCGGCATGTTTTATTATTAGTTTAGTGGACGACGAGGAACAAAAAAATAATCGGGGCTTACCTATTCCAATAAGCCTGCAAGTTTTAACCACATTGCGGTTCCTAGGAAGGAATGCCCATCAAAGTACCATTGGTGAGTGTATACCAGGCTATTTCATGATTAAGTACGATAAAGAAAATTGTGTTTAGGAGTCTAGTATGTATGTTTAAACATATATTTTTTATTTCCACAATGATTTTTTGCACACAATATTTTTGTTGTTTTCTTTTGTTTATTTTTGTTTTTGATAGCCAGTACAGATAAATTAGCGATTTTTGTTATCAAAATTAGAGATGATAGTAAAATCTTCGAGATTCGCAACAAGATTCAAAATGAACCAGGTAGATTCGCTCTCAAAATTTTGTATGGCGAATCTTGTAGATTTAATCAAGATTCGGTCGCAAACCTTGAATGAGAGAGCAAACTTCGATATTTGCTGTCCGTGTGAACATGCTATAACGTAACAACGTAATCATAATTGGTATTTTTCGTCATGAGTTACAGATACACTTTTTTCTCACACTTCGAGAAACGATGTGATATTTTGTTTCATGACTTTTCGATGCGAAAAGTTCTCACTAAAGTTACAGAACATGAGTGCAGTATGCTTTGGCAAATCACCATGCACTTACACTTACAACAAAAACAACGTAAAATTCACACTTTGTTCACCACGATGTGCATAATCGTCCATCTAGCAATTTCTGATCTAAGTTTGGTTTAGCAACATTTTTATAAAAAACAAGTATTAGTGCTATATTCAGCCGTGCCGAATCTTATATGCCCTTCACAACGTGTAGTCATGCAATAATAATTGTTGGTATCACCATTCATCTCATATAAAATACGTACATACATACATACATACATACATGTCAAAACATACATATAAAAAATATACCATTGTAAAATTATTAATTGAGTTTACGTATGTATGTTTCTAAAAAAAAAATACAAAAAAAATTTTAAAAATTAAAAACAGCTTACTGTGTTCATGAAAAATTAATTGAGTTGTATTACTAAATAATATCCTTTTAGATGTAGTCTCTAAATGATTTATTTATTACCTGATATTTAGGTAATTTTTATCATAAATTTTCAGTTTTGTTACAGTTTTGCAACTTTAATTTTAATTAAGTTTATGTTTGCGCGAATTGATATTGATATTTTCTCACTGTAAGTACTGTTATTCAGCATAATATTTTTCGCTTAGAAGCAATTACGTTACGTTTTCATGAATAAATTTAATTTGTATATTTTATGACGTTATTGATTTTTTAACATGCATAATCAATAATAACAAAGAACATAACAAATAAAATTTTTAAATTAAAATCAAGAAACATTTATCCAAAATTTACTAACGTTTTTACCTTGCCGATTCAAAATTAAAATTGTGTACAATTGTAAACTTAAATATTGTACACTTAGTAATAAGCGCTTAAAAATTATAAAATTAAATAAAAGTCCAAGGCGAATTTTAACAGGTGGCTGTATTTAAAAAAGGGATTTGCCTTGGGAAATTTTTTTTTATTTATTTATTTTAATAATTTGTTTGAAATTTTAATACTTAACTACCGTGTTACTGAGTAAGCAGTAAGTGTTTTAAAAATTCACAATTTTTATAATTAATTCGCATTAAACAGCTTTTAGACAATTGTCAAAATCATGTTGTTAAAGTACGTACTTTGATACATACAACCTTTTTTAAACACAACAAATTCAATGGAATGACCAAAAGTGTTGGCATCAACTGGAGGCATATGCTTCCGCGACTGCGCCAACGAAAACCCATCAGTTTGTTTTACAGCTATCCCTATCGGAAGTTTTACACGTCTAAAAGATACAACCTTTGTTAAGAAATTATTTCACAGCAATTATTATCTTAAAAAAATAATTAATTTTACGCTATATTTTTATAGTTTTACATAAAACTTTTTTGTGCTAAATTTTATCTCAATTACAACTTTTAATAAACGCCCCTGACACGCTAACGAGGCTCTAACGATCGACCCCAGGCATAATAACCCTATTACTTGTATAACATGTGTGTCTAGAAGCTTTAATCGGCAATTCCAAAACTATAATTGGATGCGGTCCACCAATCATCGGTCCATCTAAAACTTTCCTGATAACAAAAACCATGCGGCTCTTTGTTTCAACTTGGAACCAATAAATATATTGTGTGTGTATAACTTTTTTTTAAATATTCAGGTATCATGATAAATTTACAAAAGATTTAAAAATAGAATTCGTGTTATAAAAGAAGTAAATATACGAATATCTTACTAAAAATACTTAAATATAATAAATGTGAATGTTTGTATGTTTAAATGTTTATTACTCAATCACGCAAAAAGGGCTAGACAGAACTAAATGAAATTTGGCACATGGATAGACAACAACAAAGATTAATACATAGGCTATTATTTACCACAATTATCAGGTGAATTCGCGGAAATATGTGAAATTTTTTTGTATTTAGTTAGTCGTTTATTCGAAGGTTTCGAGTACTCAAAATTAATCATCCAGCGTATTTTTTCTTAAATATTTACATTAAATTCTATTTCACTAATATTATTAATATAAATGTTTGTATGTTTAAATGTTTTAAATCACTCAAAAATTATTTTTTAATAAAATTTGCCTGAATAATCACATAAAGTGGATACCTTTCGTGCCGATAACTATGCAGATGAAGTCGAGGGCACAGGCTAATCTATCTATCTATCTATCTATCTATCTATCTATCTATCTATCTATCTATCTATCTATCTTCTATCTAAATATATAAAAGTGAAACTCTGTGTGTGTGTGTTAGCTATAGACTCCGAAACTGTAAAACCGATCGGACTTAAACTTTGGCAAGTTGTTGTACACATTCCAGGGAGTGTTAATGGGTGGAAAAAAGTGGGCGGGGCCACGCCCATAAAAAATTAGTTTTTTTTGTAGCTACTTGCACTTGACCGATTTTTTTAAAACTTTGCAAAAATTTGGACTGTCATGACTTTATAATTTCGTGATAAGAAAAGTGGGCGGGGTCACGCCCATAAAAAAGTTTTAAATTTGAGGTACTTGCACTGGACTGATTTTTCTGAAATTTTGCACACATATTGAGCTGTCATGACTTTATAATTTCGTGATTAGAAAAGTAGGCGGGCCACGCCAATAAAAAAAAAAGTTATAATTTTGAGGTACTTGCACTGGACCGATTTTTCTGAAACTGTGCACACATAGTGAGCTGTTATGACTTTACAATTTCGTGAGTAGAAAAGTGGGCAGTGTCACGCCCATAAAAAAAAGTTATTATTTTCAGCTACTTAAACTTCATCGATTTTTCTGGAACTTTGCACACACATATTGAGCTCTCATGATTTTACAATTACCTGATTAGAAAAGTAGGCAGTGCCACGCCCACAAAAAAAAAGTTATCTTTTTTAGCTACTTGAACTTCACCGATTTTTCTGAAACTTTGCACACATATTAAGCTGTCATGACTATACAGTTTCGAGATTAGAAAAGCAGACAGTGCCACGCCCATTAAAAAAAGTTAAAATTTTTAACTTTTTGCACTTGATATTCAATTTAAATTAAGAATACATTTTCATTCATTCAGTAAACTAGAAAGTAGAAAGTAAACTAAATTTCCATGTATTCTAAATTAATAGTTTAAAAGGAATCATTCTTAATGCGAAATAATTTGTCATAAATGGCTTCAAAATAAAAACAAAATAATCAAAATAACTGTTACAATACATATTAGAAAACTTGAATTCGTTACAAACCTTTAAGAGCACTTACATAAAATATTTAAAATTCCTAAGTACATATTTTCCACAATGTTGATTACCTACAAATGAACTGTAAATATAGAATTTTTTTAATAAAATGACTATAGATTTTTTGCTCGACCACCTAAAATTTCGAAAGACCCGGAAAATTTACGACTCGTATCTCTTCTTCCAATTTTTGCTGGGCTACGCATACTGATAAAAAAGTAATTCGTACAAAATTACAAGGGTCTTTTATACACAGTTCCCCAGATATACAATGTTAATTCTTTTTTTGCTCTTTTGAGTTAATCATTGCATTAGATTTGTTTTCTTGCTCTGTTTCATTACATCTTCATAAATAAAATGCTGGCAAATGTCACTATAAAAGCATATATAAAAGTTAAAGTTCAATTCAAATTTTCTCAAATGTAAATATTTTGACATTGGCCCTTTTAACTCCAAACCACAGAATTATATGCATTGTTTAGTTTGTGGCATGCCCTCAGATTTAGTTTCGTTAAATTTTTACATGATGATATATCTATATATATAAAAATAAACTCTGTCTGTCTGTGTGTGTGTTAGCTATAGACTCCGAAGTTGTTGTACACATTCGAGGGAGTGTTTATGAGTGGTAAAATAAGTTATAAGTTAACATAAAAAATAAGTTATCATTTTTAGCTACTTGCACTTGACCGGTTTTTCTGAAACTTTGCACACATATTGAACTCTCATGATTATACAGTTTTGTGATAAGAAAAGTGGGCACTGCTACGCCCATAAAAAAAAGTTATAATTTTTAGCTTCTTGCACTTGACCGATTTTTCAGAAAATTTGCACACATTTTGAGCTGTCAAGACTATATCATTTCGTAATTAGAAAAGTGGGCAGTGCCACCCCTATTAAAAATAAGTTATTATTTTCAGCTATTTCCACGCATTCCAATGAATGGAATATCTGCGTGTTGCAGGATTGAATTTGGAAAATACATGATTTTCACATGGCCAGCATGTGGTCGCATGCTCCATAGTGGGAACACCAAAAAATTTGTTCATTTTTACAGCAAATGGAAAAACAAAAATATTTTGTACCCACTTCCATAACAATAAAAATGAATAAAATATTATTTTGAATAAATTCAATTAAAATTCAGAATGCATTTTTATACATTAAGGGTCGTAATATAGCGCGCCGGGCTTGGCTAGTACTACTATAAAAGTTACTTGCACCGTTTTCCAGATATACAAATAAGATTGAGTTTGCATAGATCAGAGAAGTTCAGACCACAAGAGGTAAATGTGGGATTCTTATACGGTAGCGAGATATGGCGATATGAAATATAATTAATGGAGCACAAGGGGTATATAAACACAGAAACCCATTGTGCTCAAGCAAATATTAAAATTTGTTTTTCCACGGACTTGGCTAGTAGAACTCGTTGAAGCACTTGTTATCAAAGCACCTCATTTAAAACACTGTGCGCTTTGTGGTTCATTTGTCAAAAAGATTAAATAAATTAAGGCAACCGAGTAAATTTGTTATTGTTGGACTATACCCATCCACAATGTATAGAACTTAAAATAATTTTTGCAGCTATAACGGATCAAAGTTTAATAATTATGTATTAAGGGAAAAACAAAAACTTCCCGTTTGTTGTATAGCGTAATTTTTGTTTATTTATATATGTAAAAGATGATATTTTCTAATCTTGTTAGATTAAAAAAATCATTATATCTCTGTTAATTTAGAAGTATTATTACAGATGGTGTCTAGCATTTTTTATTGCAATTGAACTTTAACCTCTTTTACTCAATTTTAATTACTAGCAATATATCCACTACTTCACTAGAGCAGTTCCTTAATCTTATATATTTTTAGAAAAGACGATTTTTTTGTTACGCAATTTATGCTCACATTATACTACCGATTTAAAAAAAAAATAATATATTATATATTTTTCTGCAGATGTGCATAATCTAAATCTTTTTAAAATTAGTTTAGTATTTTAAGAGTTATAAGCGTTTAAAGTTGACACTATCACACACGCAAAATATATGTATGTAACTAAATAAAAAATTGATTCAATATTGTGGATACAAATTGTATTTGCAAATAGTTTTTTTTTTTGTGTTTGGTACAAAAAGTAAAACATGGGACACATAGTTACATTTACAACTAGAATGAGTCGAGCGTAGAACATGCTAGTATTTATTCAATACTTAGTTCTTTTTTAAAATACTTAATACTTTTTCCTTAAATTTATTAAAACTTGTTTCTCTAATAAATTTTATTAAGAAAAATTAAAAGTACTGTAAAAATGATTTACTTGTTCTTATATATTTATTTCAACTAATATATTTTATGTCAGCCATGATCAATGCTAATTAATTACTAAATTACATGTTTTTTAAATCTATTAAATCACTATTACAAGTTCCATCCGAATTGGACCTATAATTACAATAGGAATTGTAGGTATTTTGCAATTTTAAGTACCCTCTTTATCCACCTAAAAGTTTCTAAAAACTTCACCTAAATAATTGTGCATATTCTATTAGGCGAAAATATTGTAATAATCAATTTATGTTCTACTATTTAAAAAAAAAGAAGTACCAAGAAGAGGAACAACTTTTACCCTTATACATGCAACGTTGAAAAAAGTGCCTAACTCCTATTAATAATATAATTTAAACTTATTCTGTTTGATCATATAATTTAGTTAATAAACAAACATACATACATATGTATATAAATTTGTGATATGTGATCATAAAATAAAAACTTAAATACATTTGTATATACATATGTACACTAAAAAACATTGATATTAATAAAAATAATTTTAGATTTACTTGAAGTAAACATAAGAATTATAAAAACAAAAACTTCATAATTAAAGGTTAAAAAGAACATACGCAGACAGTAAATAAAAAATAAATATATGTATATAAGTATGTATATGTTTATATACATACATACAATTTAAATAATATACTTTAGAGGGAAAATTAAAAAAAATTTAAACGGCATGTGTTCAACTAAATTAAGTAAACAGGATTAACATACTTAAGTTATATTTTTCGTTTTAATATTAGAGGAAACAAATTAATAATAAAACAATAATAGTTAATAATTAATTAAGGTCAGAAATATAATTTATTATCCCAGCAAAAAAAATAAGATGACAGAAAAGTGATTTTTCTATTTATATATGTAAGTATTTAAAATTTTAATTAACTTTTCTGCAGAGATAGATAATCTGCATTAATACATAAATAGGCAACCTTTCTTCCCGATAACTGGGAAGACAAAGTTGCGGACCCACTCTTGTATGAATGAACATAAACATTATTTTATACAATTATAATTACCATCAGCTATGGTCCAACGAATTTCACTTGTTATGGGATCTATTGCTGTTAAACCGCCCCCTAATGTCGAAAATACCATAAGAGTTTCTTCGTCACGAGCTAAATCGGTACAATCCTAAAAAAATATGATAAAAAAAGAGAGTAATTTTTAATATGTACATATGTATGTATAAAACTAAACTAACAAAATACTTTAAGTATATACAGTTATATATATGTACATATATTAGGGTGTATCGTAAAAAAAATTTCTTCGTACACCACCGAATATAAAGTATTGTTGCAAGACAGTGTTTGCCAAACATAGGGGTTATATCTTCTGCTATTACAGTCGGATCTTAAAGAGTAATATAAATGTGTTTTTGTCTCGAAAAGCCTAATGTTTCGCTTTAATAGTCATTGACATCAAGTTTCCTTTTCTAGTATATACCCTCCAGAACTCAGTCCCTACCACCCTAACCCTAATATTAAAAAATTTAAACTCCCAAAAAAAGCATTAAAAATTTGCGAAGGAAGTATTTCGATAATTCCAGCAGAACTATTTAACATATATTCCTCATATCTTCGGTATTTACAGTAGGTTGGATAACCTAATTGTCTTTTATCGAATGATAGGTGTAATAATACCGTTACTACACCGGTCAATGACTATTGAAGAAAAAATAGGGCTCATTGGGGCAAAACCATCCATATGCAGTAACGGACAAAAATAGGGTCACTTTTATTTCGTATATAATTTTTAAAATAAAAAAAGAATTATGATGTTATTACAAAAAAAATTTACTAACAATTTTAGTAAGTAGTAGTCCTTCTAAAAACAATAATCTGGCCGCGCTTTACAATTTAAGACAATATGATTAATCGTTTTAAATTAAAAACGTCACTCGAGAGTATGGACAAAAAATAGAGTCAACGGTTAATAACAATAATAACAACTTCCTACTTTTCAAAAATAAGATTTTTTCCCAAAAAGTGCTTACTAATTATTAATATCATAGCATAATAAATATAATTTAGCCAGAAAATAATAATTTCATTAATATGAGTTGTGTTAAACATTGTACGTATTTTGAACGTTTCATTATTCTGAATTTAAAAAACAAAGGTCAGAGCCAACGTTAAATTGCCAAAACTATTGGTAGATCGCAAAATTTAATTTTTAATGCTTTAAAAAGTAAACAAAATCATCATTTAAAAGGTAGACCGAGAAAAAAGTCTGCTAAGGAGGATAGTCATATCATGTTATTTTCAACTCGAAACCTTTTTAAGTCCGCTGCAGAGATTAGAACTGAGCTAGTTATTTCCATTAGGACTGTTAGACGCCGATAAGTGGAAGAAAATCTTTTTGGTAGATCTTCTAGAAAAGTCACAATGCTAACAAAACTACACTGTAAAAATCGCATAATGTTTGCAAATATACATGCAAGTTGGGAAGGCCCCATAATCGGCAAAAATGGCAAAACGTGTTATGGCCGGACGAATCTAAAATCAACTGAATTAAAAATGAGGAAAAAACGTGGGTCCGACGTCATAAAAACAAGGAACTATGCTCCCAATATAAAACAAAAACTTTTTAGCATAGAGGAGACAACATAATGGTTTAGGATTGTTTTTATTGGTAGGTAGGGTTTTTGGGGTAGGACCATTATATTGGATAAAGGAAAACCTGGACAAACTGCCACATCCTAAGCGAAGTAATGTTGCCTTTCGCCGAATGGTAAATGCACGAAAAATTGGTTTTTGAACAGGACAACGATCCTAAACACACTACGGAACTTGTAAAAAGTGGTTTTTGGATAATTGCGTGAAAGTATTGCCATGGCAAGCACAACCTTCGGATTTAAATCCCATCGAAAATATGTGTAGAATAGTAAAGGAAAAAATTTAACCAATAAAATCAAGAAATAAAGACGAGTTATGGGAACAAATTCAAAGTGACTGTTACTCTATTCCAAACAACCCTTGCCAGGATTTTGTGGAAACAATCCGAAAAAGAAGCAAAGCAGTCTTGAGAAATTTAGGTTATACCACAAAATAATAGTTCCGTAGTTAAATTTTTAAACCTAATTTTATTTTTTTTATATTTTATTTTTAATGACCCTATATACATACATACATATGTATGTATTTGTCCTTTAAAAATTAATGAACTTTATAACTTTTTATGTTTTTTACTTTTCTAAGCGAAATTTTTATAGATTTTATTATAAATAGTAAAGATATATAAAAAAGAAATAATTTAGAAAGAATTTCTAATGCGAGACAGCAGTGAACTACGTAATTAGTAGATGGAAAAAAGTTGAAAAAAATAATAAAATTATTGGCATATTTCTTGGTTTTAAAAGAGTCTTTGAGACTATTGACAGGCAGATTCTTCTACGAAAACTATATTGCTATGGAGTTTGGGATACAGAACTAATATGGTTCGAATCATATATGACGAAAAGGAGACAAATAACAAAAGTAAACAACACGTAATCTAATTCAATTACTAATGAATATGGAGTACCACAAGAATCAATTCTAGGAGCTTTATTATTCATAATATATATATAAATGATTTGCCAAAAATATTGGATAAATTCGAAGTGATTCTATACGCAGATGATACTTTAATTTTCGCGGAAGGTGAATCGAATCTACAATTCTAAGATAATCTCACACAAGATATGGATAATGTTAACATATGGTTAAAAATTAAAAAAACTTAAATTGAACGAAAACAAAACGAAAATACTAGAAATAAATACAAAGAGCAACCAAGTTTATAAAATAAATAATCAAGTAATAGACAAATTGGATCAGAAAAAATATTTAGGATTTATTATTGACAAAGAACTGAAATATAAAAAAACACATTGACTATATTTGCAAGAATATTGGCAAAAAATTACTTTTTTCAAAGGAATAAGGAAGAATATATCAGTTATAAAGGCTATAAAGTTATACAATACCATGATAAAACCGAAAAAATCCGACTGTAAATACCGAAGATATAACGAAAATTTATTTTTGCGATCCCTACTTTCGACAAAAAAAGAAAAAAAAACTAAACGGACATGGCTTAATCGACTCCTCTATTCTATTCTATACCTATTTATGGGGTCGAAAATGAAAATTGTAGAAATTACAAACAGAATGGCAAAGCTATAGGTATGTATATACCCTTGTGCACCACAGGTGAAGTGTATTACAAACAATAAAATTAAAAAAATATACTAGTTCTGCTAGAATTATCGAAATATGTACTTCCTTTACAAAAGTTTAATTATTATTTTCAAGCTTTAATTTTATAATATTAGGATGTCACATTAAGGTGTAGGAACTGAGATCTGTATGGTATAGATATACATTCGGCAAAAAAAATTCGAAACTGCCTTGCAACCATACTCTTGGTGGTGTGCAACGAACTTTTTTTTTTTGTTTCTTGTAAGGCGAGACGGTCTAATACATACGTTATTTATTATATATGTTACTTATGTTTAGAACTATAACCAAAAGCAAAACAAACGTACCTTAACATTATTAATTACACCAGCATTGGATATATCATCAACTTCGCCACCATCTGTTGATGGTGCGGTTGTTGCTATTGTTGATGATATCGAAGCTGATGCAATAATAAAAGAAAACACTAAACAATAGAAAAAATTGGAACCAAATATCATTTTATCGTAGACGAGATTCAACAGTCTCATATAATTTTGTTTTTCTTTACACAATTGTTCTCATTATTTCTATAAATTGATTTTTGTTTTTAATAAAACCATATTTTTAATTTTATACGCACTTTGTATTACAAACTTATTTTTCATTAATTTTTCCGCACATAGTACAATATTCGTATTACCGATTGGAAAAAAAATCATTTGTTAAACTGTCAAATACGAAATGTCAAGAAAAAAACTATTTGAAATACCAGTGATGGGAATTTAGCTATTTTGCTGTCAAATATAGAGATTTCAAATTCAGTTTAGAGGGCAAAACTCCGTTTTTGCTACCTTGGTTTTTACTATTATATTTATATCTAGCGATTTTGGCTTATTCACTCATTATATTACAAAATCTAATTTGTTTCTTACTGAAAAATAACTTTAAATATATTAAATCAGAATAAAAATTCTGATATATTCTATGAAGATTGATGTTGCTTATGTCAGTTTTATACAATTGTAACCCATATGTAACACATTTTTTTGATTACAGTGCGAGCCTTTGGTCAAGTGTACATATTATAAAACTCCATAACTCTACTTCTCTACTTCTTCAAATCTTTCTGTGAATTTTTATAAACAATATTATATAATATATATTTGGTTGTTAGGTTTGGGCTGGCCTATATGCATTATAGTTTCTTGTTTCTATTTCGAATTCTCATTTTGTTTATTAACCTAACAATAAAAAATATATATATAAAATATATATTAATATTATATATATATATATATATATATATATATATATATATATATATATATATATATTCCTCGTGATATAAATGCATTGTAAGATTTTACAAACAAACGTCTTAATTAGAATACAGTACATACAGTACATCATATTAAAAAACGAAATATTTTCCAATAAATATTAATGTTCTAAGGCAATAATGGAATATAGTTCATAAAACATAAAAAGAATAAAAACAAAAACTAAAATAAATAATTTGAATCATTTGAAGACATTTTTTTTTAACGTTCATTTGAAAATTAAAAAAATTATGTACAGCCTAAGTAAAAACTCTATGTTCCCTTGCCACCAAAATTCCCTTTGTTTTCTATCAATTTGTTAAGTGTTAAAGTTGACTATATTAATAATCTAATGGGTTATATTTAAAATTTTAAACAAATTTGGTACAATCTTCAAAAGTAAACTTTTTATCGCTAAGTTCTTAACTAAAAAAAATGTATCTATTTGCTAGCGATTTCAAGTCCATATATAGCGGAATGTGATAAAAAAAAGCATCCATCACTGATTGAATAATGTCATTATATTATCTCAAGCATAAGCTTGATTCTATTATAATATTGGTGTTATGCAAAGGTATATTATGATAGGCCGCCGCTTGATTTCTTAAAGTCGCGCCGCCGCCGATTTATATCGACTTAAAAGCTGAGCCGGCTCAAACACAGCTGCCGAATTTCTCGACTGCTCCGCAGAAAACAATTTATTTACCAATGTTTTTTCTTTTACACAGGGGTTACACGATCAAGTTTTGTGTATCAAGTTTCAATACACTCACACTTTTTATACCCTTCACACAGTGAAAAAGGGTATATATAGGTTTGTCATTCCGTGTGAAATTTCTACAATTTTCATTTCCGACCCCATAAAGTATATATTTTCTGAAAGCTTATGATTAAGCTCTGTCAGTCTGACCGTCTGACCGTGTGTATGTTGAAATCAACTTTTTGAAGCCCCCCGACATCGCTTGGACCCGGGTGAGGTATTAAAATATCAGAAATATTCGGGAGTAGATCGGTATTGAAAATCAAAAACATCGGTACATAAACAACTGAGATATGAGTAAAAACCCACGACCACCTCGATTTTTTTTTCACAAAAACAACATACAAGCAAACGTGTATACTGGTTAGAGAAAACGGGGCATAAAATCCCAGCTTAGCCAAAAAAAAATTTTTTTTAGTTTTTTTTTAATATTTTTTTATTTTTTATTTAATATATTATTTATATTTTTATTATTTTTTTTTTATAAATTTTTTTTTTAATTTTTTTTGTTTTATATTTATTATATATATTTTATATTTATATTTATATATTTTATTTTATTTTTTTTTTTTTTTTTCTGTTAACATACACACGTAAAGTTGTAATTTTAAAATGGGCTGTTTTTATATATGTATGTCTTTTATATATATGTACGTATTTCATATGGGATGAATGGTGATACAAACTGCTGTTATTGCATGACTACACGTTGTGAAGGGTATATAAGATTCGGCACGGCCGAATATAGCGCTCTTACTTGTTTACTTATACACTCATACTTTTAGAACTTGATGCGAACTTGCTTTTGAAATTCCCTTTCCATCGAATGTTTCAATTTACAGTCAAGAAAACAGCTGAGTGCAACTGTTGTGGCGAATTTTTGGTTTTTTTTTTTTACAAATATTCTGCCGCCATAATTTGTTTTGTGTTTTACAAATATTTTGCCGCAACTTAAATTAAATATAATTAATAATGTTTGTGAATAAAAATAAATTGTAATGATGTGTTGCGATTCATTGAGCTATACAGAAGCCATGGAATTCTTTGGAATATGAATCTTTCATCATATTAAATAATAAAATTGCTTTAAAATTGCGTGCAGCCTACGTCACAGCAATCAATTAAAATTAATTTTGTCAAGTAGTATGTGTGAAAAACTTGAACGTTTGGCTGCAATACTTTTTGCAGATACATATGTTAATTACAAAAAAAAAAAAACAGTGCCGTTAGTTTTTGAAATTATAAAAATAAGTTGAACTGTTACTTCATAGAAACAAAGTGAAGCGTATTGAAAAGTGAAGGTTATTAAAAAGTGAAGCAATTAAAAACCATACAGAAATCTTAAGCTGATTATTTCAAAAGAAATAATGAATCTTTCTTAGACTCTAAAAGTTCAGATTCTAAAGAAACATTGAAAATACCAAAAGACGTATTACATTATCAACAATTAAAAAGAAAGCAATCTGATGCAAAAAGTATTGCAAAAGTTGTTACAACAATCGGTGGCGCAGAATGCTGGAAATATTTCGGATAGCTTTACGTGTCAAATAAACACGTTTTAAATAAATTTCAATTATGCCAATTGTGCTTAAATTCTGAATCTGTAATTTTGAATTTAGATATATTAAACTAAATGTATCCGGCATCAGTAACAAGCCACAATTAAGTTAAAATTGTTCTTATTTATTTATTTTTTCGAAAAAAAAATATTTATATAGAAGATACACAGTTTTGTGTACCCTTTACCTGTGGTACACAAGATAAATATAGTTTTGTCATTTCGTTTGTAATTTCTACAATATTCATTTCCGACCCCATAAAGTAAAAAATTACGGATATATACTTAGGTCAAATATATTAATAACAGCTTTGTCCATTTCAACCCCCACAATATTGGTATCAAATGAACGGGCTTGACTAGTAAAATATAGTTAACTATGTAAAAAATTCAGATGGCTTCGGATAAAATCAAGAACAAAATCGTATTATCTGAAATCTAGGCTGAGCTTCGATTTGGTCACTATACCTATGTATGTACATGATGATGATTCGGAATGGTCGAATATGACACTCTTACTTGTTTTAAATAAAACTATTAAAGAAATAAAATATTTTTTAGCCTACTTTTAAACAACACAGGGACTTTATTTACAGTTCATCTATAATATGGATAATGTTTCCCTGTGGTTGTAAATAGCGTCATTTCGTTAATAATTTCTATGGTATTCATTTGCGACCCCTTAACGAATGTTTTTTTCTAAAAGTTATGAACAGGGAAGTCGATTGAGCGATGTGCGCGTGTTGGTTAAAATATACTTTTTGAAGTCCTACCGTTCTTAGCATATTTAAATTTTTTATTGAGATTATAACGACAATTTGATTTGATAAAAAAACAAGTAAAAGAGTCAATATCTACCTTCGTTCAGGATGAACACATAATAACTTTCTGAGATACATATGAGCAAAAAACACGACTGCTTCTGTTTTCCCCCTTATTTTCACCACCAAAATTAAAAATTGTCAGTCATAGGATAATTTATAGACACACTTGTGAGTATTTATTTCTATGATATGCTTTTAGAGATATTCGTAAGAATTTTTGGACAAATCGGTCACTAACTGATAAACTTATAGACAAAAAATATTTGAAAAAGTAAAAATTTTTAAAAATATATAAAATTTGTCAAGCCCTAAATAATTTTTTGCACGTTAAAAGAACAAAATTAAAGGCCGAGGTTTAAAAAAAATATTTCTAAAAAACAAATCGTTTTAAAACTAACTGACATATAAGTAACAAAATACAATTGCTTCGGTTTTTTCCTAAAATTTACAAATGAAAATCCATTTTTTTAATTTCTATACCGAGAGAACCAATGTAAAATACAGTTCGTTATGAAATATTAAAAATCCAAGATGAGGTCCTAGATTAAATGGCGAATATATGAGTCAAATATAGTAGTTACGGCTTGTCCCCTTTAACCCTCAAAATATTGGTAACAGATATAAGGGCTTGACCAGTAGAATACTGTAAGCTATTAAAAAATAATAAAATTCAATATAGCGTTTGAAACAATATGGCGGCAGCTGATGATTAGTTGATCAACTGCAATCACCTATTTAACTCTTTTTAAAGCTTGGTCTTGGCTTGGTAAAGCCATGGTATTATATACCAAGGCACATTTATTCATCAGGTATAAGGTGAACTCGTCGCTAAAACAACTACAAAGTGAAACAAGTAAGAGCGCTATATTCGGCCGTGCCGAATCTTATATACCCTTCACAACGTGAATTCATGCAATAACAGTGGTTTGTGTCACCATTCATCCCATATGAAATACGTACATACATATAAAAACATACATATATAAAAACGTCCCATTGTAAAATTATAAATTCACGTATGAATGTTAAAAAAAAAAAAAAAAAAAAAAAAAAAATTAAAAAAAAAAATTTAAAAAAAAAATTAAAAAAAAAAAAATTTTTTAAAAAAAAAATTTTTAAAAAAATCATTATGTATATAATATAAACAAAACAAAAAAAAAATAAAAAAAAAATTAAAAAAAAAAAATTTAAAAAAAAAAATAATAATAAAAATATAAATAATATATTAAATAAAAAATAAAAAAAAAAATAAAAAAAAAATAAAAAAAAAATTTAAAAAAAATTTAAAAAAAAATTAAAAAAAAAATTTTTTGGCTCAGCTGGGATTCGATGCCACGTTTTCTCTAACCAGTATACACGTTTGTATGTATGTATGTTGTTGTTGTAATGTTGCTTTTGTGAAAAAAAAAATCGAGGTGGTCGTGGGTTTTTGCTCATATCTCAGTTGTTTATGTACCGATGTTTCTGATTTTCAATAGCGATCTACTCCCGAATATTTCTGATATTTTAATACCTCACCCGAGTCCAAGCGATGTCGGGGGGCTTCAAAAAGTTGATTTCAACATACACACGGACAGACGGTCAGACGGACAGACGGACAGCGCTTAATCGACTCCCCTATTCATAAGCTTTCAGAAAATATATACTTTATGGGGTCGGAAATCAAAATTGTAGAAATTTCACACGGAATGACAAACCTATATATACCCTTTTTCACTGTGTGAAGGGTATAAAAATACAACGTGTATTTTGTTAGTGTAAACTAACTTGAACTGTCAAAAAATTTTTTACGAAATCAAAAATAAAAAACACGTTTGTTTACATATACATAATAATTTGTATAAAATAAATATTAAAAAGCTGCAATTTAATAAAAATTACAAGAACCAGATGATGAACCATGATACTTGGCAACAAGATAAGTACGAGATTGACGGCAAGAAACTAGAGCATCATCTGATGTTCCGTGAGGACGCTTGCAGACAGCCAAATGAGCTTTTGGCTCACATTCGGCTCCGGAACCACATTTACCTATGCATGGATTAATACATTGGTAATTAATACAAGCCTTATTATCTTGACATTCACCATTGCTAAGGCATTCACCCTAAAAACCATAGAAACAAGCTGGTCTACCAGCTGGACAATCCGAATCACCATAACATTCTGGACGACATTCAGTATATGGACTACCAATGTAACCCTTAGGACATTCACAAACGGCACGATGATTATTTACTGTGTTGCATGTAGCTCCAGTACCACACTGTTGACAAGAAATTCACTCCACCTATTTCTGGTGGCTTGATCTCTGGGCACATAGAACAAAGTTCCATTGCCCTTCAAATATTTCTTTTTGCACAAAGAGCACACACGCATTATTCACAAATAAAAATACTCTGTTTTATTTAATTTAATTTTTTTAACGTTTTATTACATTACATTTTTTTTACAATTTTTAAGAGAATTTGCACAATTTTAAAAATTTTTCAACTAATGGCGCCCACAAATGTAAACAATAAAAAAGTAGAAGCACACATAAAAACACAAACAAATTTTGACATTTCAATATTAAAAAGAGTGCTCAGCTGATAAACAGCTGCTTTAATAACTTCACCTGATAATGAATTCGCCTTGATCAGGTAGTCTTGTTTTGTCAGCTGATTATTTTTTTCTTCACTTATTTTAAATTTCAGCTGTCAAAGTCTATAGATAAAAAACAATTTTTTCTCCTCTCTCATTTATTTAAAATGTCAAACTTTATATTTAAAAAATGTAAGCAAAAAAATTCTCTCCGAACTGCAATTACCTGATGAATTAATATGCCTTGTTATATACCTTGCTCAGAATTTCACACAAAATGTCAGGCTGGGTATGTTTGTCAATTTTTCCAGGGACCGAAAATAACAGATATTTTTAAAATTTAAAAGTCAGGTGAATATAATTTTTCTATCAGATATTTGAATACAGCATATTGATGCTGTTATGCCAAGGAATAATAAACTTAAAAGACTTTAATTTTTTTGACTTTTATCAAAAAGTCACTTTATAATAATTATTTTTTGACTTTTATTGTTTCGGTCAAAAATAAAAGTTAAAATTTGACTTTTATTTTTTAAGTCAAAAATTAAAGTTAAAATTTGACTTTTATTTTTTACGTCAAAAATTAAAGTTAAAATTTGACTTCTATTTTTTAAGTCAGAAATAAAAGTTAAAATTTGTAACTGTTACGGTCCCTGATTTTTTCACATTGCTTTGATTTCGCCTTGATTTTTTCTTTTACTTTTTTATTAATTCGGCTTGCAGCCACCTTAATTAATTCGCCTCCTATTAAACAAAGGAGTTCTCAGCAGAAAGATCTTATCTAATCGGCACAAACGTATTTGTTTATACTATAATTTTAAATTTATAATTTGTGCAGTTAATATACAAGTTATTGTATGAAAACACGATTAGGATTTTATTAAAACATCACAATGAAAATTTCAATATATGCAGTGACGACTGCATTGAAAATTGCATTTATTTTAGTTTCATGTAGTGAAGCAAAAGGTCATTCTATATATCGTAAAAGTTTTATTAATCCTTATCCAAGGTTTGAGGCTTTTCATGATGGAGGTGATCCTGGCGAACCGTTGTTTTTAACGCCCTTCATTAATGATCCCAAAGTAAATCGCGAGGATGTGCGGCAAAAAGCTAAAGTGGTGGGTACCCAATACCATGGTGTAGAAAGTTATGCTGGATATTTAACAGTCGATCCAAAATTCAACTCTAACATGTTTTTTTGGTATTTTCCCTCGGAAAATGATCCTGTTTATTCTCCTGTCGTGCTATGGCTTCAAGGAGGACCTGGAGCTTCCTCTCTGTTTGGCCTTTTTACTGAAAACGGTCCTTTTGAATTCGATAGAAATGGAAAAATGCAGAAAAGAAATTACACTTGGAGTAAATCCCATAATCTTATTTTCATTGACAATCCGGTGGGAACTGGATTCTCTTTTACAGATACTGATGGCGGCTACGCACGTAATGAAAAAGATGTTGGTCATAATTTACACGAAGCTATGCAACAGTTGTATGAGTTGTTCGAATGGAGTGAAGTTCCTGGATTTTGGATCACCGGTGAGTCGTATGCGGGCAAATATGTTCCAGCTTTAGCCTATCACATTCACAAAGTGCAAAATTCCGTTGATACCAGAGTAAATATTCCTCTGAAAGGCATTGCTATAGGAAATGGGCTTTCAGATCCCTTACATCAACTGAAATATGGTGACTATTTATATCAGTTGGGCCTGATTGATGATCACGGTTTGAAACAATTCCACGATGCTGAACACAAGGGAGTTAAATGTATTGAGGAGCATGATATGAACTGCGCCTTCGACATTTTTGATAATCTATTAAATGGCGATCTAGTAAATGGTTCTCTGTTTTCGAATCTTACTGGTTACAATTACTATTACAATTACCTGCATACAAAGGGAGACAATTATGGGAAAATCATGGGTGATTTCCTGCAATCTTCTTTAACTCGCCGTTCTATTCATGTGGGAAATCTCACTTTTCATGACATGGATAGTGAAAATAAAGTGGAAATATTTTTGAAAAGTGATGTAATGGCTTCTGTGGCGCCTTGGATTGCTGAACTATTGAAAACGTATATTGTATGCATTTATAACGGTCAGCTAGATATAATTGTTGCGTATCCTCTAACTCGTAATTACTTAAATCATTTGAAATTTGAAGGTGCTGACTTATACAAAGTTGCACCACGCCAAATTTGGAAAGTTGATGATGAAATAGCTGGTTATGTTAAACATGCTGGTCATCTGATTGAGATTATGGTGCGTAATGCTGGACACATGGCACCAACCGATCAGCCAAAGTGGATGTACAATTTAATACATCATTTAACTCATTATAAAAAAGTGGTATAAACGCTTTTTAATTTAATATAATTTCTTAATGAAATAATTTTAAAAATAAAAATTTAATTTTTTTTAAATATGTAAAAAAAATTTTATTAAATAATTAAAAATTATTTTTTTTAATTAATAGACTAATCGTTATTTTTCTTTCAATATACGTTTTTCTTTTATGTTAGTAGCCTGATAGTAGCAAGGGTATTATAAAATACTGCACTTAATTAACAAACATATCCTATTTACATATATAATAAATGTGAATGTTTGGATATTTTTTACTCAATCACGTAAAAACGTCTAAACGGAACTAAATGAATGTGGTATTATTTATATTTTTTTAGCGAATCTAGAACTCAATCACGCAAAAATGGATGAGTGGAATCAAATTAAATTTGACAAACAAATAAATAAGACCCTAGGTTAATACTAAATCTACCTTTTATTCCGATAACTACACAGACGAAGTCGCGGGCACAAGCTAGTCAGTATTTTCAAGTTCAAATGTTGAATATTAAAGAATTAACGATTCTACGATAATAAAACGATTCTAAAAATTATGTCGATTTCATTTTATAAAGTAATCAGTTATTTTATAAAGTGTAAAGTACAACATACATAGTTACCAATTACGTTATTTTTTTAATATTTACATAAGTACATTGATCTTACAAAGTTTTCAGTAAAGAAAGAACACTTTGATTTCGATGTATACTTCGAAAAAAAAGCTGGGGGCAAATAACGACATTCGCACGTAATCCAAATTTTGAAATCTTTAACCAAAAGCACAGTGAACTCGATCATTTGAGTAAAATCGTGATCGAATGCCGCACTTTACCCCCTACATTCACCTACTTTTGTATTTCGATTAAAAAATTAATATGCGGTTTGACGTGTTTCTTTTTGAGTGAAATACGATTGTTCGTGGTACTTAAGAAGTTATAAGCTATAATTAAGAGACTCGTAGCACTTCTTATCAAAGAATATGTTTTAAAATACGTGCACTTTGTGGTTCATTTGCAAAAAAAAAAGTAAAATAATGCAATCGAGTTAATTTGTAATTGGTTTTTGTGTTATTTTTTAACTATAATCATTAAAAATTAGTGTACTAACAAACAGTCCAGTATACTAAGCCTCTTAACTACGAACATACAATTTTTTACACATTTCGCCTATGGGGTATATAAGCTTTGTCATTCCATTTATTATTTCTGCAATATGCATTTTCAACCCCATAAAGTTTATATTTTATGAGTGCTTGTGGCTAGCGGAGCCGATTGTGTAATGTCCGTTTGAAATCATCTTTTAAAATCCTCCACATGTTGCACAGATCTGTATGTAATATCAATCTTTTACAAATATCCGGAAATTAATTGCTTTTTAAAACCAGCACAATCGCCACATAACTTTCTAACATGAGCAAATAAACACAACTGCCTTTGCTATACACAAGAGAGTATTAAAGGGAGTATCGATGTTCATAGGGAGGAAGGCTTTAACCCAAATCCTTTTACAGAAAGTAACAACGTAATAGAAACTGTATCTTTTATAAAATTGCTTGTTAATCTGTTATTTTGTATTCTTTTGCGTTAAATTTTTGTGTCGATGTTTACCTTTCTATACGTACATCGCTGAAAGACTCAATTATGTAAAAAAATATAAGTTAAGTTTTTCCACTTGAACCCATCCGATACACATACATATAAATTTGTCATTCCGTTTGTAATTTTTACAATATTAATTTTAGACGCTATAAAGTTTATATATTCTATATCCCTATAGTGAAACGAAATTTATCAATTTTTGAAAAAAAAAAAAAATAAAAAGTTGATTGCAACCAACATACAGACGGACGGACGTGGCTTAATCGACTCCTCTATTAATAAGCTTTCAGGTAATATATACTTTATGGTATCGGAAATCAAAACTGCAGAAATTACAAACGGATTGACAGAGCTATATATACCCTTGTGCACCACAGATGAAGAATATAAAAATCCCCTAGTCAGACTGAATTCCGTCTATGTCGGAAAGCTTAAATAAGCAAAGATGTTATTTCTTAACAGTTCCGTAATATGGATTTTTTAACATTTTTATTTGATTAAAATATTAACATGTAAACCTAGTGTTCTTCCATAAAATATATTGGTAAAAATTGTATTGACATCCAAAGCGTTAAAAATTTTTAAATAAATTTTGCATATTTTAAAAAGAAGAATTTAGCTTTCAAATGTTTATAATGTATGTAGGTCATATACCCACATATATGAAGGTATATAAAAACTTAAGAGGTCCATAATTTTAAAAGTATTTGTAGCCGCCACTTTTTTATTTTTAGGTGTGCTGGTATACTAGATCTGTTAATTTTTTCTATTGCTTTTTTTCTAGACCTTTAAATTGTCTAGCAACAAAAAAATGTTCCGACGAATCAGCTCGGCTAGCCCTAGGTTTAACTCTTTTAACGTTATTATAGAATCTTAAAATATTTTTTTCTAATTGGGGCACATCACCATTGTCCCAAAACTTAACGACAAAATTAGCTAGGGGAGCTGACATGTCTAATGCAAATAGTAAAACATCATAACATAGATTTATAATTGCTTCTTGATCTAACATTCTAACACCTGTAGCATTGGGTGCCATGTCGGAAAGAACACAATTAACTTGACGCCCTGCTAAAGCATCTTTTAAACGCTGCTGATTATCCGGTTTCGTAAAATCTAATCCACCAAATATAGTAGCCCCCTAAAAATTTAATAAAATATAGTATATTAATAAAAAGAATTGACAACTTTTATACCGGCACTGCATGAAAATGAAGTAAATCTATACTGAATACAGCTCCTTTAGGCTTGTTTTTTATGTTACCATTGGCATTAGACTTTTCTACAGCTATTTGAGTCCAGCTACCTGGTGCTGCTCCACAATCGATCACTGTATCACCCGGTTTTATTATATGATACTTATCATCGATTTCTAATAATTTAAAAGCACTTCGGCAGCGATAATTCATCATTTTTGCTTTTTCCACGTACGGATCTGCCAACTGTCTTGTCAACCATTCCTGCGAACTTTTACTTTTTCCCTTTAAATTATTTGGTATTTGTTTGGATTTCAAAACGCTATATACACTAAACGACCTATTAAAAGCGATTCCTCTCATATCAAAGAAATATTTTAATTCTAAAACTTTAGAACACTTTACACTTGCTCCAATCTTAGCGAAATGTGTTTGAAATGATATTGAAAAAAAAAACTTGTTTAGATTTGCAACATCTTCATCTGTCATATTTAGTTTTATGTTTGTGCAAATCAAAATTAAATTTAAAAATTCTACAGTAATTGGAATAATTATTGCTCTTGTAGAGCAATTATTATTGAAATATGCAGAATTTCCAAAAAAAACTAATTAATTATTTATTTTAAAATAATTTATACCAAATTTATACCTTAATTTACTTATATTGAGTAGCGGAGAACAAAGCCGAAAAAATGTTTGTGGCGGCGGCGCGGTCTAGTTTAGTCGACGGCGGCGGCTAAGAGTCGGCTTAAATTTCAATAAGTTATTTTTTCCAGTGGACTACTTTAAGGAGCGATAATCAGTTATTCAATTCGAACCAATAATTTTCAAATTTGAATGCTTAATGCATTGCAATTCGAAAATGGTTTCTTCTGAATAGAATTTCAGAGTAACCTTTTTGCTAATAAAATTAAAATTGTTCTTTATACATGATGTATTAAAAATTCCAAGAATAGAAACTTGAAATAGCTACATAATGTTCATGTTTTGTAAAATTTATATAAACCAGAACGTGGACACCTCTCAATCGACTTAAGCTCTATTCACTTTAAGAGGTTGCAAACGAATACTGTAGAAATTAAAAAAAGAATAATTCCTATTAGAACCACAGGGGAATTTAAACAAACTATAAATATATCTAATGAACCGTGAATAGTGTCTCTGTGTTGCTCAAAAGTAGGCGAAGAAATATTGCTGTTCTTTCAGAATTATTTAAAGAAAATTAGTGTTTAAGTAACAACCGGATGCCGGATATAGCTAGCTTTAATATTAGGAGTATTTACCATTTTAAAAGGTGTTGACAACGCAGCTGAACTACTTTTTTATTTGCAAAAATGATGATTGAATTGTCAAATATTATTTATGTTTACATAGATTACTCTTCTCCGCGCAAAAAAACACAAAATAAAACCATGTAGTTTTTGACACATCGACAGTTGAAAGCAACAATAAAAAACCGTGTTGTTTTTTTAATGTTGTATTTGTTGTAGAATTACCACCACCTGATAAATAAATTAGCCTTGGATTTTGCCTAACAACCTAGGTTATTTATTACACAAGGTATATTAACTCCAGGTAGTCCACAGCTGATCATTGTTTTGTTTATGCATTTCACTCCCCAAATGTCAAAATTGGTTAATCTTTTTTTGTTTGTTTGCTTACATACATTGTTTTTTACAAGATGTGTATGAAACATAAATGTTTTTTATTTACTAACATTTTGCTAATACTTTTATCAGCTGTTTATGGTTTTGTTTTGACATTTAGGAAGTTTTTTGTAGCAACAAAATACTAGATGTGTATGTATCATAAATATTTTTTGTTTACTAACATTTTGCTACTAACACAAACCACAATGTAGTTTAATAGGGGTTCGTGAAAAAAAGACCGAGGTTGTTGCCAAAAATGAACTAAAGTAGCGATCTGTGCCCAACTCTACATCTATATCTATATATATAAAAGTGAAACTCTGTGTGTGGGTGTGCTAGCTATAGACTCCGAATCTGTAAAACCGATCGGACTCAAACTTTGGCAAGTTGTTGTACACATACCAGGGAGTGTTTATGGGTGGAAAAGAGTGGGCGGAGCCACGCCAATAAAAAAATAGGTATCATTTTTAGCTACTTGCACTTGACCGATTTTTCTGAAATATTGTACACAAATTGAGCTGTCATGAATTTAAAATTTCGTGATTGGAAAAGTGGGCAGTGCCACGACCATAAAAAAAAGTTATAATTTTTAGCTACTTGAGCTTCACCGATTTTTCTGAAGCTTTGCACACACATATTGAGCTCTAATGATTATACAATTTCGTGATTAGAAAAGTGGACAATGCCAAGCCCATAACAAAAATTTATCATTTTCAGCTACTTGAACTTCACCGATTTTTCTGAAGCTTTGCACACACATATTGAGCTCTCATGATTATACAATTTCGTGATTAAAAAAGTGGGCAGTGCCAAGTCCATTAAAAAAAGTTATAATTTTGAGCTTTTTGCACCTGATATTCAATTTAAATTCAGAATGCATTTTTAATCATTAAGGGGCGTAGCAACGCGCGACAGGCTTTTCTAGTTGTGTGTATTTTTTGAAACATGTTTTTTTTTAGTAATGGTGTACGTGAAGACACTAGAATAATCGAAAAATGTGTAGTGGAACAAAATGAGTTAGGAACATATTAAAAAGAAGTAGAAACACATAAGTCTGTACAATTCATATGGAAACATGTTTACATTTTGTTGATTTAATGAAAGATGTGGTCATATATAAAAAAGGCTATTATTATTATGAAAGTAAATCAAAAACAAAAGAACTAGCCGTCGTATGCAAAAAAATTATCAATAGTTTATTAAAGGACTGTAAATAAACTTCTCCAT
Organism: Phyto melanocephala; assembly: GCA_941918925.1. Classification (NCBI taxonomy): domain Eukaryota; kingdom Metazoa; phylum Arthropoda; class Insecta; order Diptera; family Rhinophoridae; genus Phyto; species Phyto melanocephala. The sequence goes on from OW799233.1 coordinate 54,751,565, forward strand.
GTATAAAATTAATCAAAGGTTTAATTATAAAATTTTCACAAAAAGTCAATCAATCAATTTAAAAAGCTCTCATTAACTTTTTATAAATTTTATGCCAATTTTCATATAAAATCAGTCAAAAAATCAATCAATCAATTTAAAAAGCTCCCATTAACTTTTTATAAATTTTATGCAAATTTTCATATAAAATCAGTTTAATAAACCCAATACAAATCCTTAATAATTTATTGTAACATAAATAGTAGTTTAAAGAACGCATAACCAAAATGTATTAAGAATATGAGAGAATATGAACATAAAGAATAGTTTCTTATAGGGATAAAACACTTACAAGAATTAAAAACTGTGAATTAGTCTGCATAGAATGTTAAAAAACATTATGTTCAAGATTGGTTTAAGTTTTTGCAGAATATTATATATCTTTATTCTTAGAAATAAGTAAGAGCATTATACTCGGCTGTGCAGAATTTGTAATATGCACCACCAAATTTTGAGTACTTTTATAGCACAAAATTTATTATTTAATCGCTATTGAATAGTCCTTTTATTAAAATATATATTACTTTCTTTGTGTAACTTCGATTCGCTATTAATTTTTTTCTTAAATTTAGTCTTACATTAGAAATGATAGTAATGATTCTATTTTACTACAATGTTTTATTTTTCTAGAAACTGAAAAGTATAGTTTGGTACCCATAGGTTGATAAAAAATATTAGCTTTGTGTCGACATGACACCTCCTACTTTTAAAATTATGTAATTAATGTTTAAATTCAACTTAGATAATCCCTTATACATTTCTATTTTATGCCAACCACCATAAAAATTTTCATTTCCGACCCCATAAAGTACATATTTTCTGAAAGCTTATGAATAGAGGAGTTGATTAAGCACTGACCGTCTGTTCGTGTGTTGGTTGAAGTCAACTTTTAGAAGCAACTAAATGTTCCTCAGATCTGAGCATGGTATCAATCTTTTGGAAATATCCGGGAATGAATCGCTATTGAAATTCAGCACAATCGCCCCATAACTTTCTGAGATATAAGCAAAAAAACACGACCACCTTGTTTTTTTATACCCTTCACACAGTGAAAAAGGGTATATATAGGTTTGTCATTCCGTGTGAAATTTCTACAATTTTCATATCCGACCCCATAAAGTATATATTTTCTGAAAGCTTATGAATAGGGGAGTCGATTAAGCCCTGTCAGTCTGTCAGTCTGACCGTCTGTCTGTGTGTATGTTGAAATCAACTTTTTAAAGCCCCCCCGAAATCGCTTGGACCCGGGTGTTAAATTATCAGAAATATTCGGGAGTAGATCGGTATTGAAAATCAGAAACATCGGTTCATAAACAACTGAGATATGAGCAAAAACCCACGACCACCTCGATTTTTTTTCACAAAAACAACATTATAACAACAACATACATACATACAAACTTGTAAATTGGTTAAAGTAAACGTGGGATCGATTCCCAGCTGAGCCAAAAAAATTTTTTTTTTATTTTTTTTTTAATTTTTTAAAAAAAATGTTTTTTTAAATTTTTTTTTGTAAATTTTTTTATTTTTGTTTTTAATACAGTTTATTTTTTTTTTTTTTTGGAAACATACGTAAACTCAATTTATAATTCTGCAATGGGATGTTTTTATAAGTATATGTATGTATGTTTTTATATGTATGTACGTGTTTCATATGAGATGAATGGTGATACAAACAATTGTTATTGAATGACTACACGTTGTGAAGGGGTATATAAGCACGCCCGAATATAGCATTGTTACTTGTTATATATGAAGTTTGACAAACATAAGCACAAAAAAATAATTAGCTGGGCTGGCACCGCCACATGTAATTTGTTTCCCTGGCTGCGATACAATTTTATTTTTTATATAATTACCGAACTTCAGATTTGAAATTATGAAGAAAAAAAAAAAAACAAAACGAATTTCAAGTATAAAAAGTATAAGCCAAAGCACATTTATTTATCAGGTAGTCATTTTTCATCAGCTGATTATTATTTTCTTCACTTTTTTTAAATTCAGCAGTCTAAGTCTATAGATAAAAAACAACATTTCTTCCTCTAACATTTATTTCAAATGTCAAACTTCATATATAAAAAATTTAAACAGAAAAATTCTCTCCGAACTGCAATGCCTGATATAAATATTAATTTCATTCTCTCTTTCACGTACACAATTAGCAAGCAAAATTGTTGTAGAAACTTTTTAATGTAAACGCAGACAAAAGGGAATTTTCCGAATAAATCACAATGTAAACACGATCTAAAATTCTTTATATATTAAGGTTTTTATTTACGGTTCGTTGTCAGTTTGTTGTGAAGTTCATAAATCGAAGGAGTTATATAGTATATTTACAAATAAAATATAAATAAACAATGTCTTGGGGCGAAATATTAGCTTATATTACTATTGGAAATCCCATCAGCCAAGCTGTTCTCACATCAGCATCGGCAGTTTTCAACAAAGCGGTAATTTTATGTGATTACAAAAGTTTGTAAATATTTTGTATCGTTTCGAAATTTCCAGGGTATAAAGCCAAAACAAGAAAGAACAGTTGTTTTGCCAACATCTTTACCCATAACTATGTCGGATCTGACCGGTAAGAATTACAATTTTGTGCGTTTGGCCGGTTTAAGTGGTACGACTGCCGTTATTATGGGTGCCTATGGCAAGCACAGTTTAGCAAAGATTTATGACATTAATGAACACCTGGAAGCAAAATCTGTATTTGAAACGGCAAACCGATTCCATTTTTTGCATTCATTTGCATTCTTAGCCATGCCATTGGCCCGTAGACCGGTATTGGTAAGTATCGTAATGTTTATAATAAATAAATGTAAATCGCAGCTTTAACACGTTCAAAAAAACTTTTAACGCTGTAATTTAATTAAATATGTAATTGGATTTTTATACCTGTCACCTGTGGTGCCAAAGGTATATATAGCTTTGTCTATTTCTAAAATATTTATTTTCGACCCAACAAAGTAAGCATATATATTCTGGAAGCTTATGACCAGGGGATTATTGAGCCGTGCTCGTTTGTCCGTGTGTTGATCGCTCCATAACTTTCTGACGACTGCCTCGGTTTTTTTTTCCATATTTCTACAAAGAAAATCAATATTTTTTAGACCTAGGTAGATTTATAACGACGTTTGCAAAAATAATTTTAAACAAGAGCACTTTATTCGGCTGTGCCGAATGTTTGATACCCACCACCAATTTTATGTACTTTTATAGCACAAAAGTTATTATTTTGATATTAACTGCCTGTTCAACGATGTCGAAAGAAAACACAAGCGAACTTTCATTCGTACAAATACGTTGAAAACAAAAACAAATTTTTAGTTTTTGTTGTTGTTTTCAATATATTTGAACTAGGGTTTGGGAACCGGGAATTCCCGGGAATGAACCACTTAATATTCCCGGAAAAATTTTGCTCTTATTCCCGGGAAAACGGGAAATAAAAAATATGTAGTATATTAGAAAATATATTTAATTTTATTTTTAATTTCTTATCTGTTTTGGTAAATTTAAAGAATATTTGAATAAAAAGTAAGGTTTTTAATTTATTAGCATTTTTGATTTGTTAAGTATTTACAACTTTTCTCAAATACGAATATGTAAAAGAAAAACAAACATCGTCGGTCAAAAATATTTCACGCCAAAGTTAACGACTTTCTGGATTTATTTTTAATAAGTGCTTATAAATTTCAAGTGAATTAATTATATACATACATAATTAAATGTTTTCTTGTATATAAATGTTTTTTATAACAACCGTAAAACCAGCAGTAGTGTCCGTGGTTCATTTTTATAAATATAATCGTATGTACAAATTGTTTTTAAAAGTGGTCACAGAATTTGTAAGTATAATTTTTTTCATTTATGATTGAATTTTTCTAATAATACTTTTTTTATAATTCACTTTGTTTAGAAGCAAAATGTCTGAAGTTTGGAACTATTTTCAAAAAGTAGACAACGCAGCACAATGTAATATTTTCCCGAAAAGGTTAATATTCAAGGGCGGTAGTACTAGTGGTCTCATAGACACCTTCTTTTGGTCCATAAAATAAAATTTGAAAACGATTCTTCAACACTTGCACCAAATAAGAAAAAATAATTCCACCATTAAAAGTTTTTTAGACATCCAAACATTACCAGAAATTGTTTCAAAATTGGCAGCAGTCGATGGAATATCTATTCGAACAATTACACAAAGTTCTTTTATTTGTCAAAGTTTTTTCAGTAAAAGTATGACGTTACCAACGCCGTTAAAAATACGATGGTGAAAACAATATCGAGTCAAATTTGCGACAATTTGAGGTTTGCTCTTGTATTAGACGAGTGGAGTAGTGTTGCCCAAAAAAGATATCTGTTTACATGGCAATAATTATTTTTATAATTTGGGTTAAGTTTATATCTTCGGAAGATGTAATGCTGACACAATAAGGACTCTAATGGAAAATAAACTACTACTAAAACAATGAATTATTAACCAAATCGTGATGTTAAAGTTCACAAACATTATTTATTTTAAAAGAAATATTATTTTCGGGAATCCCGGGAATTCCCGGGAAGACGATTTTTTAATTCCCGTTTCCCGGGAATATAAAAAGACCGGGAAATCCCAAACTCTAATTTGTACGAATGAAAGTTCGCTTGTGTTTTCTTTCGACATCGTTGAACAGGCAGTAAATTAATTGTTATTAATCTCTATGGAATAATCTCTTTATACTAAAATATGTACTACTTTCCATTTATAGATATATTTTCCTAAATTTAATCTTACAATGAAACCTTAAGCATTTTTACATTAGGAGGGTTTAATGTTGTATTTTTACGAAAACTGAAGAGCAGTATTTGGTAGCTTGAGGTAGTTAACAAATAATATTAGCTTTGTGTAGGCATTGCACCTCATACCTAAAAAACAAGTAAGAGTGCTATATTCGGCCGTGCCGAATCTGATAATACCCTTCACCATCATGTACACATATATAATCCCACATAGTAGCTTAACCTATATATCATGTTATACGCCATATTTCCTTATTATTTTTGACGCCATACTTGATTTTGAATTGTTGCGTAGTTAACTGTATTCTACAAACAAGCGCTTTAATTTGATACCCATATTGATGGGGTTCAAGAAGTTGCATTTTAAAATACCAATGACCCATATATAAATTTATTGTTCGCCATTTTGTAGTGGCGGCCTACATGAATTTAAATTTTTTATGGTGCCTATATTACGCTAGTCAAGTCCTTTCAGATGATACCAATACTGACTCTCTTGGTTGTCTAGCAGCTGAAAAAAATTGATTATCGTTTGTAAAATTTTGGAATATATATTTAAAAAACATTTTGCCTATAATATTACCGATTAGAGCGCGCTTTATTCAAAAATTTTCACGAACATCTCTTGAGGCATACTATCAAAGGTAACTATAAATTATTCTATGGCTGAAAAAATTTAATTTTGGTGGTAAAAAACAGATGCAGTCATGTTTATTTGCTTATATCTCAGAAAGTTATGGGGCGATTGTGCTGAATTTCAATAGCGATTCATTCCCGGATATTTCCAAAAGTTGATTTTAACCAACATACAGACGACAGGCAGATGGACAGACGGACAGACGGAATGACAAATCAGTTGCATTTACTTAAAAAATAAATTATAATAAATTAGATACCGGCAAAAATTATATATTACATATTTTAAAATTGTAAATTTTCTTGCGGTTAAAAAATATCTTGTACTTTTTGACCTGGCAGCATTTTTTATTCTTCATACAAAAGAGAGCTGTTAATGTTTTTGTTGTTCAATCAACTTGCACCACAACAGTGTTGCTAGTATATGACATGAAAAAAATTCTAAATAAAATCAACGTGCTAAAATGTTCTACGTCCCAAAAAAAAGTGCTGGCTGGGAGACATATTTTTTGCTATAAGAATCATCTATCTGTATTTTATACAATTGCCGATAAGGATCAACCATTACCTTTTTTGTTGGAATCCTCTATCTGAATTGTAGACAAAATAATAGATGATCATGTTCCAGCATCTCTGTTTTAATATTTACTATATTACATAATTTTTTATGTTTGGTGAAATCCTCCTAAAGGTATAAAAAAATTTCACATGAATAATAATTGTCCATATTACACTGCTCTGCAAAAAATAATTTTTTGTCTTCCCATTTAATAAAACTATGTGGATATTGACGCGCTGAACTCAAATCAGTTGTCGGTTTTTTTCCATCAGATCGGGATTTTTTTTTATGGGCGTGGCAAATTTTTCCCCCTAAATAAGTCAGGTACGGAGACTTATTTCCCTCTAACTCGAGAACCACTGATCCGATTTTCAAAAATAAAACACCAAAAAATGTGTAACAAAATTGTATTTATTTTAGTGGAATAAAATGTTTCTCTATCTTTTAACGTTTTGGAGTTATTTAGAAATTAATGGAGAAAAAAAAATTTTTTCGAGCAAAATTCGTAATATTTTTTAATTTAAAAATGGAATTAAAAAAAATATAAAGCAAATATTTAACATTTTAAACTTTTTTCTTAGAGCTACTTGTCTTGGAAATAAAAAAAGCCATAAACCATAAAAATCGGTTAAAAAATGTGGATTTTATTGTAAATTTACCGCAGGTACCCAATATTGGCCAAATATGTGTAATGCAGCAAACAAGGTCAGAGTGGGCGCACTAAAGCGCCTTGTAGCATCAATGAATGGCAACTTTTTACTTCTATCTATTTTCGTACAATATAAACAAATACAAGCACAAAAATTTGCCAGATTGTAATTTTGTAGCAACGCCTCGCTTAAAGCACCCACCCTGTCGTCACCCGTAGATAGCTTCAAATTACAATAGAAAATCAAAATATTTACAGACTATTTTATTTAAAATAACACAAAATTTTTGTTAATAATTATTAATTTTTATTTAGGAGACATTGTTCAAATAAAAAAGTAGCTTAAGCTGTCATGCTCTTTTTTCCACATCATTCAATTACGTTCTAAAGACCTCGTCCTTCATCAGCTGTCGTATTTGTGCACCTACAAATATGCCTTCTTTTACCTTAGCATCTCTGATTCTAGGAAATTCGCTCTTAATGTATAGAAAGCCTTCACCGTCCTTGTTCATTGCTTTAACAAAATTTTTCATTAGGCCTAGCTTTATATGAAGAAAAGAGTTTGTTCCTTTTGTTTTAAAGGCTCTTCTGCTACTTTTTTTTCCTGGAATAAAATTTACTCTTTTCGGTCAAATTTTAACATTGTAGTGTTTTTCTTTTGCGCGGCTATCCCATTTACATAAAAAGCAATAAAACTTAGTATATCCACTTTGCAATCCATTTAACATTGCTTCGACTTTTAAATCTGCAGATTCCATGAATATTTTATTTTTTGTAGTATCATCTTTATGCTACAATAGTTTTCTTTCATATTTCTTGCATACGCGAGTGGGACCGATGGAAATTTGTTGCCATTGCGAAGTAAAACGGCTTTCAAACTTGTCTTGGATGAATCAATAACAAGCCGCCAATCCTCAGATTTATGACTCAAACAAAGTTGTCGCAAAAGTCCATCAGCATTATCGCAAAATATCAAACCTTCCTCTTTGCTGAAATATATTAAAAAAGGTTGTTCTTTATTTCGAAAGTAAGAGACGTTAACGTCCGTTTGCACCAAACTCCATTCTTTTCATTGGGATGCAAGAAGCTCAGACTTGGTTTTTTTAAAGCCTTGATTTACAAACTAAGTTATTCATATCAGTTTAATTCGGAAAATAAGGTGTATTCGTTGGACTTCCAAATGAATGCGAAGAAACACCCATGCTGGCGTAAGTGGATTCAGTTGCTGCAGAAAGCCCATTTTCTTCATCGTCTGTAGGAGGCAATGGAGGTAAAAATTTACTTGTAAACTGGAAAACTGGTCATTTGACGCATGAAGTATTTGGATAAGTAACTTTATTTTTTGTTTTTTTCGTAAACCCATGTGTTTTAGTATGACAAAAGTAGCAATCATTTCGATGATTTTGTGGTTCACTCCAAATCGCTGGCTTCATAAACGGCAAAGACTTATGACTTCCTTTTAACCAACCTCTTAAAGACTTACCACAGCTACTGCAAGATATTTTCGGCAGACAATTTTTAGCTCTATCATCGATAGGAAACCCAAAATAACGGCAATAAGCATCTTTAACCTTGGAAGATATTGTCTCCCGTTGAGAAATTAAAGTTAGATCGCCACATACGTAACAAAATAAATTTAGAGATTTGTTACAAATCCTTGACATTTTGTAATATGAAAGCGTTTGTGGATTCTTTAATTGCTTTATTTCTTTACACAATAACAAAGTACACTATAAGATCTATTTACTGTTGCCGATTTTAACCGCACGATATTCAAATAAAAAGTGACTTACTTATTGCCCATTAGCTTCTATACATACAATAAATACCAGAATCTACCCTAATGTTCTTAATTTGAAATCACAGGTAATTGAAAAATACTGTTATAAATATTAATAAATTAAAATAATAAATATTAATTCCAAGAACTATGTAAAATACCGTTGTATTTTAGTTCCATTACCTGCTCACCTAACGAAATGTTACATATAATTGACAATAAAATCTACATTTTTAACCGATTTTTATGGTTTATGGCTTTTTTTATTTCCAAGATAAGTAGCTCTCAGAAAAAAGCTTAAAATGTTGAATATTTGCCTTAAATTTTTTTTAATTCCATTTTGAATTTGAAAAATATTACGAATTTTGCACGAAAAAAAATTTTTTCCTCCATTAATTTCTAAATAACTCCAAAACGATAAGAGATAGAGAAACATTTTATTCCACTAAAATAAATACAATTTTGTTACACATTTTTTGAAAATCGAATGAGTGGTTCTCGAGTTAGAGGGAAATAAGTCTCCGTACCTGACTTATTTAGGGGGAAAAATTTGCCACGCCCATAAAAAAAAATCCCGATCTGATGGAAAAAAACCGGCAACGGATTTGAGTTTAGCTCGTCAAAATCCATATAGTCCACATAGTTTTATTAAATGGAGGATTTTGCTGCAGAGCAGTGTTATTAGTAAATGTCCTATGGAATAATACAATAATTTTTTTTTTTAAATTTCCCAAAGGAGGTAACATCCGTCAGAATATTTTTTGAGTAGTTTACAATACCTTTTCATGTTAATCTGTAGCATTTTTAGGTAAGCCGGTTTTTACTAGTTTTCACCCTTTTTTACCACCTTAAAGTTTAAAGTTCCAAAAATCTCTTTTTATAAAGCACTAGCCAAGCCCGGCGAGCGTTGTTACGCCCCTTAATGAATAAAAATGCATTCTGAATTTTAATTGAATATATTAAAAATTATTTTTTATTGATTTTTATTGTAATGCAAGTGAGTATACAATATTTTTGGTGTTTTCATTTGCTGTAAAAATAACAAATTTTTTGGTGATCTCACTGTGGAGGATGCGACGTACAGCTAGCTATGTGAAGCAGAGATTATCCTTGTGCTTTGTTGATGGTAATAGCGAAGAAAAGGCGAATCTTAAACTGTAGTTGCTTGAAGTTGAAAGGTAAACCGGTGGAAACCATTAGAATACGTGAAAATAGCTGAAAATAACTTATTTTTAATAGGGGTGGCACTGCCCACTTTTCTAATTACGAAATGATATACGAAATGTGTGCAAATTTTCAGAAAAATCGGTTAAGTGCAAGAAGCTAAAAATTATAACTTTTTATGGGCGTAGCAGTGCCCACTTTTCTAATCACGAAATAATATAGTGATCACAGCTCAATATGTGTGCAAAGTTTCAGAAATATCGGTCAAGTGCTGAAGTAGCTGAAAAATTTATATCTATTTTGTATGGGCGTATTTCATTTTTATATATATGTAGATGAGCGCAGTCCAGCTTACTTTTTACCATCCATTAACACTCCCTGGAATGTGTACAACGACTTGCCAAAGTTTGAGTCCGATCGGCTTTACGGTTTTGGAGTCTATAGCTAACACACAGACAGACAGAGTTTCACTTTTATATATATAGATATAGATTTACACCTGCTCGAAATCTAGTAGATTTGAATTAAAATCATGATCTAAATCTACACTGTTTACAATTTTGTTTGTTTAAACTTTGTGTGGTTTCGTTTTCAAAACAATATATTTTTTTTACAAGATGGTGTGAGAAGCTCCCTATACTCTTCACCAAAAGTTAAACTCCATATAAAAAATGTAAACAATAAAGTACATACTTGTACGATTGCAAACACCTTATAAATTATGATTGAATTTTTCTTTATCTAGCGTAGTATTTTTTATTACATTGTAATAAAAACTATAGTTGCATCACGAAGTGGCAAAGTAGGTTTCGTTTTGTATGGGAAATCTAGTGAAAATTAACTGGATTCGCTCAAAATTTGCTTCTTACTAAATTTGGCTCAGGTGTAAATGTAGTATTAGTGGAGCAATATATCAAAAGAGAAAACCATTTCCCAAATTTCATGTCTAGCTTTTCGCGTTTTCGCGTTTGATGAATCAGTCAGTCAGTAATGTTAAACAAAACATAAAATTATTTAAATATTTCTAATAATAAGTTATTAAAAATCTAATATAAATTATAACTTTATTATAACTTTAAGTTTTCACAAAATTATATGAAGATATTTTCCCTCACACTGAAAAAATACTTTATTGTAATTTTTATAAGAAATAGAATAAGTAAAAAATATTTGTAAAAAAGTGCTAAACAAGCAATTAGCATTTTTTCTAAAATTTTAGTGCTAATTAAAAAAAAAATGTGGTAATTCTAGCAATAAAATGGAAACAATGCATTACTATAAGAATATGAGTATTTTCTTAAAAATATGAATCAACATTGGTATTTTTGCGAATCATATAAATATGGGATGGTATGAGTATGACGTAGTACTCATGTTTATTGTGAGTTGTACTTATAAATCAACAAATCAAATTTATACGCACTTATTCTCAAATTTTATGACTTACTATGAATATCGCAAAAACGACTCAAAAATGATCACTGGTGCTGATCTAAATGGAGTGTTTATAAGGTTCCAACGGATAACCTGCATCTCCTGAATATTTATTTATTTTTTATTTATAAACTAAAGTTATACGTACATACTTGTTGTTATATATGTATACGAAGTTTTCGATCACATACACCTGGGAATCCTGTTTTTTTAAATAAATGCAATTTAATTTAATTTTTTTCTGAATCATCTAACGAGACAAAGTTCATTGTACATTGCTTCAATTCATTCATGGAAAGATTCGCTTACTTTTGACTGACAAATGTTTACAGAATACTCATTCCCAGCACCATTCTGGTAGCTTCCTTCCGCGAGTAGTCTTAAGTCTTATAAATTTTGATATTCTCTTATTTCGTTTTTGCTCTTTTATTTTTTATGAACATTTTCTTTTACACATTTAAAAGCATCCTTATTGAGTCTGAAATATCCAATAAATCTAAAACAACACACATATTTATGTAAATGCCACTTTAAAAATAAAATAAATTTTTTACTACGAAGGTTGGATATGTTTATATTGTTGTCTCAATTTTTTTCTTGCAATGTTCATTCCCAAAAAACCTAGGCGTTTACTTTACACGATATCATTGGCCTACGCCAAACACGATAAACATGATTTTTTATACCCTTCACACAGTGAAAAAGGGTATATATAGGTTTGTCATTCCGTGTGAAATTTTTACAATTTTCATTTCCGACCCCATAAAGTATATATTTTCTGAAAGCTTATGAATAGGGGAGTCGATTAAGCTCTGTCAGTCTGTCCGTGTGTATGTTGAAATCAACTTTTTGAAGCCCCCGACATCGCTTGGACCCGGGTGAGGTATTAAAATATCAGAAATATTCGGGAGTAGATCGGTATTGAAAATCAGAAACATCGGTACATAAACAACTGAGATATGAGCAAAAATCCACGACCACCTCGATTTTTTTTTTCACAAAAACAACATTACAACAACAACATACATACATACAAACGTGTATACACCTAATTCTGTTTTTACGCGAATTTTTTTTACGCGAATTTGATTTAACGCGATTTAAAAAACACATATCGTTCTGCTTTTACACGATTTGATTTGATTTTACGCGGTCTAAAAATGTATGTATTTTTATCAGAAAACGTGTGCTTATACCGGATTTGGAGGATTTTAAATTAAATACATAGTTGGCAGCACTGCAAATCAGATGAAAGTAAGAGTGTAGTCAAGTTTAAATATTAAAAGCGAAAATATATTAGAAAATCGAATAATTTTAATAAATATTTGCATATACATAAATATTTCTAAATTTAATAAACGGTAATGTAAACGCAAAACTGGCTAAGATAATTGAAGATGGTGGCTACACTCCAGATCAGGTGTGGAATGCGGATGAAACAGTCCTTTTCTGGAAACGAATGCCAAGTCGAACATATGTAGCCAAAGCACAGAAAACCGCTAGTGGGTTTAAAGTAGGCAAAGATCGTGTGACCTTTTAATTCTGCTCTAATGCTCCAGGAAATCGGTTGTTAAAAGCTTAATAAAAAGATAATAAAAAGACTTTGGTAACAACTGAGCTTTTTACTGAATGGTTTAATAAATATTTTTTACCGGAAGTTCGGCGCTATATGAGCGACAAAGGCCTTAATTTTAAAAAGGACTTCAAATGGCAGCAAATTGGGCGATCATTTTCGCAAGCATGATCCTAATGAAGAAAGAGCAGAGAAGTTTCAACGTGATGTTAAATTTTTAATGGGTAATTATCGTGAGCTACATAACAGTCTTATCAAAACTGGAAGTCAACGATTGATAACGGAATTTGTGACTCAAATCACTGAACCATCACCAACAATTGATCATGATTTTTAAACTATTTCTAGCGATGAAATTGATGTCTTTCGTAAACGAATGCGGTTATCAGAAAGTGATACTGATTAAAAATAGATTTTTAACTGTTTTTAAGATGCATGATTTTTGTGATTACTTTTTCTTAATAAACTATTTTTTCTATTGTTTTTTGTTAAAATAAAATATGTGTCTAAAACACCAGTTATCTTATTTCATCTGATATTTAATATGTGCGTGGAACCAATCCCCACTTTTTATATGGATACTATAACTATTTTTACACTATTTTTTTTACGCGAGTTTTTGATAAACATATCTATCGCGTAAAACCAGAATTAGGTGTACTGGTTAGAGTAAACGTAACATCGAATCCCAGCTGAGCCAAAAAATTTTTTTTTTATTTTTTTTTATATATTTTTTTTTTGTTTAATATATTATTTTTATTTTTATTATTTTTTTTTAATTTTTTAAAAAAATTTTTTTTTATTTTTTTTTTTAACATAAATACAGTGAGTCACAGTCAAAAGTATCCATATGAGTTTCTTATATAAAAAAGGCGATTGTTGATAGTTAATTAATGAATTCAATTTTATTCATTTTTATATTTTAACATTAACGTCCTAACTTAAAATTAATGAAATAAAATTAGCAATATTCAGGTAAATTCAGATAAAAAAAATAGTAATTGTTAAATAACATCAATTTCTACCTCACAGTGAAAAGTATCCACCTGGCAACACTTACAATTTTATAACGGTTAATAGGTAATCTTGTCATGAAATCCTTTATATGAAGTTTGTCACTTGTCACAAATTAGAGGAAAGAGAGAAAATTCTTTTTATCTATGGGCTTTGACAGCTAAAGTGTAAAATTAGTGAGATAAAAAATAATCAGCTGACGAAACAAGACTACCTGGTGAATAAATGTGCCTTGTATTATTTGTAGGTTTTTTAATCATAGAAACTTTTAACGGTTGCGGGTATGATGAATGACAATTCCGTTGTGATGATGTTTTTGTAATGCTTTGTTAGAAGAAAGGAAAAATTTTAGTGGGTTTTACGAACTAATTATTTGGGTGTGGAAAATTCTTCTTATAAAAATTGACTTATTTTGTTTTATTTAAAAATTTGGACATCGAAAGAGTAAAAATTTGAATTTGAAAATTTTGTCAGACTGAAAATAAAAATTAAGGGACACAAAAAGAGGAAATTTTAAATATAAATAAGTTTTAAGTTTTGAAAATTTCTAAAGAGCTGTAATTGCAAAAATTTCAATACTGCAGTATTATAATGTAAATTTAAACGTGTGTAATAAATTGAAGCTGTGGTTAAAAGGATTACCAGTCAATCTTTCAATTTGTCTACAAAAAGATAATTCTTAACACTTAGAAGTTGCTTTCAAATTCCAAATTTGTTCTACAGCTGAAAACTTTCATATAAAGAATATTGATAATTTTTCTACGATTATATGATTTTTTTTTGAGAAGAAGAAAGGAGGCGTGGTGAATATTTAAAGGATTTTTTTTAACATTTAAATTTATTTTTGTTTAAATATTTTAAATTTAATTATTTTAATTAATTTTTTAACAAACAAATGTTTTTTGTGAAAATTTTCTTAACGTGTATTCCGAATTCTCAAGTTCTTAATGTAATCTCAATTTCTACTTTGTACACTTTAATTTATGTTTTACATTTATTTACCGTTTTACAAAAAAAAAAAACTTGTGCTGATTTTTGCTTAATCGAAATAATTTAAATTGGTTTAGATACCTTAATGAACTTTAACTAATTAATTAATTTAATTTACAATTTTTTTAAATAATAACAATTTTTTTAATTAAATTTTTTTTAATATAAAAATTAAATTAAAAGAAAAAAAACCCGTAGATTACATTTATGTATATTGATTCCCAAATTTTACTTTAATAAGATATTGAAAATACATCATAAAAAAGAAAAACCGCAAAATTCCACTGTCACATGGCGCCTACTGACTATTTTGGATATGTTGTGATGAAAGTGTGATTAAATTTCTTTATTGCTTTTACAAATTTGTTCACTACATTTTTTTTTGTCTAAATACAATTATAATAATTAATTAATAGTCTTATTATTGTTAAAAGTGCAACTTGAATTGCCAGTAATGTTGATATAAAACTCAACTATTAACTATTACATTAGAGTAATATATTTTCCTTGTAAAATAAAACCATTCAATACTATTGGTTCTGTCTTATAACTGTTATTAATTTTTAGTGTATTAATAAAACACAACTAAAAATATAAATGTTGAATACGTATTTTATTTTTATTAATATTTATTTTCTGATGACGCTTGCTTTTTTCAACTAACTTCGCAACAAACCTTAAACGTTTATTTCAAACTACTGTCAAAATTAAAACCAAAATGTTGCCACATTGTTGCAGTGTGATAGAATCCCTACACCACCCCCTTTCCAGCATGATAGTCCTGCGCAGAAGGGAATTCATGTATGAATCTGACACTTCTGTGCTCGTTCTTCCTGCTCTTTATCTCGCTAACCTCTATGGGGACATACGCTGGCTTCAGTCTATCTATAGACACTGTTCTTTTTTTGGTTCCGATCAGAATTGTGTAGGTTTTCGGGTGCCTTTCCAGCACTTTGTAGGGCTTGTCGTATGGTGCCTTCAAAGTGGACCGTACAGTGTCGTCCCTGAGAAATACGTGATTGCAGAAACGTAAGTCCTTTGGTACATATACCACTTTCTTTTAATGTTGAGATGTTGAGCATGGATGTAAGTTTTCAAAATGTTTTTGCAGTTTTACGAGGAATTCGCTTTCCCCCACTTTAGTACTTGTTTGTTCATTTAAAAAATTACCTGGTAGCCTGATCGCCTGTCCGTATACCATGTCAGCCACCGATGCTCCTAGGTCCTCTTTCACCGCAGTCCTCAATCCCAACATTACAATGGGAAGTACTTCAGTCCAATTGGTGTCAGCGTTATGACACTTTAGAGCTGTTTTTAGAACCCGATGCCAACGCTCTACTAAGCCGTTTGCCTGAGGGTGGTATGGTGATGTACGGATATGTTTGATGCCCAACATTTTCGACAGGTTATTAAAGAGGCTACTTTCAAATTGTCGGCCTTGATCTGTCGTTATAACTTTCGGCACTCCGAATCGGCTAATCCATCCACCTAACAATGCTTTCGCTACCGTTTCTGCCGAAATGTCCGAAATAGGTATAACTTCAATCCAACGAGAATATCTATCCACACACGTCAGACAGTACATAAAATTGTCCGATCTTGGTAAGGGACCTATTAGGTCAATGTTTATGTCCTCAAACCTCCTGTCCGGGACTGCGAATGTTTGTAAGTCGCTTTTAGTATGTCGTGAAACTTTACACCTTTGACACTGTTGACAATTTTTAACAAAATTGCGTATTTCAGCGTTCATTCGACTCCAAACGAAGCTTTTAGAGATTAATTTTACTGAAGCAGTGGCCCCTGAATGCGATAAGCCATGTAGAGTTTCGAATACTTGTGAGCGTAATGTGCTAGGGACGTATGGGCGTATCCTTCCCGTAGATGTGTCACATATAATCTCGTCGTTAAAGCCCGGAACTTGTATTTTCTGTAAGATCAGCGATGTTGAATTTGTTTAAACGAGATGTCGCAACTCAGCACATTTTTTTTGTTCTTCACTAAGTAATTTGTAGTCAATAGTTGTCGGCATGTTTATAGTATCCAATCGCGAGAGTGTATCCGCCACTATGTTGTTCGATCCGCTTATATGTCTAAAGTCTACGCAGAATTGGCTAATGAAATTCAGCTGCCTAGTTTGTCGTGGCGACAAACGTTCCCATTTCTGCTCAAAAGCATGAACGAGCGGTTTATGGTCCGTGAATACTATGAATTGTGTGCCTTCTAAATAAAACCGAAAGTATCGAATGGCTGCGTATATCGCCATTAACTCTCGATCGTACGTGCTGTAGCGCTTTTCAGTTATGGTAAACTTTTTTGAGAAAAAACCCAACGGTTGCCAGTTTCCGTTAACTTGCTGTTGCAGTGCCGCTCCCATTGCCTTATCCGATGCGTCTGTCAATAGAGCCACTACAGAGCCTTTTCAAGGGAAGGCCAATAACGTCGCGTCTGCAAGTTCTTGTTTAATTTGTTTGAATGCCTCTTCAGTTTTTGGTGTCCATTTTAATTTGGTTCGGTCTCGCTTTTTACAAGGACCCATCATTAGTTGCAGTGTGATAGAATCCCTACAAATTGTTCAATTTAAATAATTTCAATTATTCAAACTTCCTTCTCGTTATATATATTTAACTATTTTTGAGGAAAAAAAAAATATAGTTTAGATTTGTTTAATATACATAAGGCC
The DNA here is from genome assembly GCA_941918925.1 of Phyto melanocephala. Lineage (NCBI taxonomy): Eukaryota > Metazoa > Arthropoda > Insecta > Diptera > Rhinophoridae > Phyto > Phyto melanocephala. The sequence goes on from OW799233.1 coordinate 54,768,859, forward strand.
GTATTCATAAAAAATATTTTAGGTTTATTTAAAGCTAACGGGCTTACCTCCAACGGATGAAGCCAACAGAAATGAATTTTTAAGAAAGGTTTCAAAGTGAATGAACGTTTAGTAGCATTTATTGGAAGCAATTGTGTTTAGCCTACATTTGTGATAAAAAAATCAAAAGAAATGTGAGACATTTTAAAGTAAATATTTGCTAAGAAATCAACTGTCACTTAAATTTTGATAGAAAACAGTTGATGCAAAAAAAATTAAATTATGGGGTTTCTGTGACTGTGTTGAAGGAATGTGACATTTTCACACAACTGTTTTTGTCACTTTCTTAAAAACTTGATCCTCTCGTTACACCCTTTAAAATGCTAAAGGCCAGTTAAGTTATCACGTCGTAAAAATAAACCAAGATTTCTATTCGCTATGTAGAAGAAACATGTTTTACAAAAACTGCCTTTGCTGGTAAGAAAAATATAAAGAAGAAGTTTCGAGGACATTGTTTAAAGTGTAAAAATATGGGTCATAAGGTAAATAAATTATTGTCGTAGCAAGAAAGTTTATAATGCTTTGGAAGGTCAGTCTAAAGTCAAAAGCATTTGTTTAATGGCTGATTATAGTAAACACGTACAAAATATTAAATCAAGGATTATTTTTAAATTGGATTATGGTTCTCGCGATTATCTGTTTAATAAAACTTGTTACTTTACCGAATTGAAAGAAACTATAAGCCCAGTTCAAATAAATGTTGCCAAAGGTAATCAGTAGTATTTAATGACTAATGATTTAGGAACAATCAATGCTGTGCAAAAAAAAAAAGATCTGCATATTATTTTCAAAGATGTGTTGTATGTGCCTGAACTGAGGGATAATTTACTTTCTGTTAAAGGCTGTTGGAGCCAAAGTAAATTTCAGTAAGGATAGACCTTTTCTTTATATAGATAATATTCTAATTGCCATGGGATACTTATGTGGAAGTCTCTATGAAATAACGTTTGAGTTGGAACAACACGCTGCTAAACTCCAAAATCGGGATGAGGTAAACGTAAGAATATCGTTTATGGTATAAATGTGAAACTAGAACAAATAGAGTTTTGTGAAATTTGTGCAAAAAGTTAACATTGTCGTTATCCTTTTAATGGAACACGTCATCTCTCTCAACGGCGTCTTGAGAATATATATTCTGATGAGTGTGGTCCCATTGATTCTATAGCATGGGATGGATCCAAGTATTAAGTATCTTTTTTATTGACGACTTTTCTCATTTTAAAGAGATATATGGTATCAAAATCAAGTCAAATGTGTTGAAAAAGTTAATGGAGTTGAACTGCTACAGCAAATTTTGGGCTGTTAATTTAAAAATTAATTGTGGACCAAAGACGTGAGTTAAACTCTAATGAGCAACGTAATTGCTTCGAATTAAAACGTATTCAACTAGAAGAGACAATTGCCTACACTCCTCAGCACAATTGTGTCTCTGAACGCTACAACAAAATGCTAGCTGAAAAATTCGTACGATGTTACTTGAATCAAAGATGCCGAAAAATATGAAATTTGAAGCTGCTTTAACTGGTGTTTATCTTATTAACAAAAGTCCCATCAAAGCCTTGAAAGATGAGACTGGGGGATGGGTTGAAATGTGGTACGGTTTCAAACCTTATTTAAACATACTTAGAGTTTTTGGGTGTTAATCCTGCGCCTGGATACCTAAACAAAATAGAAACAAGAGAGAACACTATATTCGGCTGTGACGAATTTTTGATACCCACCATTAATTTTGTATACTTTTTTAGCACAAAATTTATTTTTTTGTTATTAACAGTAATCGCTATGGATTAATCTCTTTATACTTAAATATGTATCACTTTCCTTGCATAACTTCGATTTGCTAATAATTTGTTTTCTTAAATTTATTTTTACAATGAAATCTTAAGTATTTCTACGTTATAAATGACGACATAATCCATTTCGGATTTATTATACCCTTCACCTGTGGTGTACAAGGGTATATATAGCTTTGTCATTCCGTTTTTAATTTCTACAATTTTCATTTCCGACCCCATAAAGTATATATTTTCTGAAAGCTTATGAATAGAAGAGTCGATTAAGCCCTGACCGTCTGTCCGTCTGCCCGTGTGTTGGTTGAAATCAACTTTTAGAAGCAACTATATGTTCCTCAGATCTAAGTATGGTATCAATCTTTTGGAAATATCCGGGAATGAATCGCTATTGAAATTTAGCACAATTGCGCCATTACTTTCTGAGATATGAGCAAGAAACCACGACCACCTCGTTTCTTTTCACAATTACAACAACAACATACATAAATACTGGTTAGAGTAAACGTAGCATCGAATCTTAGCTAAGCCAAAAAAAAAAATTTTTTTTTTTTTTTTTTTATATATTATTTATATTTTTCATCATTTTTTTATATATATTTTTTTTAATTTTTTAAAAAAATTTTTTTTATTGTTTTTTTTTTTGGAAACATACATACGTAAAGTCAATATATAATTCTGCAATGGGTTGTTTTGTATATGTATGTACGTATTTCATATGAGATGAATGGTGATACAAACAATTGTTATTGCATGACTACACGACGTGAAGGGTATATAAGATACGGCACGGCCGAATATAGCATCTTACTTGTTTTTTTAATTTTTATTTTTGTCCATATAGAAATAATATTAATTTAAGATAATGCGTTATATGGGAGGTGGGCATTAAAGTGCGCGTGTCACCTTAACTTGTTGGAATTATACTTATATAGGCAAAATTAACAGTAAATTGTGTGAAAAGTGGGCGTGCCAAGTAGTTTTTGCTAATATATTCAACTTAAATATTTTAATACAAAGCCCTTTATTCTTTCAAAATCTTTGTCCATCGAAAACTTATATGAATTTAAAATAAAGCGTTATATGGGAAGCGGGCGTGTAATTTTCGTTTTCCATTTTGATTAAAAAGAAATGTTTGCAAAAGAATCATACATCTAATTTTGTCAGTTTTATTACGTTTTAAATTTTTAATATACACTGTGCGGTATAAATTTATTTATTTATTTATTTTATTTGTCAATTCCTATACAACAAGATTTAATCTTATATTTAAAGTATAGGAAAGTAGTTTTTATAAATTAAATTCAGGGATTACGCATTAATACAATTAAATACACAAATTTACGTAAATTTTTTATCTAAACCTCCTTTCGTATAGATTTCACTAATTTTCGTAGAAAAATATTTTTTTACTCAGGAAATATACATTTGAAATTTCATGGCTCTACGTTAATGCGTTTGGACACAATTTCATTTTATTCGATATTGGAAGGACATGGTTTTTTTGACCTACTCTTGTGTATAAAAAAATTCTGGCAAAATTTGAGGCCCCAGGTTTTTCGGTTCGAGCTCTATCGTGCTTTCAATAGAGAAAATATATCTAAAATAAAATATGTATGTATATCTAAAATATGTCTTAAATGGATATTTTATAAACACCACCATTTTTTTGGTGGTGGGTATGAAAAGTTCGAATGAATATTATTTATTATATACATTTTTAAATACCTTTTTATACCCGCCACCAAAAAAATGGTGGGGGTATATTGATTTTGTCATTCCGTATGTAACACATCGAAATATCCATTTAAAACTCCATAAAGTATATATATTCTGAATCAGGGTTTGATTTGATGACGATCTAGCTATGTCCGTCTGCCCGTCTGTTGAAAGCACGATAGAGGTCGCACCGAAAGAGCTAGGGGGATTCAATTTTGCCAGAATCTTTCTTATACACAAGGTTTGGGCTATATAGGAATATTAGGAAGTGAGTTATAGCTCGTAATGCAAGAGTCGGTCGAAAAACCCGTGTCTTTCGAACATCGAATAAAATGCAATTGTGTCCAAACGCATTAACGTGCAGTCATGAAACGTCGAATAAAACTGAGTAAAAACAATATTTTTTCCTGAAAATCGCTTAAATCTACGCATTAGGAAAGAAGTTATAGATCAAACTGTACGAAAATTTATACCGCACAGTGTATATTTTAAATTTAAAACGTAATAAAACTGACAAAACAATATGTACGATTCTAAAAATTTGCAAACATTGCTTTTTGGTCAAAATCTTTGTTATAACGGAAAATAAATGTACCACGCCCACTTTTTTCTTTAAATTTATATAAAAATATATTAGTCATATCCATTAGCATTCATTCATTGCAGACGGCGCCATCTATTGCACTGTAGCTAAATATCACATAGAACAGTAGATGACTCTACTAACAACTACTAGATGGCATGCTAACAACCTCTTTAATTTTTTTCACAAACCACAGGGGATTTTTAATGAGTGTTCGTGAAAACGAAAATGAACGAGGTTGTTGACAAAAATTAACTAAAGTAACAATTTGTGCCCAACTCTAAACATACATAATTGTTCCTACAGGTTTAAGAGGTCAAAGACTTAAAAATATTAAAAAAATGTGCATCAGTAGATTTAAAACATTATTATTATTTTATTTTTATCTATCTTTCATTTTGTAAAGGGTGGTTAAATTTTAAGGTCGATGGTGATTTTGAATAAAACACAAATTATTTAGAAAATTATTCATCATTTTTTTATATTGGTATTGTATGACCGCGGCGGCACACCTCCATCCGATGGTTCAAATTTTCAATGAAAATGCTTATGTTTAATTGTTGGGCACGATGATGAGTCGAGGTTGACTGCTCTTTTACCACACTATCGCGAAAAACAGCAATATTTCCCATTCAACGAACTAAGATGGCAGTCACAAATGTTTTCACATTTCATACAGACCTGTTTTTGCTGAAATTTTAATATTTTTTACAGTTCTCCCGATAGTGGACGAATTTGAACGATTATGTTGCCAAAAAAAATCACAAAGTGCACGAAATGCATTTTGATTTGAACGCTCATTTTTATAATAAGCCTGAATAGCTTTAACGCGTCTCTCGATTGTGTATCTTTCCATGGTTCAAATTGAGTTTGATTGGAATTGAGAAATGCCAAATGAAATGCAGAAAAAAAATTTGACGTCTAGGTGTAGTTCACATTCAACATCGGCCCTTAAAATTAAACCATCCTTTATATTCCAAATCAATATTTTATTATACTCGCTATCAAAAAAATTTTCATTTTGTCATTCCGTTTGTAAGACATCGAAATATCAATTTTAGACCCCATTAAGTATACATTAGGGTGATCGATTATTCGACATTTTTAAGAAACCGGGTTTCAAATAGTTTGAAATTTAGAATTAAAAAAAAACCGTTTGTTTTTAAAAATTTAAAAAAAAAACCGGTTAACCGGTCGAATACATAAAATATATTTTTTTCTTATACCCATGACAGAGATACATTTATAGGTATAAACTAGTTTGTTCTATAGTTTAATTGCATTTTAAGTTGACACACATTCGATGGCATTATTATAAAATGCCTTTATTTAATATAAAGATGTTAAAGGACAGACACTTTTTACCGAAAAAAGACCGAAAGGTTATGTTTATGCTTCAATTACCTTTAACTTTTAAGGTTACGTTTATAAATTTAAAAATGCAATTGTTTCTCTTCATGAAACAAAATATGGCAACTAAATTGTGATAAGTTTTTTTTCTACTTCGACCATTTTGATTTTAAGTTTTAATTTTCTAATATTAGTGACACAAAACAGTTAATAAATCATCAAAAATGTTATTTTGTTATGTAAATAAAATGTATAAATTTACATTTTTTACGAACTAAATTAACTTGTCAAAAGTAATCGGTATTTGCTCTGGTACTGCCATGTTAAAAAAAAAACTTTGTTACAAAGAGGTTGTCATAAATATATGTACTAAATATGAATAATTTTAAACTTTTATTGTAGCAAATTTTTGTTACAGTCTACAATAATATGTTTTCTTAGGTTCTCAAATTGAAAAGATCTTCGATTATCGCATAATACCCTGTTCAGACAGATATTTTAATTGTTTCAATTTAATGTTGATTGAGCAATTAAAATAAGTGTTCAGACATACTCAATTTATCTTACTCCATTAGCATTTGATAGCTGTAAAATACGATGTATTTATTCCAAATCAAATAATGCCTTCTTATCAGTGTTTTTTCTGTTGATAAAATATATTTACAATTATATTTATACATATATATACATACTTATATGTATGTATTTGAATTTATTCAAACATTTTTTAAAATTTGCGTCAAAAAAATTTCATTTTCTTAATTTTTATTTTTTGTATGTTTATTTGTTTGACATTAGAAATGCCACCTATAGAATTTTCTTCTCACTGAACATACTTCTCAAGAGTTGTATTTCCAGTTTTAGACAATAAGTGAAACAATTAAGTATATATTGCTCAATTTAAAAACAGTTTTTAGTATGGTAAATTGAGCTCAATAAGGCATTTAATTGCGATAATATTATAAATTGACAATTTAGGCGCCTGTGTGAACATAGTATAAGACTGTAGAAAACATTGAAAATATTCGTTGTACATCAGTCAAAGTTAAAGGGGCATATTTAAAAACCAATAGTTCACTTAGGGATAGGGCATCAATATATTCATCATTCGCAACCAAACGTTGTTCACAATCAGTTGTTTCATCCAATGATACCCACATTTTTTTCTTTGTCGCGTTACTCTGGAGCTCTTTTAGGTAAGCTGCATAAAGTAAATTCATGTATTATATTCGTGACGTCGTTTCAGAAGGTAAAGAGTGCTTTGTAAATTTTTTGAAAAATGATATAATGCCAGTTCATTAACTTTATACAATAGAATATTTGCAGTCACAAACATTTTACATAACTAAATATTAAATGAATTTATAGTTGGATCATCTATATAAGCAGTCAACAATGATTTAGCATAATTCTGTTTTTTCTTTTCAGCAGCCGTTTAATGTTTTGATGCTCCAAAATGTTGAACGTTATACTTTTTCACGCCACTAATAGGACATTCGCAGACCACACAAAAGAAAATTGAACAATCGGTTTTTAATATTTCTGGGTATTCTTTTGTCATACGGGCATTAAATTCATTTTTTTTTTCTTTTTGGCATTTTATTTTCAGTAAAAATTAGTTTTTTTTAATATAAAACACTCGAAAATTCGGCAGTTTAACGACAGTTAAATTTTGCAAAAATAAATTTCAATGTTCTAAATTAACTTGTACCACATAAAAAATACATTAGTAAAGTATACAACATGTCAAATAATTACCGTTTTTTTTTTACAAAAACAAATATAATGCAGTTTGTTGCATTTTTGGTTGAACATTGAAAATACATAAGTGCGAAAAGGTGTAATATTAGTATTAATAAGTAAAATACTAAAACAGAATGACTAAATCCAAAAATAGCAAATTTAAGCATCGTGTACTGAAAAAAGCATTTTTAGTGAAAAACATAAAAAACGAGCAAAAAAAGTTTTTAAAGCAAAATGCTTATAATACTTGCCCTGGTAATGACCCTTTGTGTGCCAAACTACTTTAGTGTACAAGTCATATGTTATCAGAGATATTAGTTAAGCTACGGGTAGTCTATGGTACAAGTCTCTAGATTTCGTAGAAGCACAATATTATGAAATTTGAAAATGAGATCAAAAAGTATTGCAAAATACAATAATTTGGTAAAGAAAAACTTAACTGAACAGCTGGTTATCACAGCAAATTATAAGCGCAACAACGTATACAATACCGCTCTCCATTTAAAACAAATAATATTTAAGCCTAATTATTTTTCTTATTTTGCATTTGTTTTTGTAACAACAAATAAATTTCATACAATATTATGGAAAAGTACTTTAATAAATTTTCTGATTTTTTGAAATTTTTTGAGTAATAAATATAGTATGGTACGTTTGGTTACAAAGATAAATGAACATAAAACTAAAATGAAAAAACCGGCTTCAGTGAGTAAAAAATCCGGTGTATTCGACATTCGAAAATTTAACATTTGGAAAAAACCGCCAGCTAAAAGAGTAAAAAACCGGGTTTACCACCGGTTGTAAAAGCGAATCGATCACCAAGAGTGCTGATGATGAAATCGTAGCTGGTTTCGAAAATGCATTCCACTCGGCTAGTATCGTTAAAAATATAATTTTTCAAATTATTCTTTCATTTATCACAATTAAAAAAAAATTCTTTGTAACAATAAGAATGTAAATATGAACTCAAGCCTGATTAAAATTTAAAAAAAAATATTAGTTTAAACAGAAAAGTTCAATAAATAAAAATTCAATTATTAATTTTAAATAAAACACGATATTGTTTATGTTTGCACAGATATATATTTTCGTTTATTTCGATAGTAAAGGGAGTAGTTAAACATAAATGAAATGCTTTACATGCTTAATTTTACATGAACTATATGGAAATTTGTAGTCTATTAAAGGTTATTTAAAAAGGTTGTACAAAAATTATCTTAACATTGTGTTATTTACCTATTTTTTTTATTTTTTTTTTCGAATACAAAATTTTTTTTTATTTAAAAATAAAGTATCTGTTCTATTTGCTACTCCCTAAATGACAAAATTACTGACTACTGCACACGTACTGACTATGATAATTTAGAATTTGTTTATTTTATTAAATTTTTTAAAATTAATTTTTAGATATACATACATATGTATGTGTGTATGTATGTATGTATGTATGTATGTATGTATTTTTAACAATTATAATTGACTTATCTTATTAACTAAACTCTTTATTTCTTTTGTTGTTGTCTCATAAAGCAAAGAATATTTTGTTAATTTATGTATAAAATAACTTTACTCACACATTACTATTGTATACATAAATATTTTTTTATTTCGTAAGTTTAAATTTATTTTTATTTGCAAATAACAACCTCTAGGTAGAGAATTTTATTTTCAATTCTTTCAATTTTTATTTTCTAAGAATATAATTAATATTGTAGTTATGATAAAAAAAAATTGTACTGTTCTACCATGATTGCAATTATAAAACGGATGAGAAGATATTAAGTGATATCAAAGGGTGTTTACTTAATTTATAAATAAATGTATTTATATTTAGAATTTTGTTTCAACATTAAATGCATTTGTTTTGGTTTACTATTATCTATCTATCTATCTATCTTTGTATTTGTTTATGTTCAAATAACAATTTTTCTAAGGGAAGATGATTTTGTTGTAGTAAGCTTTCAAATTTCAAATTTGTTTAGGCATATATATTTAGTTCACTTTTCGTTTTAGGTATTTCTCATATATAAAAGTTCTATTTTTTAATGTGACACAGAATTGTAATAATAATTATTATTATGATTTTTATAAATTAGTAAATAATATACGCAAAATAAAGTAAATTTAATTCCTTTGCCTTCCTTGTTTTCTTTATAGACTGGATCATTAATGGCAGCTGGTTGTTTGTTATTTTGTTGCCCAATGTATTATCGTGCATTAACAGGCGATAAAACTTTTATACAAGTGGCCACTTGTGGTGGCTTTTGTTTGATTGCAGCTTGGGCATCATTAATTTTTTAGAATTTTTTTTTTTTTTTTTAAATCCATACATTTATAGTTTGTACACAAAATTGTATATTTAATCGCTTTTGATGAAAAAGATTTTTCATACAAATTGTTATGCTCCAGTTAATTTGTAAACAAACAAAAAAAACATTAGATTTAATTTTAAACTTTTTCCTATTGTTAACGTATGTTTGTATGTATGTATGTATGTTCTTTTTATATGGTAAATAATGTCACTGTGCATACAAACATACATATGTGACAATTTAATTGTTAATACTTTTTGTGTTTTTTTAAGCTATAATTTTATTCTGTTCTATATTAACTTTCAACTATAAAATATTCAAAATAATTAGATTTTTCTTTCCTCAAGTCATCACTGTCTAGTTTATTTGTTTTGTTTTCATAAAATAAAACTGTTTTATTCTTAGTTTTAGTACCAATGTAAATATATAAAGTTTTGTTTAAAAAATTTCTATTTATTTTTGTCTTAAAATAGTATTTATTTATAATGTATAACATAATTATTTTCATCCTTAAATAATCTCATCTGTTGGTGTTTTTATTTACAATTTGATATTCATTCAAAATATGTTTTTGAATTTTTTATTTATTTATTTTTTTTTTTTTTGTCATATAATAACTAATTGTAATTTTAAAGTTTACCTTATAAATACTTTTTTATAATAAAGCCTGCTCTGAACTCATGATTTGTTTATGTTCTATGAATCACATAATATAGTTTTCAACATCAAGCTGATAGCTAATTTGTTTGTTTTGTTTTAACTAAACTAAAACAAAAAAATTATATTTTTAAACTTAAATTTACACATAATATTATATAAAAAAGACTACTTGCCGTATTAATAAACAATATTTTAGGTTTATTGATGGATGATTGGCAAATTTCTGTACACTATCTGTTTAAAACATTTAATAACTATAAATTTACGAAAAATTGCAAAAAAAAAAAAAAAAAAAAACAAAACAATAATGCAAGGTTTACAAACTTGTATTTATTTTTTTTTTGCAAAATTCATAAATTTCCTAAAAAAATTCTTGAAAAAAAGAAATTTAAAATTTGCAATAAAACTAATTGCAGTCACTCACGAAATTTAAAAACTTTTAGTTTGCAAAATGTCTTACGCGATTTAAAAACTAATAAAAATGATTTTCAGAAAAGTCCTTAATATAAATATTTAATGAATTTTAATTACTTGAAACAATAATTGCAAAACGTAGTTATGTTTTTGTTAACATTAAAAGTATTAGCTTTTGTATATTTAAGAGAATCTTTGTAATAAAAAAGTAATATGAAATAGTTTTTGTAAAACAATTTCGTATAAAGCATTCTTTGAACTGAAACTGATTATGAATAAAGGAATAATTTTTTGAAAATGTATAAAACTGGTTTTATTTCTATAATTACACAACATTCATTACCTTTTTGTTTGTTTTCCATGATAAGAACGGCCATATTCATAAAAATGATCAAAAGTTTATAAAATGTTAGATCTCAAGTTTTTATAGAAAACCCTTTATAGTTTTTAATTAATTTGTGATTTTGATAGTCATTTGTGCAATCAGAGGGCAAATTACGACAATCGAACGTTATTGAAATTTTTGAATTCTGATCAGAAGCTTAACCTAATTAAAACAATCTCGAACGTTCGAATTGAATTTCGATTGAGATCGAATGCCGTAATTAGCTATATGATTAAACAAAGGACTAGTAAGTTTAATGTGGATAACAACCATACCATACAACAAAAAAAAAATGCTGATTTGAGGCATATCACAAGGTGCTGTACTTTCATACAGTTGGGGTAAATTTTTGTTTTGTGAAACGTTTAAATATTTGTCAAATTTCAAATTATCAATGCTTTTGCATTGAGTTAAGTGAAAATGTAGAAACAACATTACGATGACAATTTATACGCAATAAATATATTAGAATAAGCATGCAAGTTAAATAATTTAATTTAAAATTTATTTTGTTTTACAAAACCTTCAATACTTAAGGTGCCACTTTTTTTTATTTTTTAAGCAAATAGAGCTTAATTGACACTTATTAATTTCTTCTAAGAGTCGGGTAATATAAGTAGTGTTAATATATGAGGCAAACCGAAATAAACGGCGTCATCGCAGTTTAATAATTTGATTTTAAGAGAGTCAAGTTAACTACAGAAACCTATAAAAGTTAATTAGTACCTATATTCTGATAAATAATAAAATCGACTAGATTTTTTCATTTGGTTAGAAAGCTTTAATGTCACAAACTTATTTTTTACAACCAAGTTTTGGTTTAACAAGAGCGGAAAGCGTTTTAATTGACGCTGATTTTGCCTAATTTTCAATAACTGATCCTTTTAACAAATGTCGGAGGCGGCAGTTGACAAATATTACAGACAGCTCTTAGCAGATTTTTATCCGATCGCCCCACGTATCTGAATAGTTCTGACATTACAATAAACATACCACACACATTCAGGTCAGTTTTTACTTAAAACGCAACAACAATTTCTTAAACTATTGTGAAATCCTATAACATTATGACATGTTAGGGCACCTTGTGAATTCAGTAAATATAAATTCAACTATTGTTGTTTATCAATAATTAAAGAAATAAAGATTACGCCAAGGCGAATTCACATCAGGTGAACTCTATATCCCAGCTGTTAATCATCTGTAAACGAAGTTTCAGACCAAAATGTCAAAATTTGTGTTTTAGTTAAAAGACTAGCAAATTGTAATGTAAGTAATGTAAATGCCTTCCTGCGCGATGTGTAGAAAAAATATTTGAAGGGTAGTGGAACTTTATTTCGTGAACTTAATGATGGGCAAAATATAGGTATAAATCTATATATATATAAATCAATGTGTGTTTGTATGTTTGTTTGTGCTTTATAGACGGTTAAACGGCTGGACCGATTTTCTTGAAATTTTCACAGAATCTTCCTGTATGTCTGGAAGGAACTATAGGCTAAACTTTGGTTTGAAATTGTAAGTGGGCGGGGTGCCACGCCCTATTAAAGAATAAGTATTAAATATTATATATCACGAAAGTTAATGCAGCTAGAGTCTTCAAATTAAGTACGGTAAACTTTGACATCCACGCGAACATTTGGGTAAAAAATGGGCGTACTTGCAATAGTAGGCGTAGCCACATGAATTAAATACTAAAATTCGTATATTTGGAAAACCATATCGATTAGAGTACTAAAATTTTGCAAAAGAAACTTTGACACCCAAATGAACATTTAGGCAAGAAATTGGTGCATTATCAATAGTGGGCGTGGCACCTACCATATGAATTAAATACTTAAATTCGTATATCTGGGAAACGATATCGATTAGAGTACTAAAATTTTGCAAAAGAAGCTTTGATATTCAAATAAACATTTATGGAAAAAATGGGTGCATTAACAATAGTGGGCGTGGCACCTGCCATATGAATTAAATACTAAAATTTGGGGTGGCGAAGCACACCGGGTATTAGCTAGTATATGTATATAGTTTTGAAAAAAAAAACATTAAAAGTCTTTAATATTAGTGTGACTTGCATAATTTGATTTTAAATAAAAATCTAAACAAACATAATATAAAAAAACACATACATAAACGAACGGAAAACTATCCTATAGGAAATGTCACTAGTGAATCAGTACTGATTCACTATTGACACTGTCACCAGTACTACTGACTTATTATACCCCCGACAATCCTTTTTACATTTTTTACTAGACATTTACCATGTGCGTGTCATTGGAAATCTACTACTGACACTGGCACTACTGAGTACGTAGTTCTTTTGGGACCATATGTAGACATGTGTCACCATAGATTCACTAGTTCATTTTAGTAATTATAGTCTACACTTTTGATACCTTTCTGAAATAGATGTCGTTAATGAAACTTTTGTTAAAATATGATGTTTTATTAAAAAAAATTAAGGAATTCATTAAATATCAAATATTAAAAGTAAATTAGGTACATTTAATTTAATTAGAACTCTTATTTATTGTGTATACATTTTTTTTGTCATCAAAGAAAATAAACAAAAGACAATGTCGCCAAGAAGTCACCACAATAGTCGACAAAACTGGTGACTTGGAGACACCAGCCACCAGGTTTCCTTCAGGGTATTGAACGAAAAGTGCTTAGGCAAAGGTCACACACACACGACGTTTTTAATTGCCCAACTTTTTCCATATTTTCTTTTGAATTTGCTTTTATGTTCACACACGGCGATTTTTCTGGTTTGTTGAGCTCAAGGCGAATTTATACAGGTGTAATTATCAGCCCAGCTGATGGGGAGATTTTTGTCAAAATTGATTGAATTTGCCTTATTAATGCAGGGAAGGAAAATGTGATTTTTGATTCGGTATTAAACAATTAACTTACGTGTACTTTTTTGATAATAAATGTGCTAAATTTATGTATATATGTTGCTTTTGCGTCATTAATAATGAGTTTCAAACATTTATATCCTTTTTTTAATCAAATTTTATTATATAATACGCCAAAACAACTTTTCCATCCCTGATGTACGAATTGGCTTTAACATAAAACATCCCCTCAAAAGTTGCTTTGTTGTATTAATTCGTCATTGCATATACCTTATGGATATGCCTTGGTTGAGCTTTTATTTTCTAACAATTTGACATTTGTGCTTTAGCCGTAAATAGCAATAATAAATACATATCGATGCCTTACTTCCTCAACCTCGTAACTTGAAAATATACGGTTTTTACTTTTTCATATCAAACGATTGATATTTTTGTGTTCCATTACTGCAACAACTTATATTATTATTACTAATATACATAAATGTAATAAATTCCTTAATAATTGCATTTAAACTTTTAACCAAACACCGAACATGAAAAGATGAACCGTTTTGGCTCTCCTAAAAAGTTTTATTTTTTAAGATACGAGGTTGAGGAAGTAAGGTGTCGATATGGACATTTCCATGAATATGTCAACCACGACTGTGAAATTAAAAACTCTTGAAAGTCTTCAATAAAAGTTTATTGATAAAGAAAGCACTCAAATTTTACTATGCGCAGGTATTAAGAGCTTATTAAATTATTTTAAGATCAATTATAATAAGAGTTTAATCTTATTGTCTCTTTGACTTATTTTAAAGAATTGCAATCAACTGTTTTTTAGCCACTAATTTGTAAAAATAAATTGTAATTGTAAATATGCTTTAAAATTAAGGTAACAACAACAATTAACAAGATCCATAAGAAAACCGAAAATATAGAGTCCAATTAGCGGTATTTTTATACCCTTCACACAGTGAAAAAGGGTATATATAGCTTTGTCATTCCGTTTGTAATTTCTACAATTTTCATTTCCGACCCCATAAAGTATATATTTTCTGAAAGCTTATGAATAGAGGAGTCGATTAAGCCCTGACCGTCTGTCCGTCTATCCGTCTGCCCGTCTGTCCGTGTGTTGGTTGAAATCAACTTTTAGAAGCAACTATATGTTCCTCAGATCTGTATATGGTATCAATCTCTTGGAAATATTCAGGAATGAATCGCTATTGAAATTCGGCACAATCGCCCCATAACTTTCTGAGATATGAGCAAAAAACCACGACCACCTCGTTTTTTTTCACAATTACAACAACAACATACATACATAGATACATGTAAAAAACATACCAAACAAAAAAAATTACAAAAAAAAAATATTAAAAATAAGAAAAAAATAATAAAAAAAACTACAAAAAAAAATTTAAAAAAAATTGAAAAAAAAATTTAAAAAAATTTTTTAAAAATTTTTCTAAAAAAATTTTTTTAAAAAATTTAAAAAAAATATAAAAAAAAATTATAAAATATAAATAATATATTAAATAAAATAAAATAAAATTTTTTTGGCTCACCTGGGATTCGATGCCACATTTATTCTAACGTGTACGTATGTACGTATTTTATATGGGATGAATGGTGATACAAACAATTGTTATTGCATGACTACACGTTGTGAAGGGTATATAAGATTCGGCACGGCCGAATATAGCACTGTTACTTGTTTTTTTTTTTGATTTCCCTTGGATGTTATTTTAATGTCACGTACGCAGTGCAAAAACATTATTTGTCTCCGTCATTCGTATATGAACAGTCGCAAAAGCACCTTATTTAGAATTTAGTTTTTTTCTTAACATAATATAAATTTTATTACCTAAGAATACTATTAGAGAACAATCTGTCATGTACGTTATGTCACGAACGATAATAAATTGAATTTATTATAAAATCATTTAAAGATTATTTTCAATTAAGTATGATGGATTTTAAAAGAAAAATATTTGGTTTAGTATAAGAAAGTAAAAGAAAAAAAATTACCTTCCAAGATTCGCAGATTTTTTCATATTTCCATTACCTACCTCAAAATCACTAATGTTTTATGTCACGTACAATATACATATTCTTATTTTTCTGGATATTTTAGACAACAATGATTCAAATATAATAAATTTGTTTTTAATAAAGTACTCTTTGAATGGAACATAAAGATCTAATTTTGTTTCACTTACTCTTACTTTTGCAAAAATTACTCCACTTTTTAGGAGTAAAAATGTCACGTATGATGACATGGAAATGCCCAAATGTACATAAAATAATATAATTGATTTTAATTAACGCTTTTAATTAAAATGTTTTCACTAAAATATTTTTTTTTGTGTTTTTTTTATTTTTATTTTTAAATATTTTAAACGGCTGATTTGGAATTTTTACACACCAAAAAGCGAAACACCGAATAAAAAGAAATGTCAAATATTAAAAAAAATGCTTCAGATAGTTGAGTACTGACGATTATTTTTCCATTTTTGTAAAACTGTAAAAAACATCTATTAACTTAAGAATTGCCCAACTATAATCGTCGTGTGTGACCTTAGACTAATGTGCTGTTTATAGAATGCGAACAATTACTTTGAGTGGACGTTTCGCGTGTAATTTGTTTCTGTTACAATAACAAATTACAGGCAAAACGTCCACTCATAGTAAGTGTTCGCATTCTATAAACAACACATAAGAGAAATAACCGGATCTCTTTCTTCATTTCGGTGATTCGTTCACTTTAACCCTTTCATTCATGAGCTACTCATTATATCATTCTTGATTGTTTTATGATACAGCATTGACGCACATGTTTGGGTTTGTTATCGATATTGGGTATAGGAAAAAATATTTAAGTTAACATGAAAATCTTTAATTTTATATGTTCTGTTATTGATAACTTTAAATAATTTAGCATTGATGGTCATTAGCTGATAACACGTACATACATACATTACTCACGATTTTTTTTAGCATGAAATGATGTTCAAAACCATCAGAACAATGGAGAAACTGTTTGTCGTAATTTTTTTATGCTGAAGCAAAATTTTCAGTTGTCAATTTTCAACTTATGACCGATACGATATACGATTTTTAATTTCTGGTATTTTAAAAACAAATCTTTAAGTAGAAAATTAATAAAATAAACGAAAGGCAGTTTTATGTTTATCTCGGCAATTTTTTATTATAAGCCATCTTTAATTTAACTGGTATTCTTAAAGTCTTTTTTCAACTTGAGTTGTATCCTTTAGTTAGTATTGCATTTTCAGAAAATTCAGTGTAATTTTTTCTTAAATTTTATATAATTTCTCTATGAACAAAAAAAAAAAAACTTTAAAAAATATTGGTCTCTGTGTTTTAATATTTAAGTAGAAATTATCATAGGAATTTACTTTGATACGTCTACTTTAACGGAAACCTACTATTAATACAATTTTCAACGTCGTAAAACCGAAAAAATTGTATGTACGATTCTGACATTTTTCAAATAAATTTCTGTTCAATTATATTTTAATAACGGCAAATTAAGGTGACTCGCCTAGTAAACAATTTTTCTTACATTCAAAAAATTTCTCTATGGACAAAGGTTTTAAAAGAAAAGGGGACTCTATATTCAAATATTTAAGTTGGATTCGTTAGCAGAAATTTCTTTAACATGCCTAATTTAACACCCACTTCTAAGATTTTGTGGTAAAAAAAAAACTGGATGTTGAAATAGTTTAAGCTTATATTCAGAATTCTATGACAATTATTTTTATTGAAAATTAAAACCCGTTATCTTCTTGTTGTTAAAATTTTCTTAAGAATGAGACAAAAAGACAAAAACACACAAGAATGATAGAATAACGATTACGACTTCCCGCGCAAAAAATTTTAATTTTCTGCGCATGTCGTGCCAATGATGTCACTCAAGCTGTGTATCTATTGGTTAAAAATTTTAAACTGCCGATCATTTTACTGACAGGGTTGCAAACTCTCAGATACTACATAAAATCTCAGCAAAAATTTTTAAATTTCACAGATTGTATTTTACTAACCAAATACAAACATTATTTTGCACAAATTATATTTTTTCACCATGTTAACGGACTATGATCTTTCTGAAATTCATGCGTATGGTCTCGCTGAGCCCTAATTTTAACAATATGGCGCAACAAGCCATACAACGCGTGAAGCAATGAACTTGTTGAGAAATCATTTTGGTGAGCACTTAGTTTAAAGTTTTGCTACATATAAGTATCACACGACATCACACCTTAAAACTATTTTCAATGGGGATATGTAAAGGAATAAACCAGATAGAATTAATGCTTTGGAAGCCAACATTACTCGTGTTTTTCGCGATATTCTAGTCCTTATACTAAAACGAGTCGCTCACAAAAGGACCACCTTTACGTGATATCATTATCAACAAGTAAATGCCATAAATTTTTCTTTTAACGATAATACAAATTTTAGGTTCACTTTTAATACTAGATGTTTTATTTTACATTATAAATCAATGTAAGTAAAGTTTTAATGATTTTTTTAGCGGATTAACCAAAAATATTTTTAAAATTAAACAAATACGGATTTCTATACGATGCCGGCATTCTGCTATAAGTAGTGATGGCGGTATCAATAAATACATAATGCTTAAGTAACATACAAAAAAAGGTTTTCTAAAAGAGGTTAAAAAGAGAAGCAAGATGAACAATAAACTAAAAAAAAATAATCGAATTTAGGCATGTAAGTATTTATGTGAAAATGTTTTTTTTATAATATCTAATTCATTCGTATATGTATTCAATCTATTTCTATTGGTATATATGTATGTATGTATACGTTTAAAAATATTAACATTTTATCAACTTTTATAATTGTATAAACAAAGTAAAAGCTCTACAGAATTAAGTATTATTTTTGGAATTTTCTTAAAAACAATGTTTCTTTTATTAAAAAAAAAACTTTTTTTTTTTATTTATAAAAAGGGTTGTTGTGCTAAAATAAATAAAAAAAAAATATTTATTTGCAGTGTTTTAAACAAATATACATATAAATATATACAACAATATAATGTAACAATAATAAAAAAAAAATAAATAAAAAATGCCAACAAATGTAAAATATTGTCGTTTTCACTGGAACACATGTTTTTTTTTATTTAATTAAGTACATACTTTGTTTAAATTATTTAAATTTTTTTGTTTTTTTGATTTTAGTGTGTGTAAGTTCTGCTTTTGTTAGACTAAAATCCTTTAAGGATCAACTAATATTTACACATATTTATTGCACTTATAGTATAAAAAATTTAGCCTAAATTTATTTATATTTATAGTTACTTTATATTTCACATTTATCTTTTCATTTTATAGTCTGAATATATTTATTGTCTTATAAAAATTTTTCGTTTTTTTTTTTTTTTGGAAAGCATTTTGTTGATATTCAGTTGTATTTTCAATTTCTTAAATTAAGGATTACTTTTTAAGTTTTTTTTATGTTCTACTTGTTTCACATTTTAAATTACAGTTGTACATAAAGTTTTTGTTTTCTTAATTTTGATTATGTTTTTTCGATACTTTGAATTATATTTAAAATTATTTTCTTTTTTTTATATTTTTAAAAAATTTTAAACAAATAAATTAAATGCATTTTAAATCTCAGGAAGAATATATTTAAAAACATTTTGCATTAATTAATCATGTATGTAATTCAATTGGTAATTAAGGAACATATTTGTTGTAAATAAAAATGGTTTTTAATAAAATGTGTTGTAGAACTAAGTAAACTTCAATAATCATAAAAATTAAAATTCTTTACAAATTAAAATTATATTAAATTTGGTTAACATATTTAGAGAAAATATAAATATGTATGCATAAATTTGACTCAACCGAATGTGTGAATGTTGTTAACAAGTATCCTCTCTAGATGTAATCTGGAAAATGTTGGCCTAAAAATTTCGGTTTATTTATAGTTGAAATAGATGATGTGGTTGTTGATATTGTATTACTATCAGAAAATAGAGTCTTTTGTATTTTAGCATTCGCTGGATGATTTGTAATTGGTTCCAATATTTTTAATATATAATCTTTAAAAACTTTAGGTACCGTAACGAAGTGTCAAGAATCTTTTTTCGCCTTTAAATTCTCTTCATGGGCCTGCAAAAATATATTATAAAAAAAAAAATAAGGTAACAAACAAATTATGCAACAATTCGGAATGCTTCCACAATTTTTTTTTTCTGGAAATAATTGTTGCTCGGTTGTTGAAAATGTAGTTTTTTTGTTTTAATTTGTAGTTTTATTTAAAATTCTTGTTCTCTCTCTGTCATATTCATAAAAAATGTTTTATGTTTATTAAATTCATGTTCAATATTTGTCAAATAACCCTTCAATAAACCTAAAATTTTTTTTTTATGAATACAGCAGTTAACATTTTTAGCTTTTTTCAAAAAATTTGGTAAAGTTATACTGAATATCTGGCATATACAGTAGTAAAATGCCGCTTGAACCCAACAACAAAAAACATAAATCTTATAAATTTTATATGTACATATATATGTATTCGCTGAGTTCCAAAACTCGATAAAAAAAAAACAAGTAAGAGTGCTATATTTCGCCGTGCCGAATGTGATAATGCCTTCACCACAATGTTATTAAGTATAATGATCACATCGTAGCTTAGCCTTGATTTTACATCTTATTTTAAACTCCATTTTCTTTACTATTTCCGATGCCATCTTTGATTTTTAATTTTTAAAATGAGTTAGTATATTCTACTATTCAAGTGTTTTCACCATTTTCTATCAGACGCCATCTTGGATCTTACACTTTTTAATGGATTACTGTATTCTATAATTTATGGCAAGAGATTGATACCTTTTCATACCCAGCAAAGCAAAGTAAAGCGAATTACATTTTCAAGACTTTTAAATCAATTGTGTAAAAGTATTCATTCTAAATGCCTTCTTAAATGTGAAATAATTTATCATAAATGATGTGCTTAAAAATGAGTGCAACAAAAACATCTTAAACTATTCATGTAAACAAATAAATTCAACTCATGAAACATCCGATGCTTTTCACCAAATTTGGATAAGTGGAGTGCAGTTCATTAATATATTCATGTAAACACATGATCTCCAATGACATGCTAACGTTAAAATCATTAGTGTTTTCACCTAAATTTAATCACTTAGTCACCAGTTGAACACCTGCAAATTCACTTTTTTATCATAGATTTTTTTGCTGGGCAGCAAATTGTCCAAGTGTTGTACCACAAAAAACTGTCTTCTTGGTACTTAAACGAAATTTCTAAACGCTTCTCTTAGAAAAATAAATAGATGTGGTTTTCATGCTCGAAAAAAAAGTTCAAAAGTCGAGATTTACTGAAAGGCACAAAGCTTGGTAACAAGCATTTGCAAAAAAATATAAAAGTTGGACATTTGATGATTGGCATCATGAAGACCTGATGGACCTAAATTCGTTAATAGAAAACCAAACGTTACACGTTACAACGTTTTTTGATTATTATAACGTGAATTCGGAAATGTATATTAACATTAATTAAATCATTCTATTTGGCCAGTCTAGAAGATTAGGGCGAGATCAGGAAAACACAGTGATTCAACAAAATCTCAAACGATCGATTTTTTAATAATAGCCAATATTACATTGCTGTATTGGCCTTGTCAATCGCCGGATTTGAGTCCAATCGAAAGCTTATGGGGAATTCTTAAACGTCGGATTTATAATTACCAACATACTTTTAAGAATAGATCTGAACTCTGGGAGCGTTGCCATAAGATCGGGGAATCTATAAACCAAGTGGAGTGTCGCAAATTGGTTAAAAGCATGCAGCCTAGAGGCATGATATTATTAAAGCTTAAGGCTGTTATTTGCATTAAAAATATAAAACTGTTCTCATCAATAACTGCACCTTAAGTATTTATGTGGAAAGGGTATATACTCGAACTGTATATACCCTTACACTTTTTATGCATTTGACTTTTGTCAGATATGTATGTACTGAGGTGTATTCATAACGTGTATGCCACGGAATATATTTATAAGGTGATTGCATTTTGGATAGAATTTTTGTATGAAGTATTTATGTGAGAAGTGAAAAATGTATGCAATTTTGACATTTGAAAAGGAACAGCTGATCAACTGAAACTACCTAATTACCTGCATATCCCAAATAATTTTTTTTAATAGTATTTCCATTTTGTATTTGTTAAAACTTTTTAATTATTTATTTCAGACAAACAATAAAAAAAAGTATAACATCGCAGTCAAATTATTAAAAAAAACTTTGCGACAATTTTTGACTTTTTAGATGTTGCTAAGCCTTTATCACCTTTATTGGTCGTACCAAGAATGATAGAAATGAAAGATTTTGACTTTCCGCGCTCAAAACAGAAATTTTTTTGCACATGTCGTGCTAATGACGTCACTCAAGATGTGTTTCTATTGGCTTATAATTTCACACTGCCAGTGATTTTAAATACAGGGTTGCAAGCTATCAGATATTACATACAAAATTACATAAAAAAAAAAATAAAGTTTTATGCAACATGTTTTCCTATTGGCTAATCATTTTAAAAAGCGAATGTTATTTTAATTACAGTGTTACCAGCTCTCTCACAATACCTAGAATTATAGAAATTTTTTATTTTTTGAAAACACATAACGAAATTCGTTAGAGCAACGACGCTATTAAGAAACCACAAGAGCACTCAGTGGAAAAGGCAACATTAGACTTATTGAATGTTTTTTGAAATCTCGGCAAATATGATTTCAAGTAGCGAGTTTTGGAACTCTTACGTATAAAACATTAACACTTACTTTTTGTGCTACTTTTAATAAACTGTCAAAGGTTGTATTTCCTGTCTGTTTTACCATTCCATAAAATATATGCGTTTTACTTTGTGTCAACAATTCAAATGGCGAACCGAATTCTACAGCACGACCAGCATCCATCACTAAAACTTTATCGGAATCCATGACGGTGTGCAGACGATGAGCTATTGTCAGGACTGTACATTGTCGAAATTTATTACGTATGGTGGTTTGAATTAAGGCATCTGTTTGCGGATCAACATTGGCAGTGGCTTCATCCATCACTAATATACGGTTTTCGCGTAATATAGCGCGGGCTAAACATACCAGCTGTCGCTGGCCAACGGAGAAATTAGTGCCACCTTCAGATATTTTACTTTGTAAACCGCTTGGTAATTCGGAAACAACGTTCTTAAGTTTGACCTTAATAATAAAGAAAACAAAAATTTTTTATTTAAAGTAAATTTTTAAAAGTTAATAAAAAATTGTAAAAGAATCAATAAAGCTAATAAAATCAAAAATGCTGTATTTACCTCATCTAGGGATTCCCATAATTTTGCATCGGAGTATTCATCGAATGGATCTAAATTATAACGCATAGTGCCCGAAAATAAAACTGGCTCTTGTGGTATGATCGAAATTTTACTACGTAAATCATGAAGGCCCATATCTTTAGTATTCCGCTTGTCGATTATAACTGATCCATCGTTATATGATAGTCTGAAGAGAGCATTAATCAAGGACGACTTTCCAGCACCGGTACGGCCAACAATACCCACTTTCTCTCTGGCTTTTATTGAAATATTTAGAGATTTTAAAACCTTCTCTGACTTGGGATCCGGAAAATAACGTAAACTTAAATTATCGAAAATAATCTGGCCATCTTCAGGCCAAGATTTTGGTGGTTTTTTATTCGGTGGTGATTCAATTTCACCTTCAGGTTCTAAATCTTCATATTCTACAACACGTTCTACAGCGGTCATTGTATTTTCCAACTCGGCCGATTGCCGCATACCCCATTGTACCATACCAGTCATACCCATGGCCTGAGTGATGGCTAAACCCACGTCACCGCCATTTTCAGGAGAGAAAAGGAAAAAGCTTAAAGTAATAATGGCGATATAGAGGACGCAGCAGCAATCCAACCAATAACCAAAAGCGCGACTTGTAGCCAAAAACATAAAATAACCCGAACTATGCATATCCTGATAGTTATCAAACTCAGCAATCAACACCTTTTGGGCGCCAAAAGCCCGTATCGTAGAAAGACCATTTAAGGAAGCTCCTATGTGTGAGTAAATTGGAGAACGGGCTAAGAAAAGGAAACAATTTTATAAATGTATATAAAATAGATGCTCTTAGAGCGTACTTATGGCCTCTAAACGTTTGACATCCCTCGACGTATTCAAATAAAACGATCTTAAAAAGTAGAATATAATACCCAGCAAGGCAGTGGCTAATAAATACCAAGGATTAACTATACTTAATACCACTACAATACCAAGCAAAGCCAAAAAGATTTGCATTACATCCATCATAACACCCGGCAAAATTTCATCGACTTGACCCAAATCTTTTGAAAAACGATTGAGAATACGCCCTGAAGGATTGGTATTAAAGAAATACATGGCTGCTCTAGTTACACCTTTAAACATTGTATTATGCAAACTTGTGGAAGATCTTTTTGCCAAGTTAAAGAAAAGCAGAGAACGTGTAAGGGCGAAGAAAATAATCGAGATGTTAAGCGCTGTAAAAATGTACAAATCGACTGGATCTGTATTACTATCTAAGTGAGCTTTAGGTCTTCTATATGAGTCCGTAACGGGACTTTGAGCGTGTCCATTTTTGTTAACCCTAAAGTATAAACATGCATAATAACAATTCGAATAGAAGAAACATTTATAATTGACCACTTACCAATACGACAAAAAATAATCACCACCAGATGCTAAAACCTGCGCACCAACACAAAAGAATGCCATCACAGAAAATAATATGTAACCACCGCTGGCACCAAAATACTTTTTATAGAGTTTGAGACCAATTTTACCCACTTCACGATTTTCCTGCACTTGCATAAGCGCATCTCCGGGGGCAGAGTCTGCAGTCGAGCTCATAGAAGAAACACTGTTTTGACGCGAACGTATCTTGCTGTTTTGTCTAGATAACGCTAATTTATTGCTATCAGGAGCATCACCAGCTGCTGCCTTACCGTTAGCCTCTTCATGCTGATCGGCCTTCATCAGGAGTTTAGCAAAATCTAAACCGCTTTTGCGCATCGATTCAAATGTACCCACAGCACTTATGCGACCCTTATCCATAATCACTATAAGATCAGCTTGTTCCATAAATTGCAATTGATGCGTAATGAGTAGTACAATATCATCACGCAAGAAACCACGCATACATTGATCGAACAAATGTCGGCCTACATGTGTGTCGACAGCGCTCAGCGGATCATCGAGGAGATAGACATCTGTTTTACGATACACAGCCCTGGCTAAACTTATACGGGCTTTTTGGCCGCCTGACAATGAAGCGCCGCGTTCGCCTACAATTGTCTTATCACCGTAGGGCAATAATTCAAAGTCACGTTCCAGCGCACACTTTTTGACAACTGTGCGATAGCGCTGCTTATCCATTGGCAAT
Organism: Phyto melanocephala; assembly: GCA_941918925.1. Taxonomy (NCBI): domain Eukaryota; kingdom Metazoa; phylum Arthropoda; class Insecta; order Diptera; family Rhinophoridae; genus Phyto; species Phyto melanocephala. The sequence continues at coordinate 54,794,195 of OW799233.1, forward strand.
CCAAATAAAATATTTTGACGCACCGTACCTGTGAATAGCCAGGGCTCTTGGGAGGCATATGACAGCGTGCCGTTAACATTTACAGCACCCGATTCGGCGGGCAGCTCCCCAAGTATGGCTTGAATTAGGCTTAAAGAAATAATGGGCATACAATTCTAATAATAATGCTAATAATTTTATTAAATGGCAAATAAATGGATTAAAATGAAGTACACGTACATACAAATCAATAAAGTAAAGTAATAAGCTATTGTGATTATATTTTATAAACATACTGTACGTAACAATAACAAGTTTTTTTTCTCACATTAAAAACACAATAACCAATTCAAGGCCACTAAACTTCCTTAATTTTTCTATTGATAATTCCATTTATAAATATCATTCACCTGTCGTGCCAGGGATATATTTATACTATGTATGTACAAAGCTTTGTCATTTCGTTTGCAATATCTATAATATTCATTTCCGACCCTCTAAAGTACATAGTTTCTCAAAGCTAAGCTAATGAATAGGCGAGGCAACTTTCAGAAGCCCCCCACATGTTGCACAGATTTGATTGTGGTATCAATATTTTGAAAATATTCGGTAATGAAACGCTTTGAAATCCAGCACAATCGCTCCATTAATTTCTGAGATATGAGCAAATAAAAAAACACAACTACTAACTACTAGTAACTTTTGTTACTATTTATAGTTATGATATGCCTCTAGCTAGGGCTGTTCGTTAAAAAAATTATGACAAATCGATTACTAAACGGCAAAGTTAAAGTTACAGCGAAATATCGTGCAACATTAAATCTTAAAACTAGACTATGTTACGGTGGGGTCATTATACCTATACAAGATGGGGAAGGCTGTTATCAGATTCGGCACGGCCTAATATGACACTCTTGTTTTTAATCCAAGCAGTTCAACGCCTCAAGTTCTATTATTACTAAAGTAGCACTATTCTGAATCTAAATTTTATAAATATTGTGTTTATGTCATATTACGTCATTTAGCTAAAACTCCAAATGCTTATTTCTTTTGAAGTTTTTTACATGAGCACCCTACAAACAGTTTTGTTGCCACACTTGTTTCTTTAAACCTTTATTAGTTGTAAATCTTAAACAGACTTTCTTGATATAACTATTGTTAATAATGGGTGCTACTTTGGAGGCTGAGAACTTTGACGAGTTCATGCTATTGTCGAATTTTAAATAATCCACACATTTTTGTTGAAATACAATAACATCAATCAATCAAGAAGTAAGAGTGCTATATACTTCGGTGGCGAATCTTATATGCCCTTCACATACTTGTAGGCACGTGAAATCTTGAAATAGTCAAGTATTTTGATATCGATGATAAAAAAAAACTATGGTAGTTTCGTTTCAGACAACTTCTTGAATTTTTTAAGGAGTATTAAAAAGGTAAAAAAAAACGAAACCAGCCATTTTGTAAAACATTATGCCGTAAAATTATCTTTTTTAGAGACATTTTTTGTTTTCAATTTAAATTTCGCTGCACCAGGATAAAATAATTACCCTGCATTAAAACATTTTTCTGACAGTTTTTATCAATAATTTCAAAAGCAAGAATATTAAATTTACGTGATGCTAATTTTACTTATTACGTGGTTTTTAACAAACAAAAATAATAAAATTTCCTAAAAACTATGTTCCTTTTTTTAATCCGAAAGACCTAGATTGTATTCACCGAAAATTTAATTTTTTTTATGAAATGAAACTATGATTTCTAAAAATTTTTTCTTTCTAGTTACCTTGACTTTCCAGAGCCTACTGGACCAATTACCGCAACTAGAGTACGTGGTTTTATTTTTAAGTCTATGCCATCTAACGTATACTCAGTAGACTGTGAGTCCCATTTGGCCTTCAGTTTACTTATTACAATGCCAGCGTCCATAGGATATGTATGATGATTTGTCATAGTTGTCATTGTCTTAATAACGCCGTTCATGGCAATACATTTACCATTTTCTTCTATAATGCCAGTAGGTTGTAATTTATTATTCTCGCTATCGACTTCCAACGATTTATCGCGAACTTTTGTTTCTTCGTGCATCATATAATTTTGAATTCTCTTAAAGGACACCATAGTTTCGGCGAATTGCGAAATACCCATGGGAAAATAGATGGTCATGGTGTTACGTAAAATGTTATAGTAAGCTGTAATGACAAAAGCTTTTTCGGCCGTCAGCAATTTGCCCAAGAGCACAAAGCCCACCAAACTGGCAAATACTGAGATGCGGGTCAAGAACATAATAAAGGATTGTAAAATGCCTCTTATATAATTGACATAACGTATTGCATTCATCTCTTTTCTTCTAGCATATTCTACCATTTTACCAAAGGGTATTTCCCAAGCATACATTTTTATAACCTGTATGCCAGATATGATCTCATTCATCATTCGCACACGTTCATCGGTACGCGAAGCGGTACGTAAACGCATTACAGAGGTCTTTTTACCCAAAAATGCTTGTAGTGGCAGGAATAGAATCATAATGGCAACACCGAATAAAGAAGATACACCAATCTATAAATACGTTTGGGACGAAAACAATTTTTAAGGATCTTAGGATTTCAAATGGTTTACAACGAAATGAGGGAAGTGAGAGATGCATCAAATTATTAAGATGAACTTAAAGTGATGTTTATAAATTGATATGTTTGAGACAAAAGTATCGTTTCTTTTTACAAAAAAAAAATTATTTAACCCGTCAATACTTATAAAGTCATTATAAACGATAGATAGTTGGAATATACAGGGTTGTCATAGAAACCAATGTTGTCACTATTGGTTTTGAAAACGACAAGAAAAAATGCTTGGGTGTCATGAAAACCATGTTATCGGTTTTATGTTCGAAGTAGAATTTATGTCGGTTTTAGGTGTCAGAGAAACCAATGTTATCGGTTTTGTTATTGGAAATAAACCAAGCAGGTAACAGTTGTCAGTTTTCATTTGCGGCCTTTTGAATTATTTGTTTGCTCCGGGATATTTTGTAAAAATGTAAGGGAATTGATTTATTTTAATATTTGCTTAATAAAAATATATATTTTCCATTGTTGTTCTTATGTAAGCAATGTAACGTTCTCCTCTATATCGTTGGATGGTAAACGTTTATACTTTTCGTTGTATTCCAACTTTTTAGTATATGCAGATGTTGTGTAAATCACAGCAGACACTTGTAATTTGTACCACTTTTTCTGGCTGATAATGTACTCATTTAGCATCAAAACCGGCTTTTTAAAACTCCATACTAGACTAAAATACCCCTTTCGGTTAAAGTACAAATGCTCGTCAATGCGAGGCGTTATAATTTAAGAAGGAATTTTATATTTATTGTAGAAATGGTTTATTGATCTACTTTTTTCATTGCTGTCCATTTCCAGTTGAACCCACTGACGACAAATGAACCGCTCCATAACCTTGAGCACGTCACTTAAAATTGTTGATACGGTGCTTCTTCCGACACTTATATTAAAATCGTTACCGACTGATCTCTGATAAGATCCTTCCGCTAAAAACCGCAACGTAGTAGCAACTTGCAATATCGGAAGTATATTAGAACGTGACAAATTCCCTTCGATAGTGTCAAGGACCATAGGAAATACTTCTTTGTTCATCCTATAATTAGCTAAAAATCTGCAAAACAGCTTTACAAGTAAGCTCACAATAAAAACAAATTACTTACGCTGTCTCCGCAACTCAAGTGAGTCGCTGCAATCTCTCATAATTTTTGTCTTCACCTTTTGTGAGCGTTCTTCATCTAACAACAAAAAAGCTGCAACTGCTGATGTTATCTTATTTTATTTACGGCGACTTTTTCCTTTTTTTATATTTTTTAGTGCAATACAATAACTTCTACTGATATTTCAATGACACAAGTACAATAAAACTGCAAACAAATAAACACATGTAAGCAACAGCTGGTTCGAACATTGGTTTTATTTACATTCGAAATTGACAAAACCAACTTGGTTTCATGACACCAAATGAAACCAACATTGGTTTTCAAAAACGACAATTAGCAAAACCGACATGGTTTCTATGACAACCCTGATAGTTTCCGCAAGTACTATTTAGATGTAAGCTAGAAGTGAAGATCTATTGTTGTTTTTACTGAATGATATTTTGTACGTTTCGTTATTTGTCAGCATTGAATAGTCTCAATTCGAAATTAAATCAAGCCATGAAAAATATCCAGGGAGCAATAATTTGTTAAGCCCGATTACGTAAATAGTAATTTGTAAAAAAATTAAAATCTTCTATGTCATTGCCTGAAATGCTAACCGACCCAACTAGTAAAAAAATAATAAAAATTCTAGTCTATTTGACCGAAATATATAATCACAAAACTTTAACAAGCGATAGCGATTGCATTAGCAATTTAATCGTGGAAAATTTCTTTAGAAACAATTATGTTGTGTTCACTCCTACTATGAAATTATACAAATTTTAGTTAGGGCGACTTACGTTTTCGATGACGATACAAATATTTAAACAACATTTTTCGAAAATTACTCAACTTACCTCTCTATACATTAAATATGTAATAATCACTAGCTCAACCGGTCCCATCCACAGATAGTGCATGTGTATCATTGAGGTGTCTAAGCGACCAACATCGTTTGAAATTAGATTGACCACTTGGCCGGATGTTGTATTACCCAGTGCTGTTTTACTCAAACGCAGTGCCTTACGATATATCATGCTGCACATGGCCACTCGTATTTTCATGCCCGTATGCAGTATGCCTAACATGTAAGGATGCATAAAGAAAACATTTATTGCACTGCATAAGATCACGCCCAATGCGTATAAATACGCAGTGGTTTGATCACCACTCTTATTATTTTCAGGCTTAGCATAGTATGAAACTAAGCCGCCCAAAAATAATGGTTGAGTGACACTGTAATTCGGAAAAAATAAATTCATTAATTGTAATACTTATGAAAGTGCATAACTGTAATTGAATATTAAATAAATAAATTATGTTTTAGTAATTGTGTTGGAATGATAAAGTCATATTTGTTATGAATACATTATATATGCTTAATGAATAATTCATAATTTTAAATTCTGACGTTATCATTTGAAACTGTAAAAAAAAAAAAAATATTTACCGTAAACCTATTTCTAACACAAAAAGCACTAGACCCAGGGTGGCAAAACGTAAACCAAACACTTTAAACACCGCTTTTAGAAGACTGGGCTTTTTGTGTTTCGTTTGTTTTTTATTGCACTCTTCTTCCCATGCTATGCTAAGCTTGTTGCCAAGAAAATCTGTAATTAAAAAATAGAAACGACATACATAAATAGCAGCAATCAACCATGAAAAGCAATTGTTTCAGACGGGTTGTATTTTACATATAACATGTCAATTTTGCGATCCATATGTAATTGTGGTGTATGTTTGTCAAAATTTTCATTTTGCAGATGGTTTATAATTTTTGCTTCCACACATACATGTAGGATTTTTTAATGAAAACCACTTTTTTCATTTTTTAATAATAAATAATAATTTTTTATTCCAGGCTTTAAATTAAGTATTAGGATTTTTAATGTCTTTTCGGTTGTACGACTTTAGTGCAACTGTCCATTCCTGCTTTCATCAATAACGTCAGTTAGCTAGTGTTCGTTTTCTGTCCGCTAGTCCAAGTAAGTGTTGCCACTCCGTGTCATACGTCCAATGTTACCCGAACCCACATACATAAAGGGTCCGCCATCTAAAGTTTTTTATTTCAACTAGTGCTTATTTCGTGAATGGTAACACTTAGCTCATGTCTGATTTGACAGATTAGTTTTATCCTTCCGCTGAACGAATATGGTTGTGTATACGGTTGAACAACGCTGGGAAATATTGCGACATTACTTTGGCCGACTTTGCCAAAAAAATCATCTTTTCAGATGAAGCTCATTTTGATCTTGGCGGCTATGTAAACAATCAAAATTGTCGCATTTGATGCACAGAAAACCTGCACGCATACATTGAAAAGCCGATACACCCAAAACGAGTCACTGTTTGGTTCGGATTTTGGTCCAGAGGCATAATTGAGCCATCTTTCTTTGAAAATGATTAAGGAGTGGCCGTAGTCAATGGCGATCGTTATTGGGCCATGTTAAACGAATTTTTGTTCACAAAAATTGAAGAAGAGGATATTGGCAACATTTGGCCGAAGCTACACTTTTTTTATAGCATTTTCAAAAAAAAAAAACTTATTTGGCAGACCCTTTATGTAATTACACCCGACATAATCTTATTTTGTTTACGAAAAGATGGTCACAAGTAGAAACGTAACTCGTGTTTTTACGAAATTTTGTTTTTCAGTGATTTCAATACATTTTTCAGAAATACACCTTGACGCAAAAATTGAACGACATAATATCAAAAATGTCAGTTTTACAAGCAATTTTACAAAAGAATAGTTTCTATTACGTTTTTGCATTTTTACTTGTGACCAATAAATAACTGATTGTGTGCGCAAATTGTATTTTATCAACCTTCAATAACTTCTTTTCTATACGATTTTTGTTAAAAAATTAAAAAATTATGCAAATCTAGAAAATATATGTATAAAACCAATTTAATGCAATTTTCAACAAGCAAATTAATTATACTTAATTCTTAATTTTTTTTAATTTATTTTGTTTGCTTTATGTTGTGCCAGCAAACGTAGTTCTAATTTGTCAAAAACAGTTGATGTCAGATGCTATGACTTTAACTTATGTATTTTACCAAGCAACGTTTTAGCGGGTTAACGCGACTTGTGTTAATTTTGCAGTGAAAAATTTAACAAGTCAAATATAAAATAGGTAAATGCCGTCCGAAAGCATTTTAAGTACCTATGCCAAGTATTTATTATATACATATATCAATATTTGCTCGAATTCGTGCAGCTAAAATAGTTTTAATGGACAAATCTCAACAAAAAAGTATTCTGATGGCAATATCAGCATTGGCAAAGTTAAGCTCTAAACACATAGACGCCAGCAGACTTCACGGCTTCAAATGCTGCCTACTTCAAATGCTGCTCTGAAGTCAGCTTCATAATTATTTTGAAGACAGCAACAACATAATAATCAACTGATGTGTATTTTAGCAATATACATTTCAGGGATATTTTATAATGAATAAAATTAAAGTTATTGATAAAAAAATGTAATAATATCACGAAAAACTATAAAAACACATAAATTTATTTCTTTATTGTATTTTTGTAATGTTCTTTTATGTTTAATATCAAAAATAAGTTTTTGTTATTTTTTTCCAATTTAATATATATATATAATGGCAACTATATTTGTTTCTTGCTGCCCGTCAAAATAGAAAATAGCCTAAGTTGGCAGCAGCAGCAAATGCTGTTGTGCAGTCGTGCTGCCGTCAAAATAATCGTTTTCATTTAAACACATGGATTTTATTTTTGACATATTGCTGCTTGTTGTCCGCTGTCGTCTATGTGTTTAGAGCATTATTGAGAATATGGTAATACTATGTTCACATACGCGCCATAACTGTCAATTTATAATATTCTTGCAATTAAAGGCTTTATTGAGCTCAATTTACCATACTAAAAATTACTTATACATTGAGCAATATATACTTACTAGCCAAACCCAGCGCGCGTTGCTACGCCTCTTAATGAATCGAAATGCATTCTGAATTTTAATTGAATATCAAGTGCAAAAACCTAAATATTATAATTTTTTTTATGGGCGTGGCATTGCCCACTTTTCTAATCACGAAATTGTAAAGTCATAACAGCTCAATATGTGTGCAAAGTTTCAGAAGAATCGGACCAGTGCAAGTACCTCAAAATTATAATTGTTTTTATGGGCGTGGCCCTGCCCACTTTTCTAACCACGAAATTGTAAAGTCATAACAGCTCAATATGTGTGCAAAGTTTCAGAATAATCGGTCCAGTGCAAGTACCTCAAAATAATACCTATTTTTTATGGGCGTGGCACTGCCCACTTTTCTAATCACGAAATTGTAAAGTCATGACAGCTTAGTGTGTGTGCAAAGTTTAGAAAAATCGGTCCAGTGCAAGTACCTCAAACTTATAACTTTTTTTTATGGGCGTGGCCCTGCCCACTTTTCTAATCATGAAATTATAAAGTCATGACAGCCCAATATGTGTGCAAAGTTTCAGTAAAATCCGTCCATTGCAAGTACCTCAAAATTAAAAATTTTTTATGGGCGTGGCCCCGCCCACTTTTTAATCACGAAATTATTTAGTCATGAGAGCTCGATATGTGTGCAAAGTTTCAGAGAAATCGGTCAAGTGCAAGTAGCTAAAACTGATAACTAATTTTTATGGGCGTAGCCCCGCCCTCTTTTTTTCACCCATAAACACTCCCTGGTATGTGTCCAACAACTTTCCAAAGTTTGAGTCCGATCGGTTTTACAGTTTCGGAGTCTATGGCTAACACACACACACACACACACACACACACACACACACAGAGATTCACTTTTATATATCACGAATTCCAAAGAAAAGTCATCCGTCACACATGTGCGTGACGATGTTAAAAATTAGTAAAAGATGAATATATATATATTTTTTTCAGATAATATAACTTTTCGTATAATCTAAGATTGCTTCTTCTAGCTGTTAAAAATATGAATTTTTATTTGAAGTAAATTCGCAGAAATTTTTGATAGAAACTGACATAAAATGTTCAAAAGGTAAATTTTGTAACATGTGCGTACGATACATTTTGATTTATACTAACGAAATTAGAAAACCTATTAATAAGTGCTTTATAAATTTTTGAAAGAGCATAAAATTAAATAATAATAGCGGCAAATCTGCTTTAACAAAAGATATTTTTTTAACAAAATTAGTTGCAATTATTCGCACTCTGTAACAGTGCGTGACATGGATTTTATGATATACTAGCCAAACCCGGCGCGCGTTGCTACGCCCCTTCATGAATTTTAATCGCATTCTAAATTTTAATCGAATATCAAGTGAAAGGCTAAAAACTTTTTCTTTATGAGCGTGGCAATGCCCACTTTTCTAATTACGAAACTGTATAGTCATGACAGCTCAATAAGTGTGCAAAGTTGCAGAAAAATCGGTCCAGTGTAAGTACCTCAAAATGATACCTTTTTTTTATGGGCGTGGCACTTCCCACCTTTCTAAATGCGAAACTGTATAGTCATGACAACTCAATATGTGTGCAAAGTTTCAAAAAAATCGGTCCAGTGAAAGTACCTCAAAATGATACCTTTTTTTTAATGGGCACTGCCCACTTTTCTAATGACGAAAGTGTAAAGTCATGACAGCTCAGTATGTTTGCAAAGTTTCAGAAAATTCGGTCCAGTGCAAGTAGCCAAATCTGATAACTAATTTTTTATGGGCGTGGTCCCGCCCACTTTTTTAATCACGAAATTATAAAGTCATGACAGCTCAATATGTGTGCAAAGTTTCAGAAAAATCGGTCCAGTGCAAGTACCTCAAAATGAAAACTTTTTTAGGGGCGTGGCCCCGCCCACTTTTCTTATCACGAAATTATTTAGTCATGACAGCTCGATATGTGTGCAAAGGCTCAGAAAAATCGGTCAAGTGCAAGTACCTCAAAATGATACCTTTTTTTTATGGGCGTGGCACTGCCCACTTTTCTAATCTTGAAATTATTTAGTCATGATAGCTCAATATGTGTGCAAAGTTTCAGAAAAATCGGTCTGATGCAAGTACCTCAAAATTATAGCCTTTTTTTATGGGTGTGGCCCCGCCCACTTTTTTAATCACGAAGTTATAAAGTCACGACAGCTTAATATATGTGCAAAGTTTCAGAAAAATCGGTCCAGTGCAAGTACCTCAAAGTTAAAACTTTTTTAGGGGCGTGGCCCCGCCCACTTTTCTTATCACGAAATTATTTAGTCATGACAGCTCGATATGTGTGCAAAGTTTCAGAAAAATCGGTCAAGTGCAAGTAGCTAAAACTGATAACTAATTTTTTATGGGCGTGGCCCCGCCCACTTTTTTTCATCCATAAACACTCCCCGGTATGTGTACAACAACTTGTTAAAGTTTGAGCCCGATCGGTTTTACAGTTTCAGAGTCTATAGCTAACACACACACACACACACAGAGTTTCACTTTTATATATATACTAGCCAAACCCGGCGCGCGTTGCTACGCCCCTTAATAAATCGAAATGCATTCTGAATTTTAATTGAATATCAAGTGCAAAAACCTAAAAATTATAATTTTTTTATGGGCGTGGCATTGCCCACTTTTCTAGTCACGAAATTGTAAAGTCATAACAGCTCAATATGTGTGCAAAGTTTCAGAAGAATCGGACCAGTGCAAGTACCTCAAAATTAAAATTTTTTTTATGGGCGTGGCCCTGCCCACTTTTCTAATCACGAAATTGTAAAGTCATAACAGTTCAATATGTGTGCAAAGTTTCAGAATAATCGGTAAAGTGCAAGTACCTCAAAATTACACCTTTTTTTTATAGGCGTGGCACTGCCCACTTTTCTAATCACAAAATTATTAAGTCATGACAGCTCAATATGTGTGCAAAGTTTCAGAAAAATCGGTCTGGTGCAAGTACCTCAAAATTGTACCCTTTTTTTATGGGCGTGGCCCCGCCCACTTTTTTAATCACAAAATTATAAAGTCACGACAGCTTAATATGTGTGCAAAGTTTCAAAAAAATCGGTCCAGTGCAAGTACCTCAAAATTAAAACTTTTTTAGGGGCGTGGCCCCGCCCACTTTTCTTATCACGAAATTATTTAGTCATGACAGCTCGATATGTGTGCAAAGTTTCAGAAAAATCGGTCAAGTGCAAGTAGCTAAAACTGATAACTAATTTTTTATGGGCGTGGCCCCGCCCACTTTTTTTCATCCATAAACACTCCCCGGTATGTGTACAACAACTTACCAAAGTTTGAGCCCGATCGGTTTTGCAGTTTCAGAGTCTATAGCTAACACACACACACACACACACACACACACACACACACACAGAGTTTCACCTTTATATATATAGATATATAGATAGATAGAAGATAGATAGATAGATAGATAGATAGATAGATAGATTGTTTCACTTATTGTCTAAAACTCGAAATACAACTATTGAGAAGTATGTTCAGTGAGAAGAAAATTCTATAGGTGGCATTTCTAATGTCAAACAAATAAAAATACAAAAAACAAAAATTAAGAAAATGGAAAATGTTTGATAAAAACTTTAAAAAATGTTTTTATAAATTCAAATACATACTGTACATATAAGTATATAAATATAATTGTAAATATATTTTATGAATAGGAAAAAAACTGAAGAGAAGGCATTATTTGATTTGGTATAAATATATCGTAATTTTACAGCTTTCAAATGCTAATGGAGTAGGATAAATTGAGTATGTGTGATCACTTATTTTAATTGCTCAATCAATACTAAATTGAAACAATTTAAAATATCTGTCTGAACAGGGTATAAGTTACGTTCTATTAAAATTTGGAAAAATAATCTAAGCCCATTTATTAATGTTTTTTTTTGTCAAAATAAAGTACATAATGACTACAATCTTGTTACTTTTACTGTCAGTTTTCATATATCACGAATTATCGCCCAAATTTTGCTTTTCGTGTGAAATTTGTTTGTTCAAAATTGTAACACTTCAAAGCAATAACGAACTATTAAATTTCTGAAGGGACGCAGAATATGACCGTGTATCGATGTTTTTTATAAATAAAATCCTTTTCAACCATTTCTTATTTTTGTAACCTTCACACGAGAGTGTAATAGGGTAAATATATATAAGTATGATTTTTTCTATTTACTTTTGTTATTTTGTTAAAAAAATAAATTTAAAATTATTTCAATTAATTGTGTTAAATTAAAAAAACACACATATAAAAAAATCCTAATAAATCCTAGGATAACAAAAAATCACGGAGACCCACAAACCCTAGTGATAACCAAGGGCAGGTCCAGTGGTAAAAAGGATATTCTAAACAAATAAATCAAAGAGTAAAACGAAAAATCCGCCAATTTGTTTCAGACACCATCTTGGATAGTATTCAGTTTTAATAGTTTACTTTCATTTGATACCAATGTTGTGGGTGTTAAAGAGGACAAAGCCGTAACTAGTATAATTGAAACATATGTTTGCCATTTAATCTAGGACGCCATATTGGATTTTAAATTTTTTATAGTTAAATATGGTGGTATAGAAACTAAAAAACAAAACGACACAAAAAGTAGTTTAAAGCTGTCAAATCACATGAAAGAGAAGGCTAATTCACACGTCTATTTATTAAGATAATTCATGCACATTATTGTAAACTATAGTCTAAAAATCACAGTTTCAGTAAAATGTAATTTTCTTAAGCAAAGAGTGAAAATGGTCGTAAATTCAGGTAGAAAAAAAACAGAACGACATACATACATACATATTTTGTTTTTTTTAGCTATAGAAAAAAAAAACGATAAAAAAGATTAAAGATTAAAGGAGGCAAATTTTTTTTGCAAACCAGAGTAATATGCAATTTAAATAAATGAAATTTTTACTTATTATTTTATTTCTATTTATTTAAATCGGTTAATAATGCACACATTTGTTTACAGGAGTTGGAACACACAGTACTTAAAAACAATTGGTAGGTAAATTTATAATTGATTTCAAGAAGCTTGAGCAAACATTTTTAAAGACACACAATTTAATTATAAACAAAAAAACAAAAAAATTGCTACATTCGGCAATGTCGAATCTTATGTACCTCTTCTACGTGAAACAATTTTTTTTAATATTCCACAAAAAACATTAAAAGCTATAATTGCAGATTTTATACAAGAAATATATGGAAAGGTAATTAAGGAGCATAGGAAATTAAATTATTTATATAAATAAACTATATGTTTCTCGAACCGTAACAAGAAGCTTAAAATATTGAGTTTTGTGTAAAAACAGAGTTGGTCGCTAATATTCTAGCCGTTTGAAGGAGGCTTTAGAAATGTGTTTTCGTCCAACGCATGACGAAAGGGACAAAACTACATAGACTTCTGCATTTGTACTTAATTTGTTCATATTTCCTAGATATTCTAGAAATTACAAAAGGAGGAACAAACTTATATTGCATATCATTGACGCTCATGGTTAAGGGTATAAATATGTTTACCATTTTTTAAAACATTCGTATGTACTTTAGGTGTTTACAAAATTAAATACATACTGCGATAAAGAATTTATGACACAAACTCATAATGTTTTTAATTGGCATATAATTGTAGTTTAACACTTTTATTGCTCGTATATAAAAAAAAAAAAAACAAAAAAACATACAAACATACAAAATTACGATTTTTAGATATATTCAGTCTTTATATCGGTTAATTGGTTAAATTGCTGCCATTTTACTTAAAATTGTGTTAATTTTTTGAAATAACTGATACAATTTTTGAATGGCTAATGAAACATGAAATGTTTTGTTCATTTGCATCACTAGTCTAATGTCACACTGTTTTCAATTATATGTACATATGTATGTCTGTATGTATGTATGTGAAATCCTAAAAAATAAACGAATGTATGACAACCGATGTATCGCTTTTATGACAAGTGATTTTTATTAATTGGAAAGAAGAAATGTGGTACGTCTAGAATATTAAATTCAATTCTATTGATGCATTCGATACATTACGCCGCTTGGGGTGAAGCACATACTGTCATGTAAATAATTAATAAGAATTTTAAAGTAAAAAAAAAACAATATAATAAAGAAAATGGCAAGAAATTTTGGGAGACGATTTGTTAAAATACCAACCATACCTTTCGACAATTTTCAAACGAAATTGTGTTAATCATTAAGCATGTTATTGAATTTTAATAACATTTTTTTAATGGACAAATTTTTAACAATTTTTGGAACTTAACTATTTTATATTCGGCAAATAAAAATTTAAAACTACCCATCAAAAAAGGAGATGGAAAAGAAATAGTGAATGCATGAGTTCAACCCATGATGAAGTGATTCAATTTAGGTGTAACATGCATAATATTATCGTTAACGTGTCGTTGGAGAGTATGTGTTCTGTTTCTGCATTCTAATAAGTGCATAGAATGCATGCATAATAGATGAAAAGAAACACATGTTTCATGAGCATGTATTTAAAAGCACATCATTAAAGGCTAACTATTTTGGATTTAGAGAAGGGATTTTTCATGCCTTCTCTTGCACTTAGCGCATTAGAAGTCATGAAAGATGTTATTCATATTGAACTTGTGCAAAATTTTTTTGCTGTGTAAAGGATATAATAAGAAGTAAGAGTTATATATTCGATAGTGTTGAATCATATATACCCTTACCCGTATATGTAGATACGAAAAAATTCTAACAAATATCTCATTCTTATAAAGCGTACTCTGAATAAATAAAGGAAATGGAATAAAACGAATATGAATTGTTTTAAATTGACATGGAATTAACTTTACTCGAAAGATGCCTTCTGGGATTATAACTTAAATATGAACCCACGACTAGCTCTAATGTGGAGGATAAATTTCAATGTTTTCTTCCAAGATTTGTGACCGAAAATCGGTTATAACGAAGCGACTCCAAGAGGTTAATCGTTTCAAGTATATCGGCGTAGAATAGCGACTTCACATATTCCAAAAGAAAAAAAGTCTAGCGGTGTTAAATCGCACAATCTTGGAGGGCAACAAAGGGATCCGGGACGTTGCCTTTAGTAAATCCATTGTGACACGAGCTATGTGACATATTGCATAGCATTGCATGCAATATTCAACTAATGAACGAAAAAGTCAATAATCAAGGCTGTATAGCGGTCACCATTAACCAGCAACAATTACAGACCAATGTTCCACAAGCCCATAAAGCACATCAAACAGTCAGTTCTTTTTATGCAACGGTGTCTCAACATACACTTTATGATTATCATCATTCGAAATACGACAGTTTTGATTATTGATGTATCCATTCACACACAAGTGAGCTTCATCGCTAAACAAAATTCGCTTATGAAAATCGGGATCAACGGCAATCTTGTTTTGGGCCCATTCATTGAATCTTCGCCTTGATATTCAGTTAAAGTTATATACCTCGATAAAAACACCTGGCATTGATTTGCTGACAAAAAGAAAATTCATTCTTTTGACATCTTAGATTTGGAATTTCTGAAACAGTATTGTATTCTAACTGATAAACCCTTTCAATTGAAACCAAAAATGTTATGGGATAAAGAGAAACATAAGGCAACCATCAGTATTTAAGTTGCAATTAAAAACAGATTTTCTTAGAAACTTTTCTATAAGATAAGAAATAGGATGAGTTAATGGGAAAAATTGTGGCAAACTAGTTAAGATTATGTAAACGAAATTAGAATTAACTACCGAATTATATTATCTTTACGTTTTATAAAAATGTGAATAGCGTAATGAAAATATAATAGGGTCTTCAAATAAGGAAAAATAATAATGAAAAACACTATTATTCTCGGCATACGCTTATTTTCTCATTAAATTTTTCATTTTTTTAAGTTGTGTGCAACAATTGTTATTAAGCACTTAAAAAAATAAATTTATAAAACGTCGAATGTTCATCGTTTTGTTGTATTAGACATTTTTTTTACTAAATTTACAATGTCGTCACAATATTGAAATGATAACACCAAATTAGCGTTTTCCGACTCTTATTATCATTATTGTCACGGCATTGTAAATATAAATTTACAACATTGATCTAATGTAGGTAGGAACAGCAATATACTACACGTCCAATCTTTGCAAAATTTTTCGCTGTCAGAACTGTTGGTCGAAAAATAAATCTAAAAGGCCGTTTTAAAAGACAAAGACAACGCTTTATCTTTCCCCAAATTTTGTCAAATTTATACAAAACAAGTAACAGTGCTATATTCGGCCATGCCGAATCTTATATACCATTCACAACGTGTTGTCATGCAATAACAATTGTTTGTATCAGCATTCATCTCATATCAAATACGTACATATGTATATACTGGTTAGAATAAATGTGGCATCGAATCCCAGCTGAGCCAAAAAAATTTTATTTATATTTATTTAATATATTATTTATATTTTGTTATTATTTTTTTTTATATTTTTTTTTAATTTTTTTAAAAAATTTTTTTAAAAAAATTTTTTAAAAAATTTTTAAAATTTTTTAAATTATTTAAAAATTTTTTTTTGTAATTTTTTTTATTATTTTTAATATTTTTTCTTTTTGTAATTTCTTCTTTTTTTGTATGGTTTTTACATATATTTATGTATGTATGTTGTTGTTGTAATTGTGTAAAAAAACGAGGTGGTCGTGGTTTTTTGCTCATATCTCAGAAAGTTATTGGGCGATTGTGCTGAATTTCAATAGCGATTCATTCCTGAATATTTCCAAGAGATTGATACCATATAGAGATCTGAGGAACATATAGTTGCTTCTAAAAGTTGATTTCAACCAACACACGGACAGACGGGCAGACGGTCAGGGCTTAATGAACTCCTCTATTCATAAGCTTTCAGAAAATATATACTTTATGGGGTCGGAAATGAAAATTGTAGAAATTACAAACGGAATGACAAAGCTATATATACCCTTGTGCACCACAGGTGAAGGGTATAAAAACAACAAAAGAAGTCCTTAAATGACTGTAGATTTATTAGTACTGAGCTTATCATTTAAAATGCACATTTTTCGTATTTCCGTTTCACAAAAAGAACTAATGGTCAACAAATGTAATACGAAATTTCAATAAAAAGTATTTTAGGTAACGGTTTCAATCAATCCTCTTTGTACTTTCGCAGTAAAAGAATAAAAAGCAAGTGTATTTATCATTTTGGCACGCACTGTATATGTACACGCATTGATTCCAATATATGTAGTTTATTTTCAAATTTTAATGTGAAATGAATTCTTGAAAGTCATTAACACCAAGAATTCATTGTTCAGTGTCTATCAC
The DNA here is from genome assembly GCA_941918925.1 of Phyto melanocephala. Taxonomy (NCBI): domain Eukaryota; kingdom Metazoa; phylum Arthropoda; class Insecta; order Diptera; family Rhinophoridae; genus Phyto; species Phyto melanocephala. The sequence goes on from OW799233.1 coordinate 54,811,158, forward strand.
CTAGATGGACTTATATAAATGAAAATGTAAATACAACCTTGTTTTCAATAATTCCAGCCAAAGGATGGATATTGAAAACATTACGAAAATGTATTACGAATATAGAAGAATATGAAAATGTTGAATAAAGACTTGTCATTTGATAGGTGAAGTAAAAAATTCAACAAAAATTTGAAAATTAATACTAAAATTCACTAATTCAAATTTCATTGAATTGTAACATAAATAGGAATTTTCAATTACATAGTAGTATACCGATAAAGAGTGCTGATGATGAAATCGTAGCTGATTTCGAAAATGCATTCCACTCGGCTAATATCGGAAATAATTTTAGAAATAATATTCCTAAAAATGGTTACAATTTAATTTAATTTGAATTATAAAATTAAATAAAAGAATAACTGAACATAAGCCAAAATAAAAATGTTTCACATTAAAATTTAATATATAGTAAAAAGTTCGAATAAAATATAAATATGTATATAGTTTATTTCCAATAATCTTTTTAGAGTTACGAAGTAGAGTATAAAAAAGAACTTTGTTAACCTTAAGTACTTAATTGGATAAAATGATGTATTGTCTATCATAAGTCTTATAAATCATTATTTTTAATATTTTATCGATATACATACATACTAGAGACCTCCATTAATGCATTCACTTAAGAAAAAAAAAACAATGACAAATGAAACAAGTAACAGTGCTATATTCGGCCGTGCCGAATCTTATATACCCTTCACAACGTGTAGTCATGCAATAACAATTGTTGGTATCACCATTCATCTCATATAAAATACGTACATATGTACATGTAAAAAACATAAAAAAAAAAAATACAAAAAAAAAATATATTAAAAATAAAAAAAAATATAAAAAAAATTACAAAAAAAAATTACAAAATAATAAAAAAACAATTTTAAAACATTTTTTAAAAATTCATAAAATATAAATAATATATTAAATAAAATAAAATAAAATAAAATTTTTTTGGCTCAGCTGGAATTCGATGCCACGTTTACTTTAACCAGTATGTATGTAGGTTGTTGTTGTAATTGTGAAAAAAAACGAGGTGGTCGTGGTTTTTTTCTCATATCTCAGAAAGTTATAGGGCGATTGTGCTGAATTTCAATAGCGATTCATTCCCTGATATTTCCAAGAGATTGATACCATATAGAGATCTGAGGAACATATAGTTGCTTCTAGAAGTTGATTTCAACCAACACACGGACAGTCGGTCAGGGCTTAATCGACTCCTCTATTCATAAGCTTTCAGAAAATATGTACTTTATGGGGTCGAAAATGAAAATTGTAAAAATTACAAACGGAATAACAAAGCTATATATAACCTTGTGCAAATAAAATAGAGAAAAACGTCATTCGATAATCCTACATTCACCATTTTTGGCACTACTACTTCTTTAATGGCACCATGGCACGCTCAATAAAGTTTTGGCACTTTTTCAAAATATTAAAAAAATATAATTTAACTTACTTTTGAAGAAATATATCTTTAATTAAAAAGAAATAAATGCTTTTTCTCCCTGTTGTAAATACTACTAAAAACTGAAACAATGACACAACATCCCCTTTCTGAAAGTATTAGTTCAAAATGAATGACATCCTACATGTTCAGGATGGATTAAATCACAAGACTGCATAGGAAATATAATTTTTAACTATCATTCATTTTATCATGCCGTTTGCAAGTAAAGTATATATATTCCGAATCGGGGTTTCATTTTATGACGATCTAGCTATGTCCGTCCGTCCGTCCGTTTGTTTCTCATTCTTTAAAATCATTACACATTAAATACATATGTATGTAGGTATATAATAAATAATAATATTTATATACAGTCTGTCAATAATGAGTTTGCACATTGAAAATAAATACGGTTTGGCTTAATTATTAGTAATTAAATCATACTTTTTGTTTAAAAAAATATATTTTATTTATATATATCATAAATTTATAGATATTTAAAGAGATCATGTGGAAAAAAAACTTGTAATCAGTTTTAAATTAGAACGAAATACAACAAAAACAAATTTATACTTCATTTTAAATTGTCAATAAACTCTTTGCACAAAAATATTTTGTTTGTATTATTGTTAATAAACTCTTTGCACGTCTTGTATTTTTTAATTTCTTTTTCAAATTAGCGGTTATTAACCGTCTTAAAATGCGTACATTATTCATAACAATGACTGTTCAAATTGAATTGTGCTAAATTTTTGTAATATTCGCGTCATAAAGTGGCATAAATAACTTATTATAATCGCCAACTAGGAAAAAGAGCGGAAGAGTTGTCAGGAGTTTTAGTTTCAAGGAGAACAATTTATAACATTATAAATCGAGCTAAAAAAGATGATAGGTTGAAATTAAAACAAGGAGGTGAGCGATAAACAAGAGAAACAAACGTACCGAGCGTTTAATAAAAAAAAAAATGGCTCAAAACCCAAAAATTTCCACCAGAGCACTTGCGGCAGAGCTAAGGGAAGAACTTGGTGTTGTTGTTTGTCACAAAACAGTACGTCAGACCTTAATAAAAAATAAAAACTCATCAAAAGCAACAAGAAAGAAACCACTACTGTCAGCACCAAATATAGAGAAGCGATTTTCCTTCGCTACTCTGAACGTTTTACACCGGAATTACTATTGGGACAATGTTTTTTTTGCGATGAAAGGATGACGATGTTGTATTACAACTATGGACCATCTTGGATGTAGCGAAAGCCTTTAACATCTTTAAAACAGCAAAACATAATCCCAGCTGTAAAATTTGAAAAAATGTCCATAATGATATAGGGCTGTATTTCATGTCAAGGAGCGGGTAACCTTGCCTTTACAGACTCAACGATGGACGCGCTTCAATATTTTAATATTTTACAGACTCATTTACGCGTAAGTTTACAGAAATTTGGATTTATTAGAGACAATAAGCAATAGTTTAAAATTTATCAAGATAATACTCCAAAGCATAAATCCCACATGGTGCGGATGTGGCTGCTATAAAACTGTGGACATGTCATCGATACTCCCGCTCAAAGTCCCGATCTCAATCCTATTAAGAATCTATGGGTGTTTTTGAAAAAAGTCGCTAAACGCCAGCTAAAAAATATGACATCGTTAAAAATAGCAATATTAGAAGAGTGAAAGAAAATTCCATCGAATTATGGCCTAAAGAAGTTAATAGGTTCAATTAAAAATAGTCTACAGTGTGTGGTAAATGCATAAGATACCATACCAAATATTAAATATTCTTAAAACAAAGTTTTCAATATTTCTACTTAAACAAAATGCACAAGTAAATTTTTGTGCAAAGAGTTTATTGACAATGTAAAATGAAGTCTTAATTTGTTTTTGTTGTATTTCCTTCTTATTTTAAACTAAAAACAAGGTTTTTTCAACATGATATCTTTAAATATCTATAAATTTATGATATATGTAAATAAAATATATTTTTTTTTCACAAAAAGTATGATTTAATTGCTAATAATATAGCCAAACCGTATTTATTTTCAATGTGCAAACTCATTATTGACAGACTGTATGTGATTAATAAAATATCTTCTTTATTTTATTTAATTTCTTATTCAAACAAAAACGTATATATCAAAAAACATTTGGAAAAATTTTCTTTCTTCAATTAAATTCTATTCTATTATGAAATATTGGATTCTTGCTTAGTAATCTAGCGCCTTGGTTATCATTGTAAATAAGTGTTGAACTTTGATTTCCCAAAACTTCTTCCTAAAATCTCCTTAAATGGATTGTTTCTTTTGTACATTCTGATAGTGACATATATTCTGCTTCTGTGGTTGACATTGCTACAGTTCTTTGCTTTCTTGAATCCCAACTTATAGCAGCATCTGATAATTTAAAAACATAGCCTGTGTAAGATCTTCTATCATCTGTATTAGCTCCCCAATCTGCATCAGCATAGCCAGTTAATTGTTCATCATTTGTTTTATAATGTAAACCTAAATTTTGTGTACCCTTCAAATAACGTAAAACTCGTTTAGCAGCTACCCAGTGCTCTTTTCCATAATTAGTGTTATATTGACTTAGTACGCTTATTACATGAGCGATATCTGGTCTTGTGGAAACTGCTAAGTACATAAGTGAGCCAACTAGATTTTGATAGGGCAATGTTTCTGTTTGATAGTTTTATTCCTGTATTAAATGGCGTTATTGCTGGTTTACATTCCTCCATATTAAATCTTTTTAAAATATTCTGTATATATTTACGCTGTGACATTGTTATTTCCTTCGTATTCGGGTCTTGTTTAAATTCAATGCCCAAACAAACATTTATACGGTTCAGATCCTTCATTTCAAACGATTTTGCTAGTTCCTTTTTCAATTCATTCCATTTTTGTTTACTATTTGTTGCTACTATTAAATCGTCGACATAAATAGCAATTATGTCTTAACATATAAATGCAACTGTCCGAATTAAGTGATTTAAAATTCAATTGTTTTAGTTTTTCATCTAGCTTTTTGTACCATTGTCTTCCAGATTGTTTGAGCCCATATAAAGCTTTTTTTAATAAATAAACAAGCTTTTCCTTGGAATTTTTGCTTTTCGTCTTCTTCTAAAAGTGTTTCAATCTCATTCGGTATTTTCATATAAATTGTTTCTTCTATGTCGCCATTTAAATATGCCGTCACAAAATCAAGTTGATATACATCTAGTTTTAATTGTACAGAAAGACCTATTAATAATCGTATGGAACCTATTTTTGCTACTGGTGCAAAAGTTTTAGTGTAGTCGATGCCTGGTATTTGCGTAAAACCTTTTGCTACAAGTCTCGCTTTATAGCGTTCAACAGTTCCATTAGCTTCATACTTTTTGGTTAATACCCATTTACAATCTATCACTTTCTTATTTTTTGGGTAGGTGGTTCCATGTTTTGTTTTTTATTAATGCATCATATTCGGATTTCATAGCCTTCTTCCATTCTTTCGCCTCAGGGCCAGAAACTGCTTCTTCAGGAGTCAACGGGCCATCTTGATCTATTAGATTTGCAAAATTTTTTCTTGGTCTTCCAATATTGCCAGTTTTTATCATTTTCGGTCTTCCAGGTCCTCGTTTGGATGTTAGAGGTGTTTGGTATTCTTCAGTTTGATTTTCAACATCATCTTCCGAAAACCCATACAAAGCATCTATTTCACTTTCTTCATATTCTTCCATATTTGTTGGAGTATCATTTTCAGTGTCATCTTTGGGAATAAATGTCAATTCAATGCATCTTTCAGAATCAGTTTGAGTTGCATTTTCTGTAAAATCATTGTTGTTATTTTTGAATTGATAAGTATTTGTAAAATTAACATCTCTTGAACAAACTATTTTTCTATCTTTTATATCCCATAATCTGTATGCTTTTGACTTTATTAAATATCCAACAAAAATACACTTTTTAGATTTCGGGTCAAATTTACCACTATTTTTATTTTTTATAAGCATATAAGCTATTGTGCCGAATTTTTGAAAATATTTTACTGTAGGGTTTCTTCCTATCCAAATTTTAAAAGGGGTTTCACTATTAAAACTTTTTGACGGACATCTATTTCGAATGTGATTTGCAGTTTGTACTGCTTCAGCCCAAAAATATGGGCTTAATCCAGATTGCATCATCATACATCTGGCCATTTCAACTAAAGTTCAACTAAAGTTTCGGCAACTCCATTTTGTTGTGGCGTGTATTCAACCGAAAATTCATGTTTAATTCCTTCTTTCTTCAAAAAATTCTTAAACTCATTACTTGTATACTCAGTTCCATTATCAGATCGAATAGTTTTTATCTTCAGATTTGTTTTCCTTTCCACCATACTTTTAAACTCTTTAAATTTTTCAAATACTTCGCTCTTCTTCTTTAAAAAACAAATTTCACACCATCTTGATTTGTCATCAATAAACGTTAAAAAATATCTTGAACCAGCAATTGAATTCACTCTCATAGGACCGCAGACATCTGTATGTATTAATTCTAATATTTCCGTTGATTTTAAAACAGACCTTTTAAATGGCTTTCGGGTTTGTTTTCCCTTAATACATACTTCACAACTTTGTAAATTTTCATTTAGACTAAAATCTAAACCATTTACTTCACCTTTTCGTACTAAATCTTTTAGATCAGATTCGTTTAGATGTCCATAACGTTCATGCCATTCTTGTATGCATGATTTTTTAGAAATTTTGCAATCTTCTGTAATTTCTTTGACATAATATAAATTTTTATTTCGTTTTGCAATTAATATTTTTTCGCCACTTGTAGGGTTTCGTACTATTGCCTTTTTATTATCAAATTTAACTTCAAAACCATTATCAGTTATTTTAGAAACTGACAACAAATTCGATCGTAAATCTGGAACGTATAGGGTGTTTTCTAATTTTAGTACGTACCCAGTTTTAGTTTTGATTTTCACTTTTCCAGTACCTTCAATTTTTGTTGATCCATTATTAGCCAATTGAAGTACCTCAGTTGAAGAATTCATTGTTGAAAATTTTGATTTATCTGAACACATGTGAGATGACGCTCCAGAATCTAGGCACCAACTTTCACCTTCCCCATTTACTTGAAGTGCAAGTTCTACATTTCGAGTTGTTTCTTGGCTTTTACTCACATACTTTTGCTGATTTTGATTTTTCGACCAACAATCTTTTGCTTTATGATAAATTTTTCCACAATTATGACAAGAAAATTTAAATTTCTCACCTTTATTTTCACGATTTTCATTTGTTTTTAAATATTTTTTATTTTTCTTCTTTGCAATCATAGCATCCGAAGATTCTTTACAAACGTTTCTTTTCCGGGCCTCATATTCTTCTAGAAGTTTAATTTTTAACGTTTCAGGATCAGGTAGTCTCTCTTGAGTTTCAATTGCAATTCTGAAAGGCTCGTACTCATCAGGAATACTATATAAAAGTAAAATTGTCAACAAATCGTCAATAATTTCTAATTCCATTTCATTTATTTTATCAACAATGTCAAAAAACTTTCTTGTATGATCTCTTATATCGTCCCCATTTCTTATTTTTAACAAAATTAAACTCTTGAGTAGCATTGCCTTTCTTGCAGGTCCTTTTGATTGATAGATGCTATGCAACTTATCCCAAACATCTTTTGATGTTTTGCAGTTTTTGATTTGTTTAAGTTCATTTGTGGAAATTAGCAAAATTAAATCAGACTTAGCCTTTGCGTCTTCCGATTCCCATAAGCTTACGTTTTCTGGAGGACTTTGTGGCTTTGGACACTTTCCATTCACATATTTCCATCCATCGTTTTTTATAAGCAATGCCTCCACTTGAATTTTCCATGTATCAAAATTGTCTTTACACAATGGTTCTATTTTAAATCCCGAATAACTCATTTTTATAATCGTTAAAATATGTATATACGTTAAAATATTAATTATTTTTCGCGCAGTGGAAGCGTGCTGGGCCCATAACCTGTGATTAATAAAATATCTTCTTTATTTTATTTAATTTCTTATTCAAACAAAAACATATATATCAAAAAACATTTGGAAAAATTTTCTTTCTTCAATTAAAAAGAAAAGCAATAACTACTTGATTACAAATAAGGTTTTCAGTAAAGTATTAAATTCATTATTATATACAACAATGTAAAAATTTTTTAAATATTGAAGTCTGAAATTTTTTTTTGTATATAATCAATACATCTTAATATAATATTTTAATAAAAAAAAAAACTGAATAAATGGATATAATTTTTTTCAATAGACATGGCACTTTCTAGCAAAAATTTTGGCACAAGACTGAAATTCTCATATACCATCACTGATGTGCGGTGTGTGTATTCATTGCAGTTTTGAGTGTTTCAATGAAAGCAACACTTAGTATTAATTTTCAACAATATGTGTGATATAGCAAGCACGATTTATTTAAGATTGAGTGTACAATTTTGCGATTTATTGGCATTCATGCAGGACTCTAATACATACATATAACTATAGTAGTTTGAGCAATATATGATACAATACATATGATTTTGTATCTTTTAATGCATTGTACTTACCAGACTTATGTTCTTTTAAAGCTTTATAAAGATCACTTTCGTCTAATATTTTTTTTCGACCCTTAAAGAAAGTTGGCATGGCAAAACTGCAAAAAAGACAATTAAAATAACGATAATTAATAATTCAATTGTTATATTGTTCGTATTGTTCATATTTTTTTCTTTATTTTAAAATGGATAATAATTACAATGCATGAAACAAAGAATTAATCGCATTAAAACAATTTATATATAAAAATTTAATCGCTATTACTAAGTGAATACAAAGAAGCAATCATACACATATACATATGTACGTATTCGGATTAGTACAACAAATGATTTACACAGTTCTCTATTAGTGCAGTCGACTATTCGTACAAATAATAAAAAGTAAACAAAACACTTGATTAAAAAAAAAAATTTTTAATAGTAAATAAAAATATGAATTGTATCTCAAAAAAAAAAAACTTGATAAATATTTTTTATATGAGAATTTCCAAATAATTTAGTAAATTATTTATACATAAATGAAAAATTTTATTTTTCGATTGCCATTTATACACATTTAGTCTTAACTAACGGTTAGCCAAATGTGAAATGGATTAGAAAAATAAATTACTTTAAAAAGGAAGAAATGTTGGTTGAGTTTTTGAGAAAGTTTTTTTAATAGTTTTTTGTTTTATTTTTGAATTCTCATTTTGTTAATGAAATTTTATAACATTTTAAACTTTTTCAAGAATTTGTGTAAAAGGTCTGTGAAATGCATATCGACTAGCTTAATTAAACTTAACAATCAAATAAAATATGAGAATTTCCTACCAAAAAAAAAAAAACAAAAAAAAAATTTTTTCCCAAAAATATTTTTTTCAAGAAAATCTGATAAATATTTGAACAAATAATTAGATTTAGGGCCATTATTACAACTTGCCGTTAATTTAAGGCAGTATTTTGTCGGACCGATAAATGGCTTTGCATTAGAAAGCCTTCATTTATTATTTTTTTATCTATTAAATATTATTAGTATTAATAATAACAACAATTAAAAATTGAAGTTGTTATAATGCGAAGCTATTTATTGGGCACAAAAAATCCTACCTTTAACTAAAGGCTAGTTGTAATAATGGCCCTTAAAATAACAAAATTTTCAAAAAACTTATTTAAAATCGAAATTTTTACAAGTCTCGAATACAAATAAAAGCAAATACAGAAGACGATGCGTCGCAGAAACAAAAATATTATTGAGAAAATGGAAAATCAGATTGATAATCTTGTGCTAGCGCTTGTATGTACATATTTTGAGGATCAATATGTGCCTCTGTGTACTAGGTAACATTGAAGAGGCAGACCAACTAGCAAACAAATTGATCTGGAATGATGAGGAAAGTAGGGTTGTTTTGGAAAATAAATTGGTGCTGGAAAAGTGGCTTTATTGTGTGTGGATTATATAATTCTAAGAACTTTCAAGTAAAGATAGGCTCGTATGGTGCTCAAAGTGCCCTTTTTTTTTTTTTTTGGCGGGAAAGGAGGTAAAAAATGCATTTCTGCATCCACGATCGGTCGTCACCATCTGTGGTATGTCGGGCTCCCCCGCGTGGTATACCGACTAAAAAACCCCCCTTTGTCCTCCTCCGGAAATGAGGAAATTAAGAAGGCAGAAACGGTAGCGCATGTTAGCAGACTAAACACATGAATGCAGTTAGGGAGACCTGAGTTTGAAACGAATGATTATAAAGGACTAGTGGGGGAGAAAAGTTGAAAAATTCCAGTCGAAAAATAAAACAATGCCTTCAGTTGAGGCTAGCAATGTTGTTTAGGCCCAGCTAGTCAAATTATATTAAAAAAATCTCTTAACATTTATGAACAAAATATTTTAGAAAAAGATTACTTTTTTTATATTTTAAGTAGATTCACAAAAGCTTTAGACTATTTGCTTAATATAGTATACAAATGTACGTATGTATGTATGCATGTAAGTTTGTAAACTTAAAATATTTTAATGGGACAAAGGAAATACTAATACTATTTACTAGTGTGCATACATATGTAAATACAAGCTTTATCACTACGAAGAACAGATGTTTAAAAATATTGTGTAGTTTTTGTAGTTTTACTATTTTAGTTTTTTTTGCATGTACATTAAACATGTGCATATTTCGCTATTTTCTCGTAAAAATCTACCAACGCTTACCATTTTTCTTAAATAACCTTTCTAAGTACAAATTCAACTATTTTAGTAGCAAAAACATTATTTTTAAATACATACAATTAATAACAGGGATAGTAAGATATTTAGTAATAAAGAAAATTGAATTGTTCACGGCATATGGTAATCAAATTTAAAATAATCTCTGTGTACAGGGAATACCCATTTGTGTTAGTTATCTGATTATTTCTATTCAATTATATGTTCAAAGCTTTTGTTTTAAAAATCAATAAATTGAATATAAATTTTCAATTGATATTTGACGTAAAATGCCTAAGCAAAACAAACATACATACATGCATACAAATAAAGACAAATAATTAATTTTAACATAAATACAGATAAACAACTAATTTGAAAACGAGGGTATAAGTCGAGCAAAGTTCGTTATTATTTTTGTATGTCCTTCACATGAGAGTGTTAAATTCAATTTACGAATTAATTTTTTAGTCCGTCTGTGCATGTGTGTGTTGAAACCAAATTTTTAAATCTTCTACGTATATTTCAGAATCTTATTGGGTATCAATTTATCTTTCAATTTATTTTGCAAATATTAATTCTTGCTAAATTTGATACGTACATATATATCTAATATGTACTTTTGACAACATTTACAGAAAATCCTGGTTTACTGGTCAATTATAAACAATATATTAGCAAATTTAAAGTTCAAGTTATCGATTTTCTATACAAGTTTTGTTCACAGTTGCACCTTATAATTGTCAGTTAAGGTCATTACATGATGGTACAAACTGTGTGAAGGATATATAAGATTCGACATTGCCGTTCAGTTCAGTTGTCTTTTTTGGTTCATTCTTTAGGAAAAAGTTATAAATTGTGATGCAAAAGTAGGTCATAAAAAATGGCTTTCCAACACCGAACAAATTATCTACTAATATAAGACAACTACACAAAATTGGTAGTGGGTACATATGTATATATTATTTTAGCCACTTTTATGCTTAAATATCTTTAACGTTTGGCAAAAAGATATTACGTCAAGAAATTACAATTTAAGTTTTGGTATTAATATCTATCTGTCTATCTAAAACAACTGCTAATAATTATAATTAGTTGTTCTTTAGGTAATAATTCAGAAAACTGCCTATTGTCTTTAGTATTAAACAAAAATTATAGTTTCCGACTTAAGAACTTTTTTCCGAACTCCTAAAATGTAAATACAGCAGAAGTATAATGTAAAAAAAAAAAAAAAAATTTGGGTTGATCAAAATAAAATTAGTGTGAGAGTGTTATGAAAGTTAGCATCTTCGGCAGAAAGAAGGAGTCACTGCCGTATTCATAAAAAATAGTTTAGGTTTATTTAAGGCTTATTTGATCTTTTTAACTACAAAAATCAATTCATTATTCCATACTGAGTCGAGAGCTGTTTTATTATTTAGCAAAACTTTTCCAGAAGGCTTCCTAGTTTTAACATAATTTTTAATTTTTTTTCTAATTTTTAGTAAATGTCGAGTGATGTTATCTTCACTACTAAACTCATATCGTTAAGAAGGAAGTATATTTCTTGCATCTATAAAAATGGATATAAAACTTTCCATGCATTGATGCACGTGTTACCTACACTTACATATATGTATGCATGTATGTGACAACAAAAGTTTATCTTAATTGCAAATTTTAATATTAAAGTAGAAGGAAAATATTAACGCTTCTCAGTATACGTTATCAAATTCGGTGATCTCTTCAAACATAAACATACATATGTATGTATGTATATTAGCCACAAAAGTAACAAAAACTTATCAAAGGTATTAATATACCGTCTTATGACGTTACTAGCCATTATAAAATAACAAGATTACTATTATCGGTGTTATTGTTAATTTGCAGTTTTTGAACTAATATTACGAAAAAAATATTAACAAAAATAAAGCTGTTACACGCAGAAAACAGATTCGCTTTACCAATCGAATGATTCAGTTCTTGCAAGCGAATTTGTATATTGTGTATTTTATGTATGTATATGCAATAAACAAAATTACCCAGCGCTGACTACACAGTAAAACTCTAAAACAAAAATTTGTGATTACAATCATAATCAAGTAAACCTTACGATTCACAGAGGAGTATTTGACCTGAAAAGCTGGCCAAAAAGGCAAAACTAAATTTTAAGAAATCTTAAGAACTAAGTACGCAGCTCGACAGACAACAATATTTTACATTATATTGTAAATTTTGAAGACTTTTAATTGCGATTTGTAGCTCTTAGACCCTGCTAAAGTCAGGAGAGTGAACAAAATTATATGAGATTTAAATGTTTTTTTTCGGTTTCTGGATGTTTATATGATATTTTTTTGCGGCTAAACGAATAAAGGTTTAACAATGATTTTTTTTTTCGCTGAAAAGTTTGATCAGAAGTTAATTAAAAAAGAAAAAAAAAAATTTTAAATATGTTGAATATGTTGAAGTTCTGTTTTTAATAATTATTAGATAATTGTTATAAAAATACTTATGTTATATATAGATGAAAATAATCAAATAGGTTTTTGTTTTGTAATCTAATTTAATTTTAATTATCATTATTACAAATAAAACTTTTCTAACAATAGGTTATGTGCCCAGAAGTTAATATATAAAGAAATTATATTTAAGATTAGTTCAAGACTAAATAATTTTACCTTTACGAAATGGAATTCTGCAAGACAATTAAACAATTATCGAGTGAAGCAGATTGGCCTATATGGAAAAGAAAGGTTAGAGACCTCTTTGAATTTTATGAAGGAGCACTAGATGTAGTTGAAAATAAGCTTAGAAAGCCGGATCCTATTGGAACTGAAACAACAGAGTCTCAAAAAAAAGAATACAAGAAAAAATGTGAGTTTTATAATAAGGCCAATTGTTATGCAAAGAGCATTATCACAAGCACAATAAGTGATGAAATATATCAAAAGGTGATGGATAAGGAATGCGCTTTTGAAATGTGGCAAGCGTTAAAGCAACAATATGAAGCAACTTCGAAAGATCAACTATATAAGATGTGTACAGAACTTTTTTCATTTAAGTGGGATACAAATTATGATGTTTCAACTCATATTTCAAAATTAAAAAATTTGTTTTATGAAATAAACAATGGTTTGAAATTAAAAAATGAAAATCCTTTGCCAGATTTGCTTTTAATTTGCAAAATTTTATACGTTTTACCGAGTTCATTTGAAATGTTTAAATCAAGTTGGATGATGATAACCCAAAATGGTGACAAGTCGCTAGATGAATTAATAATGCAGTTATGCCTATATGAAAGAAATTTAAAAAAAAATGAAACTGATAGTGATAATCAAGAAGCTCTGATGGCAAGCCAGAAAAAGGAGGCTTATCGAAAAAAGATTTTCAAAACACATAATAAAAAGGATGAAATATGCCATTACTGCAAAAAGAAAGGACATTGGTTGAAAGAATGTCGCAAATGGATATCAGATGGAAGACCGAGTAAGTTTCAAAAGGAAAAAGTTCAACATTATAATGTGACACTTCAATCAGTATCAAATGAAGTTAATTCTGTGTTTAAAATGGATTGGTGGGTAGATAATGGTGCTACAAGACATGTTACGCATTCATCTGAATTTTTTATAAAATATGAAAAGTTTAATGATCCACATATTATTCAAGCCGCAGGTAAGGAAATGCTTCAGGCTTTAGGAAAAGGTACCATAGAATTTTTATCAAAAATAAGCAGAAATAAAGAAATTAAAATTAAATTAGAAGAAGTTTGGTATGTTCCGGGAATCTCAAGGAACCTTTTTTCGGTTTTGGCAGCCCATGACAAATGTTCGTCAAGTGAATTTAAGTCGTTTCGCGAAAAATGTTATTTTAAGGTAAATGGTGAAGTAGTTTTAACAGGAAATCGTGAAGTAGGCGGGTCGTTGTTTAAAACAAGTATTCTGCCAATATCAAAAACAAATAAAGTAAATATGGCAGCTAATAAAACTTCACTCTTGCGACTATATCACGAACGTTGGGGTCACCAAAATATGCAACATGTGATTAATAAACTCCAAAAAGATTTGGGTGTTAAAGTTAAATATAACAATGAAGTTTGTGAATCGTGTATATATGGAAAATCATGCAGGTTACCATTTGGAAGGCGTGAAACAGCAACAGCTCCCGGTGAACTTATATCTACCGATGTATGTGGTCCTTTTCCGTCTTCATTTAAGGGATTTAGATATTTAATTATATACAAAGATGATTTTACAAAATATAGATATGGCTATATTGTGAAAAATAAATCAGAAGTAAAAGATACCTTGTTAGAAATGCTTGCTCATGCAAAAAGTCAAGGTCACACAGTTAAATCAGTTCTTAGTGACAATGGTGGAGAGTTTACAAGTAAAGATGTAAGAGCAATATTAAAAGCTAATGGCATTACTCATAAACTAACTGCTCCATATACCCCTCAACAAAATGGTAAAGCCGAAAGAGAAAATAGGACAATTGTAGAGATGGTACGAACATTTAAATATTCAAATAAAGAAATTAAATTTCCTGATGCTTTGTGGGCTGAATTTGTTAAGTCAGCTATTTATATTCTTAATCGAACAGGAAGAAGTTCTGTTAAAGATGCAAGTCCATTTGAACTTTGGTATGGAAAGAAGCCTAGAATAAGCCATCTTAGAATTATTGGCTCAAAGTGTTTTATTCATATACCAAATCAAAAACGTAAAAAATTAGATAAGAAAGCTATAAAAGGATTTCTTGTTGGATATGATGGAGATGAAAGATATCGAGTTTACGTTGAAGATAAAAACTGTGTTGAACTGTCAAGAGATGTTAAATTTTTAGAAAACGTTACTGATTGCAGTAAATACGAAAATGAAGTTAAAAATAAGGTCAAGCCAAATACCATTAAAAATAAAAACATCACAACAGTTAAAATTAAGTCAAATTTTAAGTCTAAAAACTATGACAGTGATAGTAACTATGAAGATTTTGAAGGTTTTGAAGATGCGCTGCAAGATTCCGAAGCGCAAGTTCAGCAGACAGAAGATGAAACAGAAAGTTCGGGTACAATTTTTGAAGATGCGGTGCAAGATGCCGAACCGCAAAGCGCTCAATATTTACGAAAAGAGGATTTTGGCAAAGATGAACCAAATACAAAATGTTTGCGTAATCGTACTGTTATCATTGATAATATAAATCATGATATTATACTTACGTCCCAAGAATTTGTTAATCAAATTAAAACTCCTAACACATACAAAGAAGCTATGGAAAGTGAACAAAAAGTAAACTGGGAAAAAGCAATGATGTCCGAAATGAATTCTTTAATAGAAAATCAGACTTGGGAACTTACAGAATTACCAAATGGTTACAAAGCTCTTCCTGGAAAATGGGTTTTCAAAATTAAAACAAATGCTGATGGTACTATAGAAAAGTACAAAGCTAGACTGGTGATAAAAGGTTTTAACCAAAAAGAGGGTATTGACTATGATCAAACTTTTAGTCCAGTAGCAAAAATGTCAACTATTCGTTCAATTTTAAGTATTGCATCAACCGAGGGGTTACACTTGGCTCAATTTGATGTATCTACAGCATTCTTGTATGGTGAATTAGAGGAAAATATATTTATGAAGCAACCAGAAGGATTTAATGATGGAACAAATCGAGTCTGTTATTTGAATAAAAGCTTATACGGGCTTAAACAGGCTCCCAGATGTTGGAATAAACGAATTGGAAGCTATATTAAAAAATTAGGTTTTGAAATAAGTTCAGCTGACACCTGCTTGTACACTAGGGAGAAGAATGGAAATAAATTAATACTTGCATTGTACATCGACGATGGCTTGATAGCAGCTTCTAATAAAAATGAATTAAATGATTTAATAAAGGAAATGCAAAGTGAATTCAAAATTGTAAGTAAAGATGCTTCATATTTTCTTGGATTAGAAATTGAAAAGAAAGAAGAATACATTAAGATATACCAAAAAGCATATGCTAAGAAAATATTAGCAAAGTTTAATTTTTCTGAATGTCGTCCAGTTGCTACACCAATTGAAAAAGTTCCTAGTACAAATGACAAAGAGAAAGAAAATATTGAATTTCCATATAGACAGGCAGTTGGTGCGTTAATGTATTTAATGTTAGGAACAAGGCCAGACTTGGCATATAGTGTGGGTTATTTGTCAAGATCTTTGGAAACCCCAACTAAGGAAGATGTGCAACGTGTTAAGCGTGTATTTAGATATATAGCTGGAACATTAGATGTTGGCATTATTTATAATAAAAAAGGACCTAAGTCATTAGAATGCTTTAGTGATGCAGATTTTGGGGGATGTATTACTACTGGAAGATCAACATCTGGTGTTGTAATAACGTATGCAGGTGGAGCTTTAACATGGTTAAGTCAGAGGCAGGCAATGGTATCAACATCTACTACCGAGGCTGAAATTGTCGCTGCTAACGAAGCTGCAAAAGAGTTAGTCTGGTTGACAAGACTTTTTAAGGAAGTAACAAATTTTAATCAAGTACCATGTATACAGATTGACAACACCGCAGCAATACGTTTGGCACAAAATCCTGAATTTCATAAAAGAACGAAGCATATTGCAATTAAACATTTCTTTATTCGAGAATTGGTTACAAATGGTAATTTATCAGTTAAACAAGTTTCAACAGAAGAACAAGCAGCTGATATGTTGACAAAACCATTACCAAAAATGCGCTTAAAACTGCTATGTGATCGTTTAAATATTAAATAATTATTTTAAACAGGGGAAAGTGTTGAAGTTCTGTTTTTAATAATTATTAGATAATTGTTATAAAAATACTTATGTTATATATAGATGAAAATAATCAAATAGGTTTTTGTTTTGTAATCTAATTTAATTTTAATTATCATTATTACAAATAAAACTTTTCTAACAATAGAATATTCAAGTTGAAACAATTCGTTCAAAAGCTAAAAACAAAAAAATATTCATTTTTTTTTTGCAAAAGAAAAAGAAGAGGTTTTTGAAAGTGAGGTTAGCATCTCTACGAATTATGTATGATACCACAATAAAATTTGGAATCTCTAATTTTAGAAACAAAAAAAAAAAAAAATTTGCGCAAGTTTGCGCCATTATTTTTGACGATTTTTTTAAATTTTCACATTTCTTCAATTTTTGCTCATCAGGCACTTTTTCTTATACATTTATATCGTTATAAACTTTTATGTATTTTCAATTATTGATTTCAACTGCTATTCACTTCACACTTTACAATGTTAATACCTGTCTAAAATTATAAATTTGAAAAATTCTTTATTATCCATATTAGTTATAAAAAAGAATGTCCCACATATCCCCATAAAGGATATTTTATATACCTGCTCTACAAAACATTATATTTAAAAAAAATAAATACCGTACCTTATAAGAATAATTATTAAAAGCATTAAACACAAAAATAAGCTTACAAAAAATAAATACAAGTACATAAAAAATTCATAGGCTTTTTCATCAGAAACCATCACACTTCTTCTTCCTGACATCGATGATGCAGCTAATAAGGATATACATACGACATAATAATTATTAAGGAATTTTTATTAGTTTAACTTTTCCGTATATTAAGTATTAAATAATATAAAAAAATACTGTTTCAAAAGAACCTTACAATTTTGAAAAAAAATTTTTTTTATTAGACCGTAAATCATATGTATGCATGTACATACAGTCTGTTAAAAATGAGTTTAAACCTTTAAAATCAACATTTGTTAATTGAGTTTTACTATTTATACCTACTTTTATATCTTAGGAATGTGGCTTTTGGAAAAATCCTAAAAAATTAAATTTTTTGGTTCTTAAATTTTTTTATAGCATTTTGAAAACAAAAAATTTGACGAATTTTGCAGGAAAATTTTTTTTTTTCGCCGTTACATTTTTAATAACTCCGAAATAGTAATAGATAGAAAAGAAAAGTGTTTGGTTAGTTTAAGCAGAATTTTCTGGTGCATCTTCTGATCCTCCTTTTATTAAAATCCGCTTTCAAGTTATGACAAAATATATTAGGCAACCCATCGATTTAGAGAGTGAAATATGCCACGCCTTTAACAGAAAATCCTTACGTACTAGAGAAAAACGAAAAACAGATTTGAATTAAAGGCATCAAAATCAATATAGTCCACATACTTCTATTTCTAGCAGAGACAAAAAAATTTTTTTTGCGCAGTGTACTTTTGTTGCGCAGTGTAATTTTTTCAAAATCTGCCAGTAGATTTTTATATCATACTACACCTAAAACTATCAAAAAACTAGAAATTTTAATTCAAAAAACACGTTTAATAATTTTGGCCAGCTTTTCAGGCCAAATACTCCTCTGTGCGATTAGCAAAACAATTCTAGTTATCACAATTTAAACACTTTATTTTGAATATACTTAAATCACTGTTTTAGATAATGAGGTACACAATGCTATACATATGTACATATATTTAATGTATACTTATTTGCACTTGGGTAGAAACAATCAGATTTTGCAAAAAGATACATTAATAAAAAAAACCCATTTAATAAAAATCACTTTAATGTTTTTTTTAAAGAAAGTTAATGAAGTTATTGAAGTCAGAAATTAAGTATATGAATCTAGACGGTATGTGGTTTCAACAAGATGGTGCCACTTGCCACACAGTCAACGAATCAGTTATGTATCAGTGTCATTGAAAATATGGCCCATCGGATAGAAGTTTGCCACCGAAGACGAGTCGAGCTTTTGGCAGATATTTTATTTCCAAGATCTATCATAAAAGATATTAAGATAATTCTCTGAAAACTTTTTGCTTTTATTTACTATAGACATCGTACGTTTTTGTTTAATCACCCTGTGAAAAACTTAAAAAACCAAATATTCATACAAAATTTGTTTTTTAAAAAAATAGAGATTAACTTCCTTATTCATAAAAGTTATTAAAGGTTTATAAAAGGTTTATTAAACTGATTTTCTATGAAAATTTGAGTAATAAACCTCTTATAAAGTTCTTTTAGTTTTTATGAATTATAAACCTTTAATAATTTGTATGAATTAGGACTTTAAATGTAAATAATATACACATAGAATACATTGTTAAAGAACCAAAGCTTCCTTCTCTATTTCATTTGTCATTAACATTTTTTTACCCAACTCCACCCAATACCTTCAGAGACCTAAGTTACGAACAGACCGAAGATTAGTGACCGAGCTGAAATGAGTTTATATGATGTAAGCTAAAATATAGGTAAATGCTTTCGTCTACCACATCACAATACTGTTTCCCAGGCATTTATGAAAGGCATTAAATGGATGAAGAAGACTGATAATGAAGATCCGATAGTCAATCAATTATCAAGACCCTAATGAACAAAAAAGTTGAATCTCGGAATACCCTGCAATTCAAAAATTAAATAAACTCACATTCTAATTGTGAATCCGAGATATGCCATCACGTCTTAATCGGAAAGAAAGAAGCCTTAAAATTATGTTAAAAAGGATAATTTCTGAATACCAATACACCATAGAAAATGCTAAACTCTTTCAGAGTCGGTGGAGGGTTACGTCAGAATATGAATATAATATGGGGTGACCCAAGTTTTAAGAAATCAATGGAGACTCTAAAATTGAGTAGGCCAACTCCTAAAAGACTAGTGTTATAACAGGTCACAAGGAGATGAGAACTCAACTAGCTTGCATGGAACTGTCGGACGAAACGACATGTAGAACATGCGAAGAGTTGAATGAGAATTTGCATCTATCAATGTCCTGTGTTTGGGCGTATTAGAAACGAGAACTTAAACGTGGACACTATGCCGAACTTGGAATAACTAGAGAACTTAAATTTGAAATCCCTAATAAATTACATTTAAAGGAGTGATTTCTTTACTTAGTCGAGGTAATTACGGAATTGTACATTCGTACAATATTAAGTTTAAGTAAGTTTTAAAAATTTAGTAATAATCTACGCATTATTAATAATAACTGAAATAAAATTTGTTTGAAAAAGTTCAATTAAGTAGTTGTTGGTTGTATGAGCGTGCCACTGCCTAATTTTTTTGAAGCCAGAGACAGTGCCGGCCGTTTTTGGAATATCATACCAAAGGAAAGCAAATAGGACAAACTAACAATCCTTCAATTGTATATTTAGATATGATTAAACATGTTCAAAACTTTGATTTACAAAATATTATTAAATTTCTTCGTTTTTATACCCTTCACACAGTGAAAAAGGGTATATATAGGTTTGTCATTCCACCACCTCGATTTTTTTTTCACAAAAACAACATTACAACAACAACATACATACATACAAACGTGTATACTGGTTAGAGAAAACGTGGCATCGAATCCCAGCTGAGCCAAAAAAAATTTTTTTTAATTTTCTTAACAATTTTTTTTTAATTTTTTTTTTTATTTTTTATTTAATATATTATTTATATTTTTATTATTATTTTTTTTTTTAATTTTTTTTTAATTTTTTTTTTGTTTAATATATGTATATTATATATATAATAATTTTTTTTTTAATTTTTTTTTTTAATTTTTTTTTTTTTTCGTTTTTTTAACATACATACGTGTACGTATTTCATATGGGATGAATGGTGATACAAGCAACTGTTATTGCATGACTACACGCTGTGAAGGGTATATAAGATTCGGCATGGCCGAATATAGCACTCTTACTTGTTCTATAATATTTTTAGTTTATATAATAAATAATTTTTTTCTAAATTATTGCCTAAAAGCAAATGATAACGATTGGAAGCAGCTGTACTAGACTTAAGTTACTGATGCCAAGCGAAACGTCAAAGAACTGACACTTGTAACAAATGTATGTATACATATGTGGGATGTTTCCAAAGTGACTAGTAAGAGCAGGCAGGGGTCAGATAGAACAGACAAACGAATGCCATGTTCACACGGCAATATGAATCTCGTGGTTCGCTCTCTGAATATAGAATGCGAACCCTGCCGTTCACACGATAGTTCTTGTTTGACTTTGACTTTGAAATTTTTATTTTTTTTCAATTATTTAACGCGGCTTTTTGTTTTTTCTGAGGTTTATTAAAGTCATTCTTCTAAGTTCTTTAAAATACTATTCGATTTTTTTTCATTTTAATTTATACATACATAATAGTTTAAATATGTATTTTTTATTTCCACTCTGTTTTTATTTTTAAATTTTTTACACACAATATTTTTTTTTGTTTTCCTTTGTTTATGTTTTGATTTTGACAACCAGTAGTACGATTCACTCACTTATTTTAACGATAATCGCATCGCCAGTTAACAACAATTTTATCGATTTCGGTATTCAGTAACATATCTTAACGACAGTTGTTATTGTTATTTAAACGACAATAATTTTTTGGTTGTTTATTTTATCGACAAAAAGTTGAACTTTATACCCGACTCAAAAACCACTTGTTTAAGTCTCGGATATGGCGCGACTACCTGTATGAGGGATGTTAGTGGTGAATTTATTTAGACACTTTTTACGACAAAGATGCAACTTTAATGCTACAGTTGTCGAGTATCGTTAAATAGTATTTACTGAATCGCAAAATCGATAGTGCAAACAATAACAAGTGTCGACAAATTTAACGATTGTTAGATCGTTAAAAGTTAGTGAATCGCACCACAGTACAGATAAATTAGCGATTTTTTGTTGGAGATGGTAGTAAATTCTTCGAGATTTACAACAAGATTCAATATGAACCATGAAGATTCGCTCTCAAAATTTTGTATGGCGAATCTTGTAGATTTAATCAAGATTCGGTAGCGAACGTTGAATGAGAGAGCGAACCTAGAATTTTGCTGTCCATGTGAACATGCTAGAACGAACAATAATATAATAATAATTGTGCAATCAAGTGACTGTGCCAGCTGATTGACCGTGTATGAGGTTGTGGTGAGATTGTACCAGCTGATGGTGCTTTATCAAAAATAGTTTGATATTTTTTGATTGTACCGCCATGATACGTACATACGGCAAGTTGTAAAGTTAGCTCATAAAAGTTAAATCGTGAAGGCATTAACATAAAACAAGTAAGAGCACTATATTCGGCTGTGCCGAATCTTTTATACCCACCACCAATTTTGTGTACATTTAAAGCACAATAATTATTATTTTGTTAATCGCTTGGAATAATCTCTTTATAATAAAATATACATCACTTTCTTTGTAGAGGGTGGTTAAATTTTAAATTTAAAACAGAGGCCGAATTACGGCACTCGAACGTGATCGAAATTTGAAAACTCTTATTAGAAAACTCTTATTAGAATATCTATACCTAAAGCACAGCGTACTCGATCGTTCGAGTAAAATTTCGATCGATATCGATGGCCGTAATTCGGCCCCAGGTCTGTATAAAATGTTAGAGCATCTATGAATGCCTTCTTAATTCGTTAAATGAGAAGCATTCCTGTTTTTCACGATAGTGTGGCAAAAAAACAGTCAACTTCGACTCATCATCGTGCCAAACAAGTGAGCATCAGCAATGTTATTGAAAATTTGGACTATCGGATCGAGGTGTGCCGTTGAGGTCGCGGGGGCCATTTGGCCGATATTTTGTTCCACACATAATTGAACCATACAAACATTATCATTAAAAAAGAAATGATAATAATTTCCTAAATAATTTGTGTTTTATTCAAAATCAACATCGGCCCTTAAAATTAACCCACCCTTTATAACTTCGATATGCTGGTAAAATGTTTTCGTAAATTAAGTGTTTCATTGAAAATGGGCGTTAAAGTAAGCGTGTTTATAAAATTTCTGCTAATAAATACAACTTAGATATTTCAATATAGTCCGTAATTCTTCCAAAATATTTATTCATTGAGAAATTATATGAATTTGAAATAAAGCATTATATAGGATGTGGGCGTAAGAGTGGGCGTGTCACCTAAATTTTCTGGCATAACAATAACATTGACTAGAAGGATTTCCGTAGCAAATTTTATCATCATACCTCTAATTTTGTCGGTTTTATAAATTTAAATTTCATTAACAGTAAATAACGTGGAAAGTGAGCGTTATAGTAGGTGTGTCGAAGTTATTTATGCTAATAAATACAACTTAGATATTTCAATAAAGTCCTTTATTATTCGATTTATAGAGAAATTATAAGAATTTGAGAGAAAACGTTGTATGGGAGGTTGGCGTGTCACATTTATTTTCCGTCAGAAGAAAGCTTTTGACCAAAAAGCAATTCCTGCAAAATTTCAGATCGTAGATCTAATTTTGCCACTCTTATTAGGTTTAAAATTTTGAACAAACTGAAAAATATACTGCGCGGTATAAATTTTCGTACATTTTGATCTCTAACTCCCTTCCTAATGCATGCATTTAGGCAATTTTTGGGTAGATATATTGTTTTTGCTCAGGTAGTTTATATTTGGAGTTTCATGACTCATACGTAGACTCATATTCGATGTTGGGAGGACATGGTTCTTTCGACCTACTCTTGCATTACGAGCTATAACTTTCTTCCTTATATTCCGATTTAGCCAATTTTCTATTCCAAACAAACCTTGTGTATAAGACATATTCTGGCAAAATTTAAGCCCACTAGCTTTTTCGATGGGACCTCTATCGTGCTTTTAACAGACGGACAGACGGACGGACATAGCTAGATCGTCATCAAATAAAACCCCGATTAAGAATATATATATACCATTTTTTTGGTTGCGGGTATAAAAACTAAAATACTTAAAAAAAACACCTTACAAAAAAATTTGTTTAGCTCTTTTACTAAAATTTTGCAAAAAATATTTGACCTTGTGTCACAAAAATTGGTCTGGTGATCACGGTCGGATCGTCCCGGGTATACAGTGGGGTATAGGGGTATAGAGGAGAGTTTTATCTACTAAATGGTGCTAATTTCTTTTTGTTATCTTATGTTTTCTAGAAGTTATGGTGTATTAAAAAAAGGAATTTAGGAAAATTTAGACCTAAAGATAAAAAAACAATTATTTCTAAGCATTATAAACAATTTATTTTAATGTACTAATGGCTAACAAATTTTAAAATTATACAAAACTTATTTCGTTTGAAAATTTTTTAAAAGCAAAATGTTATAGAACTTTAAAAATCAAGATCTTACTAATAAATTTCCTGTTTTAGCAAAATTCTGAGCATGTCTATTTTGAATCACCCTGTGGCCCTTAAAATTTAACCACCCTTTGCAAGAGAATAGATAGATAAAAAAAAAAATTAGTTAAAATATGTATTTTAGATATTCAAATACTTATTTTAAATCTACTGATGCACATTTTTTTAAAATATTTTTAAATCTTAAACCTCATAAGACTGTGTGTACAACTATATGTAAAGTTGGGCACAAATCATTACTCTAGTTAATTTTTGTCAACAAACTTCGGTCATTTTCGTTTTCACAAACCCCTATAAAATTCCTTTGTAGTTTGTGCAAAAAAATGTTACTAGAGTCATCTAGTGTTCTACGTGATGTTTAGCAAAGACATCATCCTCAGTGTTTGCAAAATGTAGTGGCGCCTTCAACAGATGTCGCCATCTGCAATGAATAAATGCTAATGAATATGACTTAAATATTTTTATAAAAATTTAAAAAAAAAGTGGGCGTGGCACATTTATTTTCCGTTATAACGAAGACTTTGACCAAAAATCCATGTTTGCAAAATTTCAGAACCGTACATATAGTTTTGTCAGTTTTATTACGTTTTAAATTTCAAATATACACTGAGCGGTATAAATTTTCGTACATTTTGACCTATAACTCCTTTTCTAATGCATAGATTTAAGCAATTTTTGGGCAGAAATATTCTTTTGACTCGAGAAATATATATCCGAAGTTTCATTACTCTACGTTTATCCGTTTGGACACAATTCCATTTTATTCGATGTTAGAAGGACACGGTTTTTTCGACCTACTCTTGCTTTTCGAGCTATAACTCTCTTCCTAATATTCCGATTTAGCCCATTTTCAATACCAAACAAACCTTGTCTATAAGAAAGATTCTGGCAAAATTTGAGCCCTCTAGCTTTTTCGGTGCGACCTCTATCGTGCTTTCAACAGACGGACAGACGGACGGACATAGCTAGATCGTCATCAAATCAAACCCCGATTCAGAATATATATACTTTATGGGGTCTAAAATGGATATTTCGATGTGTTACAAACGGAATGACAAAATGAATATACCCCCCCCATTTTTTTGGTGGCGGGTATAAAAATACAACATTTTAAATATAAATGCCAATTCATAGCCATTTCTTCATCCAAACACGTTTTTTTTTTTGCTCCTACTTCGTTTTCGTTTTAGGATAATAGTAATAATAAGTGCAGCACAAATTTTTTCGTTATTCGTTACAAACTTTTCCACACAATTTTTGGGTAAAAAATGAATTTTGTACCACCATGCTGGTGTAGTGTGTGCTTAAAACCTAATTTTATGGTGTTGTGTATGGGCCCTATAACAGAAACAGAAAAACGGACAACACAATAAAAGACAAGACAACACACAGAAGTATACGAACGGTCAAATTGCAGAGACGTACGCAGTTGGTGTGGCAAATTAATTAAGTAACTATTTAAAAGTTAAAACCTATGAAATAAAGGTGTCGCCTTTCATTCGCTAAAGTGGAACAGGTAAAATCCCTACACATATTATGTAGTTCAAAGTGGGTCACTTGAAATGCGGGTTTTTATAATAACCCGTTTTAAAGAATTATCAATTTTTAATATCCATGTACCTTTAAAAATACTTTTAGATTAATAAAGAAGATTTAAAATAAACTTTTTAACAGTATTATTAATATACATTATTTTGATGAAATAAAATACTTATTTAAAAAATAAATTAGAAAAAATACTTACCAAAACATTAATGCTGATAATGGATTAGCGGTCTCCCGCGGATTTTCTGGCAGTTCATCCGCTTTAAAAGACTGCATTTTGGCAGTTTATTTGATGTTTATTTTCAGTATTGGTTTTATAATCTTGATGATTTTATGTCTTCTTTACTTTTCTTCAACAAAATAACATTGGGAACACTTGGTTAAAAGAGAACAAGAAAATATAGATGAGAGAAAAATATGAAAAATTAGATAAAATTAAGACTAGCATTGTATAATCAAGTAAAAGCGCTATATTCGGCCGTGCCGAATCTTATATACCCTTCACAACGTGTAATCATGCAATAACAGTAGTTTGTATCACCATTCCATATGATATACGACATACATATTAAATACTTCATATATTAAAACATCCCATTGTAAAATTATAAATTTACGTATGTATGTTAAAAAAAAAATTTTAAAAAAAATTTTAAAAAAATTTTAAAAAATAATTAAAATATATATAATAAATATAAAACAAAAAAAATATTAAAAAACAAAAAATTAAAAAAAAAATAATAAAAATATAAATAATATATTAAATAAAAAATAAAAATAAAAATTAAAAAAAATATATAAAAAAATTTTTTTTTTGCCTCAGCTGGGATTCGATGCCACGTTTTCTCTAACCAGTATACACGTTTGTATGTATGTATGTTGTTGTTGTAATGTTGTTTTTGTGAAAAAAAAATCGAGGTGGTCGTGGATTTTTACTCATATCTCAGTTGTTTATGTACCGATGTTTCTGATTTTCAATACCGATCTAGGCTCCACGAAAAGCCCCCCAATGAAATAACGCCCAAACGAGAAATGAAATATTCTCCAAATTTTTTTCATACATTTTTTGGTGTTATTTCATATGAAATAACTCCCAATTTTTTTGGGCCGTCTTTCATTTTTTTTGGAAATTATTTCATTTCTCATTTGGGGTTTTCAAATTATGAAATAATCTCCAATGAAATAACACCCAACAAAATTTTAAAATTCGGGGCTTGTTTCATAGCGTGTATAATTTGGGTGATATTTCATTTTATATTCGGGGGTTATTTCATTTTTAAAGCTTTTGGTTTTGGGGATGTTTGTATATAAATTATATAAAAATAGGCCTTTTACAAGAAAACTTTTAGCCTGTGAATATATTACAATATATTATCAAATACATAAATGATAACGTTCTGGATTTGGATGGTGCGACCTTCGTGACAGACTACGAAATTAGTCTACGGACGGCAATAATGATTGTTTTTCCTAAATCAAAAGTAATCGGTTGTTGGTTCCAAAGTGTAACCAACTTTCAGCATTTGTACATACAACGTATATTTTCTCCATCTTGATTTCATGAGCAACCATTTTGTTTTTTTACCATTTCTTATGTACAATGTATTAAGTTTATTATTTATGTATGTACATGAGAATAATTTTTTGGTAGTTGGGTTTCAAAAACAAATATATTGGAAATATTAAACAATTCTTTGTTCATACTTCCTTACATCTCCATTACAGAAAATTATTGCCTTTTACAATATTGTAACTATAATAACGTCTCCCATGAGTTGGATTTTTAAGCCATTCCTAAAGTTTTAGGATAGCTCGTTGGTGGCTGATCTGAAATTGCTTCCATCGTATAAGGGAAATTTACTGCACTGGACTTAGTCCATTTACAAAACTAGTCACTATTAAACGAGCTTTGTATGTTCTTTCACCAAAAAAAAATTGATTATGAATGCTGGCACACTTTCGAAATTGCATATATCCTTATTATGAAGAAGACGCCTTCGGGCCTCCACACAATTTATATCAATAAATTTGCGATTTTGCTGTTGGTCCATATTGAAATCCTTAATGAATCTGACTCTTTTATGAATTTTGGGCATAATTTCATTTTTGTTGCTGATGGGGTTTATTTCATTGGGGATTATTTCATTTTCATCATTGGGATTTATTTCATATGAAATAACTCCCAAATATTGGGGGTTGTTTCGTTTTCGCTTTGGGGTTTATTTCATTTATTTTTGGATGTTATTTCATTCACTGTTTTTGGGTGTTATTTCCAATTTTTTGGGGTTTACTTCATTGGGGATTGTTTCCTGGGCGTTATTTCATTGGGGGGCTTTTCGTGGAGCCACCGATCTACTCCCAAATATTTCTGATATTTTAATACCTCACCCGGGTCCAAGCGTTGTCGAAGACTTCAAAAAGTTGATTTCAACATACACACGGACAGACGGTCAGACGGACAGACGGACAGACTGACAGGGCTTAATCGGCTCCCCTATTCATAAGCTTTCAGAAAATATATACTTTATGGGGTCGGAAATCAAAATTGTAGAAATTTCACACGGAATGACAAACCTATATATGAGGAGCCGCAGAACAAAAGGTGCTTTTTCGCTCATTTCAAATTTTTGGGAAATCGAGATTTATTTTTTTCGCTCCTTTAAAAAACTGCAAGAACATGAAAATGCTTACAAGTTTTTTAATTATCTACAGATGCATCTTACTGTCATAAGTCAACCCATGAAATGTTAAGAATATTTGAAATAATTTAATTCTTATTTCGGAAAAAGCACCTTTTGCAAAAAAGAAAGCAAAAAAGCACCTTTTGTTAAGAAAAAAAGTAAAAAAACACCTTTTGTTAAAAAAAGTAAAACAGCACGTTATGTTAATAGAAGGAAAAAGTACATTTTGTAATGCGAATACACATATATGACGATAAAATTTTGACTGAATGTTGTTAAACTTGATCTAATATATTAAAAAATGTTAAGTTAAGTATATTATTTTTGTGGTTTTATTAAATAAAATTGCAACCTAAACATTTCTATCTTAGCTTTAAATTAAATACATATGAAATTTGTTAAATAGTTAAACTCTTGTTCCAACATCTTCTTCTAGACAAGAGCATCCAATATTTTTGTCTATTGAATCCTCCATACCTTTATCCTGGTTATACAAAATGTCCTTGTACCAAAATAATGACTGATTTTCATTCCAGTCTTTACCAAACTGTTTTATTAAAAGACTTTCCACAAAGACTTTAACATCTGATTAATTTTACTTTAACTGTAGTTTGGTTTGATCATTAAAGTAAAAAGTGAAACTACACAAAGATTATGGGAAAAGAACCTTTTGTTAAAAAATAAACAAAAAAGCACCTTTTGATAAAAAATAATCAAAAAAGCACCTTTTGTTAAGCATACATTTTTTAGAACCCATTTACTTTGTAAAAAAAAATAATAATAATGCAAACTTGATTGCTTCTACAAGATTTCAACCTAAATATTATAAAAATACCAAAAAACCAATTTTTCGCGAAATGCGAAAAAGCACCTTTTGTTCTGCGGCTCCTCATATACCCTTTTTCACTGTGTGAAGGGTATAATAAACTAAAATTTAAATGGATTTTTCCAAGCAAAAATTACAATCTGAAAATATCTGCGATTTGTGTGCGTGTGTGTGTTTTCTTTGTAATATCATTTTTAAATTTTATAAAAAAAATATTTACTTTTTTATACCTCTCACAAAAAATTGAGAATCATTTTGTCATTACGTTTGTAATATATTTGTAAATGGGAATTTTCGACAAATATTCTATATGCATCATCAATTAAAAAAAATTAGTTTATCATTAGAAATAACTGTAAATGTAAGATGTATTTTATAATTTAAATTATCATTTCGTTATATGTATATCGTTACTATATCGATTGAAAAATCGTCTAAAAATTGTTTCATTAATAAACACAAAATATATAATCAATTGGAAAATGATGACAATTCATCAAATATACAAAATTTTTATTCCAAACAATACCGTTTCAAACTAAATGGTGGTTAAATTTTAATGGCCGATGTCAAATGTAAACCACACTTAAAGGTCAAGTTTTTTTCAGCATTTTATTTGACATTTCTCAATTTCAGACTAACTTAATTTGAACCATGGAAAGATACACAATGGAGCAACGCGTTAGAGTTATTCAGGCTTTTTATGAAAATGGGCGTTCAAATCAAAATGCATTTCGTGATTTGTTTGGTCAACATAATCGTTTAAATTCGTCCACAATCGGGAGAATATTTGAATTTCAGAAAAACAGGTCTGATGAAATGTGAACACATCTGTAAATGACTTATTACTTCCTTGAACGAAAAACATTGCTGTTCATTGCTCATCATCGTACAATATTGAACCATACCAATATTATCATAATAAAAAGAAATGACAATAATTTCCTAAATAATTTGTGTTTTATTCAAAATTAACATTGGCGCCTAAAATGTACCACACTTTATGACCTCGAATTTTGCCTTCCGTGTAAACATGCTATAATAGAAGCGATAGAAATTTATTATATTTTTATATGGAAATTTTTAATTTCATTAAAAAAATAAATAAAATTTCATTGAAATTGACTAAAAACCACAAAAAAATAAATCATCCTTTACAATTTTCGGTAATAGTGTTTTCTATAATATAGTAAATGTGGATGTTTGTATGATTGTTCCTCAATCACACAAAAACGGCTGAACGCAACTAAAGAAATTTAGATTAGCACATACATAGGCTACCCTTTATCAATATTCAAGCGAATTCGCGAAAGTATGCAATTTTTTTTTGTATTTAGTTGATTGTTAAAAGGTTTTGTATTTAAAATTTACACGTCCTGGCGAAAAAATTTAATCATCAAATGCCATCTATATAAGTGTTTTTCCCAAATATTAATACATAATACAATATAAATAAAATGTGTTTTAATTGAATTTAATTTAAATAAGTAAATAGACTTATAAAACTTCGTTATGAATACAGAAGTTCGTTTTTGAGAATTAATTTTCATTAAGGGCAGAGTGAAATCAGTTAATAATTATCTTTAAAAAGTAAAGGGTACACAAAATTATGACAGTTTTAACAAATCTTAAAACTTAATATTTGATAAACAAAGATAGCACCGTATCTTGAATTTATTGCCCAATTCAGAAATTATCACATGATTTGACAATATGTAGTTTGTAAAATTTTTTTAAAATAATTTATCTGTTAATTGTTCAATTCACAATCGCCATTGTATTTTGTCCAATGTTGGCTTCTAAATGATTAGCTGTTCCTGGTTTATCGGCATAGACCAGAGACTTGACGTACAAATATTGTTTGAAATCAAATCACACCAACTAGGTGATCAATTTACAGATCCATTTCTTGAGATAATTCCGATACAAAACATTTGGATCAATAAAGTAATGCTTCACATACTGTATGGCATGTTGCGCCATAGAAATAAGTTTATTTCTTGCAGTAATCTTTAATATTTTATTTTTATATTTTTGTTATAATATTCATTTGACACACTTTGACCAGCTGTTTTTGTTTATATGAAAAACTAAAAAATTTTTAGAATGCGCTTCAAAATAGAAATTATTTTTCATTCTGCAAATGAATATTTTTAAATTATGGAGCTATTTTTTTTTGTGTTTTCTTTGCTGCTGCAGCCATTTTATTAAAAAATATAAATTATTAAACTTGTCAAAATATTTTTTTATTAAGCGCCATGAAAAATAATCAGCTGTTTTTAATCTTTTATACTTGATATGATTCTTTTTAAATTAAAATTAAAAAATGTATTATTATTTTTCGTTTATTTATTTATTTTATTATAATTACATTCTTTATAAAAGAAAACTTTATATTAACATATATAAATAGTTTGAATTTTGCTTTAAAATTTCGTTAAAAGTACTGATTAGTATCAAGTTCATAAATGAAAAATATTGAGTAATGAAAAGTAGCAAAATTTGACAGCACTAATACTTTCGTCATATTTTTCTAATATGCTAAAGTAAATTTTTTACAACATACAACTTGTAAAATAGGTAATAAATTGTAATAAACTGTCAGATGCCTTACAAGATTGCATTTCTGTAACTAGTTGCGTAATCTCACTTTTAACATATACGACTGCGGCAAGCGCTGATAAATATTAAAGAGATACATAATTCATGCCACTTTCATATTATACTAATATGAAAATAAAATTATTTACTTAAAATATAGGTACTTATATCATGTAAAAATTTAAAAACAAATTAATTCATTAATTAAAATTTACTTTATTGTTAATAAATTTTTAAGTGTTCAATTACCAATAAAATTATTTAATATTTCGTATGCAAATGCGTTTTTTATTTATATATTTAAATGGCAAACAAATAAAAAAATCAGAAACGGAAAAAAGTTCAAAAAGTTCTAATAAATTTTATAACACTAATTTAATTTAATTAATTAATTTTTTAATTTATCTAACGCAAAATACGCAAACAAACCATTCGCCACTTGCTGAGACAAGAAATGTTGCAGAGCGCTTGATGCCAACAATAACTAATATTTAAACTAGTATTATAAAACTATATACAAATGTACTAGTTGGGGTCCTATGACAACCTAATTAATGTTAGCATTGATAGTTTAATATATAAAAAAAGGACATATATGTAACTAGCCTGAAGTTAAAAAGAACTAGTACATTTCTAACCATATACTAGTTACTTTATGTGTAGGGTTGTAGGAATAATACCCTTGAATTGCAATACATACAAACACACTTTTATAGTTTGGGACTAGAATCCAGTTTTGCCTAAATTTCGATTGTTCGTAAAAAGAATGTTAAAGCACATTCACATATTTTTTAACATTCGTATACTTTTTTTTCGTTATATTTGTCATTTTGTGTGTATGTGTTCATAAAGTTTTTTACACGATTATTTTTCCGTGTTAAGATATAAGGATCCTTAGTATTTTTTATCTTACGACAAAAAAAAAATTGTTTAAAATATTCACCCTTGTATAAATGCAATAAAATATTTCATAAATATATTAAATTATATTTTATTGTTTAATAGAAACAATTAGCGCTAAGCATACAATATTATAAACTAAAAAAATACCAAATTATTTAAATTTGTTTACTAAATATTTTAACAAATGATTAAAGTTATTTTAGTGATATTATTTTTTGCTAAATATATGTATGTATATTTAAGTAATTATTTGTTTTTTATTATTAGTGCCAAAATTATTATTGGCAAAGGAGCTGTTCAAAGTTTGTCCACATTCTTTGATGTGGAGAAAACATCTTAATTGTATTTTGTTACTGTTTAAATGTGTCGGATGTCAAATATTGTTATGTGAACAAATATTCTAACAACGCCGTTTCAACGAAGAACGAAACGTCGACAAAATGTGCGTACCATAGTTGTCAGACCTTGCCGAACGTGGCGATATTAAATTATTTGGCGTCCTAATTTTCGATTTGGCGACATGACGATTTTGTTGGCTATTTTTTATGAGCCATGCATTTGTTTTGAGAATCGTTAAACTCAACACGAATCCTACTAATATAATAAATGTGAATGTTTGTATGTTTGGATATTTTTTACTCAATCACGCAAAAATGGCTGAACGGAACCAAAGGAAATTCGGCACATAGATAGATAGCAACCTAGATTAACACATAGGCTACTTTTAATCACGATAACCAGTTGGATTCGTTGGCAAACTCATCATCACACATCCTCGACGCGTTGTTTGTGTTGTTAATGTTTTTATTTTTGTTGTTAATACTAAGTGTACCTTTTATCCCGATAACTACGCAGACGAAGTCGCGGGCACAAGCTAGTAAATAATAATTTTACTTTGGTATTTTTATGTAAAAAATTCGAGCCATTCATATGTGTACGAAAAAAATGGGTATTCTCAATAATTAACTTTACTTAAACTCGCCTTCGCGAACTTCTAAACGCGTTATTACGAGTTGTAAATTATATGAATGTAAATAGAAAATGTTACACTTCTTTTGAACCTTCGCCAGATTTGAAAAAAAAATTTTTTTTTGGGATTAATAAAAAATATTTTTAATAATTACAAAAATATAAATTTCATAGTAAAAAACCAAGGAAAAACGCTTTTGCAATTTTTAACATTAAAATTGGCGAAAAAAGTTTAAAAAAATTTTGACAACCCTGGTTCGCACAAAAATTATTCGTTGTCTGAGCAATTCGATTTTAAATATATGTATGAATGTTATTTTTATGTTTTATTTTTATTTATTTTCGATATTTAGGTAATTACTAACCTGCCGATGGTTAAAGGTAGGATTTATTGTGCACGATAAATATTAAATATTGTCACAACTTCCATTTTTTATGTATAGTTATTATACCCTTCAAACAGTGAAAAAGGGTTAATATAGGTTTGTCATTCCATGTGAAATTTCTACAATTTTCATTTCCGATCCCATAAAGTATATATTTTCTGAAAGCTTATGAATAGGGGAGTCAGTTAGGCTTTGTCAGTCTGTCTGTCTGACCGTCTGTCGTGTGAGTGTATGTTCAACTTTTTGAAGTCCCCCGACATCGCTTGGACCCGATTGAGGTATTAAAAAATTAGAAATATTCGGGAATATATCGGTATTGAAAATCAGAAACATCGGTACAAAAACAACTGAGATATGAGCAAAAAACCACGGCCACCTCGTTTTTTTAACACAACAACAACATACATACATACAAACGTGGTATACTGGTTAGAGTGAACGTGGCATCGAATTCTAACTGAGCCAAAAATTTTTTTTTATTTTATACATTATTTATATTTTTATTGTTTTTTTTTTTAATTTGTTTTTTTTAATTTTTTTTATTTTCTTTGAAACATACGTACGTAAACTTTATATGTATATGTATGTACGGATGTATTTCATCTGAGATGAATGGTGATACAAACAATTGTTATTGCATGACTACACGTTGTGAAGGGTATATAAGATTCGGCACGGCCGAATATAGCACTCTTACTTGTTATTATTAATAATAATATTAAATTGATAAAAAATTATTAAATGAAGGCTTTATAATGCAAAGTCTTTTATCGGTTGGACAAAATCTTGCCTTTAACTAACAGAAAGTTGTAATAATGGCCCTTAAGCGGTGCTTAGTATAATTAAATACAAATAATTATCATTGGTGAAAAATACAATAGTGTACTACACAAAATCGAAAGAAATTGATGCAGCTTGTATGTTTGCACATACAGAAATATGTATATGAATTATTGTATGCATCTCAAAAGGTTCATTGCTAAGCGCTTTATCAGTAGATAAGAATAGAAGAGGTAAATTATGTAAAAAGTAAAATGTGTTTTTGATTTGTAAAACTTTGAAGAATTGACACTGATATTTAATAGAAAAATTTATTTATATTAAAAAATTATAAACAATTATGAGTATGTGCAAACATTGAGGAAGTACCACCTTACCCAAGGCACATTTAACTTTTTACACATTATCGCTCTTCTCCCATAATATCAACATTTAAATACAAAATAAAATAAAAAATTTTATTAAAAAATCACTCGAAAATGTAAAAACCTTTCACAATTAGTTACACCATGACTTAACATTAAATTTTAAAATTTGTTTCACAAATTAAATAGTGTTTTTTTAATTATAAATTTCATTGAAAGGTTTGTAAATATCTAAAAAATTATTTAATAGAGTTTGGTCGCAGCGCGGACGTTTTTGGTTATGTGACAATTTTTAAGATTATTTTGTTGCTCTATTTTTAATCCTCGTTGTTTGTACATTTATCCACCAAACTGTTTAAGGATATTTTGATTGGTTTAAAAACAAATAATGACGATTTTTATTTATTTTATTTTTGACAAATATTTATATTCGAAAGTATTTGAATCATTATTTGTGTTCCTCTTATAATTTATTAGATTGCAGTCATTTATTATGTTTTTTAATTAGTTTATTTACAGACATTGAAATGGGTAGTAAAAGAAAGATCTTAACTAGCAGAATACAGGACATTAAAAAACTTTAATATCGAAAATGAACGACACAAAAAAATCGCGTACAATTTATTTATATTTGGATTAAATCTTGTAATCAAAAATGTACCCACTTTAACTCCTATAATAATAGTATCAGACGAAAGGACTCGGCCAATAGAATACTGTAAATAATGAAAAAGTTAAAATTTAAGATGGTGTCCGAAATAAAATGGTGCATATATGGGTTTAAAATAGTATTTACGGTTATTCACCTCTCAACCCCCACAATATGGGTATCAAATGAAAGGGATTGACCAGTAGAATATTGTAAAATATAAATAAGTTATAATCCAACAAAAAAATAAATTTTTCTTAACCTATCAATATGGGTATCTAAAGGGCTTGACTAATTCAAAAGCAAAATGGCATATAACATTCAATCTAAGCTGGGTTACGATGTGGTCACTATACCTACATGATGGTGAAGGGTATTATTAGATTTGGCACTGCCGAATATAGCGTTCTAACTTGTTTTTATTTAAGCAAGGTTTTTGATATTCAAATGTAAGAAAAGATTTTATTTAAGTAACAGGATCAAATCATCTAAAATTAAAAGTTTTTTGTAGTACTTCGATTTAATGTGCGAATTTTTGGATATGAAATCGTATTTTGGTTTTTTATGTCCAAATTTTTTTAAATTTGTATTGTCCAAAAGTATTACACAGATACACGTTTCCCTCTCAATAAAGTATTTGCATCAATACAAATTCAGTTATTGCTGCAATCATATTTATTATCAAGGCGATAGCACATTTTTTTTTAGAATTACAGAAATATGTATATTATGAAATTATTTTTACATTGTTTTGTACATATTCACATATGACCATAAAAATAGGTACACTGATATACTGTTACAATTTTCTTTTTTTAAAGGTTTGGTCTGACAATTTTCCTGAGATTTTTCAGAACTTCTGCATAGCTGTGTTCTTCAGCTGGTCGAACTAACTATAACAGCATCTTGAGTATTTTTCGGCAGCTTCAATCGTCTCCTCCTTTCACCTTTTGGCTCTCTAGCGGTTTTCTGTTCTTTTTTCTAGTTAATATTTCTCTCTTCCATTGCATCTATTTGGGATACTAGGGTGATATCCTTTTGCCTCTTGTTTGGTCTTGTCAGCTCTGCGGGGCTGGTAGCGCTTCTCTTTGCCTTTGGAGTCTCTGGTGTTAGATTATCGGCATAACTCACCCTGGCCGAGATACCTTTTTTTCTTGCTCTAGGTTTTCCTTTTTATATTTCGGCTTTCTGTAGTTCTCGTGGTATTCTCCTAATACATCAAGCTACTCCAAGCTTGAACGTCCATATTTATGCTTGTTTGGCTGTTGACCTAATTTTACGATGTACATTTCGTAATTTTTGAATAGTTTCTTCTTCTGATGCTCTCATCTTCAGTATAAACTCCTGTTTAGAGGAATCATATAAATTTTTCTCTGCCTTAGTGTCTGCTATTGAGATATACGGTTTCTCCTGAGAGATTATTGATGTATCTGGCATTAAGAGGGCAGTTTGACCATCTTTTGCCATGACTGCTTTCCTTCCAAACTTGTTTTTTGAAGGCTCGCTTATTGCAATATGTGGAGCAAATTTGTTCCACGTGTTCATGCACTCGGATTGAAAAGGATCAATATCAATGATAGATGGGTCTGCAAAGCATTGCATGAAGAAGAGAGGAGACTTGTTCAAAGGCTTCGGGATCAGAACAAGTCCTATTCATTTATAGCCGATTCAGTTAGACGATCTAAAAATTTTGTTGTCAATGCTTTGAAGCCCTGAAAAACACTAAAAAGACGTGGTGCTATGAAAAAAACCATCCCAACTAACAATGGAGACATATCAATGCTTTCAAAACGAGATCCCTTTACGTCCTCTAAGGCGATTGCAACAGAAATAAATAATAAAATTTCAGTAAAAACTGTGCGACGTCGGCTATGAGATAATAATATTCCGGGATGAATAGCTCGAAAAGTTCCATTGATAAAAAACGTAAATTTACAGAAGAAGAAAGATTTTGCAAGTCGCCATAAGCCTAGAGAAAACTAAAAAATGGCATAACATATTCTGGAGCAATAAAATTAAAATAAATTTATTTGGAAACGACACAGGGCGAAATGTATTATTTTTTGTTTTGTTTCGAGTAATACAAATGTACTAAGAATGACTTTTGGTTTACCTAAAATCGAAAAATATCCAATTTTATAATTTAAAAGATTGTACATATGCCACATGTGTATGCATGTATAAGTTCGGCTATGTATTTATATATAAAATAACAAATACTTATTAAAATATCACTGTTAAATGTAAACAGAAAATTGTTTTAATTATCAACTTTCAGTTAATTTTTGTTAAAGAAAGTCTTATAGACGAGACTAACTATATCGCTGCAGAAAATTAGCTTGATGTCTAGTCCCCTTAAAAAGGCAAAAATTCAAAGTAGTCTGATTATAAAAAGGACTAGACATGATCAAAATATTCAAGAAGCCTTTCATTAGTAATTGTAAAAATGTATTTGTGATACCTGCATATAAAAGAAAAGAAGAGAAAGAGAAGCAGACCAGTCTGGCGAAAATCGAACCCGCAGCAACCCCCAGGCTAGCAGACCAGCACATTACTGACTAGTTCACCGGGTTACCGTCGGCGTAACACATACAATTAAATTTGCGCAAAAACTGCCATAATGCTTGCTTAGTACACTTGACGTGTGTCAAGTTCCCTTTAAGAACCTCAGGATAAAAAAAAAATATTGAAAAATATTATGCATTGAATTGCGATAAAACATTTTTTTAAAAAATATTATAAAATATTAAGTCTATATCAATAATAATTTTTTTAATCCTTTTAGTGTAAAGCCAAGGCCCTAAGGAGACTAGACACACATGAAGCATTGATTGAAAAACAAAAAATTAGAATTTTTTTGGTGTATCACATCTAACAAAAATTTTTTCAAAAACAATTAAAGGACTTGACGATTTTTTGATCGTGTCTGGTCCATTTAAGTTTTTTGATTTTTTCAAAACTAAATTGTAATAGAGTTATTTTAAAACAAGAGAAACAAAAATTAGTAGTTATTTTATATATTTTCAAGTTAAATTATTAGAGTACAAATTGAAATTCATAATTTCAAATGAATATTATTAAGAAGGCACGAATTGAAATTGAGAAATTAAAAAAAAAATACATACTCAGAAAAAACAAACTGAAAATGAGAAATGAAAATTAAAATTAAGAAAAGTCAAAGTTAAGGAATGAGAATTAATGTTAAAAAATAAAAAAATTTTAAGTAAAAAACAAAAATTATTTCATATTAATAAAAACAAATTAATATAGAGATCGAACAATTTTATTTGAATATTAGCTTAGGAGTTTGACTTTCAATTTTAACTTTTTTAATATTTAATTTTTTTTCTCAATTTTTTTTTTCTTAAAATGAATTTATATTTTTTCAACTTAAACTTAAAATGATGCAGTCAATTAATTTCCACTTATTTCATAGACAAAGTATTTTTATAATCTTTCCACGTATTAAATTGTTATTTGCTAAACATTCAAACATGCAAACTTCTTTAAGAAGTTAATATTTAAATTTAAGCTCTTATACGAGTATTAAAGGAGAACTTGTATATAATATTTAAAACTTTATATTAAATAAAATATTAATATTTTTGAATTTTACTACAATGCGCACATAAATAACGCTCACACACACACACGCACGTGCTAAGCAAACATTTAAGAAAAAACTTAAAATTGTTTACAATTTATAAATTTTTTTGCTTTGTCATGTTTGTTTGCATTAATTTTAATAATATTTTCTTCAAATATTGTCGTTTTTTGGGATTTTTTTTTTGTTAAATTGTAAATTCATTTTTGGTTTAAATAAATACATTTAATTTAACATAGTTTTTTTAATGGATTGCTTTTACGTACAATTTGCGAAAATAATGTGAGATAATAAAGCGTCACACTAAATTAAAAAAAACTCCATGTGGATTGTTCGAAACCGTTTTAACAACTAAACGCTTGTAGTGTCAACTACGCTCTAAAGTTCTGTTTTTTCCAATTATTTTTTCTAAAACAATTCAAATGCATAGAAACGACAAGAAGCTATCGGTCGGCTGGTTATTAAATTTTAAATTCTCTCTTCTGTGGGCCAAACATGATGTTTTATTCCTATTGAAGTTTTAAGAATTTCACCCGAAATTCAAAAAAGTATCTGTTAAATACTCTTTTTTGTTGTTTCCTATATTTATGTCTCTTTTTTTATTGCTTGTATAAGTGTGACAATTCTCAATATGATATGGGTATTTAATTAAGACGCTCAATTTAATTGTATGTATTTATGATCATAAAACAACAATAACTAAATTATTATGGTGTTATTAAATTTTAGGAGTGCGACAACATTCAAAATGTGGTGAGCATTTTTGTAAGTGTAGTGTTCGCGTTATATATTTAATTATTGATCAATTTATATTCTCCCATATCAGGTTATTGCCAGAGATGGGAAAGGCAAAAATTTTATAAAGTAAAGAAAATAATGCTTTTGATTATTTTTGGATATTTATTTAATAAAAAAATAAAATAAAAAGTTCCGTAAAAAGACGCCCTTTGGCCGCCCTCAGGGAATCTAAACCCTCATGGATTCACAAGCTAGGCTCTGAAGACGCTACTGGATACAAGCATTTATCCTAATACCTAGCTAAAGCTAAATGTTGGAAGCGGGAATTTTTTAATTCCCTTAGCAGAGCTTAATACTGATTGTTAATAATGCAGATTAACTGCCTTATTTATAAAAGTTATTAAAAGTTTGTAAATGGTTTTTAAAACTAATTTTCTTGGAAATTGGATTTATAAACCTCTTATAAAACTGTTTAAATTTTTGTAAATTAGGCCGTAAGTATTCGGCTCCTCCCGGATTATAAAATTAAAAACTTTGTGTCCGATTGGGCTTTTCAGTTGTCCTGATTGTATGTATGTGTATGGTAAATCGTGCTTTATATATACATATGTATTGCCAAAAATAAAAAGGAGTCCTAGTCAAATTATGATATTAAATTGTAGCAGCAAATAAAATTTCGGCAATGGGTACTTTTAAATTTGCGGACAAATCGTTCAAGAGTAATCCTTGTTAGGTGTTTTATGGAAGTTTTCTTAAGTGAACTGTTAATGTTCATCTGGTTCAAAAAACCAGTTCCCTCAATGTAATAACTTAAGAGTTTCCAGTTTGAATTCCCAAGGTATTCCAAGTTCTGCATAGTATCCCCATTAAAGCTTTCGTATCTAATATGCCCAAGGGCAGGACAATAACAATATGTTTCGTTTACTTTCTCACATGTGACCTAGATGAGTTTTCAACTAACTATATATGATCTATATATGATCTTTCATTGCATCAGTTAATCTTTTGAGTTTTATTTTTTATTTATGGTATATTAAGATCAAGTTTTTACTAAAATTTAATTTTGAGATAAAGATCTCTCATTACTTCGTTAAGATTCTGATTTAAAACAATATAGACAAATACCTACTGCTTTAAAGAGTTGGAACCTTGTAAAAGCCAAGCGTCTTTCATAAGAGGGAAAAGCCTTTTATTAGATGTCCAACCTAGATCACGAAGACAAAAAAGCAAAAGTTTTACTTGAACGAATTTAATTGTGTTTTTAAACACTTCATATTGTGGATCGCATATAATGTAACTACATTCTAATAAAGGCCTTAGTAATGTTAAAAAAGGTTTATTTTTATATGAGTCCAAGAATTCCTTAGACCAATGTTAAATGAATTCCACTACACCAATTACTTTATTGACTCTAAATGCAATATGTGTGCGAAAATCCAATTTCATATCTAGAAAAACTGCAAGAACATAAAATGATTCAACTGATTTAAGATTTACACCATTCATCGATCATATATTAGCACTTTTTAACCGGGAATAAGGTGGCAGACGAGCTTGTAAAAGGATGAGCTGCAGCGGCCTTTTGCGGACCGGAACTTAGAGTTATTCTAGGGGATGGGTAGGCAAGAAATGGTCTTATAATGGGTGGAATCATCGCATCATCAAATATCATCTGTACAAGATCAAGATTATGGAGAATGATTTTTGCAGAATGTGTGAGGCAGCAGAGCATGTTGTAGGCGAATGAAAGATTAAAGAGGTCTGCTTCGGTATTCCCCCTACATATATATGGTTTAAAGAGAAGTGAAAAAATGAAGAAACTTTTTTTTTTGTGAAAATCAGCTTTAAAATACTGACGAACCCTGGCTGTACCGAAAGCAGCTGCAACATAAAACATACGTGATATCATTGGAAAAAAGTGCTCTGGCCGTCACGTTATTTTAGACTTTGCATGGAGTCGAATTTCACAAAAAATTTAAACAGATGATAAAAAAATATTTTAAGTTTAGCTTTGGACTAAGATGACTCCGATGACATCATTTACTTAAGTCTCATAAGAGAAAGTATTTCTCCTCCAAAAATAGAATAGCTAGAAGAAACTGACGTTAAAGTATTTCAAGCGCTGAATTCCCAGGTTTATTTTTATTATAGGCTTCAGTATATTCCACGTTAAACGACAGGAACAACAGTCCTAAAGAAAATTGAAGAGAGCATGATATCGACAACTTAAATTTACAAATTAAAATTAACCCAAAGGAAGCTGCAGAAGCTCTCGATGCAAATACGTGAAGATTCTTGAATCAAATACGAATATTTATGAAAAAAGTCTGCAAACATATTGCAGATTTTGAATATCCACAGGAATATAAAAAATTCTCCATTTAGAATTAACAAAATTATATAGTTTTCGGATAATGTTTTTTAATTATCTTCGTTTTATTTAAATAATTTTTAAATTATCAATCTCGATAATATTCAGTACAGATAATTTATGGATGAGCAATTTCATTGACAATATTTAAACATTTTTTTTTCTTCTTTAAAATTCGAAAGTAGTTTAGTATTAAAGGAGGCCATCAAATAGTTGTAACATTTGAAGAATAATGTTACTAAGGCGGTCTAAGAGATGATCATTATCATTATTTTAGGTTTTCCGATTAGAACAGAAACTTTTTCCAATTTGTGAACAATAATTTTAAAGAAATTTTTAACAAGTAAGAGCACTATATTCGATATTATTCGATTCGATACACTATGTATAACACAATAGAAATGATAATATGTATCCACTTTTTTACAACAGTGCTGTTTTTTTTCACGGAAATTAAAGACTGCGACTTGGTAGCTACAAGCAGTACAAAATTTATATTAATTTTGTGAAAGCACTTGAATCTAAGCAAAAACCTTATAAAGGAGATAGATGTGCGTTAAAAAAACGTATGTTAAATTATTTGTTGGGTTTTATGTTTAGATTACACAGAAATTTGAAAGTTTCATTTCTTTGAAATTGCGATATTAACTTTTTTTTATATTATCAAAATCGTATTTTAATTTTGGATTGTTGTTCTTCTTGCTGATGTTATTTTAGGAACAGCTTTTCTTAACTCATTACCTAATTTACAATCCGTTTTTGAAATCTCTTTGAGCACAAGTGAGAGGGCAGCATCGGTTCTATATAGAC
Organism: Phyto melanocephala; assembly: GCA_941918925.1. Classification (NCBI taxonomy): domain Eukaryota; kingdom Metazoa; phylum Arthropoda; class Insecta; order Diptera; family Rhinophoridae; genus Phyto; species Phyto melanocephala. Next base: position 54,854,700 of record OW799233.1, read on the forward strand.
AGATATTACTGCGGTAAAGGGCTTCAACTGCTACATTTACTGGGTTTGAAATAACAATTTTTGTTTAACTATAGCGTATTATTTTTCATTTATTTGTGTTAATTTTAAATTAATACTTTTGCACATATCAAGTAATTCGTTCCATCTAGTTTCGCAATCAAAAATAAGTTTGAGTTCATATAAGCAGTTGTTTTTTGTATTGAGCTTAAGATCACTTTCTTTTATATAAAATTATTATTATTTTATACCGATATTTCGCTACCACATTGGGTAGCTTCTTCAGGGAAAGTTTTTACAATTTATAACAATTAACAATTAAAATATTAAAATCGTTCAAAAACAAATTTTTTAAAAAAGCCGGGAAAATTTTTTGTTTACATTTAAAATAACAAACGAAAATTCAAATACATATGTATGTACATACATATATAACAAAAAATATTTTTGTCAACAATTTTAAAATTTTTTCTTTTTTATCGGAAAATAAAATTAAAACTATTTTTTATAAAAGAGGCTTCATTTTCACTTGCACAACTAAAAGCGTTGTAATAAACATCAATAATTGCCAGATGAATTCCATTTGCAAAAATAGTCACTGCTTGGGTGCAATAATTTTTCCGATTCTTAACATTACAGAAGCTTCGTCTGTTTCGTCTACTATTTCACTAAACAGTGACAAAAATCGTTTAAACGCTTTATTAAAAGTTAAAAGAAAATTACTGCCAGAAAAATAAATATTATATAAATAATCCATATTTAGAAAAAAATAGGGATTTTGCGGGATTCGGGATTGGCATCCCTAGTAATATAACTCATAATGTAGAAGTACTTTAACTGCCGTATTCATAAAAAATATTTTAGGTTTATTGAATGCTTATTTGACAAATTTCTATGCAACATCTGTCAAATAAGCTTTCAATAAACCTAAAATATTTTTTATGAATACAGCAGTAAGTTTCTAATGTAAGACTTAATATAATAAAACAATTTAATTGAAACACGAAGTTACAAAAATAGATAAATATATATGTTAGCATAAAGAGATTATTCTATAGTGATTAGAGTTGTTAACAAAATAATAAATTTTGTGGTATATTTTTGGCTGTGTCCAACATAAATTACAAGTTGAATGAATTCAAGAGTCTTTGTAGTGCACTGAATCTTTCCTTTAATACTACTAAGACTATGTACTTTGTACATCCAAAAGGCTTTTTCAGTTCTTTGATGGCACCCCTATTGAGGCTATTAATTTAATTAACTTAATGATGTATTTTTAAATTTGAATAATACTATACCCTTCACCTGTGGTGCACAAGGGTGTATCTGTGGCTTGGAGCTAAAAGGGCCAATGTCAAAATATTTACTTTTGAGAAAATTGGAATTGAAATATAACTTTTTTAGGTTTTATGAAGCTGTTCTGGGTTAAGTATGACTTAAGCTGTACCATAATGAAATAGAGCAAGAAAACAAATCTAATGCAATGATTAACTCAAAAGAGCAAAAAAGTGACATTGGCCCTTTTAGCTCCAAGCCACCTAAATATAAATTTGTCATTCCGTCTGTCCGTGTGTTGGTTGAAATCAACCAACTGTTTCTCAGATCCGTGTATGGTATCAATCTTTTGGAAATATCCGGGAATGAATCGCTATTGAAATTCAGCACAATCGCCTAATTACTTTCTGAGATATGAGAAAATAAACGCGACTGCCTATGTTTTTTCATATATTTTTACCACCAAAATTAAAATTTTTCAGCCACAGAATAATTTATAGGTACGTACCTTTGCTATTATTTGTAGATGAAATATGCCTCTAGAGATATTCGTGAAAATTTTTGGATAAAGCGTGCTCTAATCGGTTAAGTTATAGGCAACAATTTTTTTTTTGAAAAATATATATTCCAAAAATTTACAAGCTAAAATAATTTTTTTCAGCTTTTAGACAGCCGAGAGAGTCAATATTGGTATCATCTGAAAGTACTTGTCTAGCGCAGTATAAGCAATATAAAAAAAATAAAACTCTTGTTGGCCGCCACTACAAAATATCGGACAATAAATTTATATATGGGTCAAATCTGGTATTTTAAAATGTAACTCCTTAAACCCCCTAAATATTGGAATCAAATTAAAGGACTTGACCAGTAGAATTAGAGTTGTGTCGGTCATGAAAGAAATATTTCAATTGAACGATTCAGTAAGGTGAAAGATATGAAATAGTTCGTACTCTTTCTTTCAAATCTTTCATCTTTCATTGTTCTTTCATGTTTCACACATTTCAGTCAGTCAAAAATGTATGTAGATTACGATGTTGCCATAACAATCTGCTGAATTATTGCCAAGCCAAATCTTTTAATTTGTTTGCATCTCAATGTATACATAGTATGTTTATGTGTATGTGTATACATAGTATGTATTTGTACCAAAACTATGAAAGAAAGATATCTTTTTTTAATGAAACTATGAATTATTCAAAAAATAAACTAAATTTTTTTAATATATGTTTATGTTTGCCCAAAATATAATTTTAAATATAAATTCTTTTCATAATAAATTATACGATTTTTAGCGCACACAAATTTTAAAGATCATTTTGTTATAGCGAGAGTATTTATTTTCCTAATAATGCTAAGTGAAGGAGTAGCGAAATATAAAAAAATTAATTTAATTGTATTTAAAAATTGTATAAAAAAATTGAATTATAATTTCATTAAAAAAAGGATCATTGTTTTTTAATTTGATTCAAATAAGATTAAGATAATGCTTATTAATTTTCCCGATTTTATATATGTATACGCCTGTTAAATTTTTTTTAATATTTTTTGCCTTTTTTTCAACTAGACATCAAAATCTATTTTTGAATTTATATGCCAAATTCTAACCGGAATACAGATTTTGATTTTGTGTTTTTAAATATGTATGTGTCTATTTATTACTAATAAAAACTTTTGAAATGAACTTATTTTTATTTAATTATTAGTACTTAATATTCGCTTTGTACCAGCAATTTAAGTTTTTGCATTTATTTTCTTATAAACAAAAACCAACTGTTATGTATTCTTTGCCTTGTTTCAATCATTCATTTTACATCTTTCATAAAAGAAAGATGAAAGAAAAGAATAAAATACTTCAGCAAGTCTTTCTGACCGATCATGAACGATTCACTGAAAAGAAAGATTATGCCCAACACTAAGTAGAATACAGTAAATTATTCTAAAATGTAAAATCCAAGATGAAGTCTTAAAAAAAAAATAGCGGATAAAATTTTTTTAACCCCATCAATATGGGTATCAAATTAAAGGGCTTGACTAGTTGAACACAGTTAACTACGTAAGATTTCAAAATCGTGGGTGGCGTCGAAAAAAAAAATGGCGTATGACATGAAATATAGGTTAAGCTACGATGTGGGATTATACCTATGTACATGATGGTGAAGGGTATTATCAGATTCGGCACGGCCAAATATAGCACTCTTACTTGTTTTTAATTAAAATAAATAATTTTGGCATTTGGCATTAAGTTTTTTTACCTCATATAAAATACGAACATACATGTAAAAAACATAAAAAAAAAAAATTAAAAAAAAATATATTAAAAATAAAAAAAAAATAATAAAAAAAATTACAAAAAAATTAAAAAAAAATAATAAAATATAAATAATAGAAAGTTATGGGGCGATTGTGCTGAATTTCAATAGCGATTCATTCCTGGATATTTCCAAGAGATTGATACCATATAGCGATCTGAGGAACATATAGTTGCTTCTAAAAGTTGATTTCAACCAACACACGGACAGACGGACAGACGGTCAGGGCTGAATCGACTCCTCTATTCATAAGCTTTCAGAAAATATATACTTTATGGGGTCGGAAATGAAAATTATAGAAATTACAAACGGAATAACAAAGCTACATATACCCTTCTGAAGGATATAAAAAAAATTAAAAAAATTTGTATTCTTTTGGATTCGCACCTTAAAAGGTAAGTTATTACTGGAATTCATTCCCTCCGTTTAATCAATACAAGGTAAAAATTTCATCATGTCTAAAACTTTTGGTTATGCCACCGGTTCCTACTTAATATTAATGTTTGTTGTACGTATTCGTATTCTTACTATTTCTATTTTTCTTATTCATACTTAGCTAAATGCGATTAAAAATGTGTATACATATGTATGTATATTTATGTTTGTTTAAAATAAAAATTAAAAAAAATACTCGTTTTTAAAAAAAAATATTTTTTTATGGGCCGTTTTATTTAAAAGGCGTTGAATAATTTGTATAACTGTTACAATAAATACTTTATTTAATTGATTGATTATTTAATAAAATAAAATCAATTTTAAAAATTACAGAATTTTAATTAATTTTTAAATACTATTTCAATCAGTATTTTTCTCAATAAATTTTCAATTTAAATTACTCATTTTCATTTAATTATTAGTATCATTCTGATGATTGCAGCAAAATCAAATAAAATTGATTTTTTCGTATTGATAATACGAATATTGTAATTGGAATTCATATTATTTTTTTTTCTGTGTAACAAATAACATCGTTGTTAACAACTCAAAAATGTACACACCAGATTAACGAGATTTTTGCATAGAGATCTCTGACTATTTACAAGATCCAATTTACACTGCAATTAAAGGAAAACTACCGTCCGCTTCAATAGACAAAAGTATTATCTTTTTTTCTGAAGAGGAGAATTTTCACCTCATTATTATGTCAACAAAAAAAATTATTACATCTGAAGATATTTTAACCAACGCTTCACTGTCTAAAATTCGATCAATTCACAGAGATTAGCAGTTTGGTATGAATTTTAGAAGTAGTTGCGATTTTTTATGGTCTGAAGTTGAAGATATTAACCTTCTAACTGGCAAGACCGTAAAAATTACCGGACTAAACCAATATTTTCTTTCAGGTAGATATAGTCAAGAGGTCCGTAAGTTTTAATTTTCAGATGAAAAAACATTTTGGACCTACACCAAGTAAAAAATAGGGAAGACCGTCTGCAATCAAAAATTAAATACATTTTACAAGTTAAGAAATTCAATTATGTATATTGAAAATTTTTAATTGACTAATATTAATATTTTGTATGATTTAACTTGTTTCAATGTGGATTTTTTTTTAATATTTTTCAACTTTTCAACTTATACTTATAAATAATAACGGTCTAATTCATAAACTCTTAAAGCAGCTTTATAAGATGTTGTCAATACGCAAAAATCACAAAACCTGTATTCATCATCATTAATAGCGCTATTAAGCTCTTATAAAACCTTAATAACTTTTAGATATTTATTGAAGCTTCAATCAACCCTACTTCAAACCTGTTATAGTTGACATTTATAGCTGTGGAAACATTTTTTCATGTATTTATTATTGTGATTTTTCTTGAAAAAGGACAAATGAAAAATAAAAAATTTAATGAATGTAAAAAATTTAATTTCTACAATCGCAAAGTTAATACAAAGAAGTTATTTCAAAAAAAAGTGCATAATTATTAGACATTTTTTCTTATAAACAAAACAATCTAGTGCTATACAATCAATAACAACTTATTCGGTATTTGAATACTTGCTGTACTCGTTGACAAAAATATTGTTTAGACAATCTCTCTAACATTTTTTTTTTGTTTTGTTTTTTGTGTGTGTGTGTAACAAAAGACTACAGGCCGTATTTATAAAAAATATTTTAGGCTTATTAAAGGCTTATATGACAGATGTTGTAGAGAAATTTGTCAAATAAGCCTTCAATAAACCTAAAATATTTTTTATGAATATGGCCCTACTACTTTTAAATATTTTTGATTACTTTTACTAAATAATTTTATTTTATTTTTTCAGTTATATGACTACTTAGATAATCGGTTAGTTGATGTATGCATCACTAAACTTAAAATGACATTAAACAAGTAAGAGTGCTATAATCGGCCGTACCGAATCTTATATACCCTTTACAACGTGTAGTCATGCAATAACAATTGTTTATATCACCATTCATCTCATATGAAACACGTCCATACATACATATACAAAACATCCCATTGCAGAATTATAAATTGAGTTTACGTATGTGTTTCCAAAAAAAAAATTACAAAAAAAAAAAATGTATTAAAAACAAAAAAAATAAACAAAAAAAAAAATTTTTTACAAAAATTAAAAAAAAAAAATTTTTAAAAAATAAAAAAAAAATATATAAAAAAATAATAAAAATATAAATAATATAAAAAATTTACTAATTATTAAGGATATTCTCCCAATGATTTTCAAAATTTTAGTTTTATTGGTTGTTGTGTTTAAGCTGGTCTATATGCATTTCACTGGTGCTTATGCCAGATCATCAGTAGACCTTTAAACTATGAAATTTATTAAAAAGTTTAAAATTATTACAAGTTTTATTTAAAATTTTTCATAAACAATATGAGAATTTTAAATAAATCAAGAAACAAAAATAAAAACTTCCCCATAAACCCAACCAACAATTTTTATTCAATTTTCATTATTTTATTATTCTAATCCCTTATATATTTGGTTAACACATTGGTTAACACAAAATATATATTAAGGGCAACCGAATAATAAAATTTCATTTATTAACATAAAAAATTTACTAATTATTAAGGATATTCTCCCAATGATTTTCAAAATTTTAGTTTTATTAGAATAATAAAATAATGAAAATTGAATAAAAATTGTTGGTTGGGTTTATGGGGAAGTTTTTATTTTTGTTTCTTGATTTATTTAAAATTCTCATATTGTTTATGAAAAATTTTAAATAAAACTTTTAATAATTTTAAACTTTTTAATAAATTTCATAGTTTAAAGGTCTACTGATGATCTGGCATAAGCACCAGTGAAATGCATATAGACCAGCTTAAACACAACAACCAATAAAACTAAAAAAAAAAAAAAAAATATAAATAATATATAAAATAAAAAATAAAATAAATTTTTTTTTTTTTTTTGGCTCAGCTGGTATATACATATGTATCTTGTTGATGTAATTGTGAAAAAAAAAACGAGGTGGTCGTGGTTCTTTGCTCAGAAAGTTATGGGGCGATTGTGCTGAATTTCAATAGCGATTCATTCCCGGATATTTCCAAAAGATTGATACCATACACAGATCTGAGGAACATATAGTTGCTTCTAAAAGTTCAACCAACACACGGACAGACGGGCAGACGGACATACGGTCATTGCTTGATCGACTCCTCTATTCATAAGCTTTCAGAAAATATATACTTTATGGAGTCGGAAATGAAAATTGTAGAAATTACAAACGGAATGACAAAGCTATGCTTGTGCACCACAGGTGAAGGGTATAATAATACAGTGCTGTCAACATGCAACTATAAAAGTAATAAAATCATTAAAGTGCTAATTTCGTTTTACTAAACGTTTATAAATAATAATTCGTACAACTAGTTTATAACACAAAAAGTGTTTAATAACTAATGTAATTAAATAAAATCTAGAAGAAGATATTTTTATGAATTAGACCGTAAGATTGCAAAAAATTCTGTCTGTACATGAAATATTCTTTTTGTATTTCATTTTAATGGTGGTGTATAGGTCAATGACCTAGCTAGCATACAAAACACCACTTAAGAATTACTGAATGTCTTTCTAAACTCAATATTTTTTTGCTATTGGTAGGCCAAAACGATCTTTCCAAATGTATTGCATTATTTGTCGATTTCAAATTTATTTTATGACTAAATCATTGTCCATCGTATGAAGTGATGGGAATTTTTTAATCAATTAAAATTCTAGTGATAAATCAGTAACTTTCAAAATTACTTCAAAGCTTTAGAGATAAATCATTAAAATTGTTAAAAAAAATTATATAAGCCCCTTTTACATCTGAGAAATTGAAACACAAACATATGAATTTTTATGGAAAGTGAACAAAGAGATAGAGTCGTTTGGTGTCAATTTCTAGATGCCAGCACAACTGGCTGGATGCAAAAATTTAGAACAATGCTTTGGTATTAAACAAAAACTGCATCTCCTGACTTAAGACCTATAAGAACTATGTATTGGATATCACGACTTAAGTCTTTTATAAAAGTTTATATTTTCATTTCCTAATGTTTTATGAATATTCTTTAAGGTATTTCGCAATGCTTTAGTAAATAAAACCTATTTTAATTTGTTCTGTTCTTATCGTTTTCGGCAAAGTATCCACATAAATAAAGTTTATTATACAATAAATTTATATACATACATAGTATATGCATATGTATATAAGTAGGTATGTATGTATGTATATAAATACCTACAAGTAAGTAATAACACTTTGCAACAAGCAAAAATTCCCAAAATAATGACTATTTTTTTAATCATCGTTATTTCAGTATATACTATCAGGTACTTTCTTTTTGTCGTGAATAAAACTCGAATTTATCAATGGATTTTCATTAAATAATTTTTTTTTATTTCTACATAGTACACGTAGCTTTAAGGTTTAGTAATATTTGTTTCTTTCAATTTAAATAAACAGTTGTTTTTTGTATTGAGCTTGAGATCACTTTCTTTTATAAAATAAGTTTTAATTTTATTTTCCGATATTTCGCTACCACATTGGGTATATTGGGTACATAGCTTCTTCAGGAAAACAATTTTCATGAACTTCCTGAATTCAAAAAACTATAATTTATTTATGGATTTTTATGCAATAAGTTTTATTTTATTTCTAATACATGCAGCTTTAAGATCAAATACTGGAAATTATTCGTTGCTTTCTAGGTTCAATAAACTTTTTGAATTCAAAAATTGTATTATTAAACAAAAAAACTGTTTTTCGATTTGTTCCTCAATAACTCCAAAACTGATAGCTTAATCAGAAAAAAATTTAGAAAGACTTAAAGCCGGTTTTAATTCAATATGATTAATTAATTAATATGATTAAAGGGGAAAAAATAATTAATTTAAAATAATTTCATTTCCCTTGTTTACTCCATATATTTATAGTTTGAAAAATATCTCCCGTATTCATAAGCAAATATTTAAGGTTTAAAATCTGGCAATTAAGCCTTAAATATTTTTTATGAATATGACAGCAAAATTTGAAGCAAAATGTTTTTTAAGGTTAAAAAACACTAAAGTTGTTAAAAAAATTGATGTTGTTAAATTTGTAAATTATTGTACATATTTACATATTTTTAATTTGTTCATATTTTAAAACGTAAAAATTTTATTTCTACATTTTGATCTAAATATCAAAAATGCATTCAAATGATGAACATGCAACGTAGAAGTCATTGACTATAGAGAACGAATGTCCATAACAAAAGAACGAATATAACGGAAAATACTGTCATATTATAACTAACTCCTTTTGTACTCATCAAAAAGCAATTGAAGAATTTGAATAAATACGTTGTAAATGATTACTAAACATAAACATATCGATGCCTTACTTCCTCAACCTCGGTTCATCTTTTCATAGTTCGGTGTTTGGTTAAAAGTTTAAATGCAATTATGAAGGAATTGATTACATTTATGTATATTAGTAGTAATAATATAAGTTGTTGCAGTAATGGAACACAAAAATATCAATCGTTTGATATGAAAAAGTAAAAACCGTATATTTTTAAGTTACGAGGTTGAGGAAGTAAGTCATCGATATATATATTTATATATATACATATTAACATATATATTTATATTCATTTAGACAGTCCATTTTACGGATTTACCGGTTTAACCGATTTTGCTAATTATTTTTCTGTTGTACCAAGACAAGGTTTGTAGGGAAAACATTTTAAAAGTGAACGTTCATTGTCCGTTCAGTTGAAATATTTATACTAGTATATTCCTATTAGCTATGACTTAATACGACTAAATAAAAATGTTTAAACAAAATCGTTGATAGCCACGGAAGACCAAATGTTTTTATTATTATCCATGTACGCTGTTAAGTTTGTGCTTACTAACTAGCTGCTATGTTTCTCTTATGGGAATTTACACACACAAAAACTTAGCAGTTCGTTAGTTAACACTTAGTTTCTTTTACTCAAAAAGATTGTTTGGATCGTAATATACATAAATATATGTTTAGAGGTATAAATGATATACATATAGAGTCGATAACAAAAAATATTGAATGAAAATTCTGGATTTTTTCAAAACACCATTCTATAAGTAAAGACAATAGACAAGAGACTAATAGACAATAGTCTATTGTCTTTGCTATAAGTATACGAAAAAATTTTAATAATTGATTTTTGCAGATTTATAACTTATAAAGAACTAGTCGGCACCTAATGTGAAAATAGATTCTTTTGTGTACTAAATTAGTATTGAAAGAGCATTTCATATAAAAGTAATCTAAAAGTCCAAAATATACTTTCCTGATTATAAAGGGTGGTTAAATTTTAAGGAGCGATATTAAATGTGAACCACATCTAAACATCAAGTTTTTTTTTCTGCATTTCATTTGACTTTTCTCAATCTCAGACTACCTCAACTTGAACAGTGGCAAGATACGCAAATGAGCAACGCGTTAAAGTTATTCAGGCGTATTATGAAAATGGGCGTTCAAATCAAAATGCATTTCGAGCACTTCATGATTCTTTTGGTCAACATAATCGTTCAAAGTCGTCCACAATCAGGAGAATTGTGAAAATATTAAAATTTCAGCAAAACAGGTCTGTATGCGATGTGAAAAAAATCTGTGAATGTCTTCTTAGTTCGTTGAACAGAAACCATTGCGGTTTTCGCGATAGTGTGACAAAAGAGCAGTCAACCTTGACTCATCAACGTGCCTAACAATTGAACATCAACATTGCCATTGAAAATTTGGACCATCGGATGCAGGTGTGACGCCGAGGCCGCGGCGATATTTTGTTCCATACATAATTGAACCATACCAATATTATCATAATGAAAAGAAATAACAATAATTTCCTAAATAATTTGTGTTTTATTCAAAATCAACATCGGCCCTTAAAATTCAATCACCCTTTACATGCTAGTGAAATTAATGTGTGTACTTTGACTTTATTGCTATCTATTGGATTGCAAACGTATCTTATTATCCTTTTCAAAATCAAAACAGAATAGTTTTTTAAACATACTTTAAAAAACTATATTACAGTGTCACCTAGTGGCATGCAATTGTATTCATATTTTTTATATACATTTTATAACTTTGAGTCATTTGGTTTAAAAACGTAGAATTTTACAATAAATAGATTAAGGCGACATCTATTGAATTCCAAGCTTTTTATCGCTTTTTATCGCCATCTGTTAATCGACTTGGACATTTGTATATAAAAATATGTAAATCGATTTATATTTGTTTTTAGGACTTATAAGGGTGAACAAAGTTAAGTATGAACATTTACAAAAAAAATGCCTACATGGTATAATTTTTGTGAATTTACTGAAAATTTACAATTTTGTATAGGTATCAAAGATTATTTAATTATTTAATACCTAAGTACCTATATAGTGGTTGTAGATATTGTTTAGATGTGGGTAGTAGGTACCTTCGTATATTATTTTTTACCACTGTGCAAACGTTCAATTCTCCAATCGTATCCGTTTACCAAATTACCGTTAAGTCAACTATTTCCGTTTAGTTCTAAACACACAAAAAAACAACACAAGAAAACATTGACATAATAAAAATGAACACAAAAGGAAATACAATTTTCCTATTTTCTTCTCTAATGAATGACAAAGACTATTATGTGTTGTTTTTGTAAATAATTGTTCTCCTTTTGACTATAAATTATTTTAAATTTAAAGGATACCTATTAATGTAACTTTTTTATACCTTTCTTTAACTTTAGACAGTAAATAAACTTACATCCATCCATGGGTATAAATACTACTACACAATACTACTTTTAAGTACCATCTGCACACACATTATTGCACTACACACATTTTTCACTTTAGATTTTCTTCATGGATTTTTTTTTCTTATATTTTTTCCAAATAAAAAATCCAACCCCAATATGGGTAAATTTAGTAGTTTTTGTTCTCGAATTCACTTCTTTTTTTAAATTAATTTTATTGTAAAATTCTAAATGACTTTCATTCTATTCGCAAGTTATCTTTGTACAGAGGATTTTAATTGATTTATTAAATAAAATTATGAATTTTTTATTTTATAAAAAACGGTGCAAAACTATAGTTTTTCAGGTGCTCGAAATAAAAACATTGAAACGAAAATTATGTACTTGAGTAAACTGAAAAGAAAATGGGAACCAAAACAAAACCACAAATTACATGATATGCAAGAGACATCGAGCGAAAGATAGAATTGAGAGCGTAAAAAACACTGTTGCCAGATTCGTTATAACATTTCCATTTCATAAGCATGTTCAGTGTGTTAGAAAAAAAAAAACGTTAGTTTGTTTAAAATTTAAATAATTTATTATTAGGACGTTTTTTTGCTTATTAATATAATTTTTTTTTACATTTAATAATTACAATTTAAAATATATACATATATAAAGGCACATATATTATTTAATCATATTTATTGTTTAGGCTTAGATTTAATTTAAAAATTGTTTTGTGTACAAAAAATATATTAAAATAATAGTAATAATAATATAATGTGAATGAAATATTTTTTATATATCGTACATTTGTTAACCAAATACATATAAATATACATATATAACAAAAGATACATACATGAAAAATAACACATTGTTTAAAGCATTAGTTATACCACATTTTGTACACTCTTACAAAAATTAATTAATAATTCGAAAAAAAAGAATAAACTAAAACAAAAAACTATGTATGAATTATATATATGTATTTATAAATATGTTTTATAACTATATAAATAGTTGCACTATAATAAAACAAAGGCCTGTAGTATTTTTAGTCTTTTTGTATTGGCATGATTTAAGTAATCGCAAATGTTTGAAATCATAAATAAAGATGTATTTGAGGTCGTTTAGATACTATTCCATTTTGCGTTTTAATGAATGTTCGTAGGCCTGTAAGAGAGAAAATAAAATACATTAATGGTTTTATTTTACTACAAAATTATTTATTCACCTTTTGTGCAACTTTAAATAAGTTCTCATATGTTGATTTGCCTGTTTGCTTAACCATACTTTGGAATATCCTTCTTTCACTTTCAGTTAACAACTCAAACGGTGACCCAAATTCTACCACTTGTCCGGCATCCATCACTATCACTTTATCCGAATCCATAACGGTATGTAAACGGTGAGCGATTGTCAGTACAGTGCAATTTTGAAATTTGTTCCGTATTGTTGTCTGTATTAGGACGTCTGTCTGGGGATCAACATTAGCTGTAGCTTCATCCATAACCAATATTCGGTTTTCTCTTAATATAGCACGAGCCAAGCAAACAAGTTGTCTTTGGCCTACACTAAAGTTAGTACCACCTTCAGAGATTTTAGTTTCTAAACCATTGACCAATTCGGATACTACTTCTTTTAGCTTGACCTAAAAATAAAAGAGAATTCAAAATTTCATTTCATTTTTATTATTAGAAATTTCTATAAAATACCTCTTCTAATGCTTCCCATAATTTAGCATCCGAATACTCTTCAAATGGATCCAAATTATAACGCATAGTGCCCGAAAAGAGCACTGGTTCTTGTGGAATAATTGAAATTTTACTACGTAGATCATGCAGCCCCATTTCATTAGTATCACGCCCATCAATTATAATTTTTCCATTATTATAGGATAAACGAAAGAGGGCATTTATTAGCGACGATTTGCCAGCACCAGTGCGACCAACAATACCAACTTTTTCACATGACTTTATAACAAAATTTAAAGATTTTAAAACATATTCCGATTTGGGATCTGGGAAATAACGTAAACTCAGCTCGTCGAATATAATTTTGCCCTCTTCTGGCCAAGATTTTGGTGGTTTTTTGTCCTCCTTAGACTCCAAATTACCCTCTGGTTTTATGTCATCATACTCAACAACACGTTCCACAGCAGTCATAGTATTTTCCAATTCCGCTGATTGTCGCATGCCCCATTGAACCATACCTGTCATACCCATGGCCTGTGTTATGGCCAAACCGACATCACCACCATTTTCCGGTGCAAATATAAAGAAACTCAATGTTATGGTTGCTATGAAAATAACACAGAAGCAATCAAGCCAGTAGCCAAAAGCACGGGAGGTACATATAAATAAGAAAAATGCTGAACTGTGCAGATCTTGATGATTGTCAAACTCGTTGATTAAAACACGTTGCGCTCCGAAAGCACGAATGGTTGAGAGACCAGTCAGAGAGGCAGCCAGATGCGAATAAATTGGAGAGCGAGCTGAAAACATAAATTTTGTTTAGGCTTACATTTTTTGGGGTAAAATAAATCTAGTCTAAATTCTTTAAATTAAGGAATTACCTATACTGAATTCATATTTAAAGATACTAATACGGACGTATTACATTACTTTGCATTACTAATAAATATAAAAAAATAAATAAATTCAGTGTGTATGAGAATTGTATAGATATATTATCTCCAAAATCAGATACGTAAAATAATTCCATTTTTATAAATACAAAATTTAATAATTTAAATTCCGTCTATTCATTTCTATGATAATACTATGACAAAAAAGTGATTTTTCAGGGGTTTAACTAGTGATGCAGTGATTAAATTTGGGTGAAAACACTAATGATTTTAACATTAGCATGTCATTAGAGATCATGTATTTACATGAATTATTAATGAACTCATAGAACTCATGCATCATTGGTGAAAAGCATCCGATGTTTCATAAGTTGATTTTGCTTTTTTCACATGAATTGTTTAAGATATTTTGCACGATGGTACATTCATTTTTCAGCACATCAATTCTGACAAATTATTTTGCATTTAAGGAGTCAGTTGAAATAAATGCTTTTGAATTACATATTGATTTGTAAGTCTTGAAAATGTAATTCATTATGCACTACTTCCAGTTGGTTTTGCTGAGTACTTATTAACATAGTGGACGATGAATGTTTCATTTAACTTTGAAGAAAATCACAGTAGAAAAATTATTAAATACCACTATAGTGTACTATCTCTGCGCTATATTAATTTTTTATCAAAGTCATGCACTAGCACTTTTTTACTACTAGAGATTATGGCAAGTAATGCATACTTACTTATCGCTTCCAAACGTTTAACGTTCCTAGATGTTTTCAAGTAAAAGGTTCTTAGATTATAGAAAACAATAGCCAATAGCAGGGTGGGAACAAGATACAATGGATTTACAACAGCGATAACAATAACTATGCCAAGTAGCGAGAGGAAAATTTGTATAACATCCATCATAACAGCAGGAAGTATTTCATCAATTTGACCCATATCCTTTGAAAACCGATTCAGAATACGACCGGAGGGATTTGTATTAAAGAAGTACATTGAAGCGCGTGTAATGCCTCTAAACATCGAATTGTGTAGATTTTGTGAAGCTTTCATTGCCACATTGAAGAACATAAAACTTCTAGTTATCGTTATAATAATGGTGGCCACTGTAATAACGGTGAATATGTAAATATCTAGCATTTCGGGATTTACGTGAATATTATATTGTTCTAGAAACTTGGACAGTTTAGACTCTAAGTTATAGGATGATGCTGTGTCAAAAGCATCATCGATATCTTCGTATGAACTGTTATAGTTAAAATGTTTGGTGGATTCTTCGATGCGCTCCGCTTTTATTTTACCTTTTTTATTTACCCTGTTGAGGAAATAATATGAAAACAATATAATATTTATTCACAAAGGACTACTTAGTTTAATACTCACCAATATGATAAGAAATAATCACCACTTGACGCCAGACCTTGTGACAATATACAAAATACCAGCATCACAATGAACATGAAAAATCCACCTCCAGCTTTAAAATATTTCTTATACAAATCGATACCAATTTTTCCTTCTTCTTGACTCTCTTGCACTTGCATGGCATTATCTTCCATAGTGGAATCGGCCGCGGAGTTAATGGAAATTTCACTGTTTTGACGATCAAACATACGACTGCCAGATCTTGAGCGAGACTTTATCTCCATGGAATCATCTTTTTCAGGATCCGCCAACATTTTAGCGAAATCCAAACCACTCTCTCGCAGAGATTCATACGAACCAACTGCACTAACACGACCCTTGTCCATGATTACAATTTGATCAGCCGCCTGTAGGAATTGTAACTGATGCGTCACCAATACTACAACATGATCCCGCAAAAAGCCACGCATACATTGATCGAATAAATGACGTCCGACATGTGTGTCAACGGCACTTAAGGGGTCATCTAATAAGTATATGGAAGATTTGCGATAAACAGCTCTGGCTAAACTTATGCGTGCCTTTTGACCACCCGACAACGAGGCTCCTCGTTCACCCACCACCGTTTTATCACTAAAGGGTAAAAGTTCAAAATCACGTTCTAAAGCACATTTTTTAACAACTTGATGGTAGCGTTTCTTATCCATAGGTTGGCCGAAGAGTATATTTTGCCTTACGGTACCGGTAAATAGCCAGGGTTCTTGGGAGGCATACGAAACCTTTCCGTTAGTTTTAATCGTACCTGATTCAGTCCGTAACTCACCTAGAATACTTTGGATAAGACTAAATCGCAAAAAAGAAAATTAGTTTTGAAGGCAAAATTGTTTAAATCTAAAACAATAACTTTAAAATTACAATAAATAAAAGTTTTTATAAAATTAAAAATGGCACAGATATGTATCTGCTTATAAATTTATTAAAAAAAAAATAATAATAAATAAAAAAGGCGTAGTATCGGAAATTATTTCTGAGAAAAACTAAGAAGATGGTTTGAAAATTGAGATATAAGCATCAAAATATAACTGTTTCGGTATTTTTCGTAAAATTTACAAACAAAAATCGATTTTTTCACCTTCTACACAACCGAGATGGTCAAAGTGGGCAATGGTATACAAACGATTTATGTATATATGGGTCCAATCTAACAATTAACAAGTAAGAGCACTATATTCGGCTGTGCCGAATCTTTTATACCCACCACCAATTTTGTGTACATTTAAAGCACAATATTTATTATTTTGTTAATCGCTATAGAATAATCTCTTTATAATAAAATATGTATCACTTTCTTTGTAGAGGGTGGTTAAATTTGAAGGGCCCATGTTTAAGGTGAACCACATCTAAACTTCAACTTTTTTCTTGTATTTCATTTGACATTTTTCAATCTCAGACTAACTCAATTTGAACCGTGGAAAGATACGCAATCGAGCAACGCTTTAAAATATTAAAGATTTTTATAAAAATCGACGTTCAAATCAAAATGCATTTTGTGCACTTCGTGATTCTTTTGGTCAACATAATCGTTCGAATTCGTCCACAATCGTGAGAATTGTAAAAAATATTTAAATGTCTGCAAAGCAGGTCTGTATGAAATGTGAAAATATCTGTGAATGCCATCTTAGTTCGTTGAATGGGAAACATTGCTGTTTTTCACGATAACGTGGCAAAAGAGCAAGCAACCTCGACTCATCATCGTGCCCAACAATCGAGCATCAACAGTGTCATTGAAAATTTGGACTATCGGATCGTGGTGTGCCGCCTAGGTTGGGGGGCCATTTGGCCGATATTTTGTTCCATACATAATTAAAGCATACAAATATTATCATTATAAAAATAAATGATAATAATTTCATAATAATTTTATTCAAAATCAACATAGTCCCTTAAAATTAAACCACCCATTATAACTTCGGTATGCTAGTAAAATGTTTTCGTAAATTTAGTCTTTCAATGAAAGTGGCCGTTAAAATACGCGTGTCAATAAAGTTTCTGCTAATAAACATAACTTAGATATTTCAATATAGTCCTTTAGTGTTCCAAAATCTTTATTCATAGAGAATTTACATGAATTTAAAAGGAAGAAAGTGAATTTAAGGTTAAATTTTAAGGGCCACAGGGTGATTTAAAATATACATTCTCTGCATTTTTCTAAAACGGGAAATTTATTAGTAAGATTTTGATTTTTAAACTTCTATAACATTTTGCTTTTAAAAGATTTTCAAACGAAATAAGTTTTGTATAATTTTAAAATTTGTTAGCCATTAGTACATGAAAATAAATTGTTTATAATGTTGAGATAATTTTTTTTTTACTTAACCCTTTGACGACCGGACTTTTTCTACTGAAGCGATTTTTTCTTTTTTTGTATTTTCATAATATATGCACCAATAATAGGTACGTAAAAAAAGTTTGGCCCACTAGGCCCTCTCTTTGTCCCTAATTTTACTTGGCAAATATAGTTGCCTCTGGGTTGAAAGGGAATTTTTTATCCAAGAAAAAAATATTAGAACTTGGGAATATTCATAAGTGCAATCCTGAAATCTAGTAAAAACTGGGCTTTTATAGGCACTCGTCTCTCTGAACCGGAAAGTCTTCTCTGGTGGTATAAAAAGTGTTGGCTTTTCAGTATAACTAAGGCATTAGAAGTCGTTGCAATTGAATCAGCCTTTACAGCAACTAGTAACGGGTTACGACTAATGCGGACCTTTTTAATTACAGAAAACTCTACGGGATTATTGCCGTCGATAACATTTTCTATCGGTTTATCCTCTTGGATTTCCATAGCGTCATTTTCTAGAAAAATAATATCCTCTTCATCCATATGTGTAGCAGCTTCTTCCCCATTGTCACTGCTGTCGCAAAGCAAAAGTTGTTCAATTTGATCCTTACTTAACACTGTTTAATCAAAAATAACACTAGAAATACTATAATAATACAATATTAAATAGTAATGCACGAAATACGTCTGCTCTGATTGATTTCGAATAATTAGTGAATGAAAACGAAGACACAAGCAGCGCAAAAAAATCTTGCAACTTAAAACAATAACAAATAAAATCCGTTTTGTTCAATTGAATTTCATCATTAACAATTATAAACAGACATGCACCAAAAAATTTAAAACTGTATACTCAGACATACATATAATGATGAAAATAAACAACAAACATTTGATTATTTTTAGGTGCCTTTTTTTCCGTTTCAGCCCACAGGCAAACATACTTGCCAAACAAGTTTGGCAAAGTTGTGGGCAGCTCGAAACTTATACAAACCTCGCTAATATATTTTTTAAAAGGTAAGAGGTGCCGCCAAAATATGCCTTAGTTTTAGACAGATGCATCCTACGCTCTCTCCACACTACCCCTCTAAAGTAACTTGACTTTTTGACCAACTTTGAGGTCACCTAGCGGGCGAATGGGGGCAGATAATAACCTCCCACCTACTACGTTTGTGTTGCCACTATCGTCTGCTGTAAAACCAGTTTTAAACAAATTTACTCGATCTTCTATTGAAACAATTATATGATGAAAACCCCTGGGCAAGTATGTTTGCCTCTGGTCGTCAAAGTCAAAATATTCCTAAATTCAAATTTTTAATAGAGCATAACTTCAGGAGAACATAAGCATAAGTTGTTACCATGGCATCTAGTAGTTGCTAGTAGAGTCATCTATCTTATCATCTTTATTTTATATTTAGCTACATTACAATAGATGGTGCAGTGTAAGATGAATAAATGCTAATATATATGACTAATATATTTTTATAAAAATTTAAAGAAAAAAGTGTGCGTGGCACATCTATTTTCCGTTATAACGAAGACTTTGACCAAAAAACTATATTTGCAAAATTTTAGAATCGTACATATAGTTTTGTCAGTTTTATTACGTTTTAAATTTGAAATATACACTGTGCGGTATAAATTTTCGTACATTTTGATCTATAACTCTTTTCCTAATTCATAGATTTAAGCGATTTTCAGGAAAAAATATTCTTTTGACTCGATAAATATATATTCGAAGTTTCATGACTACGTTTATGCGTCTGGACACAATTCAAAAGTGAAAGTGGACGTTATAGTAGGCGTGTCAAAGTTGTTTTTGCTAATGAGTACAACTTACTTGTTTTAATATAGTCCTTTATTATTCCAAAATCTTTATTAATAGAGAAATTATATGAATTTTAGGTAAAACGTTATATGGGAGGTGGGCGTGGCACCTTAATTTTCTGGCACAGTTATGACACTGCCTAGGGGGATATACGTGGCAAATTTTATCATCATACCTCTAATTTTGGCGGTTTTATGAGCTTTTAAATTTCATTAACGGTAGATAACGTGAAAAGTGGGCGTTATAGTAGGCGTGTCAAAGTTATTTTTGCGAATGAGTACAACTTAGGTGTTTCAAGATAGCCCTTTATTATTCCAAAATCTTTATTAGTAGAGAAATTATATGAATTTTAGTTAAAACGTTATATGGGAGGTGGGCGTAAAAGTGGGCGTGGCACATTGATTTGCCGTTACAAGAAAGCGTGTCACCAAAAAGCAAAGTGTGCAAAATTTCAGAGTCGTACGTCCAATTTGGTTGCTTTTATGACGTTTTTGTTTTTAAATATACCGAAAAATACACTGTGCGGTATAAATTTTCGTACATTTTGATCGATAACTCCTCTCCTAATGCATAGATTTAGACAATTTTCGGGTAAAGATATTGTCTTTACCCAGGAAATATATCTTCGAAGTTTCATGAGTCTACGTTAAGGCGTTTTGACACAATTCCATTTTATTCGATGTTCGAAGGACACGGTTTTTTCGACCTACTCTTGCTTTTCGAGCTATAACTCTCTTCCTAATATTCCGATTTAGACCATTTAGCCCAATACCAAACAAACCTTGTCTATAAGAAAGATTCTGGCAAAATTTGAGCCCCCTAGCTTTTTCGGTGCGACCTCTATCGTGCTTTCAACAGACGGACAGACGGACGGACATAGCTAGATCGTCATAAAATCAAACCCCGATTCAGAATATATATACTTTATGGGGTCTAAAATGGATATTTCGATGTGTTACAAACGGAATGACAAAATTAATATACCCCCACCATTTTTTTGGTGGCGGGTATAAAGATCCAAAGATGGCGTTCGTAACGAAATGACGAATAAATTTTTCTTAACTCCATCTATATGGGTATCAAATAAAAGGGCTTGACTAGTAGAATACAGCTAACTACGTTAAAATTCAAAATCAAGGATGGCGTCGGAAATAATATAGCAAAATGATGAATAACATTAAGTCAGAAATCTTGGCTACGATAAGATGTGGTGGTGTGGATGATGGTGAAGGGTATTATCAGATCTTTCACGACCGAAAACAGCGCTCTAATTTGCTTCTATTTATAAGGCACATTACACCAATTTAACGGAGTACCATAAATACAACAAGGCCCAGAAAATAAAGAATTTCAAAAAATTTTATGTCATCTTGCAACATGTTAAAGTTGTTGAATACCAAAAGTTCATCTGTAAATGTTTGTATATACATTTTTTTTTATTTATCTGGCAAACATTTATAACATTGTCATTTATTTAACCGGAGTAAATTAGATTAGAAAATATACATATATAACAAAAAAAAAAAAAAAAAAAAAAACAAGTAAGAGTGCTATATTCACCGTGCCGAATCTTATAATACCCTTCACAATGTATAGTCATGCCATAATAATTGTTTGT
This sequence comes from Phyto melanocephala, assembly GCA_941918925.1. Lineage (NCBI taxonomy): Eukaryota > Metazoa > Arthropoda > Insecta > Diptera > Rhinophoridae > Phyto > Phyto melanocephala. Next base: position 54,876,245 of record OW799233.1, read on the forward strand.
ATCACCATTCTCTCATATGAAATACGTACGTAAATTTAGGTGGCTTTTTTTACAAATACTTCTCATAAAAACCTGAAATTCAAGTTAAAGTGCATATTGGTCTTAAAAAAGCACTCTAAAAAATGTTTAACCTCTTATTTTTTTAATAAAAATAATAGTGAATAAATAAAGTGTCGGACTTACCTTGATTTTCCGGCACCTACAGGACCTATAATTGCAACTAAAGTTCCTGGTTGAACACGCAAATTAACATCGTCTAAAGTGTATTCTGTAGAGTTTGGATCCCATTTCGCCTTAACATTGCTAATAATAATCCCAGCTTCCGAAAGGGTGGCATGACCATTTGAAATTAAAGGCTGTTTTTCGGCATCTTCGTTTTCTAAATTTTCATCTAAAACTTTATTATCATCTTTAAAAGTGGATTGGTTGCTGCCATCAAAATTGGACTTAGGATCAACGGAAGACATGTCAATAATATCGGTCTCTTCATATTGCATATAGTTTTGTATACGTTTTATAGACACCAGAGATTCAGCCAATTGTGAAATTCCTAAAGAAGGTAAATATTTTAAAAATAATAAATAAAACTTAGTTATGCATATATTAACATACATATTTTCAAACTTTTCAAACATTCAATCTTATTAAAATGTACATCAGGACTATAACCAAATTTGTCGCATAGTACCACAAGTTGAACAATGATGGTTTTTATTCAAGAAAAAAATCTTTAAAATTTATTTATTTTAGTTATCTTATTTCATATCATAACAAGTTATTTAACTTAATGTGCAATGGTTAAATTAAAAAAAAAAACAACAAGAAAATTATAGAACTCTTTAATTATTATTGTAGGGTAAATATTTACGGCCGTATGCAAAATAAATTCCTAATACAACTTACAATCATTTTAACAAATACACAATTTGTATGCCGCCAATATCATCTCTTAGCATTTTGTTAACGACATATAAAAACTAATATAAATTCATTCGGATAGTTGTCTTTAAAGAATTTTCTTTTAATTGTATATGAAATAATTTTCTTTAATTATTGTTGCTGATGTTTTCCCAATCGTGTAAATAATATTTCTTTTATATTTATTAAAACAAAACAAAAAAAAAAAAAATAATTAATTAGAAAGAAGCAACAAGACTGTTTTTTTTGGGGGGAGCAGAAGTAATCAGGGTACACTTATAGAAGGTGGCGGTGCCCGCGGCGGTGACTATTTTTTTGTGTTCTGGAGTATGTCAAACTACATATTAAAAAAAAAAATGATTTCAACTTCGGAAATTGTCAAACTTCATACATAAAAAACAGAGCCAATAATGGTTCTTCTTTACGCTATCACCTTATGTAATTACACCATGGAAGTAATGGTATTCGAATAATAACCTTTTTTTTGTTTTTTTTTTTTATTTACGTCACTCAAAAAAACACAACTCAGAAAAACACAATTAATTTCACATTTTTTCATTAATTGATAAATTATTAATTATTTTACGAATTCATCTAAATTCATTTGATGTACATGGACATTTTTAGTTCAACAAATTAACACCATTTGTTACTTCTTTTAATAGTTTCACAACATTGCACAAAACGTACTAAGCAGAAAGAAAAAAGTTCTCACCTTAGTGTATGCTTAAACTAAGTATGTATTTATTTGTATCCCTACTTTAAATTTTTTAAAGATAATTAATATAAATTGACAATCGGTTGTAAAGCTTTTTTAAGTTTTTATTTTTCTTGCATACGGCCGTTAAAGTTTAAAGCATATGTATGTATGTATGTAGATTTGCAAAATAAATATACATTCTGCACAGTTTTCATTGTGTGTACCGCACAAATATGACTCCTTTACTGATTTTTGATTAACCCTGCTACTATGTTAGAAAAAAAATACACGTGTTATGTTCGGGTCATATTTTGACCCCAAATTTTTTTATTGAGAAAATTCAAATTTGTAAATCTTAAAAATATTTTTAAGGCTTAAGATGAATGCAATATCTCATCGTTAGAGTGATTAAGTGTCGGTGTAACGGACGAACATGTTTTTTTGCAAGTTATGCACTCAGTAAAGGTTTTTTTTTCTTTTTCTACGTGCAAAATTTGCACCTTTTCCATTCACTAGCGCATTGTCGATTTGGAGAAGACGAATTCGTAGATGGTGATACACTATTTTCTTCTCGAATTCTTCGTACCAATGATGCTCTGCACGAGGAATCCGACTACGCCTCTTTATATGTTCTTAAGCTTAAAATTCACCGAGTTACTCTAAAAATAGGCGCCTTTTGTGCAGTTTATTTTTTTGCCATTCAGGATATATTTCGGTCGATATTGTAAAAGCGTTGAGAGCAGAAATATCTAATAAATTATTGGTTTTTCTTTTGCACGAATATGTTCGAACCATTTGGACCAATGTGTCGACTCCGCTTTTTGTCGAGTTGTAATATTCAACTATTTCCGGAATTTTTTTGGAAGATTTTCCAAAATGTTGCTGTTATGGTGAAGAGTGCTAAGCAGATAAACCATTCTGTATTTTTTACGCACATACAAAACTACAGTTTTTTTTATGAAAAACAAATTTACTTTAGTATATTGGAAGCTTACGCAATTCCTGTGTTGTTGCATGAACCAGCAAAAAACGTTTGTTTTTTACTGTGCCAACAATAGTAATTTTTTGCTTTAGTAGTTCTAATAAAAGATTATGACTCGTAAAAAAATTATCGGTAGTCACATTTTGTCCACGGTATGAAGACACTAAGACCGCAATGAACGCCGAGTTTTTTTCGTTATTCTCTTTTAAAGTTGCTTCGAAAATCTTTTCAAATTTACATTACAATTTTTTTCTCGAGCATTTATTGTGACAATTTTCGATTTATACTTTTCTGTGTTCTCTTGCTAACAAACAAAATGTTGCACGCAAAAGTTGCGGCGTTAATTGCATAGTCTAAATACGGTCTAAGTCTAGAAAAACCCTTTCCCCTTGGTTCCTTTCAGCATTGTCTCCCACAAAACGCGGTGTCAGAATCCGCTGCTATCCACTCGTTCATGCCATATTTCCCAGGTTTACTTGGATATATACTTTAAAAGGACATCTATCTCGGAACGGAATATACTGTTCCTTAATCGTTATATTAGCACTTGGAACGTAAAGCAGTTGCAAGTTCTGAGTCCATTGCTCATAAAATATGCGAATAGGAGCAAGTACATATCTTCTTTATTCTGATCTTATACTTTGCCTATCGTCAAATGCTAGACATGATTGCTCTCAAAAAAGGACGTCCATGAAACTCATCAGACAAGGAGTTAACACTTTCACCATATGAACAGTAGCCTCCTAAAAGAATAATATGTTCTGTATACAATTATAAAAAAAAATATATTGTAAATAAATACCAATAAGTATAAGGATTCCTAGGTAAGCATCGAACTCAATTTCATCTTGAAAATTTTCGAAAACAGAACGTCCTTGTAAATTGCTGTAGTAAATTATATCCTTTTCATAGTTTCTGTAAGGCATACATCAAAAGTATCACGAATTTTCGAAATACGATGAATATCATAAGAAGTCACTCCAGATTTTGTGTGAACAATATTTTCACTTGCTGCACGACTTTCACATTGCAAAGAAGGTATCCGATTTTTATTAAAAAATTCTGTGCCATTAGTTACGGTCAATAAACTGAAGGCTTCTGTTACTCTAGAAACGCATCCCAGTGCATTCGCAAAAAATAGGTGTTCGAGACGATGACTCTGCACGAAGCGTTTTTGTTGATTCTTTATCAAAAACCATGCGTTTTTTTGGGCGGTTTGTCGGACATTCTTATTTTGTTATATATTTATATTATATATTTATATATATTTAACAAAAATGATAGAGGGTCATAAAATGACCCGAACATGATATGTGTAAACACTTGCAATTAAAAATTGTCTAAGCCTAAAATGGTAATAAAACTAATTGAATTCAATATATCTCAACAATTGATGCACTGAGTAGTAAGAACTTTTAAATATATTCCACCAGTTAGAAATACGGTAATGTTAAATGCGATTTGGGTCATCAAAAGACCCTAACGTAGTAGCAGGGTTAATGAAACATATTTTATCGAATGTTTCATAAAGCAATTCTTGGCTCAAAAGTTGAAAGTTATCTTTATGGATTTTGGTTTTCTATTTTTTTTAAATAAATTCCAATGCCATCTCATTGCAGACAAATACAGATTTGAACTTCATCGCTGAAGATGTGTGAACTTTTTTTTAATGCCAACGACAAATTAAAGGCGTATTCCTTTATAGTTTTCAATGGCCTATTTGATTATAGTACGCCAATTTTGATATTTAAAAAAAAAATTTAAAAAAGTTGTGTCCTTTATGTACATATGTATGTATGTATGTGTGTATGTATGCAAGTACGTATGTTTTTTTGTTACCTTGAGGAAAGAACACTGTCATGGTAGTTCTCAAAATATTATAATAAGCTGTTATAACAAACGCCTTTTCCGGTGTTAGAAAATGACTTAGTACCACATAACCCACTAAACTTAGAAAGATCGATACACGTGTCAGGAACATTATAAAGGATAACAGTATACCACGTATATAAGATACTTGTCTAATAGTATTGATTTCTTTTTTGCGCGCATGTGCCACCAATTCACCGAAAGGTATTTCCCAGGCGTACATTTTTATAACCTGTATGCCAGATATAATTTCGTTCATCATGCGCACACGTTCATCGGTGCGAACAGCTGTACGCAAACGTAGCACCGACGTCTTCTTTCCTAGCCAAGCTTGAAGTGGTAAAAACAAAAGCATAAATGCTACACCAAACACAGCGGAGATGCCAATCTAAAATTAAATTACAAAATACATTATTATTTATTGAAATCTATTACTTAAATTATAGTTTCTTGGCGATATAAGACACTAATAACAAACTATTTAAAGAGTGTGCTATTAATGTTTACGATTATTATCTGACGTCAATGAAATATTGTCAGTTTTGTACATACTGTCAATATTTGACCATCGCTATTACTCTTGTTCATACCTCTCTATACATTAAGTAGGTAATAAATAGGGTTTCTATTGGTCCCACCCACAGGTAATGTATAAAAATCATGGCTAAATCTAAACGTCCCACATCGTTTGATATCAAATTGACCACTTGACCAGCGGTAGTATTTCCTAATGCTGTTTTACTTAGACGCAAAGCCTTGCGATAAATCATACTACACATAGCCACCCGTATCTTCATGCCCGTATGCAAGGTTCCAAGCATATAAGGATGCATTATGACCACATTCAATGCCGAGCATAATATAACACCGGCTGCATAAAGATAAGCCGTTTCTATGTTGCCCTCATTATTTGAGTAATATGCTATCAGTCCTAACAAAAACAATGGTTGAAGCGTTCTGTAGATAAAAAAAGAGTGCTTTTAACAACCATTACATACTTATACACATTTATTCAAATTTCTCACCTTAAGCCCAACTCCAGCAAAAATAATATTAAGCCTAATAAAGCGAAACGCCAGCCAAACACTCGCATGGATGCGCGCAATAAACTGCATTGTTTCTTAGAATTCGCTTTATTTTTTTTTAACTCCTTTTCCCATGATTGACACAACTTATTACCAAGAGTATCTGAAAAGGAAAATGTATCATATTAGATATAGTATATACGAGTACATGGTTAACTTTGATTTAATAAAGTATATTACTTCATTCCACTTATATGGTATATGTGACGGTTTGTGTGTTTGGATATTTGTTACTAAAACGACTAAACGGATTTAAATTAACTTCGCCACACTGATAGATAGCAACTTGGAATTACGCATAGAATACCTTCTAAACCGATAACTGCGGGCACACGCTTGTGTAAATAAAGTCCATATGTTTTATTGGCAATATTTTAGTTAATAAATAGCTTTTGTTAACCATATATGGCCCTCAGTGATGTAAATTAAGAAAGAAATTGATTTTTTTTACATACATACATACATACATACATATGTACATATGTAAGTATAAGCCTATCTATATGTGGGAAGAGTTTTAAAAAATGTTTTAACCACTGTTTTAGAAACTCCTTTTTTTACAGATCAATAAAAACAAGTTGCTTTGTCACATCCCTTCATTTTCCGAAGGGATGTGACTTTTTTAGAGTTTAAAAATATAAAATAAATAACATATGTATCGGGTGATTCATAGTAAGGTTGGATTTTTAATCTAAAATAAAACACATAAATTGGAACGAGAACTTACAATTTTTATAATCGGTTAAAAACAATTAACGGCATTTACTGTTTGAAAATGTTATCATGTTAACATTGGCCACGACTGCGTCTGAGGTCAAATTTTAAGCTAATTTGAGCAAAGTAATTGACATCCCGCGAATAACAGGAGTAGTGTTGGCTTAAAAAGCGTTAATCGTAGCTGGCTTGTTCTTGAAGACCTTCGACTTGACATATCCTCAGAGAATATAGTTTGGTCTAGCTGGCCAATTTACCGTAGCAAAGTATGAAATTAAGTGCTCACCAATATAATTTCTCAACAAGTCAATTGTTTCACACGCTGTATGGCTCGTTGCGCCAACTTGTCGAAACCAGAGCTCACCAAGACCATGCGCTTGAATTTCAGGAAGCACATAGTACGTTAATGGTGCGATAATGGTTACCATTGACGATAACCTTTTGAATTACCTAATTTTTTTAGGATATATGCACGAATGATTCCACCAGCCCATAAACCACACCATTCCGTTATTTTTATACCCGCCACCAAAAAAAAGGTGGGAGTATATTCATTTTGTCATTCCGTTTGTAACACATCAAACTATCCATTTTAGACGCCATAAAGTATATATTTTCTAAGTCGAGGTTTAATTTTATGCCGAACTAGCTATGTCAGGTGGGACCGTAAAAGCTAGGGGGCTCACATTTTGCCAGAATATTTCTTATACAAGGTTTGTTTGGTATTGAAATTGGATTAAATCGGAATATTATATTCAAAATATAAAATGTAATAAAGCCGACAAAATTCAATGTATGATTCTGAAATTTCGCAAAAATTGCTTTTCGGTCAAAGGCTTTGTACTAACGAAAAATAAATGTGATACGCCAACTTTTACGCTCACCTTCCATATAACGCTTTATCTCAAATTTATATAATTTCTCTACGAATAAAGATTTTGGAATAATATAGGGCTATATTGAAATATCTAAGTTGTATTCATTAGCAGAAACAACTTCGACACGCCTTCTATAACGCCCACTTTTCACGTAAAATTAAATTTCTACTGAAATTTAAGAGCTCATAAAACCGACAAAATTAGAGGTATGATTATGAAATTTTGTACAGCTCTCTAGTCAATGTCACTGTTGTGCCAAAAAATTTAGATGACACGCCCACTTTAACGCCGTCCTCCCATATAACGCTTTATCATAATTTCATATAATTTCTCTATGGACAAAGTTTTTGGAAGAATAAAGGACTAAAAAAAAATATTTATAAAACAGAAATTATCGCTAGAACACTTTTCGTTTTCACAAACAAGTATTGAATGACAATTGTCATTGGAGTTTTTATTTAAAGTAATTTTTTTTTTTTGAATTACATAATATAAGTATAAAATTTATTTCGTGTGCGATTTTCACAACCAAAAAAAATAATTGTACGTCGTTATCAAGGCATATCCATAAGGTACATATGTATGTATATGCATCGCGGCAACAAACACAACAATAAAAAACACATGTATTTTGTTTTTGTATATATGCCGGCATATGTCACACAATTTTTTTATTTTCTTCTTTAATTTGAATAATTTTTAGAAAACCTTTAAGCGAAAACTTTTTATTCATGGTTTTGTATTTTTTAAAACGTTTTAAGCCAACTGAAATTGCAAATTAATTATTGTATAATAAAATTTAAAAAATTAAGTTTGACAAATGCAGGCAAGATTTTTAAAAAAGTTGGTAACGCTTAAGGCGAATTCATACAGGTGAAATTATCAGCACATGATGATGGGGAAACAAAATGTCTAAGCTTATTGAACTCTCCTTGATTCCATTTAATAATGCTGGAATGGAAAATTTAATTTTTTGGATTCCGAATTAAACATTTAACTTAATCATGCTTTTTTGATGACAAATTTACCAACTTTATGTATATTTGTTGTTCTTGCACCATTTGTGCAAAAAAAAATCAAATTTCATTGAATTAAACATACAAAAACAACTGTTTTCTCTCTGTTATACGAATTGATCTTTGACAGAAAAATCGCCTAAAAAGTAGCTTTGTTGTATCAACTCGCTGTTGTATATATTACCTGTATGAATGCCTTGGTAACGCTTATAAAATGTATATAAAAATAAAACAGGCAGCTGATTGGATACGGGTGCCTTATGGATATGCCTTGGTCGTTATGGTTTTTCCAATGTCCGCAAAATGCATTTAACATTTTTTTTTTCACAAAGCCTTTATTCGTGAATAAAATCAACATTTGTCAACCGATTTCTGCAAGTTTTTGCTTATTTCTTTCGCAATAATCCTACCTTTCTAAGAATGATAATTGATAAAATGTTTGCCATTTTTGTAGTTATATGGGTCATTGGTCATTTATTAACTCAAGCCTACTTTTGACTACATACAAACATACATATAAATTAAAATGTTTATTATCTGAATTTAAGCGTGTGCCATATAACTTATTCACGAAAACAATTGCTAATTTTAAATTTTAAATAATAGAAGAAGAAATAAAAATTATTCAACATATATACATATCAGTGTTAAAATCCATGTATACATGAGTACAATTTTATGTCAATAAATCAAAATTCAATTTAACCTTTTTTAATCCAGCATTTTTAAAAAAGTTAGGTTCAACAACATGTAAGGCTTTTGTTAATAATTTGTAAACAGTGATAAAAATATTCTTAATATTATTCATTACTGATAATTCTGCTTAATCACAAAAATGTAAATGTACATATGTACGTACGTATGTATATGTAGATATGTATGTATGTATGTATGTACGTATCTCCATATTTAAATGCAATGTAGAGTATGTACACAAGTACATATACTTACGATCCAGCACTATTCATATACAATTATACAATACATGTTTTCTTTTTATATTTTTTTTACAATAGATGCCTAACAAATTATATACATATGTACATGTACATGTATGTACATTCATTGAATCCTCGTTCATAGTTTAAAAAAAAAAATCTACAAAATTATTTCCACCAAACAATTTTTCAGTCAAAAATGCTTCAAAATTTATTTTTAACATAAAATGCGTATTTTTAAAGCCTATTCAAGTTTGTCAATAACTGGCTTACGCATAGAGTGTTTCTAACTTTCTTCCTTACAAACTTGCTTCGTAGTAAGAGATGGATGGATGCATTTGCAATTAATTAAATAGTATATTTTATATTATTTTATTCTTTTCCACTACGAGTTTTGATTTTTAAATTTAATGTAAGAGCTTTGAAAAACTTTAATTTTTTTACTGGGTTTAAGCAAGTTTGCATTAGGCAAATATGTGGCGAAATAGACGTAATCACTTAAATGTATTAATTTCTGCATAATAAATAAACTCTTAATCGATTGAAAATTTTCTAAATTTAAACCAATTACTATATCAATTTATTGTAATATATTTTGACTATATTTGGTGAAACAAAAAATCACACAAAAATTAGAGGTTACGCGTATTTGAGAAAATGTTTGAAAAATGTGTTTATGACTTTACAGACATTATAAGTTTGTTTTTCTTAAGTGCCGTGGCCACACATTAAACTGTTTCTTAAAATAATGCTTTGTTTATAGAATTAATAAAAACAACTCACACGTACCCAGTAGCAAATATGAGCGATATTATCGCAATGACATTTTTATCAATTAATCATTGTCATAAAATCAGTATCATGTCAAAATTTGCACGTAAATGAACATTTAATTGATGAATGACACAAACAAAGCGAATTCAGTTAAATTCGCCGATGCGTGTTTTTTGTTCAGTGTACCCTGTGTGGTACTGAGTTTGGCGAAAATCTTGATCTGCTGGGGCTAAACTCTCGTTCTGTGAAACTGTGAAATGAAAAGATTTGTACACTAAAATGTATGGTGGATATAAATGATATGATATACAAAACCTTTTCATTTCACAGTTTCACAGAACAAGAATTTAGCCCTTGCAGAGATTTTATGCCAATTTGATGTGTGTGCACGTAAATGCAAGAAATTATGTATTGTAGTTTTTAAGTTTTCACAAAAAAAAATTTTTTTTTTGACACAGACCAACCAAGGATAAAAGTTCCCCATAAGCGTCTTCTCCATCCATTCGTAAGAAATCACTTAGAGGACTCAATTGCAGTTCATTTAATAGATTTTTATGTGTAAATTCATGTCTTTTTAAACCATTCTTTCATCAAAAAACACAATTATCTATTTTACTCATTTTCGACAGAAAATCTTTTTTACAACTTTAAAAATTTTGCGTTAAAAAAAATTATACTTTCTTTCCTTTTTAAAACAACTTTTAATTAAGTTTGATGAAATGAATTCGACCTATGGCTGTGTTAAGCAAAAGTAAAATATTACCAACGCATACATAAATTTGGTCAAACAGTACTAACTTTGTACTAACGAAAAATAAATGTGATACGCCAACTTTTACGCTCACCTTCCATATAACGCTTTATCTCAAATTTATATAATTTCTCTACGAATAAAGATTTTGGAATAATATAGGGCTATATTGAAATATCTAAGTTGTATTCATTAGCAGAAACAACTTCGACACGCCTTCTATAACGCCCACTTTTCACGTAAAATTAAATTTCTACTGAAATTTAAGAGCTCATAAAACCGACAAAATTAGAGGTATGATTATGAAATTTTGTACAGCTCTCTAGTCAATGTCACTGTTGTGCCAAAAAATTTAGATGACACGCCCACTTTAACGCCGTCCTCCCATATAACGCTTTATCATAATTTCATATAATTTCTCTATGGACAAAGTTTTTGGAAGAATAAAGGACTAAAAAAAAATATTTATAAAACAGAAATTATCGCTAGAACACTTTTCGTTTTCACAAACAAGTATTGAATGACAATTGTCATTGGAGTTTTTATTTAAAGTAATTTTTTTTTTTTGAATTACATAATATAAGTATAAAATTTATTTCGTGTGCGATTTTCACAACCAAAAAAAATAATTGTACGTCGTTATCAAGGCATATCCATAAGGTACATATGTATGTATATGCATCGCGGCAACAAACACAACAATAAAAAACACATGTATTTTGTTTTTGTATATATGCCGGCATATGTCACACAATTTTTTTATTTTCTTCTTTAATTTGAATAATTTTTAGAAAACCTTTAAGCGAAAACTTTTTATTCATGGTTTTGTATTTTTTAAAACGTTTTAAGCCAACTGAAATTGCAAATTAATTATTGTATAATAAAATTTAAAAAATTAAGTTTGACAAATGCAGGCAAGATTTTTAAAAAAGTTGGTAACGCTTAAGGCGAATTCATACAGGTGAAATTATCAGCACATGATGATGGGGAAACAAAATGTCTAAGCTTATTGAACTCTCCTTGATTCCATTTAATAATGCTGGAATGGAAAATTTAATTTTTTGGATTCCGAATTAAACATTTAACTTAATCATGCTTTTTTGATGACAAATTTACCAACTTTATGTATATTTGTTGTTCTTGCACCATTTGTGCAAAAAAAAATCAAATTTCATTGAATTAAACATACAAAAACAACTGTTTTCTCTCTGTTATACGAATTGATCTTTGACAGAAAAATCGCCTAAAAAGTAGCTTTGTTGTATCAACTCGCTGTTGTATATATTACCTGTATGAATGCCTTGGTAACGCTTATAAAATGTATATAAAAATAAAACAGGCAGCTGATTGGATACGGGTGCCTTATGGATATGCCTTGGTCGTTATGGTTTTTCCAATGTCCGCAAAATGCATTTAACATTTTTTTTTTCACAAAGCCTTTATTCGTGAATAAAATCAACATTTGTCAACCGATTTCTGCAAGTTTTTGCTTATTTCTTTCGCAATAATCCTACCTTTCTAAGAATGATAATTGATAAAATGTTTGCCATTTTTGTAGTTATATGGGTCATTGGTCATTTATTAACTCAAGCCTACTTTTGACTACATACAAACATACATATAAATTAAAATGTTTATTATCTGAATTTAAGCGTGTGCCATATAACTTATTCACGAAAACAATTGCTAATTTTAAATTTTAAATAATAGAAGAAGAAATAAAAATTATTCAACATATATACATATCAGTGTTAAAATCCATGTATACATGAGTACAATTTTATGTCAATAAATCAAAATTCAATTTAACCTTTTTTAATCCAGCATTTTTAAAAAAGTTAGGTTCAACAACATGTAAGGCTTTTGTTAATAATTTGTAAACAGTGATAAAAATATTCTTAATATTATTCATTACTGATAATTCTGCTTAATCACAAAAATGTAAATGTACATATGTACGTACGTATGTATATGTAGATATGTATGTATGTATGTATGTACGTATCTCCATATTTAAATGCAATGTAGAGTATGTACACAAGTACATATACTTACGATCCAGCACTATTCATATACAATTATACAATACATGTTTTCTTTTTATATTTTTTTTACAATAGATGCCTAACAAATTATATACATATGTACATGTACATGTATGTACATTCATTGAATCCTCGTTCATAGTTTAAAAAAAAAAATCTACAAAATTATTTCCACCAAACAATTTTTCAGTCAAAAATGCTTCAAAATTTATTTTTAACATAAAATGCGTATTTTTAAAGCCTATTCAAGTTTGTCAATAACTGGCTTACGCATAGAGTGTTTCTAACTTTCTTCCTTACAAACTTGCTTCGTAGTAAGAGATGGATGGATGCATTTGCAATTAATTAAATAGTATATTTTATATTATTTTATTCTTTTCCACTACGAGTTTTGATTTTTAAATTTAATGTAAGAGCTTTGAAAAACTTTAATTTTTTTACTGGGTTTAAGCAAGTTTGCATTAGGCAAATATGTGGCGAAATAGACGTAATCACTTAAATGTATTAATTTCTGCATAATAAATAAACTCTTAATCGATTGAAAATTTTCTAAATTTAAACCAATTACTATATCAATTTATTGTAATATATTTTGACTATATTTGGTGAAACAAAAAATCACACAAAAATTAGAGGTTACGCGTATTTGAGAAAATGTTTGAAAAATGTGTTTATGACTTTACAGACATTATAAGTTTGTTTTTCTTAAGTGCCGTGGCCACACATTAAACTGTTTCTTAAAATAATGCTTTGTTTATAGAATTAATAAAAACAACTCACACGTACCCAGTAGCAAATATGAGCGATATTATCGCAATGACATTTTTATCAATTAATCATTGTCATAAAATCAGTATCATGTCAAAATTTGCACGTAAATGAACATTTAATTGATGAATGACACAAACAAAGCGAATTCAGTTAAATTCGCCGATGCGTGTTTTTTGTTCAGTGTACCCTGTGTGGTACTGAGTTTGGCGAAAATCTTGATCTGCTGGGGCTAAACTCTCGTTCTGTGAAACTGTGAAATGAAAAGATTTGTACACTAAAATGTATGGTGGATATAAATGATATGATATACAAAACCTTTTCATTTCACAGTTTCACAGAACAAGAATTTAGCCCTTGCAGAGATTTTATGCCAATTTGATGTGTGTGCACGTAAATGCAAGAAATTATGTATTGTAGTTTTTAAGTTTTCACAAAAAAAAATTTTTTTTTTGACACAGACCAACCAAGGATAAAAGTTCCCCATAAGCGTCTTCTCCATCCATTCGTAAGAAATCACTTAGAGGACTCAATTGCAGTTCATTTAATAGATTTTTATGTGTAAATTCATGTCTTTTTAAACCATTCTTTCATCAAAAAACACAATTATCTATTTTACTCATTTTCGACAGAAAATCTTTTTTACAACTTTAAAAATTTTGCGTTAAAAAAAATTATACTTTCTTTCCTTTTTAAAACAACTTTTAATTAAGTTTGATGAAATGAATTCGACCTATGGCTGTGTTAAGCAAAAGTAAAATATTACCAACGCATACATAAATTTGGTCAAACAGTTTGATGGTGGCCGCGGTGCTTTTTTAGTCATACTAAAAAGTAAATCTTCACAAGCAAAACTACTAGGTATATTCGGCCCTGTCGAATCTGATAATACCTTTCATCACCGTGTACATACATAGGTATAGTGATAATGTAGTAGAGCTTAAATTTCAGATTTAATGTTATTCGCTATTTTGTCTAATTATTTTCGATGCCATCGTTGATTTTGGATTTTTTCATAGCTGAATCTAAATTTACTAGTCAAGCCCTCTCATTTGATACCCATATTGATGCAGTTGAGAAAAAAATTATCAACCATTTTGTTTGAATTTTAACTTTTTCATAGTTTTCTGTACTCTGCTAGTCAAACCCTTTCATTTAATCTTAATATTTTTGATAACTAGGTTTGACCCATATATAAATTTATTGTACGCCATTTTGCAGTGGCGGCCACGATGGATTTTAAATCTTATAACAGTCTATTATGTTTTGCTAGTCAAGCTATTTTCTGTTGTCCAGAAGCTGATTTTTTATTTTAGAGACCACGGCTCGTATTTTGACATCTGAAATAAATTATGAGATTGAGTCACCGATTTGTCCAAAACGTTTTACGAATATCTCTATATAAATTACCCTAAAACTTCTTCATTTTTGTGGGAAAATTTTGTGCAAAAACAGAGTTGGGGGGAGATAAAAATAATTAAAACTGATTAAACGATTTAATTTACCAAGAAGATACATTTACAAACTTAATTTTGGTATATTTTGATCCATATCTTTTCGTAGTAAACGGATTTAAGCAGATTTCAGGAAAATATATATTTTTTTATTTAATAAATATGTATATCTACATATATAATTTTATCACTCTATGTCTATTCATTATAGGGTTATCGTGTTTTGATAGATTCCAATTAAATTAGTTTCGGTCTAGGACATTTGATATAACTTAGACTAATTAATGTTACCATTAAATGTAGCATGTAGCATATAGTTGCATATTTATTACCATTAATTTTTCAAAAAGCCCCACTCTGCGTGTCAGAAATACATACTTAATATTAAATGTTTTTGGGGAAAAAAAAAACTGCCCTAACAATTCTGTATGGGAAATCTAATAATCAAGATTATAGTTTCGTTATCATTACTTGTGTAAAATTATTTGTGAATTTATAATTTACTAGAAAAGCCCGGCGCGCGCTGCTACGCCCCTTAATGAATAAAAATGCATTCTAAATTTCAATTGAATATCAAGTGCAAAAAGCTAAAAATTATAACTTTTTTTTTAATGGGCGTGGCACTGCCCACTTTCCTAATCACAAAACTGTATAGTCATGACAGCTCAATATGTGTGCAAAGTTTCAGAAAAATCTGTCCAGTGCAAGTACCTCAAAATTATAACTTTTTTATGGGCGTGGCTCCGCCCACTTTTCTTACCACGAAATTATAAAGTCATGACAGCTCAATATGTGTGCAAAGTTTCAGAAAAATCGGTGAAGTTTAAGTAGCTGAAAATTATAACTTATTTAAAGGGGCGTAGCACTGCCCACTTTTATAATCACAAAACTGTATAGTCATGAGAGCTTAATATGTGTGCAAATTTTCAGAAAAATCGGTGAAGTTTAAGTAGCTAAAAATTATAACTTTTTTTAAGGGGTGTGGCACTGCCCACTTTTCTAATCATGAAATTGTAAAGTCATGACAGCTCAATATGTGCGTAAAGTTTCAGAAAAATCGGTCCAGTGCAAGTACCTCAAAAGCATAACCTTTTGATGGGCGTAGCCCTGCCCACTTTTCTTATCACGAAATTATATAGTCATGACAGCTCAATATGTGTTTCAGAAAAATCGGTCAAGTGCAAATAGCTAAAAATGATAACTAATTTTTTATGGGCGTGGCCCCGCCCACTTTTTTCCACTCATAAACACTCCCTGGAATGTGTACAACAACTTGCCAAAGTTTGAGTCCGATCGGTTTTACAGTTTCGGAGTCTATAGTTAACACACAGACAGAGTTTCACGAATATAGACTCTCTAATTATACCCTCTTTAACGAGGGAACGGGGGCGAGTACAGGCCCTCTAAAATTCTTTTCCACAAACTCAAGAGTTTGCAAACTTTAATTTGAACGTGTTAGAGCTGTGTCATCAATCTAAACATGAGTGAAATTATTGTGACAACAAAACAAAAACATATAAAACAATTTTAATAAAATTGACTTAAATTAATTGTTGTTGCTGACAAAAGTTTACGTGCATATGTACATATGTACTTACTTAAGGAGCTAATACACGGCATGTTTTTTACATCTGACTTGTCAAATTCTCCACTGCTAATACAAACATGTCGTGTGTTATCTTTAAAACATTACTTCTGTAAAAAAACATGTGTTGAGACATCTGACAAAATTTTAATTAGAGCGCGCTCTATTTTCTTCTGTAAAAACATGTGACATTAGTCGTAGGCAGAAATCTCTGCTGCTGCAAAGCAGTCAGCGTAAAAGCACAATTTTGACAGACATGTAGATTTACATATGTCTCACAAATTTTAAAGTCAGATGTAAAAAACATGCCGTGTATGATAGCCTTTACATAAGCATGTATGTATAATTTTAATAAATTTTCTTGTTATACCCATCACACTGTGAAAAAGGGTATATATAGGTTTGTCATTGCGTGTGAAATTTATACAATTTTCATTTCCGACTTCATAAAGTACATATTTTCTACAAGCTTATGAATAGGGTAGTCGATTAAGCTCTGTCAGTCTGTCCGTGTGTATGTTGGAATCAACTTTTTAAGGCCCCCCAACATCGCCTGGACCCGCGTGATCTATTAAAATATTTGAAAAATTCAGGAGCAGATCGGTATTGAAAACCAGAAACATCGGTACATAAACAACTGAGATATGAGCAAAAAACCACGACCACCTCGTTTTTTTCATCAACAACAACAAACAACATATACATACATATAAACGTGGTATACTGGTTAGAGTAAACGTTGGATCTGAGCCAAAAATTTTTATTTTCTTTTTGTTTTTATTTTTTTTTTATATATTATTTATATTTTTATTATTATACCCTTCACACAGTGAAAAAGGGTATATATAGGTTTGTCATTCCGTGTGAAATTTCTACAATTTTCATTTCCGACCCCATAAAGTATATATTTTCTGAAAGCTTATGAATAGGGGTGTCGATTAAGCCCTGTCAGTCTGTCCGTGTGTATGTTGAAATCAACTTTTTGAAGCCCCCCGACATAGGTTGGACCCGGGTAAGGTATTAAAATATCAGAAATATTCGGGAGTAGATCGGTATTGAAAATCAGAAACATCGGTACATAAACAACTGAGATATGAGCAAAAACCCACGACCACCTCGATTTTTTTTTCACAAAAACAACACTACAACAACAACATACATACATACAAACGTGTATACTGGTTAGAGAAAACGTGGTATCGAATCCCTGCCGAGCCAAAAAAATTTTTTTTAAAATTTTTTTTTTATTTTTTTTTTTATTTTTTATTTAATATATTATTTATATTTTTATTATTATTTTTTTTTTAATTTTTTTTTATTTATTTTTTGTTTTATATACATATATTTTATATATAATTTTTTTTTTAAATTTTTTCTTTTAAATTTTTTTTTCGTTTTTTTAACATACATACGTGAATTTATAATTATACAATTGGATGTTTTTATATATGTATGTACGTATTTCATATGGGATGAATGGTGACACAAACTACTGTTATTGCATGACTACACGTTGTGAAGGGTATATAAGATTCGGCACGGCCGAATATAGCGCTCTTACTTGTTTTTTTAATATTTTTATTTTCAATTTATAATTTTACAATGGGATGTTTTGATATAAGTATGTTTTTTATACGTATGTACGTATTTCATATGAGATGAATGGTGATACAAACTATTGTTATTGCATGACTACACGTTGTGAAGGGTATATAAGATTCGGCACGGCCAAATATAGCACTCTTACTTGTTTTTATTATCTAAAAATATTATATTTAAAAAAAAGTAAAGGTTTTGTTGCAGTCGTGACTAGCTCTAGTTAGGCCAAGAGTATGTTTTATATTTTTGAAGATTATATTGATGACTTAAAACGTTTATGAAATAATTAACTAAATAATACAAATATAAAAGTAATTGTAAAGCTGCTTTCAGACGATTCGTGTTGTGTCACGCTTGGAGTCCATATCGATGCCTTACTTCCTCAACCTCGTATCTTAAAAAATAAAATTTTTCAGGAGAGACAAAAAAAAACGGTTCATCTTTTTATACTTCGGTGTTTGGTTAAAAGTTTAAATGCAATTATTAAGGAATTGATTGTATTTATGTATATTAGTAGTAATAATATACTAATCTTTTTTATTTAAAGCATAAAACAATCGTTTGATATTAAAAAGTCAAAACCGTATTTTTTAAGATACGAGGTTGAGGAGGTAAGGCATCGATATGTAATTGCGTATGTCTTTCAAAATTACCATTTAAGAGATGGTTTATAATTTTTACTTCCACGTGTACAAATGTAATTACGTCTGACATAACCTCTGTTATTTTACAACTGTTGTATTTGTGTGTAAATTTTGTTTTATTTATTTTCAATAGTTTGTTTTGTGTGCAAGTTTTGGTAAAAATAATTTTTATGAAGTTTGTAAATTTATTTTATTTTTTTTTGTTTGATTGGTTCATGTTAAGATATTTATTTTACACAACATTGTTTCAACGCATAAATACACTACATGTAAAAATTTTGCAGTGGGAAATTTGATGTCATATTTAATATACATCCCGTCTGAAACTATCTTAAGTAATGGTGATAAAGTCATACAATTTCCTGGTTTTCAACACATGCAATCATACAAACATTTGTATACATACATACATACATATGTATGTATTATACATGCGAAATATTTGCCTTAAATAAATTTAAAATTTAATTGATTTTCTGATAATAATAAATAATGAACAAAAGGTTTGTTTATTTGCTTTTTTTTAGCAATGCGAAAACAAATTTTAAAAGAACCTAGTGTACAGTAAAACTGATCGAAAATGAAGCGATCATATATCTGTTACGTTTTTATACCCGCCACCAAAAAAATGGTGGGGGTATATTCATTTTGTCATTCCGTTTGTAACACATCGAAATATCCATTTTAGACCCCATAAAGTATATATATTCTGAATCAGGGTTTGATTTGATGACGATCTAGCTATGTCCGTCCGTCTGCCCGTCTGTTGAAAGCACGATAGAGGTTGCACCGAAAAAGTTAGGGGGCTCAAATTTTGCCAGAATCTTTCTTATAGACAAGGTTTGTTTGGTATTGAAAATAAGCTAAATCGGAATATTATGAAGAGAGTTATAGCTCGAAAAGCAAGAGTAGGTCAAAAAAACCCTGTCCTTCGAACATCGAATAAAATGGAATTGTGTCAAAACGCATTAATGTAGACTCATGAAACTTCGAATATATATTTCTTGAGTAAAAACAATAATCTTCCCCGAAAATTATATAAATCTATGCATTAGGAGACGAGTTATCGATCAAAATGTACACAAATTTTTACCACACAGTGTATTTTTCGGTATATTTAAAAACAAAAACGTCATAAAAGCAACAAAATTGGATCTACGACTCTGAAATTTTGCACACTTTGCTTTTTGGTGAGACGCTTTTTTGTAACGGAAAATAAATGTGCCACGCCCACTTTTACGCCCACCTCCCATATAACGTTTTACACAAAATTCATATAATTTCTCTATTAATATAGATTTTGGAATAATAAAGGACTATAATGAAACATCTAGGTTGTACTCATTAGCATGAACAACTTTGACACGCCTACTATAACGCCCACTTTTCACGTTATCTACCGTTAATTAAATTTAAAAGCTCATAAAACCGCCAAAATCAGGGGTATGACGATCAAATATGCTACGTATATCCTTCTAGGCAATGTCATAACTGTGCCAGAAAATTAAGGAGCCACGCCTACTTTTACGCCCACCTCCCATATAACGGTTTAACTGAAATTCATATAATTTCTCTATTAATAAAGATTTTGGAATAATAAAGGACTATATTGAAATACCTTAGTTGTAGTCATTAGCAAAAATAACTTTGACACGCCTACTATAACGCCCACTTTTCACGTTATCTACCGTTAATGAAATTTAAAAGCTCATAAAACCGCCAAAATCAGGGGTATGATGATCAAATATGCTACGTATATCCTTCTAGGCAATGTCATTACTGTGCCAGAAAATTAAGGTGCCACGCCCACTTTTACGCCCACCTCCCATATAACGTTTTACCTAAAATTCATATAATTTCTCTATTAATAAAGATTTTGGAATAATAAAGGGCTATCTTGAAACATCTAAGTTATACTCATTCGCAAAAACAACTTTGACACGCCTACTATAACGCCCACTTTTCACGTTATCTACCGTTAATGAAATTTAAAAGCTCATAACCGTATATCCTCCTAATCAATGTAATTGTTGTGCCAAAAAGTTTAGGTGACACACCCACTTTAACACCTACCTCCCATATAACGGTTTATCTTAAATTCATGTAATTTCTCTATTGACAAAGTTTTTTGGAAAATAAAGGACTATATTGAAATATCTAAGTAGTATTTATTAGCAGAAACTTCACTGACACGCCTACTTTAACGCCCACTTTCATTGAAAGACTACATTTACAAAAGCATTTTAGTAGCATATCGTAGTTATAAAGGGTGGTTAAATTTTAAGGACCGATTTTGAATTTAAATAAAACACAAATTATTTAGGTTATTATTATTATTTATTTTTGTAATTATAATATTTGTATGGTTCAATTATGTATTTAACAAAATATCGGCCAAATGGCCCACCATCCTTGGCGCCACTCCTCTATCTGATGGTCCATATTTTCAATGACAATGTTGATGCTCAATTGTTGGGCATGATGATGAGTCGAGGTTGACTGCTCTTTTGCCACACTATTGCAAAAACCAGCAATGGTTCCCATTCAACGAACTAAGAAGGCATTCACAGATTTTCTAACATTTTATATAGACCTGTTTTGCAAAAATTTAAATATTTTTTACAATTCTCCCGATTGTGGATGAATTTGAACGATTATGTTGATCAAGAGAATTACGAAGTGCACAAAAGGCATTTTGAATTGAACGCCCATTTTTATAAAAAACCTGAATAACTTTAAAGCGTTGCTCATTTGCGTATCTTTCCACGGATCAAATTGAGTAAGTTTGAAGATTGAGAAATGTCAAGTGAAATGCAGAAAACAAATTTAAAGACTAGGTGTAGTTCACCTTCAACATGGGCCCTTAAAATTTAACCACCCACCCTCTACAAAGAAAGTGATACATATTTTATTATAAAGAGATTATTCCATAATGATTAACAAAATAATAAATAAAGTGCTTTAAATGTACACAAAATTGGTGGTGGGTATAAAAGATTCGGCACAGCCGAATATAGTGCTCTTACTTGTTTGTTCTATGACACTTTGAAATGAAAAGTACTCGTACAGTAAAATGTATAGTGGTGCTATAATATGACACACAAAAAGTTTCCATTTTACAGTTTCGCAGAACGAGAATTAAGTCTGATCTGAAATTTTTTAAACTTGAAATTTTTATTGAATATTTCAATAACAAATAAATTTCACATTTAAAAACTTTTTTTACATACTGAGAGCTGTCGATAATTGTTTAACTTTTTATAATTAAATCGATTTTTGGAAACCAATTATTTCTTTAGATATAAAAGATTATATTATATTGTAGCGATATATTTAATACGTTATTGCAATAAACGAGAACACAAAATTTGGTCGGAATAGTGTTTTGACTTCGTTAGCTGTTCAATTATGTCTCCATTTTTTTTTTTTTTGTAGGTTCTCAAAACCCCTAAAGTGGCAATTTCAACAAGGCCATCAAGGCGAAAATGTGCTTAATCGCTTGGGATAATTTTGCTTGAAAAATCAAAATTCATTTGTTGATGTTCAACGAAACGATTCGATTAACTCTCTTCGCTTTGCGTGGTTCTATCATTCAATGCTCCATTTTTACTAACCCTAAACTTATAGTTTCCGAATAATGTTTAGGGTTGCCAACACTTTGCTGCACAAATGGCAACAAATTCAAATCTTGTATTAATTTTGGGATACCTTTTGTATTCAAAATCTTTATAGATAGAGAAATTTATTTAGATAAGTCCGTCTGTCCGTGTGTATGTTGACCGAAGGAATATATGTACATATGTGTTACCGAAGGAAAATATGGTGTGCTAATATTAAAGTGTCCTGTACACTTTTGTGTTTCTTCTTTCTTTGATTGCTTTATTTCAAAATTTTTCTGATATTCCATATATCACTTTACGATCCGACTGCCGAAGATATAACGAAAAATGTATTTTGGCGATGCCTACGTTTGGTAAAACAAAAAAAAAATTAAACTGCCTTACAATAATACTTTATATTCGGCGGTGTACGCCGAAATATTTTTGCGATACACCCTAATGTACATACATATGTATGAATGTGACTATGATTACAAATGAACTGTTTCTTTTTTTAAATTAGTTAACTAATGTAAGTGCAAAATCGTATTTTAATCAATTCTGGGTAAAAAATAATTCATACTGTAATCATATAATTTGTATCACAAAATAAATAATAAGAATATTCAATTATGGGGGTTTTTGTTTTCAATAATACTACATATGTAAATATATAAATTTTACATATACATACATATGTGTATATGTATGTGTTCGACTTACTACAAATATATGCATATATTTATGTATGTTGGATTTACTCAACTAATTTTTTATTTGAGATTTTTCCTAAATATTCAAATTGTTATATTTTCTAAAACTTATTAAAAATCATGCTATATTCGGTTGTGTCTGGAGAAAATAATAGCTATGTATATAATATGTAATTCTAAAAGGGACATTTACAATATTTCTGTGTACTAATCTTTACCTAAAAGTGTTTAAAAAATAGTCTAAGAATTAGCTAAAAACTGAAAAACTTTGATTTTTGTTAAAAAGGGAGGATGTTGAAAAGTTTCGTTTATACCTTATTTATGGTGAAAATGGTGATTTTTTTGTAAAAAATATCGCTACATTAGTAATACAAACTATACAATAGAACAGAAATTGAGTTCAAAAGTAAATAAATCAGAATTGTTGTTCAAAAGGGGTTGTGAATTGAACAAATTTTATTAAATAATTTTTAGTGGAAATGATTTTCAATCAAATTTTATTTAAACCAATGAATGAATATTAGTTAATACAAATTCAATAAATACCTGATTTGTGTTCATTTAGTGCCCGATATAAATCCTTCGTGTCTAAAGTCTTTTTCCAACCGGTAAAAAATATTGGTATTGTGTACCTAAATAAATGCAATATGAAATAAAATTATTATTATTAATTCTTTTTAAATTATATTTAGATGAGGATGACATTCATACCAAAAACTTAATCGGGAAAATATATTTACACGCTCATATGGATTTTGTGGTAAATCGTTTGGTTTTATTGATTGCATGTTGTAAAAATGTTGCTATGCCAACTGAAATGATAATAATTTTAGAAATAATAAAACGTGATAAATTTATTATTTATGGTTAGTAAATAAATAAAAACTTCAATTTACATATGTACATACTTTTGTACATATTAGAAAAATTTATGCAGATAAGTGCAATTAAAACCAATAACATTGTTTTACATTCCAAAGATTTTTTTGCCACTGAGAGTATCTTATCTTACCTATACCTAATAGCTTTTTGTGAATGTGAAATATTCAACACCCAATAACTTACAGACCAAATTTACCATTTTGTGTTCGTTTGACTTTTTTCAAAGGACTTTAAATTTATTTAAGGATATAAAATGTTGTTTTTAATATTGAATAAATATGAAATATTTGATTTTAACCCTATTCAACGAAAAAATGTATTTTTAGTTTGGCAGAAAAAAAAATTTATTCGGAAATGTATTCTTTTAACCCTTGAAAGTTTCCATTAAAATATTTCTCAAACCGATTTTAATGTACATATACCTATTGAATGTATTTTCCACCAGTTGGAAAAATTTTATTTCTAAAGCTTCATCAGAATGCATTATGTCGCCAAAAGCTAAAATTGCCGCAAAAGTTAAATCCAAATGAGATAACATCGTAAAATTTGATTTAGAGACTCCAGTTGCTAAAATAAGCATTTGAAAAGTTTTAAATAACCACATTTTACATTTACATTTTTATTCTCATGGCACTTTTCACAAATATCGTTTCTGCAAAATCTGGATAGGTTAGTCACTTCTCACATTTTACACTATATGTGAATTTTGGGTAAGCATTTAATAAGTCTTTGAAAATTGCTATTGTTGGAAAACCTGGTACAGAAACCTAGAATTTGGGTTTTTTCTCGCCGTATTATCATTATATTATCGTGCAAATAGGATTAAAAAACAAAACTTAAATACATAAGTACAGCAACTAAAGTTGAAAACATATGTATATAGAATTTTCTTTTCAATTAGCTAATACCTTGCGAGTCAATCTCGCAGGCATATTACATATAAATTATTTGCACCAACCTACACCAACAACACAATAACAAGTCATAAACTAAAAGCTTACCGGAGGTAGTCAGAATAAATAGATACAATTTTATAAATCCCAGACTTTGTCTACACCAAATAAAAAAAATAAAAAGCCCAGACTAGAAAGCATACTACATCATAAAATCTTTGATGGCATCAGAAACAAAATGGCGGAAATATCGTTTTTGATAACCCCATCAACATGGACATCAAATGGAAGTGCTTTACTAACTAGTAGAATACAGTTAAGTATTTATGTATGTAGGAATTCAAAATTAATTTTTAATGTCCAGATTTGTATTGGATTGTCCAGCTTTTTTTAAGTATCGCTTTCCGTTTTTGTGAATATAAATTTGGGATCCCTAATAAACATAAATACCTATAAACATTAATTCATACATACACATGTACATAACTTTACTACAGGAAATTATAAAATCTAAATTATTCTGCTGAATTCATTTCATCAATTAAATATTTTAAAATAATAAATATGTATGTATGTACATATGTATTTACTTGTTTGCATGATCATACATATCAACATACATACATACATACATACATACATTTATATAAACAATTGAAACGTATTGAGAATTTATATGTTTATTAATAAATAATTTAAAAACAACAACATATTTAAGTGGAGAGTCAGATATCTAAACCAAAAGCAATTATTACTTTTTTTATTAATGTATTTTAAATTATACCGCATTATTGATACAAAAAATGCAATACGAACCAGTGTTGACGATTTCTATATAATTTAAAAAATATAAGACAAAGTAAAATCTAAAACATTTTTAGAAATTTTAAAATAAAACAACAACAAACTGGCTGACGATCGTCTTGTATAAAATAACAATTGATCAGTTTAAACTAACAAAATATGTAAGTGTGTGTAGTAAAAACAAAATTCAATTGGAAATAAATTTTGATGTGTTAAAATTACATTACATATTTTATTTCTGGCTAAGACTTTTCTCTTTTTTGTTAAAATTTAATATAATCAACCATATATCCAATACAGAAACTTAAATAAAAACAAGTAACAGTGGTATATTCGGGCGTGCCGAATCTTATATACCCTTCACAACGTGTAGTCATGCAATAACAATTGTTTGTATCACCATTCATCTCATATAAAATACGTACATACATGTAAAAAAATACCAAAAAAAAATTGAAAAAAAAAATTTTAAATTTAAAAAAATGTTAAAAAATTTTTTTAAACAATTAAAAAAAATAATAAAATATAACAGTCTTCGACTAACCTTCGCGTTGTACGGTTGACTTTTTCGATCTTGTTGAGTGTATTTTTTTTTTCTCTTTAATACAGTGAACCTAAAAAGTATTCGCCCGATAGTGTTTTTATACAAAAAAGTCGGTATCGCGTAGTGAATATGTCCGGTCCGCCCAATTTGGGGGACAACCGCTTTTCGTTATTAGCGGATGCCCCCCGTGCTAAAAAGAAACGCACAAATCAAAACATTCTTGAAACATTCCCTGAACTCCCAATTATTCAAAAACCTGATCCAAAGTACATAATTATTTCTGCCGCACCTGGTGAAAAAACTTTACAACAATATTCTTGTTTCTCGGTACACCGCTCTTTAAAACTAATATCTTCAGATATATTATCAGTATCAGAATTAAGAGATGGAAACCTTTTACTTCTTGTTGGTAACAAATCAAATGCAGATAAGTTCATTGCTACTAAAACTCTACATGGAATTTGCAGTATCAGTTGTAAATATCATACTAATTTGAATTCCGCTAAAGGCACTATTTACGCTCCGTATTTAAATGACGTCCCAGATACTGAAATTATCAAAGAATTAAGCTCGCAAGGCGTAACTGATGTTTATAAATATCAAAAGAAAAATTCGGATGGCGTATTGAAACCATGTGGTGTTATACTACTAACCTTCGAGCGTTATTCCACCCCCGAAAAATTGGATATCTCTTGGCATAAAGTTAAAGTTAGACAGTATTTCCCCAACCCCATGCGTTGTAAAAATTGCCAATTATTCGGACATACAACAAAATGGTGCAAAAACTCAGAAGTATGTGAGAATTGTGCTTTACCACCTCATAAACCTGATGTATGTACGCGTACTTTTTGTGTTAACTGTTCTGATGAACACCCCTCCACCTCTAAAGATTGTAAAATATTCAAACAACAAAAGGAAATATTAAAAATCAAAACTAAAGAGAAATGTTCTTTAAAAGCTGCAAAAGAAAAATATCAAACACAACAATTAGCAGAACCGTTAATCAAGTCATACTCTGATGTCACAAACAACAACAATATTAACAAACCAACTTACAACAACAAAGCCCCTAATAACACTCAAACTGAAAAAAATAACACTGCTGAAAAAAAAATTCCAATCAATGTTGCTAAAACTACAACAACACAAATTAACAACAAACCAGAATTAACTAATAATGCAAGTGACAATTCTATTGGTACACAAAAAACAACTTTACAAGAAACAAAACCACAAAAAACCCAAACAACAAATATTAACACTAAAACAATTTCTCTAATGAAGACACGGTCTATGACCAAAGCTCAAACAAGCAATTCCGCAACAACAACAAATTTAAATAAAACAAAAGAAACTTTAAACTTAACACAAAACCAAAATCTCGCTTTACCTAAGCCTACAATAACAACACCCCACAACATAAATTATAATGAACAAGAAGAAATAATGTTTGTAGACGAAGAGTAATTTTTTTACTATTTTTCAATATGGATTTTAAAATTATCCAGTGGAATATAAAAGGTCTAATTAACAATTACCACGAATTACAACTAATAATAAAAGACCATAATCCAGATATTATTTCAATTCAAGAAACACACATCCCTTATAATAACAACAACATAATATATCCAAAACAATATAATGGGTTTTTTCATAACCTAGCCAGCAACATTACAGCTAAGCAAGGAGTTGCCATCCTTGTGAAAAAAACAATACCACATAAACTTATATATTCAGATACTAACACAGCTTCTATTGCTATTGAAATTGACTTCGGTATTAAATTCACTTTTGTTAATACATATTTTCCCCCACATCAACCCATTACTGAAAGCAATTTAAAAAATTTACTTAATAACATAAATTCACCTCTTCTTTTGACCGGGGATTTTAACTCATGGAGCACCCTCTGGGGCTCTGTCGAGTCCAACTCCCGTGGAAAAGTTATTGAAAATTTCATCTTAAATGAAGACCTTATTATACTTAATAATGGCAAACCCACACACTTCACTACACACAACACATTTACACATATTGATGTATCCTTGTGCTCATCACAGATTGCACCTTTCTGTTCATGGAATACCCTTAATGACCTACATGGTAGCGACCATTACCCTATTTTAATAAATATAGAAAAAAACGTTAATACTTCTACAACAAAACGAAAACCAAAATATAAAACCGAAGCTGCAAACTGGATATTATATAAAAAACAATGCGATGATAATCTATCTAAAATTAAAACATCTACTAACGTTAACCAACAAGCTGCATCAATTACAAAATGTATTAGGTCAGCAGCAAATTTAAGCATTCCTGAAACAAGGAGTGTGTCATACAGAACCAATTGTGTGTGGTGGAACAATAATCTGGAACTTTTAAGGAAGCAAAAACAAAATTTTTGGCACAATTTTAAGAGAACAAGATCCGATACAAACCTGGTGTTATACAAAAAACAAAACGCTATGTTTAGAAGGGCCGTCAAAGCAAGTAAAGCTTCATGTATGCAAAAATTTACGTCTAACATTAACCCTGCCTCCTCATCGAAACGTATATGGAATGATATAAAACTTCTCACTGGTGGGAAATGTTCTACAACAATTAAATACCTTAAATCTGAATCGAATATGCTGTCATCTTCAGTTGACATCGCCAATTGCCTAGCTAAATACTGGTCTAATTTATCAGACGATACACATTTTTCTCCTAGTTTCCAGCAAAATAAATCAAGCACCATAGATCAGATCTACAATCCGCGATCCTATAACACGCATGCCAAAAAAGTAGAAACTCCTATAACTATGATAGAACTTGAAGACGCTTTACATTCAGCTAAGGGTAAAACTCCAGGGGACGATCGTATATCGTATCCGATGCTTAAAAATCTTCCATTATCCACAAAACAACACATTCTTAATATTTACAACAACATTTTTTCATCCAACGTTTATCCCCAAGCTTGGAAAATAGCAACCATTGTTCCGATCCCTAAACCAAATAAAGATCATTCTTCCGTCTCCGGATACAGGCCAATATCCCTACTACCGTGTATCAGCAAAACACTCGAGAAGATTATCTCGAGAAGACTAATGTGGTTTTTAAAAGCTAATAACTTTATTTCTACAAATCAAGTAGCTTTTATGAAAAAGCAAGGCACCGACGACGTCCTTATATACCTTCAGCACTTCTTTTCAAGAGCGTTATCGAGTAAAAACCACATAAACATTTTATCTACCGATTTTGAAAGAGCCTTTGACCGAGTTGGAATTCATATAATTCTTCAACAACTAACGGAATGGAAAATTGGTAAAAAAATTTATTCAATCATTAAAAGCTTTCTTAGCAACCGCAAATTCAAAGTAAGAGTAAACTTCCAACAATCCAAAACGTTCCCTCTGTGTAATGGTATCCCGCAGGGATCACCTTTATCCGTGGTTCTATTTATTATCGCCTTTAATCAGTTAAGCAAAATCATATCCTCACATAAGCACATTGAACATGCTATTTACGCTGATGACGCCGTAATATTTACAAAAATTAAAGATAACAACAAGGTTAAAGAAATTTTCTCAAAAATTATTAAAGATATTGAAAATTGGAGCTTGATATCAGGTGCCAAACTTTCCATAGAAAAATGCAGTCTACTACACATTTGCAATAAGAAAAACTGCAATACTTTTGACGTTGATTATAAAAACATAAAAATAAAACAAGTAAATCATCTACGTATTCTGGGTGTTATTTTTGACAAAAGTTTCACTTTCAGAGAACATTGCTTACAGCTCAGGAAAAATTTAAACTCAAGACTAAACATTATAAAATATCTTACATCCAAAAACTTCAGAATACATATTACGACAATGGTTAACATAACACGCTCGTTTGTGCTCTCAAAAATCGATTACGCTCTTCCAATCTACGGTTGGTGCGCAGCCACTTACATCAAATTAATCAAAGGACCATACCATGCTGCAATTCGTCGTAGTATAGGTGCCTTCCGCACAAGCCCAATAACAAATATATTAGCTGAAGCTGGATTACCCTCAATTGAGGACCGAACATCACTTTTAACACACAAGCTTATACCAAAACTTTTTATCTGTCGCAATAAATTATTATTTGAAGAAGTGTCAAAAGCGATTAAACACAAACGAGTACCAAGGCTCGAGTCCGTTATAAGTAGGTGCATAAACTTATCGCGTAAATTAAATATACAAATTAGTCCCATCCATTTTAAACAAACATCGGAACCACCCTGGTCCCTCGAAAATTCGTCATTTGTCGTGAGCATGATTGATTTTCCAAAATCCACTACTCCGCCTACAGTATATAAACAAACATTTTATAACATAGCTGATGATTTTATAAAAGATAATTGGAAGCTCTTATTTACTGACGGCTCCAAGTCACATGACGCCACAACTTTTGCAATAGTTCAACAAGATGGTCAGCTTATCAACTCCGGTTACATTAATAGCTACTGTTCAAACTTCACCGCTGAAGCTTTGGCGATATTTACCGCTGCGGAATTCGCTGCTCAAAACCAAGCAAAATACGTCATATGTACAGATAGTCTTTCTACTGTCTACGCCACACAAAATTCATTATACGACTCTCCATTAATAAATGAGATCAGAAATATTCTCATCAAACACTCAATTAAAATTAAACTAATGTGGGTTCCATCGCACGTTGGCATTCCCGGCAACGAGCACGCCGACTCAGCTGCTACAGAAGCTAAATGCAGACCTCTACTAAAATTTGCAACTTGGGAAAACCGTGATATAGTAAACGTTATATTTTCCCATTTTAAGACCATATATGATCAAAAATGGGCAAACTATCAACATGCATACAAAAATTTTAATTCTGCTGGGGAAAAAACTATTTATCCTGTTACCTGTTCCAGAAATGAAACTACAACTGCTGTACGACTCAGGATCGGACACTGCAAATTCTCCCACAAACACCTATTGGAAAAAAAACCTGCCCCCCGATGTCCTACCTGCAATACACAACTTAATGTGACTCACATCCTAGATGAGTGCTCAAAATACAACACCTCCCGAATCAACATCTTTGGATCAAATGTTCCTACTGACTTACTTAAAGATATCTGTGATACAAATATAAAATCAATATATAAATTCATATTGGAAAATGGTTTACTAAATCTTATCTAAATTCATTTAAATCTCGGAGTCGAAAGCCTATGTAGCTAGTACTCCATTTTTTTCCCAAATTAGTTACAAAAATTGTATTTATGTAATTAATTATAAATAAAAATAAAAAAAAAAAAAAAAAAAAAAAAAAAAATAAAATATAAATATGTAATATATTAAATAAAATAAAATTTTTTGGCTCAGCTGGAATTCGATGCCACATTAACTTTAACCAGTATGTATGTAGGTTGTTGTAATTGTGAAAAAAAACGAGGTGGTCGTGGTTTTTTGTTCATATCTCAGAAACTTATTTGGCGATTGTGCTGAATTTCAGTAGCGATTCATTCCTGGATATTTCCAAGAGATTGATACCATGTAGAGAGAGACACATATAGGTGCTTCTAAAAGTTGATTTCAACCAACACACGGACAGACGGACAGACGGTCTCGACTCCTCTATTCATAAGCTTTCAGAAAATATATACTTTATGCGGTCGGAAATGAAAATTGTAGAAATTACAAACGAAATAACAAAGCTATATATACGCTTGTGCACCACAGGTGAAGGGTATAACTACATTATTTATAAAAATTAACAATAATTTTACTACGGCCATATTTTGTTTTTTGTATACCCCAGGGATGGCAAAATTGGTACTTTTTTAAACTCGAAAAGTATGATGGTACAGTAATAGCTTATTCAATACAATTAAGGAATCTCTAATTATTATTGCTGATGTCGAAATTTTAAAATCTTACAAAGATTCGAATATGAGCGATTTCTGGCAACAGATTCTAAAATAAAAAAGAGCTATTTGATATAATTTTAAATTTTCTGATGCCATCCCTGGTATACCCTAATTCAAAAAAAAAAAAAAAGAAAGAGAAAAGTGAAATTTAATACTTTTGTATTAAGATATACACAATCAAATCATATCACCTTACGTAAAATTTTGTTCACAATTGTATTTTAATAAAATATTCTTTAAATAAAATACATGAAATACAAAACCAGTCTAGTTTCTGTTTGATTGGCTTGTTAAAAAACTTTAAATTGGCTTTATGGCGGTGAGTTTGGCAACACTACAATATGGAATAATATTTAACGTTTGAAATTATGTGTGTATAATCTTTTTTTTTTTTGTAATTATTATTTATTCAACTATTGTTTCGCTTATACCAAACTTATAACAAATTTTTTTTCTGTTTAATAATAATTTAGTTAATTGTATTCTAAAGATTAAGAAATACCCAGCAAAAAAAAAGCCATGCAAAAGAAAAAGTGAATGCATGTTTCCACTCACGTTGAAGTGGTTCCATTTTGGTCAAACATGCATGATTTCAAGATTAACGTGTCACTGGAGATCATGTGTTTAAGAATATATTAATAAACTTCACTCAATTTCATGGAACGCATGTACAGGTATTATAACACATGTATATTAGGTGAACCAAGTATTTAAGAGTGCTATATTCGGCCGTGCAATAACAATTGTTTATATCACCATTCATCTCATTAATATGAAATACTTACATACATAGATATATGTATGTTTCATTATATTTATAATGACTTTATCCGCTTAAAAACATCCCATTGTGAACGGTGGTCTAGGTTTTCTCATTATATCTCAGCTGCTTATAGAGTTATTTTCCTGATTTTCAATACCGATATGCTTCCGAATATTTCTGATATTTTGGTACCTTAAATGGGTCTTGGAAATTGTCTTCAAAATGTCGATTTCAACATACACACGGACAGATGGACAATGCTTAATTGACTCCCCTATTCATAAGCATTCAGAAAATATATACTTTATGGGGTCGAAAATAAAAATTTCAGAAATTTCACACGGAATGACAAACCTATATATACCCTGTGAAGGTAATAATTATACAATTCATTCATTAGATAGGATCAAATGAGGGGGCTTGGTGCCTCCAATACAAAGAAAATATATTAAATGGCATATCTACAAAACTATTTTTGTTACAGGCTTTAAGTTTTGTGTTACTGGCTACGATATCACTTTACTTTCTTGGAGCAGAAGACGCGACAAAAACTGCAGGCGATAAGACTTTTTTAACCCAAGTGAAGGTTTTTATGAATAACGCATTTTAAACTTCATAACAGAAACGCAAATAAATGCGGTTTTGCTAAAAAAAATATCCCCATTATTGACTGGACTCTAAGCTCTGAATACTATAGCTAATCTGAGTTTATGCCAATAAGTGGCTATTTAACATTGTTTAAGAGCAGAAATCTGCGATTTGAACAGAGTGGTAAAATGAACAATTCGAGTTAAAACGATTACTTGAAGTAAGAATATGAGTCTTTTCTTTAAAAAATCTTTATTAGGGTTATAAATATGAATATAAGACAAAAGGGACAACATCAACGGGCAAAATAACAAAGTCTTTAATATGTAATATACTGGGACAAGACCTGGACAAATTCGATAAGCGAACGGAAACTTCCTATACTAACAATATAATAGAGAGATTATGGAAATACACACAGCTTTGTTAAACACTCCAATTATTCATGAATCTGTTGCAAATGTAGTTAGGGAAAAATACATATTTTTTATTATTTTTTTATTAATTATATCAAAAATTTAAATTATCATATCAAGTTTAGCACTTTAGCAAAATGAAATTAAATAGGTAGAAGGCAACTTATTATTTACAGATGAAGCATTAATCAATATTTATAATAATCAAATCAAATCAAACAAACAGTTTTACTTTAGAACAAAAATGTTTCCTTGCGTATTTAATAGCAATCTTTAAAGTTTATTTTTAAGTGTTGAAATTTATGAAGTATTGTACAGAGATGTTAGCAAAGTATTGAATTCATAATGCGCAGCAAACAAATGTGTTGTTTGGATAACTGAAAGCGGCATGTTGAACACCATCTTTGAACGATGATAAAATTTATTTTTATTCTTTTGTGTGGAGTATAATTTAGATTTGATAACATAGATGCGGTACTTAACTGATTCGGATTCTGTTATAGCAATGCAACAATGTTCGCTTTAATACAACCAAACTTTGTTTTGTTTTGTTTGTATTTAATAGTAACTTAATCTATCTTTAAAAAAAATGTGACTGACTGATTGATTCATATCGCACAGCCTAAAGGCAAAAAGCTTTCCATAATAAATTTTATTTTAAAACATAAAAAGTACTGTATGGATATAACGGGTAACTAATAACTTTTTTATAAATTTATTTAACTCTATCATCTAATAGATATTTGGACAGTGGGTTTCTATTCTCATGTATAGATCCACTAAGAAGGGATTTTTGGTATTTTGGTTCGTACTTTTAGGGGTAAAAAAGGGTAAAAAAATACATATTACCTTGGAAAGGATTTCTGGAATTTTCAACACCCAAGGGGCAAAAAAAGGTTTAAAATCTATATATCGGTTCTTTTTAGCGTATGAAAAAATTTAGATTGTGTTATTTACTCCACGAAAAAAATATTTAAAGGATTTCTGCATTTTTTTTTATTCACATGTATAAAGAATAAAAATTGTCTCCCTTTTTAGTACTTTTTTTTTTAAAGAAAATGTTTATTATGTTATGTAGGGGACAAAAAGGTAACTAAAATATATATAATTCCTAATTAATGTACCAATTCAGATTAAATCTGGTTTTGATCAGACATGAAAAATTATATAAAAGTACTTTTTGTATTTTCTGCATTTATGGATCTACATTTTTTAAATTAGGGACAGCTTATCCGAGGTGGGGCTAAAAATATTTTTTCACATTCTTTGTTGAACTTTTTATATTTTCTACGTTTATGAATCTAGAAATTTAAGATTATGAATATTGATCCAAGATGAGATTGAAAATATATTGAGCGACACAAAAGGTACTTTTCCACATTGCAATTGTACTTTAGTACTTTTTATGATTGTGAACCTAAAAAACCAAAAAAGCACTTTTTTCATTTTTATTGTACTTTTATTTCTTTATGTTTTTTTTAAACATACATACATACATACATAGAATTATGAAATTATTTTTTTTTAATTTAAATTGAGTTTAAAAATTAGAGAAAAAAACAAACTGTTACTTTTTTATTCTTAATCTTCGCATTTTCTAAGTTATGAATCTCAAATTGGAAACTAAAAAGCATTGATATCGGCTGAGATTGTAGATAATAGAGGGAATACATAAATTTATAAAAAAAAAGTAATTAGTTTCCCGTTGTCTTTACAGTACTTTACATTTTTTTAAATAAAATTTATTAAAAAAACAAATTTTCATAAACAAAAAATTATTAAGTAATCAAAAAAAGAACGGTTAACCGATTTTATTAGAAAAACAATAACAATAAAAAGTTTATTTAAATAAAATCAAAACAATTCTCTAAGGTAAAGAACAAACAAAATATACTGCAGTCATGGCAGAAATTTTTAAAAAATTTTGCTTTAACATATTATAGAAACGTATTTATACCTATGTATGTATATACATACATATATGTATATGTATGTATATAAACATATGCACTTTCAATTATAAAAAAATATATGTATGTATGTATATGTAGTTAACAACTAAACACATGTGAGACCACATTATTCAATTAAAATAATAATAATTAAAAATTTGATTTTCTTAGTTTCTTTAAAATTATCTTTTAGGAAAAAAATGCAGTTTATATGTTTTGAAGTATGTTTATCTATTTTTTTCTTTTTGTTTTTATGAAACTTGACTTTGAAAATGACATTTCTCTTAGCATACATGTCGGGCTTATAGAATATAAAGCACCAAGTAATCTTTTTAGCATTTTGGA
The DNA here is from genome assembly GCA_941918925.1 of Phyto melanocephala. Taxonomy (NCBI): domain Eukaryota; kingdom Metazoa; phylum Arthropoda; class Insecta; order Diptera; family Rhinophoridae; genus Phyto; species Phyto melanocephala. The sequence goes on from OW799233.1 coordinate 54,912,381, forward strand.
ATACTAATGACACAATCGAAATAAAACAATTCCACCGAAATGTGTTCTTTATGATTGATTTTTGTAGGGAATTTTGGTGTGTTCATTTATTTAATAGTAATGTTTAGCTCATAAGATTAACCGATTTTTTTGTACCATAATAACCGGTTTATTTAAAAATATTAGGCTTCGACAAACTGAAAAAACCGGTCGAATAATAAACGTTCGATCACCCTTGTACATATTAAGAATTAAGCTAGTGAAGTAGAGGATTTATTGGTTACTGGCTTGTACTCGCGACTTCGTCTGCGTAGTTATCGGGATAAAAGGTAGACTTAGTATTAACAACAAAAATAAAAATATTAACAATACAAAAAACCCGTTTAGGATGTGTTATGATGAGTTTGCCAACGATTTCGCGTTATTATCGCGATAAAAAGGAGCCTATGTGTTAATCTAGTTAATCTGTTATCTATCTATGTGCCGAATTTCATTTAGTTCCGTTCAGTCGTTTTCGTGTGATTGAGTAACAAGTATCCAAACATACAAACATTTACATTTATTATATTAGTAAGATCCCATTGTAAAATAAATAAATTTACGTAAGTATGTATGTTAAAAAAAAATTTAAAAAAAAAATTAAAAAAAAAATTATTATGTATTTTATATATATAAAACAAAAAAAATTTTTAAAAAACAATTTAAAAAAAAAAATAATAAAAATATAAATAATATATTAAATAAAAAATAAAAAAAAAATAAAAAAAATATTAAAAAAAAAATTTAAAAAAATTTAAAAAAAATTAAAAAAAAAATTTTTTGGCGCAGCTGGGATTCGATGCCACGTTTTCTCTAACCAGTATACACGTTTGTATGTATGTATGTTGTTGTTGTAATGTTGTTTTTGTGAAAAAAAAAATCGAGGTGGTCGTGGGTTTTTGCTCATATCTCAGTTGTTTATGTACCGAGGTTTCTGATTTTCAATACCGATCTACTCCCGAATATTTCTGATATTCTAATACCTTACCCGGGTCCAAAATATGTCGGGGGGCTTCAAAAAGTTGATTTCAACATACACACGGACAGACGGTCAGACGGACAGACTGACAGAGCTTAATCGAATCCCCTATTCATAAGCTTTCAGAATATATATACTTTATGGGGTCGGAAATGAAAATTGTAGAAATTTCACACGGAATGACAAACCTATATATACCCTTTTTCACTGTGTGAAGGGTATAAAAAAGGCAAATGTCAGTAAATATAAACAATTTCTTATTTTTTATTAACAGAGGACTGAGGTCGGCTTAAGAATGATACTACAGTACCTTATTTAAGAACACTTTTATATGAGACAAATGGCAGGGTAATGTAAAAAGTAAGTTTTTGCTGTTTATCTGATATTATATACACACAGGTTATATTGAACTAAAATCCTATTTATTTTGGTGCATTTGCCATACAACCAAGTAAATGGAAAAGTTTAATGACTTTATTACTGTTTGCTATAATTTATATTTAAGGATTATTACATTATGCTGTTACTTATTACTTTAATAAAAAAAAACATCTCTACAAGATAATAAATAAAAAGTATTTACTTTAATAGAAATTCCAATAATAAACAATTTAATCGTGACTTTTAAATAATATTTAAATAAATATGATGTATATTAAAAACTAATGAAATAAGCAGTTTTTTCTCTCCAAAAAATTGTGTTTTTAACTTGGAGTGTTTTGAATAGAAATATTGATTTAAGATCTCCATGCTTAAGTACGTACGTTCATACTTAAGTAATAAATTGATGATGATGAATCATTCTCAAATTGAAAAGTAATTATTTAAAATTCACATATATTATTACATACATATTTTTACGATAATACATAGGTACATATTTACAACGAACTGGAATCATGACAAAGAATTACATATCAAGGATTTTAACACATACATACCTACGATATTGTTATTATTTTTCTTTATTTATATTGTTGAAAAAATACTCCTAACAATCATGCATACATATACATACATACTTATGTATTAGTTTATTTTTTTATTTTATATAAAAATGATAAATGTTACATTATCAAAAGCCGCTTAGGAACGAACTGTTGCTATATGAATTCAGAAAAGAACCGCACATTTGTAAGTATCAGTTGTTAAAACATCACCAAATAGGGTGCACCAAATTAAGTTGAACTTTTTTTATTACAGTGCCATAAATGAATGTATAGTTATTAATAATTTATATTATTTTCAAGTTTCTTGGTTTTTTATTTTAACTTTATTTATAAGTTTTAAAATTTTATTAACCTGCTTGAATAAGTGATTTTAAATGTTTTATATACATAAGTATGTACAGTCGAAATTCCATAACTCGAATCAGCATTATCCCAAAAAAAAACTTCGAATTACGGAGACTTCGAGTTACAGACTTTTTTGTTAAAATAGAATAAAACGTTTTTTATTATGTATTTTTATTTAAGATAGCTCCGAATGGAAAACTACATACTAAAGAATATAAAAGAACAAGCATATGTACTCATATATGTAATTAAAAAATTACAGTAAAGTAAAATATTCTGAAATAAATGACTGACATTTTACTTTTCTTGTTATTTTCAGTAAAAAATAACTCTAATGTGCTTAAAGCTTTGTGTGCTCACCACTTGTTGCGTCATTTGTCTGTAAATAATTATTTAATGTTGGGAAAGAACTTTCTACATCGTTTCTTGTTGGCTTTTGAGTAGTTTCTCATGTATGTTTTGGCTTCTAGTTGCTGGAAACCAATCGAGGACTGCTTTGTCGACTTTTTTGAATTTTGGTGTCCTAACTCTTTTACTACATAAACGAAATCCAAAAATGAGTTGATAATTGATTCCTTATTTTTGAAAATTGTTCAGACCGTGCTTGCCGGGATACCATATTTATCAACCGCTTCCTTTTTCTTTAATAATTTTTCGACGTTTAGTTGCCATAACAATTAAAAAAAATTGATTTCAACATTTATCATCTCGCCCGAGTTATGCATAGAACTGATACTTACGCAAACAAAAAGAAACAACTTTTTAATTCCCCGAAAAAAAAATAAAAAAATAGCATGTAAAATAGACAAACCAGCTCAAAAAACAAACGAGAGTAAAACAAACTATAACAAAAACCCATTTAAACAAGCAAAATTCTTCGAGTTATAGAGTTCATGTGTATGTTTTTTGTTCGAGTTATGGAGAACTTCGACTTATGGAAGTTCGAGTTACGGAAGCAAAATTGTGAGTGATTTGTTCTTTAAGCGCTATTGCCAACCAAATTAGTTCGAGTTATGGAAGTTCGACTGTAGTAACCACGAAAATCATAATCTTTTGTAATTTTTCTCAAAAAAGTTCACGCACCAATTGGTTTTTCCAAACAGGTGTATAAAAAATTATTTAAAAATTTATTATTTTTAAAATTAAACAAAGTATATGTATGAATAAAAAAAAAAACTATGAGGAGATTTACAGAAAGGATAAATATCCTGAACAACTTTAATGGCACGCTCCGCACAGATATTACTTCTTTGTTGGTTTCGGATTATTGAATCATCTTTTTTCCAATGCTTAATAAAGCAGTTTTTAGCAGGTTCAAATCTTGAAAGTGATTGATATGTATAACACTTCGAAGTTGTCGTCGCAAAATCTTTGTTCTGAAAACCATATGTCAAACCATTTTCCGCAGATAAGCTCGCACATCGTATACAAATCATTCTGATATTTTAGTATTAATGTATAGGTAAGGTTGAAAAATAGGGGCACTAATATCCCAAACCCATAACAGGTATACAAGAATGCCCCATAGGCATGTTGTGCACTCTATAGGAACGTAAAAAAATCGACTAGGTCAGAAGCCCAGTTCCTTCAATGTAATCCCCTATCGATCTCAAATTTTAATCTCTTAGGCATTCCAAGTTTGGCATAGTATCCACCTTAAAGTGTTCGCGACTAATACGCCCAAACACAGGGCATTGACAAAGGAAATGTTCCAAAGTCTCCTCCTTCTCCTCGCATGCCCTATATTTTGTTTCATTCGACAGTCCCATGCGAGCAGATGAGTTCTCAATTCCGTGTGACCTGTTATCACACTAGTTAATCTCCTTAGTGTCGGTATACTCAGTCTCAGAATTTCCTTCGACTTCCCAAGATTTGGTTCTCCCCATAGTATGTTCGTCACTTAACCGACATTTTCATTCTGCCATTTTCTGACGTGTTCCTCCATCGCCCAAACTTTAAGTTCATTTTTGAACTGCTGAAAGGGTTTAGCACTTTCCAAGGTTATATCATTTAAAAATTATCCCATTTCTTCGTTCCCGATTATGCCGTGATGACTTGGAATCCATATTATCTCTAGACGTTCACAATTCGTATGCGAGTTTATCTCACTCTTATTAATGTATAAGCTAAAATCGCTCTTATAGGTTTAAAATTTATGTATGAAAATTTTTTGGTTTCTTGAAAGAATCTAAATACAGTTCCTAGTTCAAACAAATACTGCATGTTGTCGCACCTTTTTATAGTTTTTAATATCAAGCATTTCACTATTTTGAATGTAGCTCTGTTTTAAATTGTTGTAATTTGAAATCAATTCCCTTACAAGACTGAAACGTATATCTGAAGAAGATAACTTACCACCGAGCAACTCATCCATAAAGTGCCTCAATATCAAATTCAAAATGTGGTGCTGACAATCAATATATTGTGGTATTTCCAATCTGAGGCTTTTAAAAAATTTCTGCAACTGTGTAACCACACCGTTTGTCTAACCGGTGTTAACTGAAGTTGTATCATAAATAATCATTTTTATATTGTTCAATAAATCAAACTTGTAGAGTAATTCTCTAGTGCCATTAAATATAGTATTTGCCTTTCCATCATTCAAAACAAGTACTCCCAGATATATTTCTTTAGATTAATTTTTTTAAACTATCACTTGAATTTCTTTTCCGTTAATTATTTTTCCTTTGTAGTAAAGACACCAAAGTTCTTCTTTCAATTTTTTTTAACTGTTTTTCTTTTTGCTCAGCCGAATTAATAACAGCCTTATAAATTGCTGGTTGAGAAGCTGTACAAATAGTAACACCAGAATCGGAGAGTCATTTACAAATTTTTGCTGCTTTTTTAGTACTAATATGTAGCTTATTCACTTTGTTACAGCTAGATGTGTAGTAGAGAGTTTGGGCATAAGACGACCTAGGGGTGTATAGCTATCTGATTCTTCAAATAATTTTCATTAAAATCGCAACTAGAAATTGACCGAATTTCACTTTGTATAGAAAGTGAATATTCCGAGTGGAAATCACTGTTTACTTTAGTAACATCAAAAACATTCTTCAAATCATCACAATCTTTTTGTCTTTTAATACTTTTGTGGTATAGTGATATAAGATTTTCAATTTTTCTGTTTACTGATCTCACGGATACCGTTTGTAGGTTTTTATTTTTCCATAAATCACATACATATTTGATTTGTTATTGTTTTAATTCTATTACTTTGCTACTTTTGGGATTGAGCTAAGCCATTATATCTGCCAATTATTATTTCTTTGATAGGCATTTTACTGAAATGATTTAGTTCAAAATCAATGTTTTGGATTTAACGCGGCATTACTAAACTATTTTTGAATATAGTTAACTGTTTTTCCAGACTGTGGAATTTTTTTCAACTGATTGGAAACTTTTCCTAAAAGAAATTTTGGAATACTTAAAGCACGGACTTGAACAAGGCGAATTCACTATCAGGTGATAACATCCCTGCCACACCAACCGTGATGAAATTTTGAAAATTTTTAGTTTTTTTTTTAAGAAGAATTATTAATATGTTTAAAAGATTTTTCCGCAAACCAAAACGTATCTTTAATCTTTTTTAATGAAAAAAATTAAAAATTAATAAAAACAAGTAAGAGCACTATATTCAGCTGTGCCGAATCTTTTATACCCACCACCAATGTTGTGTACATTTAAAGCACAATATTTATTATTTTGTTAATCATTATGGAATAATCTCTTTATAATAAAATATGTATCACTTTCTTTGTAGAGGGTGGTTAAATTTTAAGGGCCCATGTTGAAGGTGAACTACACCTAGACCTTAAATTTGTTTTCTGCATTTCATTTGACATTTCTCAATCTCAAACTTACTCAATTTGATCCGTGGAAAGATACGCAAGTGAGCAACGCTTTAAAGTTATTCAGGTTTTTTAAAAAATGGTCGTTCAAATCAAAATGCATTTTGTGCACTTCGTGATTCTTTTGATTAACATAATCGTTCAAATTCGTCCACAATCGGGAGAATTGTAAAAAATATTTAAATTTCTGCAAAACAGGTCTATATAAAATGTTAGAAAATCTGTGAATGCCTTCTTAGTTCGCTGAATGGGAACCACTGCTGGTTTTTGCGATAGTGTGGCAAAAGAGCAGTCAACCTCGCCTCATCATCATGCCCAACAAATGAGCATCAACATTGTCATTGAAAATTTGGACCATCAGATAGAGGAGTGGCGCCAAGGATGGGGGGAGGGGGTCATTTGGCCCCTATTTTGTTAAATATATAATTGAACCATACAAATATTATCATTACAAAAAGAAATTATAATAATATCCTAAATAATTTGTGTTTTATTTAAATTCAACATCGGTCCTTAAAATTTAACCACCCTTTATAACTTCGATATTAGTAGCTTTTGTAAATGTAGTTTTTCAATGAAAGTGGGCGTTAAAGTAGGCGTGTCAATAAAGTTTCTGCTAATAAACACAACTTAGATATTTCAATATAGTCCTTTATTTTCCCAAAAACTTTGTCAATAGAGAAATTACATGAATTTAAGATAAACCGTTATATGGGAGGTAGGCGTTAAAGTGGGAATGTCACCTAAACTTTTTGGCACAACAATAACATTGATTAGAAGGATATACGTAGCAAATTTGATCATCATACCTCTAATGTTGGCGGTTTTATGAGCTTTTAAATTTCATTAACGGTAAAAGTGGGCGTGGCACCTTAATTTTCTGGCACAGTAATGACATTGCCTAGAGGGATATACGTAGCAAATTTCATCATCATACCTCTAATTTTGGCGGTTTTATGAGCTTTTAAATTTCATTAACGGTAGATAACGTGAAAAGTGGGCGTTATAGTAGGCATGTCAAAGTTATTTTTGCTAATGAGTACAACCTAGATGTTTCATTATAGTCCTTTATTATTCCAAAATCTATATTAATAGAGAAATTATATGAATTTTGGGTAAAACGTTATATGGGAGGTGGGCGTAAATCTGGGCGTGGCACATTGATTTTCCGTTACAAAAAAGCGTCTCACCAAAAAGCAAAGTGTGCAAAATTTCAGAGTCGTACATCCAATTTTATTGCTTTTATGACGTTTTTGTTTTTAAATATACCGAAAAATACACTGTGCGGTATAAATTTTGTACATTTTGATCGATAACTCCTCTCCTAATGCATCGATTTAGATAATTGTCGGGAAAAATATTGTTTTTACTCAGGAAATATATATTCGAAGTTTCATGAGTCTACGTTAATGCGTTTGGACATAATTCCATTTTATTCGATGTTCGAAGGACACGGTTTTTTCGACCTACTCTTGCTTTTCGAGCTATAACTCTGTTCCTAATATTCCGATTTAGCCCATTGTGGCAGGTATAAAAATTGTTTATGACTAAAAGTTTAATGGGTAGAAACATTTTTAAAAACAAAACTAAAGTATATGACTCTTAAATTTCTATATACACATACATATCTCTTGACATTTTATCACAAATTGTTTTTCCACGTACTTTCAATAAGTTTTCTATTTGCTCTTTGAAATGAGAAATGACATACGAGTACTGAGTCCTTGAAGTATTTGAAATATATGTAATTTTGATCATTAAATACATATTGCTTTCTAATTTGACTGCAGTGTTAATTATAGGTTCCACCTCTATTCAGCTTAATAGTTATTAACGGTTCTGCGAACAAGCACTACGAATAAATTACTTAAAATTATATATTTAGCTAGAGAAAAATTCAATGTATTCTGCACAGGTTAAGAACAATTAAGATGTCTTAAATGTCTTAGACATTATTAGCATACATAAACTGTTATCAAAATAAATTATTTAAGATTGACCCCAAAATACTTAGATATAATAAAAAAAAACTTGCTAATTCGCAATTCTAAATAAAACCAAAGAATTTTACGTTGATGTTATCGTTGGCAGGATTCCAGCTCTTATGAATTTTAAAAACTTTTTAATTTATATAAAGGGTGGTTAAATTTTAAGGGACAATGTAAAATGGAAACCACACCTAAACGTCAAGTTTTTTTTTTTTGCATTTTCATTTCAGACTAACTCAATTTGAACCATGGAAAGGTACACAATCGAGCAACGCGTTAAAGTTATTCGGGCTTATTATGGGCGTTCAAATGAAAATGCATTTCATTCACTTCGTTGTCCTAATAGTCAACATAATCGTTCAAATTCGTCCACAATCGGGAGAATTGTGAAAAATATTTAAATTTCAGCAAAACAGGTCTGCATGAAATGTAAAAACGTCTGTAAATGTCTTCTTAGTTCGTTGAACGGAAGCCATTGCTGTTTTTCGCCATAGTGTAGCAAAATAGCAGTCAACCTCGACTCATCATTGTGCCCAACAATTGAACATCAACATTGTCATTGAAAATTTGTACCATCGGATGGAGGTGTGCTGCCGAGGTCGCGGCGGCCATTTGGCCGATATTTTGTTCCATACATAATTGAACCATACCAATTATTTTTAAGAAACCGGGTTTAAAATAGTTTGAAATTTAGAATTTAAAAAAAACCGGTTTCTATTTTGAAAACTGAGAAAAAAACCGGTTAACCGGTTCGAATATATAATATATATAATATTTAAAGAAAAAATTAAAAAAATATTGAAAAAAAAAGATTATAATAAAAATTATATCTAAATATGCAATTTTTACAGTTTATATACGTTTGGCTGCACAATTACGCAATAACTAACATGAATGCAGTTGACTAATTTGGTTTTAATTAGATGAATTTAAGGACAATAGCTACTCTTTACAAGTAAAATAAATAAACATAATAAATTAATACATAAATAAATAAGACTTTGTTATAAATTTTTGTATCTCCTTCTGTACATTTTTAAAATGTCAAAAATATCGTTTAAACTAATATGCACTAACGTATTTTGTTTGAAATGATTTCTGTAATTTGAAATACATTTTAAAGGCTAGGGAGAAAAATTCTTTCTTAAACCCCTGAAATTGAAATTTAAGTTGACAGACATTCAATGCTATTAATTAAAATTAGGATATGGAAGGAGAGATTATTGGTTTTTCTTTATTGTAATTACACTTTTAACCTTAAAGTGATCGATCAGCCAAGTTTGTGCTTCAATTACCTTTAACTTTTAACGTTAGGTTTATATTCTATAAAATAATAATATTTAAGCTCAATTATTTTTCTTATTTTACCCTTTTTTTAACAACAAATAAATTTGTTACAATATTATGGAAGAATATTTAATAGTTTTTATTTTCTGATTTTTGGAAATATTTCGCGTACTAAATATAATATGGTAAGATTGGTTACAAAGATATATGAAAATAAACTTAAGCAAACAAAAAAAAACCGGCTTTTTCGGATAAAAAACCCGGTGTATTCGATATTCGAAAAATCAACATTTAGAAAAAACCACCAGCTAAAAGAGGAAAAAACCGGGTTTTCCACCGATTGTAAAACCGAGTCGATAACCCTAATATCAATATTATCATAATAAAAAGAAATGAAATAATTTGTGTTTTATTCAAAATCAAAATCGGCCCCTAAAATTTAATCACCCTTTAGTTCTAGTTAATATTTTTTATTTTTGTATATGTATCTATCGATGGCTTTATACAAAAAAAGGCGTATCTCAATTTTTTTACTACTTTAGAGGAGAAAGAAAAACAGAAGGCAAAACTGAATAACATTACAAAGAATGAAATAAGTTTGAGCTTCTTTATGTAGCTATAAAACCGTTTTTTGAAACATTGCTTACTTAATTTTTTATATTAAGCCATCAAAACTGATTATAAAGAAGTTTAGTTCAAATATGATTACACTGCAAAATAGCGAATTTCAGCAGTTTAACCATCCCAAAATTTCATTATTATTGCATTGTTTTGCATTCAAATTCAGTTCCCATTATGATGATGTGAATTTCCAGGATACCTGTTACAAAAAAACGTATCCCATATATTGACATAATTCATACAAAACTGTTACTCGGTATTATTTTATTATTCCCTATTTCGTATCTAGTAAAAATGACAATTGAAAAGTGGTTAAAAAAAAATAACTTTTTTACATAAAAAATACTAGTGGTTGTTATTATCTAAACATTGCTGGAATTTGTAGAAAAAATTAAAATTACAAACATCACACATTTTATGACGAAAGACTTTAAAATTTCAACTAAGGCGATGTTTTGAATAAGAATTTTTAAATGTTCTCAATGCAACGAAATTTAAGTTTAATAACCAAAATGAGTCAAAACTTTCAATAAATATGCAAAAAAGCATTGACGCAAGGATGCATAAATAAAAATGAATATATAAATTTTTCTCTTTTACCAACTCTTAGTTGTTTTCTACATTCAGAAACCCTAAAAGTATACATTGTTTTCCTAATAAAAATAACACTAAGTACTAAGATTTAGAATTCTAAGAAAAGTATGTCATTCTATTGTTGTCATAAAATAATTGTTAACGATTATGCACTCAAATAAATTTTGTGTGAAAAAATATATTGTACATATACATACATATGTACAAAATCTTATGTAAATACAGAAAATATGAGTGCATATGACAAAAGAGCTTCAAAGTTATTACACTATTATGTACCTACACTCATATTGTTACCTTAAGTACTAAAATAAAATAGTGTTTTATAAAAATGTACATATGTATGTATGTACATACATATGTACATATGTACATACATACATACATATGTATGTATGTATTTTTCGAAAAAATTATTTAACTTCCGCTTTATTTCAAAAACATTTACATACGTACTTTTAAATGCGATTAGGCCACTTTAGCGTTAACGTCAGCTGGCAAAACAGGTAATATTAAATGCTCAACGTTCTTATTATAGTAATTTCTTTTATTATACATATGTATGTACATATGTATCTTCCTTGCTGCTTCCTTTTTAATGTACATATGTAAGTATAAAGCAAAATAAAGCTGACTTTGGTTGAGATGAAATAAGCACTATTTATTAACTACAAAATAAAGACCTACAAAGTGGTACATCACATACATATAAGAATCATAACTTTTAAAGCACATCAATATGTGCAGTAATACAAGAAGTAGGCGAATTTTCCAATACAAAAAAAAATTAGAATCATATCTACGAGTGTTATAAATTTGAAACGTGTATGTCAAGGCATATTTATTCATCAAGTACTCTTGTTTCATCAGCTGATTATTATACCCACCACCAAAAAAATGGTGGGGGTATATTCATTTTGTCATTCCGTTTGTAACACATCGAAATATCCATTTTAGACCCCATAAAGTATATATATTCTGAATCAGGGTTTGATTTGATGACGATCTAGCTATGTCCGTCCGTCTGTCCGTCTGTTGAAAGCGCGATAGAGGTCGCACCGAAAAAGCTAGGGGCTCAAATTTTGCCAGAATCTTTCTTATAGACAAGGTTTGTTTGGTATTGAAAATGGGCTAAATCGGAATATTAGGAAGAGAGTTATAGCTCGAAAAGCAAGAGTAGGTCGAAAAAACCCTGTCCTTCGAACATCGAATAAAATGGAATTGTGTCCAAACGCATTAACGTAGACTCATGAAACTTCAAATATATATTTCCTGAGTAAAAGATTATTTAAATCTATGCATTAGGAGAGGAGTTATCGATCAAAATGTACAAAAATTTATACCGCACAGTGTATTTTTCGGTATATTTAAAAACAAAAACGTCATAAAAGCAACAAAATTGGATGTACGACTCTGAAATTTTGCACACTTTGCTTTTTGGTGAGACGCTTTTTGTAACGGAAAATCAATGTGCCACGCCCACCTCCCGTTTTAACTTAAATTCATATAATTTTTCTATTAATATAGATTTTGGAATAATAAAGGAGTATATTGAAATACCTTAGTTGTACTCATTAGCAAAAATAACTTTGACACGCCTACTATAACGCCCACTTTTCACGTTATCTACCGTTAATGAAATTTAAAAGCTCATAAAACCGCCAAAATTAGAGGTATGATGATAAAATTTACTACGTGTATCCCGCTAGGCAATTTCATTACTGTGCCAAAAAATTAAGGTGCCACGCCCACTTTTACGCCCACCTCCCATTTAACGTTTTACCTAAAATTCATATAATTTCTCTATTAATAAAGATTTTGGAATAATAAAGGGCTATATGGAAACATCTAAGTTGTGCTCATTCGCAAAAACAACTTTGACACGCCTACTATAATGCCCACATTTCACGTTATCTACCGTTAATGAAATTTAAAAGCTTATAAAACCCACAAAATTAGAGGTATGATGATGAAATTTGCTACGTATATCCTTCTAATCAATGTAATTGTTGTGCCAAAAAAGTTTAAATGACACGCCCACTTTAACGCCTACCTCCCATATAACGGTTTATCTTAAATTCATGTAATTTCTCTATTGACAAAGTTTTTGGGAAAATAAATGACTATATTCAAATACCTAAGTTGTATTTATTAGGAGAAACTTTATTGACACGCCTACTTTAACGCCCACTTTCATTGAAAGACAACATTTACAAAAGCATTTTAGTAGCATATCGAAGTTATAAAGGGTGGTTAAATTTTAAGGACCGATGTTGAATTTAAATAAAACACAAATTATTTAGGAAATTATTATCATTTCTTTTTGTAATTATAATATTTGTATGGTTCAATTATGTATTTAACAAAATATCGGCCAAATGGCCCCCCCATCCTTGGCGCAACTCCTCTTTCTGATGGTCCAAATTTTCAATGACAATGTTGATGCCCAATTGTTGGGCATGATGATGAGTCGAGGTTGACTGCCTTTTTGCCACACTATCGCAAAAACCAGCAATGGTTCCCATTCAACGAACTAAGAAGGCATTCACAGATTTTTTAACATTTTATACAGACCTGTTTTGCAGAAATTTAAATATTTTTTACAATTCTCCCGATTGTGGACGAATTTGAACGATTATGATGACAAAAACAATCACGAAGTGCACAAAATGCATTTTGATTTGAACACCCATTTTTATAAAAAAAAAAACTGAATAACTTTAAAGCGTTGCTCATTTGCGTATCTTTCCACGGATCAAATTGAGTAAGTTTGAAATGACAAGTGAAATGCAGAAAACAAATTTAAAGGCTAGGTGTAGTTAACCTTCAACATGGGCCCTTAAAATTTAACCACCCTCTACAAAGAAAGTGATACATATTTTATTATAAACAGATTATTCCATAGCGATTAACAAAATAAAAAATAAAGTGCTTTAAATGTACACAAAATTGGTGGTGGGTATAAAAGATTCGGAACAGCCGAATACAGTGCTCTTACTTGTTTTTTTCAACACTTATTTTAAATTTCAGTTGTCACAATGCATAAATTAAAAACAATTTTCTCTCTTTTCTAATTTATTTCAAATGTCAAACTTCATATATAAAAAATATAAACAAAAACAAGTAACAGTGCTATATTCGGCCGTGCCGAATCTTATATACCCTTCACAACGTGTAGTCATGCAATAACAATTGTTTGTATCACCATTCATCCCATATAAAATACGTGCATACGTACACGTTAGAATAAATGTGGCATCGAATGCCAGCTGAGCGAAAAAAATTTTATTTTATTTTATTTAATATATTATTTATATTTTATTATTTTTTTTATATTTTTTTTAAATTTTTTTTTAGAAAAATTTTTAAAAAATTTTTTTTAAATTTTTTTTTGTAGTTTTTTTATTATTTTTTTTTTAATTTTTAATATTTTTTTTTTTGTAATTTTTTTTGTTTGGTATGTTTTTTACATGTATCTATGTATGTATGTTGTTGTTGTAATTGTGAAAAAAACGAGGTGGTCGTGGTTTTTTGCTCATATCTCAGAAAGTTATGGGGCGATTGTGCTGACTTTCAATAGCGATTCATTCCTGGATATTTCCAAGAGATTGATACCATATACAGATCTGAGGAACATATAGTTGCTTCTAAAAGTTGATTTCAACCAACACACGGATAGACGGGCAGACGGACAGACGGTCAGGGCTTAATCGACTCCTCTATTCATAAGCTTTCAGAAAATATATACTTTATGGGGTCGGAAATGAAAATTGTAGAAATTACAAACGGAATGACAAAGCTATATATACCCTTGTGCACCACAGGTGAAGGGTATAATAATCAGTTGACGAATCAAGACTTCCTAATGAATAAATATGACTTGGTATCAGGGAACACTTATACAAGGTGGCGGTGCCAGCCCAGCTGACTATTTTTTTGTGTTCTGGAGTATGTCAAACTACATATTTTTAAAAAAATGATTTCAACTCCGGAAACTCCTTACATAAAAAAAGAGAGACAAAAATTGCTCTCCTTAACGCTATCACCTTATGTAATTACACCATGCTTGGTATGGTATATAAATATCTATATGTATGTATGTATGTATGTATGTATATGCTTAAGACATTTACCCAATACTTGGTGAACGATGTCATTATTTTTTCAAAATTGTAAAAAAAAAATGTTTAATTAATTTTAACAATACGACACCTAGGACTGTCGTTGGTTGTGAATACACCAACTGCGTTTTGTTATCATTAATAAGTGCAATTGATCATACATGGAAAGAGATTTATATACATACATATGTTGTTTAAATTTTTATGCACATACTGTACATATAAATGTCAAATTTTTAAGTATTTGAGAAAAGAAAAAACAACTAATTAAAATAAATCATTTTAATGGATTCTTCTGTTTTGATAGCTCTTATCATATAATGCGTAGCAATACAGGAATTTGTTGTAGTGTAAACGAATCGAAATTTTGTGAAATTTTGAAAAAAAAAATCTCAAAAGTTTTAGAAAAGCAAAACAATAAATGAATTAAAAAAATTAAATTAGTTAATTTCTTTTTATATTACGAGTATGTATTAGAAGTAAAAAAGCAATTTACGATTAATAGCTTTAAATAGTTTTATTGTCAAATCGAGTTAAAAAGAAAACAAAGTTTGTTCTTTAGCATTTACAGCTTTTCATAATTAAAAGTAGAATTATTATTAGACTTTTTTATCATACAAAATAGGTAATCTTGTAACACTGGGACTATGTGTAATATCCCACCAAAAAATACCTTATTTAATCGCTAATTTAGCGGTTACTTTAATCGCGATTACCTGTTTCAAAGATTGCTTCTAGAAGGAACTATTTTTATATACGATATCCACTTCGTGCTTTTGTTTTTCAATTAATAAGACCTAATTTCATCCCCAACAAAACAGCTTACGCACTATTAAAAAAATGCAGCAAGTTAGCAAAAGCATAAAAAAATATTTGGAAACTAAGTGATCTTTCTTGACAGATCGCGCATAACTCATAACAAACTGATTTTGAATTTTTGTTCAGTATAGTTTGGCAAGTCATCATGGAAAGACTCACATTACAACTGTGTCTCCAAATTGTTCAGCTATATTAGGAAAGCGTTTGTGAAAAATGTTTTTTTGATATTTAATCGTGAAATTTTATTCAGTGATGAAGCATATTTTTGGCTCAACATCGGCTGGTAGAATTATTGGTCCATATTTCTTCAAAAAGAAAACAAAGTTTGTTCTTTAGCATTTACAGTTTTTCATAATTAAAAGTAGAATTATTATTAGACTTTTTTATCATACAAAATAGGTAATCTTGTAACACTGGGACTATGTGTAATATCCCACCAAAAAATACCTTATTTAATCGCTAATTTAGCGGTTACTTTAATCGCGCTTACCTGTTTCAAAGATTGCTTTTAGAAGGAACTATTTTTATATACGATATCCACTTCGTGCTTTTGTTTTTCAATTAATAAGACCTAATTTCATCCCTAACAAAACAGCTTACGCACTATTAAAAAAATGCAGCAAGTTAGCAAAAGCATAAAAAAATATTTGGAAACTAAGTGATCTTTCTTGACAGATCGCGCATAACTCATAACAAACTGATTTTGAATTTTTGTTCAGTATAGTTTGGCAAGTCATCATGGAAAGACTCACATTACAACTGTGTCTCCAAATTGTTCAGCTATATTAGGAAAGCGTTTGTGAAAAATATTTTTTTGATATTTAATCGTGAAATTTTATTCAGTGATGAAGCATATTTTTGGCTCAACATCGGCTGGTAGAATTATTGGTCCATATTTCTTCAAAAATGAGGTAAATCATAGTGTTATTGTCAATGGTAACCTTAATCGCTCAATGTTATTGGCTATGTGCTTCCTGAAATTTAAGCGCATAGTTGGCATTAACACGACGTCGCAATGAGCCATGCAGCGCGTGAAACAATTGACTTGTTAAGAAATCATTTTGATGAGCACTTAATTTCACGTATTGCCACGGTAAATTAGCCACCTAGATCGTACGATATCACAGCTTTGAACTATTTCCTCTGGGGATATATACCAGTCGCTATGCTCGAAGGAGTCGACCAAAATTTGACTTTCCAAATGGGCCACCTAAATTTTTGTGAGGATTCACCAACTTGGGATATTTTTTATACCCTTCACACAGTGAAAAAGGGTATATATAGGTTTGTCATTCCGTGTGAAATTTCTACAATTTTCATTTCCGACCCCATTAAGTATATATTTTCTGAAAGCTTATGAATAGGGGAGTCGATTAAGCTCTGTCAGTCTGTTCGTCTGACCGTGTGTATATTGAAATCAACTTTTTGAAGCCCCCCGACATCGCTTGAACCCGGGTGTGGTATTAAGATATCAGATATTCGGGAGTAGATCGGTATTGAAAATCAGAAACATCGGTACATAAACAACTGAGATATGAGCAAAAACCCACGACCACCTCGATATTTTTTGCACAAAAACAACATTACAACAACAACATACATACATACAAACGTGTATACTGGTTAGAGAAAACGTGGCATCGAATCCCAGCTGAGCCAAAAAAATTTTTTTTATTTTTTTAATTTTTTTGTATTTTTTATTTAATATATTAGTTATATTTTTATTTAATATATTAGTTATATTTTTATTTAATATATTAGTTATATTTTTATTATAATTTTTTTTTAATTTTTTTTTATTTTTTTCTAAATTTTTTTTTTTTTTTTTGTTTTATATTTATTATACCTATATATATTTTAATTATTTTTTTTAAATTTTTTTTTTATTTTTTTTTTTAACATATATACGTAAATTTATAATTTTACAATGGGATGTTTTTATTTATATATATTTTTTTTATGTATGTACGTATTTCATATGGGATGAATGGTGATACAAACTACTGTTATTCCATGACTACACGTTGTGAAGGGTATATAAGATTCGGCACGGCCGAATATAGCGCTCTTACTTGTTCATATTTACTTTGCTAATAAATTTCGTTTCTTACGTTCTGAAAGACGGTGTTTTTTTTTGTTTGTTTTATATTTTTATTGTTACAACTTTGTGTAATGTAATTTAACTGTAGAACCCAAAATTTCAATAGTTTTTGAGAATTTCCCATATGACTTATTCTCATTTCTAAACTTAATTATCATTTCTCTAATCTATCCGCGAATTAATCTCTCTTTTTATGTTTTGTGGCATTCTAAGACAATTTAAAGAAAAATTTTACCTTTGCTGCTTACTTATTTTTTAAAAAGATCTTTTTTATTGCAACAAGAAGTAAGTAAATTAATCGCATCAATATGAATATAAATTAAAACGGTTTGACTACTGCACCATTTTCAACTGTTTTTCAAAAAATTCTATGTAATTGTATTTCAAAAATTTCTGTTTGTATTTTAGAAATTTCCAACTATATTTTAGAAATTTATAAATATTTTTATTTCATTTTTAATTATATTTCAGAAATTTTTGTTTGTATTTCAGAATTTTCTGCTGTGTGATGATGAGTTTGCCAACAACTTCGCCTGGTTATCGTAATAAAAAGTAGCCTATGTGTTAATCTAGGTTATCTATCTACTTATGTGTAGAATTTCATTTAGTTCCGTTCAGCCGTTTTTTCGTGATTAACTAACAAATATCCAAACATAGAAACATTCACATTTATTATATTAGTAGGATAACAAAATAGGGGGTTTTTCACTTTTAAATTAGTTGTTTATGATTTTTAGGACTTCGAATGGCATGAGTCCATTTTAGTTACAATTTTTAAGTTAAGGATGAAATATCGTACCTATTAAATTTTAATTAAAAATGTCTTTCAAAACTTTTCAATGATTTTAATTTTCTTTGGGGTAAATATGACTTTATGACAATACGATACTTAGGACACCCTTGTGAATTGCTCAAATATGTTTACTTTTTTTGGGTATAAACCAATTGATATAAAAATGCAAAATATCATTAAAAAGGGTCTACCTAATTTTTATGATGCAGTACAAAAACTTAATTTTTATATAAATAATGAATGAATGTTTTTCAAATTACAAGGTTTAAGTTATATATGTACATTAGGGTGACAATGGTTTGTATGTAAAAAAATTTTTGTTCGAATTTTAAAGTTTTTTCAACGGAATATTGTGCCAATAGGTCCAAGAGTTTTGTGCCGAAAATTTGAGCCAAATCGGACAACGTTTTCTGGACGCGCATCCAGGTCAAAGGTCAGGTATTTGCATATTTCACAGCTAGTATGAAATAAAGTTGAGAAACTCATATATTTTCTACTTTATTTTACAAAAACATCTGGATTCTGTAGACTTTTAATAAAGAGGACACTCAAATAGTTTTTTTGGGAACTAACTCTCAAATTTCCCTTGCGTCAAAGTGATCCACAAACTATTTTATTTCAAAAATGTTTAATATATGTATGCCATTATTGGCAATGTATATAAATTCTGTGTACTTTTGATAAAATAACTTAAAAATATTGCAGGAAAAATTTTCAATTTACATAAAGTTTTTACATTTCAGGATGGAATATGCATATATTTTCTGCTGCGCTACCAGCGTCGACCGCATTCAATGGTCAATCTACTACTTTTTCTAATTTTAAAAACAAAAACTATGATCGGTGATTTGGTAGGTTTTTTTTTCTTTTAAAATCTACAGATCAAAATCTTTTTGCAGAGAATATAGATTAGCATTTTTTGAATACAGCTGCCTATATTTTTGTACCACCTGTAAAATATTAAACCATGTCAAGAGAAAAAAAAATTAAAAAAGTTATAATATATGATAGTTACTTTCATTAAATGTTGTTTCTGTCCCTCATCTTTTGTTATTTTGTCATGGTATTCTTGAATTAACTGAATGCCTCTTTCAGCACAATCATTAACAACAGCCAAGTTTTGAATAATTTGTTTCGCTCTTAGGTACTCTCCTGTAACACTCCAAGAACGTGGATCGTTGCTGAAAAACTCTATTGAAATTCCAAATCTCTTGAAAACTTTTTTGGTATTTTTTGAAAACAAATCTTGTAAAATATCAGAGTTGTCTCTGAAAATAAAACTTTTTAAGTTTTCCTTCTTTATTATTAGCTTCTTTGCTATCTCTTCATCCTCATTTCCAGATATATCTACAGACATCTTCGCTACTAGCTTGCTTTTTGTTATGTTGTCTATCCTTTCGTCAAACAAAGAAAAGCCCACACATTCTTCGCTTAAGTAATACAGAT
The DNA here is from genome assembly GCA_941918925.1 of Phyto melanocephala. Taxonomy (NCBI): domain Eukaryota; kingdom Metazoa; phylum Arthropoda; class Insecta; order Diptera; family Rhinophoridae; genus Phyto; species Phyto melanocephala. Next base: position 54,932,294 of record OW799233.1, read on the forward strand.
GATTTAATACCTTTGAAATGGCTTTGTCCGCAATATTTTGATTGACTCTTTTGTAGTTTTCCAATTTTCTCAAAAACATAATATCATTTAAAGCAGCTTTATCCGCTTTATTTGAATCAAACCAAAAATTTGAATAACAACTTACAATGAAACCTGTTACTTCTATCAAAGCACTGATTTCAAAATCTGTCACTTCAGGAAATTGATTGCGAAAAATCACTATCTTTAAAGAGTATATAGCCTTGGCCATCCATCTTGCGTAGTGCAGTGCACCGGGCTTTCTGAATTTTATTCCTGAAGGAGGATTGCCACCAAGGAATATAATTACTAACTCCAAAAATTCTTTATTATCATTTCTCGGGAATGAATCGTTCATTTTTCCTAAAGCAAAATCTAAAAGTTCACCAACATTATCGCCTATAATTTCCATAATTCGTGGATGAGCTATTCCTGGCACAAAACTATCTGTATTTATTTCTGGCCAATGTTTTTTGAATTTTTTAAAAATCGTTATGTCCGGTCCAGACGACACTCCAACATTGGCCTCCGTAAAAACTGCTGCCAAAACAATTTCGAAAATATGGTGTCTGCAGCCTAGAAATAGAATTTCTCTTCCAATTGATCTCTCCAAAAGCACACATGCACCTTTCAATCTACCAGTGTTGGATGATGTTGTATCAAAAACAAACGCTTCCGTTCGTTCCAAAATATGTTTGTCTTCTAATGCATCATAAACTGCAGAAGAAATTTCCGCTCCAGTCCCAGAGGGAATATCAGGCATATTTATAATTTGATCTAGGCCTGGAGCCGTAGCAATTATAGCCAAACGGTCTTCTGATTTTCCTGTTATTGTCGATAACAATTTAGTGTCCCAATGGATGGTCAAAGGTTGATCACTTGCAGTAAACTTTTCTATAATTTTTTCACTTTGCGTTAATCTTAATTGCGCTCTTTCCCGACTTATGGAGGTTCGATTTAAAATATAATCGGATGTATTAAGTCCGACGGCGTCAATAACTGCAACCAATAAGTGTACAGCATCTCTCTGACTTATTTTTAACTTGTCGAAAACTGCAGCTAGTCTTGACGTTAAGACACTTTGCTTTTTCGTACAAGAAGTACTGCGAAAACGTTTTGCCTCAATCGAACATTCAGAATATTCTTCCTCTGATGTTGCAGCATCTTCAGACGCGGAAAATTCAATCATATTGCAGACTGAAATAAATTTTGTCACAGTTCAGTACTTCCAACAAAAATTTAAAACAACGTTATTTAACATTTAATTAAATTTTTACCTGATGAAGTTGATGGTAATTCGTCACTTAATTTTTTACGCAACTCTTCTTGTTTTTTGCGATTTCTTTTTCTTTCCTCTTTTTTTTTAGATTACAGTCGACTCCCAACATACAACCTTCGCGACCTTTCATTCTTTGTTTAATTAAAAATTGCTTGTCTTCTTCTAAATCTATTAGTTCCAGTACGAGCAATATCGAAGAGATCGCCTAAATGATCGCTCCACAGTTTTCTTCTGTTTTTATGAATGTCGGACACTCTAGATATATTTTTTTTAAATCTTTCCATTCCTCATACAGACGCAACATTTTTTTTGTACACCAGTGCAAATCGTGAACAGGAATACGGGCCTTTTCCCAAAAAATTATACACTCTCTTACCACAAGATCAGCACTATCTTTTGCAGTTAATTTCGTTGTCCTCATATTATGAAAAAAAACTTTGAGGCAGTCCCCCTTCGAGGGAAGTTTAGAACCAACTATTTGGTGTTTTGAATAGCCTATTAAAAATATTTCTTCCCTTAACGAGGGCATTGTTATATATTTTTACAAAATTCACAAAAAATCTCTAACCAAAAGCACTTTACACAAGTAATTCACACGACTGAATGCAATTTATATAATTTTTGGGGAAATACATAATTCAGTCGTATTTTAAAAATCTAGTAGGCCTTGAAATTTATCATTAGAATCCGTTAAAAATAATGGTTGTTGTCTACGAAATTAGCAATTTTAAAATTTTTGCCATGTAGATGGTGTGAACGAGTTCAAAAAATTTATTTCGTATATATTGTAAAATATGAAAATACCTGACTTTTGACCTGGATGCGCGTCCAGAAAACGTTGTCCGATTTGGCTCAAATTTTCGTCACAAAACTTTTGGACCTATTGGCACAATATTCCGTTGAAAAAGCTTTAAAATTCGCGAAAAAAATTTTGGCTGTCACCCTAATGTACATACATATGTATATCGTCATAAAAATATATTTTTTTCACGTAAAAGACACAAAAACGGCTTGTAAAAAATCTTAATAATTTTTTGCTCTATTATTCACAAAAAATATGTAAATAAGTTAGTGACTATAATTGAAATATACTGTAGATAAGTATGTATACCACAATATTTTAAGTTTTCTATATTTTTGAATAATTTTTCTAATTTATTTTTACTTTTTTATAAACACATATTTAACCTTTATAAGTTTAATTAGTTTAGCAAAAATAAATTTTTAGATAAGAAATTTATTTAAGATGGTACACCAGTGGAAAATTGTCTTAATACGAGAAATTAAATACTTCTCACTTCTAGGAAATTGTTTCCAAATTGAACATTTATTTTTACAGAAAATATATCTGGCAAAAATTAATTGGTTCCAGTGAATAAATATCATAATTTTGCACCAGGCATTATTATATTTAGGAAATCACGTGATTATTAGACAATTGGTACTTTAGCAAAAATAATATATACGATTGTAAGAAATAAATAGTCCTACTAATATAATAAATGTGAATGTTGGTGTGTTTGGGTTTTTGTTACTCAATCGCCCAAAAATGGCTCAACGGAACTAAATATCTGGAACACAACGTGGATTAACGCATGCGCTACCTTCTATCTCGATAGCAAAGCAGATTAAGTCGTTGGCACATGATAGTAAGAAATAAATAAATTAAAAGAAATAGTTTTCGTTTTTACACAAATTAAAAGAAATAAAAAATTAATGTGTTCGTAATTATCAAACTCTAGAATTTACAATATCTATGTATGTATATATGTACACATGTATGCATACTTACATACATACGCTTATATTAAGAGATATTTTGATTTCAAATTTATAATACCCTTCACACAAAAGTGAAAAAGGGTACATATATATAGGTTTGTCATTCCGTGTAAAATTTTTATAATTTTCATTTCCAACCCATAAAGTATATATTTTCTGAAAGCTTATGAATAAGGGAGTCGATTAAGTTTTGTCAGTTTGTATGTGTGTATGTTGAAATCAAAATTTTAGACCTCCCCGATATCGCCTGGACCCGCGTGAGGTATTTAAATAATATAAGTATTCGGGAGCAGATCGGTATTGAAAATCAGAAAAGTCGTTAAATATAAAACTGAGATATGAGCAAAAAACCACGACCACCTTGTTTTTTTCACAACAACATAGAACACATACATACAAACGTGGTATACTTCGCAGAGTGAACGTGGCATTAAATCCCACCTGAGCCAGAAAAAATATTTATATTTTTATTTATATTTTTATTTATTTTTTTATATTTTTTTAAACATACTCAATTTATAATTTTACAATGGGATGTTTTTATATTTGTATGTTTTTTATATGTATGTACGTATTTCATATGAGATGAATGGTAATACAAACTATTGTTATTGCATGACTACACGTTGTGAAGGGTATATAAGATTCGGCACGGCCAAATATAGCACTCTTACTTGTTGTTAATCATTTTTATTATGGCTCAAGTTCATTTACCCTATTATTTAACTTCCTAAAACATTTTCTAAATTAAATTGTAATCACTTTAAGAATATCTTAAAACTTATTCCTATGTTTGCCAAGTGGAATGCATTTTCGAAACCAACTACGGTTTCATCATCAGCACTCTTTAACGGTATTGTCACCTGTAAAATGAAACTACTATTTATGTTACAATTAAATTAAATAAGAATTGTAAATTTATCTTTTTTCGTTTCTTATCAAACGACATTTTTCTACATGTTCATATGCTATTCATTTTTGTTATATTAATATATAATTATTTTGATTTTAGTTTGTTTATTTTTTTGTCTAGACATTATTTTTATGATATTATTGCAAATACTCTGAATTTTAATATATTACTAATATTAAAGTTCGTTTATGGTTATAACATACAGTGTAGTGATAAGTAAAGCAAAGAACACATTGAATTTGCAAAATATAGAGAACAACAAAGCACGTAAAAAAATATTTCGAAAATCATTTGATACCCTATATCAAGGCGAATTCAGAAATGAGGTGGTTTTGAGAACATACCTGTTGGCTGGATTGTCAAAAATTATTTGCGTTTATAGTATAATTTTCATTGTTTGCAAAAACCATGTTGTTTTTGACACATTGGCAAACTAAAGCAACAATAAGATTCATGATGTTTTATTAATGTTGCATTTGTTTTAGAATAACCACTACTTGATACAGTGAAAAACCTTAAAGTATTTTTGTTTGTTAACATTCATGATAATGATTAATTTTTAAAAAATATCAAGATAGGTTTCTATAAATTTTATTAATAAAATTATGCTTCTAAACCAACAGACAAATAATTTTATCAGGATTTATTTTATATTATTTTATAAAGTAGTTAAATGTCTATATATTTTTAATTATAATAATAAAGGCTACGTAAAAGTTTCATATTTTTTTTAAATATTAGTATCAATTTTAAAATTATTTATAAACAACGTTGAAAAACGAGGTCACTATCTGCTCAAGCAATTTCTAAAACTGTTTGTATAAATCCATCCACCTAAATTAATAAGTCATATAAATATTGAACCTATATTGAACTGTCATCAATTTAATTCGGAAAAAGTTAGTTTGTCGAAACTGTTTGTTTATAACGTTTATCGGATTAAGATAAGAAGCTGTGAAGTACAACGCTGTTATAATACCCTTTACAGTGATCCCATAAAAATATATTTTCTAAAAGTCTATAAATAGAAAAGTCGATTAAAGGAGCTAATACACGTCATGTTTTTTACATCTGACTTGTCAAATTCTCCACTGCTAATACGAACATGTCGTGTGTTACCTTCATCTGACAAAATTTTAATTAGAGCACGCTCTATTTTCTTCTGTCAAAATATGTGACATCAGCCATTGGCAGAAATCTCTGCTGCTGCAAAGCAGTCAGCGTAAAAGTACAATTTTGACAGACATGTAGATTTACATATGTGTCTCACAAATTTTAAAGTCAGATGTAAAAAACATGCCGTGTATTATAGCCATAACCATTATACGTTTGGCTGTGTGTAAATTAAGATTTTTTAAGCTCTCACGACATCGCCAAGATCCGTATGTGGTACGAAAATATCAGAAATAATCGAAAGCAGATCAATCAGAAAAATCGATCCATAAACAACTGAGATATAATGGAAAAACCTAGAGCAGCTCGACTTTTTATAACACATTAACATAAACTGGATGAACGTAGGTTCGAATCTCAGTTAAGACAAACAAAATTTTATTACATACCTACATATGTACATAAACCCAATTTATTATTTTACAATGGGATGTTATTAAGCGGATAAAATCATTGTAAAGATTATGAAACATTTATGTATGTACATATTTTATATTAATGGGATGATACAGTGCATTATAAAAATATCAAAATTTAAGATATGCGTAGGTACCTACATATTTTATTATTTTTTTATTAAGTGGCATAGGTACATCCATTAGTTACATACTATATACATATAAATATGCATTCCTTATATTATCTTTAATTAAATGTGCAAACAAATGCTGCAAAGAAACTACAAAGTAAGGTTGGTAATATAGTAGTTATGTCACTGAACTATAGAACCAAGGGAAGGTAGTTCGAATCGAGATCAACATATGTATGTATGTATATACAGACATGGTTTTAAATTCAATTTCAGGAAGGTTTTCTATTGATTGTATGTGAATTTATGGACCGATTTCAACTTATTTATTTTGCAATCGTCCTTGGTTAAGAAATTTATACCAAATTTAATGGTCATACATATGTAGATGCGAATCAACTCAGATTATTCTCCCGCCTTAAATGGTGTAGAGTATCTGTAAATAGGTGTCATCCATGTTTGCTTTATTTGTAATTATTAGGCGTGAGAATTTTTATAGTATTTCTAGTTGAGTTTTCTCAATTGTTTGTACCTACATATGTATGTACATACAATAGGTAGTTTGTTTTTATATTTAAAGGCATGCAACATCACATTTTTTATTATCTAATCACGTGTGCATATTAAAATTAAATTAAAAACACGTTTGAAAAATTCACTTAACTATTAGTAGATATTATTCATGACGATGTGTAGATAAAGAATTTGTTTTACACATTGTACAAAAATAATTATTTGTTTTATAATGACGAATACCTATAGGTACCTAGGTACATGTTTTACTTTTTTTCTTCAACCTAGGTATTATACCTATACTGCGAAAAATTTCAAGTCAATAAGAATTTCGTCATCACCAGAAACTACCGACTACATTAAAACCAAGTTCAAACATAATGGACATCAATATTTGTTAGTTGTCAACAGATTCCAAAAAAAAATACCCCAAAATACCGCAAACAAGCGCATTGCGAACAGTAGGTACAACTGCAAAACATTTTTGTTATTAGGGTATGAATACCTACATGCAAACATATATAAATATGATATACCTACATATGTATGTATGAAGGTACAATGCGATTTCTTGTATTAATAAATGTTACATATCTACCTATGTATGTATTTCTAATCCTGTAAACAGAACTGAGCTACAAACATAATAAAATACACTTATGAATCAACAGCTTATAACAACGAGTGTCTGCCTGTCTGTCTGAATATCTGTCAAACTGATTGACTATTTGCAAAAACAAACAAAATGCGTCGATATTTACATATGTATGTACATTAGTATATGTATGTATGAATATTTTTTACCTACATATATACCTACATGTGTTTTAATGTGCAAAAAATGCTCTATATGAGTTAAATAATCATAAGTTTTAATTGAAAACCAACCTCTTTGATTAAACAGCGATATATTATTTTATAATTATTTCATGCCGTTTTCTAGTGTTCCTTTTTAAATGAAACTGCACTTTTATATAGTATGTACACACATATGTAGTTAAATAAAACAAAATATATACATAAATCAAACGGTAACCTTAACAATATAGAAAATACACAACTTAGAACAAAATTCACTTAACGAATCGGTAACCTTAATAATACAGAAATAACACAGATAAAAACACGCGAACCGCACGAAGGGCAAAAAAGAACTGATTTCTGAAAGAATTTTCATTCGAAATTTACTCACTGAATAAAAATTGTGTAAAATACACAGTCGTCGTTCTGTGTTGGGTTCTTTTATTAGTTTTATGTACATTCATACATATGTATATATATTTGTGGTGATTATTATGTGCATTCCCAGCAAACACAATTTCTAACGTACATACATATGTATACAAAATTAAATTTTAAAACATATGTATGTAAGTAAGTAGTTTTAGTTTTATATATTAGTCGATGCAAGTCGATGTAACCATCTTATTTTTATCTAAACGTGTTGTGATGTTGAGACCATGGTGTAATCACATAAGGTGATAGCGCAGACGGACAGAATTTTTCGTGTCCTTTCTTCTTATATGGAGTTTGACAGTTCTTTAGACTGAAATTTCTTTTTTATATATACTTAGAGTTTCACAAACATTGGAACACAAAAAAAACAGTCAGCTGAACTGGCACCGCTACCTGTATAAGTGTTATATTTGGTCGTGCTGAGTCTGGTAATCCCCTCACCATCATGTTATTACATACGTGTAAGGACCACATCGAAGCCTATATTTCAGGTCTAATGTTATACGATATTTTGTTTAGTATTTCAAGCCCTTTCATATCATACCTATATTGATGGGGTTGAGAACAAATATTGTTCACAATTTTGTTTAAAGTAATTTCTTGGATTTAAAATTTTTCATAGATTTCTGTATTCTACTGGCTAAGTCCATTCGTTTGATACTAATATTATGGGGGTTCAGGTGGATACATTGTTAATCAAGAGGTTTGATCGATCTTTAATTTAATAATATGCCATTTTTAGGTGCGGCCATCATTGATTTTAAACTTTTTTTAGTGTATAATATTTTGCTAGTCAAGCCATTTCTTTTAATAATCTTATAGCTCTTCTCTGTGCACGGAAGAAAATTTAATTTTCGTTTGTAAATTTTAGAAAAATATCGAAGCATTATTATTTTTGTGCTTATATCTCAGTTAGTTTCAACCAATTTATGTTTTTATCAGCAATTGTTTTTGGTGTCTACCGTGCCAAACAAAACAAGTAAAGGTGCTATATTCGGCCGTGCCGAATCTTATATACCCTTTACAACGTGTAGGCATGCAACAACAATTGTTTGTCACCATTCATCTCCTTAATATGAAATACGTATGTATGTACATACACATAAAAAATTGTAAAATTATATGTTTATGTATGTATATTAAAAAAAAAAATAAATGTTTGGCTCAGCTGGGATTTGTTGCCACGTTCACTCTGGCCACTATAGCACGTTTGTATGTAAGTGTTATATGATTTTGTAGTGAAAAAACGAGGTGGTCGTGGTGATCTGCTCCCGAATATTTCTGATATTTTAATACCTCCAGGCGATGTTGTGGGGCCTCAAAAAGTTGATTTCAAAATACACACGGATAGACTGGCAAAGCTCAATCGACTCCTCTAATCATAAGCTTTCAGAAAATACTTTATACTTTATGGGGTCGGAAATGAAAATTGTAGAAATTTCACACGGAATGACAAACCTATTTATACCCTTTTCACTTTTATGTGAAGGGTATAACAAGTAAGAACACTATATTCAGCTGTGCCGAATTATTATTATTATTAACAGTAATCGCTACAAAATAATCTCTTTATACTAACAATATATCACTTTCTTTGTATAGCTTCTATATGCTAGTAAAATATTTTCGTCAATTTAGTATTTCAATGAAAGTTGACGTTAAAGTAGGCGTGTCAATAAAGTTTCATAAATACAACTTAAATATTTCAATATAGTCCTTTTTTTCCGAAAACTTTGTCAATAGAGAAATTGTATGAATTTAAGATAAACCGTTATATGGTGGTGGCCATTAGAGTGGGCGTGTCACCTTAATTAAACAATGACATTGACTAGAAGGATATTTTTAGTAAATTTCATCACCATATCTCTTATTTTGTCGGTTTTTTGAGCTTTTAAATTTTATTAAGAGTAGATTACCTGAAAAGTTGGCGTTCATAGTAGGCATGTTTAAATAGTTTCTGGCAGATATTTCTCAGATATTTCAACATAGATTCCTTTATTCTTCCAAAATCTTAATTCATAGAGAAGTTATATGAATTTGAGATAAAGCGTTATTTGGGACGTGGAAGTAAAAGTGGGCGTGTCACATTTGTTTTACGTAAGTACAAAGCCTTTGACCAAAAAGCAATGCTTGCAAAATTTCAGAATCATACATCTTATTTTGTCAGTTTTATTACGTTTTAAATATACTGAAACACTGTGAGGTATAAATTTTCGTACATTTTGATCTATAACTCCCTTCCTAATGCATGAATTTAAGCTATTTTCTGGGAAACACATCTTGTTTACTAAGGAAATGTACATTCGAAATTCCATTGTTCCACGTTAATGCGTTTGGACACAACTGAACTTTATTCGATGTTGTTAAAATATGGCTAAGTTTAAAATTTTCAAGTTAATATGTATCTTTGTTGCGGCAGGGTATCAAATGCGATAATTAATAATTAATGGAAATAATCTTATATTAATCATTACATACTATGACAAATGAAAATTAAAAGTCAATGACGATAACAGTCGAGCGATTATATTTTCATTCAACAATTATCCCAATTACTTCATCACACTTTACCTCGTCCGGTGTTATGGTGATGCATTTAATGCTTCATATTTCATTAGGATTTTATCACATGTTACCTTTGTGATATTTTTCATTGGTAAGATATTAGTTATTCTCTGTTATGTGGTTCTATGGTCTGTCTACCTCTTCCGGTATTGTGGTGATGCATTTTTTGCCTTTATATCTCATTGGAATTTTATACATGTTATCTCTTGATATTTTTGAACGGTAAGATATCAGTTATTCTCTGTTTTCTGATTTTATAGTCTCTTACTAGCCATTCACTCATTAACATTAATCTAATAACGGCCAAGGCTGGTTCATATTTCACCCGTATCTCAATTCTTAATAGCTATTGTATATACTAATGCAGCATTGTCTTTGAAGGTTATATATTAACCTTCTTCTTTAAGGATGTCTATCAAACTATCGAGGCATACGCTATGATCGGTCGTTATATGCTCGTGTATACCAAATGTATCATCCTTGAGCCTATACCCCACTTTGAACCTGTAGTCTTCCTACAAAGCGCCCATATACTCAGAACTTTTTCCACTATTCTTAATGTGGTCGCTCCAGGAAATTGGAGGCTTTCTTTTCGAAAGATGGGACAGCAGTGCATCGGTATTTTCCTTTTTTATTTCTCGTAAACAAACAGATTTAAGTCTTTTCAGGGCTTACATTGAGTTTTCGCTCCTTCGTCCAGCTGTAACATATATTCAGAGCTTCCGTCGCTTTCCTACATAGAAGGTTAGTATAAGTCCTCCTGATCAGAATCGCAACGTCATTTGTGTAGCAAATTGGTTTCAAACCCCCGATTGATAGAATTATCAGTAGACTATGTATGGTGGTTACCCATAGCAGCGGAGATAAGATATCTCCCTGTAGAGTTCCTGGACATACTTTGTCCCTTATTCTTAACACTAAGTTCCCTAAGGAACCAATAAGACTTGAGATCATTAAGGTGTTGAAAGCTACTTCTATGAATATGAAGACGCCCAAGGCATATACACGTAGATCAAAGTATCTCTCTATGTGATAAACAACTTCCTGTAGAGTCGTCTTAATAGATCTGCCTTAAATATAGATGTGGTGTTCAAATTTTATTGCATCGTCCGCTATTTGCCTTTTAACAAACTTATCGACGATTTTGCATATATACATTTCTCGCCAATATAAGTATAATTCCAAAAAATTAAGATGACAAGCCCACCTCCCATATAACGCTTTATATCAAATTCATATAATTTATCTAAGGTCAGAGATTTTTGAAAACTAATTTGGCACGCCTTCTGTTAATTAAATTTAAAAGTTCATAAAGTGGACAGAATTATACATATGTATGTATTAGATGATGAAATTTCGCATATATACATAGCTTTCTGCTAAATTTTATTATGCCAGAAAATAAAAGTGAAAAGCTTACCTGCCACATCCAAAATCCTTGTTCATTTAGAAATTATATGAATTTAAAATAAAGCGTTAAATGGGAGGTGGGCGTTAAAGTGATCGTGCCACCTGATTTTTTGGGAATTATACTTACATACATATTTTAACGAAAAATTTATATATGCAAATTTTATCATCATTGTATGTAATTCTGTCGGTTTTATTTTTTAAATTTCAATAACAGTAAATCATGTGAAAAGTGGGACTTAAAGTAAGCATGTAATGCTAGGCACACAATTGGGACGAACGAGGAATTTTTCGTCGCGAATATTTGTCATCAAAAATAAAACACATTTGTGTATATGAATATGCATACAATTGTGGCGTCAGTCTAAGTTCGCTATACGCGGCGAACTCTGCATTAGATTTATTTCTATTTCTTACGCCGGCGAACGACGAACAAATTGATACAAGGTGACCATTTTTTTATTAAATTTGAGTTTACTTCTCAACTTATTAAGAAAATAGAGTTAGTTTTTACTTTAATAATTGTTTTATTTTTTATTTTAAAACATTTAAAATAAGTATAAAAAAGTTAAGTACAAAAATTTGTTTTTATTTGTGTTTTTGCAAATGTTTAAGTTTATTAAGTGATCTTTTTTTCATATGGTCACACTATTAGCTGTTATACACAAACAAAATTTTTATTATTGTTTAATGCACGTACCCACGACATTCTTTGCAAACGTTTGTTTATACGTAATAGCCTTTTTACACTTACTCACATCTTAGCGGAATGCGTGGAAGATGTTGAAAATGAAAAAAACTTGTTTACATTTGCAACATCTTTCATCCTTCATCTTTCATCTGTCATAATATTTATTGTAAATGTTTGCGCAAATAAAAATTTAAAAAATGAATTTAAAAATTCTGTATTACTTGTATTAATTATTGCCCTTGGAGAGCAATTATTATTACAATATGCAGATTTTGTTAGAGAATGAAGATATTAAGATATTTTATTTTATACGACATATTTCAAGTCCACTCGTATGTATTTTTTGTTTGTTTTTGGCATTTATAATTTTTTTCTAGTGATGCCATGTAAATTTTTGCAACAATATTTGTTTTTTCTAGTGAAGACACTAAAATAATCGAAAGATGTTGAGTGGAACAAAATGATTTAGGAACATCTTTAAAAGATGTTGAGATATGTTGACACACAAACACGTACAATTCATATGGGAAGATGTTAACATCTTGTTGATTTGATGAAAGATGAAAGATGTGAGCAAGTGTAAAAAGGCTATAAAAGATGTTGAGATATGTTGACACACAAACACGTACAATTCATATGGGAAGATGTTAACATCTTGTTGATTTGATGAAAGATGAAAGATGTGAGCAAGTGTAAAAAGGCTATAAACAAGTTTTTATTATTACAGAAATCATATTTATTGTTTTGTTGAGTTTCACAAAGAATTAAATTCTTAGATTATTATACCCTTCACACAGTGAAAAAGGGTATATATAGGTTTGTCATTCCGTGTGAAATTTCTACAATTTTCATTTCCGACCCCATAAAGTATATACTTATTTTCTGAAAGCTTATGAATAGGGGAGTCGATTAAGCTCTGTCAGTCTGTCCGTCTGACCGTCTGTCCGTGTGTATGTTGAAATCAACTTTTTGAAGACCCCCGACATCGCTCGGACCCGGGTGAGGTATTAAAATATCAGAAATATTCGGGAGTAGAACGGTATTGAAAATCAGAAACATCGCTACATAAACAACTGAGATATGAGCAAAAACCCACGACCACCTCGATTTTTTTTCACAAAAACAAAATTACAACAACAACATACATACATACAAACGTGTATACTGGTTAGAGAAAACGTGGCATCGAATCCCAGCTGAGCCAAAAAAAAAAATTTTTTTAATTTTTTATTATAATTTTTTTTTTAATTTTTTTTTTAATTTTTTTTTATTTTTTTTTTGTTTTATATATATTATATATATAATAATTTTTTTTTTAAATTTTTTTTTAATTTTTTTTTTTTAATTTTTTTTTTAAATTTTTTTTTTATATTTTTTTTTTTGTTTTTTTAACATACATACGAGAATTTATAATTTTACAATGGAATGTTTTTATATATGTATGTACGTATTTCATATGGGATGAATGGTGACACAAACTACTGTTATTGCATGACTACACGTTGTGAAGGGTATATAAGATTCGGCACGGCCGAATATAGCACTTTTACTTGTTTTTGTTTTTTCTTTGCACAAACATTAAACAATTTTATCAACTATAAAAGATGTTACTTTTTCGTCGTTGTTGTGCTTCACACGACGAATTTGCACAACGAATTTTTACCGAGAGTTGTGTCGTGTTGGGCGAAATTCCTCGTTCGTCCCAATTGTGCGCCGAGCATAAAAGAAGTTTATGCCAATAAATTCAACTTAGATACTTTAATATAGATTCCTTTATTCTTCAAAACCTTTGTTCATAAAGAAATTATATAAATTGTATATAAAGCATGGGAGGTGGTCATGTCACCTTAATATTCTTTTGATCAAATTCAGAGATTTGGGGAATTTTCAAGGAAAGATATTTATTTAGTCAGGAAATAATCTTATGAAATTTTATCGCTTTACGTTAATGTGTTTAGACACAATCGCATTTTTTTTATCTCCCAAACCTTTTTAGATCGTCCTAAAATGAAACCATTACTCAGAATTTATATAATTTATGGGGTCTAAAATAAATATTTCGATGTGTTACAAACGAATTGACAAAAAAAAATTATAAATAAAAAATTAAAAAAAGTTTTAATAAATAGGAAAAATTATAATTTTCTTAAGCACTTTACTTTAAACATTAACTACTTTTTAAAGTAAGCTATCGCAGACCATACGATTTAAGAATACGGCAAAGTATTCAAATGTACATATAACGTTTTATATTTGTAAACTATTTATTCTGGCTTAAGTAAATTTTTCTCTTATTAAACTTATATAAAAATACATTTGTAGCAAAAAGTACGAAGATATATACTTTTGATTACTCAATGAATTTTTTTTTTTTTTTTGTTACAAGATACTTTACTTTTTTATAATAAAGGTATTTTAGTCTTGCGGAAATGTGTAAATTTGCTCTTGTTGACGTGAGCTCTTGTTAATCATGTTTTTTTCACACTTTTCAGGTTAAAAATGTCCAACATAAAGACCCCTTTCTGACTATATAAATAATATATAAAATAAAAAAAAAAATTTTGGCTCACTCTAACCAGTATATGCTGTTGTTGTGAAAAAAAACGAGGTGGTCGTGGTTTTTTGCTCATATCTCAGTTGTTTATGTACCGATGTTTCTGATTTTCAATACCGATCTATTCCCGAATATTTCTGATATTTTAATACCGGGTCCAGGCGATGATAATTGTAGAAATTTCACACGGAATGACAAACCTATATATACGCTTTTTCACTGTGTCAAAGGTATAATAAGTAAAAGAGAACGAAACTTGGGCAAGTTAATTGCTGAGTCTGAACGTGAAAGCAAGTTTAAAGGAAAATAAATAAACTAACTTTCGCAAGAGACTTGTCTAGTCAGAAAGGGGTCAAACTTTAAAATATTCAGTGAAAGAAATTTCAATTTTTTCTCTGAATTTCTCTTTTGATAACTGAATTTTTCATTTTATATATTTAATTCCACAGAGTAGTACAAGCCAATTAGGCCAAATAAAAGTATTCATGGTAATAAAAAACCTGAGTACTAACTCACAAAAATATTTAGGTAAATATTTATAATGAAAGTATCAGAACAAAAAGAAATGTATTTTGTTTACACGAACGCATTCCAGTAAAATATTTTGAAAAATTGTCACAATTTTTTAATTAAACGGAAGCGGTATTAAATTAGGTAGGCTCATATCATCAGCTGATTATTAGCTGCTACCTTCCATGTCACAATTTCATACATTCTCTCTATTTTCCTGTAATTCCATTTGTCAAACTTTATATAAAAAAATTTTTATGGAATATTATTATTATTATTAAGGCATTATTATTAAACGAACTAACCGATTGAATGATGAAAAACGACAGTTTTGGCATTACCAAAAATCGCTGAGACTAAAAAACTGAATATCAAATATTTTATAAAAAATCGCTCAATCACTAACATTTCCTTTCTAAAATCTATAAACAAAATTTGTATTGCTTTAATAAAAAATATTCTGCAAATATAACTGGGACTTTTAATAATATTTTGAATGGTAAAACATGTCTAGTTTGTTAAAAGAAACTATACGATGCTTTTTGTGTCGTAAAAAGAACTCTGGGGATAAGTTGTTTAAAAACATAGGGGCTACACAATGCCCGGCCTCTAAGAAAAATCTTAGAACAGTACTTTTGTATTTGGCCCGTGTAGGAAAATTTGAACTTCATCTGTCTGGCGAGGAGAGGCTATGCCGCAACTGTTACATCGAAATTGCCGACTATGACTCAAATCTTGTTAGTGTGACGAGAAAGCAAAGGCACCTTACTGTGTTGGTAGAAAAGGCCGCCACCAGTTTTGAGAGTGATATAGAAGAGGAATGTATGCAAGAAATGTCGAATATGGCAGAGTTAAATGATCATCATTTTTTTGACGAAGCAAATGTTAGTGACCAGGAAATATCTGAAACAATATTTGAAGTAATAGGAGGTGCTAACTCCCGTCAACAAAAACAAACAAATCACCAACAACATACCAACCAATTCGTTCAGTCAGCGACGCCAACTCTTGATAGAGTAAAATCTCAATCAGCTAAAAAAATGCAATGCAATCTGTGTGCAATGCGTTTTAGAAGTAGGCCACGTTTGCAGAGACATGTTGTACAGGTTCATAAGAAATTCGGCTGCGACGTATGTTCATTCAGTCATCGCAATGAGGACTACGTCATGCTGCACATGAATATTCACGAGGGAAAGAACGAAAATCAATGCCGTTTCTGCAACAAGGAATTTACAACTAAAATAAGCACCATACGTCACATGGAAGTGCATTTGGATACAAAGAAATATCAGTGTGACAAGTGCGGTTTGTGTTTCTCCCAGACTACAGTCCTTTACAACCACAAATTACAACATGAGGCCGAAGAAAAACCACTACGCTGCGAAATTTGCAACCAGATATTTAAGACAAAGAGAACCTTCCGCCATCATATGGTCACCCATCGTGCGGATCGTCCCCGTTATAGTTGTGAGTTTTGTGGCAAAACATTCACGGAGAAGTATACACTAAAGGTGCATAAACGTACTCATCCAGAAGCTGGAACTCAAACAGCATCTTCACGTTCTGACTTTCAACAAGAACAGCAACAACAGGATAATCATTATGAAACTGAATCGGAACATCATCATCAAGAGTCATTTAATCAAAATCAAGTAGACTATATACAAACGAACTTGCAGCAAAACCAGCCGTCTACCACAACGAGTCCAAAGTTTAGTTGCATTATCTGCGAGCATCCATTTACAACAAAAGATAACCTTAATAAGCATATGGAAAAGGAACATGATGTTATTTTAAAATCATTGACCATTGCAAATTTTTCTCAATATGAAGTAGTTACGAATGAGCCTCGAAAACCTTGTAATATTTGTGGCCAAATATTTAGTGCTCATCACAATCTAGAATACCATTTAGAACATGTCCATGGTGTGGTATTTAAGTAAATTCAACAAAACGCATTACTATTGAAATAGAGACTGTTTTAATGACGTTACGCACTATGGTCGAATGCAAAATGGTGATTTTATATTTTCGCAAAAATAAAAAAAATGCATTTTTCCTAAAGGTTATTTTTTCATTTAATTATATATTTAAATAAAAAATTATCACAAAAATTGATTTCTTCATATAAAAATGAGAAATTTAGTATTAAAATGAACTTGAGCCAGAATAAATAATAAAGTCTTTTAAAATGAGAAAACTTTATACAAATATTTTTAGCAATTCCGTATATTGATTTATTTTTGATGATAACTGTAAAAGTACGATATATCCCAGCAAAACAAAATTGGAAGTAGTAAATTATGTTTTCAAGAGTTCTAAATCAAGATTTTAAAAGCATTTATTCTAAATTCGACATAATTTCCAATAAATTATGTTCTTCAAACAATTTGTGTGAAGAAATAAAATCAGAGGGCAAATTACGGCATTCGATCACGATCGAAATTTTACTCGAACGATCGAGTTCGCTGTGCTTTAGGTACAGAGAATCTAATAAGAATTTTTAAATTTCGATCACGTTCGAATGCTGTAATTTGCCCCCAGCAGCTCATGAAACATCGGTTGCTTTTCACCATATATGTATGACTTCTAATCACTTATTAGAACGTAGTGAAGATCATTAATTTATTCATAAAAACATATGATCTCTAATGAATGGGCCTTGAACTTGACTGTAAAGTTACTGTTGAAAAAAGGTAACTTTGACTACCGTGAGCAGTATAGTTACTTTTTAATATTTTTCATTATAATAAACTTCTTGAAGCATAAAGTTTATTTTATTTACATTGCAGTACCAGAGTAAATACCAATTAGAAAATTAAAACTTAAACTAAAAAAAATTAACTGCCTGTTCAACGATGTTGAAAGAAAACCCAAGCGAAATTTCATTCGTACAAATACGTTGAAAACAAAAACAAATTTTTAGTTTTTGTTGTTGTTTTCAATATATTTGTACGAATGAAAATTCGCTTGGGTTTTCTTTCGACATCGTTGAACAGGCAGTAAATGTGGAAGCAGGAAAGAAAAAATATAAATCACAATTTAGTCGCCATATAAGCAGCAGAAACAATGCCAACTTCAAATTTTTAAACTTAACGTTAAAAGTTAAAAATTATTAGTTTCTTTGACATTTTTTTAATAATATGTAATAGTTTTTTAATCTTTACGTCTTTTAAAAATAAAAAATGTTTTGTTTGTTTTATACCCTTCACACGACAGTGTAAAAGGGTGTATATAGGCTTGACATTTCGTGTGAAATTTCTACAATATTCATATCCGACCACATAAAGTATATGATTTCTGAAAGCTTATGAATATGGGAGTTGATTCAGCATTATCCGTATGCCTGTGTGTATGTTGAAATCAACTTTTTGGAGGCGCCGACATCGCCAAAGCGCGTGTAAGGTATCAAAATCTTAGAAATGTTCGCGAGCAGATTGGTATTGGAAATCAGTGTAATCGACCCATAACTATCTGAGATATGAGAAAATAAACACGACTGCCTCTTTTTTTCCCTTATTTTTAACACAAAAAATAAAATTTTCCAGCCCTAGGATAATTTATAGACATGGTTGTTACGATTTATAAATTTGGTATGCCTCTGGAGATGCTGATGAAAAATTTTGGACAATTTGGTAAAGTTATAGGCAAAAATAATTTGAAAAAATTTATTTTTTTAATTATATCAAAATTTTTTAAAATCCTTAATAATTTTTAAGCGCACTTAAGATACCAAATTATAAGCCCTAATTTAAGGAATAATTTTTAAGAAAAACTTACAAATCGCCTTGAAACCAACTGCGATAAGCCCCTGCTTCGGTGTTTTTCTTAAAATTTACAAACGAAAATAAATATTTTTCAGTTTCTTTACAACCAAGAGAGCCAATATGGGGATCAAATGAAAGGGCTTGGGTATTTCAATAAAGTTTAGCCATGAAATGAAAAAAATTCAAGATGACGTCCTAGATTAAATGGCGAATATATGAGTCAAATATAGTAGTTACGACTTTTTCCCCCAGTACAATGTAGTAAACTATAAAAAAGTCTAAAATTCAAGATGGCATCTGAAAGAAAATGCCGGCGCAAATTTTTTTAACCCCAACAATATGAGTACCAAACTAAAGGGATTTATTAGTAGAATGCAGTTAACTACGTAAAAATTCAAAATCAAAGATGGCGTCGGAAATCAGAAAGAAAATAGCATATTACAGGAAATTGAAAATCTAGGCTAAGCTACAATGTGGTCATTATACCTATGTACATGACGGTGAAGGGTATTATCAGTTTTTTTTTTATCATTTTATCAATATTTCGCTACTTCTTTGTGTAGCATTATCAGGATACGAGTATTTATTATCTATTTATTTTTTATACCCTTCACCTGTGGTGCATAAGGGTATACATATATACATAGCTTTGTCATTCCGTTTGTAATTTCTACAGTTTTCTACCTCGTTTTTTTCACAATAACAACATACATATATACTGGGTTGAATAAACGCCAAAAAAATTTTTTTTTTATTTTATATTTTTATTAATTATTTTTTTTTTATATACAGTGGCTCACAGCTTATTTTATGCAGTGCACTTTTTTATTTTTAAAGCTCTGTAAAAAAAAACTAACAGGAACTGAAAACAGAAGTTCATGTCATTAAAAAGGGAAACCTTATTATTTAACAAAAAAATTTCATTTATTTCAAAAATGTACATTTTAATATATTACAACTAAAAAAAACAGAAAACACTCCTTTTTTTCATCTCACAGCTTATTGTATGCAGGCACGTATGGTTTTCAGAAGATCAAAATAAAACTGGAAATTAACCAATTTAATATTTTGTGTGATAGCCTTTGTTATCTATTACAGATTTAAGACGATTTGGCATAGAATCGTAATAATATTTGTGTAATATCTGGCGAAATATTTGCCCACTCCGTCAAAAGGGCTTGTTTCAAATCGTTTTTGCTTGAAATTTTGTGTTTTCTTATGTTATTTTCTAATATCGACCATAAATTCTCTATAACACTAAGGTCTGGCGACTGTGCTGGCGGTGTCATCAAATGTGGGCAGTTATATATCAGCCAAGTTTGCACAATACCCGATTTGTGCTTTGGATCGTTATCCTGGTAAAATCGAAAATCGGATTTTATACCCAGGTTCTCAGCGCTCTCCAACAAGTTGTCCTTAAGTATCGTAAGGTACTTAAATTTATCGATGGTTGTTTCAATAAAAGTTAATTTTCCAGTACCAGCAGCCGACATACAGGCCCAAACCATGACACTGCCACCCCCATGCTTTACTGTTGCTTTAAGGTTTTCTTTGTTGAGTTCTGTATTTGGTTTCCGCCATACATACGACATGCCATCGGAACCGAATAGGTTAAACTTAGATTCATCTGCAAAGATGACCGAATTCCAAAATGCAGACTCTTTTGAGACGTGCTCCTTGGGGAAATTTAGCCTCCATAGACTATTTTTCGGGTTAATAAACGGTTTCTTGCGTACAACTCGGCCATTAAAATCATGTTGGCGCAAGACGCGACGAACAGTTTCCACGCAACATTGTTTGCCCAGTTCAGCTTTAACTTCGGACGTCAATTTTGGAGCTGAGAGCTTTGGGTTCGCCCTTATTTTTCGCAAAATATGTCGCTCGTCATGTTCCGTAAAAAATTTATTTGGTGGTTTTCTGCCTTTGTTATGAACCCGATTTTCACGGATGAAGCGCTTAATGATTTTTTGAACTGTGGGAGCATTAATATTAACCATTTCTGCTATTTTTCGCTGTGAGTGGCCATTTTTAAAATGGTTTAAAACCAATTCTCGCTGCTCTATCGTTGTTCGCTGACTCATCTCAATTGTTCTTAATTGACACTTCATATAATCAAATCAGACCAACAGTTCAACGCGAAACATTACTAGATTTAAAAAAAATAATGAAAAAAAAACAACAAAGTTGCATTCAAGTACCGTTACAGTAGAAAATAACTGCATAAAACAAGCTGTGAGATAAAATTAAGGACAGTTTTTAGTTTTTTTACTTTTAAATGGTTAAAACGTAAACTTTTGCAGAACATGATATTTTTTTGTTAAATAATAGCGTTTTGTCTTTAAAATGATTCCAAGTTCTTTTTAAAGTTCCTTTTAGTTTTGTTTATACAGAGCTTTAAAAATAAAAAAATGCACTGCATAAAATAAGCTGTGAGCCACTGTATATTAATTGTTAATTGTTATAAATTGTAAAAACTTTCCCTGAAGAAACTACCCAATGTGGTAGCGAAATATCGGAATAAAATAATAATAATTTTTATATAAAAAGTGATCTTTAGCTCGAAGAAATTAAAACAATATATTAATATAAAAAGATCGAAGAAATTTACATGTTATTTTTTTGTTTTATTAATATTTTTTTTTATTTTTTTGTAATATTTTACATACGTAAACTCAATTTATAATTTTACAATGGGATGTTTTTATATATGAATGATTTTTATATGTTTTATTATTATTATTATAAAGGGTCCGCCAAATAACTTTTTTTTTTGAAAATGCTATAAATAAAAAAGTGTAGCTTCGGCTGTGTGGCACGTAGCGCCGTCCTGTTGAAACCAAATGTTGCCAATATCTTCCTCTTCAATTTTTGTGAACAAAAATTCGTTTAACATGGCCCGATAACGATCGCCACTGACTACGGCTCCTCCTTGCTCATTTTCGAAGAAAAATGAACCAATTATGCCTCTGGACCATAGTCCGCACCAAACCGTGACTCGTTTTGGGTGTATCGGCTTTTCAATGTATGTCTGTGGGTTTTCTGTGCCCCAAATGGGAAAATTTTGCTTGTTTACATACCCGCCAAGATCAAAATAAGCTTCATCTGAAAAGATGATTTTTTTGGCGAAATCGGCCAAAGTAATGTCGCAATATTTCCCAGCGGAAGGACAAAACTAATTATCTGTCAAATCAGACATGAGCTTAGTGTTACCATTCACGAAATAAGCACTAGTTGAACAAAAAACGTTAGACGGCGGACCCTTTATAATTGCATGACTACACGTTGTGAAGGGTATATAAGATTCGGAACGGCCGAATATAGCACTCTTACTTGTTTTTCTTATTTGAGTGTCTTGAAATTTGTTTTTTAATTTATAGATTGATCAACAAATTAAAAATAACATAACATTTTTTAACGATTTTGTCATACATATCGCACTTGATCAACAAGAGGGTATTAACTCAAAATTTTTGAATTTTCAGTAGAGTCAAAAAACTGTTTGTGGCCACATTTTAACAGAATTTAAAAATTCAAATATACCATAGGAAGCAAATTCCATTTGAAAATATATATATACATTGTTTTTGTTTTAAATTTTACCAATCATTGCAAAAAAATCTATTTTTTGAGTTAACATCATTTTTTCATGAAAAGGGTCACAACTCAAAAAAAATTTGAACAATTTTTTCATAAAAAGAGTCACATTTCGAATTAAAATTATAGAATAAAACAAATTTTATCAAAAAAATAGTATCAACTCAAAATACAACCAAATATAAATAAAACAGTTTGATTATTTTTAACATAAATAAAGGCTCAAATCAAAATAATACCTTTTTTATGAAAATAAACGATTCTTACCTATTTCAACTTTTGTATTAACTCGAAATAATACCTTTTTGTTGAAATAAAGGTAATCACTACATTATCATGAATATGGTCTCAAAAGTGGTTTTCGAGATGAAAGAGTAAACGGAATACGTTGAAATTTTTACAGTAGATAGATATTGATGTTGTTTGCTGATTTCTTGAAAAAAGTATATTTTAAAAATTTTGAGTTAATACCCTCTTGTTGATCAAGTGCGATATGTATATAAAAATTTGCAAGAATATAGTATAACAAAAATGTTCAATAAATATACATATTTACAAATATTAACAAAAATGTATTATAACAAAATAGTTTTTATATAATACTAGCCGCCCGGTACGTGCTTCGCTACGTATCAAGTGAAATAATAAAAAAGACCGAAAATTTTCACATAAAATAACTAAGACATGATATGATTATGATATGATATCGCACTTGATCAACAAGAGGGTATTAACTCAAAATTTTTAATATATACTTTTTTCAAGAAATCAGCAAACAACATCAATATCTATCTACTGTAAAAATTTCAACGTATTCCGTTTACTGTTTCATCTCGAAAACCACTTTTGAGACCATATTCATGATAATGTAGTGATTACCTTTATTTCAACAAAAAGGTATTATTTCGAGTTAATACAAAAGTTGAAATAGGTAAGAATCGTTTATTTTCATAAAAAAGGTATTATTTTGATTTGAGCCTTTATTTATGTTAAAAATAATCAAACTGTTTTATTTATATTTGGTTGTATTTTGAGTTGATACTATTTTTTTGATAAAATTTGTTTTATTCTATAATTTTAATTCGAAATGTGACTCTTTTTATGAAAAAATTGTTCAAATTTTTTTTGAGTTGTGACCCTTTTCATGAAAAAATGATGTTAACTCAAAAAATAGATTTTTTTGCAATGATTGGTAAAATTTAAAACAAAAACAATGTATATATATATTTTCAAATGGAATTTGCTTCCTATGGTATATTTGAATTTTTAAATTCTGTTAAAATGTGGCCACAAACAGTTTTTTGACTCTACTGAAAATTCAAAAATTTTGAGTTAATACCCTCTTGTTGATCAAGTGCGATATGATTAATAGCATATTTTTTTACCACGCCTACTTTAGCGCTAACTTTTTTAATTTATGTATTTGCATCGATATGGTTTTTAATTATTCTTCAAATTTTACACAGTTTAAAGTCCAGCCAATGCAGAAATAAACGATTAAGAATCGGTCAACATTTATTTTTCATACTCCTAAGTATTGAGGGTGACTCACCCCAAGGGACAATTTATGCCTCACCTAAATAACGACTTCGATGAAACTCTAAACTAATATAGATGTGCGTACCGTCGAACACATATAGTTTACGATTTTTTTAATGTAAAAAATATTTCCTAAAAAAAAATTTATATGGAATTCTTATAGAATTCATGCATCGCAGATCTGCCGTTGTTATAAAAAATAAAGGATCGTATACGAAATACTAAACTGTTGATTTTGTTTTGCACACCTTTGTATATAGATCTTGATTGTTTAATTTAATTTTTTAATTATAGTATATAAATGTAAATAATTATGAAATAACTTTTTTTGTATATGAAATACATCTTGAAATAAATGACATTGTTTTTTTTTCAAACTTGTTGCTTAAGTTTTTCACAACATTGTATGGCTCTTTTAGGGGTATAAGCAAGGCATATTTATTCATCAGGTAATTGTAGTTCGGAGAGAATTTTTTGTTTATATTTTTTATATATGAAGTTTGACATTTAAAATAAATTAGAAAAGAGAGAAAATTGTTTTTTATTTATGCATTTTGACAGCGGAAACTTAAAATAAGTGTTGAAAAAAAATAATCAGCTGGCGAATCAAGAGTACCTGATGAATAAATATGCCTTGGGTATAAGGAAGAATTTTCAAAATGAAATTGTATAAAAACTAAGAAAATTTTCTACCTAACCTTTAAATTGTATTTCAAACTACAGAAATCATTTTAAATAAAATACGTTAGAGCATTTACATACATTTTAAAGACATATCTATCATTTAAAAAGTGCACAGGAGAAGATAGAAAAATTTAAAACAGCCTTATTTATTTTTTTTACTTGTAATGAGTACCTTTTGTCCATAAATTAAACTAATTAAAAACCCAATTAATCAACTGTTTTCATGTCATTAATTACGTTTCGAAATTGTGCAGCCAAAAGTACACATATCAACTGTAAAAAGTTCATATTTCGATATCATTTTTATTATATATATTTTTTTACAGTTTTATTAATTTTTCATTAAGGAATTATATTTTATGTATTCGATCTGTTAACTGGTTTCACAAAAAGGCGATTAATTGATCACTATAATATACAGTCAACGATCTAGAATCAAAACTAACACTTGATAGAATTTTTGCCAGTCTATGTATGTATCTTCTTGGCTCGAAAACAATTAGATTGTTTTTGATAAAATGTAATAACGAAGTACCTTCAATCTTTGTTTAACTTATAGGATACTTGTTATCGCGATAATATCTAATTTCTAATAGAACATAGAAAAATGTAAAAAAAATATGAGAATAATAACAAAGATTCCACTAAAAACTGTTAACTTGCAACAGGAGCGATATCAGAACTTAGCTTTTGTCGAAAAAACGTCTTGCGCGAAGTTGTCATTAATTTTTACTGTTTTAATATACATATGTAGATATCCATATCCTTTTTATACCCTTCACCTGTGGTGCACAAGGGTATATATAGCTTTGTCATTCCGTTTGTAATTTCTACAATATATTCTTTGTATTGTCGTTATTGTAAATTTGACATGTTACTAGAAATATGTTCTACGATTCCCGTTATGAGGCTAAAATCATTGAGAAAGTCTAAAGCTATGTTCACATCGTCATCGTCTAAACATATACATAATATATATATTTATCCTTTAATTCCCAGTGGAACATAGGGCCGCAACAAATGCTCTCCATTTTATTCTATCCGTAGACATCATTTTCATTTCACTCCAAGAAACACCATGCTCGTTCAACTCGTTCTCAATTTGGCGTCTCCAAGTATTCGCAGGTCTGCCAGGTCTTCTGGATCCTTGGGGGTTATACTCAACGGACTGTCGAGTTAAATCATCCGCTGGCTTTCTCATTGTGTGCCCCAGCCAGCTAAATTTACGCAATCGGATACTCATGTTTAAAGGGACCTGATTGGTTAAGTTCCACAAGTCCTGATTTGATATTGTGACAGGCCAGAATATCCTGTGTATACGCCTGAGGCAGCGGTTTACAAAAGCTTGCATACAACTCATTTCCTGAATCGAAATATTCCAGGTTTCACAGCCATACAGAAGCACAGATTTCACGTTGCTATTAAAAACTTTAAGTTTAGTTTGATTTGAGATATTTTGCGATCTCCAGAATTTATTAAGCGTGCCAAATGCTTGTTTCGCCTTACACAGTCTATTCTGTATATCTTCTTTGCTGCCCCCGCTTTTTGAAATTATACTCCCCAGATAGCAAAAGTTTTCAACATCGTCAATGTGTTGGCCCAAAAGCTGAAAGCTCGTATTGCATGAGGAGTTTATGCGCATTGATTTAGTTTTGTCGATATTAATTTGCAAGCCCGCTTTGGCAGCATGTGTAGCAAAGGCTTGAATCTTGGATTGCATGCTAGAGAAGCGGTGGGATAGAAGACAGACGTCATCTGCATAATCAATATCATCTAACCTATCATGAAGGCCCCAGGAAATACCATGATGCATATCCATACAGTGGCTCATAACTACGTCAAGTACTATGTTAAACAGTAGTGGAGACAGAATACAACCTTGACGAACTCCTACGTTTACTTTAATGGGTTTGCTTGCTGAACCCTCATGCAGTATGGAACACAATGCGTTGTTGTATAGCTCCTTAATGAGATTGATTAACTTTCCGGGAACTCCTTTGCAACTTAGAGCTTCCCATATTGTAATGTGTCGAACGCACGTTTGAAGTCAACAAACACTAAGTAAAGAGGTGAGCGCCATTCAACCGACTGTTCTACAATTACCCTCAAGCTGTTGATATGATCAATACATGATTTGTTTGGCCTAAAGCCCGCTTGTTCTCGTCTTAGCTGTGGTTCAATAATGGATGAGATGCGGTTGTGCAGGATGTGGGCTATGGTTTTATTTACGACATTCAAAAGAGTAATACCCTCCAATTGGAGCAATCTTGCAAGTTTCCTTTTTTTGGAAGTTTAATTATAAGGCCTTCTCTAAGATCATCAGGAATTTTCTCGTTTAACCAAAAATATGAAATAAGGGGTTCTAGTAATGTGGCTGTTAGGGTGATGTCTATTTTCAAAATCTCTGGAGGTATTCCATCAGGACCTGCAGATTTACCGGACTTCAGACGTTTAATTGCAGCTATTATTTCATCAGATGAGGGTCTTGCTATGTTTATATCGCTTCGTACGATATTCATATGATGCATTGGCTCGCATTCACATATTGTTGTAGGTTCTGTCGGATTAACCGACAGCAATTTAGTGTAATAATTCTCCCACAGCTCCAATTGTTGATCTTTGGCATAGATCAGTTCGCCATGATCATTCCTCAGGGGCTTAATAGTGTGGTGGCTATGTCCGGAAATCTCCTTCGTAATACGATACAGGTCTTTGGATCGACCCGTTTGACTGGCAATTTGTGCGTCTTTGGCTAAATTATCAGCCCACTTTCGCTTATCTTCCCTTGCACTACGTTTAACTTTACGGTTCTCCTCATGGTATTTACGTTGTTCATCTTGTTTAGATTGTGGAGTTTTAGCATCATTAACTTTAGCTTTTGCTTGCTTTCTAGATTCTATTTTTTGCCATGTACTATCGGATATCCAGGGTTTGTTGGTTTTTCTAGCGTAACCTATTTCACTTTCTGCCGTCTTAATAAATGCTGACTTTACACCTTTCCAATATACATCTATATTTTGTTGGGGAGAAATTGATAGATTAGCTGCCCTGTTCCTCAAAGCATTAGAAAACTGAAGAGAGACCACAGGGTTTTCAAATTTTTGTAGGTCAAATCTTCTTCTGCTGAGGGCTGGTTTACGTTTCACAGCTTTTAACTTAAATCGGACTTCAGCTACCATTAGGTGATGATCACTACCAACATCTGCACCTCTCTTGTTTCTCACGTCCTGAAGTGACCCTCTCCACATCCTGCTTATCGCAAAGTGATCGATCTGGTTTTTGGTTATATGATCTGGGGACACCCAAGTAACTTTGTGGATATTCTTGTGGGGGAATAACGTACCACCCAAAACCAAGTTAAAATTATCGCATAGTTCAACAAGCCTTTCTCCGTTGTCTGTCATGCGGCCGATACCATGCTTGCCCATTACGCTTTCTCAGCTTGTGTTGTCACGACCAACCTGTGCGTTGAAATCACCCATTAGGATTTTAATATCACCGTGATTGATACCGTTAATCACATTTATCAACTTGCTGTAAAAACTATCTTTTTCTTCAATTTCCGCGCCTTCTGTTGGAGCATAGCATTGAATGCAGCTTAGGTTTCTTGCACGTGTTCTAAACCTTGCAACAATTATTCTGTCCGTGTGTGGTTGCCATTCAATAAGAGCGTTCTTTGCCTCTTTCGAAAACAGAAAACCAACACCACTTGCTCTAGGTTGACCAGATGCTTTGCCAGAATAAACTAATGTTAATCCGCTAGATGTTATATGTTCACCGCTATCTGGCCAACGTATCTCGCTCAGTTCCATGATAAACATGTTGTAGTTCTTGAACTCGTTCTCGATTTGCGCGAGCTTAGTCGTCTCTAGCATGCTTCGAACGTTCCAAGATCCGAATCGTGTCCTTTTTTTCATTCCAATAGTCGTCAACAGGGGGTTCGAATTATTATTGATGTTATCATTTACATTTGTATAGGTTTCAGTAATCAGTTTAATTTCAGAGAGAATAAGTGATTGGCCTATAGCTCTCCTAGGTTGGTGCTGGGGCTGCCAGCTAAGCCACCAACCTGGCTTGGTGAAAGTCAGTAGCAAACTTAGCACATATGCCTACTTCCCGAGACGTCATATTTTACGACCAATCGGACATGCTAAAGACCGTCGCTCGCATTCGCTTTCACCTCCACAGAGGTGGTCCCCAGGGAGAACCACGAGGAGGCCACTGCCGTAGCAATGGGATCAGCACGCTGACCTACGAGTCGACTTGGAATGCCTTACTAAGGATAGTGGGAACACTTTACCTTATACTTGTCAATTTTGAAGATGACAAGTCTTACTAAGGAACGCTTTAACCATTTTGCCTTACACATTCCCATGCTCCCATAATAATCGATCAATATTGTAGTTTGAATAAATCAGGAAAAATTCATTTTTAATTAACATTTATTTATTAGGGCAGAATTTAATACATTTTAGTGATAACTTCTATTTTGTCACATATTTGCCCATTAGGTTTATTAGTAAGTTTTTTATTTATTAGTAAGTTCATACCAAATCATAAAAAAATACTATAAAATAAAGAGAGTGCTATAGCTGGTTTCGAAAATGCATTCCACTCGGCTGGTGTCGGGATAAAAACTCACTTTTCCAAGATTCTTTCATTATCACAATAAAAAAATTTAACTTCATCATATAAAAATGAGAAATTAAAAAAATGAACTTGAGCCAGTTAAAAAAATATGTAGTCCATGAAGTATTATATTTATATATCTTGCTAAAGCCAGGATTAAAAAAAAAATCCAAATATCGAATGTTAATAGAAAGAGTATAAAAGTTAGGTACTGACATGTTATTTTTAGTTGTAACTAGCCAAACCCGGCGCGCGTTGCTACGCCTCTTAACGAATCGAAATGCATTCTAATTTTTAATTGAATATCAAGTGCAAAAACCTAAAAATTATAATTTTTTATGGGCGTGGCATTGCCCACTTTTCTAATCAAGAAATTGTAAAGTCATAACAGCTCAATATGTGTGCAAAGTTTCAGAAGAATCGGTCCAGTGCAAGTACATCAAAATGCTACCTTTTTTTTATGGGCGTGGCACTGCCCACTTTTCTAATCACGAAATTGCAAAGTCGTAACAGCTCAATATGTGTGCAAAGTTTCAGAAAAATCGGTCTGGTGCAAGTACCTCAAAATTATAACCTTTTTTTATGGGCGTGGCCCTGCCCACTTTTCTAATCACGAAACTATATGGTTGTGACAGCTTAGTATGTGTGCAAAGTTTCATAAAAATCGGTGTAGTGCAAGTACCTCAAAATTAAAACTTTTTTAGGGGCGTGGCCCCGCCCACTTTTCGTATCACGAAATTATTTAGTCATGACAGCTCGATATGTGTGCAAGGTTTCAGAAAAATCGGTCAAGTGCAAGTAGCTAAGAATGATAACAAAGTTTATGGGCGTGGCCCCGCCCACTTTTTTTCACCCATAAACACCCCCTGGTATGTGTAAAACAACTTACCAAAGTTTGAGCCCGATCGGTCTTACAGTTTCGGAGTCTATAGCTAACACACACACACACACACAGAGTTTCACTTTTATATATATAGATGTATTCTTAAGCTGGATTCACCCATAAAATTTTAGTTCAGAACAAATTTTTTTTGTATTGAGTTTGATGTTTTACTTTTGAGAGAGAGAGAGATTATTTTGTTCAGAAAGATTTTTCTTGAATTGGTTTAATTTTAATTCTTGTTCAGAAGAAACTGAATTGGGATGCCACTATTTTTCAATATTTACATGAAAATTGAATTTGGTTGCCACATCACACAGTGTCAGTACATTTATTATACAAAAATTGTTTTTGCCGAAAATTAACAATTAAAATGGAATTTAATGAAAATATTGCTCAAAAATTTCTTTTGCAAACAAATTGACTTTATGCACTTCAATTAAAAATAATAATTTTAGTTTTCTTCTATCCGACATTTTCTTCACATATATTTTAATGAAATAATTTACGTTTGTATTTATTTACATAGTTTGCTAGCGGTGCTTCCACTTTGTACAACTGTTTGCATTTTATATTATATGGCAGCTTTGTTTTTTCGGACAAATTTTCTTAAATGGGTGAATCGTTCTGCAGAAAACTCTCAGTAAAAAATGTTATTCTCCGGAAAAAATTTTGTTCAGAACAAATGGGTGAATTCACCTTTACTGTAAACTAGCGACACACCGTTTGTAGGTGTATACTACTTCACCTATTGCAAATAAAAGAATACAAGGTTTGTTTATATTTTTTTATCTATTTTTTTCTTTTAAATTATTTTGATTTGTTTTTATTTTTGTTTTATTTTAAATAAAATTGTTTATTATTATGTAAATGTAATGTTTTTTCATAAATGTTAAGATGGCAAACTTTCTTAAAAAAAATATCATTACGTAAAAAATATTTTGTGTTGCTGTTGTTGCATATGTAAATACAATATAAATTATAAATAATAATTTTAATAATAATATTAATTGTTTCTATGTCTATTTATTTGTTTGTCATACATTAAATAATATACATGTATTTTTTTTAATGTTAAATAATCTGAAAAATTAGTACATAATCATTTAATAATAATAATAATAAGAAAAATAATAGTAATTGTAAGCTTCACACCAATAGTATGTGCTATTTTCTTTCATTTTTTGTTGTTCTTTTATGACATTAATTTCATCGTTATCATCATCATTCTATATATGATTTATTACTATTTAAATAATTTATTTGCTTAATATTTTTCTGAATTTTTTTGTTAAGTATTTGTTTTGTACAGACTTAATATTATTTTAATATTGTTTTATGCTGCTACTGTTTTTTAGACTATAACATAGTATGTAATTGTTATCTTGTAATGTTGTGTTTTAAATCAATAATTTGTTTACTAACCCTAAACAGTGGATATAAAGTTTTTTTTTTTAATTTTTGGACTGGATATTTTTTTTTTTTTTTAATTTTGTTAATATTGTGATTATTGAAATACGAAAGAACTCATTGTTGATACAAAACTTATTGAAATCGTTTTAATTTGTCGATATCGGTTGGTTGAATTTGTTGGTTAAATGATGATAGGAGGTGTGATTTAGATGTCATTATATGTATAGTTTGTATTCGATGATTATTAATGGGTTATTGGTATTATTTATTAAAATATATTTATTGCATATGTATATTGTTTTGGTTTTTATTAGAATTCATTTTCGTTTTGTTTATTTTATTGTATATAATTATGCATAAAAAAATATTGTAGTCGGATTTTGTCCTATAGTAAGTAGAAAATACTTTTTTTTTACAATTACTACCAATGAAATAGTTACAACTCATAGAAAACAAAAACATATTAAATAAAAACGAAAATATATTTAAATTAAATTTTGATTTTAACATAGTTTTACAAATTATAATAGCAGAAAAAAATTTAAAAATCACACTTTCTTATATTTATTGCAGGCAGTCCTTAAGTTAACACTTGTAAATTATTATATTATTTTTTTTGTTTTTTGTTATTGTTACTGTTAAACTTATAATAAAGAATACTCAACTGCTTTAAAATAAAATGAATTAATTGCAATTATAACAATTAACATACACAAAAAAGACAAATATTAAAAATAAATAGATTCTTGACTATTTTGATTTTTTAATGCTGTAGAATAAAAAATATAGTTATTCAACTAAATATCATTTCCTTTCATTCGTTGATAAATAAAAATAATTTTCGTTATATTTTTGTTTAATTAAAAAAATAAATTAATTACCTTTTTACATACATATTGTTTTGCTAACCAATACCTAAATACATTTCTTTTCATTATACGAAAATTGTTAAAAATATTTGGCGAATTCACAAGGTGTCCTAAGTGTCGTATTGTCATATTTCAAAATTTTACCATAAGCAATACAATTCTCTTTATTCATTTTTAAATTGTGTTTTAAATGAAAATGAGTAAGTTTTGCAAAGAATTATTAGTTGAGCGGTTTAACAGGACCAAATAAATTGTACAAATGTTTAAAACAAATTGTTTTTTTTTCCAGAAACCCAAACATAACTGAACAAGCTGGAAAACAGTACGGAAATATGCGTTACCGGGAAGGAACTGACAATTAATTTGGAAGTCCGTGTTATCGTATTCGTACTAGCAGCCAGGTCTCGATTAGAGAAATTGTGAATCGATTATAAGTTCATTTTAAGTTGTAGTTCAGACATTAATGTCATGACTAATGACTCTGTTGCTGCCTACAACCTTCTCAACGATAACCGAGGATCAAACAGAAAAGCAAGTTCGAAAAAACAAAGCGGCTACCACAAGATAACAAGGCAACGGCTAAATAAAATCTGTTTTATTAGAATGACACGCTGTCCTCTCTGGTTAAGTTGCATAAATTTGACAAGAACGACCCAGCGCTTTTAACGACGAGGGAGATGATTAATAAGGAATCAGCAGTAAAATCCGATCCACATTATTATACGGATGCGAAACGTAGAATGGGATGTTGCGATTTTTTTTTACTGAGTTTAAAGGATATATACTGACCTGATGCTTATTTTTTTTTTACAAATTAAGATATACATACTTAAACGATTGCACGACATATAAAGGTTCCAAATATAGAAACAAAAATATTCAAATATTGTCACATAACCGAATACGTCAGAGCAGCGACGATATACATATATAAAAACACCAAGAAGGTTTTAACGCCATTGTGACCATTATTATGAAAAAAATATTTAAAATTATACATTTGATGGGTTTCCCGTAATTTAATTATGTGACATCAAATATAATTCAAACCCTCAAGCAAAAGAATGTTATGTGATACATCTATTTACAATAAAATATTATGGAGAGACGATCCGGCTCTGTTCAAACTACAGTCGTGTCTGGATATAGTGAACACCCGATATAGTGAACACCTCCATATAGTGAACACCAAAATTTTTGCATAGAGTACTCTAAATAGTGAAAAACTCTAATAGTGAACAAAATTTTGAAAACAACTTCAACAACAATTCTTTTATTAAATTTAAATACATATGTATGTACATATATTTCCTTTTTTGTACAAATTGTTTATAATCAGCTATTGCATTTACATGTATGTATTTTTAGTAAATAAAACGAGTTTTTGAACAAAAATTTCAACCTTATATAGAGAACAACCTGGATACTATGAACAAGCCTTGCAAAAATTAGTTCACTATATTCAGACACGACTGTATGTACTTTTCACAAGAAAGTGGCTTTGATAAGATAGTCAATATATTATTGGGACCATATGAAAATTTTCGGTAATTTTCGGTCTTTAAAGCGTATTCTAGTCTATGATGCAATTAAGCGACCAGGAGACATACAATAAACTGTCTTTAGGGAAAATTTAGCACTTGTATTTAAAAACCACTAATGATATTAATTACGACGCATAAAAATTTCGAAATTTCAAAAAAGAAACAAATTTGTTGATGAAAATCTGTAAAAAAAAAAACAAATTAACAACAAACTTCTTGTAAATAATCCGTCATATTTTGAAATGACAAAAATGTATTTAGATTTTCTATTAGATAATTTGCATTTTTCATTATAAATTTGTTAAGCTTATCTAGCATGTTATTGAAGTGTTTTAATTTTTTTAGTAATTTTTTGTAATGTTGATGTTGTTTTTGCAGTTACTATTGAATCGTTTTTGTACACGTACATACAAAGATAATTTATAATACCTTACACTATTATTAATCCGATGGTTTGACGAGACCCATCACTTTGCCCTCAAATAAGGGGAGGATATCGTTGTCATTGACAATTTCTTCTTGAATTACTGGACTATCAGGATCTTCACAGTGTGTTTTAAAGAAAAACCTACGAAAAATAAAAACGAAACGAACAAAATTAAACAGTTAATTTGTAGGTATGCAGGTATGTATGTTTGTGTGTGTATGTTTCCAAAAATAGATGCAAAATCTGAATTTGTCGCCATTTGTGCAGTAAAGTGTTCTTAACCTTAAAAAACATTTCGACAGCTGACAGTTTAGGTTTAGTAAAAATTGAGCATAACATGTTTAAACGTGTCTTCATCATTGAACAATATTTCAAAAATAATGAAACCTTGGCGGCCGCAGTTTCAATTGTAAATTTCAAGATCTTTACAGCATATACTCAGTAAGATCTGTGTCTCCATTCTTACAAAATTCAATTAAAACAACAACTAAAGCCTTATGACCATGCACAGCGAAGAGAGTTCGTTGGATGGATTATTAAACATCAACAAAGAAATTTTTCAATTAATCTCTTCACAGTTTAAGTCATGTATAAAATTTTCGAACTGCGGCCGCCAAGCTTTCAGTATCTTTGAAATATTGCTCATTAATGAAGGCACATTTTTCTATCGTGCAACATTTCATTTTTAGTAACCCTAAACTGTCAGCTATAGAATTGTTTTCTTAGGTTGCTAATACTTAACTACACAAACGCAAACAAATTCAAATCTTGCGGTTATTTTGGGACGCCCTTTATGTAGATTTTTAGATTTAGAGTTAAATTTTACCTAAAATTACCCTTTTTGGGTAAATAATCCTTAAATTGCTTAAGTGTGGGTTGAGTACCGGGTATCTTAGTTCTGTAGGGATATTCTTCATCACAAAATGAAAACACAACTGTAGTCGTCTCTTGGGGTTTAGCGGGTAGTGGAGGCGGGAGAGATTGTTGATGCAGACTACTACTGCCACTGCTACTATTACTAAATGAGGCTGATGGTTGTTGCATTGGTGGCAGCATATGTTGCTGTTGTTGTTGGGTATATCGACGAGACCGTCTAGTCTCATCTTCCAGTCTTCTTTTTGTCTCTTCTAATTTGGATGCCGTACTCGTGCCAGAACGTGAACTATAATTTTTTGTTAACAAATTTGTCAATTCGTTATTTAAGAAAATTTTTAAAAATAATTTTATTCGTATTTACCTATTGTCTTTGTACTTCATTAGAGTATCAGCTGAGAATAGGCTTATGCCACTATCTGTATTCATGGAAGGCCATTTATTTGTTAGCTTCCTGGCTGAGGAACTATGATCTGGCATTGATTTTGAGTGTTTCATTGAATGACCACCTAAAACAATACAAAAACAATAAAATTTAAACAAAACGAAAACAATTAAATTGTTCGGAATTGCAATTGCAGTAATGCCGTTTATAACAATACTGTGATAATTTCGAATAATTTTATCTCATTCGGAATGCAGAACAGTGCAAGTTTTAAGAATCTCGAACGCACATAATTATCTATACTATCTCTTAAGTTTTGTAAGTTGTCAAGTAAAAATTAAAAACATACTAAATCAAATCCGAATATACATATTTAACGATTACACCGTGCCACAAAAATTAACTTTTTTAATTGAAATAGATAATTCGATATGGTTATTAATACACAAATAAAATGTAGTAAAACCGCTTACCCAGTTTTTTTTCGAATCTTTTGTCGTTACTCAAGGCGTACTTATTTATCAGGTAATTGCAGTACAGATAATTTTTTTGTTTATATTTTTATACCCTTCACACAGTGAAAAAGGGTATATATAGGTTTTTCATTCCGTGTGAAATTTCTCCAATTTTCATTTCAGACCCCATAAAGTATATATTTTTTGAAAGCTTTTGAATACGGGAGTCGATTAAGCTCTGTCAGTCTGTCCGTCTGACCGTGTGTATGTTGAAATCAACTTTTTGAAGCCCCCCGAAATCGCTTGGACCCGGGTGAGGTATTAAAATATCAGAAATATTCGGGAGTAGATCGGTATTGAAAATCGGAAACATCGGATCATAAACAACTGAGATATGAACAAAAACCCACGACCACCTCGATTTTTTTTTTCACAAAAACAACATTACAACAACAACATACATACATACATACAAACGTGTATACTGGTTAGAGAATCCGTGGCATCGAATCCCAGCTGAGGCAAAAAAAAATTTTTTGTATTTTTTTTTTTTTTATTTAATATATTATTTATATTTTTATTATTATTTTTATTTTTAATTTTTTTTTATTATTTTTTTTGTTTTATATTTATTATATATTTTTTAATTATTTGAAAAAAAATTTTTTTTTCAATTTTTTTAAAATTTTTTTTTTTAATTTTTTCAATTTTTTTTAAAATTTTTTTTTTATTTTTTTTATTTTTTTTTAACATACATACGTAAATTTATAATTTTACAATGGGATGTTTTTATATATGTATGTTTTTTATATGTATGTACGTATTTCATATGGGGAATGGTGATACAAACTACTGTTATTGCATGACTACACGTTGTGAAGGGTATATAAGATTCGGCATGGCCGAATATAGCGCTCTTACTTGTTTTTATATGAAGTTTGACATTTAAAATAAATGAGAGATGAGAAAATGTTTTTTTTTATCTATAGACTTTGACAGCTGAAATTTTAAATAAGTGAAGAAAAAAATTATCAGCTGACGAAACAAGACGACTACCTTATGAATAAATGTGCCTTGGCCGTAACTGATATTATATGAAACAGAATAATCCAAGTGTAAAGACATAAATATTTTTAGTTCTCCAAAAGAAGTCCTATAAAAAGAACATGAGATTTTAAATTAAAAAAAACTGAGTTCACAGATTTACTACATTTAATATATGGATTAATGGACATATCGAATGTTTTTTCTCCACAAAATGATGTTATAGGGCGTTATGAAAATATTGTTTAGTTTGATTTTTACTAGTATGTATTTCAAAAAAAAGGTATGTATTTGAAGCAACTTACTCATACTCATGGCACCATCACTTAACATGCCTGAGTCATGCGTTATGGTACGCCTTCTGGATGGTAAAGGTGGGCAGGGTGACATTGTACCAGGAGAACGATGTGGTGTCTGATCATTCCAAACGCGGGAAAC
Source organism: Phyto melanocephala (assembly GCA_941918925.1). Taxonomy (NCBI): domain Eukaryota; kingdom Metazoa; phylum Arthropoda; class Insecta; order Diptera; family Rhinophoridae; genus Phyto; species Phyto melanocephala. The sequence continues at coordinate 54,970,008 of OW799233.1, forward strand.
ATGTTGATCAAGTATATCCTGATCGTTGTCTTCGTCCATAGCAAATTTTTCGCGAATAGCTTGTGCAAACGCACGATCACTGGCAATTCTTTCATTGGTCGGCAAAGACTCCTCAGGAAAGTGCTAAACATCGATAAAATTTATTATTTTACAATTAAAACAAAGTCTTAATAAATACCTCTAAACGAGCTCTATCTTCGAGGTCTTGTTTACGTTTAACCTCCTCCAGTTTGGGTATTAATAACGCTATTAACTCATTTTCTTTAAGAGGACGATGTTCGTTCGAATGAAGACGCTGAGTGCGAGGTATTACCTTTTTTTAAAAAATACATTAAAGTAAATATTTGTACGCATTTCTAAGTAATTCAAACACAAACCTGAAAGGAATTTGTTTCCTTGTTTGCCAAGGCACTCTGTCGTATAGCTTTTGTTTCTGTAGAGCTATGTCTTCGTTGAATGTATGGGCGTCCATCCCTAAAACAAAAAAAAATAATGAATTATGAACCAGATAGTGTATTGTATTGTTTTGTACATTCCGAAGTATGAAACAAAGGTTTTTATATATTTTTAATGTATTTTTAAAAGTTCTTTGTAGATTAGTTTTTAGTGAATTATTTAGATAAAACAGTTTTTGTTCGTTTTTTCATAAAAAAATTTTAAAATTTTTATTATCTTTTTAATAGACATTTTTTTTTGTCTCTTGGCATTAGTTTAATATATGATTATTAGGTTAATTTACTTATTGTATTTATGTTTCTTTTTTATGTTGCAAGACATTTTTGCTACATACATACATATGTATTTACTTACATTGAACAGCTTGAAAGAGACATTGTATCAGAATCAGTTCTACCACCCGAACTGACACTAGCCCTTTCAGAATCTACACGGGAATTTGGTACATAGGAAGTATTCGTTTTTCCTGTATACACATAACCATGAGCACTATACTCACATGCATAAAGAGGTTTTTGTGCAATTTTTTGTTTTGTACATTAAATAGACAACGAAAGACGAGGTTCATTCATTCCATGCATCAAATTATTACAAAATTAAAAAAAAAAAAAAATTAAAATATAAATTTATTAATATTTATAAAATAAAATAAAAATAATAAAAACATATGTACAATTGATATAAAAGCACACATTTTGGCGTTACAATCAATTAGGCGTAATGTTTGAAATTATTTTATTTTTGAGTTGTTTTAATTATTTTTTATTTTGGTGTGTGGATATGCATTGTTTTGCAGGTTGGTTGTATTGTTGTAGGTTGTGGTGGATGGCAATGGAATTTGTGGTTGGACGTGAGCAGATGCAGATTAAAATGAAAATAAAAGAAAAAATAAATAAATAAAAGAAATTATACAAATTAATGCAAATATAATAAAATTAACAAACAAAATAACAATACATAAGAACTATTTACAAATACATAGATATTTTCTTCTGTTGTAGTTAATTAGATATTGTATCTTATTGCAATAGAAAGCAAATAATAATTAATGCAATCAAAGCTAAAATAATATGCAACCGAAAAGCCACTTAAAAATTGATTTAAAACAAAACAGTAACCGAATACAAAAACACTTTCACCAATTGTGTCTCAAGTGTCATATTGTCAAAATTTTAAAAAGGACTTGTAAATACACTAACTGTTATTCGACTCAATCGAATTGATCTTATCACATAAATACTTTATAATAATAACAAGTAAGAGCACTATATTCGGCCATGCCGAAGCATACCCTAAACCATCATGAATATAGGTAGGTAGTGACCACATTGCAGCTTAGCCTAGATTTCCGATTTAATGTTATATGTCATTTTGCTTTATTATTTCCGACGTCACTTTTGATTTAAAATTTTTACATAGTTTGCTGTATTCTACAGGTCAAACTCTTTCATTTGATACCCATATTGATGGGGTTGAGAAGAAAATATTATCCGCCATTTTGTCTAGGACGAAATCTTGGTTAACTTTTCTACTGGTCAAGCCCTTGCATTTAATACCAATATTGTGGAGGTTGTAGGAGGCAAAGCCGTTTATACTTCATTTGTCCCATATAACCGCCATTTATTTCGGACGCCATTTTGGTGTTAACTTTTTTATAGTCTACAGGAAAAATCGATTTTCGTCTGTAAATTCTTGGAAAAATACCAAAGCATTTGTATTTATGTGCTTATATCTCAGTTAGTTTTAAATCGATTGATTAGTTTTTCTTTTTTAATAATTTTAAAGACCACGCTTACAGGCTTGCCATTTTAGCACTTTTTATGCTAGATTTAACATTTTTTTCTTAAGTTAGCACAAAAGATTTTTAAAAAGTGCTAAGTACTTTATAATTGTACAAATCTGACATACTAATATGGATACTATGGAGTTCTGGATTCAAGTAAACCAATTTAGAAATTCAATTCATGAAAATTCTTTTAAGGAATTATCGGATTTTGTGCTGTCTCTTTTGGTTTTACCATTTTCAAACGCGGAAGTGGATTTTAATGGGCTTAATAAAAATCAAACTTAGAACAAAAATGAACACACAACTCTTATGTTCTGTTATACGTATAAGGGAAAGCGTAAAACTAAATAATGTATATTGCTATAACATCAATATATCGGATATCGGACGATGTTTTGATTAAAATTTGTTCGTCTGAAAAATACCAAAAAGAATTGGCATGTGAAGAAAATTATATGATTGAACTTGTTAATCTTCTTACTACATTTGAGTAATTGTTGACACTTTTCTTGTGTAAATATAATATTAATAAAATTGAATTTAATTGAACAAAATTTGTATTTACAAAAGTATACTTAATTTTTAATGTTTTAAAAAAACATTATTGCAAAATTTTAGCACTTTTCTTTTTGAACTGTAAAACTTTTTAGCACTTTCTTTTCCGAGATATTGCACTTTTTCTCTATTATATTATGGCAACACTGCACAGTTAGTACTTTGGTGCTTTTTGAATGTCCAAAAATTAATTAGGAGCATAAGTAACTAGATCTATTTTAAAAAATGTATATTTTTAATAAATATTTTTTATAACTTTGCTGATTAGTGACTGGTTTGTAATTTGCTTTTACAAATAGCCCAAGAGGCATATTGTACCCACAAAAAGTAGCAAATGTGTCTACAAATTAACTTAGGGCTGGAAAATATTGACTTTTATGGTAAAAATATGGGAAAAAATAGAGGAAGTCATGTTTATTTGCTCATATCTCAAAAAGTTTACGGGTGATTGTGCTGGATTTCAAAAGCGATGTATTTCAGGATATATCTAGGAGATTGTGCAACCTATGGGCGCTTCTTAAAGTTGATTTAAACCAACACACGGACAGTGGACGGACTTTACTCAACCGAATGCAATAGTCGAAACTTTTAGAAAATATATACTTTTTGAATGAATATTAGAAAATACAGAAAAAAAGGAATGGCAAAGCTATATATAACCCTGGCGCCAAATTAAATATTATTACAATACAAATTGAACTACATATAAAGATACTTTAGCGGCATCACCGCTACACTTTCCAGTTAAATGGAAACAGTCAAAACAGTGAATCAGGTAACTAAAAGTTCAAAGTTCTGGTAGGGAAGAGGTTTTAAAGGAATAAGAATAGTAGAAAAGCTCACGACGGGGAGCTGCAACAAGAAGCTTCATAAGGCCTCCCAGCCATGCTTTAGAAGGTTTCGAACTAAGTGGCGAAGAGAGGTAAAGGTTATTTAATACCTAAGGGCGGTAAGGTAAGGTTTTAAACATATTAAAAAAAATCATTGTTTAAAATAAAATCCCCGATCGAATACATGGAAGGTAAGATCTTACATTTAAACTTTTATAATACTCTAGCCATCGGAAAATACTATATTAAACTTTTCTTAACAATACACATACACATTAAATTATTATACAAATAAATAAATTACAACAAATATAATATCTACAAGCTAAATTAAGATTATTATAAATAATACATAATAATGGAAGTAAGTCGTATGAAATATTAAAATTATAAAATAAAATATATTAAAAAAAACACTTACCCAGGTGGTCGAATTTCCAGTCTTCTCTTTTGTGTAGCCAATAATAAATCTCGTGTTAAGCGCATACCCATGGGCATATCAGCTGATACACGCCCTCCTTCAACGCGTAATTTTTCAAAATCGTCACTTAGTGACAATTCAGAATCTTCATGTAGGGTGGGTAAGGTTGAGCTGCGAGGTAGGGTGTCTGTCGCACTAACGGAACCGCTAGAGCTGGCAGAAGTTGAGGGACCATACACGCTGCCACTAGCACTGCAACTACCAGCAGTTGAAGCACCAATAGCGGCACTTGTACTCGCAGGCAAATTTAAAATTGGACCCAATGTACTGCTTACTTTTCCGCTACAAGTGGAAGCGCCTGCAAATGGCAACGCACATGCTCCACCACTTCCTCCTACTCCTGCTGCTGCACCAACACTACCACCGCCGCCATTATTACTACCACAACTAGCACCACTACTACTACTGCTACCGGTACTACAGCTAGCAAGGCCTGTTGTCGGACCGCCACTACTGCTGAAACGTTCATGGGCAACAGACATTTGTTGTATATATAGGATGTACATTTCCGAACATAAAAATGATGGATAAATATTATCCCGTATTGTGTTTTCAACATGTTTTTGCATTTCATCAAATATATTTGGACTTAGAGCTATTTCATTTTTAAGTCCAGCCTTAATATTACGTCTCAAATCTTCCGATACAGACAGTGTGCTTTTGCGCAAAAATCTATTCAAAAGCAAAATACAATTAAAGTTAAAGCCCAGAGAATGATGGTTTTCCACACTAACCTGTATATAGCCTGAATAATTTGTTTAATTTTTTCTGGATCGGTTTGTTGTTTCAAACCCTCGCAGGCAAAATAGAAATTTAAATGATCATTATATGCAGGCGCTTCCTCTTCCACGTACTTTTTAAATAATTCAACACCATCGCGATCTTCAAGTAGATGATTGAGTGTACGGGCCCAATTCAAATAGGATGGTGGTGAATTACGCATATGTTCTCCCACCCCTTCGGTCATCTGAAATACAATACATATAATTATTTTGTAGAATTTCTCTAAAAGAATATAGCATTGCGTCCTAACCTTTCTAACACGACTTTCTTCTCCGGGTACAGGTGGTCTTGGCCCACTACACTCATTATCATCATATTTTCGGTAACCCGATGTATGGCTCATGCCACTTGACCGAAATTTTAATGACTTTTAGCTTTTTTCTCCTAAATATTTTTCAAGTTTTTAGTTGTTTTATTACAACTTTAATACCAGCTCCAAGTAAATTGTAATTCTTGCAAGTGCTACACTATACATATATTTTGTTAGCATGTATGTATTTTATTAAATTGTTTTAAATGATTTCGCTATGATTTTTTTTTTCGCCTCCTACTTTTTTATCTTAAGTATTTATGTGTGATGGTAATTATTTAAATTTATATTTTTTTTATAATTATTTTTGTTAATTATTTTAAAATAATTTCATGTACGTTTTAGAAGTATGTATATTGTATATTGTATATTTTAAGTAGTTTTAGTTATTTATAAATTAATTTAATAATTTTAAGTCGCTAATTAGATATATTACATACAATTACAATTCGCTAAAGCCCTTTATATTTACAATATCAGGGCATGGAAGATTTTCAAATCGGAAGGCAATAATACAAGGCCTGAAAATAGAAGTACAAGATAAAGAATAAATAAGAAAATTTTCAAAAAATATTTATTTATAGTTATTAATGTACATAGAAAAAATGATTGCTCAAAATTGTTTAATTAAATGACTAATTGTTTTGTTTTTAAATTTTAATTATACATATTGTTAATTAATTTAAATAACTTTTTTAACTGATTTTTTTGAACAACTTTGAAATATCAGTCAGTTGAAAATAAAATGTATTGAAAAAAAAAATTAAAAAAAAAAAATAATTTTCGTCAAGATTTGATCTTCAAGCATATGTAAGTTCAACAAAATTTTTAATAATCATGTAAAAAGGGTGGTGAATATTAACATATAGTGGTCAATCAGCAGATTAAAGCTTAAAGCCATCTAAAGTTTTTTTTTTCAACTAGTGCTTATTTCGTGAATGGTAACACTTAGCTCATGTCTGATTTGAGAGATAATCAGTTTTATCCATCCGCTGAACGAATATGGTTGTGTATACGCTTGAACAACGCTGGGAAATATTGCGACATAACTTTAACCGATTTTGCTAAAAAAAAATCATATTTTCAGATGAAGCTCATTTTGATCTTGGCAGGTATGCAAACAAGCAAAATTGTTGCATTTGGGGCACAGTAAACCCGCACGCATACACTGAAAATCTGATACATCCAAAACAAGTCACTGTTTGGTGCGGATTTTGGTCCAGAGGCATAATTGGGCAATTTTTCTTCGAAAATGACCAAGGAGTGGCCGTTACAGTCAATGGCGATCGTTATCGGGCCATTAAAGAGGAGTTTATTGGCAACATTTGGTTTTAACAGGACGGCGCTACGTGCCACACAGCCGAAGCTACACTCGATGTTTTGCGCCCTGTTTTTGAAGATCGCATTATCAACCGCAGAGCTGATGTCATTTCGCCAACTCGGAGCTGCGATTTGACACCGTTGGACTATTATTTGTGGGAAGCCGTCATAAGTAATTATTTTACTTCCTTCCCACGGTTTGATCAAGTTCTTTTAACAGCAAAATTTCTTTGTGTCGACTCGAGGAAAATATGACGTTTGGTTGTGCCACCAGTTCATAATATATTATACTGTAAACATTCCTTTGTACATATGTAGGTCGAAAATGCACTAACTTAATTTTGCAAATATAACGTTTGGTTTTGCCACTAGTGCTTAAATGTGTATGTTATATTGTATGTATTCTTACTGCCGTATGCATAAAACATATTTTAGGTTTATTGAATGCTTATAGCATGTTTCCACGACAAATTCAATTACTTGATTCGCTCTTTAAATTACTTAAGTGAATTACCCTGTTTCCACGACATATTGTTAATTTGATTTGACAGTTCTTCTTCGTGATTTTTTTTTAATATAAATTATGGTTTTGTTTTTTGGCGGTAAACATTAAGAAATATAAAATTTTATGTAGAAAATAATAATTATTTTATTAATGGAGGCAAAATGTAAGTAATAATAGTAATAATATTGTGAATTTATAAGAAATGTCTGCAAATAATATCATTATTTTTTTAATTAGCAGAAAATAGAAAAAGTGCAGCCAGCAAACTCTCTAAACACAATTTCGTCTTCTAGACATAACAACTTTATTTAAAATTTTCTTTTTTGCTTCCATTTGATTTTTTATTTATGACATTGAACTATTTTTTTTTTGCTTTTCGCTTTGCTTTGATTTTTTTGACAGCTGGACATGACAAACTTCCGATAACTAAGATAAGACACTGATTTTAGTATAATTCGGATGGTAATTCTAAATGAATTACCCACAAAAATAATAGTTTACTTTGAAAATTTTGCAAGGGAAAATTATGTAATTTGGTTCGTAATTAGGCTTTGAATTATAAATAAGACTTTAAAAAACGTAAAATATTGTTAATGAATACGACAGTTATGCTCTCTGTTCTTCTTATAATAAAAATATTTTTTAAACAAGTAAGAGCACTATTTGCGGCTGTACCGAATTTTTAATATCCACCAACAATTTTATGTACTTTTATAGCACAAAATTTATTATATGTATTTTTAATTTGGTACCTACAGATAGTTAAAAAATAAGATTATGTTTGTGTGAGCATCTCACCTCCTTACTAAGGAGCGTATCGAAAGAAATTTGTAGTTGCATTAAGTTAAACAAAAACTCAAATCGTGCAATATAAAAACTCTTTAAAATACGTAAATTTATTGGCATATTGTACAAATTTATGAAACATTGAAATCTAAATTTATTATTTGGTATTTATAAAATTGTCGACTTTTTTCGGAAGTCCTTCCATTAAAGATTTTACAGTTGCTTCTGTTACCTTTTTGGAGGAGGTGGTCCATCTACACTTAAAATCGGACATTTTTTGGGACACCTTTTCTGTGTTCCTTTTTTAAGAGATCCCAGTACCTTTCCACAGGCCTATGTTCTGGACAGTTAGGTGGATTTGCCTCTTGTGGTACAAAAATGACATTATTCTTTGAATACCACTCAAGTTCCTTTTTTCCATAGTGTCATGATGCCAAATCAGGCCAAAAATATGTAGGCACTCAGTGCTGTATCAAAAAAGGTAAAAGTCGTTTTTGTAGGCACTTCGTGATATAAATTTCTGTGTTTATCGTGCCTGATGCCACAAATGATTGGCTTTGTTTACCACAACTGCAAATTGCTTGCAACACGAGAAATTTCTTAGGCAATTTTGTTTGTTTTTTTATCCGAAACTCTTCCTGAACATAACCTCTTTCATCAGCAACATAAAAATCTTGGCCGGGAAGTTGAGAAAAGTTTGCCAGTACGTTTGTTTCGTCACCCATCACACAACAGGTGTATTTTTTTTTTATAAAATCTGCCTTCAATTTTTACGCTCGTTTTTTGCTTCTAAGTTCTTTATCCAATTGCGATTTGGAACTTTCTGAACTTTGTATGTCTTTAGCCCAGCATAAGCTTTGGCCCTTTGGACACAACTATTAGAGTATTTCACCGTACGCGCTGCTTTTCTGATAAAAGTGTTAGGTGCTCTTCGAAACAGTTGCTCGACTTCTTTTACCTTATTAATATCTCTTGGACCTTTTTTTTTTCCTGATCCAGGTTTTCTTTCAATGCTCAGGTCTTCCTTATACCGTTTAATGGCATTTTAAACAGTTCGAGGGTCAACTTTAAAATTTTCTGCTATTTTTTTTAAAAGTCCATGACGGATTTTTTGAAAAGTTTTATTAATATTTTCACGTACTTTTTTTCGCAGTCCATTTTGATCGTAAGAACAATTGAAAATTAATGAGTTTTAAAATAACTGTATCTGATGTGATAAAAATAAAAATTATTTATTGCACGATTTGAGTTTTGTTTAACTTAATGAAACTAAAAATTTTACTTTTAAAATTATAGATTTTTTTTGAAAAATTTTGTCCATATAAAAATAATCACTTTTAGGATAAAGCGTTTTATGGGAGGTGGGCGTGTCACCTTAATTTGTTGGAATTATTCTTATATTGACGAGAAATGTATATATGCAAAATTTCATCATCATAAATGTAATCCTGTCGGTTTTATGAGCTTTTAAATTCATTAACAGTAGATTACACTGCTTTACAAATTTTTAATTTGGAAAAATACCAAGAACGCCACATGCCTAGATAAATTAATTGGGACCTCCTGAACACGAAAAACGCTGTAATTTTTTTTCTAAGTACCGTTTTTTAGATAACGGTACTTTTGTGTTTTTCGGTGTATGGTCCCACTCAAACCCTTGTGGAGCCCAACCGAAAAGTGGCATATCGTTAGAAAGGTAATTGAATTCCTTTTCCGTCGATATGCTGAAAATTTCTATCTGATAAGAAATGGCTGAGTTATGGCACCTCAAAGTTCAAAATTTGCCTATTTTTTACGTTTTTTATAAAATTTTTCATTTTTACTTCGTTTTTTTTCTACGTTATAGTAAAGATCTGGAATGTTTTATTTTTTTACCAAATAGCTTATTTAATTACCAACATTTTAAGCGTAATTTGAAAAAAAATCGGATGAAAAATAAAGTTTTTATTAAGGATTTTGTGGAACGACAATATTTTCATCTTCATTGCTCACACACTATATTCAAGTCAAGTCGCTCGTCATTTTAATTTAATTTTTTTAATTTACGCCGAATATAGTGTGTGAGCAATGAAGATGAAAATATTGTCGTTCCACAAAATCCTTTGAGGTGCCATAACTCCGCCATATCTTATCAGATAGAAATTTGCAGCATATCGACGGAAAAGACCTTTCCAACGATATGCCATTTATCTCGATCAGACTTTTTGGTTGGGCTCCACAAGGGTTTGAGTGGGACCATACACCGAAAAACACAAAAGTACCGTTATCTAAAAAACGGTACTTAGAAAAAAAAAATTACAGCGTTTTTCGTGTTCAGGAGGTCCCAATTAACTTATCTAGGCATGTGGCGTTCTTGGTATTTTTTGGCTGTAAACCAGTGTTATGTAGGCGTGTCAAAGTGGTTTCTGCTTATAAAATCAACTTCAATATTGCAATATAGAGTCCTTTATTCTTCCTAAGTCTTTGTTCATAGAGAAAATGTATGAATTTAAGATAAAGCTATGGGAGGTGGGCATTAAAGTGAGCGCGTTTTAACAATTTTTATTAGCAAACTTTCCAATGAACCAAAATTAGTTTTGAATTCAAGAAATCCCTTTTAATTGTTAAAAACGAAAGAAATACTGGTGGAAACAGAATATTTCTATAATAAATATGATAAAATACAATCCTCTTCAAATAACTCTGAAACCCAAAACTTATGTTTTAATAGCCATAATAGAAATTTTACTAATCCTCAAACGCTTTCACAAACATTTAAAAATAGTTACGCCCATCAGAATAATTCTAGATAGAATAATAACAATCAAAATTTTCGAAATATGCAGTATCATTGTTAGAACGATTATAATTATCAACGCAGTCACTTAAATTCTATACAGAATAACTCAGGCAATTCTCGAATTCAATTTTCAAATTCCAGACAATACAGACAACACAATTCAGAAAGTTTAATCAGAATTATTATAACAAGAACTCAGAAAATTTTAATACACAAAACTCACAGTAGGCCAATATACAACACCCAAATGCAATGTAATAGCATGTTTCCACAGCAACGATATTCGTAATTCGATGTCTTATTTATAATTCAAAGCCTAATTACGAACCGAATTACATAATTTTCCTATGCAAAATTTTCAAAGCAAATAACTATTTTTGTGGGTAATTCATTTAGAATTACCATCCGAATTATACTAAAATCAGTGTCTTCTCTAATTTTTATCGGTAGTTTATCATACCCAGCTGTCAAAAAAAATCAAAGCAAAGCGAAAACAAAAAGAAAAAAGTTCAATTTCATATATAAAAAATAAAATGGAAGCAAAAAAGAAAATTTTAAAAAAAGTTGTTATGTCTAGAAGACTATTGGACACAAAAAAATTGGAGAAGACGAAATTGTGTTTAGAGAGTTTGCTGGCTGCACTGGTCCTATTTTCTAGCACTTTTTCTATTTTCTGCTAATTAAAAAAATAATGATATTATTTGCAGACATTTCTTATAAATTCACAATATTATTACTATTATTACTTACATTTTGCCTCCATTGATAAAATAATTATAATTTTCTATATAAAATTGTATATTTCTTAATGTTCACCATCAAAAAACAACACGATTATTTAAATAAAAAAAAGCACGAAGAATAACTACGAAATCAAGTTAACCAAGGCATATCCATAAGGTATATGCAACGGCGAATTAATACAAAAAAGCAACTTTTCATGGGATGTTTTATGTCAAGGCCAATTCGTATATCAGGAATGGAAAAGTTGTTTTTACATATTAAATATAATAAAATTTGAATAAAAAACGGATATAAATTTCTTAAATACATTATTAATGACGCAAAAGCAACAAATATACATAAATTAAGCACATTTATTATCAAAATAGTACACTCAAGTTAATACCGAAACCAAAATCACATTTCCTATCCCTGCATTAATAAATGAAATCAAGGCGAATTAAATCAATTTTGACAAAAAGTTTCCCGATCAGCTGTGCTAATAATTTCACCTGTATGAATTCGCCTTGAAGTTAACAATATGTCGTGATATTTTTCAAATACACCAGAAATGAAATTCGTTAAATGCTCAAAATTTATAAAGGATATATTTGATAAGGAAAATGTTTAAGAAATAATAGAAAAATATCATAGTGACAAAAATTTATTTTTCAAAATTGAAGGAAGAAATTCTTAAATTTATATTTAAATAATTGCACTAAATGTAATATGTGTAATATTGATAGATAACCTAATAAACCAAATTGTGTGTAACAGAAACTCTTTTAAAATCTAACGAAATAGTTCATATTGATGTATGGTTTTTTAACCCTAGAAGCCTAACCTATTTTAGTAATACATAAAGCATAAACATACATATGTCTCAGAAGCGTACATGTACTAATAAACCCCTTGGCTAAATTGTACTTAGTTTTATAGTTTGTTTTTAATGAAATTTTATATTGCACGAACTATGTTCATTGCTTTCTGTGTTCTGTGAGATAATGTGCCCTCACTGGTGGACCAAATATGTCCATTCTTTCCACAAAGAATTTTGTCAGAAATACGATATATTCGTTCGGAACTAAAGGAACAGAAAAGTCAGCAACATCGACATCTTCAGTGCAGGGATTTGCTTGTGTATCTTCAGTATCGCAGCTGTTTCTAACGTTCTGGAGACAGTTATCTTCTTCTGAAGCTGAATCGTCTAAAGTAAGGTGATCTTCTTCGCATAAGATGGCAAAAATATCGTCCACGTTCAATTTATTATATCGTGACATATTCACAAGTTCTATAAGATTCATACGGAAATAATAAAGTATAAAATAACCAAATATTTAAAGTACACAATCGTAACGAAAACTTACATTAAGCCTAAACATACATCTCGTAGGCGTGTTATACGCCAAAAACTCAAAAGTGGTTGAGTTTGGATCAGCGACAAGAGCGCGATTGGCAAGCAACAGTCGACTACTGACTTGACTTAAAAGCACGAGGTGTTAACTTCAATCATTTAAAAGAGAAAGAGAGTTTTAAAATCTATGTACGCCTCGCAGAAGTAGGTTAGGCTTGTAGGGTAAAATAAAACTGCAACATTTTTAACATGCATTATTTGAGTGACAAAAATTTGTGACTATTGTAGAAATGCTTTGGAAAAGATTTGCTGTGTTAAGAAAACCTATTAAGTTTATTACTGATAATAAGTTCAATACAGCATATATTCGGAGTTTTTTGAATTCAGAGGAAGTAAGTTCTCATTTTACTTCTCCTAGTACTTACACAGGAAATTCGAACATTGAACGTTTTCAACTTACATTAAATGAACATGTACGACTTTATAATTTAGAAAACAAAAATAAAGATGGTGATAATGAAACGCTTGTATTTAAGTCAGATAAAATATATAATGATACTATACAAAGTACCACGGGCTACAAACCAAATGACTTATTACATTATAAATTAGATAAATCTTTTTGGGAGACCCTACATGATAATATTTACAGTGGCTCACAGCTTATTTTATGCAGTGCACTTTTTTATTTTGAAAGCTCTGTAAAAAAAAAACTAACAGGAACTGAAAACAGAAGTTCATGTCATTAAAAAGGGAAACCTTATTATTTAACAAAAAAATTTGATTTATTTCAAAAATGTACATTTTAATATATTACAACTAAAAAAAACAGAAAACACTCCTTTTTTTCATATCACAGCTTATTGTATGCAGGCACGTATGGTTTTCAGAAGATCAAAATAAAACCGGAAATTACCTAATTTAATATTTTGTGTGGTAGCCTTTGTTATCTATTACAGATTTAAGAGGATTTGGCATAGAATTGACCAGTTTTTGTGTAGTATCTGGCGAAATATTTGCCCACTCCGTCAAAAGGGCTTGTTTCAAATCGTTTTTGCTTGAAATTTTGTGTTTTCTTATGTTATTTTCTAATATCGACCATAAATTCTCTATAACATTAAGGGCTGGCGACTGTGCTGGCTGTGTCATTAAATGTGGGCAGTTATATATCAGCCAAGTTTGCACAATACCCGATTTATGCTTTGGATCGTTATCCTGGTAAAATCGAAAATCGGATTTTATACCCAAACTCTCAGCGCTCTCCAACAAGTTGTCTTTAAGTATCTGGAGGTACTTAAATTTATCCATGGTTGTTTCAATAAAAGTTAATTTTCCAGTACCAGCAGCCGACATACAGGCCCAAATTATGACATTGCCACCCCCATGCTTTACTGTTACTTTAAGGTTTTCTTTGTTGAGTTCTGTATTTGGTTTCCGCCATACATACGACATGCCATCGGAACCAAATAGGTTAAACTTAGATTCATCTGCAAAGATGACCGAATTCCAAAATGCAGATTCTCTTGAGACGTGCTCCTTGGGGCAATTTAGCCTCCATATTAAAATATTAAATCATGTTGGCGCAAGACGCGACGAACAGTTTCCACGCAACATTGTTTGCTCAGTTCAGCTTTAACTTCTAACGTCAATTTTGGAGCTGAGAGCTTTGGGTTCGCCCTTATTTTTCGCAAAATATGTCGCTCGTCATGTTCCGTAAAAAATTTATTTGGTGGTTTTCTTCCTTTGTTATGAACCCGATTTTCACGGATGAAGCGCTTAATGATTTTTTGAACTGTGGAAGCATTAATATTAATCATTTCTGCTATTTTTCGCTGTGAGTGGCCATTTTTAAAATGGTTTAAAACCAATTTTCGCTGCTCTATCGTTGTTCGCGGACTCATCTAAATTTTTCTTAATTGACACTTTATATAATCAAATCAGACTAACAATTCAACGCAAAACATTACTAGATTTAAACAAGTAAGAGCGCTATATTCGGCCGTGCCGAATCTTATATACCCTTCACAACGTGTAGTTATGCAATAACAATTGTTTGTATCACCATTCATCCCGTATAAAATACGTGCATACGTACACGTTAGAATAAATGTGGCATCGAATCCCAGCTGAGCCAAAAAAAATTTATTTTATTTAATATATTATTTACATTTTATTATTTTTTTTTATATTTTTTTAAAATTTTTTTAAAAAATTTTTTTAGAAAAATTTTTAAAAAAATTTTTTAAATTTTTTTTTAAATTTTTAAAAAATTTTTAAAAAAATTTTTTAAATTTTTTTTTAAATTTTTAAAAAATTTTTTTTTTTTAGTTTTTTTTATTATTTTTTTCTTATTTTTAATATTTTTTTTTTTGTAATTTTTTTGTTTGGTATGTTTTTTACATGTATGTATGTATGTATGTTGTTGTTGTAATTGTGAAAAAAAACGAGGTGGTCGTGGTTTTTTGCTCATATCTCAGAAAGTTATGGGGCGATTGTGCTGAATTTCAATAGCGATTCATTCCTGGATATTTCCAAGAGATTGATACCATATACAGATCTGAGGAACATATAGTTACATCTAAAAGTTGATTTCAACCAACACACGGACAGACGGGCAGACGGACAGACGGTCAGGGCTTAATCGACTCCCCTATTCATAAGCTTTCAGAAAATATATACTTTATGGGGTCGGAAATGAAAATTGTAGAAATTACAAACGGAATGACAAAGCTATATATACCCTTGTGCACCACAGGTGAAGGGTATAAAAAAAGAATGAAAAAAAAAACAACAAAGTTGCATTCAAGTACCGTTACAGTAGAAAATAACTGCATAAAACAAGCTGTGAGATAAAATCAAGGACATTTTTTGTTTTTTTACTTTTAAATGGTTAAAACGTAAACTTTTGCAGAACATGATATTTTTTTGTTAAATAATAGCGTTTCGTCTTTAAAATGATTCCAAGTTCTTTTTAAAGTTCCTTTTAGTTTTGTTTATACAGAGCTTTAAAAATAAAAAAATGCACTGCATAAAATAAGCTGTGAGCCACTGTATGAAGATACAATTAAAAGAATTACAAAGATTAATCAGAATAGAAATAATTGCCATGAATATAGAGAACGAGAATTTGTAAAAAAACCTTGGGTTTCAGAATATTAAACAAAAACCAAAATATATTATGAAAACAGTTAAAGAAAATACCAGATATCAAATTCGAAAGAAATATTCCTGGTAGAGATAATTAAAAAAAAAAATTGTTATAAAAATATTTCAAATCGACCCGTAAATAATTTTGTTTTTTTTAATTTATTTATAAAACAGTGATAATTAATTATTGTAATTTATATATGTATATTTCATTTTGGAATGACAAATAAAATGCAAGATTATTTTTTTTTCTTTTAATGTGAAATATAAATTAATTTTGTATCTTTATTTGCAAAACTTTTAATAAAAAAAAACATACATAAAAAAATTCCAGGGGTAATGTATTATCGAAGGGTGGGGGAGTAACATATTTACATAAAAATCCTTAGTTACGCTTCCTCTATCCCTCTTCATTTATTTAGATATAGTTCCTTATTAGTTATTTCTTATTATTTAGTTTAATTTTTAAAACATATTCTTTTCCTTGAATTTCTTAATTTTATTTTAATCTCTCTTTTATCAAATATTTTCCTTATTAACAATTTATTGCTATTCTCATTATTTTTGTATTATCATAAAACTGTTTCTACAGTTATAATATGCTTCTTATATAAAAGTCTCTTACATTAAAAATATTAATTTCAATATTAATCTGTTACTAGAAATGATAAGTTATATTTTAAATAAAGAGTAAAAAAATAAAACCTTACGCACAAGTATTATAATTCCTTTTACTCTAGGGACATCGGAGTAGTCTCGTTGGAGCACCTACACGACTATTTTACACCTCTCGACAACACTGTACGTAATCGTTAAAACACGAAGACTTTAAGACCGTTTCAAAATTTGATCTTTAAGCTTTTTATTTTAAATCTATAATTTAAACCCCATAAAAACTCACTTTCTCTCTTTAAATTCAACTTACAACAAGTAATATTGCTTTAGAAGTTTCGAAAACAAAAGCAAATTTCAAAGTCCATAATGGTAAATTTTTGTAAAATTTTTTTTACTTAAATACTTTTTCACAGGCATGGTTAGTACAAAATTTGATCAAAAACGGAAGAGGTGAGTTTCAAGTGGTCCTTTGATTTGATATGTTTTAGCCCTACTGTTATGCGTGCAAACTATTAACTAGATAAAAATATTTGTATTGATGAATCCATGAAGCTATGGTGGGGAAGATTGATTTTCCTTCAATACATAAGAATAAAAAAAAAAAAACAAATATGGTATCAAACTATACGAACTATGTGAGTTATACGATCTTGTAATAAAAATACATATTATTAAAAAGGAAAGTGTATTGAGCAGCGAAATGGTCCTGTTACTGTATGCAACTGAAGAGACAAACAAGATGTTCTTACCATTTCAAATATGCATCCTGTTGTGTCCAATCGAAATGGAAAAGTTTCTATGAAACAATGTCTGAAATGCCCAAAAAGGTTTCATTACCTACACACTATGCTTACAAAATTTTTCAAAATGTAAATAAAACTGATAAAGTTTAGAGAGGAGTTCGCAATCACGTTGATTGGAGAATAAATTCAACCAGTTTTGAAAAAGATTAGATTGGAAGAGCTCAATTATTTAGAGAGTCTACCCCCTACCGAATAAATAGCGTCCGACAAAGAGTTTAATCGTAGCTGCACAAAAAAACCAATTTTACAGAGGACGCGATAACACGTAGTTGGATAGTTAGAAAAGAACGCAATCTACGAACTGTCTCGTATTGGGCAGCCAACGTGTTAAGGATAGTTTTTCCTGATCCAGCTTATTTGAGGAATAAAATTTGTGGGGATCAGCAAATAAGTCTGGGTTCAGCTATTGTAAATAGTGGATTATATCGTGAAACAGAATATTCTCAAAACGTTTACTTTAGGAGGCCAATTACTTGACGCGCTGTATAGCTGTAATCCTATCTGTTGAGCAAAGTTTTGAAATAAGTAAGGCAAATGATTCACGTGCCCATATATCGCATTAATGGATAATCTCTAGTGATTTTTCTACCTAAAATACGAAATAGCCGTTGAGTCAAAAATTAGCCTCATCACTTAACTAAGCCAAGTTACAATCTTTACAATGACGTTATCAAAGTGTCCAGTTTGGTACATGTATACATATAAATATATATTATATTATAAATTAATCTTAAGCTTTTGTTAACGAAAAATCGAATAATTACATAAAATTTTTTTTATCTTTGATCAAAAAGAAAAATCGAAAAGAATATTGTGTCTTCAAGAAAGTTATTATTTAAATTCAAAGAAGTTTATTGGAGGCAGAACGAAGACGATGATGATTATTTTTGAAGAAAAAAATGCTTGCTTTTTTTGTTTATGTTAAGGAAGGGATGAATAATAGAAAAACGGTATGTGCGGCCATTTTGAAACCCATTTTGATTGGTGGATGAAATCGACCAATACAATATATTCGGGATATATAACGTACGGTTATCATACAATAGCTGCAAAGACACATTCAAATCTACAAGTACATAAAAAAAGGACAATTATTCAGCCATTATGTACAAAATTGAAAATAAGAGAAAAAAAAATACTTAAAACACATTGAACTACTCATCTATAGTCAAATGGGGAATATAATGAAAATATCGTACAACATAACATTTGGTGTATTTGAGTAGTAGCATAGTTGACGCACTGACGACGATTCCTTTTTTTATTCCCATTATCAATAAAACAACAAAAGAATAAAATACATACAAAAATATTCCTACATATACATACATACAAACATATATACATACATATATGATTGTACATACATATGCCCTTCAAACAATTTCTAAAGAATCTTAAATGTAACGAAATTAGGTTGAAAATTGTCGAATATGATATTAATTTTTTATCTAAATTGTGTCCCGGTTCAGGAAAAAAACGTTCCACCTCTGAAATACCTAATACATGAGACCATTTAGTTACCATTATGTTACATAGTAACATATATTAAAAGTTTATTTTTGTTTTAAATTATCCAAAAACTAACATTTTGTGTACAGTAAATGTGTTTTCAAGTTTTATTATAGTGTGTTAGTAACTTATAAAAAGTGATTATTTGGATAATCTAATTTGTTTTTATAAATATTAGCACTCTTACTAGTAGAGTCAAAGTAGTGACTTTTACGTCACTACTATCTAAAATTTAACTTAAATTTGCTGGCAGGGTGATGTGTACGTATTACTTGAACAAACAAAATGAACTCAAACAAATTGTACTGATGATGATGATGATGATATAACCAACAACATTTAGCAAAAGATAGAAAACAAAAATAGCAACTATCACATTATCGCCATCAACAATACAATCGCAACAGAAATAGAACGTAGTTACTGGAAAATAGTTAAACAAAAAATAAAGAAAAACAAAAGAAAAAATCTGTGTTTTGGAAAGTACAGTGGTGCCAAAATATTATTTTTTGCACATTCATCAGAATAATTTTGAAATTCACAAGCTCATCATAATATATATCCAACTTTAAATTTCAAAACTTTTTATCGAAGACTAATTATGAAATATATAAGTGTACATTTTTTTAATAAACATTTTAGTCCTTGTAAAATTATAGTTGATATTTAGTATAGATAAATTATCAAAAATTGTGTTGAATTTTAAGCCTGTTTTCTAAAAATACTTTGTATTTATTTTAAGTTTATGAATATAATTTCTTCATAGGCTTTTATGTTTTTGAAAATTCATTCTTTGTAAATTAATTGAAAAAAAAACCTTATTGAATAAAAACTTATTTTTTTCTTAATTATAAATATAACAAGAAATTGTTTTATTTAACCGACGTCTCCAGAGATAAACAAAATCTATAATCACACCCTCTTACAAAAGGATATAGAAGCAAATATGTGTTTCTTTCGTAGATGTTATATTAAAGTGAATTATGTATTAAATTGTAATACGTTAAATATACTGGAATCCGTCTCTGATCTTGGAATCTTATAAAATAATAAATTTTATTCAGCACATCTCTGTGACTGTTAACAAAGCACGTGCTGACCTTGGATTCATAAAACGTTGGGCAAAAGAGTTTACAGATCCATATATTTATAACAAAACAATTGAATATTTCTCTTGTCAGGCCTATTCTTGAGTACGGTTTAATTTTTTGGGATCCAACTTACAATGTTTACATAGAATTGACTATGTGCAAAAACAGTTTCTATTATCTTGTCTTCGTGACTTACAGTGGAATTCTTTAAACCTGCCGCATTATACTAGTAGACTTACACTTGTGAAGCTGCCAACTTTAAAAAGTCAAAGAACAATGCTAAATGTTACGTTTGTTCTAAATTTAATAAAAGGATGTATATGCTCTGATTTCCTAATAGGCAATATATGTTTTAATGTATCATCTCGTTCTACGTAATTTTTGCCCGCTATCAGTCAAAGCTTTCAGAACAAATTATGCCAACTTCGATCAGTTTTAGAGGATTTGTACCGAGTTCAATAAACTTAATCAACATATAGATTTTTCCTTAAATGTTAATATTGTGAAATGTAAAATAATTTTGTTTTTTAATAACTTATATTAAACAAGTTGTATGTATGTACTGCTTTATAGTCTGCAAGGATCTAGAATCCATAGACTCAAATAAATAATAAATAAATAACAAATAGTAACAACGTTGTCTATTTATTCATTATGCTAGTGCAGGAAATTTTTAATTTTGCGTTGAAAAATCAGAAAGTTATGGGGCGATAATGCTGATTTCCTTACATGGGGCTTGACGATGTCAGAGGGCTCCAAAAAGTTGATTTCAACATACTAACGGATAATGCTTAATCGACTATACATGAGCTTTAAAAAAATATGTATATGTGGGGTCTGAAATCAATATTGTAGAAATTTCACAAGGAATGACAAACTTATATAAGTACATATACCCTTACACTCGCTGTAAAGGGTATACAAGAGTGCAGTTTTGAGTTCTGCGTCCTCAAAAATTTAAGATAAGTAATTTTTTGCTAGTTTTATTTTTGATAAAAAGTATACTAATAAAATAAGTACTATAGTACTGAATTTTTCAACCATGTTTAAATTAAAAGATATCGATATTTGAGTACAATTAACGAATATGTATTAGTTTACAGTATTGCTTGAATTGGTAATTTGTTGTTGGCAATTTTCGTTATACAATCTTGTAAAACAAAACATCACATTTTATATGTTTTTGAATGAATGGAAATTTTAAATTTTTTACAGAATAAAAAAATAATTATAGTAGTCAAAAAGACTACACCCCCAAGATAAGAAATGTAAATATACACATTTCTTATCTTGGGGGTGTAGTCTTTTTGACTACCGTATTCCGGGTGATATTAATTGATTTAAAATTGCTGTAACATTAGTGTTATTTATAAACAACGACTATGAAATGATAATTCCGAAACATTTAATTTGAAACAGAATACAGAAAAAAAAAATATTTTTTTAAACTTAAAGATTTTTATGGTTTTTCATAACTGCAAAAAACAACAACACCTACAACGTAAATCTTTTTGCTTATTTATTTACGATGATGTTTATAAAAAATTTTTTAATTTATTAAAGGTTTATATAATATTTTTATAAATATTATTATTATTTATAAAAATATTATTTTATATTTATTAAATTAAAATATCTGTTTACTAGTAAGTGTGTTAAAGAAGTGTTAGAATTACAAAAACCTTTTTATCTGGCTAGAGCTTTTTTTAACTATTATTAAAGTATGTACTAATAAACAGTTATAGCGCTATATTAGGTTGTAATATAGCGCTATAACTAATTTCTACTTATAAATCAGATGAATAAAAATATATCTCTAAAATATATCCATTTTATTAGGAGTACTCCTAATAAGGAAGGTGAGTGTAAAAGTGGTCGTGTCACAGTCATTTGAAAAAAAAACTAAAAAAAATATTTTTTGAGATGTCTCGAAGCTAAAAATTTTAATTACAGCTGACTTTGACTTGTTTTATTGCACTGATATAGAATTGTTTTTGTAAAATTAAAACTACTTAATTTTGAAAGTAGTGTTAATGCGATGATGAGTTTTTTATAAAAAAAAAGCAAGAATCGAGTTTGGGAATTCGTTGCTTTGAATATGGTATTAAACACCACTGTTACTTGACATTTTTTGATACATATGTATGTATGTATGATATGTAAATATTAATGTGTTTGGTTTGTATATTTTCAACAGTAATATACAAGGAAGTATGTACGACTATAATACTGCAATTATGCTATGCAAAAAATCTGTTGAAATAGTCAAAGTAATAAAGTGTGAGGAAATGCACATTCTTGCTCAATACGATGAGTAAGCAAAAATTTTTTCAAACACGCAACCGTTTTTAGGAACTCAATAATAAGTGAACAAAATATTTAATCAAAAGGATGGGTGTGATGCGAAGGCGACAACGGAAAGAAGACCATATAATACATGTTAACATAAACATGGCAGTAATAAAGAGGCAACAAATAGAAATGTCATTTACATACTGCTCCACATTTTCGGTGGTGAAAGGAACAAAGGAAATTGCTGACAACTTTACTTCCAACATAGTACAAAATAGTACGATGAATCAGTTCGTACAGTGTCGAACAAAATATTTAAAATATGTACGTATTAGTCTATATATGATCATATTAAAAAAAATCATTATTGGGTACCTAACTTAGTTTAAAAGTTTTTTTTTCCCGAATACTGACATGCTTTTATATACCCACATAAGGAGCTAGATCGAAACACTTCAACAACAAGTTTTGTCTCTAGTTATCTTTGAAAATATGTCAGTTGTAACTTTTAATTTCAACAAAGATGATTTGTTACGAGTTTAATCGAAATGAATGACATACAAATTATTAAAAATTTTAAATAAAATTCAAATTGGTTTTACAAAAATGTGTTTTTAATGTTTTCAAACAGTATGAGGAAAATATATGTAGTTCGGGAAGAAAAAAGGTTACAGCTAGTTGATAGTAATTAGAATTCGGCCAATCAGAAACTACGATTTTTTTTACTTTGGAAAGCAATTCAAAAGGGGCTAATTACGACTTTTTAAACCTATCGAAAGTTTTTTTTGTGGTACAAAGACTATAATAAGCATTCTAAAATTTCGATAACGTTTGAATTTTCGTAATTTGCTCCAAGATTTCAACTCTAAAGAAGTGGTCATTTATTAAGAGTTTCAATTATTTGAGTAAATTTAGGTGTCATACAAACTCAAAAAGCTTAGTGTAAGAATTGAAATAAATTGTAGTGGAAGAAGATAAGCCTACCGTATACGTCAAGAATTGAAACACTAGGCCAATTACAAATGGTTGCATAACAGTGCAGTTTATATTTCATATTTTACTATTCTGCAAAAAGGAAACAAAGATTTTAACACGCTAAATTCAAGTCCGTCAGTTTTTTCTATTGGGCTTAGATTTTTGTCAATTGGTATGTCTAATATTTCATCCGAAATAAGATGGTTATTTCAGTTGAAATTCAATCATTAATTGAGAATAATTAGTCCAAATAAAATAAAAATAAAATACCAACAAATAATTTAAAATAAAATTGTCTTTAACTTAATCAAATAGCGTTTTTTATATGTTTAAGTGTTAAAGCTATTCAGAAATAAATTTTTTTCTTGAAATAGAGTATGATTTTTTGTTTTATTAAAAAATTATCAGAGCAAAAATTGTACATTGGTAGGAATGTTGTGAATAATGCGAATACAATTAGCTATAAATCCTAAAAATCTGTTGACAAATGTTAATTTTATTTACGATTAAAGGCACACTTGCATTTTCGAACTTTGGCAATTCCAATAAACGCACCTTGAATAAAAACTACAATGATATTTATGATACATCGTTCTTTAATTGTCATTATAAAATTGTTTGTTTAATCAAATTAATTCAGTTTAAATGTTTAGATAAAAATAAATTTTATGTTAATCCCACACCTGAATTTTAAATTGCATTTCAAAAACTTTATTTTTATTCCTTTAATTATTATTAAAAAATATGAAACAATGATAGTATTGGTAGTCAAAAAAAGTGTGAAGCTCGAACCCTGTTATGTGATTTTGTGTGCTGAATCTAAATCTGTTTACAGATTTTTTTCTATCACATCTAGTTTTTGAGATATTCTTATCTCAAAAAAAAAATACTGATATTGCAATATTGAATATGTATTTATTATAATGAAAGTAAACAATCTTACACCTAAATGCCTTCTGTTGTAAAAACTAAAATCTCAAATGAAATTTCACGATTGATTTCCGAGCAGAAACCAGCCAACATTTCTTTTATCTTTTTTTCATGTGCGCAATATCTTTAAAAATTTCTCTTATTTGGGGACTTCTTTCAATTTGGCCTCACTTACGCGTGGAAATATACTTTTTAGGTGTTTAAATGCTTCTCCATCTATATTTATAGGTTTTTACAAACTGTGTATTAAGCCTAATTTGATAAGTGGTGCTGGAAATTTTTTTTTCCCGGAATCGCATGTGATCTTGAGTTATTGAAGACAAAACAAAATATTTTTGCATTTAAAAATTTTATTTTCGACACCAATTTCTAAATAACTCCGAAACAGTTGAAAATGACAAAAAAAAAAAATAATGTAAGGTTGACTTAAAGGTAATTTTATCCCCCATCTTTTTGTGTTTCAATTATTCAAATTGACAAGCCGTTAAAAAGTTATATTGAAATAACGCTTAGTTGTTACCTTGTTTAGGGGAAAATATCAGACATGCCCATAAAAAAATCTGTACGTGGACGCGAAAACTGAAAGCGAATTTAAATTTAACGAGCTGAGATCACTATATTTCATATATTTAAGGACCAATTTTTTTCTGAGGCCAGTGTAATCAAATAATATCAAACAACAAGTCCACAAGTATCTTACAAATGGAAGAATTTTCGAAACAAGTAAATAAATTTATAAAAAGCGAGTAATATACCAATATTTTAATGTTTAATGAATTTGTACGATTTTTGAATAAATTGACGCCTTTTTCAGAATTTTTATTTTCCTGTCATTTGAAATAAAAATTAAAGTTCTGATAATTGTTTGGTCGAGGAATTCACACACACACAGAAAAAGGATTGGTTGGAAAATGGTTAAAACAATAAAAATATATTAGCAAGGCATAATATATAAGTGCAAGTATTAAAAGTTCTTACATGGAAAAGATTTTATATAATCATAAACACAAAAACATACCTGTAATTGAAATTAGTTACTCAGAATACTAAAATTTGTTTTTCTAACTGAATTGTATCATTACTAACATTTGTGTTTAAATCGCTTCTACCACAACCAAATTTAATTACGTGTATTAGGGCACAATACTAAATATTGTTACGTGCAATGAAAAAAATTATCTCTGTCAACGTATTTCAAAATACTAATAAGTTTTCGGTTACTATAACCAATTATTGGTAGCTTGTATGATTATAATTCGATTAAAGTTAAAATCTATTTTTAGGTAAACTCTGTTTAAAATTTGCAACTGAAAAAAAGTTGTATGGAGTAATTATTAGTTATAAGCATCGAATATAAAAAATATTTTTTCATACAACTCATTTTCCTGTCATTTAAAAAAATTCACAAAAATAATATTCTTTTTTATTTGTGAAAAAAATTTTAAAAAAATGTGTGAATATATGTAAATACATATAAAAAATTAAGAAAAAAAATACTAACCATTGTATTTTATAAAAAAGAATAACAAAGATCTAACAATTAAACAGTTAAGGTAAGACATGAACTTATTCTTAATTTTTACAATTTTTATGTATGTACATCAATACGTAAACTTTATTCTCCATAGAATAATTTTATTCCTGAAGGCTTAAGTATGTATATGCGTACATACCTACATATATGTGTATTACGGAAATCTACCAAAGACATTAATGTAAACTATTTTTGTACTTGGAATGCAAATTCATTTAAGTAATTCCCAATATACATGGAAATGTATTTGCAGATTTGCTGCTTTAAATTTTTCCATTTTATCTTCAGTGTTTACAGTCCGATTTTAACCCTGTAATGCATAACCGGGTACCCGTGTATCCACTATCGACTTTAAACGTTTAAACGAGTGTTCCAGGCACTTCGGTTTCTTGCAAATACTGCATTCTTTTCATATTTTTCTTCTTTTTTGTTTCCTGCATGCAATAACAAGATCCAGTTACTGGCTTCCTTGATCCTGTTGCATTAGATGTTTTGATAACTTTCGCGGGTAGTTTCTAGTGGTCGGTTTAAGTAACTTTCGATAGCTATTTCCATTGCAAGTGCTTCAATGATGGGCATGCATATTTTTTCACCCAAAAAAAATTTTGTCTGTTTCCAGAATAATGTACCATGTCGTTGTTCATGTGGTACAGTTTATAAGCCAAGACGGTTTTGTCCAAAACGTTAAAAAATAACATTTAATATGGCCAAAATTTCTTAGATCGCTTTGTAGAATAAACTAGAAATACTTTTAATAAGTTTAAACGAAATTTTGATTAAAGGTGTTAAGGTCATTAAACCAGAAATAAGAGTCGAAAACGTTTTCTCAGAAGAAAATCTCCAAATGTTTTATCGATTCAAATGCAATTATTTTAAAATATATTTTGTTGTATGCAACATTTATAGAAGTTTTTTGTATTGAATTCATCTTATAACAATCAGAAATATTTTTTTTTGCATTTCAAGCACAAAAATTGATTCTAATTTTAATAGTTGATATATGTATGTATTTCCCAAAAATTTTAAAAAGGAATACATATTATTAATTATTGTTAAATTTGCATACCTTTTTGGAAATTCGAAAAATTATAATACCGTAATTTACGAAGTTTAGGACCCCCCCTTATTATTTACCAATTATATGTATGTTTGTATCTATGTATGTATGTTTATAAATGTCTTGTCTTTCAGAAACTCCAAAATATTAAAGGTTTGGGGCCGTATTCATAAAAAATATTTTAGGTTTATTAAAGGCTTATTTGACAGATGTTGTAGAGAAATTTGTCAAATAAGCCTTCAATAAACCTAAAACATTTTTTATGAATACGGCCCTTGGATTTTAAAATTATATTTAAAAATAGGAACAAACAGATTTTAGAAAATAGTGATCGTATAAAAATTTCAAAAATTATTTTTCAATATGTATTTGAAAAAGATATACATATGTATGTATATCTTTAGTAAGTATATAAATGTTCTTATTAATGTTTAATTTTTTAAAATAGTTGGATATAGTGCTTAAAGATCTCTTTGACCATTTTAGATTAAACCGTTATGAATTTTTGTATTTGGCGGATTAATAAATCAAAATTTAACATCTGATCCTTTGGAATAAAAAAAAATCATCAACAAAACTTTACGAATCTTAAAACAATTATCGTAAAAATCTTCTGATGTTGGTTTGTTTCAAAGAAGAGCATATATGTACATACATAATTACACGCAAAAACTGATGTACTTTTCTTAATAAATTTAGGCTATGTAAATCCAATTGAACTTCAAGTCTTGACTACGAAATCAAATGGTCAATATGTTTACAGGAGAGGCAAAATATGTTAAAAAAAGCAACATACGATTTTATTAAATGACAGTTTCATTTTTCGATTGTTAACGTCTGATCTTGTATCAATTTATCCAAGTTATTCTAATATAACTTGGAACATTTTTTATCAAATAATTTTTCATAAACTTTCCTTACTACACGACAAAACAGCTCAAAATTTTTTAAAATGTTCTGAAAATAAAAATGAAGGTACATATTTGTAATTATTTAGCTTTCTACATAACAACTTCTTATATAGAAATGCCTTTTTTACTGTTCTAAATATGTAGTTGTATGTGAATATTTATTGTATTAATGTTATTATTTGCTAGAATCCAAAAAAGCTGGAGCGTTTTTACCGTACCTATTTTCTTGGACAATTTTAAGAACCAAAAGTCAAAAATCTCTAAAAGTTTCAAAAATTGAAGTGCAAGAAAAATTTATTTTATATTTTGATGTAAGTTTTGCATTAATATAAATTTTGTTTTTATAGCATTGACAATTAATTTAATTTCATTAATTTCAGTCCTTAAAATAGGCAGATGTATACCAAAGATATCCTGTTGAATTGCAGACAAAGGTAGTATATATTGGAACATTTGGCAACCTCAAAGCATTTGTTACACTGTTTCATAAAAGTACATATTTGAAAGTCCGCTGGATGTTTTAAAAAGCTGCTTTTTTCATATAAATTGGATTAAATGTACAATATTCTCAAGAAACGAAAATGGTTTGGAGTTTTATATAAAAATACATTTTTAAAATTTGCACACAACATGATTTGAATAACACTATTATTAGGGCTGTGTATTACAAACTGTAATCTATCTAAACTTATTGTATAAATCTTTATTTGCAATGAAGAAGTGTACTTGTTGCAATAAAAATTTTAAAAGTTATAACTTGTATTCTATACATTTAAGAAATTATAATCAAAATGCCACAAGAGTTAGATGCAGTAATAACCGCAACCGAATATTTTCTAATATTAACAGTCACTTAAAACATATACTTAAATCAATGTTCACTTAATTACACTTAAATAAAGCACCGAATTAAAAAGGAGATGGTCAATCAACACTTATGTCGAATCTGAAAGTTTTAATTTTGAAGAAAAAACTCCTTCGGATATTGGCTCTCATAGAGTTCTTAAATTTTAAAAGTTGTGAGTGACCATAGATTTTCACGAACAACTTCATTTAACAATTTAAGAGAACTTATTTGGTTTTATGTTGTTAGCATATGTATATAAAACATTAAGTTGTTTAGGAAGAATTGGTTTAGAAAATAAAGAACTTTGTTCTTACTTGTTTTATACATAATATTACAAATATTTTATTTGCCAAACGGATGTCATTTAGTACACATATATACTGTTATTCAACCCATAATAAATTATATTTAGAAATTTTTGGTCTTAGCTTAAAACCAAAGATTAATTTTTTAATACATTACCCAAACATAATAAAAGGAATTGGACCACTTTTCCAAACAAACTCGACTAGATTTTAAAGCAAACACCATGTTAAAAAAACAGCATAAAATTCTAATAACAGAGTCAACATTTTAAAGTCCTTGCATATCAAAAACCAATTCAAATTTACAATTTTACTTTTATTTAAAGAATTTAATATAGATGTTTGCAGGAAAGACAAAAAGAAAATGTGTACAAAATTATAGCTTAAGTTCAACAGCGCAAGAAATAACATTACTTTATTATAACATACGACAATTTACATTTCAAAATTTTTTGTAGTTATTTGTTTAGACTTTTGTGAAAATGCGAACCAGCATTTGGTTAAGTAGAACACATTGTCCATGATAATGATAACTTTCTATGTGTAAAATTTCATGAAACTTGGTATTTTGATAATAACTTCTTTGCGTACAGAATAAATAGCCATTATTTATTATCTCTCATATTGTTACCTTAGCTAAAAAAAAAAGAACTTGTCATATGGGATTACTAGCTTTAGCTATGCATATATACATTTACATATATGTTCCAATACATTATATTATTATTAATTTTAACTACATACAATTTTACATATGTATGTACATATTTATTTTTAAAACTTATTATTTAAAGTATTGGTTTATATTTTAAGTTGTTATATTAATTAATTAAAATATTAAAATAAAAAAAATAAAAAAATTAGTAACAATTATTTGCAATTTTTTGGGTAAAATAAGATATATATTTAATTAAGTTGGTTAAAACAATTAATAATTCTTTTGGGAACCCCAATTATATATTTGCTTTCGATTATATCAATCATATATATTTGATACAAATATGGTATATTTTAAAGACATCTATAATATTAACTATCAATATCTGCTACAACAACCGTTAGGTTACTAAAACTACGGTAATAAGAAATGAAAATTTCAGTTGCTATTAACGAATTCAAAGATAGTACGTGGAACCGAAGGAATTCGATTGGCAACAAATTCGATTGCCACAACGAATCTGTTTTCTGAGTGCACATAAAATTTTTCCGTGTAGAGATATTTAAATAAAAAATTTTGTGCCTGACTGCATACTACCTTTAAGGGTCCTTTACACAATTTGATTTCTTATTCTAAAATGATTTAATATATAAAATTTTAATATAAAAAGTATATATGTACATATGTAAATACCAGTAAAAACAAGTAAGAGTGCTATATTCGGCCGTGCCGAATCTTATATACCCTTCACAACGTGTAGTCATGCAATAACAATAGTTTGTATCACCATACATCTCATATGAAATATATATATATTGTAAAATTATAAATTGAGTTTACGTGTGTATGTTTGAAAAAATAAAAAAAACAATCAAAATATAAATAATATATAAAATAAAAAAAAAATTTTGGCTCAGCTGGGATTCGATGTCACGTTCACTCTAACCAGTATAAGACGTTTGTTTGTATGTATGTATGTATTGTATGTTGTTGTTGTGAAAAAACGAGGTATTTGTGGTTTTATGCTCATATCTCAGTTGTTTATTAAACGATGTTTCTGATTTTCAATACCAATATACTCCCGTTATTTCTGATATTTTAATACCTCACCCGGGTCTAGGAGATGTCGAGGGGCTTCAAAAAGTTGATTTCAACACGGACAGACGGTCAGACTGACAGAGCTTAATCGACTATCCTATTTATAAGCTTGTAGAAAATATATAGTTTATGAGGTCGAAAATGAAAATTGTAGAAATTTCACACGGAATGACAAACCTATATATACCCTTTTGCACTGTGTGAAGGGTATAAAAACCTATTTGTATATAAGCAAGTAAGAGCACTATATTCGGCTGTGCCGAATTTTATATACCCATCACCAGTTTTGTGTACTTATATAGCACAAAATTTATTATTTTGCTATTAACAGTAATCGCTATTGAATAATCTCTCTGTACTAAAATATGTATCAATTTCTTTGTATAACTTCGATATGCTACTAATATATATTCGTAAATTTAGTGTATCAATAAAAGTGGGCGTTAAAGTAGGCGTGTCAATATAGTTTCTGCTAATAAATACAACTTAGATATTTCAATTTAGTCCTTTATTTCTCCATAGAAAACTTGTCAATGGAGAACTCATATGAATTTAAGATAAAGCGTTAATGAAAGTTGGGTGTTAAAGTGGGCGTGTCATCTTCATTTTTAGGCATAACAATGACATTGACTAGAAAGCTATATGTAGAAGCTTCATCATCATACCTCTAATTTTGTTGGTTCTATGAGCTTTTCAATTTCGTTAACAATAGATTACGTCTCTGTTATTCTCTGTTATAACTCTGATATTTCAATATAGAGTCCAAAATCTTTATTTATAGAGAAATTATATGAATTTGAGATAAAGCATTATATGGAAGGTGGGCATAAAAGTGGGTGTGTCACATTTATTTTCCGTTATTATAAAGCCTTTGACCAAAAAGCAATGTTTGCAAAATTTCAAAATCTGACATCCACTTTTGTCAGTTTTATTACGTTTTAAATTTTGAGTATACTAAAAATACACTGCGCAGTATAAGTTTTCGTACATCTTGATCTATAACTCCTTTTCTAATTCATAGAAATATACATTCGAAATTTCATGACTCTACGTTAATGCGTTTGGACACAATTGCAATTAATTTTCGATGTTGATAGGACACGATTTTTTTGACCATTACGAGCTATTACTCTCTTTCTAATATTCCGATTTAACACATTTTCAATGCCGAACCTACCTTGTGTAAAAGAAATATTCTGGCAAAATTTGAGCCCCCTAGCTTTTTCGGTCCGACCTCTATCTTGCTTTCAACAGACGGACAGACTGACGGATATAGCTAGATCGCCATAAAATTAAACCCCGATTCAGAATATATATACTTTATGGGGTCCAAAATGGATATTTCGATGTGTTACAAACGGAATGTTGCGGTCGGAAGTGGGGAATCTCACCTAACGCTGCACACTGGATTTACACAGCTGTGGTGAGACCGACGATCACTTACGCATCTGTTGTCTGGTGGCCGAAGGCCTCTCAGGCGACGATTAGGCGGAAGTTGGACGGGGTTCAAAGGATTGCTTGCATTGGTATACGTGGCGCGATACGTACCACACCAACGCAAGCGATGAAGGCAATGCTGGGATTGCTGCCGTTGGACTTATTTGTATAGGAGAATCCTGGACCTCGTGGATAAAGAGGTTAGGGAGGCTCAGATGCCGATGGAGCGCATGAGTCGGGTGAAAGTGGTCGAAAGGCTACATCACACGCTCATAGCGGATGGATTCATGCACGGTGAGTGCATGGAGAATGACATCAGTATCTTTACTGATGGGTCCTTTATGGACGGAAGGGCAGGTGCTGATGTGTACTCATCTGAGTTGAACTTATCATGCACCTTGAATCTGGGGGAGTACGTGTCAGTCTATCAGGCAGAAATGCTTGGTTTGCTGCACGCGTTGGACCACCTGTTGGAATGTCGAATTTATGGGAAGAGAATTCTTATTGCACTTGACACCCAGTCGGTTATAAAACGTATGCAGCGGATAGATGTGAACTCCTCTTTGGTGCTTGAGTGTGTTCTAAAGCTCAATAGGTGTGCCTCTACAAATGAGGTAACGCTGATGTGGGTTAAGGGACACGTGGGCAAAAATATTGGTAAAAGATGGCTCAATATTTTGGGAAAGTTAAAATTCCGGTGCAACAATTTCACAGAACTGTTAAAAAGCTTATGGATTTGCATGATGATTGGAGAACCCGTATATTATCAGAAGAGAAGAATTGAAAAGTGGCCTAAGTGATTTATTTGATATTGCTTATAATAAGATGAGCATGAAGAAATAATTGTATTTTGTAACAAAAAGCTGTTTGAGGCATTACCGAGAAGAAATAAATAAATGATTACAAAGAATTTACAATAATTTTTTTAGGAGGCACTCCACCTAAAAATATTTCGTTTTACAATCTTGGGGCGTTTTATTCAGCTTGGTTATATAATACTTAAAAATTTTGCTTTTCGAAACCAGTTTTCTAAACTCAGAGATTGCGAAAGTAAAGGATTTATAGAACTCGCAGGATTCAGTTTTTTCGTTCGATGCCTCAAATGCTGTATTAGACCCACCAGGGATATACAGGGTGGACCAAAAGTCACGCCTGCGTGTAAAAATTTAATAACTTTTTTGTTTATTAATATGTTTTTTTTTTCAGATTTTATTCATAGATTCGTGTTAAACCACCATGCAAAATTTACCGACTGAGCAACGAACGAAAGGGGTAGAATTTTACTTTTCCAATGGGCGCTCAATTTTACTGGTAATACAGTGACGGTGAATGGGGACAGATATCGCGCTATGCTTAATAATTTTGTACGCCCTGAGGCTGCCAACAAGTGGTTTCAGCAGGATGGAGCAACAGCACACACGGCCCGTGCCACAATGACGCTTTTAAATGAAATTTTTGACGACCGAATTATCTCGAAAAATTCAGAATTTAATTGGCCAGCACGTTCACCGGATTTAACTGCCCCCTATTATTTTCTATGAGGTTATCTCAAAGAACGAGTGTATGTAAACAAGCCTCAAACTATAGAGCAGCTAAAGAACAACATTGAAGCTGATATCAGGGCAATAGAGCCTGAAACCTTGCGTGCAGTTATGCAAAACGCCTGCTTAAGAGCCCAATTGTGCATCGATGAAAATGGTGGTCATCTTTCTGACATTATTTTTCATAATTAAAATTTAGGTCACACAAAGATAATATTATAATTAAAAAAAAAAAATTAATGAAAAATAATAATAAACAAAAAAGTAATTCAATTTTTACACGCAGGCGCGACTTTTGGTCCACCCTGTATATATGTATATAAGGAAATAAACAAAAACATTACAGAAAAAGCAATTACAAAAAGAGTGAACAGTGTGTTGGATTTGTTTTATTTGATCCAGATTTGTGCCTAATTGATAGAGGAAATGGGTATGGAATATTTGTAGTCTCTTTAGAACACAAAGTGTGTGTTCCAAAAAAAAAACTTTAACTAAAACTAAAAAATTTAGAATATTTTATTACTAGAGATGATTCATCATTTTTGAAGCACTATTATCTCCACCAAATACCAAAAACTTATTAAGGCGTTTCAAAATTTCTGAGATATTTTTTGAAGATCAGATCCAAGAAAAACATCTTTGAAAATTTTAAGTCTTTTAATGACTGTGCAGAAAAGGGTATAAAATAATTAGGGAATACCATCAAAAATTAACAAAATACGAAGAGCATCGACAGTATCTTTTTAAGGTAAAATATAATGAATTAAATATTTAAAATTAATATTCTTAAACTTTCCTTGCATTTTAGGTTG
This sequence comes from Phyto melanocephala, assembly GCA_941918925.1. NCBI lineage: Eukaryota > Metazoa > Arthropoda > Insecta > Diptera > Rhinophoridae > Phyto > Phyto melanocephala. Next base: position 55,004,241 of record OW799233.1, read on the forward strand.
TTCAACATTATAGGCATCAATATTCCAAAAATTCAACTTTAAAGATGTTTATTCCATTTTTAAACACATATTTAGTTTCTTTTTTTGTATTGGTTTCTTATGGAATTGTTTATTAGTTTTTATTTTGTTTACTATCGATTTTATTTGGTTATTTATTGTTTTTATTTATTTTTTTGTTTTAAAGATAAATACGTTCTTCGTTTTAAAAAAAATTAAAAATGCATTTAATAACGAAAATTCTTAATAATGTGTCATTTCTGACCCAATTCCTTATTAAGGTTAATTATTTAAGACAAAATACCACCTGATCTTAACATCTGAATAAAAACAATATTTTTTTTTTTTTGTTATATTAGAAAAAAGCGTATTTTGTGTAATTTTTGAGAAAAAGTTAAGAATTTGATCCCTGTGTGTCGTAGTTTAGAATTGTCCGTTTTGGCTCAAATTTTCACCATTAAATATATAAACCAAGCGTAAAAAATAGGGAGGCGCAGTTCTTGAAATTCGACATTTTGCAAAAAAGCTGAAACCCTACTGTTCAATTGTTTAATATTTTTTAACAAGTAATTTAACATAATTTTTTTTAAGAATTTTATAAAGTTGTTTATAATATACTTAGTAAGGTAAAAGAATAAGCGAACCCTATAATAAATATCTATAGCACATTTTATTATTTTTTGCTACCATACATTGTTTACACTATTATAAAATCAAGTTCAAACAAAACAAAAAAAAAGAAGGAAAAATATTAAATATAATAAAAAAATGGAGTGTAATCCTTAAAAACATCCCTTAGTAAAGAAAATTATTTTTTAATAACTTCCAAATTGAATAAACTCATATTTATATTTTTTACATGAAGCGTAAAGAAAAGTAAAGTATTGAAAAGAATAAATGGTTGGGTAAAGGGAATCACAACAATGAAATTAAATAATCCTCATCAAACAACATATTAATAGACATTACCCATGTATGAGCAATTGTCGGAGCGTTTGTTTGTTTGGCTGTCAGTAAGTAAATAATATCGTATAAAATTTCATTAATAATACCATATTTCATAATTTCTTGTTTTTTTTACTATTATTTGGGATTAAGTTGTGTTTCTAGAAACGTTTGTGATGTTACATTTTCAAAAGGAGTACCCGAATATTCATGATTTAGTAATAAGAAATATATAATTAGATAGGAATTAATCACGTTAGAAATACATTTTTCCAAGTCTTAGTGGAAATTCTTTAGTCAAGTAATTATTTTGTTTTGTTTTGTTAGGGCCGTACTCATAAAAAATATTTTAGGATTATTAAAGGCTTATTTGACAGATGTTGTAGAGAAATTTGTCAAATAAGCTTTTCAATAAACCTAAAATGTTTTTTATGAGTACGGCCCTTAGACTTTAAAACTTTTGCAAATTTAAAATTTTTTTACATCATATGGTTGTATTAAAACTTATCAAAAATAGGAATATACTAATAACGAACATCAGAAATTACATGCATGAGTTTTAATATATTTGTAATAGTTTAATGGGCGTAGAAATTATTTTTTTTTTGGCAGTGGGCCTTATGCTCATCATTAAACATGACAAAGCGATTTGTGTTAACGTAAATAGAAAAATTTCTGCGTCTAAGCACTAAACAAATTTCAAAAAAGAATTTAGCTTTTGAAACTGCCTTACTATTTTCAATGCTTTTATCGCTGCACAAAAAAAAATCCAATTTCAAAACAGAGCGTTAGGTATTAATTTTGACTGCACTTCAATGGTTCGTAGTTGTTGTTCATATTTTTAGATACATCTTACGATTTGATCTGAATTTTTATTCATATTTAGTGAGATTAATCACTATAAGTGAACATTAATGTTCATTACACAATGTTGAGTCTTTGGTTTAGGTTTAACTGTAATAGAAAATGCACATTAAAAAGCAGATCATAAAATCAAAATAGAACTTATTCATTCGGTTATTACTTTAAAATTAATTCGATCAATTTTTGCATATTTTTTTAGCCAAATAATGATGCCGAGTATATACATTTTGTCATTCCGTTTCTAAAACACTGCACTATTCCTTATAGTCCTTGTTTCATTTAATGATGATCCAGCTATGTCCGTCCTTCTGTTAAAAACACAATAGAGCTCAAAGAGAAAAAGCTAGGGAAATGAAATTTTGTCAGAATAGTTCTAGCTAGGTACGTCAGAAATGTTAGAAATGATAAATGAACAAAATCGGTGAAATAGGAGGAGAGTTATAGTTTTTATTGTAAGAGTAGTTCATAAAATGTGATTGTTACTAAACGCAATGACGTAGAGTGATAAAATTTAGAGTGATAAAAAAAACTATATTTTCCCGAAAATTTCTTAAATCCGTAGATTACGAAGGGAGTTATAAATCAAAATGTAGGACAATTTACCTCACACAGTGTCTTTTTTAGTATATTTAAAATTTCAAACGCCATAAATCCGACAAAATTTTATTTACGAAGCTGAAATTTCGCAAGCGTAGCTTTTTTATCAACATTATTAGAATAATGGAAAATTAAGGTAGCACGGCAACTTTAATGCCCACTTCCCATATAACGCTTTTTCCTAAATTCATATGATTTCTCTATGGACAAAGGTTTTGGAAGAATAATGAAATCTGGTCTATGTTATTATAATACAAGAAAATTAAGGTGACCAGCCCACTTTAACGCCCACCTTTCTTATAACGATTTATATTAAGTTAATTTAATTTCTATATCGACATCTGAGTTGAGCTTTTTAGCAGAAATTTTCACATAATCTACAATCAATTAAATTTAAAGGCTTGCTAGTTAATGTAATTGTTATTATATCAGAAAATAAACCATTCTAAAAATTTTCCATTTTATCAGGCAAAAAAAATCAGTGTTTACCACTTCATTATCAATTTTTTGTATTTAAATTTTAAAGAATATCTTTATGTCTATTTTTGTGTCCAACTAAAAAAAAGAAAATTCAGTGTAAATTGCAATATTATACATTTTTAAATTGTAAAGTTAAGTTAAATTAAGTTGATCGGACGTAGCCAGATGATATTATTAAATGAATATCTGTAGACTTTAAAGTCGATTAGCGATAGCACCCGAACTTCGGTTTCGTTGCCAGTTTTATAAAAGGAGTTTCAAAGGGCAACTGGAAAATAACATAATATTGACAACTGTGAAGTTAAAGTTGTAAATTTGTTAAAAAATTTATTATTTTTACTAAATTATATGAAAATTTATATTTTTAAAAAATAGATAAAATCAATAGCAAATATTTCAAACTCTTTTTTTAATATTATGTTTTTTTTTTATCAGTTTTGATGCTATTCAATTCAATTATGTGTTACTTAAGGTGGCTTCACACTATTATACTGAATATTACGACTTGTCATAAACTGAAATAAAATGAAGAAGTGTAATAAATAGTGTGAATATTCACTCTTGGCAGCATTTTTGCAACTAGTGCACTATTTTTTTGCTACCAAGCGTGAGTGCATTATTCATGTGTGTTGCAAACTTATGACAACAGCTGATTTTTAAGGTATTTAAGAAACAACAAATTTTTTTTTTAAATTAATAAGTTAGATTCTGTGTTTTGATATTTTCTGAAAAAAATCAAACGGAAAAATATAATTTAAATAAAAATAAAAATTCAAATGTAAGTGGAAAAATATAATATACGTTTTGTTAAAAAATGCCATGGATGAAATTGAATTTGTGGAGATTTTAAATCCTGGAAGTAAGTAAATTCTGTTTCTGTTGTGCAAATTTGTGAGACATTACTTTGCACTGGTTTTTCGCTGTGCACATTTGCTCAAGTGATGCAAATTGCGCTTTAATGAAATTTGTTTTTGTAGTCGTGCAAAAGTTAAATTGTTTGCTAGACTTGCACGGTCTGCACAACTTGAAAGGGTAGCTTGCATCAGAGAGTGAGTTCCGCTTATATGTTATGAAATGTCAAAAATTATTAAAGTTTGACAGTCGTATAGCTCTTTTAATTTTTTGGAATTTTTATAAACACTAAGATCTCTCACTTTATCAGAGTTGTGTTTTTATAGAATAACATAGACAAAATCAGGCATGGGAAATAAAAATTATCAATATATTTTTTATTACAAGAATTTTTAGACTATGAAACAGAAAAAATAAAATTCTAGCTGAAAATTATATTAAATTGAAATATTATTATAATTTTTTTTCATTACAAAATAGATAGGATTTATTAAACCGATCTATGTATAAATTGTCTATACAGTTTTGTGTTACAAAAAATCGACTATTAATAGCATAATAATTTTAAAACTCAACTGTTTTTACATCGGTTTAAAATAAACTACATACATTTTTAACCTAGCATTTACACATGAAAGTAAATTCGTTAAATTCGCAATACACTCACATTGCTTCACTAACATTTTTTTATTTTTACTGAGATTTCAACGACATTTTCAACAAAGTAATTTTTACAAGTTTTCAAAAAGTAAAATGGCAGTCGTTGTCTATGAACACACTTATACAAATATAATTTTTGTTGGTAAAAAAATAATTGTAATAAAACTTATTTTGTAAAAAAGACTTATAATATTTGTTCTTCAAATATACATAAAGCATACAATTGATGTCTTTTTTAAACAATAATTTAATTTAAAATAAACAAACAAAAAACAAAATTCTAAATAATATCTTTAATTTGTAGATGTAATATTTTTGGTAACTCTAAAGGTAGTAAAAACAAGTAAGAGTGCTATATTCGGCCGTGCCGAATCTTATATACCCTTCACAACGTGTAGTCATGCGATAACAATTGTTTGTATCACCATTCATCTCATATAAAATACGTACATACATATACAAAACATCCCATTGTAAAATTATAAATTGAGTTTACGTATGGTTTCCAAAAAAAAACATTACAAAAAAAAAATTAAAAACAAAAAACAATAAATATCAATTACAAAAACAAAAAAATTTATAAAAAATTTTTAAAATATTAAAAAAAAAGAAATAATAAAAATAAAAATAATATATAAAAAAAAAAATTAAATAAAATTTTTTTTTGGCTCAGCTGGGATTCGATGCCACGTTTACTCTAACCAGTATATATGTATGCTGTTGTTGTAATTGTGAAAAAAACGAGGTGGTCTTGGTTTTTTACTCATATCTCAGGAAAATATCGGGCGATTGTGCTGAATTTCAATAGCGATTCATTCCCGGATATTTCCAAAAGATTAACACCATACACAGATCTGAGAAACATATAGTTGCTTTTAAAAGTTGTTTTCAACCAACACACGGACAGAAGGGCAGACGGTCAGGGCTGAATCGGCTCCTTTATTCATAAAATGTATACTTTATGAGGTGGGAAATTAAAATTGTAGAAACTACAAACAGAATGACAAAGTTATATATACCCTTGTACACCACAGGTGAAGGGTACAAAAATGGAGGTAAATTTAGCTCATTAATGTACAATGTATAGCAATTAATGCAACTCTTCGCTTCGACAACATTTCTAAATAAATTTTTTATCATAAGTTCCCATGTAAACGGACAAGAAGTTTCCATTAAAGTAGTCTTTTTCATTGAAATTTTTATATATAATACGTATTCAGAAATTTCAGGAAAGTAAAGCGTGATTTTTTAAGAGCTATAGAAAAGTTAAAAAACACATAAAATTCAGACAAATGCATAAAATCTTTATTTGAATCGATAGTACGGTCCATATAATTAAATGTTTGAAGATTATTTCATGCAAATGTTAACCGTGGCTTTGCCCCAAATGGTCCATCCGCTTAGTCCAATTTTAGCATACTCTTTCTTTCGGCTGGTATCTTATGAATAAATGCTTCAATGTTGTCTTCCAATGCGTCAATTGAAGCGGGCATGTGTTTATAGACATGAGCTTTAACATAGCCCCACAAAAAATAGTCTAAAGGCGTTAAATCGCACGATCTAGGCGGCTAATTGACCGGTCCCGAACGTGAAATAAAATGTTCACCGAACTCGCCTCTCAATAAGTCCATTGTTAAGCGTGCTGTGTGGCATGTGGCACCGTCTTGTTGAAACCACATGTCATGCAAGTCAATTGTCAAAAGTATGTTTATTTTTCAGTTTTGTTTATGCCTTTTTTTGGTCATATGTAAATACATATTATCAGAATTGAGAAGTTTAAGCATTTCAGATATTGAAGTAAAGTTGTGACACATATTCAATTTCTTAGAATATTACATAAGTAGAAGGCCTCTCAACAGATGCATTCGAAAAAGGAAAAACCATTATAATTTGCTAATGTTTAAACATCCAAAAGTGTCTCGCATCCTACTTTTGACCAACCTACATACAGAAATTCCCAACATTTAAACAAATATTGTAAAAATAGCTATTCTATCAGACCACAAAGCAGTCAAAAACACTAAAAGGAAAAAAATCTATGTTGAAACCTCATGATAATTATACTCGTTTATATTCCTTGAAGAAGTCAATATATGCAAACGTCATCCATAAGTTTTACTCTTAGGTTTACTTATCACTAGCTGGTCCGCACCACAAAGTTGGCCCCAACAAAAGTTTTTAACCGTTTCCATACCGAGACATATTTTAATAATGTTAGTGCAAATTGTTGATTATTCCTCTTTCTGTTATATATTATTACTATTATTATTGATAAAATTATTGTAATTTAGCTGATTCTTTTATTTTCTGTTAAAAATGAGATATAATCTCGCACCCAGGAATAATGATGTATCTTTGTACCAAATTTTATTAAAATCCATCCAGCAGTTCTTTAGTCAATCAAGAAAGACAGATAGAGATACAAACAAAAATTCTGGGGCCGAATTACGGCATTCGATATCGATCGAAATTTGAAAATTCTTATTAGAATCTCTATACCTCAAACACAGCGAACTCGATCGATCGAGTAAAATTTCGTTCGTTATCGAATGCCGTAATTCGGCCCCTGTATTGTATTTTGGAACCTTGAGTATATACAGTGCCATTACATATATATTTCATGTAAAAACAATTTTTTACAATATTATTATGAGTATAGATTTCATTGATACAAATGTTACATAATAACGGTTATTTTCTTTATTTTCTTTAAAGTTGTTTGCTAATTTATTTAATCAAAAACAACTTTATATTTTTTTATGTTTATAGTGCAAATGTTATTAAAAAAAATGAAAAAAAAATAAATAAATCATTTCTATCGAATAAACAACAATTTTAAATTACATCAAAAAAATAGCAAATCGTGAACAAATCACAGGTTTGATTTTAAAACAATCACTGTTTTGGAATAACATGATTTTCAGAACAGAAGGATAATAACAACATTCGATTCTGGAGCCGCATTACGGCATTCGATATCGATCGAAATTTTACTCGAACGATCGAGTTCGCTGTGCTTTAGGTATTTAGAATCTAATAAGAATTTTCAAATTTCGATCATGTTCGAATGCCGTAATTTGTCCCCTGATCATAATTTAAAAATTCTTATACGAATTGCTATACCAAAAGCATAGGGAACTCGAACGTTTGAGTAAAATTTCGATAACGTTCGAATGCCGTAATTTGCTTCCAGGACTGAATATTTTAACATTTTGAATACATATTACTTGAATAAATAATTTCATGCATACCTACCCAGTATTACGTTATTTGAAGCCAATATAGGTAATAACAATAGTATTTGATTGCATTTCTTCCTTTTTTAATTACAATAAAACAAAATTAAAATGTTGCATAAAAATACAAACTTTGCACATTATTGGTTGATGATAAAATTTTCATTTTGATTTTTTTTATAATTTCTAAACAATGAACTCGTGTTTTTATTAAGTGAAATGTCAACACTCTAAAGGATTAAAATAATTTTAATTCGTAGGGATTATTTTGTCTCCTTTACACAAAGGATACGTTCAGTATGTATTTTAAAGTGTTTGTTGTTACGATAAAGTTTATAATGATAACGAGCTAATTACGATCACAACAAAGATGATTTTGATAATTGCTGCAACAAATACAAATGAATCCGAAACCGAAATAATTACACGGAACAATGATGAGTATGGAACAATAATGATACAAACAAACACTACCACAGCTACACCAGAAACATACATACAAATAAAATAAGTAAAACGTACGATTATCGGTGGTGACAACTTTGCATCGACACGAGTAAGTAAGTAAGTATAAAAGGAACCTTTAATATAAAAATAATAAAATGCAATTGGATTGTGGTACGTGTTACTTTTGTTTTTGTTGTTGTTTAAAATTACGACAATGTCAACGGCAAACAATGAGAAAAAATGAGTCTGGATCAATTTTCAGATCCGTCGAAGTAAAGTTCGTTAACACGATGTCAATAAGCAACAAGCTACGCAAAGCTGAAAAGTCAAACTGAATAAAAAAGGATACGAAAGAAAATTAATGGGGTTGCAATACAAAATGAACGTTCTCTAGATTGAAACATATAATTTTTATATACAAAATACATACATGCATACATGTACATGTATGTATTTGATATTTGTTACTTCTATATTATTTATGTATGTACAAATAATTATTGTATGTTACTGAAATAAACTTTAGGATAAACAGGGTGTTCTATGTAAAAACGTTTGCTTGTTAACATAAAAAATATATAGAAGAGGTTTATATTTTATGCAGGCATTTCAATCTAAGTATATAAATAAAAAAGTATACGACCAAGAGTATCAGCGCAGAACGGCTAGATCGATTTCGTAATTTTTTTGTTTTGTTTGCTTGTTATGTTTCGAGAAAGAGTTTAAGGAGGAAAAAATTGGAAAAGTATTCTGGAAATTTTAAGATTTGTCAAAGACACGATGTTTAAACTGTTTGAAGCTTTTACATTTCTTTAATTTCATACATACACATCTTATATGTATATTAATAGGCAAGTCGATTTTTTGTTATGCAGTTTACGCTCACAACCGATTTCCTGCAGATGTTCACAATTTTAGTCCTATTAAAATAGGTTCGGGATTTTAGGAATGTTAAGCGTTTCAAAATTTCTACTAACAAATTGATACAAAATGTTTTTGCAAAAACAGTGCTTTATGTATGTATATCTATCTATATATATAAAAGTGAAACTCTGTGTGTGTGTGTGTGTGTGTGTGTGTTAGCTATAGACTCCGAAACTGTAAAACCGATCGGGCTCAAACTTTGGTAAGTTGTTGTACACATACCAGGGAGTGTTTATGGGTGAAAAAAAGTGGGCGGGGCCACGCCCATAAAAAATTAGTTATCAGTTTTAGCTACTTGCACTTGACCGATTTTTCTGAAACTTTGCACACATATCGAGCTGTCATGACTAAATAATTTCGTGATAAGAAAAGTGGGCGGGGCCACGCCCCTAAAAAAGTTTTAATATTGAGGTACTTTCACTGGACCGGCTTTTCTGAAACTTTGCACACTTATTGAGCTGTCATGACTATACAGTTTCGTAATTAGAAAAGTGGGCAGTGCCACGCTCATAAAGAAAAAGTTATAGTTTTTAGCCTTGCACTTGATATTAGATTAAAATTTAGAATGCGATTAAAATTCATGAAGGGGCGTAGCAACGCGCGCCGGGCTTTTCTAGTATATATAAAAGTGAAACTCTGTGTGTGTGTGTTTGTTAGCTATAGACTCCGAAACTGTAAAACCGATCGGACTCAAACTTTGGCAAGTTGTTGTACACATACGAGGGAGTGTTTATGGCTGAAAAAAAGTGGGCGGGGCCACGCCCATAAAAATTAGTTATCAGTTTTAGCTACTTGCACTTGACCGATTTTTCTGAAACTTTGCACACATATCGAGCTGTCATGACTAAATAATTTAGTGATAAGAAAAGTGGGCGGGGCCACGCCCCTAAAAAAGTTTTAATTTTGAGGTACTTGCACTGGACCGATTTTTCTGAAACTTTGCACACATACTAAGCTGTCATAACCATATAATTTCGTGATTAGAAAAGTGGGCAAGGCCACGCCCATAAAAAAAAGGTTATAATTATGAGGTACTTGCACCAGAAAGATTTTTCTGAAACTTTGCACACATATCGAGCTGTCATGACTTAATAATTTCGTGATTAGAAAAGTGGGCAGTGCCACGCCCATAAAAAAAGGTATCATTTTGAGGTACTTGCACTGGACCGATTATTCTGAAACTTTGCACACATATTGAGCTGTTATGACTTTACAATTTCGTGATTAGAAAAGTGGGCAATGCCACGCCCATAAGAAAAATTATAATTTTTAGGTTTTTGCACTTGATATTCAATTAAAATTCAGAATGCATTTCGATTCATTAAGGGGCGTAGCAACGCGCGCCGGGTTTGGCTAGTGGTATATAAAAGCAAAACAATCATTACAACTACCGAGTGTCGAATTTGAGCGATATCGGCGCAATTACATTTTCATTAATGAATCAGTATCAAGTCGCAATTTGCACGAAATTATAGTAAATGTAAACTTAATTGATGAATCCACATGACAATGACACAAATAAAGCGAATTATGCATGAGAAAATCATTGAAGTGGCACTGTACTAAAGAAAGTTGAAACATAGCGAAATTTTCTGTAATGAGTCCGTACGCTCTTAGGAATGAGTAAGAACGCTCTTAGGAATTTTGATGATATTGTCTGTTAGAACTCATTATTACGCAAAGGCCTACGAGACTTAATCAACTTTGATCATCTATGAAAATTTGGACATTTATTTTAAAACTTCATATATGAGGCCAATGAGAAATCAGCATTTGTCGCCGTTGACTCAGCATTGTCAGCTTATTTTTGAAGCCCATTTTTGAGAAACTAAGCATTACATAAACTGGGATTACCTGATAACATAAAGATTTGCAGTAGCAAAGGACAATATTCAAGTTATCACCCTGTTTTTTTTTTTTTAATTTTTCTATTGTCATTTTTAGTTTGAAATATGTACATATACATACATATACATATGTAGATAACAAAGCATCTAATGTTATGTGCATTATTCAAGCACTCACAAAAGGATGCTCTTTTATTGGAAACATCTGTTAAGTGCAAAAGAGACGGAAATAAATAAATTATATTTTAAAGTAAAACGCCATTATAAACTACCCTCTACTATGTATATATGCGCAAGTCCAGAACTGTGTGCATACCAAAAACCATTTCAATGTGTAAACTTAAGGATGCTTATGTATACTACGCAAACTTGCATACAAACATACTTTCAACAATTTTACATATCGAAGTGTCTAAATACAGTGTTGCGCAAAATAAACTCAACAAACACCAAAATTATTAATAAGTTATTTAAAGTATATAAAAGTTAATGGCATGAGTAATTAACATCAATATCGTCTCAAGAATTAAAGAAAGCTGTAACTGACAAAACATAAAATGTTTACCAGAGCGAAAAAACCTGTATGAACGTAGAAAAAACAACATATCACAAAAACTATACAACTTAGAAACGTAATTTTTAAAACGTATTATTATATTTTCTCGCTTTATATATTGGCTGTAAACATTTCCTCTCAAGTATATTATTCCCGGTGATTATGCGACTTACAGCAAACGATTTTTCTTCCACAAACCTTTAAAATGCTGTAACCACAATTATTTTTTTATGTAAACAAAATTTGAGAATTTTAAAACGCTTTAAGTGTCAAAAGTGTTAAAGTGAATAAAGTGGGAAAAATATTTTTTGAACAAAACGCAAAGATTTGAGTACATTTATTTAATAATCGAAAACTAAATACATTTATTTCATCATTTATAACTACATATATTTCAGCGGGATAAGTCTTTTTTTCTAAAATATTCAGTCTTCTTCATCGGTTTGTGGTAGACAATCTACTGCTTTATTGTTGTGGTGCAGTTCCAGAAATTCTTTTGCGTAGTTATGTGGAATAATTTTCTTTTTTACAAGACTTTTTAAATCATTGTATTTTTGGTAAGAAAACGGTAATTTAGTGGTAACTAAATATTCATTTGATTTAGCGTTATTCATATTTCTAAGTGAACATTTGGAAAGTTCAGCATCATCTGCCATAGATCTTTTTACATATATCACGTTAGGTTTGCTCTTTTTTGAAAGTACTATATTTATGGTAGAAATATGAATATTTACATTCTCTTTAAAGAATTTGTTTGCGATGTCGTAAAACCCACCTCGTACATGAACTTCATAGGGAAACGGGTTTTTTCTAGCCATTTCCATGATTTCTGTCTACATGTATAGTTTTGTAATTTAATTGGTTTTTTTGTTTTACCTTTTTCAATAGCCTCAGATTCACTTCCTGGAAAATCGTTTTTTTTTATATTATTTTTGTCTTCAAAGTTTTCTTTTTCTTGTTCTTTTTTTTCACTACTATCTTTTTCCGTTTTACTGGACTGATCTTTTAATTCATCCCAACTGTCAGAATTTTCGGATGAATATGCTTTATTTAGTAATAAACTGTCTACAGAATTTTCTTCATTCATAAAGTCTAAGTAAGTTATGGTAAATTCTGATTTGCGTTTTTTTTCTGTATTATATCGTTGTTATATTGGTTGCTACTTCCAGATATTGTAACAGAGATGTAACTGGTACATCTTTCAACTGCTTACTTTAGTGACACTCAACCGGCTTTTTCGTGAGATCTAAACAAAAAAATTCGAAACTACAATGATTAAAATTAAAATTATAAACAAAGTATTTCACCGGGCACCTTCATGATGAGCGTCACACTGTTAAAACTTTATTACTGACAAAAAGTGATATCTTGAATAATTTTAAAAATAAGTGATATTTATTTGTAATGACTTATACTTTATAATCACATACGCAAAGAATGGTGTAAGCGTTAGTTTGAGAAATTTTGCTGACGCAAAAGTGCGGTAAGCAACAATTGTTAAAAAATACTAGTTTTTGTTAGGCTTACGACAAAGAAGACACTGGTATTTTTCAAAACGCAGACGGCGTAAGTGAATTTTTTTTCATCATACAAATATGGGACCGGGACCAATCGACGCAGTATTCTTTTCTGATAAAAGTAATGCAAAAAAACGTATTTTCGATTTGTTGTCAGTTACAGCGTTCTTTAATTCTTGCGATGATACAGGGTGGACCAAAAGTCACGCCTGCGTGTAAAAATTTAATAACTTTTTTGTTTATTAATATTTTTTATTTTTTTTTCAAATTTTATTCATCGATTCGTGTTACACCACCATGCAAAATTTAACGACTGAGCAACGAACGAAAGTGGTAATCGTTCTTCGAGGATGAAGTTGGTAATACAGTAACGGTGAATGGGGACAGATATCGCGCTATGCTTAATAATTTTGTACGCCCTGAGGCAGCCAACAAGTGGTTTCAGCAGGATGGAGCAACAGCACACACGGCCCGTGCCACAATGACGCTTTTAAATGCAATTTTTGACGACCGAATTATCTCGAAAAATTCAGAATTTAATTGGCCAGCACGTTCACCGGATTTAACTGCCCCTGATTATTTTCTATGGGGTTATCTCAAAGAACGAGTGTATGTAAACAAGCCTCAAACTATAGAGCAGCTAAAGAACAACATTGAAGCTGAGATCAGGGCAATAGAGCCTGAAACCTTGCGTGCAGTTATGCAAAACTACTGTTTAAGAGCCCAATTGTGCATCGATGAAAATGGTGGTCATCTCTCTGACATTATTTTTCATAATTAAAATTTAGGTCATACAGAGATAATATTATAATTAAAAAAAAATTTAATAAAAAATAATAATAAACAAAAAAGTTATTCAATTTTTACACGCAGGCGCGACTTTTGGTCCACCCTGTATATTCGAAAAAAAAATATTAAAAATATAATAACTTAAATTAACTGTTAACAATTAAGAATGCTATATTAGGCCATGCCGAATCTAAAAATACCCTGGTGACAACCACTTCCGTCGGCAAGACGCGAACCGTCAGATACCTGATCTCAACACCATTAAACATTTGTGAGAGCATCTGACCCGGCAAATAAAAAAGGAAAATTATCAGCAAGAATTCTCTTAAATCGGTGATAACGATAAAATGGCAAAAAACGTCCCTCCAAGTAAAAAAAAGCTAGTAGAATCGATGCCCAGAAGACTGTTTCTCTTTCTGTTTTCTTTAATAAAATCAGAAATACATATACAAATAAAAAATGTTATTTAATTAAAAAAAAAAAGTTTAAATTAGAATTGTAAATTTAAAAGTTAAAGGTAAAAGTTCAGTTGGTTTTGACGATCGTAGTTTAAACAATTTTTTTGAGTGTCACTTGATTTTAAGCAGTTTTTTCCAAAATCTGGTGACGAAGTTGATATTGTTTGTAAAGGGAGATTAACTAGATAAAGCTCAAATATCACTTCAATGTAAATGCACTACAAAAGAGGAAGCATTTAATATTGCATAACGATCGTTTATTTTTTTTAACTTCGGCATATCTACGAGGTATTAATTCAATGAGATTATTTTACGGATTCAGGAACCCGATTTCGCCACTTTTGTTTTGCACAAGACTGTACTATGTCAACGTTGTGAATATGTAGTTTTGTGACTAATGTTGGTAATGGATATAAAATCCTATATAGTAGAAAGATATACATATGTATATAAACATGCAAAAATAGTAATCTTCTATTTATTGCATATAAATTGTGTAGTATATAAAAGTATGTACGTTTTTATGTTCTATGTATGTTGTTTTTATGTACCTAAATATGCACGATTGTTTGTGAAGTAAAACAAGTAACAGTGCTATATTCGGCCGTGCCGAATCTTATATACCCTTCACAACATGTAGTCATGCAATAACAATTGTATCACCATTCATCTCATTAATATGAAATACGTATGTCTCATTTTCTTTATAATTACTGTATCCGCTTAAAAACATCCTATTATTATATTATAAATTGATTTTATGAATAATAAAAAAAAAAAAAATAATAAAAAAAAAGGTTAAATTATAAATTGAGTTTATGTATGTATGCCTTAAAAGCAATAAAAATTTTTGTTTGTCAACTGGGATTCGAACCTACGTTCAATCTAGTTTGTATTGGTGGTTTTTTCATCATATCTCAGTAGTTTATAGAACGATTTTTTTGATTTTCAATACCCATCTACTCCCGAATATTTCTGATATTTTAGTCTTGAAAATTTCTGGGGCTTCAAAAAATATATATTTTCTGAAAGCTTATGAATTGGGGAGTCAATTAAGCATTGTCCGTCTGAAATCAACTGTTTGAAGACCCCCCCACGACATCGTCAAGGTATAAAAATAACAGAAATATTCGGGAGCAGATTGGTTTTGGCAATCTGCATAACCGCCCCATAACTAACTTAGATATGAGCAAATAAACACGACTGCCTCTGTTTCTATCCTATTTTTACCACAAAAATTAAAATTTTTCAACTCTAGGATAATTTATAGACCCGGTTGTTGCTATTTATAAATTTGCTATGCCTCTAGAGATACTCATGAAAAATTTTGGGTATCGAATGAAAGGGCTTGACTAGTAGAATACAGGTACTACGTAAAAATTTAAAATCACAGATGGCGTCGGAAATAATAAAGAAAATAGCGTATTGCATGAAATCTTAAATCTAAGCTACGATGTGGTCATTATCCTTATGAACATGACCGTGAAGGGTATTATCAGATTCGGCACGGCCGAATAAAGCGCTCTTACTTGTTGTAAATAAATAAGTGTATATGTATGTATTGCATGATTAAAAAGAATCTGTAACTGAATGGGCTTTCCTGACATTGAGGTAAAAGTTTGAAGGAGCAGTTAACTGAAATGTTGTTTGCTTAAAATGAACTTTTAAAATAATTTTAATGAGTTCACAAAGTTTTATTCTTTCATTCATTCATTCATTCATTACCTTTTTGCAATGAGTACGGTTCTAGGTATTTTTTTTATACCGATATTTAACCTTATATCACATAAATAGGGAAAGTATTTAATTATTAACACATACAAAATATCTCATTAAAAAAAAATATTTTGTATGTGTATATATGTATAACGTAAATATGTTTATGTACATACGTATCCACTTTGCTATGCAATAAGGTTAAAAGTTAGCGAGAGCAATGATACTCTTGTGGATTTTGAATTAAATCAAGTGCATGCGATAGAGTTCACTGTGTCTATATGCAGTCTAGACGAATGTGAACAAAAAATTCTTTTGACCTTCATTACTATTGTTTTTACAATTTATGTATTCTGCATCTGCTTAACATTATAAATAACAGAAAAATACATTAAATAAAAAAAGTGAAAGGTTCATGCCTCTTTTTATACTTAAACAAAAAATAGAAGGTTCTGATGTTATAATGACAGCGGCAAAAATCAATGAAATTTGCTAAAAACATTAATAAGAAAAAATAAGAAATTAAAATCGAATTAACATGTATAGTAAATTAAGAAGCGTGTATTTATGTTAAAAAGGCATCATCATTATGTATATTTTTATCAAATATTTTAAAATCAATACAGCAGCTTGTCGTATCAATTCAATTACGAAAACTGCATAATTAACCACTTATACATTATTGAAATTCAACCTAAGACGCTCCAATTGAAGAATGGATCCACATCTTCCCAGATATAATAAAAAATCTTCTGGAATTAATGCTTAAAAATTGGACGATGTGATTAATTCAAATGAAAAACAAAACAAATTTTAGAACTTTATGATAGTATTCATAAAAAATAAAATGTATTTGAAATCTATTTTACGGGAATTTCGTATCAAATACATTTCAAACTCATTTTAACTTTTATGAGTATACGGGTAACTGTTTATTTGTTTTTATATCCTTCACACAACAGTGAAGAAGGGTCTATGTAGGTTTGTCATTCCGTGTATATATTTTCTGAAAGTTTATGAATAGGGGAGTCAATTAAGTATTGTCAGTCTGTCCGTGTGTATGTTGAAATCAACTTTTCGAAGCGCCCGACATCGCCTGAGCACACGTGAGGTATTAAAATATCAGAAATATTCAGAGCAGATCAGAAAAATCGGTTAATACAGTACTGAGATAAGAGAAAAAAACCACGACCACCTCGTTTTTTTTTTACAACAACAACATTCAAAACATACATACATACATACAAGCATGGTATACTGGTCAGAGTGAACGTGGTATCGAATCCCAGCTGAGCCCAAAAAAAATTTTTATTTTTATTTTTTTATATATGTATATATTATATATTTTAATTTTTTCTTATTTTCTTTGAAACATACATACATACGTAAACTCAATTTATAATTTTGCAATGGAATGTTTTTATATATGTATGTTTGAATGGTGATGCAAACAATTGTTATTAAATGACTACACGTTGTGAAGGGTATATAAGATTCGGCACGGCCGAATATAGCACTCTTACTTGGTTATTTAATGGAAGTCACATAATTTTTTTTTTTTAAATTTTGGAAATTTGCTAATATTTAATGGTCGGTTCTCTATTTTTTGTATTTGTACTCTTTGAATGGAGTGTATACGGAATTAAATTAAATTTAAATGTTTAAGAAATCATTTATTATTATTATTTTGTATTTAATTAATTTTAGTGAGTTTAGATAGTATATTTCCAATTGCTTAGAATATTTAATATTCTAACTTCTTACTCATTTATTATTAACATAATACAATGTGCAAATAATATGTAGAAAATATAAATATCACTTTACATATGCATTTTTAGTACATTTCTTTAACCATCTTAAGTAGTATTAAATTAGATATGTTTAATAGAATTTCACTACCAAAAATAAAACAAATTGCCAAAGATATACAAAAAAAAGAAAAAAACAAGTAAAAACTTGATTGAGCTGTACCAAATTTAAGATACTCACCACGAATTTTGCGTAGTACTTTTATACCACAAAATTTATTATATTGTACAACTCTTGTCACTATGTAACATTAGCTTTATATTAAAATATGTATAAATTTCTTTGCTTAAGTTCGATTTGCCATTAACTCTTTCCGGCGCACTTTATGAAATCGACAAACATTAAAACCGATTTTTATTTGCTTTTATTTATTAACGATATGTATTTAAAAAAATGTAAAAAAAAGAAAAAAAATTATCTTTGAGGTATTCACTGGAGGGATATCGGTATCCTTTCTCATCGTTTAACTGATGGTACTCAATTTTAGTACAAAAGAAGTAACAGTGCTATATTCGGCAGTGCCGAATCTTATATACCCTTCACAACGTGTAGTCATGCAATAACAATTGTTTGTATCGCCATTCATCTCATATGAAATAAAAAACATACATATCTATATAAAAACATCCCATTGCAAAATTATAAATTGAGTTACGTATGTATGTATGTTTCTAAAAAAAGAAAATTAAAAAAAAAATATATTAAAAACAAAAAAAAAAAAAAAAAAAATAAAAAATTTTTCAAAAAATTTTTCAAAAATAATATACTAAATTATTCGGAATATGCTCCCAACTAATTTTTCAATATTTTATTTGCTTGTTGGGTTTAAGCTGGTCTATATGCATTTCAATGGTGCTTATACCAGATCATCAGTAGACCTTTTACCCAAATTCTTGAAAAAGTTATAAGTTTTATTTTTGAATTCTTATTTTGTTAATAACTTAACTTCTTATTTTGTTAATAAGAATTCAAAAATAAAACTTATAACTTTTTAAAACTTTTTCAAGAATTTGGGTAAAAGGTCTACTGATGACCTGGTATAAGCACCAGTGAAATGCATATAGACCAGCTTAAACCCAACAAGCAAATAAAATGTTTTTAAAAAATTTTTAAAAAAATTAAAAAAAAATATATAAAAAAATATATAAAAAAATAATAAAAATATAAATAATATATAAAATAAAAAAAAAATTTTTTTGGCTCAGCTGGGATTCGATGCTACGTTACTCTAACCAGTATATATGTATGTTGTTGTTGTAATTGTAAAAAAAACGAAGTGGTCGTGGTTTTTTGCTCATATCTCAGAAATAGCGATTAATTCCCGGATATTTCCAAAAGATTAATACTACCTGAGAAACATATAGTTGCTTCTAAAAGTTGATTTCAACCAGCACACGGACAGACGGTCAGTGCTTAATCGACTCCTCTATTCATAAGCTTTCAGAAAATATATGCCTATACTTTACGGGGTCGGAAATGAAAATTGTAGAAATTAAAAACGGAATGACAAAGCTATATATACCCTTGTGCAAACTCATTTTTACATACTCATTTTTTTACCACAACGATGTATTTTTACGGAAACTGAAGACTACGACTCGGTAGCTTGAGGTAGTGAAAAATTAATAATTATTTTGGGTGGGCACTTCATATTTTTATAATAACATAATTAATCTATCTATCTATCTATCCTGTCTGTGTGTGTTTATAGCTAGATTCCGAAACTGTAAAACCGATCGGACTCAAACTTTGGCAAGTTGTTGTACACATTCCAGGGAGTGTTTATGGGTGGCAAAAAGTGGGCGGGGCCACGCCCATAAAAATTATTTATAATTTTTAGCTACTTGCACTTGACCGATTTTTCTGAAACTTTGCACACATATTGAGCTGTCATGACTAAATATATAATTTCGTGATAATTTGTGCACCACAGGTGAAGGGTACAAAAATGAATCTCCTTCAAACACTTGTATTTTTTTTGTTAAATATAAGCTAGAATCTACATAGAAATGTGGTAATTAGGTTACACCATTCAACACAGTATGTATGAAAATTAAGTAAATAAATGGTATAGTTTTTATACCACCGCGCCGGAAAGAGTTAAATTATTTTCTTATATTTAGTCTGAAAATGGAACCTACAGTATTTCTATAATAGGAATGGGCATACTCATTTTTTTTACCACAGCGATGTATTTTTACGGAAACAGAAGACTACGACTCGGTAGCTTGAGGTAGTGAAAAATTAATAGTTATGTTGGGTGGGCACTTCATATTTTATAATAACATAATTAATACATAAATTATATAAAAATGCTTTAATACTAAAGTAGGTGTATGAAACTTAATAATAATCGGGTAAGTGAAGTTGGTAAAAAAAAACAACTAAGAACGCTATATTTGCTCATGACGAATCTGATAAACCCCTTTATAGGTATAGTGACCACATCGTAGCTTAACTTAGATTTAATGTCATATGCCATTTTGCTTTATTATTTCCAACGCCATCTTTGATTTTGAATGTTTACATAGTTAGCTGTATTCATTTGATATCCATATTCATGGGTTAAGAAAAAAACTTATAGGCCATTTTATTATGGACGCCATATTGAATTTTAACTTTTACATTGTAAACTGTATTCTACTGGCAAAGTCCTTTCGTTTGATACTAATATTGAGGGGGTTAAATTTTTAATTACTAGATTTAACTTATATATAAATTAGTTGTATGCTATTTTATAGTGGCGACCATTTTCAATTTTACTTTTTTAATGTCGTATATTTGGCTTATCAATGCCTATCTTTTGATTCCCATATCGTTCCTCTCTCATGTTCAAAGGATGAAAAGAATTGATTTTCGTTTGTAAATTTTATGAAAAATACCGAACATTTATATATTTGTGCTTATATATCAGTTAGTTTAAAACTGATTTGTCAGGTTTTCTTAGCAGTAACTTCTAAGATTATGGTTAGTATTCCGGTGCTTTTAGTATGCCCAAAATCAGAAGCTTTAACCTTGATATATAAAAATATATTAATTTTTTAAAATTATTTTTGCCTATAACTTTGTCGACTAGTACCGGATTTATCCAAATATTTCTAAAAATATCCCTAGAAGTATATCGTACCTATAAATAGGAGAAAGTCTCTATAAATTAATCTACGGCTGAAATACACCGATGACAAGTATATATTTTCTGAGTCCTGGTTTCATTTTAGGACGATCTAGTGATCGGTATATTAGAAAGAGTAGGTCAGAAAACAATGTCCTTTCTTTATTGAATAAAACAGGATTGTGTCCTATTGCATTGACGTTGAGCGATAAAACTTTGAAAGTATATTTCCTGAGTTAAAAAATACCTTTCCCTAAAAATTGCACATATGTATCTATACATTACGAAAGAAGTTATGGATTAAAATGTACGAACATTTACACAGCAACGTGTCTTTTTTTGGTACATTTGAAATTAAACACGTTATAAAATTGTCAAAATTAGATGTACGATTCTGAAATTTTGCAAACATTGTTTTTTGATTCAAAAGATAACAGACAATTAAGGTGACACGCCCACCCAACAGCTAGTTGAATTTATTAGCAGAAACAACTATGACGATGAAATTTTGCATAAAAACATTTCTCGTCAATATAAGTATAACTAAAAAAATTAGGTGACATGCCTAATTTAATGCCCACCTACCATAAAACGCTTTATCTAAAATTCATATAATTTCTCTATTGACAAAGATTTTGGAAGAATAAAGGACTATTTGTTGAAATATTTAAGTTAAATTTAACAGCACAAACTACTTTAACACGCCTACTTCAACGCCCACTTCTCACATAATTTGCTGTTAATGAAATTCAAAAGCTCATAAAATTGACAGAATTATATGTCTAAGATTTTTAAACAAGTAAGGGCACTCACTATATACGGCTGTTCCGAATTTTTGAAACCACTACCAATTTTGTGTTTTTTTATAGCACAAAATTATTATTTTGTTGTTAATCGCTATGGAATATTCTCACATTTAGTGGTGGGACAAAAAAACCGTAATATATGAGATGGGCATGTCATTTTTATACCCTTCACACAGTGAAAAAGGGTATTTATAGGTTTGTCATTCCGTGTGAAATTTCTACAATTTTCATTTCCGACCCCATAAAGTATATATTTTCTGAAAGCTTATGAATAGGGGAGTCGAGTAAGCTCTGTCAGTCTGTCCGTGTGTATGTTGAAATCAACTTTTTGAAGCCCCCCGAAATCGCTTAGACCCGGGTGAGGAATTAAAATATCAGAAATATTTGGGAGTAGATCGGTATTGAAAATCAGAAACATCGGTACATAAACAACTGAGATATGAGCAAAAAAACACGACCACCTCGATTTTTTTCAACAAAAACAACATTACAACAACAACATACATACATACAAACGTGTATATTGGTTAGAGTAAACGTGGCATCAAATCCCAGCTGAGCCAAAAAAAAAAATTTTTTATATATTTTTTTAAATTTTTTTTATACCCTTCACACAGTGAAAAAGGGTATATATAGCTTTGTCATTCCGTTTGTAATTTCTACAATTTTCATTTCCGACCCCATAAAGTATATATTTTCTGAAAGCTTATAAATAGGGGAGTCGATTAAGCCCTGTCAGTCTGTCCGTCTGTCCGTGTGTATGTTGAAATCAACTTTTTGAAGCCCCCCGACATCGCTCGGACCCGGGTGAGGTATTAAAATATCAGAAATATTCGGGAGTAGATCGGTATTGAAATTCAGAAACATCGGTACATAAACAACTGAGATATGAGCAAAAACCCACGACCACCTCGATTTTTTTTTCACAAAAACCCACGACCACCTCGATTTTTTTTTCACAAAAACAACATTACAACATACATACATACAACATACATACATACAACATACATACATACAAACGTGTATACTGGATAGAGAAAACGTGGCATCGAATCCCAGCTGAGCCAAAAAAAAATTTTTTTTATATTTTTTTTTATATTTTTTTTTTACATTTTTTTTTTATTTTTTTTTACATTTTTTTTTTTATTTTTTTTTTTTATTTTTTTTTTATTTTTTATTTAAAATATTATTTATATTTTTATTATTTTTTTTTTAATTTTTTTTTTTTTTTATTTTTTTTTGTTTTATATTTATTATATATATTTTAATTATTTTAAAAAAAAATTTTTTTTAATTTTTTTTTAAAATTTTTTTTTAACTTTTTTTTAAAATTTTTTTTTAAATTTTTTTTTTATTTTTTTTTAACATACATACGTTAATTTTTAATTTTACAATGGGATGTTTTTATATATGTATGTTTTTTATATGAATGTACGTATTTCATATGAGATGAATGGTGATACAAACTACTGTTATTGCGTGACTACACGTTGTGAAGGGTATATAAGATTCGGCATGGCCGAATATAGCACTCTTACTTGTTTTTATTTTTTTTTTATTTTTTATTTAATATATTATTTATATTTTTTTTATTGTTAATATTTATATTTTTTTCTTATTTTTCTTTGTTTTATATTTATTATTTATATATAATTATTTTTTTGCATTTTTTAAAATTTTTTATTTTTATTTTTTTTAACTTTTTTTTAAAATTTTTTTTTAAATTTTTTTTTTATTTTTTTTTAACATACATACGTTAATTTTTAATTTTACAATGGGATGTTTTTATATATGTATGTTTTTTATATGAATGTACGTATTTCATATGAGATGAATGGTGATACAAACTACTGTTATTGCATGACTACACGTTGTGAAGGGTATATAAGATTCGGCACGGCCGAATATAGCACTCTTAATTGTTATTTTTGGACATAATACCAATAACCAGAAATCTACTTTTGCGAAATTTTAGCATTTTCTCTATAGTATAATTTTTTGGTTTGCCGCGCCTGCGGATATATCCTCAGACATCGGTTTGTTTTGCCCTGGGTCTGTGGGTAAGTTATAACATACGAACACTATCGTAATTTTAACAAGTAAGAGCGCTATATTCGGCCGTGCCGAATCTTATATACCCTTCACAACGTGTAGTCATGCAATAACAGTAGTTTGTGTCACCATTCATCCCATATGAAATACGTACATACATATATAAAAACATCCCATTGTAAAATTATAAATTCACGTATGTATGTTAAAAAAACGAAAAAAAAAAAATAAAAAAAAAATAAAAAAAAAAATTTAAAAAAAAGATTATTATATATAATTATAATTATTATATATAAAACAAAAAAAAATAAAAAAAAATAATAATAAAAATATAAATAATATATTAAATAAAAAATAAAAAAAAAATTTTTTAAAAAATTAAAAAAAATTTTTAAAAAAATTAAAAAAATTTTTTTTTTGGCTCAGCTGGGATTCGATGCCACGTTTTCCCTAACCAGAGGCCGAATTACGGCATTCGAACGTGATCGAAATTGTAAAATTCTTATTAGAATCTCTATACCTAAAGCACAGCGAACTCGATCGTTCGAGTAAAATTTCGATCGTGATCGAATGCCGTAATTCGGCCCCAGTATACACGTTTGTATGTATGTATGTTGTTGTTGTAATGTTGTTTTTGTGAAAAAAAAAATCGAGGTGGTCGTTTTTGCTCATATCTCAGTTGTTTATGTACCGATGTTTCTCATTTTCAATACCGATCTACTCCCGAATATTTCTGATATTTTAATACCGTACCCGGGTCCAACCTATGTCGGGGGGCTTCAAAAAGTTGATTTCAACATACACACGGACAGACGGCAAGACTGACAGGGCTTAATCGACTCCCCTATTCATAAGCTTTCAGAAAATATATACTATATATGGGGTCGGAAATCAAAATTGTAGAAATTTCACACGGAATGACAAACCTATATATACCCTTTTTCACTGTGTGAAGGGTATAAAAATGGTATTAGCAAACTCCACCGTTTGAGTGGCATTACGATCGCGTTTATATGTCTCAGTTTAGCCTCTATTGTTTAGTTTCGTTTCGAATTTCAGCAGATCGAAATATAAAAATTCAATACAATTTGATTATTTAAATAATAGTTTAAATGAAACAATATATACATATATGATAATAACTAGCTTGTGCCCGCGACTTCGTCTGCGTAGTTATCGAGATAAAAGGTAGACTTAAAGTTAATTTAAAATTTTCTTTTTTATTTTTATAAAAAAAATTTAATTGTGATTGTGCAAAAATAATCTGAAAAAATATTACTTTAGTTTCAAATCATAATATATAATATAGGCAACAATTATTAAATTAAAAATCAAACATTTGTAATATAAAAATTATCTACAAGAAGCTGTGTGCCAGCTTACTAGCTGCTGACTTTTTGTTTAAAAGAAAATGCATATTAAAAATTTTATGAATATCACCGCATAAGCGTCTTGGCCACTAGCATTATTCTGAACATAACTTAATGTAAAAAAATCAAAATATATGATGAGAAATATAATTTAAAATTGTTCTTTTTATGTAAGTTTTTAAATTTTATCATTTCAACGTTCTTCAACTAACGTTACAAAACATCAATGGAATTTTTATTTTATTTCATAAGATATATGAATATTTCTCTCACTTGATTTAACATTTAAAAAGAAAAGTATTATTGAATTTGAAATAATCGCAATCATAACCACATACATATAATACAATAAACCACATATCGTTAAATGAAACGAAAAACCATGAACTTGCCTTAAAATATAAATTTGGGGTTTTTATTGCATATTGTGTACTAGTCCCCGTTTACACAGGGAAACATTTGCAAGGGAAACATCTGGAATTCTCTTTTGTATTTTCCTTCGCAGTCATAAAGGGAAACATTGTTGCCGGAAACATTCCAGTTTATATTTGTTTTTTTTTTTATTTTTTTTATTTTTATTCAAACAAAGTCAAATATAAAACATAGAGAACAAATCACACCGAAAAGAAATAAAGCAAATGTCAAAAAGCATAGCAAATGTAAACAATAAGAATGAAAGCACAAATCGTGCCTCCGAAAACGGGAAACAAATTTCATATTCTCTTCCCCACCCGTCCCTCTCTTCCAAACAAAATGTTTCCCTTCCAAATGTTTCCCAGTCTAAATGGTGACCTAGAAAAAAATATATCTCGATACAAAAATTATTGTAAAACTAGAAATCAAAAATTGTTTCAAAGTTGTTTTTTTCCTGTTCTTCTCCTGTAAAAAACAAATGTTTTTACTAGGGTTTTCGTTTTATATAACGATATGTATTTATATTTAAGTGAATATATTTATCTCTAGGTTTTTCTTCACTTACCATAAGAACATAAAATGGGAAATGCCAAATAAACACAATTGGAAAAACAAATGGGTAACAATTCTTGAGGTGTGAATAATTTGATTTCGTCTATTACGTTTAAGAGATTTATCGTAGCTTCAAAATTTAATATATTTTAAATCTATTTAATTCACTCTTCTATGTGTGTAATGCTTAATGTTAATTATTTTGTCATTTATGTTTAATGTTTAAACACTGGTTCAGTTTACGATTACATTATATTAATTACACGTACTTTTCGAATCTGAAAATAAAAAAAAAAAATTATATTTATAACTCGTTTGTTAAAAAATGGATCCGTTTATTTACTTGCAAGATTTTGAAAGTTTTAGTATTGTATTATTAGTAGGGCAACAAGAAAACAAGCAAGTGCTTATTTTTTGTTTCACAAGGTAGAATATTTGTGATTGAAAAAAGTTTCGATCATTAAAAAAAAGCGAGTAAAATTAGCTATATTTGTTGGGGGTTTGTTTACCTTATTTTAGCAATAATGCATTCTTAAACATATCCTGCCAGCCATTTTAACCTTATTTAAAAATTTTTTTTAAATTAATTTTTGAAAAAAATATATTTGTTAATGTCAACTGTTTTTATACATAAGCACATACTAAAAATATAAACCCATTTTTTATTATAACAACTCTTCAAAAAATTAACTTAAAAAATTATAAAATTATAGAACTTTTAAGTTTTGCAGGTAAGTATGTATACAGTGAAACTTCCATATAACGAATCTGAAGGGGATAAAAAAATACTTCGACATACATAGTTATTGATATATATATATATATATGTATATCGACCCCTGTGTGCAAAATTATCGTATGTTACGTTTTTTTTAGAAATCGACTTTTTTATGCAAATTGGTTCTACATCTATTAATCCATCTGCTGATAAAATATTATAGCGATAACTATTTTAGTTATGGAGATAACACTGTTCAGATTTTATCGTATGTAGAAGTGTTATTTACGTTTTTATTTATTTAAAAGTAATAAAAACGCTCTTCTCTAAAATTTTGTTTTTGTAACATACGATAATTTCGCGCACAGGGGTCGATATGTGCAAACATATTTATCAGTTAAATCATGTTAAACTAAAATTAGAATACAAAAAAATTCTTTATACATAACAAGTTTTTAATCCAAATTCTATTGTATTTTGCGCTAAGATACAAATAATAATTCACTATTGAACAGGTAATTTGAAAAAATACACTTTTACAAATTTTTCATTAGATTTTATTACAATGTTGTGTAGTTTTTCTTTGTTTACGCAAGTTTCGAATGCAATCATCAATAGTCTTTTCGAAAGATGTTAAGCTTCCGAATGCATTCTGCGGTGTACAGTCCTGTGCCTCAAGAAATGTTTGCAATTTTCCGACAATTTTTGTAGCTACTCTAGCAGATACAGCATTTTCGATTTTTCAGTTTCTCCTTCCTCATGCTAACCATTATCATTGTTTCGTTGCATCAGAAATAATGTCATAATCGGTAAGAGACCCAGTAGAAGTAACGCTGACATCGAAATTCAAAATTTCATTTAATTGTTCTATTAAATTAAATGTTTTCTTTCTTCGTTGTCTTGTAGGCAAAAATTTTCTGTAATCAAAATATTTGGGCGATCGAAAAAGCCATAAGTTGCAAAACAGTTACAAATTGTTGATTTTTCGAAACTTTTACGCCTTATGAACCATTCCTAGTAAAACGTTTATAGAGCTTTTGCACCCTTTTCAAATTTTGACCACTTCTTTTGCGATAAAAGCCTTTAAAATTTTTTAATATTCCTAGATCTAGAGGTTGTAGTTTCGATGTTGCATTTGGCTGCAAAAATTGTAGTTTGATCGATATAATTGATGAAGCATTTTTATGTTCAGTGCAGTTATCGATTAGCAATAACCATTTACAATTGGCTTTACTCACATTGTTGGCAAATTTTTTTAAAAGTTATCTAACTATGTATATATCGCTGGTCATTTATGATTTTTTGTTTGCAGTGCAGTCTGCTGGATAACTTTCTATGTTTTTAAAACATCTTCTCAACGCCTGTATTGTTAACACGGTGACATTTTTCGGATTTAAGCGCGATTGTTCGGTCTGGTGCGCATTTAAAAAAGTAGTCCGGTTTCGTTTGTATTAAAAATATTGTGCGTCTGACTTGATTATTTACACTAGCACTATCTCCACACACTTTTCGAAATCCGATATCATGACACTTTTTAAAATTATCAAGCCAACCGTTTCTAGCTTTAAAATCATTGTGCTTCTCCCAAAAAAAATGTTTTCAATTCGAAATTGTGTAAACCTTTTAGTTAAACATTGACCAACGTCTTCATATTGAGCAATGCGCATTCTTTTGCTTTGGTGTTGCACAAAACCTCTGGATTTTTTAATATTGTTGAAAAAGTACACGGTGCACAGTGGCGCCTTTTGACTTTTTTCGTTGCAAAACTCATAACTTTTTAAATAATGTTACGTTTATGCCTTTTATAAACGTTGGATTATTTCCTTTAAATAAACCTCTTGAGTTCTTTTATTGCAATCAAAAACAGTTGAAATTTGTTATAAAATTAAGAGCACTTTATTTACTTAAACACACTCAAAGATTGCTTTAATATCACTTTACTTATTACACTTATGATTATACACTTTTATTATCAAACACACTTTGATACGCACCTTACAAGCTCTACTGTAATACTGATCATGTTAGCTGTGTTGTTCGGCTATTTATAGTAGCATAGTGGTGTTCGGTAACATTCGACAAAGTTCTCGTATGTACATTCTAGTACATTCGAAAACCGTTAAATTTTAATTAAGACGTTAAGTAATAGGTACGAATAATAGAAGTGCTTAAAAGTATGCTACACATAATAACAAACAACATTTTCGAACAACCAGCAAAATAAACTAATACAAATAAAACTACAGTAACTTTAACTACACAAACTAAAACAAATTATAATGTAAATTAAGCTACTTAAAAATAAATCTGTAACACTACCGCCCGCTTAAGCCTGTTCGTCCCGAATAGGCACAAATTCACTTTTTCCGTACTTAGCGAGGCGCTCGAGATGAACCACTTTCATCTTTGATCTTGGGCTATTGTACTTCTGTATTCTATACACGACATCATTTATTCTTTTTATCACCTTAAACGGTCCATCCCAATGATTTTGCAATCCTTTATTGCGTTGTGGGTTATATAGTAGAATTCGCTGACCCTCATTAAAGCCTTCAGATTCTGCTGCACGGTCGTATCTGGCTTTCATCTTGTTGCTGGACATGTTTCTTTGCTCAAAGGGGCCGCTGCGATGCATTGGGCGCAATTTTGTATCCAACCAGCTACCGATTGTTGACAGCCAACCCAATAGAACCGTTGCTTTAACTTTTTAAGGGTTTTTGTCATGCCAAAGTGACCTCCACTGAGACCTTCGTGAAACTCCCTTAAAACTTCGTCGACTTTAGAGGACGGCACCACAATTAGATTTGTGACCGATTTTCCACTAGCACTTTCCCATATTCGATATAGACATCCATTAACCACCTTAAGGCTATTCCACAGCGCCCAATAAGATTTCATCAGTGGACTTTCCGCTGATATTTGGTTACGGGTTGGCCTTTTGTCTTCCTCCTTTGCTGACATAATTTTTGCCAGTATGGGATCGTCCCTTTGCGCCGCTGACCAGTCGTCACCTGCCTCTATATGTGTTAGTCGAACGTCAACGACACATTCTTTTCCTTCAGCTTTTGCACAATGTTTGCACTCCAATCTGCACGGTCTTCGGGAGAGTGCATCTGCATTTCCATGTTTAGTGCCCTTTCTGTGCTCAATACTGAAATCGTAGCTCTGGAGACGTTCAATCCAACGGGCTAGCTGTCCTTCCGGTTGTTTAAATTGTAGTAACCATCTTAGTGCAGAGTGATCGGTTCTTAGTTCAAAGTGTTGTCCATACAGGTATTTGTGGTAATGCTTTACACACTCTACAACTGCCAAAAGCTCTCGACGTGTTACACAATAATTTCTTTCAGGCTTCGAAAGTGTTCGACTGTAGTAGCCTATCACCTTTTCTGTTCCGTTGACAACTTGCGAAAGAACACCACCTATCCCGTAGCCACTCGCATCGCTATCTAATACAAATTTCTCTCCAGCGATAGGATAAGCCAAAACTGGTGCTACGCATAACAACTCCTTGAGCTTCTGAAATGCTTGTTCTTGTGCTTCAGCCCACAGAAATGGTCGTGACTTCTTGGTGAGCTCATGTAGACTGGCAGCGACACTAGCAAAATTCGGTACAAATCTCCTGTAGTAGGTACAGAGGCCTAGAAAACTACGTAACTCATGAAGATTTTTCGGGCGAGGCCAGTCCTTCACAGCTTGGATTTTATCTTCGTCAGTTGATATACCATCCTCTGCGACTCGATGCCCCAAGTATTTAACCTCTTTTTGGAACAATGCACATTTCTTTGCGCTTAATTTAAGTCCAGCCACTGATATTCGTTTAAGAACTTCTTCTAGATTTTTCAGGTGATCGTCAAAACTTTTACCCATGACAATTATGTCATCAAGATACACCAGGCATGTCTTCCAATGAAGTCCCCTTAATACGCGTTCCATTAATCGCTCGAATGTGGCTGGAGCGTTGCATAAATTGCCACAGCCCGTCACTTGCACTAAAAGCTGTTTTCTCTTTATCTTTATTAGATATTTCTACTTGCCAATAACCACTTTGCAGGTCTAAAGTAGAGAACCATTTTGTTCCAGCTAGCGTGTCCAGAGTGTCATCTATCCTTGGTAGTGGATAACTGTCCTTCTTAGTGACGTCATTCAGTTTTCTATAACACTGCTTTACAAATTTTTAATTTGGAAAAATACCAAGAACGCCACATGCCTAGATAAGTTAATTGGGACCTCCTGAACACGAAAAACGCTGTAATTTTTTTTTCTAAGTACCGTTTTTTAGATAACGGTACTTTTGTGTTTTTTGGTGTATGGTCCCACTCAAACCCTTGTGGAGCCCAACCGAAAAGTCTGATCGAGATAAATGGTGTATCGTTGGAAAGGTAATTGAATGCCTTTTCCGTCAATATGCTGCAAATTTCTATCTGATAAGAAATGGCTGAGTTATAGCACCTCAAAGTTCAAAATTTGCCTATTTTTTACGTTTTTTTCAAAATTTTTCATTTTTACTTCGTTTTTTTTCTACGTTATAGTAAATATCTGGAATGTTTTATTTTTTTACCAAATAGCTTATTTAATTACCAACATTTTAAGCGTAATTTGAAAAAAATCGGATGAAAAATAAAGTTTTTATAAAAGATTTTGTGGAACGACAATATTTTCATCTTCATTGCTCACACACTATATTCGGCGTATATTAAAAAAATTAAATTAAAATTCCAAAAACTGATGGACGCCGAATATATGTAGTGTGTGAGCAATGAAGATGAAAATATTGTCGTTCCACAAAATCCTTTATAAAAACTTTATTTTTCATCCGATTTTTTTCAAATTACGCTTAAAATGTTTGTAATTAAATAAGCTATTTGGTAAAAAAATAAAACATTCCAGATATTTACTATAACGTAGAAAAAAAACGAAGTAAAAATGAAAAATTTTGAAAAAAAACGTAAAAAATAGGCAAATTTTGAACTTTGAGGTGCCATAACTCAGCCATTTCTTATCAGATAGAAATTTTCAGCACATCGACGGAAAAGGAATTTAATTACCTTTCTAACGATATGCCACTCGATCTCGATCAGACTTTTCGGTTGGGCTCCACAAGGGTTTGAGTGAGACCATACACCGAAAAACACAAAAGTACCGTTATCTAAAAAACGGTACTTAGAAAAAAAAATTACAACGTTTTTCGTGTTCAGGAGGTCCCAATTAACTTATCTAGGCATGTGGCGTTCTTGGTATTTTTTGGCTGTAAACCAGTGTAATCGACGCAAAATCTTGTGCTGCCATCTTTCTTTTTAACCAAAACTACCGGTGAGCTCCAAGGACTTGAAGAAGGTTCTATTACTCCACTCTGCTCCATTTCATTGACAAGCTCTTTGACTTCATTACGTTTCGCTAGAGGAATACTTCTAGGAGCTTGTTTTATAGGCCTTGCATCGCCGGTATTTATCTGATGTTTCACAAGTGATGTTCTACCTTGATGTTGACCTTTCAGAGCGAAGATGGATGCATGTTTTCTGAGTAGCTGTTTTGCTTTATTCCTATCGGACGGCGATAATCCTTTAACCCACTTCTCTACGTATTCTGCTAGCATCTCCTGCTCTTTGTTTGACATACTGACAGGAGACGATTTCATTTCGCAGTTAATTATTGCCTCAGCTTTAGCACATTGACCTAATTCGAATTTTGGCTTGACGACTTTTTCACAGGCGGAAAGGTTAAGCACTCTTACAGGGACTCTTCCGTCATTGGTGGTTTCGACAAGGGCTTTTGCTGTTATTAAGTCACTTTTTATATCTGTTTGTTCTACCACCCACAACCGGTTGTCCACACGATCTCCCTCTATACGCGCCCATACTACACTTTCTGACTGTGGTGGTATTTTCTCATATTCTGTAGCAACTAGTTTCCTTACATGCACCTTATTTTCATAACCAACATCTAGGGGTATCTCGACATTCCTCCAAATCATTACCTCCTGCCCCATGTGCAGACTAATGCCATGACTAATCATAAAATCTGCACCGATGATTACTTCGTCCACAATGTCGGCAACGATGAATACATGATTGACAGTTATGTTGGCAATAGTTACATTTACGTTTATTTTACCATAGACAGTAGCAGGCTCCCCAGTAGCTGTTCGCAGACTTACGCCACATAACGGTTCGATTGTGTTCTTTACTAAATCGGGCCTGATAATAGACTGCGATGCACCTGTGTCTATGGTAAAAATATGCCTTCGACCATTGATATACCCACAAGCAGTAAGGTTGCTATTTTTCTGCTGCATAACTGATATAGAGATTGTGGGGCCCTCGGTTATGGGAGCTAGCTCTTGCCCCGTAGTGCTAGCTCGTTTTAGTTTAACGGTGACTCATTGGATGATTTCGTGTTCGCCCGTTTGCTGTTTCTAGGTGGCGAAACAGATCTAGCCCTCTTCCTTGGTGCTTTGCAATTACGTTGAAAATGTCCACTCTTGCCACAATTATAACATTTGGCTCTGCCTTTGCCTTGCTTTTCCTCTAACGCCTGTATACGAGCCTTTAAATCTCTTACTTCATCTCTTTCTATTTCTGTAGAAATTTCAAGATTTCGCACCTTATATATCTGCGGCTTAGAAAGCAATTTTGCAGTCTCCTGTGTTAGTGCATATGAAACTGTTTCTGCAAACGTCGATTTATGTGTGCCAAACACCGCGTGCTTTATTTCTGGATCACGTATTCCATTTACAAACGTTTCAATTTTAAACTGATCCAAAAATGGGTGATTTTCACCTGGATATGTCAGCTGCACCAAACGCTCGATCTCCGTTGCGAAATCTTGTAATGACTCGTTAGCTTTCTGTGTTCTGCCTCGTAATTCCATTCGGTATATATCTCGTTTGTGCTCGCCGCCATACTTACGTTGTAGTGCAACCATTATGTCCGGTAAGCATTGATATTCAATTAAACTTTTACCATGAGCCAAAATCTTATGAACCGTAGGAGTTAGTTTTTTCTCAGGGTACATTTGATCTAAAAGTTGGGCAGTTTTTGATGCATAATTATCAAAGTTTGAGGCATTTACCGTTTTTTATAATTTTGAGGTACTTTAACTTGACCGATTTTTCTGAAACTTTGCACACATATTGAGCTGTCATGACTTTATAATTTCGTGATTAGAAAAGTGGGCGGGGCCACGCCTATAAAAAAGTTTTAATTTTGAGGTACTTGAACTGGACCGATTTTTCTGACACTTTGCACACATATTGAGCTGTTATGACTTTACAATTTCGTAATTAGAAAAGTGGGCAGTGCCACGCCCATAAAAAAAATTATCATTTTTAGCTTCTTGAACTTCACCGATTTTCCTGAAACTTTGAACACACATATTGAGCTGTCATGACTACATAATTTCGTGATTAGAAAAGTTGGCAGTGCCACGCCCTTTAAAAAAGTTATAATTTTTAGCTTTTTGCACTTGATATTCAATTTAAATTCAGAATGCATTTTCATTCATTAAGGGGCGTAGCAACGCGCGCCGGTCTTTTCTAGTATTAAATAAAATAAAAATTTTTTGGCTCAGCTTGAATTCGATGCCACGTTTGCTTTAACCAGTATGTATGTAGGTTGTTGTTGTAATTGTGAAAAAAATCGAGGTGGTCGAGGTTTTTTGCTCATATCTCAGAAAGTTATGGGGCGATTGTGCTGAATTTCAATAGCGATTCATTCCTGGATATTTCCAAGAGATTTATACCATACATCTGGGGGACATATAGTTGCTTCTAAAAGTTGATTTCAACCAACACACGGACAGACGAGCAGACGGACAGGGCTTAATCGTCTCCTCTATTCATAAGCTTTTAGAAAATATATACTTTATGGGGTCGGAAATGAAAATTGTAGAAATTACAAACGGAATGACAAAGCTATATACATATACCCTTGTGCACCACAGGTGAAGGGTATAAAAAAGGGTTTAAACTACCTAAATAATTGGAGCAAAAAAAAATTTTTTGGAATATGTAATTGCAGTTTATATTTTATTCAGTATAAAAAGTTTTAAAACTACCTGCCTACTTTTATAGCAGGTGTTTTTAAATTTAAATAAATAAAAAAAATTGCAATAGTTACGCCTACCTGATTGGCAGATCAAAATATTGTTCATTATTTAACGAGAAGCAATAAAAATATGCATCAAATAACTTTATTTTACACTAAAATTGCTGCAGTGAAAAACAATTTGGAAACCCTTTTTTATTTCTTTTCACATTTTGCACACATCTTTGTTACATACTTTAAAAATAAAAAACTAATTTTTCTCGTTTTCCCTATGAGGCTGTAATAGTTTTCTTCTTATTTCACCTACAGCGGCAACTTGCGGCAGCTAAACTAAGTTAAATTATTTAAAGTATCATGTAGCAAATATGCTCAAAAAATATGGGCGAGACCATTTTTGACCATTTTTAGATATGCTCTATTTTATTCGTAAAAATGACCTAAATATAGGGTGTCTGAAACGCGGCTACTGCCGAAAAGTAGAGCATCTGCTAAACATTTTACTATTTCTTTTAATAAAAAACAAACATACCTTAAAAAAAATACCAAAAAAGTAGTAATCAAACGGCAATTATTCTGACACTTTAATTCTAAAGTGCATTTATTTTTTCAAGATCACCCTTTTTTTTTGCATTCTAAAAAATTGTCGACTTTAAGCAGCTCTACAAACTATAATTTTTATGCAGTTAAGGAAAACGTTTTTGAATTGTGATCAGTAAGTAGTTCTTTTGTATTTTTGCCACGGGTTTTAGGAAAAGGCGCCACTGTGCGGTTGCATATTATATTGTTTAGCAATTTTATGCTTAGATTTGTCAGCACGATTTATGCTTAAATTTACTCATGTTGACAAAAACAAAACAAAACTAACTACACATTAGGGTTTTTCCCAGAATTTCCCGTTATTCGAGTTATCTAATCTTCCCGGGATAATTTTTCGAATTCCCGGAAAATGAAAAAAGTGAGAAAGCATATGTTTTTATTGTGACATTTCTTTTTCATAAAAATATTTTCTTCAAGGTTTTTTTAACTTTATGTTTAGAAATATGTTCACAAATAATTTGATATACTTTTTGAGGTGATCTGTTAATTTTATAAACTTTTCTTCTTTAATATTAAAAGAAACGAAACTGTTTTAGATGGAAAGTTCAATAGTATGGAAGTTTTTTGAAAAGAAGGCTGATGACACTGCTCTTTATGTACGAAGATAATTTCATGAAAAGCCCGAAGCACCAGCAAATTAATGCGTCATTTGAGATCATTGCACAAAGCAATCTGGGAGAAAAAGTTAGCTGATATAAAAAATCAGAAATAACTTTCGTCAAAAATTAAAAAAACTCAGCCCACGTTACCAATACTTTCCATAAAGAAAGAAGGAAGTAGTCAAAAAACTCAAAATATTATTTATGTATTTGTTAAATGCACTTGCACTATTCATCTAACATCGGTGGAAAGTTAAAGTGTTTTCTGTAACACGGCAATTTGTTAATAAAATCAGAAATAGACTTTCTGACCAGTCAATAAACGCTTGAACACCTTTTGTTAACAAATTATGTATTTAATACAAGAAAGAAGACAAAGAGATGACGCTGTTAAAAATTGTATGTATACAGGAAAGAAGAAAATAGAAAATATTCTCTCTGAGAGGTGAGAAGCGAAGAAATTCTCAGACAGTATGGTTAAAAGTATAAGATAAACAATTTCTTATACATAGGAAACAATTGTGTAAAGTCATATTATTTTTTTGTATGAAAATTACTAACAAAAATTTTAGGCATGCATAAAATAATATGAAATAGTACAAATATGACTGATATGCAACCACTTTGAATTGGCCCATTGTATTTACATGTTTTTGAAATTGAATTCTATTGATTTTATTTTTGATCTCATAGCAGAAGTACCTGTATTTTTGTTTTTTGTGCTCATATTTGATCTCGTATCTAGATAATAATATAATTTTTTTAAATTTGAAATATTTTTTCTCAATTTATATTTTAAATTCAAGTTTCTTTATTATTTTTTAAAGTTTTGAAGTGTTTCTTTTACAATATAGACTATTTTATGCTTTTTAATAAAAGTTTTTTATTACACTGCTGTACAAAAAATCATTTTTTGTCTCCCCGTTAATTAAAACTATGTGGAATATATGGACTTTGATACGCTGAACTTAAATCCGTTGTCGGTTTTTTCCATCAGATCGGGATTTTTTTTATGGGTGTGGCAAATTTTTTCCCCTAAATTAGTCAGGTCGGGACACATATTTCATCCTAACTCGAGAACCCGTCATCCGATTTTCAAAAGTAAAACACCAGAAGATGTGTAACAAAATTGTATTTACACAATAACAAAGTACACTATAAGATCTATTTACTGTTGCCGATTTTAACCGCACGATATTCTAATTAAAAGTGACTCACTTATTGTCCATCAGCTTCTATATATACTTTTTTGGGGACAAAAAAGGTACCAAAAAGGGGAAAATTGCAGAAAATGTATGTAATTCCTAATTAGACGGCCAATTTTCACAAAATTTTTAATTGGAATTTCACCAGACATAAAAAATTATTTAATTTAGTAATAATTGAAACATGTTCATAACAGGGTAGAAAGGGGAAAAATCGGGAAAAAGAGTTTGGTACTATTTAGAACATAATTACTTTTATGCAAAAAAGAGTAGATTTTATGACTTTAAACCATGTCTATTGAAATATTTTGTTACATATGTAGATATTTGGACCAAAAATTTACTTTTTCGCATTTCTATGGTACTTTTTGTATTTTCTACGTTTATAGAGGTAGTATTGTAAAATAAAGGACTATTGATTCCAGGTGAGACTAAAAATGTTATGGGTGACCAAAAAGGTACTTTTTTGAATTTTTATGGTACTTTTAGTATTTTCTACGTTTTCAAAGCTAGAATTTTGAAAAATCTTATGGTCGACCAAAAAGGTACTTTTTTTAAATTTTTATGGTACTTTTTGCATTTTCTACGTTTATGAAGGTAGGATTGTACAATCAAGGGCTTTTGATTCCAGGTGAGACTAAAAATGTTATGGGCGACCAAAAAGGTACTTTTTTGAATTGTTATGGTACTTTTTGTATTTTCAACGTTTGCGAAGCAAGAATTTTGAAATTAGTGACTCTTGATACAAGGTGAGACTAAAAATGTTATGGTCGATAAAAAAGATACTTTTTTGAATTGTTATGGTACTTTTTGTATTTTCAACGTTTGCGAAGCTAGAATATTGAAATTAGTGACTATTGATACAAGGTGAGACTGAAAATCATATGGTCGACCAAAAAGGTACTTTTTTAAATTTTTATGGTACTTTTTGCATTTTCTACGTTTATGAAGGTAGGATTGTACAATCAAGGGCTTTTGATTCCAGGTGAGACTAAAAATGTTATGGGCGACCAAAAAGGTACTTTTTTGAATTGTTATGGTACTTTTTGGAGGGTGTGAAGATAAATTAGTCAGTTAAATACGTCCCACATCAATGTTTACTACATTCCACACTCTGTTAACTAAGTTAAATTTTAAAAATTAAATTTTTTTTGATAAAAAAACAAACAAAAAATCACTTTTTACAATAATAATTTATAAAAAACAAATTAATTTAGTAAAATTAATAAAAAAAAAGAAAAATGTACGTTACGTTTGAATTTATAGACTATGAATATACCCATTTTGAGGCGTTCAGGCGGGCCATTTCGGACATACCTGAATGGGGTTGTGACATATCGGGTAAAAGCCGGGTATATTAAGTTCTTTCTCAGGAGCGGCGCTACAGGGTGTGGAAATATACAATATGATATTGTTGACTTTTTAAAACACGTTTTAGCACTATCTATTGGCATTCAGCTCATAACGTGCGTATGTGGTTAATGTATAACGTGGCGAATGTTTTACCATACCCTCACATTCATTTTTATATATGTATATGGATTAAAAATCAAACTCACCCGATACTTAACCGAATTGCATTAAACAAATTGGACTTGTAGTACTGGACTAAATTACTTCAAGCATTGTTCGAAAGTTAAAAATAAAAAAATAAAAACTAAGAGAAACAGTTTTTGTTACAGAAAGAAAATATAATAATAATTACTGATTTTTAAAATTAAAATCATATTTTCTTACAAGTTCTTTGGTCTTTAAAACTCTGCAAAATTGTTTAAATATGTCTTATCAGCTATTCTTCCTCTTAAAGTGAAATTCTTCGGTTTTCTTCTTTTTTGTTTAAAAAACATAATTGCCACAACAACAAAAAAATTGTAACCAACTTTGTAAGATATAAAACAATATTTCGATTTTTTCTGTACTTGACTTACCGTATTAATAAAAAAATATTTTAGGTTTATTTTTATTTATTACAGGTTTATTTGACAGATTTGTCCACAAAATTTGTCAAATAAGCCATTAATAAACCTAAAATATTTTTATTAATACGACTGTCAATTATATTTATTTACTATTTATTTGTTAAATAAAATATATCCCGCACATTTGTGTAACTAAATTAAAAACTTTAAAAAAATAAAGATACAAAAATATTGTTTTCAAGTCTGGGTTATGCACTAGAATGGTAAAAAAGCAATGTATAATTTATTATTGTCTTTACATTAGACAAGTGATTTTTTCTTATGTAGTAATTAAAATTGACCTGTGGTAAGGCTAAACCAGTAAAATATAATCAACTATAAAAAATTAGAATTCAAGATGGCGTTCAT
This sequence comes from Phyto melanocephala, assembly GCA_941918925.1. Classification (NCBI taxonomy): domain Eukaryota; kingdom Metazoa; phylum Arthropoda; class Insecta; order Diptera; family Rhinophoridae; genus Phyto; species Phyto melanocephala. The sequence goes on from OW799233.1 coordinate 55,043,735, forward strand.
AAAATAAAGGATATATTGTTAAAATATAGTAACTACGGCTTAACCCCTTTTTACCGTCAAAATATTGGTATCAAATGAAAGGGCTTGACCAGAAGAGTACAACTAACTATGATGCCAATAGTGTGTATAATTACAATTTTGACCCATATATCCGGCATTTTATTTTGGAAGTCATTTTGGATTTTAATTTGTTTTAGTTCACTGTATTTACATTTTTACATTTTTATAATTTTTCAGAAAGGTTTAAATATTGCAAATAAAATAAACTAAATAAAATAATAAAAATCGTTTGACAAATGTTGATTTAATTCACGATTAAGTGAAGAAAGACACCTATATTATACGCGATCGGTTAAAAGCACCTTTATTATTAACAAAGTCTGCAAGCATTTCTTCGAACCATTTTCCATTGTACCGCTTTTCTATATGCAACATGTCTTGGTGAAATATTTCATCAAGTTCATCTGATACTGCAGTAAAATTTTCAAAAATAAATCTAAGTACGAGTCCAAAAAAATACTTTTAAGGGAGATTACATTTATAGGCAGACAAAAGTTTTTAAATGATTTATTTGCAGTTTTCTGCTTTTTTGTTTCTCAAAGTACCCTTTCCTATGCTTTATAAGCTCTCTTATTTGTGGACCTACAAAGAATCCTTCTCTCAGTTCTTTGTAGCTGATTCGAGGAAATTTCGTTTTAAGATATTAGAAGCCTTCGCCAACCTTATTCAATGTTTTAACAAAGTTGTAGATTTATATATATATTTTTTTTAACTAAAGGTTCTTCAGAAAAAGGCCATTTTTTAAGTGTTTATTTCTTGCTCGACTGATCCATTCGCATAAAAAGCAACAGACCTTTGTGCATTCTGCATGTAATACAGCACAGCTACAACTTTCAAGTTAGCACAAATGTTTCATGAATATTTAACTAGTTTTTTTTTAATTTTTGTTGTATTGTTGTTGTAACAGATCTGCTTTCGACAAAAATTCCTTCCTGTAAAAATTGTAATAAATAATTTATTTATATTTGTATCGTATTCTCAGGTGGGAGTGGGAGGTGGCGAAATAGTGCCACCTTAGTCGTTCTTAATCAGAGGTCAAGAGGGCGCAAATTAGTAGGCCTGTTGGGACAATTAAATAAATGCACTGTGTCATGAGTACTTTGAAGGCAAACAAGGCAACGATTTAGAGTTCAAGGAGCAATTCGCTCACGATTGCAGTTAAATAAGCTGCTCCAACCAGCTCTAAGTTATTCCAAGGTGAATTGGGTTTACCATGAGAGTTGTCTCTCATTATCCGAAATCGCCGGTTGGTGTGTATTCAATACCCTATTGCATCGGTAGCCATTCATGTCATCAGAAACCGCCGCTTGGTGCAATAGATTCAGGGTATTTCTCAAGGACATTCGATCGACGTTGGGTGGGATTACATTAATAATGTCCTGACGGTAGAGCGGCAGGTTTTTATGATGTGTCTAGGAGGTAGATCTTGCAGCAGCAGGTTATGACTCGGCCGATAACATGCCTTCAGCAACTGCTTAGGCAGCATCACGTTGTGCTGTTTGACCGGCAGTATCCTCGTCTTCCCATGCAAATGATCCACATTTGTCATTTGGACACAACTGGTTAAATATGGAGTGCATTATTTTGGGTTGTATGCAAGCCTCGCCACAGGGTGTCACTAAGGAACGAAGTCCATACTGGGAGTGACCGATGGTCTAAAATTGTCTTCTTGGACATATCTTAGGAAGTGTCCGCAAGTCGAATTTTTTAATATGTATTGTAATGTCACAAATACAATTTAGAAATATGAGTTGTTTATTTGAGCACAAAGAAAAGGTGTTAACACATTGACTGAAACGTCGGACACATATGTGTGACACTGTACTATGTGGTTTACGCCACGTCGGACACATACATATGTCCGACGCAATTTTCATTCTCTCTAGCCATATCACCCAATAGTGGCTGACGAAAAATAGGATTTTGTTGGAGTAATTTAATGTATGGCCCCCCATCAAATTTTTATAAAAATGGTTTAGGCAAAGCTCAAAAATTAATTGAAAAAAAATGTTTTTGAAAAACAAATTTAATTCATTTTATTATACAAAAAACGAAAAATTATTTAACATTCTATTTTTATAATGAAAAGACACAAATTAACACGTTAACCTGTTTGTGATGATTTCCAAAACATTCTTGCGGACGATCCGGGCAATACGTGTATACTCTTTTTGCCTGGCGGTCTCTCTCCCTTCCATATGTTTTATTCTAAAGTAATATAGAGTAAAATGAAAGATAATAAAAAACTAAAGTAAAAGGGTTGCTGTTTGGTAAATTTCAATCTAACTCATTGTGGTAAAAAATATATGAAAAGCAAAACTAAAGTAGTAACCGAATTCAACTATACTAAATCCCGGGAGTTAAATAGATGATATTTACAACCAGCATGTGAAAACTCATAAAGAAAGTCAATTTGAATCATGATTCATTATTTCGTTGATTTATACGCATTCATACTTATTCAAAAGTCTTCACTACTTCTACTCACTTTTAAATTTATTGTACTTCTAGTACTCATATTTAGCAACACGTATGACTCAGTTGATTACTATTGTCATACATGCAAGATAAAAAGACTATCAAAAGCAAGTATGACTCGTGTACTCAAAATGAAGTTGTGTGTTTTAACTAGGCTTGCCAGATTACAATTTGACATTCATTATAATAATTGTGGATTGTTAAAAAATAGACAATTAAAATTTAAGAAAATAATACAAAAACACTAAGCCAAAATAAAGTGAAAGTCTGTTTAAGAGATTTAGATTTTGTTTTTGCGTATTATCTTTTATATTTAAGTGAGCACCTAAGAACACAGTTTTTTAATTTGCTGCAAAAAATTTAAACATGAAATTTAAAAACACAAAATAACTGTAATTGTTTATCTCTTATTATAGAAGCCAACCAAAACTTAGCCTAAAGGCCATAATCAGTTGCATTTATTTAAAAATTAAATAGTGATACTTGCAAAAATTATATATTTATTGCATATTGTAAAATTTGAAACTTTCTTGCGGCTAAAAAATATCTTGCACTCTCCGAACTGGCAATATTGTTTTTCTTCATACAAATGAGAGCTTTTCATGTTTTTTTTTGTTCAATCAACTTGAATCACACTATGAAGATAAATATTTTCTTAAAAATATGAATCAACGTGGGTAGTTTTGCGAATCATATAAGTATGGGATGGTATAAGTATGACGTAGTACTCATGTTCATTGTGAGTTGTACTTATAAATCTACGTTTTCGTAAGTATGCGTTCGTCAACTCAGTTAAATTTTAATGATTTATAGGCACTTATACTCAAATTTTATGCCTCACTATGAATATTGAAAAAAAAAAGACTCAAATCCGATCACTGATGGGATCGCGGCACTCCGGATTATTGTAGGACGATTCCACGATGAGTTGGGTGATGTTTCGGAGTGCAAGCTAGGAAATTTTATCGGATTCATCAATGGGGTCGGATGGCTGGTGAACATGCAATGTTTGTGACTCGTAGGGAATCTGTATTTCTTTCTTCTATTTTATTTCCTACTAACTATTTCTTATTTTCATTTGAATATCTTCAGGAACGCTCTATCTCTTATTTTTTCTAATCAATCCCCTTTCCTTCTTGTATAAAGGAAAACACAATTTTAACTATTATGATGTTAACGTCAAATATAAAAACGACTGATTTGCTCTAAAAAGTCTCCAAAGTTATGTTAAATCGTCACGTCTAGTACCTCTGATTGCACGCAAAAAAACACTAATGCGTGAAAAGAAGAGACAACAACCATTAGTTTGTATATAAATATACCTTAGCAAAAAAGTTTTGAAATAATACAAAGTGAATAATAATTTCAGAACTTCTAAATCAATAGTAGGTGGAACATCAGCTGTTGTGCAGCTCATCCACAAAATAATGAGTGTTTCACCTAAATTTAATAATTTTTTCATCAGTTGAACCCCCGCAAAATCACTTTAGATTCTTTAAGGCATAAGCGAAGACGTGGAAAGGTTTGGAAGCGATGGCGATATAATCTTTCAGAATACACTTCATATTAAAATTTGGTTTCAACTATAAAAGCATGGGGAAAATATTTTAAAGTTTTGGGAGCAATCAGAGCAGATGGTGCTTGGAACTGTAAATTTAAAATTTGATAGTTTAATGAACCAATAGAAAAATTATCCGAAGCATATCGCACATTCGGTGAGGAAGTGGCTGTTAAATTTTGCCCCTTTCAATTATCAAATTTCTATTCGTTTGCACATGTTTGTGTATAATGTAGAGAGAATTAAAAGACAAATTACACTGCTCAGCAGCAAAATCCTCCATTAAATAAAACTATGTGGGCTATATGGATTTTGATGCGCTGAACTCAAATCCGTTGTCGGTTTTTTTCCATCAGATCGGGATTTTTTTTTATGGGCGTGGCAAATTTTTCCCCAGTAAATTAGTCAGGTACGGACACATATTTAATCCTAACTCGAGAACCAGTCATCCGATTTTCAAAAATAAAACACCAAAAAATGTGTAACGAAATTGTTTTTATTTCAGTGGGATACAATTTTTCTCTATCTCTTATCGTTTTGGAGTTATTTAGAAATTAATGGAGAAAAAAAATTTTTTTCGTGCGAAATTCGTAATATTTTTCAATTTAAAAATGGAATTAAAAAAAATATAAGGCAAATATTCAACATTTTAAACTTTTTTCTGAGATCTACTTATCTTAAAAATAAAAAAAGCCATAAACCATAAAAATCCGTTAAAAAATTTAGATTTTATTGTCAATTTACCGCAGGTACCCAATATTGTAATGCAACCAGCCTTAGATATGATGTATGTAACATTTCGTTAGGTGAGCAGGTAATGGAACTAAAGTACAACGGTATTTTACATAGTTCTTGGAATAAATATTTATAACAGTATTTTTCAATTACCTGTGATTTCAAATTAAGAACATTAGGGTAGATTCTGCTATTTATTGTATATATAGAAGCTAATGGGCAATAAGTTAGTCACTTTTAATTTGAATATCGTGCGGTTAAAATCGGCAACAGTAAATAGATCTTATAGTGTACTTTGTTATTGTGTAAAGAAATAAAGCAAATTAAGAATCCACAAATGATTTCATATTACAAAATGTCAAGGATTTGTAACAAATCTCCAAATTTATTTTGTTACGTTTGTGGCAATCTAACTTTAAGTTCTCAACGGGAGACAATATCTCCCAAAGTTAAAGATGCTTATCGCCGTTATTTTGGGTTTCCTATCGATGATAGAGATAAAAATTGGCTGCCATAAATATGTTGCAGTAGCTGTGGTAAGTCTTTAAGAGGTTGGTTAAAAGGAAGTCATAAGTCTTTATGAAGCCAGCGATTTGGAGTGAACCACAAAATCATCAAAATGATTGCTACTTTTGTTATACTAAAACACGTAGGTTTATGAAACAAACAAAAAAATAAAGTTACATATCCAAATACTTCATGCGTCAAACGACCAGATTTCCAGTTTACAAGTAAATTTTTACCTCCATTGCATCCTACAGACGATGAAGCTTTCTGCAGCAACTGAATCCACTTACGCCAGCATGGGTTTTTCTTCGCATTCATTTGGAAGTCCAACGAGTAAACCTTATTTTCTTAATTAAACTGATATGAATAACTTAGTTAGTAAATTAGGGCCTTTAAAAAAATAAGTCTGAGCTTCTTGCATCCCAATGAAAAGAATGGAATTTGGTGCAAACGGACGTTAATGTCTCGTACTTTCGAAATAAAGAACAACCTTTTTTGATATATTTCAGCAAAGAGGAAGGTTTGATATTTTGCGATAATGCTGATGGACGTTTGCGACAACTGTGTTTCAGTCATAAATCTGAGGATTGGCGGCTTGTTTTTGATTCATCCAAGACAAGTTTGAAAGCCGTTTTACTTCACAATGGCAACAAATTTCCATCGGTCCCACTCGCGTATGCAAGAAATATGAAAGAAAACTATTGCAGCATGAATATGAAACTACAAAAAAAATTTATATTCCCATTGCTCATGATATGTGCAGATTTAAAAGTAGTAGCAATGTTAAATGGATTGCAAAGTGGATGTACTAAGTTTTGTTGCTTTTTATGTGAATGGGATAGCCGCGCAAAAGAAAAACACTACAATGTTAAAATTTGACCGAAAAGATTAAATTTTATTCCAGGAGAAAAAAATGTAGCAGAAGAGCCTTTAAATAAAAAGGAACAAACTTTTCTCTTCATATAAAGCTAGGCCTAATGAAAATTTGTCAAAGCAATTAACAAGGATGGTGAAGCCTTTCTTTACATTAAGAGCAAATTTCCTAGAATCATAGATGTTAAAGTAAAAGAGGGCATATTTGTAGGTCCACAAATAAGACAGCTTATGAAGGACAAGGTCTTTAGAACAAAATTGAATGATGTGGACGAAAGGGCATGGACAGCTTAAGCTACTTTATTTTAAAAATGTTTCCTAAATAAAAATGAATAATTATTAACAAAAGTTTTGTGTTATTTTAAATAAAATAGTCTGTAAATATTTTGATTTTTTATTGTAATTTGAAGTTATCTACGGGTGACGACAGGATGGGTGCTTTAAGCGAGGCGTTGCTACAAAATTACAATCTGGCAAATTTTTTTGCTTGTATTTGTTTTTGCTGTACGAAAATAGATAGAAGTAAAAAGTTGTCATTCATTGATGCTACAAGGCGCTTTAGTGCGCCCACTCTGACGTTGTTTGCTGCATTACACATATTTGGTCAATATTGGGTACCTGCGGTAAATTTACAATAAAATGCACATTTTTTAACCGATTTTTATGGTTTACGGCTTTTTTTATTTCCAAGATAAGTAGCTCTCAGAAAAAAGTTTAAAGTTTTGAATATTTGCCTTATATTTTTTAATTCCATTTTTAAATTAAAAAATATTACGAATTTTGCACAAAAAAATTTTTTTCTCCATTAATTTTTGAATAGTTCCAAAACGATAAGAGATAGAGAAAAAATTTATTCCACTAAAATAAATACAATTTTGTTACACAATTTTTGTGTTTTATTTTTGAAAATCGGATGACTGGTTCTCGAGTTAGGATTAAATATGTGTCCGTACCTGACTAATTTAGGGGGTAAAATTTGCAACGCCCATAAAAAACAATCCCGATCTGATGGAAAAAAAACCGACAACGGATTTGAGTTCAGCGCGTCAAAATCCATATAGTCCACATAGTTTTATTAAATGGGAAGACAAAATCTGATTTTTTGCAGAGCAGTGTTATTAGCGCAAAAAAGAAGTTCTGAAGAATGCATGGTCGAAAATATCGGTGTCCAGATTACAAAATATTTTTACTTCGATGTATTTTTTTGTTAAAGTAAAAAAATATTCTTTCTATTATATTTTTTATTTTAATTATATTCAGCTTATTTTACTGCTATGATTAATATGAATTGTATTTTTTTTGTTGTTGTTTTAAAATGCTAATAAAAAAAAATAAAACTGTATTAGCATTTAAAATTTTGAAAAACTCTTAGGGCCATTATCACAACTTGGAATTAGTTAAAGGTAGGATTTTATCGGCCGGATATACAGTTATCCAAAGTTAAAGACAAGTTTATTTAATCTGGTGGGTTAAATTAAATTTGTAATAATGGTAAACTGTAGGTATATTCCTTCGAAAAAATCCAACCTTTAACTAACGCCAAGTTGTAATAATGGCCCCTAGCCTTTTAAATTTAATATTTTACGGCTGTATTTAAACTTAAGTCTCTGACTGTTATAGAATTTGACCATATCGTCAGCTTATAATTGCCTTGACTAACCAAACATTAAGAAATTAGCAAGGAGTTTTTAATAGATATTTTAATTAAATATTGTAAAATCTAAATTACATTTCTGTTTATTATGTATGTACGTATTGTTTACGAAAAATTAAGAATGTATTTTGTGTAAGAGTGGTATTTTAAACTTTTCTATTAAGAAAATTGTGTTGTATCGGGAAATCAATATGCGTGCAAAGATTTAAATTGATCAAATGTTTTTGATATAGCTGCACATAAAAAGCCAAAATAAAATAAACAGTTTGATATGCACTATAAAACAAAAATTCCTTTCTCCTTTTATTAAGTTCTTAAATAACTTTTGACACATTGTACAAAATTTACTAAAAATTTTATTAAAAGGTAATTAAACTTCCTTTGCAGTTTTTCTCAGTTTTAATTTTTGCATATGTCCTCAACCAATAAGCTGACGATATGTATTAATATATGTATGTATATGTATGCATGCAAAAACATAAAATAATATTAAATATAAATTTTACCTTTGAAGTTACGTCTTGTAGACAAACAAACGTAAAAGTACTACTGCTACCACTGTCATTAGGATGTCAAGAAGAGCAGCAAATAATAAAAGCAAAGTAAATTTGACATTTGCAAAGTCAAGAAGACAAGGACGAAAAAGGTGAAATGTTTTTTGTTGAGTGGGTGTGGACGGGTTAAAAATTACTTTCTTTGATGTTGCGACAAAGATTTTGAGTGTTTTTTTATTTGCAATAGGACCAGAGACTGAAACAGTTAATGATGGAAGCACTGATAACAGCAGTGATGGTAGAAACGGAGTTAATAATAATGTATTATAAGAACTAGGAAGGGAGCTGATTTTCATTTTGATACAATGCTCATAAATTTTGTAGTTGTTTTTAACGAAAAAATAATAAGCAAAATAAAATCTAATTGATATTTTAAAATTTTCATTTAAAAACAATTTTTAGAATTATTTAACATTTTTCCTTTTCGGGCTAAGGGGAACCGCAAGCTCTGGGTTATGAAGATTTATGTATGTGTTAAGGTATTTTAACGTTTTATTATGTGCACTTTGCAATTGTTTGCTTATTTTTTACTTTTGTTTTAGTTTCTTATTTTATTTTGTAGTCATACAAATTCAACCCTTTGATGTTGTTTCGCCAATTTTTATACATTGTCCGGGTAAGATCCACATCTATACACTCAGAGTTAGCATTTTACGCCGACTTTTTTCATTAACGTTCGGAAAGTGAAAAGCCGTGAACAATTTTCATTTACAAGGACGCCCTGCTGTTTTCTACAGCAGGTGTATTTGTTGTTGTAATAGCACGGTTTAGTCGGAAGAATATTATTCACAAGTTTTTAATTTATTATAAATTTAAGCGTAGATATTTTCTCAAAAACCCTTTTATTTAATTGGTAACGTTATTATTTTTCTTGTTTAAAGTTTGGATTTTGTGTATTTTCCTGTTTTTCACCAATTTTTGTGTATTCTCCTTTGTGATTGTATTCTTCCCTTAAATTATTTTTCTGCTTTTGAGTTTGCAGGTATTTTTCTTCTTTTGTTGTTGGTGTGTGCTAATGCTAACTGAATTCAATTATTTTTTCTTGGTTTGTGGTTGGACGTTTCTCATTGATATGAATTTGTTTAAAGAAAACTTAAGTTAAATGAACGGAATCACTGCTTAACAATTAAAATTTTATAAAATTAACTTAATTAAAAATTTATTTTCACTAAATACACGCACAAGATGAATTTACTTTTTTGTCTCTTTCAACTTTGTTTCGCCATAAATTTTTTTACTTTGACTTTTGTAAGTAAGGTTAGGAATTAGCATTACCAGACGCAATGCAGATAAAATCACATAAATATATATTTGTTAATAGAAAAATAAATTTCTACAACGTCCAATAATAGAATTGATTCAAAAACATGAGGAAAATTAAAATAAAAGGAAAATTTTTGATTATCATTTTGCTAAATAGTAAATGAAATAATTTAAAATTATTTAAATGTTTTGAAATATGGTAACTTTAAGTTTACATATAACAAATAACTAGTTCTATATTAAAGATAAGTGCTGTGAAATTGGGTTTTTTATATTTGAATCGTTTTTACACAACTGTAGTTTATCGTTGCATTCAAAAGTGCATATCTATATACATATATATAAAAGAGTAACATGACTGACTGACAAATTCATCATCGAAAAGCCACAATGCAGAGCTAGAGACATGAAATTTGAATAATCGGTTCTTCTTTCAATGTATAGCTTTGGAAATTCGTACTTTTAAAAAGTTAAAAACGGTAATCTTATATCTGCTTAACTAAAACTAATACAAATTAAATTGAAAAAATATTGTAATGTGCACAAAAATCAGTTGACAGGTGTCTGTCCTTTTTTTTTTTTTTTTTTTAATTTTCAACTCTTAAGGGGAAAAAACGGGTAAAAACTATTATTTGGTACTTTTTTGGTACATTATGTAACTTCCAAACACATAAAGCTAGGAAAATGTTTTAACTGTATTAGTTTAACCGCGAAAAAAATATTAATAGGACTTCGGCACTTTTTTTAAATTCGTATAAAAAATTCTTTAATTTAGTAAAAATTGAAACACATTAATAACAGAGTAGAAAGGGGAAAATTCGGGAAAACAATTTGGTACATTTTAGAGCATAGTTACTTATACATATGTCAAAGAGAGCAGATTTGATTTACTGACGTTTAATCATGTCTATTAAAATATTTTGTTACATAGATAGATATTTGAACATTTGATAATAGACTTGGAATTTTAAACTTGGTCTAAGAATTTACTTTTTCGCATTTCTATGGTAATTTTTGTATTTTCTACGCTTATAAAGGTAGAATTGTTAAATTCAGGCCTATTGAATTTAAAATATATCCCCGATATATCCTCACTGTTCTTTCTTTCTAACTAACATGAATTCGAGAAAAAAAATTTCATAATTTTAACTAGAAAACATTTAGTAATTAAAACAAGTAAGAGTGCTATATTCGGCAGTGCCGAATCTTATATAGCCTTCACAACGTGTAGTCATGCAATAACAGTAGTTTGTATCACCATTAATCTCATATGAAATACGTACATACATATATAAAAAACAAACATATGTATATAAAAACATCCCATTGTAAAATTAACAAGTAAGAGCACTATATTCGGCTGTGCCGAATCTTTTATACCCATCACCAATTTTGTGTACATTTAAAGCACAATTTTTATTATTTTGTTAATCGATATGGAATAATCTCTTTATAATAAAATATGTAGTATCACTTTCTTTGTAGACGGTGGTTAAATTTTAAGGGCCCATGTTGAAGGTGAACTACACCTAGTCTTTAAATTTGTTTTCTGCATTTCATTTGACATTTCTCAATCTCAAACTTACTCAATTTGATCCGTGGAAAGATATGCAAATGAGCAACGCTTTAAAGTTATTCAGGTTTTTTATAAAAATGGGCGCTCAAATCAAAATGCATTTTGTGCACTTCGTAATTCTTTTGATCAACATAATCGTTCAAATTCGTCCACAATCGGGAGAATTGTAAAAATTATTTAAATTTTTGCAAAACAGGTCTGTATAAAATGTTAGAAAATCTGTGAACGCCTTCTTAGTTCGTGGAATGGGAACCATTACTGTTTTTGGCGATAGTGTGGCAAAAGAGCAGTCAACCTCGACTCATCATCATGCCCAACAATTTAGCATCAACATTGTCATTGAAAATTTGGACCATCAGATAGAGGTGTGATAGAGGGAGTGTTCCATACATAATTGAACCATACAAATATTATCATAATAAAAAGAAATGATAATAATTTCTTAAATAATTTGTGTTTCATCTGGCATCTCTGCCTCAAACCGTGAACATCATGTTATTTTTATACCCTTCACACAGTGAAAAAGGGTATATATAGGTTTGTCATTCCGTGTGAAATTTCTACAATTTTCATTTCCGACCCCATAAAGTATATATTTTCTGAAAGCTTATAAATAGGGGAGTCGATTAAGCTCTGTCAGTCTGTCCGTCTGACCGTTTGTCCGTGTGTATGTTGAAATCAACTTTTTGAAGCCCCCAGACATCGCTTGGACCCGGGTGAGGTATTCAAATATCAGAAATATTCGGGAGTAGATCGCTATTGAAAATCAGAAACATCAACACCTGAGATATGAGCAAAAACCCACGACCACCTCGATTTTTTTTTCACAAAAACAACATTACAACAACAACATACATACATACAAACGTGTATACTGGTTGGAGGAACCGTGGCATTGAATCCCAGCTGAGCCAAAAAAATTTTTTTTTATATTTTTTTATTTTTTATTTAATATATTATTTATATTTTTATTATTTTTTAAAAATTTTTTTTAATTTTTTTTAATTTTTTTTTTTATTTTTTTTTTGTTTTATATTTTTATTATTTATATTAATTATTTTTAAAAAAATTTTTTTTTTAATTTTTTTTTAAAATTTTTTTTTTGAATTTTTTTTTTAAAATTTTTTTTTATATTTTTTTTTTTATTTTTTTTAAAAAAATTTTTTTTTTATTTCTTTAACATACATACGTAAATTTATAATTTTACAATGGGATGTTTTTATATATGTGTGTTTTTTATATTCTTGTACATACATACGTATTTCGTATGGGATGAATGGTGATACAAACTACTGTTATTGCATGACTACACGTTGTGAAGGGTATATAAGATTCGGCACGGCCGAATATAGCGCTCTTACTCTTACTTATTCAAATGGACACTAAGATAATCAGTGATGAATTTAACAAATCACATAACATTAATCCGGTAAGTGTTAAGGAAATCACTACCAAAAGGTCTACCGCCGATGATACACTATATCTAATTGAGTTTGACCGCCAGCAAGTGTCGAAGAGGGATATATTAAAAATTAGGTATTTTAGTAATATTGCCGTTTACTGGAGAAGACCACTCAAGGGCAGTAAAGGTCCTACACAATGCACCAAATGCTTTATGTATGGTCATGGTGCTAGAAACTGTAACAGAGTAGTAGTGTGTGCAGCCTGTGCTGGTAATCATGAATTTGTAGATTGCCCATTGAACAAAGCTGCAAATAGTGATAACATCGTTTATAAATGTCACAACTGCACAAAAAAGAATTTTAGAAATGTGAAGCACAGAGCTGACGACCCTAAATGTCCATGTCGTCAGGAATATCTTGAGATTCGACAACGTACCACAGCCAGAATGAAGGTGCCACAAAGGAATTATATGATGAACTTCAACGTCAATGAAGCTAATTTTCCACAACTGCCCGGTAAGGAGCATCAAAATTATCCACGTGACTCTGGTGCTAAAAATATACTGTACTCTGATGTAACAAGAAGTAAAAATCTTGTGAACAGAAATGAAGATGATATTTCCAATGAGAAATTAATGGAAATATTTTTTGATGCTGTCGATGCACTTCAAAGATGCCAAAATAAGTACGACAAGCTGCAAGTGCTGGGAATGATGCTTCAACATGCCATATAAATCAACAGTAAGTCACAATGTTCATGTTATGCACTGGAATGCTCAAGGCATAACGACTGAGTCAGCAGCTTCACAGCTGGAAAATTTTTATTTGACAAGGAAGTCGATATTCTCCTTGTCAATGAGACATTTTTGAAACCCCACCATAAATTTAAACTTGGGGGCTACAAAATTTATAGAGAGGATAGACCAACACATGGCGGAGGTGTACTCATCGCGATAAAATATGATGTTGAACACGAAATATTACCAACTATAAATACGCGTGTGGCTGAAAATATTTCGGTACGAGTAGTAATAAATAGGCGCCCTGTGATTTTTACATCTGCGTACAATCCGGCTCACACTATAAATTTTAAAACTGATACGGATGCCTTAACTAAACGTTCAAATGACTCAACATACTCACTGGAATTGCTTTTCAAATAATAATGCTGGTAATGAGCTTTATAGCCATTGCCTTCAATCAAGCTACTATATTTATTACCCAAATGCATTTACTCGTTTTGGAAAAAATATTAATCCAGTACAGCCGTCTACAGTAGACATCCTTTTAACTAACTCTTTCAACCTTGGAAACACATCCAAATATTCTGCAGTCGGACCATGTACCAATATCTTGCGTCATTTATGGAGAGGTACATAATAGCATTTTGTTGGTACCCCTATATAATCGAGCCGATTGGTTATCAATAAAAAACTGGGTGGAGAATGAAATTATAGTACAAGATATAAATCAAAATATTACAAACACAGGTAATCTAGATGTATCATTAAGTAAACTAATATATATTGTAAAAGAAGCTACCAATAGAATACCAGTTGGTCATAGAAACCCCGCGCAACGGCAAATTTCAGAAATTAGCAAAATGCTAATTGCTCAGAGAAACAAATATAGACGTAAATTCCAAAGATGTAGGGATTTTAATTTTAAAATGCATTTATATTGTATCTTGAAACAGCTAAATAGGCTTATTGACTTTCACCTGAATAAAGACAGGAATGAGTCTTGGTCGAAATTCATTTCAAATCTGCCTACCGGTTCCAAAAAGTTTTGGAAATTAACTAAAACTTTAAAAGGCAAGAATCCTACATATTCTAAACTTCATGTAGATGGATCAATTCTGAATTCTGACGTCGAAAAGTCAAATGCAATAGCTGACGTATTTGCTAGTTCACATACTATTACTATTAACAATCCATCACCCATGGACTCGGTTGTATCAAGATACATTAATGACCTTAATCAAACTCTTACCGACAATACAAGTATTAAACTTACAAATTTGGCTGAAGTCAAATCATTTGTCCATTTGCTGAAAAATAATAAAGCTCCTGGCTTAGATGGGATTAACAGTATAATACTTAAAAATATGCCCGACTCCTTTTTGGAAATTTTAAGTAAATTATTTAACTTCTGCCTGAGCAATGGGTACTTCCCACACGTTTTTAAAATGGCTAAGGTAATTCCAATCCACAAATCTGGAAAGGATCCTAAATTGCCCTCCAGCTATAGGCCAATAAGTATTCTAAGCCTAATGGATAAGGTGTTCGAGAAAATTATTCACTCCAGAATTTTAGATTTTTCAAATTGCAATAATATCATAAATAAAGAACAATTTGGTTTTCGAAAAGAGCACTCCACTGTACATCAACTTAAGAGAGTTGTTAACTTTCTTGAATGTAATAAAAGTAATCGAAAAAGTACTGGAGTCGTTTTTCTTGATATCGAAAAAGCTTTTGACTCAATCTGGCATGATGGACGAGTGTATAAATTAAATACGTTAAATTTTCCAATTTACCTTCAAAAACTTATCAAAAGCTTTTTAGATAAACGTACGTTTGTTGTATCTGTCAATAACAAATTTTCTAGTGAAAGGCAAATACCTGCGGGCTTGCCGCAAGGATCAGTATTATCCCCTACACTATACTCGATATATACATCTGATGTTACTCTAAGAAGAGACCATGATACAGCTTTTTACGCGGTAAAGTCTCGAATGCGATTATTAGAAGAATGGAAAATAATCTTAAATTAATTCGTAAATACTATGACAAATGGAAAATAAAAGTCAATGACGATAAAACTCAAGCAATTATATTTCCATTCAACAAATCGCGAAAACGCTTTCCTACTAGATATTTATCGTCTAGGGGAACAATTATCCCATTGAAGGACGAAATTAAATATCTAGGAGTAATCCTTGACAGAAAACTTTTATTCAAACAGCATGTCAATTACATTTGCGAGAAGGCAATTAAGTGTAGTCGTGCCTTATACCCCTTAATTGGCCGAAGATCAAATCTTAATATAAAGAACAAAGTTCTTATTTACAAAATGTGTATTCGACCGATTATGACCTATGGTTGTCAAATCTGGTCCCAAAAGGCTGCTAAAACGCATACAAAAAAATTGCAAATCATTCAAAATAAAAACTTGAAAATAATACACAATCTACCTTTTAGATATCCAACTTATCTTCTACACAGAAACTTTGACTTCAAAATGTTTAATTCATTGACAAGGGAACTGACGCTGTCATTTAATGAAAAATGCAGAAGGTCAAATTTTGAAATAATAAGAAATTTGCTGAACAACCACTGAGGGTCTGAGGATTGTTTTAAAATCTCTTATAACTTCTAAGTTGATGCGAGGTTTTTTATGAACAACTTTTCCTTAAATCTGTGATATTAGTAGTTTCTTTATTTTATTAATAAGATGTTAATTGTTGTAATACTATATGTAAATTCTCATAACTCTGTTTATGATATTGATAAAATGAATAAGTTTTTAATAAAGGATAATAATAATTCTCTCAATTTGTGTTTTATTTAAAATCAACATCGGCCCTTAAAATTTAACCACCCTTAATAACTTCGATATAATAGTAAATGTTTTCGTAAATTTAGTCTTCTAGTGAAAGTGGGCGTTAAAGTAGGTGTGTCAATAAAGTTTCTGCTAATGAGTACAACTTAGATATTTCAATATAGTCCTTTATTTTCCCAAAAACTTTGTCAATAGAAAAATTACAGGAATTTAAGAAATCGTTATATGGGAAGTAGGCGTTAAAGTGGGCGTGTCACTTAAACTTTTTGGCACAACAATAACATTGGTTAGAAGGATATATGTAGCAAATTTCATTATCATACCTCTAATTTCATCGGTTTTATGAGCTTTTAAATTTCATTAACGGTAGATAACGTGAAAAGTGGGCGTTATATTAGGCGTGTCAAAGTTGTTTTTGCTAATGAGTACAACTTAGGTATTCCAATGTTGTCCTTTATTATTCCAAAATCTTTATTAATAGAGAAATTATATGAATTTCAGTTAAAACGTTATATGGAAGGTGGGCGTAAAAGTGGGCGTGCCACCTTAATTTTCTGGCACAGTAATGAAATTGCATAGAAGGATATACGTAGCAAATTTGATCATCATACCGCTCATTTTGACGGTTTTATGAGCTTTTAAATTTCATTTACGGTAGATAACGTGAAAAGTGGGCGTTATAGTAGGCGTGTCAAAGTTGTTTTTGCTAACGAGTACAACTTAGATGTTTCAATATAGTTCTTTATTATTCCAAAATCTTTATTAATAGAGAAATTATATGAATTTCAGTTAAAACGTTATATGGAAGGTGGGCGTAAAAGTGGGCGTGGCACCTTAATTTTTTGGCACAGTAATGACATTGCCTAGAGGGATATACGTAGCAAATTTCATTATCATACCTCTAATTTTGGCGGTTTTATGAGCTTTTAAATTTCATTAACGGTAGATAACGTGCAAAATGGGCGTTATAGTAAGCGTGTCAAAGTTGTTCTCGCTAATGAGTACAACTTAGGTGTTTCAATATAGTCCTTTATTATTTCAAAATCTTGATTAATAGAGAAATTATATGAATTTTAGGTAAAACGTTATATGGGAGGTGGGCGTTAAAGTGGGCGTGGCACATTGATTTTCCGTTACAGAAAAGCCTGTCACCAAAAACCACAGAGTCGTACATCCAATTTTGTTGCTTTTATGAAAAATACACAATGCGGTATACATTTTCGTACAGTTTGATCGATAACTCCTTTCCTAATGCATAGATTTAGGTAATTTTCGGGGAAAAATATTGTTTTTACTCAGGAAATATATATTCAAAGTTTCATGAGTCTACTTTAATACGTTTGGACACAATTCCATTTTATTCTATGTTCGACGGACACGGTTTTTTCGACCTACTCTTGCTTTACGAGCTATAAATCTCTTCCTAATATTCCGATTTAGCCCACCTTGTCTATAAGAAAGACTCTGGCAAAATTTGAGCGCCCTAACTTTTTCGGTGCGACCTCTATCGTGCTTTCAAGAGACGGACGGACATAGCTAGATCGTCATCAAATCAAACCCTGATTCAGAATATATATACTTTATGGGGTCTAAAATGGATATTTCGATGTGTTACAAACGGAATGACAAAATGAATATACCCCCACCATTTTTTTTGTGGCGGGTATAAAAATTAACGTATGTATTTAAAAAGAAAAATTTAAAAAAATTAAAAAAAAACATATTAAAAAAATAATTAAAATATAAATAATAAATATAAAACCAAAAAAAAATAAAAATAAAAAAAAAATAAAAAATTTTAAAAAAATAATAATAAAAATATAAATAATATGTTAAATAAAAAATAAAAAAACATTATAAAAAAAATATAAAAAAAATTTTTTCTTGGCTCAGCTAGGATTCGATGCCACGTTTACTCTACCCGGTATACACGTTTGTATGTATGTATGTTGTTGTTGTAATGTTGTTTTTGTGAAAAAAATCGAGGTGGTCGTGGGTTTATGCTCATATCTCAGTTGTTTATGTACCGATGTTTCTGATTTTCAACATTGATGTACTCCCGAATATTTCTGATATTTTAATACCTCACCCGGGTCCAAGCGATGTCGGGGGGCTTCAAAAGGTTGATTTCAACAACACACGGACAGACTGACAGCGCTTAATCGACTCCCCTATTCATAAGCTTTCAGAAAATATATACTTTATGGGGTCGGAAATGAAAATTGTAGAAATTTCACACGGAATGACAAGCCTATATATACCCTTTTTCACTGTGTGAAGGGTATAAACACACATAAATAAAAACATCCCATTGTAAAATTATAAATTTACGTATCGTGCCGAATCTTATATACCCTTCACAACGTGTAGTCATCAGAGAATGACATCAATCGCACTCAAATGGCAATTTTTTGACTTTGGCAAAATTAATATTGAGCTAGCAATACGCACTAACTAAATGCAAATTGTTTTGCATGATTCAATTTAGCATGTCTTTTGGTGCAAAATGCTTGTAGTTGATTGCAAATTCTAGACACTCCAACCAATCATAAAAGCAGTAAGTATGTTTGAGTATTTCACTGTTTAAATGTGAATAAACCAATTACGAATAAAAGAAAAACAATAACACGATTGCAATGAAAAATAATGAAGTTTCTCGTATATTTTTAATAAAATATACTACTTAGAAGCGTTCTTCTTGTTTTTTATTTATTAGTTCTAAAACGTATGTTTGACTAGTAATAAATATTATTAATTTGTAAAAAAAAAATTGTTTACAAAATATCAGCTATAAAGAAACAAAATTATATTCATTTTTTAAAGTAAATTTTATATTCTTAAAAAATAAACAATTTCTATTTCGAAAGCTTTAAAATAAGAAATCAGGATATGTATACTTCACTTTAAATACAAAATTATTTAAATAAATGTTTTTTTTAAATTTGTTTTGAAACATTTGCATAAAAAACGAATTACTGTGGTTAGAAGTTAAGTCTGATATTTACTATTTGGTAAAAATTTTTAATTACTTTTCATAAAAAATAAAAACTTTACAAAATGTTTTTTGAAAGTATTTAAAAGTCAATATATTTTTAACGTGGTAATAAAATAAGAAAGTTTATTGTTAAATATTAAAGTTTTGTTTTGTTCGAAAAAATTTCTGTAGGATGTGCTGATCAAATAAACTATTGCAAAATTAAATTACAATTGAAAATGGTGTAGTAATAAATATTACAGTTGTTTATTCATATTTGCATAGGGAATTTAAAAAAAGTAAATTATTCACGGTTTTTGGGCCAATTCGGTTACGCTTTTCTGTAATTATATTACCTGCTGCAGAAAAAACACTCTCAGAAGAGGCACTGCTGGCTGGTATAGCCAGAATTTTTTGGGCAAATTTGTATAAACGGAGAAATTCTGAACTATGGTTTTCCCACCATTACAACACGTGAAAATTTACATCAAAGTTTGTTTTCAAATGACTATATCGATGAACTTCATCATAAACACTTTCTTCCGCAGTAGGATTTATTGAGGTCATAAAATTGGAGAAAAATAATTGGAAATCCTGTGGAGACTCATCATTTGCTGAAGAATTGACTGGGCTATGGATAACG
The DNA here is from genome assembly GCA_941918925.1 of Phyto melanocephala. Lineage (NCBI taxonomy): Eukaryota > Metazoa > Arthropoda > Insecta > Diptera > Rhinophoridae > Phyto > Phyto melanocephala. Next base: position 55,063,574 of record OW799233.1, read on the forward strand.
GAACAGATTTCATTATTTCGGAAACACACAAATCTTTCACTTCATTCATTTAACTTCCATCCAAACAAGAATTGGTTGGTGGATATAGAAAACAAGCCGTATAGTGTACTGTAGATAAATTAGCAATATACTTAGTTTCAATATCTCTTAAAATATTTATTTTAAGTGCCTTTATAACTTGGATATCCCAATCTTTTCCTTCGCAAATAGTTTTAACGGTATTGATGGTAAAATAAACGTAATTTATTGTAACATAATTTGCACCTTGTAATTTTCTGCTTACGATATCAAATTTTTCAAACATTTCCACTAATACATTTAGAATAGATAAACTTATATCATAAATTCTTTCTGTTTCATTTCGGGAAGAAAGACTATGGTCTATTTTCTTTGAAAGAAGTCTTTTTGAAATATTTGACTAACCTTTTACAAGCATCAAAAAGCGGTATTAGTTCTTCGGTGCTACTAAAACGGAAATCCAATACATTGTTTAGCAAGTGATTTGCACAGTTAAGCCTTTTTTATACCCGCCACCAAAAAAATGGTGGGGGTATATTCATTTTGTCATTCCGTTTGTAACACATCGAAATATCCATTTTAGACCCCATAAAGTATATATATTCTGAATCAGGGTTTGATTTTATGACGATCTAGCTATGTCCGTCCGTCTGTCCGTCTGTCCGTCTGTCCGTCTGTTGAAAGCACGATAGAGGTCGCACCGAAAAAGCTAGGGGGCTCAAATTTTGCCAGAATCTTTCTTATAGACAAGGTTTGTTTGGTATTGAAAATGGGCTAAATCGGAATATTAGGAAGAGAGTTATAGCTCGAAAAGCAAGAGTAGGTCGAAAAAACCGTGTCCTTCAAACATCGAATAAAATGGAATTGTGTCCAAACGCATTAACGTAGACTCATGAAACTTCGAATATATATTTCCTGAGTAAAAACAATATTTTTCCCCGAAAATTATCTAAATCTATGCATTAGGAGAGGAGTTATCGATCAAAATGTTCGAAAATTTATACCGCACAGTGTATTTTTCGGTATATTTAAAAACAAAAACGTCATAAAAGCAACAAAATTGGATGTACGACTCTGAAATTTTGCATACTTTGCTTATTGGTGAGACGCTTTTTTGTAACGGAAAATCAATGTGCCACGCCCACTTTTACGCCTACCTCCCATATAACGTTTTACCCAAAATTCATATAATTTCTCAATTTATGTAGATTTTGGAATAATAAAGGGCTATATTGAAACACCTAAGTTGTACTCATTCGAAAATACAACTTTGACACGCCCACTATAACGCCCACTTTTCACGTTATATACCGTTAATGAAATTTAAAAGCTCATAAAACCGCCAAAATAAGAGGTATGATGATAAAATTTGCTACGTATATCCCCCTAGGCAATGTCATTACTGTGCTAGAAATTTGAGTTGCCACGCCCACTTTTACGCCCACCTCCCATATAACGTTTTACTCAAAATTCCTCTAATTTCTCTATTAATAATGATTTTGGATTAATAAAGGGCTATATTGAAACACCTAAGTTGTACTCATTCGCCAAAACAACTTTGACACGCCTACTATAACGCCCACTTTTCACGTAATCTACCGTTAATGAAATTTAAAAGCTCATAAAACCGCCAAAATTAGAGGTATGATGATCAAATTTGCTGTGTATATCCTCCTAATCAATGTTATTGTTGTGCCAAAAAGTTTAGGTGACACGGCCACTTTAACGCCTACCTCCCATACAACGGCTTACCTTAAATTCATGTAATTTCTCAATTGACAAAGTTTTTGGGAAAATAAAGGGCTATATTGAAATATTTAAGTTGTATTTATTAGTAGAAACTTTATTGACACAGCTACTTTAACACACTTTCATTGAATTTCATTTCATTTAAGGACCGATGTTGTATTTAAATAAAACACAAATTATTTAGGATATTATTATTTCTTTTTATAATGATAATATTTGTATGGTTCAATTATGTATTTAACAAAATATCGGCCAAATGACCCCCCCCCCCCCCATCCTTGACTCCTCTATCTGATGGTCCAAATTTTCAATGACAATGTTGATGCATGATGATGAGTCGAGGTTGACTGCTCTTTTGCCACACTATCGCAAAAAACAGCAACAGTTCCCATTCAACGAACTAAGAAGGCATTCACAGATTTTCTAACATTTTATACAGACCTGTTTTGCAGAAATTTAAATATTTTTTACAATTCTCCCGATTGTGGACGAATTTGAACGATTATGTTGATCAAAAGAATTACGAACTGCACAAAATACATTTTGATTTAAACGCCCATTTTTATAAGGAACCTGAATAACTTTAAAGCGTTGCTCATTTGCGTATCTTTCCACGGATCAAATTGAGTAAGTTTGAGATTGAGAAATGTCAAGTGAAATACAGAAAACAAATTTAAAGACTAGGTATAGTTCACCTTCAACATGGGCCCTTAAAATTTAACCACCCTCTACAAAGAAAGTAATACATATTTTATTATAAAGAGATTATTCCATAATGATTAACAAAATAATAAATATTGTGCTTTAAATGTACATAAAATTGGTGGTGGGTATAAAAGATTCGGCACAGCCGAATATAGTGCTCTTACTTGTTGATCTTTAAATGCCTTTACTATGTTCGATCCTCTGTCAGTAACAAAAGTTATTTTTCCATGCTATTTATATCGAAATCTTTCAAAATAGAATTTAATTTTGTTAAAACGTTATTGGCTGTGGATTTTTGCAAATCCAAAGATTTCACTCCCAACACAATTTCTTTCAACTTCATATCTTTTATAAAACGAAACGTTGCACATAAAAAGTTCCTTTTCACGAAATTATCAGTCCAGAGATCAGACGTAATGGACGCAGTACCGCTCGATACGGAAAGACCCAATTCCTCTCTAATTTCTAATTGTTTCTCCTCTGCCATGTCGCTTATTCGGCGAGATATTGTTCTGGAAGCAGACAGCATGTTGGTTAAGTCCACATTACAACCGTATTTTGTACCAATGTCAAGGAGAGATTGGACCATTTTTTTAAAACCTCCACCGTCTACAATTGAAAATGGGCGACAGTCCTCCACAACCCATTGCGAACACGTTATCAAGAAACTTTCTTTATCTGCATTACTTACTTTTTTAAAGCAACAGTGCGATTTCGTACTTCATAACACTTGTGGCGGACGAGATTGGATGTTTACCTTCCACTAAATTTTAAAATACGATTGCATTTTTCACAAATTACCAATCCTTCAATAAGTTTACCATCCTCATTTTCAATGTGGGAAAAAATTTCTCAAATTTTACTTCTACTATTTCCCTTTCTTAAGTGAAAAATACAATTTTCAATATTTTTAAGAATATCTGAATTCATTTTTCAAAAATATTTGCAGTTAATAATCTATATCTATATGTACATCTATATATGAGTAGGTGAGATGCAAAACTCGTTGGTTACATTTTAAAAAAAATTTTAGAAGCGCACATAATCAAGGTGCTGCTGGCGAAATGCAGCAATTTAGGGGATCCTTTTTTGACCCTAAAATAACATGACATTCTTAGTTAAATATTTGACATTTGAAAAATCGAAAATAGAGGAAATATAAAAGAATAATGAATTAAAGTTTGAAGCGAAAAGAGTTTTTTTTAATTTTGTAACGAACGAGTTTTGCATCTCACCTACTCATATATAAAAGTGAAACTCTGTGTGTGTGTGTGTGTTAGCTATAGACTCCGAAACTGTAAAACCGATCGGGCACAAACTTTGGTAAGTTGTTGTACATATACCAGGGAGTGTTTATGGGTGAAAAAAAGTGGGCGGGGCCACGCCCATAAAAAATTAGTTATCAGTTTTAGCTACTAGCACTTGACGGATTTTTCTGAAACTTTGCACACATATCGAGCTGTAATGACTAAATAATTTCGTGATAAGAAAAGTGGGCGGGGCCACGCCCCTAAAAAAGTTTTAATTTTAAGGTACTTGCACCAGACCGATTTTTCTGAAACTTAGCACACATATCGAGCTGTCATGACTAAATAATTTCATGATTAGAAAAGTGGGCAGTGCCACGCCCATAAAAAATAGGTATCATTTTGAGGTACTTGCACTGGACCGATTATTCTGAAACTTTGCACACATATTGAGCACTTATTACTTTACAATTTCGTGATTAGAAAAGTGGGCAGGGCCACGCCCATAAAAACAATTATAATTTTGAGGTACGTGTACTGGTCCGATTCTTTTGAAACTTTGCACACATATTGAGCTGTTATGACTTTATAATTTCATGATTAGAAAAGTGGGCAATGCCACGCCCATACAAAAATTATAATTTTTAGGTTTTCGCACTTGATATTCAATTAAAATTCAGAATGCATTTCGACTCATTAAGGGGCGGAGCAACGCGCGCCGGGTTTGGCTAGTATATATAAAAATCAATGTGTGTTTGTATGTTTGTGCTTTATAGACGGTTAAACGGCTGGACCGATTTCCTTGAAATTTTCACAGAATCTTCCTGTATGTCTGGAAGGAACTATAGGCTATACTTTAGTTTGAAATTGTAAGTGGGCGGGGTGCCACGCCCTATTAAAGAATAAGTATTAAATATTATATATCACGAAAGTTAATGCAGCTAGAGTCTTCAAATTAAGTACGGTAAACTTTGACATCCACACGAATATTTGAGTAAAAAATGGGCGGACTTGTAATAGTAGGTGTGGCCACATGAATTAAATACTAAAATTCGTATATTTGGAAAACGATATCGATTAGAGTAGTAAAATTTTGCAAGAGCAACTTTGACACCCAAATGAACATTTTGGCAAGAAATGGGTGCATTAACAATAGTGGGTGTGGCACCTGCCATATGAATTAAATACTAAAATTTGGGGTGGCAAAGCACACCGGGTATTAGCTAGTAAATAATAAAAAACACTATTTTAGTCAAAAGAGTTGAGCTTTAATGAATCATTTGAGTATTTTGTATACGAAGGAATGTTTTGTATGTTGTTATTGCTAATTTTTAATTTTATTACAGTAGTATTTTTCAAGAAAAGAAATAAATCACTAAATATGTTCTATTGTCATACGAGCTTTTACAAGAAAAATTAACATTTTTTGAGATATGATATTTTGTCAAAAGTAAAATTAATAAATTTCCTGCCACCTATGTTTACTTACGGTCTTTTGCAAGACTAAATCTATTTAAAATATGTTAAATAAGTTATTTTTAATAAAAGTTGTGTCAAATAAAATTTTATTTTTCAATAAATTAAGATTATTTCATACATGTATATAAGTTTTACATACTACTTGTATATGTAAGTCATACATTAATGTTTATTAGTTAATAATGATAAAATAATTTTGAACTTCAGTGTGGATAGTAAGTATGTAATTTTTATTGTGTTTCATCCACTTCATCCAAATCTGAATCGATTTCGATTACGCAATCACCTTCGACTTTCAGATCATGATAAAATTGGTGAAAACTTTTGTTTATTAACGGCAGCATCTCAATCAAATCTCGCTTTTTGTTAATTGAAATAGGCAGCTCACTGCTGTAGCTTTTGCTTAAAGGACCATATTTAGTTTTTCGACGACGCGGTTCGCTATTTGCATTGTAAAATTCCTGGTAGTTTCTTTTCATAACGCATCCAACGAACAGGCTTCCATTCGAATTTTTCACCTAAAAATAATAAACAAAGTAAGATGATATACAAAAATGGTAAATATATTAGTTTAACTAACCTGCAATGTTACATGTTTTCCAGTTATATCTTTCTTTCAACAAAGATCTAAAATCATAAAAGTCTTCTTGTTTTAATTCGTGAACTTTGTACTTTGAACTTGTAGCAGCAATTAAATTAACCCAATCATGAGGATGTTGAATAGAGCCTGAAGATTTTTTTTATTTCTTTCAATTTGTGCGTGAACTGAGTCACATTCAAGATGAGTGTGACATACAACAAGAAATTTGTGATCAATGGTGGCAATACTTGGATGATCTTGTGTGACTTTTAAGAACATAGAGCTAATGTAGGAGTTTCGATTTTGACCGGGGCATGAATCGCTATATAAAATAACATGTTTCACCAAATTAGGTAAATCAATGAAACACTTAAAAATGCAGGAACCAATATCGTTTGCATCACGTTTGGCAATAGTTTCATTCCAAATATAGCAATGGGCATTTTTAGATGCACCATCATACATAGTAAAATTAAAAGTCCACAAAGGACGTTTGTAGAAGAATACTGATGCGTTCAAGTATGGAGTTGGAAGACATTGCTGTAAATCAAATGAAAACATTTTTACGGATTGGTCACTTTTAGATATTACTTTATCGTTTTTTTTTTGATCGTAAGCAAAATCAGCCTCATGGTGGTGTGTAGATAATTGCATGGAAAGTTCAGCCTTTACGTTTACATCTTCAGAAGTTTTAATTTTGGCTTTTAAAATTTCACAACGAGTGCATAAATAAATCAAGTTGTGGTTTCTTGAAATAAATGTCTAGGTATGAAATATTTGCTGAAACTTTGATTCGGACACTGGTCGAGACATTTTTTCCGTGTAAAGTTTATATAATGTTGCGAGATTAAGTCCACGATGGAAATATACCTTGTTTGTGTGACGGCGGCTGTAATGGTTTTGGTATTTAGAGAACTCATTAAAAAATTTAACAACTTCATTATGTTTTTCAATAGGCAACTTGTGAGATGGAGCATGTTTGCTGCGATGGTCATTTTGTACAAAAACATGTGTACCTTGTATCTTATAGTTACATATGGTTTTAATTGATTGATTAGTTTCGCCAAAAATATTTAAAAAGCATCGTTTACATCGTTTACTTTTTCTCCCTGAATTTCAAAGTGGTATAAATAATTGTATTGACGATTTTTTGGATTTTGCGATTTTTCAAGAGTTGAAGTTGTTTAAAACATATTTTTGTGTTGCATTTCTGTCTATAGTTTCTCATGTGTTTCTTTAGCAGAAATAACTTGATTTTTGTACGTTACATACCATTTTCCTAGATTTTTATTGCGTCTATTATCTTTTCTTTTAAGTGATGAACTTGGCAACTCATTTTCATTTTGTTCACGTGATTCGAAATTGTTCAAGTTAGCTTCTAAGATAGCTCCCATAGCCCTAATACTCTCTGACGAACTATTTAATTCTGATTCTGAAATTCTTCTCGGAGGAATAAAATCCGAATCATCGAAGTCAGTTTCGTGAAATACATCCTCTTCATTTTCGCTGTCAATTTCTCCAACACTCTTATTAACAACTTTGTAATCTTTTGACTGAAGTTTAAGAAAGATATATTCAATCAATTCCACATTGTTGCTGTCTTATAGGGAAGCTGCTTCCATATTGACTCTTCTTCGCTTTCCAGACTCTTTTTTTCTAAACATGCTTCTATTTAATCTTTCAAAATCGGTTTTTGCCTTGCCATAGCTGTACGCATTTTGGCTATATAATTCTCAAACAGAGAGCAAAAAAGTGTTCTGAAACTAATGCGATACGTACCTGTTTTGTTGAAATTAAAAATGCTACTGGCGAAATTTAATTATTTTTCTTACGAAGTTCTTTGTTGACAATCGTATGCAATAAATGCAAAAGCAACGTGGTTACTAGGCACTCTATTCAAGCATAGAGTAACTTCGGGTATTGTGGAACCCCTATTTTTATGTTTACTCTCTTCAAAATAATAGCGGTAAGTTTTCTACCAAATTGATTGCAGTGTTCTTATTGATTAGTTGCCTAGCGGAGTACATCACATAAATTAAATTTTCTTTATCCTAAAAAAAGTTATAAGCCAAAATTTAGAGGTACCTCAAAAGTCGTCATTTGAAAAATTGGAGGGTAATGTGGAACCCCTTAGGTGGGTAATATGGAATACTATACCACATTACCAGAAATGAAATAGCAGGAAATAAAAAATTAAACTGAATAAAAGATTTGTTTTTTTTTTATTTTAATTAAACATAAGATTGCTTCATTCACAGAATATATATATAAATAAAAAACTTAAAAAAATTAAGATAAATTAGATTATTACTTAGCCTTCATGGCTATTGGTTTAAGTATAAAAAATAAATAGAAATAAGAAAAACAAAAAAACAAAAAAGAAAAAGGCTGACTTCCAAAACGTCAATTGCTTTGTGTTTGAACAAAGCATCATATATCATAACGCCGCAGTACAATAATTATACAATGTATACCATTTCAAAACGACGCCGCCAAGTATTTTTAACGCAATAAGAAAGCAAACAATGCATCGGTTTTATAGTTGATGCAGTGTTTCGGAACTTTGCATATGTATGTGATTTAAATACAGTAGCAGTACTGTATACAAACTTTGTATACGAACGTTTTGGAAGTCAGCCAAAACTAGATTAATAAGGAACAAAATATATTGAAAAACGGAAGATTATCCTTTTATGTAGATATTTATGCATTCAAACAGGACTCACACATGAAAATTGCATGGTTTTTTGGAAGGCATTCATCGTGGGCCCAAATTATGAATTATGAACTATCTTCGTTACACGAAATATTACAAAACATGCATTTAGTTTCTCTATTAGACGGAAAATCAGGGAAAAGTTCATCACCATCAAAGTCATGTAAAATTAGCTCTGTTTCTGAATCACTTGATGATGATACTGTGCGCATTCGACGTTTCTTACTATTGATAGCATTTTTTTCAACTTTCTTTTTAGATTTCTGCACTTTCTCTTTGGGCTGTTTAATTGAATCCACACTTTTTTGCAATTCGTTTTTATAAGGGGATATAGTAAGAACGGTTGGTTTAGTTTTTCTTCCTTGGCGACTTGCGGATGGGCGTTGTATTTTTGGAGGAGGCGATATCTGCCAAGGTGTTATGGAACTTATTGTACTTGGGGAAGGATCTATATTTAAATTAGTCGCAACTTTATTTCTATCGGAGTTTTCCTCAATACTAAGAGATGCCTCAGGTCCTTTTTTTGAATTTGTGGCATTGCCCTCATCAATTACTTTTGATGTTTCACAATCATTTTCTAAGGTAAAAGAATTTGCAAGGTGTTCATTTTCAATTATTTCGCCTGCAACAAAATCAGACTCCTTAAAAATGCTCCTATCAAATGGATAAATACCAGTGCATTTAAAACGATTTATAGCAATCTCACCCATTTGCACTTTTAGGTATGCTCTAGCAAATAACTCTGACACGTCATATTGAGTGACTTTGCGTGCATTTTCCCTAGTGAATCTCCTGATTTCTTCGCTGTAATAAATTTTTAAGGGTCCCATAAATGTTTTGTCTAAGGGCTGTATTTTGTGGCTCGAGTGTGGAGGAAGTGAAATAATTGTCACGCCATTTTGACGAGCTAGCTCTAATAAGTCAATGTTCCTTGTATGACTGTAATGTCCATCTAAAATGAGTAAATGAGGTTCATTTTTTGTAGGTTTCGCGAACTTTAGAAAATGCTTAAACCATTTTGTAAAAATATCTGTTTGAACCCAACCAGATATGTGGCACACCGAAGTAGAACCAGGTGGGGCATTTTTCATTAGTTGTGGGTTGTAATTTTTGTGCGGAAATATGAAAAATAGTGGAACAAATGAGCCACCCGCACTCATACAAGTAATTACTGTAATAAGGGAACCACGTTCAGCTGATGTCATTGCACCAATTTGTCGTTTCCCCTTATTTGCTATAACTTTCAGATATTTAGTTTGAACAACGGAGAGACCTGTTTCGTAAACATTCCAGGAAAGTTGTACTGGCAATATTCTGTTTCGAGAATATCAAAAAACAATTGCACATTTTCACGGGAGAAACCTTTTGCTCTTTTTTGTCAAAGGAAGTACCTGTTGGTGCACGTATACTTAGCTTATTTTTATGTCGTCTCAAAAATCCATATAGCCAATCTTTCCCAGCGCACTCTTTTATGATGGAGAAGTTGTTCAAAACACCGTTTTTTTTTCGCAAGCTGGAATGCAAGGGATCGGATATCACTCCGAGTAAGACCCTAGTAACGAGACTGCATTTCTAGGGCATACTTTACCAAGTCGGCTACTGGCTTTCGACCTAAAGGTATCTGCAAAAGTTCGGTTATACTTGTGTTACTTCTTGCCATTCTGTAAAGTGTTGTGTGAGGAACGTTGAAGGTTTTTGAGGCTAATGTTATCCCCATTTCATTTTTTTTTACTGATTCCATGGCTAACCTCAAATTGTTCGGGTCCCATTTTCTAATTAATCCTCTGTTTGGCATGACTTAAAAGTTTCTGTAACAAAATTAAATATAAAATCAGTTAGCGGGTAATGTGGAATATAGTTCCACAATACCCGCCTTCATGTATTCCACATTAGCCGAATCGAAGATTTTTAAAAATATATATTATAAAAATTAAACCACTTATTCGATTTACATACTTACCGTTTCGAAGTAATATTATGTTTATTATTTGCAATGTATAATGAAAAAACCTAAAAAAAACCTTAAATACTTGGAACAAAACAACCGTTTGAATATGAGCTTAAAAAAAGTCGACTGCACTTGTTTTCACTCAGAAACAAGCTGAAAACTAACAGTACAAACATGTAATGTAAATATTTCACTGTAAACTGTACTAACATACAGAAAAAGCTTCTAAATAACATTTAGTTTACGAAATAAAGGACTATTCCACAATACCCGAAGTTACTCTAAAACTTAGATGAATAAAGAAAATAACGTATATTTCTACAACAAAAAACTTAATTTTTTGTATTTTCTCGTATAATTTGACAAAACCCCTTATAGCAACATAAAAAATTATATTTTAGCTCAAAAATGTTGACAAAAGCTCTTATTTTAGTATAAGTTATTTTGTCGCATTGTAAATTTCAAAAAATTTGATTAATTCAATAAACTTATTTCGATTTGAGTCTGCTGCTTTAATTATTTCACTTACAACAAATGCAGACTTTTAAAATAAGATAAGATGTTTTGTCAAAAGGAAGTTAACCTATTTCTATGCTTTTTTCTAAATGTATTCAACATATTTAAAAAAAGCTGTTTTGTCAAATGTAAGCTAATCAAACTTTTAGTTAAGGTGATTTTTCGTGTGTACGGCATAGGCGTATGCCGATAAGACAGAAAAATCCGCCTTAAAAAGTTACTTTTATAACAAAAAATCTGGCAAATTTTCTTAAGTCGACTTATGTGCTTTTGTCAAAAGTCCACAGATATATATATATACCCTTTTTCACTGTGTGAAGGGTATAACAAGTAAGAGTGCCGAATCTCATGATACCCTTAACCATTATGTACATAGGTATAATCCCACATCGTAGCTTAACCTATATTTCATACTACAATTTTAATTTAAAAAAAAAAAAATTAAAAATTGTTGGTTGGGTTTTTGAAAAAGTTTTTTATAGTTTTTTGCTTTATTTTTGAATTCTCATTTTGTAAATGAGAATTTGAAAATATAACTTATAACATTTTAAACTTTTTCAAGAATTTGGGTAAAAGGTTTACTGATGATCTGGCATAAGCACCAGTGAAATGCATATAAACCAGCTTAAACCCAACAATCAAATAAATATCATTGAAAAATTATGGGAACATATCCCGAATAATCTACCTAACCGATCGGGCTCAAACTTTGGTAAGTTGTTGTACACATACCAGGGAGTGTTTATGGATAGAAAAAAGTGGGCGGGGCCACGCCCATAAAAAATTAATGATAATTTTAAGCTACTTGCACATGACCGATTTTTCTGAAACTTTGTACACATATCGAGCTCTCATGACTAAATAATTTCGTGATTAAAAAAGTGGGCGGGCCACGCCCATAAAAAAGTTTTAATTTTGAGGTACTTGCACTGGACTGATTTTTCTGAAACTTTGCACTCATATTGAGCTGTCATGACTTTATAATTTCGGGATTAGACAAGTGGGCAGGGCCACTCCCATAAAAAAAGTTATAATTTTTAGCTACTTTCGCTGGACCGATTTTTCTGAAATTGTGCACACATATTGAGCTGTTATAATTATACAATTTCGTAAAAAGAAAAGTGGGCAGTGCCACGCCTATAAAAAAAGTTAAAATTTTTAACTTCTTGCACTTGACCGATTTTTCTGAAACTTTGTACACTCATATTGAACTCTCATGATTATACCATTTCGTGATTAGAAAATTGGGCAGTGTCACGACCATAAAAAAAATTATCATTTTCAGCTACTAGAACTTCACCGACTTTTCTGAAACTTTTCACACATATTGAGCTGTCATGACTACACAGTTTCGTGATTTGAAAAGTGGGCAGTGCCACGCCCATTAAAAAACGTTATAGTTTTTAGCTTTTTGCACTTGATATTCAATTAAAATTCAAAATGCATTTTTATTCATTAAGGAGCGTAGCAACGCGTGCCGGGCTTTTCTTTTTGTTATAAAAATTAAATCAAAATCCCATTAGTTATACAGAAAATGCTAATAACTCGATACCCGGTACAAAATTATTCAATACTTTGACGGCGCTTTTATACTTGCTTTACATTTCCAATGTTTTCAAAAACTTTTAAAGCTTAAGAATCTTGAAATAAATGTCCAAATAAGTGCATACATTTAATTTTTTTATTACGAAACAAGCACTGGGGCCAAATTACGGCATTCGATAACAATCAAAATTTTACTCGAACGATCAAGTTCGATTTAAGTAACGATTTTCAAATTTCGATCACGTTCGAATGCCGAAATTTGCGCCCTGTTTTTAAAAGACTTAAAAGGCATACAATTGTATATACTTATGTATAAATATACTTATGTACATATGTAAATAAATGTAAAAAAATTACTGTCTTATTAAAAAAAATTATCAAAGATTTATAGAGGTGTTGATTTTCTATAATAACTTAATTTTCAAACTTAAATAAACCTTAAATAAATTTTATGAATATGGCAGATAATTGTCAAGATAAACATATTTTATATTGTTAACCAAAATGTACTCACTTGTTTACATTTTATTTAAAAAATAAAATAAAAAAAATCATGGAAAATACTTTGTTTTCGATATAATTTTAAAGTGGAAACAAAACAAAATAAAAAAGAATTGCTCATGTGCCAATATTGGCACACCGACCTAAAATGAGCCAATATACATATATAACAGTGTTCCAAAATCAACGCAAGATTTGAGTTTTTCGCCAGTGTTTAAGTGCAGTAATCTTAAAAAAAGACAATTTGACAGCTGATTTGAACTGATGTCGAAATTATATTTTTTGGCTTGCCAATAATTTGCTGCTTTACGCTTTAGATCTTGCGATAATTTTGGGACACCCAAGTAGTTCTCTAGTAGACAAAGATAACTTATACAATTATTATATACTACTAAAAATTGCAACATTAAAAATCGTATTACATTCAAAAAATCAAAAGGAGTTGTCTTCAAATTAATATACAGTAAATTTGCTTAATTTTAAAAAAATATTTTTAACAGCTATAAATTAATTTTTATTCAATTAAACATCCTTTTCCAAGTCCGCGACAGCTGGATATAAACCAAAATTCATTTTAATAACATCGCAAAATACTGAGAGATATATCAAACCAATTATTATATGATTTAAGACATCGGCAATCTTTCGCTCCTTTTTGCCTTTATTAATGCTGATAAGTGATTGTATCATTAATAATATACCAGCACAGATCTATGAAAAATAAAACACAGATTTATATTCCTACATATAGTTAATGAAATATTTTTATTTTATTTTTTTTATTAATGTAAAATTTCTTTTAATTAGCAAGTGTCTTTAATTTACAGATCTTTTTTCGGATGATCCAATAATCGAAGGTGGTGAGATGAGTATTCGATGCCAAATCCAGATATAATCACATTTATTATCGATATAATAAATACGAGAACCAAAATAATATCATTTATTATTAAAGCTGTCTTTTGATCGTTTTCACGATTGATATTAAGACTTCCAATTACAATAAATAATATACCAACCAACAGCTACACACCATAAAGAAGAAAAGAAATGAAAATAAGAATTTTTCGTATTTACAAAAAAAAGTGAAAAATAAAATAATTTAAAATCTTTTTATCGAAATTATAGATGTAACACTTAATTTGCGTATGATTTCTTCACAAATGATTTAATCTCATGAATTAAGACTATAATTCGTGTGCCTATACACATTATATGTATGTGTGTATTTATGTACAATGTATATTGTTTCAATTTAATCCGCTTAATAAATCTCCTTGTGGTGGCGGTAAACGAGCATCAAAAACTGATATAAATAAATTAATCATGGTTACAACAAATGCAAGACCCGTTCGAATGTGATTAATTAAATTGGCGGATTGATGAAATTCTGATAAGTGCATACGACAATCACGCATTAAACTCAGCGATAAATTTAATATGCCAGACAGGATCTATATTTTGTTTTGCGGTAACGAAAACAGAAACAGGAACAAACAGGACCAATGATTTGTTTGATATTTTAATGCAACTTTAAACTTGAGGTATTCACAGTTTTCTGTTCGAGTTATTTTAAATACATTTACATACATACATATGTAAATATATCTACAGGGAATCACGGTTAAAATAGCACACTACAAAATGAAATAAAATCTGCCTAATCTGCGTATTAAAAAAAACAAAATTTAAATATACATATGTTTTAATTTTAAACATAGTTTATTTGGTATTCCATGTAAGGAATTCAATAGTATTTAAATTTTATAATAAAAATCAATTTATATTTATTAATCAGGAAAGACCATTTTTTGATTTAATTTTCAATATATGAAGTTTGATATTTGAGAGAAGATTGTTTTTAAATTGTTTGACAGCCCAAGTTTAAAAGAAGCAAAGAACAAATAACGATTTAAAAATGCTTAATTAGTAAATACGCTTTAAATACAAATTAATGTGTTGTTTTTATGTTTCGAGCGATCACTTTGAGTAGAAATTTTGCGTGAAATTTGTTTTTATTCCAATAACAAAACACATAAAAAACATTTACTTAAAGCGATCGTTTGTATTCTTAAAACTTTACATTAATTTCAACATACAAAAGCTAAAAAAGAAAACAAAAATCGTAATGGACTTGGCACTGCTCTCTTTTTATACCCGCCACCAAAAAAATGGTGGGGGTATATTCATTTTGTCATTCCGTTTGTAACACATCGAAATATCCATTTTAAAGTATATATATTCTGAATCAGGGTTTGATTTTATGACGATCTAGCTATGTCCGTCTGTCCGTCTGTCCGTCTGTTGAAAGCACGATAGAGGTCGCACCGAAAAAGCTAGGGGGCTCAAATTTTGCCAGAATCTTTCTTATAGACAAGGTTTGTTTGGTATTGAAAATGGGCTAAATCGGAATATTAGGAAGAGAGTTATAGCTCGAAAAGCAAGAGTAGGTCGAAAAAACCGTGTCCTTCAAACATCGAATAAAATGGAATTGTGTCCAAACGCATTAACGTAGACTCATGAAACTTCGAAAATATATTTCCTGAGTAAAAACAATATTTGTCCCCGAAAATTATCTAAATCTATGCATTAGGAGAGGAGTTATCGATCAAAATGTTCGAAAATTTATACCGCACAGTGTATTTTTCGGTATATTTAAAAACAAAAACGTCATAAAAGCAACAAAATTGGATGTACGACTCTGAAATTTTGCATACTTTGCTTATTGGTGAGACGCTTTTTTGTAACGGAAAATCAATGTGCCACGCCCACTTTTACGCCCACCTCTTATATAACGTTTTACCCAAAATTCATATAATTTCTCAATTTATGTAGATTTTGGAATAATAAAGGGCTATATTGAAACATCTCAGTTGTACTCATTCGAAAATACAACTTTGACACGCCCACTATAACGCCCACTTTTCACGTTATATACCGTTAATGAAATTTAAAAGCTCATAAAACCGCCAAAATTAGAGCTATGATGATCAAATTCGCTACGTATATCCTTTTAGGCAATGTCATTACTGCGCCAGAAAATTAAGGCGCCACGCCCACTTTTACGCCCACCTCCCATATAACGTTTTACTTAAAATTCATATAATTCCTCTATTAATAAAGATTTTGGAATAATAAAGGACTATATTGAAACACCTAAGTTGTACTCATTCGCAAAAATAACTTTGACACGCCTACTATAACGCCCACTTTTCACGTTATATACCGTTAATGAAATTTAAAAGCTCATAAAACCGCCAAAATAAGAGGTATGATGATAAAATTTGCTACGTATATCCCCCTAGGCAATGTCATTACTGTGCTAGAAATTTGAGTTGCCACGCCCACTTTTACGCCCACCTCCCATATAACGTTTTACTCAAAATTCCTCTAATTTCTCTATTAATAATGATTTTGGATTAATAAAGGGCTATATTGAAACACCTAAGTTGTACTCATTCGCCAAAACAACTTTGACACGCCTACTATAACGCCCACTTTTCACGTAATCTACCGTTAATGAAATTTAAAAGCTCATAAAACCGCCAAAATTAGAGGTATGATGATCAAATTTGCTGTGTATATCCTCCTAATCAATGTTATTGTTGTGCCAAAAAGTTTAGGTGACACGGCCACTTTAACGCCTACCTCCCATACAACGGCTTACCTTAAATTCATGTAATTTCTCAATTGACAAAGTTTTTGGGAAAATAAAGGGCTATATTGAAATATTTAAGTTGTATTTATTAGTAGAAACTTTATTGACACAGCTACTTTAACACACTTTCATTGAATTTCATTTCATTTAAGGACCGATGTTGTATTTAAATAAAACACAAATTATTTAGGATATTATTATTTCTTTTTATAATGATAATATTTGTATGGTTCAATTATGTATTTAACAAAATATCGGCCAAATGACCCCCCCCCCCCCCCCCATCCTTGACTCCTCTATCTGATGGTCCAAATTTTCAATGACAATGTTGATGCTCAATTATTGGGCATGATGATGAGTCGAGGTTGACTGCTCTTTTGCCACACTATCGCAAAAAACAGCAACAGTTCCCATTCAACGAACTAAGAAGGCATTCACAGATTTTCTAACATTTTATACAGACCTGTTTTGCAGAAATTTAAATATTTTTTACAATTCTCCCGATTGTGGACGAATTTGAACGATTATGTTGATCAAAAGAATTACGAACTGCACAAAATACATTTTGATTTAAACGCCCATTTTTATAAGGAACCTGAATAACTTTAAAGCGTTGCTCATTTGCGTATCTTTCCACGGATCAAATTGAGTAAGTTTGAGATTGAGAAATGTCAAGTGAAATACAGAAAACAAATTTAAAGACTAGGTATAGTTCACCTTCAACATGGGCCCTTAAAATTTAACCACCCTCTACAAAGAAAGTAATACATATTTTATTATAAAGAGATTATTCCATAATGATTAACAAAATAATAAATATTGTGCTTTAAATGTACATAAAATTGGTGGTGGGTATAAAAGATTCGGCACAGCCGAATATAGTGCTCTTACTTGTTTCTAATCATAAAATTTTATTGGTGCGCTCAGTCAATGTACATATGTCCACAGTTAAAAGTTGATCGGACGTCATTAAACTGGTAAGAAATGCGTTGAAAAATTCCACTATATTAATGCATACAGGTGAAATTATTAAAAGCTTAGTAAAAACCATGAAATGATTTTATTTCAAATCTTAAAAAGGTTTTAACATTTAAAATTTTTTTTTTAAATAATTTTAAGACTTTTGGAAAATTGTGATATAATGACAATACGACACACCATATACACATATATGTATGTATGTTTATATATATTAACACTAAAATGTCAAAATTGCATACATCTTCTCTATTGTCTCATTATTTCCAATTATCAAAACTTAATGTAAACAAAATTTCTAAAAACTCTCAGAAATGCAATCACCTTTTATAATTGCACCTTGCAATAGGTGCCTTTTCCTTAAATATATTTGTTTTTATTCGAAATTTTTATATCCCATAATAGCAAAGTAATTTATTATTATTAAAGTTGTGCCATTTTTACTGTTATTCACTGTATATATTGTCAATTGTATTTATTGACATTTTTTTAAAACTGTGAATACATAAAAAAAATTAAAACTACAAATAGTTTTAAACTCACCTGAAATATAATTGAAAGACTTATAAGTGCCATCAATACTTTGTAGAATTGATACTGCTCTCCCACCTGTATAACGTATTTTAGTTGGGCTGCATTTGCTGTCAGTAACGCTATATCCAACATGCCCTGGGCAATAGTTTTCTTCGTGGCATATCGATTGGCATCCATGCTTTTCATCTAAAAAGCAACACAACATAACAAACAAAAATTGTAAATAAAAATTTTGCAAATCTCTATTTATAATTTTGTATGTAAAGAAAAAACATGTACTCGTATACTCAAGGATATCCAAAATATTTATCGTTTTTAAAATTGCTGTAATTTACTTTAATATTAATTGATTTATTAAACCAAAAATTAATGAAGTCGCGGGCACACGCAAGTACGAGCTCGGATTCAGGTTTTATCTTTATTTATCTTTTCACCAAACGCAATTTTCTTTTGATAAGTTATAGTTTTGGCAGCCATAAAACAAACAGTTCATATACATATATTTTAATAGAAAATTCCACCCCAAGCAAAGGCATAAGCTGGATGCGCGCTTGCCCTAGTATGATAAAACTTTTAAAACTTTATTACATTTGTTTACAAGAAAAATATCTTCTTGTACTTATGTTCAGCTACTCATGGCGATATAAAGGGTCCGCCATCTAACGTTTTTTTTTCAACTAGTACTTATTTCGTAAATGGTTATACTTAGCTCATGTCTGATTTGACAGATAATTAGTTTTATCCTTCCGCTGAACAAATATGATTGTGTATACGCTTGAACAACGCTGGGAAATATTGCGACATTATTTTGACCGATTTTGCCAAAAAAATCATCTTTTCAGCTGAAGCTCATTTTGATCTTGGCGGGTATGTAAACAAGCAAAATTGTCGCATTTGGGGCAAAGAAAACCCACACGCATACATTGAAAAGCCGTTACACCCAAAACGAGTCACTGTTTAGTGCCGATTTTGGTCCAGAGGCATAATTGGGCCATTTTTCTTCAAAATGAGCACGGAGTGGCCGTAGTCAATGCTACACAGACGAAGCTACACTTTTTATATCACTTTAAAAAAAAATGATTTGGCGGACCCTTTACATAGTAAAATATTTAGTCACTGTTTTTTATGTGTTCGTATAAAAAAATGTGTTTATAACCGTTACCGTGATTTGCCATAAAGGCAAAAAATTTTCATTGGACCTAACAAATAAATTGCCTCCCCTTTCTTTAAAGGATTTTAGAACGTAATTAGTATTATGCTAATATGGCGCAAAAGATCTTCTATCTGCTCCCCATCTGTAAATCAAAATTCTTGACCTTATTTGTCAGGAATATTTAGAAAAATTTGCAAAAAAGGTTTGTTAACATTTTGAATTTTTTGTTGTAGTCTGGAAGCTTGTTGGGCTTTTTTCTAAGTATTTAAAGGTTTTTTCTGTATTATAATTTTTTCTTCTAAAGCAGCCAAGAAAATAAGATATGTTTTTTACAGTCTGGGGCTATTATTACAAGCTATCGTTAGTTAAAGACTTGTCAAACAGATAAATGGCTTTGCATTAGAAAGCCTTAATTTTGATATATTATATATATACCTGTATATATCAAATTTTATTTAATAACAATAATAATAATAATAATATTAATATTAATAATAATAGCAATAAAAATTAAAGTTGTAATAATCCTACCTCTAACTAACGGCTAGTTATAATAATGGTCCTTAGAGGAACTTTTTTATTTTATTTTTATAATTTTTTTTTGAAACAACTTGGTACTTTTTTTTAAATACTTGTAGCAAAAAATGCATATATAAAAATACTTACCAAACAAGTGAAGTACAAGTTATGAAAAAATTAATGTTAAAAAAATAAAAATACAATTAATATTACAAACAAAACTACTTTTAAATTGTGCGTCCAAATCGATGAATGTATTATCTATCACTAAATAATATATCGTTTTGAAAAATAAAACAAAGAAGAAAGAACTAAGAAATTAGGAGCATCAGACAGCAAAATAACAAAACAAAAGAAACAAAGAAAAAAATAACTAAGATGTGGAAAATTATCGTTATAATAACAAGAGAGAGAGTTAAGAAAACAAGTGCACCAGAAATTATGTTTTATTATGTTCTAATTATATGTCATTAATATATGTATATACAGTACTGTACAGAACCAATGCAACAACCACCAAAAAATAAATAAAATTGTTTATTTTAAAGGGGAAATTTATTGACAAGAAAAGTTAATGGCATAAATTGTTTTCATTTATTTATGTGCTCAAAATAAACTTAAACAATTAATGTTTTAATATAAAGGCGATCAATACTTTAATATCCCTTATATGATCCTTAATTTTTATAGCTTAGGGACATCTGAGCGGTATGGATTCAATAAAATTATTTATAATAGAAAAGGAACCCAATTTCACATAGCATTTCCGGAAACGTCTTTTTAATATTTTGAAGATGTTTTTAAAAGGGGTTAAGGAGGATAATTAAAACTAGCATGTTCAGCGGTCGACCTATTCGACCGTAATCTAGTTTTAAATGTGGTTATACTCTCTTTGTTTTGTTTTTTTTTTACCATATACAACATACATATATGTATATTCTTTTGGCATTTGATAGTAGCCAATTAAAAGAAAATTTAGATTAGGCACATCTGCACGGAAATTCCTTTCAAATGGTATATATTTTTTTATTTAAATCAGTTCTTTTATTTTAATAGTTTCGTTTGTTTAATAATGAAATACATACATATGTATATATTGTTTTTGTTTGCACGAAATTGGTCCAGTAGTACTGGAGATATGCCATTTGGATTTTCCTATATATTCCCATACAAATATCAACAAAATGCCCCCTATTTTTATACCCACCACCAAAAAAATGGTGGTGGTATATTCATTTTGTCATTCCGGGGTCGAAATATTCATTTTAGACCCCATAAAGTATATATGTATATTCTAAGTCAGGGTTTAATTTTATGACGATCTAGCTATGTCCGACCGTCTGTTGAAAGCTCGATAGAGGTGGGACCAAAAAAGCGAGGGGGCTCAAATTTTGCCAGAATATTTCTTTACACAAGGTTTATTTGGTATTGAAAATGGGCTAAATCGGAATATTAGGAAGAGAGTTATAGCTCGTAATACAAGAGTATGTCAATGAAACCGTGTCCTTCCAACATCGAATAAAATGGAATTGTGTCCAAACGCATACTCCCATATAACGTTTTATCTCAAATTCATAAAATTTCTCTATGAATAAAGATTTTGGAATAATAAAGGACTATATTGAAATATCTAAGTTTTTTTTATTATCAGAAACAATTCCGGCACGCCTACTATAACGCCCACTTTTTACGTTATCCACTGTTAATGAAATTTAAAAGCTCATAAAACCGACTAAATTCGAGGTATGATGATGAAATTTGCTACATATATCCTTCTAGTCAATATCATTGTTATGCAAGAAATTTTAGGTAACACGCCCACTTTTACACCAACCTCTCATATAACGTTTTATCTAAAATTCATATAATTTCTCTATGAATAAAGACTTTGGAATAATAAAGGACTATATTGAAATATCTTAGTTGTACTCATTAGCAGAACCAAATTTGACACGCCTACTATAATGCCCACTTTTCACGTTACCCACTGTTAATGAAATTTAAAAGCTCATAAAAATTACAAAATTAGAGGTATGATGATGAAATTTGCAGCAGATATCCTTCTAGTCAATGTCATTGTTATGCCAGAAAATTTAGGTAACACGCCCACTTTTACGCCCACCTCTCATATAACGTTTTATCTAAAATTCATATGATTTCTCTATGGACAAAGTTTTTCGGAGAATATATTGAAATATTGAACTATATTGAAATATCTTAGTTTTATTTATAAGCAGAAACTATATTGACACGCCTACTTTAACTCTCACTTTCAATGATAGACTAAATTTACGAAAACATTTTACTAGCATTTCGAAGTTATTGAAAGAAAGTGATACATATTTAAGTATAAAGAGATTATTGCATAGCGATTACTGTTAATAACAAACAAATACATTTTGTGCTATAAATAGGGTTTTTTCCGGGAATTTCAGTTATTTAATCTTCCCCATTTCCCAGGATTATTTGTCGCGATCCCGGGCTACGATTCGAAAGCAGATGTTTATATTGTAACATTTCTTTTTCATACAATTTTTTTTCAAGGTTTTTTTAACTTTACATTTAAAAATATTTTTTTACAAATAATTTGATATACAGTCAAAGCGCGGTTTAACGAATTATATATTGTCAGGCCCTTTTGTTATATCGAATAATTCGTAATATCAAAAAGATTTATTTTATATTAGTTTTATTAAGTTAACATAAAAAATCAAATTATGTTAATTAATATTTATTTTTGCAATATCAGATTTTTAAAACTAAATAAATAAATAAGTTTTGTACATGTTTACTATATTTTTCACTCGTTATTTTTTAAAATTAACATAAGACATACAGAAATAAGTTTAGAATATACATTTCTACATATGTATATGCCCCAGTTTGATTTCAGTTTATTAAATCCTCCATAATGAAAGATGTCTAAGGTTAAAATGATAAAAATGTTAAAAAAGTGCTTAAATATAGTTTGCGTTTGGAAAAACTGAACTCAAGAGTCATATTCCGCGTCTCATGTACACAAATTCTTCTTGTTGCATCATCTATCCCAGTGGGATCTCAAAAAATTTTCTGCTTCAGAAGACACAATTTTGGCTAGAAGACTATTTCTATATTGTAATTTTACTAAACGAATAGCATTTTGATCCATTGGTTGGATAAGAGGTGTCACGTTTGGAGGGATATAAATTGTCCATATTTTACTGTCGTTTGTCAATTTAACAAGCTGTTCTGGAGTAGGATGACTTGGAGCGTTATCAAGAATTAAATAATCTTTTTTTGTGCCTGAAGCTTTTGCACAGAGTAGTAAATAAAGTAACTCTTTCTTTTGATATTTTTCTTCCTGGAGCTGTAGTTTCCCCAGCATGTACTAATGTTTTGTTTGGAAGCATTTTCCAATAAAGTCCCATTTCTTCACCATTGAAAATTACACCATAAGTTAAATGGTTCTTTCTTATAACATTTTGCAATTCTTGTTTAATGGTTCTACTTAATCCTCTCTAGATCAAAAGTTTTCATCAGATTCCTTAAAAAGTCTAATGCCGTATCTATTTTTGAATCACTTGTATTGAACCCTCCATTACAAAATTTGTTTTGTATTTCAATGACTTTTGCTTTCAGTCCTATTCCAATTTCTGCTACAAACTTCTTCCTTTGATTCAGAAACCAATCGAACAGCTTTTGCTCTATATTTGGGTACTCACCTTCTTTAAGTAATCGACGGTTCTTTGATCCATATTTAGTAGTTTCTAGGTTTAACATAATTTTGTCTTTCATTTTCTATAATGTGCATATTACAGATTTTGGAATCCCATAATCCTGTGAATTTGCACTAAGGTCTTTTTACAGTCATCCAAAATTTTCAATTTTTTACCTTAATAAATTCTTTTTCTATTTCCCATTCTTATTTTACGCTTAAACTCTTAACAACCTGATAAAAACGCACTAAAATGCTTTTGGAATCAGCGCATACGCATATATCAAATAAGTATTTATTGAAAAACAAACGGTATTTTACCGTTTTAGGTTCTCTTTTCTATTGTTTTTGAATTACATATAAATATTTACACACATTTTTTATTTGTTTTATTTTTAGCGTTTATTTTTTGTTTGAGTTTTTTTCCCTGCGTTCGTTATATCGGGTATAAGTTTTTTAATATGTTCGTAATATAAGGAAGTCAATGTAAAAAATTTGATCGTACGTTATATCGCGTTTTCGTTAAGTCGAGTATTCACTATACCGGGCTTTGACTGTACTTTTTAAGGTAAAGTGTTATAAAATTAAAAAAACTCAACCCACGTTACCAATACTTCAAAATTTCTATAAACAAAGAGTTAAAATTTGTTGAGCGTAGTGGTCAAAAAACTCAAAAAATTCTATATTTGTTAAATGCACTTTTAACTATTCGTCCAACATCAATATAAAGTGAACGAGAGTTTTCTGTAACAGGGCAATTTCTTAATAAAATCAGAAATAGACTTTGAGCATATTAAAAGATTATTTTCTAAGTCGTTAAAAATGCTAACGTTATATTTTTTTAATTATACATTGTATTTATATGTTTTTGAAATTAAATTCTAATGATTTTATTTTTGATCTCATAGCTGAAGTACCTTTTTTTTTTTTGGTTTTTGTGCTCATATTTAATCTCGTATCTAGAGAATAATATTTTATTCAATAAAAAATATTTTTACTCAATTTATATTTTAGATTCAAGTTTCTTTATTAATTTTTATAGTTTCGAAGTGTTTCTTTAACATTAGAAATTATTTTATTCTTTTTAATAAAAAGTTTTTTATTAATTAAAAAACAAATTTACTTTTTATTTGTTTTGCGGCAGGATCCCGGGAAAAATAAAAATCGCATTCCCGGGAAACAAATAATTGCGGGAAAAACTCTAGCTATAAAAATACGAAAATTTTGTGGTGGGTATAAAAGATTCGGCACAGCCGAATATAGTGCTCTAGTTTTAGAAAATTTAGCCATTTTCCGTCACGACGAATTGGCAACACTGTAATTAATATATGAAATCATCAATGATATTTAAAGCGATTAACATTACAGAGGTTAAAGTGATTACTCTTAATAACAAAATAATACAATTTGTGCCATAAAAGTACATTAAATTGGAGGTGGGTACTAAAAATTCGGCATAGCCAAACATATTGCTCTTACTTGTTAATATTTAAGAAGCAAGAACTTTTAGCGAACAAACTTATTATTTTTTATTTATTTTTAAGCTACGGCTTTGGCGGCATACTTCCACCCGAAAGACTATATTTTTAATGACACTGAGGCATAAATCACGTTTAATGCCGTAAATTTGCCGTATTATATCAGCGTTTAGCTCTTGAATTATTATTGACTTATTGACGTGTATATTTTTTTTAAATATTGTGAAATAAATAAATCCAAAGGTGTCGAATCAAATGATCATGGCATCATGTAACATTTTCATGACGTGAGATAAAACAGCCATTAATTTTCTCGCACAAAAGCGTCATTGTTTTGTTGGCTGAGTGGCAAGTGGCACCATCCTGTTGGAACCACATATGCTTGATTTGATCTGATCTACCAACAATTAAGCGTATTTCCGACACTTGAAATAGTTTGTAGACTTTGGTTACTACGTCAATTGAACCTTGTAAACATTTAAATTCAAAACTTTATTCAAAATTATCAGCCATCAGTTATGCTCGTGAGATGTTCAGTTGTTAGGCTGGAGCACAATGCTTTCCGCTGAACGATCAGGTGTTTTCACATTTTTTACAGATGCGGTTTGCTGAAATTTGCCCACGATTCTCCCGAATGTGAACACATTTGGTCGGGTAAGCTGACCAAAAAAAAATCACAACGTATTTTTATTTAAACACCCACTTTCGTAAAAAGTTTCAACAATCTTGACGCGCTGCTCAATTGTGTATCTCTCCACGATTGAATTTGTCAAACACTGAAATAAAATAATGTCAAATTAAGTTGGGCAAAAAACTTAATAACTTTTAAGTCTAACTCACAATTAACATTGTGCATTATGGTTGGAGCACACTTTAAGTTTTAGAGTTAATCTAAGTAAAAATTTTCAAAAACTGTACTTAATAACTTCTCTGATTATTGTGCTGTAATTAGTTATTATATCTTGTTGCATTGGAAAGAAAATTATAACAAAAAAAAATAAAATGAAATAATCAAACCAAAATACCTGTTTCTTTGAAGTTGAATTTAGGGCTTCGGTTTTAAATACTTCAAACATGATTTGAAAAATCCAACCTTTTTTTGCCAATTTGGCCAAGACTTAAAACAAATACCCAGTAAAGAAAGAAAAGTAATAGAAAAAAGACTACAACGGAAAACCCACATAAAAAGAATATTTAAACAAGTAAGAGCACTATATTCGGCTGTGCCGAATCTTTTATACCCACCACCAATTTTGTGTACATTTAAAGCACAATAATTATTATTTTGTTAATCGCTATTGAATAATATCTTTATAATAAAATATGTATCACTTTCTTTGTAGAGGGTGGTTAAATTTTTTAGGACCCATGTTGAAGGTGAACTACACCTAGTCTTTAAATTTGTTTTCTGCATTTCACTTGACATTTCTCAATCTCAAACTTACTCAATTTGATCCGTGGAAAGATATGCAAATGAGCAACGCTTTAAAGTTATTCAGGTTTTTTATAAAAATGGGCGTTCAAATCAGAGAGCATTTTGTGCACTTCGCGATTATTTTGGTCAACATAATCGTTCAAATTCGTCCACAATCGGGAGAATTGTAAAAAATATTTAAATTTCTGCAAAACAGGTCTGTATAAAATTTTAGAAAATCTGTGAATGCCTTCTTAGTTCGTTGAATGGGAACCACTGCTGGGTTTTGCGATAGTGTGGCAAAAGAGCAGTCAACCTCGACTCATCATCATGCCCAACAATTGAGCATAAACATTGTCATTGAAAATTTGGACCATCAGATAGAGAAGTGGCGCCAAGGATGGGGGGCCATTTTGCCGATATTTTGTTAAATACATAATTGAACCATACAAATATTATCATTACAAAAAGAAATAATAATAATATCCTAAATAATTTGTGTTTTATTTAAATTCAACATAAAATTTAACCACCCTCTATAACTTCGATATGCTACTAAAATGCTTTTGTGAATGTAGATTTTCAATGAAAGTGGGCGTTAAAGTAAAAGTGTCAATAAAGTTTCTGCTAATAAATACAACTTCGATATTTCAATATAGTTCTTTATTTTCCTAAGAACTTTGTCAATAGAGAAATTACATGAATTTAAGATAAACCGTTATGGGAGGTGGGCGTTAAAGTGAGCGTGTTACCTAAACTTTTCGGCACAACGACTACCTTGATTAGAAGGATATACGAAGCAAATTTGATCATCATACCTCTAATTTTGGCAGTTTTATGAGCTTTTAAATTTCATTAACGGTAGATAACGTGAAAAGTGGGCGTTATAGTAGGCATGTCAAAGTTGTTTTTGCGAATGAGTACAACTGAGGTGTTTCAATGTAACCCTTTATTATTCCAAAATCTTTATTAATAGAGAAATTATATGAATTTTAGGTAAAACGTTATATGGGAGGTGGGCGTAAAAAATGGCGTGGCACCTCAATTTCCTTGCACAGTAATCACATTGCCTAGAGGGATATACGTAGCAAATTTGATCATCACACCTTTAATTTTGGCGGTTTTATGAGCTTTTAAATTTCTATAACGGTAGATAACGTGAAAAGTGGGCGTTATAGTAGGCGTGTGAAAGTTGTTTTTGCTAATGAGTACAACTTAGGTGTTTCAATATAGCTCTTTGTTATTCCAAAATTTTTATTAATAGAGAAATTATATGAATTTTGGGTAAAACGTTATATGGGAGGTGAGCGTAAAAGTGGGCGTGGCACCTTAATTTTCTGGCACAGTAATGATACTTCCTAGGAGGATATACGTAGCAAATTTGATCATCACACTTCTAATTTTGGCGGTTTTATGAGCTTTTAAATTTCATTAACGGTAGATAACGTGAAAAGTGGGCGTTATAGTAGGCGTGTGAAAGTTGTTTTTGCTAATGAGTACAACTTAGGTGTTTCAATATAGCTCTTTGTTATTCCAAAATTTTTATTAATAGAGAAATTATATGAATTTTGGGTAAAACGTTATATGGGAGGTGGGCGTAAAAGTGGGCGTGGCACCTTAATTTTCTGGCACAGTACTGATACTTCCTAGGAGGATATACGTAGCAAATTTGATCATCACACATATAATTTTGGCGGCTTTATGAGCTTTTAAATTTCATTAACGGTATATAACGTGAAAAGTGGGCGTTATAGTAGGCGTGTCAAAGTTGTTTTTGCTAATGAGTAGAACTTAGGTGTTTCAATATAGCCCTTTATTATTCCAAAATCCTTATTAATAGAGAAATTATATGATGTTTAGGTAAAACGTTATATGGGAGGTGGGCGTAAAAGTGGGCGTGGCACATTGATTTTCCGTTACAAAAAAGCGCCTTACCAAAAAGCAAAGTGTGCAAAATTTCAGAGTCGTACATCCAATTTTCTTGCTTTTATGACGTTTTTGTTTTTAAATATACCGAAAAATACACTGTGCGGTATAAATTTTCGTACATTTTGATCGATAACTCCTCTCCTAATGCATAGATTTTGATAATTTTCGGGGAAAAATATTGTTTTTACTCAGGAAATATATATTCGAAGTTTCATGAGTCTACGTTAATGCGTTTGGACACAATTCCATTTTATTCGATGTTTGAAGGACACGGTTTTTTCGACCTACTCTTGCTTTTCGAGCTATAACTCCCTTCCTAATATTCCGATTTAGCCCATTTTCAATACCAAACAAACCTTGTCTATAAGAAAGATTCTGGCAAAATTTGAGCCCCCTAGCTTTTTCGGTGCGACCTCTATCGTGCTTTCAACAGACGGACAGACGGACAGACGGACAGACGGACAGACGGACGGACATAGCTAGATCGTCATCAAATCAAACCCTGATTCAGAATATATATACTTTATGGGGTCTAAAATGGATATTTCGATGTGTTACAAACGGAATGACAAAATGAATATACCCCCACCATTTTTTTGGTGGCGGGTATAAAAACACATAGTTTTGGTAGGAATAAAACAAAAAAATCATATGTTTTAATAACAAGTTCACGCCCAACAAACGCTTAAGATGCATAAATCCACGCTATATATGTATGTATATACATATATGCAGATCCTTATATCCCACAGTTTAAAGAAAATCCCTAAGGAACCTCAACTAAATTTTAATATTAAAATTAAGGTCGAACTTCAAACACTAAATATGATTAAATAAATAAGAAAGCTATTATTCAATATCAATATTTACATAATTTTAATACTAATACAAGCAATAAAATATGTACATACGTAAATACTATATATATATGTGATATGCTGATTTCAGTACTTCGTTTATTTAAGCCAAACAAAGAAAGCTGGATGATGCATGTGCTTATTTTACATTTGTATTTATTTGCATGTATTCACATACAGTAGCGATAGATTAAAATGCAACTCATTGCTATTCGATGATATTCAGGACCGTATCTTGGCCTATTTAAGCATTCTATAATTATTTATTATTAATTTGCGTCTTAGTGATTTATTTTCTACAGATACTTCTCAATGCTTTAAGTTATGGTTTTAATTGAATAATTCACTTTTATTTCTGTTTCCTTTTAAGAAAATTAAACCTAATTAAATAGGAGAAGAGAAGTGCAACTCCTTGGAATTAAAAAATGTATTTAAATTAAACTTAATATTATATATTACAACTAATTTTGTGCCATTGCCAGTATTTGCCATGACCGCTTTCATATATGGATGGAATAGAATCGACTAAGGATATAAAATGATTAGAGGACATATTTGCTCATTCTAATTTTATAATTTATTCCAATTTCTTTAAATTTTATGACTTTTGATAACTTCTCTATTTACATGCTTTCATACGCCTTCCTACTATTCCAAAACATGAAGACGAAACTTTCGAGCTAAGCGATTTGTATACATTTCTTACATATATATGTGTGTCGGGGGAAAATCGAAGTAGACCACTACTATTTCGGGCGTCTCTTTGATCACATTCGTTCCCCAATGATTTCATGGCAATCAAATGACATTCCTTCCTTCACTTAGTTCTGCGCCACTACAGGGGTTTTCTCTGAATTAGAAAACGACTTCACAATCCCAATTGCAGTCATTCGTAATCACCAGCATCATCTTTCGACTGAGGGGCCCTTTAATGTGTGCCTACCTGTGATCCTTAGTGTACTGCGATCTAAGTCTCCCTAACCTCTTTATGTGCGAGGTCTAAGATTCGTCTATGCCCTAGCCAGAAGTGTTGGTAACACCTCTATTTTCCGAACTAGCAATAACACTAAGGCGTGAAAATTCAGCCAAGGTAAAATGCTCACGGGGGCAGAATCATTCTCTTACCGACATATATTTCCAGGGAGCTATGTGAGTTTTAAAAATTTCGCAGTATTTAATGGCATTACAATATAAAAAAAGTAAATTTGTAATTTAAAATTTAAAATTCCACGTTCTGCAAGGTGAGCCTTTTTGCTTTTGGTTGCCTGAGTTCTTGTATTAAATTATTTCTTTGTTAGTTCAATTTTGGTTATGTGACCTATGCCAAGGCAGAAAGGACCTATAAAAAATATAAATAATCTTAGTTGTTCTACACAAATAGATTACACCATACTCAACCGTTGGCATCTACCCATCATATATGGGTAAATATCTTTGTTTTGGTGGCCGACCCAAACCAACGCAAACCATCAAAGCCAAATAAATTAAATTTAGATTAGTAGCTTCGTAACAATTTGGCCATTACCCCTGTGACCAATGCAGAAACTTATTTTTAATTGATTCTATTTATAAGTGGCTTCTAAATTGGTCTTCTATCTAACAAATTATCTTTTTTAAAACTATTTCAAGCAGTGTGAATGTTAATGAGAACGCCTGATTGTTCGTTGAAGTAATTAACAACATCGAATGTAATCTCTAACGGATCTATAGATTTTCGTGGTCGACCGCTTCCTGACATTCTCTGCACATTATTTCTTTGACGGTATCTCGATTTAATACGCAACCGTCGATTTGTTTATACATATGGGCTAATCCTGCGTTACGGACGTTACATTCGCACGCAAATTTGCTTGTTAAGATTGACACAGCTGGCGTTCACATTGGAATATTTTCATGAAATTTCTTGCAAAATGCAGTTCTTTGGGAGTACTTTAAAACTTGTTTTAAACTTAAAGCTTAACTGCTTTTGAAAAAAAGTTATGCTAGCTTAAAGTTCCGTTACGGACGTTACAAAAAATTGAAGTCGATTTTGAGGCTTATGTGCATTTGCACATTTTTTTAGCTCATCTGGCATCTCTGCCTCAAACCGTGAACATCGTGTTTATTTTTTACTCCAAATTGTTAAACCAATTTTATATATTAAAAAGTCAATTAAAATAAAATTTTAAGTGAAGAAGTACCAATTTTACACGCATGAAATAAAAGATGCAAAAACGTTTAAATTAGTGTTGTTTGGTCTTATTCAAATGGATACTAAGATAATTTGTGATGAATTTAACAACTCACACAATATAAATCCGGTAAGTGTAAAGGAAATCACCACGAAAAGATCAACCGCAGATGATACGCTATATCTTATTGAATTCGATCGTCAACAAGTGTCGAAGAGGGATATACTTAAAATAAGATATTTTAGTAATATTGCCGTTTACTGGAGAAGACCACTCAAGGGTAGCAAAGGCCCTACTCAATGCACCAAATGCTCTATGTATGGTCACGGTGCTAGGAACTGTAACAGAGTAGTAGTGTGTGCAGCCTGTGCGGGTAATCACGAATTTGCAGATTGTCAATTAAATAAAGCCGCTAATAGTGAGAACATTATCTACAAATGTTACAACTGTGCTAGGAGGAATTTTAAAAATGTAAAGCACAGAGCGGACGACCCGAAATGCCCGTGTCGTCAGGAATACCTGGAGATTCGTCAACGCACCACATCCAGAAATAAAGTACCACAAAGAACTAATATGCTGAACTTTAACTCCGATGAAGTTAATTTTCCCCAACTGCCTGGTAAGGAACATCAAAATTATACACGTGACTCTGGTGCTAAAAGTAATGTACTGTACTCTGATGTAACAAGAAGTAAGACCCTTGTTAACAGAAATGAAGATGATATTTCTAATGAGAAATTGATGCAAATATTTTTTGATGCTGTCGATGCACTTCAAAGGTGCCAAAACAAGTACGACAAGCTACGAGTGCTGGGGATGATGCTTCAACATGCAATATAAATCAACAGTTAGTCACAATGTTCATGTTATGCACTGGAATGCTCAAGGCATAACGACTGAGTCAGCAGCTTCACAGCTGGAAAAATTTTTATTTGACAAGGAAGTCGATATTCTCCTTGTCAATGAGACATTTTTGAAACCCCACCATAAATTTAAACTTGGAGGCTACAAAATTTATAGAGAGGATCGACCAACTCATGGTGGCGGTGTACTCATCGCAGTAAAATACAATGTTGAACATGAAATATTACCAACTATAAATACAAGTGTGGCTGAAAATATTTCGGTTCGAGTAATAATAAATAGGCGCCCTGTGATTTTTACATCTGCGTACAATCCGGTTCATACTATAAATTTTAAAACTGATATGGATGCTTTAACTAGACGGTCAAATGACTTCTTTTTATTTGGTGATTTAAACGCACAACATACGCACTGGAATTGTTTTTCAAGCAATATTGCTGGTAATGAGCTTTATAGCCATAGCCTTCAATCAAACTACTACATTTATTACTCAAATGCATTTACTCGCTTTGGACAAAATATTAATCCAGTACAGCCCTCTACAGTAGACATCCTTTTAACTAACTCTTGTCTTCCTTTTTCAACCTTGGAAACACATCCAAATATGTTGCAGTCGGACCATGTACCACTATCTTGCGTCATTTATGGAGAGGTACAAAATAGCATTTTGATGCTACCCTTGTATAATCGAGCCGATTGGTCATCAATAAAAAACTTCGTTGAAAGTGAAATAATATTACAAGAGATTGATCAAAATATTACAAACACAGGTAATCTAGATTTAGCATTAAGTAAACTAATATCCATTGTAAAAGAAGCTACTAATAAAATACCAGTTGGTCATAGAAACCCCTTCCAACGTGAAATTTCAGAAATTAGTAAAATGCTTATTTCACAGAGAAACAAATATAGACGTAAATTTCAAAGATGTAGGGATAGTAATTTTAAAATGCAATTAAACTGTATCTTAAGGCAGCTAAATAGGCTTATTGACTATCACCTAAATAAAGACAGAAATGATTCTTGGTCGAAATTCATATCAAATCTGCCTACCGGCTCTAAAAAGTTTTGGAAATTAACAAAAACTTTTAAAGGAAAAAACTCCACATTGTCTAAACTTCATTTAAATGGAACAATTTTAAATTCTGACGTCGAAAAGGCAAATGCAATAGCTGACGTATTTGCCAGTTCACATACTATTACTTTTAACAATCCATCCCCCATGGAATCGGTTGTATCAAGATACATTAATGACCTTAATCAAACTCTTACCGATGATACAAGTATTGAACTTACAAATTTGTCTGAAGTCAAATCGTTTGTCCATTTGTTAAAAAATAATAAATCCCCTGGTTTAGATGGGATTAACAGCATAGTTCTTAAAAATATGCCCGATTACTTTTTTGAAATTTTAAGTAAATTATTTAACTTTTGTTTAAGCAATGGGTACTTCCCACTCGTTTTTAAAATGGCTAAGGTAATTCCAATCCACAAATCTGGAAAGGATCCTAAATTACCCTCCAGCTATAGACCAATTAGTATTCTAAGCCTATTAGATAAGGTGTTCGAGAAAATTATTCACACCAGGATTTTAGATTTTTCAAATTACAATAATATTATAAATCAAGAACAATTTGGCTTTCGAAAAGAGCACTCCACTGTACATCAACTTAATAGAGTTGTAAACTTTATTGAATGTAATAAAAGTAATCGGAAAAGTACTGGAGTCGTTTTTCTTGATATCGAAAAAGCTTTTGACTCAATCTGGCATGATGGACTAGTGTATAAATTAAATACGTTGCATTTTCCAAATTATCTACAAAAACTTATCAAAAGCTTTTTAGATAATCGTACGTTTGTTGTGTCTGTCAATAACAAATTTTCTAGTGAAAGGCAAATACCTGCGAGCTTGCCACAAGGATCAGTATTATCCCCTACACTATACTCGATATATACATCCGATGTTACTCTAAGAAGAGACCATGATGCGGCTTTTTACGCGGATGATAGCGCCTTTATTTGTTGCGGTAAAGTGTCGAATGCGATAATTAGGAGAATGGAAAATAATCTTAAATTAATTAGTAAATACTATGACAAATGGAAAATAAAAGTCAATGACGATAAAACTCAAGCAATTATATTTCCATTCAACAAATCGCGAAAACGCTTTCCTACTAGATATTTATCGTCTAGGGGAACAATAATTCCATTGAGGAAAGAAATTAAATATTTAGGAGTTATCCTTGACAAAAAACTTTTATTTAAACAGCATGTTAATTACATTTGCGAGAAGGCAATTAAGTGTAGCCGTGCCTTATACCCCTTAATTAGCCGAAGATCTAAACTTAATATAAAGAACAAGGTACTTATTTACAAAATGTGTATTCGACCGATTATGACCTATGGTTGTCAAATCTGGTCACAAAAGGCTGCTAAAACGCATACAAAAAAATTGCAAATCATTCAAAATAAAAACTTGAAAATAATACACAATCTACCTTTTAGATATCCAACTTATCTTCTACACAGAAACTTTAACTTTAAAATGTTTAATTCATTGACAAGGGAACTGACGCTGTCATTTAATGAAAAATGCAGAAGGTCAAATTTTGAAATAATAAGAAATTTGCTGAACAACCACTGAGGGTCTTTTGTTTAAAAGACACATTTCAGTGATTGTTCTAAAATCTCTTATGACTTCTAAGTTGATACGAGGTTTTTTATGAACAACTTTTCCTTTAAACTGTGATATTAGTAGTTTCTTTATTTAATTAATCAGATGTTAATTGTTGTAATACTATATGTAAATTCTCATAACTCTGTTAACGATATTGATAAAATTAATAAGTTTTAATAAATAAATATAAAAAAAAAAAAAAAAAAAAACATTTTTTTAGCTAATTTTGCATAATAAACAACAAAAAATTCAGCCAAGGTAAAATGCTCACGGGGGCAGAATCACATTACATTTGCGAGAAGGCAATTAAGTGTAGCCGTGCCTTATACCCCTTAATTAGCCGAAGATCTAAACTTAATATAAAGAACAAGGTACTTATTTACAAAATGTGTATTCGACCGATTATGACCTATGGTTGTCAAATCTGGTCACAAAAGGCTGCTAAAACGCATACAAAAAAATTGCAAATCATTCAAAATAAAAACTTGAAAATAATACACAATCTACCTTTTAGATATCCAACTTATCTTCTACACAGAAACTTTAACTTTAAAATGTTTAATTCATTGACAAGGGAACTGACGCTGTCATTTAATGAAAAATGCAGAAGGTCAAATTTTGAAATAATAAGAAATTTGCTGAACAACCACTGAGGGTCTTTTGTTTAAAAGACACATTTCAGTGATTGTTCTAAAATCTCTTATGACTTCTAAGTTGATACGAGGTTTTTTATGAACAACTTTTCCTTTAAACTGTGATATTAGTAGTTTCTTTATTTAATTAATCAGATGTTAATTGTTGTAATACTATATGTAAATTCTCATAACTCTGTTAACGATATTGATAAAATTAATAAGTTTTAATAAATAAATATAAAAAAAAAAAAAAAAAAAAAAAAACATTTTTTTAGCTAATTTTGCATAATAAACAACAAAAATCCATACACAAAAAATTAAGTGGAATATATGACGATATCAATCCTGCTTAGAAAAGAAGTCTAAGTAGTCCCGTTAAACAAAAATCTTAATTGTTGTCTGTTACGGACGTTACGTTACGGACGTTACACTTTTTCCATTAAACCATATTGTGTATATAAAAAACATTCATGTATTTAAAAATCTTTTTAACCTTGTAATTATTAAATTATTAGTTACAAAAAAATTATAGAACATTTCATTACTCTTATATTAGCTTATATTCATTTATTTATTTCTTTATTTAACTGTTCAACATTGTATCTTATGCTTAATAGACCCAGCTGTTCGAGCTACTTTTATAGTACATATTGTCATTAGAAAAGCCCAAAAAATAATGATATGATTCAAGAGCTGGAATATTTTTTACATTTCTCCATGTTTTTGATATTTTGTCAGATATAGTTTTGACATAATTTTTACCAACGTAAATTAGGAAAACGCCATTTATATATATATATTTTTTTTGCTAATTTGTGAAAATCTCGATCGTTTTTTAAGATGAGATTTTGGACTTTTACTAGTTGCCAAACTTTTTGCTTAACAACAGCGCCAACACCGTCCACCGCTTCTTTTCCATGTGAAGTAGCAAAAAAAAATCCTAATTTTTAATGGAAAATCCAGTACGTAAACATTGCATGCATGGGCGTACCGCCAAATATTTGAAAAGGGACATCGGGGTTGCGGTTTACAACATGGTTATTAATTACTAATTATTAATTTTCAGGAATTATTTTAGGTTTCAGAAGAATTTGAAATTCATCTCAATTTAAGTTATTTAAACACACTTTTTGTTACTATGAGGTGAAGTTTTTCGGGTTCTCGGCAACCTAGAGCAATTTTAAGCCCAGATTCAGATTCAGCAGGTGAAAATCCATTATAAACACTTACTTCCACCTCATAATATTAAAATAAAATTTTTGGGTATTTTCCTGCCGTTACGGACGTTACACACTTTGTCATTTATATTTTTAAAAAAAGTGTAATAAAGGTATTTCTTTTTTTTCATCAGATTAAAGTGCATAAAAAACTATGTTTAAAAAGATAGTTTGGAAAACAAAATTATTAAAATTCATTCTGGACGTTACACATAGTGTACCCATTTTTAGTTCAAATTGTTAATATATATTAGATAACTTACAAATATGATTTTTATCTTAAATAAAAGAAAATTAAACAAATTAAAGTTTTGCTAAACGCTAAATACTGAAACGACTGTTTTGCCCACTTTTTTAACCATGAAAAATACCTTTTTTTACAAAAATAAATGAAAGCAAGAGGTACGTTTAGGTTAGCCTCTATCAAGGACAAACGAACCACTGTAAAACCTTATTGTTTATATATTTTGAAGATTGAATATGTATCCTATTATTCCATTAACAAACATTTGGATTTTGGGCAACTTTAAATTTCTGCCTTTGGTTTAAACATTTTCGGATTAGCCCATATTAAACTAATAGGAAACTTGCAAATTTGCTTTTAGATGGTAATTTAAAATTAAAATTAAATTAAATTTATTTAAATAACAGTATTTTTATTATTATCACTCTCTAATTCATTGCGTAGCATTTTTTTCTTGCCAAATTTATTCACATTCTTTAATAAATATATAAATATGAAGAAATTTATTTTGAAGTGAATTAGGTAAATAACGCCTAATGATGCTATTAATTACATTTGAAATGCAATGAATACAAAGCAAAGGAAAAATATTTATTTAGAATTGAATACCGTTATAAATTTCGAGTCTTGATCAAATATTATACAGCACAGAGTTGCTACTGTAGTGGCGTTGCTACTAAATATACTTGAATGTATGTAAGTATGTACTTAAATTCAATTGGAAATACAGATTTAAAATATTTGAAAACCTTTTTTATGTGTAATTTTTTACTTTTGTGTGCATGTATGTATATATTTATATATACAGGTATTAATACATCGTGTACATATATACACATGTAGATTTTTTTTTATTATCTGCAAATAACTCTTTTTATATTCATAACCTATAAAATGGTGTGGGGGTATATTCTTTTAGTCATTCCGTTTGTAAAACATCGAAATATCCATTTTATACCTCATAAAGAATATATTTTCGGAGTCCTGGTTTTATTTTAGGACGATCTAACTATGTCCGTCCGTCTGTTGAAAGAACGATAGAGCTTGAACCCAAAAAGTTAGGAGCTAAAATTGTTCCAGAATATTTCTAATAGATAAGTGTGGTGCTTAATTACCAACACAAGAACCTGTCTCTTTTTTATTGTAATAAAACAAACGTTTTATAGCAAACTTTAAGAATTATATCAATTTATTAATTAGCATTTAGTTAAGAGTTAACTTTAAAAAATTCTGTGTTATCGCGTAATCGCTTGATTCAGATTAAAATATTTCTTACAGACTTATGTATATACATAAATATATACATAGACATAAAGATTTGAGTGAAAAAAAAAGTGGCGGCAACAGATAAGGATTGTTTGTTATTAAAAATGAGCTAAATCAGTATATTAGAGAAAAAAAGCAATGTCCTTTCTACATCGAATAAAATGCGATTGTGTCTAAACGCATTGACTTATAGCGATAAAATTTCATAGGTATATTTTGTGAGAAAAAAATGTGTTTCCCTAAAAATTGCTCAAATCTATACATTACGAAAGGGGTTTTAGATCAAAATTGTACGAGAATTTATACCGCACAGATTCTTTTTTAGTCTACTTAAAATTTAAAACGTAATAAAACTGGAAAAATTAGACGTACGCGTCTGAAATTTTTCAGACATTGCTTTTTGGTCATTGAGTTTGTAATAACGGAAAATTAAGGTGACACGTTCAAAGATTTTGAAAGAAAAAAATTACTCTATATTGAAATTTATTCAATTTAATTTAACTTATTGTCAGAAACTACTTTGACATGCCTACTTTAACGCCCACTTTTGTCGTAATCTACTGTTGATGAACTTTAAATGCTCATAAAATCGACAGAATCAGATGTACGTACTATGATGATGAAATTTCGCATAAATAGCTTCCTATTCAATGTCATTATAATGCTAGAAAATGAAGGTAATACGCCCACCTCTACCTCTCATATAACGTGTTGCCATTAATTCATACATAAATATATTTCTCTAGGAATTTCTAGCAGAAACTACTTTGACACTGGTATTTTAAAGCCCGGTTTCCACACATTATGTTATTAATGAAATTTAAAAGCTTATAAAATAGATAGAATTATATGCATTAGAAAATTAAATTTCGCATATACATATAGGTTTTTAATAAATTTTACTATAATTTGTTTTTATATTTTAAATTCATTTTATTGTTATTATCCAAGTGAAATTCAAAGTTCCATGCCCACACAAAGCTAACATTATTTTTAACTGCATCTGGTTATCAAATACTACTCTTAAATTTCCGTAAAAATACAACATTTTATCACTCCTAATGTAGAAATACAAGACTTAATTTAAGAAAATAAATTAATAGCAGACCGAATATACACAAAGAATGTGATACACGTTTTAGTATAGAGAGATTATTCCATAGTGATTACT
The DNA here is from genome assembly GCA_941918925.1 of Phyto melanocephala. Lineage (NCBI taxonomy): Eukaryota > Metazoa > Arthropoda > Insecta > Diptera > Rhinophoridae > Phyto > Phyto melanocephala. Next base: position 55,103,037 of record OW799233.1, read on the forward strand.
GTTAACAATAAAATAATAAATTTTTTGCTTAAAAGTACATCAAATTAGAGGTGGGTATCAAAAATTCGGCACAGCCAAATATAGTGCTAATACTTGTTGTTGTTTTTTTTTTTAATTCAAGTCATTTGTAATTAAGACCAAAAAGTATTGCAATTGAATTTAACGTCATTATATAAAAACAATACGTACGTTACAAATAATTTGTTTTTTGTTTTTCTTCTCTTAATACTTTGTTTAAAACTATTGTGTACTTATATTATACTTATGTATGTATGTATGTATGTATGTTTGTACAAGTAGTATGTCCGAAATTGGTTTTATTTCAGTGATTTCTTATTGTTTAATTTTATTCAAAACAGATGCATAACCTTTCATATAAGTACATACATATGTATGTATATGTATGTATGTTTATTAGAAATATGTATATTTATGTATAGAAGAGAAAGAACTTATTAATCATATATTTTTTAAGTTTACAGTTAATACTCGTACATGCAATTTTCAAAATTTACCTCTGTCTCGTTGTTAATCATGCCATTAACACTCTGGACTACTTGGGCCATCTTTTTTTAGTTTTAGTGTTCAAAAAAATAAATTATTAAAAATGTCGAATCCGTAAAAATAGTTATATTTTTGCAATGTTTAATAAAAGTAGTTTCTTTTTGTTTTGCAATCAATAATAAATTAACAATTTTTTTATTGATTTTTCAATTTTAAACTTTAAACCGATATTGTGACAAATCACATAAATAATTTACAATATAATTTTAATTAAATTGTAGGTATGTACTAATATACATATGTACATATATCTGTTATTATTATTATTTATTGGTATAAAGTTTGTGTTTCTATGACAACTTTTAAAGCGGTGTTGCAAACAACAACACAACTTAACGATTTAACAACTGAACATTAACTAAGTTAAAATAAAATTAAAAAATAAAAAAATGTTTCTGTTCGACAACAGATTTTTATGTTTCAATTGTACGATTTTTGTGAAGTTATGAATATACAGTACCATGCAACTTAATAGCAATTGTTTGTTTTGTCTGACAATTTTACGATTATTTACTTATATTTTCTCTTAAGAACTTGTAACATAGTAATGAGAATTTACAAATAGTATTATAACAATTAATATCTGATTAATTAAATAAATAAGCTACTAATATTATAAAAATCAGCATTCAATTAACTTAAGTCCCGGGAGTTAAATAGATGATATTTGCAACCAACATGTAACCACCGATCAAAAAGTACTGATGATGAAATCGTAGCTGGTTTCGGTAAATAATTTACTTAAGATTTCAAAAAAGTAATCGGGCACATTTTCAAGTATTATGCTGTTAGTAATAATGTAAACTAGGAGAATTACTCTTTTTTTAACAAATGGAAATTTTTAAGTTCAATACTTGTATTACCGTTAAGAGTTTGATTGAGGTTAACAATACATATTCATACAACCGAATCCAAGGCGTTGGATTGTTAATAGTAATGGTATGTAAACAAGTAAGAGCGCTATATTCGGCCGTGCCGAATCTTATATACCCTTCACAACGTGTAGTCATGAAATAACAGTAGTTTGTGTCACCATTCATCCCATATGAAATACTTTAAAACATATATAAAAACATCCTATTGTAAAATTATAAATTCACTTATGTATGTTAAAAAAACGAAAAAAAAAAAAAAATTTTAAAAAAATTTAAAAAAAAAAATTTAAAAAAAAATAAAAAAAAAAAATTTAAAAAAAAAAATTTAAAAAAAAAAATAAAAAAAAAAAATTATTTTATATAATTATAATTATTGTATATAAAACAAAAAAAATAAAAAAAAAATTAAAAAAAAAAATAATAAAAATATAAATAATATTTTAAATAAAAAATAAAAAAATAAATAAAAAAACAAGTAAAAGCGCTATATTCGGCCGTGCCGAATCTTATATACCCTTCACAACGTGTAGTCATGCAATAACAGTAAATTCACGTATGTATGTTAAAAAAAACAAAAAAAAAATTTAAAAAAAAATTAAAAAAAAAAAAAATTATTATATACATATATAATATATATAAAACAAAAAAAAAATAAAAAAAAAATTAAAAAAAAAAAAATAAAAAAAAATAATAATAAAAATATATATAATATATTAAATAAAAAATAAAAAAAAAATAAAAAAAAAATTAAAAAAAAAAATTTTTAAAAAATTTTAAAAAAATTTTTTTGCCTCAGCTGGGATTCGATGCCACGTTTTCTCTAACCAGTATACACGTTTGTATGTATGTATGTTGTTGTTGTAATGTTGTTTTTATGAAAAGAAAATCGAGGTGGTCGTGGGTTTTTGCTCATATCTCAGTTGTTTATGTACCGATGTTTCTGATTTTCAATACCGATCTACTCCCGAATATTTCTGATATTTTAATACCTTACCCGGGTCCAACCTATGTCGGGGGGCTTCAAAAAGTTGATTTCAACATACACACGGACAGACGGTCAGACGGACAGACGGACAGACGGTCAGGGCTTAATCGACTCCTCTATTCATAAGCTTTCAGAAAATATATACTTTATGGGGTCGGAAATGAAAATTGTAGAAATTTCACACGGAATGACAAACCTATATATACCCTTTTTCACTGTGTGAAGGGTATAAAAATTAAAAAAAAATTTTTTGGCTCAGCTGGGATTCGATGCCACGTTTTCTCTAACCAGTATACACGTGTGTATGTATGTATGTTGTTGTTGTAATGTTGTTTTTGTGAAAAAAAAATCGAGGTGGTCGTGGGTTTTTGCTCATATCTCAGTTGTTTATGTACCGATGTTTCTGATTTTCAATACCGATCTACTCCCTAATATTTCTGATATTTTAATACCTTACCCGGATCCGACCTATGTCGGGGGGCTTCAAAAAGTTGATTTCAACATACACACGGACAGACTGACAGACTGACAGGGCTTAATCGACTCCCCTATTCATAAGCTTTCAGAAAATATATACTTTATGGGGTCGGAAATGAAAATTGTAGAAATTTCACACGGAATGACAAACCTATATATACCCTTTTTCACTGTGTGAAGGGTATAAAAAAATACGTGTATAAATGAACCAATATAGGGAACAAATAATTCAAACTAAAAAACTAAACTAAATTTAAATAATAAAACACTTTTTGTAAAACACGTTACTGTATAACTATTATTGTTAAGTTATATGATACTGAAGCGAGTATTCATATAGAGTTAATGAAATAATTCATGCGATTGCTAATAAAACAAATAAGAGCACTATTATCGGCTGTGCCGAATCTTTTTTATCCACCACCAATTTGATGTACTTTTATAGCACAGAATTTATTATTTTGTTATTAACAGTAATCGCTATGGAATAATATCTTTAAAACATTTTAATGTTACGATCTGTTTTTCCTGACGACTTCGCCGGCTAACAATGACATCCCAGGAGATTCCAACCCTTGCGTCAGGTTCAAAACGCAACACCAAAAAACATTTATATTGCGAACAAAACTAAACTTTGCATCACAAAAAAAAACTATAATACCAAATTTAAACCAAATTTTTCCATTTTATTCGATGTTGGAAGGACACGGTCTATTGACCTACTCTTGCATTACGAGCTATACTTTCTTCCTAATATTCCGATTTGGCCCATTTTTAATACCAAACCTTGTGTATAAGAAATATTCTGGCAACTGAGCTTTTCGGCTCGAGCTCTATCGTGTTTATAACAGACGGACAAACATACCTAGATCGTCATAAAATGAAACCCCGACTCAGAAAATATATACATACTTTATGGGGTCTAAAATGGATATTTTGATGTGTTACAAATGGAATGACAAAATGAATTTTTATGGTGACGGTTATAATAAGAATATTATAATAAAATAAAATATTGGTTTTGAATGTACAAAAGAATAGATAGGGTAATAAAAATACAATTTGATTAAAAAATTTATTTTAAATATTTAAATACATTTTTTAATCTACTGATTAAAAATATTTTTGAATCTTTAACCTCTTAAGACCGTGGGTACACATATGCGTAGAGTTAGCCACAAATCGTTACTTTAGTTCGTTTTGTCAAAAACGAACCCCTATTACCTTGTGGTTTCTGCAAAAAATGAAAGAGGTTGTCTGTGTGTTGGTTGAAATCAACTTTTAGAAGCAACCACATGTTCCTCAGACCTGTATATGGTATCAATCTTTTAAAAATATCCGGGAATGAATCGGTATTCAAATTAAGCGAAATCGCCCCATAACTTTTTGAGATATGAGCGAATAAACGCGACTGACTCTGTTTTTTCCCATTTTTTTACCACAAAAATTAAAATTTTTCAGTCGTAGAATAATTTATAGGTACCTTTGTCATTTTTTGTAGATATATTATGCCTCTAGAGATATTCGTGAAAAATGTTGGGTATAGCGTGCTCCAATCGGTAAAGTTAAAGGATAATTTTTTTTTTTTTTAAATATATTTGTATTCCAAAAATTTACAAACGAATTTTTTTCAGCTTCTAAACAACCGAGAGAGTCAATTTTGGTATCATCTGAAAGGTCTGGACTAGCGCAATAAAAAATATTAAAATTCATGTTGGGCACCACTACAAAATGGCGGACAATAATTTTATATATGGGTCAAATCTGGCATTTTTCTGAACCCCCTCAATATTGGTATCAAATTAAAGGGCTTGACTAGTTGAATACAGTTAACTATGTAAAAATTCAAAATCAAAGATGGCGTCGGAAATAATAAGGAAAAATTGCGTATAACATGAAATATAGGTTAAGATACGATGTAAGATTATACCTTTGTACATGTTGGTGAAGGGTATTATCAGATTCGGCACGGCCGAATGTAGCACTCTCACTTGTTTTATATAAGTTTAAAGCATAAAGTGGGCGTGTCACATTTTCCGTTAGAACAAAACCTTTGACCCAAAGCAATGTTTGCCAAATTTCAGAATCGTACATCTAATTTTGTCAGTTTTATTAGGTTTTACGTTTTAAATATACCGAAAAATACACTGTGCGGTATAAATTTTCGTACATTTTGATTTATAACTCCTCTCCTAATGCATATATTTAAGAAATTTTAAAATATACATTCGAGGTTTCATGGCTCTACGTTAATGCGTTTGGACACAATTGCATTTTAGTCGATGTTGGAAGAACATGGTTTTTTGACCTACTCTTGCATTGCGAGCTACAAGAGAGTTACTCCTCTATATAATCCGATTTAGCCCATTTTTTTACCAAACAAACCTTGTGTATAACAAATATTCTGTCAACTGACTTTTTCGGTTCGAGCTCTATCGTGTTTTTAACAGACGGACAAACATACCTAAATCGTCATAAAATGAAACCCCGACTCAGAAAATATATAAAGGGTCCGCCAAATATTTTTTTTTTTGAAAATGTTATAAAAAAGTGTAGCTTCGGCTGTGTGGCAGGTAGCGCCGTCCTGTTGGAACCAAATGTTGCCAATATCCTCCTCAATTTTTGTGAACAAAAATTCGTTCAACATGGCCCGATAACGATCGCCATTGACTACGGCAACTCTGGACTAAAATCCGCACCAAACAGTGAGTCGTTTTGGATATATCGGCTTTTCAATGTATGCGTGCGGGTTTTCTGTGCCCCAAATGCGACAATTTTGCTTGTTTACAACCCGCCAAGATCAAAATGAGCTTCATCTGAAAAGATGATTTTTTTTGGCAAAATCGGCCAAAGTACATATATACACAACCATATTCGTTCAGCGGAAGGATAAAACTAATTATCTGTCAAATCAGACATGAGCTAAGTGTTACCATTCACGAAATAAGCACTAGTTGAAAAAAACAACGCTAGATGGCGGACCCTTTACATACATGGGGTCTAAAACGGATATATTGATGTGGTACAAATGGAATGACAAAATGAAAATACCGACCATTTATTTTGGTGGCGGGTATAAAAATACACTCATCAAAGAATGTAAAAATTATTGAAAATATATGAAGGAAGAGTTGGAGATCACTCAGTCCCAAGAAGAATCTCTATTAGCTGAACAACTATGATACTGCTCTTGCAAATCAATCTCGATCAGATCATACATAACATGCATACTATGTCATAAGGGATTAAATTTTCTTTTTTCCTCAGATTTATCTACAGCGGACGCCACCACCATAATACATGGCTGGCGAACCTTTTTACAACCTGCCTTAAGTATGCGTACATACCGATGGCATGGGGAGAGGCGACAGTCGTTTTCATATCTAAACCGGAGAAAGAGCTATACAAATCCAAAAGATTATAGACCTATAAGCTTCACATCATTCTTATTAAAAACATTGAACCAAATTGTCGATAAAATTGTAAAGAGGCAAATACCGGACGACGCAATTAAATTTGTACAGCACGCCTATATTAGGAACAGATCTGTTGAGACGGCTGCACAGAAAGTTAGTTTTCACATAGAAAGAGATTTGACCTGGGTATACATATATACCCTGACCGTCTTTATAGACATAAAAGAAGCTTTCAACAATGTAATGACTTCAAGTTTTATTTGTTCCTTTGAAAACTTAGGGTTAAATCATGACTTAATTGCGTGGATAAGCAATATGTTTAGGAACAGCTGGTTGAATTTCGAGGCAAAGGGAGTAAGAATAAAGGACACAGTATGCCGAGAAAACCCACAGGGAGGTACATATCTTATCTCCGCTGCTATAGGTAACCAATGTTTATCAAGTAAGGGCTTAAAGCCCATTTGCTATGTGGATGATGTTTCCGTTCTCATCAGAGGAGCAAATCATAACCTTTTATGCAGAAGAGCAATGGAAGTTCTGAATATATTATAAAGGGTGGTTAAATTTTAAGGGCCGATGTTGATTTTGAAGAAAACACAAATTATTTAGGAAATTATTGTCATTTCTTTTCATTATAAAAATATTGGTATGGTTCAATTATGTATGGAACAAAATATCGGCCAAATGACCAACGTGACGCTGAGGCATAATTAAGATTATATGCCGTTAATGTGTCAACTTTTGTTATCCATTAACTCTTGAATTGTTGCTGGCTTATCGATGGACATCTTTTCTTTCAAATAACACCAAAGAAAGAAGTCCAACGGTGTCAAATCACATGATCTTGTCGGCCAATTGACATCGCCACCACGTGAGATAACACGGCCATTTAATTTGTCGCGCAATAGAGCCATTGTTTCGTTAGCTGTGTGGCAAGTGGAACCGTCCTGTTAAAACCACATATCGTCCACATCAATATCTTCCAATTCGGGCTATAGAAAGTTCGTTATCATCTCACGATCGCAATTCACAGTAACTGCCTGACCAGCCCAATGATGCCGCCAGCCCATAAACCGTACCAAACAGTCACTCTGTGAATGCATTGGTTTTTCGATAATCACTCTTGGATTATTATTCGGCCAAATGCGGCAATTCTGCTTATTGACAAATCCACTGAGGTGAAAATGTGCCTCATCACTGAAGATGATTTTCTTCGAAAATTGATCATTCACCGTTGCCATAACTTGCCACCATTCTGACCATTAACGACGTTTGGAATGGTCAAGACGCTTTGGTTGTTGAGTCAATTGCACCTTGTTAGCTTGTAAAAAAAGTCTTTATGCATAATGTTCATCAACGACGAGCGTGAGAGGTGCAATTGTTGAGCACGACGACGAGTTGAGGTGGACAGCTCTTCAGCCACACGCGCATGCACTGGTGTTTTTACATCTACAGACCTGGATTACTCAAATTTTTGCACGATTTTTCCGATTGTATGCACATTCGGACGATTAAATTTACGCGTTGCTCGATTGTGTATCTTTCCTTGGTTCAAATTGAGTTAGTCTGAAATTGAGAAATATTAAATGAAATGCAGAAAAAAAGCTTGACCTTTAGGTGTGATTCACATTTAACATTGGCCCTTAAAATTTAACCACCCTTTACAACTGGCGAAGGAGCGAGGGCTCAATGTACACCCAGACAAAAAGGAAATCTTTTTGCTAAGGGATCGATCTTATACGGACGGATCAAAGATTGGTGACCGAACTAGAATGGGTTTATATAACATGAGCCGAAACAGAAGTAAATACTTCCGTCTAGGAGATCACAATTCTGTTTTCCAGTCTGAGATGAGAGCAATGACGGAAGGTATTAAATAGATAAAGAAAACAGATAACGTGGTTCCGATTCGTATATTTACAGATAGCCAGTCGGTGATAAGGACACTAATGCATGATAAAGTTCAATCTCAAAATGTCTTGCAATGCAAGAGTGGGATAAACTCGCATACGAATTGTGAACGTCTAGAGATATTATAGATACCAAGTCATCAAGGCATAATCGGAAACGAAGAAGTCGATTAATTATACAAAATGGGATCATTTTTAAATGACATAACCTTGGAGAATGCTTAACTCTTTCAACAGTTCAGTGGGCAATGGAGGAACAAGTCAGGAAATGACAAATGACGTTTGGCCGTATAAGACTATGCCGAACTTGGAATGCCTAAGGAATTCAAATTGGAGATCAATAAGAAATTATATTGAGTCTATATTTTTATGTTTGACGAAATTAGGATTATGGTTTTTTCATTAGGAAAATTTTCGTTTCTATAGAGCGCACAACATGCCAATTGTTCATGTTATAGGTTTTGGCTTTAGTACTCTCTTTTTCAACTTAACCTAACCTACATAATTTTTTTTTCGACTTTCAACTGCTTCGGAGTTATTCAGAGATTGGTAGCGCAAACAAAAATATTTTTAATTAAAAAATACTAATATTGATGAAAAAATATTTTATTTGACTTCAAAAACTCGTAAAAAACTTACTATATCGTTACATCGTTGTCTTTATTCGGAAAGCTAGGTATACTGGGAATAAAATAAGCCATAAAAATATATTTAATTTTTTATTTGGCCCCAGCTATTTACCAGATATTATCAAAAACACATGAAAATAAAAATTTTTTTTCATAAAAACCCTTTTAAGAATTCATTATACTTGAACTTAAAAACTTACAGTAGGTTTACATGATGAATTTTATGACGTCCAATTTTGGACGTCATTTTTTGTTTGGTAGCAAGCGGTGTAGAGAAGAAAGGGGGGTAGAAAAATAGACATGGTTTCTGTTTTCATGGTTTTTTTTTGTTACTTCGCTTTACACTTTTTTTGTTCTTTCTGTTACGTTTTATTTTTATATTCTCATCAACTGGATTGTGGTTTTTGACTGATAAAAAAAATATTAAACAGTAATTAGTTTTTTCGACATTCAAAATAAAGAAAATAAAAAATATTTAAAATATAAATTTAATAGTCTACAATACAAATTAGAAATTAGACGTTAAAAAAAAACCATCGTATAAATTTGAGTAGTTTTTGGTAACAACTTCAAAAGGGAATCAAGAAAACTGGACGTCATAAAAATCATCATGTAAATTGAGTGTTTGTGTATTTCTGATAATAGGTTCGTTCGAGTACTTTTACTGCACTTTGTAGTAAATGAGTAATTATTTAGTAAATTAAAATTTTACTCTCAAAAAGAGAATTTGTCCAAAAAAGTACTCGAACAGACACTTGTAAGAATTCGTAAGATTGAAGCAACACCTGATGGCAAATAAATATTGTGTTGAAACAATTTTTTCGCTTTTGATATTTATTTCCTTTTCTATCGGTACTCGACAAATCAAACAAATTAAATTAGTTAAATAAAAAAAATTAAAACATCTGTAGACATTGTTAACTAACTTTATTTCACAAACAATTTAAATTTAATAATATTTTGCACTTTTGTTTGGATTTTCCTTTTTTTTAATATTTTTTCACAAATTGTATACTTTTTGTTTGCTTACTTTTGTTTGTGTACCTTTTGAATCATATGTTTTTTGGTTTTGCTAAATTTACTGCAAGAAATTTCTGTAGTAAAAATTTGCAAATTCTCAGTCAAGAAATGTCACTTTTCGCTCTCTATTTGTGCTCTCATTTACTACAAATTTTGTGTAAACGAACGCAATTTCGTAAAATGCAGTGTGAGTTCTCGAACGAACCTAATGTTGTCGCAAAAAGAAAACAAGAATTAGGGAAATATTTCTAAATTTAAAATGCCTAAAATATACGACGTACCTAGCAATAGTGCAAATAAATTTTATTTATTTAAGGATGAAGAAGATGAAAAACATGGTACTCACAGGGAGAAAATTCCGCCTATTGTAGTGGACTTTGTCCATAGTTTTTCGTCAGTTTTTAAACTAATTGGAGAAAGAAATAAGTTCAAAATAATGGTTATTGGAACAAAGATAATATTTTGCTTAAGAACTCTATATAACGAGGACCAAGAATTACAAGTTTTACATACATGAACTAAAAGACTGATATTAGTGTTGTTTGATCTTATTCAAATGGATGCCAAAATAATTTCTGATAAATTAATTAAATCATACAATATAAATCCGGTAAGTGTTAAAGAAATCATTACAAAAAGATCAGCCGATAATACGCTATATCTTGAAAATTGGATATTTTAGTAATATTGCCGTTTACTGGAGAAGACCATTCAAGGGCAGCAAAGGCCCTACACAAGGCACTTAATGCTCTAAGTATGGCCATGTTACTAGGAACAGAGTTGTCCCTTGACCAAACCTGCTTATAGTAGAAGCATTATTTATAAAAAAAAATAATTTAAAAGCACAGAGCTGACGAGTTGCATCTGGCCATAAGCAATTTTTTAGTGAAAGACAAATAGCTACATGCTTGACTAACGAATAATTATTATCCCCTACGCTATACTCAATATAAAAATGCATCTGATATTGCTGTTAGGATACCATGACGCAGCTTTTTACGCGGATGATAGCGCCTTTATTTTTTTACGGTAAGATCATAATTGCGATAATTAGGAGAAGAGAAAATAATGTTAGATTTATTCGTAAATACTATGACAAATCTATCTATTCTATATATATATATAAAAGAGTAACGTGACTGACTGACTGATTCATCATCATCAAACGCAAGGATTCGTACTTTAAGCGGGGTAAAATCGTTAATCTTATAACTTCTAAGATAAAAGTGATACAAATTAAATTGAAAAAGTATTGTTATTTGCACAAAAAATAAGCTGACAGGTGTTTGGCCTTTTTTCCAATTTTGAACCCCAAAGGGAAAAAAACGGATAAAAACTTTAATTTGGTACTCCATGTAAATTCCAAACACATAAAGCTAGAACAAAAAGTTAAACTGTATTTTGGCATTTTTTTTTTTAATTCGCATGTATAAGGGGTAAAAATTATCCCTCTTTTGGTACTTTTTTTAAAAACAACTTTTCTAATATTATTCAATGATAATTATTATTGCCTAATAGAATATGGACATTTATTTAGTTGAAATTTTTAGAAACTTTAAGGGGACAAAAAGAAACCAAAAAAAGGAAAATACCGAAAAATGTATATAATTCCTAAAACGTTAATTTTAAATTTAATAAAAGCACGAACGTATTCAAAAATTCGGTGTAAATAAAACAGAAATTATTTTTTGTAAGTGAGCGTGAGTCAAAATTAACTCCCGCAACCATCTCTGATAGAAACCAAACTAATTTATAACAATAACTTTAATACCGAAAATAAAGACAAAGGAGAGTTAAAAACAAACAAGTTGATTTGTTGTTTATTTTTTCAGATTAAGTATTTACAAAGAATATAAATCATGATTTATATTCTTTGGTATTTAGCAACTGGAGTTGTTTCACAAAAATTTATAAAAAAAAACAAGTAAGAGCGCTATATTCGGCCGTGCCAAATCTTATATACCCTTCACAACGTGTAGTCATGCAATAACAGTAGTTTGTATCACCATTCCATATGATATACGTACATACATATATAAAAACATCCCATTGTAAAATTATAAATTTACGTATGTATGTTAAAAAAAAAATAAAAAAAAAAATAAAAAAAAATAATAATAAAAATATAAATAATATATTAAATAAAAAATAAAAAAAAAAAATATAAAGAAAAAATATAAAAAAATAAAAAAAAAATTTTTTTTGGCTCAGCTGGGATTCGATGCCACGTTTTCTCTAACCAGTATACACGTTTGTATGTATGTATGTTGTTGTTGTAATGTTGTTTTTGTGAAAAAAATCGAGGTGGTCGTGGGTTTTTGCTCATATCTCAGTTGTTTATGTACCGATGTTTCTGATTTTCAATACCGATCTACTCCCGAATATTTCTGATATTTTAATACCTCACCCGAGTCCAAGCGATGTCGGGGGGCTTCAAAAAGTTGATTCAACATACACACGGTCAGACGGACAGACTGACAGGGCTTAATCGACTCCCCTATTCATAAGCTTTCAGAAAATATATACTTTATGGGGTCGGAAATCAAAATTGTAGAAATTTCACACGGAATGACAAACCTATATACCTATACCCTTTTTCACTGTGTGAAGGGTATAAAAACGCGGTGCCTCTGCAAAAGTTTGGTGTGGAATATATAAGCTAAAATACTATAATAAAATATCACTTAATAAAATTTGCTCGATCGCAAGAAGAAATTTGTGGAAACTCTGTGTATATATCGAAAATACCCCAGATATGGAACACTTTTTAAAAAAATATTAAAAATATTTGCAAAACATTTATATAAAAAACATTAATGCAATTATGTAGCCAACTACCTGAAGTTGATGGTTTCATTTTAATAAAGTTACTTTTAGAACGCTTAACAATAATTATCAGCACCCAAAGTATCTCCATTTTCAGTTTTAGGCACGGCACGAAAAATTTTTAAAAAATTATTTAACTTTGACAGCTCACAGTCGATAGAGTAATTTACTCAAAACAAAAGTTTTTGGCAAATAGTGATGTAGAATTTAATTACCTTTCACCCAGTACCACACACGAATGTGTAGGATAAAGTTCAGCTTTTGAATTAATCCTCACTTTTGGTACATTTCAACCCTCTGTGTACCGCCTTAAATCGATAGTTTATATCAATAGCGGTGTAACCTAATTAGTTCCTTTACAAATTTCAGTACGTCTTCCTCAAGAAGGACGTGTTTAAATAATCCTGATTATTTTTGTGTTATTTGTCGAGAATATATGTTCCAAAAATTTCGTTTAAAAGTGGCGGACTTTATGAAAAAGGCATACTTAGACTACTTTGGGTTTCCGTTGCCGTCAAACGCTAAACCTTGGATAGCAAGTTTGGTATGTAAAACATGCGTTGAATCTTTGCGACTGTGGGCAAACAAAAAAAGACCCACTTTTAAGTACAAAGCTCCTATGATTTGGCGTAAACCATCCAACCATCATGATTATTATTTCTGTGTAACGAAAATCATAGCAATAAACCATACAAATTGCTCTAAGTGAATATATCCAAACTTAAAATCTGCCATAAGACCAGTCTTGAGTATTAGTGACACATCAACACCACAGCACCCATGTACATCTTCGCAAAATTTAGACCAGTGCAGCGGACAAACCGAAAATGACGATTGAGTAGTGAGAAAATCAAAGGTGGTATTTCCGATGGCCCATAAATCAGGAAGTTGATAGATGATAAAATTTTCATCAACCATATGACAGCTGTCGAGAAATGTGCATGGGAAGAGTTTGTTTGGGTAGTGAGAAATCCAAAAGTGAAACATTCCCGAATATTTAAAATAATAATTAATATGTTTAATATAAATATCGTCACCTAAAACGTAAAACGCCCTAACTAACATTTTAACAAGTTTTAGTGCAGAAGTTAAAAAAATCATACAGTTCTAACAAATATATGTATATATGTATGTAGTTCATTTTTAATTTCGACTGATATTGTTATTAGTATCGATATTGTTAAATGTTTTAAGGAAGTCTGGGGGCAAATTACGACGTTATTAGAATATTAAACTTAAAAAAAATCGATCGTTATCAACTGCCTTTTGAGTAGAAATTTGTAATAAAAATATGCAATTTAAATCTTAACAGAAAATTAAATATATAACAATAAGTTCGCATGATTAAGTATTTCAGTATATGATATAACAATTTCATCATATGATTATAACGCATAAATATTTTCTAGTTTTTTTCTTATATTTTTGGTCAACATCCTGGCCAAATATTTCATTGGTAGTCTAAGCCTATTGTACGCCTGCGCACGTTTTTGTGTTAGCTATAGACTCCGAAACCGTAAAGCCGATCGGACTCAAACTTTGGCAAGTTGTTGTACACATTTCAGGGAGTGTGGGGTGGCCACGCCCATAAAAAAAAATTATAATTATGAGGTACTTGCACTGGACCGATTTTTCTGAAACTTTGCACACATTTTGAGCTAACATGGCTATATAATTTCGTAATTAGAAAAGTGGACAGTGCCACTCCCATTAAAAATAAGCTATTATTTTCAGCTATTTCCACGCATTCCAATGGTTGCCACCGATTTGCCTTTCAGGCAAACTACAGGCGACTACAGTTTCCAGTTCGCCTTGCCTTCGCTATTACCATCAACAAAGCACAAGGACAATATTTGCGTCTTGCAGAATTGAATTTGGAAAATCCATGCTTTTCACATGGCCAGCTATACGTCGCATTATGGGATTTCTGCTGCAAAAAAGGAATTTTTTGACTATTACTTTTCAAAATCTAATGATGCTATTTTGTAGAGAAGAGTCTAGCAAACGAAAATCTTTTAAGATATACATATGTATATATATTCTTAAAAAAGATCGGTTGGAATCAGGTTTATGTTGTGAAAGGAAAATATATAGTAATTTTGTTCAAATTCAGAGATTTATATATCAAAGATGTTTTGAGCGGAAAAATCTGAGTGTCAGTTTTATTTATATCCAAAGCCTTGTTTTTAATTTAAAGGAAAAGAAAAAGTTATTGCCTACATAGTTTGGGAGATATAAGTGCATCAAAATTATCCTTAAAAATTCAGCATTGGCTGTTTTCGTTGGAGAAAAAGTCAGTTAGCTCGGTAAAAGGCTCTTCTTTCGAATTAGTCAAAAAAAATTCACCAACTTTTGTCAATATTTTAAAAAAATACAAATTTATTAAAAAAAGTCACGAAAATTGCACCCCAGTATTTGTAAAAAAAAGTTTTGCATACCTTAAGGCTTAACGTTTTAAAGAAATTTGAGTTATTAATTATAGCAACGATTTGTTAATAAATTGTTGACAGCTGTCTTTAAAAGTGAATAAGAATAAAAAAAACAATATCATATGTTTTAATAGATTAATGTTTTCTAGAAAGTGCAGTAGAACTGCAACGAATACTGATGTTTTTCATCGTTTGCTTGAGTCGTCCGATCCATATATTAGTAGCTTAAGAGGTCAACCTCATAAGAATATTTTAGAATTGGATGATGTAGTTAAAGAAATGGTAGTTGATGAAAAAAATTTTTAAATATTATTTACCGATATGAATATTTTTTATTCGAGCTGGGAGGGAATGACCAATTTTTAGCATTTCTTTAGTATTTTCAATGAGAATTATATTTATACGTAATTTTTTCATTCAGACGACGCATTTCAACCAAAATTGTTAGTTTTTTCTTACCCTAGGAGTCGTCGGATTTTAACTAAAATTTGTAGTACTCTTTTTTAGATCAGTCGATCTGCTAAATTTAATCAAATTCCGTTACGAATTGCGGCCCATACGTTGAGAAGAAAAATAAGCCAAAAAATGAGGGTCCCAGGGAGGTACCGGATTTCAACTAAAATTAGCAGAACTATCTCTTGTATAAATTTATAGATGTATGCCAAATTTCATTAGATTATATTGAGGATTACGGCCTATAAAATCAATAAAATATTATTAATATATTCAATTAAAATTTAGAATGCATTTTTAGTCATTAAGGGGAGTAGCAACGCGCGCCGGGCTTGGCTAGTATTTGATAAAAGTAGAAATTAGTCAATTTTATTTATTTATTAAAAAAAAAAAAGTACATATAAAACAGGTAAGAGCACTATTTTCGGCCGTGCCGAATCTAATAATATCCTTTACCGTCATGTGCAGAGGTATAAACACCACACCGTAGCTAAGCTTAATTTTAGATTTCATGCTCATTTTCTTTTTCATTTCCAACACCATCTCTGATTTTGTATTTCTACATAGTTATCTGTATTCTATTAGTCAAGCTCTTTCATTTGATAACAAATTTGTTTCGCCATTTTGAACTTTACACTTTTTCAACAGTTTATTACATTGTATTGGTCAAGCCCTTTTATTTGATACCAATATTGTGGAGGTTAAAAAGGACCTTAACTACTATATTTGACTCATATATTCGTCATTTAATCTGGGACATCTTGGATTTTTTTCATTTCATGGCTAAATATATTTTAATATTCAATTCCTTTGGTTCTGTCGGTTGTATAGAAACTCAAAAATATCAATTTGTGTTTGTAAATTTTAGGAAAACACTGAAGCAGTTATACTTTCGTGCTTATACCTCAGTTGGTTTCAAACCGATTTGTTAGTTTTCTAAGAAATAATTTCTGAAATTATGGCTTAGAATTTGGTATCTTAAGGGTGTTCAAAAATTATTTAAGAGTTTGCAAAAAAATTGATATTTTTGAAAAAATACATACCATACAATAAATACGAGATACACTATCGATATGTAAAATATTTGAATTTTATAATAAAAAAATGCATAACAATTACGGTCCTTGACTAAAGGAAATTTAAAAAAAACCCTTAAAATAAATGTCGTTATCGTATTAAATCGGTCCTATTAAATGATGTTAATTTAAATGTCCAAATGTTTTAAAATGTTCGGCAGAGTCAAACGCGCCTAGAAAATTAAAATAATATCGACTTATGTGCAGTTAGATAAAAACAAATACTAACGGCCATTCATTCATAACCAAAGGTTTATAAAATTAATTTTGTATGAAAACTTTGTTCAATAAGTCTTTGATAAACTTATTATAAATTTTGGGGTATAAATTATACAGTTTTAGTAAAATAAGGCAACAGAAAACCAACTATCAGCATATGTTGGTTATTATTTGTAATATCATTTTCAGTTAGTTTAAAAAAAATTATAGACATATTTTATTAATTTTTAAATCTATTTTAGAAAATTGCAATTATATTTCAGAAACTTTTTATTGTATTTTCCTTATTAATTAATACCACTTTATGTTGTTGTTACTTTAAGTAGACATTGTGCTTAGACGCTATTTTTTTTTATAAAAATTATTTTGAAATGTCAGTTGTTTTACCGTCTTATTTATAAAAAGTATGAAGGGTTTATTAAGCGTTAATTCCATAGAACATCAGTTCTATAGAACCTTTGTAAAACTTTGTAAATTTTTATAAATAAAGCAGTTAGAATATATAAACAAATACAAGCGCAAAGATTTTAAATATTTTTGTTTGTATTCTTTTGAATGCATAATTTAAGATGTTTATTGTGTTTAAAGAGATTAATTTTCAAATAGCTCTTAGGTTAATGCTTTTTTTACTTGTGTTTTTTCACATTTAGACAATTTTTTAAATTAACTATGCTGATTAGTAAGTTGACATTTGTTGTAAAAAATTTTTTTGCTTAAACTTTCTCATAAATACGAAAATTAAATGAAATTAAAAAAAAAAAAAGGAAATAAAATAAGGGGAAATGCAAGCATTGAACAATTAATAATAAGTATAATTTATCTAGAAAGTCTTTTTATGCACAGCTCTTTGGCCTTCCTCTTCATACTCGCGTTTAGAAATCCACATTTTCTTAAATGTATCGAGTGATGCCAGAATAGAACCACCCATCCACGTTGAGTAAAGGCGTTCTTGAGGAGCGGCAATCTAAGAAAGAAATGATAGATTAACAATCATGATATAATGTTGAAAAGTTTTTTTACCCTTATCTTAAGATCCTTAGCTGAATGTTTCCTCAACTCAGACAATAAACGATCGCCAAAACCTTTGAACAGCGTAGAACCACCAGATAATACAATATTCTGATAAAGCATTTTTCTGAGATCCATATCGGATTTTTCAATGGCATACATTAGAACGTCATGAATGCCTTCACATTCTTCACCCAATAAGTCTGGTCGAAATAGTACTTCTGGAGCTCTGAAACGTGCTTGACCAATCTAGATAAAAAAAACTTGTTAGAAATATTTTACAATAAAACTACTAGTAGTTAATTAGACATACTTCTAATGTTTTACCATCAGGTAATGTGTACGCAAACTTTTCAGTTTCCACTGATTCTTCCTTTTGTGGATTGGTAGCCAAGTAGCAGACTTTTTCTTTAATTGAACGCACAATTTCGAATTCTGCAGTAGAACGGAAATTAAAACCTTCCCTACGAATAAGTGTCTTTAAATAGCGTGAGACATCTCGACCAGCAATATCTACACGCATAATGCTGTGTGGCATAGCGAAACCTTCATAAATGGGAACAGCATGCGTAACGCCATCACCTGAATCCAAAACTACTCCCGTGACACGGCCAGTAGCGTATCTGTATAAATAAAAGTTTTTTTTTATAAGCAAAATGTACTGTAATAAAAATTTACTTACAGACTTAATACGGCTTGCATGGAAACAAAAAGGGCAGGAGCATTAATACCTTCAAAAAAGAATTCGGCAGCCTTTTCACGATTTTTACGCGGATTTAAAGGAGCCTCTGTTAATAATACTGGATGTTCATCGGTACATGTCGATAATTGCTCCTAAAAGATATTATATATCAGTATAAATATGATGTTTTTTCTATTAAAAATTGGGAATATAGTATCAAATATTTGCAAAATAAGAACATGGACATGAAGAAAATATCATTTGATTAGAATAAAAAAATGAAAAATAAATGCAATGATTAACATTTTCTAATTTTATTAAATAGAAAATTTAAATCAATAATAAATAATATCAAGAATTACATGAACAATCTTTTGTTAACGTTGACTACTCTGTAACGTGAACAATGTGAATGTTTTTTTAAGCATATGGACCACCACCTGGATGACTATCTTGCCGCGATGTGGTGGCTTAAGTGTCAACTGTGGATATATCTTGGGGTTTGGCTGCTGATAGTTGGGGCATTACAGCCCCTCTATGGACAGTCATTCTCTAAAGATATATTATTAAAGGTTGCACAACGAAAGGTCATCCGATCCCATCCCTTCATCCTTTCCTTTGTTATAATCCCGTCTATAATCCTCTTCCTTCTCCCCCACTTTTAAGGTCAAGGTGGTTGAGAGCTGTGCCAAGGACCTGAATGGCTAGTTAGTGGTAAAATAAACTAGTCGTTAACGGCTTCCCTCTGACGCCGATGGCAAATGTCAGTTGTACTTTAGCCTAGTCCGCGCAATCCGTCACTGTGCGGTACGGTCCTTTTCATTACGGACTACTCGTGGGAACAAATCTGGAAGAATTTAAGGAAAAAAATGATGTAAGAGAAGAAGTTGGTGTAGCGGATATCACTGACTACTCAGGAGATTCAGTGTCGGATTCGGACTCGGACCTTTTGGGTATCCACAGGGATATTCTGCTACAGGAGAGTCAGTTGGTCACTGAACTGACAATGTTAGAGGAGATTGGCTCCCCAATCGACTCCCGGTCGCGTACTGGGGCCTCTGAAAAGCTTGGCGATCTGGACTTGGGATCTGGGGATGAGCATGAGATAACTGTGATCTCGGCTGATTGCCAGGACCAGGAAACAATAGCGCCGGTTTCGGGGGTCTCACTCGGGACAGTGAGTGGTTTGGCGAGTGAATCGAATGGTATTGTTCGACAGGACGCGACAGAACAGGTCGCTTCTGTAGGACGATTTGAGAGAGCCAAAAGTGGTGTAAAGATCTCCTTAGCCTTTCTGGAAGAGATAGCTAAGAAGGACTCTACACTGCACGACGGGCGGGATAGGTATCTCCTCAGGAAGCACCGGAAGAGCTTGTCTAGATTCGAACGAATCTATGGTTCTGTCGAGGCTATCTTGGGGGTTCCCTATCCTGCGGGATATACAGCCAGGGCTGCTGGGGAGTCAACTGTTGTCAGCAAGGACAACAGATCCTCAGCATCCTCCGCTGCTGTCTCCTCTGTGGATGAGTTGAAGAAGGGGGTAAAGAGTATACCACCTGGTCCTCTTAATAGCGACAGTTTGGTTACAGTTAAGGGAGCTAGGCCTGGTGACAATTTACCCTCTACTAGCCGCGCGATGAGGGCTGGAAAGGTCTTAGTGATCTCCGGAGGTGATGTTCAAAAGGGACTCGCCAAAGGAGCATCAACTGGGTCTAATCAGTCTTCATCTGCAGGGAAATCTGTTAGTCCCTGTCCAAACCCTACGAAAAGCTCCAGAACAGGGGGCGTAAAGAGGGTAAGGTCTAGTGATGAACAGAAACCCCCTGCGGCTAAGAGGGTTGGTCAGTCTGTAAGCGGCTCTCTTGTTGATCACCGCAAGGAGATAAGCAGGAGAGCTGGCTCCAGAGAGGATCAGCCCTCGACATCGAAGAAGCTGAAGGCATCGTCGGGTAAGGACGGTATTCTGGCAGCTGTTATTGATCGCACTGATCCGGATGGTAAGATCAGTGTTGAGAGATGGCAGGTGGTAGAAAACAAACTTCTCGACGAAATCTTCAGCGTGAAGGAACGGCATGACGAGGTAGCGTTCAGAGGGGCCGATTGGGCAAGGGGTGTCAAGACCGTCAGTTGCGGTAATCAAAAGACCTTTGAGTTTTTGAAGGCTGCAATTGTCAGGTGTGGCAGTGCTTGTCCTGACGCCAGTCTGGATGTTATACCAGCGTCGGAACTGCCATTGAGGCCAGTGGTCACAGTGTGGATCCCTCCTCCTCTTAAAACGGTGGAGGTCATACTGGGAGTGCTGACCAATCAGAACGAGGGTCTTGATACGAGCCAGTGGAAGCTGATAGCTTCTATGGGCTGTAAAGAGAACCAGGGGAGGGACTTTCGGTTCGCAGTAGACCAAGAGTCCCTTAAAAAGCTGGAGTCGATGAAAGGGGTTGCTATTTTCGGGTTAGGATCTATCAGGTTTAGATTTTCTAAAAATGATAAATCCTAAGAGGTTGAAAGTGGTGCAGATAAACTTGCATCACTGTGAAGCAGCCTCAACCGAATTAGCAACCCATCTCATTGACAAAGCCGTGGACGTGGCCTTAATTCAGGAGCCCTGGTTGAGTAAAAACCGGGTTGCTGGACTAAAGGTCACGGGGTATACGTTATTCGTACCCCACTCCGGTGAGAAGGTACGAACATGTATAATGACAAAGAATGAATACAAATTTATGTTTTCTCATTCTTTCAGCAATGGTGATCTGACGGTCGTGACAGGAGAGGCCATGGACAGAACGGTCCTGGCACTTGCATCGGTATACTTACCATATGAGGCTTTAGACCCACCTGGTGAGAAAGTTAAGGAGTTGGTGGAATACTCAGGCAGGAAAGGCTTGAGACTGATATTGGGTTGTGACGCGAACGCTCACCATACCCAATGGGGTAGTGCCGACATCAACAAAAGAGGTGAGTCTGCGTTTGATTTTATTATTGCTAATAATCTCTATATCTGTAATAGGGGGAATACGCCAACATTCAGAACTAGGGATAGGGAGGCAGTAATAGATATAACGCTGACGAACCATAGGGATTTAGTAGAGGATTGGAGGGTAGATTTAGGTTGTTCCTTCTCTGATCACAGTCGTCTATCCTTTAGTCTTGTCTTTGAAGGGTCGAAAAGGCGTCCGTATAGGAATCCGAGAAGGACGGATTGGGTCTCTTTTTCGGGACTAGTGGAGGATAATCTTAGGGTTATGCGTGAATTGGAGTCGTCCCCGTCAGGTGTGGAGCGCTTTGTGAACACCTTCACGGGGGTGTTGACTGATAGCTTTGAGCGATCTTGCCCCCTGAACTTTCCGGGCAAACGCATGCAGCCGAGATGGTGGACGGCGGAGCTAGGGGCTCAGCGAGCCACTGTCAGAAGGCTGTTCAATAGGGCGAAGTATACGCGTAGGGAAGTTGATTGGAATAACTATAGACTAGGTTATAATAGATATAAGGGGGACATCAGAAGGGCGAAAAGGGACTCGTGGATTAGGTTTAGCGAGTCAGTGGATTCTGTAAATGAATTATCCAGGTTTAGACGGATCTTATCTAAGGACCCTGCAGTCCCTGGATTTATTCAGAGACCGGATGATTCGTGGACAGAATCCAGCTCTGAAACCCTCGAATTGCTAATGGAGACTCACTTCCCGGGATGTGTTAACCCTGGGGCAGTAGGATTGTTGGGTGATGAACGTTTCCTGGGTCTACACTCAGGATCTGAAGTCAGGGAGGCGGTGTGGGATATGATAACCTTGGATAAGGTGACATGGGCGGTTAATACTTTTGGGCCTTACAGATCGGCAGGGCCGGATGGTATTTTTCCGGCAATGTTACAGAATATTCAGGGCTCATCGCTCCTGCTGCTGGTTGAACTATTTAGGACTTGTGTGTTGAATGGTTATGTTCCTAGGGGGTGGAGGGAGGTCAGGGTTATCTTTATACCCAAATCGGGTAGGACTGGTCACTCGAAACCCAGGGACTTTAGACCAATTAGTCTTTCGTCTTTTCTTTTGAAGACCTTGGAAAGACTGATTGATCTACATTTAAGGGCTAGGTTTGATTCTGGCGTAATCAGCAGCGCTCAACATGCCTATCGTAGGGGTAGGTCTGTCGAGAGTGCGCTGCATGATGTGGTTGGCTGCATTGAGAAAGGGTTGCTGAACAGGGAATACACCCTGGCGGCATTCCTGGATATAGAGGGCGCCTTTAATAATTTGAGAATAGAGGCTATAGGACAGGCACTGGTTGATCTAGGGGTTCCGTCATTCTTGGTGGAATGGATAACCCTGATGCTCAGAGGCAGAGTTATTCATTCGGACTGGGGAAACGAACACCTAAGGAAACTGGTGACCAGAGGAACCCCACAAGGGGGGGTATTATCTCCCTTATTATGGCTTTTGGCTGTCAATGTTGTGTTAAGGCACTTTGACAGGATAGGACAGAAGGTCGTGGCCTATGCGGATGATGTAGTTTTATTGGTATCGGGCAAGTTTCTGCCGACAATTGGCGAAGTCATGCAAAGGGCGTTGGACGATCTGTCATCTTGGGCTACTGATAAGGGTTTGGGAGTCAATCCGGGAAAGACGGAGTTGGTTCTTTTTACTAGGAGATATAAGGTGGTGGGATTGAAACTACCGGTGTTAGGAG
The DNA here is from genome assembly GCA_941918925.1 of Phyto melanocephala. Classification (NCBI taxonomy): domain Eukaryota; kingdom Metazoa; phylum Arthropoda; class Insecta; order Diptera; family Rhinophoridae; genus Phyto; species Phyto melanocephala. Next base: position 55,126,286 of record OW799233.1, read on the forward strand.
GTGTAGAGCTTAGACTATCTGATAGTGCTAAGTATTTGGGAGTTTTTCTGGACAGCAAGCTGTCCTGGGGGAGAAACATTCAGGAAAGGCTGAAAAGGGGTCTCAATGCCTACTATGCTTGCAGATCATCGATAGGTAGGAGTTGGGGACTTCGGCCGTCAGTGGTTGGATGGCTTTATACTTCGGTGGTCAGACCAATTCTTACATATGGATGCTGTGTTTGGTGGGAGGCATTGGGGCTTGCTAGTCGTAGGAACCTTCTGTCTAAGGCTCAGAGGTGTGTCTCGATCGGCATGACAGGTGCCATGAGAAGTACTCCTCAGGCTGCCCTGGATGTTATTCTTCACTTTCTGCCTATTGAGCAGTATGTAAGGGGAATGGCAGCCAGGGGCATTCTTAGACTGAGGGAGTTAGGATTGTTGGGGAATTTCAGGCAGGGTCATTCACGGATCTTGGGTGAGATTAGTGGAGGGGGTTTTTGCCTGGGTTTGCCCGGCTCCACAGACTATGTGGGTGCCAGGGTCGATTTTGGGAGTCTGCCAAGAGTGGTCATGCCAGTTAGAGGGGACTGGGTAGGCAAGAGCAGACTGTTTGGTGGCGTTGCTGTCTTTACTGATGGCTCGAAGATGGGTGGCACTGGTGCGGGGGTCTATATTGAGGATCTGGATATCAGGAAATCATATAGACTCCCTGACGACTGTAGTGTGTTTCAGGCGGAGGTTCTAGGGATCATGAAGGCCGTGGAACTGGTTAGGGGTAACATCAACGCGGGCTCGGAGGTCACTATATATGTGGATAGCCAGGCGGCTCTTAGTGCCGTGAGGGGCTATCATGTGAATTCCGGTCTGGTTGATGACTGTAGGAGAGCTCTACGGGAGATCTTGATGGAGTCCAGGTTGAGACTATGCTGGGTGCCAGGTCACTCAAACATTGGCGGGAATGAGATAGCTGATGAGTTGGCGAGACTGGGCTCGGTAATAGTGGATCCTGATAGGATGGAGGCGGTTAGGCCTCCATTAGGTTTCTATTTCGGTAGGATAAGGGAATGGGTTCTGGGCGAGACTAATCGGGACTGGAATAACCGAACGGATTGCAGAGTATCACGGACGCTGTGGCCGATACTCAGCAAATCTGATTCGGATTTGCTTCTGGTCAGGGATAGGGTCTGCGTGAGGACCATGATAGGGATTATTACGGGCCACTGCATGTTGGGTAGGGTGGCGGTAAGAATGGGGCGGAGCCTCTCGGATATGTGTAGACTGTGTGAGGATCCGGAGGAGTTGGAGTCAGTTGAGCACATTCTGTGCCAATGTCCCAGACTGCAAATTGGCAGATTGAGATGGCTAGGTAGTAGATTTCTCCGCGAATTGGGTGATGTCTCGAGCTGTGGACTCGAGAATCTGATAGGATTCGTAATGGGAATGACCTGGCTTCGTGACTTGAGACCGGGAATGGGTCGGTTGTAGGGTTTTGGCTCTCTTTTTTTTTTTTTTGGCTTTAGTTTGTTGTCCACTTCTCACCTTTTTTTTTTTTTTTTTTTTTTTTTTTTTCTGTCTTCTTTCTTTCTTCCCCCTTCTCTTCTTCTCTCCTCTATCTCTTATTACTTTAAGGCATCACAATGGACCGTATTGGTCTCTGGGTGAGGGTGTGAAGGTTACTTCACACCGGCCTTACTTACCTACCTACCTACCTACCTACCTAAGCATATGGACAATACTAGAATATATATGTATGTATTTCTACATACAATTCGCTAACATGAAATTCTTTAATTAGTTAGGTTTTAATTAGGTTTTAATTAGTGCACTGTATTCTACATTTTAAAAAAATTATGTGTTTAGTTTGAAAGGAAAAATAAAGCAATAGACATTCATGTTAATTTAAATTATTTGACATTCAGCTTAATTTTGAGTCATTGTTGTATAGATTTGTTGTTGAAAACGTCAGAAATATTATGCGACAAAGCGCCATTCAATATACAATCACAATAAAAATGATTTTTCTAAAATACATTTTTACTCACTTTACTGTAAATATAACCCCAGATATGTTCCATGTCATTCCAATCAGTTACAATGCCATGTTCCATTGGATAGCGTATACTAAGTAGTCCACGATGCTCTTCTGCTTTAGGTCCTACAAAGAGATCACCTTCTAAAGCACCAGCCATAACACGAACATGCTTTGGACGACCAACACTAAAAACGAAATAATATTAACAGTTAAAACCATAATAGTACACACATATTAAGACATACTAATTTGGAAATCTGCACTTAGGAATGTGCTCTCCAGCAAAACCAGCTTTTATCATACCAGAACCCTGTGTAAAAAAATAAAAATTGAAATGTTTATTTGGAATTTATTTCATTTTTTAATAAAACCAATTTTATTTGTGTTACTTAAACGCCTGACAAAATGAAGATCATATCTGCGCCAGAGGTAGATATGTTACTGGTATCGCAAAGTTCTCGCAACCAAAGAAAATCTATTATGAATTTTGCACCTAGAATTGGTTTGGCCGTAGTGGACTATGGACGTTTATTAGAAATTGATAGTTTCTATTTGGATTGCCAAAATTTTCGTGATTATTATCGAGATCCTTATAGTAAACTGCCACGTCCAGTAGCATTTAATAGGCAGTACGGCAAATGCGGTAGCAAACGTTATCACGACAAAACTAGCGAGCAGCTATTGCAGCCTATTCATTGGGTGCAGGAAAGCCAACCAGTAATTTACCCCCTAAACTACAGCCGGCAAATGGCTTTGGACGAAGGCATACGTTTAGGTGGTCTATATGGTTTTAATCCATGTGTAATATATAAACGTTAAAAATTTACACACTAATTGGCAGCAGATTAAAATTTGAATATATTAAATCTTGGCTTTAGTAATTTTAATTATTTTTTTGGCACCAAATTAATTTAATACAGGGTTTAGTCATCATCGTGTTATGTTGTTGGTAGACTTATTGGGATAAGCTGTACAGACAGCCACCTTAACGATATTTAGTGATGAAAAAAAGAGGAGCTAGCGCGGCAGCAAAGGCAGGTGATGTCACTGTCAATTGCAATGTACCGCACCTCTTCAATTTTTTTTTTTTTAATTTACACATTTTCTATCAATGAAACCTTTATATTTCTACTTACATTATCAATAACAACGGGCTGGTTATAAGGCTCCATGTTTGTGCTTTTATTTAGTAACTTACTTAATAATAATTGTGAAAAAAATTAGCTTGTCTAAAAAAAATTTCTAGTTGCAAATTTTGCATAAACCCAATTTTTTGTCTTTCTTTTATATTTGCTTTAAAGACAGTGCTGTAACACAATTGTTTTTTTGTTTTTTAGCGATATTTCAGCTTACTTAATTAGAGATGAAGCAATTTTTATACATCAATAGTATTAACATTAATCGATTAATTTTACAATGATATTATAAATTTTAATCAGACTAATTAACTTTGTCGTGATTAATACTTATTGTAAACATGGTTAATAAAATTTATTATAGCCTTCACCTGTGGTGCACAAGGGTATATATAGCTTTGTCATTCCGTTTGTAATTTCTACAATTTTCATTTCCGACCCCATAAAGTACATATTTTCTGAAAGCGTATGAATAGAGGAGTCGATTAAGCCCTGACCGTCTGTCCATCTACTATTTTCATTTCCGGCCCCATAAAGTATATATATTCTGTCCGTCTGCCCGTCTGTCCGTGTGTTGATTGAAATCAACTTTTAGGAGCAACCACATGTTCTTCAGACTTGTGTATGGTATCAATCTTCTGGAAATATCCGGGAATGAATCGCTATTAAAATTCTGCACAATCGCTTTATAACTTTCTGAGATTTGAGCAAAAAACCACGACCACCTCGTTTTTTCACAATTACAACAACAACATACATATATACTGGTTAGAGTAAACGTGGCATCGAATCCCAGCTGAGCCAAAGAATTTTTTTTATTTTCTATATTATTTATATTTTATATATTTTTTTAAATTTTTTAACAAATTTTTTGAAAAATTTTTTTAATTTTTTTTATTGTTTTTTTTTTTTTTTTAATATATTTTTTTATTTTAATAATTTTACAATGGTATGTTTTTTACATGTATGTACGTATTTTATATGAGATGAATGGTGATACAAACAAGTGTTATTGCATAAATATACGTGGTGAAGGGTATATAGGATTCGGCACGGCCGAATACAGCACTGTTACTTATTTTTAATTTGTAAAGTTTAGGAAAAACATCGTAGCAGTTGAATTTTTGTATTTATGTTTAAGTCAGTTTCCAACCAATTTGCTAATTTTCCTAAAAAATAATTTTCGAGACTACGGCTTGTATTTGGTGTCTTTGGCGTAACCAAAAATAATTAAAAGTAGATTAAGAAAAAATATGTATACATTTCTAAAAATATTTTTGCTCTTAACTTTGCTAATTGGTTACAGATTTGTCCAAATTTTATTACGAATAGAGCCCTAGAGATATATCACATGTACAAATATAACCAAGCATGTCTAAATTATCATAGATCTGAAAAATGTTGATTTAATTGTGATGACATGAGAAAAAACATTAGCCATTAGCATGTTTAACGTGGGGTGACTTCAATAGCTGATTTTAACCAACACTCGAATTCAACTACCATAGTCATAAACTTTCCTATTCTACTATATCCGTGTTTATTTAAAGCAATTATTTTTTTCAAAAAAGTTAATAATATTAAAAAAAATGAATGAAAAAGAAAAGAAACTTGTTTGCAGTTACGAATCCTTATTATTATATACAACGAAGATGGAAAATCTTTACGGGAAATTGGCGAATTAGTTGGACGTTTAAACACAACTGTACAAACAATAATTAAAAACTATAGAAACAAAATGCTTTGAAAGTAAGGCAAGAAATGGCCGTCCACCTAAAGTAACTCCACGTATAAAACGCCAGATTATTGCGGAGATTAAAAAAAATCCAAGAAATACAAACCTGCAAATACATAGATTTAAATAATGTTGTTTCAGTTCACCCACAAACAGTCCGAAGTGTACTCAGAAATAGCGAATATCATAGTCGTGTGCCCAAGAAGAAGCCATACATCAGCGAAATTATCAAAGCCAAACGTATAGAATTGGATATTTTGTGTTAAATTTAATATTTTGTTAATTTGGTAATAAATAAATTGAACTTTATTTTTAAATTTACTATACTTAGCCGTTTTTATTGCCACTTTATTAAGTAATAACCAAATTTTTGTAGGTTGGTTATATTATCAAGAATTAAGAAAAGTATGGGGGTATGTAGAGTTTTCTGTGCCACTGTATGTAGAAATTTCAAACGAAATACCAGGGCTGTACATACTACTATCACAACATCACACCACCGCAATGTTTTTTGATGTTGGGTTATTTATTTATTAATTCAGACAATTAAAAAAAATAGAAAGTGGCATCACGATTTGGTATTCACAATGTTTAAATAAAATATTATTGTGAATAGCACACATCATAAATTGTTTACATTTTTGTTTTGTTGGATTTTTATTTGGTTTCTTAAATAAAAATTTATTTTTAAACTTAACGCTTTGAAAAAAAATGACTACAGCGACTGCCACAGCTCCTATTCTTAATAATAATGAAGGTATGCAAGCACCACCTCCTCCACCAGCTGGTCTAAAAGCAATAATTGACATGTTACAATGTGTGTATCCTGATCAACCAAATCCTCTTCAAGTCACAACGTTACTTAAATATTGGCTTGGAGGTTTAGACCCTTTAGATTACATAAGCATGTACAATAGTCATGGTGATACTGCCAAAGGTATTCCACCACACTGGCACTATGTTAGTTTTGGTCTTAGTGATTTGCATGGTGATGGGCGAGTGCATACCCTGAACAATGACAATTCCGAAACGAATGTACGTTCAGGAATGGGCTTTGAGCTAACTTTTCGTCTACAAAAGACTATAGAAGAACTAAGGGAGGAACGAGAAAATCCGAGTAAACCTATACGACCACCCTCTTGGCCAGCAAATCTCTTGCAGTCCATTGCGCGTTACTGCTTTCAAACTGGAAACAGTTTATGCATAGGTGATAACATTCCTTGGCGTAAAAGCCTCGAAGGGAAAAATACTTCACGTTTGCAGAACTTACTAATAGCTCAAGATGCTCAACTTGGCACATTGGAAACCCCATTTGGAATGGTAGACTTTTGTCAAATTGTTGGTGTTACAGACGAGGAACTCGAGCAAGCTTCTCGTTGGAATGGCCGCGGTGTATTAAACTATCTAAGACAAGATATTCAGACAGGTGGAGAGTGGTTGGTCACCAATATGGAAAGAACCCTCAGCGTTTTTGAACTATTTCCGGAACGTTTGATATCCCTGCAGGATGACCTAGAGAAGCAAGGATCCGATTTGGCGGGAGTAAATGGTGAATTTACATTCCGTGAAGTGGCACGACAGCAACAAGAAATTAAACAGGAGATAGATTTTCAAACTCTTAATGCTCAATGTATGTTCGATGAAAATAATCGCAGCACACAACAGCAAGATGCACAGCAAGTAAAACGCGAAGAAGCGCCATCGTTTCCAGCATCTATGTCAATGAGTAGCAGTTCGTTGCATAAATCCTGTCCACTCGACTTTCAGCCCCAAGCACCCGAGTCCATTTCATTGGATGGCATCGAAATTACATTGGCTCCATACGCAGCCAAATATCTAATGTTGGCCATTAAAGATCGAATTCGCCATGGACGGCACTTTACCTTTAAGGCCCAACATTTAGCACTTACGTTAGTTGCCGAATCGGTGACGGGTTCATCCGTAACAAAGGCTTCCCCATATGGTATAATTGGCTATTGGATTCAAGTTTTAATACCAGATGATCTAGTGCCGCGAATGATGTCTGATTTTCAACGGGCCAACTTAGATGGTAGCGACGAAGTTCAGCAGCGGTTGCAGTTTGAATGGCCAGACAAGTATTTAAAACTAATTATAGATCAACCTAATGTGCATATGATACCACCAACTCCTATGAATCTCTAATATTTAGAGTAAAAATATATACATATATTAAATATTTTTTAGTATACACATAATTTGTGCTTCCATGTAAAATTGTCGCTGTTCTGACGACCATTTAAAAAAAAATTTTATTGCTCTATTTTGAACCTTTATTGGTCGTACATCTATCCACCAAACCGTTTAAAAATATCTTGATAGGTTAAAAAAAGTCAGTATGCGTAAGATTCATACTGTCAAGTAACAAAATAAAATGTTTTTTTAGTTCTCCTGGAAACTCTGAAAAAAACACAACTGAATTTGTTAGAGCAACGACGATATGCAGTTTTGTGGATTAATAATTACACGTTGTAAGTAACATTACTTTAATTTTTAAAAAATTTCAATAAAATTTTTATACAATATCAAAATACAGTTTTAGCTTAATCTGTAAACTCTTATTAAAAAGTTCTGAAATCAAAATTTGAAAATTATTTTTTTTAAACGTACATATATACATATTTGTTTTAGCTTTTCACAATTTTTATTTACATATGCGCTAAAATCGTCTGTTTTCTCTGTTCATTTCACAAAATAATTATTTTGCATTTAAGAAAATTTATATCGTAAAAAATAAATTTTCTTCATGAAAAGAAAAAAGTTGTGTAAAAACTTTTTCTTCTTACAGTTTTTTGAAATTTTTATATGTATAAAACATGCATATAAAATTAAAAATATGATGTTAAGATTTTTGGGTCTAGGATATTATACTTTAAGAAGCAGTTAATATTTGTGAAATTTGGAAAAACCAAAAACTTCTTACCTGAGTTAGTAAACTTGTCCCACTTTAGAGAATTCTATATGAACTTTGTTAAGTGTAGCCTGCTGTCAAAAATGTAGAATAAAAAATACCACATTTAAGAACTTTTGTCTGTCCTTCTGAACTTGATTGACTTAAAACTTCTAAATGGATTTATTTTTTTTTAACACAAAGCATTTTCTGAGGCGAGATAATATCTAATTTCTACTAGAAAATGAAAAAAGTAAGAGCGTTATATTTGGTCTTTCACAAAAGTGCAACTTTAAACATAAAAAGTTGTTTGTACAAGATTTTTCTAAATCTTTCTCTTATTAACAAACAGCCACAAACAACTTTTCTCACCGGCCTTCAGCCAGCTTGCAAACATACCGATTATTCCTACAGACTTACCTATACCATTCAAAATGCTAAAAATACCGGTAAAAACATCTTTTGCAATGACATTTAATAAGTCTCAAGAACAATTCTTTTTCTTTGGTTGGAGTCGACCTCCGTAAAAAGTGTTTATTACATTGTCAACTCTTTGTTGAGTTGGAAAACTAGTTCATTTTATTGCAAAAAAATAAAACGTTAAAAATTGTACATAACGAAGCACTAAGCCGTTAGTAAATTACAAACTTACTTTAAAACATAGTTAAAGATGTTAAACACACTTTTTATAGTCGACTTTAATTTTATAGAAAAGACTTCTAAAATCACGGAATTAAGGTTTTAAATCTGGGGCCAAATTACGGCATACGATCAAGTTCGCTGTGCTTTAAATATAGAGATTCTAATAAGAATTTTTAAATTTCGATCACGTTCGAATGCCGTAATTTGGCCCCTGATATTAACTTCTTCTACTATAATACAAACTTTTAGTAATACATACAGAACAGAAAACTAGATCTACAAAAAATAAATCCAACTAAAATACATATACATACATATGTGCCAGCGCATAGAGAAAGGGACGTAGGGTAAAAAAAACCATTTTCACATTTTTTTTTTGATGTGGACAACATCTGTGGATCGAATGATACCGATCCCATGCCCCAAAAGTGTTCCCTCCCAGAAATATGCGCGTTTTATAAAAGTGAAGTCGACGATTCAAAACGCAAATAGAAAGGGACCTAACGGTAAAATTTATTTATTTTCATTTTTTCCCCTACTAAATTAACAAAATATGTAACTTGATTTTACGAAACTACAAAAAATGTATTTCTTTCCTTATGAACAATTTAAAAAAATAGAAAAATCATTTTAATCTCCTCTCCTGGCTCTCCTGAACAAAACCTGTTTTTACCCTTAGGTCCCTTTCTCTAAGCGCTGCCACATATATACATATAAAATTTGTTGTTTTTGGCTTCAGTTAATTATACCCTTCACACAGTGAAAAAGGGTATATATAGGTTTGTCATTCCGTGTGAAATTTCTACAATTTTCATTTCCGACCCCATAAAGTATATATTTTCTGAAAGCTTATGAATAGAGGAGTCGATTAAGCCCTGACCGTCTGTCCGTCTGTCCGTCTGACCGTCTGTCCGTGTGTATGTTGAAATCAACTTTTTGAAGCCCCCCGACATAGGTTGGACCCGGGTAAGGTATTAAAATATCAGAAATATTCGGGAGTAGATCGGTATTGAAAATCAGAAACATCGGTACATAAACAACTGAGATATGAGCAAAAACCCACGACCACCTCGATTTTCTTTTCATAAAAACAACATTACAACAACAACATACATACATACAAACGTGTATACTGGTTAGAGAAAACGTGGCATCGAATCCCAGCTGAGGCAAAAAAATTTTTTTTTAAATTTTTTTAAAATTTTTTTTTTTAATTTTTTTTTTATTTTTTTTTTATTTTTTATTTAATATATTATATATATTTTTATTATTATTTTTTTTTATTTTTTTTTTAATTTTTTTTTTATTTTTTGTTTGTTTTATATATATTATATATGTATATAATAATTTTTTTTTTTTTAATTTTTTTTTTAAATTTTTTTTTTTTTAATTTTTTTGTTTTTTTTAACATACATACGTGAATTTACTGTTATTGCATGACTACACGTTGTGAAGGGTATATAAGATTCGGCACGGCCGAATATAGCGCTTTTACTTGTTTTTTATACAAATGATTATACTTCCGTATACTTTAATACTTATATTATTAGATTAATTGTAATATAATTGTTTTTAGAGGTAAATAATATATATTAAAATTAAATTAATCTGAAAATAATACATTATATGAAAACTTATAAATTAAGGGCCGTATCCATAAAAAATATTTTAGGTTTATTGAAGGCTTATTTGACAAATTTCTCTACAACATCTGTCAAATAAGCCTTTAATAAACCTAAAATATTTTTAATGAATACGGCCCTAAAACTCCAAATAAATACAAATACTTAATCCAAGCAACAAAAAAAATTAAAAATAAAAAAACCTTTAGTTTTTATTGGTTGTTGGGTTTAAGCTGGTCTATATGCATTTCACTGGTGCTTATGCCAGATCATCAGTAGACCTTTAAACCATAAAATTTATTAAAAAGTTTAAAATTATTACAAGTTTTATTTAAAATTTTTCATAAACAATATGAGAATTTTAAATAAAGCAAGAAACAATAAATAAAACTTGTAATAATTTTAAACTTTTTAATAAATTTTATGGTTTAAAGGTCTACTGATGATCTGGCATAAGCACCAGTGAAATGTATATAGACCAGCTTAAACCCAACAACCAATAAAAACTAAAACTTTGAAAATTATTGGGAGAATATCCTAAGCAATTAGTAAATTTTTTATATAAAAAAACCTTACGAAAACAATTCTGAAAAAAAACATTCTGGCCTTATTTATAAAATATTTTTTATGTATAAGGCAGTGTATTTCTATTTTTTCATTATCCACATAATGTAGGAGAGTTTTAAAAATTTTGAATTAGACTATAATTAGAAATCTAAAGATAATAAAATATCAATAAGCTGCATAAAAAATCGCTTTAAATTATAAAAATGAAATTTATATTATTATAATTATTATTATATTTAAGAATATTCTTTGTAATATAGTTTTTTTGGCCTTTGGGGCTTTTTATATTACTTTTGTTGAAAATAAAATAAAATAAGTAGATATGGCTTACAGTCATATGTAATTCGTAATAGCGTGTAACATCTGTTTGTTTTATTGTTAAGTATTTATAAATGTTTTTGATTATACATCAATCAGTCAAATGTTCCAAGAATTAGAAATTAAACTACATACGTTATAATTTTCATTATATGTGCCAATTAAAACGCGTGATAATATATACATACATATTTACATACATACAAACATACATACAATATATTTGTATACACATATTAGTGATGAAATGAATATGCAAATGTGGAAGAGAATATTTAACGCCGATATTCGCGCATATGAATGTAAATGAGTATATTCAGTTACAAATTTAACTCCGTGTATATGGTGGGATTTTGACAGCTAAATTACTGTGTGAGAATAACACACTTTTATTATCTTTGCAGCTATCAGCTTTAAAACACAATTCTTTACTATAAAAAAATGTGTTTATTTTTGAGTACAAATGGTTCAATTGATTTAATAATTAGTAGACGAAGAAAACATTTTGTATCATCGGATAGAGTACTTCATTGATCTAATGCACATATCAAAGATAAATTATAAAAAAAAAGCCAGAAGCAGCGGTTTATTTATCTCAATAAAAAAAATATATATTACCATTAGCTGACCCGGCAAACGTTGTTTTGCGATATAAATTATTTCTAGAAAATAATTTTTTAGTTCAATAAAAATAACTAACTTACTCTGGTACATTAAAAAAAACGTAAACCATATGTATGTATTCTACGGTATGCAGATCTATATTAGTTTAAAATTTCATCGAAGTCGTTACGTTATTTAGGTGAGGCATAAATTGTCCCTTGGGGTGAGTCAGCCTAAATATTTAGGAGTATGAAAAATAGATGTTGACCGATTCTCAAACGTTTGTTTCTGCATTGGCTGACCTATAAATTGTGTACAATTTAAAGCAAAATACTAAAAACTATATCGATCATAGATGGGCAAAAACCATTAAAAAAGTACTGCATTACTATTTCCATTACCAATAAACTTTTACTGGTACTGCAATTTTTCATTTAATTACCAGTAAATTTTTACTGGTAATGAAGATTAAATTCCAGTACCAGTAAATATTTATTTCTAATTAAACAAAAATTACATTACCAGTAAACATTTAATTTTAAGAAAAAAATAAATAGTAATTTTGTCGTGTAAAAGAATGCATAATCGAACTTAAAGTGATCGATGACTCGTATTCATATAACCTAAAGAAGGGCATCATATGGTCGGACTTATCCAATAATGACACGTGCCTACCGTGTTTTTCTGATGTTTTAATAAATGCAACCACTTTTGCCACATTGGAAGATAAAAAAATATATTTTTTTTTAATATGCATAAGTTTTTTTTTTAATTTTATTAAATTTTTACTGGTACTGTTATTTTTTTATACCCTTCACACAGTGAAAAAGGGTATATATAGGTTTGTCATTCCGTGTGAAATTTCTACAATTTTCATTTCCGACCCCATAAAGTATATATTTTCTGAAAGCTTATAAATAGGGGAGTCGATTAAGCCCTGTCAGTCTGTCCGTCTGACCGTCTGTCCGTGTGTATGTTGAAATCAACTTTTTGAAGCCCCCCGACATAGGTTTGACCCCGGTAAGGTATTAAAATATCAGAAATATTCGGGAGTAGATCGGTATTGAAAATCAGAAACATCGGTACATAAACAACTGAGATATGAGCAAAAACCCACGACCACCTCGATTTTTTTTTCACAAAAACAACATTACAACAACAACATACAAACGTGTATACTGATTAGAGAAAACGTGGCATCGAATCCCAGCTGAGCCAACAAAATTTTTTTTTAATTTTCTTAAAAATTTTTTTTTAATTTTTTTTTATTTGTTTTTTATTTTTTATTTAATATATTATTTATATTTTTATTATTTTTTTTTTTAATTTTTTTTTAATTTTTTTTTTATTTTTTTTTTGTTTTATATATGTATATTATATATATAATAATTTTTTTTTTAATTTTTTTTAATTTTTTTTTTTAAATTTTTTAAAAAAATTTTTTTTTTTTTCGTTTTTTAACATACATACGTGTACGTATTTCATATGGGATGAATGGTGATACAAGCAACTGTTATTGCATGACTACACGTTGTGAAGGGTATATAAGATTCGGATTGGCCGAATATAGCACTCTTACTTGTTTAATTACCAGTTAATATTTACTGGTAATGCATATTTTTTTTTAATTACCAGTAAATTTTTACTGGTACAGCAATTTTCATTTAATTATCAGTAAAAATTTACTGGTACTGGAATTTTCATTTAATTGCCAGTAAAAATTTACTGGTAATTACCATTAAAAATTTACTGGTACTTGAAGTTTATTTCAATTACAATTACTGGTACTGGAATGTGCCCAACTATGATATCGATGTAAGTACAACTAAAAAAAGTGGGCGTTAAATTTCATGAAAATCGGTCGAGCCATTTCAGAGGAGTTTAATCACAAACACCGTGATACGAGTATTTTATATATGTGACCTTTTCTGAGAAAAGGGACTTATTGTGTGAAAATGAAATTTTGTGAAAAACGCATTTAAAGTTTCGTAACGCATTATCACTGTGAACACACCTTCAGTTGGGAGAGGCGATTTGGTATGGTTAGTAATGATTGGGTGCCGACTTTGGTAAAGTCATGACTAAAAAAAAAAAAAATTTTAATGTTCTTCTCATTTTAATCGATTTTCTCAAGATCGTTTTGTACTTTTTTTTTGGGGTTAATAAATTTTTATTAGAAATCTAACTTATTTCATCTTATTCTACACCCTTTAAGGTACCAGAATCCACTCTTATGTCCAAACCCGTTTTTCGACACACTAGGTCTTATTTCTCGGAGAATGTCACATATAAGATTTTTTATTTGATTACGCTCACATTGCAATTTTAAATGTTTATATCACTTCATAGTTTATTCGTTTTTCGAAATCAGTGTAAATGCCTAAAAATACAATTTTAAGTGAAGCGCAGAGATTCGAAATCAATATACATACATATATTCGTTCTTAAATTATTTCTGTCATGCAATTGCAATCAAAATTGTACAAAACCAGAAAGGGATTCACAAAGCAATGTTTTGGAAAACTACAAACGAAAGGTTGTAACAGCTTTAACTCCAACGAAAATAAAAAAAAATTCGTAGAATTTCATCAAACTCAGTCTTCTTAATATCAAAATTCAAATCGGAAGCTGGCATAAAAGAAAATTTTTCATCAGTACGAAGAGCGGTCGTAAACTGGATACACCTATGCTTTTTTCTTTTCTAAAAAAATTCCCTTTTTCAGCCCATTTTTAGTACAATCGATTTTTATGCACTGTGTGATTCTTTTTAAATTTAGACATTTCTAAATATCATTATGTCAAATTTGTTTGGTGTAAAACGACTAAAATTTAAGTGAAATTTTCTTCCACAATAAGTATTAGTTGTGGCAGCCATTAAGTAAACGATTTATATATTTAAAGAAAATCTTTCCTCTAAACGCGTTCGCTGGATCTGCACTTTTGCTGCAAACGATATCATTAATTTTCAATTAAACTTTTTCGATCGAATAGATTTTAAGATTAACAGTGGAGTTTTGACTACATAAAAAGTTTTTATTTTATGATACGAGGTTTTTATGAACAACTTTTTTCTAAAACTGTGCTATTAGTGGTTTCTATATTTATTTAATCAGCTATTCATTGTTGTAATACTGTTTGAAAATTCTTATAACTCTGTTAATTATATTTTTAAAAAATTATTCTTACGTTTAAAAATTATTTACATTATGAATGTTCTTATAGATATTTGTGAATCCGAATATCAAAAAACATGCGAATGCGAATATTTGCTACATCACTAGTATGTACATATACTTCTATTAATACATACATATATTTTTTTAAAGAAGACATAGGTATGTATGTAAATCTTAAACTGTAAAGTAGTTGCATCCGTTAATTTGATTGGAGTTTGAATATTATTGTTTATGCGAAAATGTTTATGAAAACGTGTGAGATTGTGTACTTATTTTTGTAGCTACAAGTGTTTTTATTTTTTTTTGCAACAGCATAATGCAGTAAATTTGATCTTTTTATTTCATTCGCAAAAGATATTTTAGATTTACATATATCGAGTTTAAAATAAAACGATTTAAAAATTTAATTTAATTTTTTACAATTCCGAACAATAAAATTTTACTTTTATAAGAATCGTAAAATTACGTTCGCATTCGTATATCATAATTTCACCAAAGGGGGATAATATTTACCTTCTCATTTTATAAATAAAAATACAAAATTTACAAAATAATTTAATTGAAGGTTTAATTTATATGTTATTTACGGTAGAGAAACAAAACCTCGTAGGTCTTAAAAAAGCATTTTATATTGTTACTCTGTAATTATTACACTTACACATTTCTACTGATGTTTATTTTTGAACCATTCAAGATATCCTTAAATGGTTTAGTGATTATATGTATATCGTCGGCTTAATATGCAAACCTGCTAAATCCACTTTTTAAGCAAATTGAAATTTTGATGTCGTGTGGTAGAGAAAGATACGCCTCGTCGGCCAGCATGTAGTTTTTCTTCAATTTAAGTTTTGAAGTGTGAAAAATGGTTTGATAAGAAAAACTGCTAAGTCCAGTACATTATTAGTTTAGTGTTTATTACTCACTTCGATTTTTTACGATGTGAGATTATACCTATGTACATGATGGTGAAGGGTATTATCAGATTCGGTACGGCCGAATATATCACTGTTACCTGTTTTTTGTTGTTTTTTATTTTTGTAGACTATAGTCATATATGAAGAATACCATAAAATAAACCAACCATATTTTTGGTTTTCCTCTCAAGCTACAAATATGAAATATAAGAAGTTTTTTGTCTCTTCGGTAAAACTTGCTGATAGGGAGTTAACAGGCTTGCATATTAAGACGACTATATGTATAACCAATAGAGGTTTAAAATGAATGCCTGCTTGTGATGGCATTAAAATGTTAACTCCCCATTTAGATAATTGTTTAGAAATTTTTAATGCTTTTGAATTCCTAAAATTTCAGAATTTCAAGAAATTTCTATCACCCCTTTCAGATTAAATACGTCTACATCTCTACTTGTTTCGGTCTGTCATTCTAATTTTTATACCCACCAACAACAAAATAGTGGTTTCATTTTATGACGATCTAGTTATGACCGTCCGCCGGAATACTGAAGGTATTGAAAATGGCATAAATCGGAAAAAACAATGTCCTTCCAACATCGAATAAAATGTGATTCAGTCTAAACACATTGTCGTAAAGCAATGAAACTTTGAATGTATATTTCCTGCGTAAAAAACAATATATTTCTCTGAAAATTGCAAATGCTTAAATCTATGCATTAGGAAAGAAGTTATAAATCAAAATGTACGAAAATTTATACCACGCAGTGTATTTTTCAGAATATTAAAAATTTAAACCCTAATAAAACTGACAAAATTAGATGTACGATTCTGAAATTTTGCAAGCATTGATTTCTAGTCAAAGTATTTGCTCTAACGGAAAATTAATGTGACACACCCACCTTCCACATAATTTCTCTATGAATAAAGATTTTAAAAGGCTATAGGACTCTATATTGAAAAATCTAAGTTGAATTTATTAGTTGAAACTACATTGGCACGCCTACTTTAACGCCCACTTTTCACGTAATTTACTGTTAATGAAATTCAGAAGCTCATAAAACCTATAGAATTAGAGGTATATAGCATTCTCATCATCATATATAAAAAATAATAAATTTTATGCTATAAAAGTACATACAATTAGTGGTGGGTATCAAAAATTCGGCATAGCCGAACATAGTGCTCTTACTTGTTTTTTATCATATCAGAACTTCTGTTTAAACTGAAATCCTTAGGTCTTTAATTGTGTTACTATCCGCTCTATAGATGTTATCGCTATTTTCAAAACTTTGAGCTTATTTCACTTTGACTCGTTTTATAATGGTAGTGTCAATAGCGATCCGATTGTATAGAACTAAGTTACCTGTGCTCTAATTACCACAAAGATTACATTGATAGACGATCAGACAACGATCATTGATAAGTTAAGTTAGAAATTGTGGCTGGTGGTGTCGATAAAAATGTTAATCTTAAAAGTCGAATCAACTTCTTGTAAATTTATTTATTTTTAACAATTTTTTTACTACCTATAAAGAAAAACAGACAAATTAGCAAGAGCTTACTGTATTTCCTTTCATTTGATACCAGTAACTACTATAATTGACCCATATATTCGCCATTTTATTTCGGAAGCCATCTTGGATTTAGATTTTTTAAATTTTTACTTTATTCTAGTAATCAAGCCTTTTTATTTAATAACAATATTGACAGGTTTAAAGGAAATAAATTTAGAATTACTATACTTGACCATTGACCATTTTATTTCGCACGTAATTTAGGATGTTTAATTTTTTCATATTATGTTTGATACCCATTATGACATCTTTCGTTTGATAATTAATTTGAGTCTGTAAATTTAAGGTTAACTACCAAGGAAGTTGTATTTCGGTTGTTATATATCAATTTGTTTCAAACTGTTTCACTAGTTTTTCCTTGGAGTAATTTTCCAGAGTACGATTTGCTATTTGGTGTTACTATCGTGCCTAAAGGTAACTTAGGAACTAAATATGTTTATAAAATATACATTTTTACTTATAAAAAATATTTTTTACGAGTAGCCCTAGATGCATATTATATTTATAAATATAAATTAATGTGTGTTTAAATTTTTCCAGGATTTCTAAGACAGACATCGCTCAATACACTTCCTTATTTATTAGCTTTTAGAAAATATATACTTAATGGAGTCGGAAATGCATGATGTAGTAATTACAAGCTAAATAAAAAATTACATTAAAAAAGTTTTAATTATAAACCAATATTAAAATTATTATTTCTAATCTTTCTTTGTAGCATTTTAAAAACGGAAATATGGCTTACTTTTACCAAGTTTTTTAAAACCACTTTTAGCAGACAAGTATAGTTATACTGGCAACGATTCTGGTTAATTTGAACCACTTGTCCATACAGTACATATTTAAAAATAAATTCAGTTGTTATTTTCATTGAATATTTTTATCCGTCTTTATTAACTCTTTTTTTGTGGTAATAAATAAATATTTATTTTAGTTTATTTATCGTTTAAAGCTTTTTTCTGGAGGACTTAATGCTACGAGCGCTTTTGTAAGCGGTTAAGCACTAGGAAAGCGTTTTAAAAAGTGTTTTTCGGTAAAAAAAAATGTTTTTTTCCTTTGTAAAATATAAAAATATACTAAATGTGCGTGTGTTTGTAACAAAATATTTGTTTGGGGGCATGTCAGCACATATGAGATGTCTAAGTTATATTGCGCAATAAATAGTGTAATTGATTTAATTGTTTTATTGATAAAAAAATAAAATAAAATCATTTTGTATGAATAAACAAAAAATACAACATGCTTTCTTGTTTACTATCTACTACGAATTTAATTTATTTCAATTTAGTAGTTTACAAAACAAAAAAATAAAAACAAAGAAAAATGGTTCATACTTTACCATCAATTTCTTATTCGTAACAAGCGAGTCATATGTGGCAAGATAAATATATTTATGACCTTCGTTCCTACTTACATATTTAAATACATCGCAATGTACAAAATTGAGATGATAAAAACTAAAAACAAACATTTTATTTAAAAAGCATCTTAAGAGATTTTCCTTAAAAGAAGTCAAAAATATAAAATTGGTTTAGGTTAGGTTGAAAAGGAGGGGCACGACAGGTATACACTTATGCCCAGTTGGCATGTTGTGCGCTCCATTAAATAAGTTTAAATAAGTTAAAAATGCCCAGTTTAACATATTCGATAATAAGGTGGTTTAAATCGAATATATAATAACTTGATAAAAAGGCTATTTTCTTTATATTATTCATTTATTTTAAATGGGAACACTTTCCCATAATGTATGTTGCGATCATCAATGGTAACAGTGTTCCCTTGGAAAAATAAATCATTGTACTACTACATACATACATATACATACATATATAAAAAAATACTATATTTTGTATATATTTATTAGCGACTGTTATTAAATGCTGATTTTACACATTCACATTTGGGAAATGTTTGGTCTAATTAATTAATAGCATCTCGTTGTTTCCACACCAAATATCATCAAAGCATATACAATATACAGATATAAATGTTAAAATTTGATTAAATCAACATTTTTATTAAATAAATATTTATTTATTACAGGTTACGTCTGTTTCGGCAAATATATTACTAATATGAATATACCTTAGGTTTTATAGTTTAAGAAAGTAAATTTTATTTATACTCTTAAAAAAATATATTAAATTTTGATTTACTATCAGGTTTTCTATTTAGTTGTTACAATATTAAAATTTTTGATTTGGCATAGATTCTTCTATACTTAATGCTATAAATATTAAATATTTTTATATTTAATATTTATAGCCACTGCTGTGGCTAAAGCTAACTTTATTAAACGAGTAAATCAAAACTCAACTTTTAACTTCTTGATAATATATGTATGTATATAAAATTATAAATGAAAAGTAAAAATACAACTTTGCTTTCTATTAAGAATATGGGAGAATATGAACATGAAGGAAAATGTCATTCGATAAGAAACAAAAAGACAAATTTAAAAATAAATGCTATGATTTCCTTATTTTAATTTCATTAAATTGTAAATAGTATACAAATAGTACATTAAAAATTACATATGATTATACCGATAAAGAGGGCTGATTATGAAATTGTAGCTAGTTTCGAAAAGGCATTCCACTCGGCTAATATCGGAATAGTTTTTCAATATTTTGAAGTGATAACAATTTAATTTATTAATAAAAACATTTTACTTAAGCCAGAATAAAAATGATTTATAATAAATTTAAAAAAATTTGGATTTTTCCACTAGGAGAGAAACTACTAAACTTTTGTTTCGTCGTTTATTTGCCTAATGTAAAAATAACTTAAGTGTGTGATATATAATTTAGTCGTTTTGTTTAAACCATTTTTATGTAGATAGTACATACAGTTAAAATATAAATATACATATGTGTATCTATATATATAAAAGTGAAACTCTGTCTGTCTGTGTGTGTGTGTTAGCTACAAACTCCGAAACTGTAAAACCGATCGAACTCAAACTTTGGCAAGTTGTTGTACACATTCCAGGAAGTGTTTATGGGTGGTAAAAAGTGGTCGGGGCCACGCCCATAAAAATAAGTTATCATTTTTAGCTACTTGCACTTGACCTATTCTTCTGAAACTTTGCACACATATTGAACTGTCATGACTATATAATTTCGTGATTAGAAAAGTGGGCGGGGCCACGCCCATAGAAATTTATAATTTTGAGCTACTTTCACTGGACCGATTTTTCTGAAACTGCACACATATTGAGCTGTCACGACTTTACAGTTTCGTGATTAGAAAAGTGGGCAGTGCCACGACCATTAAAAAAGTTATAATTTTTAGCTTTTTGCACTTGATATTCAATTTAAATTCAGAATGCATTTTTATTCATTAAGGGGCGTAGCAACGCGCGCCGGGCTTCTCTAGTATAATATAAATATATTTATGTACATAGATACCAAATCAACTTTAATTTTTTACAAATAAAAATTTTCAAATTAAACTCATATTAAACTCAGTATTACAAAAAAAGTTTATATTAATTCAAGTGTTGTTTGGAAACAACTGATGAAAATTTTATAGTCCATTTGTTAACTTTTCCGGTAAAGTCCAGTAATTGAGTAATTTAAGAAAATAATTCCCACAAAAAACATTTAAACCATAAGTACGTGCCCGGAAAATTTTTAAAAAATTGTGAGTTAATCAAAACACCTGTTTGATTAAACACTTTGTGTCACTCAAAAAAAAAAAAGTTTGACACGCAAGAAATAAAATGGCAGTTCCTCTTGTACGCGTGTGTTAAAAAACGACGATAATCGAAACACCGCCGACGCAATTCAAAGCCAAACAAGTAAGAGCGCTATATTCGGCCGTGCCGAATCTTATATACCCTTCACAACGTGTAGTCATGCAATAACAGTAGTTTGTGTCACCATTCATCCCATATGAAATACGTGCATACATAAAAAAACATACATATATAAAAACATCCCATTGTAAAATTATAAATTCACGTATGTATGCACAGTAAAAAGTTGTGGTTTAATTTTAAAACCAATTGGTTTTTATTTAAGACTATTTAAGAATTAAATTTAAAATTAATTCTGAGATAGTTTATATGTTAAACCAAAAAAAGAAAAATCTAATTTTTTTAATGACTAATTGGAATAGAAATAAAACCAAAAATTGAATTGAGACTTTTTATTAAAAAAAAACAATTCCTAGTTTCTTACATGTAATACCGAAACAGGTATTAGAAATTTTTCTCATTTTATTTTATTACTTTGAGTTTTATTATTATGCCTAAAAAGAATAAACATCCTCTCTTAAAATAATTTTATTCCTTTAAGTTTAAAGACAATACTTTAAAAGGAATTAAAAATATATGTTTGAAAAAGAAACCCAAAAAAAAGACATGAACGTGCTTGTTTTTGTTTAAAAACAACACCTGAAAATAATTATAACTCTCTCTTTTTAAAATTAATGCCAATAAAGGTATTAAAGTAATACATTCAAAAACCATGCGGTTGAAAAATGCTTATTCATACAAACAAAGTGTGAGGAAAAAGTTATAAATGTATGTGAAAATAAAAAGTGGTGGAAAATTTTCTATTATTACAATTTGTGATGCAGAAAGCGAGGAATTCACTCCAAATGGAATATTAATTTCAAGGAAGTATTGTCCACAAGCCATAATTGTACTTATTGCATCATATTTGTCTCTTAAACTTTAATTATTAACACACCAAATTTAGAAATAGATGGAAGAGAGCTGCATTTCAAGGATCGCGACGGTGCCAAAATAGAATTTATTTTGCAATATATGTAAGTGCAGCAGCAGTTTTTTGTAGAGTTTTGCTTAGACGGAGAAACAGTTTTAGTCAGTAGACAGTTTTATAACTTCTGAAGAGGTACCTTGTAAAAAAATACTCGCTATTATTATCTAATTGACTTCCTTTTTATTGAAGGTACACACACCGATTGAAAAGTACAATTTTGGATCTCAGCAGCCAATTATTATTGCAGTTGGAGAAAAGAAATTTTCTATATTTTAAAAGTTTAGATGGAAAATTCATTAACTTACCTCATAATTTTAACCTTTGTCAGGTATCCGATTTGTACTTTAAGTCTTTTTATATATTTAATATTGAATTTGACATAACTTTGGCCAATTTTTTGCGCTTTTTTGCAAAGTTCGTATACAATATTGACCTCAAAAAGACGACCAGCACAAGACTGCTTGAAGTCCATTCGAAGTTTCAAAATAAATTTAAAACATTGGTTCAATGTTAATACCTTAATATTATAAGATCAGTTATTTAATTTTACGTTACACAGGAATCATTTAATTTTTAATCAAACCTGAAAAATTTTTGCTTTATTTGTGACCGAAAATTTAATTTAAGGCAATAATTTAGAACTAATTTGAAAATAAAAGAACAATTATAAAATGCAATGAAATTTTTTTTATTTATTTTCAGAAGTTAAATTTTACGAAAAAAGGTGTTAATTTTAGCTCTACCTAGGTTAAAAGCAACACTTGTTTAGCATAGAATTTATTCAGTGCGATATTGAAAATTACACTATTTCAAGAATACAGTTTATTCCGGATATAATTAATCCAATTCCTTTCTGTAATCAAAATAACACCTCATTCGGTGTGGAAATTACTTTATATGGTATTACATTGATTCTCGTCAAGTATTATTTATGTAATATTTTAGTTTAATTGTAATACCAAAAAAAGTATAAAATGTAATAAATATCAGTGTTATTTTAATGCTCTGAAAAATTGAGTAAAAAGTAATGCTCTCTCATTGTCTCTTATTCAATCTCTTTATAATTATGCTATACTGGAGTTAATTTTAATCTTTTTTGACTTTGTTATATATACACACCGGCTTGGTGTTGCAATTAATCCCAAATTTTTTACTGTGTGCTAAAAAAACGAAAAAAACAAAATTGAAAAAAAAATTTTTTAAAAAATTAAAAAAAAAATTATTATATATATAATATATATAAAACAAAAAAAAAAAAATAAAAAAAATTTAAAAAAAAAATATAATAATAAAAATATAAATAATATATTAAATAAAAAATAAAAAAAAAAAATTAAAAAAAATTTTTAAAAAAAAATTTTTTTTGGCTTAGCTGGGATTCGATGCCACGTTTTCTCTAACCAGTATACACGTTTGTATGTAGGTATGTTGTTGTTGTAATGTTGTTTTTGTGAAAAAAAAATCGAGGTGGTCGTGGGTTTTTGCTCATATCTCAGTTGTTTATGTACCGATGTTTCTGATTTTCAATACCGATCTACTCCCGAATACTTCTGATATTTTAATACCTTACCCAGGTCCAACCTATGTCGGGGGGCTTCAAAAAGTTGATTTCAACATACACACGGACAGACGGTCAGAGGACAGACTGACAGAGCTTAATCGACTCCCCTATGCATAAGCTTTCAGAAAATATATACTTTATGGGATCGGAAATGAAAATTGTAGAAATTTCACAAGGAATGACAAACCTATATATACCCTTTTTCACTGTGTGAAGGGTATAAAAAGCTACAATTTTTTGACATCGCAATTCGGGGCGTTAGTGTATATGTATGTTTAGTTTTGATGAATCAATGCATATTATTATCAATGTATATGTGTATAGGTATTATTATCAATTTTAAAATATTCACAATGTGAAAATTTTAGAATAAAATTTTTTGTTCCCATGAATTTTAATTTAATTTAATTGTGATTTCCATGAAACCCGTCAATATGTAAGATAAATAAAGGGCCTGCAAATGTGAGGTATCAAATAAATTTTAATAAAAAATATTTTTTGGATATTAACAATATTTTTGTTTCAGTTTATTACAATATAATGACAAAACATAATGGCGGTTAAGTGAGCTCCCTACTGGCTCGACAGGCTCCCAATTTATACAAAACTCTCAGTCATGTTTTCCAATAAACTGTTGTGGCTGATATCTCACCTTTCATATATGGCATAATCTACGATAAATAAAATTTAAAACTTTATAAATCCGATACGTCTCTAAATTTTTGCAAATTATGATTTTTAGTTAATATATGTATATGCAAGCGACATATCATCTTTAACCCCTACTTCCAATATAACGATTTTTCTTAAATATAATTTCTCTATATACACTATATTGCAATATCTAAGTTGAATTTATTAGCAGAAACTACTTGAATACGACTTTTATAAGGCCCTCTTCTCAAATACTGTGTACTTAGGCAGTACTTAGGTTTAATTTCGCGACTGATTATAAGAAAATAAATTAATTGCGAATTGGACTTAATCAAACAAAGCAATATATTTGTTTTCTTATGAAGAAATTATTTTATAGTAATTAGAGTTGTTAACAAAATAATAAATTTGGTGGGTATTAATAATTTGTCACAGCCGATTATAGAGCTCCTCTAACTTTTTTCGTAAGAGTTGTTTCAAAATGCATGATCCTCGCTTAAAAATGCACTAAGGCTTTTAAGCACTTTTAAGTTTTTTATTTAATATTTATAAATTAATTAGCCTGTGCCCACGACTTTTTCTGCGTAGTTATCGGGACGAAATGTAGCCTCTTTTTGTAATAGTTGAGGTTGTTATCTATTTGAGCGGCAAATTTTTTTTAAATTCGTTTAAACGTAGTTAGATTATTTTTTTTTTGCCAGTATGTGGAAATTTTGGACACCCGAATCCCTTGAACAACCGACTAGTTAAATACAAAGAATATATATTAAATATTTCTGTGAATATGCTTTATTATCGCGGTAAAATGTGTATAAATCTAGGCTGTTGTCTATCTGTATGCCAAATTTCATCTAGTTCTCTTCAGTCAGTCTACAACATTTAAACATACAAACATTAACATTTATTATAAAGGGTGTTTCAATTTAAGGAGCCGATTTTGAATAAAACACAAATTATTTAAGAAATTATTGTAATTTTTTTTTATTATGATAATATTGGTATGGTTCATTAATGTATGGAACAAAATATCGGCCAAATGGCCGCCGCGACCTCGGTGGCATACCTCCATCCGATTTTGAACAATAATGTTGACCAAAATAATCATGAAGTGTACGAAATGCATTTTGATTTGAATAAGCCTGAATAACTTTAATGCGTTGCTCGATTATGTATCTTTCCATGGTTTAAATCGAGTTAATCTGAAATTGAGAAATTTTAAATTAAATGCAGAAAAAAACTTGACGTTTAGGTGTGGTTCACATTCAACATCGGCCCTTAAAATTTAACCACCCTTTTTTAGTAGGATTCCTTTAAAATAGAAATATTTTGTTAAACTTTGCTAACTGAGCACTGTTGCTGTTGTCATATTTTCTGCTCTGAAAGAAATAGACAAAATTTATATACTTCAACTATTGTGTTTAATCTGTGAACTGTTTTAAAATGTACGTAAACTTGTTTTTTACTTGTGCATTATAAATTTGATGTGTGAAGTTACTAATTATACCTGGATTTTTGAACTTTTATTTTCTATTTCGTCGATTGTGTTTTTGATAATTTTAATTAAAATACTTTACGAACTTTTTACAAGTGTGGTAATCAGCTGTTTAAATTGATATAATTAAATACAACTGTTTAAAATCACTGCTGTTATAAATAATACAAATTATAACTGGTTTGTGAATTGGATTAGAAAAGTAATATCTGTACCTTAACGCCATCTACTTCTGAATTTGTAATTTCTATCCCAGCAAATAAATTTTTGATAAATCAATAATTATGGATTGTTTTAATGTTAACTGCAATATTACCAGTAGTGATAGAATGATATCATGTTGGATATGCTCGTGTAATTACCATTTGAAATGTACTGCACTCAAAGCACGTGACGCTGATGCACTTGGTGATCCTGTGAAATCTCTCCAATGGACCTGTAGAAATTGCAAACAAATTAATATTGAGTTTTATAAATTTGTTAAAAGTTATAAAGATGATTTTGATAAACTTAACAAAAACTTTCTAGCTGTTCAGACTGAACTTTCAAAATTTGGCGAATTGTTTTCAAAATTTTCGAACCTTGATAAATATGTTAACTCACCAAAAGTATCGTCCCCGAAGAGAAAGAAAATGTCTATCAGGTCTCCTGTTAGACCAGTAATGGCTAACTCCTCTGGTCCAGAATTGAGTACTGATAATGACATTAATATTACATCTGTACCAAACTTGGCTAAGAATGTTATCCCTCCACTGGGTAATAAACCTATATCTGATACTGATACTGGATCTACTAGATCTAAGAATACTGTTGATCTTAGTCCTTTTCCATCGGGTTCTGGTGTGGTACCTAATGCTGCCATTTTTTCTGTTCCTAAGCCATTAATTGTTGTGCCTCCAAAACGTACATTATTTATTTCCCGTTTGGCAAGCGATACAACTGTTGAAGACATTGACTATTACATTAAAACAAAACTCGGTCCTAATGTTGAGGTAGTTATAAACAAATTTTCGTACTCTCAACCCAGAAGTATAACTTCATTTAAAATTGCTGTTGCTGCTTGTGTTTTTGATCAGATTGTTGATTCCTGTTTTTGGCCTGCTAATATCATTGTTCGTGAATACATCTACAAAGATAATCCAAAATCAACAAATATTGCTCGTTTGCCACCTACAAATTCAGTTACTTCAAAAAACTTATTGAATCAAAGAATCGTTTAAATATTATTTATCAAAATGTTCGTGGATTAAATACTAAATTGTCTACTCTCTTCGTTAATAGTTATGGCTTCACCTATGATGTTATTATCTTCACTGAAACCTGGCTAAATGATGATATTTATAATAACGAAATTCTGTCTAATAAATACCAAATATTTAGGTATAATCGAAATGCACGTAGAGGTGGTGGAGTACTGATTGCTGTCTCTTGTCTATATCCATCTGAAGTAGTAGTTACTGATACCCTTGGTATTGAATTTGTTGCTGTTGTAGTTAAATTGAAAAATAAAAAAATTTACTTTACCTGTTCTTACGTTCCTCCGGATTCTGATAGTGCTATTTATTTAAATCATGTTCAAGCCATTAGTTCTATTATGCTGAATGTTTATAATGATGACTCTATTTTTGTTGTTGGTGATTTCAACTTGCCATCAATATCATGGATGAAATTGTCTGATATGCCTTATTTAATTCCTGTCAAAAATAAAAACTGTCATGAAGACTTCTTGAATGAAATTCTTGGTTTATCTCTTTTTCAAATGAATAATGTATACAATGACTTTGGAAAACTGCTTGATTTGGTGTTTGTAAATAATACGGATGATTGTATTATTACTCGCTCTGAACCTATAACATTGCCTGAAGATCGTTATCACCCCACTATTGAAGTAAGTTTCTCAAAACCATTGGAAGTAAAATTAAAGCCCTTTAAGGTCGATAAAGTTTTTTGTTTCAAACGGACTAATTATAACTTATTAAATCATTTAATAAGAAATACGGACTGGAGTAACATCTTTCCTGCTCATTTAAACAACAGCTCGGATGTTGATGTGATGGTTTCTATATTTTATAATAAAATTTACGCCTTTTTTGATATTTGTGTACCCAAACAATCTGTTTATACTCTAGTTGGCCCACCATGGAACTCTAAACAGCTTACTAGGCTAAAAAATTTAAAGAATAAAAATTATAAAAAATTCATAAAGTCTGGATCATTTATTGATTACAGAAAATATTCTGTCAGTCGTTCAGAATATAATCTGTTGAATCACGCTTTATATAATCAATACATAAATAGGGTGAAAAACAATTTCGTTCGTGACCCTAAATCGTTCTTTTCATTTGTCAATTCTAAAAAAAAATCTAATGGATACCCACCTGTTATGAAATTTCGTCGCCAAGAATCTGGAGATTCTAAGGTCATATGTGATATGTTTGCCGATTTTTTTGCCACAACTTACTCTGATGCTGCATACGATGATAGTAATGGTTATCCCTATGTGCTCTCATCTAATCAGTCAATCTCTTTTCCTACTTTTAATAGCAATGATATTTTGCTTAACCTAAAAAGTCTAAAGATGTCTTTTAGTCATGGTCCTGATCTTGTTCCAACATGTATTTTAAATCAATGTGCAGAATCATTAGTTATGCCATTAACTTTTATGTTCAATGCTTCGATTATATGTGGTTATTTTCCTGTATTATGGAAAGATTCGTATATTAAACCTTTATTTAAATCTGGTAATAAATCGGATATAACGAACTATAGAGGAATTGCCAAATTAAGTGCTATACCAAAACTCTTTGAAAAACTAGTTACGGATTTCTTCTGCCATCACACCTCGTCGTTAATGGCAGCATGCCAGCATGGTTTTAGAAAAGGCTGTTCAACCACAACCAATGTACTTCATTTAACAACTTTAGTTAATTTTGCATTTACACAAAAGAAACAAACTGATGCTGTTTATACTGACTTTAGTAAAGCGTTTGATAAAGTTAACCATCAACTTCTTCTTACTAAATTGGATTTATTGGGTTTATCCCGTAGAAGTTTAAGCTGGTTAGGTTCTTATTTAATTGGCAGAAGGCAAAAAGTACAATTCAATGGTTGTATATCTAAGTACATTTATGTTTCGTCTGGTGTTCCTCAAGGCAGTCATCTTGGTCCACTTTTATTTTCGCTGTTTATTAATGATCTGCCCAACGTTATCAACTTCACTAATATATTGATGTTTGCTGACGATGTAAAAATTTTCTATTCTTTTAATTGCTTTACTGATCATCTTTATCTTCAATCGGATCTTAATAACTTTTTTTTATGGTGTAATCATAATATGATGGAGCTGAATCTTATGAAATGCAAATGCATGCGTTTTTATAGAAATAACTGTATTGCTGTTAATTATAATTTGGGTGGTCATCAACTGGAGTTGGTTGACTCGTTTCTTGATCTTGGAGTCTTACTGGATCCTAAATTAAACTTTGTTTCTCATATTACATTAACTATAAATAAAGCTCGAGGTGTTCTAGGCTTTATTAAGCGCTGGGCTAAAGAATTCACTGATCCATACACAACGAAGCAACTTTACGTATCACTCGTTAGGCCTATCTTAGAATATGGGTCAATTATTTGGGATCCATATTATAACATTCATAATTCTCGTATTGAATCTGTCCAAAAACAATTTTTATTATTCTGTTTACGTGATCTTCATTGGAGTTACTCGACAAACTTTCCTTCCTATGCTAGTAGACTGGCACTAATAAAACTACCATCGCTCAAAAGTCGTCGTACAATGTTAAATGTATCTTTTATGGTTAATCTTATTAATGGTAATGTTTGTTGTGAATTTCTGTTAAATTCTGTTAAATTTAATATACCTTGTCGCAATACGCGTCATTATAATCTGCTTTCTGTAAAATTTTGTAGAGTAAATTATGCTATTGCTGATCCTTTTTCAAGGCTATGTAGGCAATGTAATTCTTTGTCACAATTTGTAGATTTTTCTTTATGTTTAAATTCCATAAAGCATAAAATTATTGTGTTTCTTAATTCGTAATTTTTTATGTACATAAAATCTGTAAACTTGTTCACTAAATTTTATAATGCATAGTGCTATTTATTATTTTTAAGTCAATATTGTTATTAGTCAGTAAGGATAATGTCCATTGATTAAATAAATAAATAAATAAATAAATAAAAAAAAAAAACAAACACACATACTTATGTATAAAATATATGTCACGCGATTTGTTTTATGTATTTCCTACTTCATTTTGAAACATGTGTCTATTTATGTCGAATTCAAACAAGTGACCGATAAAGAGGTGTCTAACGTTACTGCACTATACATTTTTCTAAGGGTGAAGTTTAAATATAAAATCATACAACGGTTACAAATGAAATTTTAAACTTAAAAAAATAACAACGATAGCAAAAATTTTGTAGTTTGCAATGTTACAGAGAAGCAACACTTATTTGCACAACCACTAGCAAAACTTATACCTTTTGTTAGTATTATATTAGAATTTACTTAAAACGTAAAAATAACAACAAAAACATAAAAAAAAACAAGTAAGAGTGCTATATTCGGCCGTGCCGAATCTTATGTACGCTTCACAACGTGTAGTCATGCAAATACGTACAAACATATAAAAGACATACATATATAAAAACATTCTACTGTAAAATTATAAATTGAGCTTATGCAGGTTTCAAAAAAAGAAAATATAAAAAAATAAAAAAAAAAATATATAAAATCAAGTAAGAGCGCTATATTCGGCCGTGACGAATCTTATATACCCTTCACAACGTGTAGTCATGCAATAACAGTAGTTTGTATCACCATTCATCCCGAATGAAATACGTACATACATATAAAAAATATACGTATATAAAACCAACCCATTGTAAAATTATAACTTTACGTATGTATGTTAAAAGAAAAAATAAAATAAAAAAATTTAAAAAAAATTTAAAAAAATAAATTTAAAAAAAAAATTTAAAAAAAAATTTAAAAAAAATAATTAAAATATATATAATAAATATAAAACAAAAAAAAAATAAAAAAAAAATTAAAAAAAAAATAATAAAAAAATATAAATAATATATTAAATAAAAAACAAAAAAAAAAATAAAAAAAAAAAATAAAAAAAAAAATTAAAAAAAAAAATTTTTTTTTGGCTCAGCTGGGATTCGATGCCACGTTTTTTTTCTAACCAGTATACACGTTTGTATGTATGTATGTTGTTGTTGTAATGTTGTTTTTGTGAAAAAAAAATCGAGGTGGTCGTGGGTTTTTGCTCATATCTCAGTTGTTTATGTACCGATGTTTCTGATTTTCAATAGTGATCTACTCCCGAATATTTCTGATATTTTAATACCTCACCCGGGTTCAAGCGATATCGGGGGGCTTCAAAAGTTGATTTCAACATACACATGGACAGACGGTCAGACGGACAGACTGACAGAGCTTAATCGACTCCCCTATTCATAAGCTTTCAGAAAATATGTACTTTATGGGGTCGGAAATGAAAATTGTAGAAATTTCACACGGAATGACAAACCTAAATATACCCTTTTTCACTGTGTGAAGGGTATAAAAATATATCGTCTAAATTTCTTGATCTTTTTTAATTGATAATATTTGAAATATTGGTTTCTAATAAATAATTTTTTTATAAAAAAACAAAAAAGTTGATCTCAAGCTTAAATAAAAATCAAATATTATAAAAAAAAAAATAAAAATATAAAAAACTAAAAAAAAAATACATATAAAAATATAAAAAAAATATTTTTTTGCTCAGCTGGGATTCGATGCCACGTTCAGTCTGATACGTTTGTATGTACATATGTATGTGGTGTATGTTGTTGTTGTTAAAAAAAAACGAGGTGGTCGTGGTTTTTTCCTCATATCTCAGTTGTTTATGTACGAATTTTTTTTAATTTTCAATACCGATCTGCTCCCGAATATTTCTGATATTTTAATATCTCCAAGCAATGTCGGGGGGCTTCAAAAAGTTGATTTCAACATACACACAGTCAGACTTAGTCGACTCTCCTATTCATAAATTGTAGAAATTTTACACGGAATGACAAATCTATAAATATCCTTTTTTACTATTACTGTTTTCATGGTGCATATTGATCTTTAAATTACCCTATACATTCTTAGCTTAATTCAACATTAAGGTATGACAAAATTTTAATACATAGTGAACTATAAAATGTACTGATCGGATTTTATATTATATGAATAATAAAACCACCAAACATATTTTTAACCGGAGTTTAAGTTATTACTCTCTCGGTCTTGTTTGTTTTTAAGTAAAGTACTCTTTTTGCAAAATCAATTTATATCTACACCAGGGAAGGAAAATGGCTTTTATGATTTTGTACCAAGTATGAAAACAAAATGTACTTTTTATGCCATTACGGTACCATTTTTTAATATTTATTAATAAAAACATAAACTTAACAAAAATGTTTATAAAAATTCAGAAGTATACAATAAAAAAACTGAAACTTAACAAAAATGTGTATAAAAATCCAGGGGCCGAATTACGGCATTCGATATCGATCGAAATTTTACTAGATCGATCATGTTCGCTGTGCTTTAGGCATAGAGATTCCTATAAGAATTTTTAAATTTCGATCACGTTCGAATGCCGCAATTCGGCCCCAGTATACAATAAACAAGTAACAGTGCTATATTCGGCCATGCCGAATCTTATATACCCTTCACAACGTGTAGTCATGCAATAAAAATTGTTTGTATCACCATTCATCTCATATAAAATACGTACATATGTATATACTGGTTAGACTAAATGTGGCATCGAATCCCAGCTGAGCCAAAAAAATTTTATCTTATTTTATTTAAGATATTATTTATATTTTATTATTTTTTTTTTATTATTTTTTTTTAATTTTTTTAAAAAAATTTTTTTACAAAAATTTTTAAAAAATTTTTTTAATTTTTTTTTTAAATTTTTTTTTTGTAATTTTTTTTATTATTTTTTTTTATTTTTAATATATTTTTTTTTTTGTAATTTTTTTTTTTTGGCATGTTTTTTGCATGTATGTATGTATGTTGTTGTTGTAATTGTGTAAAAAAACGAGGTGGTCGTGGTTTTTTGCTCCTATCTCAGAAAGTTATGGGGCGATTGTGCTGAATTTCAATAGCGATTCATTCCTGGATATTTCCAAGAGATTGATACCATATACAGATCTGAGGAACATAAAGTTGCTTCTAAAAGTTGATTTCAACCAACACACGGACAGACGGGCAGACGGACAGACGGTCAGGGCTTAATCGAATCCTCTATTCATAAGCTTTCAGAAAATATATACTTTATGGGGTCGGAAATGAAAATTGTAGAAATTACAAACGGAATGACAAAGTTATATATACCCTTGTGCACCACAGGTGAAGGGTATAAAAATATTATATTCATAGGTACATACGTAGAGATCGGTTATTTAACAAGTTTTATTTATTAAATACTTTTAGGTAATACATTTTCTGTTATTTTAAAATTAAGGCAACAAGAATTTGTTGACTTTAATAAATCATTTGTTTGTATAAAATTTGAAACAGTAGAAAAGTGTAGTCTATTTCTTTCCTTTGTTTTAATTAGGTTTTAAGAAGAAGAAACTCGTTCGACGTTGGCCGATAAATTTGGAATAAACAGAATTCCTCTTACAATTCTTGTAATATCTGGGAACTTGAACTTCTTTAATTCATTTTTCATCTGCGATACTTTAGACCAAAGATAGGAAATATTTGAATCTTTGTGTGATCTAAGTTCAACCACATCGGCTGGTGCTCTGTACTGATTATTTATTGCTTCAAAGTTTGTTTGTTCGTGTGGAAACATTTTCAGCAGAAGAGGTACTATTGAATTTGTTTCTCCCATAATAACTTTTTCTGGAGTAAACTTATCGTTTACTCCATTATTAAAGTCCACCTTACATGCTTACGAATTATAAGTAAAATAAAATACATATAACAACAGTCAAGTCGAATTCATGTACCAGGTGGTGCCAAACTAACAGGGGATTTTTGTAAGAAGTTTGCAATAAAGTACTAGGCAAATTTTGTTGTTGCAGACTTGACACCACCTATTACATGAATTTGCTTTGACAACAGCATTGCAACAAAAATAGAAAAGCTGACAGTATAAAATATACAAACAAAATTAAACAGAACATGGACAAATTTTTAAATTGTACCAAGTAGCTCGCGGTAGTACTACGGTACCAACAAGGTCAAAAATGTACCATAAAAAGTACAATTGTACCATGTTTTCCATCCGTGATCTACACACATAACTTTCTTCATTTTTTGTTTTATTACATATCAGTTTACCCGGTGCGCTTTGCTGCACCCAACAGGAAATTTGTATTGTTTTTTTTTATATTTATACGTAATTGTTTTATATAGATATATAATGCATGCATACGCACATACTTGTAATGTGTATGTATGTATGTGCATTCTATTTTTTAATATTTTTTATACTATTTTACATTTTATTTATTAATATTCAAGCTTTTTAACTAAATTAAAAAATTTTTACTGTATCACTCGTTATATATATATATATATAAATATATATATATATATATATATATATGTATATATATATAATTGTGACAGAAAGTATTTAATTCGTGGAAGGATAACACTACCTGTGCTTCGATCGTAACCATTATCGGTTGTAATAAGGTAATTGTTGTCAAAAAATTGCTTGTAATTACGTGTATAGTTTCCTATACATATATGAAATTAAATATATTTTTTATTATATTCTTGTATGAGGGATACCTTGCCCTCTGCAATAGCTGCTATAGTTTTTAAAATATGTCATAAAATGCGTTCAATTTGTATGGGAGGTGCCACGCCCACCTTAAATATAAAACAAAATTTGACCGTTCCGAGAATAGACCTAGAGAATTGGTGAATAAATTTTAGTAATTGAATAAGTAGTTTGAAGAAAATTCATAACATATACATAATTTCACATTCCCTCTTTATTTTATGAGTCTTAGTAGCAACTTTAGACGCTTATAGTTCCTAAAATACGCATTCGAAAATTCCTTTCAAATAATATATTTTTTAATTAAATCGGTTGTATAATGTAAGCGTAAATTGTGTTACACTTTTGTTGTTACACTTATCTTTTAAGTAATATATAAGATACGTACATATTGACATACATAAATATTTTAAAAAAGCATAATACTTTGAAAACATAAAGGACAGCAGGCTACCGAAAACAATCTGTGAAAACTAAAACGCCATCATAGCTTTAGGGCTATTAGACCAATTTATACTTTTGGGAGTGACAATGAATAGATCTAGTGCTGCCAACACAATAAGAAATGTTAAATAAATGAGAGCTTAAAAATATTTTATTTTATTTAACAGAATAACACAATTTCAATAATTTGTGTATTCCCAATATGTGCTTTCATGCTATTTGTTATAACTAGGGTACACTTAAGAAGGTATACAATACGAATTGAATCGACTGAATGCGCCTTCTTCCCAACAGCGATGGCAAAATGAAGATTTTACCTTTACTTTGAACAAAAAAGAAAATCTTTTTTAACAAGTAAGAGCACTATATTCGGCTGTGCCGAATCTTTTATACCCACCACCAATTTTGTGTACATTTAAAGCACAATATTTATTATTTTGTTAATCGCTATAGAATAATCTCTTTATAATAAAATATGTATCACTTTTTTTGTAGAGGGTGGTTAAATTTTAAGGGCCCATGTTGAAGGTGAACCACATGTAAACTTCAACTTTTTTCTTGTATTTCATTTGACATTTCTCAATCTCAGACTAACTCAATTTGAACCGTGGAAAGATACGCAATCGAGCAACGCTTTTAAATATTAAAGATTTTTATAAAAATGGGCGTTCAAATCAAAATGCATTTTGTGCACTTCGTGATTCTTTTGGTCAACATAATCGTTCGAATTCGTCCACAATCGTGAGAATTGTAAAAAATATTTAAATGTCTGCAAAGCAGGTCTGTATGAAATGTGAAAACATCTGTGAATGCCATCTTAGTTCGTTGAATGGGAAACATTGCTGTTTTTCACGATAACGTGGCAAAAGAGCAAGCAACCTCGACTCATCATCGTGCCCAACAATTGAGCATCAACAGTGTCATTGAAAATATGGACTATCGGATCGAAGTGTGCCGCCTAGGTTGGGGGGCCATTTGGCCGATATTTTGTTCCATACATAATTGAAGCATACAAATATTATCATTATAAAAATAAATGATAATAATTTCATAATAATTTTATTCAAAATCAACATAGTCCCTTAAAATTAAACCACCCATTATAACTTCGGTATGCTATTAAAATGTTTTCGTAAATTTAGTCTTTCAATAAAAGTGGCCGTTAAAATACGCGTGTCAATAAAGTTTCTGCTAATAAACATAACTTAGATATTTCAATACAGTCCTTTAGTATTCCAAAATCTTTATTCATAGAGAATTTACATGAATTTAAGAGGAAGAAAGTGAATTTAAGGTTAAATTTTAAGGGCCACAGGGTGATTTAAAATATACATTCTCTGCATTTTTCTAAAACGGGAAATTTATTAGTAAGATTTTGATTTTTAAACTTCTATAACATTTTGCTTTTAAAAGATTTTCAAACGAAATATGTTTTGTATAATTTTAAAATTTGTTAGCCATTAGTACATGAAAATAAATTGTTTATAATGTTTAGAGATATTTTTTTTTTACTTAGGTCAAAATTTTCCTAAATTCCCATTTTTAATTTAGCATAACTTCAGGAGAACATAAGCATAAGTTGTTAGCATGCCATCTAGTAGTTGCTAGTAGAGTGATCTATCTTATCATCTTTATCTTATATTTAGCTACAGTACAATAAATGGCGCAGTGTAAGATGAATAAATGCTAATATATATGACTAATATATTTTTATAAAAATTTAAGGAAAAAAGTGTGCATGGCACATCTATTTTCCGTTATAACGAAGACTTTGACCAAAAAGCCATGTTTGCAAAATTTCAGAATCGTACATATACTTTTGTCAGTTTTATTACGTTTTAAATTTGAAATATACACTGTGCGGTATAAATTTTCGTACATTTTTATCTATAACTCTTTTCCTAATTCATAGATTTAAGCGATTTTCAGGGAAAAATATTCTTTTGACTCGATAAATATATATTCGAAGTTTCATGACTACGTTTATGCGTCTGGCCACAATTCAAAAGTGAAAGTGGGCGTTATAGTAGGCGTGTCAAAGTTGTTTTTGCTAATGAGTACAACTTAGGTGTTTCAACATAGTCCTTTATTATTCCAAAATCTTTATTAATAGAGAAATTATATGAATTGTAGGTAAAACGTTATGTGGGAGGTGGGCGTCAAAGTGGGCGTGGCACCCTAATTTTTTGGCATAGTAATGAAATTGCCTAGGGGGATAGACGTAGCAAAATTTATCATCATACCTCTAATTTAAGCGGTTTTATGAGCTTTTAAATTTCATTAACGGTAGATAACGTGAAAAGTGGGCGTTATAGTAGGCGTGTCAAAGTTATTTTTGCGAATGAGTACAATTGAGGTGTTTCAATATAGGCCTTTATTATTCCAAAATCTTTATTAATAGAGAAATTATATGAATTTTAGTTAACACGTTATATGGGAGGTGGGCGTAAAAGTGGGCGTGGCACATTGATTTGCCGTTACAAGAAAGCGTGTCACCAAAAAGCAAAGTGTGCAAAATTTCAGAGTCGTACATCCAATTTTGTTGCTTTTATGACGTTTTTGTTTTTAAATATACCGAAAAATACACTGTGCGGTATAAATTTTCGTACATTTTGATCGATAACTTCTCTCCTAATGCATAGATTAAGACAATTTTCGGGAAAAAATATTGTCTTTACCCAGGAAATATATATTCAAAGTTTCATAAGTCGACGTTAAGGCGTTTGGACACAATTCCATTTTATTAGATGTTCGAAGGACACGGTTTTTTCGACCTACTCTTGCTTTTCGAGCTATAACTCTCTTCCTAATATTCCGATATAGCCCATTTTCAATACCAAACAAACCTTGTCTATAAGAAAGATTCTGGCAAAATTTGAGCCCCCTAGCTTTTTCGGTGCGACCTCTATCGTGCTTTCAACAGACGGACAGACGGACGGACATAGCTAGATCGTCATAAAATCAAACCCCGATTCAGAATATATATACTTTATGGGGTCTAAAATGGATATTTCGATGTGTTACAAACGGAATGACAAAATGAATATACCCCCACCATTTTTTTGGTGGCGGGTATAAAAATTAAGAGAAAGATAAAAAACAACGTTGTGTAGAAAATTACCATTCTCTTAAGATAAGTGCACCCATTCGTTTGGGTAAAACTTTGTCCATAGAAAAATCTTTTGAATGAGAGTTTTCCGCAGAACAATTCATTTATTTCCGAAATTGTTTTCGGAAAATCAAAGCAACCGTACAAGAAACATACATATGCAAATAAAGCTACGTTCAAATTTTTCAAATGTTTTCTTTAAAGCGTGACCACTAGTTTTGCTAAAAAAATAATTATTTAATGTTATGTAATTTTTCTCACACCAAATATTATTAAAACATATTACAAAAGATTGGTATTGCAATTGGTATAAATTAAGATTTTGTAATTAAATTATCATCTATTTGTTAGGGGATATATTAATACAATTTAATGACGTAATTATATTTTATTACATATTTGCCTAATTTAGGCGTTTAAATTTTGTTTGGACAAAAATTAAAATTAAACCGATTCAAATTGAGAGTTGTTCTTTTCTCAAAAAGAAAGACTTTAAACTAAATATACATATGTATGTAAAAAATTCTGTCCGCCCAAACAATTTGTTCGAAACACATGGGTGAACTTAACATGCTTACCTAGTTTATCTGCAAATGTTGGACATTAACAATGTCCGTGCTATAATTTTTTTAAATTTATATTAATATTTAAAAAAATATAAAACCTTCACAATTTTATAACTATACATCTGTGAATTATTTTCACTATATTTATTATATTTGTTTAAAGTTTAAGATTTTTTTTCGATAAATGAAGATTTTTCTACGAAAATTTCTGGCAACACTACTTCCCAATATCAAATTTCGATTAAAGATATAAATTCGCTTATTACACAGTACAACAGCCAATCTGGGAAGTGAGAAATTCCAAGTTAGGGTGATGGTACTAGGTCAGTATAGTAAAACCCTCAAAGGGTTTGGCGTTCGTATGTGTCAGTTTTTATGACATTTTAAATTTTTTCGTTATCTTGATGTTTTTTCGCTTAGTAACATTTTGGCAAAAACGTAGTTTAACATAACTCGAGAACCACTTGTCCGATTTTGATGAAACACCCCTTTCTGACTAGGCAAGTCACTTGCTCAAGTTAGTTTTTTATTTTCTTTTATTTTTCTTTGAACTTGCTTTCATGTTCAGACTCAGCAACTGACTTGCCCAAGTTTCGTTCTCTTTTACTTATTATACTCTTCACACAGTGAAAAAGGGTATATATAGGTTTGTCATTCCGTTTGAAATTTCTACAATTATCAATTATCTACACATACATACAAACGTGGTATACTGGTTAGAGTGAGCCAAAAAAATTTTTTTTATTTTATATTTTATTCAAATTTTTATTGTTTTATTTTTAATTTTTCTTTTAATTTATTTTTTTTAAGCACATAAGTAAACTAAATGTATAATATTACAATGGGATGTTTTATATATGTATGTTTTGTATGTACGTATTTCATATGAGATAAATGGTGACATAAACAATTGTTGTTGCATGACTACACGTTGTGAAGGGTATATAAGATTCGGCATGGCCGAATATAGCACTCTTGTTTGTTTTTATTACTCTTTTGTTTTTGGTTTCTCAACAAAAACTTGCTCGTACTTGCCGAGTACAGGCAAGTGTGTACTCAAAAATGAGCAAGTTTCTTCCTCTTAACCCGACCTTACCCCTTTTGCCTATAAACACAACACTTGCGCAAGTCACTTGCGCAAGTGACTTGCCTAGTCTGAAAGGCGTGAAACAAATTTAGAAAAATTAAGAATTACAATTTCTTTAATCCGTTCATATAACGTTTTTCTTTACAATCAACAGTTTTGCCGGTAAAAATAAATTTGCGGAGAAAAAAAATATTTTTTTGCCGAAAAACTTAAATATTTTTTTTTAAAAATTCATAAAAAATCCAAAATGGAAAAAAGGATCAAGTGTTATTAATTTCATGTAAAGTACATAACCTATAAACAAAATGCGACATAGATCATAGAAATCGATTAACGCGTTCTGCTTTTATTTACAATTAAGTGAAGGTATTTTGACAAGAATATTGATATTTGTTTTTATTCAAAAAAGTGTCATTTATCGCCTTTTTTATAAATTTTCCCCAATAACTCAAGACTTCTGGCCATAAACTACTAAAAAAAATTAAGTAAACATTTTTATAATTTTTTATTTTTATTTTATTTATTTATTTATTTTAATAAATATTGCCTAGTCTTTTTCGATGGTGGTTGTTCGGGACTAGTGGCATCGCATTAATCGCTATCATCAGTTTCTGAACCACACATAATGTCAATGTGTGACTCCACTGTTGGCCCTTCTGCATCTCCTGAAAATTCTTTATCATCAAGATCATCCTTGTCTTGCTACACAAGCTTACTCCACCAGCAAATTTCCGCAATTATTGCACTCGGCGACTTTTTGCCTCTATATCTGTAAGTTTTTGTTTTATTAAAATGAGTTTAAAATTATTATTATTATTGTACCCTTCATACAGTGAAAAAGGGTATATATAGGTTTGTCATTCCGTGTGAAATTTCTACAATTTTCATTTCCGACCCCATAATGTACATATTTTCTGAAAGCTTATGAATAGGGGAGTCGATTAAGCTCTGTCAGTCTGCCCGTCTGACCGTCTGTCCGTGTGTATGTTGAAATCAACTTTTTGAAGCCCCCCGACATCACTTCGACCCGGGTGAGGTATTAAAATATCAGAAATATTCGGGAGTAGAACGGTATTGAAAATCAGAAACATCGGTACATAAACAACTGAGATATGAGCAAAAACAACATTACAACAACAACATACATACATACAAACGTGTATACTGGTTAGAGAAAACGTGGCATCGAATCCCAGCTGAGCCAAAAAATTTTTTTTATTTTTATAAAAATTTTTTTTTAATTTTTTTTATTTTTTATTTAATATATTATTTATATTTTTATCATTATTTTTTAAAATTTTTTTTTGTTGTTTTATATTTATTATATATATTATATATATTTTATTTATATATTTTATTTATTTTTTTTTTTAATTTTTTTTAAATTTTTATTTTTAAATTTTTTTTTTTTTTTAATTTTTTTTTAATTTTTTTTTTTTAACATACATACGTAAATTTACAATTTTACAATGGGATGTTTTTATATATGTATGTACGTATTTCGTATGGGATGAATGTTGATACAAACTACTGTTATTGCATGACTACACGTTGTGAAGGGTATATAAGATTCGGCACGGCCGAATATAGCGCTCCTACTTGTTTAATTTTTTATTTAATATATTATTTATATTTTTATTATTTTTTTTTAATTTTTTTTTTTAATTTTTTTGTTTGTTTTATATTTATATATTTTAATTATTATTTTTTAAATATTTTTTTAATATTTTTTTTTAATTTTTTTAAAATTTTTTTTTTTTCTATTTTTTTTAACATACATACGTAAATTTATAATTTTACAATGGGATGTTTTTATATATGTATGTTTTTATATGTATGTACGTATTTCATATGGGATGAATGGTGATACAAACTACTGTTATTGCATGACTACACGTTGTGAAGGGTATATAAGATTCGGCACGGCCGCTTATAGCGCTCTTGCTTGTTTTTTTTTGAAGTTTGACATTTAGGAATTAGGCGAATTAATGTGAATTTGACACTGCGCATATCTTGTTTAGTATACCTTGAATATGAATATATATTGTTTATATGCGAACATGGTTTAAGTTAAACATAACACTTTTTTTCTTTAATTGTACAAAACATATCCGATAAAAAAAAAATGATAATACCACAGTGTAATATTATGACCTTTTCTGTTTTCGTGATATGACAAGTAATATATTACATTAATTAAAAATAATTCAATAAAAAATCCTTTTAAAACTACTTCTACTTAATTGCAGCGCAAACGGTTGATAAACTTCTACATTACCGCTCGAGATTGTAGCGCATTTGCAAAACAATATTTGTCATAGTGAGAATATGAAATTGTTTTACTTTATTTCTAGCCACCGCAATGAACGGTGGTTCTCTAAAATTCGGTTCATTATAATTTGTTTGAAATAAAATTAAAAATAAATAAAATAAAAAAACGCGGTACTATATTAAATGAAATAGGTACAAATAAAATTAACCTATTGGTACCTACTATACCCTTCAACTTACAACAATTGTAA
Organism: Phyto melanocephala; assembly: GCA_941918925.1. Classification (NCBI taxonomy): domain Eukaryota; kingdom Metazoa; phylum Arthropoda; class Insecta; order Diptera; family Rhinophoridae; genus Phyto; species Phyto melanocephala. The sequence continues at coordinate 55,168,481 of OW799233.1, forward strand.
TCAATCGGTAATTTTTCTATATTTTGATATCTACGTAAAAAACAAATTGTGTAGTTTTATTCTTAAAATAAGTTCGAGCGTTTTCTTCGATTATTTTTTTTGTGTTTGTGCGAGAGAAATGAAAAAAATAAACAAAAATATACAAACATACATACATGTTAAATACATATGTACATAATTGTAATTTTTCGTAATCAAGTATTCAAGGTTACAATTTTAAATTAAAAAAAAATTAAAGAAGAAAAAAAAAATTAAAAATAAAATTACTTCAAATAAAAGTCAAAAAAATCAATTTTTGCGTATATTCTATATCTTAGTATGTAAATACTTATTGTGCGATTTACGTTAAAAAGAAAGTGGACGAGTTAGCGAGTGAATGAGAGAGTAGGTTGTTTGAGCGTGCAACAAAGTGAGTGAGTAATATTTAACACGTGTATTTAGTGTAGCAGGTATGGAGAGTGAGGGTGGGGAGCATTAGCTTAATATTTATATGTTTTTATAAATATCTATGAATTTGGTATTAGTTTGGTTATACCAATACCCTTAAAAGACATATCTTACATACTACGTACTTTAAAAACTGAGAACATTTCAAATACAAAATAAATAAATACCACATAGGTAGGTACATACACTTAGGTGCAAAATTATAGCCGTATGATATTTTTAAGGATTTCTTATACTCAAGTGAAACTTAGAAAATATATGTTTATGCCATGTGAAAGAACAATAGTTTAATTCCTATTTTTGTTTTTAAACGACTACTACTACAATATACATACTACAAAAATCATGTGTATTACTCAGCTAACAGTTTTTTGTTCTTTTGTTTTTTTTTTAATAATTAATTACTAGACAAATTTTTAAAGTTTGTCTGATATCGGAGAAGATAAAATTATTGCTTTACATTAAGACGGTATTAGATTCTTTGAAATTGCTCAGACATTGCACCGATCTGATGAGGTAGTCCGAAATTATTGTACAGACCCTACAATATACGGCAAAATAAAAAATAATGCTGAAACAAAATCTAAAATTTCAGATCGCAGTGATGTCGCAAAAATGTCTTCTCCACTTAAAAAAAAATTAAGTAATTCGTACCTAAATTAAACGGTTTCGGTATCAGAAGCACGAATTTTCTTAAATCAAGTACAAAATTTTTGATTTAAGAGTGAATGCGTTAAGTACGAATTCCATGATTTTGGGCATAGTTAAGCCGAAAAAAGTTTTATTTTAAGCATAATTAGCGTAATTTAAGGCCGAAACCGTACTTGACGTAAGCTTAGAACAAGATTTATTCAAGTAAGAATTAATTAAACAATGCGCGTGCTTCAAGAATTCGTAGCTTGGTTTGATCGTTGCATAGTACAGTATCTTAATGACTTACGCTTTGACATTTATTCAGCAATACGTTTTATTATAACTAAAAAAATAAAAATAAAATAAAGCTAAAGTATGATTCACAAAATGAGAATTATAAAAACATTCCTAAAATTTTGTAGAGTGTGTTTATCTAAGAAAACTTCTATAAAATATATGTTTTTTTTTTAATTTGAGAGAAATAATACTTCATTTAAGAAGTTAAATTCAATTTTAATAGTCTTATAATTGATTCTGTAAAACAAGCCTGTTTTGTATGATAAACAAAAAATAAATCGTACCTGAATTTTTAAGCACGATTTCGGCTAAACTTTGGTATTTAATTAACTATATTAACTATATTTCGTTGGATTAAAAAAAATTTTAAATTTCACCTCGACACAAAAAAGGTGCGTTTAGAATTAGCAAAAATAAAACAAGAACGAACTGAATAAATGTGAGTATATCTCCGAAATCTTTATTAAATGCTTTACAAAATTTTGCATGGAGATCATCTCTACGGAGATATTAACATAATGAACTATGCCTTATTTTCAAAGGCAATTTTAGTTATGGCTCTCTAACGGCTTGGCAAGCATTATGTGTAATACGCCAGAGTTGGATGAAAACGACTCTTCTTCGGACAAACTTAATTGAAAAAAAAAATTAATTTTCTAAACAAAAAATGTTGAGGATCACAAGGGCAATCAAACTTGTATTTGATTAGAATTTTGGCATGGAAAAAATTCTTTGCAAAATCTTTTCTGAAAATTAGCAAAAAATATGATACGTTTGTGACACTCAAAGCCGCGGTTATTGATGCTTGGGAGACAATCGCTGATAAAGTTGAAGTTAAACTTATATAATGTATGCCAAATCAAATCTTTCAGCTAGACCCAACACACATCTAATTTAGTAATGCTGCTTTAGTAAGGCATTTGTTGTTTTTACAACAAAGCAGTTTATGAAAGGTTCCTTAAAAATTTAATTATGATTAAGGCACACTAAACTTTCGGCCATAACACACGTAAATGTGCATGAGCACATACATATGTATCTGTATTGTATTACTAAAGGCTTGTGAATGTATGTTGGCAATACATACATAATTGCAAGAATTAAATAGGAACTTAGACCCTTTTCTGACTAGGAAAGTCTTTTGCGCAAGTTAGTTTTTTATTTTCCTTTGAACTTGCTTTCACGTTCAGACTCAGCAATTAACTTGCCCAAGTTTCTTTCTCTTTTACTTTTTATACCCTTCACACAGTGAAAAACGGTATATATAGGTTTGTCATTCCATGCGAAATTTATACAATTAACATTTTGTTGAAATCAACTTTCTGAAGCGCCATGTCATCGCCTGGACCCGGTATTAAAATATCAGAAATATTCGGGAATAGATTGGTATTGAAAATCAGAAACATCGGTACAAAAACAACTGAGATATGAGCAAAAAACCACGACCACCTCGTTTTTTTTCACAACAACAACATACAAACAAACGTGGTATACTGGTTAGAGTGAGCCAAAAAATTTTTTTTATACCCTTCACCTGTGGTGCACAAGGGCTTTGTCATTCCGTTTGTAATTTCTACAATTTTCATTTCCGACCCCATAAAGTATATATTTTCTGAAAGCTTATGAATAGAGGAGTCGATTAAGCCCTGACCGTCTGTCCGTCTGTCCGTGTGTTGGTTGAAATCAACTTTTAGAAGCAACTATATGTTCCTCAGATCTGTATATGGTATCAATCTCCTGGAAATATCCAGGAATGAATCGCTATTGAAATTCAGCACAATCGCTCCATAACTTTCTGAGATATGAGCAAAAAACCACGACCACTTCGTTTTTTTACACAATTACAACAACAACAACATACATACATACATACATGCAAAAAACATGCAAAAAAAAAAAAATTACAAAAAAAAATATATTAAAAATAAAAAAAATAATAAAAAAAATTACAATAAAAAAATTAAAAAAAAATTTAAAAAAAAAATTTAAAAAAATTTTTTAAAAAAATTTAAAAAAAATATTAACAAAAAAAAATAAAATATAAATAATATCTTAAATAAAATAAGATCAAATTTTTTTGGCTCAGCTGGGATTCGATGCCACATTTAGTCTAACCAGTATATACATATGTACGTATTTTATATGAGATGAATGGTGATACAAACAATTGTTATTGCATGACTACACGTTGTGAAGGGTATATAAGATTCGGTACGGCCGAATATAGCACTGTTACTTGTTTTATTTTATATATTATTTATATTGTTATTGTTTTATTTTTAACTTTTTTTTTAATAAATTTTTTTTTGAAACATAAGTATGTAAACTGATGATGTTTTTATATATGTATGTTTTTTATATGTATGTACGTATTTCATATGAGATAAATGATGATATAAACAATTGTTGTTGCATGACTACACGTTGTGAAGGGTAAATAAGATTCGGCACTGCCGAATATAGCACTCTTGTTTGTTTTTAATTTTTTGACATTTCTTTTTTGTTTTTGGTTTCTCAATAAAAACTTGCTCGTATTGGCCAAGTACAGGCAAGTGTGTACTCAAATATGAGCAAGTTTCTTCCTCTTAACCCGACCTTACCTTACAAGACTTGCGCAAGTCTCTTGCGCAAGAGACTTGCCTAGTCAGAAAGAGGTCTTGATTAATTAAAACAATTTTCTTTTTTTCAATAACTTTGTCGATTATTTCTAAACGTTTAACGGAAATCATTAGAGTTTATTATATACAAAATAACTAATACGTCTTATTTGTCAGCAGATTATAGACAGATTCTTCTGATTCGCAATACCGATTTGTTTTCAATTTTTTCTGAAAGACTGATACCATAAACTATTTAATGCAACATAGAAATTACAACCGGAAAGAAAAAGTTACGTATATCAGAGAAAAGAATATAACCAATTCTTACCTTTCTTTACCCTTATACAAACTGACCCAACAAATTTCGTTTTGCTCAAAATTTTTCACTAGAAATTTAATTTTAATGTTATAAATTGGCGATTGTTAACAGATATATATATAATTTCAATTACAGATTGAATGAAACACTCTTCGAATTTAATCAAATTTGGTATCATATAACTAATAAGTGTCAGAAATAAGTACTAAAAATGAACTAAGTTCACATTTAATTAAATATACATAGAATAACACTGATACGATTTTTAAAAACTAATAAAAATTAGTATTTATTTTTCTAGTTAAACAACTAAATAACTACTTATTGTACCTCGAAATTCCGTTTGTAATATCGATTTCCGACCCCATAAAGTATATCTTTTCTGAAAGCTTAGTTATGACTAGGGAAGTCGTTACGGCCATATCCGCCTGTCCGTGTGTTTGTTGAAATCAACTTTTAGAAGCCTCATATGTTTACAGATCTTTGTATATGTAGTCTCAATATTTTTCAAATATCCGTGAATGGATCGCTATTGAAATTCAGCATTATTGCTTATTCAGTTTCTGAGATATGAGCAAACAAACACGACTGCCTCTGTTTTTTCCAGTATTATTACTATTAAAATCAACATCTTGTTACTATTTACAGATATGATATGCCACTTGGGATATTTTTACAAGATTTTGTATAAATCGATTACTAACCGACAAAGTTATAAGATATAAGCACAAAAATACAAATGCTTCGGTGTTTTTTGTAAAATTTATAAACGAAAATCGGCGTTTTTTTAGATAGGAACCAGATGGATCAAAAGAAATGGCTTGAAAAGCAGAATGTAAGACACTATAAAAAGTTAAAAACGCTAAAAAGTAAAAATCCAAGATGGCATCTAAAACAAAATGGCGGACATTTTTTTTAACTCCATCGACATGGGTAACAAATGAAAGGCCTTGACTATAGAATACAGTAAAGCATGTACAAATTTAAAATCAAATATGGCGTATGAAATAATAAAGGAAATGGGATAAAACATAAAATCTAGGCTAAACTACGATCAATATATGATAGTGAAGGGTATTAGCAGATTCGACACATCCGTATATATTTTTCTTACTTGTTTTTGTTTGAGTTATCCCAAAAATTATGACTCTCGCTTACAAATGTACTTACAAAAAAAAACTAGTAAATAACTTTTTACCAATAAAGCTGAATTATAACTGGCATTTTAAACTGTTGCGATACTCAAAAATATAAATATTATAATATTTATAAAGTTAAATAATATAAATTGAATCTTCTTGTTTGTTAGTTTGTTGTATTATTTTACTTAATTAGTTACTTATTTAAAAAAATTTATTAAAACTTTATAAAAATATTTAAAAATGTGACTAATAATTTACTGTTCTAAATTTAATTGTTGTTCGAAACGACAACTTTCACATATTCACATATTTATATCATCTTACAGCTTAAGAGTCAATTTTGTTTGATTCTTGTCAATTAAACTAATATTTTTTTCTCAATAAAAGTTAATTGAAATTTGCTGAAATTTAAGAGGGAAAATATTCAAAGCAATTTCAAGTTTCGTTGAAGATCTTAGTAGTTTGTTTGTTTTTTTTGAAAAAAAATCATCTTAAACTTCACGAAATAAATTTATTTCCACCTAATAAGTAACACCCCGTCCACAACAGACATGAATTGTTGTTAAAACATGATGTTATAACTTAGTGTGAAATTTTTTATGTTATACTGTGGAGTACACGTTACATGTACATGTTAATGTTAAGATTTTTCATTTTAATGTTAAGATTTTTCATTATTATTGTCGGCAAGGCAATACAGATAAGTTTTTAAAAGTATTTTAACGTTTTTGCATGTGCTGTGATTTTTAGCACTTTTTGTGTTTTGATTTTGTAAAGGAACTTATAAAATTATAATTTAAAAAAAATTGTTAGGTTAAAATAATTTAATATAAATTTTAACTTTCTCTACATACTTTTTTATACTTTATTTCGTTTTAATTTAATTACTTTTTAATTTAATTTTTTATATACATATATATATTTTTTTAATTTAATGCAAATTTTTCCTTTTTTCACAAACTTCTTTACATTTTAAACTTTGCCGAAGAAAAAGATAAGAAAAAAAAGCTTAAACGTCATTCCATGGTATAAAAGCGTTGTTAAAACAAATGTTTTAACAACCGTGTTAAAACATGAAGAAAACTCTAACATGAGCAGTTCACACTCAACACTAACATCATATTAGTGTTAATGTTAAGCATTTCATGTCTGTTGTGGACGGGGTGTAAAGATGGAAATATTTTTGAATGTCTACAACTGAATTGAAAACTCTACAAATTATAAACTTTTACAAATGAAAAAATTAATTAAATTATAGTTAATTACAAATTTAATTCGTTAATTATTTCTCAAGTTTTTTCCAGTCAAATATTTATTATTAAAAAGTATCCCAAACACAATATACCGAGATGACAGAACAGGAACCTCTGAAGGAAAATTCATCACATTTAAATGGGCGAATTGTACACACTGATCAGCACAACAGATTAACTAATGGTGTCAGTCAATCAACGTTAAATGGGAAATGCTCAAAGGAAACCCCAAATGCAGTAGTGCAACACGAAAAATGTAAAAATACAAAGTGTAAAAATAACAGCAATTTATCATCAGAAGTTCATATTGAAGCACCATGTTGTCGAGATATTCACGGCAAGGAGCCGCCAGATGGTGGCATGCGAGCATGGTTAGTTGTGATTAGTGCCTTCCTATGCAATGGTGTAATATTCGGTATTATAAATACATATGGAGTTATACACTCATTACTGACAGATCGGCTGGAAGAACAAGGCGACAAAGATGCGTCTAGTAAGGCTGGTAAGTTTTATTTAACAAAAACACAAGAAATTCAATAGAATAGCTCATAAATTTTATAGCATTTAATATTTAAAAATTAATTCTGACATATGCCCTCCGCGACTGTGCCTTGTGTACGCCATCCTGTCTGTTAAATTTTGACCCACTTTTTCGAGCAAATCCGGTCTTAATTTGTTAAAAGTTTACTGAATATTTGCTTCTAAATAATCAATCGTTGCTGGTTAATCAGGGATTTAAAATACTCCCACAAAAAGTAGTTTAAAGATATCAAATCACACGAAGGAGGTGGTCGATCTCTTGAGATAATTCGGTTAACAAACGATTAGCTCAATAAAGTATTGATTTCACGCGCTATTTGGCATGCTACGCTTTCTCCTGCAAATGATTTGCAATTTAATAAGTCCTCTGTCACACTCGCACGGTACGCCTTAGGCTTAGATAAATATTATCCAAAAAGGTTTTGTCTTATTGCCATGTATTTTGTATCTGTTTACTTTACAATTGTCACAGCAGAACTGACATTGACAGCCATTTGCAAAAATTATAGCACCTTCCGATAGAGTGATGATTTTTGGGCCACCTTGTACGGCGATTTCTTGTTATTTATAATCAAACAGATTTATTGTTCTTTCTTTTATCAATCGCCCTTATTCCAGTTGTCGTTTTGTGCCAACACCACTTTGTTGTTGGTTTAAGATATTTTCATTAAGCAGTTTTTGACGAAATAAACGTAACCACTGAGATGTATCAATTTTATTCATTAATTTTCTTGATTGAGAGCACGTTATTTTTAGTACATGTAGTAGTATGATGCAATATTAAAGTTTTCAATTCTTTTTCGTTTTAACATTTTTACAAAATAAAAGTTTTTCAATTTTGTCCAAAGCAAATTTATTCATAATTTTTTTTCTCAAAATCTCCGAAATTTTAGAAATTCTTGAAAAATGGTTCTTACGGAAGCCCAAGACAATTCAAATTGAATTGAAAATATTGATTTATTTTTTTCTTTATTTCTAATAATATAACTGTTGAATTTTAAAAAAATTATCTTTTTTGTTGCATAGTTGAAGGATTAAAACAACAACCAGTATAATTGAATGTCTTGCTACATACATATGTACCTAAGTAACTAACATAATAGCTCTATTCCTTGTTTTAATTTTAAAGGTATTCAATATGTGTGCAAAGTTTTACAAAACGTAAATTTCCGTTTGTATAAAGATGCAAATGTTTAGAAACTTTCGACAAGTACACAATCGTAGTATGTCTCTCGCGGTTTTGTAAGATTTTTTTCTTGTTTTTAAAAATCTTAAAAAAATTTCGAAAATTTATCGAAGAAATTATCAAGTTACTCTTGATTTACGATATCTTAGTGAATATCTACTTTTTCGAATCTCAGTTCAAGCGGATTTTTTAAAATAATGTCTGTAGGAGCGTGAAGCATACACAATACAACAAACTCTACGGTTGTTACTTTGTACCTTTGCTACTATTTGTAGATATAATATAACTCTAGAGGTATTCGTGAAATTTTTTGGAAAAAGCGGGCTCTAATCGGTAAAGTTATCGGCAAATTTTTTTTTAGTACATATATGCTCCAAAAATTTACAAACGAAAATCAAATTTTTTCAGCTTCTAGACAACCGAGAGAGTCAATATTGGTGTCATCTGTAAGGACTTGACTAGCGTAATATAAGCACTATAAAAAAATTTAAATTCGTGTTGGCCGCCACTACAAAATGGCGGGCAATAAATTTATATATGGTAAAATCTAATATTTTAAAATGTAACTTCTTGAACCCCCTCAATATTTTTATCAAATGAAAGTACTTGACCAGTAGAATACAGTAAATTATTAAAAAATGTAAAATCCAAGATGGTGTCTAAAACAAAATTTCGGATCAAATTTTTTTAACCCCATCAATATGGGTATTAAATTAAAGGGCTTGACTAAGTAGTAGAATACAGATAACTACATAAAAATTCAAAATCGAGATGGGCATCGGAAATAATAAAGAAAAATGGCGTATAACATGAAATATAGGTTAAGCTACGATGTGGGATTATACCTATGTACATGATGGTGAAGGGTATTATCAGATTCGGAACGGCCGAATATAGCACTCTTACTTGTTTGTTTTTGTTTCTTTCATAATGTTACTTAATTTTAAGTTCATTATATACTTGTGTTATTAAAGATTATACTAAAATTTTAACAATCATCGTTATAGCACTGAAGCATTGATTAATTAATTTATAATTCTTAGAAAAAAGTTTGATAACAATTAAGTATATGTACAATTATGTGTCTATTTGTATTGGTTTAATGTTTGGGTCTCATAGATTAATGTTTCAACTATTAAATAAACGAAAAACACAATACTGATACTAAACGTCCATCTTTCGAGAATATGCCCCTTGAGTTATTTAATAGCGAGCCAATTTAGCGTTTTTCGCGCTAGATTAAACGCGTTGGAACAACCCCCAGCAAAAACTAGGTAATGACTTGCTCTTACTAAACAACATACTTTTCAATGACTATTACATATCGTCTGTCTTTTGGTATTTTGGTAATCACTTGATTTATAATGTGATACATAAGTACTTAAATATTTTTCAGACAATTGCTTATTTACACATACAACACATTTTTTTTTTTTTGGGAAATATGCTAGAAGCCATTCAAATACATTAATTTTTATAATTTTCGTTCAGTTTAGCACGCTTAATGTTTTAATGATTTTAATTTTTAAATTCACATATCGCATAATAATCAAAACGAATTTTCGTCCTCAAAGGAACCGAACGACTTCTGTAAGTCCATCATATTAATGGGTCAATTAGGTTATTAAAATCAAGTACTTATTTATTGCTATAAAAATAAGTACTTATTTATAGGTGATCGTAATAAGTACTTATACTAGTCCCTATGTGTATTTATTTTGTATTTGTAAGCAAGCGTGGTAAGTGTTTGCCTCGAATGACATAGCCGTGTTGAAACAATGGGCTTAGATGCCAAAGTAAGTAGTGAATAACTGTTTTTTAATACATTCAATTCATTATTTTGTAATGAGAGTTTTTGCTGAGCCTCTAAACATCCAAACATTCACATTTATCATAGGTATTGTAGATTTAAAAAGTTATTACATTATTTAAAGTTTGCTCTTCTTTTTATCTTTGAGAAGTCAATGGCAAGAGTCTGTGGCTTATTGTGATTTCAAAAAACCACCAAGAAAAAGGCTTAAGCGTTTTAATCGAACGATCTTTACTGCAACTGCAAATTTCTAAAATAAGTTTCTAAAGCAGTTGCACTGTCTTGTTGAAAAGCTTTTCAATTACAAGCCGATGATATATGTAACGGCTATTTTTGAATGTAATGTGGATTCTAAGTATCCCTGAAGCGTAAATATCGCTTTTTTACACATTTGTTCAGATTAAAATGGGCCTTGTTCTCATAAATAATTTTTACATGAAATAATCCACATCGACGAGTATTATTTCACAAATATCAAAACTAAACTTCATTCTTTGTAAAACTTAAAGCATCTTCTGTGTTGCACAAGGGTATATATAGCTCTGTCATTCCATTTGTAATTTCTGAAAGCTCATGAATAATAGTCGATTGAGCACTGACTTACCTGACCTGTCCGTGTGCTTGTTGATTTACATTTAGAAGCAACTATATGTTCCTCAGATCTGTGTATGGTATCAATCTTTTGGAAATATCCGGGAAAAAAATCGCTATTGAAATTCAGCACAATCGCCATATAACTTACTGAGATATAAGCAAATACACACGACTGCCTCTGTTTTTTCCCATATTTTTGCCACCAAAATAACATTTCTCAGCCATAGCGTAATTTATAGGTACCCTTGCTTCTGTTTGTAGATATAATATGCCTCTAAAGATATTCGTGGAAAATTTTGGATATAGCCACTACAAAATGGCGGACAATAGATTTATATATGAGCCAAAAACTGGTATTTTAAAATGTAACTTCTTGAACCCTCTCAATATTGGTATCAAATGAAAGGACTCGACCAGTAGAATCATCAATGACGGATCAAATTTTTTTAACCCCATCAACATAGGTATCAAATTAAAGAGCTTGACTAGTAGAATACAGTTAACTACGTAAATATTCAAAATCAAGGATGGCTTTGGAAATAATAAGGAAAAATGGCGTATAACATAAATATAGGTTAAGCTACGATGTGGGAGTATACCTACATATTTGCATGATGGTGAAGGGTATTATCAGATTCGGCACGGCCGAATATAGCACTCTTACTTGTTAATTCTAGATTCATAAACATAGGTAATACAAAAAGTACCATAAAAATTGGAAAAAGTATCTTTTTTTAATTTTTCATTTCAATTTACAAATTTGAAGTTTAAAATCTTTGAATATCTTTTTAACAATAAAATATTTTTGAAAATAGAATGGAAATCCTATTAATATTTTTTTTTTGCGGAATAACTAAAAAAGGGTTCAAAAATATAGTTTTTACCTATATATGCCCTTAAGGGGTTAAAAATTAAGAAAAGAGCCATACCTGCCTTTTAATATACTCACTTTTGTGACACGCCTCAAAATTGAGCTCCTTTTTATACCCTTCACACAGTGAAAAAGGTTTGTCATTCCGTGTGAAATTTCTACAACTTTCATTTTCGACCCCATAAAGTATATATTTTCTGAAAGTTTATGAATAGGAGAGTCGATTAAGCTCTGTCAGTCTGTCCGTCTGTCCGTCTGTAAGTTAAAATCAACTTTTTGAAGCCCGCCGATATTGCCTGGACCCTGGTGAGGTATTAAAATATCAAAAATATTCGGGAGTAGACCCGTATTGAAAATCAGAAACATCGGTACATAAACAACTGAGATATGAGCAAAAACCCACGGCCACCTGGTTTTTTTTAAGTCAAAAACAACATACAACAACAACATATGTACATACATACAAACGTGGTATACTGGTAAGAGTAAACGTGGCATTGAACTCCAGCTGAGCCCAAAACAAATTTATTTTATTTTTTACTAGCCAAACCCGGCGCGCGTTGCTACGCCCCTTAATGAATCGAAACGCATTCTGAATTTTAATTGAATATCAAGTGCAAGAACCTAAATAATATAATTTTTTTATGGGCGTGTCATTGCCCACTTTTCTAATTACGAAAGTTTAAAGTCATAACAGCTCAATATGTGTGCAAAGTTTCAAAATAATCGGTCCAGTGCAACTACCTCAAAATGATACCTATTTTTTATGGGCGTGGCACTGCCCACTTTTCTAATCACGAAATTATTTAGTCATGACAGCTCGATATGTGTGCAAAATTTCCGAAAAATCCGTCTGGTGCAATTACCTCAAAATTATAACCTTTATTTATGGGCGTGGCCCTGCCCACTTTTCTAATCACGAAATTATATGGTTATGACAGCTTAGTATGTGTGAAAAGTTTCAGAAAAATCGGTCCAGTGCAAGTACCTCAAAATTAAAAATATTTTAGGGGCGTGGCCCCGCCCACTTTTCTTATCACGAAATTATTTAGTCATAACAGCTCGATATGTGTGGTTATTTCAAATTTATTATTTTTTCACACAAAAAATTTTTTACAAAAATCAAAACAAATATTTCCTGAAGATGCTACACAATGAGGTAGCGAAATATTGGAACAATTAATAATAATAGATATTAAAGATATTATTTGAATTATAAAAGGACCTTGAGCTTGAATAATTTTAGTTAATATTTATTATTTATATTATTATTATTTTTTAACAATTTTTTAATTTTAATTTTATATTAATTATAATTATTTATATAATTATTTATATTTTTTAAATATTAATTATAATTATTAATATAATTATTTATATTTTTTAAATTTCTTTTTTATTTTTTTTTTAATATTTTTTAATACACATACGTGAATTTATAATTTTACAATGGGATGTTTTTATATATGTATGTTTTTTATTTCATATGAGATGAATGATGATACAAACTATTGTTATTGCGTGACTACACGTTGTGAAGAGTATATAAGATTCGGCATGGCCGAATATAGCACTCTTACTTGTTCTTTTTCACATACTTTTAACATTAAACCAAGTCAATAACAATACAGCTAAGCTTTTTAAATGCTTACTCCTAAAAATTACGCCCCTTTTGTTATTTCCTCAATAAAAACTGCATCGCCCCTTGAAGTCTGATCGAATTATATCGCTTATCTCTACACTCAACAATAGTTAAGTGGATCTTTACTTTTTCAACGTTCTGAATTTTAGTGGAATGTAAAATATTTGTGTAATTTTTTTTCTCAATATTACAAATATGAACTGTTGTAATTATTTTTATTTAAAAAATCCAAATAAAATAAAATGTATAAAAGCAAAAATAACGTTAAATAAAATAAGAAAAGAAATAAAAAAATAATTATATATGAAACTAAGATACTAAGATTCTGAGAATGTTATTTTTAAGCAGGAATAAAAAGTTGAAACGAACACTTTAAAAATAAAAATATATATGTATGTATGTCTGAAAAATTATAAAACAGTGGGGGTATGTAAACCTTAACGAGACTCAAGCTGGCTGTATTTCTCTCGATCTTAGCAAAAGTATATTCCAATTGCTTTTCAGTGTTTACTTTATTTGCTGACTTACTTACTACCCACATAAAACGTTCCGTATTTTCAGAATGGCACGGAAATTCTATAGCTGTAAATTTTACAGTAAATATTTAGATTTGATATTTAAAATTTATATCATATGGATTTATTTTTGCGTGTTTTGATGAACGTACCTGGTAATTCAATAATCTCATAAGAGGAGTGAATACTGGTAATGTACCAATTGCTCATCGGTAATTAAATATAGACATGGTGGCTCTGTCACTTGTAGCTTATCCCACATAATTGTATCGGGATATGTTTTTTTTTTAAATTTCATAATGTAATTTGAGAATACGCACTAACATTTTTCTCATTGTTGTTTTACTTAGAATTGGAATATATATAGTTTGCCAAAAAATAACAAAACACTTTTATAACTGTTTGAATGTACCGCGACAGACTTTCATTTTTTTCACAGTTGTAATACCAACTGATTTTATATATAAACGATATTGAATTACGTCGCGATTCGTTGATAATTTTGGTTTTCTAAGCTCACTTTTGAAATAAATTGTGTGTTATATTCTAATGCTTGATTGCTTTACATGTAAATCAGTTAATATTAACAACCGACATTTGAACCACAGATACATTTTAGGTAAGTTTTAAGTTCTAGAAACTTTTCATTCTAGGGAAGGACTGGAGGAATATTTCGTTCTGTATTGTTATTGACTTGATTTCATGTTGAATGTATGTGATAAAGCACATACATTTAAGGGACATACACAAAATGCACAAAATTTTACATTAGGGTTGAAGGATCCGAAATATCATAAATGACATCTTCAATTGACGTTAGGTCAAAAAGACACCCAGGGTAAAAATGAAGTCATAGCCAAGCCATGAACAACGGTATGCGATATGATGAGATCGGACAAAAAGTGCTGTATTTTGAGGCGTGGCAAACAATTTTTTTCCTGTTTTATGAACTTTATTGACATATCTCTCGTTCTAGGGGGTGACTGATAGAACTTTTGTTTTCGATCCGTCTACATATACATATATATATATTATTTCTGATTTCTTTTTCGACTCTTTATATTTTTTTAGATTCATTTCTATATGTTAAGAAAAAAACAAGTAAGAGTGCTATATTCTATCTTATATACCCTAAGCAACGTGTAGTCTCATTAATATGAAATACGTACATACATATATGTTTCATTATCTTTATAATGGCTTCCGCTTAAAAGCATAACATTGTAAAATTATAAATTGAGTTTATGTATGTATGTTAAAAAAAAATAAAAAAATAAAATTCAAAAAAAAAAAAAAAAAAAAATTAAATTTAAAAAAATTATTTTTGTCTTAACTGGGATTCGAACCTACATTCAACCAGTTTGTTTTGGTGTGAAAAGACAAGGTGTTCTAGCTTTTTTCATCATATCTCAGTTGTTTATAGACAGATTTTTCTTTCAATACCTATCTGCTTCCGAATATTTCTAATATTTTGGTTCCTTACACGGGTCTTGCAGATGTACGGGAGCTTCAAAAGGTTTATTTCAATATACGCACGGACAGACGGTACTTAAATGACTCCCCTATTCATAAGCCTTTAGAAAATATATACTTTATGGGGTCGGAAATGAAAATTGTAGAAATTTCACACGGAATGACAAACCCATTTATACCCTTACACTCACTGTGAAGGGTAAAAAAATAAAAAGTGAAAAAAATATCAAATAAAACAAAACTTATAGAAAACATGTTTCAAAGCAATGTTTTGCGATATAAGTTATTGTTACTTATTGTCAATATCTATGTAAAACACTTTATTTTTTTAAAGTATAATTTTAGAATTTTTTGTTTTAATTATCTTTAGTTTTCTTATTATTAATTTTGCACGAGGTTAACGGATTGTCTGAAACTAAGTTTATAAAGGTAACGTTTACCTCACTGTTTACATAATTACTTAAGTACTTATATCTATGTATAAACTTAACTATGCAAGTCAACAAATGCGAATAGAAATACATATGTATATCTTATTTACCATTAGTTCTTGTGGATACAATTTCGGGTTCAATAACGTGCAAACATAAAGAATGACTTTTAGGTAGTCTAGAGCATTTTCAATTACAAAAAAATTCTCACATTGTTCACGTGTGTTATAGAATCACTTGTTCGCATTTAATTGAATAACAAAGGAATTTTTTAATTTTTGTACAAAAATTTTTGCACAACAGGGTAACGATACGAGTAATGCGAGTAGTAAGATGATACTCATTCTTCTGTAGACAACCAATTTAATATGTATTTTAAAATATCAAAAAATTTCTTTGTCCCGTTTTTTATTTCTTTTTTTAGATTCATCTTATTAATCAAACAATTTTCAGTAATTTTATGGCTAGGGCTTATTTCTCGCAATTTTTTGTTTTCCGGGAATGCGATATTTATTTTCTAATTTCCCGCGATCCAGCCGCAAAACAAATAAAAAGTAAATTTGTTTTTAATTAATAAAAAACTTTTTACTAAAAAGCATAAAATAGTTTATAATGTTAAAGAAACACTTTAAAACTATAACGATTAATAAAGAAACTTGAATTTAAAATATAAATTGAGTAAAAATATTTTTTATCGAATAAAATATTATCCTCTAGATACGAGATTAAATATGAGCACAAAAATACAGGTAATTCAGCTGTAAGATCAAAAATAAAATCATTAGAATTCATTTTCAAAAACATGAAATTACAATGTATAATTACAAAAATTTAACGTAAAAATTTTTAACGACTTAGAAAATAATCTTTTAATATGCTCAAAGTGTTTATTGACTGGTCAGAAAGTCTATTTCTGATTTTATTAACAAATTGCCCTGTTACCGAAAACACTCGTATCTCGTATCGTATATCAATGTTGGACGAATAGTTAAAAGTGCATTTAACAAATATATAATATTTTGATTTTTTTGACCACTTCCCTCAAAAAATTTTAACTCTTTGTTGATGGAAATTTCGAAGTATTGGTAACGTGGGCTGAGTTTTTTTTTAATTTTTTAACACATTACCTCAAAAAGTATATCCAATATATTTAAAAAATATTTTAAAATATAAAGTTAAAATAAAAACCTTGAAGAAAAAAGTTTTATGAAAAAGAAATGTTACAATATAAACATCTGCTTTCGAATCGTAGCCACTTTTTTATTTCACGGGATCCCGAAAAATGATCCCGGGAAATCGGGAACATTAAATAACTCAAATTCCCGGGAAATAACCCAATTTATAGCTTAAAATGTTTGTTATTAACGGTAATCGCTATGCAATAATCTCTTTATACTAAAATATGTATCACTTTCTTTGTATAAATTTGAGGTAAAACATTATATGGGAGGTGGGCGTAAAAGTGGGCGTGTCATCTAAATTTTTCCGCATAGCAATGACATTGATTTGAAAGATATATGTAGCAAATTTCATCATCATACCTCCAATTTTGTCGGTTTTATGAGCTTTTAAATTTCATTTACAGTGGATAACGTGAAAAGTGGGCGTAATAATAGGCGTGTCGAAGTTGTTGTAGTCTTTTAATGAAAGTGGGCGTTTAAGAAGGCATGCTAAAGTAGTTTCTACTAATGAATGCAAGTTAGATGTTCCAATATAGTCCTTTATTATTACAAAATCTTTATTCATAGAGAAATTAAATGAATTTGAGATAAACCGTTATATGGGAGGTAGGCGCTAAAGTGAGCATGTCACCTAAATTTTCCTGCATAGCAATGACATTGATTTGGAAGATATATGTAGAAAATTTCATCATCATACCTCCAATTTTTTCGGTTTTATGAGCTTTCAAATTTCATTAATAGTGGATAACGTGAAAAGTGGGCGTCATAGTAGGCGTGTCGAAGTTGTTGTAGTCTTTCAATTGAAATGGGCGCTAAAGTAGGCATATTGAAGTTGTTTCTACTAATAAATTGAACTTAGATGTTTCATTATAGTCCTTTGTTATTCCAAAATCTTTATTCATAGAGAAATTATATGAATTTGAGGTAAAACGTTATATGGGAGGTGGGCGTAAAAGTGGGCGTGTCACATTTATTTCCCGTTAGAACAAAGCGTTAGATTAAAAAGCCATGTTTAAAAAATTTCAGAACCGTACAAACAATTTTGTTTCTTTTATGACGTTTTTGTTTTTAAATATACCGAAAAATACACTGTGCGGGATAAATTTTCGGACATTTTGATCTATAACTCCTTTCCTAATGCATAGATTTAGAAAATTTTCGGGAAAAAATATTGTTTTTACTCAGGAAATGTATATTCGAAGTTTCATGCGTTTGGGCACAATTCCATTTTATTCGATGTTAGATGGACACGGTTTTTTCGATCTACTCTTGCTTTACGAGCTATAACTCTCTCCCTAATATTCCGATTTAGTTCATTTTCAATACCAAACAAACCTTGTCTATAAGAAAGATTCTGGCAAATTTTGAGCCCCCTTGCTTTTTTGGTGCGACCTCTATCGTGCTTTCAACAGACGGACGGAGATAGCTAGATAGTCATAAAATCAAACCCCGATTCAGAATATATATACTTTATGGGGTCTAAAATGGATATGTGTTACAAACGGAATGACAAAATGAATATACCCCCACCATTTTTTTGATGGCGGGTATAAAAATGATATGATCCATGACTACATAACATAAGACCATGTTGTAAGTAGTCAATTTAACTAAAATGGACCACATAGTCCAATATTATCTGTAGGGTAGATATTTATTTATCTTTAAATAATTAACAAACTACGTTTGTTTGTATTCTAACGGTCAATGTCCATTTGCTTGCATTATACCTACATATGTTTTTTTCTATTTGCTAAAAAATTCAAAGAAGCAATAATTGAAAACAAAATCTACGATCAAACGAAATACATGTGCAGTAATGTGCAAAATTATTTATCGCCGTGTAATTATTTTCAACAAAAAACCTTATTTATTAAGAAGCGCTTCTTGAGACGCTTATTTAGTTCTTACCTGCAAGCAGAGCTATTGTAGAAGGCATAACTTTTTTAATATGTGATGACCCATGTCGTAGGTTTTGCAGTTAATAAGTGCTTATCACATAATTTATAAATTTCTTTAAATTTTAAAATGGTTTTACAAGATTTTTTTTTATTAATTGCAATTCAATTAATGCCAAGACTACATAATAGCACAACTTTTAAGTCAGGTAGTCGTTCATATTATGCAACATTTGTTGCAAAACTTTTGAATTTGTTGACGACGAATTTAAAAGTGTATAGTAGTTTTTGTTCATGCAATTCTCTTTTGTTTTTATAATTTTTTAAGAAACTTGCTATATATAAATAAAAGTTTTGTAAATGTTCCATTATATGGACGAGGACTAAACACTTTTCTAAATCTCTTGTTATGAATTTCTTATGAAATAACTCTTGTTCTTATTATTATTTTACCCGAAACGTTGCTTGAATGTTGACAGAAATATTTTATTATTTTACAATATTTCACATAAATTTTTTAAACTTTTTTTGCAGTTTGCAAAAAATGTCAAACAAGTTAAGAACGTCAAAAATAATAAAGTGCGTCTTACAGATTAATTTCCTGAGACAATTTTTCTTATAATTTTGCTGTAAATCACCCTTCTTAACTTATACTGATTGTTAAGATTACTGGAATCTGAAACAAATTTTGGTTAGAGATTTTAAATAAGCTTACTATTTTAGCTTTTAAATGTTAAATATCTTAAAATAACCGTAATTAGTAGGTGAGAAGTTAGCAGGAACAATTTTAATACTTTTGTAGATCACAGTACTTCAAAGTATGAATTTGGTTTTGTTAACTTATTTTTTTTCATTTTCTATCAAAAGCACATCACAAATGTCTACTACTGCTGACCCAGTTACTATGACTGCTGTGCAGTCTGGTATAATATGATGTGACTACGAAATGAAGACCTGCAAGTGCAATTGGTTGACAGCATTTTTGCCACTTACTCTTATAAGTTCCGCAATATGATATTTATTCAAACATATGTACACATGTATGTACATATTTGATGGAGATTTGATATTTTCAAGGAATTATCACATGCTTTTTGCTACTCAACAAAAGTAAAACTTGAATAAATACATATATTCAAATGGATATAATAGATTTAAGCGTATGGACAAATGAAAATAGAAAATGTACTAAAGTAAAGGGTGTTTAGTTTTAAGAGCCGATGTTGATTTTGAATAAAACTCAAATTATTTAGGAAATTATTGTCATTTCTATTTTTATTATGATAATATTGGTATGGTTCAATTATGTATGGAAGAAAATATCGGCCAAATGGCCGCCGTGACCTAAGCGGCACACCTCCATCCGATGTTCCAAATTTTCGATAACGATGAGGCATAATTGAGATTCTATGCCGTTAATGTGCCGAATTATCTCATTCATTAGCTCTTGAATTGTTGCTGCCTTATCGACGTACACCAGAAGTCCAACGGTGTCAAATCACATGATCTTGGAGGCCAATTGACATTGCCACCACGTGAGATAACACGGCCATTGAATATGTCGCGCAAAAGAGCCATTGTTTCGTTAGCTGTGTGGCACTGTCCTGTTGAAACCACTCATCGTCCACATCCATATCTTCCAATTCGGGCCATAAAAAGTTCGTTATCATTTTACGATAGCAATTCACAGTAACTGTCTGACCCTCTTTTTGGAAAATATACGGCCCGATGATGCCGCCAGCCCGTAAACCGCACCAAACCGTCACTTTTTGTGGGTGCATTGGTTTTTTAACAATCTCTCTTGGATTACCATTCGCCCAAATTTGGCAATTCTGCTTATTGACTAATACACTGAGGTGAAAATGTGCCCCATAACTGAAGATGATTTTCTTCGAAAAAACATCCACGATTGCCACCATTCTGACCATTGACGACGTTTGAAATGGTCAAGATGCTTTAGTTCTTGAGTCAATTGCACCTTGTAAGCGTGTAAATGCAAGTCTTTAGGCATAATGTTCATCAACGACGAGCGTGAGAGCCTTAATAACTTCAACGCGTTGCTCGATTGTGTATCTTTCCATGGTTCAAATTGAGTTAGTCTGAGATTGAGAAATGTCAAATGAAATGCAGAAAAAAACTTGAAGTTTAGGTGTGATTCACATTTAACATCGGTCTTTAAAATTAAACCACCCTTTATATGCAAATCGTGTATATTTTATATATTGTTTGCAAAGCTTTAAGAATTATAAAGAATTTAAATATGCCATTTTGATGAAATATTTTAGTGGAAGCTTTGTTGTTAAGATTTTAATATATTTTTATACCCTTCACATGTGATGCCCAAGGGTATATTACTTCGTCATTTCGTTTGTAGTTTCACAAAATTCATTTCCGAGCCCTTGAAGTAAATATTTTCGGAAAGCTTATGACTAGGAAAGTCTATTGAGTCACCTCTTTATGTACGTGTGTTGGTTGAACTCAACTTTTAGAAGCTTCTCTATGTTATTTAGATCTGTTTGTGGTATCAATCTTTTGCAAATATCCGGGTATGAATCGCAATTGAAATCCGCTACTGGGCTCTGCTTTTTCCATATTTTTAACAAAAAAAATCAACACTTTTCAGCCCTAGATTAATACCTCTAGAGATGTTATTAAAAAAGTTAATAGGCAAAATTATTGTTGAAAAATGTATATTTTTTTTAATATGTCAAGTTATTAAAGCTTTTAATTATTTTTTGGACTTCTTAGAAACACTAGAATACAGACCGTAGTCTCGAAAATTACTGCTGAGGAAAACAGACAAGTCGATTTATAACTAACTGAGATATAAGCACAAAAACACAAAAAAGCTTCGGTGTTTTTCCAAAAATTTCTAAACGAAAATCGATTTTTCAGCTTTTAGACAACAGATAGCAACGATATGGGCATCAAAAGAAATGGTCAAGCCAGCAGAATATAGGACACTAAAAAAAATTAAAAAAAAATGGCCGCCACCTCAAAATGGAGTACAATTAATTTATAAATGGGTCAAACCTAGTAATTTAAAATGTACCTTCTTCAACCTCCTTAATATTGGTATCAAACGAATGGACTAAGCCAGTATTATAATGAAAAAGTTAAAATCCAAGATGGCATCTAAAATAAAATGGCGGATATATGGACCAAAAATAGTTATTACGGCTATGCCCCTGCAACTCCTACAGTTTGGGTATCAAATGAAAGGTCTTTACAAATTGAATACATGAAACTATGAAAAAGTTGAAATCCAAGATGGCTGTCTAAACAAAATGGCGGATAGAATTTTTTTCAACCACATAAATAATCAAATGAATTGGCTTCACTAGTAGAATGTAGCATTCAAACTTGCGTTCGGTAAATTTTTTAATTAAAAAAAATTTTGGTACCATATTACCAAAGCTTATAAAGATTTTAGTTTATAAGCTTCATCGGCTGCCCAAATTCACAGTGAATGATTTCGAATTTTGTATTTTTAGAGCAATTTTTTTGAAATTATTCGACATACATACATTCATGTACATATGTATGTATGAGTTTTTATTTACCAAAACTTTTTCATTTTCCTCTCAATATTAAAATCAAATGAATGGACTTTACCAGTGAAATACAGTAAATACTAAAAAAGTTAAAAAATTTGAGTTAAAGTTCTTTAAAAATGCATGAGTTTTTTAATTATTGTGTTCGTTGCCGCGATGCATATACGTTATGTATATATATGCCTTGTGTCATTTGTTGTATAAGTAAATACATATGTATGTAATTATTTTAAATTTAAAAATATTTTAAATATTAATAATTGAAGAAATTCAATAAGCAGGAATTTTAAACCTGTAGTACACGAAATGTAAAAAGTCACATAAGTTTCAGTGATCCGCTTTGAACCGTTTTTTCGATTTTCATAGTGAGTCATAAAATTTGAGTACAAATCATTGAAATTTAACTGAGCTGACGTACGCATACCCACATCAACGTCGATTTATAAGTATAGCTCACAATGAACATGAGTACTACGTCGTACTTATACCGTCCCATACTTATATGACTCGCAAGACTACTCACGTTGATTCATATTGTTAAGAAACTACTTATCTTTATAGAATGATGCAAGTTGACTCAACAACAAACACATTAACAGCTCTTATTTGTATGAAGAATAAACAATGCTGCCAGGTCGGAGAGTGCAAGATATTTCCAATTTTACAATATGTAATAAATATATAATTTTTGCAAGTATCACTATTTAATTTTTAAATAAATGCAACTGATTATGGCCTTTAGGCTATATTTTGGTTGGCTTCTATAATAAGAGGTAAACAATAACAGTAATTTTATGTTTTTTATTTTCATGTTTAAATTTTTTGCAGCAAATTAAAAAACTGCGTTATTAGGTGCTCACATTAATTTGAAAGATAATACGCAAAAACAAAGACTCTTAAACAGACCTCAAAGCAAGCACTTTATGTTAACTTGTTGTTTTTGTATTATTTTGTTAAATTTAAATTGTCTATTTTTTTAACAATCCACAATAATTATGGTGAATGTCGAATTGTAATCTGGCAAGCCTATACGCAAAGAAAAAATATGGTTGTGGTAACCATAATCGAAGAGCAACATACTATGATTGAATTGTATGATTATTTTAAAAAACTAAACTAAAGTATCATTCAATAATCATATATATGACTACAATTGAAATCGACAATCTTTGCTTTTTTACGGCAAATTATCGTCTAATTTAATTTCAATTTTTATACCAATATTTTTTTATATTTTCTCGTTTATTTGTAAATATTCTTATATTTTTTAAAATTTTTGTTCATTTTTTTGATATCTCAAACTATTAAAATAATAAAAATTTATTCAGCAAGAAGAACAGTTGAAATCAAATTATTATTAAAAAAATCGTAACTTGATTAATTTGTAGTCATACTGTTGTCTGTTGTTAAATGATAACCATTTTAAAATTTTTACGAAAAGTTAACATTAAATGATACAATTGAAACAAATTATCGTGACAAAATATATGATGAAATGAAACAAACATAACTATTACTTGTTTTCGACAACCAAATATTGTTTTAGAAAAAATAATATGACCGTCGTGATCATGTCGTAACCATGGTTTTTCTTTGCGTGTGTCCTCCAGTTCTAATTCGTTTAATTGCGGCAGGAAAAACTCGGCTATCATGGCCCTATAGGGCGCACCGTCCATTGTTGTCGTTTGACCAGCGGCGTCCTCGAAAAAAATGGCCCGATGACTCCTCCAGCGTGAACAGCGCACCATGCAGTCACTTCGAGCGGGTGTAATGGTTCTTCGTGCATTACTTGTGGATTTTCGGTGCCCCAGAAGCGATAGTTTTGCTTGTTTACGTACCCGCTAAGGTGGAAATGACCCTCATCGCTCATTAAGATTTTGGTCGAAAAATCGTCCACTGCGGCTTCGACACGATTATTCTGCGTTCTTGGGGAGTGAATCGCTCTATAGCTTGTACACTTGTTTTCTACATCTGTCTAGTTCACAAATGTCAAAACAAATTTGACGTTGGCCGCCATTTCCAAAGTTGATGGTATACTGGCAAGTCCATTAGCTTCTTTTACCGTTTTGTTGTTAACGATACAAAAAAATAAATAAATAATATAAATTCATTCGGGTAGCTGTCTTTAAACAGATTATTTTTATTTGCACATGAAAACATTTAGTTTAATTGTTGTTGTTGTTTATGTTTTTGTGTATATAATATTCCTTGTATGTTAAGTAAAACAAAAAAAAAAAATAAATTAATTAGAAGAAGAAATGGTATTTGAACAATGAGCTTTTTATACCCGCCACCAAAAAAATGGTGGGGGTATATTCATTTTGTCATTCTCTTTGTAACACATCGAAATATCCATTTTAGACCCCATAGAATTGAAAAAATGAATTGCGAAAGGAGTTATAAATCAAAACGTACGAAAATTTATACCTCGCAGTGTATTTTTCATTGTATTCAAAATTTAAAACGTAATAAAACTGGAAAAATTAGATGTATGATTCTGAAATTTTGCAACCATTGCTTTTTGGTCAAAGGCTTTGTACTAACGGAAAATAAATGTGACACGTCCAATTTTACGCCCACCTCCCATATAACGCTTTATCTTTGAATAAAGGTTTTGGAATAATACAAGACTATATTAAAATATCTAAGCTGTATTTATTAGCAGAAACTTTATTGACACGCCTACTTTAACGTCCGCTTTCATTGGAAGACTAAAATTACAAAATCATTTTACTAGCATATCGAAGTTAAACAAAGAAAGTGATACATGTTTTAGTATAAAGACATTATTCCATAGCGATTACTGTTAATAACAAAATAATAAATTCTGTGCTATAAAAGTACATCAAATTGGTGGTGGACCGAATATAGTGAGTGCTCTTACTTGTTTTATTTGTTTTGATTTTATTGACATCACTAAAAAACACAACTCACAAAAACGAAATTACTGTCACATTTTTCATTTATTTATTAGTTATTTAAGATTTAACGAATTCTTCGAATTAAAATTAATATATGCATTTTTAGTTCAACATATTAACACTATTTGTTGCTTCTGTTAATATTTTTCACAACGTTTGGTTGTACAAAACGTAAAAAGCGGAAAAAAGAATTAGATCTAACCTTATAAGTTGAGTTTTTGCATATAACATTAATGGTTTTTGCCTAACAATGAATGGAAAAGCTGTATTAAGTTTTTTTTTTCATACGGCCGATGGTATTTATATTCACATGTTCTTTTAGTTTAACTCCCTTATTCATAATTAATTTAATTTAAATTGGGCTTTATTAACAGAATTTTTAAATAATATTTTAAAATTAATTTTATTTAAAAATTGATGGTGAATATGGGGGTTACGGTTTAATTTATCAAAACAGATTCACAGGAAAATATCGCAAAAACGGTATTCATAAACTTTAAATGGTGTATTGAGCCGTTATTAACTGTTTTTAACTTTCGAATAATGCTTTTTATCTGACAATATGTTTTTATTTTAATGCCATTTTCGTTTAATAATTTAATTGATGGTTTGTTCATATTCGCCACTGCCAAATATTTAAATTTTGGCATGCTTAAATTTCTTGAATGAGAAAATTGAGAATATTTCAATAAAAAAACTTAAAATTTTAAATAGAAACGTGTTTAAAAATAATCTATGGCGCTTTCAGTTCATGTTGTGTGTAAATATTTAAAATAATTTTGCGTTGGCAAGTTTCCATCAGACAAGTTATTTAGTTATAGAAGGCGGAAGAGACATGTATTTATGTATGTAGCTATGGTATATTTACAGCTGCAGTCAAAATAACAGTACTACAACATATAATAATTTATATAAATTAATTTTAAATATATAAATACGGCCAGATGTTTTTTAAATATTTATTTGCAAATTCTTTTACTGCATGTACGCGCTATCTAAGGTAACTATTACTCTAAATGACATTTTACTATTCGTCCACAGGTGCTGGTACTATTTTTTACCCTTCACGCGACAGTGTAAAAGGGTATATATAGCTTTGTCATTCCGTTTGTAATATCTACAATATTAATTAAGTATATATTTCTCATATCACAGTTGTTTATGTGTTGATTTTTCTGATTTTCAATATCAATCTGCTCCGGAATATTTTCAATTTTTTAATACTTCACGCGGGTCCAGGCGATGTAGGGGGGGCTTCAAAAAGTTGATTTCAACATACACACGGTTAGACGGACAGACTGATAGAGCTTAATCGATTCCCCTATTCATAAGCTTCCAGAAAATATATAATTTGTGGGGTCGGAAATAAAAATTGTAGAAATTTCACACGGAATGACAAACCTATATATGTATACCCTTTTTCACTTTTGTGTGAAAAAGTTAAAGAAAAAATTGTCGTCGAATCGATTGCTAGTAAGTTGCAACGGATGTAAAATATGGTTAGTACTCTAGGGTTAATGCCATAAAATTATCTAATTAGTTAAGCCAGTTGGATGAATATTTAAAACGTTTTTTTCTTTTTTTATTTAAATCTAAAGCTCTCTGCCTACATAGAAAGCATTATTTTCAAAAATATTTGTTAACTATGTATATATCTAACTAAAATCTTGTCATTAAAATATTTGTTACTTATTTGAGAAAAACATTTTTCGTTTCTACATATGTACATTGCATTATTCTACATAAGGAATTTCAAATTCACTTTGTCTTTTACTTGACTTCGCGAGGGAACTACCACATAAACCTAAAATTAATAGAACAGATAACGTTTTATTCTCTATTAGTTTAACCCGGTCTGCATTGCTGGCCTCGGAAAATTTTTGGATAGTATTGATTTTAATAATGTTTTATATTTTTCTTTTTGTCATGCTCGTATATGCATTTGTTTTGTATTCTAGGTAACCTTTTAGTAACATTTTAAATGTCACTTATTTTACTATTTTTTATTTTCCTGTAATTTTTGCTATAAATTTGACTAGCACTGTACATATAAAGTATTTATTTTTAGTGTGTGACTTTATGTGTTGGTAAATGATGAAATTTTGGTTTCGATTTACTACATACATATTGCCTTTGTGTAGATTTACAAGTCTGCGTTTGTATGTACATGACAAACGAATTAAAATTCAAGGACTATATTGACATTGACCGTTAAATTTCAAACTATTTTTAATTATTGGTTGCGTATGTAATTGAAAAAAAATTTTTTTAATTAATCAAGTACATCCAGATATACATAATGCTGTATGTAAGTATGTGTTTCTTAAATGAGAAAATTAATTAAAATAATAGTATTAATGTATTTTTTTCGTTTGCCCAATTAAATAAGTTATTAATCGGTTCAAATGATAAATACTTGACAAATCATTCATATAAAATAAACATAACATACCTACTTAGCTCTAGTTTGAATTGCTTAAAAGTATTTTGTAAATGTGAGTATTAGACGTTTAAATATGTTTCAATATAATGTTATGCACCTTAAATTGATTAAGTATAAGCGACAAAAAATATGAATTTTCTTCCAACAAGAGTTTTCAACACATATTTTACAAAATTTTTGGTTGTAACAGGCTATGACATTTTAAAGATTATTAATTTGTAATAGGTGACACTTTTGGTTTAAAAATATGTACTTAATATTTCAGCTAAACGCTGAAAAAAGTTTAGTTGGAAAACGGTAAAAACAATAAATATATACTGAAAAGAAGTTGTATGTTTATCTATATATATAAAACTGAAACTCTGTGTGTGTGTGTGTTAGCTATAGACTCCGAAACTGTAAAACCGATCGGACTCAAACTTTGGCAAGTTGTTGTACACATATTAGGGAGTGTTTATGGGTGGAAAAAAGTGGGCGGGGTCACGCCCATAAAAAATTAGTTATCATTTTTAACTACTTGCACTTGACCGATTCTTCTAAAACTTTGCACACTTATCGAGCTGTCATGACTAAATAATTTCGTGATAAGAAAAGTGGGCGGGGCCACGCCCCTAAAAAAGTTTTAATTTGGAGGTACTTGCACGGGACCGATTTTTCTGAAACTTTGCACACATATTGAGCTGTTATGACTTTATAATTTCGTGATTAGAAAAGTGGGCAGGGCCACGCCCATAAAAAAAGTTATAATTTTGAGGTACTTGCACTGGACCGATTTTTCTGAAACTTTGCACACATACTGAAGTGTCATGACTTTACAATTTCGTGATTAGAAAAGTGGGCAGTGCCACGCCTATAAAAAAAAGGTATCATTTTGAGGTACTTGCACTGGACCGATTTTTCTGAAACTTTGCACACATATTGAGCTGTTATGACTTTACAATTTCGTGATTAGAAAAGTGGGCAGAGCCACGCCCATAAAAAAAATTATAATTTTAAGGTACTTGCACTGGACCGATTCTTCTGAAGCTTTGCACACATTTTGAGATGTTATGACTTTACAATTTCGTGATTAGAAAAGTGGGCAGTGCCACGCCCATAAAAAAAATTATAATTTTTAGGTTTTTGCACTTTAATTCAATTAAAATTCAGAATGCATTTTGATTCATTAAGGGGCGTAGCAACGCGCGCCGGGATTTTCTAGTATATAATAAAATATAAATTCAGTTATTGGCTTTATTTCATTAAATCAGAGTAAAAAAATTGTTAATTTGACAAAATGTTTATGGCGTAATTATGCCATTGCGGGAGTGCAGGATTTAAATATGCCATATTTAGGCACTTTGCGTAATTATTTTACCTTCTAAATTATGTTAATTATAAATAAATTAAAATTGTTAGTTATTATTATTATTATTATTTTTTAATAATTATTATTATTGTTTAAATTTGCGATAATTTTTACATATCTATAAATATGCCAAATAACTAAACAATACTTTAGTATAAGACTTGTTCTTGTTGTATTGTAATAACAGAAGTAATAAATAAATAAATAAATAAATAAATAAATAAATAAATAAATAAATAAATAAATATTAATATTTATTGTTAATATTAAAATTTAATATTAATATACATATAAATTTAACCCAGTCTAATATTTTGGCAAGAAATTCGGTTGCCACAACGAATCTGTTTTCTGTGTGTTAGAAGTATTTATACGACATTCTTTAAACATACATAGGTAAAATTGTTGTTAGTGTTTTATAAAAACTAAATAGAGAAAATATCAATAGTAAAATGTGTACAACCTTTACAATTGGTTTTGAATTGGGCAATTCAGTAAAATCTGGGTCTGATATATTTTTAGTTTTCAATAAAAGTTAATTTTTTTATTAAGAAATAAAAAAAAAATAATATTATTTGTTTTCATTTGAAATCGTATGTTTTTTAACAGTAAACTTTACGACTTGTAACAGACAACGCTCGCAAATTATTGGATTTTATTGTAAAAGTGTTTGTTTTTGTAAATTATATCAGTAGTATATTTGTGGGCTTTCTGGGACACCAAATTCATCCTTATGGAGATTGCATGAGGATGAATTTTTGTTTTAAATTTTCATCCCAATGGTAATTTCCCATAAGGATGAATTTTTGTTAATAATTTAAAATATTCATCCCAATGGTAATTTCCATAAGGCTGATTTTTAATTTTTGGTTGATATGCATATTGTTATTGTTTGTTCGTCTCAAGTTTCAATTAAAATTTTTTTATTGTCTGTGCAATTTACTCATACGGATGATTTTTTTGTTGTTAAAATTTTTTTTAAAATTGTGTTGTTAAATTTTTTTTAAAATTGTAATATGAGAAAATGCAAAGGTAAATTATTATTTGTAAATACATATATAAATACTTACGTATATAAATATGTGCATACAAACTTACATGTTTTAGAAAATGTATGTGCAAAATTGTTTAAATAAGAATGTTAAGAGATGAATTTTCACAGATGAATAATTTAAGAGAAAATAATTTTTATTGAATGTAATTATAGTTTTCCATAAAGATGAATTTTATTTTTTAAAGATGAATAATTTAAGAGAAAATAATTTTTATTGAATGTAATTATAGTTTTCCATAAAGATGAATTTTATTTTTTAAAGATGAATAATTAAAGAGAAAATGATCGTTTGAGTGATTTTTATTAAAATAGTAAAGAGGGATTGAATAAAAAAATATATGAAAATAAACTCAAGTTGCATTAAAATAGATTATACTATATATAAAAGAACGATAATGATAATATTTTTCCTCATTAGTCTAATCAATACTTAAAAGTATGCTTAATAAAATGGTAAGAAATCGCATCATATTTGGAAGTTTTTTCTAATTTTATTTAAAATATTTTAGATGTATGATCAAATAATAAATATTGCCCAAGGTTTAATACCTCAGTATACAAAAATTGATGATATCCCCCTACATCAACCATATAAAGTCCTAAGGTTTGAGTGGAAGGAATCACAATATGGATCAAAAGTCATAGCATATTTGGCTAATAATAAATGGTTTTATCTTCCTCAAAGAATTACAAAATTTTTAAATAAAGAAGATCCATACTTATCTGAAATGAATGATAAAGTGTGGACAATTATTTACAAAGGTCGACAATCAGCAAATGGTTTAGCAGTATTTGAATTAAACTACAATTAAGAATTTAAATGTTAAAAACCTCTACCATAAAGTAAATAAATAAAAATACATTTTTTTAATTTAAAAATATTAAATCATTTGTTTTATTTCTTTGTTTCTTAAAAATCTAAACTTAAGGCTAATAAGATTTGGTCACCATCCTCATCCATATATTGCTCATATGATGATGACACTGCAGTTGATGATGTTGTTGATCTATCTGCTGTATTGGAAAAACGTATAAAATAACATTTTGTACATATATACAATAATTTAAACATAATTTGTGTATCAGTTAATTAATTATTTATTCTACATTTTAAGTAAGCATTATTAATAAACAAAATTTTTCAAAAACATAAAACAAAATCTTCTTTTTTCACGTATGTAGATGTGTATATGAAATACATTTGTTGTTTTGTCGTGTGCTATAGCTGAAATGAAATTTAACGCTTTAATTTTATGATAACAAAATTTTTACATAAGACATTTGAAGTTTTATTATATTTTTTATTTCTTAAATTGCACTTTTAGTTGAAAAAATAAGCTGAGTATATTTTTAAGTATTCTTGGAAGTTTTCCTGAAAGTTTATTGACTTTAAAATGTATTTTCTTTCAATTGTGTTAGACATAGTCATGATTAATTTAAAAAATTGTAAGTTAACTAAAGAGACAAAATATGAAAGGTTGTTGACATTAGTAAACAAAATATTTACACTTTTGTTAGAATAGGTCAAGATTTTAGAATTTTGTATGAGTGTAAATTTTGTGAATATGATAGAATTTTTCGTAACGTATTTAAACAATCAATCATTTTTAAAAAAACTGTGCAAGAAGCGACATGGATTTTCTTAAAAAACCTAAGGAAAACGCTGTAAGCAAAAACAACCAAAACGGAGAAAGGACAATAGAAAAGGAAAGGATACATATAGAGGAAGTGATCATCCTACCGCCAATAGACCTCCAACTATTCCTGGCATTATATGATGGGAATGACAACATTATTTTAAAAGCAGTGGAAAATTTTGAAGCAAAAAAATAATCAACATCATTTTATTATATTATTTGTTTATATATCTTTTTTTATTTTTATTTTCATAATTGTTTAAAAAAAAAAAATCTTAAATAACCTTAGTACTATTGTATCATTTTTATATAAGTTAAAAGAATTAAAAATTCTTAATATTTGATTAAAAGATACATTTTTACTTCTTAAATAAATAAAAATACAACAGTATAAACCACATAAATTAGATGTTTCACTTTGAATTCGTCTTGTATTGCAGATGAAAGTTTTGGAATTTCTTCTTAAAAATGAAATGAATTGTTTAATAGGTGGTTGGCCAGCAGAGCAGAAGAATTCAGCTGCTTTATTTTTAGGAAAGTAAAATGCAACCCAATGCTGTCCAGGTTTATGTGATGGATCAGTGTTAGCAATATAAAAACATGGTTTTTTAACTGATTTTGTCGGTAACTTATTGCATGCATAAACACCTTTAAATTTACTCTTTGTTATATTGTTTGAATTCAAAGTATTTTTTATTGTAATTGCATTCATAGCGTTTGAAAAATACTGCGAGACTTATCAATTTCTATTATGCTATCAAATTCACAATACACTAAACAGGTAATCGCTTCAGTAATTGGTTTTCCAAAACGTCCTTCCATGCGAATTGTCCCTTGATTTATTAAATTTCCACAGTTAGAGTTGTTATTATGATCAGGTGTTAAATCAAAAGCGAGCATAAAATATCCGTTATCAAAAAGTTCTTTCGTTATTTGATGACCTTTATCAAAATGATGAATTCCAGTTCCTTTAAATAGTGTTTGATAACCACGGGTGCTTATAATTGTGCCATTATTATAGTTAAATTCAATTGGTTGTGCGGGAAATTGCACTCCATTAACAACCAAATTGAATCTTTGTAGGTTAAAATGTTGAAAGTTAAATGGATTTTCTTTTCTATCTCCTGTATAAGCTTTATTATATACCATACCAAAAATTACAAAATTAGGTAGCTGTCCAAGTATAACATTATCTAAAGATAACGAGTGGTTTCCAGGATGTATAGTAAATGTTTTTATTTCCACTCTCTTATATGGATATATTGCATTTTTTGATTGCAACACGTTGTGATGTGCCATTAAAATATTATTATTGATAGCAAGATGATTTATGTATAAATTAGCTTCGTGTATTTTTAAATTACATTCATTTTTATCTCAACCTTCTAAAATATAGAATTCGGGTTTCTCCAAATTTAGCGTTACCTTAATATCAACATTATTTAGCAAGTATTTTTGTTGATTAAACACATCTACATGAAGTTTTCCAAAAAGCTCTACTTTTTTTCCAATTTTAAATAATTTTCTTCTTTTATCTAATCCGGGGTTTTCTTTCTCAATTAATGCATCGTTGCATCGTTTCCATAATTTAACAATGTTTCCATATATGCTCTATAGTGATAGTTATTGTCAGGTTGGGATACATTTTTATTATTTAGATGAACTATACAGTTTCTAAATAATGAGTGTAAAAGGTTATTAACAACACTTCCGCTTCCTTTAAATTCAACGACTAGTCTAAGATAAATACTATTGAGATCTCTATAAGTTTCTCCATTTCCTAATGATACAAACTCAATAGTACTAGAATTATCCAAAGAAGCTATTGGATTGTAGGATATTTCTTCAGTTTTAATGACACTGGTTTGAATTGGAGGAGCTTCAAATAAATCTAATTCACTTTTCATACATTCTATAAATCCAGACATTTCAAATTTCCAAAAATATCTTTAAAGTTCTTTCCTCTGCAACGTTTTAATTTATTCTGCGGTCTCTGTTTTAAACGTTTTAGTTTTATACGCTTCCCTTTGCCTCTTTGCATTGTTTTAATCTTGTCGATAGCAGCCTCTGTAATGTCATTCATGACTTTTCTTCCTTGATTTAATAAAATTTGTTTTACTGGTTTTGTTCCAATTTCCTCCAACATTTCTTTTCCAATATCTAATGATTTATTTTTTAAAATATGCAAACCTGTTTTCAATAAAGGTTTTAGATGGGAGAATAAAGCTGAAAAAAGTGATCCAATACCACGTCCATACTGTATAATTCTTGGTGTATGATATATTTCACCAATATTTTGTAAGTTATTTCCAGACTGATTATTATAGTAATTTGTATACATCACATCCATGGTTGTAATAAAAATGATTTATCTTTCTATTACATAATCATTATATACGTTTCTTTTTAAAGTGTAAAGTGCAATAAACTGGAATATATTCTAACAAGTCCATTACTTTCCCTTCATCATTTCGAATCATTATTGAAATATCATTAATATTAAAAGTTTCGATAGGAAAATATTCAATACGGCTAAAATGAATATAATTTTTTAATGCCGATATTGAAAATATTTTTAAACATTTCGTTTTTTTACTTCCTACGTATCGAGGTTTAATTATATCAGTGTAAATAAATACGATTTCATCTATTCCAGTGGATTCATTTTTATTAATAAAGTTGTTTATATTGGTAGGCAAATCATTTAAAGATTTATCCAAAATATATTTTTTTGACGATAAAATAGAATCTTTTCTATTAGCTTCAAACTCTTGATCAATAGTTTGAGCATTTTGTTCAATATTTGAGCTACCTTTATTTTCGTTTCTTTTTATATTTGAATTTCTTTTATTGTCACCTTTCTTTTCTTCGAATGGTGTTATAGTTTTTAGAATATTATCATCCACATTATTTAAACGGTTTGAAATTTTATCACCATTCTCTAAATTTGTTTTTGTTTGCTCGTTTGTTTTATTCATATCTTTTAACGTGTGTGAAGCATATAGTGGTAAAAGCTTTCGATGCAAAAAGGTGGAATCAGAATTTTTGTTTATAAACTTCTCATAAACTGATGGCTGTATAACTATTAGTTTAGATAAATTATTTGACATTTTCCAAAATTTTTCCAATAACTCCACTTAATACTGAAGAAATAATAATTGGTAAGAATCCTCCCTTTTGAATAAGATGTTTCCTCTTTTGTTTAATAGAGGTTTGTGGTGAACAAACTTTTCTAATCGCATTTTTATATGGTTTTAATTTTTCAAAAACTGTTTTGTTTATTTTATGATTTATTTTAATAACATTGAAAAGTATTTCATGTATAGCTTTAATAGCAACATCATCAACATATTTTAAAATTGCATTACGTAGTTTGGGCTTCGCTTTTTTAAGAACATAGAGAATATGTTTGTTCTCCCTCAACAATTTTAGATTGGAAGTCATTGTTTATATTTGCAAATATTGAATAGTGAGTATTATTGAATATATCAGATCTGTATCTTAATGCGTTGTGTATTTGTTGTGTAAGATCAATTAATAAATAACCATGAGCATGTTATTATATACATCAACCAAAGCTTTTGAATTTTCGGGATATACTTGACGAGCCAAATGATGAAATTGTAACTTATCCCTTGGATTCTTAAACATTACTATATATTTAGAGTTTAAAGAATAAGCGCCTTTATGGAAAATGTTTTGTGTTACTAAAATTACAGCTAAATTTCTATGATGTGACCCCTTAGTGAAGAGTTCACAAACTTTTTTATTTGACGATTCAAGCATTAAATCATCCAATATTATTAAAGTTGATTCTTTATCATTAGTACTAAAAGTTTCTGGAATTCCTTTAATAAACTGAACATTTTTTATTAATGGTAGTGAATTTTTTTCAGAAAAACACCATACAATTCGATCAATGCCTTTCGATATTAAGTGTTGATTTTCAATCAAATTTTTAATAAATGTAGATTTCCCACAACCTGAGGGACCACACACCATCATTGTAAATGGATATATAAACTGTTGAAACATGTTTACACATTCATACACAACACGTAAATGAATCGAAGCTTTACATTCCTTCCATAAATATGAGTAAACAAACTCTTGTTAATGAACTTCATCGTCAAGCAAGAAAAAACTTTAAACGTCGACGATTTATTCAGAAGGGTATTCTAGATACATGGCAAATAGATTTAGTGGAGATGATTCCATATTCAAAATTTAATAAAGGTTTCAAGTATATGCTTACTGTAATAGATGTATTCTCAAAGTATGCGTATGCTGCACCACTGAAATCTAAAACAGGAACAGAGATTTCAAAAGCATTTAAAAATATTATAAAGTTGAACGAACAAAAATCTCCCAAAAATCTTCATTCTGATCAAGGAAAAGAATTTTATAATAAAGACTTTAAAAGTCTAATGAAAAAACTTAATATTAATCATTATCACACTTTTTCAAATATGAAGGCATCTGTAGTTGAGCGTTTTAACAGAACTTTAAAAACTAAAATGTGGAAACAATTCAGTATGCAAGGAAATTATAAGTGGATAAATATATTAGATAAATTATTGCAAGAGTATAATTCATCTTATCACCGTACTATTAAAATGAGACCCAACTCTGTTAACAAGAAAAATGAAAAAAGGCTTCTTAGAACTATATACAATAACTTAAAAATATTTAAAAGAGGAAAATATAAGACAAATGATTTTGTTCGCATAAGCAAATATAAAAATGTTTTTGAGAAAGGATATACACCACATTGGTCTTCAGAAGTTTTTCAAATAAATTAAAGTTTTGTAACAAATCCAATAACATATCAACTTAAAGATCTTAAGGGAAATATAATAAAAGGTGGATTTTATGAAGAAGAATTATTAAAAACTAAAGTTCCCAACGTTTATTTAGTAGAAAAAGTGTTGAAACGTCGTGGAAAAAAGCTGTTTGTAAAATGGCTAGGTTTCGGAAAGGAACATAATTCATGGATTCATCAAACCGACATAGACGAATAACCCAATTTTAATCATATATGTATAGCAAACAACGACTAACTTCAATTATTTCTTTTGAAGATGGCTTCAAGTATGGAAGAAAGTGATCTTTATGTTACTTTATTAAGTAATGATTCAACAGATATTTATAAAAACTCTTCAAGCACTTTTACAAATTTGCTAAAGCAATCTTTATACCTAAACGATAAATGGGTAGTTGGATTATCAGATATTTCTTTTTCATTAATGAATAAAACAAAAAAAGAAGATAATGAAAATGTTATAAAACGTAAAAAACGAAATGTGTTAAACCAACCTTTAGATTATGAAATATTAAAAACACCAAATCCGGATGTTAATATTAATCATGAAAGTATTAAATTGAAATTTAAAGAACTTATGAATAAAACAAACGAGCAAACAAAAACAAATTTAGAGAATGGTGATAAAATTTCAAACCGTTTAAATAATGTGGATGATAATATTCTAAAAACTATAACACCATTCGAAGAAAAGAAAGGTGACAATAAAAGAAATTCAAATATAAAAAGAAACGAAAATAAAGGTAGCTCAAATATTGAACAAAATGCTCAAACTATTGATCAAGAGTTTGAAGCTAATAGAAAAGATTCTATTTTATCGTCAAAAAAATATATTTTGGATAAATCTTTAAATGATTTGCCTACCAATATAAACAACTTTATTAATAAAAATGAATCCACTGGAATAGATGAAATCGTATTTATTTACACTGATATAATTAAACCTCGATACGTAGGAAGTAAAAAAACGAAATGTTTAAAAATATTTTCAATATCGGCATTAAAAAATTATATTCATTTTAGCCGTATTGAATATTTTCCTATCGAAACTTTTAATATTAATGATATTTCAATAATGATTCGAAATGATGAAGGGAAAGTAATGGACTTGTTAGAATATATTCCAGTTTATTGCACTTTACACTTTAAAAAGAAACGTATATAATGATTATGTAATAGAAAGATAAATCATTTTTATTACAACCATGGATGTGATGTATACAAATTACTATAATAATCAGTCTGGAAATAACTTACAAAATATTGGTGAAATATATCATACACCAAGAATTATACAGTATGGACGTGGTATTGGATCACTTTTTTCAGCTTTATTCTCCCATCTAAAACCTTTATTGAAAACAGGTTTGCATATTTTAAAAAATAAATCATTAGATATTGGAAAAGAAATGTTGGAGGAAATTGGAACAAAACCAGTAAAACAAATTTTATTAAATCAAGGAAGAAAAGTCATGAATGACATTACAGAGGCTGCTATCGACAAGATTAAAACAATGCAAAGAGGCAAAGGGAAGCGTATAAAACTAAAACGTTTAAAACAGAGACCGCAGAATAAATTAAAACGTTGCAGAGGAAAGAACTTTAAAGATATTTTTGGAAATTTGAAATGTCTGGATTTATAGAATGTATGAAAAGTGAATTAGATTTATTTGAAGCTCCTCCAATTCAAACCAGTGTCATTAAAACTGAAGAAATATCCTACAATCCAATAGCTTCTTTGGATAATTCTAGTACTATTGAGTTTGTATCATTAGGAAATGGAGAAACTTATAGAGATCTCAATAGTATTTATCTTAGACTAGTCGTTGAATTTAAAGGAAGCGGAAGTGTTGTTAATAACCTTTTACACTCATTATTTAGAAACTGTATAGTTCATCTAAATAATAAAAATGTATCCCAACCTGACAATAACTATCACTATAGAGCATATATGGAAACATTGTTAAATTATGGAAACGATGCAACGATGCATTAATTGAGAAAGAAAACCCCGGATTAGATAAAAGAAGAAAATTATTTAAAATTGGAAAAAAAGTAGAGCTTTTTGGAAAACTTCATGTAGATGTGTTTAATCAACAAAAATACTTGCTAAATAATGTTGATATTAAGGTAACGCTAAATTTGGAGAAACCCGAATTCTATATTTTAGAAGGTTGAGATAAAAATGAATGTAATTTAAAAATACACGAAGCTAATTTATACATAAATCATCTTGCTATCAATAATAATATTTTAATGGCACATCACAACGTGTTGCAATCAAAAAATGCAATATATCCATATAAGAGAGTGGAAATAAAAACATTTACTATACATCCTGGAAACCACTCGTTATCTTTAGATAATGTTATACTTGGACAGCTACCTAATTTTGTAATTTTTGGTATGGTATATAATAAAGCTTATACAGGAGATAGAAAAGAAAATCCATTTAACTTTCAACATTTTAACCTACAAAGATTCAATTTGGTTGTTAATGGAGTGCAATTTCCCGCACAACCAATTGAATTTAACTATAATAATGGCACAATTATAAGCACCCGTGGTTATCAAACACTATTTAAAGGAACTGGAATTCATCATTTTGATAAAGGTCATCAAATAACGAAAGAACTTTTTGATAACGGATATTTTATGCTCGCTTTTGATTTAACACCTGATCATAATAACAACTCTAACTGTGGAAATTTAATAAATCAAGGGACAATTCGCATGGAAGGACGTTTTGGAAAACCAATTACTGAAGCGATTACCTGTTTAGTGTATTGTGAATTTGATAGCATAATAGAAATTGATAAGTCTCGCAGTATTTTTCAAACGCTATGAATGCAATTACAATAAAAAATACTTTGAATTCAAACAATATAACAAAGAGTAAATTTAAAGGTGTTTATGCATGCAATAAGTTACCGACAAAATCAGTTAAAAAACCATGTTTTTATATTGCTAACACTGATCCATCACATAAACCTGGACAGCATTGGGTTGCATTTTACTTTCCTAAAAATAAAGCAGCTGAATTCTTCTGCTCTGCTGGCCAACCACCTATTAAACAATTCATTTCATTTTTAAGAAGAAATTCCAAAACTTTCATCTGCAATACAAGACGAATTCAAAGTGAAACATCTAATTTATGTGGTTTATACTGTTGTATTTTTATTTATTTAAGAAGTAAAAATGTATCTTTTAATCAAATATTAAGAATTTTTAATTCTTTTAACTTATATAAAAATGATACAATAGTACTAAGGTTATTTAAGATTTTTTTTTTTTAAACAATTATGAAAATAAAAATAAAAAAAGATATATAAACAAATAATATAATAAAATGATGTTGATTATTTTTTTGCTTCAAAATTTTCCACTGCTTTTAAAATAATGTTGTCATTCCCATCATATAATGCCAGGAATAGTTGGAGGTCTATTGGCGGTAGGATGATCACTTCCTCTATATGTATCCTTTCCTTTTCTATTGTCCTTTCTCCGTTTTGGTTGTTTTTGCTTACAGCGTTTTCCTTAGGTTTTTTAAGAAAATCCATGTCGCTTCTTGCACAGTTTTTTTAAAAATGATTGATTGTTTAAATACGTTACGAAAAATTCTATCATATTCACAAAATTTACACTCATACAAAATTCTAAAATCTTGACCTATTCTAACAAAAGTGTAAATATTTTGTTTACTAATGTCAACAACCTTTCATATTTTGTCTCTTTAGTTAACTTACAATTTTTTAAATTAATCATGACTATGTCTAACACAATTGAAAGAAAATACATTTTAAAGTCAATAAACTTTCAGGAAAACTTCCAAGAATACTTAAAAATATACTCAGCTTATTTTTTCAACTAAAAGTGCAATTTAAGAAATAAAAAATATAATAAAACTTCAAATGTCTTATG
This sequence comes from Phyto melanocephala, assembly GCA_941918925.1. Taxonomy (NCBI): domain Eukaryota; kingdom Metazoa; phylum Arthropoda; class Insecta; order Diptera; family Rhinophoridae; genus Phyto; species Phyto melanocephala. Next base: position 55,209,013 of record OW799233.1, read on the forward strand.
TAAAAATTTTGTTATCATAAAATTAAAGCGTTAAATTTCATTTCAGCTATAGCACACGACAAAACAACAAATGTATTTCATATACACATCTACATACGTGAAAAAAGAAGATTTTGTTTTATGTTTTTGAAAAATTTTGTTTATTAATAATGCTTACTTAAAATGTAGAATAAATAATTAATTAACTGATACACAAATTATGTTTAAATTATTGTATATATGTACAAAATGTTATTTTATACGTTTTTCCAATACAGCAGATAGATCAACAACATCATCAACTGCAGTGTCATCATCATATGAGCAATATATGGATGAGGATGGTGACCAAATCTTATTAGCCTTAAGTTTAGATTTTTAAGAAACAAAGAAATAAAACAAATGATTTAATATTTTTAAATTAAAAAAATGTATTTTTATTTATTTACTTTATGGTAGAGGTTTTTAACATTTAAATTCTTAATTGTAGTTTAATTCAAATACTGCTAAACCATTTGCTGATTGTCGACCTTTGTAAATAATTGTCCACACTTTATCATTCATTTCAGATAAGTATGGATCTTCTTTATTTAAAAATTTTGTAATTCTTTGAGGAAGATAAAACCATTTATTATTAGCCAAATATGCTATGACTTTTGATCCATATTGTGATTCCTTCCACTCAAACCTTAGGACTTTATATGGTTGATGTAGGGGGATATCATCAATTTTTGTATACTGAGGTATTAAACCTTGGGCAATATTTATTATTTGATCATACATCTAAAATATTTTAAATAAAATTAGAAAAAACTTCCAAATATGATGCGATTTCTTACCATTTTATTAAGCATACTTTTAAGTATTGATTAGACTAATGAGGAAAAATATTATCATTATCGTTCTTTTATATATAGTATAATCTATTTTAATGCAACTTGAGTTTATTTTCATATATTTTTTTATTCAATCCCTCTTTACTATTTTAATAAAAATCACTCAAACGATCATTTTCTCTTTAATTATTCATCTTTAAAAAATAAAATTCATCTTTATGGAAAACTATAATTACATTCAATAAAAATTATTTTCTCTTAAATTATTCATCTTTAAAAAATAAAATTCATCTTTATGGAAAACTATAATTACATTCAATAAAAATTATTTTCTCTTAAATTATTCATCTGTGAAAATTCATCTCTTAACATTCTTATTTAAACAATTTTGCACATACATTTTCTAAAACATGTAAGTTTGTATGCACATATTTATATACGTAAGTATTTATATATGTATTTACAAATAATAATTTACCTTTGCATTTTCTCATATTACAATTTTAAAAAAAATTTAACAACACAATTTTAAAAAAAATTTTAACAACAAAAAAATCATCCGTATGAGTAAATTGCACAGACAATAAAAAAATTTTAATTGAAACTTGAGACGAACAAACAATAACAATATGCATATCAACCAAAAATTAAAAATCAGCCTTATGGAAATTACCATTGGGATGAATATTTTAAATTATTAACAAAAATTCATCCTTATGGGAAATTACCATTGGGATGAAAATTTAAAACAAAAATTCATCCTCATGCAATCTCCATAAGGATGAATTTGGTGTCCCAGAAAGCCCACAAATATACTACTTATATCTATTGTATGTTCGCCATAACCCATGAAACAGGCTACTCAAGCTGGGTGACTAAATTTCTCACCAGTTTCACTTTATTGGACATTAATCCACCACTCCTTATGCGAAGAGTGAAAATATTGCTTCTGTATTAGCCAGTGTAAATGGAGATCATGACCTGTGAAACCGCAACGTTACAGCCAATAAAAGTAGGTACCGTGTAATGATTATCGACTTTCCTGAGTAATTTATCGTTCATATTGAAGCAGTCTATTGACCGCCAAGATCATGCGATTTGACCCCGCTAGGCTATTTTTTGTTTCGATGAATAAAGTCTCGCGTGTTCGGAAACAAGCCTGGCACAATTCCATCCCTGGAGCACAACATTACAGCTGTCTTTGATGGCATACCAACCGAAATGCTAAGAGTATGCCCCATTTCATAATTCATTTACTTTTGTATTTATTCTTTGTTTTTTCCATTTTCAAAACGCAAATGGTTGAAAAATCATCCAATATATCAGGTAATAAATTAAAAATTCGTCGATTATTTCTAAATAATGCAAACGTTGTATTTATGTAAGTTAATGCAAAGAGTGTTATTCAAAAAGAGCAAGTCATTACCCTGAATTTGCAGGGTACTTCTTATTTACCAATTGTTTTCCTGGCATAAAGTAAATATTGTTGACTGATATTCAAGGCCTTGATAAGATGGGCAATTGTCTAGAAAAGAATTAGATTACACTTAAAAGCGTGTTTAGGCTGTTGTAAAAAACTTTAATATTTTTGTAGTTGTAAATATTGTTTTATTTTTTTTTTTAATTCAAACCGTTTATGATTTTGTTTGTAATAGGTTGGCTTTGTTTTAGTTTTGAAAAAAATGTTTCAGTGTGTCATTATGAAACATGTCGTTACGTAACATATTGTCTAGCATACGAGCACCTTTTATTTTTTCTTAGTTATATTTAAAATTGTTACAACTGAAGAAAATGTAACATGATCAAATATTTCAGGGGCAATATAAAACGCAAACATTGCACATATTACATTCGTAATTTGTTTATTCAGTTTGGATTTTGTTTATTTTTTTTTTTAATTTTATGCATCGTCAGTTATAAATATCAACGGAACCATAAAATATATATTATAGGCAGTATAGAATTTTTTTTTCCTACACTGTTGTCATATAATTTTGCAATATTGTTTTCATTCTAACTTAGAATATACATATGTACGTTTTCATGAATTCGCATTATTTTCTTAGCGTTGTGATTACAGTTAATTCTATGTTTTTAGGTCATAGAATACAAGTTAAAATATACTAACTTTTAGTTACATTGTTTACGATCAAGCTGTATAAATGAGAAAATGCGAATGCAAACATTATGTGTGTACATAGTTCGCCTTATCATTTTGCAGTAGTAAAGTAAATAAAATAAATAATATTTTGTAAGCTAAATATACGCACTTGTGCACTTCTATTCAAAAGATAATTAATTAAGACATTTTCCTTGCAGTCAAATATTAAATGCTCCAAAAACACTTGTCAACATAAATCTTACAAATGAAAATAAATACTCGTATAGTCTATGCAAATGAGATTACGAGTGTAAATCTAATCATAATTCTATTGTAAATATTATTATTCAGTTCTATTTGATTTGTGTACATACAAACATACATACATACATACATACTGATATATAATGCTTTAGTCACTTTAATAGTACTAGCTGACATATAAGTTTTAACTGATCTTATGGCAAATTTGAATGACCGTAGAGACTGCGACAATCGACTATTAATTAACAGTACGTAATGTGTGTACATATGCGTTTGTCACTAATGTGACCCACTTAAGTTCCAGTGCAATCTTCCGAATGCTCTTTTTGTTTTATTATTGAAAAATTTTCATGATTTTTCGCTTGAATGATAAAAGTTTGTGGTATATACGATTTGTTATTCTTCATTTGTCGGCTTGTAACAATTGATGACATGGCCAAATGTGGCTACATGTAATAGTTCTATTATTAAAGATTTCTACACTTGTATTAGTTCTTTAATTTTAAAAAGAAAACGAAAATGTATGTATGTATGTAGGTACGTTGTCAATAATATCTTAAGCTTATTGTGCGTACTCTTTGGCTTCAATACTTTTGATACTCTAAAGGTACTTAAGAAAATCAAAAGGGAATTTATATTAACGCTTTAATTACCTTAAAAAAATTAACAATTTTTTAATAAATACGCTGATTTTGCGAGGTCAGAGTTTATAATGGAATTATCTGTTGATTAACTTAACGTTAAATCTGTGGTTTTCATGGGCAACCGCGTATGTTCATTTTTTACGATTTTGAGTTAATAATACCATATTGCTTGGCTTTAGACGGCCTTTACTTGGTTTCAAAAAATTCTTAAATAAGATGGACCCATTCCGATTATTAAAATGACATAACAACGTAACTTGTATATACATATATATGCAAAAATCGTTCAGCACTAAGACGGTTTTGTTGCTCTCCTGAAAAATTTGATTTTAAGACGTGGTTGCCCATGAAAACCACTGAAATGTGTCTTATTTGAAATTGTATTTTAAATATTTTATTGAATATTTTCTTTTTAAGTTAATAGACACTAACACATTAGACGTACTTACATGTACTAAAATAGTGAAATATTTACTTTATAACAGTTTAAATTTAATAACCATTTGTCTCTACGAATATCAGGTCTGATTAAGTTGGAGTAAAATTAGTGACTTCATATTTTTATTTCATATGTATTTATATGTACATATGTATATAAAAGATTTTTTATTTATTTTTTTTTTATTAATTATTGAAATTAAATTTTAAGTTTTAAATATTTTACAAAAGCTAAAGGCAGTGGATGCAATTATTGCTCTAATAACATTTTCTAAACAACAACAAATTTGAGCAAAAAACAAGTAAAAGTGCTATATTCGGCCGTGTCGAATCTTATATACCTTTCACAACGTGTAGTCATGCAATAACAATTGTTTGTATCATCTCATTTAAAATACGTACATACATATAAAAAACATACATACATATACAAAAATATCCCACTGCAAAATTATAAATTGAGTTTACGTAAGTAAAAAATTACAAAAAAATATTAATAAAAACAAAAAAAAAACAATAAAAAAAATTAAAAAAAAACATGAAAAATATCATGCGAAGACCAGCAGCGATTATTTAAAATTTGGGATTTTCCATAAAAATTTTGTAAGCAGGCGACGAACAAATGATCTAAAGTACGTTTGCAGTTTAGTAAAAAAATTAAAAAATATTTTTGGATTCGATTTTAAGAAATTGATATGGAGACAAATATGAAAAAACGACAAACGATTTCTTTAGAGACCAAAATCAAAATTTTGGACCGCTTAGCAAATAGAGCTAAAAGTAAGGCTCTGGCAGACCACTTTAAACTAGGCGAATCATCAATCAGAGCCATAAAAAAAATTAAATTTCCTTTTTATACCCGCCACCAAAAAAATGGTGGGGGTATATTCATTTTGTCATTCCGTTTGTAACACATCGAAATATCCATTTTAGACCCCATAAAGTATATATATTATGAATCAGGGTTTGATTTGATGACGATCTAGCTATGTCCGTCCGTCTGTCCGTCTGTTGAAAGCACGAATCTTTCTTATAGACAAGTTTTTTTTGTATTGAAAATGGGCTAAATCGGAAGTGAGTTATAGCTCGTAAAGCAAGAGTAGGTCGAAAAAAACCGTGTCCTTCGAACATCGAATAAAATGGAATTATGTCCAGAGTCAAAACAATATCTCTCCCCAAAAATTGCTTACATCTATGCAATAGGAAAGGAGGTATAGATAAAAATGCACGAAAATTTGTACCGCGCAGTGTATTTTTCAGTATATTTTAAATTAAAAACCTAATAAAACGGACAAAATTAGATGTACGATTCTGAAATTTCGCACACTTTGCTCTTTGGTGAGAGGCTCTTCTGTGACGGAAAATCAATGTGCCACGCTCACTTTAACGCCCAACTCTCATATAACGTTTTACCTAAAATTCATATAATTTCTCTATTAATAAAGATTTTGGAATAATAAAGGACTATATTGCAACACCTAAGTTAAACTCATTAGCCAGAATAACTTTGACACGCCTACTAAAACGCCCACTTTTCACGTTACCTTCCGTTAATTAAATTTAAAAGCTCATTAAACCGACAAAATTAGAGGTATGATGATGAAATTTGCAGCATATATCCTTCTAATCAATGTAATTGTTGTGCCAAAAAGTTTAAGTGACACACCCACTTTAACGCCTACCCCCCATATAACGGTTTATCTTAAATTCATGTAATTTCTATATTGACAAAGTTTTTGGGGAAATAAAGAACTATGTATATTGAAATATCTAAGTTGTATTTAATAGCAGAAACTTTATTGACATGCCTACGCCCATTTCACTAAAAGACTAAATTTAGGAAAACATTTTACTATCATATCGAAGTTATTAAGGGTGGTTAAATTTTAAGTGCCGATGTTGATTTGAAATAAAACACAAATTATTTAAGAAATTATTATCATTTCTTTTTATAATGATAATATTTGTATGGTTCAATTATGTATTTAACAAAGTATCGGCCAAATGGCCCCTGCCATCCTTGGCGCCACTCCTCTATCCGATGGTCCAAATTTTCAATGACACTATTGATGCTCAATTGTTCGGCACGATGATGAGTCGAGGTTGACTGCTCTTTTGCCACATTATCGCGAAAAATAGCAATGTTTCCCATTCAACGAACTAAGATGGCATTCACAGATGTTTTCACATTTTATACAGATCTGTTTTGCAGAAATTAAAATATTTTTTACAATTCTCACGATTGTGGACGAATTCGAACGATTATGTTGACCAAAAGTATCACGATGTGCACAAAATGCATTTTGATTTGAACGCCCATTTTTATAAAAAACCTGAATAACTTTAAAGCGTTGTTCATTTGTGTATCTTTCCACGGATCAAATTGAGTAAGTTTGAGATTGAGAAATGTCAAATAAAATGCAGAAAACAAATTTAAAGTCTAGGTGTAGTTCACCTTCAACATGGGCCCTTAAAATTTAACCACCCTTTGCAAAGAAAGTGATACATATTTTATTATAAAGAGATTATTCCATAGCTATTAACAAAATAATAAATATTGTGCCTTAAATATACACAAAATTGGTGGTGGGTATAAAAGATTCGGCACAGCCGAATATAGTGCTCTTACTTGCTTGTTTTCAATTATAGAATAATTTTTCCCTTTGTTTATGAAGATAAATAAACAAATCAATTTTAGGCCACTGTTAATCATCTTCTATCTCAGCCAAGTTCGATCCTAAAAAAAAAAAACAAAATTTTATAATTTGTTTTTTTTTATTATTTTTAAATGCAACTTGGAGTATTATGTAGTCCTTAAATTAATATTTGGATATTTAAAAACAAATACAAAAAAGAAATTACCTTTTAGTTTCTTTATATCATTTTCAATCTCAACTTGGATCAGTAATTCCTAATTTTAAAATTCTATATTTATATATTAAAATTTCTTTTTTTTTAACTTTTACATACATATATATTAAATTGACTGTAAATAACTTTTATTTTATCTCAAGTTCATTTATTCTATTATTCTGATATCCTAAAACGTTTTATAAATTAAATTAAATTGTAAACATTTAAGAATCTTGAAAAACTATTCCGATATTAGCCGTGTGGAATAATGCATTTTCGAAACCAGCTACGATTTCATTATCAGCACTCTTTATCGGTATAATCATGTGTAATTTGAAATAACTATTTGTGTTACAATTTAATAAAATTAGAATTGAGGAATCATAATACTTATTTTAAAATTTGTTTTTATTCTTCTTCTATCAAATGAAATTTTTCTACTCGTACATGTTCATATTCATTTATATACGTAATACATTTTTGTAATGCAAAGTTGTATTTTTATTTTTCATTTAATTTTCTTCCGTAAAAAACTTTTCTTCGAAAATACGAAGAACTGACTAAAAATTTTACAGAAATCGGGCCAGCCGTTCTCATTTTTTGAATTACTATACATTTTGTACACCATTTATATATGTGATTTATGTAGAAGAATGTCATTTGATAGGAGAAGAAAAAAGACAAATTTGAAAAAAGCTTCTATATAAAATTTTATCTGCATTAGCTCAGTAAAATCGAATTAAATACATTTGATCGTTTTGTTTCCTATTTTGGTACTTTTTTGTTATAATTAAGGTACCCAACAATTTTACTTAGATAATTGTTACACACAACACTTATAGTTCTGATCAAAAAAGAGTACTAATGACGAAACCGTAGCTGGTTTTGGAAATGCACTCCACTCAGCAAGTATCGGATAACTAACTTTTCCTAGATATTTTGTTATTATCGCATTGAACTTATAGCCTAAATTTAAATTAAATTAAAAATAAAATTTTTTTGCATTTGCTAAAAACATTTAAAAAATATTGCCATTGAATACCCTCACAGTTAGTTAAAACTGAAAAAAACTCTTCAATTTGTATGTATGATTGCTTGAATTGGCCAACTTCTTTGTTGTATTTTTGTTTTTTTGTATTGTCGTTGTTTATAAGTGATAAATTATAAATATATAAATTGAATTTAGCGGATTTTTTTAGTACATATATAAGTAGTGTTCTCTTATTTGCACATAAGTTGATAGTTTTCGCCCCTTAAATTAATAATATTGTAAGAATTATATAAATTATTAAAAGTTTAAGTCCCACTTTATTTATACTAGCTGAACCAGACTACTTTGCTGGTCCCTACAAGATTTTATGTTATTCCTAAAAATTGTAGATCAGGAAAAACTATCCTTAATTTGAAAGTAAGTCCAATAAACTGTGAACACCATATTTAAAACAGAAAATAAATTTAAGCAACAAACATTATTTAAAGTTTAAATTTTAAACGGAAGTTTAGTCTTTGTTTTATTTTTTATACTTTACACATAAACACTCAGTTTACAAAAACAATTTGTATTAACACGCATTACTTTGTTTTTGTTTTTGTTTTTTTCTTATTTTTTTGTAGCTCTTGTTGGTTCTCTTACAATTGGTACAACATTCCTTCTGTCACCAGTAGCTGGTTGCTTGACGGATAAAATTGGTTTACGTCTGACAACACTAATCGGTGGTCTTTTATCGTCTGGAGGTCTGCTGCTTTCTTCATTTTTCACGCAAAATATTAGTGCTTTATACTTCACCTACGGACTTATGTTTGGTTTTGGCGCTGCTCTCGCTTATACTCCAACACTTGCCATTTTAGGACACTACTTTAAACGTTATTTGGGCAAAGTAAGTGGATTTGTAACTGCTGGATCTAGTGTATTTACTGTAATTCTTCCGCCTGGCTTAGATTATTTAATAAAAGGCTTTGGCCTCGAAATAACTTTAAGAATAATGAGTTTAATATCTGCTTTTATAATCGTCTGTTCATTTGTATACAAACCACTGCATCCACCACCAGAACCACCAAAGAATAAACCAGGTCGTTCTAGAGCCAACATGATCTTCCGTTCTATTATAAATGTTGATATCTGGAAGAGAAAAAAATATGTTATATGGGCGTTGTGTGTACCGCTTGCCCTCTTTGGTTATTTTGTACCTTACGTGCATATGATGAAATTTGTACAGACTGTATTTCCCGGTAGAAGTGAAAATCTACCGGTGATGTGTATCGGTATTACCTCTGGCCTTGGACGACTGATATTTGGAGCCATAGCTGATATGCCAGGGGTGAATCGTATTTATTTACAACAATTGTCATTGGTGTGCATTGGTTTGGTGACCCTATTACTGCCACTTACTAGTTCTTACATTCTGCTAATCGTATTTAGTTTAGTAATGGGGCTGTTCGATGGCTGTTTTATATCACTGCTGGGACCGATTGCTTACGAAATATGTGGACCCTCTGGTGCAACACAGGCTATTGGATTCCTTTTAGGCTTAAGTTCATTGCCACTGACTGTGGGCCCACCCATTGCAGGAAGAATTTACGATAATTTAGGATCGTATACACTGCCACTCATATTGGCTGGTATACCACCAATTGTTGGCTCAGTCATCTTATTTTTAATACGTTTTGTCAAGGACGAATCAACACTAAAAGGAAGCAATGGAGTTGCTAATAAATCCAAAAATGGCACAATGCGTAGTGATGAAGAAGAAGATGTTGAGAAAAATCTTGGTTAGTAGCTTTTTGAATCTATTAATATTTACTGCGATTCTGTTGCATGTTTTTATTTTATTTCCTTTTAAGATTCCAAACAAATTGTGCCCCTAATAAATGGACATTCCAAAGGCAGTACCAACGTTAATGGATATGTAGAACATCGGCAGCCAGGCAACGAAACGACTACAGCAAATGGAAAAGCTCGTTTGGCGGATACAGGTATTGACACAAAACTATCTATCGCCATAAAAAGCTTCTTTTCTGCTATTGATTTTAAAAAATCTGCTTGCTCTTCCCATACTAGTCCTAGTGGTAATAGTTTTAATTGTAGTAATTGTTGTAGTGATAATTGTAACTGTAATTATAATACTAATAATAAAAGTAATGGTAATTCGAAATTGTTTACTAACAGTGACGTAGATGCAAACGCTTATACTGCTTTAATTTCAAGCAATGATTGCATGTCAAAAACGCTTGATCAGTGCGATCATGACACGATTGCTTGTTGTAATTCCCAGCCAAGTACAAGTAAAGCATCATTAGTGCAACGACAGCAACGTCAATACAAATATTCGATATATTAATCATAAATAATAATTATAAAGACACACTTGACAAAATTTAATGCAAACATTTAATTTGAGCTGACACCTAGAATATTTTAATAAAACTTTACGCATAGATACTGTATTCACAAGGTATCCTAAATTCAAATGTTCTAAAATAATAACATACAGAATATGACTGTTGTGAACGACCCTTCATAACTGAGTGTGATATAAGTATCAAATTTAAATCGCTGATTTTGTAAAATTTTTAATAAGAGATCTTTTTACCAGACATACAGATAATTGGCGGCAACTTACAAATTACAGAACGATCGGCTTAATCAGCTAATACACGGCTTATTTTATACTTCTGACTTGGTAAATTGGTATCCATATGTAATTATTTATGTCTGTCATAATTGATATATGTATAGCACTCAATCGCCGCTAACTATTTTCTGGCACCAGAGATTTCTGCCAACAGATGATGTCAGGTGGCTTGTCAGAACAAATTGGAACACGCTCTAAATGAAATGTTGTCAGATGGCTTATCACATGTGTTTTACAGAAGTAATATTTTAATGCTAACACACGACATGTACATCTTTAGCAGTGGGAAATTTTACAAGTCAGATGTATTAGCTGTTTAAGCCAGTGACAGTACAATAAACATTCCATACACAGTACTATTATCTTACTACAGTTTTTATTTGAAAAGCAACGAATTTTTTTTTTAATTTATTGTGAAATCTTAGAACATTATGACAATATTATTGGGTGATTCACAAGGTGTCTTATCATGTCATATTGTTCTAAAATTTTACAATGGTTTAAAAATGTTGTTGTTGCTTTCCAAACAAATGTGTTTTATAATAATAGAACTTTGTACGCTATGTTTATTGTGCTGTCATATTTAATAAGCAGAGACCTGTGCTAAACGGCTAAGCCAAGCCGCAATAGTTTTTGTAAGCCGTCGCCATTCATTAAATAATTCTATCGGGTCGACATACAAATTTCAGCGCAGTTGCTAAGTTTTGATAACAAATCACTGGAGGCGTCAAATAAGATCGGCTAAGGACTCTGCTGTTTTTGTTTATCAAACAAAATTTAATTTATTTGTGATTTATTTACTTGAGTCTGCCATTACAACATCTAAAATATACTTTTTGCACAAACTGGCTATTATTTGAATTATGATAGAAAATATTTATGTATTTTTAAAATTGTTTTACATCAGCTGATTTGAATTCAAAATAGCACATTTAATTATGAGGGGTTGTTCACAATAATCCCAATATTTCATGTTATTATTATAGGACATATGATTTTATGACACTATTGTGAATACCCCACAAATGTTAGGACACTTTGTGAATACATTAAAAATAAACTTCATTGCGATCTCTTATTTAAAATGACAAAGAAAGTCTTTAAATTTTTATTTTAAACTTTAGAAGAAAATCTGTTATGTTTGATCATGTAATAAATATTTTGTTTTACTACGAAATTTAACAAACTGCCGCATTTTTGAGCAAGAATACGGCAAAAAATTCTTTTTGTAAAGCAAATAATTATACAAAAATATATGCTCTGAGAAATGTCTTAATTATCTACAAAACAATAGTAAATTGTTGTCCAGATTCTGACAAATTTGTTGCAAACATTTTTGGTTTTAGGAACAGAAAAGACGAATGTAAACTTTTTTTCATTTGTATTTCGTTTGCCGGGCCAAAACATTTAAAAAACTCAGAAGGCCGCGCAAACAAAAAGCCAGAATAACCCCTGTTGAAAAACATAAAATGTTCTTCTGTTCAGCTCATTAACACAAATCGTTTAAGTTTTAAAAGGACTTATTTGTTAATATTGGTTGAGATTTAATAAAAATTATTTGATATGTTAATGTATTCTTTATAAAAATAATAAAAAATTTATTTTAAACATTATTGCATTCAGTTAAATTTTGCCAAGATTATAACTCGTACTTTTGATGATTCCACCTGTAAGAATCCTCATCAATAAGTATTAAATATGTGTAAATTGTTAAAAATAATTTTATTAAATAGAAGTGGCTAACTGTTCTAGATTAAAGACTTGTATCCGACTTGTAACTTTAGTTTATTTTTTCCAACAACATAGTTAAATTTTTCCACGAAGCCCATTTAAATTACATTTTGGTTCGAGAAAAAAAAATAAACTAGACTGTTGGCAATTATGAATTAAAACAAACAATTTGTATATGTGAGCTTCTCCGAGAAAAGGGACCTACTGTGTGAAAATGAAGTTTTGAGCAAAACGCATTTAAAGTTTCATAAGGCATTATCACTACCTTTAGTTGGGAGATGCGATTTGGTATTGTTTAGTTATAATTGGGTGCCGACGTTGATGACGTCATGCCTATGTGGTGACGTATTTTTTTTCGCTTTTAGTGTGACAATACCTTTGCTATTGTTGCTGCTCTAATTGTTATGATCGCGATACTTGATTCTTAAGCCACAACCAGTGATTTTCCCAAGATCGTTTTGTACATTTTTATGAGGTAAATACATTTTTATCAGAAATCTAACTCATTTCATCTTTTCTACACCCTTTTAGGTACCATTTTTCGACACACTAGGTCCCTTTTCTCGGAGAAGGTCACATATTTTATCGTTGTTTGTCAAAAAACAACGTTAGAAAAATATGAATTTTTATTTAATATAAAAAGTTTAAGTATTTTAATATAAGGATAAAGGAATACAATTTATAAAACAGAAACAACTATGTATGCATGTATGTATGAAAGTCATAAAAAGATATAAAACAGTATTTTGGGTCTATGCTTAAAGGATGATGTCACACATAGAGATAATTGAAGGATCCGGCTATTTCTTTATGTGTGTTCTTGTCCTTGGTATTTCCAAAATATGAATTTGTATATCAACCAATAACCCATTTTTGTAACAAAAATTGGTCTAGATTTTAAGTTTCGTCCATATAACAAAAATTTGCTATGCCTTCGGGCGGCTGCCGGATCTAACCTAACCTAACCTCTGCATTTTAAAATAATTATTTTCTTATAAGTACATATGTATGTAATATGGAGAGTCCAAATTGTATTGCCTCAATATTATCTTTTGAACTTGATCTATCTATACTGTCTTGTTAATGTGGTTTCCAGTAGCAGTATTACATCACAATGATTTCACAACATTTTCCTATATAAATTGATCTCAGCTAGAATATTCAATTCATTAAACTATTTATGGGACTAACTTTGGTTTTCAATATCATGGGCAAATTATTGCGTTCGATACTTTTTTGTTATTCTCCCATCTGTTTTTTTATTATTATTTTTACCACATACTTTTTTTAGAAGCAGAAAAACGTTTTGATATACATATGTTGAGATCTGAGTCTGAATCACTACCAAACTATTTTATGTATTGTAACGCTGCGTTTACAAATGACAATGCTGTCATGACAATAAAGAATACTAGTTAGTTGTCAAAAAAGATAATAATTATCTCCATGATGTAAGCACGAATACTGAATTACGTGTCTGTATACAATAGATCATGCTTTGAAGAGTTGCTTAAAGTAATTTACACTTAAGTTTCCTGACAATATGCCCTAAATATATGGTTTTTTTATACCACTGTTCATTAATTAGAACACCCAGGTTTTTGATATTTTGGAAACTTTTTGACATGATTCAAAATTATTATTTAGTTGTGATTATATTTTGAAGACCATAGTTTTGCTGAATGAACTGAGTCCAGACATTTAGTAGGTTTGTGCAATCGGCTTATCTGATATTGTTGGTAAACTAATTGTTAACTCTTGAATATTTTTAATTGTTTCCTACAAATATCCTCTCTGAGTATATGTTAAAGAGTAATTGGGGAAGAATGCAGCCTGTCTGACACCTCTGGATCTATTTCATCTGTCAGATCTCCATTGATGTATGTAGTTTGATATAAGTAAAAAGTCATAATAAAACTAAATTCTTTATTACTAATTCCAATTATATGTTAGAGTTTCTATTTGTTTATTCTTTTGAACTATTTAAAAAGCCTTTTCGTAATTAATGAAGCACTCGTATGGCTTTGTTATACCCTTCACCTGTGATGCACAAGGGTATATATAGCTTTGTCATTCCCTTTGTAATTTCTACAATTTTCATTTCCGACCACATAAAGTATATATTTTCTGAAAGCTTATGAATAGAGGAGTCGATTAAGCCCTGACCGTCTGTCCGTCTGTCCGTGTGTTGGTTGAAATCAACTTTTAGAAGCAACCATATGTTCCTAAGATCTGTGTATGGTATCAATCTTTTGGAATATTCGGGAATGAATTTTGAACTACAGTTGGAAATTTCTGAAATACAATTGGAAAGTTCTGAAATACAATTGGAAAATTCTGAAATACAAATAGAAATTTCTGAAATACAAATTGAAATTTCTGAAATATATTTGGAAAGTTCTGAAATATAAATGGAAATTTCTGAAATATAAATGGAAATTTCTGAAATACAATTAGAAATTTCTGAAATACAATTGGAAATTTCTGAAATACAACTGGAAAAATCGAAGATGGCGTCGGAAATAATAAAGAAAAAAGGGGAAGGGTATTATCAAATTCGGCTCGGCCAAATATAACACTCTTACTTGTTAACATTTCTACTGTTCTGAACCAAAACTTGAAGGCAAAATAGTGCTTCATGTGTAATTACCTCTTCTTTGAATCCGAATTAGGTATTTCCAGGAAAGCTGTTCACACATTTGGTAAATATTATAAACTATTTTAAGATTAATTTTTGCCCATGACTTATTAATCTAATAAGTCGGTATTAATTACGTTTTTTAGCATGAGATTTCTTCGGAATGGTTATAAAAGTTGATTTTAGCCAATCTTGTGGGTATGGCGTTGTGTCGTTTATGTAGTTAATAGTTTCGTAGTTTAATAGTCTATAGCTCAGACAATTGAAAAATCATAAATCTGTTAGTAAAAAGGGTTCATGTATTGCTATAGTCGTGACAGCATTTTCAGGTAAATCCGCTGGATAAATGCAAAGATATGTCGTATTAAACAATTGTTACGGTTTTACGTTCTTAATTGAACCCTCTAGAATGGTTTGTTTACGCGTATGGCGTCTTTCTATATTTGTGCAGTATCAACTATTATATCCTCTTCTAAAAGCTGTTCGATCACTAAAATTTTAAAGATTCCGAGATGGCAAGATTTCTTTTAAGATTTTTTTAACAGTTATCAAATTATAAACATGTTCTTCATGATACTGCCGAATAATTAGTTTTCGTCGACAATACTTATTCCAGATGAATATAATGGACCTAAAATAAAGAATGTTTTGTTAAATTGATTAAAAATAAAAATTATTTTTTCATAAAGCTGTCCCTACATAGAGCAAATACTCCTCTGAGCGCCGATTTGAAAAAAAGTTGATGTGGGCCAAGTTCTTGAAATTTGATAACAAAATAACCCATAAATTTATAAACAATTTTAAGTTTAACTACAATAACAATTGATATAATTTAAGGGGCTGTGGTTTTTTCGAGTTTGACGTAAATCAATGATTTTTTGTAAATTTTCATTATTTATTTCTTATTGCAATTGATGACTTAAAAAATTTCTTAAAATAATGACATTATGACAAAACAATACTTTTTGTGAAGACACCTAATGTATTTGATTTAAATGTAGATACATTGACATTTTCGGTAGTTTATTGTTTTTGAATATAATCTTATTTATAAGAATAACTTTGTAATATACATGCATATATACTACATACATATGTACATACTTTTATTAATTACTTTTTAATTACTAATCCAATTTAATGATTTTATGTATGCGTAAAAATGTCTCCAAATAAAAATATTTTAAATTTAATAAAATTAAAACTTACCTACGCTGTCTAATGTATGCTTCACTTTAGGTTAATCTAGTGCGTAGCGGCTTTGTCAATATTTAAAATTTATGTTAATAATTGAAAAAAAAGAGTGTATGTATGTGCTTTTTACAATTTGTATTCTAAGACAGTGTGTATCTGTAAGTTTGTACCATTTTTAAAATAGAAAAGATAATTTTTTATTTCTCTTGTTTTCTCTCTCTCTTGCAGAATCACTAACGGATGCATTGCCAACGTACAACGAATGTGTTCATTAATAAACAACTAAATAAATTGATTATTTTTAATAATAATATATATTTTAAGAAAATCTTAATATACAAAATTGAAAACTTAAGTAGTACGTTAACATCTAATTCACTTAAGGATTCGTATTTAATTAAACAATAAATACATTTTATATTAATAAATTTTTAAGTCAAATTCAGACAGACAGACCTTCAGACAGATAGACAGACAGTGAGATAGACCGGCAAACAAGACATTTATGGATGTAAAAAAATAGACAACCAATTTGTTATTGATTAACAAATCATTTTTGATAATAGATTCAATAACATACTTATAAATATTAAGAATTTTTTAATAAAAATATTTTTGAATAAAAAAATTTAAAAAAAAAAAATTATATTGATGGGCTTTCTTCTATCGAAATTATATAGGATTTTATTTAACGTAAATTTAGTAATATTTAGTTGGGAACAAATAAAATCTTGAAGTAGGTTTGAAAAGAACTTATCGATAAAGATAGAGTGTATAAATATCGATATTTAGAAAAACATCTAAGCATATCATATATCGATATATTAATATTTCTTACATGCTTTAGGACCTAAGATTTTATTTATTTACTTATTACTTCTGTTATTACAATACAACAGGAACTAGTCTTATATTAAAATATTCCTTATTTATTTGGCATATTTATATGTATGTAAATATTATCGCATATTTAAACAATAATAATAATTATTAAAAAAAAAATAATAATAAGAACTAACATTTTTAATATAATTTATTTATAATTAACATAAGGCAAAAGTGCTTATTTAAGGCCATGACTGACTATCCTACAAAGTCGTGCGATTATGTCAAATTAAAATCTGACATTTTTCTGTCCTACATGAAAAAATCGCAACAAAATGTGTTATTGGATGCCACACTGTCATACTTGCTTAGAAAAAGCAACTCTGATCGCACAGAAACTATTATTTTATGAAAATTTCCAAAAGATTATCAAATCGGACACACTTGTCAAAAAATCTGTCACACATGTGCACTTTGTGTCCACACTATCACACTTTCTGAACACACATACAATTTTTGACATATCGAACGACTAAATCTGATAGTCAGTCATTTCCTTTAGAAGGTAAAATAATTATGCAAAGTGCCTAAATATGGCAGATTTGAAATGGCTTGCATTGCTAATAAATTGTATTTGAGGGAGTATTTGGCTCCAAAGACGAACTGAATTAATGAAAGAGTGTTGCTCAGATATCGCTTTTGTATACTTAATTTCAGGGACCGTAACTGTTAGGACTTTTATCGAAAAGGTCAAGAAAAAAAGTTATTTTTTAACTTTTATTTTTTCAGGCAGAAATAAAAGTTATTTCTTAACTTTTTTTAAGGCAAAAATTAAAAGTTATTTTTGGCTTTTATTATTTTACTCAAAAAAAAAATGTTTTTTTAACTTTTAATATTTTAAGGCAAAAATAAAAGTGTTGAATTAAGTATTGCATTATAATATGCAAATTATTTAAGCTCTGAGCATTTATATGACAGATTTTTAATCCAGACACATTCTTTGAAAGAATTTTTATCATGTTAGTTAAATTTTCTCTAGAGCCAGCCCTCGTATTACTGGGATTTAATATCATCATTATATAAGATCATTTTCTCAACAATGCAAGCGTATAGGAAGTAATAAATACGCACTAAACATTTTTTGTTATTGTAATAAAAGCAAATAGAAGCAAATACATTTTTATTGGTGTTAGGTATGAATTTTAAAAATAAGGAAATTACAAATAATACAATGTTAAACAGCAAAGTTAATGTTTTATGTGATAAAATTAGTTTCTTGAAGAAGTATGCGGTCGAAAAAACTGGTTTAATCTATTTAGTTCGTCAATCCGTTTTGGTTCATCATTTTCGAAAGTTTTCACATAAACGATTCCTCGATGAATAAACGATGCAGATAGTGCCTTATCTTTTCTTAACCGATGTGCTCTAACGAAGATTCTGTGATTACTAGGTGTAAGATTTTCATTAATGTAAAATGGCGTTGAGCTATTAAATCCAATTAAATTAAGACAAAGGCAGTCTTTATTTTCCCGAATATATTTTTCACAGCTTTAAGAACATAGTTTCTATCATAAGGACTTTTAAGTTTAATGATTACTGCAGCATCTGGCGTACTATTTTTTTTATTACTTGTGTAGTGGTTGCTTTTCTTTATTTGTACACGGAAAATTTCTTTAACTTCAGGAGGATTAATTTTAATCGTCTCACAAATTAACCGATACATTTCAAAAAGATTTTCATAAATTGCTTAGCGGAATACCGTTTATACGTAGATTATGTGCCACTATTGAATTTTCCTGCTTTTGCACAAATTTTCTAAAACATTCTATTTCCCTTTTTTAATTCAGCATTTTCATCAGTGAGTGCTATTAATTTGTCCGAGGCTGTATTTTTTATTTCCAGTACTGTTGTTTCAAGAGTTAAAACTCTTTCAGATAATTTGTTTAATTCACTCATTGTAATGTTTAGACTTTTATAAATTTGACTTAAGAGAGGATCCTCGCATTCTTGAAACATTGTTTGTATGGATGTTTGTAGTTGTTCGTATCGTAAAAACCTAAAGGACGAGTTTGTTTTATTTAAATAAAGAGAATATTGGTCTTTACAAAGATTCACATTTGGTGTATTTGCCATATGAGTAGTTTCAACTACCTCTCTTAATCTTTTATGCGCGGGAGAGCAAGAATTATCCATAATTACCGAAACTGACATTTGTATATTTTTCTGTTGTTTGTTGCTTTTTTTTATTTTTGTTGATACTTTTGCTTTGACTTCTAAGTTTGGTCTTGTGCAAGGTCTTGTGTTTGGTCATTGAGTTCTATTGTTTTTGTTTATAGGTATTTTGATTTTACATATTTAAATTTAAATTTCTGTTTTTATTTAGTTTAAAGAGTTTTAAAGAGTTTTGTGGCGGTTTTCTGTTTCTGTTTATTTTAAACCACTTTGTTTGTTGGTTTTGTATTACATATTTATTTATTATTTTCACAATAAACAACATTGTTATCCTTCAGGTTATGTATGTAATTTTTTCAAGAGGAAATTTCGTACTTTCTATTTCTTGTTTGAAAACATTTTTCATAATTTTAATTAAATATAACAAGAGATCTTGTTATAGTTTTGTTTCTATCTTAGAATACCACATAAGAGATATTGGTACTAATTACGCGACTGTCATCTTTCTGGGCTCAGACTTTATTTAAAGTTATGTAAAATAATACTAGATCAACCTTTTCCATTTATTTTAGGTAATTTTTTAATTTTGATTTTCGAAAGAGTTAGTTGCTTTAACCGATATTCTTACAATAACCGTAAAAAAGCCATTTAACGGAGAATCATATTAAACAGAGGATGCTTCTTATGTCATTATAAAGACTGGTATAAATAATAAAATTACTACTTATATGTATAAAAAAAGCCATAAATAACTTTGTGTCCGTTGCGGAATTTACGTATAGTCTCAAAATAAAATCTAAGTGCTTCTACAATAGGAATGACAATATTTGACACAATATTTGAGACAATAAATTTCTCTATGAGCTAATAAAAACGACTGCCTCTTTTCTTTCTCCATATTTTTCCCACAAAAATCAACTCTTTCCAGCCCTAAAATAATTTATATACACGTTTCCTACTTATTATAGTTATAATATCCCTCAAGGGTTATTCGTGAAACAGTTTGATATCGGTAATTAATCGGCAAATAATATTTTAAAATATATATATTTTTTTAAATATATCAATTTACTAAGGCTACTAATAATTTGTTGGGCTCGTTAGGGACCCCAAAATACAGGCCGAAATTTCGAGAGCTATACCTTTGAGATATAAGCTCAAAAATACAATGTGTTTTTTTACTAAAATGTATAAACGAAAATCGATTTTTTCAGATTCTGAACAACAGAGAAGAGCGATATGGGTATTAAACGAAGGTGCATAATACAATGAACTGTAAAAACAATTTAAATCCATGATAACCGCCACAACAAAATGGCGTACAATTATTTTATATAGGTAAAATTTAATAATTAAAAATGGACCCACTTCTACCTCCAAAATATTACTATCAAACGGAAGGGCTTTACTCTAAACTAAAAAAATTAATGTTTTCCTTGTTTTAACTGTTTTTTAATACTCAAGAAGTCCTTTAAATTTTGTGCCCATATTGACTCTCTCAGTTGTTTAGAAACTTAAAAAAATTCGATTTTAGTTTGTAATTTGGAAAAACAGAGACAAATATGTCTCAGTTGGTTGATATTTATGTTAGTTTTCCTTTTATAATCGTAAAAAAATGATACATTTAAACAAGTATGTAATAGTACTATGTATATTAGGATGTGCAGAGTGTTTAATACCCACCACCAGTTTTGTATTTTATAGCACAAAATTTATTATTTTGTTATTAACAGTAATCACTATGGAATAATCTCGTTTTTAGTTTTAAATATACCGAAACAATTTTAGTACATTTTGATCTATAACTCCTTTCTAATGTATAGGCTTGTGCAATTTTCAGGGAGATTTAATTGCTCTATATTAATGCGTTTGGACACAATTGCATTTTATTCGATGTTGAAAGGACATAGTTTTTTGGCCTACTCTTGCATTGCGAGCTATAACTCTCTTCCTCATATTAATACTTAGCTTATTTTCAATACCAAACCAACCTTGTGTACAAGATATATTCTGGAAAAATTTGAGTCCCCTAGCAAAGATTGTCGGTTTCGATTGTAATTATATATGTATATGTATGCTCATATAGATATGTGTACGATTATTATGATTATGATGAAATACATATATAATTTATAGGCTATTTAAAGTCCGATATTAATAGCTATTTCACAGATTGAGTGACACAAATTACCTTTTATCTCCAGATGTGATACGATTTAATTCTGGTATTGTGATCATATGAATTTCCACATAAGGTGAACTCGCAATAATATGAACTAATTAAAACCAAATCAGTTCACTTTTGCAAATTGTTCATACTTTCGCAGTTCCTTAAAAAACTTTTTCTCATACAAATTAAAGTTTCCTATATTAAATTTTGTATTTATTGTTATTGAATTTAAAAAATTTATTTATTTTAGGAAAAAAACTAATTAGGCGAAAAAATCTGTTATTTTCTTTTGCTGTTTATTTTGTTCACTTGAATCTCTCTACACTCTATGTTATCCCCGCCTTTGGTGTTTTATATTACTTAACATAAACCTGCTAAAAGGAATCTTTCTGTTGCTCATATTCAAAAAGCATCGGTATAATGTATTTTCCATTTTCAGGAACTCGAAAGGTCGCGCAGTTTTTCTATACCAAGTTCGATAAATGCATTGCTAACACATTTAATACTAGCATTTTTTGTATACATATTTAATAACTTTTCACGTTAAATTTATGTCTAAAAACGTTAATGGAATTCTTGCTGAAAACGTGTATATAAGAAATTTAAAGTGACAGCTACTGACAATTAAAAAGCAAACAGCTAGGAAAATCTCAAAATTATAATGCAGTTGAAACAGAATTTAACCACTACCCTGTTGATTAGATTTTGAGACTGTGTAGATAAAATCCGTTTTTAGCTGTTTATAATTTAGAGCTTTCATGTTATCGCGAGTGCACTGTAAACTGTGATAACACCGCCTAGAAGATATACAATAAATGATTTCCTTCACTGATACCAAATATACGTAAAATGTAATAAATTATTTTCCGCTACATGCATATATGGTGGATTTTTCTAAAAATTATTTTTAAAGCGTAAATATATAATTTTTTTCGTTAATATTTTTTACGCGTGCAATATAACTGGAAATACGTATATTTTTCTTGAACATATTATTTGTGCTTCCACATGCATATCGACGTTTTATGTAAGTATTTAACGCATGCTGTTAAATTTAATAATACTTATTGGTGCTTGCATACAAAGTGTATAATTAAATATATTGTTCTATGCCACCCTGAAGTAAAAAGCGTTGCTAAATAATGCATTATAAAGTAAACAAACAAATATTAACAATAATTATTTCAGCTGAAGGTAATTTTTTTAAATAAAAATATTGTTCTTTATTTTATTATTTATCTCAATATTTCGCTACTCCGTTGTGTTTTAACATTAGGAAATCAAATTAATGTTTAGACTTTAATAATATTTTTCAGTGAGAAAATAATAATAAAAAATTAAAACCAATAAGTAACAACTGTGTGCTTTTATAATTTTTTTTACTTTCTTTGTGTGACTTCGATTTGCTATTCAATTATTTCCTTTAATTTAATATTACAATAAAACATTAAGAATTTCTACATTAGAAATGGTACTACAGATTCTTTTTTTCAAAAATGTTGTATTTTTACGAAATCTGAAGAGTATAATTTGGTACCCAGAGGTAGGTAGAAAATAATATTAGCTTTGTGCTGCCATGACACCTCCTACTTTTATTATTTAATATTGGAAATAATATTAAGTTAAGAAAAGTGTTATATAAAATTTCATCATCATACCTCTAATCCTGTCGGATTATATGAAAAGTGGGCGTTAAAGTAGGCAAAGTAGTTTTTACTAATGAATTCAACTTAAGTGTTGCAATATAGAGTCCATAATTTGATTCCCGTAACTTTTTCTGTTAGCACTTTTTGTGCCTTTAACAAATGAACACATGGACGGATATAGCTTCATCGTTGTAAAATAAAGCCGGGATAATATATATGGATATTTCGATGTGTTACAAACGGAATGACAAAATCAATATATCCCCACACCATTTTTTGGTTGTGGGTATGAAAAAGTCAAATAAGGAGGAAGTCCGAAAATTGTAATTTTGAGAAACTTTTGATGAATGTCGTCGACTTCCACAGCGTTAGGTTTAATAAGCTAGATAAAACATCACATTAATCAACACATGCAAATGAAAAGTTTTCGTAAAAAAAATTATTGTGGTTTTGGTAATAATTATGATCTGCCGTAATCATTGGTATACATAGAAATTGTTCATTAACAGTATCCACATTAACAGAATAACGATCCTGGATTGAGAAACGATAGTTGTACAATGTACATACACTGAGTCAATATAAATTAATAGACTCCAGTCTATTTTAAGAAATTCTTCTTCAAGAAGAATATAATTTATGTAATTGAAATCACGAAACGTTATAAACAGACTACGATAAGTAATGAATATAAGATCATGTTTAGAAAAACAAGATGCTGATAGTTGATCATATATCATCACTTTAAATCATTATTATCGTCAGATTTGCATAACCATTTCTGTCATTCCTACAAATAGCTTTTGTGCGTTAATGTGACATATTCTGGTACCATATTATTGTTTTGCTAAAATTTTCACCACATTCGCTAAACCATCTCTGAAATGAA
Source organism: Phyto melanocephala (assembly GCA_941918925.1). NCBI lineage: Eukaryota > Metazoa > Arthropoda > Insecta > Diptera > Rhinophoridae > Phyto > Phyto melanocephala. The sequence goes on from OW799233.1 coordinate 55,233,025, forward strand.
CTCCATACTTATTTAAAATGTTCATGTATGTATATATGTAATTATAATTATATATAAGCGAAGTAACGTAAACAAAAATTAAATGATTGAAGAGAAAAAACATTATTAATAACAAGAAAATAATGATTTACCAACACATTATAGCGATTAAACGATGAATATCCAAAATAAAAAATTAAACATACGAAAGTACCAAAAACAATAAAAAAGTGTACTTATTATACAATAGTGTTGAGTTTGCTTTGAAAGCTAGTAATTTAAAAAATATATAAAACAATAAAATTCTATGGTAGCGTTAACACTATCTGAAATCAGGAAGTCATTCATACAACTGACCAATTTTAATAATTTGAATCGCACAACTTTAGTCTTCCTAATATGAACGACACCACGAGTTGAATATGCACTGTGATGTAGTTTATTCTTTTTTAAACGAGCAGCCAGTCGCAAAGTATTAAAACTAACCTAAGTAATGTTCTCATTAAACTAGAAGTAATTGTCTGAATTAAAACCGATATGTCAAAGTTTATATGCAAAATTTTTATTCGATTTACGAAGGTTGGCCAGTGATTATAGGGTGATCACATTTTGACAAATATAACTGCATCTTTGGAATTAGTTTTCTTAAATATTATTATTTTGTAGACGAAAAATTGATTTAATTGCTGAAGCAGATATATTTATATTAAAGTAAGTGCTGTTAAAAATTCCATATAAGCCCTCGTCTTCATAAAAAGATATTTCATTTGACCTATGTATCTATGGTTGGTCGCAATTAGAATGGCGCTAACTCAAATAATTGCAACATTACAGAAGTAGGTAAAAACGTAATAGAAACTGTATTACTTGTATCATAATGAAACTTCTTTTATAATTATGTAAAATGTATTGGAATCACAGAAAACTACATTTTTTTCCTGAGTAAAAAAAAAAAAATATGAAATAGTCTTTAAATTTTCGGTTAGACCTTTATCGTTCTTTCAACAGACGAACAGACCGATGGCCATAGTTAGATCATCATAAAATGAAACCAGGACTCAGAAAATATATACTTTATGGGGTCTTAAATGAAAAAAGATCCGAACACACAAAACTAAATATTTATACAAAAATAAAAATTTAAATATATATAATTACATACCTTTAATAATTACTTATTTATCAACACAATTTTAATTTTTTCATAAAAAGTTTCCGCTATTTTTGTTACGGCCTTAAACTTTTCAATTTAGTTAGATTGCAAACATTTTGTATTATGCAATATAAATCTTTTGTTTTCGGCAAAAACTCGGTCAACCTCGTATAAAATTGCTAATTATTGCCATTCAAGCCCTCCGCAATACAACCGGCTTCTCTATAAGGTAAATATAAGAGTAAACTCTTCAATTGTTTTGTTTTTATTACTACAAAAATCAGTAAATCAGATGTAATACAAGGCACATTTATTCATCAGGTAGTCTTGTTTCGTCAGCTGATTATTATACCCTTCACCTGTGGTGCACAAGGGTATATATAGCTTTGTCATTCCGTTTGTAATTTCTACAATTTTCATTTCCGACCCCATAAAGTATATATTTTCTGAAAGCTTATGAATAGAGGAGTCGATTAAGCCCTGACCGTCTGTCCGTCTGCCCGTCTGTCCGTGTGTTGGTTGAAATCAACTTTTAGAAGCAACTACATGTTCCTCAGATCTGTATATGGTATAATCTCTTGGAAATATCCAAGAATGAATCGCTATTGAAACTCAGCACAATCGCCCCATAACTTTCTGAGATATGAGCAAAAAACCACGACCACCTCGTTTTTTTACACAATTACAACAACAACATACATACATACATACATACATGCAAAAAACATGCAAAAAACATGCCAAAAAAAAAATTACAAAAAAAAAATATATTAAAAATAAAAAAAAATAATAAAAAAAATTACAAAAAAAAAATTCAAAAAAAATTTTAAAAAATTTTTTAAAAATTTTTGTAAAAAAAATTTAAAAAAAAATATAAAAAAAAATAATAAAATATAAATAATATCTAAAATAAAATAAGATAAAATTTTTTTGGCTCAGCTGGGATTCGATGCCACATTTAGTCTAACCAGTATATACATATGTATGTACGTATTTTATATGAGATGAATGGTTATACAAACTACTGTTATTGCATGACTACACGTTGTGAAGGGTATATAAGATTCGGCACGGCCGAATATAGCACTGTTACTTGTTTTTTTCTTCACTCATTTTAAATTTTAGCTTTCAAAGTCTATAGATAAAAAACAAATTTCACCCCTCTCTCATTAATTTTAAATGTCAAACTTCATATATAAAAATATAAACAAAAAGATTCTCTCCGAACTGCAATTACCTGATGAATTAATATGCCTTGATGTAACGGGTAGCATAAATGTAATGCTAACCTTCTTAGAGCTTCTAAATAGAAACCAATTTTTGTTTTTTGTGTATTTTATAAATATAAACCAGGGGCAAATTACGGCAATCGAACGTAATCGAAATTTGAAAATTCTTATTTGAATACCTATACCTAAAGCACAGCGAATTCGCTTGTTCGAGTAAAATTTCGATCGTGATCGAAGGCGTAATTTGGCCTCTGAATTTTTTGAAAATCTTGTTAGCAGTGCAGACTTCATTCGCTTACCGTTTCACATCGATAGAAAGGCTAAAATTGCTTGCATACGAAAGCACAACAAAGTATCTCTGTCCTGCTTACTATTTCAGCTTTAGAAAATAAGATACAACTTTAATTCAGTACAAATTTTTCATTATATTTCTCCATTACAATCTGCTACTTTCAGCAGTGCGTAAGGTGAAGGCATGTTTAAGCGTTACCACGGGTAGTGATAAATTAACGCTTATGAATTGTAAAAAATTAAACAACGAAGTGGGACATCTCATATAAAAATCATGCATTCTAGAAGCGCTCTGTGAAACAGGTAAGCCTAAGTTAGTGTTTCAAAAGGTGCTATTTGGTAATACAGTTTTTGTTTTTAATTAAAATAAGGGTTTTTTGTGCCGCCTAGTAGTTTTGTTTAATATCGTGGCTGCTAATTGTTCAATTATATTTTACTTCAGTTTTAATTGTATTGTTGCTAAGAACCAAAGCTTTTCTATTCCATATTATTAAAATATAGCCAATATTTGCTGATTCTTTACTAAAAAAATTTTTTTAAGACATGTAATTAGTTAAAACTTATTACAAATGTATTTCAATTAACATTTATTTGTCGAACTTTTTTGCTGAAAACTAATATTTTTTTTTTCAGCCTTGAGTTCATCTTAATAATCGGAAAAAATATATTATTACAAACATATTTTCTTATTATTATAAAGGGTGGTTAAATTTTAAGGGCCGATACTGAATGTGAACCACACCTAAACGTCAAGTGTTTTTTTTTCTGCATTTCATTTGATAATTCTCAATCGCCGACTAACTCAATTTGAACCATCGAAAGATACGCAATCGAACAATGCGTTAAAGTTATTTAGGCTTATTATGAAAATGGGCGTTCAAATCAAAATACATTTCGTGCACTTCATGATTCTTTTGATCAACACAATCATTTAAATTCGTCCACAAACAGGAGAATTGTGAAAAAAAAATTAAAATTTCAGCAAAACAGGTCTGTATGAAATGTGAAAACATCTCTGAATGGCTTCTTAGTTGGTTAAACGGAAAACATTGCTGTTCTTCGCGTTAGTGTGGTAAAAGAGCAGTCAAACTCGACTCATCATCGTGTCCAACAATTGAACATCAACATTGTCATTGAAAATTTGGACCATAGGATGGGAGGTGTGCCGGCGAGATCGCGGCCATACCAATATTATCACAATAAAAAGAAATGACAAAAGTTTCCTAAATAATTTGTGTTTTATTCAAAATTAACATCGGCCCTCAAAATTTAACCACCTTTTATTTTATTTGTAAACAATTATTACTTACTAGCGTGTGACCATGACATTCGTCAGTGTAGTAATCGGGTCGGGAGGTTGTTTATGGGTTAATAAAGGTTGTTATTTATCTCTGTGCCAAATTTCATTTAGTTTCGTTTAGCCGTTTCTGCGTGATTGAGTAACAAAAATACAAACATACAAACATTCACATTTACTATAGTAGTAGAATTAATTAAATTATATTATGTTAAATTATATACATATTTAGCATTTTAACGTACTTAAGTAGTATAAGATTTAAAAATTATAAATGAATATTTATTTTGGAGGTGCAATTTGTTTTCAGCTTCTTGGCAAAAAATGTCCTTACTATTAAATCACGATTTAAATTGTAAAATCTAAAAAACCTTAAATATAATAATGGGAACACACTAGATGGCAATCCCGAAATCCCATTTTTTTTTTCTAAATATGGGTTATTTATGTAATAGTTTTTTTGGGGCATAGGAGAATCCTGGACCTCGTGGATAAAGAGGTTATGGAGGATCAAATGCCGATGGAGCGCATGTGTCGGGTGAAAGTGGTCGAAAGGCTACATCACACGCTCATAACGGATGGATCCATTCACGATGAGTGCATAGAGAATGACATCAGTATCTTTACTGATGGGTCCTTTATGGACGGAAGACAGGTGCTAGTGTGTACTCATCTGAGTTGAACCTATCCTGCACCCTAAATCTGGGGGAGTACGTGTCAGTCTATCAGGCAGAAATGCTTGGTTTGCTGCACGCGTTGGACCACCAGTTGGAATATCGAATGCATGGGAAGAGAATTCTTATTGCACTTGACAACCAGTCGCTTATAAAACGTATGCAGCAGATAGATGTTAACTCCTCTTTGGTGCTTGAGTGTGTTTTAAAGCTCAATAGGTGTACCTCTACAAATGAGGTAACGCTGATGTGGGTTAAGGGATACGTGGGCATAGTTGGGAATGAGGCTGCTGACGAACTTGCGAAGAAGGGGTCTGAACTGCTCTGGGCAATGGGTTAGTGCGGGCGGAGATCTTTCAATGGGTGAACTCTATAAACTTGCAAAGGTAGATGGAGGGAACCACGTGTAGACAGACTCGTATGGTGCTCAAGGAGCCACTTGGCAGGGGTGCAGTGAAGATACTCGGTTTTAATCGGAGTATGATGAGCTGGATCACTGCGTTGATTACAGGACATGGGAACTTCAAATATCATCTGAAGAGGATGCAGATCGTGGATGATGATATTTGGAGAATGTGCTTGGAGGATGCCGAGACGGCAGCGCATGTAGTATGCGAGTGTCCGGCGTTGGCAAGCGGAAGATTGAGGGTCACTGGCAAGCATACATTAAGTGTGAGTGCGATGGGGGACTTTAGTCTGAGGGAAATGCTGGCGATTACAAAGGACTATGCGATGAGGATTGTCGACAATCACAACTCGGCAGTGTGAAATCGTTTTCCTAGTCCAGAGCAAACGCCGGTTGTGGCGCGGGACTCAGTGATTGAAGGTATATTGATCGGTGGACACGAAATCACTGAGGAGCGAAGGGGGTTGAAAAGGGACCTGTGATAGTAGTGGTCTGCTTCGATATTCCCCCTACATATGTATATGTAATAGTTTAATTATTATTTATTATTCTGGCAGTGAAACGGTTAAGTGATTTTGGTGTACAACTCTCTAGTGAAATAGTAGGCGCCACAACAGACGGAGCTTCAACAATGGCTAAAATTGGAAAAATTGTTGCATCCAAGCGGCAACTATCTTCTGCACATCGAATTCATCTGGCAACTGTTGTTTCGAAAGTTGCCGACAAAAAATGAGGTATTGCAAAAATATGTTACAAAAGAAAAAGAACTAAAATTTGTTTTCGATTGCATAACAATATGGAACACCATTCTGAATATATATTTAAAAAATATAAATAGATTTAAAATATAAACAAATAAATGATAAAAGATTTGCTATGCTAAAACAAAAAATAGTTATTTTAATTCCAGTTAAGGCCTTTTGTCGCAGTGATAATTCTGATCAGAAGATAATTCTGACCCTGATTTATTATTATTTTTTGAGGATAACAATTTCGATACAAATTTTTCTATAGTAAAAAAACTAAATAAAGCGATCGTCATGTGCAAAAGTCCTACAAAATCTCACAATATGCAAAGTTATGATGTACAAATATTGGAAAGGAAATAGATCTTTTTATTTTTGGGGGGGCAAGTGAGGAGTATATCTGCAGACTGCATATAACTACTTATTAACTATATTACCTTAAAGCGATGAGTGTTAACGATGTTTTTCAAGTTATGCATATACAGTTATGGAAAAATCTCTGCATACAGCCAAATATTTTTTTTAAATGAATCAAAAGTAATACCAGATATTTATTTTTTTATATTATTGATTAAGGCTTTAATATTTAAGATTACACTGGTCTGCAATTAGCAAAAAAAAAATTAAAATTGGGCGCCAGATCTTTATTTATTTATATTATTGATTAAGGCTTTAATATTTAAGATTACACTGGTCTGAAAAAAAAATTGGCAGCCTTTTATTAAAAATATGTTGACTGGAGAGATTTGAACGCGCTAAATTGAAATCCATTTTCAGTTTTTTTCTATCGGGCTCAGATTTTTTATGGTCATGCATAATATTTAGCCCAAAACAAGGCGGTTATGCTGATACATTTTATCATAACTTGAGAATGATTAATCCATTTTTGATGAAAATACCAGCAAATTCTTCACAGGTCCATCGAACACATCTGGGATGTTTTGAAAAAACTGTTCCGCAAGTACGACATAACAAGCCGATAAATCTTTAAAACCTCATTAGTTCGTGCATGCGCTAAAAGAAACGCCCGATATAACCTTGAACCTTATCCTAATAGTAACCCGGCGATTTCAGGGAGTAGTTAATACCCAAGGTGAACCTACTAAATATTGAAATGCCTTTGTATATATTTTATATGTACAAACAATTAGAAATTGTAAATAGTTTAGTGGCTGTATGTAGTTTTATTTCCTATGAATTATGTTATTTTTTTTGTTATATTTGTTCTTGTATTTGCAAAAATTAATAATTTTTTTAAATTACCATTTTCTGTTTTCTTGCATTGGGGGTCTAATGGGAAAGTGAAGCGAAAACAAATATGTACACATAGCCAATGCTTTCCAACTGACAACCTCACCCACTGTCCAGAATGGACTTGGTGACCCCTGTTAATGCTAAAGCAAACGAGGCTCTGTCTACCGTCGGCCTGGCGGCATGCTGGCAGCCCCAGTACCAGGATCGGGTGGAGAAGTCTAATCAGCTACTACATCCTAAACTGAAATGATTACAGAAACCGAAGCAAAATTAAAACAAAAACGAAAAATGAGGCCCTATGCTCCTTATAGGAACGACGGGAACATATAAATATATATAATATATATGACATATCGATGTCTTACTTCCTCAACCTCGTACCATAAAAAATACAACTTTTTAGGAGAAAAAAAAAACAGTTCATCTTTTCATAGTTTGGTGTTTGGTTAAAAGTTTAAATGCAATTATTAAGGAATTGATTACATTTATGTATATTAGTAGTAATAATATAAGTTGTTGCTGTAATGGAACACAAAAATTTCAATTGTTTGATATGAAAAAGTCAAAACGATATATTTTTAAGTTACGAGGTTGAGAAAGTAAGGCATCGATATGACATATGATCAGATGTCATAGACCATTTAAAGAAAATAATCTTAAAAGCAAGTATTAAAAAAATCAATTTGAGAAACTACTGTGTATATTGTTAGTTCAAGACTTATTAAAGCTTCTGGCAACACTGATGTAAATAAAATAGAAACAATTTAATCATATTTACTTATAGATTAGATACATATTATGTATGTATGTATGTATGTATGTATGTATGTTTGTATGTATGTATGTATGTATGTATGTATGTATGTATGTATGTATGTATGTATGTATGTATGTATGTATGTATGTATGTATGTATGTATGTATGTATGTATGTATGTATGTATGTATGTATGTATGTATGTATGTATGTATGTATGTATGTATGTATGTATGTATGTATGTATGTATGTGTGTGTGTGTGTATGTATGTATGCAGGTAGTAGCACTAAAAACAATTCCTTAATTTTCATATTGTACGTGTTCGAATACTTCTGATGCGGTGGATTGAGTACAAACCCATTAATTTTGTTTATTAACATTTTCATGCCAATTTGGTGGACACGAACAAACGAATTTGCTCATGTGTCACATTTGTGGTTATTATTTTTGAATTTTATTGTATAAAAATCAATCAGTCAAAACACATTAAAACAGTTTGAAAATTTCGCGACATTGACAACGTTAAACAACATGAACATTCCGTATTTTCTTGTGTGTTTAATTCTCGTTTTATGGATTTATTGGCTGTGGATTAGAAGAAAGTTCTATGCGTTAATTCTGAAAATTCCGGGCCCATTGGGTTATCCCATTATTGGTATGGGTACACATTTAATGCGTAGAGAAGGTGTGTTTAATGTGTAACCATTTTAAAGATAAAAAGCTTTTACAGTGTTTAATCAAAAATAAATTTACAATCGTTAAATAATTAGTACGTATCCAAGAAATCAATTTAATAATTCGACGAACATTACAATATTAAATGCATTCAGTTATAATCTGGTTTATGTTTGTGTGTATAAAAAGTTAACTCTTTTTTAAATCTGCGTAATAGGTTGCAATTACTTCATGCATTACGAAGTAATGAGTGATCGCTATCAACATCATTATTTTAAAACACGTTAAAATAGCCTGTTAGTAATGGCCGTAGACAATACTAATGGAATGATTACTTTAAACGATAAAATATTTTCATGCTTGTATTAAATTTTGTGCGTATAAATATGTATCTTAATACATTTTTTTGGACAACTTAAATTAAAATTTTTATTAAATAAATGACTTATTTATTTTTAACTCTTATGTCACTTGCTAACTAAGGAGAGCAAAGATTTGGATAAATAAAACTGTATTTTGAAAAAACGTTAAAAAAATATAATTTGAATGTTCAGGATTAGAATTTAAAATTCGCATAGTTTTTACTGTAAATCAGTGCGTATAATGTCAAATCAATTTGCAGTTTTTGCAATGTTTAATACTCTGTGATTAATTATGTATAAAATATCAATTAATAATAATTTTTTTAAATTTACAATAAAAAGCCCTTAGCAGTTTAAGTATAATGCTAGTAAAAGGCAACTTTGGTAAAAAAAATATTATATTTTCTAATGTCAACACAAAAGTTAAACTAAATAATTTAAAACATCGTCGTAAAAAAAGAAATAAAAAGTCGAACTGAGTTTAGAAACCTTGTAAGTCTACAACTTATCTATTAAGTGAATTTCAGTCAAAATAAAGTTTGGCTTAACTTAGATATTTCTAGATATTTCAACCTCCTTGTATAATTAATATTTTTTAAATTATTTCCTAATATAAATACGTAGTAGCAATAAAGTACATTTAATTATTTTTTAACTAACAGAAAACACGAGATATTAGGTTTGTTCATTTACTAAAACTTTTAACAAATTAGCAAGAAGAAATTGTAATTTTATAATTTGATTGGTTACATGATTAATTTTTTAGGTATGAACGTATTTTATTTTTTATAATTTGATCATGTACTTTATAGGCCAGCTTATAATGTTAGAGTTGCAAATATTATAAGTACCTGGATACCCGGTACTTCCCACTATTAATTAACTAATAAAAAAATAGTTTTTTCTTTACGGCGACATGTAGACATATTTAAAAACATATTAAACAAGTAAGAGCACTATATTCGGCTTTGCCGAATCTTTTATACCCACCACCAATTTTGTGTACATTTAAAGCACAATATTTATTATTTTGTTACTCATTATGGAATAATCTTTTTATAATAAAATATGTATCACTTTCTTTGTAGAGGGTGGTTAAATTTTAAGGGCCCATGTTGAAGGTGAACTACAGCCAGTCTTTAAATTAGTTTTCTGCATTTCATTTGACATTTCTCAATCTCAAACTTACTCAATTTGATCCGTGGAAAGATACGCAAATGATCAACGCTTTAAAGTTATTTAGGTTTTTTATGAAAATGGGCGTTCAATTCAAAATGCATTTTGTGCACTTCGTAATTCTTTTGATCAACATAATCATTCAAATTCATCCACAATCGGGAAAATTGTAAAAAATATTTAAATTTCTGCAAAACAGGTCTGTATAAAATGTTAGAAAATCTGTGAATGCTTTCTTAGTTCGTTGAATGGGAACCATTGCTGTTTTTTGCGTTAGTGTGGCAAAAGAGCAGTCAACCTCGACTCATCATCGTGCCCAACAATTGAGCATCAACATTGTCATTGAAAATTTGGACCATCAGATAGAGGAGTGGGGCCAAAAGAAATAATAAATAAAAGAAATAATAATAATTTCCTAAATAATTTGTTTTTTATTTAAATTCAACATCGGCCCTTAAAATTTAACCACCCTTTATAACTTCGATATGCTACTAAAATGCTTTTGTAAATGTAGTCTTTCAATGAAAGTGGGCGTTAAAGTAGGCGTGTCAATAAAGTTTCTGCTAATAAATACAACTTAGATATTTCAATATAGTTCTTTATTTTCCCAAAAACTTTATCAATAGAGAAATTACATGAATTTAAGAAAACCCGTTATATGGGAGGTAGGCGTTATAGTGGGCGTGTCACCTAAACTTTTTGGCACAACAACTACATTGACTAGAAGGATATATGTAGTAAATTTCCTCATCATACCTCTAATTTTGTCGGTTTTATGAGCTTTAACATTTCATTAACGGTAGATAACGTGAAAAGTGGGCGTTATAGTAGGCGTGTCAAAGTTATTTTTGCGCATGAGTACATTTTAGATGTTTCAATATAGCCTTTTATTATTCCAAAATCTTTATTAATAGAGAAATTATATGAATTTTAGGTAAAGTGTTATATGGGAGGTGGGCGTAAAAGTGGGCGTGGCACCTTAATTTTTTTGTACAATAATGACACTGCCTAGGGGGATATACGTAGCAAATTTGATCATCATACATCAAATTTTGTCGGTTTTATGAGCTTTAATATTTCATTAACGGTAGATAACGTGAAAAGTGGGCGTTATAGTAGGCGTGTCAAAGTTATTTTTGCGAATGAATACATTTTAGATGTTTCAATATAGCCTTTTATTATTCCAAAATCTTTTTTAATAGAGAAATTATATGAATTTTAGGTAAAACGTTATATGGGAGGTGGGCGTAAAAGTGGGCGTGGCATTTTAATTTTTTGGCACAATAATGACATTGCCTAGGGGGATATACGTAGCAAATTTGATCATCATACCTCTAATTTTGGCGGTTTTATGAGCTTTTAAATTTTATTAACGGTAGATAACGTGAAAAGTGGGCGTTATAGTAGGCGTGTCAAAGTTATTTTTGCGAATGAGTACATTTTAGATGTTTCAATATAGCACTTTATTATTCCAAAATCTTTATTAATAGAGAAATTATCTGAATTTTAGGTAAAACGTTATATGGGAGGTGGGCGTAAAAGTGGGCGTGGCACATTGATTTTCCGTTACAAAAAAGCGTCTCACCAAAAAGCAAAGTGTGCAAAATTTCAGAGTCGTACATCAAATTTTGTTGCTTTTATGACGTTTTTGTTTTTAAATATACCGAAAAATACACTGTGCGGTATACATTTTCGTACATTTTGATCGATAACTCCTTTCCTAATGATTCGATTTAGGTAATTTTTGGTGAGAAATATTGTTTTGACTCGAGAAATATATATTCGAAGTTTCATGACTGTACGTTAATCCGTTTGGACACAATACCATTTTATTCGATGTTCGTAGGACACGGTTTTTTCGACCTACTCTTGCATTCCGAGCTATAACTCACTTCCTAATATTCCGATATAGCCCATTTTCAATACCAAACAAACCTTGTCTATAAGAAAGATTCTGGCAAAATTTGAGCCTCCTAGCTTTTTCGGTGCGACCTCTATCGTGCTTTCAACAGACGGACAGACGGACAGACGGACGGACATAGCTAGATCGTCATCAAATTAAACCCTGATTCAGAATATATATACTTTATGGGGTCTAAAATGGATATTTCGATGTGTTACAAACGGAATGACAAAATGAATATACCCCCACCATTTTTTTGGTGGCGGGTATAAAAAAGATCAATCTAAATTGTTTGAATAATGATCCGTTAATTTTGCATGTTAAATTCACATGAAATGCATAATCTAACATATGCATAGATAATTGTGTTGTGTTGTATGTTATTTTGTGGAATTTGATGCCGAGAACTTTGCGTTGCTTTTTAATGTCACTCATGATTTTTAAGTACAAACCTCTCATGTATTTAAAATGTGTATTTTAATTGATACCGATGATCAAGGAAGAAATTACTCTTTTAATAAATATTTGTGGGAGTTTATAGCGCATTTTCGTAGTTTAGTGAGAATTATTGTAACATAATTTTTATTGGCTAAATAACTACTTGTAATACAAAGAAATCATAAAAAAAAACGAATTTTAGACCAATAATACGCAAATGATTTGGTATCTTTATGCCGCTATATTTATTTTCTACTTAAGCAATTTTCCAAATGCTTTCACAATTTTCACACTATTTTTAATTTCCTTTGCCAATTTTTTACATTTTTATTTTAATAATTTGGGTTCTTTGAGAAATGGTTACTTATTTTTCCAAATTTTAGAGCAGTTGTTAATTAGCCATAAACACATCTATATATAACAACACTACCTTTTGCTTGCAAGTTTTGGCCGGTAAAGTGTTCGCTTACTTCTTAATATTTTGGGAATTATTTTTGCTTGATTTCCTATTACTCTGTCGTTCTATGTAAGTATTTATTAGAGTTTTACTTTCTGTTTCGGGCAAAAATTTAAAAAAAATTAAGAATTAATAAAAAAAAAAACTTAATATTTACCCAAGGCGTATTTATTCATCAGGTACTCTTGATTCGCCAGCTGATTATTTTTTCAGCACTTATTTTAAATTTCAGCTGTCAAAATGCATAAATATAAAAAACAATTTTCTCTCTTTTCTAATTTATTTCAAATGTCAAACTTCATATATAAAAAATATAAACAAAAAATTCTCTCTGAACTGCAATTACCTGATGAATAAATATGCCTTGATATTTACCCAGAAAAGAAAAAAAAATAAAATTTTATTTAGTTGCCATATTTTAATTTTAATTTACACTGGTCTACAGTAAAAGTCATATTTTTATAAAAAAATATTTGAACTATAGTAATTTTAACGCGATAAATACAAATCCGTTTTTTTATAACCACCAGAAAAAACATGTCCTTCCAACATTGAATACAATGCAATTGTGTCTAAACGCATTAACGTAGAGTAATGAAATTTCAAATGTATATTTCCTAAGTAAAAACAATATTTTAATCTGAAAATTGGTTAAATCCATGCAATAGGAAAAGAGTTATGAAAAATTTATAACGCACAGTGTATTTTTCGGTATATTCAAAATTTAAAACGTAATGGTTGGTTGGTTATCGTGGTAGTTCGCTGCACGCCAACAGTCAAGTAGAGCCTGTATGACTCCGTTTTGACAGGACCACATCACTCGTCAGCTTCCAGTGTATCTCAGAATAAAATCTAAGAGTAAGGGTACTAGATCCACCCCGTGGCCCTAAAGTATCTCAGTAGATAATTCAGTCCAACTTCAGATATCGCAGAGAGGCCATCTAGTATATGTTCGCCCAGAAATCTGTGTCCTTTAGCCGCCAGTGCAGGACATTCGCAGAGAAAGTGGAAAACCGATTCCTCCTTCTCTCTATCCAGACAACTGCGACAATGGTCGTTCGATGGGAGTCCAAGCCGACTTGCATGTTTGCCTAACATCCAGTGACCCGTCAATACCGCAAGCAACCTCGATATGTCCCCCCGACTTCGACTGGTAAGTTGCAATGTACGTCGTGCATCAAAAGAGGGCCACGTAAGCCGTGCATCAAAAGAGGGCCACGTAAGCCGTGCCACCTTACACGTGCTCAGCCCACGCCACCTGTTATCAGCCTTCCGGAGAAATTGTCTGGAGATTCTGCTTTTAATAGTCCCCAACGGGATTGCAACTGCAATTGCATTAGAGATATCCAGAGCAGATCCTCCCCTGGCTAGCTCATCAGCACGCTCGTTACCATAGTGGCCCTTATGCGCAGGAATCCAAACTAGAGTAACGTCAGCCTGCTGACCAAGCCTTGACAGTTCCTTTCTACATTGGCCAAATAATTTAGACGTAGTAATGTATGACCTGAGTGACAAGAGTGCCGCCTGACTGTCGACAAATATACCAATGCTCCCGTGGATATTCCCGTCATTCAGTATCCTACATGCTTCCCTGATAGCGAGTACTTCCGCCTGAAAAACGCTGCAAGTATCCGGAAGACGGAAGGAGAGTTCAATCTCCGGTCCATCAGAGAAGACACCAGATCCAACACCACATTCCATCCTCGAACCGTCAGTATAGATCCTGGTGTCAAAGCTCCCCAAAAGGCGACCCCCATTCCACTCTCTACTGGAGGGAATAAGAACCCTGAAGGCCCCATCAAAATCCATGTAGGGCGTAATGTAGTCAGAGGGTTGATTCACGCTCGAAGGCAGCGTAGCCAATATACTCGCATGGCCATACGTCCTCGACCTCCAACATTCAATCGCATTAAGCCTCACCGCACTACTTGCGGATGTGGCCAATATATGAATATCTATGGGAACGAGATGCAACATAGTGTTCAGCGCCTCCGAAGGACTAGTTCGCATCGCTCCCGTTATCCCAATGCATGCCGATCTCTGTACTCTATACAACTGATCCACAACATATTTACGCCCCGTTGCAGTCCACCATACCAGAGATCCATAAGTGAGAATCGGATGTACTACGGCCGTATACATCCATTTAATCATGTTGGGGGTAAGTCCCAATTTCCTACCAAACATCCCACGACACGTGTAGTAGGCCACCGTAGCCTTCTGCACCCTGTGCTGGACGTTCAGCTTCCATGACAATTTAGAGTCCAGGATAATACCCAGATATTTCGCCCTATCCGATAGGGGAATTTCGCAGTTCCCCAACCTCGGTGGTCTGAAGCTCGGAATCTTGGTCTTTGTTGTGAACAGTACCAGTTCCGTTTTGCTTGGGTTTACTACTAGACCGCTGTCCGTGGCCCAGTTTCTTAGTAATCTCAAGGCATCGGACATGATATCACTAATCACGTCCGGAAACAGTCCTGATACTAGTATCACAACATCGTCCGCATAAGCCACGACCTTTATTAAGCTGTTGTCCAGTTCAATAAGAATCTTGTTAACAACAATAAGCCAAAGCAGTGGAGAGATCACACCGCCCTGAGGTGTACCTCTTTCCACTAGCCTTGATATAGTGCTGTTACCAAGATTAGCAATAACCACCCTTGTGCTCAGCATGGACACTAGCCAGTTGCTGATGTACTCCTCAACCTCCAGACCAGTGAGGGCATGCTGAATCGCAAGGGTGGTTACGCTATTGAAGGCCCCTTCTATATCCAAGAAAGCTGCCATAGTATACGTAATAAAACTGAAAAAATTATATGTGCGATTCTGAAATTTTGCAAACATTAGTTTTTGGTCAAAGGTTTTGTACTAACGGAAAATAAATGTACCCACCCACTTTTACGCCCTCCTCTCATATAACGATTAATCTTAAATTCATATAATTTCTCTATGAATAAAGATTTTAAAGGAAAAAGGATTATATTGAAATATCTAAGTTGTATTTATTAGTATAAACTATATTAACACACCAAATTTAACGCCTACTTTCATTGAAAGACTAAATTTACGAAAATATTTTACTAGCACATCGAAGTTATACAAAGAAAGTGATACATATTTTAGTATAAAGATATTATTCCGTAGCGATTACTGTTGATAACAAAATAATAAATAATGTGCTATAAAAGTACACAAAATTGGTGGTGGGTATCAAAAATTCGGCATATATAGTTCTCTTACTTGTTTTCTATGTTTCTCATATTTTTTTATGGGAACGATTAATATTTCGGTCAAAATATAACGTTTGAGCTGATTCATTTCTTGTTAAGAACAATTTGTCTGATTTTGATCAAAATACCAACAAATGATATATATTATATATGTATATATACATACATATACCATGAAAGCACTTTAAAATTTTTAAATTGGTTTAAGCCAATTGTATGAACTACGCGCTGTATAATTTAAATAGTACATCGGTTTTCGCAAATGTAGTTAAATTATAAGTTAAAACAACTTAATATTCCCAATAATATAGTTCATTAAAAAATATAGGCAAGAAGTTTTTACTTGCTGCAAAGTTGTGTTTGGCTTAGAGGAAATCTTAAGTTCTGGCCATTTATGGGCTCATGAGTGAGTTGGAGTTAACGAAATAATCATGTAAATGATTGTTACTTTTGCAAAACGGTAACTCGTGGATTTAAGAGAAAAACTCAATATGTATCCAAATATTTCATCCGACCAACGACCAGTTAAAGCAATGATGCTTTTGTAAATAATAATTTGTAATTTTAAAAATGTTTAAATAAAATCACAAAATTATTGTTCTTGCAAAGAGCGGATGAGACGCTCTCGATTGGTGTTAAGCAAGAATTTATTTTCTTTATTAAAAGTCTTCGATTTTTATACATAATTAATATTTACTTAGCTATTTGTTTACAGTGGAAAGTGTAGCATATTGATAACACTTATTTGACTTATAATTGAAACAAGATACCGTCCAGTGCTCAAAATATTGCCTGTTTGTCTATGCCAACAGTGGAACCATTAACATAGCAACTACACTTAACTAATGTAAAAGATATTAGTTCTTTGTTTCATATATCGAGCACTGTCTGTTTTATCGCTGTGTAATATGATCAGCGTTGCCGTTTTTGGTTATTTATAACCAAAATTGGTTATTTTTTTGCAAATGTGTAGATGTGTATTTTTTTTCCTTTTTGGTTACTTTTTTAAAGCCCGAAATTCAGTAGTATTTAATATGTTTTATTTATAAATCATGTTCTTATATGTACGTTTAACATTGCAATGTTCTCATTTAAGTGACAATGTTTGGACAACATTGTTAGCACTTGAAACCCTATTTTTTTAGGAAATGATCAACTCTGGTGTACGAAAAAACACATGACTGTTTTAAAAAACAAGTACAAATATTTTTTATGTGGTTTTAAAATAAATAAAAATTGTATCCTACTATAATAATATAATAAATGTGAATGTTTGCATGTTTGGATCACGCAAAAACGGCTGAGCAGAACTAAATGAAATTTGGCATCTAGATAGATAACTACCTAGATTAACACATAGGCTACTTTTTATCACGATAATAACGCGACGTCGTTGGCAAACTCATCATCACACATCCCAAACGGGTTGTTTGTGTTGTAAATATTTTTATACCCGCCACCAAAAAAATGGTGGGGGTATATTCATTTTGTCATTCCGTTTGTAACACATCGAAATATCCATTTTAGACCCCATAAAGTATATATATTCTGAATCAGGGTTTGATTTGATGACGATCTAGCTATGTCCGTCCGTCTGTCCATATGTTGAAAGCACGATAGAGGTCGCACCGAAAAAGCTAGGAGGCTCAAATTTTGCCAGAATCTTTCTTATAGACAAGGTTTATTTGGTATTGAAAATGGGCTAAGTCCGAATATTAGGAACAGAGTTATAGCTCGAAAAGCAAGAGTAGGTCGAAAAAACCGTGTCCTTCGAACATCGAATAAAATGGAATTATGTCCAAACGCATTAACGTGGACTCATGAAACTTCAAGTATATACTTCCTGAGTAAAAACAATATTTTTCCCCGCAAATTATCTAAATCTATGCATTAGGAGAGGAGTTATCGATCAAAATGTACGAAAATTTATACCGCACAGTGTATTTTTCGTTATATTTAAAAACAAAAACGTCATAAAAGCAACAAAATTGGATGTACGACTCTGAAATTTTGCACACTTCGCTTTTTGGTGAGACGCTTTTTTGCAACGGAAAATCAATGTGACACGCCCACTTTTACGCCCACCTCCCATATAATGTTTTACCTACAATTCATATAATTTCTCTATTAATAAAGATTTTGGAATAATAAAGGGCTATATTGAAACACCTAAGTTGTACTCATTCGCAAAAATAACTTTGACACGCCTACTATAACGCCCACTTTTCACGTTATCTACCGTTAATGAAATTTAAAAGCTCATTAAACCGCCAAAATTAGAAATATGATGATAAAATTTGCTACGTATATCCCCCTAGGCAATGTCATTACTGTGCCAAAAAATTAAGGTGCCACGCCTACTTTTACGCCCACCTCCCATATAACGTTTTACCTAAAATTGATATAATTTCTCTATTAATAAAGATTTTGGAATAATAAAGGGCTATATTGAAACACCTAAGTAAGTTCGCCAGCAGCCTCAACAACGTCACCTTATTTCTAGAGGCATACTGGTTGAGCTTCAGAACACACTCAAGCACCAAAGAGGAGTTTAAATTCATGTGTTTTATAACCGACTGGCAATGAGTTCTCTTGCTCTGCATTTGGATTCCAATAAGTGATCCAACGCCAAGTATGTCTGTTGGTAGATGTGCACGTACCTCCTCAGACTCAAGGTGCAGGATAGGTTAAAGAACCCATCAGTAAACATACTGATGCTATTCTCCAAGCACCCATTGTGCATGGATCCGTCCGCTATGAGTTTGCGATGTAGGCTTTCGACCATTTTCACTCAAGTCTACTTAATCTCTTTATCATTATCCGACCCAGTTCGATGCCAAGTAGTATTGCCTTGCATCTGAATTGCCGATGTTATAAATAAGTCCAACGGCAGCAATCCTAGCGCCGCCTCCATTGCCTATGATGGTGTGGTTCAGATCACACCATATATACCCGTGCTAGTAATCCTCTGAACAGCATCCAACGCTGACCTCTCCTATGCCTGTTGCAACACGATCATTCTAGGTTAGTTTCGTATCTAGCGTTACCCCCAGATATTTCAACTTCCTGGACACGTTGATTTCGGTTCCAAAAAGCACAAAGAATTAATATTGTAATTTGTTTTAATTGAAAATATTTTTTTTATTAAATTAATATATATCTGTTATTGCAAAAATCAATATTTTTTAGCTTATTTCTTCAAATGAAATGATACAATGAAAGAAAATAAAATCGACGTTTTGTATAACATTGAGAAGTTTAAAAAAAAATCTCTTAAGATATTTTCATCGACAATTGGTTAAAACAATATTTATACCTAAGACTGATCCTTTTGGAAAACCACTCATCGAATACCTGTAATCCTTATCTGTTTGGATTAGAAACGTAAAAGTTTAATTTTTAGGCCTTAATAACTTGACAAAGATGAAATAAAACGAGTGTACTAATTATGTTTATAAATAGTAATACATTTTTTTAAATGATATTTTATTTTATAAATTTAGATGTACTTTCGACAATTAACAGAGAAGTCCGAAAATATGGTTCAATACTATTTTCTTGGTTGGGACCGTATCCGTTCCTGGTTGTCAGTGAACCAGCCATTGTTCAAGATATTTTGACATCACGTCATTGTATCAACAAAGGCGTTATATACGATGCATTAGATGATGGAACTGGTAAAGGATTGTTCAGTTTAAAAGGTATATAAGTTGAAAATATCTTCTATGTATACGATAAAACTTGATAATTGATCTTCTCTAACAGATCCGGAATGGAGTTTTCATCGAAAACTCTTAAATCCTGCTTTTGGACACAAAGTTTTGCTGAGTTTTATACCCACATTTAATTTGGAAATGAATAAATTATTGAAAACTTTAGAACAATTACCCTCAAAAGAATCGGTTGATTTAATGTGTATACTGCAGGAATTTACTCTGGATATAGCAACAAGTAGGCAAACAACAATTACAGTTTGTTTTATTCAAATCATCTTAGAATGAAAAAATATTTTTTAGAGACAACAATGGGCAAAAGTGTATCACAGGAATCCAATGAATCGAATACAGATCTACTGTTGAACTATCAGTGGTATGATTTCTATTGTTTATTAATGTAATTGCTCACTCAATTCACAAGATGCCGTAGTTATTCTATGCATTTATTTTTTTTTTTTAAATATTTTTTCCACATTTATTGTTTGTACAAAACTTGCAACTTTGTTTATAGAATATCTTATAAATATATTATAGCTAGAAAACTACTACGACAGGTAGTAAATTTTTATTTTTATTATTTTATTTATTATTTTATTAGTGTTTTGGAGAATATGGCTGAAATGTGCTTTTCACCTTGGCTTAAATTTAGCCTTGTACGTCGTCTATGGGGAATTTATGAACCATACAATGGAGCCAAAATAAAAATTCGACAATTTATAAGAAAGGTAGGAAAATATTGACACATACATACATATGTGGGCTTATTGTTATAGCTTATTGAAAGCCAAAGTAAAAATGCTATTGTGCAGCTAGTTCTTCGTTATATTAGCTCTGTGGTTTTCATTTGATACCGCGTACATCCATCATATATATTAATTTAAAACGCACATGGATAAATACATATACGTATACAAAAAATCTAGGCACAATTTTTTCTCTATTAACAAAGATTAACTCGATGTATTAAAAATACCATTATTGAATTTATTTTTATTTTCTTGGATAATTTGTGTCCATTTATAGTATTACTTAGAATATAAATATTTGCAATTGGGTTTTATATAAAATAATTTTTTTTTTGCCAGCTTATTCAGCAAAAAATACATAACGCCAATAATAATGCTGTTCAAAGTAGCAAAATTGCTTTTATCGATCTAGCTATCGATTTAATGAGGCGTGGTAATTTCTCTTGGCAAAATATTGAAGATGAATCAAATGTCATTGTATTTGGGGTATGTATTAAGATGATTTAGTATTTATTTTCCAATAAATTACATATAAATGTAGATAAAACCATAATTTTCTTCTTGTACAGGCTTTCGAAACTACAGCCAACACTATTGCCTACACTCTGATGTTGTTGGCAATGTTTCCCGATTATCAGCAAAAAGCCTTTGAGGAATTGCTTTCAATATTTCCGAATGATGGCGATTTTGAAGTAACCTTTAGTAATACTCAAGACATGATTTATATGGACATGATACTTAAGGAAACTATGCGTATTATGGCTCCGGTGCCTATTGTTTCCCGACAAACTACTGAAGAAGTGAGACTTTCAAACGGTATTATTTTGCCTAAAGGAGTACAAATAGCAATAGACATTTTTCATATGCATCGACGAAAGGACATATGGGGTCCAGAGGCTCATTTCTTCAATCCACACAATTTCTTACCATCCAATATGGGGGATAAACATCCGTATGCGTTTATACCCTTCACGAAAGGTATACGAGACTGCATTGGTAAGACGTATGCAATTTTAAATGGTTAAAATAAAAAATCGCTCTTTGTTAATTTTAGGTTGGAGGTACGCTTTGCTATCGGCAAAAATATCATTAGCGAAATTATTGCGAAATTACAGTTTTACAACCGCATTTAAGTACGAGAATTTAGAATTCGTTGAAGATATTACGTTGAAATTGAAGAATGTACCATTATTAAATATACAAAAACGTATTGCTTAATTCTAAAGGTAGCATTTTTTTATTTGTATGCATAAATATTTATATTTAAGAATTTATTTTAAAATTAATATAAAATAATTTTAAAACTGTTTTGCAGAATAATTTACAATTAAATATAAATAAAAACAAACAGAAAATATTTTTGAAATACAAAAATAATTAGCAAGTTCTCTTACTAATGTTTTATTGTGTAAATTTTTATCTGTGTGTTTTTTTGTTTTAGATTAGAACATTATGCATTTCATAAAATATAAAATTTTGAAAATGTCGCAAATGTGTCGAAGTATTTAAAACGGGAGACGATCATATCTTCCGAGCATCGTATTTCGCTTTCACATAAATAAAAAAAATAAAAATACTTTAATGATTTATTTTGTTGAAATTGAGTTTCAAATAGGCGATAAATGATGCATAACCGAAACACAAGTATTTTCTATAAATTAAAGCCAATTAGAGATTACAGTTTTTTAGAATGGCATTAAATGCTTTACTTATAGTTTCTAAAATGTGTGTCATACCATGAGTTTTTTGTAAGGGATGTGTGTATCACATGCCTGCTCCGGTTGTATCGTTTGTAGGCTGGAATAAGATAAATGACATAAAAGTAAAGCACACATAGTTTTAAGATGTAATCGTATTTTAGACATCTAATCAAGTTGATTTTATTTATACTGAAGTTAATTCAGTTGTTTTCCAGCTAATTTTAAGCTTAATTATGCAAGTTTTATTATAACAGCCGACTTTAATTTGGCTTTAATTTAATACTTCGAATAAGCGTATGGGAGGTGTTCCACTCACTAAGAATTAATTTATATAAGAACCATTATTGAGATTCATAGATAACTTTAAGAAAACATTTGCAAAATCGATACAGCCGTCCTCTGGTGATGCTAATAGTAAAGGACATAATTTTATTTTTAGTTATTTATAAGAAGATTATACAATCACTTTAGGCAAATCGGTTTCCATAAAAATTTAAATTGGATTACTACAAATATTAAAAAAATAAATTTAAGGAAAATGGTAAAGCCGTTACTATAACACTACCACCGGTTTAAGTTTTCTCTTTGAATTATAATAATTACCTG
The DNA here is from genome assembly GCA_941918925.1 of Phyto melanocephala. Lineage (NCBI taxonomy): Eukaryota > Metazoa > Arthropoda > Insecta > Diptera > Rhinophoridae > Phyto > Phyto melanocephala. The sequence goes on from OW799233.1 coordinate 55,255,822, forward strand.
AGCGCGAAATAATCGGTACACATATTTGTGGTAATGATTTACACACTCTACAACTGCCAGAAGCTCTCGTTCTGTAAAAAAGGAATTAATTGAGATTGTTTGACTTTTGTAGTCTCAGACCTTTTCTGTTCCATTGACAACCTGCGAGAGAATCCACCTCTCTCGTAGCCACTCGCATCGCTATCCAACACAAGCTTCTCGCCAGCTATTGGATATGCCAAAACTGGTGGTACTCTTTGAGCTTCTGGAATAATTGTTCTAGTGCTTCAGTCCACAGAAAAGGTAGTGACTTATTTGTGAGCTCATGTAGACTGGCAGCTACACTGAAAACATTGGGCAAAAACCGCCGGTTGTAGGTACAGAGGCCAAGAAAACTACGTAATTCATGCAAATTTTTTAGGCGAGACCAGTCCATCACAGCTTGAATTTCATCTTCGCTGGCTGATAAACCATAACCTGCGACGCGATGCCCCAAGTTCTTAACCTCTTTCTGGAACAGTGAACACTTCTTTGCGCTTAGTTTGAGTGCAGCCAATAATATTCGTTTAAGAACTTCTTCTAGGTTTTTTAGATGATCGACAAATTTTTTATATAAATGTCATCAAGATATATCGGGCATGTTTTCTAGGAGCTTCCTTAATACACGTTCCATTAACCGCTCGAATGTGACTGCAGCGTTGCAAAGTCCAAGTAGCGTAACATTTAACTGCCATAGCGCGTCACGATAATTATTTAATCCATCTCTCTACATACTCTGAAAGCATCCCCTGCTCTCTGTTGGACATACAGTACCCGATTTTATTTTGCAATTTATTATTGCATCAGCTGTAGCATATTAACCTAATTCGGATTTCGGCTTGACAAATTGTTCGTAGGGACTGTTCTGTCGTTACTGGTTTTGACAAGGTATTTTGCTGTTATTAAGTCAGTTTTTGTACCATCCACAACCGGATGTCCATACGATCTCCCTATATACGCGCCCACGCTACACTATCTGACTGTGGTATTTTCTTATGTTTAATACAAATAGCTTCGTTACATGTGCCTTGTTTTCATAAAAAAACATCTAGCTGTATTTCATCATTCCGCCAAATTATTATCTTTTGCCCTATGTGCAGATTAATGCTGTGAGTGATCATAAAATCTGCACCGATGCATACTTCGTCCACAATTTCGGCATCGATGAATACATGTTACATGGCAATAGTTACTTTTACGTTTATTTTATTACTGCAGTCTCCTCAGTAGCTGTTCATAAACTTACTCCAGATAACGATTCGATTGTTTTTCTGTCTAAATTATGCTTAAAAATAAATTGCAATGTTGTGTCTATAGTAAAAATATGACACCGATCATTGAAAGATTAAGATTGTGGAGCCCTCTGTTATGGGAGATAGCTCTTGCCCCGTAGTGGTAGATCGTTTTAGTTTAATGGTGACTCATTTCATGATTTCTTATTTGTCCGTTTGCTGTTTCTAGGTGGTGAAACAGATGAAGCCTGCTATCTTGGTACTTTCCAACTTCGCTGAAAATGTACTCTCGTACCGCAGTTACAACATTTGGCTGTAACTTTGTATAGCTTCTCCTCTAATGGCCTTAATATCGCTTACTTCATCTCTTTCCATTTCGGTAAAAATGTCAAGAGTTCGCACCTTATATATCTGTGTATTAGAAAGCAATTTTATAGATTTTTGTGTTAGTTCATATGAAACTGTTTCTAAAAACGTTGATTTATGCGTGCAAAACACCGAATGCTTTATTTCAGGATCATGTATTCCCTTTAATAACGTTCTGTATACTATCTCGCAATTCTATTCTATATATATGCTAAAATAAATTCTATTGCTTTTTCCTTATTGTTCCACAGAAACTAGTGGTAACTGTCTCAAACTAAAATTTAACAGGTAAGAGCACTACATTCGGCTGTGTCGAATTTATTATACCCACCAGCAATCTTGTGTACTTTTATATCACAAAATTTATTATTTTTTTATTAATAGTAATCGCTATGGAATAATCTTTTTATACTTAACCTGTAGTACACGAAATGTAAAAAGCCACATACGCATGTGACTGTGACGTAATTTTGACGTCATCATAAAGCATAAATGTATCCGCTTCGGCTACATGTGTTTCATTTGCATTTTTGGACTAAAATACATTTCGTGTAATATCAAAATCTACCGCGTGCAGCCTCGACTATTTAAAAAAATGCTACTAAAGTACTGAACATTTAAGTGTTGTCAGACCCACATGTGCATGTGGCTTTTTATACCCTTCACACAGTGAAAAAGGGTATATATAGGTTTGTCATTCCGTGTGAAATTTCTACAATTTTCATTTCCGACCCCATAAAGTATATATTTTCTGAAAGCTTATGAATAGGGGAGTCGATTAGGCTCTGGCAGTCTGACCGTCTGTCCGTGTGTATGTTGAAATCAACTTTTTGAAGCCCCCCCGACATTGCTTGGACCCTGGTAAGGTATTTAAATATCAGAAATATTCGAGAGTAGATCGGTGTTGAAAATCAGAAACATCGGTACATAAACAACTGAGATATGAGCAAAAACCCACGACCACCTCGATTTTTTTTCACAAAAACAACGTTATAACAACAACTTACATACATACAAACATGTATACTGGTTAGAGAAAACGTGGCATCGATTAATTATTTAATTTTTTTTTATTTTTTGTTGTTTTATATTTATTATATATATTTTAATTATTTTTTAAAATTTTTTTTTTTAATTTTTTTAAATTTTTTTTTTTATTTTTTTTTTAATTTTTTTTTTATTTTTTTTATTTAACATACATACGTAAATTTATAATTTTACAATGGGATGCTTTTATATATGTTTGTTTTTTTATATGTATGTACGTATTTCATATGGGAAGAATGGTGATACAAACTACTGTTATTGCGTGACTACACGTTGTGAAGGGTATATAAGATTCGGCACGGCCGAATATAGCGCTCTTACTTGTTTCATTTCGTGTAGTATGAGTATTTTTAGTGTAACTTCGATTTGCTATTAAAATATTTTCATAAATTTAGTCTACCAATAAAAGTGGTCATTAAATTAGGCGTGTCAATATAGGTAGTTTCTGTTAATAAATTCAACTTATATATTTTAATATAGTTGTTTATTGTTCCAAAAGTTCAAAAGTTATTTGGCCCTGAAAATAGCTCAAATCTATTCATCACAAAAAAGATGTACGAAAATTTATAACGTACAGGTACTTTTTCGGTATATGTATAGATGTACGGTTCTGAAATCTTACAAACATTGCTTTTTTATCGAAATACTTGAAATAACGGAAAATTGTGATGACACTCCTATTTTACCACCCACCTCCCATATAACGGTTTAACTCAAATTCATATGATTTCTCTATGGACAAAAATTTTGGAAGAATAAAGGACTCTATATTGAAATATCTAAGTTGAATTTTTTAATAATAACTCTTTTGACACGCCTACTTCAACGCCAACATTTCACATAATTTACAGTTAATGAAATTTAAAAGCTCGTAAGACCGACAGAATTAAATGCATGATGATAAAATCTTGCATATATAAATTTCTTGTCAATATACATAAGTATAATTACAAAAAATTAAGGTGACAATTTATCTTAAATTCATTATATTTCTATATGGACAAAAACTGATAAAACTTAAATCTGTAATAAATGTGTAATTTTAAGATAAATTATATAAAAGGAAGGTGACATACCCACATAAATCCAATATTTTTATATAAGTACCTCCTGGTACTACATAATATTCTTCAGTTCTTCAGTAGTATAATTTTTAATGTAGAAATACTTAAGGTTTTATTGTAAAACTAAATTTAAGAAAAACAAGTAAGAGTGCTATATTTGGCCTTGTTGAATTTGATAATACCCTTCACCTTCATGTTTATAGGTAAGTATAATCCCACATCGTAGTTTAACCTATATTTCATGTTATACGCCATTTTCTTTATTATTTTCGACGCCATCCTCGATTTTGAATTTTTACGTAGTTAACTGTATTCTACTAGTCAAGCCGTTTCATATGATATACATATTGATGGGGTTAAAAATTGTTTCGCCATTTTGTCTTAGACGTCATATTGGATTTTAATTTTTTTTTTAATAATTTACTGTATTTTACTATTTAAGCCCTTTCATTTGATACCAATGTTGAATATTTTATCTGATACCAAACCTGAGCATTAAAAGAAAACCTGGATCAGGAAATAAAAAAGGTCCAAGGGATATTGGAAAGGTAAGAGAAGTCGAGCAACTGTTTCGAAGAGCACCTAACACTTCCATCAGAAAAGTGTTAAAGAACTTAGAAGCAAAAAACGAGCGAAAAAATTGTAGGCAGATTAAAAAATAAAAATAAACCTGTTGTGTGATCGATGACGAAACAAACGTCCTGGCAGACTTTTCTCAACTTCCGTGCCAAGATTTTTATGTTGCTGATGAAAGAGGTTATGTTCAGCAAGAGTTCCGGACAAAAAAAAAACAAACAAAATTCCCTAAGAAACTTCTCGTGTGACAAGCAATTTGCAGTTGTGGCAAAGGAAGTCAATCATTTGTAGAATCAATGCATCCAGAAAAAGTCACAGTTTGGTGTGGTTTATGGGCTGGTGGCATCATTGGACCGTACTTCTTTAAAGATGATACGAATCGTAACGTAACTGTGAATGTGAGCGCTACCGTGAGACGATATTCAACTTTTTTTGCCCAAAATGCAAGAGCTTGACTTGCATGACATGTGGTTTCAACAAGACGGTGCCACATGCCACACAACACGCTTAACAATGGACTTATTGAGAGGCGAGTTCGGTGAACAATTTATTTCACATTCGGGACCGGTCAATTGGCCGCCTAGATCGTGCGATTTAACGCCTTTAGACTATTTTTTGTGGGGCTATGTTAAGCTCATGTCTATACACACATGCCCTCTTCAATTGACGCATTTGAAGACAACATTGAAGCATTTATTCATGAGGTACCGGCCGAAATGCTTGAAAGAGTATGCCAAAATTGGAATAAGCGGATGGACCATTTGACGCGTAGTCACGGCCAACATTTGCATGAAATAATCTTTAAACATTAAATTATATGGACTATCGATTCAAATAAATTTATCATGCATTTTTCTGAATTTTATGTGTTTTTTTTTTAACTTTCCTATAGCTCTTTAAATAGTTACAAAGTGGTAGTATGTAAACATTCCACAAAGTTCTCGCAAATTACCAGAAGGATATTACATTTAAATTAAAATTTCAGTAAAAATTTTCTTTTGATCGAGATTTATTGTGACGATAAATTTTGGTTTAAAATATTGAACTTTTTTTAACGTTAAAGATGTATTAACTTTGACAGTTTAAACCCGATAAATGATTTTGTCTAATTTTATTTGATGTCGCCAATATTGATTAAAAAAAAGATAAATTTCATATTGAATTAAACTTCTGATTTTGGCCCAATGTGTGCTTATTGTAATTTCATTTTATAGTGGAAGTGAGTTTATTGTATCTGATTGCGCTATTGATTGTTTATAATATTTCAATTATTTACGCTTCATTTATAAAAAGGTACTCTTAAAAATTATTGTCTCATTCAAAAGGCACGGTTCTTTTTAAAAGTATTTTAACAATAGAAAATTTACATTTAAAAAATGTCTTTGAAATATATACACGCATATACAGGTACACATACAATACATTAAAGCTTCTCATTTTACATTTCTCTTGAATTTATTTTGTGTAAAAGTGGTGTTCAGGTAATAATTGCTACTACAGTTAATATCAACTACATACAAAAATTACAATTTTATAAGTTTTGCTTCTTATAAATTAAATTAAAACGTGAAAGAAAACTATCTTAAAAATTAATTCAAATATAAAATATTTTTTTTATAATTTTTTTATTACAAACTTTTTTTGAATATTATTACCTTGAGTGTAGTAAATGTAGGGAATCAAATATTCCAGCAAGCCCACTTTTTCTCACTTTGTCTTTTCTTCTGTTTTAGTAATTTATTAGAGCATTTTATTGATTTAGTTTAATACAAATTCCAGTACGAGTGGAACGTTTTTATGGATTGGTGCTGACAGTAAATTTCACCTGGGGATTATCACAAAAATCAAAATAAAGAAAAAACAAAAATTTGCAAAAAAAAAAAAAGATTATTTGTGTCAAAAATGTCATCAGCAATGCGATCGAAATTATCAAAACTCTATACGAATTTCTCAAATTATATTAAAACAAACATGGATTCTTTGCTGGAAATAACCATAATTGCATTATTTTTTGGAGCTATACTCAACAAATACTTGATGTTAAATTAATTAAATAATCATGGCATGTTATTATAATTTGGATGCATATTAAAGAGGAGACATAAAGCGGAGAGCAATATGGGTGGTTGAAAAAGCAACAAAAATCTTCCCAAATTAAAATTTTATTACAATATTAATATTTTTTTAAAGAATAAAAATAAATAAATAAAAAAAAAACGTAATAACAATAATAAAATAATATTTTCAAATACATAGTCCTACTTGTCTAGATACATATGTATGTATGTATGTACTCGTATGTTAATTAAAACATTGTGTGAGTTGTTTAAAATTCAGAAAAAAACTTTGAACAAAACAGAAATAATTACAAACTATTGGTGAATTCACAAGAAATGCTTACAGTACTATTGTTATGTCATAATTTTCCAAAATTTTAAAATGAATACTTCTTATTAAATTGTTATAGCTTGTTTTTTGCATGGTGTAATAAATAAGGTGATTTAATTTCGAAAAGAATTTATTGGAAAAAAAAAATTTTATGAGAGATAAGAGAAAATTTATGAAATTTCAAAAGAAACAGCTGATGACCAGCTGATAAATTGAAATTAGAAAACAAGTAAGAGCGCTATATTCGGCCGTGCCGAATCTTATATACCCTTCACAACATGTAGTCATGCAATTACAGTAGTTTGTATCACCATTCATCCCATATGAAATACGTACATACATATAAAAAACATACATATATAAAAACATCCCATTGTAAAATTATAAATTTACGATGTATGTTAAAAAATAAAAAAAAATAAAAAAAAATTTTTAAAAAAAATTAAAAAAAAAATTTAATAAAAAAATTAAAAAAAAAAATAATTAAAATATATATAATAAATATAAAACAAAAAAAAAATAAAAAAAAATTAAAAAAAAATAAAAAAAATAATAATAAAAATATAAATAATATATTTAATAAAAAATAAAAAAAAATTAAAAAAAAAAAATTTTTTTTTGGCTCAGCTGGGATTCGATGCCACGTTTTCTCTAACCAGTATACACGTTTGTTGTAATGTTGTTTTTATGAAAAAAAAAATCGAGGTGGTCGTGGGTTTTTGCTCATATCTCATTTGTTTATGCACCGATGTTTCTGATTTTCAATACCGGTCTACTTCCAAATATTTCTGATATTTTAATACCTTACCAGGGTCCAAGCGATGTCGGGTGGCTTCAAAAAGTTGATTTCAACATACACACGGACAGATGGTCAGACTATATTCTTATTCATAAGCTTTCAGAAAATATATAATTTATGGGGTCGGAAATGAAAGTTGTATAAATTTCACACGGAATGACAAACCTATATATACCCTTTTTCACTGTGTGAAGGGTATAAAAATCAAAATAAAAACGTTATTGTGTAAAGTTTAGTACGAGTAAATAAAAACTAAAATTTATGAAATTAAAATCAAACTTGAAGGATGATTAACTATGTAGTTGAAAAATGGGCTCCACGAAAAGCCCCCCAATGAAATAACGCCCAGGAAACAATCCCCAATGAAATAAACCCCAAAAAATTGGAAATAACACCCAAAAACAGTGAATAAAATAACATCTAAAAATAAATGAAATAAACCCCAAAGCGAACACGAAACAACCCCCAATATTTGGGAGTCATTTCATATGAAATAACTCCCAATGATGAAAATGAAATAACCCCCAGTGAAATAAACCCCATCTGCAACAAAAATGAAATTATGCCCAAAATTCATAAAAAAATCAGATTCATTAAGGATTTCATGAAGTCAATATGGACCAACAGCAAAATCGCAAATTTATTGATGTGTGGAGGCCCGCATGCGTCTTCTTCATAATAAGGATATATGCAACTTCAAAAGTGTGCCAGCATTTAAAATCAATTTTTTTTTGGTGAAAGAACATACAAAGCTCGTTTAATAGTGACTACTTTTGGTTTTGTAAATGGACTAAGTTCAGTGCAGTAAATTTCCCTTATACGATGGAAGCAATATCAGATCAGCCACCAACGAGCTATCCTAAAACTTTACGAATGGCTTGAAAATCCAACTCATGGGAGACGTTATTATAGTTACAATTTTGTAAAGAAGGCAGTAATTTTCTGTAATGGAGATGTGAGGAAGTATGGACAAAGAATTGTTTAATATTTCCAATATATTTATTTTTGAAACCAAACTACCAAAAAATTATTTTCATGTACATACACAAATAATAAACTTAATATATTATACGTAAGGAATGGTAAAAAAAAACAAAATGGTTGCTCATAAATTCAAAATGGAGAAAATAAACGTTGTATGTATAAATGCTGCCAGTTGGTTACACTTTAGTATTATGGACCTCCTTACTGCTTGGCAAAAGTGGAACCAACAACCGATTACTTTTGATTTAGGGAAAACAATCATTATTGCCGTCCGTAGACTTATTTTGTAGTCTGTCACGAAGGTCGCACCATCCAAATCCAGAACGTTATCATTTATGTATTTAAAAAGATATTGTAATATATTCACAAGCTAAAAGTTTTCTTGTGAAAGGCCTATATAAAAATAATTTATTTACAAGCACCCCCAAAACCAAAAGCTTTAAAAATGAAATAACCCCCGAATACAAAATGAAATATCACCCAAATTATACACGCTATGAAACAAGCCCCGAATTTAAAAATTTGTTGGGTGTTATTTCATTGGAGATTATTTCATAATTTGAAAACCCCAAATGAGAAATGAAATAATTTCCAAAAAAAATGAAAGACGGCCCAAAAAAATTGGGAGTTATTTCATATGAAATAACACCCAAAAATTTATGAAAAAAATTTGGGGAATATTTCATTTTTCGTTTGGGCGTTATTTCATTGGGGGGCTTTTCGTGGAGCCGAAAATATATTGTCAATGATTTGGTTAGTGAGACTTTGTCGTTATTAAGCTATGCCAAAACATTAAAAAAGGTTGGCTACCAATCAGTTTATCAAAATCATGGTCGAATATTTGTAAGAAAACACTCGATGTGTCGAGCCCGCTTGATAAAACAATATTACGTAGATGTAATTTTACTGGAATCTAATTGAAACAGATTAAGAATGCGGAAGCCTATTCATGCAGCTGCTAATATTGGCTTGGGAAGTAGTATGTAATAATGAAGGTCAGGATACTTTTGTCTCACCAGAGCAGCAACAATAACAGTAAATTGTTATTTTGGTTTCTTTCTCTTCTTTATTTATTATTAAATCTATCTTCTTCTTCTTTATTATTTTATATACATATATAAAATAATAATTTACATATATATATAAAATATAATTTATCTTAAACTTCAGCTGTCAAACTCAAACATTTTTCCTCTTCTCCCATTTATTTCAAATGTTTAGGGGATTAAAAATATGAAAAAAAATAAAAATAATAAAAGTGTTGATTGGGTTTATGAGGAAGTTTTTATTTTTGTTTCTTGTTTTATTTAAAATTATGTATGAACATTTTAAATAAACCTTGTAACATTTTTGAACTTTTTCATAAGTTTTGTGGTTTAAAGGCCTACTGATTACACTGCTCTGCAAAAAATAATTTTTTGTCTTCCCATTTAATAAAACTATGTGGACTATATGGATTTTGACGCGCTGAACTCAAATCCGTTGTCGGTTTTTTTCCATCAGATCGGGATTTTTTTATGGGCATGGCAAATTTTTCCCCCTAAATAAGTCAGGTACGGAGACTTATTTCCCTCTAACTCGAGAACCACTGATCCGATTTTCAAAAATAAAACACCAAAAAATGTGTAACAAAATTGTATTTATTTTAGTGCAAAAAATTTTTCTCTATCTCTTATTGTTTTGGGGTTATTTAGAAATTAATGGAGAAAAAAAATTTTTTTCGAGCAAAATTCGTAATATTTTTTAATTTAAAAATGTAATTAAAAAAAAAATAAAGCAAATATTTAACATTTTAAATTTTTTTCTCAGAGCTACTTGTCTTGGAAATAAAAAAAGCCATAAACCATAAAAATCGGTTAAAAAATGTTGATTTTATTGTAAATTTACCGCAGGTACCCAATATTGACCAAATATGTGTAATGCAGCAAACAAGGTCAGAGTGGGCGCACTAAAGCGCCTTGTAGCATCAATGAATGGCACCTTTTTACTTCTATCTATTTTCGTACAACAAAAACAAATACAAGCACAAAAATTTGCCAGATTGTAATTTTGTAGCAACGCCTCGCTTAAAGCACCCACCCTGTCGTCACCCGTAGATAACTTCAAATTACAATAAAAATTAAAATATTTACAGGCTATTTTACTTTAAATAACACAAAAATTTTGTTAGTAATTATTAATTTTTATTTAGGAAACATTGTTAAAATAAAAAATTAGCTTAAGCTGTCATGCTCTTTCTTCCACATCATTCAATTTCGTTCTAAAGACCTCGTCCTTCATCAGCTGTCGTATTTGTGCACCTACAAATATGCCTTCTTTTACCTTAGCATCTCTGATTCTAGGAAATTCGCTATTAATGTATAGAAAGCCTTCACCGTCCTTGTTCATTGCTTTAACAAAATTTTTCATTATTCCTAGCTTTATATGAAGAGAAGAGTTTGTTCCTTTTGTTTTAAAGGCTCTTCTGCTACTTTTTTTTCCTGGAATAAAATTTACTCTTTTCGGTCAAATTTTAACATTGTAGTGTTTTTCTTTTGCGCGGCTATCCCATTTACATAAAAAGCAATAAAACTTAGTATATCCACTTTGCAATTCATTTAACATTGCTACGACTTTTAAATCTTTCCATGAATATTTTATTTTTTGTAGTATCATCTTTATGCTACAATAGTTTTCTTTCATATTTCTTGCATACGCGAGTGGGACCGATGGAAATTTGTTGCAATTGCGAAGTAAAACGGCTTTAGAACTTGTCTTGGATGAATCAATAAAAAGCCTCCAATAATCAGATTTATGACTAAAACACAGTTGTCGTAAAAGTCCATCTGCATTATCACAAAATACCAAACCTTCCTCTTTGCTGAAATATATTAAAAAAGGTTGTTCTTTATTTCGAAAGTACGAGACGTTAACGTCCGTTTGCACCAAACTCCATTCTTTTCATTGGGATGCAAGAAGCTCAGACTTGTTTTTTTAAAGCCTTGTACCACAGCTACTACAAGATATTTTCGGCAGCCAATTTTTAGCTCTATCATCGATAGGAAATCCAAAATAACGGCAATAAGCATCTTTAAGCCTGGAAGATATTGTCTCCCGTTGAGAACTTAAAGTTAGATCGCCACATACGTAACAAAATAAATTTAGAGATTTGTTACAAATCCTTGACATTTTGTAATATGAAAGCGTTTGTGGATTCTTTATTTCTTTAAACAATAACAAAGTACACTATAAGATCAATTTACTGTTGCCGATTTTAACCGCACGATATTCAAATTAAAAGTGACTTACTTATTGCCCATTAGCTTCTATATATACAATAAATACCAGAATCTACCCTAATGTTCTTAATTTGAAATCACAGGTAATTGAAAAATACTGTTATAAATATTAATAAACTAAAATAATAAATATTAATTCCAAGAACTATATAAGATACCGTTGTATTTAAGTTCCATTACCTGCTGACCTAACGAAATGTTACATATATCATATGTAAGGCTGGTTGCATTACAATATTGGGTACCTGCGGTAAATTGACAATAAAATCTACATTTTTTAACCGATTTGTATGGTTTATGGCTTTTTATATTTCCAAGATAAGTAGCTCTCAGAAAAAAGCTTAAAATGTTGAATATTTGCCTTAATTTTTTTTAATTCCATTTTTAATTTGAAAAATATTACGAATTTTGCACGAAAAAAAATTTTTTTCCTCCATTAATTTCTAAATAACTCCAAAACGATAAGAGATAAAGAAACATTTTATTCGTGTAAAATAAATGCAATTTGTTACACATTTTTTGGTGTTTTATTTTTGAAAATCAGATGAGTGGTTTTCGAGTTAGTGGGAAATAAGTCTCCGTACCTGACTTATTTAGGGGGAAAAATTTGCCACGCCCATAAAAAAATCCCGATCTGATGGAAAAAAACCGACAACGGATTTGAGTTTAGCGCGTCAAAATCCATATAGGCCACATAGTTTTATTTAATGGAGGTGTTATCTGGCATAAGACCAGTGAAATGCATATAGACAAGCTAAAACCCAACAATCAATAAATTAAAAATTATAGGTTTAATTTAAATTAGCTTTACTTCTAACATTGTAATTGTTATTAATTTACTTAGCTTAGCACACTTTACGGAAATGTGTAAAATAACTTTTTTTAGAACTTACTTTCCCAGAAAAATTTCTATCCGTTATCACAGTAAAATTATAAGAAAACTACAGCACTAAGTACGGGTAGTTGTTCATAAGTCTAAAGAAAAAATTTATATATCGTTAATTTTAAGGCCGCTTAACCCTTATGTAAATGGCAAAAAAAACACCCTTAACAGCATGAAAAGGTACTCGAGTGCCTATATGGAAATAGTATGGGAAATTTATATTTTTTGTCGAAGATATGTGCATTATCAAGGAAAGTAATTTTTACATTTACAATAGATGTTAATTTTTAGTAAACTTACAATATTGGTAAACGCTCTAGTTTACGCAACGCATTACTGCTAAGATATGCAAGTTTGTAATTTTACCTAAACATTTCTTTATGAATATAAAAGTTATCAAATGAGAAACCAAAAACTTAAAAATATTGTTCGGGTGATTTCGTTTATTATAAAAATACACGATCAGAACATTTTTATGTGTATTGTTTTAGCCTATCTAAGCTTTTGAAGGAGTAAGGCAACTTTTCAAGTAAAATTTTTGAGAAAACAAGAAGCATTTTAATGGAAGAGTTCGTTTTAAAAGATTTGCTTCCACAGATACAAGTTCATAATATATTATGTGACTGTGAAAGTAGTGAAGAAGATATGATATATTCTTCATCACTTTCAGAATATATTTCACAATTAAACGATATTTAGCTCCAGAAATGTGGAAGCATACGACTCGGAGGATTGTGGAACGAATGGAAAAACGGAAAGAAACAGTAAGTTTTGTGCAACTTGATCCATTTTTTGAGTCGAAAGCAGTACATAAAATATTACACAGGTTTGTTCATGTTTTCATACCCTTCACCTGTGGTGCACAAGGGTATATATAGCTTTGTCATTCCCTTTGTAATTTCTACAATTTTCATTTCCGACCACATAAATTTTCTGAAAGCTTATGAATAGAGGAGTCGATTAAGCCCTGACTGTCTGCCCGTCTGTCCGTGTGTTGGTTGAAATCAACTTTTAGAAGCAACTATATGTTCCTCAGATCTGTGTATGGTATCAATCTTTTGGAAATATCCGGGAATGAATCGCTATTGAAATTTAGCACAATCGCCTCATAACTTTCTGAGATATGAGCAAATAAACACGACTGCCTCTGTTTTTTTCCATATTTTTACCGCCAAAATTAAAATTTTTCAGCCATAGAATAATTTAATATAATATGTCTCTAGAAATATTCGTGAAAAATTTTGTATAAAGCGGGCTCTAATCGGTAAAGTTATAGGCAAAATTTTTTTTAAAAAAATATATATTCCAAAAATTTACAAACGCAAATCAATTTCTTTCAGCTTCTAGACAATTTAGAGAGTCACTATTGGTATCATCTGAAAGGATTTGACTAGCGCAATATAAGCACTAAGACATAACACTAAGACATTCCGATCAAAGAATGCTGATGATGAAACCGTAGCTGGTTTCGAAAATGCATTCCACTCGGCTGGTGTCGGGATTAAAACTTACTTTTCCAATATATTCTTTCATTATCACAAATAAAAAAAAAAATTGATTTCTTCATTTAATGATTAGAAATTTAATAATAAAATGAACTAGAGCCAAACTAAAAATTAATAAAGTCTTTGTTAAAAAGTTCAACAATAAAATAAGAAAATTAACATATACACATGGCACGGTGTAATGATCATATAGACCGGTCAGTACCAACTTTCCGTTGAATAACTGACTTAACAAAAAAACATGTATGATTAAAAATGTTGTGAGGATCACAACCAACTAAAAGCTTTCATTACCATCAGACTGATGGTTTAAAGCAAGAATAAAAAATGTGATAATTGAATAGAATAACAACAAGGGGAAAAGCTTAAGTTTGGTAAATTTCGTTCTCACTCACTACAGCAAAAGATATGAATATGTATGTGAAGTTTAATTCACAAAATCAAATTTCGTATAAACTTGTGAGTTAAATAGATGATATTTACATCCAACACTAAGACATTCCGATCAAAGAGTGTTGATGATGAAACCGTAGCTGGTTTCGAAAATGCATTCCACTCGGCTGGTGTCGGGATTAAAACTTACTTTTCCAATATATTCTTTCATTATCACAAATAAAAAAAAAAAAAAAAAAAAATTATTTCTTCATTTAATGATTAGAAATTTAATAATAAAATGAACTAGAGCCAAACTAAAAATTAATAAAGTCTTTGTTAAAAAGTTCAACAATAAAATAAGAAAATTAGCAATATAAGCACTATAAAAAAATTTAATTCATTTTTGGCGCCACTACAAAATGGCGGACAATAAATTTATATATGGGTCAAATCTGGTGTTTTAAAATGTAACTTTTTGAACACCCTTAAAATTGGTGTCAAATGAAAGGGCTTGACAAGTAGAATACAGTAAATTATAAAATAATATAAAATTCAAGATGGCGTCTTAAACAAAATGGCGAAAAAAATTTTCTTAACCCCATCAATATG
The DNA here is from genome assembly GCA_941918925.1 of Phyto melanocephala. Classification (NCBI taxonomy): domain Eukaryota; kingdom Metazoa; phylum Arthropoda; class Insecta; order Diptera; family Rhinophoridae; genus Phyto; species Phyto melanocephala. The sequence goes on from OW799233.1 coordinate 55,270,946, forward strand.
GGTATCAAATGAAAGGGCTTGACTAGTAGAATACAGTTAACTACGTTAAAAATTCAAAATCGAGGATGGCGTTGGAAATAATAAACAAAAATGGTGTATAACATGAAATATAGGTTACGTTACGATGTAGGATTATAACTGTGTACATGATGGTGAAGGGTATTTTTCAGATTCGGCACGGCCGAATATAGTACTCTTACTTGTTATTTTTTGGTTGTATATTGCTAGATAATGTATTCGTTTTTAAAATGCTACATTGTAATCTTATGTACCGAAATAACAGAGAGCTGAAGATATGTTATCAATTATGCATGTAGAGGCTAATGTAAAATCAACTCTTGCTGCTTAATCTGAAATTTTTACATAATCTTACAGAACCAAACTGTTAGGCGAATATTCCTGTAAACGCAGAACAAATCGTTGGCCACTATCATTATTTTAAAATACTATGGATATAACAGCATTAGCATCTTTTATCATATACATATATGTATGAAAAACCTTACACAATTGCATTCCACAGATCGTCGTAGACATTTTTTTGTAAGAGCTAAGCTTTGGATTCTGTAAGGAAAACATTAAACAACGCATTAATAAGTTAATTCTCCGTAATCGGCCAAATCTGCAATACGCAGTGTGATTGGATAAGATTTTGAAGTTTCAACGTCAAACATTTCCGGTTTGCAAAAAAATTATAAAAGCGGTTGCCACTCCTGTAGAAGGGAGTTGTCACATGTGCACGAAACTATGTCTGAAGCAAAGAAAAACACGTCAAGCTTGCACCAGCTGTTGCAAACCGATTTGGCATGAGCATTTTCATATACAGTATTAATCGCTTATATGCATTTCTAAAAATGCACAGCTTTTTATGCATATAAGCGCGAAATGCAAATATAAAAATACGTTCATATGCATATACGGTGCTTATAAAAAAACTCGTTAATATGCATAAGCGGTGCATATATAAAAACTCCGATATTTGCATAAAGGGTGCATATAAAAAAAGTAGACAAAATTTGTCCAAATTTTTATACATATTACAAAAAAAAAAAACTAAAAATATTAAATTTAATAAAAAATATTATTGTACATTTAGAAGTTTGTACTAAAAGTATCATTTCACTGAGATCAGTCAACTAGGTTGAAAACATAAAAAACTAGAAATTCATTGCCTACTAAAATTGCCCCAGCAGTTCGAATACTTGCGAAGTGAGAAGTAATTTTGTCACGTCCTTATCATTGCTAATGAATTCACAAGCAATGGAAACTTGAATTTGGAATTGCTGAGGTAAATTTAAGTACTTAGTCTAATACATACTAATTTTTGAAAAAATCTGTTATTTTCTTTTGTACATTTTAGCAGCAGCTTTCAAAAATAAATTGCTCAATTTTTTCCAATTCATCAATAAATCAATTTCTTACCGTAAACCACTTAAATATTCCACTGCATTACTTACAGATAGAATTGGTACATACTCATTGTCATCATCCTCGTTAGCTTGATTGAAGCTCAGAAACGACTTTCTCCTCGTTAGGTGGTAAATTTTCGTCCTGAGTTACAAAATTTTCAAATTCAGCTCCAAATTCTAAATCAATTTCAGCAGTTATAAATTTTTCATCTTCGCGATCTTCTATCGCTGGCAGTTCGTGAGATTCCGAAACAAACTTACACCGAAATATATAAAGTCATATAAATTGGAAAAAAATAAGCCTGTATCTTTTAAAATCAACTTTTTAGAGCAGTTAAAAATGGTACTAGAAGCTACCACCCAATATGCTCGCTTGGCTGTATAAAATGCTGCTAACATATCAAGGCTTTTCTTGAAATCTCTAAAAAGCATATTTGCTTACGTATTATATTTTGTCAATGGTATGCCTTGAACGTCAACGATCTTTAAACTTATCTGCTTATGGGCTGTGTCTACGAATAATATTACTTTTCTATTTTGTTGAATCATTTTTTCATCAAAAGCTAGTATTATTTCAGCCTAAATGTCCTGTGTCGTCCATGCCTTGTTTTGCGAAAAATACTTAATTTTTTTATTTTTAAAACATTGAGGTTATTTTGGTTTACCTATGGCAAACATAGTCAGTTGCATTGCACGAAAGGAGTAAAGTTTTACATTCTTTTGATGACGTCATTCCAGAAATTTTGAAACCACTCCTATTGAGTGTTGATAAGAGCAATGCTTTGAAAAGTAGTCCCGTTTTATCGGCATTAAATATGTAACTTGCCCTGTATCCAGCGGTCAAATTTGGGAGAATTTCTTGAATATTGTCAACTGCTTGCTTATCAGCAGATCTTGCCGCACCATGAATCTTTTTTAAACTAATCCCCTCTCTCCGTTGCCATCGGTATAGCCAGCCAGGTGTAGGATATAAATTTTCGTTCAGGGCAATGTCAAATTGTTTGGCCTTTTCCATTAGCATATTGTTTGACACTACAGCGCTAGACAACTTTTTTTATATTTTCAACTCGATTTTTTTTTCTTGCGACATATATTGCATGTTTTGCTGCTTTAAATAATAGAACTTTTGTCTCTTAGAATACGATTTGTCGATTGAGCATCCATACTTTCTACAAATATTTTGTTTAGTAGAATCTTTAATTTCATTTATAATTAAAAGCTTTTGCTTAATAGACAAGCATATTCTTTTGTTAGCACTCATTTTTCATCGCATTTATTCATGATGCATATAGAAGACAATTTCTTTTGTAATTTATTCAAATTATATTAAAATTATGGTGCATTAAAGCGATAAATGCATATAAGCGAAATGCATATAGACGAAATTTTTATGTATATTTTAATTTACAAGCTGAAATTGCACAGGCTTTGATGCATAAAAGCGAGAAATGCTTATAACCGACGTGCATATAAGCGATAAATACTGTAATAAACGTTTATAAAAGGTATAAATGTAATATTACTATAATTTTAAAAGATCCGAACTATGAGTTTACAGACAGACTGCCGTATTTATAAAAAATAATTTAGGTTTATTGAAGGCTTAAGTACTTGACGCATTTCTTTAAAACATTTGTCAAATAAAAGCCTTTAATAAACCTGAAATGCATTTCATGAATACAGAAAATACTTAATCTCTTGTAAGCAATAAAAAAGGGAAAATCTACTGGAAAATGTTATTGAATAACCACATAATATATATGAACATATGAAAACAAATGATTTTGGAAACATTATTGTTTTTACTTTTGAGAAAAAATATAATACAATTGATTTGAAAAAAATAAACTAAATATTTTTTTAGAATAAGCTAAATGTCTCTTATTAAATGGGGTTGCTTAACATAATTTAAAACTTAATCTAATTTAAGTTCTTTTCAATTAAGTGAATATAGAAAGCGGGATTTTTAACAATGGTAAGATCTTTAAAGTCACCAAATAATTGATGTTCCGAATGCGAACCAAAAATTTCCTTAAGAATGTTGGTAAATCTCTTTAGTTCATGAGGATAATAGGACAAACGGAATTCACTGCTCAAATTGTTAGCTGCAATCAAATAGTCCATAGTGACCATAGCTGGTTTGCCGCAATAGAACAGTACGGATGTCTTGATGTCAGCGGTATGGCATGTCTAAAATTGTGCAATCGGAATAAGTATTAATTAGAAATATAAATAAATAAATAAATAATCACACCTATAATACAATACAAAACAAATACAAATATAAGACAATAAACATTTTTTTAAATCTATTTAACAAAGTGCAAAGAGGTTTATTAAAGGTTAACGGCATGTTTTGATAACCCATAGTATGCACGAGCAAATTTTTAATGTTTGTGATTTTCAAATTCTATTGCTTACGTGTGGTTTGCTGTTTAATTCGCAAATAATTTTTTTGATGTTGCTTAGCAATAAACTTTTTAAATTGTGATATTTTCAAAAAGCAAAAGACACTTAATTTCATTAAAATATATTAATTACAAGGTTTACATCATCGACTAATAGGCTGACGGCCGTTAAGTTATTGATGGAGAATTATTTTCATGTTGATTGATATTTATACTAAAAGATAGTAACAGGACTATTTTTTTAAATATATTTAGGCAGTTAATACTTTCTCCATTTATGGTTGTGTAGAGTATAAATATAAAACATACATACAGTTGTCAAATGTACTTACCCTGCAGGAAGCCTGGGGACAAGTGTCTCCAGGTCACCTCTTAAGTCGACTATTTTGGTGCTATTGCCAACAAAACGTCCGAATTTTTATCACTTTAAAATAATAAAAATAAAAAATTCAAAAACTTCCTATTCAAATTATTTTAGATGACAAACTGTAGTTTACACTAATATTTTAGTTTAATGGGTTTAAAAGTACCAAAAGTGTAGATTAGAATTCATAAAATAAACTGTTGAATACCTAATTCGAATGACGCCATATGGTCCCATAGGAAATACCTAGTCAGTAGTTCTAACGTCACTAGTGGATTTTAAATGACAAGCACATTTTAAAAGTCTATAACAAAAACACATTGTCTGGGGTATAATTGGTCAGTAGTACTGATGACAGAGTCGATAGTACTGTTTCATTATAGACATTTTCTGCGGGGTACAAAGAAGGCTACTTTAATGGAATTTTTTTTAACAATTACTTATTTTCAAGTGATAAGACCTGTTCTCACTAGTTTAAGTTATAATTCTATAGCATGTGTTAGGGAATAAAAATAAAAAAATAAAATAGTATTTACAACTCCTAGTTATACCCTTCACACAGTGAAAAAGGGTATATATAGGTTTGTCATTCCGTGTGAAATTTCTACAATTTTCATTTCCGACCCCATAAAGTATATATTTTCTGAAAGCTTATGAATAGAGGAGTCGATTAAGCCCTGACCGTCTGTCCGTCTGTCCGTCTGACCGTCTGTCCGTGTGTATGTTGAAATCAACTTTTTGAAGCCCCCCGACATAGGTTGGACCCAAGTAAGGTATTAAAATATCAGAAATATTCGGGAGTAGATCGGTATTGAAAATCAGAAACATCGGTACATAAACAACTGAGATATGAGCAAAAACCCACGACCACCTCGATTTTCTTTTCATAAAAACAACATTACAACAACAACATACATACATACAAACGTGTATACTGGTTAGAGAAAACGTGGCATCGAATCCCAGCTGAGGCAAAAAATTTTTTTTTTAAATTTTTTTTAAATTTTTTTAAAATTTTTTTTTTTAATTTTTTTTTTTATTTTTTTTTTATTTTTTATTTAATATATTATATATATTTTTATTATTATTTTTTTTTATTTTTTTTTTTTAATTTTTTTTTTATTTTTTTTTTGTTTTATATATATTATATATGTATATAATAATTTTTTTTTTTTTAATTTTTTTTTTAATTTTTTTTTTTTAAATTTTTTTTTTATTTTTTATTTTTTTTTTGTTTTTTTTAACATACATACGTGAATTTACTGTTATTGCATGACTACACGTTGTGAAGGGTATATAAGATTCGGCACGGCCGAATATAGCGCTTTTACTTGTTTTTTAAACAAATTCTTTTTTTAAATTTTTTTTTAAATTTTTTTAAAAATTTTTTTTTTAGTTTTTTTTTTTTACATACATACGTACATACGTAAATTTATAATTTTACAATGGGATGTTTTTATATATGTATGTACGTATTTCATATGGGATGAATGTTGGTACAAACTACTGTTATTGCATGACAACACGTTGTGAAGGGTATATAAGATTCGGCACGGCCGAATATAGCGCTCTTACTTGTTTAAATTTATTTTGTTTTTTTGTTTTCAGTTTTTTGCCACATGCTGCAGTTTGCTCCATGCAGAGTTGGGCTTATAACATTGGAATTAATTTTCCACTACTTTTAGTGGTAGTGGAAAAACTAATTCGTTATCGTCTTTTATATTCAGATATAGTAAAAATGTATCACACTAAATGAAACAATTTTAGTGGTAGTGGAAAGTGAGTGCACTTAATTTCTAGTCTATTACCACTAGGGATGCCAATTCAGAAACCCTGATAATGATAATCTAGATTTTTGCTAAATATGGATTATTTATATTATATTTATTAATCTGGCAGCGATTTTCATATAGCTTTTAGAGAAACGGTTAAGTTATTTTGGTCTTTTGAAACAGACGGAGCTTCAACAATGCTTAAAATCGGAAAAATTATTGCACCCAAGCAGCAACTATCTTTTGCAAATGGAATTCATCTGTCAATTGTTGATGTTTTTTACAACGCTTTTAGTTGTGCAAGTGAAAATGAAGCATCGCAATAAGATGATGATAATGAAAAAAAAAAAATATTTGGGTTATTGAAACAAATGGCGATATCACTGATAAATTTCACATTAAGATATTAATTGAAAAGCTCATAAAAATGTTAAAAATTTTTAAAAAGTCTCCAACAAAAATGAGGTTTTGCACAAATGTATTGTAAGTAGCAGAAGTACGAATAGAGCTGAAACTTGTTTTCGGTTGCAAAACAATATAGAACATAATTCTTGATAAGTATGTGCAAATGATTTTGTAAATTGAAAATACCTATTTAAAAAGTATCAATAGATTAAAAAAAACACAATAAAATGATAAAGAATTTGCTGTATCTAAACAAATAAAAGTTATTTTAAACCCAGTCAAGGTCAAGTCAACTCAGCAAAAAGAAATAGTGAATGCATGGGTTCAATCTATGATGAAGTGCTTCAATTTAGGTGAAAAAAGATTGATTTTAACATTAACGTGTCATTGGAGAGCATGTGTGAAAATATTAATAATATTCACTAAATTCTAGTAAATTTATAGAACGCATGCATAGTAGATGAAAAGAAACCCATGTTTCATGAGTTTGTTTACATGAATTGTTTGAGATGTTGGCATGAATTTGCACGTATTTTGAAACACATCAATAATAGGTAATTATTTTTTATTTGGATAAGGTATTCTTCATGCCTCCTTTTAAACTTATGAATAAAAAGTCATGAAAAATGTTATTCATACTGGATACATAAAGCCAATACTGCCCTCTTGCTGATAAATTGAGAAAAGCTCTTCCTAAAAGAATACAAGGAAGAAGAACAACTTACTCAATACTTTCGAAATATTTAAATAATCCAAAAATAAAATATGTTTTTGATACTTAATACAAAAGCTAATATTCCAATATCAAAATAATGAAACTTCTAGCAGTTTGTCTGCGGAAAATTCTGGTTTGGATTTATCATTGTTTGAAGATAAAACTGCAGATTATAATTTTCTATAGTAAAAAAATTAAATAAAGCGATAGACATTTCAAAAGTCCTACAAAAGATTTTAATATAAAAAGTTATAATTTGTATACATAAAAGAAGCCAAACAGATCTTTTTATTTCTGGAGGCAAGTGAAGAAAGAGCATATCTCCATACTGAATATAAATACATATTACCTATATTACCTACAAACGTTGTGTTCGAACACTGGTTCCTAACAAATGGTTGTATGTACAGGTAAACAAATTAGGTCAAACTATCTTATGAAATTTCAAATGTATTGATTTTTCTTAAAAAAAAATAACTTTTTAAGAAAAGATAGTTAAGTTTATTTTATATACACACATATATGAGCCTTTCATTTTCAAAGTGGGCCAAGGCCATTTAAAGTAATATTTATAAAGTGTTTTATATTTTATACTTTTACATGCTAAAACATAAAGGCAACTCTATAAAAATTTCGAATAAATTTAAGTACGAATTTTGAAATATCTTTACATAAATGTGAATATATGTAAATAAATTTATAACTGAGTAACTCATATAGTTATTATCTTATAAAATAAGAATATTAAACAAATTCTCCAGTTTTTATCCTTTATTTGTTATTAACAGTAATTGTTTGCCTTTTTTATTACATATTAAATATGTATATGAATTACTTTTCTTACATTCCCAAAAAATCCCGGGGTACGGAAAAATAATGCGATTCCAGGACTCAAAATTTTAAGATCCTGAATCCTGGGATTCGCAAAATCAGTCCCGTTTAGCATCCTTAATTACCACTAATTAGAATTAGTGCTCTAAATTTCCGCTACTACAAAAATCGTTGAAGTTAATGGTAAATCATTTCCATCTGCCACTGGTGGTGGTTGCAATATTGTTGAATTAATGCTAGATAGTTTAGTGGTAATGAAAACGATTATGCATATAAATCAAAGCAATAAACCAAACTCTAGTTTCATTCACATAGGGAATGTAGTTTAGAAGTCCTATATATAATATCGCCTTCATCAAAATATTATAATTTTAGATCCCATAAATTATATATGTATATCCTGAGTTCTGGTATAATTTAAGAACAATCAACATATGTCCATCTGTCTGTTGAAAGCACGAAAAATCTACGAGAATAAAATAAATATTACGGTAATAACGGAAAATTAAAGGTGACTCGCCTACGTAAACCCCCACCTCCCAAATAACAATTTCTTTTTAATTCATATAGTTTCTCTATTAACAAAGATTTCTAAAGAATGAGGGACTAAGTTGATTTCATTAGCCGAATCACGCGAAATTGTTGGCGCGTATCATTTGAGACGCTGAATATATGTAGAGCTCTGACTTGTTTATTTTCCCACCATTGCGCATCGATAATATGCGTTAGAATATTCCTACAAAATTGTTTTAAACTAGTTTTAACAATTTTATGTTTTGTGCATATTAAAATGAAAAAAGTGGTGGAAATAAGTATCTGCGTGGATCTAAATATAGAGCGAAATAGCAGGAATGAACCGCCTTAAAGACTTTTAAGTTATAACAATTAAGCAACTTATAAACCTAGCGAAGCCTAACTTCATTTATAGTCATGCAGAGTTGGACAATTGACTACTGTGTAGGACATCGTTATGCTTAAATAACCAGTAGGCTCCATTGAAAATAATTCAGACATCAACCACAACTAGTTGCAAAAAGTTGCATTTAAAGTTGGCTTTGGATTGCTTACTTGAATAAGAAATATTGAATGTATAAAACATGCATACGCAATAAAGGGTACTTACATTATAATAAATACTCTTTGCGGGTGTGGAACCTGTCTCCAAAATATTGTCATAATTGCGGTGATCTATCAATAACATTCCACCGGGTTTCAAGCACTTTTCAAAGTTCTTGATGGCCTGTTTGTGTAATACTTGTTCGGCAGATGAATCCATTAAATGGGCAAATGAATTACCCAAGCAAAGAACAGCATCGAAACCAGTCTTGGCTATATCCCTAATATCGTCATAAAGGCTCAACCAATTAGCTTCCTCAATGACTATAGGAAAACATTAAACGACTTGTACATAAGTTACATTTGTCAAAACTACATTAAGTTATAAAAAAAATATATTTACTCCACTTATCGAAGGCAGCTTCTTTGCGACGGTTCCAACGTTCCTTCAAAGCGTATTTCAACATTTTGTCGGAAGCATCTACGGAAACGACTTCAAAACCTTCCTCTAATAACATAATGGAGTCGACTCTGAAAAAAGAAAATTAGTCACAACAATATGTTTTTACTTCGCCAAAATGTGTAAATTTATGCGGTACACATTAGAGCAAACCATCTACAAGAAGTAAAAAAAATCGCCGTATTTTGATTTTTTTTATATCGAGCGTAGTTATATCTCCGACACTTGAGGACGGTTTTTTAAGTGTGACTTATCAATGTTTTTATCTCGAGAAGACCAATATTTTGCTCCTTAAAGCATTTACCTTAAGTGAGCCGTCTCACTTTTTACCCGCTAGGTCTCAGTTTTTAGCATCCTTATACATCGCTCTAATACAAGATAATTAAAGCTGTCAAAAAGTCTTTTGATTTTGCTACGGAAGTATTGCGATAACAATAATCTTTTTTTTTTTGTTGCCGAATTTAGGGATCGCCTTCTTAAGGTTAAAAGCTCTTAGTGCAAAAAAACTCATTTCTTTTTTAAAATATTTCAGGGTCTAATTTTACAAAAATATTCTCAGTTTTGGAAAAAGTGTATTTACGATGTTACCAATAGGAGAATTATTTGTGCACATTAACGATACTTACCCAGTACCACATGCTACATCTAAAATACGTTTACAATTCTTAGCTTTTAACAATTTTATTAAGAACTGTTTGTAATTGTCGGTACGGGAATTTTTGTCACCAATAAAAATCTCCCAAACTTTAGCTGCTTTGCCATCAGCATACTGATCACGTATACCTTCGGCTGAAATACCTTCGGAACGGGCAACAAAAACACTATCGGCTGAATTTGCAGTCATGACTGGCTATGGTGGTTGGTTGGCTATTTATTTCAAATTGAACTGTATTAGACAAAGTGAATATTCAAACTGAATTTACACTCTAATTTTATATTTTACAAAAACTTTTTGCTTCAGCAAAACGTCGACAAAAATCCATAAATAATAAACAATACGCTTAGGTGAGGCAAAAGAGAAGAAGAAAAAAAGTGACAACAAACGATGAAAGCTAAATTTAACTATATATGTATGTATGAATATATGTATATTTAAACGCTTAAGTACGAAACAGATAAACCTCTAATACAACTTTGCATCTCATCGCAAATCATACAAACACGTAAATATAAAGGGTGATTAAATTTTAAGGGCCGATGTTGAATGTGAACCACAACTAAACGTCAAGTTTTTTCTGCATTTCATTTAACATTTCTTAATTTCAGACTGATTCTAAGTTATTCAGGCTTATCATGTAAATGGGCATTCAAATCAAAATGTATATCGTGCACTTCGTGATTTTTTTCAGTCAATTTAATCGCAAATAGTTTGAGCAAACCGGGTCTGTTAAAGATGTGAAAACACCAGTGCATGCTTGTAGAGCTCGTACTGTGATTGTCGAAATACCAATGAACCCACAAAGAGTGACTGTTTGGTGGGGGTTTTGGGCTATCGGCTTCATTGGGCCGTATTTTTTCCAAAATGAGGCCGGTAAGGCAGTGACTGTGAATGGTGTTCGCTATCGTGAGATAATAACGAACTTTTTATGGCTCGAATTGGAAGATATGAATGTGGACGATAAGTGGTTTCAACAGGACGGTGCCACTTGCCACACAGCTAACGAAACAATGGTTCTTTTGCGTGACAAATTCAATGGCCGTGTTATCTCACGTGGGGGCGATGTCAGTTGGCCGCCAAGATCATGTGATTTGACACCGTTGGACTTCTGGTGTACGTCGATAAGGTAGCAACAATTCAAGAGCTAATGGATGAGATAATTTGGCACATTAACGGCATAGAACCTAAATTATGCCTTAGCGTCTTAGAAAATTTGGACCATCGGATGGAGGTCTGCTGCCAAGGTCGCATCGGCTATTAATTGTTTCATATTCCGTACCAATATTATCATAATAAAAATAAATGACAATTATTTCCTAAATAATTTGTGTTTTTTCAAAATCAACATCGGCCCTTAACATTTAATCACCCTTTATTATTCAGCACTAATAGTTTTATTGATTTCATTATAGTTTTTTTGACTACCCTACCGCATTACTGTCTAATTTAGATGTTATATTAAGATGCTTCTTTTATCCTAGATTTATATAGCCCGGCCAAAATGATCTTATCTAAACAGATAACAATTTTACACAAAAGCAAATGCGAGAATTTGACCTTCCATTAGCATAGTCACTTAACAAATTTTTCAATTAGATGTTGTATATTTAACGCTTGTTTATAGCTGACCACTTATAAAGTGTAGTTTTAAAGATGATCAGCGTAATTTAATGTACATATTTCACTAGGGAAGGCACGTACTTAATAATAGATTAATCATTAGTCTTATCAGTAAAAGTTTTGAGATCTGAATGGTGGTCCTATAGATCTGATGCCTATTTAAACTTGAACGACAATGACCTTAGAATGAAAAAGTGCAAAAAACAAAATCGAAACAATAACAAATTCTAGATTAAAAAAAAAAAACAAAAAATACATTATTTATTAGCAACATACTAATTAAAATAATAAAGATAACTTACAGTCATACTCGTTTGACTGAGACTAAATTTGATACATACAATTTAATATCTTTTACTAGGAAGATAAATTATTTACAACTACTACTCGCAAAACCAATAAAGGTTATATGTATTCAGTTGCCATTTGGCATCGAACACTTTAGGATACTATAATTACTGCTGTGACAAGAAATTTCTACTTAACTCATATCGTTGCCACATGGATACATACTACCTTTATGATTTAGTAAAATTATTCGAGTTTTTTCCCCAATAAGTATAATATCTTATTACACATTTCTAGTAGTTGCACTCACATTGTCTTCTTCATTATTACAACCTCCTGTAACAAATTTTGTTTAATTTTTAATAACGGCATTGTATAATAATGCCATTGAATTTGTGTCAACTTAAAATGCAATTAAACCATAAAACAAACTAGTTGATACCTAAATATGTATCTCTGCCATGGGTATAAGAAAGAATTATATTTTATGTATTCGACCGGTTAACCGGTTTTTTCTAAATTTTCAAAAAAGCAACGGGGTTTTTCTTTAATTTTTAATTTCAAACTATTTGAAAACAGGTTTCTTAAAAATGTCGAATAATCGATCACCCTAGTATGTGCGTATTTCATATGAGATAAATGGTGATACAAACTTTTGTTATTGGATGACTACACATTGTGAAGGGTATATAAGATTCGGCACGGTTGAATATAGCACTCTTAGTTCTTTTTTTTTTTATTTTCGACTTAAAAGTGTAAGTATTTGTGTAATAAAAGGTTGATGGTATTTTAGTTTGTTTCCATACCGATTAAATTTCCGTTAAATGCTTTGATTCCAATTGGCTACATAATGCAAATGAACATAGTGAATTTAAGCAAAATATTGTAACGGCTAAAAAGTCTTTTCAACATGAATAATCAATGGAGGAGATGACGCAATATATTTTGGATTACAATAGCAAAGAAAGTGAAGATGAAGATATTGTTTTTGATGATGACAGTTTGGAAGACCCAGATTTGATACCAAATATGCTACATGGTTTTGATAAAGAAGGTGTAACAGAACCAGTACTGATGTCTCCAGCTCCATCGGTTTCTACAGTAGATAATGAAGAGTTACCGTCGTGTTCTAATGCTGGTTTTCAAACTCAAAGTCAAATAAAAAAAGATATTATTTGGAAGAAAAAACATTTGCAACTAAAGTAAATGCAAATCAATTTAATTTTCAAGGTAATTCAGAAATTGATGGTGAATTGCTAAATATGGAAACACCGTATCAATTCTTCAACTATTTTTTTCCAAGACCTTATAAACAATATTGTAGAGCAAACAAATTTATATTTCATTAAAAAAAAATCCAGAGAAACTATGTGCGTATTATTCTCTATATGTCACTTGTTTATGCCCCAAATATGAGATCGTATTGGAGTGATGATCTGGGATTTTAACAAATCAAAAATATGATGACAGTTAATAAGTTCGAAATATTGAGGCAAAACATACATTTTAATGACAATACAAGCTTTTTGGAGAACCAGACCTTGGGCCGACATCGAACATAGGTTTGCGTTTAGCTCGTATAATATCTCGTAAGCAAAACTATCGTCTGCACCATGATAATTTTTATACCGCTATTCCATTAGTGGTTCATTTGGCGAGGGAAAGTATTTTTTCGTTAGGAACAATTCGAAGAAATAGACTTCCACATTGTAAACTGCCAACAGAAGCCGAAATGAAAAAATAAGAGCGTGGTTCAAGTTACGAATTTATGACAACAGTAGATGGAGTTGACATAACTTCAGTTGTGTGGAAAGACAACAAATACGTGACCCTTATCTCTTTATTCGCTGGAACACACCCTGAAGTATTGGTAAAAAGATATGATAGAAAACAACACAAAAGCATAGATGTGAAATGCCCTAATATAATTTAACAATATAATCGCCATACGGGCGGCGTGGATCTACTAGATAGTCTAATATGACGATATCAAATTTTGATGAAAAGCAGAAAATGGTACATGCAAATTTTTTACCATCTGCTTTGATGCGTGATTGACTATAAAAGAGTGATGAAGCAACAAAACAAAATGGATTCAAAAATTTTAGACCAAATGCATTTTCGTGTAGAGGTAACAAAATGTTTGAGTAAAATCATCATTGTGTCGAAACGCGGGAAATACAGTACCATTGTGCCTGCCAATCAAGCAAAAAAGAAAAAAGGACCAGCACAACACTTACCACCACAAGACAAATTAGACACTGACCAGAGCATGTGGATGCCAAAATTAGATGTTAATATCCCGGATAACGAAAGTGAAATAGGGTATATAGGTTTGTCATTCCGTTTAAAATTTCTACAATTTTCATTTTCAACCCCATAAAGTATATATTTTCTAAAAGCTTGTGAATAGGAGAGTCAAACTGAGCCCTATCCGTCTGTCAACTTTTAGAAGACCTTGACATCGCCTGGACCCGCGTGAGGTATACAAATATCAGAAATATAATCGGTTTTTTAGGAAGAGAGTTATAGTTCGTACTGCAAGAGTAGGTCAAAAAAACAATGGCCCTCCATCATCTAACACAATGAGATTGTGTCTAAATGTATAGACGTAGAGCAATTAAACTTCGAAAGTATATTTGCTGAGTAAAAAAAATTTCTTTCCCTGAAATGTATACATTACGAAAGAAGTTTAGATCAAAATGTACGAAAATTTATACCGCACAGTGTGTTTTTCTGTATATTTAAAATTTAAAAAGTAATAAAACCTAAAAAATTAGATGTACGATGCTAAAACCTTGCAAACATTGCTTTTTGGTCAAAAGATTTGTACATACGGAAAATTAATGTAACACGCCCACTTTTTCGCTCAGCTCCAATATAACGCTTTATCTAAAATTCATATAATTTCTCTATGAATAAACTGTTATAAATCAATACGCCTTCTTTAACGCCCACTTTTCACGTAATCTACTGATAATGAAATTTAAAATCTTATTAAACCGACACCGTACCTCCAGTACGATGATGAAATTTCACACATATAGCTTTCTGGTCAATATCATTGTAATGCCAGAAAAAGAAGGTGACACGCCCACTTAAACGCCTTTCTTACATACAACGCTTTATCTTAAATTCATATAATTTCCCTCTCGACAAAGTTTTTGGAAGAATAAAGGACTATATTGAAATATCTCAGTTTTATTAATTAGCAGAAACTATATTGATACGCCTACTTTAACGCCCACTTTCATTGAAACACTAAGTTTACAAAAACATTTTACTACCATATCGAAGTTATACAAAGAAAGTGATACATATTTTAGTATAAAGAGATTATTCAATAGCGATTACAGTTAATAACAAATAATAAAATGTACATAAAATTGTTGGTGGGTATCAAAAATTCGGCACAGCCGAACTAGTGCTCTTACTAGTTTTTTATGACAGCAATAAAGTACTGCCATGCAATTTTATAATCGTTTTTTGATTAAAAATTGATCTATCAGTGGTATTGATAGCAATTTTTATTTTATTTTCTGACTTTTTTTTAATTTGCGTCCATCGAAATTCGCCATAAACACCAAACTCAGCAACAAATTTAAGAGGAGGATATTGGCAACATTTGGTTTCAACAGGACGGCGCTACGTGCCACACAGCCGAAGCTACACTCTTTTTTTTTGCCTGAGGGTAGTTTTGAGTTGTGGTGTTGCAATGGTGTTACTTTCTCAATTTTAGCTAATGTCGACTTAAGCAGTTATTTCTTAACGCAACAGAAATAACTGTTTAGTTTGAAGACATTATATAAAATAGTTAACTATTAAAACTAGTTTCAGTTGTGTTTTTGTTATTATATATTTCTTTTAATATGTTCACAGAACTAGATGTTATACAAAAATGAAATTTGAATAAAAGTTTGCTGGACATAACCACTATCTCCTTCACAGACGTTCACTTATGAACAAAACAGCTTTTATTTAATAGAAATAATAATAGTTACTGAGATGAGTTAAACATTTTTGATTTTCTTCTTAGCACAAACAGAAAACAACTTTATCAATTATAACAGATATTATTATTTCGTCATCATTATGCTTCATACGGCAAATTTGAACAGCGAATTTTGTCCAATGATTTTGTCGTGTTTGGTAAAATGTAAACCTTTAATTTGGTCGGTTTTATTAGCTTTTAAATAGCATTAACAGTAGCTTATGTGAAAAGTAAGTGTTAAAGTAGGCGTGTTAAAGTAGTTTCTGCTAATGAATTAAACTTAGATATTTCAATATAGAGTCATTTAGTTATTTAATAATCCCTAACTTTTATTAAAAATGCTACCCAAATCAGCTGGGATGGTAATTTCACCTTTATGGATTCGCCTTGCTTTCATCCAAATATGTGTAATATATTTTTTTTCATCATCTTTTGCATTGGTGATTGGAACCGAACACAAATTTTATTAAAAATAAATGCGGCAACAAATACAACCAGTGCACAGAGGAGTATTTGACCTGAAAAGCTGGCCAAAAAGGCAAAACTGAATTTTAAGAACTAAGTACGTAGCTCGACAGACAACAATATTTTACATTATATTGTGAATTTTTAACACTTTTAGTTGCGATTTGTAGCTCTGAGACCCTGCTAAAGTCAAGAAAGTGAAGAAAATTATATGAGATTTAAATGTTTTTTTCGGCTTCTGGATGTTTATATGAAATTTTTTTTGTGGCCAAACGAATAAAGGTTTAACAATATTTTTTTTTTTCGCTGAAAGGTTTGATCAAAAGTTATTTAAAAAAGAAAAAAAAATTAAATATGTTGAATATACATGTTGAAACAATTCGTTCAAAAGCTAAAAAAAAAATTATACACTTTTTTTGCAAAAAAAAAAGAAAAAGAAGAGATTTTTGAAAGTGAGGTTAGCATCTCTACGAATTATGTTTGATACCACAATAAAATTTGGAATCTTTAATTTTAGAAACAAAAAAAAAAAAGTTTGCGCAAGTTTGCGCCATTATTTTTGACGATTTTTTTAAATTTCCTCATTTCTTCCATTTTTGCTCATCAGGCACTTTTTCTTATACATTTATATCGTCATAAACTTTTATGTATTTTTAATTATTATTGATTTCAACTGTTATTCGCATCACTTAAGAATGTTAATACCTGCTTATAATTATAAATTTAAAAAATTCTTTATTATCGATAATAGTTATAAGGGAATGTCCCACGCATCCCCATATCCGCATATTTTTATATACCTGCTCTACAAAACATTATATGTTAAAAAAATATATACCGTACCTAATTAGAATTATTATTAAAAGCATTAATCACAAAAATAAGTTTACAAAAAATAAATATAGGTACATAAAAAAGACATGGGCACCTAGCTGCCGAGGCCAGAAATAATCACTTTCGATTTTATCGTACGAATTATTCGAGGAAATTCAGCAGAAGCGATACAAATCGAGATGTCTTGAGTAGGTTATTTCTGAGCAGTGACCCTTTTATAAGCAGCAGTACGCAAAGAGAACGGGTAATTAAAAAAATCTTTTTCATCAGAAACCATCACACTTCTTCTTCCTGACACCGATGATTATAAGGATATACATACGACATAATAATTATTAAGTAATAGATAGAAAAGAAATGTGTTAGTTTAAGCAGAATTTTCCTGTGCATATTCTGATCCTCCTGCTATTAAAATCGGAGAATCCGTTTTTAAGTTATGACAAAATATATTTGGCAACCCAACGTTTTAGAGAGTGAAATATGCCACGCCTTTAACAGGAAATCCTTACGTACTAGAGAAAAACGGAAAACAGATTTGAATTGAGAGCATCAAAATTAATATAGTCTACATACTTTTATTTCTAGCAGAGACAAAAAAAAATTCTTTAGCGCAGTGTACTTTTGTTGCGCAGTGTAATTTTACACCTAAAACTGTCAAAAAATTAGAACTTTTAATTCAAAAAACACGTTTAATAATTTTGGCCAGCTTTTCAGGCCAAATACTCCTCTGTGCAGTGTTGCCATAAGATGATAGAGAAAAAGTGCAAGACCTCTGGGAAAAAATTGCTAAAATGTTCTACAGTTCAAAAAGAAAGTTCTAATACTTGTACTTTTCTAATATAAAAATTTGCAACATATTTATATACATACATATTTTGTTAAATTAAATTCAATTTTATTTATATTATATTTACACAAGAAAGGTGTCAACAATTACTCAAATGTGGTAAGAAGATCAACAAGTTCAATCATATAATTTTCTTCACATACCAATTCTTTTTGGTATTTTCCAGATGAACCAATTTTAATTAAAACATCGTCGATATATTGATGTTATAGCAACATACGTTATTTAGATTTACACTTTCCTTATACGTATAACAGAACATAAAAGTTGTGTGTTAATTTTTGTTCTAAATTCGCTCCACTTCAGCGTTTGAAAATGGTAAAACCAAAAGAGGCAGCACAGAATCCGATAATACCTTAAAAGGATTTTCATTAATTGAATTTCTAAATTGATTTACTTGAATCCAGAACTTCGTAGTATTCATATTGGTATGTAAGATTTCTTCAGTTATATAGCTGCACTGATTTTGGACTTGTTTCATTTCAGTTATACTAAAATTCATATCTTCTAAGATACAAGTAATAGGTGCCTTAATTTGTTTAAGGGTATTGTCCATTGATCATGTTGAAATTTTTTTAATTTCAAAATATTTTTGGAAAGCCGATAGTTTTAGTTCATTAACAAGCGATTTTTAAAACATTAAACATATTTTTCTGATTGTGTCTTCTACTTCAGAAGATATTATATTTTTTTCGTTATTATTTTTTAATAATGTTTCGAATTCATATAATAAATACGGATTTGGTAGCAAATAGTCTTCAAATATTTCCTTCTCATCTCCCAAAATTATGTCCATCAGCTTTTCCTTTATACTTATATATTTTACCAGCTATATCCTTTACCGGAAAGAATATATCATCTAAAATTTACATATAAAAAATAATTTATTGCATTTAAATTTTATATGAAAAAAGTGCAAAAAATCACTTAGCAATTTTTTGACAATCTTTTGTGCTAACTTAAGAAAAAAAAATGCAAAATCTAGCATAAAAAGTGCTAAAATGGCAAGCCTGAATACAACAATGCAAAAAGAACAGGCATAATATTTTTTTTAAATTCCAAAAATAAAACTGTATTTTCTATGTTTCGCATATCAACTGTAACTACGAATTATTTATTGCAGACAAAATATAAAGTTAGATATGTAGCTGCAGGCAAATTATATTATTTATTTTAATTAAAATGACAAGGTTTTAAAATTATAGAGCCAGGGTGTCCCACACAGGTTCAGTATCCGTAAGTCAAGCTATACTTTCATATAGGAAGTCGGAGCTGAACGCGAAAAATATAATTTTTAAAAGATTTGCAAATGTTAATTGAGACTCTGGGTATTTGTACCTCGGTGCCGCTAACCGACGCCAAGCAATAAACCAATGCTAGAGTGAGACGCAAAACTCTCGAAGTCAGATGAAAAGGTACGGTCTGATTGGGTTTACTCGACAACGACAATGACGCGCGCGAGCTCTTGACCTAACCAGAGCTGAATTACGACCGCAGACAAATTATGAAAAAAGAAAAATAATCAGCTGATTAGATACGACCACGTGTTAATCTATCTTGCTTATAGCCAAAGTTAATTCATTGCTAAATTCACCTTGATTTTCATTATTTATGCTGGCAATTAACTAAAAAAAAATGTATTCAATTTATTTATATATTTATTATTTAAATAACATTAAATATTAAGATGGAAATATTTTTATATTTGTATGGATATTGCACATAATTTTATTTAAACTTAAACTTAATAGTTATTAAAAAAACCTTATTCAAAATAACTAGCATACGTTAAATTTAAGTTTATGAATTTATTATGTATTTGTGTGATTACGTTTCGCAAAGGAATTAAATAGAATATTCTTAGATCGTAATTCCCTTGAGAAACATAAGCATCTTCTTTACTTAGCGAAATGTCTTTTTAACTCATATTTATCTATTACAAATGAAATTGTTAATAAATAAAGATAATATTTTATTTTAAATGCACATTATCTCCAATATTACTAGTCATAAGGTTGTGCTAATATACAGTATTAACTTAAAATACAGTGAAATAAAAATAAAAATGGGTTTATGGCAAGTATCCTAAGGTGTCCTCCAGAGAGGAACTTACAGCACGCATTGATTGATAGTTATTTTGAAAATTATTTCTCAAAATTATATCGCGTGTTTTACTTCTATCACTGTGCACTGATGCAGCACGAGCGATATTATTTTCAATGTAAGTCATTTGATTTAGTAAATCGTCGGCACTACAAGATTTTTGAGATGCCAAAGTGTTGGATGATAGATGATGTATTGGTACTTGATTTCGCTCATTTCGTCGACCGATACTAAATGACTCACGCTTTCGATAAGACTGTGATTGTTTGCGCGCAGCTACCGAATAAGAACGACAATTGTTAACGTTTTTATTTTTTTTAGAGCTAACAGAACAAAGACTCTTTATATCTGTTGTCTGACTTAATTTTACATCGGCAAAAATGGCTGCAGCTTCTACACTTTTCTTGACACTCAACGCTTCATGAGGCTGTATGGGCTTATTGTTGCCTTTAATATTAAATAGTTCATAGTCGACAGGTAGTGTGTCGGATTCCTTTCGTGTTATTGAGCGTGATCTACGCTTTGGTAACTTGGTTTTGCTATTGCTATCCATATGCATCGAAGTAGAGTGTGTCTTAATATGCTTGCAGTAGCATTTACTGGCACTTATGCAGCTGTCGGTATCACAACAGGTTGTATCAGAATGTGCGTTGGCCGTTTCTTCGTCAGCTGTATTAGGTATCTCTTCCTCTACCATTGAACAGTAACACTTATCGTCCGATTGACATGAAATTAATGAATGGCGATTTATGTTGTTGGATTTTTTGGCTGGCTGAGAATTTTGCCGTTCATTTCTCTGCCGCACTTTGTCAAGTTGATCTGTACGCAGGCTGCAATAACAACGATCAGCCGAAGTGCAAGTACATGATTCCGAATCGTAACTGCATTCCGAACAAGATACATATCTGAAAGACACATTAAGGCGAAATTACAGACATATTTAATATACATTTTGCGGCATGCCAAGCCACGCATTACAAATTAAAGCAAAATTCTTTCAATTGCAAAAAATGTTCCGAAAGCAATCGAACCTGTTCTGTACATACCCGCTGCTACTGTTTCGATTAAGTCCTTGAAATGCATTCTCATGACGTACCACAGATACATCTGAGCCGCTAGTAGCCACACGATTACGTTGATTTTGTTGGTGTTGATGTTGGTGCTGATGATGATGGTTATGTAGCTGATGTTGATTTGGATGGGGTGATTTTATAGACGGATTTCTAACAGCGAATGGAGTTTCAGATTTTCGATGAATTTCTGAATCTTTATGGCGAGGTGGTTTTGGCAGCTTTCCACGACACGAGCGAAACTGACCTAACTGAAAAACCTTCTTCAAACATTTTTTTCCAAAAATTGGGGTTTTTGATTTTTTCTACAAAAGTGGATAAATTTTAAAAATAATTAATAAAATCAATCAATAGTTAAAAACTTACATGTGAACCACTGGAATAGAGTTTACGCTTCAGTTTCTTCTTCTTTTGGCGGAGCATTATGTTTTTCGATCTTTGAAATAACTCATCCTTGGTTAGTGTCACTGCTAGTTTAAGGAGAAATTCCTTGTATATTGGCTTCAGATCATTAAACGACATGCCATCCGCATCTATAATTGCCGAAAGAATATCATCCAGTGAATGTAGATTCTCATGCAAACGAAATTCATTGAAGAGTTCGCTGAAACCAAGTGGTGAACTACAAACATAGATCAGAATAATTTACTTCCATTCCAATATATTTATAACATAATTTAATACATATGTAAGTACATTTTTATGTATAGTTTTATATAATTTTTTGAATTTTGTAAACAGTGAAGACTTTATTCCCTTAATGTGCTGAATCTTTGGAAATTCTTTACATATTTTGTATTGAAAGTAACTACATCTGTCTTCATAAAAATAATATAATTTACTTTTATCGATATGAAAGGTTCTTTTTTTAGGAATATATTGTTGCAGATTTATTTTTAAATAGCTTAATTTACATTATAATTTTATTTTAGTTGTAGTAGTTTAAGTTACAGTAGTTTTGTTTGTATTAGTTTATTTCGCTGGTTGTTTGAACATGATGTAAGTTATTATGTGCAGCATACTCTTAGGCACTTTTATTATTCCTGCATACTACTTAACTAGTGTGTACCAGTGATGGTATATGAGAATTTCAGTCTTGTGCCAAAATTTTAGCTAAAAAGTGCCAAAACATCTTAAAAAGTGCCATAACAAATATACATGTCTACATATTTAAAAAAAATTAAATCCATTCATTCAGTTTTATTATTATATATAAAAAAATTTTCGAACTTCAATATTTAAAAAACTTATACAGATAAATTATATATAATTATTATATTTATTAAATATTAGCTTGTGCCCGCGACTTCGTCTGCGTAGTTATCGGGATAAAAGGTAGACTTAGTATAAACAACAAAAATACAAATATTTACAACACAAACAACCCGTTTAGGATGTGTTATGATAAGTTTGCCAACGACTTCACGTTATTATCGCGATAAAAAGTAGCCTATGTGTTAATCTATGTTGTTATCTATCTATGTGCCGAATTAAATTTAGTTCCGTTCAGCAGTTTTTGCGTGATTGAGTAAAAAATATCCAAACATCCAAAGATACAAACATTCACATTTATTATATTAGTAGGATAGGATACACATATGTATTTTATATGAAATGTTAAATAATTATTCCAAAATAGGGATAAATTAAATATATATTGTTAAATAACATTAAATATACATATGTATGTAGTTATAAAATTCTAGTAAAACCTCGTTTACAAAAATTGTATTTGTAACATTTGTTTAGGAATTATTTTTAAGACATCACTGTCATAACAACATTTTGAGTTGGATTTTAATAATTTCTGAGATTAAATTAATGATGATAGAGTGTTTACCTGAAGC
Organism: Phyto melanocephala; assembly: GCA_941918925.1. Lineage (NCBI taxonomy): Eukaryota > Metazoa > Arthropoda > Insecta > Diptera > Rhinophoridae > Phyto > Phyto melanocephala. The sequence continues at coordinate 55,294,089 of OW799233.1, forward strand.
CAAACACTAAATTCAAATTGAACTTCTTTAAGCAAAGCCTGCAAACAATTATTCTTTCCCATCATAACCGAACAATTATCCGATTACATTTTTTGTAGGAATTTCATTATCCTGTAAAACGTACACAATGGCAGCACAAATCGATTGAGCGGAACCATCAGGTACTAAAGCTAAGATCCAACATATAAACGTACTAAAATGGCCAAATTTTTGATACTGTACAGTCTGTAGTTTCGCATTTTAGGGAGAAAAAGCATTCATTTCTTATTATTAAAAAATATATTTCTTAAAAACTAAGTAAAATTATATATTTTTAATTGTTTGAAAAAGTGCCAAAATTTTATTGAGCGTGCCATAGTGCCATTAAACAATCTATAGTGCCAAAAATGGCACGATTGTGCCACTTTTGCCAACAGTGGTGTGTACATATGAGAACTTTGTCGAATGTTACCGAACACCACTATGTTACTATAAATAGCCGAACAACACAGCTAAAATGATCAGTATAACAGTAAAGCTTGTAAAGCGCGTATCAAAGTGAGTTTGATAATAAAAGTGTATAACAATAAGTGAAATAAGTAAAGTGCTAAAAAACAATATCTGAGTGTGTTTAAGTAAATAAAGTGCTCTTAATTTTATAACGGATTTCAATTGTTTTTGATTGCAATAAAAAAATAAAAACTCAAAGTGTATTTAAAGGAAGTAAGCCAACATTTGAAAATTTGCATTTTTTAATTTTCTAAAAACAAAGATTGAAAAATGTTGTATAGAAAAGCATATGTATGTGTACTTTGGCAAAATTTTCACGATATCTCTGTAACTACTGGACATATTTTAAAATAATTTTAGCAAAACTTAAAGATAGAAGAATAGAATTTCAGATATTTTTAACTGAATTATATGATCCATGCTATATTCCAAGTTATATTTAGATATGTCACGTTTTTTTTCAGAATATAAAAAATGCATAAAATCTATTCAAATTTACAGTAATCTCTTGATTTACGTCGCCACGATATACTTTGTTTCGGTTTGAGTCGACAAATTTTTTTGATCATAAGTTGTGTTGTATTTTGTGTTTAGATATTTGAATCTTATACAGTAAAAGGTTTGTACATCTGGCACTTACCCACCACCGCCGCCATTTGATCCACCAATTTTTTCTGAATTACGACGTGCTGCTTTGGATTTATATCGCGTAAGGCCTCCAGTGTTTAGGAAGCTACCGGATCTAGGAATTGCAACACGCGTAAATATGTCTCCACTCTCACCACTCCGTAGACATGTGTTTGATGAAGCTATTGCTGCCGCCATAACTGCAGGAGGTAGGCCATTGCCAATCAATTGTGATGCCTTATAAACAGTATCACCGGACGTTTTCTTTGAACAGTTCGTATGAGAACGATGTGAGCTTCTGATATTGTTTTCCGTTTTGTCTACATTCGACGGAAATGATGAATTACAATTGCTATTAGAATTTGATTTGTTATGCAAAGATGAATGCAATTTTCGAGAGGCTTCTTTTGGTATAGTGGTTGGTATTGGTGGAGCTCTCTTAGTTTTATGTGATTTTATTTTTCGTTCATCTGTTGACGTTTCCACAGCTTCGTTGATAACATTACTACTAGAACTTAGTGAACTATTCGAAACACGTTTTTTGCGACTCGAGCGGGATGCTCCCGAGATCCCGACAGTGCTACCGGTAGTACTATGCAATGAACTCTTACGGCTAGCCGATAATAACTGTGACCTCGAATGATAATTTGTGCCTGTCACCGCCGAACTACTGGCAATACTTATACAACTAACACCATTTTGATTACGTGGCGTACGTCGTTTAGTGCTTCGGTGTGAATTTGAACTGACATGAGCCATTAGACTCTGGTATAGAGTGGCTGCAATAACGATGGCATCTTCAGTATTTTTGCAAATGAAACCGTGGCATTCGAGGACTTTAGGCAATCCAGCTGAACGCATGACCACTGCAAAAATTGGTGCATGTTGATTGTTGGCAAGACGTTTCAAATTAGAGGGGCTAAAATTCAATATATAAATAAAAATTAGGAAATTAAAAAAATTGAGAGTGGAAGAAAATCATCCAAATTTCAAAAGGATGTTGGAAATCGCTTGATTTGTACTTTTTGTTATCATTTATGGATCAAAAATAATTCTGATTTTAGAATATCATTGCTACGAATACAATTTTAAAGAGTAGAAATATTTTAAAAATAAAACATTTAAGCGACCAAATTAGTGTATGTTTTTAGTTAATTTACTAAATAGTAGAGTTAATTTTGTATAGTAAATACCTTAGAGGTTGAAAGAGTGTAGACTTGTCAATATTTTCGGGTGAAGTAATGAGCGGTAGAAATGCAGCACCTCCTTCTTCTTGTGACACAGTAAACTTGACCGCAGACCAAACTGCAATATTGTGAAATGGTGTTATACCGCACTCTCTACTCGAACTTTTATTGCTACTATTATTTCTCACCCTTAAACCAGTAGCACAAATATCTAAAATACCCGAAATTTGTTTCTAAAATAATGGAATATATATTATTATAACTTAACCTGTAGTTGCAGAGTTTTCAAAACTTACTTCGTCATTTATATTCTTTAAATAAAGTTCTCTCAGTGGTTCTTGTAAACCTTGTAAACTCGTTACTTTATCTTTGAGAAGCAGGGAGCCCAAACAGGTTACCGAAAAACTACTTGTTGCGTCTTTAGCGACATCAGTGAATAATTGTTCGATTTGAGCTTGCACACTATTGCTAATACGTTGAACATCTTTTTTTGCGTTGTCGGCCAAAAGCTTCGATGTTTCATTGGTTTCGTGAAGGTAACTTGTAATTGAACGCGAGCTTTCACCAGCTGTACTCGCCAATTCGCTGCGTCCATACATAATAATCGAGCGAGTCCGATGAGATCCATGCGGATCATCTAGGCGCTGGCTACGAGTGGAACGGCTGCAGATTAAACAAAGTGTATAAAATTGAATTGAAAATGCTAAAACAATTAGAATCAAATTACAAAAAATAAGTAAGAGTGCTATATTCGGCTGTGCCAAATTTGTATACCACAAAGTTTAATATTTTGTAATCACTGCAGAATAATCTCTTTATACTCAAATCAGTAATGATTTCTTTGTTTGAATTTGATTTGCCATTAATTTATTTTTTTATTATATTAAGTCTCAAAATGGAACCTAAGGTATTTTCACAATATAAATGATAGTATCCACCTTTTTAATTCAATGTTGTATTTTTCCGGAACTGAAGACTACGACTCGACAGACAAAGATAGATAAAAACAAGTAAGAGCACCATATTCGGCTGTGCTGAATCTTTTATACCCACCACCAATTTGGTGTACTAAAGGGTGTTTTTTTAAGCCCGATAGAACTTGAAATTGTAAAAAATAACACAAAAAATTAAATTGTAATCAAAATTTTTTTTTTATTCGAAAGATCAATACGTGACATTAACATTTGAAAATGATTTCGGGCATATGGGCACCGCGGCTGTTCTTGACGAAGCGCATTCTGGACGTCCAATTTTGGGCCACTTTTTCGAGCACTGCTGGCCGTATGTCACGAATAACACGAACAATGCTGGCCTCCAAGGCGTCAATTGTTGCTGGTTTATCAGTATAAACCAGTGACTTCACGTAGCCCCACAGGAAATAATCGAGAGGTGTCAAATCGCACGACCTTGGAGGCCAATTGACTGGTCCATTTCTCGAAATCAACTTATCGCCAAATTTTGATTTCAATAAGTCGATGGTTGCGTTCGCCGTATGGCACGTAGCGCCATCCTGTTGAAACCACATCTCCTCCGGATCAATGTCATCCATATTTTCAAACAAAAAATCATTGATCATGGTGCGGTAACGATCTCCATTGACCGTAACGCGAGCTCTGGCCTCATTTTTGAAGAAATAAGGTCCGATGATGCCACCAGCATGAAAACCGCTCCAAACGGTGCATTTTTCTGGATGTAATGGAGTCTGTAGGGTCTCTTGTGGATTGGTCTCGCTCCATATGCGGCAATTTTGCTTATTAACAAACCCGTTAAGCCAAAAATGCGCCTCATCGCTGAACACAATTTTGCGATAAAATTGGACGTCCAGAATGCGCTTCGTCAAAAACAGCCGCGGTGCCCATATGCCCGAAATCATTTTCAAATGTTAATGTCACGTATTGATCTTTCGAATAAAAAAAATTTTTGATTACAATTTAATTTTTTGTGTTATTTTTTACAATTTCAAGTTCTATCGGGCTTAAAAAAACACCCTTTATTATTAAGAATTTATTATTTTGTTATTAACAGTAATTGCTATGGAATAATATATTTATACTAAAATATGTATCACTTTCTTTGTATAAGTTCGAGATAGGTTAGGTTAGGTAAAACAGGCAGCTGTTGTGCAGCTCACTTGGGTCCATTATATTGATCCCTTTGTGATACCTAAATGGAAAAGTAAGAATTGAATAGAAAAGAGAGAAGAGAAGCAGACAAGTCCAGAGTCTCTGGCGGGAATCGAACCCGCAACCCCCAAACTAGCAGACCAGCACGCTACTGACTAGTCCACCGGGGCACCCATCGCTTCGATATGCTAGTAAAATATTTTCGTAATTTTAGTTTTTCAATGAAAGTGGACGTTAAAGTAGGCGTGTCAATATAGTTTCTGCTAATAAATACAACTTAGATATTTTAATATAGTCTTGTATTATTCCAAAACCTTTATTCAAAGAGAAATTATATGAATTTGAGATAAAGCGCTATATGGTAGGTGGGCGTAAATGTGGGCGTGTAATATTTATTTTCCATTAGTACAAAGCTTTTGACCAATAAGCAATGGTTGCAAAATTTCAGAATCATACATCTAATTTTGCCAATTTTATTACGTTTTAAATTTTAAATATACCGAAAAATACACTGCGCGGTATAATTTTTCATACGTTTTGATCTATAACTCCTTTCCTAATTCATAGTTTTTGGCAAGTTTTGAAGAAAAATATTTTGTTTACTCAGGAAATATACATTCGAAATTTCATGACTCTACGTCAATGCGTTTGGACACAATTGCATTTTATTCGTTGTTGGAATGACATGGTTTTTTTTACCTACTCTTGCATTACGAGCTATAACTCTTTTCCTAATATTCCGATTAAGCCCATTTTTAATACCAAACAAACCTTGTGTATAAGAAATATTCTGGCAAAATTTTACACCCCTAGCTTTTTCGGTCCGACCTCTATCGTGCTTTCAACAGATTGGCAGATGGACGGACATAGCTAGATCATCATCAAATGAAACCCTTTTCAGAGTATACATACTTACATATATACTTAATGGGGTCTACATTAATATTTCGATGTGTTACAAACGGAATGACAAAATTAATATTAGAATGTGAACTACACCTAGACTCAAATTTTTTTTCTGCATTTCATTTGACATTTCTCAATTTCAATCTTACTTAATTAGAACCATGGAAAGATACACAATCGAGCAACGCGTTAAAGCTATCTATATATATAAAAGTGAAACTCTGTGTGTGTGTGTGTGTGTGTGTGTTAGCTATAGACTCCGAAACTGTAAAACCGATCGGGCTCAAACTTTGATAAGTTGTTGTACACATACCGGGGAGTGTTTATGGATGAAAAAAGTGGGCGGGGCTACGCCCATAAAAAATTAGTTATCAGTTTTAGCTACTTGCACTGAACCGAATTTTCTGAAACTTTGCAAACATACTGAGCTGTCATGACTTTACACTTTCGTCATTAGAAAAGTGGGCAGTGCCACGCCCATTAAAAAAAAGATATCATTTTGAGGTACTTGCACTGGACCGATTTTTCTGAAACTTTGCACACATATTGAGTTGTCATGACTATACAGTTTCGTATTTAGAAAAGTGGGCAGTGCCACGCCCATAAAAAAAGGTATCATTTTGAGGTACTTACACTGGACCGATTTTTCTGAAACTTTGCACACTTATTGAGCTGTCATGACTATACAGTTTCGTAATTAGAAAAGTGGGCAGTGCCACGCTCATAAAGAAAAAGTTATAGTTTTTAGCCTTGCACTTGATATTCGATTAAAATTTAGAATGCGATTAAAATTCATGAAGGGGCGTAGCAACGCGCGCCGGGATTGGCTAGTTTATTATAAAAATGAGCGTTCAAATCAAAATGCATTTCGTGCACTTCGTGATTCTTTTGGTCAACATAATCCTTCAAATTCCCACTATCGGGAGAATTGTAAAAAATATTTAAATTTCTGCAAAACAGGTCTGTATGAAATGTGAAAACATCTGTGAATGCCATCTTAGTTCGTCGAATGGGAAACATTGCTGTTTTTCGCGATAATGTGGCAAAAGAGCAGTCAACTTCGACATATCATCGTGCCCAACAATTAAGCATCAACAGTGTCATTGAAAATTTGGACTATCGGATCGTGATGTGCCGCCGAGGTCGCGGGGGCCATTTTGCCGATATTTTGTTCCATACATAATTGAACCATACAAATATTATCATTATAACAAGAAATGATAAGAATTTCCTAAAGTATTTGTGTTTTATTCAAAATCAACATCGGCCCTTAAAATTAAACCCCCCATTATAACTTCGATATGCTAGTAAAATGTTTTCGTAAATTTAGTCTTTCAATTAAAGTGGGCATTAAAGTAGGCGTGTCAATAAAGTTTCTGCTAATAAATATAACTTAGATATCTCAATATAGTCCTTTCTTATTCCAAAACCTTTATTCATTGAGAAATTATATGAATTTGAGATAAGGCATTATATGGGAGGTGGGCGTAAAAGTGGGCATGTCACCTAAATTTTCTGGCATAGATATTTCAATATAGTTCTTTTTTATTCCAAAATCTTTATGTATAGAGAAATTATAAGAATTTGAGCGAAAAACCTTATATGGGAGGTGGGCGTTTAAGCGGGCCTTTGACTAAAAAGCAATTCCTGCAAAATTTCAGAATCGTACATCTAATTTTGTCAGTCTTATTAGCTTTTAAATTTTGAATATACTGAAAAATACACTGCGCGGTATAAATTTTCGTACATTTTGATCAATAACTCCCTTCCAAATACATACATTTAAGCAATTTTTGGGGAGAAATATTGTTTTTGCTCAGGAAGTATATATTTGGAGTTTCATGACTCTACGTTGATGCTGGTGGACCCAACTCCTTTTTATTCGATGTTGAAAGGACACGGTTTTTTCGACATACTCTTGCATTACGAGCTATCACTTTCTTCCTAATATTCCGATTTAGCCCATTTCCAAACAAACCTTGTATATAAGACATATTCGGGCAAAATTTGAGTCCTCTAGCTTTTTTGGTGGGACCTCTGTCGTCAACAGACGGACGGACGGACATAGCTAGATCGTCATCAAATAAAATCCCGATTCAGAATATATATATATATATATACCATTTTTTTGGTGGCGTTTATACCCGCCTAAAAATACTTTAAAAAAACACATTACAAAAAAATTTGTTTAGCTCTTTTACTAAAATTTTGCAAAAAAAAAAATTTTGACCTTGTGTCACAGTAGGGGTATAGAGAAGAGTTTTATCTACTAAATGGTGCTAATTTCTTTTTGTTATCTTATGTTGTCTAGAAGTTATGTTCTATTAAAAATGGGAATTTAGGAAAATTTGAACCTAAAAAAAATATTATTTCTAAACATCATGAACAATTTATTTTCATGTACTAATAGCTAACAAACTTTAAAATTATACAAAACTTATTCAGTTTGAAAATTTTTTAAAAGCAAAAGGTTATAGAAGTTTAACAATCAAAATCTTACTAATAAATTTCCCGTTTTAGCAAAATGCTGAGAATGTCTATTTTGAATCACCCTGTTCCCTGTAATATATATGAAAAAAAGTTTTAATTTTTTGGCTCACGAGGTACACTAGTGTCTACATTCGAATCAACATTTACGTTTTTCAATCGATGACTACAAAAAAAATGAGTTTTGGCCGCCTTTTCGTAGAATGGTGCACTGTACGGCGGCCATTTGGCTAATATTTTATTTCATACATATTTGAACCATACAAATATTATCATTATAAAAAGATATGATAATAATTTCCTAAATAGTTTGTATTTTATTGAAAACTAGAAAAGCCGGGCGCGCGTTGCTACGCCCCTTAATAAATAAAAATGCATTCTGAATTTAAATTGAATACCAAGTGCAAAAAGCTTAAAATTATAATTTTTTTTAATGGGCGTGGCACTGCCCACTTTTCTTATCAAGAAATTGTGTAGTCATGACAGCTCAATATGTGTGTGCAAAGTTTCACAAAAATCGGTCCAGAGCAAGGACCTCAAACTATAACTTTTTTTATGGGCGTGGCCTTGCCCACCTTTCTAATCACGAAAATATATAGCCATGACAGCTCAATATGTGTGTGCAAAGTTTCAGAAAAATCGGTCCAGTTCAAGTACCTAAAAATTATAATTTTTTTTATGGGCGTGACACTGCCCACTTTTCTAATCACAAAATTATATAGTGACGACAGCTTAATATGTGTGCAAAGTTTCAGAAAAATCGGTCAAGTGCAAGTAGCTAAAAATGATAACTAATTTTTTATGGGCGTGGCCCGCCCACTTTATTCTCCCATAAACACTCCCTGGTATAAGTTAAACAACTTGCCAAAGTTTGATTCCGATCGGTTTTAAAGTTTCGGAGTCTATAGCTAACACACAGACAGAGTTTCACTTTTATATATATAGAAGATCACCATATTTTTGTCAGTTTTATTACGTTTTAAATTTAAAATATACACTGTGCGATATAAATTATCTTACATTTTGATCTATAACTCCTAATGCATAGATTAAAGCAATTTTCAGGGCAAAACATTGTTTTTACTCGGGAATTACGTATTCGAAGTTTCATGACTCTTCTTTAATGCGTTTGGACACAATTGCATTTTATTCGATGTTGGAAGGACACGGTTTCTTCGACCTACTCTTGCATTACGAGCTATAACTTTCTTCGGAATATTCCGATTCATCTTTTTCGGTCCGACCTCTATCGTGCTTTCAACAGACGGACGGACACAGCTAGATCGTAAAAATATTAAACCCCGATTCAGAATATATTTACTTTATGGGGTCTAAAATGGATGTTTCGATGTGTTACAAACGGAATGACAAAATGATTATACCTCCACTATTTTTTTTCGTGGCGGGTATAAAAATCACTTCTTTTGTAAAAAAAGTTTTGAAATTAATAAAAAGATAAACGTAAAATTATAAATAAACGTTGTTTAAATCAAATTAATTTGAATTTTTAATATATTCATACATACCATACAAAGCTACAGAACCACAGCTCTTCTTTCAATACCCTAAAGTTTAATAATAACAACAACAATATTCAGAAAGACAGAAAGGTACTTCGATCTATTGTTTAGCAAATTCATTTATCGAATACCGTTATGTGACCCAAAATCCCCATTAGAGAGCTACAAACATACATACACATTCATTGGTGTAAAAAATTATAATTAATCAAATTCGAAAAAAAAAACATGAAAGTTGTCAAATTATAGCAAACTTCTATAATAGAAATGAACACAGAGGTGATCGAGCGAAACCAGTATTGATACTGTGCTGCTGAAGACTTGTGTTACCATTCCGTTTTTGATCACTATCTTTCGAGTATTTAAATATTGATTGTTTATCTTTAAGCCATCTTTCTTATTCTTGTACGTACTAGTGATGTAACGAAAATTCGCATTAGCAAATATTCACATGTTTTTTTATATTCGTATTCGCATTAGCAAAATTTATGCGAATATTTTTAATTAATTAAATTAATATTAATCTATCTATCGGTTTAAATTTGAACAAGTGTTAAGCAGAAAAACCAGAGACTATTAAGGATCTGAAGGCCAACATTAGTGATGCCATTGCCGAGATACAACCACATACTCTCGAAAAAGTTCTCGAATTGGATACTGTGAGGACAGCTGCGGCATCTATAGAAATGAAATAATATCTCAGTACTAACCGGATCGATTGTGCTTCACAACGAAACAATAATTTTGGCAAAATTTCGAACCGTTATTGTTTTATTCATCTATTTGAAAATTAGTTTTAAACTAGCACAACTAGATTGATTGATATCTTATAAGTGACAGTGCTAGCGGTTTAAAGTATATAAATTTTTATGGATGTTAACCTAATATTATAACTAATAAATATGTCTTAAATAAAAAAATAAAATAAGTTTTTACATTCAAATATTTTAAAGTAAAAAACAAGTTTGTGTTTTACAAAGTTTATATATTTATGACGTTTAAACAATTTTTAACACCTTTTTAATTTGCACTGCATTGCTTATTGTATATGTAAGTATATGTTGAAATGAAGAGTTGACTCTTTGACGTTAAGATTTTACATTTTTCTGGATAATTCTTTTGCTACAGGGTTAATCAGTAAATTTAATTTTAAACAAGTTAGAGTGCTATATTCGGCCGTGCGGAATCTGATAATACCCTTCACCGTCATGTATAGTCCCACATCGTAGCTTAACCTATATTTCATGTTATATGCCGTTTTTCCTTATTATTTCCGACGCCATCCTTGATTTGGAATTTTTACGTAGTTAACTGTACTCAACTAGTCAAGCCTTCTAATTTGATACCTATATTGATAAGGAGTAAACAAATTTCATCCTCCATTTTGTTGTAGACGCCATATTGGATTTTACATTTTAGAATATATAAATTTATTGTCCGCCATTTTGTAGTGGCGGCCAACATGAATATTAATGTTGTTATTTCATGTTATATAATATACATATATATGTCATTGAGTTAGTACGTAATTTTCCAACATCTGCGATTCCCTAACTTATTTTAACGATAATCGTATCGGTAAAAACAGTTAACAACAATTTTATCGGTTTTGGTATTTAGTAACATATTTTACCGACGGTTGTCATTGTTATCTAAACGACAATAATTTTTTTGATGTTTATTTTATCGACAAAAAGTTGAACTTTATACCCGACTCAAAAACCACATGTTTAAGTGTCGGCTATGGCGCGACTACCTGTATGAGTAATGTTAGTGGTGAATTTGTTTAGACACTTTTATGACAAATGTTACACTTGTCGTGATTATGTTAAAACAGTATTTACTGAATCGCAAAGTCAATAGTGCAAACAATAACAAGTGTAGACAAATTTAACAATTGTCGGATCGTCAAAAGCTAGTGAATCCCACCGTTTTTCCTGTAGTCTTTTTTTGCACGTCATTACCACAAGTTTTTTCAATGTCTCTTGCCGTCTTCATATTTCCCCACAATGACAAAAAACCTTAACAGAAATTTCATATGAGAAAATATAAATTTTCAAACCATTTTTTATAACCTCACAAAGTCAATTCAGTAATTCCACTTTCATAATGTGGTAGCAATGGCCCCTAGTTATAATTTCCATATAGTGGTATTCCGTGAAGTCTCCATATTTGCCCACAATGACCAAAATCCCTCACAGAAATTTCATATGAGAAAATATAAATTTTCAAGCATTTTTTAAAAACTTCACAAAATCAATTCAGAGATCCCACATCCATAATGTGGTAGTAATGGCCCCTGGCTATACTTTCCATATAGTGGCATTGCGTCCTAACTTTGTATATCCGAAAAAAGATAAATATTTTATACAAAAAACACTCTTTAAAAATGTCTTATTATTTTCACATAAAAAATGTTTTATTAAATATTTTTAATCATTGCTTGTTTCAGAGGTGTGTGCTATAAATTCAATTTTTTTGGACTATGCCTATATAAAAATATCTTTAATTATAAAAAACAACTAAATTAAGGACCATTATTACAACTTGGCGTTAGGTAAAGGCAGGATTTTTTATGCCCCATAAATGGCTTTGTATTGTGAAGCCCTCATTTATTATGTTTTTATCTATTAAATATTATTATTGTTAACAATAATTACAATAAAAAAAAGAAGTTGTAATAATGCTAAAATATTTATCGGGCACAAAAAATCCTACCTTTAACTAAAGGCAAGTTGTAATAACGGCCCTTAGAGTAATAACATTAGTTTTGTTAAGTAGTTAACATAGCTAGGGGTTTATCTTCACACACATATAGAATTTGTCAGCACGAAGCTACACAATTGGTGAACTTATAAGGTATGGTATTATCATAGTGTTAAAATTTTAAAAAATTTAAAAACTTTTAAAATAATACATTACCTTTCAATAATTTTATTTATTTGTTTGATTTGTTAATTATGACAATATGACACTTAGGTCCTTGTATGAATACATACACCAAATGTTAAAAAATTATAACCGTTCTTAAGATAGATATCAACTGAGTTTTTATATCCGCCACCAAAAAAATGGTTTGATTTGATGACGATCTAGCTATGTCAGTCCGTCTGTTGAAAGCACGATATAGGTCGCACCGAAAAAGCTAGGGAGGTCAAATTTTGCCAATAGGCTAAATCGGAATATAAGGAAGAGAGTTATAGCGCGTAGTGCAAGAGTAGGTCGAAAAAACCGTGTCCTTCGTATAGTCATGAAACTTCGAATATATATTTTTCTCGAGTCAAATATTTCTCCCCAAAACGGCTTAAATCTATGCATTAGGAAAGGAGGTATAGATCAAAATGTACGAAAATTTATACCGCGCAGTGTATTTTTCGGTACATGAAAAATTTAAAACCTAATAAAACGTACGAAATTAGATATACGATTCTGAAATTTTGCACACTTTTCTTTTTGGTGTGAGGCTTTGTTGTAACGTAAAATCAATGTGACACGCCCACTTTTACGCCCGCCTCCCATATAACGTTTTACCTAAATTTCATATAATTTTTCTATGAATAATGATTTTGGAATAATAAAGGACTATATTCAAATATATAAGTTGTATTCATTAGCAGAAATAACTTTGAAACGCCTACTATAGCGCCTACTATAACGCTTTTAATGAAATTTAAAAGCTTATAAAACCGACAAAATTAGAGGTATGATGATAAAATTTGCTACGTATATCCTTCTAGTCAATATCATTACTTTACCAGAAAATTAAGGTGACACGCCCACTTTTACGCCCACCTCCGATATAATGCTTTATCTCAAATTCATATAATTTCTCAATGAATAAATATTTTGGAATAATAAAGGACTATATTGAAATATCTAAGTTGTATCCATTAGCAGAAATGACTTTGACATGCCCACTATAACGCCCACTTTTTACGTTATCTACCGTTAATGAAATTTAAAAGCTCATAAAACCGATAATCTTAGTGGTATGATGATGAAATTTGCTACATATGTATATCCTTCTGATCAATGTTATTGTTATGCCTAAAAATTTAGGTGACACGCCCACTTTAACGCTTACATCGCTTATAACGGTTTATCTTAAATTCATGTAATTTCTCTATTGACAAAGTTTTTGGAAAAATAAAGGACTATATTGAAATATCTAAGTTGTATTTTTTAGCAGAAACTTTATTGACACGCCTACTTTAACGCCCACTTTCATTGAAAGACAAAATTTACGAAAACATTTTACTACCATATCGAAGTTGATTTTAAATAAAACACAAATTATTTAGGAAATTATTATCATTTCTTGTCATAATGATAATATTTGTATGGTTCAATTATGTATGGAACAAAATATCGGCCAAATGTCCCCCCAACCTCGGCGCCACACCTCTATGTGATGGTCCAAATTTTCAGTGACAATGTTGATGCTCAATTGTTGGGCACGATGATGAGTCGAGGTTGACTGCTCTTTTGTCAGACTATCGCAAAAAAAAGGGATGGTTCCCATTCAACGAACTAAGAAGGCATTCACAGATGTTCTCACATTTTATACAGACCTGTTTTGCAGAAATTTATATATTTTTTTTTAATTCTCCCGATAGTGGACGAATTTGAACGATTATGTTGACCAAAATAATCACAAAGTGCACAAAATGCATTTTGATTTGAACGCCCATTTTAATAAAAAACCTGAATAACTTTAACGCATTGCTCATTTGCGTATCTTTCCACTATTCATTCAAATTGAGTTAGTCTGAGATTGGGAAATGTCAAGTGAAATGCAGAAAACATATTTAAAGTCTAGCTGTAGTTCACCTTCAACATGGGCCCTTAAAATTTAACCACCCTCTACAAAGAAAGTGATACATATTTTATTATAAAGAGATTATTCTATAGCGATTAACAAAATAATAAATATTGTGCATTAAATGTACACAAAATTGGTGGTGGGTAATGTAATAATTCGGCAATGAGATTACGCAAATGAAGCTAAGAGATTTTTTATAAATAAATATTGACCAGAAAACCACCTTTAGGAATTTTTGGCATTGAATTAAATCGTATTTTAACAATATTTTTGATCGGATTTTAATAATTTTCGGGTAAACTTAAACGTCATAGCAAAGACATTTAATGGAAATTTGACATGTCATACTCTTGTATTAAAAATGCATCACTTTTTATACCCGCCACCAAAAAAATGGTGCGGGTATATTCATTTTGTCATTCCGTTTGTAACACATCGAAATATCCATTTTAGACCCCATAAAGTATATATATTCTGAATCGGGGTTTGATTTTATGACGATCTAGCTATGTCCGTCCGTCTGTCCGTCCGTCTGTCCGTCTGTTGAAAGCACAATAGAGGTCGCACCGAAAAAGCTAGGGGGCTCAAATTTTGCCAGAATCTTTCTTATAGACAAGGTTTGTTTGGTATATGGGCTGAATCGGAATATTAGGAAGAGAGTTATAGCTCGAAAAGCAAGAGTAGGTCGAAAAAACCGTGTCCTTCGAACATCGAATAAAATGGAATTGTGTCCAAACGCCTTAACATAGACTCATGAAACTTCGAATATATATTTCCTGGCTAAAGGCAATATTTTCCCCCGAAAATTGTCTAAATATATGGGAGAAGAGTTATCGATCAAAATGTACGAAAATTTATACCGCACAGTGTATTTTTCGGTATATTTAAAAATAAAAACGTCATAAAAGCAACAAAATTGGATGTACGACTCTGAAATATTGCACACTTTGCTTTTTGGTGACACGCTTTCATATAACGGCAAATCAATGTGCCACGCCCACTTTTGCGCCCACCTCCCATATAACGTTTTACCTAAAATTTATATAATTTCTCTATTAATAAAGATTTTGGAATAATAAAGGACTATATTGAAACACCTAAACTGTACTCATTAGTAAAAACAACTTTGACACGCCTACTATAACGCCCACTTTCACTTTTGAATTTTGTCCAGACGCATAAACGTAGTCTATGAATTAGGAAAAGAGTTATAGACAAAAATGTACGAAAATTTATACCGCACAGTGTATATTTCAAATTTAAAACGTAATAAAACTGACAAAACTATATGTACGATTCTGAAATTTTGCAAACATGGGTTTTTGGCCAAAGTCTTCGTTATAACGGAAAATAGATGTGCCACGCACACCTTTTCCCTTAAATTTTTATAAAAATATATTAGTCATATATATTAGCATTTATTCATCTTACACTGCAGCATTTATTGTACTGTAGCTAAATCTATATATATAAAAGTGAAACTCTGTGTGTGTGTGTGTTAGCTATAGACTCCGAAACTGTAAAACCGATCGGACTCAAACTTTAGCAAGTTGTTGTACACATACCAGGAAATGTTTATGGGTGGATAAAAGTGGGCGGGACCACGCCCATAAAAATTAGTTATCATTTTAAGCTACTTGCACATGACCGATTTTTCTGAAACTTTGCACACATATCGAGCTCTCATGACTTAATAATTTCGTGATAAGAAAAGTGGGCAGGGCCACGCCCCTAAAATAGTTTTAATTTTGAGGTACTTGCACTAGGCCGATTTTTCTAAATCTTTGCACACATATTGAGCTGTCATGACTTTATAATTTCGCGATTAGAAAAGTGGGCAGGGCCACGCCCATAAAAAAAAGTAATAATTTTGAGGTACTTGCACTGGACCGATTTGTCTGAAACTTTGCACACATATTGATCTCTCATGACTTTATAATCTCATGATTATGAAAGTGGGCAGGGCCACGCCCATAAAAAAAGTTATAATTTTGAGGTACTTGCACTGAACCGATTTTTCTGAAACTTTGCACACATACTGAGCTGTCATGACTTTACAATTTCGTGATTAGAAAAGTGGGCAGCGCCACGCCCATAAAGAAAAGTTACAATTTCGAGGTACTTGCACTGGACCTTTTCTTCTGAAACTTTGCACACATATTGAGCTTTTATGACTTTACAATTTCGTGATTAGAAAAGTGGGCAGTGCCACGCCCATAAAAAAATTATAATTTTTAGTTTTTGCACTTGATATTCAATTAAAATTAAGAATGCATTTTGATTCATTAAGGGGCGTAGCAACGCGCGCCGGGCTTTTCTAGTATAAGATAAAGATGATAAGATAGATGACTCTACTAGCAACTACTAGATGGCATGCTAACAACTTATGCTTATGTTCTCCTGAAGTTATGCTCTATTAAAAATGGGAATTTAGGAAAATTTTGACCTAAGTAAAAAAAAAGTTATCTCTAAACATTATAAACAATTTATTTTCATGTACTAATGGCTAACAAATTTTAAAATTATACAAAACTTATTTCCTTTGAAAATCTTTCAAAAGCAAAATGTTATAGAAGTTTAAAAATCAAAATCTTACTAATAAATTTCCCGTTTTAGAAAAATGCAGAGAATGTATATTTTAAATCACCCTGTGGCCCTTAAAATTTAACCTTAAATTCACTTTCTTCCTCTTAAATTCATGTAAATTCTCTATGAATAAAGATTTTGGAATACTAAAGGACTATATTGAAATATCTAAGTTATGTTTATTAGCAGAAACTTTATTGACACGCGTATTTTAACGGCCACTTTCATTGAAAGACTAAATTTACGAAAACATTTTACTAGCATACCGAAGTTAAAATGGGTGGTTTTATTTTAAGGGACTATGTTGATTTTGAATAAAATTATTATGAAATTATTATCATTTATTTTTATAATGATAATATTTGTATGCTTCAATTATGTATGGAACAAAATATCGGCCAAATGGCCCCCCAACCTAGGCGGCACACCACGATCCGATAGTCCAAATTTTCAATGACACTGTTGATGCTCGATTGTTGGGCACGATGATGAGTCAAGGTGGCTTGCTCTTTTGCCACGTTATCGTGAAAAACAGCAATGTTTCCCATTCAACGAACTAAGATGGCATTCACAGATGTTTTCACACTTCATACAGACCTGCTTTGCAGACATTTAAATATTTTTTACAATTCTCACGATTGTGGACGAATTCGAACGATTATGTTGACCAAAAGAATCACGAAGTGCACAAAATGCATTTTGATTTGAACGCCCATTTTTATAAAAATCTTTAATATTTAAAAGCGTTGCTCGATTGCGTATGTTTCCACGGTTCAAATTGAGTTAGTCTGAGATTGAGAAATGTCAAATGAAATACAAGAAAAAAGTTAAAGTTTAAATGTGGTTCACCTTAAACATGGGCCCTTAAAATTTAAACACCCTCTACAAAGAAAGTGATACATATTTTATTATAAAGAGATTATTCTATAGCAATTAACAAAATAATAAATATCGTGCTTTAAATGTACACAAAATTGGTGGTGGGTATAAAAGATTCGGCACAGCCGAATATAGTGCTCTTACTTGTTTATATTATAATACTAGCCAAACCCGGCGCGCGTTGCTACGCCCCTTAATGAATCGAAATGCATTCTGAATTTTAATTGAATATCAAGTGAAAAAACCTAAAAATTATAATTTTTTTATAGGCGTGGCATTGCCCACTTTTCTAGTCACGAAATTGTAAAGTCATAACAGCTCAATATGTGTGCAAAGTTTCAGAAGAATCGGACCAGTGCAAGTACCTCAAAATTAAAATTGTTTTTATGGGCGTGGCCCTGCCCACTTTTCTTATCACGAAATTGTAAAGTCATAACAGCTCAATATGTGTGCAAAGTTTCAGAGAAATCAGTCTGGTGCAAGTACCTCAAAATTATAGCCTTTTTTATGGGCGTGGCCCCGCCCACTTTTTTAATCACAAAATTATAAAGCCACGACAGCTTAATATGTGTGAAAAGTTTCAGAAAAATCGGTCCAGTGCAAGTACCTCAAAATTAAAACTTTTTTAGGGGCGTGGCCCCGCCCACTTTTCTTATCACGAAATTATTTAGTCATGACAGCTCGATATGTGTGCAAAGTTTCAAAAAAATCGGTCAAGTGCAAGTAGCTAAAACTGATAACTAATTTTTTATGGGCGTAGCCCCGCCCACTTTTTTCATCCATAAACACTCCCCGGTATGTGTACAACAACTTACCAAAGTTTGAGCCAGATCGGTTTTACAGTTTCAGAGTCTATAGCTAACACACACACACACACACACAGAGTTTCACTTTTATATATATAGATAAATATAGATAAATATGTTGTACTAATTACGTTTTGGAAAATCAATAAGAAATAAGGAGCAAAAAAAAAATAATATAATAAATAATGTGATATAGAAAATTTCACGTACCTTGTGTCGTCAAACATTAGATCGATTTTTAATTTATACACAGAGTTGCGGCTAATACTGGATGAAGATTCCTGCTGGTCACTCTCTAATAAACGGATTCCAGATGAATTACTACCATTTGTTTTGCGTATGCGGACTGAATTCATTTTAGGTATCGCAACAACTTGACTATCCGATTTGCATGTAACCATTCTCAATGTATTAGTTACTTTTTTTTTCTTAACGTATTTGCTTTATCTTCTTTTTCTTTTTTTTTATTTTTGTTTTGCACTTTTTATAAAACTTTTGCGAATGTTTCGTTTTGAAATTTCAGTTCATGCCATAGACATGAAGATCTTTAATAAGCATTTTGTTGTTAAATTTTTTCCAATGTGAAAAACTATTGTTGTAAATTGTTTTGTTGTTGTTAGTATTTTTTTTATTTTTTACAAGTTGCTAATTTTACATGCCAATAGGTAATTTGTTGTTAAATTTGTTTGATTGTTTGTTTGTTTGTTTGTTGAGCTCGCACTATAACACAAAATAAATGAAAAAAATAACAAATTATTTCATATTTTAATAAAACAAGTAACTGTTTTAACAAATAAATACTCGATGGATTGACTAATCGATTGAAAACAGAAAAACTTTCAATTTAGTATGTAAGTAAATGACTATAGTTGGACACTGAACAAAATGTTGTGGTATTCATGCAATTTATAAAAACTTCACCTGTGATGTCAACGGTAGATATACATATATGTAGATATGTATTTATATAGTAATTTCAACAATATTCATTTTTGACGACATAAAGTATATTTTTTCTAAAAGCTAATGACTAAGGGAGTCGATCGAGCAATATTCTTCTGTCCCTGTGTTAGTTGAAAGCAACTTTTAAAAGTCTCCAAATATCCGGGAATGAATCACTGCCCCATAACTTTAAAATATTTATATTTTTTTAAATACATATATCAAGTTGCAAAAGGCTCTAAATTAATTAAGGACACTTTCTGAGAAAGACTCACAAATCGGCTAGAAACTTGCTGAGATATAAGCGCAAAAAAACAAATGCTTTCATATTTTTTCCTTAAACATACAAACGAAAATCAATTTTTTTTAGGTTCTGCGTAGCATAGAGGAATGATATGGATGTCAAAAGAAAGGGCTTGACTACCAAAATGTAATACAGGATACAAATTTTAAAATCCACACAGAAAACAGTAAACTATGAAAAGTTTAAAATGCATAATGAAACAAAATGCTGGAATTTTTTTCTCAAGCCCATCAATATGGATATCAAATAAAAGGGCTTGACTAGTAAGATACAACTAACTTTGTAAAAAATCAAAAATGAAGTTGACAATTATAGAGCAAAATTACGCTTAACGTTAAATTTATAATCTATGCTGAGCTACGATGTGATTCGGCACGGCTGAATGCAGTATTCTCACTTGTTTAATTTTCTTTCTTAAAATAATTTTTAAGTATGTTTTTTTTTCATTAATTTGTTTAAACTTCGATTAGGTTTTTCCTTTTTGTATCGTCACAATTTCCACACATGTTTGAATGTTAATACTTACACACATATGTATGTACGTATGCATCAATGTACTAACCGTTAAATACTTTTTGTTTTTAAGCACTATTAGTTCACAATTTACTTTCACTCCAATATATCTTTGGTTTTGTATCTGTTTTTAAGTCCATGTCTACATACATACATATCGCATACGTACATAAAAGCATACACATTTGTTTACAGCTATAGCTAAACATGTACATACATATGTATATATTTACAAATTCACTTTAATAGATGTTTATTTTTTTTTTGCAATAATTAGTGAGAAAACGATTTTAATTGCACACAAATAGTATGTATGTCTGTATAATACACTATTACATATTTTTTATTTTAATAAAGTAATATTTTTTTCCAAAATGCTCTTAATTAGTGTCAGTTAGCTAAATATACCTATTTTATTAATATTTAATATTTTTTTTTATCAATATCAATACACATGCTTGTTTTTGAACTTCAAATCGAATTTAGTTACATATTTTTTTGAAATCACTTTAAAGAGAAATAATTTAAGTTCAGCAGCTAAGAAATGTTT
The DNA here is from genome assembly GCA_941918925.1 of Phyto melanocephala. NCBI lineage: Eukaryota > Metazoa > Arthropoda > Insecta > Diptera > Rhinophoridae > Phyto > Phyto melanocephala. Next base: position 55,314,830 of record OW799233.1, read on the forward strand.
TTTGTCAAAATTTTCGATGCTTTTTAAGGCACATAAACACATTAAGCCGACTACAAGGTCTACACGTTGTTTTCTTAACCACGGCGCACGCACAAATGTCGATGATCTTGAATACAAAACCAAATAAATGAACTCAAAACTAAACCAAAACGAATTCAGAAACTCACAACTAATACAATACATATATAAAAGGCTGCAAATCAGAGATACTAAATAAAAAACATTAATTCATTCTGAGTCTATTTGGTCGATCAACATTAGTAGTGTGTGTTTAAAAACTGAACATAAACAAATAAAATAAAAGCAAATGACAGAAATAATGGCCAACACGAAACAAAGTTATTAATTACTTTCTTAACTTAAGAATTTCTAAGATATTTTGCCTTCTGTAAGTGTAAGCTATGAAACGTGTGAGCACGAGCATACATACATACATATGTACAGCATAGATACAAAAACATAAATAAATAGTTGCAGCTCTCAATCAAGACGAGCTTTTTTTAATCAACTTAACTTACTATTCGTAAAATATCCTCGTCAACTTTAGTTGCACTCACTACACATTCAATTAAAGAGTCAGCCAGACAGTCAGTCAGGTAATCACATTTTGTGCATGCTTGCACAACATCATTGAACCATGATAACAGATTTAATTTTATTGTTGTAACTACATATATTTAAGTTTTTGCATATAATGCGTTAACACCTACGACAGATATATGCAAGATTGTGTTTGTATGTGTTACACTGAAAAATTTTTTTTTTTTTTAATTTTCCATCAAGCTCCTTTGGTGTACAACTCAAACACATTTTTACATATCCTACCACAATGGTTGATGAGCACCGACTCGGCGGTCCTTGATGAAAAATCAAAATGTAACACATGTTGTACAAACAAATTTTCACATATACAAATAAAAAGTTTCATCAATATTTTGGCTATTGAATTATGCAATGAAACTTTAGTTATAATCACTAATTTACATATTTAATTGATAGCTAGCTGACAGTTGCAGTCTGTAACACTTGTCTGGAAAACTGGCAACACCACTAAGGATAAGTCGCTAAGTTGACCCATAAGTAATGCTAGTTGTTTGTTCTTATGTTATACTATTTCAATTTCACTAAGAATTATATATGTATGTAGTTTTGCACGAAATCTAATGTCGTTTCGTATACAAAATTTTCTATAAAAAAAATATAAAACACTAATACAGGTTTAAAAGTTAAAATCTGTGTACATAATGATAATGTTCAAAGCAGTTGTTTTTCTTTATAAATTTGGAGCACATATACATACATTAAATGAATGCCTGGCAGTCCATATTTTGAGCCAGTTTTCCAAGAATGACAAAAACAAGATTACGCATTTCGACTATTATTATTTATTATTCTTGTTATTTATTAGTTATGTATTTATTTTAGCACTTTATTCACTTTTTTCCAATTTTTACTTTTAATATCAATCTCTTGTTTGCTGGTGTGACGTCACGCATGGGAGGGCTGATTTGCAATAAACATGCGCAATGCCTAATTTTGTTTTTGTCATTCTTGCCAGTTTTCTTTGATTTTGGTATGTTCTGATAAGAATTCTGTCATATTATTCAAACGAATATGAAAACTAGGCTCGTAGCGCTTTAGAATGCAAGATATTTGGTGTAGTACTGCTGGTAACAGAGGACAAATGTACATAAAAAATAAAACGACAAAAATATTCATAAAATTACACAAAAAGTATACAAATTTAGGGAATTTCTGTCAAATATAATTGTCTAATTCACTACCCGTCGTAGGAGTTGTACGTTGTAAGAAATTTACGTTAATATATTAAAAAAAAACGAGAATAGGAATAATTTTTCAATCTCTAATGTATGTATATGACATTCCATAAACATAGATAAAATTGTTGTAAATGTTATTTAAGAAATTATCAACAAAATATGTACAACTGTTGTTAAATCCATTGACGTAAATATCCTACGATAGATTGTGAATTGGGCAAGTGGTTTGAAAAATTATTAAAATCAATTTGAAATAAATTCCCCTTTTGCAAGGAACGTTAATTAAACAAAATGTTGGAAAGGAATTCATTTGTCTACATACATACATATGTTTTTAATATACATTTTCAATTAAACAATTAACCTGCTGAGTGAAATCAAATTTTCATTCATGCAAAATCATTTCAAAATTGTTATCTTAATAATGCATATTTTCTAAACCTTATTATTGTGAGGTTTTGAAGATATTATAAATAGCACAAAGACTACACAAATATCTATTATACGAAATAAAAAAAAATGTTTAAATTTTGGTTAAGAAATTGCACAGAAATCGAACCACTCGTTCGGTTTAGAACTTCTCAACAAAATTGTCTTTAGTTTTGTAAGCACTGCTGACCCTATTCACTTTCCGTATTGCGCAGATGGTATTTAATTGTTTAAAATGCATTTTATTTTAAATTTGATTCATGATCAAAAAACAACCAAGAGCACTATATTCATCTGAACCGAATTTTTGATACCCACCAGCAATTTTGTGTACTTCTATAGCACAAAATTTATTATTTTGTTATTAACTGTAATCGCTATTGAATAATCTCATGCTATGCTAATAATATATTATCGTAAATTTTGTTTTTGAATGAAAATGGACGTTAAAGTAGGCCTGTCAATATAGTTTCTGCTAATAAATAAAACTGAGATATTTCAATATAGTCCTTTATTCTTCCACAAATTTGTCCGTAGAGAAATTCTATGAATTTAAGATAAAGCGTTATATGGGAAGTGGGCGTGTCACATTTATTTTCCGTCAGGAAAAAGGCTTTGATCAAATAGCGACAAAATTTCAGAATCATACATTTAATGTTGTTTTAAATTTTGAATTTAAATAAATGTAAGCAATTTTCGGGCAAAAGCATTTTTTTTACGCAGGAAATATACATTCGAAGTTTTAAGGCTCTACGTTAATGCGTTTGGACACAATTCCATTTAATTCGATGTTGGAAGGACGTGTTTTTTTACCTACTCTAGCATTACTAGCCATAACTCTCTTCCTAATATTCCGATTTAGCCCATTTTCGATACCAAACTAACCTTGTGTATAAGAAATATTTTTACAAAATTTTTCGTTCCGACCTCTATCGATTCAGAATATATATACTTTATGGGGTCTAAAATGGATATTTCGATGTGTTACAAACGGAATGACAAAATGAATATACCCCCACCATTTTTTTGTTGGCGTGTCTAAAAAGAAAATATGTTTATTACACAAATAGTTATACATTTGTGCAGATTATTATCAAATTTGCTGAATAAATTTCATATTAATTATTTATAAAAATTATTGAAAGTCGATAAAACAAAATTAGCGTACAGAATCAGTTTTTGTAAAAGAGGAGGTTATGTCAGACGTAATTGCATATGTGTTTATGTACGTGTAAAAGCAAAAGTTATCAACCATCTGTATAATGACACCGACCGACATACACAATTACGTATGGATTGCAAAAGTGACAAGTCATATGTGAAATACATTCCACTGAAGACAGCTCCATTATTTTAACAGTAAAAGGAAGGAGAAAAGTTAACTCAATTATTGTTTTTTTTTTTATATTTCTGCCTTACTTGCTGTTATATTTTTAGAAGTGCGTAATAGAATGGCATGATTAAACTGATTTTAGAAGGGATGAAATTAGCACTTTTGATTGCAAATTAGAAACCTACAACATCACATTAAAAAAAATCAAAAGCTCTTGGAAGCTGGAAAGCACTACGTTCGATCAGTGTAACTAAATGACTAAATGTTTTATTGGTACATATTTTGTTAATACTCGTATGTTTAAGCTGTTTTTAAAAAAACTGACTTAGTGATTTCAATCTTAGCAAATATACGGCGAATTTTATTTATAAACTGGCTGTTGCTTCTGTGCATATTTATATTTTTCTTTCCTTGTTTTTTATGGTTTTGTTAAACATTTTTGTTTTCCAACATCATTTAGCAGCGGTACATAAACTACCTATTTGCAGGTTTTGTTTGTTACTGGAATACATGTGTCTATTGTATTTTATCGTACGAGCGGTTTTATTCACGTCAGTTTTTTTACTGAATTTGTTAAGTGATCACAACAAGAGTGTTGGAGCAAAAATTTAAAAAGTTGTTTTCAAGATTGTAACGTCATATATTATAGAGAAATGTGGATTTCATATGTGTGTTGTTTTTATTTTTTTTCACATAATTTTGTTTCGATGTTTATGAAGCACAAATAGTTTAGAGTGACCAGAATAAAGTTTAGTTAAATTGGGTAAGTGCACGTCGTCTTATACAAAAGCACTTAAATGAAATGATATGTTAATTATGTGTAAAATAAAAAATCGGCCAAATGCCCGCCTCGGCTTCGGAGGCATACTTCTATCTGATGGTTTATATTTGGAATGGCAAAAGTCGTTAAAGTGCCGAGTATTCTAATTCTGTAGCTTTTGAATTATTCTAATATTCCTGAAGAAAGAAGTCCAAACATGTCGAATCATAAGATCGTGGCGGCCAATTAACATCGCCACGACGTGAAATAACACTGCAATTGGATTTCTCGCGCAAAATGGGCCATTGCTTCATTGACTCTTGAAACTACACATCGTTCTGGTCTATATTCTCTATTTCTGGCCACAAGTTCGTTATATATTCTTAATTAAGCGAAACTTTATGTAAATTTGCATCTTTTAGTTCAGTAGTTATTTTTGTTACATTCAGTATTTTGTACTTAATATGTGATCAGAATTCATAAAAAACTAAAAGAATCGAGTAGTTTATAAAATTATAATTATGTCCCTCCCTCTCGCTCTCACAAATTTCGTTTCATTCGACACAAAGATATCATCAAATTGCACTGAAAACTAATAATTTTCCTAGTTGGTCTGATGCATATTAGAAACCTTTAAATTAATGATTTGCAATAAATTTTGAAAATTTTCTTTTGTTTAGTAGAACCATGACTAAACACTTTCTTTTCAACCAGCATTATTTATTTTCTTGTGCAATAGCTTGTAATGCAGTTCTCTACATTTCCATTATATTTTCAATTAACTACTCAAGTTACATTCACACTTGGTAAACAATAGACAAATATGCGTAATTGCTATTTCTGGTAAATATTTCTTTAACGTTATATGACATTTCTTTCAACAAATATAGTCAGAACGATGCTTTTAAACTGCAATTTGATAAAGTTTAGATAATTTTTAATTGTGTGTTATTAACATTAACATATTGGGGCAGAAGCCAATACATTTTAGTGGTTTCGTATATTTCGTAAAATATTTGTATAATATGAACTTGCCTCTAGAGTTATGTTTAACATTTATTCACGATTCAATATTTTTACATTTTCAATATATATTTGGTACAAAAAACAAATTTAATGAAAAAATTAAAATGCATTAGAAAATATAATAAGGGGTAAAGAAACTCTTAATAAAACATTAGTTGATAACACAATGAAAAGAAAAATTTAAAATTTTTTTGTCTTAACTGGAATTGTATTTTTTTACCAATTAAAAGTTGCTGATTTCAAATCTAATCTCCACGTTTCTCCATCAACTCGCATTTTTAAGTCACAGGTACTAATCTTATTTTTGACTATTTTACTCTCCATTAAGTGATTTTCAAAATTATTTGTATTTTTTAAAAACTGTTTTTATTATAAAATTTTTTAAAATCGCCAAAAAGAACGACTAAATGAAAAAAATTTATTTTTAAAAATCATAAAAACTCCGATATGAACAAAGTGAGACATCGATCATATTTTTCTTGGAACTCCAGTAAAAAAGTACGAAGTATTTATAAGGGTTCATTCACCCACTTTATCTCATCTAACAAGTGTATACGAAAGCGAAAATCACTTTTCTCAAGTTTTTTTTTTTTAAGTGAATAAAGATAAAAAAATCCACAAAAAGTATAAATCATTTTAACCTTCAACATTTAATCATTTCAACCTTAATTAATTTAATTAAAAAATTGTGCAACGCCTACGACAAGAAACACGTGTAAAATCAAAATTCCAACTATTTTTGTAGCATGTGTGGCGAATATTTGAATCTTTAGAAAACATTCGTCATAGTGCACTTAAAATATGTATTTTGCCTACACCAGATTTACAATAGAAGCCCGTAGCAAGCAGGGTACACTTATACAAGGTGGCGGTGCCAGCCCAGATGACAATTTTTATACCCTTCACCTGTGGTGCACAAGGGTATATATAGCTTTGTCATTACGTTTGTAATTTCTACAATTTTCATTACCGACCCCATAAAGTATATATTTTCTGAAAGCTTATGAATAGAGGAGTCGATTAAGCCCTGACCGTCTGTCCGTCTGTCCGTGTGTTGGTTGAAATCAACTTTTAGAAACACCTATACGTTCCTCAGATCTGTATATGGTATCAATCTCTTAGAAATATCCAGGAATGAATCGCTATTGAAATTCAGCGCAATCGCCCCATAACTTTCTGAGACATGAGCAAAAAACCACGACCATCTCGTTTTTTAACACAATTACAACAACAACATACATACATACATACATACATACATACATACATACATACATACATACATACATACATACATACATACATAGATACATACATACATACATACACACATACATACATACATACATACATACATACATACATACATACATACATACATACATACATACATACATACATACATACATACATACATACATACATACATACATACATACATAAAAAAAAATTACACAAAAAATATTTTAAAAATAAAAAAAAAAATTACAAAAAAAAAAATTTTAAAAAAAATTAAAAAAAAAAATAAAATATAAATAATAAATTATTGGATAAAATTGAATAATTTTTTTTGGCTCAGCTGGGTTTCGATGTCACATTTATTCTAACCAGTATATACATACATATGTACGTATTTTATATGAGATGAATGGTGATACAAACAATTGTTATTGCATGACTACACGTTGTGAAGGGTATATAAGATTCGGCACGGCCGAATATAGCACTGTTACTTGTTTTGTGTTCTGAGGTATGTCAAACTTCATATTAAAAAATGATTTCAACCCCGGAAATTGTCAAACTTCATACATAAAAACAAGTAAGAGCGCTATATTCGGCCGTGCCAAATCTTATATACCCTTCACAACGTGTAGTCGTGCAACAACAGTAGTTTGTATTACCATTCATCCCATATGAAATACGTACCTACATATAAAAACATACATATATAAAAACATCCCATTGTAAAATTATAAATTCACGTATGTATGTTAAAAAAACAAAAAAAAAATAAAAAAAAAAATTTAAAAAAAAAATTTAAAACAAAACTAAAAAAAAAATGTAAAAAAAAAATTAAAAAAAAAATAATTAATATAAAAAAATAAAAAAAAATAATAAAAATATAAATAATATATTAAATAAAAAATAAAAAAAAAAAAAATTTAAATTTTAAAAAAATTAAAAAAAATTTTTTTTTTGGCTCAGCTGGGATTCGATGCCACGTTTTCTCTAACCAGTATACACGCTTGTATGTATGTATGTTGTTGTTGTAATGTTGTTTTTGTGAAAAAAAAAATCGAGGTGGTCGTGGGTTTTTGCTCATATCTCGGTTGTTTATGTACCGATTTTTCTGATTATCAATACCGATCTACTCCCGAATATTTCCGATATTTAAATACCTCACCCGGGTCCAAGCGATGTCGGGGGGCTTCAAAAAGTTGATTTCAACATACACACGGACAGACGGACAGACTGACAGACTGACAGAGCTTAATCGACTCCCCTATTCATAAGCTTTCAGAAAATATATACTTTATGGGGTCGGAAATGAAAATTGTAGAAATTTCACACGGAATGACAAACCTATATATACCCTTTTTCACTGTGTGAAGGGTATAAAGAGAGCCGAAGATCGCTCTCCTTTACGCTACCACCTTATGTAATTACACCATGGTAGCAAGTATTGGATTCCAAATACTGTATGTCACTACTGTGCAGAAAATTTCATTTTATGAATAAACAAGAAATGGACCAATTTTAAGTATCAAATACCAATGATCTTAAGGGAACGTTCGAATCATCTTGGTGATTATTATTTTATCGCTGTCAACATAACAGGCATTAAAAAATAAAACCAATCTAAATGGATTTATCATATTTGTTAACTATTACCCGACCAGTTCTTTACTGATGATTCCGAACCAAAACAATCTACATCTACAAAAAAAAATCATCAAGACTTACGACAAAATTATTCTTCACTTAGTACTGAAAGTGGATTATATTCATTTTGTCATTCCGTTTGTAACACATCGAAATATCCATTAATGAAGTCTAACATTAATTTTAAATTTTCTGAGTCCTGGTTTTATTTAAAGACGATCTAGCTATGTCCGTCCGAATGTCCGTCTGTTGAAAGCACGATAGAGCTCGAACCTCGATATATTAGAAAGAGAGTTATAGTTCGTAATGCAAGAGTAGGTAAAAAAATCATGTCCTTCCAACATCTAATAAAATGCAATTGTGTCTAAACGCAAACGCAAGTAGAGCGATAAAATTTCGAAAGTATATTTCCTGAATTAAAACAATTTTTTTTTTACCTGAATATTGCTCAAAGCTATATATTACGAAAGTACTTAACACGTAGACAAATTTATACCGTATCTTTTTCGGTCTACTACGATTTTGAAAATTTGCGGACAATGCTTTTTGGTCAATAGATTTATAATTACGTTAAATTTAGGTGATACGCTCTCTCCAATATAACGCTTTATCTCTAATTCATATAATTTATCTATGGAAAAGGGCTTTGGAATAATAAAGGACTCTATATTGAAATATCTAAGTTGCATTTATTATCAGAAACTACTTTGAGACTTTAACTTTAACGCCCACTTCTCACATATTCTGCTATTAATGAAATGAACTTCTACATAAAACCGACAGAATTAAAGGTATGATGATGAAATTTCTCACATATAGCTTCCCATATAACGTGTTGTAATTTATCTAGGTACAAAACATATCTTAGTTAAGTTCATTAGCGGAAATTTCGTCGACACGCCTACTTTATCGCCCACTTCTCACATATTCTGCTTCTCAATGAAACTGAAAACCTCATAAAAGTAATAGAATTATATATGCTAGATAATGAAATTTCCCATATATAGGTTTCTAATAAATTGTATTATAATTTGTTTTATTATTTTGAATTTAATTATTTCTAAATGAACAAAATTATGTTAAAAAACAGAAATCTAGAAAGGATTATCTAAGTTAAATTCAAACATTAATTATATTATTTAAAATTGCTATGCCCATACGCAGCTAATATTAACTGCATCTGACTACCAAATTTTGCCCTTAAGTAACCGTAAAAAAATACAACATTGTATCAATCTTAATGTACAAATCCTTAGTTTAAACAGAAAAGTTCAACAAAAATAAAAATTCAATTTGAATAAACTGCAACTCTTATGGCCACCTTATAATATTTTGTATTTATTTATTTATTTTTCTTTATTAAGAGCGCTATAATTTAAAAGCAACTTCAATGAATTATAGTGTGTTTTCTAAACCAAAGACCATGATACATGGTCAAGATTGTAGTGGAGATTGTTTTAATGAACATAGACAGATAGACATACATACACACAAACATACATACATACATATATACGTAGCCATGTGTTTCTAATTACAGAAAATTTCTTATATACATACATATGTATATACATACGTACATTTCATACTTATCTATATATGTATGTATGTATGAATATTTTTTTCTTTAAATTTCTAACACTTCTTTAAAACTACTACATTTGATAGTTAATTATATTTTATATATGTAAGTAAATATTTTCTTTTAAAAGTTTTCCTATTTTCTCTTGTTGGTACGTATTATAAGAGAATTTGTATTGATACAAATTAGAACATTCTTTTAGCTAAATGAGTTCGTAAATTTATTTCCAAAATTTTGGCAGAAAAAAAACTTTCATTTAAACTTATTAGAAATTGAAGGTATTTTAAAATTGAAAAGTTTTTGATTATAAAAAAAATATTATTGATTTAATTACAATACACCGCTATTTCGTTTTACGTTTAATAAATCTAATTTTAATGAGCGATCAGTATCACTTTATTTTGTAATTAAAATGGCAATCAAAAATAGTGATAAAAAGATTCTCTTATGATGTTTACAAATTTACTAGTATAAAAGCGCATGTTCAACGTTTGAAAAAGTAAAATAAAGAAAGTGAAAAAAAAAACAAAAATTAAAATATATTTTATAATATTTAATATTTGCTTTCATTTAACACAACTAACAAATTTATAAATACCTACTGGTGTACACACAGAAACTCAAAACATTGTGTGTAAATATTTATGTACATATATGTAAAATATGTCAAATCCTTTATTAGAAATTTTATTTGAATGCCCTTCACGCAAGAGTGTATAAGTCTGCCATTCCGTTTGCAATTTCTACAAGACTTATTTCAAAGTAAGTATAAATTATATACATACATACTCAAAATCTGTCTGCCCGTGTGTGTGTTAAAATTAATTTTTTAAGCCCCCAAGCTTACTTTAGACTTTTATATGGTATAAGTTCATTATATATGCTTTCAAGAATTTTTCTATTGAAAATCAATTATGTGTGCATATTACGATGATTGCCTCTGCTTTTACCCAAACAAAGTCAGATTTTGCAGCTCCCATTGAACTTCTTGAAACATTTGTTACGGTCGCTAATACATACTTTTTTATGTATGTATGTATGTATGTGCATAATGGTACAAAGTGTTTGAAGCGTATATTAGATTTGGCACTACCGAATATAGCGCTCTAACTTGTTGGTTATTTTATAATGTTAGCGGACGTTATGACACACATAATTAAGATGATGATATTATATTGTCTATGACAAGAGTTTATAAATTAAAAATTTTGTAGGAATAACTAAACAGATTCAGCATATTAAATACTTGTTCACGGTAGGGTGCATATGTCGTTTTTAGAGTGGGTCCCTTGCTTATAAAGAAAAACAAAAGTTGTTCAATCATATTGTTCTAGTAATATTATGTTGACATAGGTCTAAAAAAAATAATAATTGGGAATAAAAAGATCTTCAGCCTACGTATTTGTTTCAAGTTTTAGACAAGTTTAAACAAAAATCATTTTTGAACTTGAGTATTTCATTAATAACAATTATTATTAATTACAGATTAAGACATAAGTTATGTACGTATATAACATACAGTTCATAAAAAACAAACACAGTATTATAGCTTTAATAGAATAAATAACAAATTAAAACTTAAACTTATTTTGTTTTGCTTATTTGCTTCCAAATAGTGGCATTAATTTTCTGGATACTAGTTTCGTTTATATAAAACCTCCTATCGGTTTCTTTTGTCACATATTAACGTGGTTGTCTTTGTTCTTACTTTCACCCAACACTCACCTGCCGGCATTGTCATGGAAGATTTATGTGTTCTTTTTTTAATACTCAATCAAGTCAGCCCTTTAATTGGAAATTTTGTGTTTATTTTGATTTTGTAACAATAAATAAGCAAATGTAAAATTCTCATTCCAAGCGATCGCTTGGATTTTTAAAATCAACACATGAAAAAAATCATGTTTTTAACGCACTGCAACTCAACAGTTGCTTTTATTTAAGAATAAGTGACATGTTAATGAATTGTCAGACCAATACACTTTTATCGGTAACCTACGAGGAGCGAGCTCTTTCACTCTTTTGTTTTCGTCACACAACATCGATAAAAGCAAATTTTTTGAGTAGTAGAATAGGTGTTGCGTTAAATAACGGTATAAGTATAATATTAATTTGATGGTATTTTTAACCAATTTCGAGGTATTGCTAACCATATTGTAAGTCAGTTTTATGAGAATTTCATATTGTTTATATTAATTTAGTTAATGAGGCTTTTGTTTATTTCGTATGATAAGCAGGGCTGAGATTTGCATGCAAATTCATATTAACAGCCAATAACTCAAACTTACTTTTGACCAACAACTTTTTTAAATAAAAAGATTTGGAAGAAAATTACATCGATTTCTTTCTGTATATTTTTGCATATTGAAATATTAATGCATAATCTTACATACATTGTTTTTAAGTGCATATATTTAGCATGTTTTGTGATTTTTGTTGTTCTATTTTTTTTTTTTGTTAATATAAGTAAAGATGAATCAATTTATGGTTGTTAAAGCCCTTATGACATTTTTTCTGTGTTTTTAGGATTTTAAAAAAGAGTGCAAGTATGTTTATTTATTTATTTAAGTCAATGGATTCGAGATCCTTACAGACTTTTAGACAGTACAAATTAGTTACATACTTTCAGTTATTCAAGATAAAAATTATTTTATATATTAGAATATTAACGTTTAAAGAAAAATTAACATATTGATAAAGTACAAATTCTTAAAAACGGATCAGAGTTGGCATAATTTCTTCTGAAAACTTTGACAGATAGTGGATAAAAAAACATAAAGAACGAAATGGTACATTAAAAGAGATATTGGAAATCAAAAAATCAGAGCATACATTTTCGTCTATTAAGTTGGAACGTTGGAAAAACAAACGTGACATTTAGCATCGTTCTTTGACTTTTTAGCGTTGCCAACTTTATAAGATCAATTCTACTAGTATAAGGCGTCATGCTTAAGGGATTCCAGTTTAGTCCTCGAAGACATAATAACAGGAATTGTTTTTGTACAGATTCAATGGCATTGTTGTAAACATTAAACCTTGGATCCCAAATTATTGAACCATACTAAAGAATAGGCCTGACCAGAGAAGTATATAATTGTTTCGTTATATATGGGTCCTTAAATTCCTTCGCCCAGCGTTTTATAAAATCAAGTACTGCACGTGCTTTGTTAATAGTAACAGGGATATGTTGCATAAAATTTAGTTTAAAATCTAGTAAAATTTCAAGGTCGGAGGTGGTTTTGAGTCTGTCCAGAGTGTGACCGTTTAAGACAAAATTCACGTTTATATGACATCTACGAAAGAAACACATGTATTTGCAATTTTCAGCAAAAGAAACACGTGTATTTGCATTTCAGAATCATACATCTAATTTTTCCAGTTTTGATATTTAACTTCTTACATTAGAACATTCGAAAACAATATATGATTGATATAAGGAGAAATGTTGTAAATACAACAACCATGCTTTCGTTACCATCGACTGATGATTAAAGGCAACAACAAAATTGTGATAAGTAAAAAGAATAACAAAATGTGAAGAAAAGCTTTAGTTGTGGTAAATTTCGTTCTCACTCACTATTTATAGTATATATGAATATGTATGATATTTCATATATACTTGTGAGTTAAATAGATGATATTTACATCCAATACTTGGACACTCCGATCAAAGAATGCTGATGATGAAACCGTAGCTGGTTTCGAAAATGCATTCCACTCAGCTGGTGTCAGGATTAAAAACTTACTTTTCCAAGTTTATTCTTTCATTATCACAAATTAAAAAATTCTTCATATAAAAATGAGAAATTTAAAAAATGAACTTTAGCCAGTTTTAAAAAATATAATCCAATCTTTAAAATATTCAGTTCGACAAATCTTAATAAATTAACAAACACACATGGCACGGTGCAACGATCATATGGACCGGTCAGTACCAACATTCTGTTAAATAACTGACTAGGCAAAAACAATTATGATTGATATAAGGAGAAATGTTGTAAATACAACAACCATGCTTTCATTGCCATCAGACTGTTGGTTAAATGCAATAACAAAATAATGGCCCTAAGTAATATAAACGAATCAAAATTTTGTAACTAAGTTTTCTATGTTTTTATCATTGATAGGAATTTAGCTGTAAATGCCCTACAACTATTTAAAAATTAATGTCTTCGAGTTATTTGGTCAAAGACTATATCACATAGTTAATTATGACACTAAGGGCCATTATTACAACTTGCCTTTAGTTAAAGGTAGGATTTTTTGTGCTCGATAAATAGCTTTGCATTTTTACAACTTCTATTTTTTATTGTTATTATTATTAATAATAATGATATTTAATAAATAAGAAAATAATAAATGAAGGCTTTGTAACGCAAAGCCATTTATCGGTCCAACAAAATCCTGCCTTTAACTAACGGCAAGTTGTAATAATGACCCTAAACGTACCAAATTCCAATAAACATTAAAATACAAAGGCAAAAACATAATTCTCCGAAATGAAAACTAAATACCTAAAACCACAGTGCATCTAGAAAAGAGAACGACTAGCTGTTCCAGATAGATGCCACAAATATTCGAACTAGTTGGAATACAATAAAATAATATCACGATTAGCTGGTCTATATTAAAAGTTTATATTAGGATCCTATACCTCTTGGATAAAGGACGGAAGTACATAAATGGTCAGTTACAAGGAAACATTTTGATCAAGTAACAATGATTCAATCACGCTGAACAAATATTCTTACTTTTTGTTTTTGTTCACTATAAAAAAAACAATGATAAAATTAAGTTTATTATTTTGTTATAAAAGTATTGCAAGGACATACATATTTTTTGAAACTAAAAAATTATGTAAGGCCTGAGAACAAATTTTGAAAACTAGAAAAAGAAAAAAAACGACCTCTTTTTTCCTCGCCATCAAAATTTGTTTGTGTCTCTCACGTGTAGCAGTTGACTATATAGTTTTTTAAACATTCAATCAGTTTATCTCTAGAGTTCAGGACAAATTTAAACATATATGAGAATAGTTAAAAACTTATCGATAAGATTCTAAATATTTAATCAATCAAAGTTTTTCTAACGGTTTTAAAGTAACCTTTAGCGAGATTTGTTGCAAAAAATTCACATCTTTCATTTCACACCGTCATTTATAAAATAACGCTTTAAGTCCAATTTATATCAGGTAACCTTGAGCTATCAGCTCAAAGTCAAATTAGGTACACAAGAAATGTTTATTTTTATTGAGTTTGGTCTAATACACCTGAATTCTCCATAAAAATGTTATTAAATTAAATTTGTTGCCTAAATTTTATGTGTTTTTGTTGTCAACAAAAACATAAAATTACAAAAAAATTTTAATTTTCTTGTTAAAAAATGTATTATTTTGTTATTAATGTAATCGCTATGGAATAATATCTTTATACTAAGATATGTATCACTTTCTTTGTATAAGTTCGATATCATAGTAAAATGTTTTCGTAAATTTACTCTTTCAATGAAAGTGAGTTTCTGCTAATAAATAAAAATGAGTTATTTCAATATAGTCCTTTATTCTTTCAAAAACTTTGTCCATAGAGAAATTTAATGAATTTAAGATAAACCGTTATATGGGAAGTAGGCGTTAAAGTAGGCGTGTCAACTAAATTTTCTGGCATAACAATGACATTGATTAGAAGGATATACTTATGTAGCAAATTTTATCATCATACCTCCACTTTTGTCGTTTTTATTAGATTTTTAATTTCATTAACAGTAGAAAACGTGAAAAGTGTGCGTTATAATAGGCTTGTCGAGGTTATATCTGCTAATAAATACAACTTAGATATTTCAATATAGTCCTTTATTATTCCAAAATCTTTATTCATAGAGAAATTATATGAATTTGAGGTAAAGCGTTATATGGAAAATGGGCGTAAAAGTGGGCGTGTCTCATTTATTTTCCGTTCAAACAAAGCCTTTGACAAGAAAGCAAAGTTGGCAAAATTTCAGAATAGTACATCTAATTTTGTCAGTTTTATTGGGTTTTAAGTTTTATATATACCGAAAAATACACTGTGCGGTATAAATTTTCGTACATTTTGATTTATAACTCTTTTCATAATGAAATTAATTTTAAGCAATTTTTAGAAAAAAATATTACTTTTACTTATGAAATATACATTCGAAGTTTTATTACTCTACGTTTATGTGTTTGGACACAATTCCGTTTTATTCGATGTTGCAGGACACGGTTTTTTGACCTACTCTTGTGTTACGAGCTATAACTCTCTAACTAATATTCAGATTTATCCCATTGTCAAGATCAAACAAACCTTGTGTATAAGAAATATTCTGGCAAAATTTGAGCCCCCTAGCCTTTTTCAGTCCAAACTCTATTGTGCTTCAAAATATATATACTTTATGGGGTATAAAATGGATATTTTGATGTTTTTCAAACGAAATTTGAAAATGAATATACCCCCACCATTTCTTTTTGGTGGCGGTATAAAAAAAAGAATTTAAAATAATTTTTGAAGAAACAAAAAAGATTTGCTTGGGTATGAAATTCCAGTTGAAAAGCCAATATTTGAGCAAAATCATCCTATATCAAATGTAAAAGAGTACTACCGCATAAAGGGATACATCTCCCTTTTTGATTATGTTCTCCAGGACTTAAAAATACGTTTTTTAAAAGACGTTCTAAATTTATTTAACATCTCTAAACTTCTGCCAAAAGGCATTAAAGATTATTCTTTACACTTAGCCAATTTAATTCGACTACTTACTTGTAGACGATTTTTTCAAGTACGAAGAAACAGATAAACTACTAAAATCTAAACTTAAAGCTGAACTTTTGCGTTGGCAGCAGAAACGGAAGATTTGTCAAGAACTTCCAAAAAATGTTATAAATATTTTAATTATGTATGACACAGATATTTATCCAAATTTAAGAAATATATTTACCATTTTTGTTTCAATATTTTTTGCACAAATGTTTTTTCTAGCATTGATTAATTAAATATCTGTATTTCTCTTTTTGTATTGTAGACTAATAAATTTATATTTTTAATATTTTCTTTATTTTGAATGTCGAAAAACTAATTACTGTTTAATATATTTTTTTATCATTCAGAAAGCACAATCTAGTTGATGAAAATATATAAATATAACGTAACAGAAAATACAGAAAAAAGTGTAAAGCGAAGTGTCAAAAAAAACCATGAAAACAGAAATCATGTCTATTTTTCTACCTCTCTTTCTTCTCTACACCGCTTGCTCCCAAACAAAAAAGACGTCCAAAATTGGACGTCATAAAATTCATCATGTAGATTGGGTGTAAGCTGGATCCGCGCCTGATGGTAATTGACAAATTTCTAAAAGTATCTTTTAATTTTCGAGTTACAAATATAGCAATATCGAATATGATGGTTCTTTCTTGTACATAAAATATATATATGGCACTGATAACATTGACCCCCCCCCCCCTAGTCTTTAATACAAACAAAAGTTTTTAAGGGAAAAACATAACAAATGTACAATATGTACATATGTACATATATATATTAACGGTATTGCTCACTTTATTAAATTTTTAGTGAACAAAATTTTAATAGATATACATACATATAAGTTAACACATTCCTATACACAAAATTAACACCAACACATTCCTATACACAAAATTAACAAACAACAAAATCCAGACACAAAAATTCCAACGGATCAAATAACGGCAGAAACAAATGAACATTCCCACAGAAAATACAGGCACGTGGACTACGTCAGCATTTTCGATGCAGTAGAGTAAGTTAGATATTAAGAAAATGAAAATTGTAAGATTAGTTATTAAGTGATCGTCAATAAATAAAGCAAAATAAATAAAGGAGCCTTCTGCTCAAAAAAAACATTTTTTTTAAAACAAATCAATACAAAGAAATTAACTGGCGCCCGAGCAGGGACCAGCATCGAATAAAGTGAAAAGTGTTAAGGATTACAACAATAATAATAATAATAAAAATTGGAAAAAAAGTAAAGCCTAAGTAAAGCTTGAAAATTATAATAAAATAATAATATAAAAAAATTGAAAAAAAGTAAAGCCTAAATAAAGCTTGAAAAATTATAATAAAATAATAACTCTAAAAACTGAAAAAAAGTAAAGCCTAAGTAAAGCTTGAAAAATTATAATAAAATAATAACTCTAAAAACTGGAAAAAAAGTAAAGCCTAAGTAAAGCTTGAAAATCATAATAAAATAATAACTCTAAAAACTGAAAAAAAAGTAAAGCCTAAGTGAAGCTTGAAAAATTATAATAAAATAATAACTCTAAAAACTGAAAAAAAGTAAAGCCTAAGTGAAGCTTGAAAATTAAAGTTAAAAGTAAAGTTCTTATAACTTGAAAAATTTTGTTGTGACACGAAAACCTTACACTTGACTTTTGCGGATTTTGCAACAGAACCGGGATTCGTAGTGCGAGTGTTTCCCCAGTAGCCGAAAGGGAAAAAGGACGAAAAACCTCCACCCATCTACCGAAAGCAGCAATAAAAATCCATCGATGTTGGTCATTAGTTTAAGTTTAGCGTAAGTAAAGAAATTAAAATTTAAGATATTAAAGAGTAAAGAAATTAAAAATTAAAATATTAAAGAGTAAAGAAATTAAAAATTAAAATATTAAAGAGTAAGGAAAGTGAAAATTAAAATATTAAAGAATAAAGAAATTAAACAATTGAATAAAAAAAAGGTAAAGAAATTAAATAATTTAATGATTGATTAGAAATTAAAATATTAAAGAGTAAGGAAAGTGAAAATTAAAATATTAAAGGATAAAGAAATTAAACAATTGAAATAAAAAAAAAAGGTAAAGAAATTAAATAATTTAATGATTGATTAAAAATTAAAATATTAAAGAGTAAGGAAGTTAAATAATTGTTTGAAATTAAAATATTAAAAAGAAAATAAATAAAATAATTGAATAATCATTTGAAAATTAAAATATAATAAGAGGATAAGTTACATTGCATTTATTAGAGGTTGTAGAATAATTTCCTTTTGGAAAGAAAATAATTTTAAGCTTGAAATTAATTAAAGAAGTAAATCAAAATTTTACTGAGTGGATTTTTCATATTAAAAGGGCGGGAGTTGTTGCGATTCCTACGGGACCCTCCAACAGCTAAAAAGGAAGAAAATTAACAAGCAAAGTACACAATATTTTTTCTTTTTATTTCCGAGTTATAAAAACATTTTTTTTTTTCAATAGTAAAGGAAGTTTCTCATAGAAATGACTACCAGCACACCATCCGAGTTAGTAAATCAATTGAGTAACCTATCCTTAGGGAGCTCGACATCTACCAATCGTGCAAGTACCTCAGCGAACATTACACCAACACTTAGGGAACAGATTCAGAGTATAATATATGAGACAATTAGGGAAATTAATACGACATCGGACGATAACGAAAGCTCAGACATACCTTTTAACTTCACGAACGCCTCACAACTTAGGGACGCCGACAAAGTTCCTGATATTGTAAAATGCTTAAGGGAATTTAGTGGAAAACCAGGCGAGTTTAATTCATGGCGAAAGACTGTAGATAGAATCCTTAATGTCTATGAGAGTATTAAGGGAACTCCGAAATATTATGCCATACTACATGTAATCAGACACAAGATAGTTGGAGATGCAGATACTGCACTGGAGTCCTATAGAACTCCGCTTGACTGGACAAAAATAAAAAAGTGCCTGATGATGCACTACTCCGACAAACGGGATTTGGGAACACTGGAGTACCAACTAAATTCACTTTCTCAAGGAAGTCAAGGTATCGCAGAATATTATCAGAAAGTATACTCGTTATTATCACTCATACTGGACAAAGTTGCTTGCCTCGAATTGTCAGATGATGCGATGAGTGCTATGACGCATTCATATCGAAACAAAGCACTAGACACATTTGTGCGCGGACTAAGTGGAGATTTACCAAGATTGCTAAGTGTTAGCGAACCCAAAAGCTTGCCGGAGGCACTGCAGATGTGTTTAAAATTAGATAATATGCACTTCAGAAGACAACACGTTCAAGGTATTAAACCATTAACCTTCGACCACAATCAGGGAGGCCGTCCAAAACATTTATCATTACCTTTAAGACCACAAACTAAAATATTTTACCCTGAACTAACGTATTCGCCCAAATATAATTACAATAATTTCAGACCAAATTACCAACCACAACAACAACAAAGAATATTTCCTCAGCAACAACCGCGACAATTTACCAATAGTTTCCAACCAAGATTCACTGGATTCAACAACAGACAAAATTTTCATCCGAAACCTCCGCAACCAATGGAAGTGGACAGGTCACTTCATTCTAGACAAGTAAACTATCAGAACATTCCAAAAAATAACTATCAATTTACACAGAAAAGACTAAACTCAGATACGTCAAATATTCCTAACAAGATTCAGAGAAATTTTTATACTGAGACTTACCAATGCCCAACTCAATACCAACAAACGGAGCTAAATGTTGACGCTGATCCTGACGATTTATACATTCCACCGGAAGAAAATCACCCTCGGCAGAATTGCGCACTAGGGAAATGTAGAAATTATTTATACGGGTCAAAAAAAGTAAGGATCATAACTGACCATCAACCATTGACTTATGCTCTAAGCAATAGAAACACCAATAATAAAATGAAGATGTGGAAGTCAATATTAGAAGAATACAACTACGAGTTGCAGTACAAGCCAGGAAAAACGAACATCGTGGCGGATTCTCTCTCAAGAATTCCAAATCAGATAAACACTCTGAGTGATGCAACACATAGTGACGAAAGTTCCGAAGGAGATTTGATACCATGCGTAGAAGCACCTATCAACGTTTTCCGGAACCAGATATTCCTAAAAATCGGCGAAACATCATCATACCAGTTTCAGATTATTTTTCCCTTGATACATAGACACACGATAATAGAACCACAATTTACAGAAGAAAACCTACTTTCACACCTAAAAAGAAGACTTAATCCATCTGTTATCAATGGCATTTGTACGGAAGAACGAATAATGGGACTTATACAAAATATTTTTCCTCTTCATCTAAGAACTTACAAGGTCAGATACACACAGAAAATTGTTCAAGACGTAACAAATGAACAGAGCCAAGAAGAGATCATCATTGCAACTCACAATCGAGCACACAGAAATGCAGTGGAAAACAAAGCTCAGATAATCGAAAATTATTATTTTCCAGGAATGACACAAAAGATTAAACGCATAACAAAGATATGTTCAGTCTGCAAAGAAAATAAATACGAAAGACAGCCACAGAAATTAAGAATGTCCGAAACACCATTACCAACTCATCCAGGAGAAATTGTTCATGTCGACATATACCTGACTGAAGGAAAGACCATTCTAACTGCCTTGGACAAATTTAGTAAGTACGCACAAACCAAGTTATTGAAAAGTAGGGCCATAGAAGATATAAGAGGACCTCTTAGAGAAATCGTTTTTTCATTTGGTGTACCAAAGACAATAGTAATGGATAACGAACCATCCCTGAATTCAAATTCGATAAAATTTATGTTGAGCGACGAATTAAGAATAGATATTTACACAGTATCACCATACTACAGCAAGGCTAACGGACAGATAGAAAGATTCCATAGTACTCTTACCGAAATTATTAGATGCTTGAAAGGAAACGGAGAACACAGGAATTTCGATGAGCTGCTAGAAAGAGCTGTCGCGGAATATAACCACTCCATACATTCAGTTACGAAAAGGAAACCGGTAGACTTATTTTTCGGGAGAACGGTATCATTCTCACCACAGGACATAGAAAGGACAAGACATAGTAATATAGAAAAATTACAGGCTAAACAGAAAAAGGATTTAGAATTTCATAATAAAAATAAGCAGGATTTTATAACATACCTCCCAGGGCAATTAGTTTATGTGCAGAGAAACAAAAGGTTAGGGACTAAGCTGTCAAAGCGTTACACGAAACAAATAGTGAAAGAAGATAGGCACAGCACAATAGTAACGGAAAAAGGTCAAATTATTCATAAAAGTCTTATTCGAAATTAATATCGTTTTTTTCTATCTATTGACTATACAGGTTATTGGCAATTACGGCCGCCGATGTACAGATCCTAGACTATTCGAATGCTCAATTAGTTACAATTGAAAAAGGACAAGCCAGACTACAGACGGGATATTTTAAGATTATCCATGAAATAGACCTCGGGAAATATATCAGCATAACGGACAGCATAGAAAAGGCCATAACAATCCCAGACATTCAAGACAGTCCTCACTACCCCTTCATATCCCTATTGATATCACAGATAAAGACACATTTAAATAATTTGAAAGTTAATAGAGTAAGAAAATCATTAGATTTTCTAGGTAGCGCCTGGAAATGGTTAGCGGGTAGCCCCGATCGCCATGACCACGAAATTGTGCTTAATAAATTAAATAACGTATTAGAAAATAATAATGACCAGATGATAATAAACAAACTTACTATTGAAAGAATAAATGAAATTACCAATATTACTAATAAAATTTTAAAGATTACGAAAAATGAAGAATCTACAAGAAAAGATTTAATTTTGAAATTGAAATTTAAATTAGAAGTAATAAAGGAAGAAATATTGAACATTGCATACGCAATACATTGGGCAAAAGCCAATATTATAAATTCTTATATTTTATCAAACGAAGAAATTAATATAGCAAAAAATATTTTAAGCCAAGAAAATTTACCTTTTATTAATCTAGACGAAGCATTAGAGTTTTCAGAGATAAAAATAGCGACAAACGGTGAACTAATTATTTATATTATAAGTTTACCAACGGTTAAGAATGAAATTTGTAAAACTATCGAAATAAGAGCTGTTAAACAGAACAAAAAAATTAATAAAATAAATTTTAACGAAATATTGCTTTGTGAAAAAGAAATATATGGAATTAGAAATAAGTGCAAAAATTATAACTATTTGGAAATCTGTTTGAATAATGAATTAGTAGACTTAAGAAATGACACTTGTATAAGAAATCTTTTAGAAAGTCGTTCCCCAAACTGCATCGAAATGAATAATCAACACATCCCTGATATAGAAGAAATCACACCTGGTATTATATTTCTCAACAAGTTTAACGGAGATATCACAATCGAAAACGAAACATCTTTATTAAATGGAACATTTTTAATACATTTTACAAATATTACTATCGAAATTAAAGGAGAGAAGTATCACAACGAACAAAAAGTCATAAGCAAACCGTTACCTGCAATACTCCAGCCTTCATCTAAATCTGGTATTATGGAAGAAATACTCTCATTGCAGATGCTACACCAGTTGCATGCTAATAACACGCAATATATTGAAACCATAGAAGAAGGAGGAAAAATAAAATACGCAATAAACTATTCCTTGTCCATATTAATAATAGTCACAATAATAGTGATCGTTAAAATTTTTTGTATGCAGAAAACAAAAACATCAATTCAATTAACTGAAAAATCAATAGAAGGACTAAACGAAATATTTACAAAAGCGAAGTCGTCAAACGAGGACGTTTGAAATTTAGGAGGGGGATAGTTAACACATTCCTATACACAAAATTAACACCAACACATTCCTATACACAAAATTAACAAACAACAAAATCCAGACACAAAAATTCCAACGGATCAAATAACGGCAGAAACAAATGAACATTCCCACAGAAAATACAGGCACGTGGACTACGTCAGCATTTTCGATGCAGTAGAGTAAGTTAGATATTAAGAAAATGAAAATTGTAAGATTAGTTATTAAGTGATCGTCAATAAATAAAGCAAAATAAATAAAGGAGCCTTCTGCTCAAAAAAAACATTTTTTTTAAAACAAATCAATACAAAGAAATTAACTTATATACATACATATATACATACATATGTAAGTATATTTAAATTCGGTTTATAAATCAATATAATATATAATATAAAAAACATTTTTAAAAAAATTTCTTCTCCTGCATAACCGAATAATAATATTTGGATAACAATAAAATTAAAATTATTTAGTTATACGTCATAATACGTTACAAACAAAATATTTTGATAAAAACATCTAAAAGATCAAAATAGATTTTAACAAACTTGGAAATCGATGCGTGGTCTTTTCTATTAAATGTAAATAAATTTCTTAGGTCTTATTATAGTTGCGATTAAGCGTAGTTTGAGATAGCATCGGCATACGTTCTTACATCCTTCATATGAGGTGAAAAATTTGGTGAATATTTGAGTGATAACCACATAGGATAACAACTGAGCGTAGTGGAAAGACCTGACCTGACTTGAAGTGGATAGACCATTCAGTATGGGAACATTGGGAACATTTTGAAATGATCCACATCGTGTAATGCCCGATTGTGGGGACAATGAAACAGTTTAACTCTGCTGTTAAGCTTGCATTTGAACATTTGATTATAGTTAATGAAAGTAACTCTACACTACTATGCAACAGAAGAATAAAAAGGTTTTCCTTGCAACCGTTAATCATAACATAAGGAGAGAGAAGACGAGTATGTATAAGCAAAAGAAAAGGAAGTTTAAACAAGTAAGAGTTCTATATTCTGCCGTGCCGAATCTGATACAATCCTTCACCACCATGTACATAGGTATAATCTCACATCGCAGCTTAGCCTTTACATATATCGTGTCATACGCCATTTTTCCTTCTTATTTCCGACGCCATCCTTGATTTTGAATTTTTACGTAGTTAACTGTATTCTACTAGTCTAGCCCTTTCATTTGATACCCATATCGATGGGGTAAGAAAATTTAATCCGCCATTTTAATTTTGCCATCTTGGATATTATATTTTTTAATAATTTACTGTATTATACTGGTCAAGCCCTTTCATTTAATACGATTATTGAGGGCGTTCAAGAAATTACATTCTAAAATACCGGATTTGACTCATATATAAATTCATTGTTTCTCATTTTGTAATGGCGGCCAACATGAATTTTATTTTGTTTAAATTTTTTGCCTATAACTTTACCGATTAGAGCCCGCTTTATCCACAATTTTTCACGTAAATTTTTAATTTTAATGGTAAAAATATGGAAAAATCAGAGGCAGTCGAGTTTATTTGCTCATATCTCAGAAAGTTATGGAGTGGTTGTGCTGAATTTTAATAGCAATTCATTCCCGGATATTTCCAAAAGATTGATACCATACACAGATCTGAGGAACGTATGGTTGCATCTATAAGTTGATTTGAACCAACACACGGATAGACGGTCAGGGCTTAATCGACTCCTCTATTCATAAGCTTGCAGAAAATATTTACTTTATGGGGTCGGAAATGAAAATTGTAGAAATTACAAACGGAATGACAAAGCTATATATACCATTGTGCACCACAGGTGAAGGTTATAAAAAGGTAATGTAGCACGCCCACTTTATTTCCCTCCTCGCATATAAGGCTTAAAATCATATATTTTCTATATGAATAAAGATTTTAAATGAAAATAGATCTTTGTGTTTGAATATTTAAGTTAAAATCATAAGAAGATGTTACCTTGATACTCCTACTGTGTATTATGTATACTTTAATAGCTTTGAATTGTCATGGGCATTTGTAGTTATAAATTATGCTAGATATAAATTAGTGGATTAATGCATCACACGTCCTCTTTACGCCCACCTGATAAAATGTGACTTGTATGAACGTTTCAAATTAGCAGAATATTGCAATACAATTTTCACCGCATATTGTTTCAGTTACAACACAATATTATGTTTTAAGTATCCATACAAAATAAGTACTATTTTTCAATCTCTTCTGCTTGCCCACCTATTTTGAAGGCTCACACACCTATTTTATTATTTAACATTTTTATACATTTTATGTTGTCTGTATTAATTATATTACTTCAAAAGTCTGCTACCGAATCGCAATCATCAGTTTCCGGTAAACTACAATATTGTGGTGAAAAAAACTGGGTTGTCTTAATTATTAACAAAATAATAAATTTTGTGTTATAAGAGTACTACATAAACTTGGTGGTGCGTATCAAAAATTCGGCACAACCGAATATAGTGTTTTTCTTTGCTTCCTAGTGACAATTTCCTCACAAATCGCTTATGATTTGAAACCACTTATAGTATAAATGTTTTGAATAGGCCCCGTCACCATGTATTTAATTTAATCTTATTTAAGATGATTATTTACAATTGGCAAACTGATTTAAACATTTTAATGTCAACTTAATAATAATAAATGAATAACAAAACCACTAAAGATGTTAAAGAAACCAGTTTTAGGAAAAAATTAAATGATTAAATTAACATCTATATGTATGTATGTATGTATGTATGTAAAAAGGTTAATAAAAACTTGAATTTGACTAGTAACAACTAAAAATCAAAACAAACAACAATTATGTCTACTTGTGTCTGTCGCCTTTAGTTTTGATGGATTTATTAAAGAACTTTGATTTTTACTGTAGAGTATAGACATTTAAAGGTGTGATTTAATTAAAAATGCTTTTTTATATTTTGACTTTTTAATGCAATTTTGATTTTGTAAATAATTATTGTTTTAAAATACATGGCGCTTGCGCCATGCATTTCTTAGTGTGTTTAAATACCTCTACCATATATAAAGTAAACAAGTAACAGTGCTATATTCGGCCGTGACGAATCTTATATACCCTTCACAACGTGTAGTCATGCAATAACAATTGTTTGTATCACCATTCATCTCATATCAAATACGTACATATGTATACTGGTTAAAATAAATGTGGCATCGAATCCCAGCTGAGCCAAAAAAATTTAATTTTATTTTATTTTATTTAATATATTATTTATATTTTATTATTTCTTTTTTATATTTTTTTTTAAATTTTTTTAAAAAAATTGTAAAAAATTTTTTTATAATTTTTTTTCAATTTTTTTTAAATTTTTTTTTTTGTAATTTTTTTTATTATTTTTTTTTTATTTTTAATATATTTTTTTTTGTATTTTTTTTTTTTTGTATTTTTTTTCATGTATGTTTTTATGTATGTATGTTGTTGTTGTTGTAATTGTGTAAAAAAACGTCGTGGTTTTTTGCTCATATCTCAGAAAGTTATGGGGCGATTGTGCTGAACTTCAATAGCGATTCATTCCTGGATATTTCCAAGAGATTGATACCATATACAGATCTGAGTAACATATAGTTGCTTCTAAAAGTTGATTTCAACCAACACACGGACAGACGGTCAGGGCTCAATCGACTCCTCTATTCATAAGCTTTCAGAAAATATATACTTTATGGGGTCGGAAATGAAAATTGTAGAAATAACAAACGGAATGACAAAGCTATATATACCCTTGTGCACCACAGGTGAAGGGTATAACAAATAAGAGCATTATATTCGGCTGTGCCGAATATTTTATACCAAAAAAAAAATTTATGTACTTTTAAAGCACAATATTTATTATATTGTTAATCGCTATGGAATAATCTCTTTATAATAAAATATGTACCACTTTCTTTGTAAAGGGTGGTTAAATTTTATGGGCCGATATTGAATGTGATTCAGAATATATATACTTTATGGGGTCGAAAATGGATATTTGGATGTGTTACAAACGGAATGACAAAATTAAAATACCCCCACCATTGTTTTGGTGGCGTGTATAAAAATGTAACGAATTACAACACACGAATCAGCAAGATACTTTACTTAAAAATAAATCATTAGGAACTTTTCGTGGAGATGTTAAAAAATTCTTTAAGTTGAAAAAAGTTGTTCACGGTAGCTTAATTATGCAGTTATACCTCTATCTATAAAATTAAAAAAAGCCCATTATTAGCGGAAAAATCGTTTTACCGTGGTAATAACATTATTTTAATTTTTTTTATATCAATATCATGATTGTTAAGAGAAAAAACTTAATTTGTTTTAATTTGTTTGTGTTGTTTTAATTATTTTCCAAGACAAGGGAAATTGTAATGTTATGGGTTGATTGGTTGATTTAAAGTTTATTTTGAAATTATTGATTTATTTACGTAACTGTATAACCTGATAACTAGCACACCGTAAATAACCGAAATAATCAAGAAAATTTTACCTTCTCAGTCCTGGATGTGTTCCCATAGACAAAACTTGCAAAACCTTATTTTTCTGAATTTGTGATGTTTAGCTTAGACAAATTTAATATATCCCAGTAAAATAATTTTGCATTAGTTCAAGCCGAATAACATTTTCCATGAATTCTAAGTTAATAGAACCAGAGAAGGCATTATTTATGCACCCAAAATCTAAAATATGTATGTATGTATGTATATATGTATCCATGTAAACGAACATCATTAACTCATGAAACATGATATTATATGTTTTATTATACCCGCCACCAAAAAAATGGTGGGGGTATATTCATTTTGTCATTCCGTTTGTAACACATCGAAATATCCATTTTAGACCCCATAAAGTATATATATTCTGAATCGGGGTTTGATTTGATGACGATCTAGCTATGTCCGTCCGTCTGTCCGTCTGTCCGTCTGTCCGTCTGTTGAAAGCACGATAGAGGTCGCACCGAAAAAGCTAAAGGGCTCAAATTTTGCCAGAATCTTTCTAATAGACAAGGTTTGTTTGGTATTGAAAATGGGCTAAATCGGAATATTAGAAAGAGAGTTATAGCTCGTAAAGCAAGAATAGGTCGAAAAAACCGTGTCCTTCAAACATCGAAAAAAAAGGAATTGTGTCCAAACGCATAAACGTAGAGTCATGAAACTTCGAATATATATTTCTCGAGTCAAAAGAATATTTCTCCCCAAAAATTGCTTAAATCTATGCATTAGAAAAGGAGTTATAGGTCAAAATGTACGAAAATTTATACCGCTCAGTGTATATTTGAAGTTTAAAACGTAATAAAACTGACAAAACTAAATGTACGCTTCTGAAATTTTGCAAACATGGTTTTTTGGTCAAAGTCTTCGTTATAATGGAAAATAAATGTGCCACGCCCACTTTTTTTTTAAATTTTTATAAAAATATATTAGTCATATTCATTAGCATTTATTCATTGCAGATGGCGACATCTGTTGAAGGCGCCACTACATTTTGCAAACACTGAGGATGATGTCTTTGCTAAACATCACGTAGAACACTAGATGACTCTAGTAACATTTTTTTGCACAAACTACAAAGGAATTTTATAGGGGTTTGTGAAAACGAAAATGACCGAAGTTTGTTGACAAAAATTAACTAGAGTAATGATTTGTGCCCAACTTTACATATAGTTGTACACACAGTCTTATGAGGTTTAAGATTTAAAAATATTAAAAAAAATGTGTAAATCTACTGATATTTAAAATAAGTATTTGAATATTTAAAATACATATTTTAACAAATTTTTTTTTTATCTATCTATTTTTTTGTAAAGGGTGGTTAAATTTTAAGGGCCACAGGGTGACTCAAAATAGACATGCTCAGCATTGCGCTAAAACAGGAAATTTATTAGTAAGATTTTGATTTTTAAAGTTCTATAACATTTTACTTTTAGAAAATTTTCAAACGAAATAAGTTTTGTATAATTTTAAAATTTGTTAGCCATTAGTACATGAAAATAAATTGTTTATAATGTTTAGAAATAATTTTTTTTTTATCTTTAGGTCTAAATTTTCCTAAATTCCTTTTTTTAATACACCATAACTTCTAGAAAACATAAGATAACAAAAAGAAATTAGCACCATTTAGTAGATAAAACTCTCCTCTATACCCCTATACCCCATTTTATACCCGTTACGATCCGACCGTGATCAGCAGACCAATTTTTGTGACACAAGGTCAAATATTTTTTGCAAAATTTTAGTAAAAGAGCTAAACAAATTTTTTTGTAAAGTGTTTTTTTGAAGTATTTGAGTTTTTATATCCGCCACCAAAAAAATGGTATGTATATTCTTAATCGGAGTTTTATTTGACGACGATCTAGCTATGTCCGTCCGTATGTCCGTCTGTTAAAAGCACGATAGAGGTCCCATCGAAAAAGCTAGTGGGCTCAAATTTTGCCAGAATATGTCTTATACACAAGGTTTGTTTGGAATAGAAAATTGGCTAAATCGGAGTATAAGGAAGAAAGAAAAATTGCCTAAATGCATGTATTAGGAAGGGAGTTAGAGATCAAAATGTACGAAAATTTATACCGTGCAGTGTATTTTCCAATATGTTAAAAATTTTAAACCTAATAAGAGTGACAAATTTAGATCTACGATTCTGAAATTTTGCAGGAATTGCTTTTTGGTCAAAGGCTTTCTTCTGACGGAAAATAAATGTGACACGCCAACCTCCCATACAACGTTTTCTCTCAAATTCTTATAATTTCTCTATAAATCGAATAATAAAGGACTTTATTGAAATATCGAAGTTGTATTTATTAACATCAATAACTTCGACACACCTACTATAACGCTCACTTTCCACGTTATTTACTGTTAATAAAATTTAAATTTATAAAACCGACAAAATTAGAGGTATGATGATAAAATTTGCTACGGAAATCCTTCTAGTCAATGTTATTGTTATGCCAGAAAATTTAGGTGACACGCCCACTCTTACGCCCACATCCTATATAATGCTTTATTTCAAATTCATATAATTTCTCAATGAATAAATATTTTGGAAGAATTACGGACTATATTGAAATATCTAAGTTGTATTTATTAGCAGAAATTTTATTGACACGCTTACCTTAACGCCCATTTTCACTGAAACACTTAATTTACGAAAATATTTTACCAGCATATCCAAGTTATAAAGGGTGGTTAAATTTTAAGGGCCGATGTTGATTTTGAATAAAACACAAATTATTTAGGAAATTATTATCATTTCTTTTTTAATGATAATATTTGTATGGTTCAATTATGTATGGAACAAAATATCGCCCAAATGGCCCCGTGACCTCAACGGCACACCTCGATCCGATAGTCCAAATTTTAAATAACATTGCTGATGCTTAATTGTTTGGCACGATGATGAGTCGAAGTTGACTGTTTTTTTGCCACACTATCGCGATAAACAGCAATGCTTCTCATTTAACGAATTTAGAAGGCATTCATAGATCTTCTAACATTTTATACAGACCTGGGGCTGAATTACGGCATTCGATATCGATCGAAATTTTACTCGAACGATCGAGTATGCTTTAGGTATATAGATTCTAATAAGAGTTTTCAAATTTCGATCACGTTCGAGTGCCGTAATTCGGCCTCTGTTTTAAATTTAAAATTTAACCACCCTCTACAAAGAAAGAGATGTATATTTTATTATAAAGAGATTATTCCAAGCCATTAACAAAATAATAATTATTGTGCTTTAAATGTACACAAAATTGGTGGTGGGTATAAAAGATTCGGCACAGCCGAATATAGTGCTCTTACTTGTTTTAATTTTCAGTTTGTTAATTTATTCACATAAACGCATGGCCTCCAATTATACGTTAATGTTATAATCAAGCATGATTCATCCAAATTAAATCACTTCATCATGTGGTTAAACCCATTCCTTAACTATTTCATATGTATATCTGTTTTTGCTGAGATCTCTTATTGTTCAATGCCGGATCATATAAATATGGCAGGTGCAACCAGAGCAGTTTAATAAAAAATTTAATGAACAATTTATTAAAAATGCATTCAAATTTAAAATGCTTAACCCAAAATATTGAAAAAAACAAACCTAAAAATGTGTAAGCAGTCGACTTTCATTTGAAAAATTGTTAAAATGGTGACATAATAAATTTAAAATCTAACAATGCTGCAGTGATGATAAAGAAAATGTATGAGTTGTCAAAGGTGCTAACGGCTGTCTCCATGACACATAAAATAATAATTATGACAATTCCATTTAAGTAGTATGTCGAACGTGAACGTCGAATTACGCGTTGGAGCAATATGAGTTTTGCGGGAGCTATGTAAACTTAAAAATAAAATAAACAAAAAATTAAAACACCATTTTAAGTGCGTATATTGAGTGAAGAGGATTTTTCGTTATTATGTTTTTTATCTTTTCCTTAATAACTGCTACAAAAAAGCCATTTTTTTGTAGATTTTTTCTGTTTAGGCAAATTCACATATTGGGGATTAATTAGTACATTTGTTATCAATAGCGAAGCAAAAATCTTTTTTTCTATCCCTGCATAAATAAATTAAAGCTAGGTGAATTTAACAAATTTTGACGACATGATTGTCGATCAGCTATCGAAACAAGACTACCAGCTGATTCACATATGACCGCACATTACTTAAACTTTTTACAATTAAGTAAAAACTTGTTTTAAAAATCTCCCGCTGCTGACGTGACAGGACTTAAGAAACCAATGTTAATAGAAATATGATTTTCGGATTTATAAGATATATTACAGCTTTATAAGATATACATTTTTAGTAAACATATTTTCTTAATACTTGCTTTCTTATTTTAACAAAAAAAAAAAGAAAAAAAGAAACGATTCATTCCAAAATCATTCAATTAAACTTAAATAAACTCTCTTTACAAACAGCTCATAAGTTGGCCTAATAGGATTAAACTGTATTTAGATAAATTATTAACAATAAAAGATGATTTAATTCTCTTGCGTGACTGACACACTAATTTGTAAAGATGTAAGTGGCCTGTACAAAGTGTGTAACTAAAATAATTTTTACTTTATAGGATAAGGCAAAAACGTAATAGAAATTGTATTAAGTATCATGATAAAATTTAAAATTGGTTTTTTTTTTTTGATACTAGTGCATTAAATTTGTGTCTTGAGGTGTATTTGTGTAAAATGTATTTGAATCACTGAAAAACTCAATTTCGTAAATATACGAGTTAGGGCCTTTCTACCTGTGACCATCAATATGTAAGTGTAGAAAAGTAATAAAATAAATAAAATATTTAAAGATATAAAATCAGATCGTCACATTAAAATGTTACGGTTGAAATTGTATGACTATCGGTAGTATCCAAAGATACGAATGTGTATTCGTACATGTTTTAAAATATTTGTTAATTACACACTTAGTAGTAGTAGACGAATTTCGTTTTAACATTAATTAGTTATTTCTTGTTATTAAGCCTTGCTGACTCTGTTTTTTCTCTCTCTCTCTAATAAAAAGACGGGCCATACAAGTAGACATGTACATTATTATTATTTATAAAGTAAAACAAAATATACATAGGGTGATTTTTTTGCTGTTTGGTTTTTCAGTGTTCATGTATTCAGTAATTACGATTTGGAGTAAATTTTGTACCAGCTTCAT
The DNA here is from genome assembly GCA_941918925.1 of Phyto melanocephala. Classification (NCBI taxonomy): domain Eukaryota; kingdom Metazoa; phylum Arthropoda; class Insecta; order Diptera; family Rhinophoridae; genus Phyto; species Phyto melanocephala. The sequence continues at coordinate 55,347,907 of OW799233.1, forward strand.
ATTATTAAATGTTAACCCGTATGCGAAGAGTGCGTAACGAGTAGAATAATGCTGTTGTATTGGCCAGTGTCAATGGAAATCACTATACGTCAAACTGCAACGTAACGTCCAATGAAATAAGATACCGTGTAATGATTAACGAATTTTTTTTTTTTTTTGCTTAAAACAGAAGAGTTGAACTTTGATGACGTGTGACATGCTACACGGCATGCCATACCACAAACTTATTAAGAGGTAAGTTTGGTTAGCAATCAATCTTCTACAATCTTTTGGCCGCCAAGATCCAGATTTGACCACACTACACTACTTTTTGTGGGGATACGTCAAGTTTCGCGTATACGGGAAGATTAAACATTACATCTGTTGTTGGTGATGTACCGAACAAAAGACTGGAAGAAGTGTGCCAAAATTGAGGATACGCGGGCAACATTTACATAAAAGAAATAATAATAATAAAAGATAATAATAAAATAAATATTCCATTCACTTTTACAAATTACTGTGTGTTTTTAATCGGTTAAAAACGATTAAAAAATCACCTGGCATCACCTGGCATAAAAAAATGTTATGTCATTCTTATTACTATCGCTAACTGAGAAGTGACATGTTTTAGGCAAAATTACCTATAAATAGTGAATACGTTTTTTTTTTTTGTAAAAATGTTTAATGCTTAAAATTATGCAACAAGAGAAATTAGTCAATAAATTTGTAATTGAATAAACCATTAAATATAAAGACATAAAAAAAATAAACGCAAGATACAAGTCTGTTAAACTTTTGCACTTTCGTGAATAACAATAATAAAAATAAAAGTTTATAACAAATATCAAATGTAATGTGAAATAATGCACTTAAAAATGCTTACATATTCGCACTTGAAGAGTTTATTTAGAGTTAATAATTTATTATGTAAATGAAAATTGTTTTTTTTATTTTTTTTTAGTTGTTTTTTTTTAAATACACATGTACTACTGTGAGCATTATTTAATTGTGCAGTTTCCCTTTTTCGTGGTCCAAAATATACATATGTATGTATGTATGGCGTTACATATCTATGAATGTTTATGTATGTATAAGTACGTAAATGATGCATATGGAAAGAAGATACAATGCATGTAAGAGTTATTCACAAGTATGTACTTTATAAATATATGTATGTGTGTATATGTACGATGATTATGTTACGTTTTTTGAACCCGCAATAGATACAAACATAAAAAATCATTTAACCATAACACTCTGTCTTTAAAATTAATTAATGATGTTTTACACACAACTTGATGTAATTATTTTCTTCAAAATATTACAGATGGTGGCGAAAAACTGTAAACACCAAGTTTACGGCACATGCTTAATAAAATAACTGTATAAAGGAACAACGAGATACAAAAAATTGTTTTTGTTCGTTTTTTCCAAAAAATAATTATTAGTTTACTTAAAAATCAATGAATTTTCAAAAGTGAATGATGTTATTTGAATGACGTTTGTATTTTGTGGGTTCGGTTTCACGTATTAGAGTCCATCAATGGTCTCCCAGTATGCTTTTCTCTCAAAATCCTTGATAATTCCTTCCAATTTTCGTAAATTTTTGTTTAATCGACCTTTTTGATATATTCTATTTTTCAATAAATTTCCTAAATTCGGACTTTCAAGGTCATATGTTTCATTATTTTAAAATAAAAATAAAAGATTATTTATTTAATTTTATAATCCGACGTTTCGTTTGTATTTTCCAACTTCTTCAGGGATTCATTTATTAATATTTAAACTTTGATGAGCACGCTTCCCTTGTTCGTCGCTCACCGCACCTAGGTTTTGTGGAAATAAATCGAAATGCGAATAAAGAAAATGCATTTAGAATGCCATTCGTGCACCAAATTCGTGATAATTCTTCAATTATTCAGCAACAATTCGTATGAAGTTTTTACCTGTTATTGTTTCCAAGAAAATTGTTCACGGCACTCTAGGAAGTTTTCTAGGCTGCTTATTCTTTCTCCAATAAACATTGTAAAAAGTTGCCATCATTCAAAAGCTTAATGATGTGAGGGCCAACAAATATGCCTTCTTTGATTAGCGTATATGTAATTTTAGGAAAAACCGCTAACAAATATTTAAATTCTGCACAATCATTGTCCAGAGTTCCTTTGTATATTAATGGCATGAGCAATTTGTATGGATGGTTTTTAATTTTTTAAATAAACCATCAACATCAGTACAGTAGAGAATTGAGTGTTTCTTTTCAAAATATGCAGCCAATACCACGCTTCTATCTCTATAGATTGTTAGTTTTGTCCCAACTGCAAGATGTTTCCACTGCTGCATGCGTAAAGCTAGTAATTCTGCGTCTTGCTTCATTAAATGTAATTCCCGAATTAGATCACAAAATGGCGTCTATCATCAGCCTCATACAACGACCACTGCTGACGAAAAATGTTTCGGATCACTGCTCGTAGCACTGGGAATGAATTGTAATGAATTCTTTGGTGAACGTAGTTCGCGAAAGTATTTTGATTTTTTATATTGAATCTAGCAACTTGTGGTTCACAGAAATAACAATCAGTTTAGTGGTTACCTACTCTCTCTAAAATATTACAATTGAAAAAGCGAAATAGATCTTTTTGTCATATTATCACTTGTATAAAACAGTTCTGCAACTATTGCAAAACATTTTCGGTGTTCACGGTTTATTCAAGTTTCTGATAGCAAAACGAAAATAATGTAAATGATTCTGATATTGCATATTCTTTTCTTCCAACCAAATATTCACCATAAAGATATAAATAAACAAGTAAAAGTGCTATATTTAGCCTTGCCGAATCTTATATACCCTTCACAACGTTTAGTCATGCAATAACAATAGTTTTTATCACCATTCATCCCATATGAAATACGTACATACATATAAAAAACATACATATATAAAAACATTCCATTGTAAAAATGTAAATTTACGTATGTATGTTAAAAAAATAAAAATAAAAAAAATTAAAAAAAAATATTAATATATAAATAATATAAAAATGTTTGGCTCAGCTGGGACTCGATGCCACGTTTTCTCTAACCAGTATACACGTTTGTATGTATGTATGTTGTTGCTGTAATGTTGTTTTTGTGAAAAAAAAATCGAGGTGGTCGTGGGTTTTTGCTCATATTTCAGTTGTTTATGTACCGATGTTTCTGATTTTCAATATTGATCTACTCCCGAATATTTTTGATATTTTGAAACCTCACCCGGATCCAAGCGATGTTGGGGGGCCTCAAAAAGTTGATTTCAACATACACACGGACAGACTGACAGAGCTTAATCGACTCCCCTATTCATAAGCTTTCAGAAAATATATACTTTATGGGGTCGGAAATGAAAATTGTAGAAATTTCACACGGAATGTCAAACCTATATATACCCTTTTTCACTGTGTGAAGGGTATAAAAATAGCTTGAATCAGTGACACACGATCTCCTTGGCATGCTTAAACGCTTAACTATTATGAAGATTTAGAATGAATGTGGTCTTCTGTCAAATTAATTGTGATAAAATTGTAGTGTCAGTACTGACTGTGTTGCCAGCAGGCGATAAAAAAAAAACAAGTCGTGAAATACTAATTTGTATGCCAGATTGGAATTTAGCGCAACCCAGATTAGTTAAAACACATACTTTGCTTCTATAGTCAAGTTTTTTTTCTAAAAATTGGCAGAGCAGGGCATATTTTAAATTAATCTGCATTGGATTAGCTGATCATAAAACAATTCAGAAACAAATTTTGTTCTTCAAACTTAAGTATCTTAAATATAAAAATTGATTAGGTATAATAACTAATAGTTTATTAAATTTATTAATTATTTATTAATGAGATTTTCCTCTAAGATTTTCACATTCCTTTAACTGCCTTATTGAAATTTTATGAAGTTATTAGAAAAACACAGTTTTATAAAAATTAAGGCCTAGATATAGTCAGTCTGTTTACTTTATTTCGGAATCTATCCAATAAATATAAATTAATAGTAACAGTACTTCTAACACCCACTGTAAGTTTTAGTATTACGCATGAGTACCGAATTTAACGCCAAACTTGAACAATTTCGTGAAACAATCTCTAAGCAAATTAACTTTAACGTAAAAATATTTATTATATTATAAAATTTCAACAAATAACCCTAAACAAAGCATATTTATTTTATTTTTCTATTATTTTTTTTCCTGCAAAAAATGCAAAATTTGTTTAAGCACAACAAGTTTATGTAAAATAATTTCGCACTAACTTTAACATTTTCTTATTATTTTGCTGAAGGAAAGTGCTCAACTTGTCGGCGTTTGAGGTACGTAAAAATGAACGAATAAAATGTGCGTTTGTTGGAGTTTCTAATGAAATTGAATGTTGAGACTGAGGTTAAGAGAACAATTTCCTCAATTAAAATTGTTTCAGTTGTATTTGTTGCTTAATTAATAATGTTATTTAATATGCTCTCAATCTTTTGTAATGATTTATCTTCAACCAAGAAAATGCGATGATTGCCGTCAACGGTCAAAACGTTTACAGATTTTCGACACACCTCGTTCAAACCATAGTCTTCCTCTAATTTGGCATAGTTTTCAGTGGGTTTTGACTAGAGTAACATCACACGATACTTTGGTGGAGGGCACGTCGGAAGCCATGGCTATTTAAATTTCGGATTCGTTCTCTAAACATTAAGGCTTATATTCATAAAAAAATAAAATGTATTTGAAATCTATTTTAAGAAAATTTTGTATGAAAAATTTTAAATAAAATACATTTCAAACTCATTTTAAATTTTTTGAATATAGTGGTAAACATGCATATTTTATTTCAAAATGGTTCTCACGACGGACCAGATTAAACTTCGCGATTTCACATTTTCACAAGATTAAAACCGTTGACGTGAATACCTTTATTGTAAAATGTTACATGTTAGTTTGGGCGGACAGAAATACACGAAAACAATGAATTTTGGCAAAGTAACAATTTGTTTATTTTTTAGATACATATAACACCATTTTAAGATGAGTTTTAGTATTCATTATCACTAAAATTAAACTTCCTAAATGTTCAATTGTTTAAATGCTTTAATACATGTACACATTTATAAAAAAAAAAGTATGAAGAAAATCCTGAATATTGCATTTTCTTAATAACTGATTTAAGTTAAGCAGATGAGTTATGAAATTATACATGTAAAAAAATTTAATATCTAAATTAACACGCAAAGTTTTATCAAGTAGAAAAATTTGTTAATTTCTAATTTTCAATGTATGTATTTGTCATCAGACCTACTATATACAAGATTTTTATTGCTTAAGGTCATCATGTACTACATAGTAACAAAAAACGACTATTGAAATAAAGTAAGCTTTTATCATGTGTGTTTGTGTTTGTTACAAGACAAAAACACGTTTATGATGTTAACTGGCCATAAGCGGGTGATTGTTGTAAATAAACAACATATCAAAAAAATCTGGGCCCATGACCCCAATGTGAACAAAAACTAAACGAATTGAACAAAAATGTTTAGTTAAGCATCACAAAGAAATTATAAAAAATACTTACAACCATGAAAAAAATAATAATCATAACAGCTATTGGTTGATACAAAATTGACCCAATTCTGTGTCATTATGAGTTTTATCGTTATATATTTGAGTTTGAATGTTTTATAGTTTGCATATGAACAACATTATAAGGTATATTCACACCCTGGCAACCAGGCCAACATCAGTAGAATATATTTTAAGATATTTCAAACGTTGGCAAAAAGTTAGACACTCTTCTAAGTTGATGTTGTACCAAAGCGTGAATGATAACGTCATTGTTAAATTGAAAAGAAAAATGATATCCCAATATAAACAAGTAAGAGTACTATATACCCACCACAAATTTGATGTACTTTTATAGCACAGAATTTATTACTTTTTTATTAACAGTAATCGCAATGGAATAATCTCTTTATACTAAAATATATATATCACTTTCTTTGTAAAGTTAGACTTTCAATAAAAGTGGGCGTTAAAGAAGGCATGTCAATATAGTTTCTGATTATAAATAAAACTTAAATATTTCAATATAGTCCTTTATTTTTCCAAAAACTTTATCCATAGGGATATTATATTAATTTAAGATAAGCCGTTATATAAGAGGTAGGCGTTAAAGTAGGCGTGTTACCTAAATTTTCTGGCATAGCAATGACATTGACTAGAAGGATATATTCGTCATCATAACTCTAATTTTGTCAGTTTTATGAGCTTTTAAATTTCTTTAACAGTTGATAACGTGAAAGCTGGGCGTTATAGTAGGCGTATCGAGGTTGTTTCTGCTAATGAATACAACTTAGATATTTCAATATAGTCCTGTATTATTCCAAAATCTTTATTCATAGAGAAATAATTTGAATTTGAGAGAAACTGTTATATGGTAAGTGGGCGTGTCACATTTATTTTCCGTTAAAACAAAGCCTTTGACCAAAAAGCAATGTTTGCAATTTCAGATTAGTAATTTTTGTTAGTTTTATTAGGTTTTAAATTTTAAATATACCGAAAAATACACTGTACGGTGTAAGTTTTCGTACATTTTGATCTAAAACTCCTTTCCTAATGCATAGATTTGAGCAATTTACAGGGAAAATATTGCTTTTACTCAGGAAATATATATTCGAAGTTTCATAAGTCTACGTTGATGCGTTTGGACATCTAATCGGTAAAGTTATAGGCAAAATTATTTTTTTAAAAATATATATTCCAAAGTTTTACAAACGAAAATCAATTTTTGCAGCTTCTAGATAGGACTTGACTAGCGCAATATAAGCACTATAAATATATTAAAATTCATATTGGCCGCTACTACAAAATGGCGGACAATAAATTTATATATGGGTAAAATTTTTTAACCCCATCAATATGGGTATCAAATGAAAGGGCTTGACTAGTAGAATACAGATAACTAAGTAAAAATTCAAAATCGATGATGGCGTCGGAAATAATAAAGAAAAATTACATATAACATGAAATATAGTACATGATGGTGAAGCACTCTTACTTCTTCTTAATTCACGTCCATATGAACCTAGAGTAACATAAAATACAAATATACTAAATTTATTCCAGTTTGTTATACCCTTCACACAGTGAAAAAGGCTGTATAATAAGTTTGTCATTCCGTGTGAAATTTTAACAATTTTCATTTCCGACCCCATAAAGTATATATAGTTTCTGAAAGCTTATGAATAGGCGACTAAGCTCTGTCAGTCTGTCCGTGTTAAAATCAACTTTTTGAAGCCCCCGACATCGCTTATACCCTTGTGAGGTATTAAAATATCAGAAATATCAGAAACATCGGTACATAAACAACTGAGATATGAGCAAAAAACCACGACCACCGTGTTTTTTAACACAACAACAACATACATACATACATACAAAGGTGGTATACTGGTTAGAGTAAACGTGGCATCGAATCCCAGCTGAGCCAAAAAAACATTTTTATTTTATTTATATTTTTAATATTTTTTTATAAATTTTTTTTTTAATTTTTTTTAATTTTTTTTAAATATGTTTTTATTTATTATTTTATATTTATAACTTATATTTTTATTCTTTTTTTACTTTTTTTTTAAATTTTTTTTAATCAATATTTAATTCAATATTTTTTTTTTATTTTTTTTCAACATACATACGTAAATTTATAATTTTACAATGGGATGTTTTTCATTTGAGATGAATGGTGATACAAACTATTGTTATTGCATGACTACACGTTGTGAAGGGTATATAAGATTCGGTACGGCCGAATATAGCACTCTTACATGTTTTTTATTTTATTTATTTAAAAGAAGATTTATGTTTTCATGAAAAATAGTTATTGAGATAAAAATTCAATTAAAAAATAATGTATTGAAATATATTATTCTATATGAGTCTCTGTGGTTTTCTATACCCTCCACTAAAAATAATAATTTTGTCATTCCATTTATAACACATCGAAATATATATTTCAGACTCCATAAAGTATATATTTTCTTAGTCCTGGTATCATTTTAGGACGATCTAGCTATTTCTGTCTGTCCGTCTGTTAAAAGCACGTAGAGCGCGAAACCGAAAAAGTTGTAGGGGTCAAATTATACCAGAATACTTTTAATGCACGAGGTTTGTTGGGTATTGAAAATTTACTAAATCGGCATATTAGGAAATAAATAAATAAAATATAAAATACAATTGTGTCTAAGCACATTGATATAGAGTGATAAAATTTCGAAAGTAAACTTCCTGAGTAAAATAAATAAATCCGTCACAGCCGAATATAGTGCTCTTACTTGTTTTAGATTTAATTTTTTGGACAAAATTAAAAATTCGCCTTCTTTTTGCCAATAGTTTCATTTGTTTAGCTGACGTTTCCTTTTTTATTTTAATTTATATACAATTTCTAATTTTAATTATTTTTCGTAACTAAACGAAGATGGATTTAACTCTTATAAATTAACAAAGATTTAACTTATTAACATTTACTCAATAGTACTAAAAAATGTTCTCATTATAATTAAAAAAAAACAACGTAAACAGCAGTATTTAATTATCTATCTGCTCAAAATATAATTACAACATACAAAAAAAAATATATGTAAACACATTTGAAACATCTGCAGGATCTGTTTTCGACAAATTGTTTTTCAATCTTACAGTTGAACGTATAAAAAACTCACATTTAAATCCCTAGATAATCTTTTTCGATTTCTTAATAATTTGTTATTATTTTTTAAATTAAACTCTTTTTAATTATTAGCGTTAATCATTTTTGAGCCATTTTTTATTTCGTGTAAGTTATTATTAATTCTTGATCCCCAAAGTTACCCAAAGCTGACTTAGCAAGGTTATTAGCAAAAAAACAATCTTTCAAAAGTTAGCTGGGCACAAAAAAAAGTGATTTCAAAAACGAAATTTTTTAATCAAATGTACTCACAATCAAGATTATTTTTTTTTTAGCAATAAAGTGATTTTTTTTTATTTTCCATTATTATTTCAATATGACAAAGCCAAATGGAAATGGAGTAAATTAACGTCTTCTGAAAAATTTATTTTTTTAATTTACTGATTATAAACAAAAATTTTTAAACTTTAAAATCTATAAATATGCCATTCGCTGATATACACATGTGCTTATTTATTTATATATCGGCTTTTATTCTTAAAAATTTTTCTTTACATTTTTAAAATTTTAAAACATTAACCAAAATATCATTAGCATAAAATCCTTTAAATTTTACGTTATTCATCACATTGAATTCGTAATATTATTCGTTTGCAAATTTTTAATTAACGGTAATTTTATGATTTATTATTTAATGCGTATTTTGTTATTATATTCGAATAAGAATAATTTTAATTTATTATCAAGTATTATATGTATGTATAATTCTTTAATAAAACGTAAATAATATTAATTTTATAGAAGTAACTAATGTAGAATAGCATTTAACTACTAATTAAAAATTCAAAAATATTAAATTACTAGAAAAGCCCGGCGCGCGTTGCTACGCCCCTTAATGAATAAAAATGCATTCTGAATTTTAATTGAAAATCAAGTGCAAAAAACTAAAAATTATAACTTTTTTAATGGGCGTGGCAATGCCCACTTTTCTAATCAAAAATTGTACAGTCATGACAAATCAACACATGTGCAAAGTTGCAGAAAAATCGGTCAAGTGCAAGAAGTTAAAAATTATAAATTATTTTTATAGGCGTGGAACTGCCCACTTTTCGTATTACGAAACTATATAGTCATGACAGCTCAATATGTGTTTCAGAAAATCGGTCAAGTGCTAGGAGCTAAAAATGATAACTAAGTTTTTATGGGCATGGAGCGCCCACTTTTTGCCACCCATAAACACTCCCTGGAATGTGTACAACAACTTGCCAAAGTCTGAGTCCGATCGGTTTTATAGTTTCGGAGTCTATAGCTAACACACACACACACACACACAGAGTTTCACTTTTATATATGTACAAGTACAGTTATTTACATTATTTGTAAAAGTGTGCATTACTTTATTTAAAAAACAATACCAACTAATACTATCTCTCGTTGGTATGAAAAAAATTCGTATCACAACTGAAATTGTAAATTGTATATTGATGATTGGCTGCCACTAAATATATTAATAAATAAATATTTTTATAGGATTTGCCATAGAAAGTTGAATTTATTAATGTGTACACATACAATAACTATTTTATTTTCGCAAAAGCAGCTACAAGTGTCTAGTTCAACATTTAGAATAGTTTACTGGCTTATGTAGAAGTCAGCCGCTCTCAACGGTAATATTTAAGTTCAACGAAATTGAGCGGAGAATATTTGAATTTCTCAAAAATTTTGTATAACAATTATTTTTATTCAAAGTTTAAATACCAGTAAAAAAAATAAAGTTACAAGCATAAAATCTCAAAACCCGAAACTATGTTTTCTTAAAAAAAATGTTGCTTCTACAAATTTATGTACATTTACCGCAACAGCTAAATTCAGACAAAAGTGTCGTAGAAAATTTCTTACATAATCCACGTTCATTAAAAAGATACATAATGGCGCAACTTTTTCAACATCCTTAGATTTTAATTGATGCGGATATGACTGGATAAAATTTACACTTAAAATAATGTTTTCTATCATTCTGAAATATTTAAGAGACATAATATAGTTTTGCTAACTAAAGTTCTTTTTTATTCGAACTTTTTATTTAAAAATTTATTGTAAATCATTTATTCTTGCATAAGTCCATTTTCTGAATTATTAAACTTCCTAAAATATTTTGTTTATTAAATTGTAAACATTTAAGAATACTCAAAAATTATTCCGATATTAGCTGAGTGGAAAAAAATTTCAAATCCATCTACGGTTTCATAATCAGCTATCTGTTTCAGTGTAATCATACATAATTTGAAACTACATATTATTTATGATACAACTTAGTTAAATTAGAAAATTGAAAGCATAACATTTATTTTTCATTCATATTAAATGACATTTTCTTCATGTCCAACAATGTTTAAGAAAGTTTAATTGTTTAAAAGATTTTTTCTACAATTTTGCTAAAAATATTAATTAAATGTTGTAATGACATTTTTTAAACCTGCGAACTCTAATCCATTCAAGAATATGTATTGCCGATATAACAGAGGTATACAATTTTCAAATTGAATAAACCAAAGATGAATTTTTAAAATTGACATGAAATTTACTTTATTCGAAAGATAATCTGTTGACATTATAATTTAAATAAGAGTTCTGGCATAAGACAGACCGCAGTCCAATCTGGAGATCCAATTTGCGATGACTTTTTAAAGCATTTGTGGCAGTATATCGGCAATAATGCGGCAAATGTATCCGTCAAGTGGTTAATCGTTTCGTTTCGAAGACTAGCGACTTCACATATCCCCACAAACGGTGTTAAATTGCACAATCTTAGATGCGAATTCATGGGTCCGAAATGTGAAGCTATGCTGTTACAAACCGTTTTCTTCAATAAATCAATTGTGGCACAGCTTCTGTGCATCATGTTTGTGCAATTGAAGAACAAAAAGTCAGCAATCACGGCTCTATAGCGGTTACCATTGACTATAATGATATGACCAGCTTCGCTTTTAAAGTCGTATGATTCCATGCGGTGTCTCAACATACACTTGAGGACTATGGTCACTCTAAATACGACAGTTTTGTTTATTAATGTATCTATTCAAACAAAAGTAAGCTTCATCGCTAAACAAAATTCGCTTATGAAATTCAGTATCAGCGGCAATCTTGTTTTTGGCCCATTAATCGAATTTACGTCTTGCTATTCATGCGGCAGTCTATTCATGTTAAAATGCCAAACTATGGTACAATCATCAGGTAGCCTCAGTTCTGCAACAAAAAAATTCTACATGCATTTTGTTGTTGGAAAACGACGACTCAAATGTCAAAAAGCAAATGTGTGTGTGTTTTTTTGGGGGTTGAATATATATGTACACAATATATACACATACATAAACAAAATTTGACATCTTAGTTAAACCTTAAGGTAGAGAAAAAAAAATCAGCTGTTTTAGTGAGGCTACCTGATGATTGTACCATGTGCCAATCTAAACTTAAACACTTGACAGCTCACTAAATGGCTGCCAGTTAAAAAGTGCTGCCAACTTTAATAATTATAAATCTGTAAAAAATACCCGTTAAATTAAAAGTGTTTTTCAATAGGCATTAAGAAAAACAAAAGGGTTGTGAGTTTAATAATTGTAATTTAGAGCATTTTTTTATTATTAAGTCAAAAAGTTCTGTTCCTGTAAAACATTTTACAACTTAACGTACAATAAAAGTTTGATCAAGATAGTATTTTTATGATTAAGTTAGATATTTTCTATAACATTAAGAACTTCTGATTTAGCTAAAACAGTAAGATGTTCATTTAACAATCCATCATTGTGCGTGACAGGTTTTAAAGATCACAAAATGGAGCAAGAATTATAATCATCTAAGCAATACAATTATAACAACAATTCTTCGGCATCAATCAACTAAACTTTTCTTATAAAAGAAAGAGAGAAACGTTTTGTGTTGCATCGAGTTCTTATACACACACACATTAGCCACTGCATGATACTGCTTATATTGTGCAATTCAACCGTTAATTTCCTAAGATTTTCAAAGGCTAATCAGAGACGATTAACGTACGATGCACCACATACCGAATCAATAAATAACGGCTTTAAAAACTGTTACGCTTGCATTACTAGTTTTCAGCAACATGTTGAACTTCTTTCTGGACTAGAAGCTAAACTGGAAACGGTTACATTTTATTTTTCCTTTAGTTTTGCTTTTATTATTTAAAAAAAAGTAGATTTAGAGCAATTTTTATTTGAATTTTTTTCAATACGAATGTAGTATATGAGCTACTGTATATGTGTGATTGTATGTATTGCAAATAAATATCTATATGAATTTGTGTGTATTTTCAGAGAGAACTGTTTCAATTTCTTATTAGCCTATTTTATACTTTTAAATTCTATTGCTATTCACTTGTATTAAATTACAAATGTAGTTGCATAAATATTTTTGCAAACTTTTCGGAGCAAAGTTTATGACTGTAAGATTTTATTTGGAAAAAATGTTTGTTAAAAAATATTATAACCGTAATTTTGCTTGTTGAAACTACATTGACTTTCACCGCTAATAGACAAAAATAAAACTATTTCTAAAGAAACAAATATTACACCAGATCCCACTTACTTGCATAAATTCTTCGAATTGGGTAAGGAAGAAAACTTGACAGCGGAATAGTACATGAACATTTTATTTATGCCACAATTAATTAAGACTGGTAAAATATTTTTATACCCTTCACACAGTGAAAAAGGGTATATATAGGTTTGTCATTCCGTGTGAAATTTCTTCAATTTTCATTTCCGACCCCATAAAGTATATATTTTCTGAAAGCTTATGAATAGGGGAGTCGATTAAGCTCTGTCAGTCTGTCAGTATGTCCGTCTGTCCGTGTGTATGTTGAAATCAACTTTTTGAAGCCCCCAGATATCGCTTGGACCCGAGTGAGGTATTAAAATATCAGAAATATTCGGGAGTAGATCGCTATTGAAAATCAAAAACATCGGTACATAAACACCTGAGATATGAGCAAAAACCCACGACCACCTCGATTTTTTTCACAAAAACAACATTACAACAACAACATACATACATACAAACGTGTATACTGGTTAGAGTAACCGTGGCATTGAATCCCAGCTGAGCCAAAAAAAATTTTTTTTATATTTTTTTTTAAATTTTTTTTTATTTTTTTTTATTTTTTTTATTTAAAATATTATTTATATTTTTATTATTTTTTTTTTACATTTTTTTAAAATTTTTTTTTATTTTTTTTGTTTTATTATTTATATTAATTATTTTTTAAAAATTTTTTTTTTAAATTTTTTTTTTAATTTTTTTTTTTAATTTTTTTTTTATATTTTTTTTATTTTTTTTTAATTTTTTTTTTTATTTTTTTTAACATACATACGTAAATTTATAATTTTACAATGGGATGTTTTTATATATGTGTGCTTTATATATATTTGTACATACATACGTATTTCATATGAGATGAATGGTGATACAAACTACTGTTATTGCATGACTACACGTTGTGAAGGGTATATAAGATTCGGCACGGCCGAATATAGCGCTCTTACTTGTTAAAATTGTAAAAGTATATATGTAAGTACCTCCAAAAAATTAAACGATGTGTTTTTTTTTTAAATATATTCAACAGAAATAGCAATTGTGTCTTTTTTTCTTTTAACGTTGCGGTAATTAATTTAAAAATATTTTTTAAATCGATCTTTTTTGAAAGCCAAGTTTCCCAATGATGTATTAAAAGTTTTGGAACTTTATTACATTTAAAGAAAATTTAAATTTATTGTACATATTAAACATATACATTTACTGCTGTATTCATAAAAAATATTTTAGGTTTATTAAAAGCTTATTTGACAGATGTTGCATAGAAATTTGTCAAATAAGCATTCAATAAACCTAAAATATTTTTTATGAATACGGCCCTTAGCAAATAATTTAAATAATATTGAAATATTTTTTACTATTTCTACATTATTTCCACTTGTAAATGCAGTGTTAATAACATTGGTCTTGAATTAAACTATGACCTTCATATTTATTAAGACAGCTAACAGCTGTCTCTAACCACAAGTTGTCCGACCACATGTAGTGTTTTTACAATTTTCAAATTTATAGCACTTGCGGTATTGTTAAAAAAAAAAAAAAAAAAAAAAAAAATTAAACAATAGCAGTTGTATTTAGCCATTCGCATGTTAAATAAATCGGTGGTTTTCGTGGCGAACCGTGTATGTCTTAAAATAACATTTTTCAAAAAATCGTTCCAACAGTAACACAATTTTTATTATAAAAATTTTAGACAAATACATATGTATGTTAAAAAAATAGATTCTAGCGAAGACTAAAATACGCACAGTGGTAAGAAGACTAAAAGTGTGTACGGATAAAACAACGTATGTCAACACATTACAGCGTAGTTCTTAATTCAATAAAATATTGATACCGCTACCACTCAAACAGATTTTGCTTGTACACAATTAAATTCTCATAAGTTCTTGTAAACTGGAAAAAAAAATAAAAAATATTTTCAAATGTGTTCAGACATAACAATGTATGTGCTCATGTATTTCTTTAAAACAGAAATAGGTTATTTGCCAGCAAGCAAACGTTTGACGACATACATACATATGTACTTTGTTAGTGCTGAACGATTTTTGAATAAATATAGAATATACGTTCATGTTTCGTTGAATATATCCGAACTGGTGCATCTTATTTCAGACATTTTTAGAATCATGTAAAGAGGGTTTAAAATTAAGAAATCAAAAACAAAAAATCGCCAAAAATTAACGTACGAAGTTGCCCATTAAACCCACTAAAATAATGTGCTATACTTTGTTATAAGTTATTTTTATTTGCAAATGCATGTTCTTTTCTATATGAATCGGCTTTACAAAAAGAACTAATAAAAAAGAATTGTGAACTAGTAAAAATCTTTTTCACTTAATAAATAAATATGCAGTTTAATGTGTAGTTTGCATATATATTTACCATTGTAAAATTTTAATTATTTCCTTTCCTCATTACATGTTTTTTTAGCCAGTTACGATTATAATCGATGACCTAAAAAACCAACAAGCATGTTTGCAAAGCCACAATCAAGAATTCTTATTCACTGACACATATGAAAACTGACTAAATAAAAATATATATTATGGATGAATGTCGTTTTTCTTTATTTTTGTATATCTTGACTTTTTTCATTTGATATTTTTTATAATGAATAAATTAAAAATATAAAAAAATAACGTAAACTGTGGTTCATAAGAAAAGAATTTCACACGGAATGACAAACCTATATATGTATACCCTTTTTCACTTTTGTGTGAAGGGTATAATAAGTATTTATTAGGGTGATCGATTATTCGACATTTTTAAGAAACCGGTTTTCAAATAGTTTGAATTAAAAATAAACCGGTTGCTTTTTAAAAAAAATTAAATTAAAACCGGTTAACCGGGCGAATACATAAAATATAATTTTTTCTTATACCCATGACAGAGATGCATACATATATGTATAGGTATAAACTTGTTTGTTCTATGGTTTAATTGCATTCTAAGTTGACACACATTCAATGGCATTATTATAAGTAAAATGCCTTTATTTAATATAGAGATGTTAAAGGACAGACACTTTTTACCTAACATTGACCGAAAAGTTTAGTTTTGCTTCAATTACCTTTAACTTTTAAGGTTAGGTTTATAAATTTAAAAATGCCATTGTTTCTCTACATGAAACAAAATACGGCAACTAAATTTATATTTATTTTTTTTACTTCGACCTTTTTAATTTTTTTCTTTAAGTTTTAATTTTCTAATTTTTGTGACATAAAACAGTAAATAAATCATCAAAAATGTTATTTCGTTTTGTAAATAAAAAAATGTATAAATTTACATTGTTGCCACTTAATTAATTTGTTAAAAGTATTCGGTATTTGCTCTGGTACTGCCATATTAAAAAAAAACAAGTAACAGTACTATATTCGGCCGTGCCGAATCTTATATACCCTTCACAACGTGTAGTCATGCAATAACAATTGTTTGCATCACCTTTCATCTCATATAAAATACGTACCTGCATGTAAAAAAAAAAAACATACATATAAAAAACATACCATTGTAAAATTATAAATTGAGTTTACGTATGTGTTTCTAAAAAAAAAAATAAAAAAAAATAGTTGCTTCTAAAAGTTGATTTCAACCAACACACGGACAGACGGACAGGTGGTCAGGGCTTAATCTACTCCTCTATTCATAAGCTTTCAGAAAATATATACTTTATGGGGTCGGAAATGAAAATTGTAGAAATTACAAACGGAATGACAAAGCTATATACACCCCTGTGCACCACAGGTAAAGGGTATAAAAACTTTGTTACAAAGAGGTTGTAATAATGAAAAATATTAAGAAGTCACTTCACTGCTCACGGAAGTCAAAGTTACCTTTTATTAACTTTATAGGCAAGGCCACCCCGTGCCAATGAAGAGGGAGGAGTTGGCGATAACTCAATCCCAAGAAGAATCTCTTTTAGCCGAACAACAATGATACTGCTCTTGCAGATCAATCTCCATCGAAGCAGAACGGCTACACAAGCTTTGATGGAAAATATAACTAAAGGTAAGGTACACATAGTTCTCATTCAGGAACCCTGGACTGTTAAAGACAGAGTTACTGGATTGAATGAGTGTGATTACCAATTATTTTATGCTAAAACTGGGTCTCGACCCAGAACATGTATACTTTGTCATAAGGGATTAAATTTTCTTTTTTCCCCAGATTTATCTACAGCGGACGCCACTACCTTAATACATGGCTCACGCAATTTAATGCTGGCATCGGTGTACCAACCTTCTGATGCTCCGACACTACCACCAACGTCGGATTTAAGAAGTAGGATAACATCGGCAAGGAGAACAGGTAGGAATATTTTAATAGGTTGTGATGCGAACTCGCATCACCTCTCTTGGGGCAGCACGAACTGTAACAAGAGAGGAGACGCCCTATGGGAATTCCTAAATGCTAATAACTCATTTACCCTTAACTCAGGTAATGAACCTACATTTATTAACAGAATTAGGGAAGAGGTAATTGATGTGACTACTTATATGTTCAGAAAATTTAATTGATGAAATTTGCGATTGGCACGTATCTGATATTCACTCTTATTCGGACCATCGCTATATTTTGATGACCTTAACTCATCCGCCACCGGAACCGGTGACTTTTAGGAATAAGGCCAGGACGGACTGGCCAAATTTTAGGTTAAGTCTTCAACATAAACTCGAAAATTATCCAGAACCGGATGAAAATCTGGACACGATAGATTCGATGGTGGGAAGACTGACTGCCGATTTTAGGGAAACTTTTGAGGAGCATTGTCCACTCCGATAAAGGCGAACCCCAAGGGAAAAGCCCTGGATGACAGGTGAACTGATTAATCTCAGGAAAGAAACCCGAAGGCTATTTAACAGAGCCTATCGAAAGAAACAATCAGTATACTGGGACGATTACAGTGAGAAGCTCAGAATATACAACAAAGCAATAAGAATCGCCAAACGCAGATCCTGGAGGCTTTTTTGCAATCAGGTGAACAGCGTGAATGACGCTTCTAGAATTAAGAAATTCCTATCGAAAACCCACACCCAACCGGAAACCCTCGTTGACTCGAACGGGAAAAGGTCGGAGACGATGGAGGAGACGCTAGGAATACTGATAGAGGCACATTTCCAAACGGAAATGGCGGATGACGGAGAAATTCCACACCCCCATGACGGTAGTGCCACGACGGACATAATTATAACCACAAAGATGGTAAGAGAGGCGGTAAATAGTTTCTTGCCATATAAGGCACCAGGGCCGGACGGTATTTTTCCGGCTCTCCTACAAAGAAGCATTGACCTAATCGATATAAGACTGGCGAATATTTTTACTACTTGCCTGAAATATGCGTATACCCCTGTGGAATGGAGGGAGGCGAGAGTCGTTTTCATACCTAAACCAGGGAAGGAAAATTACGCAAATCCTAAAGCTTATAGACCCATAAGCTTAACATCATTCTTATTGAAAACCATGGAGCGTATCGTCGATGGAATGGTCAGAAGACGATTACCAGGCGATTCAATGAGATTTGGACAACACGCCTATATCAAGGGCAGATCTACTGAGACTGCTCTTCAGGAGGTTGTTTATCATATAGAGAGATCCTTCGACCTGGGTGTGTATACCATGGGCGTATTCATAGACATAGAAGGAGCTTTCAATAACGTAATGACCTCGAGTCTTATCGGTTCCTTGGAAAACTTAGGGTTAAGCCATGTCTTAATTGCATGGATTAGCAATATGTTAAGGAACAGATGGATAAATTGTGAGGAAAATGGAGTAAGAAGAAGGGACAAAGTATGTCGAGGAACCCCGCAGGGAGGTATTTTATCTCCATTATTATGGGTAACTACCATACATAGTCTACTGAGGATTCTATCGAACGAGGGATTCAAGCCTATCTGTTACGCAGATGATGTTGCGATACTGATCAGGGGGACGAATCCAAATTCTTTATGTATGAGAGCAATGGAGGCTTTGAATATATCCTATAACTGGGCGAAGGAGCGAGGGCTCAATGTCAACCCGGAAAAGACTGAAATCTGTTTGTTTACGAGAAAGAGGAAGATACCGGTGCATAGCTATCCCATCTTTCGGAATAAGACAATTAAGATTGATAAGAAGGTCAAATACCTAGGAATAGTACTTGATTGGAGACTATCCTGGAAGGACCACATTGAATGTAAAGTGGAGAGAGCTCAAAGAATATGGGCCCTCTGCAGAAGAGTGATTGGCTCAAAATGGGGCTTAAGCCCAAGGATGACACATTGGCTATATACGAGTGTACTGCGGCCTACAATTACGTACGCTTCATTAGTGTGGTGGACATCCTTAGAGAAGAAGGTGAATATAAAACCTCTTCAAAAGATTCAGAGACAGTGCTGCATTAGTATTTTCGGCGCCATGAGGACCACATCGACAATGGCCATTGAGAATATATTATCCATTTGGCCTATTGAGATACAGGTAAAATATGAAGCGGCCTTAGCTGCCACAAGATTAATGGCAATAGATGAGTGGCTTATAAGAGAACATAAGACCAGATACCAAAGAATAACGGATATCTTACCGATGGGAAATATTACAGAAATATTATGCTAAAACTGGGTCTCGACCCAGAACATGTATACTTTGTCATAAGGGATTAAATTTTCTTTTTTCCCCAGATTTATCTACAGCGGACGCCACTACCTTAATACATGGCTCACGCAATTTAATGCTGGCATCGGTGTACCAACCTTCTGATGCTCCGACACTACCACCAACGTCGGATTTAAGAAGTAGGATAACATCGGCAAGGAGAACAGGTAGGAATATTTTAATAGGTTGTGATGCGAACTCGCATCACCTCTCTTGGGGCAGCACGAACTGTAACAAGAGAGGAGACGCCCTATGGGAATTCCTAAATGCTAATAACTCATTTACCCTTAACTCAGGTAATGAACCTACATTTATTAACAGAATTAGGGAAGAGGTAATTGATGTGACTACTTATATGTTCAGAAAATTTAATTGATGAAATTTGCGATTGGCACGTATCTGATATTCACTCTTATTCGGACCATCGCTATATTTTGATGACCTTAACTCATCCGCCACCGGAACCGGTGACTTTTAGGAATAAGGCCAGGACGGACTGGCCAAATTTTAGGTTAAGTCTTCAACATAAACTCGAAAATTATCCAGAACCGGATGAAAATCTGGACACGATAGATTCGATGGTGGGAAGACTGACTGCCGATTTTAGGGAAACTTTTGAGGAGCATTGTCCACTCCGATAAAGGCGAACTCCAAGGGAAAAGCCCTGGATGACAGGTGAACTGATTAATCTCAGGAAAGAAACCCGAAGGCTATTTAACAGAGCCTATCGAAAGAAACAATCAGTATACTGGGACGATTACAGTGAGAAGCTCAGAATATACAACAAAGCAATAAGAATCGCCAAACGCAGATCCTGGAGGCTTTTTTGCAATCAGGTGAACAGCGTGAATGACGCTTCTAGAATTAAGAAATTCCTATCGAAAACCCACACCCAACCGGAAACCCTCGTTGACTCGAACGGGAAAAGGTCGGAGACGATGGAGGAGACGCTAGGAATACTGATAGAGGCACATTTCCAAACGGAAATGGCGGATGACGGAGAAATTCCACACCCCCATGACGGTAGTGCCACGACGGACATAATTATAACCACAAAGATGGTAAGAGAGGCGGTAAATAGTTTCTTGCCATATAAGGCACCAGGGCCGGACGGTATTTTTCCGGCTCTCCTACAAAGAAGCATTGACCTAATCGATATAAGACTGGCGAATATTTTTACTACTTGCCTGAAATATGCGTATACCCCTGTGGAATGGAGGGAGGCGAGAGTCGTTTTCATACCTAAACCAGGGAAGGAAAATTACGCAAATCCTAAAGCTTATAGACCCATAAGCTTAACATCATTCTTATTGAAAACCATGGAGCGTATCGTCGATGGAATGGTCAGAAGACGATTACCAGGCGATTCAATGAGATTTGGACAACACGCCTATATCAAGGGCAGATCTACTGAGACTGCTCTTCAGGAGGTTGTTTATCATATAGAGAGATCCTTCGACCTGGGTGTGTATACCATGGGCGTATTCATAGACATAGAAGGAGCTTTCAATAACGTAATGACCTCGAGTCTTATCGGTTCCTTGGAAAACTTAGGGTTAAGCCATGTCTTAATTGCATGGATTAGCAATATGTTAAGGAACAGATGGATAAATTGTGAGGCAAATGGAGTAAGAAGAAGGGACAAAGTATGTCGAGGAACCCCGCAGGGAGGTATTTTATCTCCATTATTATGGGTAACTACCATACATAGTCTACTGAGGATTCTATCGAACGAGGGATTCAAGCCTATCTGTTACGCAGATGATGTTGCGATACTGATCAGGGGGACGAATCCAAATTCTTTATGTATGAGAGCAATGGAGGCTTTGAATATATCCTATAACTGGGCGAAGGAGCGAGGGCTCAATGTCAACCCGGAAAAGACTGAAATCTGTTTGTTTACGAGAAAGAGGAAGATACCGGTGCATAGCTATCCCATCTTTCGGAATAAGACAATTAAGATTGATAAGAAGGTCAAATACCTAGGAATAGTACTTGATTGGAGACTATCCTGGAAGGACCACATTGAATGTAAAGTGGAGAGAGCTCAAAGAATATGGGCCCTCTGCAGAAGAGTGATTGGCTCAAAATGGGGCTTAAGCCCAAGGATGACACATTGGCTATATACGAGTGTACTGCGGCCTACAATTACGTACGCTTCATTAGTGTGGTGGACATCCTTAGAGAAGAAGGTGAATATAAAACCTCTTCAAAAGATTCAGAGACAGTGCTGCATTAGTATTTTCGGCGCCATGAGGACCACATCGACAATGGCCATTGAGAATATATTATCCATTTGGCCTATTGAGATACAGGTAAAATATGAAGCGGCCTTAGCTGCCACAAGATTAATGGCAATAGATGAGTGGCTTATAAGAGAACATAAGACCAGATACCAAAGAATAACGGATATCTTACCGATGGGAAATATTACAGAATTAACATGTGATAAAATCCCGATGAGATATGAGAATATTAACTGCATCACCATTATACCGGAAGAGGGAGAATGGGATGAGATAATCAGGATGGGAAACACCCACGGAATCGATCTTTACACAGACGGTTCAAAGATTGGTGACCAAACTGGAATGGGCTTATACGACATAAGCCGAAATAGAGGCAAATACTTCCGTCTACCAGATCACAACACTATTTTTCAGGCTGAGATCATGGCGATTACGGAAGGAATTAAATGGATAAAGGAAACGAATAGCGAAACTCCGATTCGTATCTTTACGGATAGCCAATCAGTGATTAAGACATTGAGAAAGGAGAAAGTTGAATCCCGGAACGTTTTGCAATGCAAGAGTGAGATAAACTCATATGCAAATTGTGAACATCTGGAGATAATATGGATACCAAGCCATCACGGGCTGATCGGAAACGAGAAAGCCGACAAATTATCCAAAATGGGAGCTCTTTTGAGTACTATAACTTTGGAGAACGCCAAACCCCTTAAACGATTTAAGGATGAACTAAACGTTGGGCAATGGAAGAACATGTCAGAAAATGGCAAAGCACTGATGTCGGTAAGGTGACAAGAACACTCTGGGGTGACCCAAATCTTGGGAAGTCAAAGGAGATTCTGAGACTAAGTAGACCTACACTTAGGAAATTAACCGGTGTAATTACAGGTCATACGGAGTTGAGAACTCATCTAGCTCGCATGGGATTATCTGAGGAGACGACATGTAGAGCTTGCGAGGAAGAGGATGAGACCCTGGTACACTACCTCTGTCATTGTCCTGCGTTTGGGCATATTAGGCGCGAAAATTTTACAGTAGATAATATGCCGAACTTGGAATACCTGGGGAACTCGAACTGGAGATCCATAAGGCGTTACATTGAGGGGACTGGTTTCTTGGACTAGTCCGTTATTTATGGGAAATTATGTTTATGGTTTTTTGTTTGGGAATTCCGTTTTCCACATGAAGCGCACAACATGCCAACTGGGCATAGGTGTATACCTGTCATGGGTTTGGGCTTTTATACCCCTCCTTTTCAACCTAACCTAACCTAACCTAACTTTATAGGCAAGTTGTTATAATGACCCTTTGTGTGCCAAACTATTTTAGTATACAAGTCATATGTTATCAGAGATATTACTTAAGCTACGGGTAGTCTTTAATACAAGTCGCTAGATTTCGTAGAAGTAAAATATTATGAAATTCGAAAATGAGATAAAAAAGTATTGCAAAGTACAATAATTTGGTCAAAAAACTTAACTGAACAGCTAATTATCACAGCAAATTATAAGTGCAACAACGTATAAAACACCTGCTCTCCATTTATAAAAATAATAGCGGAATTCACTCTTGGTAGCATTTTTGCAATTAGTGCAAATATGCACTAATTTTTTGTTACCAAGCGTGAGTGCATTTTTCATGTGTGTTGCAAACTTACGATAACATCTGTTTTTTTAGGTATTTAAGTAAAAGCAGATGTTAATAATAAGTAAGATTCCGTGTTTTAATATTTTCCGAAAAGAAAGTTAATTAATTTTAAAGAAATTGCAATGTCTAAATCAACGGAAAAATATGATATCAATTTTCTGGTAAAAACTGCCATGGATGAAATTGAATTTGTGGAGATTTTAAATCCTGAAAGTAAGTAAATTGTGTTTCCGTTGTGCAAATTTGTGTGGCATTACTTTGCACTGGTTTTTCGCTGTGTGATGCAAATTGCGCTTTAGTATAATTTGTTTTTTGTAGTCGTGCAAAAGTTCAATTGTTTGCTAGACTTGCACGACTTGCAAGGGTAGTTTGAATCAAAGAGTGAGTCCCACTTATATTTAACCTTTATCATTTTTCTTATTTTACATTTATTTTTGAAACAACAAATAAAATTCTTACAATATTATAAAAGAGTATTTAGTAAATATTCCGTTTTTTGAGTACTAAATAAAGTATGGCACGTTTGGTTACAAAGATAAATGAACATAAAACTAAAAACGCAAAAAAAAACCGGCTTCTGTGAGTAAAAAAACCAGTGTATTTGACATTCGAAAAATTAAATTTAGAAAAAACCGCCAGCTGAAAGAGTAAAAAACCGGGTTTCCCACCGGTTGTAAAACCGAATCGATAACCCTAGCATTTATGTTAATTATTTTATGTTAGTCTATTTTGTTTGTATATTTGTAGCGTATATATTAGTATCTGTCCGTATAAAAGGTGCTGTTTATTCAAAAACCATGACTCTAATTTAATAAAATTTTAAATGGTAATTTTATTGTACAGCAAAAATTTTACTTAAAAACAATAATACGAGCCATAAGAGGGATGTTTAGAAATTCTTTTGGAGTAACAAAAAATGTATTTATGTTGTTTTAAGTGTGAGCTGCTAAGTCACATACGTAAGTACATAATGTTTGATTAACAGGTGCTTTCTTCTAGCTTTCAACTTTTTATTAAGTTGGATTTTTTTTTGTTTGCTTCAAAGTTCATGTACCCAGCGCATGGATACGGCTTTTGAACATTTCAAATATACAATTGCAAATCATTATTTATTAGATGTACAATGTATGTATGTACATAGAAACTTATATTTGTTTTTATTTATTTTGCACTCGGTGTAGAGTAAAATAAAAATTGATTGCACAACGGCTAAATATTTAGAAATCACACTTCAATATAAATACAATTTTTGCATATGTGTGTATATGTAGATGCCATATACATATGTAAAGAGTGGTTGAATTTTAAGTGCCCTTACAATTTAATGACCCTTTATATACCTTTTCTATTTGGTAATTTCCGAAACTACAAATATGTTTAAAATTTTTTAACAAAAAATTCGATTAAAAAAAATTCATGTTTAAAACAAAATGTAAATTCGAAAAATATCTGTATTTCAATAAGTCAACTAAATTTTGACATATTTAGGTTTGGAGTTCTTCATTGTAATGGAATTGAATAAAGTATATAATCCTCTGATTGCGACTACAAACACATTTTAAAGGCTAGGGAGAAAATGTTTAAAATTTAATTTAAAAATTCTTTCTTATACCCCTGACGGACACTTAATGCCATTAATTAAAATTAGGATCTGGAAGGACGGATTATTGGTTTTTCTTTATTGTACCTACACTTTTTACCTAAAAGTGATCGATCAGCTTAGTTTATGCTACAATTACTTTTAACTTTTAACTTTAGGTTTATCTATATATATAAAAATCAATGTGTGTTTGTATGTTTGTATGTTTGTATGTTTGTATGTTTGTTTGTGCTTTATAGACGGCTAAACGGCTGGACCGATTTCCTTGAAATTTTCACAGAATCTTTCTGTATGTCTGGAAGGAACTATAGGCTATACTTTCGTTTGAAATTGTAAGTGGGCGGGGTGCCACGCCCTATTAAAGAATAAGTATTAAATATTATATATCACGAAAGTTAATGCAGGTAGAGTCTTCAAATTAAGTACGGTAAGCTTTGACATCCACACGAACATTTGGGTAAAAAATGGGCGGACTTGGAATAGTAGGCGTGGCCACATGAATTGAATACTAAAATTCGTATATTTGGAAAACGAAATCGATTAGAGTAGTAAAATTTCGCAAGAACAACTTTGACATCCAAATAAACATTTCTGGAAAAAATGGGTACATTGGCAATAGTGGGCGTGGCACCTGCCATATGAATTAAATACTAAAATTTGTATATCTGGAAAACGATATCGATTAGAGTACCAATATTCTACAAGAGCAACTTTGACACCCAAATGAACATTTTTGGAAAAAAAGGGTACATTAGATATAGTGGGCGTGGCACCTGCCATATGAATTAAATACTAAAATTTTTATATCTGGAAAACGATATCGATTAGAGTACTAAAATTTTGCAAAAGCAATTTTGACATCCAAATAAACATTTTTGGAAAAAATGGGTGCATTATCAGTAGTGGGCGTGGCACCCACCATATGAATTAAATACTAAAATTCGTATATCTGGAAAACGATATCGATTAGAGTACTAAAATTTTGCAAGGGCAACTTTGACATCCAAATAAACATTTTTGGAAAAAATGGGTACATTACCAATAGTGGGCGTGGCACCAACATATGAATTAAATACTAAAATTTGTATATCTGGAAAACGATATCGATTAGAGTACTAAAATTTTGCAAGGGCAACTTTGACATACAAATAAACATTTTTGTAAAAAATGGGTACATTAGCAATAGTGGGCGTGGCACCTGCCATATGAATTAAATACTAAAATTCGTATATCTGGAAAACGATATCGATTAGAGTACTAAAATTTTGCAAAAGCAACTTTGATATTAAAATAAACATTTATGGAAAAAATGGGTGCATTAACAATAGTGGGCGTGGCACCTGCCATATGAATTAAATATTAAAATTTGGGGTGGCGAAGCACACCGGGTATTAGCTAGTATCCTATAAAAAATAATATTTAAGCTCAATTATTTTTCTTATTTAAAATTTTTTTTAAACAACACATAAATTTCTTACAATATTATGGAAGAATATTCAACAGTTTTTATTTTCTGATTTTTAGAAATTTTTCGCGTACTAAATATACTTTGGAATGATTGGTTACAAATATATATGAAAATAAACTAAAAAATAAAAAACTGGCTTTTTCGGATAAAAAAACCGGTGTATTCGATATCTGAAAAATTAACATTTAGAAAAAAACCGCCAGCTGAAAGAGGAAAAAAACGGTTTTCCACCGGTTGTAACACCGAGTCGATCACCCTAGTGTACACATATTACGTTAACAATAAATAAAACAATTGGTGTACTGGCATTCATCAAACGTTGCTATAAAGTATTCTTACACTAATAAAGGTGATGCCAATGCCAATGTTGATTTTAAATAAAACACAAATTATTGTCATTTTTTTTTTTATTATGATAATATTGGTATGGTTCAAAATTTTCAATGACAATGTTGATGTTCAATTGTTGGGCACGATGATTAGTCGAGATTGACTGCTCTTTTGCTACACTATCGCGAAAAAAAGCAATGTTTTCCGTTCAACGAAAATCGTTGTTCGATTGCGTATCTTTCTATGGTTCAAACAGAGTTAATCTGATATTGAGAAATGTCAAATGAAATGCAGTAAAAAACTTGACGTTTAGGTGTGGTTCACATTCAACATGGCCTTTAAAATTTAACCGCCCTTTATAACCAAGCAAATGTTTATAATATTGGTAAACTCTATAATACAATATTTTCAGCCTAAAAAATTTTGCGACAATATTGAAATCAGACTTGTCTGACAAATATCTGATTGTTTTTACGGATATTTCGTACAGATCTCTGTCAGGCATATTTGGAAAATTTCATTAACGATGTGTCTGTTTGATTTCTGACTGATTTCGTACAAATTAATCGCAGTTCTTTTATTTTCTTTTCTTTTTCTTGTTCGTAAAAATTGCGTTATCCTTATACGTGTAATTTTGGTATACATACTTATTTAGTTGTTTTTTACAATTGTGTCTAAATTACAAACAATAGTGAGAATAAAATTTAAAAAATAAAAACAGGTTGTTAAATTATCTAAATAATAATGCTCAGCTTTTGATTTTATTCACAATTCTTAGTATTTAATAAGTCAGGCAAAATTTAAAATATATGCTACAACACTCTCATACTTGCATTTTATCTCACATCACCTAATTATGAAGAACATTTCAAAAATCACAAATATCTAAGTTTGTAAAAAAATTTATTTTTTTCGACAACCTTCTTTAAGTCTCTTAATCTGTTAGCCAATTGAAAGATAATGTTAGAAGCTACTTTGCATTTTTATGATTAAAATTTATTAAAATTTAAAAAATATATAAAGGTTGCTAAATTACTTCAATAATAATGCAAGTTAGTAAATTAATAAAAAATTAATAACACAGTAATTAAAAAACAAATAGTTAAAATTAAATAAATAATATGAAAATTAATATACATATATGTGTGTACATACATACAAATATATGTATAAATAATAAGAAAAAGTAAAATTGAATAGCAATATAATATTAAATAAAAACTAATTAAAAAAATTTTTACAACAAACAAAATTTCATTTGTTACTGACTTTTTTCTACTAGTTTTATTACATATACTTTTAGATTTTTGCCGCTTAAAGGCCATGACTGACTATCCTACAAAGTCGTGCGATTATGTCAAATAAAAATCTGATAGTTTTTTGCCCTACATGAAAATATCGCAACAAAATGTGTTATTGGATGCCACACTGTCATACTTGCTTAGAAAAAGCAACTCTGATCGCACAGAAACTATTATTTTATGAAAATTTCCAAAAGATTATCAAATCGGACACACTTGTCAAAAAATCTGTCACACATGTACACTTTGTGTCCACACTATCACACTTTCTGAACACACATACAATTTTTGACATATCGAACGACTAAATCTGATAGTCAGTCATGGCCTTAATGAATCAGAATTTTCCCAGCTTTTTTCTATCAGATTTCTCGCAGAATTCTACTAGGTAAACAGCAAACACATTTCAACGACTTGTGTGTCAGAATTATCTCAACAACTTTCAGAAGATTGACAATATTTGTATAGAATTCTTACAGACATCTGACAACTGTCGTTCAATTTTGCAGGCTGGGTTTTATAATATGGAATTTACAATACATATGTTTATAAACGCTTTTAAATTGATGCAAGTAAAGTGTTTGCTTTTCTGCCTTCGAGGTCTGGGTTGGACACCAAATAAAACTTTTAACTCTACAAAGCACTAGACTAATATTAAATGCCACATTTGTTTTAACATATATAAATGGAAATATCAATTCAAAATTCCTTCATAGTAGAATAAAAGTCAGCATAATTGTTCGTCCTTTTAAAAAATTATCATTTATTATATTTATAATACTTTTTATAAATACTGCAATACAAATTACGCAAACTTTGATCCTCATTGTAGAATTTGTCAACACATTAACAAATAAATAAATACATTAAATGTGTCGAAGTGTATTTGTGTGAAATGTAATGGAATCACTCCAAAAACTCAAATTTGTAAAAAAAATACGATTTAGGGCCTTTCTACTTGTGACCATTCACCACTAAACACTTTAAAAATTTTTGCTATATAAATATGTGTTGTACGTCGGTTAGGAAGTTATTCATAAAAATATAATATTTTATTTCATTTATTTATTTATTTGTATCAATTACCTGTTATTGTTCAGTTGAGATACATCTATGTTTTTTTTTTATTAATATATTTAATAGTAATTCCTTAAACAGTTAATGTTTTTTAAATTTTCACTTTGCAATTTTGAATATAAATTTTAATTAAACAAAAATGTTAACTTATCCTTTTTAATATATTTTCTTTGAATTAAACGAAATACCAATATTTAGATTAGTTTTTCACTATACTAGAGATCGAAACAACAATGCAATTGTTTAATTGTATCGTATTACAACAACTAATTCACTGGCAACAAGAGAGCTGATGAACCATACCATTTGAAATCAATATTGCAACTATGAAAATGTAAAATTATTTACTTTTTACGAAGCGACTAAAAGAAAATTTTAAGTTGTCTAATACATTTATTTGCAACAACATTCACTGTCAATATGGACTCCAGAGCAAAAAACAAGTAGTTTTTCTCCATTCATATCCAGCAAATACATACAGAGTATTGATGCACAAGATAAGTACGAGTATTGATGCACAAGATAAGTATGTAAGACTGTATGTATAAATGTATGAAGATATTAATATGCAACCAAACGAGAGTATGGTTTTATCTTTTGAAATATTATTATTCTGAAGATCAGATTAAATAAAACCGACGATTGCCACTCAGTTGACGTGGTCAGCAATAATGAACGAGTATTGAGGTTAAAAGACACAAACATAATCGAATGAGAAAAGCAAAAAAATAAAATATTTAAAGTAATACATACAATTGTTTACTTATATCAACACATGTACATACATGCTAACTGTTAGTAAGACAAAAAAGAAATACATAAAATAACCATTAAATCATTCTGCTGTAATTACAAATTCAAATTGGCCATGATTTATTATTATTTAATATAATTTAATTGACAAATAGTCGGACCATTTTTACAATAGAAAAACAATTGAAAAATTACGTAAAATGAAATAATAAATTAATTTATTTATATCGATATACCACTAACTTTAAACTGTGTTGTATACACGTTTTATAATGTTTTTTTATTTTTTGTTTATTTTAAAGTTGTAGTATAAAAGTATTTTATAAAAAAAGTATAACATCTTACTATTCTTAATATGACCTATATTTTTTTTACTAAGCAGCCTTCAGTGCACAACAAAAGGAAACAAATATTTGCATCCACAACACTCATAGTTTCAGTGCCACTTTTTGACCATCTTCCAGTTTTTCCAGTGACACACTTTAGTTTTTTCACATTTCAGATTTCTCGGTCAATATACAGTTTGATCAAAACTTGTTCAAACTCAATGCTTGTTATCCAGCGTCTGGCTGACTATACAAACTGCGAAAAATGAAAATATGTCAATGTGCGTACATTCAATAAATTTTAACGTCTCTCTTGTTATTTTCCATATTAGTTTATAAGTTTTATTTTTGTTGCAAAATTGACAAATATTTAAATTAGTTTTTTTTTCTTCATAAAACTCGAACAAAAACGACTTGATTTGGAAAATGTACGGAAATTGGATATTAATTCTTTGACGCTAGGCGAAAAGGTCTTACGTAAAACAAATAAGAGTACCATGTTCGGCTGTGCCGAATCTTTTATACCCACCACCAATTTGATGTACTTTTATAGCAAAAAATGTATTATTTTGTTATTAACAGTAATCGCTATGGAATAATCTCTTTATACTAAAATATGTATCACGTGCTTTGTATAACTTTGTTTTAACGGAAAATAAATTTGACACGCCCAATTTTACGACCACCTCCCATATAACGCTTTATCTCAAATTTATATCATTTTTCTAAGAAGAAAGATTTTGAAATAATAATAATGGCCTCTATATTGAAATATCTAAGTTATATTTATTAGCAGAAACTTTATTGACACGCCTACTCTAACACCCACTTTAATTGAAAGACTAAATTTACGAAAACATTTTACTAGCATATCGAAGTTATAAAGGGTGGTTAAATTTTAAAAATTTTTCTAAAAAAATTTTTTAAAAAAATTTAAAAAAAATATAAAAAAAATAATAAAATATAAATAATATATTAAATAAAATAAAATAAAATTTTTTTGGCTCAGCTGGGATTCGATGCCACATTTATTCTAACGTGTACGTATGCACGTATTTTATATGAGATGAATGGTAATACAAACAATTGTTATTGCATGACTACACGTTGTGAAGGGTATATAAGATTCGGCACAGCCGAATGTAGTGCTCTTACTTGTTTTTATTGAGTTGGACTTTCTTTCATTTGTTGTTCTTAACTCGCACATAACTACTTTGAATCGCAATCATTTGCTCTTAAGGCAATTATTCAATCAAACTTATATTTTGTTTGGTATTAAACAATAATTACAGTTTCTGACTTAAAACCTTTTTGTCTAATTTCAAAGAATTAAGAACAATAGTGTTCGTATCTAAAAACCCAAAATACAAAATAAAGTTGTTTAATAATTCTGAAACAAAGATTCAATTATACTATTATCAATAATTATTTTGTAGCGTACTTGTAAGGTATTTTACACATAAATGAAGATTTTATTTGTCCTTTAATTTTTAATGGATATTTTAAACTGTATGCCTTAATTGCTTTAAGCTTTCGACAAGAATTCAACTAAATATATTTTAAAAATCTGTGCTTGACAGTGGATATATTTTCAAGCATTAAGCCATTAATGCCCACGACAGTAGAGGCCTAACTTTGAAATATTGAATTATCTCAAGGTGTTTTCTCATTAGGTACATAATATTTAGCGAAATAAACGTAACCACTAATATGTAAAATTGTTATAAAGATAGCTTGGATTGATACCATTTTAAATAAATTTTACTATATTTAGAAAATAGAAAAATAAATATTAAAGAAAAATATCTTCTACGCTTATTTTGGTAAATAAATATATGTATGCAATGTGAAGGTAGATTAAGGCTTATTTACTGAAGAAACTAAAATAAAATATTTTATTTGTTGAATATTTTTATTTATACCCTTCACCTGTGGTGCACAAGTGCATTGTCATTCCGTTTGTAATTTCTACAATTTTCATTTCCGACCCCATAAAGTATATATTTTCTAAAAGCTTATGAATTGGGAGTTGATTAAGCTATGTCAGTCTGTCCGTGTGTTGGTTGAAATCAACTTTTAAAAGCAACTATATGTTCCTCAGATCTCTATATGGTACTAATCTCTTGGAAATATCCAGGAATGAATCGCTATTGAAATTCAGCATAATCGCCCCACAACTTTCTGAGATATGAGCAAAAAACCACGACCACCTCGTTTTTTTTAGAGTAAACGTGGCGTCGAATCCCAGCTGAGCCAAAAAAATTTTTTTTAAATTTTTTTTAATATTTTTTTATTTTTTATTTTATAGATATATTATTTATATTTTTATTTTATTTTTTAATTTTTTTTTCTTTTTTTTTATACCCTTCACACAGTGAAAAAGGGTATATATAGGTTTGTCATTCCGTGTGAAATTTCTACAATTTTCATTTCCGACCCCATAAAGTATATATATTCTGAAAGCTTATGAATAGGGGAGTCGATTAAGCCCTGTCAGTCTGTCCGTCTGACCGTCTGTCCGTGTGTATGTTGAAATCAACTTTTTGAAGCCCCCCGACATAGGTTGGACCCGGGTAAGGTATTAAAATATCAGAAATATTCGGGAGTAGATCGGTATTGAAAATCAGAAACATCGGTACATAAACAACTGAGATATGAGCAAAAAACCACGACCACCTCGATTTTTTTTCACAAAAACAACATTACAACAACAACATACATACATACAAACGTGTATACTGGTTAGAGAAAACGTGGCATCTAATCCCAACTGAGCCAAAAAAAATTTTTTTTAATTTTTTTAAAAATTTTTTTAAAATTTTTTTTTTTATTTTTTTTTTTATTTTTTATTTAATATATTATTTATATTTTTATTATTATTTTTTTAATTTTTTTTATTTTTTTTTTTAATTTTTTTTTTATTTTTTGTTTTATATATGTATATTATATATATAATAATTTTTTTTTTAATTTTTTTTAAATTTTTTTTAAATTTTTTTTAAATTTTTTTAAAAATTTTTTTTTTTTTTTTTTTTGTTTTTTTAACATACATACGTGTACGTATTTCATATGGGATGAATGGTGATACAAGCAACTGTTATTGCATGACTACACGTTGTGAAGGGTATATAAGATTCGGCATGGCCGAATATAGCACTCTTACTTGTTTTTAATTTGTTTTGTTTTATATTTATTATTTATATATCAACTATTTTTTTTTTATATATATTTTTTTTTGAACATACATACATTAATTTATAATTTTACAATGGGATGTTTTTATACATGTATGTTGTGAAGGGTATATAAGATTCGGCACGGCCGAATATAGCGCTCTTACTTGTTCAATTATATATTTCTTTTACGCTGGGTAGAAGCAAAAACGTCGGCAGAATAACGCCATTTTACTGCTACACAAACATTTAATTTAATTTAATGCTTTTACTTAAACATTATTGTTGTCTTAGAATTTATCAACTTACTTTATTAATTTAATTTTCCTTTTTCTTGAAAAGACCAAAAATTTTAAGGAAAATAAAACTATTTTGACAGGTAATTGCGTCAATAATTGATCAGGCAATCAGCAAGGCCATCATTGCCCAGAGAGTGCAGCATATAGCAATTTGGGTTCTACACGTCGGATACAATTCAATATGATAATTGCAATAGCAAGGAAAAATTTTAACCAATTTTATAAAAAGTTTGTTTTTAAGTCAAACAAAGTCTTATGTACCGAATTTTAGAATGGGAAGTATCTTTTAGCCAATTTATATACTCTCAACTTGGTATTATGCATTCTTTTAGTGTTGCAAACATTTGAACAAAATGTAATTCACTTACAAAATGCAATTAATTGACTATATTTTCAACATTTTGATATTGTTGTTTTTATACCCGCCACCAAAAAAATGGTGGGGGTATATTCATTTTGTCATTCCGTTTGTAACACATCGAAATATCCATTTTAGACCCCATAAAGTATATATATTCTGAATCAGGGTTTGATTTGATGACGATCTAGCTATGTCCGTCCGTCTGTCCGTCTGTCCGTCTGTTGAAAGCACGATAGAGGTCGCACCGAAAAAGCTAGGGAGCTCAAATTTTGCCAGAATCTTTCTTATAGACAAGGTTTGTTTGGTATTGAAAATGGGCTAAATCGGAACATTAGAAGGAGAGTTATAACTCGTAAAGCAAGAGTAGGTCGAAAAAACCGTGTCCTTCAAACACCGAATAAAATGGAATTGTGTCCAAACGCATTAACGTAGAGTCATGAAACTTCGAATATATATTTCTCGAGTCAAAACAATATTTCTCCCCAAAAATTATCAAAATTTATGCATTAGGAGAGGAGTTATCGATCAAAATGTACGAAAATTTATACCGCACAGTGTATTTTTCGGTATATTTAAAAACAAAAACGTCATAAAAGCAACAAAATTGGATGTACGACTCTGAAATTTTGCACACTTTGTTTTTTGGTGAGACGCTTTTTTGTAACGGAAAATCAATGTGCCACGCCCACTTTTACGCCCACCTCCCATATAACGATTTACCTAAAATTCATATAATTTCTCTATTAATAAAGATTTTGGAATAACAAAGAGCTAAATTGAAACACCTAAGTTGTACTCATTAGCAAAAACAACTTTGACACGCCTACTATAACGCCCACTTTTCACGTTATCTACCGTTAATGAAATTTTAAATCTCATAAAACCGCCCAAATTAGAGGTATGATGATCAAATTTTCTACGTATATCCCCCTAGGCAATATCATTACTGTGCCAGAAAATTGAGGTGCCACGCCCACTTTTACGCCCACGTCCCATATAAAGTTTTACCTAAAATTCATATAATTTCTCTATTAATAATGATTTGGGAATAATAAAGGGCTGTATTGAAACACCTAAGTTGTACTCATTCGCAAACACAACTTTGACACGCCTACTATAACGCCCACTTTTCACGTTGCCTACCGTTAATGAAATTTAAAAGCTCATAAATCCGCCAAAATTAGAGGTGTGATGATCAAATTTGCTACGAATATCCTTCTTATCAATGTAATCGTTGTGCCACAAAATGTAAAGGTAACACGCTCACTTTAACGCCCACCTGCCATAACGGCTTATATTAAATTCATGTAATTTCTTTATTGACAAAGTTTTTGGGAAAATAAAGGACTATATTGAAATATCTAAGTTGTATTTGTTAGCAGAAACTTTATTGACAAGCCTACTTTAACGCCCACTTTCATTGAAAGACTTCATTTACAAAAGCATTTTAGTAGCATATCGAAGTTATAGAGGGTGGTTAAATTTTAAGGACCGACGTTGAATTTAAATAAAATACAAATTATTTAGGATATTATTATCATTTTTTTTATAATGATAATATTTGTATGGTTCAATTATGTATTTAACAAAATATCTGCCAAATGGCCCCCCATCCTTGGCGCCACTTCTCTATCTGATGGTCCAAATTTTCAATGACAATGTTGATGCTCAATTGTTGGGCATGATGATGAGGCGAGGTTGACTGCTCTTTTGCCACACTATCGCAAAAACCAGCAGTGGTTCCCATTCAGTGAACGAAGGAGGCATTTACAGATTTTCTAACATTTTATACAGACCTGTTTTGCAGAAATTTAAATAGTTTTTAAAATTCTCCCGATTGTGGACGAATTTGAACGATTATGTTGATTAAAAGAATTACGAAGTGCACAAGATGCGATTTGATTTGAACGCCCATTTTTATAAAAAACCTGAATAACTTTAAAGCGTTGCTCATTTGCATATCTTTCCACGGATTAAATTGAGTAAGTTTGAGATTGAGAAATGTCAAGTGAAGTGCAGAAAACAAATTTAAAGACTAGGTGTAGTTCACCTTCAACATGGGCCCTTAAAATTTAACCACCCTCTACAAAGAAAGTGATACATATTTTATTATAAAGAGATTATTCCATAGCGATTAACAAAATAATAAATATTGTGCTTTAAATGTACACAAAATTGGTGGTGGGTATAAAAGATTCGGCACAGCCGAATATAGTGTTCTTACTTGTTCACATTGACAAACAATCAAAAGAAGTTGCTAACGTTATATTTTATAGAAATGGGTCAATAGTGTTTATAACAAATTTGGTCGAATGTATGCTGCGAGTTTAAAACGTGTACATAATATAGAACAACAACAACAACAACAAACAAAAAATATATTATGCCGCTGCCTGTAAATATCTATTCTTTTTTGTTTTTAAAATTTATTATTCAATGAAATGTTGGAGAACCCAAGAAGAGAACAAATCGATAAACCTGAACAGTTGTTTCTTTTGGCTCTTTTTAACCCAGAACATAAAACAGGATTGTAGTTTCTAGACATGAAAGAAATTTTCTTTTGTTCCATAAATTGAGAATAAAACATGTTCAATTACTTTATCTAGAAGCAAATGAAGCAAAAACAAAAAAAAACAACTTTTGCAAATTTAGGTCAGTTGGAATTTTTGTTTGAAAATTTTTTTTGGTAGAAAGAAGAAAGTCAATGAAAATTTATATGAAAATCGGATTAAAACCACAAAAATTGACCTAAACACACTTTTGGAAAAAAAAATTGTCAAATGTTTATTTTAAGATAGGCTTGAAGTTATCTTGTTTTCTATTCTTTTTTTGGCTAATTAATGATATATTAATTTTTTTTCTTTTTATAAAAATATTCAAAAAACAATCATAATTCTCTAATTTTTCCATGAAAGTCACATTGGTCTCTTATACTTTCTCTTATTTTGTTTAAGTTCTTTTTGTGACAATTTGCTCATATCTCAAAAAGTTATAGGGCGATTGCGCTGTATTTCACTACCGATTCATTCCCAAATATTTCGAAAAGATTTATGCTACGTACAGATCTACATATGTAACATGTGCTAATAAAAATTGATTTCAACAAACACCCAGCAATAAAAGAAATATGTAGTAAATTCGTGAAATTATCCATGATTAAGTAGTTCAATTTAGGTGAAACATGCATGATTTTAACATTAATTTGTCCTTGGAGAGCACGTATTTTTATTTTTATATAAAAGTGAAACTCTGTCTGTCTGTGTGTGTCCTACCTATAGATTCCGAAACCGTAAAGCCGATCGTAATCAAGCTTTGGCAAGTTGTTGTACATATTCCGGGGGGTGTTTATGGGTGGTTAAAAGTGGGCGGTGTTACGCCCATAAAAAATAAGTTATAATTTTTAGCTACTTCCACTTGACCGATTTTTCTGAAACTTTGCATACATTTTGAGCTGTCATGACTATATAATTTCGTAATTAGAAAAGTGTTATTTTCAGCTATTTCCACGCATTTCATGGTTCCTACCGATTTGCCTTTCAACAAAAAAATTTGTTCAATTTTACAGCAAATGGAAAAACCAAAAATCTTTTATACCTTTATATTTAATATATTGAATTAAAATTCAGAATGCATTTTTATTTATTAAAGGGCGTAGCAACGCGCGCCGGGCTTGGCTAATATGAATATATTAATAAAATTCACAGAACGCAGATTAAAACTAACCCACGCTTCATGAGTTAATAATATTTGTTTATATGAACTGTTTAAGATATTTTGCATGCATTTGCAAATACTTTCAAGCGCATCAATAATGGCTAACTATTTTGTATTTTGAGAAGGCACTTATGAATTAGAAGACATGAAAAATGTTATTCACATTGAACTAGTGAAAAAATTTACTTATTTCGACTTGAATTTATTTTACAAAAGTAAGTCCACTAACTATTAACACTAAATCTAAAGGAGAAAAAAATTAAACAACAAAACATTTTTTTAACGGAAATTTTAATTATTACACTAAACTCGCTTTGTTTTGTATTCGATACCAAACAAAACAAGTAAGAGCACTATATTCGGCTGTGCCGAAATTTTTATACCCATCATTAAATTAGGTACGTTTATAGCACAAAATCTATTATTATACCCGCCACCAAAAAATGGTAGGGGTATATTCTTTTTGTCATTCCGTTTGTAACAGATCGAAATATACATTTTAGATACCATTTAGTATATATTATCTGAATCGGGGTTAAATTTTATGACGAACTTACTATGTCCGTTCGTCTGTCCGTCTGTTGAAAGCACGATAGAAAAAGCTAGGGGGCTCAAATTTTGCCAAAATATTTCCTATATAAAAGGTTTGTTTGGTATTGAAAATAGGGTAAAACGGAATGTTAGAAAGAGAGTTATAACTCATAATACAAGAGTAGGTAAAAAAAACCATGTCCTTCCAACATCGAATAAAATGGAATTGTGTCCAAATGATCTTACGTAGAGCCATGAAACTTCCCGAAAATTGTTCATTTCTATGCATTAGGAAAGGAGTTATAGATCAAAATATACGAAAATTTATACCACGCAGTGTATTTTTCAGAATATTCAAAATTTAAAACGTAATAAAACTGACAAAATTAGATGTATGATTCTGAAATATTGCAAACATTGCTTTTCAGCCAAAAGCTTGTTCTAACGGAAAATAAATGTGATATACCCACCTTCCATATAACGTTTTATCTTAAATTCATATAATTTCCCTATTGACAAAATTCTTGTAAGAATAACAAGTAAGAACACTATATTCGGCTGTGCCGAATCTTTTATACCCACCACCAATTTTGTGTACATTTAAAGCACAATATTTATTATTTTGTTAATCGCTATGGAATAATCTCTTTATAATAAAATATGTATCACTTTCTTTGTAGAGGGTGGTTAAATTTTAAGGGCCCATGTTGAAGGTGAACTACACCTAGTCTTTAAATTTGTTTTCTGCACTTCACTTGACATTTCTCAATCTCAAACTTACTCAATTTAATCCGTGGAAAGATATGCAAATGAGCAACGCTTTAAAGTTATTCAGGTTTTTTATAAAAATGGGCGTTCAAATCAAATCGCATCTTGTGCACTTCGTAATTCTTTTAATCAACATAATCGTTCAAATTCGTCCACAATCGGGAGAATTTTAAAAACTATTTAAATTTCTGCAAAACAGGTCTGTATAAAATGTTAGAAAATCTGTAAATGCCTCCTTCGTTCACTGAATGGGAACCACTGCTGGTTTTTGCGATAGTGTGGCAAAAGAGCAGTCAACCTCGCCTCATCATCATGCCCAACAATTGAGCATCAACATTGTCATTGAAAATTTGGACCATCAGATAGAGAAGTGGCGCCAAGGATGGGGGGCCATTTGGCAGATATTTTGTTAAATACATAATTGAACCATACAAATATTATCATTTTAAAAAATATGATAATAATATCCTAAATAATTTGTATTTTATTTAAATTCAACATCGGTCCTTAAAATTTAACCACCCTCTATAACTTCGATATGCTACTAAAATGCTTTTGTAAATGAAGTCTTTCAATGAAAGTGGGCGTTAAAGTAGGCTTGTCAATAAAGTTTCTGCTAACAAATACAACTTAGATATTTCAATATAGTCCTTTATTTTCCCAAAAACTTTGTCAATAAAGAAATTACATGAATTTAATATAAACCGTTATGGCAGGTGGGCGTTAAAGTGAGCGTGTTACCTTTACATTTTGTGGCACAACGATTACATTGATAAGAAGGATATTCGTAGCAAATTTGAACATCATACCTCTAATTTTGGCGGTTTTATGAGCTTTTAAATTTCATTAACAGTAGATAACGGTGAAAGTGGGCGTTATAGTAGGCATGTCAAAGTTGTTTTTGCGAATGAGTACAACTTAGGTGTTTCAATATAACCCTTTATTATTCCAAAATCTTTATTAATAGAGAAATTATATGAATTTAAGGTAAAACGTTATATGAGAGGTGGGCGTAAAAGTTGGCGTGGCACCTCAATTTTCTTGCACAGTAATGACATTGCCTAGGGGGATATACGTAGCAAATTTGATTATCATACCTCTAATTTTGGCGGTTTTATGAGCTTTTAAATTTCATGTACAGTAGAAAACGTGAAAAGTGGGCGTTATAGTAGGCGTGTCAAAGTTGTGTTTGCGAATGAGTACAACTTAGGTGTTTCAATACAGCCCTTTATTATTCCCAAATCATTATTAATAGAGAAATTATATGAATTTTAGTTAAAACGTTATATGGGAGGTGAGCGTAAAAGTGGGCGTGGCACCTTAATTTTCTGGCACAGTAATGATATTGCCTAGAGGGATATACGTAGCAAATTTGATCATCACACCTCTAATTTTGGCGGTTTTATGAGCTTTTAAATTTCATTAACGGTAGGCAACGTGAAAAGTGGGCGTTATAGTAGGAGTGTCAAAGTTGTGTTTGCGAATGAGTACAACTTAGGTGTTTCAATACAGCCCTTTATTATTCCCAAATCATTATTAATAGAGAAATTATATGAATTTTAGGTAAAACTTTATATGGGACGTGGGCGTAAAAGTGGGCGTGGCACCTTAATTTTCTGGCACAGTAATGATATTGCCTAGGGTGATATACGTAGAAAATTTGATCATCATACCTCTAATTTGGGCGGTTTTATGAGCTTTTAAATTTCATTAACGGTAGATAACGTGAAAAGTGGGCGTTATAGTAGGCGTGTCAAAGTTGTTTTTGCTAATGAGTACAACTTAGGTGTTTCAATTTAGCTCTTTGTTATTCCAAAATCTTTATTAATAGAGAAATTATATGAATTTTAGGTAAATCGTTATATGGGAGGTGGGCGTAAAAGTGGGCGTGGCACATTGATTTTCCGTTACAAAAAAGCGTCTCACCAAGAAACAAAGTGTGCAAAATTTCAGAGTCGTACATCCAATTTTGTTGCTTTTATGACGTTTTTGTTTTTAAATATACCGAAAAATACACTGTGCGGTATAAATTTTTGTACATTTTGATCGATAACTCCTCTCCTAATGCATAAATTTTGATAATTTTTGGGGAGAAATATTGTTTTGACTCGAGAAATATATATTCGAAGTTTCATGACTCTACGTTAATGCGTTTGGACACAATTCCATTTTATTCGGTGTTTGAAGGACACGGTTTTTTCGACCTACTCTTGCTTTACGAGTTATAACTCTCCTTCTAATGTTCCGATTTAGCCCATTTTCAATACCAAACAAACCTTGTCTATAAGAAAGATTCTGGCAAAATTTGAGCCCCCTAGCTTTTTCGGTGCGACCTCTATCGTGCTTTCAACAGACGTACAGACGGACAGACGGACAGACAGACGGACATAGCTAGATCGTCATCAAATCAAACCCTGATTCAGAATATATATACTTTATGGGGTCTAAAATGGATATTTCGATGTGTTACAAAAGGAATGACAAAATGAATATACCCCCACCATTTTTTTGGTGGCGGGTATAAAAAACTCTATATTGAAAAATTTAAGTTGATTTTGTCAGTAGGAACTTTATTGACACGCCTACTTTAACGGCCACTTTCATTGAAAGAAAAAATTTACGAAAACATATTTTAGTACAAAGAGATTATTCTTTATTGATTACTCCTAATATAAAAACAATAAATTTTGTGCTTTAAAAGTACACAAAATTGGTGGTGGGTATAAAAGATTCGGTACAGCCGAATATAGTGCTCTTATTTGTCAATTAGAAAGAAGAGCCAACAATATTTTCTGTGAATAGCAATAGCGTCCTAACTTGGGATCTGCAATTTAGTTAACTGAAGAAGATATAATAAATGGGAATTATAATTTATCTGAACTATTCACCATTATAAAACGAAATGACTGAGACTTACAATGTACATACATACATACATATAAGAATACTCTTATGCAAACTTGTAGCGGCACTTTGCACTTTGTTTATATCATTATAACATAATATATCAATTACACAGAATCACACACACGATACCACACGTGATTAATTATATGGTCAAATTAACTACAAAATCTATGTTGATTTGACCTATTTTTTAAATTTATGTTTTTTATACCCGCCACCAAAAAAATGGTGGGGGTATATTCATTTTGTCATTCCGTTTGTAACACATCGAAATATCCATTTTAGACCCCATAAAGTGTATATATTCTGAATCAGGGTTTGATTTGATGACGATCTAGCTATGTCCGTCTGTCCGTCTGTTGAAAGCACGATAGAGGTCGCACCGAAAAAGCTAGGGGGCTCAAATTTTGCCAGAATCTTTCTTATAGACAAGGTTTGTTTGGTATTGAAAATGGGCTAAATTGGAATATTAGGAAGAGAGTTATAGCTCGAAAAGCAAGAGTAGGTCGAAAAAACCGTGTCCATCGAACATCGAATAAAATGGAATTGTGTCCAAACGCATTAACGTAGACTCATGAAACTTCGAATATATATTTCCTGAGTAAAAGCAATATTTTTTCCCAAAAATTATTTAAATCTATGCATTAGGAGAGGAGTTATCGATCAAAATGTACGAAAATTTATACCGCACAGTGTATTTTTCGGTATATTTAAAAACAAAAACGTCATTAA
Organism: Phyto melanocephala; assembly: GCA_941918925.1. Classification (NCBI taxonomy): domain Eukaryota; kingdom Metazoa; phylum Arthropoda; class Insecta; order Diptera; family Rhinophoridae; genus Phyto; species Phyto melanocephala. The sequence goes on from OW799233.1 coordinate 55,391,041, forward strand.
AGCAACAAAATTGAATGTACGACTCTGAAATTTTGCACACTTTGCGCTTTGGTGAGGGGCTTTTTTATAACGGAAAATCAATCTGTCACGCCCACTTTTACGCCCACCTCCCATATAACGCTTTACCTAAAATTCATATAATTTCTCTATTAATAAATATTTTGGAATAACAAAGGGCTATATTGAAACACCTAGGTTGTACTCATTCACAAAAACAACTTTGACACGCCTACTATAACGCCCACTTTTCACGTTATCTACCGTTAATGAAATTTAAAAACTCATAAAACCGCCAAAACTAGAGATATGATGATCAAATTTGCTACGTATATCCTTCTAATCAATGTAATTGTTTTGCAAAAAAGTTTCGATGACACACCCACTTTAACGCCTACCTCCCATATAACGGTTTAAATTAAATTCATGTAATTTCTCTATTGACAAAGTTTTTGGGAAAATAAAGGACTATATTGAAATATCAAAGTTGTATTTATTAGCAGAAACTTTACTGACACGTCTATTTTAACGCCCACTTTCATTGAAAGACAAAATTTACGAAAACATTTTACTAGCATATCGAAGTTATAAAGGGTGGTTAAATTTTAAGGGCTGATGCTGATTTTAAATAAAACACAAATTATTTAAGAAATTACTATCATTTCTTTTTGTAATTATAATATTTGTATGGTTCAATTATGTATTTAACAAAATATCGGCCAAATGGCCCCCCCATCCTTGGCGCCACTCCTCTATCTGATGGTCCAAATTTTCAATGACAATGTTGATGCTCAATTGTTGGGCATGATGATGCAGCGAGGTTGACTGCTCTTTTGCCACACTTTTGCAAAAAACAGCAATGGTTCCCATTCAATGAACTAAGAAGGCATTCACAGATTTTCTAACATTATATACAGACCTGTTTTGCAGAAATTTAAATAATTTTTACAATTCTCCCGATTGTGGACGAGTTTGAATGATTATGTTGATTAAAAGAATTACGAAGTGCACAAAATGCATTTTGATTTGAAAGCCCATTTTTTAAAAAACTTGAATAACTTTAAAGCGTTGGTTACTTGCGTATCTTTCCACGAATCAAATTGAGTAAGTTTGAGATTGAGAAATGTCAAATGAAATGCAAGAAAAAAGTTGAAGTTTAGGTGTGGTTCACCTTCAACATGGGCCCTTAAAATTTAACCACCCTCTACAAAAAAAGTGATAAATATTTTATTATAAAGAGATTATTCCATAATGATTAACAAAATAATAAATATGGTGCTTTAAATGTACACAAAATTGGTGGTGGGTATAAAAGATTCGGCACAGCCGAATATAGTGCTCTTACTTGTTTTACATTTATTTTTTAATAGTTTGGTATTAGTGGTCCTAATAGAAATATAAAGTTTGTTTAAATATTTTTTACAGCACCACCCCCAGAGTCTAAAAGTTAATTATTTTCTATATACATACATATAAATTACAAATTTTCCGATGACTTACATTAAAACCTTTTATTGTTAATAACAAAGCATTATTTAAAAATAAGTTATCAAAACTTAATTTCTTCGAAACTTTATTTCTATTGTACCCAATATTTTCATTTCTTTTAAATTCTTATAGAAATGTACTTTTTACATATAACATCGTATTATCATACTTATTATATTGTGATAATGTGTTAAAAATATCAATGATATTAGTATTTGCAAACTGTTAGTACTAAAAAATAATAATATTAAATACAACAACAAAAAATTATGTTTCGTATTAAGTAGAAACATCAAGTTATGACGGAAAACATTTAAAAAAATTTTAAATAAAATATTTTTATTTTACTTTAACATACATCACCTGTCAATTAGAACCACAACCATCACAACGTGTACCAAACTCAACCTTAAACATTTATAAAATAAACAAAATTAGATTAAGTATTTGACGTTTTTAACCTCTTATATAAAAAAACAAAAGAATCACTAAAACTTGACGTGAATGCATAATCGAATGAGAAAATTTATTTTTTTCTTTTATTTTGTACTGAAGCCATCACTGTATGGAAAAAGGACTATAAAAGGTTTTGACTGCAACAGGTTTTAATGTAGTCAGTGTTTGACACTCCATAAAATAACAATCGAAGGAAAAATGTTCCATACTCAACAAAGAACATTAAATACTCTATCCTTGATCTGCTTTATAACTGCTGTATTCTCTATATTTTGTTTACCAATAATCGTAGCCAGAAATTTGGATAACTCTAAAAATGAACTACTTGACAGTAGCAGCTCAAGTAACAGCAAGATAAACAATCAATACAACAATGGTGCTTCCTCGGCATATTATACTGCCAAACACAATTTTCGTTCTATGCTTAATGCGCCCAAGGACTATCAGCAGAAACTTCATTCTAAAACTCCCCTCAACTTGGACTTAATGGACTTTCTTTTAGAATATGGGGACGAAGAACGTTCCAAGCGTTTCGATGATTATGGCCATATGAGATTCGGCAAACGTGGAGGCGAAGAACAGTTCGATGATTATGGTCACATGCGTTTTGGTAGAAGCACTTAAATTATTTAAACTAATTTCAATCATTTTTGTAGAAACTATTTAAAAGTGTTCAAAATAATTTGTTGTTTTGTTTTACATTTATGTATGTTAATTTAAATATTAAACACATCAGTCACACTACATGGATTAACATTAAACTATTTAACTCTAATAAATTTGTTTGAGCTTTTAATTGTAAATATTAAACGAATAATTTAACTATACCAGTATGTATGTACATAAAATTTAACTAAATAAATGGAAATTAAGTGCATAAAAAATTTATATATCTTTATGTTTTTGTTTAAAAATAATCCATTAAGATATAAAAGGGTTAATTTATTGTTCATTAAAACATGCAGCACTAACAAAATTTTTAAACAGCATTTAAAAGCATATCTTAAGGAGCTACACATAGTTGATTTCCAATTTTGTATGTCGGTCGGTCGTCACGGGAAAGATTTATGTTCCTCTTTGTGTCATATAAAGAAAAGTGTAGAGAAAAAATTTCTTATATGACAAAAATTTACTTTTAGTACTGACTCAAACCACGCAGATGTATAGAAGTAGTGACACAAACCAAACGTGAAAAGTGTAGAGAAAAAGCAAGAAATCATTGCTACTATTTATATAAATTGCCATAATATCCAACGGATTTTTTAACACAAGACATCGGTTTAGAATATTTTACAATTCTATAAAAATATTTAACACTTATGCTTTACCTTCATGTGCTCGGAATCGTAAACTAACGTGGGCGGTCGGGTGACTTAATTCAAGTCGAACTTCTCTATAGCGAACTTCTCTATAAAGAAATATTCTCTATAACAAATAAAATTCATGAACACAACATTTTTGTAAGCATTTTCATACATTTTGATCTCCCTATAACGAACTTCCCTATAGCGAAGTTCTCTCTGTAACGTACAATTTTTTAAGACCTAAATAGAATTTTTCACACTAAATAATCTCTCTATTGCGAAGTTTTTAGCAATCGATTTTTTGTATCAATTTAGTCACTGAAAATATAACTGTCAAATAAGTTTACACACCTACGTACGCAGAGCGTGGAATTCAGATGTCAAAAGTGGAACAATTCGTAACTGTTTTAAGAAAGCTGGATTTCTGATAAATTCTACAGAAACTGCAGATATAGTAGATGAAAATAATTCCCATCTGTCAGAGTTATGGTTGGAATTTGCAAACAGCAATAACATTGAAGGAGTAGAGGTTGAAGATTATGTAAATGTTGATTGCAAAACAATCACCATGGAGTGTCATCCCGATAAAGATATTCTACAAAGCATTTTATTCAGTTGCTATGAAGTCAATGTTCTTTCAGAATCAGACGATGAAGAATCTGACATAGAACAAAATATTTCAGAATTGCCTTCATTTTCCCAAGTACACTCGTCTTTTAACACGATACGAACCTTTATGGAATCTCGAAACAATGTACCTGGGGGTATTTTTTCTCTTCTTAATTGTTGTAAAGACTTTGTTGACGAAGAAAAGTGGAAACATCGAAAACAAATAAAAATTACATCTTTCTTTAACACCATATAAAAACTTGCTTTAATATACATATATTTTTTTCTACATTTAAAAAAAAAAATTTAAATGTGTTCATGTAAAAAAAAATGTTCTCCAAATATAATTTTTTTCTACATATGTATGTAATAATAAAAAATTAATGTGTTCATGTAAAAACTATTTTTTTTTTTGTCTTAATAAATATATTTTCTACATAAAACAAAATTAGTCAAAATTTTCTGCAGTTTCTCTATAACGAATTTTCTCTATAACGTAGAAATTTGACGGTCTCCAACTGCTACGTTATAGAGAAGTTCGACTGTAGTATTATTTTGGCATTACTTTGTCTCTATAAACAAAAAAAAAATGGTTATAATTTTGATTACATTTTTATGAAAGTTGTAAAAGCTTAAGTTTCTATTGTTGAGCAGCATTTTCCGAATATTTGAGTCGTGGAATGTGCATCGCATACGGAAAAATATTGAATTTGTTGGAATATAGCCATTTATCCTTGGAATGTCTGAGCGCTGTTTAAGTAATTGCTGGCATTAACATCTGTTTTACCAATTTTCGCAAGAACTTTTTGCGTTTGTCTATTTGCTGAATGTGTTAATAGTTTTCTATATCTATATACATATATAAAAATGAAACTCTGTGTGTGTGTTATCTATAGACTCCGAAACTGTAAAACCGATCGGACTCAAACTTTGGCAAGTTGTTGTACACATTCCAGGGAGTGCTAATGTGTGGCAAAAAGTGGGCCACGCCCATAAAAAATAAGTTATAATTTTTTGCTACTTGCACTAGATCGATTTTTCTGAAACTTTGAAAGTGGGCAGTTTCACGCCCATAAAAGAAATTATCATTTTCAGCTACTTGAACTTCCCCGATTATTCCGAAACTTTGCACACATATTGAGCTGTCATGACTATACAGTTCCGTAATTAGAAAAGTGGACAGTGCCACCCCATTAAAAAAAGTTATAATTTTTAGCTTTTTGCACTTGATATTCAATTCATATTTAGAATGCATTTTTATTCATTAAGGGGCGTAGCAACGCGCGCCAGGCTTTTCTAGTCTGTATATATAAAAGTGAAACTCTCTCTGTGTGTTAGCTATAGACTCCGAAACTGTAAAACCGATCGGACTCAACTTTGGCAAGTTGTTGTACTCATCCCAGGGAGTGTTTATGGGTGAAAAAAGTGGGCGGGGCCACGCCCATAAAAAATTAGTTATCATTTTTAGCTACTTTTCTGAAACTTTGCACACATATTGAACTGTCATGACTTTATAATTTTGTGATCAGAAAAATGGGCAGGGCCACGCCCATAAAAAACAGTTATCATTTAGAGGTACTTGCACTAAACCGATTGTTCTAAAACTGTGCACACATATTGAGCTGTCATGACTTTACAATTTCGTGATAAGAAAAGTGGGTAGTGCCACGCCCATAAAAAAAAGTTATAATTTTCAGCTACTTGAACTGTACCGATTTTTCTAAAGTTTTGCACACACATATTGAGCTCTTATGATTATACATTTTCGTGATCAGAAAAGTGGGCAGGGCCACGCCCATTAAAAAAGTTATAAGTTTGAGATACTTGCTCTGGACCGATTTTTCTGAAACTTTGCACACATATTAAGCTGTCATGACTAAATAATTTCGTGACTAGAAAAGTGGGCAGGGCTATGCCCATAAAAAAAAGTTATAATTTTGAGGTACTTGCACTTGACCGATTTTTCTCAAACTTTGCACACATATCGAGCTGTCATGACTAAATAATTTCGTGATAAGAAAAATAGGCGAGATTTTTCTGAAACTTTGCACACATATCGAGCTGTCATGACTAAATAATTTCGTAATAAGAAAAGTGGGCGGGACCACGCCCATAAAAAATTTATAATTTTGAGGTACTTGCACTAGACCGACTTTTCTGAAACTTTGCACACATATCGAGCTGTCATGACTAAATAATTTCGTGATTAGAAAAGGTGTTAGTGCCACGCCCATTAAAAAAGTTATAATTTTTAGCTTTTGGAAATTGATATTCCATTTAAATTCAGAATACAATTTTATTCATTAGGGGGCGTAGCAACGCGCGCGTCCCATAAAAATTAGTTATAATTTTTAGCTACGTGAACTTGACCGATTTTCCTGAAACTTTGCACACATACTGAACTCTCATGATTATACAATTTCGTGATTAGAAAAGGGGATAGGGCCACGCCCATAAAAAATAAGTTATAATTTTTAGCTACTCGCACTAGATCGATTTTTCTGAAACTTTGCACACATACTGAGATTTCACGACAAATGATTTCGCGATTAGAAAAGTGGGCAGGGCTGCGCCCATAAAAAAAGTTATAATTTTTAACCTTGCACTTGATAATTAATTAAAATTCAGAATGCATTTTTATTCATTAAGGGGCGTAGCAACGCGCGCCGCGCTTGGCTAGTAGATTATATACGCAGCTATGGTGGATATAACTAATAAGTTAAAAACCATTGCAAACGGTCAGCGAAATATTTTACGTTAGGTAGAATATGCAGACAGCATTTTGTTCATTGCATCAACGCTTCCTTTGCTTGCATTATAGTCAAGTATATACTGCGGCTTATATTATTTTCTGGCACAATATCATTAGTCAGAGTTGTGCTAGATAAAATTACAACTGCCTTTCCCATTTTTAGCATATAGGACGACAGTGAAATCTTTGAGTCCAAAAAACCAGAAACTGATGAATAATCTGCAAGTTTACGGTCAGCTTTTATTGCATCTACTTAATACAAAGGTTTTTTTCTGACAAGCTGTACCGAGAATTGCAAGACATTTAGACAATAAATGGTTAAATTTAATGATGTTGCAAACTATTGCTCTTCCGGTATTCTCCCAGTTAGAAGCCAGTTTCTTTTACCACATTTTCTCCAACATTTGCAAATCGACTTATTTACCCAATAGACACCTTCAAAGCCTGCGAAATATGGTATTGAAGTTTAGTTTGATTATGATGCAAAATCATTTTATCCTCTCAAAAGCTCATCCACTGTTATTTCTCCACTTGACTTATAGTATCTGCGAAGATTTTGGTTTATTTCGTTCCTAATGGTTGAGATAGGTGCTGCTTTATTTATCGAGCTGCTCTTGTACGCTGGCTATCAAAACTGATAAATTTAAGTATTTTTTTTTTAATCGAGCTTTAGACATTGTTGCTCGGTAGAACCATGAAGCTTAATTTATTTACGCCACCCAAAAATAGAAGGCCAATTAAAGCTATTATTTCAATATTTGTAACATTAGTCCACACCCTTTTTATACCCGCCACCAAAAAAATGGTGGGGGTATATTCATTTTGTCATTCCGTTTGTAACACATCGAAATATCCATTTTAGACCCCATAAAGTATATATATTCTGAATCAGGGTTTGATTTGATGACGATCTAGCTATGTCCGTCCGTCTGTCCGTCTGTTGAAAGCACGATAGAGGTCGCACCGAAAAAGCTAGGGGGCTCAAATTTTGCCAGAATCTTTCTTATAGATAAGGTTTATTTGGTATTAAAAATGGGCTAAATCGGAATATTAGGAACAGAGTTATAGCTCGAAAAGCAAGAGTAGGTCGAAAAAACCGTGTCCTTCGAACATCGAATAAAATGGAATTATGTCCAAACGCATTAACGTAGACTCATGAAACTTCGAATATATATTTCCTGAGCAAAAACAATATTTTTCCCCGAAAATTATCTAAATCTATGCATTAGGAGAGGAGTTATCGATCAAAATGTACGAAAATTTATACCGCACAGTGTATTTTTCGGTATATTTAAAAACAAAATCGTCATAAAAGCAACAAAATTGGATGTACGACTCTGAAATTTTGCACACTCTGCTTTTTGGTAAGTGGCTTTTTTGTAACGGAAAATCAATGTGCCACGCCCACTTTTACGCCCACCTCCCATATAACGTTTTAACTAAAATTCATATAATTTCTCTATTAATAAAGATTTTGGAATAATAAAGGGCTATATTGAAACACCTAAAATGTACTCATTCGTAAAAATAACTTTGACACGCCTACTATAACGCCCACTTTTCACGTTATCTACCGTTTATGAAATTTAAAAGCTCATAAAACCGTCAAAAGTAGAGGTATGATGATAAAATTTGCTACGTATATCCCACTAGGCAATCTCATTAACGTGCCAGAAAATTAAGGTGCCACGCCCACTTTTACGCCCACCTCCCATATAACGTTTTACCTAAAATTCATATAATTTCTCTATTAATAAAGATTTTGGAAAAAAAGGGCTATATTGAAACACCTAAATTGTACTCATTCGCAAAACTAACTTTGACACGCCTACTATAACGCCCACTTTTCACGTTATCTACCGTTAATGAAATTTAAAAGTTCATAAACCGCCAAAAATAGAGGTATGATGATAAAATTTGCTACGTCTATCCCCATAGGCAATGTCATTACTGTGCCGGAAAACTAAGGTGCCACGCCCACTTTTACGCCCACCTCCCATATAACGTTTTACCTAATATTCATATAATTTCTCTATTAATAAAGATTTTGGAATAATAAAGGGCTATATTGAAACACTTTAGTTGTACTCATTCGCAAAAACAACTTCGACACGCCTACTATAACGCCCACTTTTCACGTTATCTACCGTAAATGAAATTTAAAAGCTCATAAAACCGCCAAAATTAGAAGTATGATGATCAAATTTGCTACGTATATCCTTCTATTCAATGTGATTGTTGTGCCAAAAAGTTAGGTGACACGCCCACTTAAACGCCTACCTCCCATATAACGGTTGATCTTAAATTCATGTAATTTCTCTATTAATAAAGTTTTTGGGAAAATAAAGGACTATATTGAAATATCTAATCGTGTTTTCTTTTCTGACGTTAATGTTGCATTAATTCTGCCCTTTGCCTTCTTTTGTGTTCTTTTCTTAAAAATATGCAATATTATAAACGGGTGACAAGTTCTTTTGTAATAATGTTGCCATAAAAATAACAAAAAATGTTACATGTTGTACCCTGAATTAAATCAAAGGGTTAGAATATTGCACTTTTTAACAGTTGATATTAAAAAGTAGAATTAAATTTTTGTAGTGGTTAAAAATAATTTATGGTCCCAAATAATTAAAATGGAAGCAAGAAATGTGGTTTTACATAAAAATACAGCTATCATGTAAAAAAGGTGAACATTTCTGTTCTATTCTGCTGATTATAAAGGTAGCATTTTGTTAGGGTGTAGGCGACCTTTGAAAAGTGTTTAACTATGAAAGGGCAACATTGTTTGTTAGAAAAGAAAACACCATAAGTTGTGTTTATTAGCAGAAACTTTATTGACATGCCTACTTTAACGCCCACTTTCATTCAAAGACTACACTTACAAAAGCATTTTAGTAGCATATCGAAGTTATAAAGGGTGGTTAAATTTTATGTTGAATTTAAATAAAACACAAATTATTTAGGATATTATTATTATTTCTTTTTGTAATTATAATATTTGTATGATTCAATTATGTATTTAACAAAATATCGGCCAAATGACCCCCCCCCATCCTTGGCGCCACTCCTCTATCTGATGGCCCAAATTTTCAATGACAATGTTGATGCTCAATTGTTGGGCATGATGATGAGTCGAGGTTGACTGCTCTTTTGCCACACTATGGTTCCAATTCAACGAATTAAGAAGGCATTCACAGATTTTCTAACATTTTATACAGACCTGTTTTGCAGAAATTTAGATATTTTTTACAATTCTCCCGATTGTAGACGAATTTGAACGATTATGTTGATCAAAAGAATTACGAACTGCACAAAATGCATTTTGATTTAAACGCCCATTTTTATAAAAAACCTGAATAACTTTAAAGCGTTGCTCATTTGCGTATCTTTCCACGGATCAAATTGAGTTAGTCTGAGATTGAGAAATGTCAAGTGAAATGCAGAAAACAAATTTAAAGACTAGGTGTAGTTCACCTTCAACATGGGCCCTTAAAATTTAACCACCCTCTACAAAGAAAGTGATACATATTTTATTGAAAAAAGATTATTCCATAGCGATTAACAAAATAATAAATATTGTGCTTTAAATGTACACAAAATTGGTGGTGGGTATAAAAGATTCGGCACAGCCGAATATAGTGCTCTTACTTGTTTGTATTTACGTTTTGTTATTTCCAATTTCAAAATGTTGTTTGTGCTTTATCATTAGTATCAAACAAAATTTGTTCGAGCAACGCTGAAGTGAATATAAGATCAAATATGGCGGACATTGGAATCACGGAACACGTTATGAACATTTATACGAATTGCTTGATTGTTTAAATTAGTAAGCCATTTGGTATGGTTCTAAGCAACTAACGTACCAGGATGCTGCCCAACATTTTGTTCCTCCTCAGCATCCCAGTCTTCTTCAAGATCAGCTTCGAATAATAAACATTCTTCCTGCACGTCATTCTGAATATTATATTCATCGAGTACCATATCTTCTTCTGCATCAGACTAATTTTTTTACTTATCCAAAAAGTAAGATAAATAAAGTGTTGCATAAACAGATCTGATTAAGTCTAAATAAATAAAGTGCTCTTACTTTTATTAGAAACTAGCCAAACCCGGCACGCGTTGCTACGCCCCTTAATGAATTGAAATGCATTCTGAATTTTAATTGAATATCAAGTGCAAAAACCTAAATATTATAATTTTTTTTATGGGCGTGGCATTGCCCACTTTTCTGATCACGAAATTGTAAAGTCATAACAGCTCAATATGTGTGCAAAGTTTCAGAAGAATCGGACCAGTGCAAGTACCTCAAAATTATAATTGTTTTTATGGGCGTGGCCCTGCCCACTTTTCTAATCACGAAATTGTAAAGTCATAATAGCTCAATATGTGTGCAAAGTTTCAGAATAATCGGTCCAGTGCAAGTACCTCAAAATGATACCTATTTTTTATGAGCGTGGCACTGCCCACTTTACTAATCACGAAATTATTTAGTCATGACAGCTCGATATGTGTGCAAAGTTTCAGAAAAATCGGTCTGGTGCAAGTTCCTCAAAATTATAACCTTTTTTTATGGGCGTGGCCCTGCCCACTTTTCTAATCACGAAATTATATGGTTATGACAGCTTAGTATGTGCGCAAAGTTTCAGAAAAATCTGTCCGGTGCAAGTACCTCAAAATGATACCTATTTTTTATGGGCGTGGCACTGCCCACTTTTCTAATCACAAAATTATTTAGTTATGACAGCTCAATATGTGTGCAAAGTTTCAGAAAAATCGGTTTGGTGCAAGTACCTCAAAATCATAACCTTTTTTTATGGGCGTGGCCCTGCCCACTTTTCTAATCACGAAATTATATGGTTATGACAGCTTAGTATGTGTGCAAAGTTTCAGAAAAATCGGTCAAGTGCAAGTAGCTAAAACTGATAACTAATTTTTATGGGCGTGGCCCCGCCCACTTTTTTCTACCCATAAACACTCCCTGGTATGTGTACAACAACTTGCTAAAGTTTGAGTCCGATTTGTTTTATAGTTTCGGAGTCTATAGCTAACACACACACACACAGAGTTTCACTTTTATATATATATATTGCAAGTGTTATAATTTGCAATACAATAGAATCCCCAGTTTTTTAAAAGATATAAATTAAAGTTTATAAAAGGTATAAACGTTACAATATGCTAATAAAGAACACCACAGCTGTCATTATCTGACTCTTGGTTTTTAATCCCAATGATGGTTTTATTTGTTGCAAAATAAAAAGAAACCCATTATTATGTATTAACATATTTTTTTGCATAGAAAATAAATACTGAATAAATAAAATTTTGATTCTAATGGAATACAAAAAACCCTTACCCATGGTACAATATTGTGCATTTACCTATATAATGATGGTTGATAAATTAGATTACATAAAAAAGTTAATTTTTGCAATGTTATTTATACCAGAGAATTCAAAAATAAAACAAAAAACTATAAAAAATATATAGAAAAATAAAATACTTTAAAAAGAAAATAAATGTTGGATGGGTTTTTGAGGAAGTTTTCTATAGTTTTTTGTTATATTTTTGAATTCTCATCTTGCTAACAAGAATTTGAAAATAAAACGTATAAAATTTTAAAAACTTTTTCAAGAATTTGGGTAAAAGGTCTACTGACGATCTGGTATAAGCACCAGTGAAATGCATATAGACCAGCTTAAACCCAACAACCAAATAAAATATTGAATTAATCTTAAATTAACTTAAAAAAAATATATATACAAGATTTTATTAAAAATATTAAATAAAAATTAAAATAAATCCTAAATGAATCTAAGATTTTAACACGTTTCAGATGTAAAACATATTGTTGACTGTATAATTAAGTTTAATTAATTACGTTTTTATGCATAATGTACTTCCTAATCATCACAAATTCAAACAAAAAACATATTAAATAAAACATAAATTAATAATGACGTGAATTAAAAAAAAACGCCTCAAATCATATTCATATAAACCTAGCAAACTTATAAATCGATAATACAGCAAGACACTAACCACTGTTCTGTTAATCACTTTTCTTCAGTTTTAAACATTTTTTATAAAAATCGTTTATAAATTGTGTAAGTTTTTTTATTAAAAACATTAATTTAAAGTGAAGTGATGTGATTTACAAAATAAGAGAGAGAATAAAGCATAAATCAATCGAACTAAAACGAACAGGTTAAAGATGTGTCAAGTATATAGTCAACTAAAGATAAATTAGTATTATACCTATAATAATGTGCACAAACAGAAAAGCACACGTGTATGAACAGTCATATAACTAAAGCCAATTTTCAATAAGACTGATTTGACTGACTTTCTATAGATGGCATTCATAACTTTTGGTAGCGTAAAAATTTCATTGCTGACCAGATTGTCCGCATTCCATTCGACCGATGGCAAGAAAGATACAAACAAAACATACAAACCCAATACAACTATTTTACGTAGATTTAGACAGTCAGAGTCATTAATGTATTAAGTTAAAGACACTCACTAACACACAAGTAGTTAGATAGCGCAAAAAAATTTATACATTAGGGTGGCTTCCGTTTTTAGAAGATCACATAACAGTAATATTCAAATTTGAAGACAAACTAAATCGATTAGTAATAAAACAATCATTTTAAGTTTTTGGAAATTGTATACATTATTTCAAGGCATATTTATTCATCAGGCCACAGCGAATCGGAAATAATTTTTTTGTTTATATATTTGTTATATATGAAATATGATATTTGAAATGAATGAGAGCAGAGAGTAAATTGATGTTCATGTATGGACGTTGCCAAGGTCTATTAAATAAGGTCTGTGCAACTCTACAAAAACAAAAAGCAAAAAAATATACGGGCATTTTGTTAGTGTAAAATTACTCTAAGGTAGTAAAAAACAGCTGACTAAAATACCAAAAAATTCATCCAGGTGAAATTATCAGTCCATCTGATGGGAAACGTTACTGTCAAACTCTATGTATAAAAAATTATTTTTTATGAGGTATTTGACAGAGAGCAGCACAGCAAATTCGCCGTTGCATATACCTGTATGAATATGCCCAACGCCTATTAAATTTTGTGTTTTCATTTTGTTGACCAATTTTTTCAAGACAACAAAAATAAATTGTGTTAATAGTAAATATTTGCTAAAAATATGGCTGATAAAGATAAAATAGAAGTCTAGACGATGTCTTGAAGAAGCGTGCTGTTTCACAAGGTATGTTGGGCCAGAAAGATGCTCGTTTCGCTGCTGGTGTTGTACAAATGGTGCGTGAAGGCAAAATAGCAAATCGTTGTATTTTCTTGGCCTGTGAGCCAAGTAATGGCAAGGCTGCTATAGCTGTTGGTGTGGCTCAGTCCTTGGGTACAGAAACGAATTTTACCAGCATGTCCGGCTCGGAAATATATTCGTTAGAAATTAATAAAGCAGGATCATAAAATTGAAAAATTGAAAAGCATAAATGTCGCCCTAAAAAGGTAAAAAAATTTTGACAACTTCGAGTAGTAAACATAGGGGAGAAAAAACGATCAGCTGATTAGTTGAACAGACCTTATTTAATAGACCTTGGACGTTGCCAACTGAATTTTAAAATAAGTAATATAAGAATAATCAGCTGACAAATCAAGACACCTGATTAATAAATATGCCTTAATACCAGTTTAAAACAGCTTATATGCATATTAAAACAGTAGTAGTAGACTTAATTACTTAAAATTATTTAACAAATTGTATTAATTTAGTTTAATTTTTGAATACTACTTTATTTTATATAATTTAGCAATATTTTTTATATTAAGACTTTTGATTTTCTTAATTAAATAAATTGAATGAATCACTTTGATAATTAGAGCAAAATCAAACAATCTTTTAATCAATAATATTCATTTTTTAATTGATATTTATATTTTAAATATCAATATATTGATATTTTTAACTGATATTTAATTTTAAAATAATTAAAAGTTAAACTCTCATAACTTTCTAATTTTTTGTAAAAAAAAAACTATACGTGTTTTAAACTTAAAACTGACTGTTTTCAATAAAATCACTTTTGAAATTGTTAGCCTCTTTTTAGCCTTTTTTATAGCTCTTTTGTGTATGGAATTTAGACTTTTTTTGGTGACCAAGAAGCACTTCTACCCTACGTTGTGTTCTTTTCTCCCCTAACAAATTACTGCATTATTTGATGGTGAGTTAAGGTGAATTCGCCCATTTGTTCTGAACAAAATTTTTTCCGGAGAATAATATTTTTTACTGAGAGTTTTCTGCAGAATGATTCACCCAATTTAGAAAATTTGTCCGAAAAAACAAAGCTGCCATATAATATAAAAATGCAAACAGTTGTACAAAGTGACAGCACCGCTAGCAAACTATGTAAATCAATACAAACGTAAATTATTTCATTTAAATATATGTAAATATCCAACAAAATGTTGGATAGAAGAAAACTAAAATTATTATTTTTAATTAAAGTGCATAAAGTCAATTTGTTTGCAAAAGAAATTTAAAAAAAAAAATCGAAAATAAAAAAGGTTTTTTTAATTCTTCTATTAATTTTTGAGCAATATTTTCATTAAATTCCATTTTAATTGTTAATTTTCGGCAAAAACAATTTTTGTATAATAAATGTACTGACACTGTGTGATTTGGCAACCAAATTCAATTTTCATGTAAATATTGATAAAAAGTGGCATCCCAATTCAGTTTCTTCTGAACCAGAATTAAAATTAAACCAATTCAAGAAAAAACTTTCTGAACAAAATAATCTCTCTCTCTCTCTCAAAAGTAAAACGTCAAACTCAATATAAAAAAAATTTGTTCTGAACTAAAATTTTATGGGTGAATCCAGCTTTAAACATAACCATATGTGTTGTGTAAATGATATTAAAATGGCGAAATAACACATTTGTTGTAATTTAGCATTTATTTTTATTAATTATATAAATAAATAAATAATAATAAATAAGGTGTAGTAAAAATATTACATGTTTAAACGAACATTTGAATGATTTTCCAACTAAAATTAAGGGAATACTTTAATATTGGCAAAATTAAAGTTTCTATGAACTTCATATTTTAAACATAAGAGCGTGGCTTTTGTTACATTAAATCGATTCTTTAAAATACATATTTTACGTAATGAATAGACACCCTTAATGCTTGTACATATGTATGTATGTCTACACATAAAAATCTCTTATACATATAAATATTTATTTTTACAGTGATACTACTGACTAGTTGGCCGAATGGTTGTCTATAAATGACCAAATTAACAGCTATGTATGTACTAATACGAGCACTAAGTAACTGCACAGGTGTGTGTGCATGAATACTGGTAACTAAGCGTGTAAACGTATCTCTACCGCGACTATAATAATTATCTGCGAGTTTGAATCAATAAAACAATCGACCGCAGTGTTATACCATTACAACAGAAATTTTCCTATCCACATTGCATACAAGAGTAGAAATAAAAAAAAAATAACCACAACGACTTATTACAAGTAAATGAGGAGCTGGCAATAACGACAAAGAAGTCATCGATGTCTTGTAAAATGACGAAAAAAGAAGGCAAATGAATTGGACCTACCTTAATAATATAATTGAACAAACGACTTCTTAGTTGCCTACAAGCATCAACACCTTTGGTTACCAATTAATAATTATTACAGATTTTACTTTTTGGTTAAAATTTAAAAATCTATAAATTCTGTGATCTGGCACAGGAAGCAATAGGAGAATTAACAACATAACGTTAAGCCTTGGAATAAATCATTTTTATTTTAATATCTTAATATATGTATGATTCATTTCTTATTTGTTTAAATTGAATAGAAATGAAAACCTGATGTAATTAAATTATTTTTAGCACCGTGACTTAAAATATATCTTGCGAAATAGCAAGAACATAACAAGTTTGCTTTATTCAGTATAGTGGCCTGTTAAATGACTACCTCTAAAACAAGTATCATTAGAAAGCAGCTATTTATATTTGTGCAGAATGTTACAACTTAAGAACTAATCAATTTGTTATTTTTTTAGGAATTCGCCATCATTTAGGCATAATTTTATAAAATTATGTTCTCATTGTGTCAAAGTTTATAAACCACAAGGAAAAATATATTTGACAGACATCTTAATTACACTGGTCTGCAAAAACAAACAATTTTATCGCCTTCAAACAAAAATATGTAGACTGTAGAGATTTTAACGGACTAAATTCAAATTCGTTTGCAGTTTTTTTCAAAGACATTTATGCTTACACATTTCATCATATCATGAGAACGATATGTGTGATTTAATGGAAATACCAGCAAATGGTTAGGAATAAAATCTTTAGTACAGCTAAATAACGTTTCTTCACTTTTCAAAAAATATGAATATTGTGAATAAAAATAAGCTATAAATCATAAAAATCGGCTGACAAATGTTGATTTTACTCACGATTAAAGGCAGATATCTAACTTTGCCGAATGTGTTGTAATGCATTTTGCGGACTTTGGGAAAACCATTATAACATCCATATAATGTATTTATTTTTAAGGTTACGAAAACCGCACAGAAAAGAAATTTGCTATTTTAATTTTAACGCATTAATAAATTATCCAAAAGTCGCCCTTTTATGTGTGATACATTGTTCTTCAAATGTCATTCAATATTTGCTTGCGAAACCAAAAAGTACTCAAGCGATAGTTTCTGTTTTATATTTTTGTTATTTTGAGTTTATGTTTTAGATTACAGTATGCTAAGGATTTGCAAGGACTGAAAAAGTGGTGTAGATTTTTGGCTTAAGTTTTTACCGACACCAGCCGAGTCGCATGCATTTTCGAAACCAGCCTAGGCACGGAGTGAACTCTCCAATATTTAAAATCATGATGGCCGCCACTACAAAATGGCGTACAACAAATATATATATATGGGTCAAATCTATTATTTAAAAATGTACCACTCAAACCCCTCAATAGTGACATCAACTGAAATGGATTGCCCAGTAGAATACCGTAAACTATCAAAGAGTGTAAAATCCAAGAAAGCGTGTAAAAAATCTAAAATGGCGTCGCAGAAAAGCAGAATGGCTTATCGCATTAAATATGAAAATTAGGATACGCTACGATAAGGTCATTGTTCCTATGTATATGATGGTGAAGGGCAATATAAGAATCGGCCGGGCGAATAAATCACATGTATCGAAAATTAAAGAAATTTACAGGTGGATAGTAACAAATTCGAAATTGTAGGCAAATTGTAACATCATAGATATTTGCATAAATATTTAAAATACCCTTAAATGACACAAGAAACACTCATAAATATGTTTACAACATTTTTCTTTAATGCCAATATTTTTATATTCATTTCGTGTTTTCCTTAAAAATTTAATTGAATTTTTTAATCAATATATAGGTTTATGATCTGCAAACACCCAGAAAACAGATAATCGAGTTCATTGCAAATCGAATGATTTAATTCTTGCAAACGAACTTTTATTTAATGGTTATAAAATTTCCATTGCAAGAATCATAATTAAGTGCTGACTATGAATTAATAATCCGGAATGATTGTAATTCTGTGAACCGAGTGAAATTCAATCACTAGCATTTGCAGTATTTTTATACCCTGTGATGCCAATGGTATATAAAGCTTTGTCCCACCATTTGGTTTTTTTATAATATTTATTTTCAACCCCATAAATTGTATATTTTCTGAAAGCTTATGACTATGGGAGTCGATTTAAAAATTTTAGACAGGCCTGCAAAACGAAACAAGTGCAAAGAAATAAATTTTCTTCAAACACGTCACTAGCGCATTAGACGGCAATAAAGTTTCTGATAGTGAGGCTCCTAGATCAGAAGTCCCAATTGCAGCAGATTTGAGATATGAACCTGTGCCTATGTTCTGTAACTCTCGCTACGAGACACTTTTCACTTGAAACATGTAAATTGGTACGTTATACAATAAATCGAGACAAACAGATGTTTCTTCTAACTGTATTGTTTCTGTAACTATTCATGTGGGAAACACCTGTCACGTAAGAAAAATACTCGTAAGCCATAGGCTTTAGACGAGAATTTCTCACTTTGAACTGTCAAAATAAGTGTCACAAACAAAAAGACCGCGAGATTGCAAAACTTTTAGGCAAAAAATATAAAAAGGAACATATGAGTGACAAACTTATGGAAAAGTTTATATGATTTTTATTTATTTTTATTATTAACTAGCCAATCCCGGCGCGCGTTGCTACGCCCCTTAATGAATTTTAATCGCATTCTAAATTTTTATCGAATATCAAGTGCAAGGCTAAAAACTATAACTTTTTCTATATGAGCGTGGCACTGCCCACTTTTCTAATTACGAAACTGTATAGTCATGACAGGTCAATAAGTGTGCAAAGTTTTAGAAAAATCGGTCCAGTGTAAGTACCTCAAAATGATACCTTTTTTTATGGGCGTGGCACTGCCCACTTTTCCAAATACAAATCTGTATAGTCATGACAACTCAATATGTTTGCAAAGTTTCAGAAAATTCGGTCCAGTGCAAGTAGCTAAAACTGATAACTAATTTTTTATGGGCGCGGCCCCGCCCACTTTTTCAATCACGAAATTATAAAGCCATAACAGCTCAATATGTGTGCAAAGTTTCAGAAAAATCGGTTCAGTGCAAAAACCTCAAAATCAAAACTTTTTTAGGGGCGTGGCCCCGCCCACTTTTTTATCACAAAATTATTTAGTCATGACAGCTCGATATGTGTGCAAAGTTTCAGAAAAATCGGTCAAGTGCAAGTAGCTAAAACTGATAACTAATTTTTTATGGGCGTGGCTCCGCCCACTTTTTTTCACCCATAAACACTCCCTGGTATGTGTACAACAACTTTCCAAAGTTTGAGTCCGATCGGTTTTACAGTTTCGGAGTCTATAGCTAACACACACACACACACACACACACACAGAGTTTCACTTTTATATATATAGATACATACATATGTATGTAGGAGGAACACTTTTTTAAACAATTTTATTTTCTAAATTGTAAATGTATGATTATTTCCGCACTTTTTAGGTTTATTTTTTCTCTTCTTCTTATAATTAAGTATAATTTTTGATAGCTCTAACGTAACAATGTAATCATTAATGATATTTTTCGTCATGACTCATGAGTTACAGATACACTTTTTTCTCACACTTCGAGAAACGGTGGGATATTTTGTTTCATAACTTCTCGATGCGAGAAGTTCCCACTAAAGTTACAGAACATGGGTACTGACTTGTTGCTATTAAAAATAGGAAGAAATCGTATGTTTGAACAAATAAATCCGCCTGTTTCTTTTGATGATCCAATAACTGTTCATTGGGACGAAAAAATTCTGCATGATATTTTGGGAACTGAAAAAGTAGATTGAGTGCCAATTTTAGTATCAGCAAATGGTACGGAAAAATTACTTAGAGTACGAAAACTTGTAAATGGTGCCGGCGCAAAAACTTTTAATGCAGTTTATAATATACTGAACGGTGTTTGGAGATGAAAATAGTTGGAATGTGTTTTGACACTGAATCCTTTATGAAGCTTGTGTAATGCTGGGACAAAAGAAAATTCTTACGGTCAGCGTGTAGGCGCCACATTAAGAAATTGCTTGGAGTATTTTGGTGTTTGCTTTGGATTATTCAGTTCTCCTGATATTTCCCCATTCAAAAGATTCAGAGCATCGTGATCATCTATACATAGAAAAAACTGCAGTTAAAGTTGTATTAGTTGCCTTAGAAAGCAAAAAGCAGATCAGGAATGATTAAGTGGAACTAATAGATCTTACTTTTGGTCATATTTCGGATTAAATTCATTGGAAAGCTCCTGGTGCAGTACATCACAGTCGCTCATGTCTCACATGTGGAACCTCTTGGATAAGTAAGTTCAATTAAGTTAAGTTGCTTTTAACCAACAAAGACGCCTTCGCTTACTATGCTAATAAAAGAATATTGTTGTTGTTTGACAAATTTAAAATAAATAACAAGTGTAATAACAAGTAAATATGAACCACCCTAATGTGTAAATTTGATGACAGGTTTTTATTTTAATCAAAACAAAATTTTTACTTTTCAAATTCATACCTTAAAAATCAATGAAAAAAATTAGTTGTTAAATTAAAAATGCATATTGCTAGAATTAAAAAATCAATTAAATATGCATGCGAATGAATATTGTGGAAATTGTAAACGGTTAACAAACTTATAAGTACAGAAGTATTGGAAAGGGTATACAAAAATCATAAATTATATTTTTTATTATATTATTATGAAAATTTAATAAAACTTAAATAGTTCATAAAATAGCATTGTATTCAAAACACAAATCACATAAGCAGTAAACCTAGTCGAAATCTGGAATGTGGAAATACATACGTCAAAGACATGTTCAATTGAATGAAACAACAAAAGACAGAGAATATTAATATTGTCACCAGCTGAAGGCTTAAACTGCGTGTAGTTTGCAAATACATAACAATATGTTTAAAGGCTGTAGAGAATCTCCAACAGCCCCTACTGTAGTAAAAGCCGCAGTATGGAAGAAAATTACTTATATCCGGGCGTAACATACTTAATGGTAAAATTTATACACTCAGTCAGATGTTGATGGTAGTGGTATGACAAAAAATATAGCTTTTAAAAAACTGTGACAGTTTAACATTAAATGCAAACATTTAGAGTCACTGAACAATGGTTGATTAGATTTGTAATTAATGCAAAACATGCAAACCCACGTCATAGGAGTCAATGCAAATAATTCGCATAATAAATGAAAACTAAAAAACAAAAAATAAAACAAAAATCTACTCAACATTTATGTATTTACAACTTGTACCCAATGGCAGATAGTTTTTATACTAAAAAATATTAACATAAATTCCATTATTACGAATAATACGAGCTAGTGTAAATACTTTTGTAATATTAATATTTGTCGTACAATATTCAAAAGAAAAGACGTGACAGATAGGTAAGTCAGGCAAATATTGACAGACAATTTGCTATTTCACAGATACACTTTATAAATTTGAGCAAATACAACGTCATGAATTTTATATGCATAAATACTAATAATGTTTGTAAATCTTGTACCTTCTTAAACTGATTCGTATATACCTCTGAATATTTATAAAGTTATAAAGCGACTTTGAGTTCAATGTTTGTTTATAAATTTTGCTTTGACTATTTATGTATTGACTATTTATTATCTATTGAGGCATAGCAAAAATTTATAAGACATTAAAGGCCGATTGAAACAGATTGTCATAGAATAATACTTTTTTTAATTATTTGAATGTTTGTCATTTTGGCTTAAGTTCATTTATTCTATTATTTAATTTTCAAATTCAAATTATATTAAATTGCAATAATTTGTAGGAATATTCTTTAAAATTATTTCCGATATTAGCCGAGTGGAATGCATTTTCGAAACCAGCTACGATTTCATCATCAGCACTCTTTATCTGTATACTACTATGTTATTTTAAAATTCCCATATATGTTACAATTCAGTAAAATCTGAATTAGGGAATCATAGTATTAATATTAAAATTTGTGCTTTTACTTCACCTACACGCAAAGAAAAAATATGGTTGTGGTAACCATAATCGAAGAGCAACGTACTATGATTGAATTGTATGATTATAGTTAATAATAGTAATGGTTACCAGTTATCATTATTATGTTTAACTATTGTATCATTCAATAATCATATATATGACTACAACTGAAACTGACAATCTTTGCTTTTTTACGGCAAATTACTGTCTTACTTACTTTTATTGCAATTTTTATACCAATATTTTTTTACATTTTTTCGTTTATTTTTAAATATTCTTTAATTTTTCAAAATTGTTGCTTATATTTTGGACATCTCAAACTTTAAAAAAAATAAAAATTTATTCAAGAAGAAGAACAGTTGAAATCAAATTATTATTAAAAAAAATCATAGCTTGATTAATTTGTAATCATACTGTTGTCTCACCTATTATTTAATGATTATTTGTAATTTTTAATGCTTTTGAATACAATGTTATTTGTGTCAAATTATTTTTTAAATCATACTATTTTTAAATGATAACCATTTTGAAATTTTTACGATAAGTAATCATTAAATGATACAATTCAAACAAGTGCCTGATTATCATGACAAAATATATGATGAAATGAAACAAAAATAACTATTACTTGTTTTCGACAAACAAATATTGTTATTGAAACTATAATATGACCGCCGTGATCATGTCGTAATCATGGTTTTTATTTGCGTGTATCAAACGACATTTTTCTATTCAACATGTTCATATTCTTTTTTATGTTCGTAATATATTTTTTGTTATGCTTTCAATATCCTTCCTTTGGCTGGAATCATTGAAAGCAAGGTTGTATTTCAATTTTCATTTTTATAATTCAATCTAGGTAATAGACACTGAACAATGAATTCTTGAAAGTCATTAACACCGTGCCATGTGTGTTATAATTATATATTGATATTTTATTCGAACTTTTTTTTCTATATATTAAATTTTAATGTGAATAAATTTTATTTTGGCTTAAGTTCAAATAATAGAATAATTATTTTGATTTTATAATTCAAATTCAATTAAATTGCAATCATTTTTAGGAAGATAATATAAAACGTTATATGGGAGGTGACATTAAAGTGCACTTTTCACTTCTATTTTCTGGCATAATTAAATTTATCAATAATATATATGTATAAATCGGTTTTATGAGCTTTTAAACTTTATTAACAGTAATTAATGTGAGAAGTGGGCGTTGAAGTAGGCGTGTTAAAATATTTTTTGCTTATAAATTCAACTTAGATATTTCAATACAGGGTACCTTATGCCTCCAAAATATTTGTCCCTAGAAAATTTATATGAATTTAAGGTAAAGCGTTATATAGGAGGTGGGCGTATCACCTTAATTTTCCGCTTTTGATCAAAAAGCAATATTTGCAAAATTTTAGAATCACACAACTAATTTTATCCGTTTTATTACGTTTTAAATTCTAAATGAAAGGAAAAATACACTGTTCGGTATACATTTTCGTACCTTTTTATCTATAACTCCTTTCGTAATGTATAGATTTGCAGGGAAAGATTTCTTTTACTCAGGAAATGTGCACATACAATTTTACCGCCCTACGTCGATGCATTTAGATACAATTGCATTTCATTCGATGTTGAAAGGACATGGTTTTTCGACCTAAGCTCGTGTTCCTTCCTGTGTGTAATAAATATTTATTATTTTTAGATATTATTGAATATAAAATATCAAAGAAATTAAATGTCTAAATCAACAATTATCCTTAGATATGAAAGACATTCAATATCTTACCCAACAATTACTATTACATTACAATTACATTTCATATAAATATTATTATTTTTTAATATAATTGTGTTTCACAATATTGTTAGTCGTATTACTAGTTTCTGCTTTAAAAACGCTAAAGTATAAATTTAAGGGTGAAAACGACTTTGAGGAAAGAATATGCAACTCCATGTTATCGGTTTCCCTGGTTATAACATGTTACGATTTGGTAAAAGTTTCGTTGCCATTAGCAACGTTATACATAACATTAAAAATAAAAACCTTTTGTTAAATACCAGAATAAATTTTGTTTTCAGTTTAAGTCTAAAAAACCAAGAATCATGGCTGACGAGTTGGATCCCGCTATAATAAAACGTACCCAAGAAACTTTGGGAAAATATGTCAAAAAGCCTAGCTTAAGCGACAAACTTCTGAAAAAGCCTCCATTTCGTTTTTTGCATGATGTCTTCAGTGTTGTAAGCTTTACTAAAATTGTATATTTTGAAAATAAGTTAGAAAAATTTGAAATTTTTATAGGTTTTACGTGATACAGGATGTTTTGTTGGCCTTTATACTCCAGAAGAACTTGCTTTTGAGAACATTAAAGATCGTGATGATAAAATGAAATTTTTACAAAAAATGATAGATGTGGTTAGTAAGTATCTAAAATAGTTGTTCTATTTCTCATCTAGATTGAAGAGTAAAAAATTACAATTTATAAGTAAATTGAGCTGAGTGAAATATTATCTTTTTCTATATATATACAAGTGAAACTCTGTCTGTGTGTGTGTGTGTGTATTAGCCGAAACCGTAAACCCGATCGGATTCAAACTTTGTCAAGTTGTTGTACACATACCGGGGAGTGTTTTTGGGTGGTAAAATGTGTGCGGGGCTACGCCCATAAAAATAAGTTATCGTTTTTAGCTACTAGCACTTGACCGATTTTTCTGAAATTCTGCACACATATTGAGCTCTCATTATTATATAATTTTGTGATTAGAAAAGTGGGCAGTGCTACGCCAATAAAATATAGGCAATAATTTTCAGCTACTTGCACTAGATGAAATTTTCGGATTTCGTGATTAGAAAAGTGGGCAGCGCCACGCCCATAAAAAAAGTTTTAATTTGCACTTGACATTCAATTAAAATTCAGAATGCATTTTTATTCATTAAGAGGCGTAGGAACGCGCGCCGGCCTTGGCTAGTATACTAACATAACAAACTTTCATACTAGCCCAAAAAAAAAACGTTTTTGTTCAAAACGTCCAAAATTTTTAATTTTTTTCTTGTCACCAACGCTTCAAAGTCCTGTATGTGAGTAATTTCTAACATAAGAAATTTTACTGAAGTTAAATTTTATTGAGTATTAAATAGTTAATGTAAATGCATTGATATTTTCAGAATCATGATTTTTAAAATGTATTAAAAAAATAAACTCATTATAGAGAAATATCTATATATGTAAGACAATCTAAATATCCATTTGTGAAATAACGTATTCTGATTTCAGCAATTTACATACTATTCACACATACATACATATATATTCGTGACATATCAAATAGATATTAACCATTTTGAGAAATATGATAAAATAGAAAGATTCCTTAAATAATATAATTTCTGTTTTTGTATGTATTTAGAAATAATAACAGGATCACCTTTAACTGTTCGCACTTCTAAAATTGTGGCTGGTCATGAACCGGAAAACACAAATCAGCTTTTGCAACTTATGGGACAAATAATTGAACAGAAATTAGATTGGCAATCAGCAGTTGAACAGGTTCGATTAGGTAAAACTGTACGCAAAGAACCACTTAGAAAACCTAAAGATTCATCGAGTAATGTAGCGAAGGATGCCACTAAACACAAAGTTAAACAGAAAGAAGGAGCTAAGGAAAAGGAATCGAACGTAAAAGAATCAAAAACAACTAAAAGTACATCTAGCAGAACCGGAAAAACCACTGGCAAAAATGAAAATAGCAAAACTAGTAAAACAAAGGAAAACACCAGTACAAAACTCATAGCTAAGGAAAGAACTTCTAAAAGCAACAAAGAAATAGGTAAAGCAGTAAAAAATTCTACAAAAGAAAAATCGAAATTCTTTAAATCAGAGACACAATCCAGTAATAAAAGTTCTCCTTCGCCCAATATTCACGACACTAAGAAGAATCTGCCATTTATGGAAAATGAAACTGAATGTAAACATGAAGATGAAAACGTTGAAATCGCAACACCTCCAAAAAAGTCATCCAACAGCAGCATCAGTAATGACATGACGAATGCGGATAAAACAAAAACTGATAATCAAAAGGAATCCGTTGAATCAAATTATTTGGAGAAGCGACGTTTATCGGCAGAAAAGGCCAATCGAAATTCTGCAAAATCAAGAAAATCTAGGCCACATAGTGAAGTAGCGGAAGATTTTGGGAAAAAAGATCTAGACAGGAAAATTCTAGAAACAACAACAGCGGAGAACACAGAATTACCTGAAGCTGCAGAGATGACTTCTGAAAAACCAAAAATATTTGCGTCAACGTCTAATAAACAGGAAACGAATCAAAAATTAGAAATACAATCCGAAACCAGCACTGTTATTAATAGTCAACAAGAATCCTTTGATGATAGCCAATCGCAGACACAAAAACAAGCATCAGCTCCATTCGCCAGCAACTTGACGAATGAAATTAAACGTGAATCGACCTTTACACGTGAAAACTCAAAAGAGTCATCATCCAATAGTTCTTTAGTAAATCGTCCAAGAACCTCATTGAGACCGCCCAGTGCTCGGCCACCTTCTGCCCGGCCCGGTGCACCCAGACGTCGGGATAAAAATATTGAAATTATTTTACAACCCAATGACCAGATAAAACTGTCTGGTATACAAGTCAAATTGGAAACATTTGGAGACCTAGATGATGATGGCGAGAATTTGGTAATAATTGAAAATCCCAACGCGAATGAAGTAACAATTGACCAACAATCGAACTTAACTGAAAGCGAGAAAATAATGCAAGACGCAACTCTCGAACAAGGCCATCTAGTGCAGCAGATTCTGGAAACACAAAAGGAATTGGTGCAGCAGAAAAGCAATGCCAATAATGAGCAGAGAACTGACAAAGTAAGTAGATATTACTTACATATCGAGCCCTAACAGCACAAATAACGTAACTGACATATTTTTCTTAATACGCTTTTTGATTCAGATTTGTTTTCCAGCCTCCAGACCTCGTCTATTAAAACATTGAAAGTTGTAATAGTTAGAGAAATGCAAGCCATTAAATTTTAACGTAAATAACACCCATCTATTTGTATGACTGCAATAATTATATAACCGATACTCAATTAATAAGAATTCTATATTCGGCCGTGACGAATCTGATAATACTCTTCACCACCATGAACGTAGGTATAGTGACTACATTGTAGCTTAGCTAAAAATTCAGATTTAATTTATTTTCGATATTGAATCTTGATTTTGAAATATTATATAGTTCTTACTATATTTAGTAATTACTTTATTTGACCAATATATCCGAATTTTTTTAAAGCTATTTTAAATTCAAAAAGTTAGAACACTTAAATCGATTCTATTGGTCAAGTTCTTTCTTCTTATACCAATATTATTCTTCTCTATTATCCAGAAGCTGAAAAAACATCTATTTTCGTTTGCAAAATTTTAGGAATACACCGAAATAGTTGTAATTTTGTGTTTATATCTCAGTTAGTTTCTAGCTGATTTATCAGTTTTGTCTCAGCAATAGTTTTGCTGAATATGGCCTACATTTTTATTGTCATTAGCCTGTTCCAAAATTAATTAGTAGCTTAAGTAACTTGATATACTTATTTAAAAAAATTATTCCCACCTATAGCTTTGACGATTCATTACCGCTTTGTCCAAAATTTTTTTATGAATAGCACTAGAAACATGTTGTATCTAAAAACATTAGTTAACGTGTTTATTAATTAATTTTTTTATTTGAATGGTGAAAACATGGAAGAAACAGAGTTAGTCGTGTTAATTGGCTCATATTTTAGAAAATTATGGCTCGGTTTGGCTGGATTTCAATGGCGATTCATTCCCGGATATTTGCAAGAGATTGATACTACATACAGAGCTATGCTACATGTGGGGGCTTCTTAAACTGATTTAAACCAATACACGGATCGAAAAACATCGCTTGATCAACTTCCCAAGTCATAAGCTTGCAGAAAATATAATAAATATTACGACTTACCGCGCATAAAAGCTGTGTTTTTAAAGTGCCAGGTATTGTAGTGACAGTGTTGCAAGCTCTCAGATAAAATATAAATTTTTCGCAAGTGTTAGCAGCTTTAATACAACGTATACCGAGTACATAGAATAATGGAAATTATTAATATATTTCTTAACCCATGTTTTTTTTTTTAAATTTTAAATATTTAAAGCAAAAATTAAGATTTATGTACGAGTATATTTTTTTTGCTTTCAGTTCATTTGGTTTGTTGAATTAGAAATTCTTTCGATAGAGTTTTAGTTAGGAACATATTTATCATCTAACGGGAAATCAGGCTCATAGCATAATCTCTGTGTCTATCGTTCCTGACTGCTAGATGTTAGTTGTTTCACTCCAGAGATGAAACTGTAAATTGCTTTTCTTTCACGATCATGCAGCTCACGATAAAAAAATTAATAATACACGCCCTTGTTTTTTGTACGCCCTATTTTACGGAAATATACTGAAAATTAACCAAGATAAAAGAAACCTCATAGTCACTTATCTTAATATTTTATGCAAATTTTTTAAATAATCGCTTGGTTTGATATGTTAATTTGATTTGACCGCAGTGAAACTGAAAAATTGGGATTTAAATTTCTTCTGAATGGATGAAGTTATTAAAATAATTGTTGAATGTGACTTAGAAAAATAAAAGTGGAAAAAATTAAATTATTTTGGCGGTTAAAGCTCGGTACGTACATATGTATTCATATCATCATATATATCTTATATATTTATACGCATTTTGTATTTTGCAAGTTATTTTATGAATTGGTGACAGTACTAGTGTTTTAAATTTATTCATTCATGAGAAATTTCATCAACGAACTTTTAAGTATACAGTCTCATTAAATCGACTGACCATATACTGTTCTTTCCATATAACAAAATTTCATAAATATTCTTTCTTCTCTAATTTATAATTTTAAAACTTCATATATAAAAATTGTTATTGAAAAATCATCTTCAAATTGTAATGGAGTTACACCGTGTTTTATTTTTAAAAGATGCTTTTTGTTAAAAAACATTTTACGGATATTTAAATTTTAATGAAAAAATTAGAATTAAAGAAGTCGGAAATATGTAATATCTACTTAGCTAGTCTATGTTCAACGTTTACTTATTTGCTTAATAAACGATTTACTTCGATTTAATATTTTTAAATATCAGTAAAATATAGTTTTTTGAAATCTATGTACGCATGAAAGAACGTACTTTCTCATGATAAAAAAACTAATGTTAATTTAAAAGATTAACTTGACATGTAGGATATAAATCTTAATGGCAATCAATTCTTAGAACGAATCAAGGTATCTTTAAATACGAAGTTTAAATTGATCAGCTGATTATCAGCTATTTAAAAAAAAAGAAGAAGATCCTTTCCCAAATCGCACCATGGAACGAATGCTTCCGCAATCGTTAAGTGTAAAGCTGGTCAAATTAATGGTAATTTTAAATAAGTTTTTTTTTAATTTTTTATAGGATTCTACAAATGATATGATAATGAGACAACCGTCTGCTCGCCAAATGACTAATTTACGGGATGTTATACAAAATTTAACAAAATCGGTTAATCCACTCGGTAAGCTAATGGATTTTATACCAGAAGATATTGATGCCATGCAATTGGAGTTTACCATGTGGAGAGATGCTTACACTCAGGCAGCCAATGAGCTGAAAAAGGAAAGAAGGTTATTGACAAAAATGTTATGTGTATATGTATGTATAAATTATATTCATTTTGTATGTCATTTTCAGCCTAACGGATTCAGCTACTGAACCCATGAAGAATCAATTAGTACAAATTGAGGCAAATATTGCCGAATATATGGAAATGATTGACACCAGTCGTATAAAAATTTTGCAAAATTCAGAAAAAATTTATAAAATGTTGACAACACCGTGAATGAAAAACCTTATTCATAAAATATTCAATATATGAAAATACTCGGTATCTGGACATTATTGATTGTTATTGTTATTTGATTATCCATTCAGTTTAAATATATTCATTTAAAAAAAAATGCTTTATGAAAAAAAGTAAATTCAACTTTGAACGCCTTTAAAAGTAGTCACGCCACCTAACGTTTCTTTAATCTTGTGTTTTTGATTTGTCTATTGTAACCTGATAGTGCTGCCTAGAATCAATGCCTCCACATCATTGTGCAGATCCTTGCTATGCGGCGTTTTACTGAGTATTTTTTTATTTACACTGTAATTGTCCATGTGATGGATGTTAACCTTCTTCTTCTTTTCTTTTTGCGTGAATTTGTGTGGAGGGCTGTTGAAGCGCCTTACTAATAACTTAAAAGCCTCAATTGAAGTTGTCTGTCTTTGCCAGAAATCAGGAATCACAAACCTCAAAGCGAAGGTTTTTTGTCAACACAACCCTATTATTAGAACGAAACAAATTAATCATCTAAAACTAAAATTTGTTATCAAAACATTAAAAAAAGCAATAACTGATATTGCAAAATAGTGTTGTATTCATATTAAATAAACATTTAAATTTTAAAAGCTCAATATGCAATAATCGGTTACGTCGAGTGACACAATTCAATACGTCTGTTTTTAAAGTGATATTAGTTTAGCTCTTTTCGCACATTTTTTTTTTTGCTTTTACAAACCAAGAAGCACGTCATTTTTATTTAGCACGTTTTAGTTTTTTATAATTGTATTTTTCTGTTTAGCCCTTAAAGGCGTACCCAAGGCGAATCCAAATATCAGGTGGTGGTAATTCTACAACAAATACAACATTAAACAAACATCATGGTTTTTTACTGTTGCTTTCAGTTGCCGATGTGTCAAAAACCACATGATCTTTGTTTGTGTTTTTATACCCTTCACACAGTGAAAAAGTGAAAATTTCTACAATTTTCATTTCTGACCCCATAAAGTATATATTTTCTGAAAGCTTATGAATAGGGGAGTCGATTAAGCTCTGTCAGTCTGTCCGTGTGTATGTTGAAATAAACTTTTTGAAGCGGCCCGAAATCGCTTGGACCCGGGAGTAGATCGGTATTGAAAATCAGAAACATCGGTTCGTAAACAACTGAGATATAAGCAAAAACCCACGACCACCTCGATTTTTTTTCCACAAAAACAACATTACAACAACAACATACATACATACATACAAACTTATATATTGGTTAAAGTAAACATGGGATCGAATCCCAGCTGAGCCAAAAAAATTTTTTTTTTTTATTTTTTTTTTTTATTTTTTATTTAATATATTATTTATATTTTTATAATTTTTTTTGTAATTTTTTTTTAAATTTTTTTTTTAAATATTTTTTCTAAATTTTTTTTTTTTATTTTTTTATGTTTTTTTATATATTTTTTTAACATACATACGTTAATTTTTAATTTTGCAATGGGATGTTTTTATATATGTATGTTTTTTATATGTAAGTATGTATTTCATATGAGATGAATGGTGATACAAACTACTGTTATTGCATGACTGCACGTTGTGAAGGGTATATAAGATTCGGCATGGCCGCATATAGCACTCTTACTTGTTTTTATATAGTTTTTTAAATAGTTGGGCGCAAGGCATATCCATAAGGTACTCGTATCCAATCAGCTGACTGTTTTTTTTTATATATATTTTATAAGCGTTTCCAAGGCATAATCAAACAGGTATATGCAACAGCGAATTGATACAACAAAGCAAATTTTTAAGGGATTTTTTCTCTCAAGGCCAGTTTGTATAACAACGATGGAAAAGTTGTTTTTATATGTTTAATTCAATAATATACATAAATTTGGTAAATTTATTATCATAAAAAGCACAATTAAGTTAAATGTTTAATTCGTAATCCAAAATCTAATTTTCCATTTCTGCGTTAATAAATATAATCAAGGAGAATTCAACAAATTTAGACATTATGTTTCCCCATCATCATGTGCTGATAATTTCACCTGCATGAATTTGCCTTGAGCGTTACCAACTTTTTTTTAAAGTCATGCCTGCATTTGTCAAACTTAATTTTTATACCCTCCACCAAAAAAATGGTGGGGGTATATTCATTTCGTCATTCCGTTTGTAACACATCGAAATATTCATTTTAGACCCCATAAAGTATATATATTCTGAATCAGGATTTGATTTGATGACGATCTAGCTATGTCCGTCCGTCTGTTGAAAGCACGATAGAGGCCGCACCGAAAAAACTAGGGGGCTCAAATTTTGCCAGAATCTTTCTTATAGACAAGGTTTGTTTGGCATTGAAAATGGGCTAAATCGGAATATTAGGAAGAGAGTTATAGCTCGTAAAGCAAGAGTAGGTCGAAAAAACTGTGTCCGTCGAACATCGAATAAAATGGAATTGTGTCCAAATGCATTAACGTATCGTCATGAATCTTCGAATATATATTTCCCGAGTCAAAGGAATATTTCTCCCCAAAAATTTCTTAAATCTATGCATTAGAAAAGGAGTTATAGATCAAAATGTACGAAAACTTATACTGCACAGTGTATATTTGAATTTTAAAACGTAATAAAACTGACAAAACTATATGTACGATTCTGAAATTTTGCAAACATGGCTTTTTGGTCAAAGTCTTCGTTATAACGGAAAATAAATGTGCCACGCCCACTTTTTTCTTTAAATTTTTATAAAAATATATTAGTCATATATATTAGCATTTATTCATTGCAGACGGCATCATCTGTTGAAGGCGCCACTACATTTTGCAAACAATGAGGATGATTGATGTCTTTGCTAAATATCACGTTGAACACTAGATGACTCTAATAACATTTTTGCTAACAAACTCTTTTATATTTTGGACAAACTACAAAGAAATTTTAAAGGGGTTTGTGAAAACGAAAATGACCGAGGTTGTTTGCAAAAATTAACTAGACTAATGATTTGTGTCCAACTAATGGTGTACCCAGAGTCTTAAGGGGTTTATGATTTAAAAATATTTAAAAATAAATGTGCCACAGGGTGATTCAAAATAGACATTCTCAGCATTTTGCTAAATTGGGAAATTTATTATAAGATTTTGATTTTTAAACTTCTATAACATTTTGCTTTTAAAAGATTTTCAAACGAAATAGGATTTGTATAATTTTAAAATTTGTTAGCCATTAGTACATGAAAATAAATTGTTTATAATGTTTAGAAATAATTTTCAAAGTCAAAATTTTCCTAAATTCCCATTTTTAATAGAGCATAACTTCTAGAGAACCTAAGATAACAAAAATAAATTAGCACCATTAAGTAAATAAAACTCTTTTCTATACCCTTATACCCCATTGTATACCCGAAACGATCCGACCGTGAGCACCAGACCAATTTTGGTGACACAAGGTCAAAAATTTTTTGCAAAATATTAGTAAAAGAGCTAAAAAAAAATTTTTGTAATGTGTTTTTTTTAAGTGTTTTAGTTTTTATACCCCCACCAAAAAAATGGTATGTATATATATATTCCGAATCGGGGTTTTATTTGATGACGATCTAGCTATGTCCGTCCGTCCGTCTGTTGAAAGCACGATAGAGGTCCCACCGAAAAAGCTAGAGGGCTCAAATTTTGCCAAAATATGTCTTATATATAAGGTTTGTTTGGAATTGAAAATGGACTAAATCGGAATATTAAAAAGAAAGTTATAGCTCGTAATGCAAGATTAGGTCGAAAAAAACAGTGTCCTTCCAACATCGAATAAAATGTATTTGTGTCCACCAGCATCAACGTAGAGTCATGAAACTTTAAATATATACTTCCTGAGCAAAAACAATATTTCAGTCCAAAAATTGTTTAAATGTATGCATTAGGAAGGGAGTTGTAGATCAAAATGTACGAAAATTCATACCAAAATTAGAGGTATGATGATAAAATTTGCTACATATATCGCCCTAGGCAATGTCATTACTGTGCCAAAAAATTAAGGTACCACGCCCACTTTTACGCCCACCTCCCATATAACGTTTTAACTAAAATGCATATAATTTCTCTATCAACAAAGATTTTGGAATAATAAAGGGCTATATTGAAATATCTAAATTGTACTACTTAGCAAAAACAACTTTGACATGCCTACTATAACGCCCACTTTTCACGTTATCTACCGTTAATAAAATTTAAAAGCGCATAAAACCAACAAAATTAGAGGTATGATGATAAAATTTGCTACGTATATCCTTCTAGACAATCTCATTATTATGCCGGAAAATTAAGGTGACATGCCCACTTTAAGGCCCACCTGTCATATAACGTTTTATCTCAAACTCGTATAATTTCTCTATGAATACAGATTTTGGAATAATAAAGGACTATATTGAAACATCTAAGTTGCATTCATTAGTAGAAACAACTTCAACACGCCTACTTTAACGCCCACTTTAATTGAGCGATTATATTTACGAAAACATTTTACTAGCATATCGAACTTATATAAGGAAAGTGATACATATTTTAGTATAAAGAGATTATTGCATAGCGATTACTGTTAATAACAAAGAAATACATTTTGTGCTATAAATTGGGTTATTTCCCGGAAATTCGACTTATTTAATCTACCCGACTTCCCGGGATTATTTTTCGGGATCCCGGGAAATAAAAAAGGTGGCTACGAATCGAAAGGAGATATTTATATTGTTTATATTGAAATTGAATTCTAGTGATTTTATTTTTGATCTTATAGCTGAAGTATCTGTATTTTTCTTTTTGTGCTCATATTTGATCTCGTATCTAGAGAATAATATTTTTAATAAAAAATATTTTTACTTAATTTATATTTAAAATGCAAGTTTTTTTTATTAATTTTTATAGTTTTGAAGTGTTTCTTCTACATTATAAACTATTTTATGCTTTTTAATAAAAAGTTTTTTATTAATTATTAATTAATACAATTCTCCCGATTGTGGACGAATTTGAACGATTATGTTGACCAAAAGAGTCACGAAGTGCACAAGGTGCTCGAAATGCATTTTAATTTAAACGCTCATTTTATAATAAGCCTGAATAGCTTTAACGCATAAACAATTTTATGATTTTATAAAAAGTTTTCTTATTAATTAAAACCAAATTTACTTTTTATTTGTTTTGCTGCGGGATCCTGGGAAATTAAAAAAATAAATCTCGCATTCTCGGAAAACAAAAATTGTCGGGAAAAAAACCCTAGCTATAAAAGAACGGAAAATTAGTGGTGGGTATAAAAGATTCGGCACAGCCGAATATAATGCTCTTACTTGTTTTAATTTAATTGTAAAATAAATCATTCTCAGTTTCAGTTGGTTTAAAACGTTTTAAAAAATACAAAACCGTGAGTTTTCGCTTTAAAGTTTTTTAAAAGTTATTCAAATTTAAGAAGAAAATAAAAAAATTGCTTAAAATATGCCGGCATATACACAAAAACAAAATACATGTGTTTTTTATTGTTGTGTTTGTTGTCGCGATGCATATACCTTATGGATATGCCTTGGTTGGGCGGGAAAAATTAGTCTACGTAAACATAATTAATATTTGACTCAGCCATCATTATGCAAAGAAGAAAGTATATCAGCTGCGTTGTTAACACCACCTGATAAATAAATTCGCCTAACTAGCCGCCCGGTACGTGCTTCGCTACGTATCAAGTGAAATAATAAAAAAAAATAATTGGAACATCAAATTCATTTATTAAAAAAATATTTTATTAATTGCTAGCTATTTTCAAACTTAATTTAAAACATTTGAATATACAAAATTTTTTGTTTTTCCATTGTGGGCATGAGTAAACAAACGGCTGGCGGTACTGACTCTGGAACAGGCAACATAAAGTTGGGCATGTGAAAAACGTGATTTCTCCAAATTCACACCACAAACGTGAAGTGTTTGGCCTTGGGCCTTGTTGATGGATATCGCAAATGATAAACGCACAGGATATTGTAATCGTTTTAACTCAAATCAGTTAAGATCGTAGCTGCAATCAAATTTGGCAATATCTTTTTCACTGTCAATCGGGTGCCTTTACACAGTTTTGGTGGATTAATATTTCGCAATAATATAATCAAACAACCAACTTTCGGATTCAAGCAATACGGTGGCATACCAGGTGGTTCCAATGAATTTAAAAATTCAATTGGATAATTCATTGCCTCATCTTGATTCATAGCACTGTCAATTGATTTATAGGTCGTGACTACACCTGGCAGTTTCGCTTGAATTTGGAAATTAATGGCATTGATGTGAATGTTCTTCGGCGCTAAAAAGACGCATTGAAGAATCCTTTTAAATGTTTGGGGTACATGCATTAGGTCCGAAGATACAGAATTACCAATTTTATCTGTTTTTAACCCTTTTCTCCTCAAAAACACGGAATTAAAAAAAAAAATCGAAATTAAATTTGAAACTATTTTATTTTTCATCCGCTCTTCTTTTTTATAGATAACTGAAATTGAAAAAAAAACGTACTACTGAGTTGCCGATTTTACCCCTTTACACCGATTGTTTTAAGGAGAGTAAAACTACGTTTTTACTTTTTTCCTATTGCTATCCCTCTTAAAGATAAATAGTAATCAAAAAAGTACATAATTCAGTTTTTACCGTTTGATCCCCTTAAAACTCAAAATTTCCAAAAAGTACCAGACACCTATCCAATTATTTTTAACAGGCTCTTTGGTCCTTTCTGAATTTTTGAGATATCTTTATTAAGCCCGAAGATACTGAGTTACCGATCATACCCGTAAATAGCTCAACGGATTTTGTGCAAACTTCACATAAACCATTTACTAAATAATACGAACAAAGCCTTAACATTTGGTACGGATAGATGAGCCCGATCTTGAGTTATAAAATTACAACAAAAAGTGCCATTGATTTTTATAAATACAGAAGAAGAAAAAGCTGAATATTTTTAAAATTAAATAATTTGAAGTTATTGAAAACTCATTCTTTTCACGTTGATAGCAGCAAATTACACATTGTGCGTTAAATTGTGTCTATTAACTTTGTCTTTAATGTAACAGAAATTTTGGTTTAAAAAAAACTATCTTTAAATGATCTTATTTTTTAAGGAATAGTGAAATCTTATTAAACTTTTTTATATATCCTTATGTTGTATGAAACATTTTCGAAGGAAATCTTTAATGCCTTTAAAACAAATGTATCAAAATTAGAAAATTTGGTAAATTAAAGATTAAATATAACGTTGCCGTTTAATTAGTTATTAATTAAGTGTTTATTAAATTACAGAAACATAGTAACTTCAGAAGTTCATGATTTGTAAGCTGCCATCCTTAGTACACGCGCTTTAAAACATCGCCGTATTTTAATGGTGCGTAAATCTTCCATATTCTTTTTTATACCCGCCACCAAAAAAATGGTGGGGGTATATTCATTTTGTCATTCCGTTTGTAACACATCGAAATATCCACTTTAGACCCCATAAAGTATATATATTCTGAATCAGGGTTTGATTTGATGACGATCTAGCTATGTCCGTCCGTCTGTCCGTCTGTTGAAAGCTCGATAGAGGTCGCACCGACAAAGCTAGGGGGCTCAAATTTTGCCAGAATCTTTCTTATAGACAAGGTTTGTTTGGTATTGAAAATGGGCTAAATCGGAATATTAGGAAGAGAGTTATCGCTCGAAAAGCAAGAGTAGGTCGAAAAAACTGTGTCCCTCGAACATCGAATAAAATGGAATTGTGTCCAAACGCATTAACGTCGACTCATGAAACTTTGAATATATATTTTCTGAGTAAAAACAATATTTTTCCCGGAAAATTATCTAAATCTATGCATTAGGAGAGGAGTTATCGATCAAAATGTACGAAAATTTTTACCGCACAGTGTATTTTTCGGTATATTTAAAAACAAAAACGTCATAAAAGCAACAAAATTTGATGTACGACTCTGAAATTTTGCACACTTTGTTTTTCGGTGAAACGCTTTTTGTAACGGAAAATCAATGTGCCACGCCCACTTTTACGCCCACCTCCCATATAACGCTTTAACCAAAATTCATATAATTTCTCTATTAATAAAGATTTTGGAATAATAAAGGACTATATTGAAACACCTAGGTTGTGCTCATTAGAAAAAATAATTTTGACACGCCTACTATAACGCCCACTTTTCACGTTATCTACCGTTAATGAAATTTAAAAGCTCATAAAACCGCCAAAATTAGAGGTATGATGATGAAATTTGCTACGTGTATCCCCCTAGGCAATGTCATTACTGTGCCAGAAAATAAGGGCGCCACGCCCACTTTTACGCCCACCTCCAATATAACCTTTTAACTAAAATTCATATAATTTCTCTATTAATAAAGATTTTGGAATAATAAAGGCCTATATTGAAACACCTCAGTTGTACTCATTCGCAAAAATAACTTTGACACGCCTACTATAACGCCCACTTTTCACGTTATCAACCGTTAATGAAATTTAAAAGCTCATAAAACCGCTAAAATTAGAGGTATGATGATAAATTTTGCTACGTCTATCCCCTATGCAATTTCATTACTATGCCAAAAAATTAAGGTGCCACGCCCACTTTTACGCCCACCTCCCATATAACGTTTTACCTGAAATTCATATAATTTCTCTATTAATAAAGATTTTGGAATAATAAAGGACTATATTGAAACAGCTACGTTGTACTCATTAGCAAAA
This sequence comes from Phyto melanocephala, assembly GCA_941918925.1. Lineage (NCBI taxonomy): Eukaryota > Metazoa > Arthropoda > Insecta > Diptera > Rhinophoridae > Phyto > Phyto melanocephala. Next base: position 55,429,878 of record OW799233.1, read on the forward strand.
ACAAGTTTGACACGCCTACTATAACGCCCACTTTCAGTTTTGAATTGTGTCCAGACGCATAAACGTAGTCATGAAACTTCGAATATATATTTATCGAGTCAAAAGAATATTTTTCCCTGAAAATCGCTCAAATCTATGAATTAGGAAAAGAGTTATAGATAAAAATGTACGAAAATATATACCTCACAGTGTATATATGTACGATTGTGAAATTTTGCAAACATGGCTTTTTGGTCAAAGTCTTCGTTATAACGGAAAATAGATGTGCCACGCACACTTTTTTCCTTAAATTTTTATAAAAATATATTAGTCATATGTATTAGCGCTGCGCCATTTATTGTACTGTAGCTAAATATAAGATAAATATGATAAGATAGATGACTCTACTAGCAACTACTAGATGGCATGCTAACAACTTATGCTAATGTTCTCCTGAAACTATGCTCTATTAAAAATGGGAATTTAGGAAAATTTTGACTTAAGTAAATAAAAATTAACTCTAAACATTATAAACAATTTATTTTCATGCACTAATGGCTAACAAATTTTAAAATTATACAAAACTTATTTCGTTTGAAAATCTTTTAAAAGCAAAATGTTATAGAAGTTTAAAAATCAAAATCTTACTAATAAATTTCCCGTTTTAGAAAAATGCAGAGAATGTATATTTTAAATCACCCTGTGGCCCTTAAAATTTAACCTTAAATTCACTTTCTTCCTCTTAAATTCATGTAAATTCTCTATGAATAAAGATTTTGGAATACTAAATATATATTGAAATATCTAAGTTATGTTTATTAGCAGAAACTTTATTGACACGCGTATTTTAACGGCCACTTTCATTAAAAGACTAAATTTTCGAAAACATTTTACTAGCATACCGAAGTTATAATGGGTGGTTTAATTTTAAGGGACTATGTTGATTTTGAATAAAATTATTATGAATTTATTTTCATTTATTTTTATAATGATAATATTTGTATGCTTCAATTATGTATGGAACAAAATATCGGCCAAATGGCCCCCCAACCTAGGCGGCACACCACGAACCGATAGTCCAAATTTTCAATGACACTGTTGATGCTCGATTGTTGGGCACGATGATGAGTCGAGTTTGCTTGCTCTTTTGCCACGTTATCGTGAAAAACAGGAATGTTTCCCATTCAACGAACTAAAATGGCATTCACAGATGTTTTCACATTTCATACAGACCTGCTTTGCAGACATTTAAATATTTTTTACAATTCTCACGATTGTGGGCGAATTCGAACGATTATGTTTACCAAAAGAATCACGAAGTGCACAAAATTCATTTTGATTTCAATGCCCATTTTTATAAAAATCTTTAATATTTAAAAGCGTTGCTCTATTGCTTATCTTTCCACGGTTCAAATTGAGTTAGTCTGAGATTAAGAAATGTCAAATGAAATACAAGAAAAAAGTTGAAGTTTAGATGTGGTTCACCTTAAACATGGGCCCTTAAAATTTAACCACCATCTACAAAGAAAGTGATACATAGTTTATTATAAAGAGATTATTCTATAGCGATTAACAAAATAATAAATATTGTGCTTTAAATGTACACAAAATTGGTGGTGGGTATAAAAGATTCGGCACAGCCGAATATAGTGCTCTTACTTGTTTTATTTATTTTTAATTTCTAAAAGGAATTTATGCAAAATTCAATGCTTTATTGTGTTTTCGAATTATTAGAAATTAAAGATATCTTCAATTTTTATTGTAAAAATTTTTTTTTCTTCAAATCAAAGTCTATTCTGCTTATAGACAGTCTGACAAAAATACATATGTAGTTTAAAAGAAGTCAGAATTGCTGTTCGTGTTTTAGAAAGAGACATAGGAAACTAGTAGCAAGGTTAATTAATATAATATAATATATGTTTATTCAAATGTAAGCATGTCAGTCAAGATACAAAAAAACAAGCAAGAGCGCTATATTCGGCCGTGCCGAATCTTTTATACCCTTCACAACGTGTAGTCATGCAATAACAGTAGTTTGTGTCACCATTCATCCCATATGAAATACGTACTTACATATAAAAACATACATATATAAAAACATCCCATTGTAAAATTTTAAATTGACGTATGTATGTTAAAAAAAAAAAAAAAAAAAAATTTAAAAAAAAATTTAAAAAAAAAATTAAAAAAAAAATTTTAAAAAAAAATTATTATATATATAATATACATAAAACAAAAAAAAAAATAATAAAAATATAAATAATATATTAAATAAAAATAAAAAAAAAATTTAAAAAAAAAATTTAAAAAAAATTAAAAAAAATTGTTTTTTGGTTCAGCTGGGATTTGATGCCACGTTTTCTCTAACCAGTATACACGTTTGTATGTATGCATGTTGTTTTTGTAATGTTGTTTTTGTGGTCCAAACGATGTCGGGGGGCTTCAAAAAGTTAATTTCAACATACACACGGTCAGACGGACAGACTGACAGAGCTTAATCGACTCCCCTATTCATAAGCTTTCAGAAAATATATACTTTATGGGGTCGGAATGAAAATTGTAGAAAAATCACACGGAATGACAAACCTATATATACCCTTTTTCACTGTGTGAAGGGTATAATAACAACCAAGAGCACTACTACTGTGCCGAGTTCTTGATACCCACCAACAATTTTGTGTACTTTTATAGCACAGAATTTATTATTTTGTTATTAACAGTAATCACTATGGAATAATCTCGTTTTTAATTTTAAATATACCGAAAACTGCACTGTGTTATACATTTTCGTACATTTTGATCTGTAGCTCTTTTTGTAATGTACAGATTATAGCGATTTTCAAGATAAGATTTTTTTTAGGAAATATAGGTCAATGCGTTTGGAAACAATCGCATTTTATTCGATGAAGTTTTTTTTTTTTTTTTTTTTTTTTTTTTTTTTTTGGATATTATAACTCTCTTCCTAATGCAGACTGGCAGGCTAACGGACATAGCTAGGTCGTCCTAAAATGAAAATATATACATACTTTATGGGGTTTAAAATGGATATTTCAATGTGTTACAAGTGAAATGACAAAATGAATATAATCCTTACCATTTTTTTTTTGTGGTGGAAATAAAAAAATATACGAGTAGAAAGCTTATAAAGTATACTTTTACTCTGGTTGGATTAACCATTTGAAAACCACAGTTGTAAGAGTTGGGAAAACTATAAAAGTAATCTTTTCTGAATGTATTCTATTTTTTACTTCACAAATAAAAACATTAATGCAGACACTTTCAAATTATGAATATTATTAACCCAAAAATGTCATTATTCCATAAATCATCTCGCACAAGGGAGAACTAAGAAAACAACGATTTTACCAGTGTAAATGTAAAACTTTAAAAAAGCATTTCTATAAAAAAAGTCTTCGATTGCGCCATATTCAATAACAAGATATAAGAAAGAAAAAAAAACGTGTGGAAAAACTGGAAAATATTTGTAGTTAAACAAATTATGGTTGCATAAAAGCAGACTTTCTTTCTTCTCGACATGTGTATGCAAAGCATATCAATAAGTAAACATAATAATGGTTTGGTAAATTGATTTGATTAGATTTGTTTACACCCTACTAGACATATGTAGATACATACATACATACATACCGAATTGCCGATGACATAGCCCTGATATGTGTCGCTAGGGAGTTAGTGGAGATTACGACCATTGCTAATGCAAGCATAGGAATTGTGCGCTCCTGGTTGGAATCTGTTAATTTGGGGCTCGCTGACCAAAAGACAGAGGCGATTTTGATATCCAGCCGTAGGTCAATGGAGTCTGTGAAATTAAATGTGGGATCGTGTTGTATTGAGACGAAACCTTCGCTTAAATATCTTGGGGTTATGATAGGTTGTCGTTTATCTTTTAAGGACCATCTGCTATATGTTGCTGGGAAGTCTTCGAGAACATATACTGCTGTGTCTCGTATAATGCCAAATACGAGAGGCCCAAAGTACTTAGGTCGGAAACTTCTGGCTGGAGTAGTTAAGAGTGTGATTATGTATGCATCAGCTTTCTGGTCTCGGGCTTTTGGGTTGAAGACCTATAGGGGAATTATAACTGGCTGCTTTGCGAGTTATTTGTGCTTTCCGGACTGTATCAGATGATGCAGCATTGGTGATTGCGGGAATGATGCCAATTGATCTTTAGATCAGAGGCTTCTCAGATATTGAAACGATTGCTGAGTGGCAGCGGCGATGGTCCTTGTCAGAAAAGGGTAGATGGACGTTTTCTATTATTCCTGACTTAGTCCCATGGCTCGAGCGAACACATGGGGATCTGGACTTCTATGTTACGCAGTTGCTTAGTGGACACGGTTGTTTCCGGTCTTATTTATACAGATTTGGTCATTATACTTCTCCGTTCTGTCCGAGTTGTGATAGTAATGTCGAGGAGAATGCTGAACATGTATTCTTTTCGTGCTCGCGTTTTGATAGTGAGAGAATACACCTTGAGGGGATGATAGGCCGTAGTGTTGATCACAGTAATGTAGTGGAGATTATGATGTCCTCTGCACGCAGTTGGGAGTATGTATGTGAATATGCTAGATTGGTTCTCATTGAACATCGTAGGGTTGAGAAAATCCGTAATAGGATGTTATAGTTTGGGTGTTGTACCTTCCCCCCCCTGCGATGTATAGCTTTGTCGTAGTTCCGCAGGGATTTTGGGCTAGTGTACCAAGGTGTTTTAGCGTGTTAAAGTCACGCAGTCCTGGCTAACCTGAGTACCAGGGTCTTTCGATGATTTCACCTTGTTAATAAAAAAAAAAAAACATACATACATACATACATTTTGAAAGTGAATTTAACAAAAAAAAAAAAAAACAAGAAAGAGCACTATATTCTGTGCCGAATCTTTAAACCCACCACCAATTTTTTGTACATTTAAAGCACAATATTTATTATTTTGTTAATCGCCATGGAATAATCTCTTTATAATCAAATATGTATGCCGAATCTTTAAACCCACCACCAATTTTTTGTACATTTAAAGCACAATATTAATTATTTTGTTAATCGCTATGGAATAATCTCTTTATAATAAAATATGTATGCATCAACATTGTCATTGAAAATTTGGACCATCAGATAGAGGAGTGGCGCCAAGGATGGGGGGGGGGGGGGGCATTTGGCCGATATTTTGTTAAATACATAATTGAACCATACAAATATTATAATTACAAAAAGAAATAACAATATTATCCTAAATAATTTGTGTTTTATTTAAATTCAACATCGGTCCTTAAAATTTAACCACCCTTTATAACTTTGATATGCTACTAAAATGCTTTTGTAAATGTAGTCTTTCAATGCAAGTGGGCGTTAAAGTAGGCGTGTCAATAAAGTTTCTGCTAATAAATACAACTTAGATATTTCAATATAGTCCTTCATTTTCCCAAAATTCAATAGAGAAATAACATGAATTTAAGACAAACCGTTATATGGGAGGTGAGCGTTAAAGTGGGCGTGTCACCTAAACTTTTTGGCACAACAATAATATTGATTAGGGCGATATAGTAGCAAATTTGATCATCATACCTCTAATTTTGGCGGTTTTATGAGCTTTTAAATTTCATTAACGGTAGATAACGTGAAAAGTGGGCGTTATAGTAGGCGTGTCAAAGTTATTTTTGCGAATGAGTACAACTTAGGTGTTTCAATATAGCCCTTTATTATTCCAAAATCTTTATTAATAGAGAAATTATATGAATTTTAGGTAAAACGTTATATGGGAGGTGGGCGTAAAAGTGGGCGTGGCACCTTAATTTTTTGGCACAGTAATGACATTGCCTAGGGGGATATACGTAGCAAATTTTATCATCATATCTCTAATTTTGGCGGTTTTATGAACTTTTAAATTTCATTAACGGTATATAACGTGAAAAGTGGGCGTTATAGTAGGCGTGTCAAAGTTATTTTTGCGAATGAGTACAACTTAGGTGTTTCAATATAGCCCTTTATTATTCCAAAATTTTTATTAATAGAGAAATTATATGAATTTTAGGTAAAACGTTATATGGGAGGTGGGCGTAAAAGTGGGCGTGGCACATTGATTTTCCGTTACAAAAAAGCGTCTTACCAAAAAGCAAAGTGTGTAAAATTTCAGAGCCGTACATCCAGTTTTGTTGCTTTTATGACGTTTTTGTTTTTAAATATACCGAAAAATACACTGTGCGGTATAAATTTTCGTACATTTTGATCGATAACTCCTCTCCTAATGCATCGATTTAGATAATTTTTGGGGAAAGATATTGTTTTTACTCAGGAAATATATATTCGTGAGTCTACGTTAATGCGTTTGGACACAATTCCATTTTATTCGATGTTCGAAGGACACGGTTTTTTCGACCTACTCTTGCTTTTCGAGCTATAACTCTCTTTTTAATATTCCGATTTAGCCAATTTTCAATACCAAACACACCTTTTCTATAAGAAAGATTCTGGCAAAATTTGAGCCCCCTAGCTTTTTCGGTGCGACCTCTATCGTGCTTTCAACAGACAGACGGACGTACATAGCTAGATCGTCATCAAATCAAACCCTGATTCAGAATATATATACTTTATGGGGTCTAAAATGGATATTTCGATGTGTTACAAACGGAATGACAAAATGAATATACCCCCACCATTTTTTTGGTGGCGGGTATAAAAAGTTATAAAAACAATAAACTTTTTCGATTTTACCTGGCAAATACCACTCCAGAGTTTGTTTATTAGAAAGGACTTAGTATACATTTGCTAAAAAGTAACTTTTCATATCAAAAAAAAAAATCAATTGTTTTAATTTACTTTTATATTTATTACATATAGGAGGCATGTTTTGATTTAAATAATCAGGTGTGATAAAATAAATTAACATGAATCGTCGCTTTTATGTTTTTTAACTATACGGTGTAGGGTATCAATGGGAGAAATAAAGAAAACTTTATTGAGTACCAACTTTATCTTACAACTGCGGCTTAAAACACTTACCAGGCCAGTCAGTCACATGCAGACATTACTTAAGATTTCGTTATTTTTTTCAAGTTTTAACTTGCAATGCATCGAATAAACATGCCACATACGCATATTTTAGTTGAAAATATGCATTTCTTATACCCGTGTTTACATGCAAACACACATATATATATACATTCTCATATTATATGTACATACATATACATACAAATACTTATATGTTTATAGATGCTATGTACCCAGTGGTAAAAGTCAACAGGGCATTATATTTCAGGCCTTCTGGAAAGTGATTTTACACCTTCTTTCCGATTTGCAACCCCATTTTACACTGCCGTCCCTTAAAATAATTTTAAAAAGCCTCTGAACTCTCTTCTAAAAATTCGATAGTTTTTCTAACTCCCCTTCTTAAGAAGCGAAGAAATATGTGTATTCTTGCATGTATTTCTTTAATTTTTTAAAGAAGTTAAAAAAAAAACAATAAAAATACTTTGGAAAATAAACAACAATTCAATAAGTTGCGTTTAAAGCTTCTAAAAAGTGAGTTGAATAGTGCTAAAATCAAAATAGTATGGGAAAATTAAAATCATGTTAACAATTTTTTAGAACAAATAAAAATTTGGATAAAATTTAAAACTTAAAATGCCGTATTCTTAAAAATTATTTAAGATCTATTAAAGGCCTACTGACAGATGTTATACAGTAAAAGCCTAAAATATATTTCATGAATGCGGCGGAAAGTCATTAAACAGATCTTCACACAAAGGATATCAAAAGGGCCTTCATTAGAAGGTCTTCTAGAAGTTCAGTTATAAGAAGCGAGTTTGTGAGCCCTTGCACTGTATCCCAACGCGAGAAAAAACAAGTAAGAGTGCTATATTCGGCCGTGCCGAATCTTATATACTCTTCACAACATGTAGTCATGCAATAACAATAGTTTGTATCACCATTCATCTCATACGATATACGTACATACATATAAGAGACATACATATATAAAAACTTCCCATTGTAAAATTATAAATTTACGTATGTATGTTTAAAAGAATATGAAAAAAAATAAAAAAAAATTTAAAAATAATAAAATGTGATAACAAAAAATATATAAAAAAAAAAATAAAAATTTAAATAATAAATAAATATTAAATAAAAAATAAATATATAATTAATATATAAAATAAATAAAAATAAAAAAATTAATAAGAAATTTTTTTGGATCAGCTGGGATTCGATGCCACGTTTACTCTAACTAGTATTCCACGTTTGTATGTTTGTTTTTGTATGTTGTGAAAAAAACGAGGTGGTCGTTGCTTATGCACCGATTTATATTCTGATTTTCAATACTGATCTGCTCCCGAATATTTCTGATATTTCAATACCTCACCCGGGTCCAGGCGATGTCGAGGGGCTTCAAAAAGTCGATTTCAACATACACAGACAGTCAGACGGACAAACGGACCGACTGACAGAGCTTAATCGACTCTCCTATTCATAAGCTTTCAGAAAATATATACTTCATGGGGTTGGAAATGAAAATTGTAGAAATTTCACACGGAATGACAAACCTTTTCACTGTGTGGAGTGTATAATAAATGAGTATGGAATGAATAATTGAGTCCGTATGTCTGATAAATAAGGCCTATTATAAGGCCTACCTTAAACTTATTTTTGGCTGGGTATGGATGCAAGCTTGTAAACTTTATATGAGTATGAACGTGAATGTAAGTAGGCATGTAAAATAAAAAATTACATACAGCAGTGGTCACAAAAAAAAACACATGCCATATAAAAATTTTTTTGAAAATTTTATTTTACTCTTAATTTGACAAACAATGTGTTTCTTTATATCTTACGCAAATTAATTAAGTAGTTAAACTTTACTTCGGAATAAATATTCTCTTCTTCCGTATACATATTTTTTAATAATATACTGTAGAACACTTTAGTATTTTGTTAAAGACTTTACTTTCGAAAGCTATTCAGATTTTGGATTAATTTATTTATTTATCAGTTTTCATATTTAAGTAAAAAATGTATAGAATCAGAGCAGCAGCTGTGACATTATATGGAATATATGAACAAATTAAATCCTTATAAACTCGTTATTAATCGCTTTGATATTAATTGTAACAACTTAAGTATTACAATATATGCAATACGGTATGAGAATATATTATGCACTGCTTACAAAACCCAAGAAAACTTTTGTGGATTATTTATTTAAAAAATTTAAAATTGAACATTTTAAAAATTGCATTACTTGGGCATATTAACTGACCTTCACTGTATGCATATTATGTTCATATGAACTATATCTGTTACTAATTTGTATCTTATGCAATTTTTCTTAAAATTCGCGATCGTTCTCCTCAAACAAACTGACTGACCGGCCAATCAAATCTTAAATTTTTTTTTTGAATCTATTAACAAACATGTTTTGAAACATAATTTTCAGGTCAAACTAACCACTTATTTTTTTTTTGTTGTAGTTGTTGTTGTTTATTTTACTTATGTATATCTTATTGTGGTTTTGTTGGTGTTATTGGTGTTGCTTTTTAAATGGGAATTTTTCTGAAATGGTCATGTAACGATTACCTGTCCATAATAATGAGGACAAGAAATAATAAATAATTGTTTAACCTAGAGGGACTTGAGGCAGTAGGCCATATGTATACACATACACACATTTATGCGTACCCTATAAGCAACAAAACTAACGTAAAGGTAACTTTTTCGCAACTAGTGGCAGTTGATGTCCGGATTATTTTCAATGGCCCTAACTGACTATTTTAACATTACGATGTCCTGCGTAGTAGTCAACTGTCCGAATCTAGATTACTTTTCAGCTAACTTAAAATTACCTACTTAAAAGATAGTTTCACGTCACCTCATTTATAGTTAGCTGAAAGAAAGTTGTATATAAGTAAACTATCAATTGACTTTATTTCAAATAATTATTAAAACTTTTTGTTTTAACCGTTTAAAGTCTCTGAGAGCACAATAAACGTAAGAAAGAGACAAACACTATTATGTGAGCTTAAAATTTGGTTAACTTTTGCATTACTTTGTAGTAAGCTGATAAAAGCTAACTTAGAGTGCGTTAGTTTCGAAGTCGACTACTCTGTTGCTAATAGGGCACATGTATGCATGTCACTTCAAGAATGCAAGCACGCAGTACTTATCCATGAAGGACATTTACCCTGGTATGCACTTAAATTATAGTGCAATTACCAACTTGCAATTAAATTATTTATACAACAGTAACAATAAACTTAATTTTTTTCTTTTTAACATTACACTTAGGGTGGTCGATTATTCGACATTTTTAAGAAACCGGGTTTCAAATAGTTTGAAATTTAGAATTAAAGAAAAAACCAGTTGCTTTTTTGAAAATTTAGAAAAAACCGGGTAACCGGTCGAATACATAAAATATTATTCTTTCTTATACCCATAAGAGAGATACGTATATGTATAGGTATAAACTAGCTTGTTTTATGGTTTAATTGCATTTTAAGTTGACACAAATTCAATAATTGTAATAATGACCCTTTGTGTGCCAAACTATTTGAGTATACAAGTCATATGTTATCAGAAATAATAGTTAAGCTATGGGTAGCCTTTAGTACAAGTCGCTAGATTTCGTAGAAGCAAAATATTATGAAATTCGAAAATGAGATCAAAAAGTATTGCAAAATACAATAATTTGGTCAAAAAACTATACTGCACAGCTGATTATCACAGCAAATTATAAGCGAAACAACGTATAAAATACCTGCTCTCCATTTAAAACAAATAATATTTAACCTAATTATTTTTCTTATGTTACATTTGTTTTGAAACAACAAATAAATTCCTTACAATTTCATGGAAGAGTATTTAATAAATTTTCAGATTTTTTTCAAATTTTTGAGTAACGTAATGATACGTTTGGTTACAAAGATAAATGAACATAAAACTAAAAATTAAAAAAAACCGGTGTTTGTGAGTAAAAAAATTGGTGTATTCGACATTCGAAAAATTAACATTTGTAAAAAACCGCCAGCTGAAACAGTGAAAAACCGGTTTATTCACCGGTTTTAAAACCGAGTCGATCACCCTAATTACACTTAAGTTCAACTTTGTACTTGTTTGTGTATGAAAACGAAAATACAAATGAAGGTGTCCATTCGTTTTTTTTTATCGACATATTAAAACGTTTTGCAGCAAATTTTTTATAATATTGACGATGAACTATCTAACGCAGCGTTAAGTTTGCTCAAAGAGAAAATGTTTTTTTGTCAAAGTTGCTCATTAAAAACAAAACAACGAGAAAGTCCGCTGGCTTTAAAATTCTTAAAGCACCTTCAATTTCTCATAATAAAAAGAAGCCGTGGGTGACTGAAGTTCCATAGAGCAATTTTAATTAAAACAATTTATAAAATTTAGCTCATAGATAAGCGACAAAACCTTTATGATTTTTTAGTTCTTCAACATATAAGTTATAATAATAACACAGTACAACATTTTTCAGTTAATTGATTGCCAACTCAATTCTGTGAACTGTATGTGAAATTAGATCCAAAAAGAAGAATTTCTGCATCATTCGTTTTGTCTTCTTACCTGCGATTTGAAGTTAGTATCGATTTGAAGTTAGTACTATCGTATAGGGGAATTTATAACGTTTTAGGCCCTGTTGTTTGACATAGCTCGACAACCACTAGCCCAATTTAGTTGAAATAAATTTTAAAAAATTAAGAATTACAATTCCCTTAATCTGTTCATATATTGTTTTCCTATACAAGTAACACTTTCGAAGTTAAAAATGAATGTATGAAGGGAAAAAATTATTTTTTGCCTAAATATTTAATTTTTTTTTTTTTTAAATACATAAAAAATCGAAAATGGAAAAAAGTTTCAAGTCTAGTTATTTTTTCGCAAAGTCACGTAACCTATGAGCAAAATGAGACAAAGATCATAAAAATCGATGCACGCGTTTCGCTTTTATTCGCAATTGAGTAAATGTATGAATTTCAAAAATTTGCTCGAGATATGCACAACATTATTTGGAGAAAACATTTTCAAAAATTAAAAAGTGTTTTCCAAAAAAACTGCAAATAATTGTCACAGAATAATAAATTTTAATTTTTGAGTCACAGTGCTTTGAAAAGAAAACTTGTAAAGGGTCCGCCATCTAACGTTTTTTTAACTAGTGCTTATTTCGTGAATGGTAACAATTAGCGCATGTCTGATTTGACATATAATAAGTTTTATCCTTCCGCTGATCGAATATGGTTGTGTATACGCTTGAACAACGCTAGGAAATATTGCGACATTACTTTGGCCGATTTTGCCAAAACAATCATCTTTTCAGATGAAGTTAATTTTGATCTTGGCGGGTATGTAAATAAGCAAAATTGTCGCATTTGGGGCACAGAAAACCCGCACGCATACATTGAAAAGCCGATACACTCAAAACTAGTCACTGTTTGGTGCGCATTTTGGTCCAGAGGCATAACTGGGCCATCTTTCTTCGAAAATGAGCAAGGAGTGGCCGTTACAGTTGTCACCCAACATTACTTCCCCTTATATATTTTGTATTTAACTATTATATGGCAACCCTTCTGGTTGCACATCCGACTGGCAACTTCGTGTTTTGTCAGTTCTAAGAGATCATTAAAAGCGAACACATTAAAATCGAGTGGTTGACATTTTATTTGATCGGTACGAAAAGGATTTGGTAAGTTACCCTCCCACTCGATCATCCGTGTGACACAGTCAATGGCGATTGTTATCGGGCCATGTTGAAAGAATTCTTGTTCACAAAAATTGAAGAGGAGGATGTTGGCAACATTTGGTTTCAACAGGACGGCGCTACGTGCCACACAGCCGAAGCTACACTTTTTTATAGCATTTTCAAAACAAAAAAAAGTTATATGGCGGACCCTTTATAATCTTTTACGTCATGCGCAGGCAGTTGAATGTTATGGGAAAGTAGTGAAGAAAACATTCATGTAAATATTTACAAAAAATCAAGACAAGGTGTACCAACCTACAATATAGGAAACTCATGTCTCGATCTGAAAGTAAACAAGTTGATTAAGTGACTTAAAACATAGATTATAAAACAATCATCTGGTTGGATCGCTATCTAACTGTTGGCTAGAATAGAACAAAATTAGTGATAATATGAAAAATAATAATAAACATAGAAAAAGGGTTGCTGTTGCTGAATTTCATTTTAAACATGAAAAAAGCAACATAATAATTACCGATTTTAATTAAGAGAGATAATTATGTGATATTAACATCTAATTCTTCACAATCACTGATCAAAGAGTGCTGATGTTGAAAATGTATATTGTTTCGAAAATGTTTTCCACTCGGCTAGTATCCGTAAAAATATAGTTAATCAGATTATTCTTTCATCATCACAATGAAATTTCTTTATAAAAAAATTTAATTTTTAAAATTAAATTAAGACGATGTAACGATTTTGTTTTTATCGAATACCGGTTTTAATAATAAAAGGACATGACTACCTTTTAAAATCGGCCGTGCACGTCGGTGGGAGGGATACTGTTGTCACCTTTAATTATAACTTATTCATCAGAGATTTTAAATTTTAGGTAGTTTTTAAAAGGCAAAACCATAACAAAACTAAACATAAAAAATAGTATAAAATTTTGCTAGTTGATGATTAAAGTGTAGCATGAGGTGTTATTAGCAACACTGGTCTACGCCCACCCGCCAATCTGACAATGGAAAGATGTGTTTGTCAGCCCATCACTAACGTTTAAACAAAATTAGTTAACCAACACTTTACCTATGACTTCACCTTTCGTACTTGTGATCTCACAATTTTAATTTTCATTTTAATAAAAATAATTTAAGAATTCAATTTTTATTATAGAATAACAATAGATCAACAAAATTCGGCTTTAATTAAACTTATTACATTTCTTTCAAATTTAAAATAACTAAGTATATTCTTCTATTATAAAAGAAAGTAATTTTATATTTATAATACAATGACAATTGTTAATTGAGGTATTTTAAAAGAAAAAAAATGTATATCTATGCAATTTGAAATATATTATACAAGGTGGCGCAAAAATAACCTTCCGATGTTTTTTGGCTGTAATTTAAAAAAAAAAATTAAAAACTTTGATTCTTCTTGTGGAGTATTTTTATTTGGTCTTTTAATTTTTTTTACATCAAGTCGAGAATATGATGTCATGTAAATGGCCGCCGCCACAGTTGATTGTCATTTGAGCCCTTTTTATGGCATTTTCCATCACTTTGGCCAAAACTTCCGGCGATAGGTCCTCACATTCTTGACGGATATTGTCTTTAAGAGCTGCAAGAGTCTGAGGCTTGTTGACATAAACCCGCGACTTCAAAAAGCCCCACAAAAAGAAGTCTGGAGCGGTCAACTCAGGCGATCTTGCTGGCCAGTTCAAATCGCCAAAACGGGAGATTAGGCGCCCGGGAAATGCATCCTTCAGCATATCGGTTGTGGCACGTGCAGTGTATGCAGTGTGTGCTGTTGCACCGTCCTGTTGGAACCACATGTTTTCTAATCCCAATTCATCAAGTTGCGGCAAAAAGAACTCGTTGATCATTGCTCTGTAGCGCTCACCATTCACAGTAACCGTTTGGCCCGCGACGTCTTCGAAGAAAAAAGGTCCGATGTGTCCTCCAGCGAAAACAGCACACCATACAGTAACTTTGAGCGGGTGTAATGGCTCTTCGTGGGTTACACGCGGATTTTCAGTGCCCCAGAAGCGTAAATTTTGCTTATTTACGTACCCGCTAAGATGGAAATGGGCCTCATCACTCATGATTATTTTTGATGAAAAATCGTCTTCCTCTTGGTGGTAATTCAGGATGGCTTGAGCGTATGTTAGACGCGATTGGCGGTCAGTAGCTAACAGCTGATGAACCGTCTGGACTTTGTACGGAAACATCTTCAAATCTTGTACCAAAATTCGCTGTAAAGACCGTCGACTGATAGCCATTTGCGTGGCACGTCGTCTGGTCGATGTCGACGGCGCTTCCATGACATCCTCGGCTACAGCAGCAATATTCTCTGCAGAACGGCTACTCCGGGGTCTGCCACTCCTGGCAGCATCTCGTGTTGTGCTAGTCTCTTCGAGGCGAGCGGCTAAACGTCGCAGTGTTTCACCAGTAGGCGTTGGACGGCTAGGAAATCTGCGACGAAATTCACGTTGTGCCAAAGTTACCGACCGATTATTGGTCAAATAGATAGTCACCAATATTCCGCGTTCTGGAGCAGTGTAGCGTAACATTGTTTATTAACGTGTATTTTGCGTGTGTTTACTACACAAATGTCAAAACAGAACTGACATTAGGGGCCAATTGCAAAATTTTTAGCATTTTCTGATAGGAGGATTTCTTTTGCGCCACCTTGTATAATAAATAAAAGATTGTATTTCAATTTACACCACAAAATTTACATATATTACAGTTTCTATTTAGTATATACAACTGGCGTAATTCAACATTTCAAATTTAATTTCAACATTTCGAAGTAACAAGAAATCAATATAATAAAATAAATTCAACTTACATTTTGGTTCATTCCAACGAAGTCAGGTGCGCTTCTTGACAGTTGAAAGTTCTTCGACGTTTATTATATTAACCTCATTATTAGATCACTTAATTATTTAGAAATAAATGAAATATTTAAGTGTATATATATATATATATAAATGTTATATATATATTTATATGTTTTGAATGTAAATTTTGTGTAATTAGTGTAAATTGACTTTTGTGTAAAGTAAAAAAAAATGTTATAAAAAGAAAAGTTATAATTTTTGTTTTCGTCGTACTAAATCACCAGAAAGCTCTTTTAATAAGGTGAATTTAATAAAAATTTGGTACTGGCAGGTAATATTTCTGTTTGTTCGTTAGCAGGGTATTATATTTTGATGGTAAATATTTGCATTGAAATTATATTTATATTTTACGATTTCTCCTTTCTGCTTCAGATCCAAAATTTGTTTCAGCACATTAAAGGGATTCACTATATATATATATCTTTCTCTCTCAATTATTTTTTCCCTTTCGCTTTATTGTTAATTTCCTTTCACAATAAACTGACTGACTCCACTAATCACCTTTGGTTTCTAAGAAATCCTTTATTCTTTAAATGCTTCTAAATTAATCCGTCTACCGATTTACGCTTTAGTTTGCAGAGAATTATAAGAAAAAAAACACTATTATCCTTTATTCGATTTAAATAATTTTTCCAAATTTCCTTGTGTCAATTTCTGTTAAAAATTTTCACATAATAAAAATTTTTACGATATCAAAAATATCAAAACTCCTAGATTAAAATAAATTTATACAACAAAAAATATTCTATTATAAATTTTAAAACAGTAATATTTTCATACACTCGAAAAAAAAAATAATCATAACTGAACCCTGAGTTTAGGAACTATCGTCATCACAACGAATATAATTAAAATATTAGTTCAAATATTAATATTAATATTGCATATGTATAAATTTTTAATGTAATCATATATATTAATAGTCAAGTCGATGTTTTCTACGCAGTTTACGCTTGCACTAAAGAAAATTTACAGACATTTTCCACAATCTTCATCTTACTTACATTGCGGCCCCACGTTTAAGTTTTTCACACATACTACTTGTCAAAATTAATTTAAATTGATTGTTGTGACGTAGGATGCAATTTATTTATTCAAAATGTCTTTGTCAAGAAAACAACTTATTAATTATATTTAATTTAAATTGCGGCAGAATATTTGTAAAACACAAAACAACAAATTATGGCGGCAGAATATTTGTCAAATAAACAAGTAAGAGCACTATATTCGGCTGTGCCGAATCTTTTATACCCACCACCAATTTTGTGTACATTTAAAGCACAATATTTATTATTTTGTTAATCGCTATGGAATAATCTCTTTATAATAAAATATGTATCACTTTAAATTTTAAGGGCCCATGTTGAAGGTGAACTACACCTAGTCTTTAAATTTGTTTTCTGCATTTCACTTGACATTTCTCAATCTCAAACTTACTCAATGTGATACGTGGAAAGATACGCAAATGAGCAACGCTTTAAAGTTATTCAGGTTTTTTATAAAAATGGGCGTTCAAATCAAAATGCATTTTGTGCACTTCGTAATTCTTTTGATCAACGTAATCGTTCGAATTCGTCCACAATCGGGAGAATTGTAAAAAATATTTAAATTTCTGCAAAACAGGTCTGTATAAAATGTTAGAAAATCTGTGAATGCCTTCTTAGTGCGTTGAATAGGAACCACTGCTGGTTTTTGTTATAGTGTGGCAAAAGAGCAGTCAACCTCGACTCATCATCATGCCCAACAATTGAGCATCAACATTGTCATTAATAAATTTGGACCATCAGATAGAAGAGTGGCGCAAAGGATGGAGGGGACCATTTGGCCGATATTTTGTTAAATACATAATTGAACCATACAAATATTATAATAACAAAAAGAAATGCTACTAAAATGCTTTTGTAAATGTAGTTTTACAATGAAAGTGGGCGTTATAGTAGGCGTGTCAATAAAGTTTCTGCTAATAAATACAACTTAGATATTTCAATATAGTCCTTTGTCAATAGAGAAATTACATGAATTTAAGATAAACCGTTATATGGGAGGTAGGCGTTAAAGTGGGCGTGTCACCTAAACTTTTTGGCACAACAATAACATTGATTAGAAGGATATACGTAGAAAATTTTATCATCATATCTCCAATTTAGGCGGTTTCATGAGCTTTTAAATTTCATTACCGGCAGATAACGTGAAAAGTGGGCGTTAGAGTAGGCGTGTCAAAGTTATTTTTGCGAATGAGTACAACTTAGGAGTTTCAATATAGCCCTTTATTATTCCAAAATCTTTATAAATAGAAAAATTATATGAATTTTAGGTAAAACGTTATATGGGAGGTGGGCGTAAATGTGGGCGTGGCACATTGATTTTCCGTTACAAAAAAGCGTCTCACCAAAAAGCAAAGTGTGCAAAATTTCAGAGTCGTACACCTAATTTTGTTGCTTTTATGACGTTTTTGTTTTTAAATATACCGAAAAATACACTTTGCGGTATAAATTTTCGTACATTTTGATCGATAACTCCTCTCCTAATGCATACATTTAGACAATTTTCGGCGAAAAATATTGTTTTTAATCAGGAAATATATATTCGAAGTTTCATGAGTCTACGTTAAGGCGTTTGGACACAATTCTATTTTATTCGATGTTCGAAGGACACGGTTTTTTTCGACCTACTCTTGCTTTTCGAGCTATAACTCTCTTCATAATATTCCGATTTAGCCCATTTTCAATACCAAACAAACCTTGGCTATAAGAAAGATTCTGGCAAAATTTGAGCCTCCTTGAGCCTTTGAGACGGACAGACGGACGGACATAGCTACATCGTCATCAAATCAAACCCTGATTCAGAATATATATACTTTATGGGGTCTAAAATAGATATTTCGATGTGTTTCAAACGGAATGACAAAATGAATATACCGCCACCATTTTTTTGGTGGCGGGTATAAAAAACAAAAATTCGTCACAACAGCACTCAGCTGTATTCTTGACTGTAAATTGAAACATTCGATGGAAAGGGAATTTCAAAAGCAAGTTCGCATCAAGTTCTAAGGGCCATTATTACAACTTGCCGATAACTACAGTTAGGATGTTATCGGAAAGATAACTAGTTTTTCGTTATTACAACTTTACCTTAACCTAAAAGTGTCCGATAAGTTAAAAGGAAGATCACTCTACCTTTAACTTTTAACGTGAGGTTTATAAATTAAAAGTTACCATATTTTCTACCGTATAAGGGAATTGTTTACTATTTGCTTGTCGTTGCCACATTGGTTTTAAAGAACTAATAAATTTTTTCAGCATTTGCTTTGGTGCTGCCATACTTTAAAATAAATACAATTTATTTTACAGGCAGGTTGTAATAACGAAAAATACTTAATGGTCAGTTTATTGCTCACGTTGACAAAAGTTACCTTTTATTAACATGAACTTTGTCGGCAAATTGTAATAATGGCCCTAAAAGTATGAGTGCATTAGTAAAAAAGCGTGAGTGTATTGAAACTTGATACACAAAACTTGATCATGTAATCCCTGTGTTATTAAAGTAAAGAGTTATAAGTGTTTCAAGTTGATACTTATACATGAGCAAAACATATGTGTGTAAGAAAACAAAAAATAAAATAAATATGTTTAATAAACATAACATTTTCAGTCTCACGGCGTATCAATAGTCACTAATTTTAAAATTCAAGCTGCATAAATGTAGAAATTACAGAAAGTATCATAAAACTGCAGGAAAGTGCATTTTTGGTAGCCTATAATGTTTGCAGTCCACCTGGAATCAATAGTACCTTGTTTCACAATTTCAGCTTAATAAACGAAGAACAAAATACAAAAAGTGACAAAAAAAGTCCAATCCAATGGCCTATACAATTTCCTGTCCCATCTCGAATCAATAGTTTCCAATTTCAGAATTCTACCTTTATAAATTTAGAAAACACAAAAAGTACTATAAAAAGAGAAAAAGTACCTTTTTAGGTTTTCCATATCAATGTGCAAAATGTTTAAAACATTCAAATATCTTTTTAAAAATGAAATATATTTTAATAGACATAATTTAAAGTGAATATATCTCAATTTCAAATTCTCAAAAGTCAGTTAATTTTTTGAGTAGATTACAATACCTTTTGGAGTTTATCAGTATGATTTTCAGTTAAGCAGATATAAGTTTACCGATTTTACCCTTTTTCGCTTAAAATATCTGTGGTTTTCATGGGCAGCCACGTATGCCTTAAAATCAAATTTTTCAGGAGAGCTACAAAACCGTTTTTTACAAAACAACATGTTAGGTATTGAATTTTTTAAACTATTTTTTACCATTCATGTCAATAAAGATCTTAAAATTTTCTTATAGAAATTTCAGACAAATACCATTTAAAACTAGATCTTAGCGAATACCAAAATAAGCAAAGTGGTATGAATGCTAAAGTGTGTGCAGCGCACGTTAACATAGGTTGTACACAAGTGTTAATTCTACTTCTAGTAAACTGAAAAATTATCAGAAAATAACTTTTAAATGTGTTCAGAAAAAACAACGAATGTGGTTGTGTGTTTTTCTAAAAAATTAAATAATTTGCCATTAAGCACACGCAAGTCAACATACTGCGTGAGTGCTGAACGCTTTTTGAATATATGTGAATCGGAAGGGGTCCATCTTATTTCAGAAATTTTTAAAACCAAGTAAAGGGCGTTTAAAACCAAGCAATATGGCATTATTAACTCAAAATCGTATAAAATGAACATACACGGTTGCCCATGAAAACCACAGATATTACATACTTATAATATAGAAAACAAATAGTTTTTTAAAACATCAAATTTATAAGCACATTTATTTATTTACTTAAGTTTTTATTACTTTATTACATGAATCCTTATTAAATTTTGACATAAGTACATAATTTGATTTATTTTGTATTGATTTAGGTATATATAAATAGTAAATATGTATTTAAAAAATGTAGATTAATTATTTGCATTATTATCATATTTTTGTGGTTATTAAATTTACTTATGATTGTCTATCTGTGTTGATTATGTATTTCATTGTATATATTGTATTAATAATATACATGGATAAACTCTGCTTAATAAATTAAAGCTAAATACTTAATTCTAATATGGACAAACATACATGCGTTATTCATCAGCTACAGACAGACTACAAGTATAAATATTTTATATACATACATACATATGCATATGTACCTATATCTTATTTATGGATACGTTATATACAAAATTATTGTCTCTTAAAAAACCTACATGAATGTATTTGTAGTATATATTGTATTGTATTGTATTTATTTTTTAGTAATTTTCTAAGGAATTTATAATTTTGTTTAAATTTTGAGTAAAAACTAATACATACATAAACCTAATAAGGCACAAACGATGAAATTATCTTACAGCCAAACCTAAACGAGATTGTTGGGCGTCAAGCATTGGAATTTTGCATGTGTTTTGTTTTTGTTGCAATAACAAAATACATTTACGCTTAACACCTAATGCTATTGTTTAGATTTGGCTGTTGGTTTTCGGTTATATATATTTAATTTTCTTTAACTATTCTACTTCAAAAACATTTCAGAATTTCTTCCTATGCATTCGAAAAGATCTATATACAAGATCCTATATATTGGCATGTAGGTACATACATAAGTAAAATTGATTGAATTGAAATTATGAAAATCTGATTAGTTGACTTTAAACTAAAAAAAAAACTAAAAAGAGTAATTTATTTATTTTTTAAATACGAGCACATAGTAGTAAACATTTAAAGCTGAAGTGAAGAAAGAAAAACTTAAATACATACATACATAAAATTATTATGATTATTTTAATTTCAAATTAAAAAAAAAATAAAAAAAAAGAAATAATAAGCAATTCTATTGACCAGCATCGCTAAAAAATATCTAAACATTCGCATACACTCGCTATCTTATACACAAACAGATAAACAATAACACACCCAACAGAGATAGAGAGGAGCAATTAAATGTTGAATTAAAATATTTGTTTAAGTTTGATTTCGATTTGGCCATTTTCTTTCTGTTTTGCAATTAATATCAATTATCTTGATATGTGGTTTGAAAGTTTAGCAAAATTTTTTAATATCTGATATAAACACATTGCCAATTTAAAAAAAAAAATTTTTTCGAATTTTTCTTCCCTCATTATAAATATATTATGTCTCTTTAGTTTTTCTAGTAAGTGATAATTTAGAATTGGACGTAATGTGATTTTCCATATAAATTTTTATCAAAAAAAACGTAACAGAATTAACTCCTGAGATAGTTTCTGTTATCTTTGCAGAACATTGTTATAACGCTCGTTTTAAGACTCTCAGTTACTCAACAACGTTGCCATATACATATGTATAAAAAAACACAAAACCAATACGTTTTTTTTTCACGAGACGTGAATTAAGAATAATAAAAAAATTAAATAAGAACAGGAGAACCTTAACATTACTGCCGTCGATTTAATTATGAACCTTATTTTTTCGGCAGTGTTTTTGTTTTTGTTTAGCATTACCTGCTATTTTTTAATGCGTTTAGTTTTTGATTTTTGAACATAACATGGACAAGCAAAATACTATTTGACCAAATAAAATTAAACAACCAATACGTACATATGCGAACAACCCCCAAAAATAAATAATTTTCTTTCATAAGGAATAGTTTTGGTAGGCATAGAGCAAAGAATTTACATATTTTTATAAAAAGTTCACCACTCCTAATGCGTTAGCTGGGTCCACTTTATATTTGAAATTTTGCTCACTTAAACAATATCTATCTCCGGTATGTTCATATGAATCTCAGCACGTGTATTTAAACTCATTTATATTTACATTAAACTAAAGTATATCTGTGGGTTTTTTTAGAAATATTTTTGTTTCGATAAACCTAGATAACAACAATATGCAAGTAAAATCAGAATAATCCTCTATCAAATTCGTTTTGATTCGATTTGATACCCTTCTCCAAAATGATGTCCGATTTATTTTATCTTCTTGGCTTGCCAAAACTACCCGAAGGCCCATTGCCGTAGATTGCGTGTCCTCCACCATTACCATAGATGGCACCATTGCCATTCATCATCGCAGGTTGCTTACGCTGCAGTGGGGCTGGGCGCATGGATCGTGGATCTTCGGGACCGTCGTTTAGATCCAGACCAGCTACCATTTGAGCAATTTCACGTTCTTTTTTCATGTCGGGTGGATTGAATTGTAGGCTAGCCAAGGAGCCATGACTGCGGCTGCGATGTTCCTGACGTATGGAATAACTAAAGGCTCTTTCGTTGAGGTGTCCTTTACGTCTATAGATACCGGTGCCACCCGGTGATTCTGCCCCGGAATTTCCCGAATCGTCTAGACCATTACCCATTGAAGCTGCTAACTTTCGACTTGACATTGCTAAAGGTCGTGTTTCGCCGATTATCGATTGTGCCATGACACTTTGAGGTGGTGGTGGCGGTGTTGGGCCACTCATAGCCTGAGCATGATGGTAAGCATAGATCGGTGGTACAATAGGCATACCTACCGGAATGCCTGTGTTTTTCTTATCTTTCTTTTTCTTTTTCGTAGAATTTGTTGCTTGCAGGGTGGCGTATTGCTGCGGCATCATTATGGGCATTTGCATTGGTATGCCCATGTGGTGTGGCGGTGGACCATGCATCATTTGTGAATGCATTTGTGGAGGCATGCCGGGATGATGGGCATGGTGTGGTGGTAATGGAGGTCCTGGTGGAAAACCTCGATGACTAATCGTATGATAATTTCTACCCATATTAGGTTGTGGTGGTGGAGGTCCAGGCAAAGCTCCATAAATAACATTACCCAATCCCGGTCCCATTGGTATGCCATGACGCTGCATTGCTGCCGGGTGGATTGGTTTTGGTCGTATTAGTGTTCCCGATAGACTTTGAGTACTTGAGGATTTCGAAGATTTTTTATCTTTTTTCTTTTTGCTACTCTCCTCTTTCATGGGCGGTGGTGGGACATCGATTGGTTGACTAATTTGACGCAAACGTGCTGGACGACCTAACGTAGATGTGTTGCCTGAGTAAATGTCATAAGGACCTTCCATAACAATGCTGTCCAACTGATCTTGTGAACCATTCCACACTTTATGATTTGAATCGCCATTATACAATGAAGCGTCACCATCGTCGACTGCGACATTAAGATCTGCACTGCTACCATAAACTAAAATTATAGAAGAAAAATATAAAAAGATTATAAATTAAGGTTTCGTTAATATTTGTTAAGTCCTAAGGTATTGTCATAATTTACAAAAAAAAAAAAAAATAATAAAAACAAGTAACAGTGCTATATTCGGCCGTGCCGAATCTTATATACCCTTCACAACGTGTAGTTATGCAATAACAATTGTTTGTATCACCATTCATCTCATATAAAATACGTACATACATGTAAAAAACATACCAAAAAAAAATATATTAATAATAAAAAAAAATAATAAAAAAAATTACAAAAAATAATTTAAAAAAATTTTTTAACAAAATTAAAAAAAAAAATAAATATATAAATAATATATTAAATAAAAAAATTTTTTTTTGGTTCAGCTGGGATTCGATGCCACGTTTACTCTAACCAGTATATATGTAGGTTGTTGTTGTAATTGTGAAAACAAACGAGGTGATCGTGGTTTTTTGCTCATATCTCAGAAAGTTATAGGGCGATTGTGCTGAATTTCAATAGTGATTCATTCCTGGATATTTCCAAGAGATTGATACCATATACAGATCTGAGGAACATATAGTTGCTTCTAAAAGTTGATTTGAACCAACACACGGACAGACGGTCAGGGCTTAATCGACTCCTCTATTCATAAGCTTTCAGAAAATATATACTTTATGGGGTCGGAAATGAAAATTGTAGAAATTACAAATGGAGTGACAAAGCTATATATACCCCTGGGCACCACAGGTGAAGGGTATAAAAATCGTATTGTTTATGGTAAAATTTTAAAATGTTGAATCATTCTGACAATAGAACACTTTGTGGATTCACTATTATATTATATGCCTCATTATTTGTTTAAGGCATGACTGACTATCCTACAAAGTCGTGCGATTATGTCAAATAAAAATCTGATAGTTTTCTGTCCTACATGAAAAAATCGCAACAAAATGTGTTATTGGATGCCACACTGTCATACTTGCTTAGAAAAAGCAACTCTGATCGCACAGAAACTATTATTTTATGAAAATTTTCAAAAGATTATCAAATCGGACACACTTGTCAAAAAATCTGTCACACATGTGCACTTTGTGTCCACACTATCACACTTTCTGAACACACATACAATTTTTGACATATCGAACGACTAAATCTGATAGTCAGTCATGGCCTTTAATTGACAAAGTTTCCTTAGTATCTCAGTGTCATAAAACATATACAACACTTACAACACGAAGTAAGTATTATCGCCGTTTTTCTTCAATATGAAGAAGTGAATTTCTTACACTTTACAACTCCTATGACAGGTTGTGAATTAAGCAAATGTGATTATAATGTTTAACAATTTTTCAGCTAAGATGATCACGGGTAGAAATACCCTAACTCAAATGATTGTAACTTTACAGGAGAAAGTGAAATGTGATAGAAACTGTATTACTTGTACATATCATACTGTAACTTCTTTCATAAACTTACTTGTTAAACCATTCTTTTTGATACTATTGCATTAAATTTTTTACTAAGATGAATTTCAATAGGGAGAGTGGTTTATTCTACCAATTTCTTTTCTCTTATAAAGATTATATGAATTTAAGAAAACCCAGTAGCTTAAGAAGGCGTGTCACCTTCATTTTGTGATTAAGTAATAACATGAACGAGAGAGTCACATTTGCAATATATACCATCGTACATTTGATTCTGTTGCTTTTATGAGATTTTAAGTTTTACATAGATGATGTGAAAAATTACAAGTAAAATAAATAAATTTTACTAATGAAATCAACTTAGATTTTACAATATAGAGTCCTATATTTATCCAAAGCCTATGGCCATACAAAAAAATTATATAAATTTAAGAAATCGCTATGTAAAAGGTGGGAGTGTCACCTTCATTTTGTAGTGTCGTAAAAACATTTACCAGAAGGCTACATGTGAGAAACTGCAGTATCGTACATCTAATTCTGATGCTTATAAGCTACTTAATTTCATGAATTGTAAATTAGGAAGTAGGTATTATGGTAGGCGTCTCGAAGTAATTTCTGCTAATGAATCTAATTTAGATATTGTAATGTAGAGTCATTTATTCTGCCAAAATCTTTGTCCATATGGAAATTATATGTATTAGATAAAGCATTATATGAGAGGTGGACGTTTCAGTGGGCGTGTCACCTATGTTTTCCGTTATTTCAGTAATATTAATAAGAAATCTATATTTGCGAAGTTTTAGAATCGCACACCTAATTCTTCCAATTTTATGACGTTTTAAATTTTAAATAGACTTCAAAGCACGCTATGCGGTGTAAGATTTCTTACACTTTGTTTAATAACTCTTCCTATAATATACGGATTGGGATATTTTTCGCACAAACATATATTTTTAACCAAGAAATACGTCATTACAACGCATTCGCATTTTATTCGATGTCCAATCGATTTAATGACCTACTCTTGCATTATCAGCTATAACTTTCTACCTATTTAACGGACTTAGACCATTTTTAACACAAAATATTTCTTAAGTACTAAAAATATTCTGCCAAAAACTCATCCGCCCAGCTTTTTCATTTCAAGTTTCTTCGTTTTTCTAACAGATAAACAGACGAATGGACATATCTAAATCATCCGATATAGTATCCAGAACTCAAAAATGTATACTCTGAGGGGTCTAAAATGAATATTTCGACGTGTTACACACGGAATGACCAAATGAATACACACCATTTTTTGCTGATGGATACTTCTAAACATTCGTTACTTTATTATATCCGCCACCAAAAAGATGGTGGGGGTATATTCATTTTGTCATTCCGTTTGTAACACATCGAAATATCCATTTTAGACCCCATAAAGTATATATATTCTGAATCAGGGTTTGATTTGATGACGATCTAGCTATGTCCGTCCGTCTGTCTGTTGAAAGCACGATAGAGGTCGCACCGAAAAAGCCTGGGGGGCTCAAATTTTGCCAGAATCTTTCTTATAGACAAGGTTTGTTTGGTATTGAAAATGGGCTAAGTCGAATATTAGGAAGAGAGCTATAGCTCGTAATGCAAGAGTAGGTCGAAAAAACCGTGTCCTTCGAACATCGAATAAAATGCAATTGTGTCCACGTAGAGCCATAAAATCTAGAATATATATTTCCTGAGTAAAAAAACTATTTTGCCCCGAAAATTGCCAAAATCTATAAATTACGAAAGGAGTAATAGATCAAAATGAAAGAAAATTTATATTTGGTATATTTCTTTTTCGTCAAACACTTTGTACTAACGGGAAATAAATGTGACACACCTCATTTTACCCCACCTCCCATATAACGCTTTATCTCAAATTTATATAATTTCTCTATTAATGAAGACTTTGGAATAATAAAGGACTATATTGAAATTTCCTTGTTGTATTCATTAGCAGAAATAACGTCGACACGCCCACTACACGTTAATGAAATGTAAAGGTATTACTATGAAGTTGTCTACATATATCCTTCTAGTCAATATCATTGTTATGCAAGAAAAGTAAGGTGACACGCCCACTTTAACGCGTACCTCCTATATAACGGTTTATCTTAAATTTATATGATTTCTCTATGCACAAAGTTTTTGAAAGAATAAAGGACTATATTGAATTATTTAAGTTGTATTTATTAGCAGAAACTTATTGACACGCCTACTTTAACGCCCACTTTAATTTAAAGACTAACGGCTATATGCATAAAAAGTAGTTATTTTATGGTTATAGTGTACAATAGTTATTAAACGCTTTTTGTGTTATAAACCACTAATAACAATTTGTATTTATAAACGTACAATAAACCTTTTATAGTTATTAAATGTTTTTAGTGATTTTATTAGTATGTATGGCAACGCTTTTTATATTTAGTTGTCATTTTATTGTTAGTGGTGCTTATAACTACTATAAGATTTACCCGGGTATCAAGTAAAGGTAACATTTTTTATAAAATTAAAGCTCAAAAACAACATCGAAAAAGTCAAAAGTATATAACTTTGGTATATGAAAAATTTTGAGCAAAAATTATAATACAAATATTAATTATTTACCTATTTTGTTAATAACAATAAGAAAAGTATTCGGGTTAAAAGTTTGTTTACGTTTTTCTTACATCACTATTATAATTTTTTAATTTTATTCAATTTAAAATATGTTAAATTTATTATTTTCTTTTGTATAAATTGCACTTATCTATATGTCGAAATGTGTTAATCTAATCAATTTTAATATTTCAATTACTTTTTTTTAAATTTTTTTACAAAATTTCTGTAATATATATATATGGTAACCCTATATTAATATTCAAATCTGGCAACCTTTTGAGTGTGATATAGAGAATCAAAAATTGATGTAGAGACTTACGTACAAGTGCAAGCTCATTATTTTATTAATATATGAATATATACTTAAGAAACAAAATACCGTGTTCTTTATTATTTACCAACGACTACCACAGATTGGCGACGAGGACAATCAAGTATTTACAATGGATAAAGAGCAGTTTGCACAATTCATGCAGGTGCAACAAAATTTGGTTCAACAAGTAATGCAAATGGCGGCACGTGGACAGAACAACGTGCAAAATTCTGCCAACACAAATGCCACTAATACTGCATTATTACCAAATTTTGAGTCGTTTGACTCTTCCAAAGAGTCGTTCAAAAACTACATCCAACGTTTTAAAAATTACACAGAAATGAAAAATATTTCTAGCAACAACGAGTACTGTGCAAAACTCTTGTTAAACTCGATGGGAGCTAAATTGTTCAACATGGTAAGCGCATTAGCAGCACCAAAAGCCCTCAATGAGGTTCAGTACAGTGAACTACTTCAACTTTTGGAAACGCATCTCTCTCCAAAGAAGAATGTGTTGGTTACGCAACATCAATTCTTGTCTAAGTATCAAACAGAACGACAATCCATTGCCGAATTTGTGGCGTCATTACGTGCTGAAATCGGGGATTGTGATTTTGTGTCGGCATGCAAATGCAAAGCATCAGTTGCTGATATCTTTTTACGGGCTCAATTTATACGTGGAATTTGTGACAACAACATGAGGGAACAACTTCTTCAGTCGGGGTCGTGTAAATTTGATGATGTGGTGGCAAAGGCAATTGCTATTGAGGCGGCAAAAGCGGATTCAAAAGAAATGACGATGAAATCAAACACAACAACAGCAATAACGATTAATCAAGTTTCCAAACGAAAAAAACACAAATACAACAAAAAAGCGGCACAATCTTCAAATACACAACAACCACAAGGTAAAATCAATTACAATAAATTGGGCATAGATGGCTTATGTTTGCGGTGTGGTAAAGACAATCATTTTGCTAAAGACTGCCACACAGATAAAGACAAATTAAAGTGTACCGGATGCAATAAAAAAGGACACATCGTTAAAGTTTGTATTGCTACGCTGATTAAGTCAGCAAATGGTAGACCTCCAAAAAAGGGATATTCAACAAACCAAATACACCATGATGAAGATTATGGCGTGTATAAGGTGATTGACGTTTACCAAAACAACAACAACAATTCAACAAATACTGAGCGGTACTACACATACATCGAGATAGAAGGTAAAATGGTAAAGTTTGAGGTGGACTCTGGGTCAGGATTTACATTTCTGCCCAGGAGTCAATTTAACAATCTACAATTGTGCACACCAGTGGTTCCCACCAATATTGCGTTTCGGTCGTATACGCAAACAACATTTATACCTGACGGAAAAATTAAAGTAAAGGCAAAATACAACAACTCAACAATATTCGATGATATTTACATTGTCCCAGATGGCTGTGCTGCATTACTGGGTCGCTCGTGGATCAGACGGTTAAACATAAAATTAAGCGATCTGGACAACATTAGTAAAACAACAAACACAAATGATATTAATCAGGTAAGCGTAATCGATGAAATTACAAATGAATTTTCTGATGTATTCGAGGAAAAAATTGGTTGTACGCAACAATATAAAGTTTCGTTAAAACTACGTGAAGGTAGCAAACCAATTTATAACAAGGAAAGACAAATTCCATATTCCTTAACGGAACGAGTTGAAAAGGAACTAGATGTGTTAGAACAAACCGGAATTATATCCAAAACAACTAATAGCGATTGGGGGTCGCCCCTAGTAGTAATACCTAAAGCTGATGGGGGGGTAAGACTTTGTGTGGATTATAAGGTCGGCGTAAACCAGCGTCTAATTGATGCACACTACCCAATTCGTAAAATCGATGACATTTTTAATAGCCTTCGGGATTCAAAGTATTTTTGTAGACTCGATTTGTATAAGGCATACTTACACATACCAGTAGACGAACAGTCGAGCGTAATACAAACAATTTCAACTCATCGGGGTACATACAAAATGCAACGTTTGTCATTTGGCATTAAAACTGCCCCCGCAGAATTTAACAGAATTATTGATCAGATTTTGAGGGACGTACCGAAAACAGAGTCGTATTTTGATGACATAATTGTGCATGGAAATTCAATGGAAGAGTGCATTTCCAATTTAAAAACTTGCCTTGAGCAATTAAAACGTTTTGATTTACACCTTAACCGGGGCAAATGCTCATTTTTCAAGGAAAGTATTGAATTTTTGGGTCACATTGTTGAATTTAATACAATAAAAAAATCCCCAGCAAAAGTTTCGGCAATTCTTAACATGCCTACACCAAACACGGTTGACGATGTTAGGAGGTTCTTAGGGATGGTAACGTATTACGCACGCTTTATACCAAACATATCTACAACAACAACGCCCTTAAGACACCTCTTGAAAAAAGATTCGAAATTTAACTGGACCAATAAATGTGAAAGTGCGTTTAGCACACTGAAAAAAGAATTGGCCAGTGAAAGAGTATTGGTACCCTACAACCCTAGTTTA
Source organism: Phyto melanocephala (assembly GCA_941918925.1). Classification (NCBI taxonomy): domain Eukaryota; kingdom Metazoa; phylum Arthropoda; class Insecta; order Diptera; family Rhinophoridae; genus Phyto; species Phyto melanocephala. The sequence continues at coordinate 55,460,580 of OW799233.1, forward strand.
AAAATTCAATTGGCATGTGACGCAGGCCCAACGGGTATAGCGGGTGTATTATCGCACATAATCAATGGAGAAGAACGCCCAATAGCGTACGCGTCTAGGGCATTGACCCCAGCCGAGCAAAATTACTCTCAGCTAGATAGAGAGGCGCTATCAATTGTTTTTTCGGTGCAACACTTTCAGGAATATTTATTCGCACGTCAATTCGTACTCATAACCGACAATCAGCCGATTATGAGAATTTTTCATCAAACGGCAAAACTGCCCCAAATGACTTCTGCGCGATTACAACGATATGCAGCGTATTTATCTGGTTTTAATTATGAAATACAATTCAAAAAAGGGGTCGACAACACCAATGCGGATTGTCTCTCCAGAGCGCCGGATAGTACAAATTTCGTCGAATGTTCTATCAATAGGGAAGTACATCTAATTTGTAATGAAAGTATTAATCGTATTAGTAATTCGAAAATCAATTTTCAATCACTCCGTGATGAAACTCGTAAAGATAAATACATTTCACAAATCATAAGGAAACTACGTAGCTGCAACGAAAACGATAAAAACAATGATATCGATCCAGAATTTACAGTTAATGAGGACGTGCTTTTTAGAGGTCAAAGAGTAGTAATCCCTGAAATATTACAACCATACGTTTTACAGGAACTCCATTATACGCATTTAGGAATCACCAAGATGAAACAATTGGCACGCCGCTATGTATATTGGAAAAACATCGACAAGGACATTGAAAATTTAGTTCGTTCATGTCCATCATGCGCTTTAGTGAAAAGTTCCCCGGCAAAAGCTGAACTTCATCCGTGGGAAGAGCCGAAAGGGAATTGGCAACGCATACACATAGATTATGCCGGTCCTTTCCAAAACAATTTTTTTCTGGTGGTAATGGACGCAAAGTCGAAATGGGCTGAAATCGGTATAAGCCGAGCAGCACCGTCTTCATTTTCTACAATAGAAATATTACAAGAAATCTTTTCGAGAAATGGATATCCAAACGTTCTGGTATCAGACAATGCAACCATATTTACAAGCGAGGAATTTAAAACGTTTTGTAAAAATTGCGGCATTTTTCAAAAGTTCATAGCGCCTGGCCACCCAGCCACGAATGGGTTGGCAGAGAGGAATGTACAAACTCTGAAACATAAATTAACAACAATGGAAAATGAAACAATGTCTATTAGAGAGAAAGTACAAGAAATACTGTTCAAGTATCGCGCTACGCCACTAAAAAACTCTAAAACTCCTTCGGAACAGTATTTGGGAAGGCAGATACGTACACGTCTGGATGCATTTAAACCAACTAAGTTCAACAGAACCCAATACCCGAAATGCATGGCTAGGCAACTGTATAAGGGTGAGAGAGTCTTAGCTCGTTATTACGCAACAAACAAGACAACCTGGAAGACGGGTATTATTACCAAGAAACTGGGGAATCTCCATTATATAGTTACACTAGACAACGGATTTGTGTTAAAAAGGCACATAAATCAATTACGTGCATCAAATGTCCAGCCTACTATTTCCGAAAACAATAATGAAGAAGTAGCTCTACGAGATGGAAACAACAATCAACAATATGCAAACATTGAAGATCTTGTAGAGATACCCAATGATTCAACAAACACGTCAGAACAAACTTTACAACAATCAACGTCAACTAATTTACAATCATCATCAACAACATCATTAGCAAATCAACATACGCCGTCATCATCAAATCAACAACCAATTTCATTGAATGTACAACCGTCATCTTCGACACCGCGTAGAGTTTCGTCAAGGGTTCGTAGACTGCCTCCACATTTGAGAGATTACGTAGTAGACTCAGAATGAAACTTCATAAAATTAATTATTATCATTTTGTTTATTGATTCAAAATTAAAAATCTTTGTCAAAACTTTAAATTATAAACATTAAATTAATATTGTAATTTTGAATAAGTTAAAATAATAAGTATTCAATAAGGGTGAGAGAATTGTAATATATATATATGGTAACCCTATATTAATATTCAAATCTGGCAACCTTTTGAGTGTGATATAGAGAATCAAAAATTGATGTAGAGACTTACGTACAAGTGCAAGCTCATTATTTTATTAATATATGAATATATACTTAAGAAACAAAATACCGTGTTCTTTATTATTTACCAACGACTACCACAATTTCCTTAAACATTTTTTTAACGTTAATTATGCATGAAATGTCGCCTTATTTTTGGTTTAAAGAAGGGTAAATCAAACAATAAAATTTTTGATTTTATAAATGGTTTATAAAAGGTTTATAAGTCTATTAATGGTTTATGAATGCAACAATAGTGAATTTTGCTCAAAAACGACTTATAAGCCTGTTATAAGTTTTTATACATATGGCCGTAAATTTACAAAAACATTTTACTAGCATATCGAAGTTATAAAGAGTGGTTAAATTTTAAGGGCCGATGTTGAATTTAAATAAAACACAAATTATTTAGGAAATTATTATCATTTCTTTTTATAATGATAATATTTGTATGGTTCAATTATGTATGGAACAAAATATCGGCCAAATGAGCCCCTCCAACCTCGGCGCCACACCTCTATCCGATGGTCCAAATTTTCAATGACAATGTTGATGCTCAATTGTTGGGCACGATGATGAGTCGCGAAAACCAGCAATGGTTTCCATTCAACGAACTAAGAAGGCATTTACTGATGTTCTAACATTTTATACAGACCTGTTTTGCACAAATTTGAATTTTTTTTACAATTCTTCCGATTTTGGACGAACTTGAACGATTATGTTGACCAAAAGAATCACGAAGTGCACAAAATGCATTTTGATTTGAACGCCCATTTTCATAAAAATCCTGAATAATTTAAGCGCGTTGCTCGATTTCGTATCTTTCTACGGTTCAAATTGAGTTACTCTGAGATTGAGAAATGTCAAATGAAATGCAAAAAAAACTTGTCGTTTAGGTGTGGTTCACGTTCAACATGGGCCCTTAAAATTCAACCACCCTCTACAAAGAAAGTGATACATATTTTATTATAAAAAGATTATTCCATAGCGATTAACATAATAATAACACTGCTCTGCAGCAAAATCCTCCATTTAATAAAACTATGTGGACTTTATGGATTTTGATGCGCTGAACTCAAATCCGTTGTCGGTTTTTTTCCATCAGATCGGGATTTTTTTTTATGGGCGTGGCAAATTTTTCCCCCTAAATTAGTCAGATACGGACACATATTTAATCCTAATAAGACACCAAAAGATGTGTAACAAAATTGTTTTTATTTTAATGGAATACAATTTTTCTCTATCTCTTATCGTTTTAGAGTTATTTAGAAATTAATGAAGCAAAAAAAATTTTTTCGTGCAAAATTCGTAATATTTTTCAATTTAAAAATGGAATTAAAAAAAATATAAGGCAAATATTCAACATTTTAAACTTTTTTCTAAGAGCTACTTATCTTGGAAATAAAAAAAGCCATAAACTATAAAAGTCGGTTAAGAAATGTGGATTTTAGTGTCAATTTACCGCAGGTACGCAATATTGTAATGCAACCAGCCTTACATATGATATATGTAACATTTCGTTAGGTGAGTAGGTAATGGAACTAAAGTACAACGGTAGTTCGGCTTACATAGTTCTTGGAATTAATATTTATAACAGTATTTTTCAATTACCTGTGATTTCAAATTAAGAACATTAGGGTAGATTCTGCTATTAATTGTATATATAGAAGCTAATGGGCAATAAGTGAGTCACTTTTAATTTGAAAATCGTGCGGTTAAAATCGGCAACAGTCAATAGATCTTATAGTGTACTTTGTTGCTGTGTAAAGAAATAAAGCAATTAAAGAATCCACAAACGCTTTCATATTACAAAATGTCAAGGATTTGTAACAAATCTTTAAATTTATTTTGTTACGTATGTGGCGATCTAACTTTAAGTTCTCAACGGAGACAATATCTTCCAAGATTAAAAATGCTTATCGCCGTTATTTTGGCTTACCTATCGATGATAGAGATAACAATTTGCTGCCATAAATATGTTGTAGTAGCTGTGCAAGTTCTTTAAGAGGTTGTGTAAAAGGAAGTCATAAATCTTTATGAAGCCGTTTATGAAGCCAGCGATTTGGAGTGAACCACAAAATCATCAATATGATTGCTACTTTTGCCATACTAAAACACGTGGGCTTACCAAAAAAACCAAAAAATAAAGTTATATATCCAAATACTTTATGCGTCAAACGACCAGTTTTCCAGTTTACAATTAAATTTTTACCTCCATTGCCTCCTACAGACGATGAAGAAGATGGGCTTTCTGCAGCAACTGAATCCACTTACGCTAGCATGGGTGTTTCTTCGCATTCATTTGGAAGTCCAAAGAGTACACCTTATTTTCCGAATTAAACTGATATGAATAACTTAGTTTGTAAGTCGAGGCTTTAAAAAAACCAAGTCTGAGCTTCTTGCATCCCAATGAAAAGAATGGAGTTTGGTGCAAACGGACGTTAACGTCTCTTACTTTCGAAATAAAGAACAACCTTTTTTAATATATTTCAGCAAAGAGAAAGGTTTGATATTTTGCGATAATGCTGATGGACTTTTGCGACAACTGTGTTTCAGTCATAAATCTCAGGATTGGCGGCTTGTTATTGATTCATCGAAGACAAGTTTGAAAGCCGTTTTACTTCACAATGGCAACAAATTTCCATTGGTCCCACTCGCGTATGCAAGAAATATGAAAGAAAACTATTGTAGCATGAAGATGATACTACAAAAAATTAAATATTCACATTACTCATGGAATCTGCAGATTTTAAAGTCGTAGCAATGTTAAATGGATTGCAAAGTGGATATACTAAGTTTTATTGCTTCTTATGTAAATGGGATAGCTGCGCAAAATAAAAACACTCTTCATATAAAGCTAGGCCTAATGAAACATTTTGTCAAAGCAATGAATTTCTATACATTAAGAGCAAATTTCCTAGAATCAGAGATGCTAAAGTAAAAGAAGGCATATTTGTAGGTCCACAAATACGACAGCTTATGAAGGACGAGGTCTTCAGAACGAAATTGAATGATGTGGACAAAAGGGCATGGACAGCTTAAGCTACTTTTTTATTTTAACAATGTTTCCTAAATAAAAATTAATAATTATTAACAAAATTTTTCTGTTATTTCAAATAAAATAGTCTGTAAATATTTTGATTTTTTATTGTAATTTGAAGTTATCTACGGGTGACGATAGGATGGGTGCTTTAAGCGAGGCGATGCTACAAAATTACAATCTAGCAAATTTTTTTTGCTTGTATTTGTTTTTGTTGTACGAAAATAGATAGAAGTAAAAAGTTGTCATTCATTGTTGTTACAAGTCGCTTTAGTGCGCCCACTCTGACGTTGTTTGCTGCATTACACATATTTGGTCAATATTGGGTACCTGCGGTAAATTTACAATAAATTCCACATTTTTTAACCGATTTTTTTGGATTATGGCTTTTTTTATTTTCAAGATAAGTAGCTCTCAGAAAAAAGTTTAAAATGTTGAATATTTGCTTTGATTTTTTAAATTCCATTTTTAAATTAAAAAAAATATTACGAATTTTGCACGAAAAAAATTTTTTTCTCTATTAATTTCTAAATAACTCCAAAACGATAAGAGATTGAGAAAAACTGTATTCTACTGAAATAAAAACAATTTTGTAACACATTTTTTGGTGTTTTATTTTTGAAAATCCGATGGTTCTCGAGTTAGGAGGAAATAAGTCTCCGTACCTGACTAATTTAGGGGGACAAATTTGCCACGCCCATAAAAAAATCCCGATTTGATGGAAAAAAAACCGACAACGGATTTGAGTTCAGCGCGTCAAAATCCATATAGTCCACATAGACAAAAAATTATTTTTTGCAGAGCAGTGTAATTATTGTGCTTTAAATGTACAAAAATTGGTGGTGGGTATAAAAGATTCGGCACAGCCGAATATAGTGCTCTCACTTGTTTTATTTCGATTAATTAAATAATATGGAATACAATAATTTCCATTACATTTCAATCTGCTAGCGCATTAATTTTATTGGCAAACATTGTAAGATCCTGTGATATTTAATGGCTTTAGCAATAAACTATTGTACAATGGGTTAATGCACTTTCTGTCAAACTGTGAAATATAAAGGTTTGGATCAGTCTAACGTGCATACATATACCCACCCATGATATGATGTGCTAAAAAATGTTATATGTATTACAGTTGGCAAATCGTTGCTTATATTTTAATTCATTATTAATCTTTTTTATACATATGTATCACATGACTAAGCCACAAATTATTTCTAGTGCAATTCAATTGATTTTGATTTTGTTTGGTTTATACAAGTATTAAGCGATCATAAGGTATAATAAACAAAAAATTAAAACAGCTGGTGAGCCTGTTTAATTTTTATTTTATTATTTTTTATTATATGTATGTATATGTTTTTGAATATTCCGTTATGATAACCTTAAAATTAAATATCGTTTCTCTATTTTAATACTATTCCCCATGGTTTTTCCCTTCGGAATATTCATTTCATTAATATGTATGTACAATAGCATTTGATATGGTCAAACCTAAATAAATCCAATGAAATATAATTACTCTATTAGAATTATTTATAAACAATTAAAATTATTTTGCTATACATACTATGCTTGTTGAACAATTGTCAAATCAATGGTATCGATTGGGAAAATATACATACATACATATATATGTTATAAGCACACATTCATAACTAAATACTTATACTTATGTGTGTCGATAACAGAATTCATTCAGTTTCATAACTACACGTTCAAACGCACTTAAGGTAACCTTGTATGTTTCTATCACCTTTCGATTAGCAATGAAAATCTAAAAAAGGCACAAAATGTATTTATTTATTTTATTTTTTTAATGTGTAAAACTAAAATTTGTGTCACTTTATAAATTTTTGGCATAAGTGTTTATATTAGTGTTTATATTGTAGCACATCAAAATATCCAGATAAGACCCCGTATATATTTTCTAAGTACTGGTTTTATTTTAGGACGATCTAGCTATGTCCGTCTATCTGTACGTCTGTAAAATTCGATTGAGCCTAAACTAGGGTGATCGACTCGGTTTTACAACCGGTGAAAAACCCGGTTTTTTACTGTTTCAGCTGGCGGTTTTTTCCAAATGTTAATTTTTCGAATGTCGAATACACCGGTTTTTTCTCACAGAAGCCGTTTTTTTTTAATTTTATGTAAATTAATCTTTGTAATCAAAGGTACAATACTATATTTATTACTCAAAAAATTTCAAAAAATCAGAAAATTTATTAAATACTCTTCCATAATATTGTAAGAAAGTTATTCGTTGTTTCAAAAACAAATGTAAAATATGAAAAATAATTAGGTTAAATATTATTTGTTTTAAATGGAGAGCAGGTATTTAATATGTTGTTGCGCTTATAATTTGCTGTGATAATCAGCTGTTCAGTTAAGTTTTTTGACCAAATTATTGTACTTTGCAATACCTTTTAATCTCATTTTCGAATTTCATAATATTTTGCTTCTACGAAATCTAGCAAATTGTACTAAAGACTACCTGTAGCTTAAGTAATATCTCTGATAACATATGACTTGTATACTAAAATAGTTTGGCACACAAAGGGTCATTATAACAACTTGCCTATAAAGTTAATGTTAATAAAAGTGACTTCTTAATATTTTTCATTATTACAACCTCCTTGTAACAAAGATTTTTTTTTTATTTCAAATAACGGCATTTTATAATAATGTCAACTTGAAATGCAATTAAACCATAAAACAAACTAGTTTATACCTATATATGTATCTCTGTCATGGGTATAAGAAAGAATTATATTTTATGTATTCGACCGGTTAACCGGTTTCTTTATAAATTTCCAAGAAAGCAACCGGTTTTTTCTTTAATTCTAAGTTTCAAACTATTTGAAAACCGGTTTCTTAAAAATGTCGAATAATCGATCACCCTAGTCAAAACGCATTAACGTAGACCGATAAAATATTCAGAGTATATTTCTTTGAGTAAAAACGAAAACTTATAGGGCACAATGTCTTTTTCGTTTTATTTAAAATTAAAAACGTAATAAAACTGGCAAAATTATATGTAAGATTCTGATATATTGCAAGTATTGCTTCTTGGTCAATAGATTTGTAATAACGGAAAATGATAGTGACACGTGCACTTTAACGCCTACCTCCAATATGACGCTCAAACTTAAATTCATATAATTTCTCTATGAACAAAGATCTTGGAGGAATATGGGACTCTTTATCTGTATATAAGAAATGTCTAAGTTGAATTTATTAGTATGAAATACTTTGACGCTCACTTCTCACACAATCTACTGTTAATGAAATTGCGCTCCTAAAGCCAGAGACATAGATGTAGTATGATTGCATATCTATCTTTCTGATCAATGTTAATATAAAGATAGAAAATGAAGGTGATATGTCCGCTTTAACGTCCATCTCCCATATACGTGTTGCCTTAAATTCATATAATTTCTCTATGGACAAAGATTGTGAAAGAATAAAAGATTTTATATTAAGACATCTTAGTTAAGTTCACTAGCAATGTTCAATGAAATTCAAGAACTAATAAAAGCTACAGAATTAGACTACTACTAGATGATTAAATTTCGTATATATACTTAGCTTTCTGAAAAATTTTATATTAATGCCAGAAATAAAGGTGAGAAGCGCACTTTACGTCCATCTCCCAATAACGCTTAATCTCAAAAAACTTTTTTTTTCGCTTATTTCTCAGCAGACTACGTTCGGAAAAATATTCAATCGTACGGATACGTTCGGAAAAATATTCAATATTCAACACGCTGTTTGTTATATGCAACATACATATGGGGTCTTAATAAAAATTAACTATGGATAAGGGGTTTAATATTGTGATTTACATTTACTTGGACAAATTTGGTTTATTTTATTTTTAATTTTCTTAAAAAATATTTTACAATTTTGCAATAATTTTTTATTTATTTTTTAATTTAATGATTTGATTTATGAGAGAGAAAAAATACAATTGTGTCTTTTCTTATTATAAGGTTAATGATCTTAACAAAAGCAACAGTGAGTATAAAAAACGAAAATAAATTTAATCGCTTAAGTTGGTTATAATTATGTCAAGTATAATGACTTGGTTTTAGAATGACTACTGCCTATAAGTCCAGTCTAGTCAGCAACTCTTTACAAATGATTGTTTTTAAGATATTTTCGGTTCTTCTGTAATCTGTATGCCCAACTTGGCTTATACTGACATTTTTAATATTAATTATAAAAAAAGTACAACTAAAGTGTTAGACTAAAAATGTATCGTTTTGCTCTGTTTGCTTTAAGAATGTTCGCACACAAATTATTTATAAATACAAATGTAAGTGTGTTGTAAGTACTCAAAGGTCGCTGACTAACTACGAATTGTAATAAAATCATATCATAATGAAAATAATTAAGTACGCACTTTTTTAAGCCCATTTACTTGCAGTAATTAATTTATTTTTAAAGTTTTGGTGTTTTATCATTCTTGAAGTGCTGGGTTCAAAAATAACTTGTAAAAAAACAATTACCAATAATTGGAAAATGTACTAATCATTTTCCAGCCATAGATAATTTAGTAAAATTGTTTGTAATGTCAAACCTTATGCGATTGTTTTCTAACAAACTTTTCGAAATATTAACGTTAATCTTTGATAAGAAAAATTCAAATATTCAAATTCATATTTGTAATAAATTGGTAGATTTAAAAAAGTTTTAAAATTCAAAATTCGTATACGATTTTCAACAGTTCGTACAAATTAAAAAAAAAACGGGAATATTGGTCATAAATTTTCATCATTTATAAATCACAGCCCACCGAAATGTCAATCTTAAATGTTATTCGAAAACACATGTTCAAAAATACTCGATTGGTTTAACTTTAGGCAGCGGCCCAACTTAAAGAACTCTATATATTACAACTAATTTGCTAATTAATAATGTTTGTCTAAACAAGATAATCTGTTTAACATCATGATCACACAAGTGCATGAAAATAAACAGATTTTTCGCTTCAGTTATTTTGTAATACAAATTAAAGGTGTAATATTTAAAACAATTATAACAAATGAATTGCATAACTTGCAACAAAAGGAAAATTACAACGAAAAGTGGTAAATTGTAAATTTGTATCATATATTCTTCTTTGTGTGTGTGTGTGTCTATGTGTTTATTTGGCAAATATTGAATATAGTGGAAGTAAGTACGAGTATGCATGCGTGCGTGAATAAAAAATTTCCGTATTAAATAAGTTTATGAGGGTAAATTATATATTTATAGAGCCATAGGGTTTTCCATTCACTTATACGTCAATAAAAATATAAGATGTTAAACAGCAGCAAAGTATTATTTTATCTTGTTCATCATTTACATTTTTTTTTTACTTTGAGAAAATGTAAAGTAAATAAATTTGTGTGTCACTTTAACGTTAGCTTAATGATTTGAAATTCATAAATGTTATGGCAACGACATCTTTGGTTTGGTTTATCTTTCCTGTTTTATTAACTGAATATTTTTTTGTCTTTATTAAATCATTTTGATAAATTTGTTTTATCGGTTATTATTTTTCGGTTCTGGTTAAGAACCACAGTGGCCATACAACTGAAAATAGTTTAATTGTCCAGTTAGCTTAATTTTTAAATACATATATATTTCTATGTTATCTATGTATATAAAAAGAATACATTCTTATTTGAACATGATTGCAAAAAGCACATGTAACTATTAAATAAATAGTGACCGACATGCAATCTCTTCTTTACAAGACGAACACAAAGACAGGCAGACAGACAGACATTCGCCAAAAATGAATGACTACTTGTGTATTTTGCAAAACAGTTTAACTTTTGGTTTTAAATTTTGTTACGCATTGTTGAATTTGAAAGAAAACATCATAGGAATATTTGGATGTGCATGTGCACAAATAATTTTTGGTATTTTTGCGTTTATCCTACAGATCTGGGTGGTGCGATTTTAAACAAGTCGATTTTATAGTTTGTTATCGAAAAAAAATAATAAAAATGGTTTAAGTATTAAAAAAATGTTATCCTTTATTACTTAGTAGCAGTAATGTGATGCTTGATCCTTTATATTTAAAATGTCATAACAAGTAGTGGTAAATATACATAAATATTTTTGGATGGGTTAGGTATTAGTGATGTCTATTGTCATCTCCATTTTAAAAACTACAGGGCAAGCGTTCTTACGCCATCTTGCTTTAAATGAAGATGAAGCTTAAACAGAACTTAAAAGAGTTCATTAACTGTACAGAAATTTTATGACTTTATTAACAAGTAGAGGATGAGAAGGAGGAATACAAATTTATGATTTTATGTATTTTTGAAAAAGAAGTTGAAAAGTGTTCAAACAAAACTTCTTTTAATTTTAAGAACATCGACATTAAAATGATAGGAAGATATCATTTATTTGTTTATTAAAACCAGTTGATTGGTTTGGGATATTAGTAATTGCAAACAAAGTGAGTCCTAATTTTTATACATTAAGATTGAAAGCTCACTGCATATTTTCAATTCAAGCAAAATTACTGCAAAAAATGCAGTAGTTTTTTGAATTGAGCTAAAGCTGCAAAATCTGGTACTGTTTACTGAATGTATGTATATGACTTTTATTAAATAAACAAGGAAAAAACTTAAAATAAAATATTCTAAAATGTATTGAAATGGAAATAAGTTTTGAGGCACATAATCAACATCAAAAATAGCAAGTAGATCGGAAACTTTTTGGTTTAGGCAGCAAATAAGTATGAAAAGGTTTTGGTGAAAAACTTTTAAAAATGTATCAATCAATCAATCAGATTAAGTAATGAATACAAAAATGCTCAAGAACAAGGTAACAAATCTTGGTAAATTGCATCGTATGATAATAAACAAGTAAGAGCACTATATTCGGCTGTGCCGAATCTTTTATACCCACCACCAATTGTGTGTACATTTAAAGCACAATATTTATTATTTTGTTAATCGCTATAGAATAATCTCTTTATAATAAAATATGTATCACTTTCTTTGTAGAGGGTGGCTAAATTTTAAGGGCCCATGTTTAAGGTGAACCACATCTAAACTTCAACTTTTTTCTTGTATTTCATTTGACATTTCTCAATCTCAGACTAACTCAATTTGAACCGTGGAAAGATACGCAATCGAGCAACGCTTTTAAATATTAAAGATTTTTATAAAAATGGGCGTTCAAATCAAAATGCATTTTGTGCACTTCGTGATTATTATGGTCAACATAATCGTTCGAATTCGTCCACAATCGTGAGAATTGTAAAAAATATTTAAATGTCTGCAAAGCAGGTCTGTATGAAATGTGAAAACATCTGTGAATGCCATCTTAGTTCGTTGAATGGGAAACATTGCTGTTTTTCACGATAACGTGACAAAAGAGCAAGCAACCTCGACTCATCATCGTGCCCAACAATCGAGCATCAACAGTGTCATTGAAAATGAAATGTGCCGCCTAGGTTGGGGGGCCATTTGGCCGATATTTTGTTCAATACATAATTGAAGCATACAAATATTATCATTATAAAAATAAATGATAATAATTTCATAATAATTTTATTCAAAATCAACATAGTCCCTTAAAATTAAACCACCCCTTATAACTTCGGTATGCTAGTAAAATGTTTTCGTAAATTTAGTCTTTCAATGAAAGTGGCCGTTAAAATACGCGTGTCAATAAAGTTTCTGCTAATAAACATAACTTAGATATTTCAATATAGTCCTTTAGTATTCCAAAATCTTTATTCATAGAGAATTTACATGAATTTAAGAGGAAGAAAGTGAATTTAATGTTAAATTTTAAGGGCCACAGGGTGATTTAAAATATACATTCTCTGCATTTTTCTAAAAGGAGAAATTTATTAGTAAGATTTTGATTTTTAAACTTCTATAACATTTTGCTTTTAAAAGATTTTCAAACGAAATAAGTTTTGTATAATTTTAAAATTTGTTAGCTATTAGTACATGAAAATAAATTGTTTATAATGTTTAGAGATAATTTTTTTTTTTACTTAGGTCAAAATTTTCCTAAATTCCCATTTTTAATAGAGCATAACTTCAGGCGAACATAAGCATAAGTTGTTAGCATGCCATCTAGTAGTTGCTAGTAGAGTCATCTATCTTATCATCTTTATCTTATATTTAGCTACAGTACAATAAATGGCGCAGTGTAAGATGAACAAATGCTAATATATATGACTAATATATTTTTATAAAAATTTAAAGAGAAAAGTGTGCGTGGCGCATCTATTTTCCGTTATAACGAAGACTTTGACCAAAAAGCTATGTTTGCAAAATTTTAGAATCGTATATATAGTTTTGTCAGTTTTATTACGTTTTAAATTTGAAATATACACTATGCGGTATCAATTTTCGTACATTTTTATCTATAACTCTTTTCCTAATTCATAGATTTAAGCGATTTTCAGGGAAAAATATTTTTGTGACTCGATATATATATATTCGAAGTTTCATGACTCTACGTCTATGCGTCTGGACACAATTCAAAAGTGAAAGTGGGCGTTATAGTAGGCGTGTCAAAGTTGTTTTTGCTAATGAGTACAACTTAGGTGTTTCAATACAGTCCTTTATTATTCCAAAATCTTTATTAATAGAGAAATTATATGAATTTTAGGTAAAACATTATATGGTAGGTGGGCGTAAAAGTGGGCGTGGCACCTTAATTTTTTGGCATAGTAATGAAATTGCCTAGGGGGATAGACGTAGCAAAATTTATCATCATACCTCTAATTTTAGCGGTTTTATGAGCTTTTAAATTTCATTAACGGTAGATAGCGTGAAAAGTGGGCGTTATAGTAGGCGTGTCAAAGTTATTTTTGCGAATGAGTACAACTGAGGTGTTTCAATATAGGCCTTTATTATTCCAAAATCTTTATTAATAGAGAAATTATATGAATTTTAGTTAAAACGTTATATGGGAGGTGGGCGTAAAAGTGGGCGTGGCACATTGATTTTCCGTTACAAAAAAGCGCCTCACCGAAAAACAAAGTGTGCAAAATTTCAGAGTCGTACATCCAATTTTGTTGCTTTTATGACGTTTTTGTTTTTAAATATACCGAAAAATACACTGTGCGGTATAAATTTTCGTAAATTTTGATCGATAACTCCTCTCCTAATGCATAGATTTAGACAATTTTCGGGGAAAAATATTGCCTTTACCCTGGAAATATACATTCGAAGTTTCATGAGTCTACGTTAAGGCGGTTGGACACAATTCCATTTTATTCGATGTTCGAAGGACACGGTTTTTTTCGACCTACTCTTGCTTTTCGAGCTATAACTCTCTTCCTAATATTCCGATTTAGCCCATTTTCAATACCAAACAAACCTTGTCTATAAGATAGATTCTGGCAAAATTTGAGCCCCCTAGCTTTTTCGGTGCGACCTCTATCGTGCTTTCAACAGACGGGCAGACGGACGGACATAGCTAGATCGTCATAAAATCAAACCCCGATTCAGAATATATATACTTTATGGGGTCTAAAATGGATATTTCGATGTGTTACAAACTGAATGACAAAATGAATATACCCCCACCATTTTTTTGGTGGCGGGTATAAAAACGATTTTTTTTAATTTAAATGGTTTTAATAATTTTAGCTGACGTTCTCATATCTTTATATCCCAAACGGTGTTAGGTTTTACTGAAGATGTTGTCTTCACCGCCTGCCTCATAAATGTTTTTGATGTTCTGTAGTTTTTCGTAGTAATGTATACTGAACCCAAGCGGTCATTTTAAATAGCATTTTAATCATATGTTATACGGTCAAGAATGATAAAAAAAAGATTACTCATTCCGACTGTAAAGAAATGCTTCGCTCTGCGCATGTACGCCACATCAGCCTTGCACTTAACAAAAGCAATACATAAACAATGAGATTTATATCGGGTGTCCCAACTAGAACGCAATTTTTAAATTTGGCGCCATTCGAAGTGTCATTGTTTGACATTTGAACAATTGTTATTGTTTGCTAGTAGAAGGTACGAGGTTAGTAAAAATGGAGCGCTTCACGAATGAACAACGCATTCTCATTGTGAAATTGTTTTACCAAAATGGTGAAAGTTTTGCGGCTACAGTTCGCAAATTGCGATCATCCCATTTCCATGTTGATGGCTTCGTCAATAGACAGAATTGTTGCATTTGGGGTGAGGAAAATCCTCGAGTGATTCACGAGAAGCAAATGCATCCTCAACGTGTCACTGTGTGGTGTGGTTTTTGGGCTGGGGGAATTATTGGACCTTTTTTTATGAAAATGAGGCAGGTCAAGCGCAAACAGTCAATGGTGTTCGGTATCGTGAAATTATAACCAGTTTTTTCTTGCCTAGAATTGAAGAAATGAATGTGGAGGGGATGTGTTTTCAACAAGATGGCGCCACATGTCATACAGCCAGAAAAACAATTCAATTGCTGCATCAGTCATTTCCCGGTCGTGTTATTTCGCGTTTTGGAGACCAGAATTGGCCGCCTAGATCGTGTGATTTAACACCTTTAGATTTTCTTCTTTGGGGTTTTTTGAAGTCGATAGTTTACGCGAATAAGCCGACGACGACTCAAGCCTTAAAAGAGGAAATCGGAAGCTGCATTAATGAAATACCGCAGCATTTATGCAAAAAGGTCATTAAAAATTTCATTAAAAGATCGCGTGTGTTCCAGCAAAGCCGCGGAGGCCATCTGCACGATATATTGTTCCATACATAACCTCATTCTGTCTACTTTACGATATAATAAAGTTCACGATTTTTTTTTTAAATATCTGTGTTTTATTTAAAATTTAAAAATTGCGTTCTAGTCGGGACACCCGATATAAATTAAAGGAGAATAAAAGCGTTATAGTTTATTTAAAAGTATTTAGTTGAACATATTACGGCTTATATGGTTATTTATCAGTTTTAAGTTAATTATTTTAATAGTCACTTATGAACACTGTTATTTTTATACCCTTCACCTGTGGTGCACAAGGGTATATATAGCTTTGTCATTCCGTTTGTAATTTCTACAATTTTCATTTCCGACCCCATAAAGTATATATTTTCTGAAAGCTTATGAATAGGGGAGTCGATTAAGCCCTGACCGTCTGCCCGTCTGTCCGTGTGTTGGTTGAAATCAACTTTTAGAAGCAACTATATGTTCCTCAGATCTGTATATGGTATCAATCTCTTGGAAATATCCAGGAATGAATCGCTATTGAAATTCAGCACAATCGCCCCATAACTTTCTGAGATATGAGCAAAAAACCACGACCGACTCGTTTTTTTCACAATTACAACAACAACATACATACATAGATACATGTAAAAAACATACCAAACAAAAAAAAATTACAAAAGAAAAAAATATTAAAAATAAGAAAAAAATAATAAAAAAAACTACAAAAAAAAAATTTTAAAAAAATTAAAAAAAAAAATGTTAAAAAAATTTTTTAAAAATTTTTCTAAAAAAATTGTTTAAAAAAATTAAAAAAAAATATAAAAAAATAATAAAATATAAATAATATATTAAATAAAATAAAATTTTTTTGGCTCAGCTGGGATTCGATGCCACATTTATTCTAACGTGTACGTATGCACGTATTTTATATGGGATGAATGGTGATACAAACAATTGTTATTGCATAACTACACGTTGTGAAGGGTATATAAGATTCGGCACGGCCGAATATAGCACTGTTACTTGTTCTTGTTGTACGGTAGTAATAGCTTCGGATTATCTACTTTTAGTCGTAGGCGTATGCAAACGTTGCTGAGTGGAGAGTTTTTGTATTTACTTTCTTTTAGCTTACACGTTAGATTTGCATTTTAGTAATTCTTTAGATCTGTTGGCCAGGGTTGTTGGTTGTGCTTTAAGTGTTTTAGGATTTGGTAAATGCATGGCTAGTTCAATCAGCTAAGAAGTCAATAAATGGACCACTGGGCTATATCTATATGTCACTGGGATAAAATGGGTTTCAATTTATGACTTTAGTAGAGTCTGTTTTGAACTTTATAGTTGGCAGTTTTGTAATTGCATGAATAAATCATAATATCTTATCATATATTTCAATGCTTAATCATTCTAATTTTTAGTTATAATAATAAGTAAGTAATAAAAAAATGTCTAAGATTTAATTACTCCTCTTATTTTTACAAAAGAATAAACTTTAAAAATCCTAAGTTTTGTAAACAAAAACAGTTTATGAAACTACTTTATATTTTTCTACCATTATGCATATCAGTCGTTTTGGTTCATAATTTTCTAAATAATTCAAATATAGTGCCACCTTTTCAAGAATTTCTCTTTCTTTCTTTTTCTTCTAAGCTTTTGCATAGCAATTACAAACGATGCACAAGAGGGAAGTATCCAAGTGGTTTTAAAATTTTGAGCGTAGGAACAAACTACCAACAAAAAGCTGACATTACAAATTGACAAATATGCAACTCATTTCTGGCTGTCAATTTACTTGCATTGTAATAAATAATACACATCCCAGCAAGAACACTACACATCTAAACATTTGATGCATCATCTATACATATAAAAGAGTAACGTGACTGACTGATTCATCATCGCACAGCCCAAACGCAAAGAGCCAGAAACATGAAATTTGGACAATCGGTTCCTCTTTAAATATATAGCTCCACTAAGAAGGGATTTTTGGAAATTCGTACTTAAAGGGGGTAAAAAAGGGTAAAATCGGGTAAAATCGGTAATCTCATATCTGCTAAACTAAAAATTATACAAATTAAATTCAAAAAGTATTGTAATTTGCACAAACAATAAGCTGACAGGTGTCTGGCCTGTAAAAACGGGTAAAAACTATAATTTGGTACTTTTTACCCTGCGTAACTTCCAAACTCATAAAGATAGGAAAAAAATTTAAACTTTATTAAGTAATCTGCGAAAAAATATTAATAGGAATTCCGCACTCTTTTCAAATTCCCTTTTTTTTACTTTTTTTAAAAGAAACTCTTCTTATATTATTCAATGGGACAAAATTTGACAATTACTGAATTTAAATCATGTCTATTAATATATTTTGTTAAATAGATATTTGAACATTTTAAACTTGGAATTTGGAACTTAGACCAAACATGTACTTTTTCGCTTATCTATGGTACTTTTTGTATTTTCTACGTTTATAAAGGTAGAATTGTAAAAAAAAGGACTATTGATTCTAGGTGAGACTAAAAATGGGGGACTAAAAAGATAATTTTCTGAATCTTTATGGGACTTTTTGTATTTTCTACGTTTTTAAAGTCAAAATTGTGAAATAAAGGATTATTGATTCAAGTTTTGAATAAAAATGATATTGAAGACACAAAAAAAGCCTTTTCGCATTTTTATTGTACTCCTTGTATTTTTACGTTAGTAAACATAGATTCTTAAAATTAGTGTTTTTTGATCCGAGGTCTAAATCCTAATATAACGGACGACCAAAATTACTTTTTCTGTTTTTATATATTTTGTATACATAGAATTCAGAATATAGGTAGGTAGGTAGGAAAGGGGGATGCAGAAAGCAGTATCTGCCTCCTACACCCACACTCGGAGACCAATATGGTCCATTGCGTTACCCTTTCATGTATTAAGGATAGAAAAGAGAGAGAGAAAGTTTCCAAAGATATAGTAAAAGAGAAAATAATAAAAATAAAAAAAGAGTTAGTAGGAAATAAAATAGAAGAAAGAAAAACATATTCTCTACGAGCCCCATTGCATGTTCACCAGCCACCCGATCCCCATGATGAATCCGATAATGTTCCCCAGCTTGCACTTTGAAACATCACCCAACTCATCGTGGAATCGTTTACCTAACCACTTTAGCCTGTGATTATGTAGCCTTGGGCAGTGACAGACAATGTGTTCCACAGTTTCCAACTTCTCCTCATCCTCACACATTCTACAATAATCCGGAGTGTCGCGATCCCATTTACTAATCCTAGCCCTCACAGGACAGTGCCCTGTTAAAACCCCAATAGTAGCCCTCAGACATACCCTACCCAGGCCCAGAAGAACCGTAGAGTCCGCTGAGTTTAACCCGGGCCATAAAGCCCTTGACACCCTGCAGTCTCTTCTGTCCCTCCACGCCATATCGGTCCTGTCAGATACCCACGCCCTGATATGCCCAAAATAGTATCCTAACGGAGGTCTCACCATGTCCTCTTCGCTCGTCGAAACCAATGCCGATCCACCGCGCGCAAGTTCGTCAGCAATTTCATTGCCGACGATTCCATTGTGCCCTGGTACCCAACACAGTCTGACATCGAAGAGGTTCATGATCCTATTGAGTGCCCTCCTACACTTCTCAACCAACCTAGACTTGACATAATGTCCCTTCAAGGCCTTGAGCGCCGCCTGACTGTCAACGTATAGAGTAACAGAATATAGGTAATAATAAACCAAATGCAAGTTTTAGTGAAGGAAAAAGTTTTCCTTTTATTATTTTTAGGGTCATTTTTGCAAATTATGAATCTTAATTTTTGAAACTCAGTAGTATTGATCTTGCTTTTAGTTAGGAAATATATGCCCGATATATCCTTACTCTAATTTTTGCTTTTCTAAGTAAATTGAATCAGAGATACAAATTTTCATAAATTGAACAAAAAATATTTAATAATTAAAAATGTTCTATTTTATTCCATTATGTGTATTCAATAAATAGTAAGAAGTGCGCTATCGAAGTAGCGGGTTAAATGCTAGTTTTATTATATAATAACCAGGGGCCAAATTGCGGCATTCGATCACGATCGAAATTTTACTCGAATGATCGAGTTTGCTGTGCTTTAGGTGGTATAGAGATTCTTATAAGAATTTTAAAATTCGATAACGTTCGAATGCCGTAATTTGCCCCAGATGTGCTTTTATTATTTGTTCTAAAAAAATTAAAAACAATTAGCTCTTTAGTATGCCTTGTAAAAAGAATCAAGCTAGATATGTAGTTAAGGGTGCCCCGATTGACTAGTCAGCAGTGTGCTGTTCTGCTAGTTTAAGGGTTGCGGGTTCTATTCCCGCCGGAGACTCTGGACTTGCCTGCTTCCTTTCTATTCTATTCTATTCTATTCTATTCTTACTTTTCTATTCAGATATCACAAAGGGATCAATATAATGGACCCAAGTGAGCTGCACAACAGCTGCCTGTTCTACCTAAACTAACCTATGTAGTAGCAAATCTTGCTTTGATAACACTTAGTTCTCATATCGAAAACTAAAAGCTTTTTTCTGGGCATTTTCATATTCGATATATGTGCTTATATAGATTTTTGCATTATTGAGAGAATAAATTCTCGTATCTTTAAATGAGAGCAAGTAGAATTACACGATGGTAAAATTATTTTCTATTATAATCACTGTCAAAATCAAATAGATTTTAACTAACTGACGCTTTCTGCAACGAAGTTGAAATGCTAAACATATCATATATAAGACCTCACCATGTCCCAGTTTTTTTTAATAATTACGTTAAATCGAAATGCTTTTCTTATATTGAACGCTGTTTCAGGAACAATTTACACATATTCTTCATAATAAATTTATCAAGAGCACCTTAAATATTAGCTCGTGTTCAATGCTTTCTGCTATATCTGCGTTATACACGAACTAATAGCTTTTATGGATAAAGTGTATCTAAAAATATATAAAGCTAAATAAATAAATTTTAAAACGTTACAAGTCTCGTGAAGATAATGTGACTGCTCTGCCTCTTCTAAAAAAAAACCAAAACAATTCACTTAAGTAGAATTAACTACATAGAATACATACTTTAAGATTTCTGGGTGCACCGATGTGCATAAGTATTTTAGAAGCACAGTTGCATGTGATTTAGTAAAAAAAAAGTGAATAGAAAATTGCTGTTTTTGTTTTCTTCACTTTTTATAAAATTTTGTTTTTAAAAAACCAACATGTTAACAATATCGTATAAATACATAAGTATGAGTATAAGAGTCTATAATACACACATGTGTATTCACTTCACAAAAGAATGCAATCGATTTTTGTTTTTGGCATTAGAAGGAGTGGCGGTTGTTGTTATTATTATTATTGCTTTAAATGTTAGTCAAGAAAAACAAATTGCAATTCAACCACAAAAACAAAAACAATTTCTATGATAAACAAATATTTAACTTGATGAAACCTGTTTTTAATTTTAGCAAATATTTTGTGGTAAAATGTTTGTTACAGAATACAGCAACAATACAACAATATGTACATATGTATGTATGTATGTATGTATGTATGTATGTATGTATGTATGTATGTATGTATGTATGTATGTATATCAGTATGTAGTATTAAAGGAATTTAACAGAAATCGCTTGTTAAATACTTATGTACATAAACATACGACTTTGTATTGTTCATTTTTTGCAGTTGTTATTGTTGGCCAGACAAGAGAAACAATTTGGGTAAAAAAACAAAACACTAAAAAGCAAAGACAAGATTGATAATGTCAAATATTTGCAGCTGCACAAACTTGAAAACATTGTAAATGAAATATAATTTTAATAAAAAAGAAAAAAAATAATAATAACTGCATAAACAAAGAATAACAAGTTAAGTTTTTTTTTTGTTTTATTTCTTTAAATGGGTCATAGAAACTATAAAAATATTTTAAGGCACGTACCTACCAATGTACGTTACAATGTCTTCCAGATTTTAAACAAAATAATTAATTAATTTGTAAAAGGTAACTTCATATTTTTTTAAATTCTTTTGGAGGGGTCGACCAGTAATAAACTATTTTTAATTCAAATTGCAGTAGCTATTTATGTTAATATATTTAGCCAATATTTGAAGAGTTAAACTAAACCATAATAAATTAAACAACTTTTTTATAACCCACAACCGAAGTGTATGAAATTTTGCATAACTTCAATAATATCAACTTTATTATTGAATGAAAACATGATACAGAAACAGGAAAGAATAACGTCTACATAAACAGGTTTATATGTACATATGTACTTATATACATACAAACATGTGTACATCATAAGTTAAAACGATTAGTACGAGTATGTAGCATTTATCCAACTAGATAAATGGAATTCGTTATATGCATCCATCTATTTTATTTTAATACTTGTTTTTATGATACAACCATATTGACTGGTTAATCATCGTAATCATCGTCAACTGCTATATAAACAACAAACACTTGTTATCATCATCATGAGGATTGGAGATGCAGATGACAAAGATGCAGCCATTCATACACATAACATACGTAGTTGTATTTACAATTGTTTGAATTGAGCGTCCGTTCCTTCTTGCTAATAATATTAGATAAAAATATTGCTTAAAGAATTTTGCTTATTTCAATTTAATTCACCACTTTTTTCCTTACTCGCATACAGTGTTACTACAAAAATTATAATCATGTGTTTATCTGCATAAGACATACTTACATATGTACTTATACATATATATTTCTGTCACGGTCAAGTGATTATTAGATAATGTACGAATCACTTGTGTATAATTCCCACCACCACAAAGATAGTGTTGGGGAATATTAATTTTGTCATTCCGCTTGTAATATATTGAAATATTCATTTAAGACCTCATAAAGTATAAACTTCTCAGTAAGTTTGGTAAGTTTGGTTTCTCCTTTAAGGTCAATCTAGCTATTTATGTTCGTTTATCTGTCTATCTGTTGAACGAACGATACAGCCCGAAAAAGACCTAATGGGATGAAATTTTGCCAAATTATTTCCTATAAATCAGTAATATTTAACATTTAAAATGGGCTAAAATGGATGAGACTTCAAGCTTGATATAAAAATCGTTATATTGAAAGTGATAAAACTTCATAAGTAGATATCTTAAGTAAAAAAAATATGTTTATTGCCTAAAACCGAGCATTATAAATAGTTGTAGATTAAAATATACGAAAGACTATCCAGCATAGTGGTGTTTTAGTCTATTTAAAAATTAAACGTCATATAACCAACAGAATTAGGTGTACAATGCTGACATTTCGCACTGGCTAAAATTAGAGTGGTATGAATGTATCATTTTATAATTTCACGACAATATTTTCACCGCATATGGTTCCAGTTACACACAGACAATAAGTATTATTTTTAAACCACTTTTACTTATCCGAGTTTTAAGAAACTTTGACACCTACATTATTATTTTGATATTTTTACACAATCCATGTACATTTGATTAATTATGTCATTTTAAAAGTAAGAAGTTAATATTATTTTTTAACTACTTTAAGCTACTGAGTCACACTTTTCAGTTTCCGTAAAAATACAATATTTTGGTAACAAAGTAAGTAATAAATATCACTGCTGTTGTAGAAATATTCTAGGTTTTATTCTTTGTGACAAAATAAAAGAAAATAAAAACAAAAACTTAATAATTTGTATACAGTATTAAGATCTTTTTGTCTATTATTGTTATTACTTTTGAAACCACAAACATTTAGGCGATCATATTTTGTGAAGGTAGGTAGGTAGGTAGGTAAGGCTGGTGCAAAGTTACCCTCACACCCACATAACGGTCCATTGTGACGCCTTAATATAGAATAACGAGAAGAATAGAATAAGAAAAGAAATAAATAGTTAGAATAAAAGAGAAGCAGACCAGTTCAAAGTCTCTAGCGGTAATCGAACCCGCAACCCCCAAACTAGCAGACCAACACATTACTGACTAGTCCACCTGGCACCCATATTTTGTGAAACAAAAATAAAAAAACAAAAAAAAGATTTCAGTAGTTTAATTTAAGCTTAACATTTAAAATAAATAAAACATACTTTTTACAAAAACTTTTTACAGTGTAGTATCTTACCAATTAATTCTTGAATTTTTAGAAAAACAACATTTTTGAAAAAATGGTCTTAATAATTAAGATATGTACGTGGATATAAGTAAAACTGGAACAGAAACGAAAAAAAAACTAGTTCTTTGTTTAAGTTATTTATTTTGCTTTCTGTTGGTCTTTAACTTCTTTGTTGGTTTAAATACTCAAACACACATGCATACGAAAAAATATGCCAAATATGCAGATATGTAAGTATATGTGTACATAAATGTTTATATACATATTTGATAACTACACCTGTGAGAATATTTTAACACATTCATACATACATATGTTTGAAATACGCTAATGCTTATAAGCATGTTTATATGTGTATATACATATATGAGTGTATGTTTATAAAAAATATATTAACTAAGTATAAGTAAATATTTGCACTAATAAAAACTGTATCTACTTTAAAAGAAAAGAACAGAAAAATACATCATAAAAAAGAGAAAATAAGAAACAAACTGAAAAACTATAATAGAAATGGAGAGAGAATAAGGTGGCACAGCAGTTGGTTGTTGTCAACTTTGAAAGAAACAAGATAGTTTGATGGCAATTAAAATACAAAGAAATGAAATAATAAGGCATTTAATTTAATAAAATCTTATTCACTTACTTATTCCAGCAGCCGCTTAATAGATCATGAGCAAGTTTACTTTACATATTTTAGTAATAAAATATGCAGTTATAAATGTGTATATAAACCGAATACACTTACAGCATACTGTTGAATTAATGACTGTAGTGTTTTTGTAAATTTTGAAATGAAATTACTAAATATTCGATTATGTAGTATAGAGTTATGCTGCAGCTGCAAATTGGACTAGTTTGTAATAAGTAACAAATTTACAAAACAAAAGACTTGAGTAAGAAACTTGTTCACAAAAAGATCACAAAACCACATCAGAGTCACACATACCCACTTACGCTCTTACTAAAACTTTTCCATAAACAAATAACGATTTATAAATTAAAAATGTTTTCCTTAATTTTTACACATACATATATAAACAATTATTATTTCATTAAATGATTTTTAAGACAATAACTTAAATCAGCTTTCCACATCATCAAACTCAACCTTAATCTTGAAATTTTTTAAATATTTCTGTTGTGTTGTGCCTTTTCTCTGTAAATCTGTAAAAAAAATTGTACATTGAATTTCGTAGACTCATGGATAAATAATGGCGCAGACTCTGTTGTTTTCCTTAATATATATTGCTTCCATCGTGAACACGAAATGAAATGATAAAAGATTTTAAAACACAATAAGACCTTTTATTTGTTTTTATGAGTCTCGAGTGCTGGATTGTTCAAAATCATTCAGATACGCAGACGAATACACCAACCCACCAATAAATAGGCAGCACCCTTGTTTACACATTGTTTCTCCTAACTATGTGTGTGTCAAGAAATTCATACTTAAAATTTTGTTGATTTTCAACAACTTAAGAAAGAAAAACTTTCTCACGCGCCATACTTTAATATAATTCGATGTGCCTTTATGTCTGCACATAACTTTTCTGTTCACATTTATTCGTACATCCTCTTAGTTTTTAAGTTTTGGCATTCATTCAGTAGTTTTTTTAAGTTTTCTGATGTGTTTTATCTTATTTACTTAAAAAAAAACATATTTGCAAATAATGTCTATTTTCTAACGCAACACTTGACATGAACTTTTTTTAACTCGAATACAAAACAAAAATCTAATAATGTATACATTTGTAACTAAACAAAAAGAAAATTCACTGCGAAATATGTGCTTTATTCCTTTCAATATATTGAAATAATTTCTTATAATTGATTATTTACTTATTTATTTTTTCCACAGACACGAAGAAGATATTGAACATATGTATATGAAATAGAGTGCGAGAAACCATAGACCTTTTAGTTACAAGCTAGATTCGAAATTCTCACTAAAGTAACAACTAAGAGCACTCTATATATATATATATATATATATATATGTATGTATAAGAAGAGGCAAAAATAATAATAATTAATTTATTAAGAGTGATCCAACTTATTTAACTTTTTTAAAAGCAAAGAATAAACATAGACTAGACATAGACTAGACATAGACTAGACATAGACTAGACATAGACTAGACATAGACTAGACATAGACTAGACATAGACTAGACATAGACTAGACATAGACTAGACATAGACGAGACATAGGCTAGACATAGACTAGACATACACTAGACATTGACTAGACATTGACTAGACATTGACTAGACATAGACTAGACATAGATAGACATAGACTAGACATTGACTAGACATAGACTAGACATTGACTAAACATAGACATAGACTAGATATAGACTATTACTTTGTAATATTTAATTAATTATTTCTCAAATAACAAAAGCAAATATTGTGGTCTGATAAACAATTTTCAATTATAACGACTTACAAATAAATAAGTTAATTGTTAGTTTAGCTTTGATGACATGTACAGGTGCTGATGTCATCGTTATTTTGTCTATAAAAATTTTTAATGTAAAAAGACAAAAAAAATATTAAAAATAAAACGGGATAAATTATTAATTTATATTTCTTAGCTATGTCATTTAACACTTTTTAGAAATCAGCGTCAATAAGATTATCAAAGCAACTGAATAAATTTTATTTTAATAAAACCGCAAACTTTATTTTCAATCGAAATTTTTTTTTTTTTTTTTAATTTTGTACAAAACTAATATACAAATTAAAGAGTATAAACAGAAATGAACAATCTATTCGATTATAATTTTATAATTGTTAAAAACACCCTTGAAATATTTTAAATTTTTTAATTGTTGTCGTCGGATATTTTTCAAATCTCTACACTGACCATAAAGACAGCACCTTACTTAAGATATTAAAAATTAAATACCTTAAACATTTAAAAAAAAAACAACAAAAACTTAAGCTTTAGTGCGAAAAATAAACTATATATGCTACTATAGCTTAATACACGAGTGTGATTCGGAATGCCAGTCTGTAGGACCAAAATATGGTATTTAAACTTTCGCTTTTGAATAATCTGTGTTTTTAAATGTTTTATAGTGATATCTAAAGTCAATAATAACTTAATTTTTGTAATCGCTTCTCCAATAAGCCCGTTTAATTGTGACAAACTTAATAATAATTTTGTTTTCAAATTTTACAGATTCTTATTTAAAATATGTATTATGTTATTATTTATACTAGTATTTAAATTAGATTTATAAAATCAATAATAAGCATTACTGAAAGGATTTTATCAGTTATTTTAAAATTTAAAAATGAATTGATCAAGTTTTTTTTTCTCAATTCAATATGTGTAACATTGAATTCAAACTTAAATTTCATATTTTTAAACAATTTCTTACAACTTGTTTATGTTGTCATCATGAACACATTTGATGTTATCATAAACGATTTAATCTATGTAAGTTCGCTGGTTTTTCGTTTAGCCGTTAGACACATATATACAAGATCTATATGTATGTATGTGTAAATAAAATGATGCATTTAAATAACGTAAATAGACATGTAACTGTTCATTAATGTACGTACATAGGCATGTATTTTTATTTATTTATGTGTGTATGGAAAATGCAAATAAAAATTGTGTTGAATATCATGTTTACAAATGCTTGGTTATTTAACTACTTACATATTTGTTTTTGTTTTTTCGAGTAGTATTTTTAACACATTATTACCATCATCATCTTTTTACATCTTTCAGACAAAGAAATCATTCATAATTCATTCACATAGGTATAGAAATTTACATACATATGTAAATCGCACACATTTAAATATGTACAATACATTATTTATGAACAGTTTAATTTTTTGTTCAATATTCACTCGTGATGATAATTGCATACACATGTGTTTGTATATATATATTTTTTTTTTAATTTAAATGTAAATTTGTCTTTATAAAACCGTTTTTATTTTCTCCTTTTAAAGCAATTAAAACATACACTTAAATATGTATTTATTTATTTATGTTAATCAATACTTGATACCAAAATGACAAAAGTTTATTTTCATTTTACCTATTTTGTATGGCTTTAGACCAGCAATGTTTTGTAATTTTATTAAAAAAAAAAAGAAAGAAAGAAATGCTTATTTTAATCTAAATTATGTGTGTTTTCTTAACCGTTTGGTTATTTAAAACGGAATGAATAGTATATTTATTTTTAAAATGCGTGGGTAAATTGTTAATTATGTCTTTAAGTTTTCTACTTCGGTAGAAATATCAGTTGGAAAGAGTTAAGAAATAGTTAAGAAGAGTTTATGAAGTAGAAGAAAATGTTATCGATAAAAAAAACAAAAAAATAAAAATTAAAGCTTTGCTTTCCGTTTCATACAGATTAAGAGTGCTGAAGATGAAACACCAGCTTTCCATTGTTTAAACAATGCATTCCACTTGGCTAACATCGAATTAGTTTTTAAGTATTCTTTACCACTTGCAATTTAATTTAACTTAATTGATATAGGAAGTATACACATTTATGAAAAAATGACTTTGGCCAGAATAATAGATTAATATAATTAAATTTATACTTAAAACAAATAGTAGCTAAGAATTTTTAATTGTTTTTCTTATGCGATATTAAATATAAACTAGTGTATGTCGCGATTTCGTCCAAGTAGTTGTTGGGATGAAAGATTTATCTAGGTTGGTATCTATCTGTTCCAAATTTTATTAGGTTCCGTTCAGCCGTTTTTACGTGATTGAGTAACAAAAATCCAAACATCAAAACATTCACATTTATTATATTAGTAGAATTAATGAAAAGTCTATAAAACAACTTTGTACAGTACTCTAATTACATGACAAACATGGTACGATAACTTTTGATTGCAAGGAGAAAACAATAAATAAATGCTCGTCGGTAACGGACATTAATGAATAAATATGAATTTATAATTGTGTAAATTTCTTACGTTTTCTCTGTTTCCTCAGTTTTTTTCAATTGTCACACTTCAAATAAAAAATGTTTTCAAAATTTCTTTTCGAAATACAATCACCATATAACATTACATCATGATTTAAACTTGGCAAAAAATATAGTTTTGTTTCTTGTTGACATACAAGTTCACATAAATTATGTATATACCTATGTATGCATGCAGAATTAAACTTAAAATTACAAACATTTTACAACAACAACAACAAAATTACACATATATTTAGTACATTCTCCTAAAGAAATGAGGAAAACGTGTCAAACAATTCGAACGGAAGCATAAGTTTCAACAAAAACGGCAACTCGAAATAATTTCTTGGTTAAATAATGTTGTTTTCACACTGACCAGCAAAGAAAGTTGTCTGAACTAAAACCGTGATTGCCTTAAACAACATGCAAACTGTACTCGTTCGTACTAGACGCGCTTAAAGTCATTAAAAGGTCTGATGGTAAAAAATAATAAAAAAAATAACAATAAAAACAACATAGAAAAGCCAATACAACAAATTTTATTAAACACTATTTGTTGTTTGGAGAAGTTGAAAGAAAATATGAAGAAATACATGCATATTTTTGTATTTTATTACTGCAATGGTTTGCAGTAATTTCTTAGTACAGTGTCAAATGAAAATTGCAACAAAATGATATTCAGTTTATGACTAGATCAGGTTTAGGAATATTTTCCCAAACACAGAAATTAAAAGTTATAAAAAAATTAAATTATTTTGAAAATAAATGCAAAATAAATAACAATAACAATTTTGGTCAATAACTAATAAAACTAACCCACTTATTGTTTTTGTTCTATGTAAAGACGTACTGACATATAACTACCAACTTTGTATTGGCATGCCATTACAGTTAATTTCCTTAGACGGTGTCACACTCAAAACGAATCATAATTACGTTATAGGTAATACGTTGTAATACTCAATGCAACATGACATGACACACACGTAGTAAAATTCTTTATTCAGAATAAAAATCATTCGGGACAAAATCTATTATGTATTAGAACGCAGACTATTTCAATCTGCCTGAGTGTTATTTGGAACTAAAAACCTTATAAATAATTTAATGTTTGTAATATATTTTATAATTCAAAGAAACGTGTGGTGCAACTACAATGCATAATGAGTCACATCTTAACGTCAAGTTTTCTGCCTAATTTAATTTAAAATTTCTTTTTTTCATTGTTGGACAAATTCAACCATGAGAGGCACACTATTCAGCAGCACGTTACGATTATTGAAGCCTTTTACGAAAATTGGCGTTCAAATCAACATTCGTTCCCTTCACTTCTTGATTCTTTTAGTTAGCATAATCAACCAAATCTATCTATATGAGATGTAAAAACATCTGAACATGCTCGCCCAGTTCATTCTGTGGTAAACATTGCTGTTGTTCGCGATAGTGTGGCAGAAAAGCCGTCATCCTCGTCGTCGTGTCCAACAATTGAACATCTTACGAACATGCTTATAAGGTTTAATTGATTGAGCTGATGCCTTCTGACCATTTTAAGTGTTGTCAATACGCCAAATGGTTGGTTGAGAATACAAAAGTAAATGGTTGAATCCACGTGTGATTGTTCAAAAAGTTCTGTTTTGTGAGGATTATTGGCTGGCGGCGTCATCGGGCCGAACTAGGTCAAAATAACAAATCAATGGCTCTTTGCGCGAGAAATTCAATGACCGTGTTATCTCACGTCGTGTCGATATAAATTGACCAGCATGATCATCTGGTATGACACCGTTGGATTTCTTTCTTTGGGATATTTAAGAATAGTGTACGTCAGCAATCCAAGATCAATAAATATATGTATGTATATAATAATTCTGTTGCAGAATTCACCGCTTATAATGAATATCGCCTGACGCCGTGTTTGTGGTTATGCAGAAATATATTTTTTGTGCGAATTTTCGCCGTTCATCACAGTTGTGTTTCTAGCATTGAGCTGTTAAACTGCAAAGATCTCTTTTTTCTTGCATATTAAATATATCAAACTTTATACACAAAAAATAGAAATTCTCTTTGCATTGTGATTACCCAATAAGGTCTTGGAGAGTTTGTAATAATGTGTGGAATCAAAATGTGTGTAAATATTGTTAGATAAGTATTTAATATAAATCTTATGAAACATATATTATCTTTATCGCTTCTTAAAATATTATATTAAATCCCCTCTATGACGGTTAAACTGTTAATTTGTATCATAGAATAGTTGAATTTTGTAATAAGTTAAAGTTCTAAAAAAAATTAGACGAAGACCCGACTTTAACTGTCGCATACTGGGACGTATGCATCTAATTTTGTAATAGAACAGTAGAAGATTCCGCATTATAGGTAGGTAGGTAAGGCTGGTGCAAAGTTACCCTCACACCTTCACTCGGAGACCATTACGGTCCATTGTGACGCCTTAATAGAGAGAATAATAGAATAAGAATAGAAATATTTAGAATAGAAGAGAAGCAGACAATTCCAGAGTCTCCGACTGGAATCGAAACCGCAACCCCCAAACAACTGACTTGTCCTTTACGGACTAGTCCACAGGGGCACTCTTCCGCATTATAAATCATTAATAAGCCAAACAAATCATTTTTGTATTACTTAAGCTTTTCTATAATCACTCTTCCTGAGTTATGTATCATAATTAAACTAATTTGTTTCTTCTCATTGTGCATAGTCATTAAGCTTTAGCTCTTTGTCATTTGAACTTTACAAGTATGAGGCTGCAGATGTTTATGAGTATAAAAAGAGCTTCTTTAAGTCTAAAATTTTTGCTCAATATGTCGAATTGTTATTTTGATATTTTAATAGATTATTTCCGAATTACCAATAACTGATACAGCTTTAATGGATCCTTTGATTACTCTCTTCACAATTTTTAAAGATGTACCATTGATTAGATCATATTTTGTAAATGTGACCATCAAAATTTTTATATTCATCAGAAAATCATAGTTCGAAGAGAATTTCTTGATTTGATTTTTTTATTAAAAGAATAAATAGTGCGACAGCTGGGGTTTAGTATAAATGAAGAAAAAAATAATCAGCTGACATAAAAGGTTATCTGATAAACAAATATGCCTTGCCTTAACTATCAGCTGTCAAGATATTTTTAGGGTTACCATAAATTAAATACATATATAATAATCCAATCCAAAGATTGGTAATAATAAAAATGTTGTTGTTGTCAGTATTTATCACATTGAACTTATAGATCATAAAAATAAAAATTTACCTAAAATAAAATTATTCTTATTTTAACAATTAACGTACAATTATTTATTCTAAATTTAAGATTAGTCGTTATTATAACGCAGCGAAAAAATACATGCAAATCAAATAGTGAATGCATGAGTTCAACCCATAATGAAGTAGTTCAGTTTAGGTGAAACATGCTTGATTGAGCATAAATATGTATATTTTATAAATTCACTTCATTCTAATAAACCCATGTTTTATAATGCTTGTTTGTTTGTTTGTTTACATGAATTGTTAGAGATATTTTGCATGCATTTGCATGTATTTGATAGCACATCAATAGTGGCTTACTATTTTGTATTTGGAGAAGGCATTCTTCATGTCTCCATTAGCACTTATACATTAGAAATAAGTTAAAAATGTTATTTACATTTCACAAAAGCGAATTTTTTTTGCTGGGTAGTTTATTTTAGAAAAGCAGTAGTATGCAAAATATATTAATTAAGTTTTTTTTTTTAATCAAGTAAATTGAGTTTGAATAAGAAACTTCAGTCAAAAAATTATAAATTTTATCTAAATAAGTACATGTGCATGACAAAAATAAAAAAACAAGTAAGAGCACTATATTCGGCTGTGCCGAATCTTTTGTACCCACCACTAATTTTGTGTACATTTAAAGCACAACATTTTTTATTTTGTTAATCGCTATGGAATAATCTTTTTATAATAAAATATGTATCACTTTTTTTGTAGAGGGTGGTTAAATTTTAAGGGCCCATGTTGAAGGTGAACTACACCTAGTTTTTAAATTTGTTTTCTGCATTTCATTTGACATTTCTCAATCTCAAACTTACTCAATTTGATCCGTGGAAAGATATGCAAATGAGCAACGCTTTAAAGTTATTTAGGTTTTTTATTAAAATGGGCGTTCAAATCAAAATGCATTTTGTGCACTTTGTAATTCTTTTGATCAACATAATCGTTCAAGTTCGTCCACAATCGGGAGAATTGTAAAAAATATTTAAATTTCTGCAAAACAGGTCTGTATAAAATGTTAGAAAATCTGTGAATGCCTTCTTAGTTCGTTGAATGGGAACCATTGCTGTTTTTTGCGATAGTGTGGCAAAAGAGCAGTCAACCTCGACTCATCATCATGCCCAATAATTGAGCATCAACATTGTCATTGAAAATTTGGACCATCAGATAGAGGAGTGGCGCCAAGGAAGGGGGGGGGCCATTTGGCCGATATTTTGTTCCATACATAATTGAACCATACAAAAATTATCATTATAAAAAGAAATGATAATAATTTCTTAAATAATTTGTGTTTTATTAAAAATCAACATCGGCCCTTAAAATTTAACCACCCTTAATTACTTCGATATGATATTAAAATGTTTTCGTAAATTTAGTCTTTTAGTGAAAGTTGCCGTTAAAGTAGGCGTGTCAATAAAGTTTCTGCTAATCAATAAAACTAAGATATTTCAATATAGTCCTTTATTCATCCAAAAACTTTGTCCATAGAGAAATTACATGAATTTCAGTTAAAACGTTATATGGGAGGTGGGCGTAAAAGCGCGCGTTGCACCTAAATTTTCTGGCACAGTAATGACATTGACTAGAAGGATATACGTAGCGAATTTTATCGTCATACCTCTAATTTTGTCGTTTTTATGAGCTTTTCAATTTTATTAACGCTAGATAACTTGAAAAGTGTGCGTTATAGTAGGCGTGTCAAAGTTGTTTTTGCTAATGAGTACAACTTAGATATTTCAATATAGTCCTTTATTATTTCAAAATCTGTAATCATAGAGAAATTATATGACGTTATAAAACGTTATATGGGAGGTGGGCGTAAAAGTGGGCGTGGCACTTAATTTTTTGGCACAGTAATGTCATTGACTAGAAGGACATACGTAGCAAATTTTATCATCATACCTCTAATTTTGTCGGTTTTATGAGCTTTTAAATTTCATTAACGGTAGATAACGTAAAAAGTGGGCGTTATAGTAGGCGTATCAAAGTTGTTTTTGGTAAGATTGTTTTGCTAAGTGTTTTTGCTAAGTTGTTTTGCTTAGATGTTTCAATAAGTCCTTCATTATTCCAAAATCTTTATTAATAGAGCAATTATATGAATTTTAGGTAAAACGTTATATGGGAGGTGGGCGTAAAAGTGGGCGTGGCACTTAATTTTTTGGCACAGTAATGTCATTGACTAGAAGGACATACGTAGCAAATTTTATCATCAAACCTCTAATTTTGTCGGTTTTATGAGCTTTTAAATTTCATTAACGGTAGATAACGTGAAAAGTGGGCGTTATAGTAGGCGTGTCAAAGTTATTTTTGCGAATGAGTACGACTTAGGTGTTTCAATATAGCCCTTTATTATTCTAAAATCTTTATTAATAGAGAAATTATATGAATTTTAGGTAAAACGTTATATGGGAGGTGGGCGCAAAAGTGGGCGTGGCACATTGATTTTCCGTTACAAAAAATCCCTTCACCAAAAAGCAAAGCGTGCGAAATTTCAGAATCGTACATCTAATTTTGTCCGTTTTATTAGGGTTGAAATTTAAAATATACTGAAAAATACACTGCGCGGTATAAATTTTCGTACATGTTTATCTATAACTCCTTTCCTAATGCATAGATGTAAGCAATTTTTAGGGAATAATATTGTTTTTACTCAGGAAATAAATATTCGAAGTTTCATGGGTCTAAGTTAATGCGTTTGGACACAATTCCATTTTATTCGATGTTTGAAGGACACGGTTTTTTCGACCTACTCTTGCTTTTCGAGCTATAACTCTCTTCCTAATATTCCGATTTAGCCCATTTTAAATACCAAACAAACCTTGTCTATAAGATAGATTCTGGCAAAATTTTAACCTCTTAGCTTTTTCGGTGCGACCTCTATCGTGCTTTCAACAGACGGACGGACATAGCTAGATCGACATCAAATCAAACCCTGATTCAGAATATATATACTTTATGGGGTCTAAAATGGATATTTCGGTGTGTTTCAAACGGAATGACAAAATGAATATACCCCCACCATTTTTTTGGTGGCGGGTATAAAAAAAATAAATAGAATAAACACTAAAATGACTTATAGCAGAAGCAGTCATAACAATAATACCAGCTACACAAAATATGCAAATTGAAATGATTATAAATTTATATTTAATAATAAGCATTGTATCATAAATTGACAATGTAACGTTGTGTTAGTAAATAACCCTGCTTGTAAATAAATACTCGTATAATATCAAAAGACTCAAGCCACAGACGCGGTACGTAAACATAAATAACTCCTTTAAATACTTACAATTTTTAACAGAAGTATATCCTTCGGCACCACTGCTGGTATTGTCACCTCCACCGCCACCATTTATTAGATGACCATTGGATTGACGTCCTACGCTATTGAGGGTAGTGATGCTGCCAGCCCTTGACCGCCAGCCGGCATGACTAGCCGACGAGGACTGTTGAAAGTGATGATGATTGTTGCCATTGGAAAGACCAACACTAGTTAAATCACCATTGGATTTGCTGGCCACATTACTTTTAAGAGTTCCATACATACTACTGCCGGCTCCGCCGCCTGTGCTGCCCGTTTCCAATTGGCGGGCGTATGAATTGTCAGCATAGGCGTGAAAGCAGCATCTGACTAGAGCATTTGCAGCTGCCTCACGTTTGCAAATGAAAACGTGGCATTCGAGCACTTTAATGCCAGTAGTGCGTCGTAAAATAGCTGCAAAAATGGGAGGGTGTTGTGCTCGTGGCATGCGGGCGAACGGAGAGTCGAGCGGCAGAAATTTAGGCTCTGGATTTGAGTTGCCACGTTCGGGTATAAGAACTTGCCGTACGGCTGCGCAGTAGTGCAACGATTCGATGGGAAAAAATCGGGTAATTTCCTTGAGGTTTTCATCTACATTTTCCAGAAGTATACCATTTGACCAGACGCTTAGCCACGAGTCTATACCTTTGGCACCAACAGCTCCCTCCGAGGGATAAAGACTACGCAGTGGTTCTTGTATACCCTGAAGGCCGTCTTTGCTTTGTCGAGGCACAGCACTACCCAAATACAGGACACGACAACGACAAATCGGTGTGGAATCAGACATTTCGACAATTACGATGATGATAAAAAAAAAACTTTGCGAAAAACGTTGAGGGGATATGTAGCCAATTTAAGCAGAGGAAGTAAAACTATATGTGTATGTATGTTTGTATATAAATATTTTTTTTTTATTTTGAATAAATTACTTCCTTGAGAACACGTTTTAAAATTGTTTGTAGTTGCTGTGTTTGTATTGTCTTATATACAATAAGAGAAAAAAGTAAATAAGTATTAACGAAACGAAGTAAAAGAATGCTAAAGCGACATAAGAACAGATAGAAAATACGAATAACAAAATTAAACGAAGACGGCAATGGTGTAGAATAATACGTTGTCTTACAAATGTGACAAGATGGTAAAACTGAGAAACAACTATACGATCACGTTCAACCGACACGACGATAAGGCGACAAAACGACACTTAAACAATAATAAATAAACGAAAAACTAACCGTACGACTATTTTTAATTCTATATCTTTACTTGGTTTTAGCTGGTTCTTTTTCTAGTTACTAGTAGTTGTCTTAATTTGTTGTTTATTTTTCTCTTATATACATTTTTCTTCCAATTTTTTGTTAGCAAAAAAGTGGTTTTTCAGGTTTAAGATGTAGTTTCTTGCAGAGCAGAATGCAGAAACTCTTTATTTCGTTTTTTTTCTATTTTTTATTTAAATTTTATCTTTCTTGCCTTTTTACTTAATCTTTTGCACAAGTTTTAATTAATTTTCTTCTAACATTTTAAATAGATACATTCCGCAAGAATTTGTTTATTACTTCTAGGTATAAGTTATTTATTTATTTATTATTTTTTTTTCAATAAATTGTAACAATTTAAAATTCAAAAACTGTTAAGAAATTTTTCATATTTTATATGTTATCTTATACTGGTGTTGCGTTAGTTATATTTGATTTTTTTTAAATATTTAAAATATTTACGGAATTTTTTATTTTGTTTTACTTTTTTGTGCTTTTTTATTTAAATTAAAAAAATCTTTCTTCATTTTGTGGAAGTTTGACGATTTCTCTTCTAAACTTTTTTTATTCGTTTATAAATAAAAAAGTCAGAAAAAATATTTAAATTTGCACTTTTCACTTTGTTAATCACATCACATCGTCTCGTCACCAGTTCACATACCAAACGACGTTCACTGTACTCCTAATATATACACATATATATAGTTATATGTTTGTGTGTGTGTGCATAATCAATATATAATATTGCTTATGTATGGACGCGTACGTTTCGTGACGGTATTTGTAGTACCTACTACATAAAAAAATCTTTTTATTATTTTTTCAATATGAACAGTTCACAACCGAGTA
The DNA here is from genome assembly GCA_941918925.1 of Phyto melanocephala. Lineage (NCBI taxonomy): Eukaryota > Metazoa > Arthropoda > Insecta > Diptera > Rhinophoridae > Phyto > Phyto melanocephala. The sequence goes on from OW799233.1 coordinate 55,498,124, forward strand.
TAAATGAATAGAATAAATAGTATATGGATAGAATGATAGAAAATGTCAGTATTTTTATATTGTTGTCTTGCTTTATTTGTTTGTGTGTAAATATCGAAATAACCGCTTAATCCATCCGTATGATCGTTGTTGACGCGGCACTGGTTTACTCAAGAATACTCTAGTCGATATTGTGTCTTAAAGCAACTCTCTACTGTATAGACTTAAGGCCTGACTTGTTGAGTTGCACTACCACATTTTTTAGTTTGGCTTAAGCTAACAGTATTGCCAGAGGATGTTTGAAAAAAGCTACATTTTCTAATTTAATAGTTAATATAATAATATAAAAAATTGCTTTGTAAAAAGACTATTAATATTGCTTTTTATTGTCATCGACTGAAGTATATGTGTATAGTAATCGTTTGTACACAACCGTTTACGGTTTATGATTAAAGCTTATGATTAAAAAAATTTTATAATACAAATTATTTGGTAGATTGGAAAATTGTATTCAAAAGATTTTTTTAAATAAGTTAAAATATCAAAATACCAATATAAATATCTGTTTATTTATTTTTTGCTGTAAAAACATAATATCAAAAGTATAAAAAAATGCGTAGTTCTTTTAAAATGTTAGCTCCAAATTTTGTTTTAAAATATTTATGTCCGTTCGTTATCTATCTTCTACAACAATTTTAGATTGGTAAAATATTAGACATTATCTCGCTAAAAAGGAATCTTTCAGGCTAACCCAGATATCAAGGTAACTTCAAATCGATTTTTTCAAAATATTGTACATTAAGTAGGTATGTATTGAGCCGATCGAGCTCATATCATATTGACATATCGTTGTCCATATTCCCTGCTATTAAAAGTCAAAAAACATATTTTTAGACTCGTTTTTTTACAATTATATTATAATTGTAGACATAAATTATAAAATTTAAATTATAATTAATGGACATGGATATTATAATGGAAAAACTTATATTTTATTGATGACTGTAAATTATATGCAAATTACTAAAATAATCAAAAAGTCTACATATAAGATAAACGGTTACACAATTATGAAAAATTAAACAAATTTAACCAAACGCCAATACTGAAATACACACATACTCCGGCGCATAGCAATAACTAACTCTCTTTCTTGACATATACACAGGCAGCAAGAGGACCTAAATATGAACGTAATGCGCAGTAGTGTTTTTACCCAAAAATTGTATAAGTGTACCTAGCTGATAGTAAAGTGTACCAACTTAACAACAATTGTACCAATTGGGTTCAAAATAGGATTTAAAATATGTTACTGAAAATCTGTAATATAATTTCCTTATTTATTGAATAGAAACAGAACTAACAAGTAAGAGCACTATATTCGGCTGTGCCGAATCTTTTATACCCACCACCAATTTTGTGTACATTTAAAGCACAATATTTATTATATTGTTAATCGCTTGAAATAATCTCTTTATAATAAAATAAACATCACTTTCTTTGTAGAGGGTGGTTAAATTTTAAATTAACCATGAATGCCTTCTTAATTCGTTAAATGAGAAGCATTCCTGTTTTTCACGATAGTGTGGCAAAAAAACAGTCAACTTCGACTCATCATCTTGCCCAACAATTGAGCATCAACAGTGTTATTAAAATTTTGGACTATCGGATCGAGGTGTGCCGTTGAGGTCGCGGGGGCCATTTGGCCGATATTTTGTTCCATACATAATTGAACCATACAAATAATATCTTTAAAAAAGAAATGATAATTTCCTAAATAATTTGTGTTTTATTCAAAATCAACATCGGCCCTTAAAATTTCACCACACTTTATAACTTCGATATGCTGCTAAAATGTTTTCGTAAATTTAGTGTTTCAGTGAAAGTGGGCGTTAAAGTAAGCGTGTCAGTAAAATTTCTGCTAATAAATATAACTTAGATATTTCAATATAGTCCTTTATTATTCCAAAATCTTTATTCATTGAGAAATTCTCTGAATTCGAGATAAAGCATTATATAGGATGTGGGCGTAAGAGTGGGCGTGTCACCTAAGTTTTCTGGCATAGCAATAACATTGACTAGCAGGATTTTCGTAGCAAATTTTATCATCATACCTGTAATTTTGTCGGTTTTATAAATTTAAATTTCATTAACAGTAGATAATGTGAAAAGTGGGCGTTATAGTAGGTGTGTCGAAGTTATTTATGCTAATAAATACAACTTAGATATTTCAATATAGTCCTTTTTTATTCCAAAATCTGGATATTGTGTCTCTTATAGAGAAATTATAAGAATTTGAGAGAAAACGTTGTATGTGAGGTGGGCGTAAAAGTGGGCGTGTCACATTTATTTTCCGTCAGAACAAAGCCTTTGACCAAAAAGCAATTCCTGCAAAATTTCAGAATGGTAGATCAAATTTTGTCACTCTTATTAGGTTTAAAATTTTAAACATACTGAAAAATACACTGCGCGGTATAAATTTTCATACATTTTGATCTCTAACTCCCTTCCTAATGCATGCATTTAAACAATTTTTAGGTAAAAATATTGTTTTTGCTCAGGTAGTTTATATCTGTAGTTTCATGTCTCTACGTTGGTGCTGGTGGACACAACTCCATTTTATTCGATGTTGGAAGGACACGGTTCTTTCGACCTAATCTTGCATTACGAGCTATAACTTTCTTTCTTATATTCCGATTTAGCCAATTTTTTATTCCAAACAAACCTTGTGTATAAGACATATTCTGGCAAAATTTGAGCCTACTAGCTTTTTCGATGGGGTCTCTATAGTGCTTTTAACAGACGGGCAGACGGACGGACATAGCTAGATCGTCCTCAAATAAAACTCCGATTAAGAATATATATATATATGTATATATATATATATATATATATATATATATATATATATATATATATATATACCATTTTTTTGGTTGCGGCTATAAAAACTAAAAAACAAAAAAATTTGTTTAGCTCTTTTACTAAAATTTTGCAAAAAATATTTGACCTTGCGTCACAAAAATTGATCTGGTGATCACTATCGGATCGTCCCGGGTATACAATGGGGTATAGGGGTATAGAGAAGAGTTTTATCTACTAAATGGTGCTAATTTCTTTTTGTTATCTTATGTTCTCTAGAAGTTATGGTGTATTAAAAATGGGAATTTAGGAAAATTTTAACCTAAAAATAAGTAAGAGTGCTATATTCGGCCATGCCGAATCTTATATACCCTTCACAACGTGTAGTCACGCAATAACAGTAGTTTGTATCACCATTCATCTCATATGAAATACGTACATTCATATAAAAAACATAAATATATAAAAACATCCCATTGTAAAATTAAAAATTAACGTATGTATGTTAAAAAAAAATAAAAAAAAAATTTTTTTTTTAAATAATTAAAATATATATAATAAATATAAAACAAAAAAAAATAAAAAAAAAAATTAAAAAAAAAAATAATAATAAGTAAAAGCGCTATATTCGGCCGTGCCGAATCTTATATACCCTTCACAACGTGTAGTCATGCAATAACAGTAAATTCACGTATGTATGTTAAAAAAACAAAAAAAAAATAAAAAATAAAAAAAAAATTTAAAAAAAAAAAATTTAAAAAAAAATTAAAAAAAAAAAAATTATTATATAAATATATAATATATATAAAACAAAAAAAAAATAAAAAAAAAATTAAAAAAAAAAAAATAAAAAAAAATAATAATAAAAATATATATAATATATTAAATAAAAAATAAAAAAAAAATAAAAAAAAAATTAAAAAAAAAAATTTTAAAAAAATTTAAAAAAAAATTTTTTTGCCTCAGCTGGGATTCGATGCCACGTTTTCTCTAACCAGTATACACGTTTGTATGTATGTATGTTGTTGTTGTAATGTTGTTTTTATGAAAAGAAAATCGAGGTGGTCGTGGGTTTTTGCTCATATCTCAGTTGGTTATGTACCGATGTTTCTGATTTTCAATACCGATCTACTCCCGAATATTTCTGATATTTTAATACCTCACCCGGGTCCAACCTATGTCGGGAGCCTTCAAAAAGTTGATTTCAACATACACACGGACAGACGGTCAGACGGACAGACGGACAGACGGTCAGGGCTTAATCGACTCCTCTATTCATAAGCTTTCAGAAAATATATACTTTATGGGGTCGGAAATGAAAATTGTAGAAATTTCACACGGAATGACAAACCTATATATACCCTTTTTCACTGTGTGAAGGGTATAAAAATATAAATAATATTTTAAATAAAAAATAAAAAAAAAATTTTAAAAAAAACAAAAAAAATATAAAAAAATTTTTTTTTGGCTCAGCTGGGATTCGATGCCACGTTTTCTCTAACCAGTATACACGTTTTTATGTATGTATGTTGTTGTTGTAATGTTGTTTTTGTGAAAAAAAAATCGAGGTGGTCGTGGGTTTTTGCTCATATCTCAGTTGTTTATGTACCGATGTTTCTGAATTTCAATACCGATCTACTCCCGAATATTTCTGATATTTTAATGCCTCACCCGAGTCCGAGCGATGTCGGGGGGCTTCAAAAAGTTGATTTCAATACTAATGGTTAACAAATTTTAAAATTATACAAAACTAGAAGTTTAACAAGTAACAGTGCTATATTCGGCCGTGCCGAATCTTATATACCCTTCACAACGTGTAGTCATGCAATAACAATTGTTTGTATCACCATTTATCCCATATGAAATACGTGCATACGTACACGTTAGAATAAATGTGGCATCGAATCCCAGCTGAGCCAAAGAAATTTTATTTTATTTTATTTAATATATTTTTTATATTTTATTATTTTTTTTATATTTTTTTTAAATTTTTTTAAAAAATTTTTTTAGAAAAATTTTTAAAAAATTTTTTAAAATTTTTTTTTAAATTTTTTTAAAATTTTTTTGTTTGTAGTTTTTTTTGTTATTTTTTTCTTATTTTTAATATTTTTTTTTTTTTGTAATTTTTTTTGTTTGGTATGTTTTTTACATGTATCTATGTATGTATGTTGTTGTTGTAATTGTGAAAAAAAACGAGGTGGTCGTGGTTTTTTGCTCATATCTCAGAAAGTTATGGGGCGATTGTGCTGAATTTCAATAGCGATTCATTCCTGGATATTTCCAAGAGATTGATACCATATACAGATCTGAGGAACATATAGTTGCTTCTAAAAGTTGATTTCAACCAACACACGGACAGACGGGCAGACAGACAGACGGTCAGGGCTTAATCGACTCCTCTATTCATAAGCTTTCAGAAAATATATACTTTATGGGGTCGGAAATGAAAATTGTAGAAATTACAAACGGAATGACAAAGCTATATATACCCTTGTGCACCACAGGTGAAGGGTATAAAAATCAAAATCTTATTAATAAATTTCCCGTTTTAGCAAAACACTTAAAATGTTTATTTTGAATCACCCTGTTCTCGGTAATATATGTATGTGAAATAAGGTTTACATTTTTTGGCTCACGAGGTACACTAGTGTCTACATTCGAATGAAAAAATGAGTTTTGGCCGCCTTCTCGTAAAATGGTCCACTGTGCGGCGGCCATTTAGCCGATATTTTATTTCATACATAAATAAACCATACAAATATTATCATTATAAAAAGATATGATAATAATTTCCTAACTAATTTGTGTTTTATTCAAAATCACCAAAATCGCCCTTTAAATTTAACCACCCTTAACAAAAGAATAGATAGATAAAAATATAATTTAGTTAAAAAATGCATTTTAAATATTCAAATACATATTTTAAATCTACTTATGCACATTTTTAGGATGTTATCAAAAATGTTACTAGAGTCATCTAGTGTTCTACGTGATATTTAGCAAAGACATCATCCTCACTGTTTGCAATATGTAGTGGCGCCTTCAACAGATGTTGCCGTCTGCAATGAATAAATGCTAATGAATATGACTAATATATTTTTATAAAAATTTAAAGAAAAAAGTGGGCGTGGCACATTTATTTTCCGTTATAACGAAGACTTTGACCAAAAAGCCATGTTTGCAAAATTTCAGAATCGTACATATAGTTTTGTCAGTTTTATTACGTTTTAAATTTCAAATATACACTGTGCGGTATAAATTTTCGTACATTTTGATCTATAACTCCTTTTCTAATGCATAGATTTAAGCAATTTTTGGGGAGAAATATTCTTTTGACTCGAGAAATATATATTCGAAGTTTCATGGCTCTACGTTTATCCGTTTGGACACAATTCCATTTTATTCGATGTTTTCGACCTACTCTTGCTTTACGAGCTATCACTCTCTTCCTAATATTCCGATTAAGCCCATTTTCAATACCAAACAAACCTTGTATATAAGAAAGATTCTGGCAAAATTTGAGCCCCCTAGCTTCTCTATCGTGCTTTCAACAGACGGAAAGACGGACGGACATAGCTAGATCGTCATCAAATCAAACCCCGATTCAGAATATATATACTTTATGGGGTCTAAAATGGATATTTCGATGTGTTACAAACGGAATGACAAAATGAATATACCCCCACCATTTTTTTGGTGGCGGGTATAAAAAATCTTCGCTAAGCCGTTGCATTTTCTTATGAGTTAAATACCTATATTGTAGTAAAATAAAACGTGATTGTTTCTTTATTATTCTTTTTATTTAAAATAGCTTTTAATTTGACATGAGTTTTTGATTTGTTCCTTAAATTAGGTACCTAGGTATATAGAATTTGTGGTAAAACCTAATACTTGATTTGATTACATTTTTCGTTTGTTACTTAAGTAATAAGAATTGAAATAAGAAAGACTTAAAGATTTTTTAATATAATATTAGCAAACTTTTAAAAACAAAAAGTGTTAAGTGCACAAAATTTTGTACAATTGTCCCATCAATCCCAACAGTGATTTGTATATAATAATCTTCAATTCCCAAGAATTTTTTTATTTACTTCTCTCTCTCTCTCTCTCTCTCTTTCGATCTCCGGCTTAAGTCAATATAACAGGTAGTTCAAACTACATCTACAAAATATTTTGTTTTATTTCTAATCTACTATTAAACTAAGGGTAGTATTACTATTTTCATTTCTTTTTCATTTATTTCTGCTTTTTATTATTTTGTTCAATATTTGCATGTGTATTAATTTACACATTTTCTTTATGCACACAAGCACTTGTTGAAGGTATTACTAAGTAATAATATTTAAAAAAAAAAACAACATTCTTACGATAAACCTGTTGAAAACCGTTAATTACCATAAATACCAAACATTATATGCAAGCAGTGGAGATATCTATACAAATGTAGCAGTAGGTGAGAATATCATTGTTTTGTAAATATTTCTGTTTTTTGGTATAATGATTCCATTGATTCACCGAAATCTTATATTAACTCTCAATTACCATATTTTGATTTTCAATGAGGTTAACGCTTTAAAAAATTCTTCTGTTAAAAAATATTATAAATACCTTGTTTGGATGATTTTTCCATTTTCAATAAGGGCGGGTAAATGTTTGAACAAAAATATAAGTGCTATATTTGGCCGTGACGAATCTTATATACCCTTCACTATCATATCGACCCCTGTGCGCGAAATTATCGTATGTTATAAAAACAAAATGTTACAGGAGATCGTTTTTATTTACTTAAAAGTAATAATTTACTTAAAAGTAATAAAAACGTATATAACACTGCTACATACGATACAATGTACACAGTGTTATCTCCATAACTAAAACAGTTATCGCTATAATATTTTAACAGCAGATACATTATTGTATGTAGGACCAATTTGCATAAAAAAGTCGATTTCTAAAAAAACGTAAAATACGATAATTTCGCGCACAGGGGTCGATATATCGATGACTTACTTCCTCAACCTCATATCTTAAAAAATACGGGTTTGACCTTTTCATATCAAACGATTGTTTTATGCTTTAACTAAAAAAGATAAGTATATTATTACTAGTAATATACATAAATACAATCAATTCCTTAATAATTGCATATAAACTTTTAACCAAACACCGAAGTATAAGAAGATGAACCGTTTTTTTTTTGTCTCTCCTGAAAAATTTTATTTTTTAAGATACGAGAATGAGAAAGTAAGGCATCGATATGTCAAAGGTCCAATATTGACTAATGATTATGTTCTTTCCATTTGATATCCATATTAAGAGGATTAAGCGAATGAACTCATCATTACTCATATATACTCTTTTTTACGTGCGCCATCTTCGATTTTAATATTTTTTAATTATTTCCTCTATTCTACAAATCATTATTATGGGGGTTAAAGGCGATAAATTTGTATTTACGTACTTTAATACTTTTAATATTCTTTATAATGTGCTTTATTATGTTAGTCAAGCTCTTTCATTCGGTACATATACTAAATCCTCATTGTTGTCTTAAAGCTGAAAAATCAATTTTTTTTTTTTTCGTAAGTTTTAGGAAAAACACCGAAAGAGTTGTATTGTTGCGTGTATCTCAGGTTTGTTTTTCATGAAAATAATTTCTGAAAATAGAGCTTGCAATTTGGTATCACTCTTGTATTTAAAACTTAATTGGGAGCTTAAGGATCTTGATATACTTAAAAAATATAGTTAATAATATTGTTTGCCCTTAACTTTCTGATTCGCTGATTTATTGATTGACTGATTAATTGATTAATTGAGTTTTGCAAAAATTGTTACGAGTAGCCTTAGAGACATTCAATATATAAATAAAGAACAAGTATCTTAAAATTATACAAGGGCTGCAAGATGTTAAATATTGTGATAAAAATATGGGAAAAACACATGCATTTGTTTTAATTTGATTATATTTCAGAAAGTTAAAAAGCAAGTGTGCTGGATTGCAATAGCGATTCATTCCCATATACTTTTCAGAGATTGTTATTATATACAGGTATGTGCAAAATGTGGGAGCTTCTAAAAGTTGATTTAAACCAACAACCGAACATCTCTCAATCGGTTTCTCTATTCATAAACTTTCAGAAAAAATTTACTTTATGAGGTCGTATATGAATATTTTATATAGTAGAAGTATTTAGAACAAGACCTGTTATAAGTGCGAATAAATTATTACCATGCCTTCACACGTTGCCACATATACAATAATTTTTTTAATAACTTTGTCCCACAGTTTGGGCCTAGTTTGAGAAAATAATTATATTATGTTGTCTCATTGGCTAAGTATGCGCTAAATGAACACTGGTATAGGTTTAAGTCATATATTATTGTTATACGACATTTAAAAACTTATAAATGACTATCAGATTAGAATAGATTTAGATTTAGTAGAGACACAGTTTGCGTGAAGTGTGAGTACCAACACGGTTTGCCAGTTTGTTTTATATGTGAAATTTAGAATCTGTTGCGAAAAATGTATGTATCATCTTAGAGCCTGCAAGACTGTAAAAAAAAAATCTCACTCTCAACCAATAGGAGTAAGGTTTGAATCACGTCATTGGCACGACATGTAAAATAAAAATACTTGCAATTTGTAATCAGATCTTTATAAGATATCTTAGCTAGCAGTGAAACAAGCCGAGGCAAAATTTTTGGCGCCGGCTGAGCAAAAAAATCTAACAGGAAAATAATTCTTAATTTTTCATCTTTATTTTGAATACTGTGGTTTGATTGAGTCGATCGGAGCTGATCATACCGGTGAGCCGATCGACTTGTTTCACCGTTCGCTAGGTTAAATTAAATTTAAAGAATTTAGCAAAGTTAAAGTTACACTTAGAAGGAAAAAGAATGAAACGATTCATATATTTAAATAAAAACTTCCTCTCCCAAACGCGTAAGCTTGATCCGCGCTATGTATGTGTGTACATGTTTGTTGTTTATTTAAAGATCTTATTGAAAATTTTACTTTATTCTACTGGTTCAGCATTTTTATTAAGTATCAATATTTATTTAGTCAGTTGTCTTGGAGGCGAAATACTTTAAGGTTAATTTTTAAATTTTAAGTAAAATACCAAGAAATTTATATTTTGATGTTAAAACCTAATTTAGAAAATGTTATTTATGTGTTTAAAATATGGAAGAAGTAAAAAAACCTGAGGCGGTAAGTTTTTTTCAATTTTATAATAGCGACTCATTTACAAATGTTCGCAGAAGATTTATACTTATAAAACACGGTATGTGAGAAGCACTTTTCGTGGCTTCTAAAATGTATATTTAGCCAATACATACATAAACATCGACTTTCCTTTTTGAAAGGTTTCAGAAAATGTATTCTTTATGTAGATGGAAATGGATGAGGGGGGTTAATATTTTACTTTCAGTTTGTGTTTATATATCGATGCCTTACTTCCTCAACCTCGTATCTTAAAAAATAAAATTTTTCAGGAGAGACAAAAAAAAACGGTTCATCTTCTTATACTTCGGTGTTTGGTTAAAAGTTTAAATGCAATTATTAAGGAATTGATTGTATTTATGTATATTACTAGTAATAATATACTAATCTTTTTTAGGTAAAGCATAAAACAATCGTTTGATATAAAAAAGTCAAAGCCGTATATTTTAAGATACGAGGTTGAGGAAGTAAGGCATCGATATAAAACTACAAAATCCATCGTCGACTTATTTGATTAAAAATTATTGGTTCCTTATATCAAAAATATTTTTAATTGTTTTAACAATTTCTTTAATAGATTTTAATTTGGTGATTTTCTTCTGTTTTTTATGAATGAAAACTTTAATTGTTATGGTTCTATTGTAGCGGTAAAATATTTTTGACACACTCAAAATATGATTATAATAATAAAAAAATTTTATCGCCATACAACAAAAGTAATTAGAGCAAAGGATTTAAGTTTCATATAAGCTGAATGCTTAAAGCCCAAAAAATAGACATTATCAAAAATCATATTTTTTTGAAAAAATTTCAAAAAATTCTGGTGTTAAATTTTGAAGTATTTTTTGTTTAACAACCGATCAAAACTTAACATTGTTTTATCGGTACAACAAGGACTTGTATGTATGTATGTTCCTATGTTTAACAACTATATATTTAATTGAAAATTGAATAAAGTGTAAGAAATTTAGAGCCTTCTCCTTAAATTAAGTTTCTGTATTTGTATCTGTTGACATATACATACATACGTATGCATGTATGTTTATTTAACTGCCTGTTCAACGATGTCGAAAGAAAACACAAGCGAAATTTCATTCGTACAAATATATTGAAAACAACAGCAAAAACTAAAAATTTGTTTTTGTTTTCAACGTATTTGTGCGAATGAAATTTCGCTTGGGTTTTCTTTCGACATCGTTGAACAGGCAGTAAATATTATTTAGATTTGCTTGTGTCTTGAAATGGCTTTCAAGGAATGTGGATTGCCCACGTAAAATACTCAGATATAACTCTAAATTATTGTATCATAAGAATACAAACCAATATTATTGTTATTTGTGCAAATGCAAAGAAACTAATAAACACAAGCAACCACAAAAATAGAAAAACAAAACACGCAATTAACTTGATTAAAAATCCGATTGCAAAATTATCGAATACAGATACCGGTTTCTATCACATAATTCTTAAGTACAAATAAAAAACAATAATAACAACATTTATGTTAAAAAAGAATTTCAATTCCTCTGATTTTTTTTTTTTTTTTTGATTTATGTGCTGTTTTTACAAGCCGATTGAGTGATTGTCTTAGACGATTTATGTGTAATTTGTTTTTGTTACAATAACAAAATACACATAAATCGTCCAAGACAATCACTCAATCGGCTAGTAAAAACAGCACATTAAAATTTTTAAATTCGAGTGTGTACATTCCTTGTTGATAAGTTTGTTTACGATGAAAAAGTGTTTTGTAAAATGATTAACCTTTTCTATGAGAAGCTGAATGTAATTTATTTAAATTTTTTGACCACATCAATTAATTAAAAAAAGAAAATAGTAAGAAAATTTTCTAGGCTTAATTGCTTGAATCAGAAAACTTATTGTATAATTTAAATTAAACATTAGTTTTAATTATAAAAAGTTTAATTTTATTAATTAAAAATAGTTTTAAGCCAATATTTTGTCTAGATTATTTTAGTGATCTTAACCAACTATATAACAGTTTAAAAATAAGGACCTCTAGTTCGGTTCTTTTTGTTTTAACAAATATCGCATCATTAACAAACCTTTAAAGTAAACAACAATTTTATTGATTTCGGTATTCAGTAACATATTTGAACGATAGTTGTTATTATTATCTAAACGATAACAAGTAAGAGTGCTATATTCGGCCGTGCCGAATCTTATATACCCTTCACAATTTTTAATCATGCAATAACAATTCCTTGTATCACTATTCATCTCATATGAAATACGTACATAGTACATATAAAAAACATACATATATAAAAACATCCCATTGTAATATTATAAACTGAGTTTACGTATGTATGTTTCCAAAAAAATTACAACAAAAAAAATTATATTAAAAAAAATTAAAAAAAACATTAAAAAAAACATTAAAAAAACAATAAAAAAATTTAAAAAAAAATTTTTGCCTCAGCTGGGATTCGATGCCACGTTTACTCTAACCAGTATACCACGTTTGTATGTGTTGTATGTTGTCTTTGTGGAAAAAAACGAGGTGGTCGTGGTTTTTTGCTCATATCTCAGAAAGTTATAGGGCGATTGTGCTGAATTTCAATAGCGATTCAATCCCGGATATTTCCAAGAGATTGATACCATACACAAATCTGAGGAACATATGGTTGATTCTAAAAGTTGATTTCAACTAACATACGGATAGACGGTCAGGGATTAGTCGACTCCTCTATTCATAAGCTTTCAGAAAATATATACTTTATGGGGTCGGAAATGAAAATTGTAGAAATTACAAACGGAATGACAAAGCTTGTCACTGCAGGTCAAGGGTATAATAATTATGTTGTTGTTTTTTGATCGAAAAAAGTTAAATTTTGCACACAGGTAGATAACAGCGCAGATTAGGAAATGCTAGATAATAATGATAACAGAAAATCTCTTGCTTTATACATACTCTAATAGAAAATATAATATCCAAGAATGGGTTAAAATAAATTCCGCACTTGAGTTTTAAAAGCAACCGCACCACACACAGCTTTAAACAGCAAGTATCTATTGTAAATTATTTAAACAAAAATCAAGCAACCGAAAAAAGCAAAAATATGATTAGATATCTAAGAAATAAATTTACATTTGGCATCTTATTACCGCCGGCCATAAGTGTGTCTTACTTGATTACAAAATATTCTGATTGATTGGCAAGTGCTGCATCAAAATGGGTTTAGATAATTTGTCTACAATAACAATGAGCCCCACTAAATAAGTACATATGTACTTACATTTTTGTTTGGCAAACATTTTCGATTAGTTCGTATTAAAAAAATACATAACGTTGGTCACAGGTAGAAAGACCCTTACAATTACGTAACTTGTAATTTTTTTTTTTAATTGTTTGTAATACTGTTAATTTTGATAATATTTCATTAAATTTTTGTTTCGAGGTGTATTTGTGTATAATGTATTGAAATCATTGAAAAACTAAATTTCGTAAAAATACGAGTTATAGCCTTTTACCTGTGACCATCAATATGTATGTACATACCGTTTGTCTGTAATATAATGGCCCTAACTCAAATAACTGTAACTGAATAAGATAAAACCTTAATATAAACTACATTATCATAATGTAACTTCTTTTGTAAAATTGCTATGGTGCATTTGTGTGAAATGTATTAAAATCAATAAAAAAAATTCATTTTTTATAACAAATACGAGATGGAATTTCTACGTGTGATCATCGATATGTACGTAGGGTGTTTTTTTGTTGGCATATATTATATTTAAGAAATATTTTTAAAATTTTGATTTGTTGTATTGTAAAACGTCAATTAATATTAAACTTTAGGCAAATAAAAAATAAAGAATGGGAAAATCTTAATCTCGTATCATAAAAAATCTATAAATAATTTACTAAATTATTCGGGATATTGTCCCATAATTGTTCAATATTACATTTTAAACTTATTCAAGAATTTGGGTAAAAGGTTTACTGATGATCTGGCATAAGCACCAGTGAAATGCGTATAAACCAGCTTAAGCGCAACAAGCAAATAAATATTAAAAAAAATATATTTTAAAATAATTTTAAGTAAGAATAAAAAAATTAACAAAGCATTTGCGAAAAAAATATCTAAATAACAATTCCCTGGGAATTGTTTCCCTATTCCCTGTTCCCCTATTCTAAATAATTTCTCCCGGGGAAATTTGTTCCCTTTCCCTTATTCTAAATGAACTTCGAAATCGGGAAATTGTTCCCTGGGAAAAAAGTAGGTATTATGAAAGGTAATTAAAGGGAGAATGTAATAACAATTTTTGGGAAAATTCAAAGGGAGTTGTGACAAAAATGTAAGTATTTAATATTTTTTTATAAAAATTGCGATAAATATTATAATTTACTGTTACTTTTAGGATAAAAACAACAAACAGGAAGCAGACTAATGAATTGTTTTTAGTTTTAAAATAATTTTAATATTAATTTATCTTTTTTTTAATTTTTGAAGTTTTTAAATTTTTTTAATAAAATGTTATATTTTTTAATTAATTTTTCAAGCTCGCGGTCCTTATAAATATTTGTTGATTTATTTATTATACTACATTTACACCTACACAAAATCTAGTACTTAAGGGATTTTGAGCGAAATCTACCAGATTTCCCATACAAAATGAAATCTACTTCGCTACTAGATTTTGGCAAAATCTACTTAAAATCTAGTACTACTTTGTGGTACAACTGTGGTTTTTATTAAATTGTAATAAAATATACTACGCTGCACACAGAAAAATTCAATCATAATCACCCCAATTCTAAATATTCCCAGGGAATTGAATTCCCCGGGAATTCATTTTTCCCGCGAATAAAATTCCCCTATTCTAAACAGTCGGGGAAGGGAATAACAAGGGAGAGAGAATTTTACATTTTCGAAGTCAGCTGTTTGCTTTTGTTGTTTTGTTTTGACAAAATATTTGCTAATAATTTTTAGCGTAAAAAGTGAATATTCGTAAATAATAAAAAAAAAATTGTTAAAAGTGAACAAAAATGTTTAGTGTAGCGTTGTTAATAATAATAGCTGAAGCAGAAAACTCTGAAGCACAAGAATAAGCAAAGGGTAGAAAGGAAAATGCTATGTGACGCCAGCAACCCACTTGAGTTGCCGCACACTTTGTAAATTTTACTTTTCGAATGTTAGAAAAATATTACAGAATAAATAATCCGGCGTTTAAATATCTGTTGGACGTGTTAAGGTATTCAGCCCAAACGTGAGTCCTTTGCAATTTCTCCAATCGTGAAATTAAGTGCGACTTTCCGCTTCTTTGCTGAAGGTTTGTACCAAACGGGTATTGGTAAAGATTACGGTGGGTCTGTGGCTCAGTGTAGTGTTAGCAAAGTTCTGACAGAAGTTATTAATATATAAGGAACATTTACGCCCAATGAAGATAACTTTCTGCAGAACTGAAGTGCAAAAACGGAAAGTTGCGTTAGCTCTTTATGTGAAGTATGACATTCCAAACGTTATTGGATGTGTTGACGGAACTCAAAAAATTAAAGGTCTGTGATCATGAGCTGAGGATTCAGTACGTTGATGCCTCACATCCCGGAGCGTGTCACGATTCATTTATTTGGAATTCTGGCGAATTGCGTGCTCACCTTGAGCAAGAATACCTTAGAGGTGGCAGCAATTATTGGCTTCTTGGTAAAGTTTTGAATGATAACAGACAATTCATAAATTAAACATGCATTTTTTCTAGGAGGCTTATATATGCCAGGATGAGCCTGTTGAAATAAAATTCACTCCAAGTGTTGAAATGTGGTTGAACGGTGTTTTAAAAAAGAGATGGAGGTGCATTCTTAGAAAAAATATTCCGAATAATCTCTAATAAATTTCTGTAATAAAGCCATTTCTTATATATGTATGTAGTACATAAATTTTTTTAAATAAATATAACATTTTATTAAAAAAATTTAAAAACTTCAAAAAAGATAAATAAAAATTAAAATTATTTTAAAACTAAAAAACAATTCATTATTCTGCTTCCTGCTTCTTCTCCCTTTAATTACCTTTCGTAATACCTACTTTTTTCCCAGGGAACAATTTCCCAATTTCGAAGTTTATTTAGAATAAGGGAAAAGGGAAAGGGAACAAATTTCCCCGGGAGAAATTATTTAGAATAGGGGAACAGGGAATAGGGAAAAAATTCCCAGGGAATTGTTATTTAGAATTGGGGTGAATATATAAGGTGGTTGCAATTGCACAAGTTATTGTTTACATTTTTTTTATATGGAGTTTGAATTTTGGAGAAGTAGAGCATATAGAGCCTCTCAGACCACCTTGTAAATAAGTATATTGTTTTGAAAACGAAATCTTGCAAAATGTCAAAAAACAGTGGTATAAACGGTTTAGATTTTAATAAAGATTTTAAATCAAATCTACTAGATTTCGCTTAGGTGTAAATGTAGTATTATTCAATATTTCGCTACTCCTTTGTGTAATCTATATATATAAAAGTGAAACTCTGTGTGTGTGTTAGCTATAGACTCCGAAACTGTAAAACCGTTCGGGCTCAAACTTTGGTAGGTTGTTGTACACGTACCAGGGAGCGTTTATGGGTGGAAAAAAGTGGGCGGGCCACGCCCATAAAAAATTAGTTATCATTTTAAGCTACTTGCACATGACCGATTTTTCTGAAACTTTGCACACATATCGAGCTCTCATGACTAAATAATTTCGTTATTAAAAAAGTGGGCGGGGCCACGCCCATAAAAAATTTTTAATTTTGAGGTACTTACAATGGACGGATTTTACTGAAACTTTGCACACATATTGAGCTGTCATGACTTTATAATTTCGTGATTAGAAAAGTGGGTAGGGCCACGCCCATAAAAAAAAGTTATAAGTTTGAAGTACTTGCACTGGACCGATTTTTCTAAAACTTTGCACACACACACTAAGCTGTCATGACTTTACAATTTCGTGATTAGAAAAGTGGGCAGTGCCACGCCCATAAAAAAAAGTTATCATTTTGAGGTACTTGCACTGGACCGATTTCTCTGAAACTTTGCACACATATTAAGCTGTTATGACTTTACAATTTCGTTACTAGAAAAGTGGGCAGAGCCACGCCCATACAAAAATTATAATTTTTAGGTTTCTGCACTTGATATTCAATAAAAATTCAGAATGCATTTTGATTCATTAAGGGGCGTAGCAACGCGCGCCGGGTTTGGCTAGTAATAAATAAATCAACAAATATTTATAAAGACCTCGAGCTTGAAAAATTAATTAAAAAATTTTATAAAATAAAGGTCAAATAAGAGCAATAAGAAAATGTTATATTAATTTAAAAAAAATTTATATACTACATACATACAAGGTCTATTAAATAAGGTCTGTTCAACTAATCAGCTGATCGTTTTTTGCTCCCCTATGTTTACTACTCGAAGTTGTCAAAATTTGTTTACCTTTTTAGGGCGACATTTATGTTTTTCAATTTTATGATTGATAATTTTTCAACTTATGATTTATATTTCCGAGCCGGACATGCTGGTAAAAGGCGTTTCTGTACCCAAGGACTGAGCCACACCAACAGCTATAGCAGCCTTGCCATTACTTGGCTCACAGGCCAAGAAAATACAACGATTAGCTATTTTGCCTTCACGCACCATTTGTACAACACCAGCAGCGAAACGAGCATCTTTCTGGCCCAACATACCTTGTGAAACAGCACGCTTCTTCAAGACATCGTCTAGACTTCTATTTTATCTTTATCAGCCATATTTTTAGCAGATATTTACTATTAACACAATTTATTTTTGTTGTCTTGAAAAAATTGTTAAACAAAATGAAAACACAAAATTTAATAGGCGTTGGGCATATTCATACAGGTATATGCAACGGCGAATTTGCTGTGCTGCTCTCTGTCAAATACCTCATAAAAAATAATTTTTTATACATAGAGTTTGACAGTAACGTTTCCCATCAGATGGACTGATAATTTCACCTGGATGAATTTTTTGGTATTTTAGTCAGCTGTTTTTGACTACCTTAGAGTAATTTTACACTAACAAAATGCCCGTATATTTTTTTTGCTTTTTGTTTTTGTAGAGTTGCACAGACCTTATTTAATAGACCTTGCATACATATATAAGAAATGGCTTTATTACAGAAATTTATTAGAGATTATTCGCAATATTTTTCTAATATTTTTCTATTATATTTTCTAATATTTTGGGCAATGGATAAATATTGTGGTGAGTCTAAGGATACCACATCATTATCCTGAGCGCTCAAATAATCTAAATTTTCTACATCGCTTACTTTAGCATTGCATTTAAAATGAATGCAGATATTATGCAACGCACAGAAAAATTTTGTTGTTTTAGCAGCCTTTTTTGGAGCGTAGTGAAGCTGTCTAGCACCAGGAATGCAACTCTATATAATTCTTAAAACACCATTAATGCGTTCAACCACATTTCAACACTGAATTTTATTTCAACAGACTCATCCTGTGGGCAAAAAAAATCATGTTTAATTTATGAATTGTCTGTTATCATTCAAATCTTTACAAAGAAGCCAATAACTGCTGCCACCTCTAAGGTATTCTTGCTCAAGGTGAGCAAGCAATTCGCCAGAATTCCAAATAAATGAATCGTGACACGCTCCGGGATGT
Source organism: Phyto melanocephala (assembly GCA_941918925.1). Classification (NCBI taxonomy): domain Eukaryota; kingdom Metazoa; phylum Arthropoda; class Insecta; order Diptera; family Rhinophoridae; genus Phyto; species Phyto melanocephala. Next base: position 55,516,836 of record OW799233.1, read on the forward strand.
GAGGCATCAACGTACTGAATCCTCAGCTCATGATCACAGACCTTTAATTTTTTGAGTTCCGTCAACACATCCAATAACGTTTGGAATGTCATACTTCACATAAAGAGCTAACGCAACTTTCCGTTTTTGCACTTCAGTTCTGCAGAAAGTTATCTTCATTGGGCGTAAATGTTCCTTATATATTAATAACTTCTGTCAGAACTTTGCTAACACTACACTGAGCCACAGACACACCGTAATCTTTACCAATACCCGTTTGGTACAAACCTTCAGCAAAGAAGCGGAAAGTCGCACTTAATTTCACGATTGGAGAAATTGCAAAGGACTCACGTTTGGGCTGAATACCTTAACACGTCCAACAGATATTTGAACACCGGTTTATGTACTCTGTAATATTTTTCTAACCTTCCAAAAGTAAAATTTACAAAGTGTGCGGCAAGTAAAGTGGGTTGCTGGCGTCACTTAGCATTTTCCTTTCAACCCTTTGCTTATTCTTGTGCTTCAGAGTTTTCTGCTTCAGCTATTATTATTATCAACGGTACACTAAACATTTTTGTTCACTTTTAACAATTTTTTTTTATTATTTACGAATATTCACTTTTTACACTAAAAATTATTAGCAAATATTTTGTCAAAACAAAACAGCAAAAGCAAACAGCTGACTTCGAAAATGTAAAATTCTCTCTCCCTTGTTATTCCCTTCCCCGACTGTTTAGAATAGGGGAATTTTATTCGCGGGAAAAATTAATTCCCGGGGAATTCAATTCCCTGGGAATATTTAGAATTGGGGTGAATAAAATTTATTATTTTTGATTACTGGAGAAATTATTTTGTTATTCTGCACAAAATGTTCCTTCCCCATTCCTGTATGGATTCAATACAGTTTAAAATAAGTAAGAGTGCTATATTCGGCCGTGCCGAAATTTATATACCCTTAACAACGTGAAGTCATGCAATAATTATCACCATTCATCTCATATGAAATACGTACATACATAGTTAAAAAACATACATATATAAAAACATCCCATTGTAAAATTATAAATTGAGTTTACGTATGTATGTGTTAAAAAAAATTAAAAAAAAAACTGAAAAAAAATATAAAACAAAATTAAAAAAAATAATAAAAATATAAATAATACAATTTTTTAATTGATTTTTCAAGCTCGAGGTCTTTATAAATATTTGTTGATTTATTTATTATTCAATATTTCGCTACTCCTTTGTGTAGCATCTTCATAAATAATACATATACCAAATAAAAAAAATTTAAAAAAATATTTAAAAAAAATTTAAAAAAAAATAAAAAAAATTAAAAAAAAAAAATTTGCCTCAGCTGGCATTCGATGCCACGTTTACTCAAACCAGTATACCACGTTTGTATGTATGCATGTATGTTGTTGTTGTGAAAAAAAGGGGTTGTCGAGGATTTTGGCTCATACCTCAGTTGTTTATGTACCGGTGTTTCCAATTTTCAGTATTGGTTTACTCCCCAATAATTCTGATATTTTAATACCTCACCCGTGTCCAGGCGATTTCGGTGGGCTTAAAAAAGTTGATTTCAACATGCACACGGACAGACTGACACAGCTTATGGGGTCGGAAATGAAAATTGTAGAAATTTCACACGGAATGACAAACCTATATATACCCTTTTTCACTGTGTGAAGGGCATAAACATTAAAAATGAAATTATATTGTTATCTATCTTCTATCTATATATATAAAAGTGAAACTCTGTGTGTGTGTGTGTGTTAGCTATAGACTCTGAAACTGTAAAACCGATCGGGCTCAAACTTTAGTAAGTTGTTGTACACATACCAGGGAGTGTTTATGGGTGAAAAAAAGTGGACGGGGCCACGCCCATAAAAAATTAGTTATCAGTTTTAGCTACTTGCACTTGACCGATTTTTCTGAAACTTTGCACACATATCGAGCTGTCATGACTAAATAATTTCGTGATAAGAAAAGTGGGCGGGGCCACGCCCCTAAAAAAGTTTTTATTTTGAGGTACTTGCACTGGACCGATTTTTCTGAAACTTTGCACACATATTAAGCTGTCGTGACTTTATAATTTCGTGATTAAAAAAGTGGGCGGGGCCACGCCCATAAAAAAGTAGTTATTAGTTTTAGCTACTTGCACTGGACCGATTTTTTTGAAACTTTGCACACATATCGAGCTGTCATGACTAAATAATTTCGTAGTTAGAAAAATAGGCAGTGCCACGCCCATAAAAACAAGGTATCATTTTGAGGTACTTGCACTGGACCGATTATTCTGAAACTTTGCACATATATTGAGCTGTTATGACTTTATAATTTTGTGATTAGAAAAGTGGGCAGGGCCACGCCCATAAAAACAATTATAATTTTGAGGTACTTGCACTGGTCCGATTCTTCTGAAACTTTGCACACATATTGAGCTGTAATGACTTTACAATTTCGTGATTAGAAAAGTGGGCAATGCCACGCCCATAAAAAAAATTATAATTTTTATGTTTTTGCACTTGATGTTTAATTAAAATTCAGAATGCATTTCGATTCATTAAAGGGCGTAGCAACGCGCGCCGGGTTTGGCTAGTACAAAATATAAACACGTATAAAAGTTGTACCTATAGTAAAATACAACTAGGGTTGTCAATTGAATAAGACTGAAAAAATAAGATGTATGATTCTTAAATTTTGTAAACAATGCTTTTTGGTCAAGGGTCTTGCACTAACGGAAAATAAATGTGACACGCTTACTTTAAAGCCCATCTTTCATATAACGCTTTATCTCAAATTCATATAATTTCTCTATGAATAAATATTTTGGAAGAATAAAGAACTCTATATTGAAATATCTGAGTTTATTGGCAGAAACTATTTCGACACGCCTACTGTAACGCCTACATTTTACGTAATCTACTGCCAATTTTAATGCTCATAAAACCGACAGAATTAGAGATATGCTGATACAATTTCGCACATATAGCTCTAGTCAATGTCACTGTTATGCCAGAAAATGAAGGTGACACTCTCCCTTTTTTATGCCTACCTCTCATATAACGCTTTATCTTAAGTTCATTTAATTTCTCTATAGACAAAGTTTTTGGAAGAATAAAGGACAATATTGAAATACATTGACACGCCTACTTTAACGCCCACTCTCATTGAAAGACAAAATTTACGAAAATTTTTCACTTGTTATACAAAGAAAGTGATACATATTTTAGTATAAAGAGATTATTCCATAGCGATGTTCTATAAAAGTACATCAAATAGGTGATGGTTTTTAAAAACTCGACACAGCCGAATATTGGGTTCTTACTTGTTTTAGTAAATATGTATTATGGATTTTCGGATTAATAAGCAGCCACTATGTATTTTTTGCATATGGAATTCTTTTGGTAATTTCTGATGTTTTTATAACGCTTTTAGTTGTTCAAGTAAAATCAGATGGTAATAATGATATCGACATTGATTTTTTGGGTTATTGAAACAAATACCGATCTCACTGATAAAGTTTATAATAAACAACTCATTGAAAAAGTCATAAAAAAATAAAAAAAAAGGAAAAGAAAAATAACTTAAACTTATTTTCGATCGCATAACTAGATGGAACAAACTTCTTAATATGAACAAATGATTTTAACAGATTTAAAATTACCCCAAATAAATGATAAAAGATTGGCTACACTAAAACAAATAATAGTTATTTCAAACTCAATAAAGGTAACAGGTAAACCCCTTAGCCGCAGTAATATGAATCTATATAAAGCCGATGCTGTCCTCTTACCTTTGCTCAAAGCAATTCTTAAAACGGAATGAAAATTAAGTGATGAATTGGGGAAAGCTGTTCAAAAATGAATACAAGAAAGAAGAACAACTTACTCAACACTCTTGAAAATTTAAAAAACTCCAAAATTAAAATATGATTTTGATAATATAAAATATAAAAAATTTATATCCCAATTTCAAACTAATAAAACTTTGCTGAAGTCTGTAGAAAATTCTGATTTATCATTATTTCAAGCATCATTTTCAATTCAAATTTTTTTATATGAAAAGTTATGTTATGCATACAAATATTAGAAAGGAAATATATCTTTTTATATCTGGTTCAAAGAGAGGAGTATATCTGCAGTCTGCATATAACAACTTATTAACAGTATAACCTACAAGCGTTAATTGCGAAAGCTATTTTTTAACAGTTTTAAGAGTCTTTACTTTTACATGCTAAAAGTGACCAAATATAGAGGCATCTTTATTATACCCTTCACACAGTGAAAAAGGGTATATATAGGGTTTGTCATTCCGTGTGAAATTTCTACAATTTTCATTTCCGACCCCATAAAGTATATATTTTCTAAAAGCTTATAAATAGGGGAGTCGATTGAGCTCTGTCAGTCTGACCGTCTGTCCGGGTGTATGTTGAAATCAACTTTTTGAAGTCCCCTGACATTGCTTGGTGAGGTATTAAAATATCAGAAATATTCGGGAGTAGATCGGTATTGAAAATCAGAAACATCGGTACATACGCAACTGAGATATGAGCAAAAACCCACGACCACCTCGATTTTTTTTTTCACAAAAACAACATTACATTTTTTTTTTATTTTTGTTTTAATATTTATTATTTATATTTTAATTATTTTTTTTTAAATTTTTTTTTTTTAAAAAATTTTTTTTATTTATTTTTTTTAATACATACGTAAATTTTTCATTTTACAATGGGATGTTTTTATATATGTATGTTTTTTAAATATGTATGTACGTATTTCATATGAGATGAATGGTGATACAAACTACTGTAATTGCATGACTAAACGTTGTGAAGGGTATATAAGATTCGGCACGGCCGAATATATCACTCTTACTTGTTTATAATATATATTTGGAATAAATTTAAATAAGAACTTTAAAATATCTCTATATACTATAAGTGAATGGACTTTCACCATTTTTTAAATAAATAGCTCATATATATATTTTCTTATTAATAAGAATATAATTTATTTATTTATTTATTTTGTACTAGCCAAACCCGGCGCGCGTTAATACGCCCCTTCATGAATTTTAATCGCATTCTGAATTTTAATCGAATATCAAGTGCAAGGCTAAAAACTATAACTTTTTCTTTATGAGCGTGGCACTGCACACTATTCTAATTACTAAACTGTATAATCATGACAACTCAATATGTGTGCAAAGTTTCAGAAAAATCGGTCCAGTGAAAGTACCTTAAAATGATACTTTTTTTATGGGCGTGGCACTGCCCATTTTTCTAATAACGAAAGTGTAAAGTCATGACAGCTCAGTATGTTTGCAAAGTTTCAGAAAAATCGGTCCAGTGCAAGTACCTCAAAATTATAACTTTTTTTTATGGGCGTGGCCCTGCCCACTTTTTTAATAACGAAATTAAAAAGTCATGACAGCTCAATATGTGTGCAAAGTTTCAGAAAAATCGGTCAAGTGCAAGTAGCTAAAACTGATAACTAATTTTTTATGGGCGTGGCCCCGCCCACTTTTTTTCACCCATAAACACTCCCTGGTATGTGTACAACAACTTACCAAAGTTTGAGCCCGATCGGTTTTACAGTTTCGGAGTCTATGGCTACACACACACACACACACACACACAGGATTATTAAAAAACAAGTAAGAGCACTATATTCGGCACTAAAAAAAAAAAATTATACACTTTTTTGCAAAAAAAAGAAAAAGAAGAGGTTTTTGAAAGTGAGGTTAGCATCTCTACGAATTATGTTTGATACCACAATAAAATTTGGAATCTTTAATTTTAGAAACAAAAAAAAAAGTTAGCGCAAGGTTGCGCCATTATTTTTGACGATTTTTTTAAATTTTCACATTTCTTCCATTTTTGCTCATCAGGCACTTTTTCTTATACATTTATATCGTCATTAACTTTTATGTATTTTGAATTATTGATTTTAACTGTTATTCACATCACTTTTAACACTTTACAATGTTAATACCTGCCTATAATTATATATTTGAAAAATTCTTTATTATCGATAATAGTTATAAGGGAATGTCCCACGCATCCCCATAAAGGATATTTTTATATACCTGCTCTACAAAACATTATATGTTAAAAAAAAATAAGTACCGTACCATAATTATCAAAAGCATTTATCACAAAAATAAGTTTACAAAAAATAAATATAGGTACATAAAAAATACATGGGCAATTGTCAGAAGAAGCTGCCGAGGCCAGAAATAACACTTTAGATTTTATCGAACGAATTATTCGAGGAAATTCAGCAGAAGCGATACAAATCAAGATGTCTTGAATAGGTTATTTCTGAGCAGTGACCCTTTTATAAACAGCAGTACGCAAAGAGAACGTTTAATTAAAAAAATCTTTTTCATCAGAAACCATCACACTTCTTCTTCCTGACACCAATGATGCAGCTAATAAGGATATACATACGACATAATAATTATTAAGGAATTTTTATTAGTTTAACTTTTCCGTATAGTAAGTATCAAATAATATAAAATAAATATAATAAAACCTTTTTTAATAAAAAAAAATACTGCTTCATAAGAGCCTTACAATTTTCAATTTTTTTTTTTTGAATTAGACCGTAATTCATAATATATTTATATGCATGTACATACAGTCTGTTAAGAATGAGTTTAAACCTTTAAAATCAACATTTGTTAATTTAGTTTTACTATTTATACTGACTTTTATTCCTTAGGAATGTGGCTTTTGGAAAAATTTTAAAAATTAAAATTTTTGGTTCTTAAATTTTTTTTATTGCATTTTGAAAAAAATTTTTTTTTCGCCATGACATTTTTAATAACTCCGAAATAGTAATAGATAGAAAATAAATATGTTTGGTTTTTCGGTGCATCTTCTGATTCTCCTGCTATTACAATCGGATAATCCGTTTTCAAGTTATGACAAAATATATTAGGCAACCCAACGATTTAGAGGGTGAAATATGCCACGCCTTTAACAGAAAATCCTTAAGTAAGTTATGACAAAATATATTAGGCAACCCAACGATTTAGAGGGTGAAATATGCCACGCCTTTAACAGAAAATCCTTAAGTACTAGAGAAAAACGGAAAACAGATTTGAATTAAGAGCATCAAAATCAATCTAGTCCACATACTTTTATTTCTAGCAGAGACAAAAATATTTTTTTTGCGCAGTGTACTTTTGTTGCGCAGTGTAATTTTTCAAAATCTGCCACTGGATTTCTTATATCATACTACACCTAAAACTATCAAAAAACTAGAACTTTTAATTCAAAAAACACGTTTAATAATTTTGGCCAGCTTTTCAGGCCAAATACTCCTCTGTGTGTCGGGTATATTGGTATCTTGTAAAGAGTTTCGCGAAATTTTTAAGCATTTTACAACTGCTGTGGTAAGTCATTGATATATAAGGTAAAAACAAGAGGTCCTAAGATAGAACCTTGTGGAACGCCATTTGTTACTGGTAGCGGGCATGACTTATTGTTACCTGCAGAAACATATTGGTAACGATTTTCAATATAAGATGAAATGAGGCGAGCTGCAGATATAGTAAAATTGAATAAATTAGTTAACTAATTACGAAGCATACTCTGGTCAACCATATCAAACGCCTAAAAGTAATCCAACAGTGTTAGGAACGCAATATTACCATTATCAATGTAGCTACGAACTTCCTCCGTTACTTCAATAAGAGCAGTGGTGCAGCTGTGTTTGGGACGAAATCCAGATTGCCTGTCAGTTAGTAGACGATTTGTATGTAAAAAGCCACCTATTTGTTTGTGTAATATCCTTTCACAAACTTTAGATAAATATGGAAGAATATAATTTTTCAGTTTGTATCCTTTACCTGACTCCTTTATAGAAATATTTTGCCTTTCTATTATATATAAAATATGTATGTTTATGAATTACTTTACCTAAATAAATTTACCGAAAAATCCCGGGAACCCGGAATTTAAAATTTTAAAAACCCGAATCCCGGGATTCGCAAAACATTATATGTTTTGAAAGTTCTTTTTCAGTTTAAATGCTCTATTTCACCTTTGTTATGATTCAGCATTCTTTTATTTCAACATTGTTTTATTTAAGTTTTGTTTTAGCTTTAATATTTTGTTCGTTAAGCAAAACACATATTGTTGGAAGTTCATATGTATGTATTTTATAATGAGAGATTTATATACACACACACTATATTAAATTTAATGCTATTGCTTGTTAGCCAATTTCTTATGCTAGTACCCACCTCAGTTTATTAAGTACACAACTAAAAATTTGCAGCATATTTAAAAATATTATGTGATGTTTTAATGCAGAGATGCGGTTTATATCATATTTACATGTAACAACACATTCATGTTTTTAATATATACTTAATCCAATTTATCTCTGGCAATACTGGTACATATATATAGATAATGTTAAAACCATTGCGGCATAAAATTATTAAAGTCAGTAACCTTTATAGTCAAATATTGAGTTTCGAAATAAAATAGAAATGAAATGTGGAACGTTTTTATACAATATTATGTTCCATATTTATTTTGGATGGTATTATGAATGGAATGTATTTTAAGCAATGCTTCTCTAACAAAATATAAGGGTTATTGAATTAGATGAGCAGCATATTAGAGTCAGCACTAAATATTATTTAAGACAACCACCTTATTTTTGTTCTAGTTTTTGAATCATACGGTTGATTTTATTATAAGTATTCGGTTGTTATTTATTAGTATTCGCCTGTAATATTCTAAACACGGTTTGAAAAAAGAAAACAAACAAGTAAGCAGCGTTGTTAACATTTTAACTTTAAAAAGCACTTATACACCTAAAAACGCGTAATTTTCATTAAAAATCACTGCGTTTGAAATTGTTTACTTTTGGTTCTATGAATTTGTTTTATGAAATATAATAATTTAGATAATTTTAAAAATAATTTAACAATTTTTTTAACACATTTTTAAGCAGTTTACAAATTTAACTTTACAGTTGCCAATATACTAATCATTATTTTAGAGAAAAGTTTACAGCTTTTAGATGCTAGTATGATTGTTTAAGAATAAAAAAGCGTAGGTATCTAACATTTTGAAAAAATCTAATTGAGAAGTCAAAGAAAAAAAAATTGCAAAAAAGTCATGCCGGTAGTATAAAATAATACAAATGTAGTCAAGCGTTTTTTTTATAATTTTTAAAAGTAGTTATTGTAAAGTCCTTATCAAGACTTCTAAGTCAAGAGCGCAAAAGAATTTATGCTCAATGATTCTTCAAATAAGACATAATTTGTCAAAAATAATGGGCCTTAAAATAAATGTAAGATTTTTATGAGTTTTAGGCACTACTAGAATTGATTGCAGTTTGTTAATATGTATATTCATGTAAATACATATTCTTCAATGAGGTGCTATTATTATTTTCACCAAAATTTAATCACTTAGTTATCAGTTGAACCCCTGTAAAATTACTTCTTTGTCAAATACCCACCCAGCAAAAAATTTTAGGTTAAAGAAAAACGTGATTTTGTGAGCAAAAACCTGGTTTTCTTGACATTTGGGAAATCAACATTTGTTAAATATCGACACCTGAAAAAAGAAAAAAACCAGCCTTTGCACCGGTTGAAAAATCGGCTTTTGCACCGGTTGAAAAACCGATTCGATCACCCTAGTATAATATGCATACGTTTAAGAAATAGGATAAGGATTCAACATTAATATTGTTGTAGAAATATCAAACGCACTTACAAACTTATATATCTGTGAACTTTTTTAAAAAAGCGTTTGCCCCGACTTCATCGGCGTAGTTTTTGTGATGAAAGGTAGCCTGGTTTTGAATCTAAATGAGTGCCAAATTACATTAAGTTCGTATAGCCATTTTTGCGTGATTGAGATCCAAAGATCCAAACATTCATATTTATTTTATTAGTATTTAAGATTTTATAAGTAGAACAGAATAAAAGAAAGGTTTTTATGTAATCGTATACATTTTTTTATCAATCGCGAATACCGAACGTTCGTGTAAGATATGTATGTATGTATGTATGAATGTATATACAATTTTATGGTTTGCAGAAATATGTGTATAACTATTTATGTACATGTGGTATTTACAAAGTACATATGTACATATGACATCTCAAATTATTAAATTTCAAAATGATTTAATACATTGTTGTTGTTGTTGTTGTTGTTTGAAAATGTGAAAATGTGATAGCACTCTTCATGAATATCCCAATTATTTCTTATTTTGCAAGAGATTTCATATAATAGTCAATCTGTCTTGTTGGACCAAAAAAAAAAAAAAAAAATTAAAAAAAAAATTGTTTCCTTTTTAATAATGGGGGAATAATAAATGTACAATTAAGGAAGGAAACGCACCTGTTTATTATTTTATCTTGTATTTGAAATTTATTGTGTGTGCATTTATTTAATTAATCATTTTGCCATTCATTAATCTTTTAAGTGGAAAGTAAAATCGAAGAAAAACTAAAAACTGCACCTAACAATTTAAATGGGTAACAAACTTTCAGCATTTATTTCCTCATCTTCGGAATCTTGACTGGGGTCGTGTTTCATCATACCAGTACGAGGACGTTCTGCCGGTGGTCCTAGTGGATCCGTGTGATGGGCTTTGAATAAATAGTTTATTGTGACATTTAACAATTTTTGAACATACATATGTTACATATTTACCTGTGAAAGTCGTGTCACTTGATCGAACATAATGGTCTCCATTAAAATTGGCTGTGATGACATTTGATACCATACTATCAGCAGAAGAATCGGATAATCTGCCTGAAAAACTGTTTTCATTTTGGTTGCGAAAAGCTTTCAAAGAAAAGAATTTATATTTAACTAATTAAATTTAAGTTTAACTCGTTTAGAGTATACCTTTTAGGCGACTACTACCCATTCTGCCGGATGCTGCCGATGACAAACGTTGCTGCTGATAACGCTGTTCATTCTCTCGTTCGGTCTGAGCCTTTTGTAGTCTAGCGTATTCTAGAGAGTATTTCTCATTTAGTTCAGACATACCCAAACTTTTTGTAACCTGCATTAAAGCTCTAACACAATTCAAGTTGTCCGGAAATATAGTGTAGATCTTCTCGAACATTCCCAAATATTGTTTGGGAGGCAAATAGGAATTTCGAAAACAACTGGCAATACGCAACATTAAATTTGGATCATTAGGGTCTACTAAAACGGCTCTTTCATAGTAATACAAAGCTTTTTCTATAGCTTGTAATTTTATGTAATACGATCCTATCGAACTGGCAATATTAATGTCACTGGGATTTATACGATAAGCCTCATTAAAGTATTGATTTGCCTCCTGGTGATCATTCAGTTGTTCATAAATTGCACCAACTTTTTCAAATAAACGCGAGTCAATCTCTCCCGCTGATATGCCCAACACCTGTAAATACGACTGCAGTGATGTTGAGGTATTTGTTAGTTTAAAATTTCCCCCACCTATGGTGGTTGTATTAATATTTTCCTGTAATTTGGCCAATTGATAATAAACATGACTGTGCTGCACTGAGTGCGGAACCATTAGTTGTGTCTTCAAGTTCTCGAACTGTTCTTCGGCCAAAGCATAATCATTCTCCTTCATTGCCACTAGTCCCAAATTATAATTGGCTTCAAAATTATCCGGCTGTATTTGTAGCGCCCTTTCCAGTTTATTACGCGCTGCTGTGTAATTTTGTTTTTGATAGTCAATGATACTGGCATTAACTAAAGCCATTGCATTAGTGTGCAACGCTCCAATTTCATTCATTTGTTGTACGCAATGACTGGCCATTTCAAAATTACCAAGCTATTGATGTCAAAAAATTTTATGATTATTGAATTCTATGTTTAAAAAATACGTACATACATATCGATGTTAGCAAGTAGAAAGGCCCTAACTCGAATAACTGTTACTTAACAGACGAGGTAAAAGCGTAATAGAAACTGTATTATCATAATATAACCCCTTTTGTAAAATTTGCTTGTAAAACTGTTCTTTCTGACATTGTTGCATTCAATTTTTGTATCGAAGTGTATGTGCGTGATATGTATTGGAATCACTGAAAAAAAATCTATTTCGTAAAATATACGAGTTAATGGCCGTTTTACTTCTGACCATCGATATACATACATGTCAGATAAGGTATTCTACGAGTATAGGAAAACTGATTTACAATACCATTCGACAAATTTCTTAACATTTCCACCTAATGATATACATATGCACATACATACATATTTATCAAGCAAGGTTAACGTGTTCACAGATTTTTATTTCAAAAATCAATTTTATTTTTAAAAAACTTTAAAGTTTCTATGTTAATAAAGGGTGGTTTTAAGAGCCGATGTTGAATGTAAACCACACCTAAACGTCAAGTTTTTGTTTTGCATTTTATTTGGCATTTCTTAATTTCAGACTAACTCAATTTGAACCATGGAAAGATACACAATCGAGCAATGCGTCAATTTAATCGTCCGAATGTGCATACAATCGGAAAAATCGTGCAAAAATTTGAGTAATCCAGGTCTGTAGATGTAAAAACACCAGTGCATGCCTGTGTGGCTGAAGAGCCGTCCACCTCAACTCGTCGTCGTGCTCAACAATTAAACCTCTCACGCTCGTCGTTTATGAACATTATGCATAAAGACTTGCATTTACACGCTTATAAGGTGCAATTGACTCAAGAACTAAAGCCTCTTGACCATTCCAATCGTCGTCAATTGTCAGAATGGTGGCAAGAAATGGCAACCGTGGATGATCAATTTTCGAAGAAAATCATCTTCAGTGGTGAGGCACATTTTCACCTCAGTGGATTCATCAATAAGCAGAATTGCCGCTTTTGGGCGAACGATAATCCAAGAGTGACTATCGAAAAACCAATGCATCCACAAAGAGTGACTGTTGGGTGCCTTTTATGGGCTGGCGGCATCATCGGGCAGTATTTTTTCTAAAATGAGACTGGTTAGGCAGTTACTGTGAATGGTGTTCGCTATAGTGAGATGATAACGAACTTTTGATAGCGCGAATTGGAAGATATGGATTTGGACGATATGTGGTTTCAATAAATATTTTTTAGAATATTTTGTTTAGAAATAAGTTTTTTAAGTCTTTACCGTCGAACTTCAGTGCAGTGAATTCTTACATGTGACCGCGACTTAAGGCCTAACTATATTACGCTTTTGCTGGCTTAAGCAAATGTGCGGATACATAAAATTAAATGTATGCAACTATATTTTACTTAAGAAACTTTTCGTCAAGTTTCGTCAAGTGTCATTTGCTTAAGCAAATTGCGAATCTGATCGTACTTTGCTTACAAAATTTGCTTTTCATTTGATTTGTACACACCGTTACATTGTTAAGTACTTTTTTTGTATTAATGTTGTCATTTGTTTTTTAACTTAGTGAAAAAATGTATAAATTTAATAGTTGATAGTAAAATATTTTTACATTTTACACCTTAAATAATAATTTTGTGACAATATCAATATATTTAGGAAATATAGAAATAAAACAGCTTTTGCAAAAGTACAAATATTTGCAACTAATCATAGTAAGTATTTAAGTTTAAAAAGTACAATGTATCCACCGACAAGTCTTCAAAAATTTCCTTAAGCATTTGACATACTTTTCGTTGATTTTTGACAGTAGCTTAAGCCAGCAAAAGCATAATATAGTTAGGCCTTTAGTCGGCGTAGATCGGGATAAAAGGTAGACTTAGTATTAACCTAGTATTAACACAGAAAATCAAAAATTTACATAAAATTTTAAAAAAGTTCCCTTTAAATCAATAATATTTAATACTGTTACAGATTTATTTTTAAGTAGCTTAATTTACATTATAATTTATTTTAGTTGTAGTAGTTTAAGTTACTGTAGTTTTATTTGTATTAGTTTGTTCGAAAATGATGTTTGTTATTATGTGTAGCATACTTTTAGGCATTTCTATTATACATATTACTTAACGTCTTAATTTAAATGTAACGATTATCGAATGTACTAGAACGAGAACTTTGAAAGGTATAAACGTAACAATATATTATATAATAATAACTAGCTAATACCCGGTGTGCTTCGCCACCCCAAATTTTAGTATTAAATTCATATGGCAGGTGCCACGCCCACTATTGGTAATTCACCCATTTTTTCCATGAATGTTTATTTGAATATCAAAGTTGCTTTTGCAAAATTTTAGTACTCTAATCGATATCGTTTTCCAAATATACGAATTTTAGTATTTAATTCATGTGGGCACGCCTACTATTGCAAGTACGCCCATTTTTACCAAAATTTTTGTGTTGATGTCAAAGTTTACCGTACTTAATTTGAAGACTCTAGCTGCATTAACTTTCGTGATAATATTTAGTACTTATTCTTTAATAGGGCGTGGAACTCCGCCCACTTACAATTTTAAACCAAAGTATAGCCTATAGTTCCTTCCAGATATACAAAAAGATTCTGTGGAAATTTCAAGGAAATCGGTCCAGCCGTTTAACCATCTATAAAGCACAAGCAAACATACAAACATATAAACATACAAACACACATTGATTTTTATATATATAGATATTGTTACAGTTTTATTTTTAAATAGCTTAATTAACATTATAATTTATTTTAGTTGTAGTAGTTTAAGTTGCTGTTGTTTTGTTTGTATTAGTTTATTTCGCTAGTTGTTCTAACATGATGTGCTTATTATGCGCAGCATACATTTAGGCACTTCTATTATTCCTGCATATTACTTAACATTAACATTACGTCTTAATTTAAATGTTACGGTTTTCGAATGAACTAGTTTGTACATACGAGAACTTTATCAAATGTTACCAAACACCACTATGTTACTATAAATAGCCGAACAACACAGCTAACATGATCACTATTACAGTACATATAGGGAAGGAAAATGGCTTTTATGATTTTGTACCAAGTACGAAAACAAAATGTACTTTTTAGGCCATGACGGTACCATTTTTTTAATATTTATTAAGAAAAACAGAAACTTAACAAAAATGCTTATAAAAATTCAGAAATATACAAAAAAAAATATTAAATTTTACATTCATAGGTACATACGTAGAGATCGGTTGTTTAATAATATTTATTCATTAAATACTTTTAGATAATAAATTATCTGTTATTTTAAGATTAAAGCAACAAGAATTTTTTGGCTTCAATAAATATTTTGTTTGTATCAAATTTGAAACAGTATAAGCTTGTAGTCTATTTCTTTCCTATGTATAAATTAGGTTTTGAAAAGAAAAAACTCGTTCGACGTAGGCCGAAGAATGTGGAATAGACAGAATTCCTCTTACGATTCTTGAAATTTCTTAAGACCAAAAATAGGAAATATTTGAATCTTTTTGTGATCTAAGTTCAACGACATCGGCTAGTTCTCTGTACTGATTATTTATTGCTTCAATATTTGTTTGTGTGGAAAATTTACACCAGAAGAGGTACTATTGAATTCGTTCTTCCCATAAAAACTTTTTCTGGAGTAAACTTATCGAACCATTTCAGTACTTCATTATTAAAGTCCAGCTTACATGCTTACGAATCATAAATACAATAAAATACATATAACAACAGCCAAGGTGAATTTATGTAGCAGGTGGTGCCAAATTAAGAGGGGATTTTTGTAAGAGGTTTGCAATAGCAGATTTTGTTGTTGCAGACTTGACACCACCTGATACATGAATTCGCTTTGACAACAGCATTGCAACAAAATCAGAAAAGCTGACAGTATAAAATAAAACACACACAAACAAAATTAAAGAGAACATGGACTAAATTATTGTTGCCATATAGTGAGACATTGGAATTTTTAAATTATACCAAGTAGCTCGCGGTAGTACCATGGTACCAACAAGGTCGCAAATGTACCATAAAAAGTACAATTGTACCACGATTTCCATCCCTGTTACAGTAGAGCTTGTTAAGTGTGAGCTAACAGTGTTTTAGTGTATAA
This sequence comes from Phyto melanocephala, assembly GCA_941918925.1. Taxonomy (NCBI): domain Eukaryota; kingdom Metazoa; phylum Arthropoda; class Insecta; order Diptera; family Rhinophoridae; genus Phyto; species Phyto melanocephala. The sequence continues at coordinate 55,532,799 of OW799233.1, forward strand.
CAATAAGTGAAATAGGTAAAGTGCTATAAAACAATATCTGAGTGTGTTGAAGTAAATAAAGTGCTCTTAATTTTTATAACTAATTTCAACTGTTATTGATTGCAATAAAAGAACTCACAGTATATTTAAAGGAAATAATCCAACGTTTATAAAAGGTATAAACTTAACAATATATAATAATAATATTTAATATATAATAATAATAATAATAATAATAATAATAATAATAATAATAATAATAATAATAATAATAATAATAATAATAATAATAATAATAATAATAATTATAATTATAATTATAATAATAATAATGATAATAATAATGATAATAATATATAATAATAACATTTAATATATAATAAGTATATGTAATATTTATTTTTGTTATTGTATAAATCTGATTAACATTTACTGTTAAAAGTCTAGTAAATTAAGTAAAGTTAATTATTTGAACCGATGAACTTGACATACAACAAGTTAGAGTGCTAATACCCTTCACCATCATGCACATTGGTAAAATGATCTTCATCGTAGTGTAGATATTAGATATAATGTTATTTGCCATTTAGCTTTATAATTTATGATTAATTATCTCTGCTTTTAAATTTTGGCTTAGCTAAATGTACTCTACTAGTCAACTAAGAATTCACAGCGGTTGATAAATAAATAAATTGCTGTGTTAAATGCATATGAATTTTTTTTAGAACATATATGTGAGGTAATTACACCAGTGAAACAAGCCGAGGCAAAATTTTCAGCGGCGGCGGCTGTAACAAATTGAAATCGGCGGCTCAAAATTTCAAAGTGACGTCAATAAAAATTTTTTAAAAAATTCTAACGGTAAAATATAACATATGTTAAATAGTTTTTTAAGCTTAAGGTCCTTTTAATAATAAAAAATCTTTTTGTTTTGTTTTATATTATTTGATCAATATTTCGCTACTTCTTTGTGTAGCATCATCAGGATAAACGTTTTTTTATTATATATTAGTTTTTTGTTGGATTTGTGTCTTGATAATAATAATGATAATAATATATAATAATAATGATAATAATATATAATAATAACATTTAATATATAATAAGTATATGTAATATTTATTTTTGTTATTGTATAAATCTAAATTTTAAAATTAAGAGGAATAATTTACGGACATATTTCCCAGTTTTATGGTATTTTTTAAATTATTTTCTAGAAATCTAGATTTCAAAATTCTAGATTATATACAATAATACCAACATAAGGAGATAATTTTTACACCTCATACATGTATTTACTCATACAAGTTTTCTTTTTTTGTATGTTCATCATGTTAGACGTTATACGCATATTTTCGCGAATTCGCCTAAATATTGTGATAAAGAGTAGCCTTTGAGATAATCTTGTTTTTTGTCTATCTGTGTGCCAAATTTCATTTAGTTCTGTCCAGCTGTTTTTGCGTGATTGAGTAACAAACATTCACATTTATTATATTAATTAGATTAAAAACGTATTTCTAACCAACATATTATTTGTCTACATTTTTATTTCGTTTTATGAACACAACAGCTGACAAAATTGTTAGGGACTAGACAGAGCTAAAAAAACTGATGAATGTTTGTAGTATATTAAGTGTAAGACAAAATAACGGCATTTGAATGTGATTAGATGCCGTGCCGTGGTGTGACTTGCTACTTGCACACCTCGATTTTTGCGACACGAAATTTTTTTCCATTAGGTACTCAGTACTTACAACATTTGAAAATTTTGTCTCAATACTTGCAACAACATCAAAACTTGCACAAAGCCCGGTTTTCATTGCGAGTAAGAATCGAGTTTCTACTGTAGTTAAATTTAAGTAAACAATAATGTGTTATTGGAAAGCATGTGTTTATACGAATATTTTAATAAAATTCATTTCATTTCTAATAAGTGCATAGAACGCATGTATATTAGACAGAATGAAACTCGTGCTTCATGACTTAATAATGTTTGTTTACATGAATTGTCTAAGATATTTTGCATGCATTTAGATGTATTTTAAAGTAAACTGTATTTTATGACAAAATATTTTGTGTTTAGGAAGGTATGAAGAATGCATTCTTCTGCAATATTGATTAAAAAGTCATGAACAATTTCATTCACTTTGAACTAGTGCAACATTTTTTTGTTGGGATGAAATAAACATCATTGCATATTAACAAATTTCCAATTTGCATTTGTGTGACGCTGTTAGTGTTTTGTTAGCAAACCACTTAAATATATTTTTTTAATTTATAAAATTGTGGATTTATTTATGTAAATTTATTATGTTTTTGTGACCTATAAATTTTCTTTACTTACATTAATGTAAATGAAAGTCAAATTAGTTAGTGCGCTGGCTGTCATGGATCCTTCGCTTTTGCGGTCATACATTTGCAATGTTTCGATTGCCTGATTGACATCATTCTGACGTAAATATACTAGAGCTTTATTTAGTTCCAATTCGCTGGCAAGCCATGATAAATTGGACGTTTTAATGACCTCGATGCACCAGTTGTATCCTGAAAAAAAAAATAATAATAAAAAGAGTACAGTAAAGAAAGAAGTAAAGCTGAAAGGGGCAACAATTCAAAAGATGTGTTTTGTTTAATTTTTCTCTATTTTTAATTTGGTGTTAACAGTTTATAGAATTTACTTCCAAGTTGAGGATTGTTTTCCTATCCAGCATTTTTAGGTATAACATTTAACTTTGTAGGGAGCAGCAACGAGGTCCAAGTGCGAAATAACTGCATTTATATGTATATGACATATGTACATGCATACACAAAAGATAATTCAATACGAACTGATTAACATTTACTGTTAAAAGTCTAGTAAATTAAGTAAAGTTAATTATTTGAACCGATGAACTTGACATACAACAAGTTAGAGTGCTAATACCCTTCACCATCATGCACATTGGTAAAATGATCTTCATCGTAGTGTAGATATTAGATATAATGTTATTTGCCATTTAGCTTTATAATTTATGATTAATTATCTCTGCTTTTAAATTTTGGCTTAGCTAAATGTACTCTACTAGTCAACTAAGAATTCACAGCGGTTGATAAATAAATAAATTGCTGTGTTAAATGCATATGAATTTTTTTTAGAACATATATGTGAGGTAATTACACCAGTGAAACAAGCCGAGGCAAAATTTTCAGCGGCGGCGGCTGTAACAAATTGAAATCGGCGGCTCAAAATTTCAAAGTGACGTCAATAAAAATTTTTTAAAAAATTCTAACGGTAAAATATAACATATGTTTAATAGTTTTTTAAGCTTAAGGTCCTTTTAATAATAAAAAATCTTTTTGTTTTGTTTTATATTATTTGATCAATATTTCGCTACTTCTTTGTGTAGCATCATCAGGATAAACGTTTTTTTATTATATATTAGTTTTTTGTTGGATTTGTGTCTTGATATTTGTTATTTTTTAAATAAATTTATAGTTTGATTAACAAAATTGAAAATAAAGTTTATCCTGATGATGCTACACAAAGAAGTAGCGAAATATTGATCAAATAATATAAAACAAAACAAAAAGATTTTTTATTATTAAAAGGACCTTAAGCTTAAAAAACTATTAAACATATATTATTATAAAAGGTCAAAGAAAACCAAAAATTATTGGTAAAATATAACTAAATTTTTCACCTCTGTTTTGAAGAAAAATTCTTCTCGAGTCGACTGAAGTTGATCAAAACGGCGGCTTTCTCGAGCCGTTTTAAGCTGACAAAAACGGCGGCGGCGTGGACATTGAAAAAAAAAACTGGCGGTGGCGCGCCGTCGGCTCTGAGCCGGTCGATTTGTTTCACTGGAGTACACTCACTCACCACTCTCTTAAAATAACTACCTTCTAGTTAAATATTTAACTAGTAACGTTTTGAACCAGTCATATAACTAAAAGGTGGCTAAATTTTAAGGGCCGATGTTAAATGTGAATCACACCTAAACGTCAAGTTTTCTGAATTTCATTTGGCATTTTTCAATTTCAGACTAACTCAATTTGAACCATGGAAAGATACACAATCAAGAAACGCGTTAAAGTTATTCAGGCTTATTATGAAAATGAGTGTTCAAATCAAAATGCATTTCGTGCACTTCGTGATTCTTTTGGTCAACATAATCACATTCAAATTCGTCCACAATCGGAAGAATTGTGAAAAATATTTAAATTTCAGCAAAACAGATCTGTTTGATATGTGAAAACATCTGTGAATGCCTTCTTAGTTCGTTGAACGGAAAACATTGCTGTTTTTCGCGATAGTGTGGCAAAAGAGCAGTCAACATCGACTTATCATCGTGCCCAACAACAAGTGTTTGCAGAAATATAAATTTGTGTTAATAAAATTGTATGTAAGTTTTCTATAAAAGGAAATTTTCTACAAGGTCAATTTTGAAAAAACTTATAGTAAAACAAGTAAGAGCGCTATATTCGGCCGTGCAGAATCTTATATACCCTTCACAACGTGTAATCATGCAATAACAGTAGTTTGTATCACCATTCATCATATATGAAATACGTACATACATATAAAAAACATACATATAAAAAACATACATATATAAAACAACCCATTTTAAAATTATAATGTTACGTATGTATGTTAAAAGAAAAAAAAAAATTTTTAAAAAAAATTTTAAAAAAATAATTAAAATATATATAATAAATATAAAACAAAAAAAAAATTTTAAAAAATAATATATTGTTACGTTTATACCTTTTATAAACTTTGGTTTACTTCCTTTAAATAAACCCCTTGAGTTCTTTTATTGCAATCAAAAACAGTTGAAATTAGTTTTAAAATTAAGAGCACTTTATTTACTTAAACACACTCAAAGATTGCTTTTATATCACTTTACTTATTACACTTATAGTTATACACTTTTATTATCAAACTCACTTTGATACGCACTTTACAAGCTCTATTTTAATACTGATCACGTTAGCTGTGTTGTTCGGCTATTTATAGTAACATAGTGGTGTTCGGTAATATTCGACAAAGTTCTCGTATGTACATTCTAGTACATTCCAAAACCGTTAAATTTAAATTAAGACGTTAAGTAATATGCACGAATAATAGAAGTGCCTAAAAGTATGCTACACAAAATAACAAACAACATTTTCGAACAACCAGCAAAATAAACTAATACAAATACAACTACAGTAACTTTAACTGCTACAACTAAAATAAATTATAATGTAAATTAAGCTACTTAAAAATAAATCTGTAACACTACCGCCCGCTTAAGCCTGTTCGTCCCGAATAGGCACAAATTCACTTTTTCCGTACTTAGCGAGGCGCTCGAGATGAACCACTTTCATCTTTGATCTTGGGCTATTGTACTTTTGTATTCTATACACGACATCATTTATTCTTTTTATCACATTATACGGCCCATCCCAATGAGTTTGCAATTTAGGAGACAGTCCTTTTTTCCGTTGTGGGTTATATAGTAGAACTAGCTGACCCTCATGGAAGCCTTCAGAATTTGCTGCTCTGTCATATCTGGCCTTCATCTTGTCGCTGGTCATTTTTATTCGGCCACGAACGAATTCATGAATTTCGTCTAAATCTTTTTGTCCCCTTGAATTATCTTCTTCGTGCTCATTTATTGTCGAGGGATTAATACCGAATTCTAGATCACCTGGCAGTTTCAGCCCGGTTCCGAACATAATTTTTGCAGGTGTTCGGGAGGTAGAGTCATGAACGGCTGACCTGTATGCCAACAGAAATTTTGGTATTTGCTCATCCCAGTCCCTTTGGTGTGCACTGACCACTTTTCTCAAGTGTTCCTCCAACGTGCGGTTAAATCTCTCGACCATGCCGTCAGATTGTGGATGCAGTGGCGTAGTCCTCGTTTTTCGGATACCGTATAGTTCGCACATTTCCTGGAATATCGCAGATTCAAAATTTCTTCCCTGATCAGAATGTAGCTCAAGCGGAACTCCATAGCGGCACACCCAGTTGTTCACAAATGCGTTTACGACAGTTTTAGCTTCTTGGTTTGGTATTGCGTATACCTCTGGCCATTTGCTAAAATAGTCGATTACAACTAGAACGTAACGGTTTCCAGCCTCGCTAACAGGAAAAGGGCCTGCTATATCCATCGCTATTCGCTCAAACGGAGCACCTGAATTGTACTGTTGCAGCGCTCCTCGACTCCGTCTTACTGGGCCCTTGGCTGCGATACATTGTGCGCAATTTGCTATCCAATCAGCTACAGATTGTTGGCATCCAACCCAATAGAAACGTTGCTTTATCTTTTCTATGGTTTTTGTTACACCAAGATGACCACCACTTGAACCATTATGAAACTCCTTCAATACCTCTTTGACTTTAGAGGATGGCACCACAATCAGATTTGTTGTCGATTTACCATCAGTACTTTCCAATTTGCGATAAAGGCACCCGTTAATAACCTGCAGACTATTCCATAGCGCCCAGTATGATTTCATCAGTGGACTTTCCGCTGATATTTGGTTACGGGTTGGCCTTTTGTCTTTCTCCTTTGCTGACATAATTTTTGCCAGTATGGGATCGTCTCTTTGCGCCGCTGACCAGTCGTCACTTGCCTCTATATGTGTTAGTCGAACGTCAACGACACATTCTTTTCCTTCAGCTTTTGCACAATGTTTGCACTCCAATCTGCACGGTCTTCGGGAGAGTGCATCTGCATTTCCATGTTTAGTGCCCTTTCTGTGCTCAATGCTGAAATCGTAGCTCTGGAGACGTTCAATCCAACGGGCTAGCTGTCCTTCCGGTTGTTTAAATTGTAGTAACCATCTGAGTGCAGAGTGATCGGTTCTTAGTTCAAAGTGTTGTCCATACAGATATTTGTGGTAATGCTTTACACACTCTAAAACTGCCAGAAGCTCTCGACGTGTTACACAATAATTTCTTTCAGGCTTCGAGAGTGTTCGACTGTAGTAGCCTATCACCTTTTCTGTTCCGTTAACAACCTGCGAAAGAACACCACCTATCCCGTAGCCACTCGCATCGCTATCTAATACAAATTTCTCCCCAGCGATGGGATATGCCAAAACTGGTGCTACGCATAACAACTCCTTGAGCTTCTGGAATGCTTGTTCTTGGGCTTCAGCCCACAGAAATAGTCGTGACTTCTTGGTGAGCTCATGTAGACTGGCAGCGACACTGGCAAAATTCGGCACAAAACGCCTGTAGTAGGTACAGAGGCCTAGAAACTCATGAAGATTTTTCGGGCGAGGCCAGTCCTTTACAGCTTGAATTTTATCTTCGTCAGTTGATATACCATCCTCTGCGACTCTATGTCCCAAGTATTTAACCTCTTTTTGGAACAATGCACATTTCTTTGCGCTTAATTTAAGTCCAGCCACTGATATTCGTTTAAGAACTTCTTCTAGATTTTTCAGGTGATCGTCAAAACTTTTACCCATGACAATTATGTCATCAAGATACACCAGGCATGTCTTCCAATGAAGTCCCCTTAATACGCGTTCCATTAATCGCTCGAATGTGGCTGGAGCGTTGCATAGTCCAAATGGCATCACGTTAAATTGCCATAGCCCGTCACTTGCACTAAAAGCTGTTTTCTCCTTATCTTTATCAGATATTTCTACTTGCCAATAACCACTTTGCAGGTCTAAAGTAGAGAACCATTTTGTTCCAGCTAGCGTGTCCAGAGTGTCATCTATCCTTGGTAGTGGATAACTGTCCTTCTTAGTAACGTCATTCAGTTTTCTATAATCGACGCAAAATCTTGTGCTGCCATCTTTCTTTTTAACCAAAACTACCGGTGAGCTCCAAGGACTTGAAGAAGGTTCTAAAACTCCATTCTGCTCCATTTCATTGACAAGCTCTTTGACTTCATTACGTTTCGCTAGAGGAATACTTCTAGGAGCTTGTTTTATAGGCCTTGCATCGCCGGTATTTATCTGATGCTTCACAAGTGATGTTCTACCTTGATGTTGACCTTTCAGAGCGAAGATGGATGCATGTTTTCTGAGCAGCTGTTTTGCTTTATTCCTATCAGACGGCGATAACCCTTTAACCCACTTCTCTACGTATTCTGCTAGCATCTCCTGCTCTTTGTTTGACATACTGACAGGACCCGATTTCATTTCGCAGTTAATTATTGCCTCAGCTTTAGCACATTTACCTAATTCGGACTTTGGCTTGACGACTTTTTCACAGGCGGAAAGGTTTAGCACTCTTACAGGGACTCTTCCGTCATTTCTGGTTTTTACGAGGGCTTTTGCTGTTATTAGGTCACTTTTTATATCTGTTGGTTCTACCACCCACAACCGGTTGTCCACACAATCTCCCTCTATACGCGCCCATACTACACACGTTTCAATTTTAAACTGATCCAAAAATGGGTGATTTTCACCTGGGGATGTCAGCTGCACAAAACGCTCGATCTCCGTTGCGAAATCTTGTAACGACTCATTCGCTTTCTGTGTTCTGCCTCGTAGTTCCATTCGGTATATATCTCGTTTGTGCTCGCCGCCATATTTACGTTGTAGTGCAACCATTATGTCATCATAGTTTTCTCTGCAGCCAATAGGTATGCTTTCCAAGACTTGCGCTGCGTTTTCTTTTAACGCCAAAATCAACTCTATAGCCTTTTCTTCATTGCTCCACATATTTCTATTGGCAACTGTCTCAAATTGAAATTTAAAAACATTAAATGGTGCACTACCATCAAAAGTAGGGGCCTTTATTTTTCTCGATATTTCTGGAATTATTCGCACTGGTCCCTCGTGACATTGAAGATCATTAATTTTTATTTCCAGATTTTTAAATTTTTCGTCTTGTAATTGCAATTTTTCATCAAAATTTTTTACTTGTAACTGCAATTTTTCGTTAACATCTTTAACTTGTTTTTCAACGCAATCGACTCTGTTATTCACACCCTCAGAAATTTCCTGAAGTTTCTGGTTCGTAGCTCTAGAACATTCTTGAAATCTCAACTCCAACTCTTCTTTTACTTCAGCTAATAATTTTTCATTATTAGCTCTAGAAGTTTCTTGAACTTCTAATTTAACTTCTTGAACTTCCACTTTAACTTCAGCTAATAATTTTTCATTATTAGCTTTAGAAGTTTCTTGAACTTCGGCTAATAATTTCTGACTGTTGAGTTCAATTTTTTCCATCATTGCTGCAAGCATCGTACTTAAATCCATGCTGTTTGTGGTTGCACGAGTAGAAATTTCCATTTCTTCTTTTTCGTCAAACTCGTAACCATCAATGTCAATATTACGTCGCTTAAATTCATCTAGAAGTCTCTTTTGCAATTCCATTTTATTACCTGTTGTCAACAATGCCAGCTTACTCAATTCTTTCTTGAGTTGTTCAACTTTAAGCTCCTCAAATTTCATGTCTTTTATGATAATGCAATCCCGCTTCTGACACCAGTTGTTACGTTTATACCTTTTATAAACTTTGGTTTACTTCCTTTAAATAAACCTCTTGAGTTCTTTTATTGCAATCAAAAACAGTTGAAATTAGTTTTAAAATTAAGAGCACTTTATTTACTTAAAAACACTCAAAGATTGCTTTTATATCACTTTACTTATTACACTTATAGTTATACACTTTTATTATCAAACTCACTTTGATACGCACTTTACAAAGCTCTATTGTAATACTGATCACGTTAGCTGTGTTGTTCGGCTATTTATAGTAACATAGTGGTGTTCGGTAATATTCGACAAAGTTCTCGTATGTACATTCTAGTACATTCCAAAACCGTTAAATTTAAATTAAGACGTTAAGTAATATGCACGAATAATAGAAGTGCCTAAAAGTATGCTACACAAAATAACAAACAACATTTTCGAACAACCAGCAAAATAAACTAATACAAATAAAACTACAGTAACTTAAACTACTACAACTAAAATAAATTATAATGTAAATTAAGCTACTTAAAAATAAATCTGTAACAATATATATAAATAATATATTAAATAAAAAATAAAAAAAAAATTAAAAAAATTATATAAAATTTTTTTTTGGCTCAGCTGGGATTCGATGCCACGTTTTCTCTAACCAGTACACACGTTTGTATGTATGTATGTTGTTGTTGTAATGTTGTTTTTGTGAAAAAAAAATCGAGGTGTTCGTGGGTTTTTGCTCATATCTCAGTTGCTTATGTACCGATGTCTCTGATTTTCAATACCCATCTACTCCCGAATATTTCAGATGTTTTTATATCTTACCCGGGTCCAAGCGATGTCGGGGGGCTTCAAAAAGTTAATTTCAACATACACACGGTCAGACGGACAGACTGACAGAGCTTAATCGACTCCCCTATTCATAAGCTTTCAGAAAATATATACTTTATGGGGTCGGAAATGAAAATTGAAAAAATTTCACCCTTCACTATGTGAAGGGTATAAAAAAATTCTGTTAAATTCTGTATTATTCTGAATTTAAATTTTGGCCTGAAAATAACTTTTCAAGCAATATGCAATTGGTAAAGTATATTCATGATTCAACGTAATTTTTTTTTTGTACTTATTTATTTATAGAGCGTTCTTACACTTACCATCATTGTAATTCTCCTCAATAATAGGTGAAATTAAATCAACAATCATTGTTATGGCGCGTTTTTCACTATTTTTATGTTGTTTGATATAAATTGCCAGCTCGTCAGATTTTAGTGTCTGAAATATGTGTCCATTACGGCCTGTAGGTCTTGAACCAGTTTTTGGACGTTGTTCATGTGTAGTGCCCGCTACAGCACGAATACCATCTTCACCACTTAGGGTAAAAACATCCTCTGTCTCATTATTTTTATTTTCATTAATATCGAAACTGTTGCCGGCAGCAACACCCACACTTCCTATACTATTACCACTACCACTATTGATTATTTCAATTTCGGCTGTGGGTGAGTGCTCGAATTCATCTTGATGTTGTAATTGACGTTGCGAATGTGTGTGTTGTGGCTGTTGTTGTTCACTAACCACATGTTGTTGCAGCTTTAGGATACTGTTTTCGTTGTCCAAATCATTTTCAGCCTCCATCGGTTGCACATCACATACATTTTTAAAAGTGCTTTTTATTTTGTCCACATCACCCATGGCGTAATAGCATAATATCAAGTGGATTCCGCTTCGTATATCCGCTCGTTCCGACATGATAAATTCAAAACTGGCAGCAGCATCAGCATACTGGCCCATGCGCACAAAAAGTATGCCAATGTTTTGGGTGATTTTAAGACGTAATTGTTTTAAATTATTCGGCACCGAATCCAATGCCATGCGGTACATTTTAATCGCCTTTGGATAAATGCCCATGCGATAGTAAATGTTGCCCATATTCAGTTTTAGCTGATTCACATGTGGAAACATTTTATTCTTTGTCATGATGCTGTATGTATTGAGGGCCTCAATGTGCATGTCATTTCGTTCATATTGTTTGGCCAGATTAAAGAAAACCTACAATAAAGAAATAAGAAAACTTGTAGTATGTGTGAGAGTGTTTGAATAAGTCAGTTTATTTTTTTTTATTATTATTATATCCACCACCTTTGGTGCGAAGAGTATATACAGCTTTGTCATTCCGTTTGTCATTTCTACAATAATCATTTCCAATCACATAGAGCATATATTTTCTGAAACCTTTTAAAAAGTATATATTTTCTGAAAGCTTATGACTAGGAGAGTCGTATGGGTAATGTCTGTCTATCCGTGTGTTGGTTGAAATCAACTTTTAGAAGCCCTTTCATATTAAACATCAAAATCACTTAAAAACTCTGCAAGATGCAAGCATATAAACATGACTGCCTCTGTTTTTTTCATATTTTTATCATTAAAATTTAAATTTTTTAATTCTAGGATAGTATATAGACAGGTTTTCAACTATTTATACTTTTAATTATTTTAGTTTATTCGTATAAACTTTTGAACATATGAGTCACTAAAAAAAGCTATAGCCAAAAAAAAAATTGGAAAAATATAGTATATATCATAGTACTCAAGCACATATTTAACCTTTCAATACGCTAATTTTTCTATTATTAAACTTCCTGAAATATTTATTAAATTAAATTGTAAACATTTAAGAATCTTAAAAAACTTTTTCGATATTAGGCGAGTGAAATGCATTATCGAAACCAGCTATGATTTCGTTATCGGCACTCTTTTTTGATATACTAATATATAATTTTTAAACTAGTAGTTGTGTTACAATTTAATGAAATTGGAATTAGGGAAGCATATTTATGTTAGCAGCTTTAAAAAAGAATTGCAAAATGACAGGGCATTGAGGGTCATCGTGAAAATGCGAAAATTATTTCTAAGGAAACTAACAAATCTCTAAATTTATTTAATATATAAGCACCAAAAAACTACTGTCTCGATGTTTGTTTCTTAAATTTAGAAACGTTAACCGATTTTTTTCCAGCTACAATCGAGTGATTCAGTTCAAACTTTTATTTTGTGGTTACGAAATTTCTATTGCAAGAATCATAGTTTCTTAATGTTGCCTACATATTCATATTTCAAAACGAAATTCTGTAGATACAACCGTAAAATTTTACTATCACAACCTAACTAAGCGATTGGCAACAATTACAAATGAAAGTACTTGAGCAGTAGGAAACAGGGAACTATAATGATATGAAGTTATAAACAAAATGGTGGATTTTTCGGTTAAATATAGTAATTTCGAATTTGTCTCCTTTAAGCCACAATATTAAGGGTATTGAGTAGTCGTTAATGTATTATGTAAAAATTCAAAATCAAAGATAGCGTTGACAATAATAAAGAATAATGGCGTCTAACAATCAATCTGAAATCTATTCCTATGTACATAATGTTCATGGGTATTATCAGTACATAGAACTCTTACTTGTTTTTTTTTATTTTTTACTTTTTTCGATTAATTTAATTCTATCTAGTTTTTGCAACAGTTCCAATTTTGTAGTTGTTGTTCTAAGCATACTAAATAGAATTAAAAAAAAAATACATTGCCTTCTTAAAGGAGGGGAGTTAATAATAATAGTGCAATAGGCATTATTATATGAGATTGAAAATTTAAGAAGGAGTTAAGTCGTCTTCCAGGTGGCCTGAAATATACAACGCCCTGATTACTTTTAAATACTTACGTATCTATATTAAAGATGTTTTTGTTGTTACACATGTAAGAGATAAACATATTAAGTGTCTAAAGCTGATTAGTTGTTAGAATATTAGAATTTCTTCATACCTATGTATATGATGGTCAAGGGTATATAAAATTCGATACGGTCGAAAATAGCGCTCTTACTTGTTTATTTTTTATTTCTGCAATATTTTCTTCTTTTAGTTCGTTATTTTACCCCTTGCAATTGAATCAAATGAAAGTAGAATAACAAAAGTAAAACTATGGCTAAGCAAAAAAGTTTATCTTGTTTTTTTTCTTCATGACTGGGAATATTTAAGGAACATAAACATTTATTTTAAAGGCCATATTAAAGTAATTAATTTAAATACAAATATATTAAAAAAGAAATTCTAAAAGTAGAAGCAGGTAAAACAGGGCTGGACAGTTTAGTTGTTTGTAGAAAATTAACAACCATATATACAAACATATTTTAATTTTAGTTTTTTCAACATCATATGGTTTTGGTCCAATATTTGAATACGCTAATTTTTTAAATAAATTTGACTGATGTACACTTGTTTATACAAACACGACATTTCAATGATTGATCATTTTCTAAAGATTTCAATATAACCAATTTTATGTGCTGATTTTTGGCGTTAGCTTTGATACTATTCAATTAAATTTAAGTGACAAGGTATATTTATGTAAGATGTATTGGAATTATTATAAAACCCAATTTAAAAAAAAATCGAATTAGACCCTTTCTATAAGAGACTAACGATATACATACATACATACATATCGTTGTTCGTAAATTATTGTGTTCCATATGTATAGGTTTTATATGTCACATAGAACACAATAACAATTTGTTTCTTTAATGTAAATTTTTTATTGTTTTTTATATTGATTTTTATAAAAAAAGTAATAACTATTACAGTACCCCCTTTAAACACCTTTAAACAAACAGTGGTGCCAGTATAGGGGTCTTCTATTTTATTACAACCGACCATTCGAGCAATTTGTTATATGTGAGTACATGTAAAAATGCCGAGTTAATGTATCAAATTGCAAATATTCATGCTTATATCTCTAGACTGCAACCATGTACTTCTTTATTTTGATACATAGTTTCAGGGGACCTTCTTCTTATTTAATATTATCTAAAATAAGCTATGAAACGAAATAAATTCATTAACTGTCTTAATAGTAAAATATTCATTCAATATTTGAAATTTTTAAGGTTTTTTAATTCTGATAAAATATACATATGTTTGCACAAAGTAACAAGAATGATTTTTAAATAATTAATAAATATTTTCGGGAAATTGTAAATCCAATATACATATATGTATAAACAAAATGGTATTTGGATTCCTGCTTACTCTTCAAAGTGTGTGCTACTATTTCTTTATACATAAATATGAAACTATTTAGGAAGACTTTTTTTAAAGGCTTCTTTAGGAAACATGTTCCGGTTATAGAGGCAAAGTTTTTACACTTAAATATAGCAAAATTTGTTTCCTTTAATAAATTAGTTTTTAAAAACGGGATAATAAAAAATACAAGTTCAATTAAAGTAATTGATTATTTCGTTTGCCTATTAAATTTTACCAAATCGACTTGCGTTAGCAATTTTTTTTATATACTAGAAAAGCCCGGCGCGCGTTGCTACGCCCCTTAATGAATAAAAATGCATTCTGAATTTAAATTGAATATCAAGTGTAAAAAGCTAAAAATTATAACTTTTTTTTAATGGGCGTGGCCCTGCCCACTTTTTGCCACCCATAAACACTCCCTGGAATGTGTACAACAGCTTGCCAAAAGTTTGAGTCCGATCGGTTTTACAGTTTCAAAGTCTATAGCTAACACACACACACACACACAGAGTTTCACATTTATATATATACTAGCCAATCCCGGCGCGCGTTGCTACGCCCCTTCATGAATTTTAATCGCATTCTAAATTTTAATCGAATATCAAGTGAAAGGCTAAAAACTTTTTCTTTATGAGCGTGGCAATGCCCACTTTTCTAATTACGAAACTGTATAGTCATGACAGCTCAATAAGTGTGCAAAGTTGCAGACAAATCAGTCCAGTGTAAGTACCTAAAAATGATACTTTTTTTTTTAATGGGCGTGGCACTGCCCACTTTTCTAATGACGAAAGTGTAAAGTCATGACAGCTCAGTATGTTTGCAAAGTTTCAGAAAATTCGGTCCAGTGCAAGTAGCCAAATCTGATAACTAATTTTTTATGGGCGTGGCATTGCCCACTTTTCTAATCACGAAATTGTAAAGTCATAATAGCTCAATATGTGTGCAAGGTTTCAGAAGAATCGGTCCAGTGCAAGTACTTCAAAATTATAATTGTTTTTATGGGCGTGGTCCTGCCCACTTTTCTAGTCACCGAATTGTAAAGTCATAACAGCTCAATATGTGTGCAAAGTTTAAGAATAATCGGTCCAGTGCAAGTACCTCAAAATGATACTTTTTTTTTATGGGCGTGGCACTTCCCACTTTTCTAATTACGAAATTATTTAGTCATGACAGCTCGAGATGTGTGCAAAGTTTCAGAAAAATCGGTCTGGTGCAAGTACCTCAAAATTACAACCTTTTTTTATAGGCGTGGCCCTGCCCACTTTTCTAATCACGAAATTATATGGGTTTAAAAGCTTTGTATGTGAGCAAAGTTTCAGAAAAATCGGTCCAGTGCAAGTAAATCAAAATTAAAACTTTTTTAGGGGCGTGGCCCCGCCCACTTTTCTTATCACAAAATTATTAAGTCATGACAGCTCGATATGTGTGCAAAGTTTCAAAAAAATCGGTCTAGTGCAAGTAGCTAAAACTGATAACTAATTTTTATGGGCGTGGCCCCGCCCACTTTTTTCCACCCATCAACATTCCCTGGTATGTGTCCAACAACTTACCAAAGTTTCAGCCCGATCGGTTTTACAGTTTCGGAGTCTATAGCTAACACACACACACACAGAGTTTCACTTTTATATATATAGAAGACTAGCCAAACCCGGCGCGCGTTGCTACGCCCCTTAATGAATCGAAATGCATTCTGAATTTTAATTTAATATCAAGTGAAAAACCCTAAAAATTATAATTTTTTTATGGGCGTGGCATTGCCCACTTTTCTAGTCACGAAATTGTAAAGTCATAACAGCTCAATATGTGTGCAAAGTTTCTGAAGAATCGGACCAGTGCAAGTACCTCAAAATTAAAATTGTTTTTATGGGCGTGGCCCTGCCCACTTTTCTTATCACGAAATTGTAAAGTCATAACAGATCAATATATGTTTAAAGTTTCAGAATAATCGGTCCAGTGCAAGTACTTCAAAATGATACCTTTTTTTTGTGGGCGTGGCACTGCCCACTTTTCTAATCACGAAATTATTTAGTCATGACAGCTCAATATGTGTGCAAAGTTTCAGAAAAATCAGTCTGGTGCAAGTACCTCAAAATTATAGCCTTTTTTTATGGGCGTGACCCCGCCCACTTTTTAAATCACAAAATTATAAAGTCACGACAGCTTAATATGTGTGCAAAGTTTCAGAAAAATCGGTCCAGTGCAAGTACCTCAAAATTTTAACTTTTTTAGGGGCGTGGCCCCGCCCACTTTTCTTATCACAAAATTTTTTAGTCATGACAGCTCGATATGTGTACAAAGTTTCAGAAAAATCGGTCAAGTGCAAGTAGCTAAAACTGATAACTAATTTTTTATGGGCGTGGCCCCGCCCACTTTTTTCCACCCATAAACACTCCCTGGTATGTGTACAACAACTTGCCAAAGTTTGAGTCCGATCGATTTTACAGTTTCAGAGTCTATAGCTAACACACACACACACACACAGAGTTTCACTTTTATATATATAGATAGATAGATAGATAGATAGATAGATAGATAGATAGATAGATAGATAGAATAGCTGACGCGGCAAACGTTTCTATGAAATATTTTTTACATTAAAAAACATAAACCATTTGTGTTCTACGGTATGTAGATCTATCTTAATTTAAAATTGCATCGGAGTCGTTACGATAGTTAGGTGAGCAAAAATTGTCCCTTGGTTTGAGTCACTCTAAATATTTAGGAATATGAAAAATAGATGTTGACCGTTTTTAAACGTTTATTTCTGCATTGGCTGGTCTTAAATTGTGTATATTTTAATTAAACATACTTAAAATTATATCGATGCAAGTATATAATTAAAACAGGGCGTTAAAGTAGGCGTGGTAAAAAAAAGTGTCCCATTAATCATACCAGAGTGTTAGTTATTTTATGTGAAAATTTCAAGAAGATCGGTTCAGCAGTCTGGCCTACCTGAAGGGGTGTGGAAAAAGGCGAGGCGTTGAGTGGTATCAAAAATAAACATTGACCGATTCTAAGACCTATCCGATGTGCACACAAAATTTCATGAAAATCGGTCGAACCATTTCGAAGGAGTTTAATCACAAACACCACGACACGGGACTTTTATATATTAGATATACATGTGTTCATAAATTTCTCTTTTACATTAAGCTAAATAGTAATACACAACTCCCATGTGTGGTTCAGAAAAGTGAAATTGGAAACGGTATCAGTTGCTTCACAATCATGCTTCACTTTTCTTTACTTAGATTGTTGTTTTTTTTTCTTTGAACAGACACACTACGTACAGTCAGATGAAAAATGAAATTGCTAAAAGTTTTTGCTTAAGAAAAGTTTTAATGAAAGTTAAAATGGAATTAAATAAATTTACGTGTAAAATGCAAAAAAAAAACTCATTGGATGAAAGACACAATTTTATTAATCAAACAAAATTGAGGAACTTCTTGATTTTTTTGTTTTTGGTTTTTTTTTTGCGTTTCTAACAAGAAAGGTGTTGATAATTGCAAGTTGCATCGTTAGTATCAATTGTGTGTGCATTTACTAGAAATTGGTTTAGTTTTCTTTGCGATATTTTTAAATTATTTTTTTTGATTGTTAAATGTTTAAATGATAGCTTTTGAAAATAATTGCATATTTTTCTATAGCGGTTTAAAGAAATTGTATTTGAGTTTATTCTCAATATCATATTTTGGAAATGATTCGTTTAGATTTTATTTTATATTTATTTAATTCCATATTAAATAGGTATCTTAAGTAACTTTAACTGATAAAATATTAGAGAAGTAATATATTTTATGGATATTGCAGTATACTTCTTTAATTATACCCTTCACCTGTGGTGTACAAGGGTATATATAGATTTGTCATTCCGTTTGTAATTTGTCTGTCCGTGTGTTGGTTGAAATCAACTTTTAAAAGCAACTATATGTTACTCAGATCTGTGTATGGTACCAATTGGAAATATCCGGGAATGTATCGCTATTGAAATTCAGCACAATCGCCCTATAACTTTCTGAGATATGAGCAAAAAACCACGACCACCTCGTTTTTTTTCACAATTACAGCAACAACATACATTAATACTGGTTAGAGTAAACGTGGCATCGAATCCCAGCTGAGCCAAAAAAGGTTTTTTTTATTTTATATATTATATATATTTTTACTATCTTTATACCCTTCACACAGTGAAAAAGGGTATATATAGGTTTGTCATTCCGTGTGAAATTTCTACAATTTTCATTTCCGACCCCATAAAGTATATATTTTCTGAAAGCTTATGAATAGGGGAGTCGATTAAGCCCTGTCAGTCTGTCCGTCTGACCGTCTGTCCGTGTGTATGTTGAAATCAACTTTTTGAAGCCCCCCGACATAGGTTGGACCCGGGTAAGGTATTAAAATATCAGAAATATTCGGGAGTAGATCGGTATTGAAAATCAGAAACATCGGTACATAAACAACTGAGATATGAGCAAAAACCCACGACCACCTCGATTTTTTTTCACAAAAACAACATTACAACAACAACATACATACATACAAACGTGTATACTGGTTAGAGAAAACGTGGCATCGAATCCCAGCTGAGCCACAAAAAATTTTTTTTTAATTTTCTTAAAAATTTTTTTTTAATTTTTTTTTTTTTTTAATTTTTATTTAATATATTATTTATATTTTTATTATTTTTTTTTTAATTTTTTGTTTGTTTTATATTTATTATATATATTTTAATTATTTAAAAAAAAATTTTTTTTTAAATTTTTAAAAAATTTTTTTTTTAATTTTTTTTTAACATACATACTTAAATTTATAATTTTATAATGGGATGTTTTTATATATGTATGTTTTTTATATGTTTGTACGTATTTCATATGGGATTAATGGTGATACAAACTACTGTTATTGCATGACTACACGTTGTGAAGGGTATATAAGATTCGGCACGGCCGAATATAGCGCTCTTACTTGTTTAATGTGGTATTATGCGCATTCGTGGACGTATGTACATATTCGAAAACAATATTTTAAGGTTTTTAGTACTTTTCTAAATAACATTTTGTTTCTTTTTTTTGTAAATATCGTTGTTTAATAATTTTTAAAAAATGTTTACATAAATAAAAAGTATGTATGTATTTTGAAACTTTAGGACAGTGTGTCAATGCGATAGTTAGGACACGTTGTGAATTCACTAGCAAATTTATTTAAAAAAAACTATTTTTCAATATTTGTTATAATTAAATCATATAGTTTATGTACTTACAGCATAAGTCAAATCAAAGTTGTGAAATATATTTTCACCATGTTGATCGCGAAACCGGTGCAATGTGCGATCTAGAGAAAAAGCTTCCTTTGCTTTGTTCAGCGCCTCTGCCATTGTCGTTTTTTGTTCGGCCGATGAACTTTCTTCGCGACTGCCATCTGTTAAAGTTATTCCCCGATTTAATGATGCATTAGCTTTGGCCGCAATGACAATTGAAGATTCTAACAGTTTAACTATTTTAGCTTCAAGATTCTTGTATTTAATCTGAGGACTATATGCGCAACAATTAATTACAATACATACATGGTTACAAACGAACTCAATACAAACCTCACTTCTTTATTGGCAACTATGGTTGCATTAGCTGACGACAACGTTTGTTGTCTGGCCTTTTCAACAAAAAATTGATCAAAGCGTTGACCAGCAGAGCCGTTGTTGTTCGCGGCATAGCCTACTGCACGTACAGCAGTAGAGGGACGAGCTAGTGCCGTTTTATCGCCTCCCAAGCGGCTGCTAACTAAATTTCCGCGCTAATAAAAAATACACATTTTGCAGTTTAGTTTTTGATAAATTTATTTAAAATTTTTAACATTTGCATACGAGTGCTACTGCATTTAAGTAGTAAATATGTATGTATGTCGTTATGTGGGAATACTTTTGTGTTTGAAATTGAAATGTATGGTTTTTGAACATAAAAGTTGTGTGTAAAGTCCCTGGGCAACTTTACGTATATAGGTATTTTCCGAACATACATTTTTGTTCTTGTTCTTTAACATACACTCAGCATATAAATGTACAAATATACGCAAACACAGAAATGGAATTTATAGTGTGTTGATAACCTACCGAAAAAAGTAATGATGTCGGCGGACGACCGGCTGCTGTTGGCGGTGGAGGTGGTGCCTGGTTACGATTTGTAAGAGCTGAGGATGAGGAATTTCCAGAGGCATCTTTCGAAGTTTCCGCACTCATTGCAACAGCTTTAATTAAATTTTAGTAGAAATAAACGTTAAGTTACAAACTACGTGCCACCAAAAACTAAAAACAAACACTAAAAATAAAACGAAAAAGAACTCACGGACGAAAGAAAACAGTGTGTAAAAACCAGAACTTCTCCAACAAATAAAAGCGTTCGTACGTACAAATGTTTGGAATTCTAAATAAAATAAGATACAACTTTTTCAAATTTTATTGGACTTTTTTTAGCACATTTTGTTGGCCCTTTTTTGTTGCAATGGAAACGACACGTTATAGTACCACTAAAAATTCGTTCACTTATACACATACTAATGATTCGGTTTTTCACAATGGACTCCCGTTTCCGAACCAAATAAAACGTGTTGACTTAATTTGTATTTTATATTTATTTTGTTGTTAATGTTGTTAAAATTTTAGCAATACTTATTTGCTACAATACCACTAAATTTTAAAATTATGTACAATTTTAGTTTTTTTTTTGTATTTTCCTTTTCGTATGAATTAATGCCACCGGCAATATTTCTTTGTGTCTTTTGTTTAATATGAATAACAACAATAATGGCTGCAGCAACAAACTCACACAATTATGGTCGCAACAATTTAACACCACGGCCACCACTTTAGTTCTACTCCGGGAGACGACTGTCAATGTTACAAATGCATAACTTATTTAGCATTTTCCTTTTTTTCCCTATCGCTCTCTGTTAATAGTAGTTTAGTTGTTAATAGATACACTTGTACGAGTACATACATACATACATATGTATGCATTTCTTTGTTATGGTTTTATGTTACTGACTGTTCCGTGAACTCTGTTGTCATAGAAATGGTGGGCCCAATTCAAACGATTTTATGTTTTGTTTATTTGCACTTATTGCTGTTATTGTGTTTTATTTGTCTGTAAAATTTGTAAACAATTGTAATAGAAAATAAATATTGAAAATTTAAAGTTTCAAGTCCCTTAATAAAATAAATACAAGTTGCATTAGATATATAATATTTGAAATGTATATTTACATATGAAAGAAATACATATTTACATATAAATTCAAAGTAAAATTTTAAACGAATTTATTTTAGAACATATTTTTAATTTCACGCTGATTTCAATTTGCTAATTGTGTTATATAATTACAATTACAAATTGTTGATTAATTGCTAATAATTAAACATCCTGCTGATAGTTAAATTGTTTAGTTTTATATATTACAAGCCAAACCCGGCGCGCGTTGCTACGCCCCTTAATGAATCGAAATGCATTCTGAACTTTAATTGGATATCAAGTGCAAAAGCCTAAATATTATAATTTTTTTTATGGGCGTGGCCCTGCCCACTTTTCTAACCACGAAATTGTAAAGTCATAACAGCTCAATATGTGTGCAAAGTTTCAGAATAATCGGTCCAGTGCAAGTACCTCAAAATGATACCTATTTTTTATGGGCATGGCACTGCCCACTTTTCTAATCACGAAATTATTTAGTCATGACAGCTCAATATGTGTGCAAAGTTTCAGAAAAATCGGTCTGGTGCAAGTACCTCAAAATTATAACCTTTTTTTATGGGCGTGGCCCTGCCCACTTTTCTAATCACGAAATTATATGGTTGTGATAGCTTAGTATGTGTGAAAAGTTTCAGAAAAATCGGTCCAGTGCAAGTACCTCAAAATTAAAACTTTTTTAGGGGCGTGGCCCCGCCCACTTTTTTTATCACAAAATTATTAAGTCATGACAGCTCGATATGTGTGCAAAGTTTCAGAAAAATCGGTCTAGTGCAAGTAGCTAAAACTGATAACTAATTTTTATGGGCGTGGCCCCGCCCACTTTTTTCCACCCATAAACACTCCCTGGTATGTGTACAACAACTTGCCAAAGTTTGAGCGCGATCGGTTTTACAGTTTCGGAGTCTATAGCTAACACACACACACACAGAGTTTCACTTTTATATATATAGATAGATAGATAGAAGATAGATTGTGTAAGTAAGAGAAACAAAAATATGAAATGAATTTTTATACACATTCTTTTATACATAAGTATTTAAGAAAATCAACTAAAATCTTAATTATACTTAAATACAATGTTAAGGGTATTTCGCCGTATATTATTATGTACATATATATTTATTACAGTTTTATATTTATAACTGTAGTATCCAACAACACAATGCAAATTTCATACTTATATACTTATGTATGTATGTATTTGTTTTAACCTTTGTATGGTCATATTTTTTTTATTCTTAATCGAGTTAGATATATTTTTTTTTGTTTTGTTAAAATGTCGTTTAAACTTTCATTATAAATAAAATTTTGAAAACAGCAAATGGTTTTTTTATAAAGTGGTTTAATTTAAATTAATTGATTTACCAACCAACTTTAATAATAACAAGTAAGAGCACTATATTCGGCTGTGCCGAATCTTTTATACCCACCACCAATTTTGTGTACATTTAAGGCACAATATTTATTATTTTGTTAATCGCTATGGAATAATCTCTTTATAATAAAATATGTATCACTTTCTATGTAGAGGGTGGTTAAGTTTTAAGGGCCCATATTGAATGTGAACTACACCTAGACGTCAAATTTGTTTTCTGCATTTCATTTGACATTTCTCAATCTCAGACTGTGAATAGTGGAAAGATACGCAAATGAGCAACGGTGTAAAGTAATTCAGGTTTTTTATTAAAACGAGTGTTCAAATCAAAATGCATTTTGTGCACTTCGTGGTTATTTTTGTCATCATAATCGTTCAAATTCGTCCACAATCGGGAGAATTGTAAAAAATATTTAAATTTTTGCAAAACAGTTCTGTATAAAATGTTAAAAAATCTGTGAATGTCTTCTTAGTTCGTTGAATGGGAACTATTGCTGGTTTTTGCGATAGTCTGGCAAAAGAGCAGTCAACCTCGACTCATCATCGTGCCTAATAATTGAGCACCAATATTGTCATTGAAAATTCGGACCATCGGTTGAAGGTTTGGCACCGAGGTTAGGGGTTGGGTGCCATTTGGCCGATATTGTTTACAAAAAGAAATAATAATAATTTCCTAAATAATTTGTGTTTTATTTAAATTCAACATCGGTCCTTAAAATTTAACCACCCTTTATAACTTCGATATGCTACTAAAATGCTTTTGTAAATGTAGTATTTCAATGAAAGTGGGCGTTAAAGTAGGCGTGTCAATAAAGTTTCTGCAAATAAATACAACTTATATATTTCAATATTGTCCTTTATTTTCCCAAAAACTTTGTCAATAGAGAAATTACATGAATTTAAGATAAACCGTTTAATGGGAGGTAGGCGTTAAAGTGGGCGTGTCATTTAAACTTTTGGCATTGATTAGAAGGATACACGTAGCAAATTTTATCATCATACCTCTAATTTTGGCGGTTTTATGAGCTTTTAAATTTCATTAACAATAGATAACGTGAAAAGTGTGCGTTATAGTAGGCGTGTCAAAGTTGTTTTTGCTAATGAGTACAACTAAGGTATTTCAATATAGTCCTTTATTATTCCAAAATCTTTATTAATAGAGAAATTATATGAATTTCAGTTAAACCGTTATATGGGAGGTGGGCGTAAAAGTGGGCGCGGTACCCTAATTTTCTAGCACAGTAATGACATTGCCTAGAAGGATATACGTAGCAAATTTGAGCATCATACCTCTAGTTTTAGCGGTTTTATGAGCTTTTAAATTTCATTAACAATAGGTAACGTGAAAAGTGGGCGTTATAGTAGGCGTGTCAAAGTTGTTTTTGCTAATGAGTACAACTAAGGTATTTCAATATAGTTCTTTATTATTCCAAAATCTTTATTAATAGAGAAATTATATGAATTTTAGGTAAAACGTTATATCGGAGGTAGGCGTAAAAGTGGCCGTGGCACCTTAATTTTCTGGCACAGTAATGACATTGCCTAGAAGATTATACGTAGCAAATTTTATCATCATACCTCTAATTTTGGCGGTTTTATGAGCTTTTAAATTTCATTAACGGTAAATAACGTTAAAAGTGGGCGTTATAGTAGGCGTGTCAAAGTTGTTTTTGCTAATGAGTAAAACCTAGATGTTTCAATATTGTACTTTATTATTCCAAAATCTACATTAATAGAGAAATTATATGAATTTTGGGTAAAACGTTATATAGGAGGTAGTCGTAAAAGTGGGCGTGGTACAGTGATTTTCCGTCAGATTTTCCGCATTTGACCAAAAAGCCACATGTGCAAAATTTCAGAGCCGTACATCCAATTTTGTTGCTTTTATGACGTTTTTGTTTTTAAATATACCGAAAAATACACTGTGCGGTATAAATTTTCGTACATTTTGATCAATAACTCCTTTCCTAATGCATAGATTTAGATAATTTTCGGGGAAAATGTTTTTTTTTACTCAGGAAATATATATTCGAAGTTTCATGAGTGTACGTTAATGCGTTTGGACACAATTCCATTTTATTCGATGTTCGAAGGACACGGTTTTTTCGACCTACTCTCTTCCTAATATGCCGATTTAGCCTATTTTCAATACCAAACAAACCTTGTCTATAAGAAAGATTCTGGCAAAATTTTAGCCCCCTAGCTTTTTCGGTGCGACCTCTATCGTGCTTTCAACAGACGGACATAGCTAGATCGTCATCAAATCAAACCCTGATTCAGAATATATATACTTTATGGGGTCTAGAATGGATATTTCGATGTGTTACAAACGGAATGACAAAACGAATATACCCCCACCATTTTTTTTTGGGGCGGGTATAAAAATGTTTCGTAAAACAATAATTGTATACATATAACTTATTTTGTAAATACATATATGAAAAAGACTTTTTCTTATTCTTTGAATATACATAAAGAATACAATTGATGTCTTTTTAAAGCAATAATTTAATAAAAAAAAAATAACAAAAAAAAAAAAATAATAATTTCTAATTGTTATCTTTAATTTGTTTTTGTAATATTATTTGTAACTCTTAAGGTAGTAAAAAATGGAGGCAAATTTAGCTTATTAATGTACAATGTATGTATAACAATTAGTGCAACTCTTTGCTTCGCCAGCATTTTTATATAAACTTTTAAATGTCATAAAAATCAGTACGTCCATCTCCGCTTTTTATATAATACACAGATTGTATTTTATTTGAAGTGTGATAGTGTAAACACAAATTGTAATGAGAAAATTTTCTATTTGATTTTTTGACAATCAGACAAAAAATCATCTTATTTTGCTCTGACAAAATCCAAAAAAACCTAAAGACTCGTAGAATAGAGTGAAGCGGCCTTAAGAAGTATTCTAGTAATAACTTGATTTATAATGTAAGTAAGTACTTATTTGGAGACATTTGCTTAAATACACACACTATACAATTTCTTATTGCGAAATTTGCTAGAAGCCATTCAAATACATAACTTTTTATAATTCTCATTTAGTTTAATGTGCTTAGGGTATATAAGTTATAATGAGTTTGATAACAGCGGCAAAGCATTTTATTTACAAAGTTATAACTTATAGATTTTCACTGATAATTAAAATTTCAAATTAACATATCGCAGAATAATCAAACTGAATTTTCGTCCTTAAATGAACCGAACGAATTCTGTGAGTACATAATATCAATAAGTACTTTTTTAAGTCCCTATTTACAAGTTATTTGTAATCGAGGATGCTAAGTACTTATTTTAATCCACTGATGAATATCATGGTACAATTGTACTTTTTATGGTACATTTTTGACATTGTTGGTACCGTGGTACTACCACGAGCTACTTGGTACAATTTAAAATTTGTCCATGTTCTCTTTTATTTTGTTTGGGTGTGTTATATTTTATTCTGTCAGCTTCTCTGTTTTTATTGCAATGATGTTTTTAAAGCGAATTCATGTAACAGGTGGTGTCAAGTCTGCAACAACAAATTCTGCCTAGTACACTATTGCAAACTTCTTACAAAAATCACCTTTGGCACCACCTGGTACATGAATTCGACTTGGCTGTTGTTATATGTATTTTATTGTATTTGTGATTCGTAAGCATGTAAGGTAGACTTTAAAATGAAGTACTAAAATGGTTCGATAAGTTTACTCCAGAAAAAGTTATTTTTATGGAGAAACAAATTCAATAGTACCTACCTCTTCTGGTGAAAATATTTCCACACGAACAAACAAACTTTGAAGAAATAAATAATCAACACAGAGCACTAGCCGATGTGATTGAACTTAGATCACACAAAGATTTAAATATTTTCTTTTTTTGGTTTAAAGTATCATAGATGAAAAATGAATTGAATGAGTTCATGTTCCCAGATATTTCAAGAATTGTAAGAGGTATTCTGTCTATTCTACATTCATCGGCCAACGTCGAACGAGTTTTTTACTTTCAAAAGTTAACTACAATAATGGAAAGAAAAAGAATACACGTTTCTTCTGTTTCAAATTTTATACAGACAAAAGATTTATTAAAATCAACAAATTCTTGTTTTAATTTAAAACTAACAGAAAACTTATTATCTAAAAGTATTTAATTAATAAAATTTGTTAAATAACCGATCTGCGTATGTACCTATGAATGTAATATTTAATATTTTTTATTGTATACTGGATTTTTATACACGCTTTTATACATGTTTTTGTTTTTTTATTATTGTATACTTCTGAATTTTTATAAACATTTTTGTTAAGTTTATGTTTTTATTAATAAATATTAAAAAAATGGTACCGTCGTAGCCTAAAAAGTACATTTTGTTTTCATACTTGGTACAAAATCATACTAGCCATTTTCCTTCCCTGCCTTAATCCCTATTAAAATAATAAAAACAAGTAAGAGCGCTATATTCGGCCGTGCCGAATCTTGTATACCCTTCACAACGTGTAGTCATGCAAAAACAGTGGTTTGTATCACCATTCATCCCATATGAAATACGTACATACATATAAAAACATACATATATAAAAACGTCCCATTGTAAAATTATAAATTCACGTATGTATGTTAAAAAAGCAAAAAAAAAAAAAAAATTTAAAAAAATATTTAAAAAAAAATTTAAAAAATATTAAAAAAAAAATTTAAAAAAAAAAATTATTATGTATATAATATATATAAAACAAAAAAAAAAATAAAAAAAAATTAAAAAAAAAAATAATAATAATATAAATAATATATTAAATAAAAAATAAAAAAAAAAATTTAAAAAAATTTTGTTTTGCTCAGCTGGGATTCGATGCCACGTTTTCTCTAACCAGTATACACGTTTGTATGTATGTATGTTGTTGTTGTAATGTTGTTTTTGTGAAAAAAAAATCGAGGTGGTCGTGGGTTTTTACTCATATCTCAGTTGTTTATGTACCGATGTTTCTGATTTTCAATATCGATCTACTCCCGAATATTTCTGATATTTTAATACCTTACCCGGGTCCAACCTATGCCGGGGGGCTTCAAAAAGTTGATTTCAACATACACACGGACAGACGGTCAGACGGACAGACTGACGGACAGACTGACAGACGGACAGACTGACAGACGGACAGAGCTTAATCGACTCCCCTATTCATAAGCTTTCAGAAAATATATACTTTATGGGGTCGGAAATGAAAATTGTAGAAATTTCACACGGAATGACAAACCTATATATACCCTTTTTCACTGTGTGAAGGGTATAAAAAGTGTTAAAATAATGGGTTTAGATGCAAAATTGTAAGTAGTGAAGAACTGTTTTTTAGTACATTCAACTCAAATTAGCATTGTATTAGAAATTAGTATATTATTTTAAGTAAAGGATCCGCCAAATAAATTTTTTTTTAAATGCTATAAAGAAAGTGTTGCTTCGGCTGTGTGGCATGTAGCGGCGTCCTGTTGAAACCAAATGTGGCCAATATCCTCCTCTTCAATTTTTGTGAACAAAAATTCGTTCAACATGGCCCGATAACGATCGCCATTGACTGTAACGGCCACTCCTTGCTCATTTTCGAAGAAAAATTTCCTAATTATGCCTCTGGACCAAAATCCGCACCAAACAGTGACTCGTTTTGGGTGTATCGGCTTTTCACTGTATGCGTGCGTGTTTTCTGTGCCCCAAATGCGACAATTTTGCCAAGATAAAAATGAGCTTCATCTGAAAAGATGATTTTTTTTCAGCAAAATCGGCCAAAGTAATGTCGCAATATTTCCCAGCGTTGTTTAAGCGTATACACAATCATATTCGTTCAGCGGAAGGATAAAACTTATTATATGTCTAGTCAGACATGAGCTAAGTGTTACGATTCTCGAAATAAGCACTGGTTGAAAAAAATCGTTAGATGGCGGACCCTTTATATTAGGTAAGCAACAAAAAAATAAATCACTTTTTATTTAATTGTATTCAAAGGCTGAAAACAAGTTTACGAAATAAGCCAATCGCAAGAGTTTGATAAATAATTGTTATTAAGCCTTTCACAATAACTTTTAAACTTATGGCTTATGAAAGCAGGCTTGTTTCAATATACATACATATTTATAAATAGTTTTGGTTTGTGGGGTGTAACATAAATAAATATGTAACTGGCAATGGCAGCGCAGTAGAATCAACGCCTCCAGATGTATTATTAATAATAAAAAACAACAATAATCAAAATAGGAAAAAAAAATATGATTGAATGAACATCTTAAGGCAAAATGTTTTTACAAATTATATACAAATCCCTTTAGTTATTGTTGTTAGTATTTTTTTCTTGGTAATTTTGACAAAAAGTATTGCTTATTAATATTTCATTAATATAAACATTACATTTGTTTTTCCATATCCTTGGCAATGATTGTCTTCATTTTTAACGTTTTGATACTACCATCATCCTAGTTTTTGTTTTCCATTCACTTATAAACAACCCAGCAAAATTTAGCAAATGACTTGTAATTACTTGTAATTAAAACAAAGTAAAAATGATTATTGATCTACCTAAGGAAGCAAACAAAGAATAACCACAAAATTCACACATATTAAACAAATATTATACTACATATATTATGTAGTTGCAATTCGATTAAAAAGTTACTTAAATGATATACACTTCATCGTCCAGGCATTTCTTATTGTCTTTAGAATACATTGTACGGAAATTATATTTATTCAAAATATTTTGCGATGGTACATTCATTTCAGTTATAGATCGTTATAACGTGTCAAGAAGTCCTTATTGCATTCTGTTTGAAAGGCGAGTTTTAGTGGAGTTCGTTATTGAAAGTATTCTTTCATATTCATGTACATATCAATACAGATTAATACGAACACTGATGATTACAGTCTTTGTTTATTTTTTGATTTTATCTAACTGGCGGACATTGCTTTATGGGGTATAAAAACGAAATTTAAAAACTGAAGACGAAAGCAATTTATAAAGAAAGCTAAAAATATTATAAAACAAGGAGATGAGTATAAAGCAAAAGATACTGTCCGGTTGCCCTAATAATTCGAAAACCTTCAAATTTAAAAATCCCACAAAAAAAACCGAAAAAATAAAATAAAGCGGATTTGTTAAATTATTCGGAAATCGGTTTTATTTTTTACAATTTCAAGTTCTTTCTAGCTTAAAAGTAAGACATATTTATTTACTTATCAGGTAGACGATTCATCAGCAACTTTAATTTTTAGTTTCAGCTGCATTGGTCTTTAGAAAAACATCTTTCTTTCTTCAAAATTCACAATAGCAAATATCTCCGAACTGTGATAACCTATTGAATAAATATTCGTATGTCTTGAGTAAAAAGTTAGCGATATATTCCATGATGATGATTGATCCAACGCAAATGTATTTTCTTACGAGATTAGTTTTGTAAATAGAAATATATATACATATGTATGTATGTGTGTTTATACGGCTGAAATAAATAAAACGTAAAATGAAAATGGGAAATGAATTTTATGTATATGTGTGTATACGCTGTATTTAATTTTTCATTACTGCATCTGCTTATTTTTAGGAAAGTCTGTTATTCAGCACATACACACACATAACTAAACGTAAAATGTGTTTTTTTATTTTTGTATTGACATTTTTGTCATAAGAGTCTCTTCCCTGACTGTCTTCGTTATTGCAAAAGTAGGAAAAAATTCAGTAATTGCAAATTTACAAGCGAACATTGTCTTCCACTCGAATTGGTTTTTAATTAAAAATGGTATAACGTCAAAGAACCGAAGATATCATTAAAACAAAAACAAAATTTCAATTCTGAAACCTCTTCGCAATAGAAGTAATGCAAAAAATGTTGTCCTTCTATTAGTGATGCAAAAAGTATTTTGCCAAACTTATATAAAGAGTTTTTTAATAAGGGCGGGTACATGTTGACAATCTGTGACAGAATCTGTAGTTTACTACTCAGTAAAGGCTATAATACACGTTTTTACATCTGACTTTGAAATTTGTGAGACAAAATAGTACTTCTACAGCAAGTGTCGCTGACTGCTTTGCAGCAGCAGAGATTTATGCCAACGGCTGATGTCACATGTTTTGACAGAAGAACATAGAGACCGCTCTAATTGAAATTTTGTCAGATGTCTCAATACATGTTTTTTACAGATGTAATATTTTAAAGGTAACACACGACATGTTCGTATTTATCAGTGTGGAATTTGTCAAGTCGGATGTAAAAAACATGCTGTGTATTATAGCCTTAACACAACAAATCAAGATGGTAAGTTATACGAGTTAGTAGCACGTCTAAAACATAAACTTTTATTCTCAAAATGGGGCAATAGTGAATTGGCAAGAGGTAAAAAGAGTTGCTAACCAAGATCTTCTATTTCTTGTTAAATTTTATGAAGTCACAGAAATATGTTTACAAACTGCAGTTAAATATAGAGATCATACCACAGCTTACTTTCAAATTAATACAATAATTGAAAATTTAATATTTAGCACGAATCCTTACACTAAAGGGAGATTTTTTAAGAGCTATAGGAAAGTCCATATAATTTAATGTTTGAAGATTATTTCATGCAAATGTTGAGTGTGATCAATCCGCTTAGTCCAATTTTGGCATACTCTTTCTAACATTGCGGCCGGTATCTCATGAATAAATGTTTCAATGTTGTCTTCCAATGCGTCAATTGAAGCGGGTATGTGTGTATAGACATGAGCTTTAACAGAGCTCCACAAAAAATAGTCTAAAGGCGTTAAATCGCATGATCTAGGCAGCCAATTTACCGGTCCCGAACGTGAAATAAAATGTTCATCGAACTCGCCTCTCAATAAGTCCATTGTTAAGCGTGCTGTGTGGCATGTGGCACCGTCTTTTTGAAACCACATGTCATGCAAGTCAAGCTCTTGCATTTTGGGCAAAAAAAAGTTGGATATCATCTCACGGTAGCGCTCACCATTCACCCGAAACCGTACCAAACTGTGACTTTCTAGATGTATTGGTAGCTCTTCCAATGCTTCTGGCTGATCTTCACTACAAAATTGAAAATTCTGCATATTAACGTACCCTTTGAGCCAAAAATGAGCTTTGTCACTGAAAGTAATTTTCCGATAAGAAACGCGCGATGAACTTTCTTAACAGAGCACGCATTTTAATAATAAAATTCAATAATTTGCAAGCGTTGTTCGTTTGTAAGACGACTCATGGTTAAATTATAGACCAAACTGAAGATGTTTGACAGTAAAACAAAACACTAAACGTGCGTCAGCTGTTTAAACAAAAAGATAATAACTAAAAAATCACCCTTTAATAACAAAATTAAACCTTTTGCACCGCTACGTATAAGTAATTTTTTTTTAACAATTTCATATTCAAAATTAAAAAAAATGATGTTAAATATATAAAGTTTAAAGGATGAAATGTTATTAACATAAACATTTTAACATCATTAATTTAAATACCTTCAATCAATTTTGAATTTGGAATTGCAAAATTTTCAAACTAAATTAAGTAATAAAAAATTTTTAAATTTATTTTAATTAAGAAAAATAAAAATTTGCTGTTAAATAAAAATATTAAATAGATTTGTTAAATAAATTAAAAAAAAAACGTCTAATTGAGGAACAAAGCCCACGAGAAAAAAAATTCAAACAAATATGATAATTTTAAACGGGTTTATATGCCAAATTGAAATTCGTCAAATTGCAAACATTTGTCCAAAGGTTCTTGATATTGGTATATTTTTGCTTAAAATAGTTTTCTTGAAATAAATGAAATAAAGAAATATTTAATACGAATCAATACAAGGCGTTCAAAAAAAGCCGTATAGATTACCCTATTAAAAAAACGTCAAATTCTAAACAATACATATATGTACATATGTAGTAACCACTAAATGTATTAACTATTTTTAATAAATAGAACAAACTATCAACGTGCAATCAAAGCAATTTTCTTATTTTTTTCCTCTTTACTTATTCTCCCTTTATGAAGATATTTTTATAATGAAAATTATATTATATTTCGACATAATTTTCAAAGTTATATAGTTTAATTTATTTTTTCTCGTTAAGTTTTTAAAATTATTTATTTCCCAGAGAATAATTCTGAGTAAGTATAGACCTCACAAGGTGCTCACATAAATTTGAAAAATAAGAAGCAAAAACAAAATCTAAATCTCATAAACAGACATCAAAGCAATCACTTTATTTTTGCTTGTTGTTTTGGTATTATTTTGTTAAATTTAAATTGTCTATTTTTTAACAATCTACAATTATTATGGCGAATGTCAAATTGTAATCTGGCAAGCCTAGTTTAAGCACACAACTTCATAATGAGTACGCGAGTCATACTTGCTTTTGATCGTCTTTTTATCTTGCGTGAACGACAATAGCAATCAATTGAGCCATACGTTTTGTTGAATATGAGTACTATAAATACCTTAAATTTAAAACTAAGTATAATTAGTGAAGACTTTTCAATAAGTATGAATTCGTATAAATCAACGAAATAATAAATCATGATTTAAGTTGACTTACTTCATTAGTGTTAGTTGTAGATCTCTGGTATGTACGTATTTCATATGAGATGATCAATTGTTATTGGATGAAGGGTATATATTTTATTAAATTGAACGTATCATAACAACTTTTCCACCCCTGATACACGAATCGACATTGACAGAAAACATCTCCAAGAGTTCACCGTTGAAAATACCTTTATGTTTTCTTACGATTTACATTTTTAGAAGTTTTATAAGGGCAGTGAAACCTTTATAATTCTTTTTTTTTTACAAAATTACACTTCTAAGCAATTTTCTTTAACTATTTACGTCTGTAAACGTGTTAATTAAAAAAACATTTTTAGTACATAACTGTTAAAGAATCTATACTAATATTTTTATTAAAGGATTGAACTGGACGCTCATTTAAGGACGATTTTTTATTATTTCATAAATGACTAATTAGATATTTCAGAAATCATTTTTTTGTACTTAACTCGTTTAATTAAAATTATAGTTCACAAGAATTACACAGTAAAAATCGACATCATGCTATTTATGTATAGTTAGTTGGTTGCAAAGTTTATAAAGAATTTGATTTTGTTGGTGAATAAAAATCATAAAGAGCAAATGAAAAATATGTTTTATATTCAAAGTTTGTGTCTGCATTAACAACAGACCGACCATCCACCCACATCATCATTTTCAGTCGGCAATATCAACACACAATATGTGGTACAAGTTTTGTGTGCGAGCACATGGAACAAGGATTTTCTCGTATGGTTTGTTTATATTATTCTTCCAAGTTATTGTTTGTTATTTCTACTTTACAAAAGCATATACATATGTTTGTATGTGTCTGTTTATTTGTTGCATATTTATAAGTTTGTATGTAATTTATGTATCAGTATTTGACTAGGGTAGTGCAAAGATATGAAATTGATTTTCATATATATCTTATAGTAGTAGTAGACAAATAGATTTTTTATTATCCACTTTATGCTTACTTTATACAACTGATTTCAATGAAAACAAGAGCAAGTTTATTATATAAAAATTTTTCATTTCCTGGGATCCCGAAAAATAATCCCGGTAAATCGGGAGGATTAAATAATTCAAATTCCCGGAAAGAAACACCTATTTATAGCACAAAATGTATTATTTTGTTATTAACAGTAATTGCTATAGAATAATATCCTTATACTTAAATATGTATCACTTTCTTTGCATAACTTCGACATGCTAGCAAAATTTTTTGGTAAATTTAGTATTTCAATGAAAGTGGGCGTTAAAGTAGGCGTGTCAATGTAGTTTCTGCTAATCAATAAAACTAAGATATTTCAATATAGTCCTTTATTCATCCAAAAACTTTGTCCATAGAGAAATTATATAAATTAAAGACAAGCCGTTATGTGGGAGGTAGGCGTTAAAGTAGGCGTGTCACCTAAATTTTCAAGATATATGTAGCGAATTTCATCATCATACCTCTAATTTTTTTGGTTTTATGAACTTTTAAATTTCATTAACGATGGATAACGTGAAAAGTGGGCGTTATAGTAGGCGTGTCGAAGTTGTTTCTCCTAATGAGTACAACTTAGGTATGTCAATATAGTTCTTTATTATTCCAAAATCTTTTTTCATAGAGAAATTATATAAATTTGTGATAAAACGTTATATGGGAGGTGGGCGTAAAAGAGGGCGTATCACATTTATTTTCTGTAACAACAAAGCGTTTGACCAAAAAGCAATTCGTACATATAGTTTTGTCAATTTTATAAAGTTTTAAATTTAAAATATACACTGTGCGGCATAAATTTTCGTACATTTTGCTTTCATTTCCTAATACATAGCTTTAAGCAATTTTCGGAAAAATCTTGTTTTTACTTTGAAAATATATGTATTCGAAGTTTCATTACTCTACGTTAATGCGTTTGGACACCATTTTATTCGGTCTTGGAAGGACACGGTTTTTTTGAGCTACTCTTGTATTACGAGCTATAACTCTCTTCCTAATATTCCGATTTAGCCCGTTTTCAACACCAAACAAACCTTGTGTATAAGAAAGATTATGGCAAAATTTAAGCCCCCTAGCTTTTTCGGTGCGACCTCTTTCGTGCTTTAACGGACGGACGGACGGACGGACATAGCTAGATCGTCATAAAATGGAACTTCGATTCAGAATATATATATTTTATGGGGTCTAAAGTTGATATTTTGATGTGCTTCAAACGGAATGACAAAATAAAAATACCCCCACTATTATTTTGGTGGCGACCATTAAAATAGTTGTTACGCTTATTTAAGCAAACAATCGCCTTATTTACGTATGGGCTTTTCCATGTCATCGTACGGGACATTTGTACCCCTATAAAGTGGAGTAATTTTTGCAAAAGTAAGAGTATATGAAACAAAATTAGATCTTAAATGTTTCATTCGAAGGGTACTTTAATTAAAAAATTTAATTATATTCAAATAATTGTTGTCTAAAATATCGAGAAAATAAGAATAAGTCGTTTTTTTTTTAATTTCTTACACTAAAACAAATATTTTTCATTTAAAATCTATCATACTGAATTGAAAACAATTTTTAAATGATTTAATAATAAATTCAATTTGATATCGTTCGTGACATATCGTACGTGACAGATTTTTCTCTAATAGTATTCTTAGGAAATTAAATTTATATTATGTTAAGAAAAAAGGTTAAATTTTAAGTTTGGTGCTCTTGCGACTGTTCAAATACGAATGACGGAGACAAATATTGTTTTTGCACTACGTACGTGACATTAAAATAACATCCAAGGGAAATAAAAAAAAAAAAAAATACCGCTTATTGACTCCAAATTTTGTTTTTTCTTATGGATCTTGTTAATTCTTGTTGTTACCTTAATTTTAAAGCATATTTACAATTACAATTTATTTTTACAATTTTGCCGCTAAAAAAAATAGTTGATTACAATTCTTTAAAATAAGTCAAAGAAATAATCAGACTAAACTCTTATTATTGGTCTTAAATAATTTAAAAGCTCTTAATACCTGCGCATAGTATAATTTGAGTGTTTTTTTTATCAATAAACTTATACTGAATAACTTTCAAGAGTTTTTATTTTTACAGTCGTGGTTGACATATTGATGGAGATGTCCATATAAGGGGCTTAAAGCACGATTGGTTTAAGTGTCTATTTATGCAAAACTGGATTTACATATGAAATTAGTAGTGATTAGATATGTAAAATATGGTATTTTTAAGATTACATTAAAATCCCTCTTAATTATGAAGTAATATTCCAGATAGAACTTCTAACATTTTTTATTACCTTTTCTTACAATCAAATGGGTGAATGATGCAATTGGCAATTCCCCACAAAACTTTATTCTTTTATTGAAATAACGTTAAGTTGCCATAAGAAAATACATTTAATAAATTTAAATAGGCATATGGTAGGTGTGAAGCAACGTTTTAAAAACCATTATTTGGGAAAAGATCCTCAAATCTTATATTGTTTCAAAAATCTTTAAAATTAAGGTAAAATCTTCATTCTGGCATCGCTTGTGAATCGTGGAAAAAAAACAATGTAAAGAGAGCGTAGTGTAACAATTTAAACTTCCCTATAAAAGATGTTTTGATGTTTTATTATACTTGCCACCAAAAAAATGGTGGGGGTATATTCATTTTGTCATTCCGTTTGTAACACATCAAAATATCCATCTTAGACGCCATAAAGTATATATATTCTGAATCGGGGTTTGATTTTATGACGATCTAGCTATGTCCGTCCGTCTGTTTAAAGCACGATAGAGGTCGCACCGAAAAAGCTAGGGGGCTCAGAATCTTTCTTATGGACAAGCTTTGTTTGGTATTGAAAATGGGCTAAATCGGAATATTAGGAAGAGAGTTATAGCTCGTAAAGCAGGAGCAGGTCGAAAAAACCGTGTCCTTCGAACATCGAATAAAATGGAATTGTGTCCAAACGCATTAACGTAGACAAATGAAACTTCGAATATATATTTTCTGAGTAAAAATAATATCTCTCCCCGAAAATTACCTAAATCTATAAATTAGGAAAGGAGTTATCGATCAAAATGTACAAAAATGTATACCTCACAGTGTATTTTTCGGTATATTTAAAAACAAAAACGTCATAAAAGCAACAAAGTTTGGATGTACGATTCTCAAATTTCGCACACATGGCTTTTTGGTAAAATGCTTTGTTCTATGGAAATTAAATGTGACACGACCACTTTTACGCCCACCTCCCATATAACGTCTAAACTTAAATTCATATAATTTCTCTACGAATAAAGATTTTAGAATAATAAAGGACTATATTGAAACATCTAAGTTGCATTCATTATTAAAAATAATTTCGACACGCCTACTATTACGCCCACTTTTCTCGTTATCCATTGTTAATGAAATTTAAAAGCTCATAAAACCGACAAAATTAAAGCTACGATAATGAAATTTGCTACAGATATCCTTCTAGTCAATGTCATTGTTGCACCGGAAAATTTAGGTGACACGCCTACTTTAACGCCTACTTCCCATATAACGGTTTATCTCAAATTCATATAATTTCTCTATAAATAAAGATTTTGGAATAATAAAGAACTATAGTGAAACATCTAAGTTGCATTCATTAGTAGAAACAACTTTAGCACGCTTACTTTAACGTCCACCTTCATTAAAAGACTAAATCTCCGAAAACATTTTACTAGCATATCGAGGTTATACAAAGAAAGTGATACATATTTTAGTATAAAAAGTTTATTGCATAGCAATTACTGTTAATAACAAACAAATACATTTTTGTGGGTTATTTCCCGGGAATTTCAGTTATTTAATCTTCCCGATTTCCCGGGATTATTTTTCGGGATCCCGGGAAATAAAAAAGGTGGCTACGATTCGAAAGCAGATGTTTATATTGAAATTGAATTTTAATGATTTTATTTTTGATCTCATAGCTGAAGTACCTGTATTTTTGTTTTTTGTGCTCATATTTGATCTCGTATCTAGAGAATAATATTTTTTTCAATCTAAAATATTTTTACTCAATTTATATTTTTAATTAAAGTTTCTTTATTGATTTTTATAGTTTTGAAGTGTTCTTTTAGATTATAAACTATTTTATGCTTTTTAATAAAAAGTTTTTTTTAATTAAAAACAAATTAACTTTTTATTTGTTTTGCTGCGGGATCCCGGGATATTAAAAAATAAATCTCGCATTCTCGGGAATCAAAAATTTTTGGGAAAAAAACCCTAGCTATAAAATTACGGAAAATTGGTGGTGGGTATAAAAGATTCGGCACAGCCGAATATAGTGCTCTTATTTGTTTTATTTTTGTTTTGACTTTGAGTTAAGGCATGAATGATAAAATCAAGATAACGCATTCCGGCTCTAAAAAATGTTTTCGATGTTTTCGTTGTGCATACATATTTATAATTTAATTTCTTAATTAATAAAAGTAAATGAAAGTTTAGTAAGTAAGTCGACAGTAAATAAAAATCTTTTTGGAATTACAATGCTTCATCATACCTTGCAGGTATGAAACACTTCAAAAAGGTTAAAATTATTGTGATAGTTTTTTCCCTCACTTAGATTTTTAATTTGAAATTTCTAATTTTCGTCTATATACAAATATTTAAGGATTTTTTTAATTTAAAAAACCCGTGCAAATTAAAAAAAAAGAAAATATTTTGCAAAAATTTGTTGAAGAAAAGAAAAAAATCCTTTTTTTTTTTGATAAAAAGAAAATACATTTTTAATTATTGTCAGAGTTTTAAATTTTATTTAACAAGTTTTGAGTATTTAAATAATTTTTTCAGTAAAGAAATTATTCCGTAAATTTGTAAGTTGTATTTATATAAAAAAAAGCTAGCCGCCCGGTACGTGCTTCGCTACGTATCAAAAATTCATTATAGATTGTTTTAAGGAGAGTAAAACTACGTTTTTACTTTTATCCTATTGCTATCCCTCTCAAAGATAATTGCTGTTAAAAAAAGTACAAAAATTCAGTTCTTACCCATTTGATACCCTTAAAATTCAAAATTTCCAAAAAGTACCAGACACCTATCCAATTATTTTTGAAAGGCTCTTTGGTCCTTTCATTTTTGAGATATCTTTATTAAGCCCGGAGATAATAAGTTACCGAGTTTACCCTTTTTTTCCCGTAAACCACTAGACGGATTTTGTGAAAACTTCACATAAACCATCTACTAAATAGTCAGAACAAAGCCTTAACATTTAAGCCCGGAGATAATAAGTTACCGATTTTACCCTTTTTTTCCCGTAAACCACTAGACG
Source organism: Phyto melanocephala (assembly GCA_941918925.1). Lineage (NCBI taxonomy): Eukaryota > Metazoa > Arthropoda > Insecta > Diptera > Rhinophoridae > Phyto > Phyto melanocephala. The sequence goes on from OW799233.1 coordinate 55,572,687, forward strand.
GATTTTGTGAAAACTTCACATAAACCATCTACTAAATAGTCAGAACAAAGCCTTAACATTTGGTTCGGATAGGTGAGAACGTTCTTGAGTTATAAAATTACAACGAAAAGTGGCATTGATTTTTATATATGTATATAGATAAAAGAAACATTTACGAATGCAATAAAAGATTTTTCGAAATTTTAAGCTTTCATTAAAATATTTACATTTTAATGATAGCATGTGGAAGTAAGTATTCGGTTAGAACAATGCTAATTAATGATTTTAATGAAACAATTTCATTTGATCCAATTTAGTAGTAGTATTAGTAGTTAAAAAGGCAGTTGTAAATTTTCAAAACTAAATGTGTGAGGGGTCTAGCTTAAAAACCATTTGAAAGAGCACCTCTGGTGAAGTCTAATGGTTATCTCACTTTTTATTTTACAATTTGGTGCACGTTACTTGCAACACAAGTAACATTCTAAAAGATGAAATAAAAGAGTGAAAGAAAAACCAGGAAACCAACAAATTAAAAGAGATAAAAAAAACAGATATGTGTGTATAACATGCACGTAGTTATGTACGAACTACATGGATGTATAATGTATTCGACTTTAAAGGAGCAATATCCTGAAATGCGTATGCGACATGTTCTGTATTTCTTTTGCTTTTGCAAAAATAATAAATTTATGAGGCAGTAGTATTGGTCTGTAACTTGGTTAAAGTTTAAACAGTAACTCAAACAGAATAATATAGAATGTGTTTTAGCTTTAAGCGGAACATAGGCAAACATATGAGAATGCCGATCTCTCATGTATTACAGAAATTATCAAATGTTTAAGGACAAAGGAGTTCACATTTTGTTTAAACATATAATTTCTTTTTTTTTTGTATTTCGTGTACCCATGTACATATATGTTTGTTTATATTTGTTTATGTGTATTTGTTGGTAATTGTTTTTTATTTTACTTTGTGCTTTTTTATTATTACTTTTTTCAATTCGTTGTTAATAAATGAAATTTTGATTTGTTGTTTTTTAAGCTTTAGTGAACACACTTGCTACGCATGTTTTTTATATTTTGTAATATTCAAGTCACGTTATTCTGCCAGTTTGTTTGAAAAACAATACATATTTACAAGAAAACAAAAACAATAACATGCACAGTGCACAATATACATATACGAACTTAATATCCGTTCAACCTTTCAAAGTATTATTAAAAATTACAACGCATTCGTATAAAAATTCTTTAAAACTTAACAGAAAAGTATATTTTTTTGGAAAATTTGGTAATATATTATATTAACCATTCCTTAATTAGTTTTGGAACATTCAAATTTTTACGAATAGATACATTAACTTTTACATAAAACGTCGAATAATTTGTTTAAAATCTCATAGTAACCAAATCTAAGTAATCTAACATAGCTCAGATTCTAATACATTTTTTAAAATTCGTGATATTCGTAATCTTAGTTATATTAAATATGTGTATAGTAAAATTTAGTTAGACCATAAATAAAAACATAAATAAAAAGCTTATAAAAATTTGTTTTTATGGGAATTAATTTACTGCAGATAATCAAATCTGTTGTCAACGTTCAACATACATATAATAATATAATGTCAGTTTTTAAGATTCTTATAACATTTTTAACTAATATTAAATTCTATTCTTTTAACTTTTATAATAGGCGATGGAGTTTAACCAATAATTTTGGAAAGTTATTTTCGTTACCAAATCTTACATTCTTGTTGATGTTCAAATAGGTTTTTGCTAAATGGAACAAAATAAGAAAAAAGGATTTTCGAAAAATTCAATTATCAACCTTCAGAAAATCATTGTTTCAATTAATAATCGTGTAAGCGGTTAAGAACTTGTGGAACTATTAACTGGCGCCCAACGACAACAACAACAAAATATATAAAATTTAGTATTTATTTAAAAAAAAATAATTTTGGTGATAATTTTATTTAAAGTGCTAACAAAGGCATTAATGTGAAATATATGTTCATAAAACATTTATAAAAGCATTCATTGTACGCTTTTCATACAAAAAAACTGATGAAGAAATTTTTTTTTAACTGGTATTAATCAACCCGAGAAGTTTTTTATGAAAGAATAGAAATAGAACAATCAAATAAAAATATCAAAATAAAATTAATACAAAGGAAAAGGAAGAACAACTTAAACGCAGACGTACTAAATCATCCAGAGTTATCGGAACAAGCAGACGATCGTGTAAATTCAAACCAAAAATATAATCGAAGTAGTGCAGTTCACAGAGAGCAGAAATACATCAAAGTAGTGCAGTTCACAGAGAATAGAAATATATTACGATTTTTAGGTATTACTATTAATTTTTGTTTAATTACCATAAATATATTTAATTATACTATTTAATTATTAATTTTTGACGGGACATTTTTTACTTTTTTGTATTAAATTTTTGTCACTAGTAAATTAAATTGATTTTTTTCCTAATATAAATATAATATAATAATAAAAGGAGAAAATAAAACAAAATGAATAGAAACGAAATATTAAGCCTTGTTGAATCGGCAGTAGATGTAACTAAGCAGGAAATTTTAGAACATATTCTTAATTTAACAGTAGCTGTAGAACAATTGCAACCAAGTCGAGTGGAACCTTTAATTCCAGTAACCATTCAACCTGGTGCTGCTGCTGGAAACACAAATTTGGACCTCATAAAATCGCTTCCGCAGTTTAGCGAGAATGCAAGCGAGTACCCAGCATGGATAAAGTCTGCAAAATTCGCTATAAATTATTATACAAAAGGGTCCGAAGCATATTATATTGCTATGGGCATTTTAAGAAATAAAATAGTCGGTGAAGCAAATTCTATCCTAAGTTCATTTAACACAATTTTTAATTTTGATGCCATAATATCGCGATTGGATCAATCTTACTCTGATAAAAGGCCGTTGTACTTATTAGAAAATGAGCTCAGTGTTTTTAGACAAGGAAAGTTGACAATAAATGAATATTATGACAAAGTTAACAGGCAACTGACACTTATTATTAATAAAATTATTATGACTAATTCAGATAAAAAAGAGGTTATCGAAGCCTTAAACGAGAGGGCAAGGGCAAACGCTCTACGTGTATTTATATCAGGTCTTCGTAAACCGTTATCCGATATATGTTTCTCCTCGAATCCACCAGACTTACCAACAGCTTTAGCGATAGCTCAAGAACTTGAACAAAACCATGAACGTTATAAATTCGCAAACGCATTTGCTAACTCAAAAAATTTGCCTCAAATAAATTTACCTTATTCAAATAACAATTTACCTAAAGTAGATTATCACGTTGCACCCTTCGACAAACGAACCACGCTCGTTCCAATGGAAATCGACAAAAATTCATCATATTTTAGAAAACCAACAGCATTTTCGAATGGGTTAGAACTCCAGCCCCAAAATTTCAATCCCACTCTCAATAGGCAAAAGACAATTTCCAACGAAAATAGATTCAAACGTCAATTCAGTAACAACTCCAGTCAGTCTCCAGTTCCAAAGGCTCAGAGAATAAACCACACTGAAAATTATGAGGTAGATGATGAGACAAATGGAGACGAACATTTTTCTTATGACGAATTCGAAGGTGATGCAATCGATAATTTGAATTTTTTAGTGTAAAATCGCTTCTGCCATATATTGTTAAAAAAACAATACATGGTCAGGAGCTAAATCTTCTAGTAGACACAGGCACTTCCAAAAATTACATACGCAACTTAAATTTTATTAATGGTGTTAACCAAGTAACCAAACCATTCCGAATCAAATCAGTAAATGGATCTACGCTAATTGAAGAAAAGTGTGAAATAAGCCTTTTGAACCATACAACTACCTTTTTTATACTACCATGCCTAAACTCTTTCGATTGAATTCTAGGCTATGACTTTTTAAAGAAAATAGAAGCTGTAATAGATGTCAAAGTTGGTATTCTTTTTCATAAAACTGGAAAAGAACAAATTAACCATTTTTTGTGCAAGCAAGTAAATTCAATAGAAATTGACGACAATTCCATTCCTATCGATTTACAAAGTGAATTTAAAAATCTTATTCAGGATAACTTAATTGCATTTGCTGACCCAGACAGAGCCTTGCCAGCCAACACTCAAGTCGAAGCCACGATAAATTTAACTAAAACAGAACCTATTTATTCTCGTAGCTATCCGTACCCCATTTCAGCAACAGAGTTTATAAATACTGAAATAGAGAATTTGCTTAGAGATGGTATTATAAGAAAATCTAATTCGCCCATCCACGTTGTTAGTAAAAAAGGCGTAGATTGTGACGGCAAGCAAAAATCACGAATGGTTGTAGATTTCCGAAAAATAAATGACTTTACTGTCCCAGATAAATATCACATGCCGCATATTTCAGTCATTTTATCAAATCTAGGCAAATCAAAATTTTTTTCAACTCTCGATCTAAAATCCGGGTTTCACCAGATCACATTGGCAGAGAAAGATAGATATAAGACCGCCTTCAGTATCAACAATGGAAAGTATGAATTTTGTCGCTTACCCTTTGGGCTCAGGAACGCACCTAGTATTTTCCAAAGAGCTATTGATGACATTTTGCGAGACGAAATAGGAAAAACGTGCCTTGTTTACATGGATGATGTAATAATTTTTTCCGAAGTCATATTACTCAAGTCGATAAATTATTAAAAAAATTGTCAAATGCTGGAATGCGAATATCTACAGAAAAATCAAAATTTTTTAGGAACGAAGTAGAATTTCTCGGATTCGTTGTTTCGCAGAATGGAATCAAAACATCTCCCGATAAAGTACACGACATCCTTAATTTTCAAATACCCAAAACACTGAGAGCTTTAAGGTCTTTTATTGGTCTAGCCGGATATTATAGAAGATTTATCAAAAATTATGCTGACATAGTTAAACCGCTAACCATACACCTTCGTGGAGAAAACGGAAACATTAATGCTACAAAATCTAAGAACGTCAAAATCAGTCTGTCTCCAGAAGCACTTAGTGCGTTCGAAAAGGTAAAGTCCATACTAGCTTCCGAGGATGTACTGCTTCAGCATCCAGATTTTAATAAGCCTTTTGAATTGACAACCGACGCTAGTTCTAACGCTATTGGATCTGTTTTGTCCCAAAACGGTAAACCAATCACCATGATTTCCCGAACACTATCATCCACGGAACAAAATTATGCAACAAATGAGCGCGAATTGCTCTGTATCGTTTGGTCATTGCAAAAATTACGAAATTTTTTGTACGGAGTCAAAAACATTAACATTTTTACCGACCACCAACCGTTAACATTCGCAACTTCCGACAAGAACCCAAATCCCAAAATTTAAAGATGGCAAGCATTTATAGCTGACTTTTCCCCGAAATTTTATTATAAGCCTGGCAAAGAAAATGTTGTAGCGGACGCGCTGTCGCGCCAATATATGAACAATTTCCATAGCATAAGCTCGGAAACTCTACATAGTGAAATATCATTTACAAAGACAATAAAGTCAGTGTCTGTACCTGTTAATCAATTTACAAATCAGCTCATTATTTCAAAAGCTGCAGGAGATAGAAAAATAACAAAAATTTTTTTTCAACAATATAGAAGACACATTATAAACTATAATAACGTTCAGCAACTGATAATGATTCTGCAAGATTGCGTTCACCCTCGAGCAGTCAATGCTATATATTGCGACTTAAGCACTCTGGCAGAAATTCAAAATGAACTACTCGATCATTTTCCATCAATAAAATTTATCCACACACAAAAGTTTGTAATAGATTTAACAAATAAAAATGATCAACTGGAGACATTAAATTTGGAACATAACCGTGCTCATAGATCTTTAAATGAAAATTACAAACAAATTACATCGGAATATTTTTTCCCTAAAATAAAGAAAATGCTGCAATCGATAATTAGAAACTGCAAAATATGTTTGGAAAATATGTACAATAGAAAGCCAAACAAACCAACAATCGGTGCATCACCAATACCAGATTTCCCCGGTCAAATACTTCCCATAGACATATTTTCAACTAATAAACTACATTTCCTCACGTGCCTTGACAAGTTCTCAAAATATGCAATTGCTATACCAATAGCTTCAAGATGTCTTGTCGATGTTAAAACTGCGCTTATACAAATCCTGAATATTTTTAAAAACACTAAGCTTATTGTTTCTGATAACGAAAAGTCTTTTCAATCAAATACAATTAAAACTATGCTAAGGGATTTCTTTGGAATTGAACAATTTTTTATACCGCCTTTACACAGTGAAAGCAATGGTCAAGTAGAAAGGTTGCACTCGACTTTGCTTGAAATTGCCAGGTGCATTAAAGTACAATACGATGTTACGGATACGTCCGATTTGATACTTATTTCCACTCATAGATACAATATTACTATTCATTCAGTTACTGGGAGAAAACCGATAGATGTTCTTCAATTTTTTGCTACTGACAGTTTAAAAAGCATAAGGGACAATATAGTTGCCGCACAATCGAAAACTGTAGATAAGCTATATAATACTAATCGAAAATTTAACACAGGTGATATAGTGTTTGTTCGACGAAATAAGAGACTGGGCAATAAAGTTGATAAGGTATATATTGAACAGGTTGTCGAAAAGGACTTAGGTACAAAAGTTATAATAGATGGCAAGGAAATACATAAGGATAACATCAGGTAATCTCCAAAGTGAATTCACGTCTTCTTAACATTTCAAAACTTGGCTGCATTCATCTTGTTTTTTTTCTCCTTCGCTTAGTTTGTAAGGTAAACTATAAAAACGAGGACGTTTCATTCTTAAGAAGGGGGGAAGTTATCACATAATATGAATTATTTAAGTACGATACTATTTAATGCTTTACACTTAATATTAACTTATAACTAAATAAAATACCTTGTTATATTCTACTTTCTTCTTGAAATTAATATATTATTTTATTTAATTAATTTCAAGGCATATCCATAAGGTACTCGTATCCAATCAGCTGACTGTTTTTTTTTTATATACATTTTAAAAGCGTTACCAAGGCATATTCATACAGGTATATGCAACGGCGAATTGATACAACAAAGCAAATTTTTAGGGGATTTTTTCTTTCAAGGCCAGTTTGTATAACAAGGATGGAAAAGTTGTTTTTGTATGTTTTATCAATAAAATTTTATTAAAAAAAGGATATGTGCTTGTGAAGCACATTATAAATGGTGCAAGCACAAGAAATATACATAAATTTGGTAAATTTATTATCATAAAAAGCACAATTAAGTTAAATGTTTAATTCGGAATCCAAAATCTAATCTTTTATTCCTGCATTAATAAATAGAATAAAGGAGAATTCAACAAATTTAGACATTATGTTTCCCCATCATCATGTGCTGATAAGTGCACCTGTATGAATTCGCTTTAGCATTACCAACTTTTTTTAAAAGTCATGCCTGCAGTTGTCAAACTTAATTTTTTAAAATTTATTGTACAATAAATAATTCGCAGATTCAGTTGGTTTAAAGCGTGTTAAAAAATACAAAACCGCGATTTAAAAGTTTTCGCTATAAAGTTTTTTAAAAGTTGTTCAAATTTGAGAAGAAAATAAAAAAAATTGTTTGACATATGCCGGCATATATACAAAAACAAAATACATGTGTTTTTTATTGTTGTGTTTGTTGCCGCGATGCATATACCTTATGGATATGCCTTGATTAATTTTTAATCTAGTAACTCAAATTTGAATTGTCAATAAATGTAGAAATAAAATAAAATAAATTAAAATAGTTAGTCACATTTTGACACTAGAACACATTGTTTCAATTAATAATCGTGTAAGCGGTTAAGAACTTGTGGAACTATTAACTTATATTGCATGACTTGAAAAATTAGTTAAACAATTCAAAAATATGAAGGAGACTAGGTATATCAGATGATTTGGTAATTACGAAAATAATTTTGTCATTAAAATTTTATTGTGCAGCATTTAGTAGTACGTGGGAGTTAGCAAGTAAGCTTTAACGCTTTTTGGATAATATTAGGGCAAGGCTGGTGATTGAAGAAGAACGTTTTATTTTTTGTAGACAACTGGAACCAGTGGAAGCTCCCACTGCATTAATAGGCATAAAAGGTTACAGAAATGTAAAAAGTGGTTCGTAATGGTTGAAGCTCAAATAACTCCCAGCGTAATAACCAATGTTTTATATGTGGTGAACAAAATTTATTGCTTTAAATTCCGATGCATGCAATTTTAAAGTTACAAGAAATAGCTAACTACTAGATTCGGGTGCGAGTCATCACATGACAGCTAATCGTTAATGGTTTCACACTTATCGTTCGGAGATAACGACCAATACAAGTAGAATCTATTTGTGGATCCAGCTATTATTTTGTGTTTTTTATGAAACATAATTTTGAGGTATATTGAATAGTAAAAATTTTCTTAAAATTATTACAAAATTCGTATGGTTATAAAGTTTAAATATTGAATCCTTGTGCTTCCGCTCGTGAGATTCACTGCCCTATATCTGAGCATGGCGCCGATCCACTTCACCACAACAGAATCGACCCCTCGCTCATCGAGAGCATTTCCCAGTTTATCAAAAGAGATCCTATCAAAGGCGCCCTCTATGTCCACAAATACGGACAAAGCCAGATCACCATTGAAAACCTCCCTCTCAGCAACCCTCACCAATTCGTGCAGAGCAGTCTCAGTAGACCTCCCAGCCCTGTAAGCGTGCTGACTGCCACTCAATGGCCTATCCATCAGCGTATTCTCCTCCAGGAAGTCAACCAACACCCTTTCCATTGCCTTCAATAGAAAGGATGTAAGACTGATCGGCCTAAACGACTTAGCCTCCGTATAGTCCCTTTTCCCCGGTTTGGGAAGAAAAACCATCCTCCATGCCACCGGAATATACCCTGTCGAAAGACAGGCAACAAATATTTCCCTAATCACCACAAGTAGAGTGTTCATACCCCACTGTAGTAATGCAGGAAATATCCCATCTATCCCAGCCGCCTTAAATGGGCCAAGGACAAAATCGCACTTCTAACCCCATTAAGAGTTACTATCCTTTCAGCATCCCTTCGCCTTACCTCACTGGCTCCCCTGTTAACGGGAACCCATGAGTCATTCGAAATGAAACTTCCAGGAAAATGTACCTCCATCAGCGACTGTAATGTTCGCTCCATCGTCTCCGTCATGCCGCCATCGCTCCTGCGAATAAGCCCCATTCTGGAGACAGGGTCTCTAGACACCATCCTCTGCAGTCTCCCCACTTCAGATGTATCCATCACGCCGGAGCAGAATTCCCTCCACATACTTCGTTTCCGTTTCCGAAGTTCTCTTCAGCTCCTTCTTCTTCGCCTTATGCTCGTCCCATAAGCTAGGATTCCGCTCCCTCATGTAACGATTAAAGGCCCTCCTCGTGTACCTCTTCATAGATTCCAATTCACTACTCCACCATGGAGTAGAATCCTTCTCATCCACCACCGTGAAAGGACACGCATTCTCGAAGGCAAGTCCGACAGTAGAGTTTACCCACTCCACCGTCCGCTCAACATCCTCCGTGTTCCGGAGTGCCCGGTGTGGAACACTCCCCGAAAGTCCCGAGAGGCACTCCTCGTATTTGGTGCAATCCGTATCCCTCGGCACCCTGATACGCCTACGCGCCTTCCTCCCTGACCCTGTGGTCAGACATGGTCAATCTGTCCACCACTCTCCAATTCCCAACTCAATGCAGCATCCCGACAGAGCATAAGGTGATGTCGATTACCTCCCGACGCCGACGCCGCCAGAAACGATCCCGAACCCGCGCCTATCATTACCACCGTAAGATCCGGCGAACACAGATGCACCATCGGCACAGCACACACACCGTGACGCACCAGGATACACGTCCTCAACCTCCCCCCGGTCTGTGAGTGAAACAGACTGGCGGTCTGACAAGACAGGCACATGATGTTATCCCTACCAATCCATGGTTCCTGTAGCAAGGCTATATCCAACCCATCCTCCACAAAACATCGCATCATCACCGCCGAAGCCGCTCTGCTATGATGCAGATATAGCTGGTATACACTCAGAGTTTCCACCTTCCGTAGTTGGTTCGGGTCAGAGTTCCTGGGTTTATCACCCTTAAACTTTTTCCCTGTTTCCTCTACTTCAGGTGTCGTCTCCTCATCCATAAGGCTATTGATCCGATTCGATATCTTTTCAATAGCCTTCCTGCCCCTCCGACGTTTTCTCCTTAGTCTCTGCCTCTCGGTTTTATCCAAGACATAGACTCAGAGTTCGCGTCGCGGTCCCAGGTTTCCGTGATCTAAACAGATACCTCCACTCCTGCTGGGGCGGATACATCAATGTCCTTCACCGTTAACTCTTTACCCCTTGGAGTATCTTCAGAAATTAACCTCTCCACATTTTGCGAGGCTTCAATGTCCATCCGATCTCTCCATTGGCCACGTCTAATCGGAGTATCCTCAGAGACTAACATCATGACCTTTTGCAAGGCTTCATTGTCCGTCCTTTTCGAAGTTCCCCGATTATCACAATTTTCATTCGAAACTTATTTTTAATATTATTATATATATAATATATTATTATATTATTTTTAATTTAAATATAAATTTGTTTTTATACCCGCCACCAAAAAAATGGTGGGGGTATATTTATTTTGTCATTCCGTTTGTAACACATCATTTTGTCATTCCGTTTGTAACACATCGAAATATCTATTTTAGACCCCATAAAGTATATATATTCTGAATCAGGGTTTGATTTGATGACGATCTAGCTATGTCCGTCCGTCTGTTGAAAGCACGATAGAGGTCGCACCGAAAAAGCTAGGGGGCTCAAATTTTGCCGGAATCTTTCCTATAGAAAAGGTTTGTTTGGTATTGAAAATGGGCAAAATCGGAATATTAGGAAGAGAGTTATAGCTCGAAAAGCAAGAGTAGGTCGAAAAAATCGTGTCCTTCAAACATCGAATAAAATGGAATTGTGTCCAAACGCATTAACGTAGACTCATGAAACTTCGAATATATGTTTCCTGAGTAAAAGCAATATCACTCCCTGAAAATTGTCTAAATCTATGCATTAGGAAAGGAGTTATCGATCAAAATGTACGAAAATTTATACCGCACAGTGTATTTTTCGGTATATTTAAAAACAAAAACGTCATAAAAGCAACAAAATTAGATGTACGACTCTGAAATTTTGCACACTTTGCTTTTTGGTGAGGGGCTTTTTTGTAACCGAAAATCAATGTGCCACGCCCACTTTTACGCCCACCTCCCATATAACGTTTTACCCAAAATTCATATAATTTCTCTATTAATAAAGATTTTGGAATAATAAAGGGCTATATTGAAAGTTGTACTCATTCGCAAAAATAACTTTGACACGCCTACTTCAACGCCCACTTTTCACGTTATCTACCGTTAATGAAATTTAAAAGCTCATAAAACCGCCAAGATTAGAGGTATGATGATAAAATTTGCTACGTATATCCCCCTAGGCATTGTCATTACTGTGCCAAAAAGGTAAGGTGCCACGCCCACTTTTACGCCCACCTCCCATATAACGTTTTACCTAAAATTCATATAATTTCTCTATTAATAAAGATTGTGGAATAATAAAGGACTATATTGAAACACCTATGTTGTACTCATTCGCAGAAATAACTTTGACACGCCTACTATAACGCCCACTTTTCACGTTATCTACCGTTAATGAAATTTAAAAGCTCATAAACCGCCCAAATTAGAGGTATGATGATAAAATTTGCCACGTATATCCTTCTAAGCAATGTAATTGTTGTGCCAAAAAGTTTAGGTGACACGCCCACTTTAACGCCTACCTCCCATATAATGGTTTTTCTTAAATTCATGTACTTTCTCTAACGACAAAATTTTTGGGAAAATAAAGGACTATATTGAAAAATCTAATTTTGTATTTACTAGCAGAAACTTAATTGACACGCCTACTTTAACGCCCACTTTCATTGAAAGACTACATTTACAAATGCATTTTAGTAGCATATCGAAGTAAAAGTAAAACACAAATTATTTTGGATATTATTATTATTTCTTTTTGTAATTATAATATTTGTATTATTCAATTATGTATTTAACGAAATATCGGCCCCCCCATCCTTGGCGCCACTCCTCTATCTGATGGTCCAAATTTTCAATGACAATGTTGATGCTCAATTGTTGGGCATGATGATGAGGCGAGGTTGACTGCTCTTTTGCCACACTATCGCAAAAAACAGCAGTGGTTCCCATTCAACGAACTAAGAAGGCATTCAAAGATTTTCTAACATTTTATACAGACCTGTTTTGCAGAAATTTAAATATTTTTTATAATTCTCCCGATTGTGAACGAATTTGAACGATTATGTTGATCAAAAGAATTACGAAGTGCACAAAATGCATTTTGATTTGAACGCCCATTTTTATAAAAAACCTGAATAACTTTAAAGCGTTGCTCATTTGCGTATCTTTCCACGAATCAAATTGAGTAAGTTTGAGATTGAGAAATGTCAAGTGAAATGCAGAAAACAAATTTAAAGACTAGGTGTCGTTCACCTTCAACATGGGCCCTTTAAACTTAACCACCCTCTACAAAGAAAGTAATACATATTTTATTATAAAGAGATTATTCTATAGCGATTAAAAATATAATAAATATTGTGCTTTAAATGTACAGAAAATTGGTGGTGGGTATAAAAGATTCGGCACAGCCGAATATAGTGCTTTTACTTGTTTTTTATTTTATTTGATATTTTAATGCAAAAAACTGAAAAGAATTAAAAATATATATAAAGCGATTTTTTTTAGAGATTAACAAATTTAAAATTCATTCTATGTTGAGAAAAGCAAAATTTTAGAATTTTTAAAACAAATTTTTGGCAGATCAGACATAATGGAATTCATTTTTTATTTTTGCACAACTCCTTTGATTGCATACATTGTTAATTGTTTGAAACTTAAGCTTATTTCTAAATTTGCTTTTTATCAAACTAAGCAATAAAAAAATTCTTTCTACAGCAACTGAACTATGTGGCAAAGACATTAAGTTTTAAACAAAATAAATAAGTTCTCCGAAACACTTTTCGTTCATTGCATTTTTATGTTTGGATACTTAATCCAAAAACTAAACAATACTTACATTTATCACTGTCTAAAATAATATTTGAAAATCTTAATAGTTTCCATTGGTATACAATTTTTTCTTCATTACCAAACTTATCTTAGAACTACTTAAAACATTTTTTGGTGCAATTACCTCAAGATTTTTAAAATCTTTTCTTGGAAAATCGAAACGCTTCAGAATTTCCTTTAAAAGTTCGATATAAAACTGTTGTATATATTTTTTAATAGGCTATAGTCTACTTTCTTGCATACTTGCTACTTCATTGCGATGTGAAGCATAAATATTTTAAAGTGCGGTTTAAAAAGTTAGCATTTAAAATACATAATGTACATACATATATACGTATTAAAATTTTAGTGAGAAGTAACCAAAATCAAAAAAAAGTACAAATCTACACATCAGAAAAAAAAAAAAACAATTTTGGTTAAAAGCAACCAAAACGGCAACGCTGATCATAATTATGGCAACGCTGCTGCAATTGCTTATTGCTTGAATGATGTAAGGGAGTTTATGTTGAAATGAAGAATTGTCTCTTTAACGTAACCTACCGTTGCCACATGCAAGTGCAAGTGAAAAAAAACCAATACACTAACACTTTTTTACTAACACAACTACACTTTGGCAACCTGCGACTCAGCTTGCGAAGAAATTTTGTAGCAAGTAAAATTTTTACAGTTACGGCAAGTAAAGTGACAAGCCGAAAAACAGTGTTGTCTAATACTGAGTTTTTTGTTAACTCAATAATATATCATACAATTGTGGTAAATAATTCAGCTAATTTTTTTAATAAATATGTATATATGTATATGAAGAATATTAAGAAAAAATATAAATATTCATTTAAAATGTAAGTTTTAATATAAATATCAAAATTTAATAAAAAAAAATTATATTAAAAAGTTATATGTCTAAAGGTAACGTTCAATAGTGGATATTGACAACACTTAATTACCAATTGAAGCAGCGCCATTTGTTTTAAATTTGTTTGAAGTTTATTTGTTGACGACATTTTAAAAATGAACTTGCACTGTGCTGCGTAGCCACTCAAAAAATTTTTGTGTTTTTTTTTGGCATTTCTCCTGATTTTCGTTAGTAATACGTATACAATACTTGCAAGTAAATACTTGCCTGTGGCAACGTAGGGTTAAGGTTTTATATTTTTCTGGGTATTTCTAACTATAGCTGCCAGATTTGACGATTTATCGTCATTTTTACGATTTAATGTGCTAAAAATAACATGTTGACGATTTGTGTTATGTTTTTCAAAAATTCAAGTTTGTAACTTTTTTCATTACTTTTATATCAACCTTAAACTAAATAAAAATAATGTTTAACGGTTTTTAATAATAGAACAGAGTGAAAGAGATAAATCTATCATTTTTTTAATGTGTTTGTGTGAATAATTTTTCCACTTTGTACAATTTTAACATAGTATAGGGTCCGCAATCTAACGTTTTTTTTTTTAACTAGTGCTTATTTCGTGAATGGTAACACTTAGCTCATGTCTGATTTGACAGATAATTAGTTTTATCCTTCCGCTGAACGAATAAAGTTGTGTATACGCTTGACCAGCGCTGGGAAATATTGCGATATTACTATGGCCGATTTTGCTACAAAAAATCATCTTTTCAGATGAAGCTCATTTTGATCTTGGCGGGTATGTAAACAAGCAAAATTGTCGCATTTGGGGCACAGAAAACCCGCACGTTTACATTGAAAAGCCGATACACCCAAAACGAGTCACTGTTTGGTGTGGATTAGGTCCAGAGGCACAATTGGGCGATTTTTCTTCGAAAATGAGCAAGGAGAGGCCGTAGTCAATGGCGATCGTTATCGGGCCATGTTGAACAAATTTTTATTCACAAAAATTGAAGAGAAGGATATTGGCAACATTTGGTTTCAACAGGACGGCGTTACGTGCCACACAGCCGAGGCTACACTTTTTTATTGCACTTTCAAAAAAAAAAGTTATTTCGCAGACCCTATATATGACACATTTTATCAACTGATACCTACAACACGAATAAATATAAATTTGGCAACGCGTTTAAAGCAATTTTGCTCTTTTAAATGAATTTATTTAAAAATAAGTGACAAATTAATAGCTTAAATACATAAAAAAAATGGTAAGTTCTTTTTAATTATACATTAAACCCTTAAAAATCAAACATTTTATTTTCAATAGAAAATCAAGATGATGAAAATTGTAGCAGCTCTTCCTCTGTAAGTAGAAATTGAAACAATTTTTTATACAAAACTTTGTAGTACCTAAAATGAAATTTTAATGGTGTGTTCCATAGGTAACCAACAAGAAGAAGGTTAAGAAAGACTGGTTTGCAGATCCAGAAATAAATTTATGGGCTGAAAAAGCGAAACGATGTAGTTTATTTTGGCGTTGTGCTCGACTTACGCTTGTCTAAAGCTACCTTAATCGGTAGAATTTTTAGCACGAAATGACTATAATTATTTGTCAAATAGTTCAAGAAGATGCAGCCAAGTTATTATTTTTTTATATAGTTTTCGAAATGAATTCTAAATTGTATTATATTTTTTGTCATGTTCTTAACTTAAAAGGGTCTAATAAAACCACTCGTCTCTAGATTTAAAAAAATTGTTATGTTACGCATTAAATAAAAAATGTTTTGTTTTAAAAAATGCGTTTCTTCATTTTGACGCTTTTATGAGTAAACCATTTGATGATTTTGACGATTTTTTTCTCCAAATTAGACGATTTTACCCCTATTTTATCTGGCAGCTATGATTCTAACACGAAACATATGTGAGATACAGCTTTTTGTTTTTGTTGCTAGACTGTATAGTGTATAGTGTACAGTAAAACAGAGATCTATTTAAATGATGTTTCTCTTTCTCTCTCTCTTATTTACTTCCTTCATTTGATTTTTGTTTTATGATTAAAAGCACCGCAGTATGAAGCTTAAGTTATTGTGATTTTAAAAAATAAATTAGGATTGCAGGTCTCCAGCAAATTGAAAATAGAAATTATTATTAAAAGTGTGAAATTGGAATACAAAATTATCAGTAAATGTCTTAGACTTTTAAATTTCATTCAACTCCATTTAATTTCTTTAATACAAACTAAAACATGGGATATATTAAATTCCCAAAGATATTTCTTATATCTAACATAACAAGTATAATATTCTTTCGTTGAAACTTTATGTCAAAAACATTTAACGTTAAATATGTTTTTGTATTCTCAGTGTGTTTGGGGACAATTTAAAAAGGGTTTTTGCTCATCATTTATTCTACAAATAAATCACATGAGCTTAAAAATTTAATATCAGAAGACTAAGCACAATTCCGTTTAGCAACAAAAGGATGTTTCTAAGTTATTTTTTTTAATCCTTGATTAACTTGTATGTTACTGTTTGTCAGCAGCAAACATTACGAGCGGATTTAGCTATGCTAACTGGAGAGGGTGGTAAATTATATATATTTTATTATCAACATTAAATGGATTTTATATAAACACATATAAACATATTTAAATTAAATATATTACGCCGTGAAAATTTGTTTTTACTCCCACAGTTCTTACTTAACTTTCTTCTAGTAATTTCCATGACTCTATAAGTAAAGAAGTTTGAAAAAATTTTAAAAAGTAACTTTTCAGACAATCTATCTAGTGCATGTAAATGTACATATATGATATTAGGCTTTTCTTATAAATCTGAAAAACTTGTTAAAAATTTTCCGTGTATTTAAAGTTATAAGACTTAATTTGAAAAGCTTTTTAATATTTGAGCAACCTAAAAGCATTTATAAATCTTAAAGTAAAATACCAAATACCATGAGACAACCTAAAAAATTATTTTTTTAAGAAATTCTCAAAATAATACTAAATAATAAAAATAAAGAAAATATCGCTTGAATTTGGGTTCAAAACTTGCATTTATAAATTTAATGTTTTAAAAAGATTTTTTAAATATTAATTTTTAGAAAATATTTCTTTTATTTAAGAGTGAAAAATATGTTAAAACTATTAAATAGCAAACAAATATTTTAAAATCTGCAAATATCAATATAAACAAGTAAGAGCACTATATTTTTCTGTGCCGAATCTTTTATATCCACCACCAATTTTGTGTACTTTTATAGTACAAAATTTATTATTTTCTTGTTAACAGTGATCGCTATGGAATAATCTCTTTATACTAAAATTTTTATCAGTTTCTTTGGCAAACATTGCTTTTTGGTCAAAGGCTTTGTTTTAACGGAAAATATATGAGACACGCCCACCTCCCATATAACGTTTATCTCAAAGTCCTTTTTTCTTCTAACATTTTTTTTTCATAGAGAAATTATATGAGTTTGAGATAAAGCGCTATATAGGAGGTGGGCGTGTCTCATATATTTTCCGTTAAAACAAAGCCTTTGACCTAAATGCAATGCTTGCGAAATTTCAGAATAGTACATCTAATTTTGTTAATTTCATTACGTTTTAAATTTTAAATATACCGGAAAATACACTGTGCTATATAAAATTTCATGGCTCTACGTTAATGCGTTTTTTGCATTTTATTCGATATTGGAGAACATAGTTTTTTTGACCTACTTTTGCATTACGAGCTATCACTCCCTTCCTAATAATCCGATTTTGTCCAATTCCAATACTAAACAATAGCTTGTGTATAGGAAATTTTTCGCAAAATTTTAGCCCCCTAGCTTTTTTGGTCCGACCCCTATCGTGCTTTTAACAGACGGACAGACAGACGAACATAGCTAGATCGTCATAAAATGAAAATCCGAGACAGAATATATATACTTTATAGGGTCTTAAATGGATATTTCGATGTGTTACAAACGGAATAACGAAATGAATATACCCGCACAATTTTTTTTTGGTGGAGGGTATAAAAAAAGTAAATACCTTAAAGATCGAAGCAATCGTTAAGAGAAAAGGTAATATTGGAAGTTTTGACGAAGAGTGATGAAGATTTTTCTAATGATGATGACTTTGATTGGTTACCGGAGGTTTCGGATTCTGACTCTGAGCCTTACATAGATCATGTGAAAATTGATGACATGTTCTTTGAAGATGCCAAAGTCAATTGGACTAAATTTTCATCTCGCGGTAAAACACCTTCACATTTACTGAAAAAGCTGGTATTCAGCAAAATATTTCATTAGTCATTTCCTGTTGGGATACATATTTGCTATCTATAGACAATGATATCGTTGATTTAATTGTCAAAGGAACCAATCAATACGCACAAAGATTTTGGCCAAAACCACCTTAACTAGATATTCAAAAAAAAAAAAAAGCAATGGGTACCGATAACAAACTTTGAAATTAAAAACTTTCTGGGACTTTTTTTTGAATTGGTATGGTGAGAGTTGTGGCTATTTCAGATCTTTAGTCAAAGGATCAACTATTTAACTTTACCATTCCTGGAAAAACAATGTCCCGAAGTCGTTTTCAGTTGCTACTTAGCTTCATGCACTTTGCAGATAATAGTTGCATTATTCCAGGTGATCGACTTGGAAAAATTCAACCATTGTTCCATGCTCTAAATGCGTTACCAAGTAGTTTATGTACCAGGAGAAAATATCGTTCTTAATGAAACACTGATTCCTTGAAGAGGCGGACTTGTTTTCCGACAATATATTGCCAATAAGGCTCATCCATATGGAATAAAACTGTATGAACTTTGCTCTACTGAAGGATTCACCTTGTCATTGAAAATATATTCCGGTAAATTAGGTATTGGGGTGAAAGAAGTTGGCTTAGCAAAAAATGTTTGGGATAATCACTTGATTGAAAGAAGAACGTCGTACATTATACGTTGGAAACTTTTATACCAGCTACAAACTCGCTTGTGTGCCCCGATGGACTAGTCAGCAGTGTGCTGTTCTGCTAGCTTAGGGGTTGCGGGTTCGATTCCCGCCGGAGACTCTGGACTTGTCTCTTCTATTCTATTCTATTCTTACTTTTCTATTCAGGTATCACAAAGGGATCAATATAATGGACCCAAGTGAGCTGTACAACAGCTGCCTGTTCTCCCTAACCTAACCTACAAACTCGCTTGCTTAATGCTAAATAATAAAACCCACCTTGTCCGCACTCTCCGCTCAAACAAGAAATATAGGGCAAAAGAAGTGATGAATTCTGCGCTTAAAAAAGGTGAGTTGGTAACCCAAGAAGATGAAGTATTAAATTGAAGGATAAGCGAGATTTCAGAATACTTTCAACAAAGCATGCTGCAGTGATGATATCCGATTCAAATCAAGAGATAATCCAAATATGCCATCAAATAGTAGAGCAAAAAGTCGCAAAAGTATAGTTAAGCCAAAGCCTAAAGTTATCATTGAATATAACAAAGGAAAAGCTGGTATAGACTCCGATAAGAGTCAATGGTCTCGTATGTTAGCATCCTATACAAAGGTTTGAAGTGGTATACGAAACTGGCAATTGAATTTTTACTTGGCCTCTTTGTAGTAAGCGCGTATATTGCTTATATGGAAGCTACAAAGAAGAACATCAACATACGCAAATTCCGTCAACGTGTAGCTAATGGCCTTTTGGACATAACATCTCCGCCCACCAGTAAACCCCGGCAAACACATAAGCTAAAAGGGTAGATACCAACAATAAAGAAATTCAACGTGCTTGTGTTTTGTGTTACGCAACTGCAAAAAAAAACAGCTAGACCGGAAAACAGCAAGGAATCACTTAAAAAAAAAACGAGTGCCTTTTGTCCAAAATGCCCCAAATATCACCCAAATGTGCCTGCAGTGTTTCTCAAAATATGTCCATCTAAAACAATAACATGTAAACTTACCTTTATCCTTTCAAAAATGAATGTAATATTAAATTACTTGTAAATTTAATGTAAATTAAAAATAAAAAATAAAATTTTCACTTTATAAAACCGCAAAAAATCATCAATCATGCTTTTGCAAAAAAGTTCAGTAAAGTTCATTATTTAAAAATCGAAGCAGACTCCACTCAGTGTCTTAAATACATATATAAAAGAACTACAGACTCTAATTAAAAACAATCACTGTCGTACGGAAACGTACGACATGGCACCCCACGACGGGATAGGAGTCATACGGAAACGTGCGACGTGTCTAAATTTTTTTTTATGAATTTGACCGTTTTATTATAAGTAACAATTTTTTTTTTGTCAATGTTGATAAATTGTTACTGAATTTTAGTTTTAACAAAACTGAACGGCTTCTATAAGTTTATACAATTAATGTGTTGTTTAGGTTACTGAAATCAAGT
The DNA here is from genome assembly GCA_941918925.1 of Phyto melanocephala. Classification (NCBI taxonomy): domain Eukaryota; kingdom Metazoa; phylum Arthropoda; class Insecta; order Diptera; family Rhinophoridae; genus Phyto; species Phyto melanocephala. The sequence continues at coordinate 55,593,091 of OW799233.1, forward strand.
ACTTATATAATGCTATAATGCGTAAGTAGTTAAGTTCTCGCCTTTAATGACATCGCCGTGCTAAAATTATAGGTTTAGGCCAAGCTGTTAGTAGTGACGAACTGAATTTTAGTACTTTCAACTTATTATTTTGTAAAGAGAGTTTGTGCTGGGTAGGAGTATCCTCGGGAGTAGGGATTTGGAGCGGAATTAACTTTAAGTAAATTCTGTTTAAATTGGCACATTTAACTGGTTCAACCTAAAACATGTAAATAAAATAGGTAGTACATCTGCCTAGAAAAACAATAAACATTTCTAATAAATTACATTAGTAAGACGGTTTGGTTTATGTGGGGAAATTTCTTTGTCAGCTTAATTCCCTCGTTAATATGTGTCTGTTAGTAAACATAGACACACATTTATATCAAATCAGAACACCAAACACTTAAGCTCACATTAACAGATTAAAATAAAATAAAAATGTCAAAACAATTCAACATTTGTGGGATTTGTTGCGGTTCTACAAATTAGTTGGAGTTACTTTTGAAAGTAAAATCTACAAAAACGAAATACCAAAATGCTTTTAACATACAAGTTTGCAACAGAAAGTTAAGAAAATACAAAAAAAAAAAGAAAACTATTCTCCTGGCTGAGCGACTTAACAAAATGTCGGATCGTATAATCCCTAGAAACTTATTATCATTGTCGTCATTATCATTATAAGTAATTAATGAAACGTAATTGAATTAAAACAAATAAAAGAGCTAAAAAGCACGCACATGAATAAACGAACATCCAAATGTTTACGTGAGTGTGTGCTTAGCAATAAAGGATAAGAAAATAACACCCAGAATGAGATCAAGACATGAAGATACGAAAAAGCCAAACGTATAAAATTTAATGAAATTGACCACAGAGTACTTGCAGGAGACACAAGCTATTCACAAGTTAATTTTGTTTGATACGTGACAATTTAATTTGTGTGATAAACATTGCATGCCAACAGCAATAACACCAACAACTAACAACTTTACTGATATTAATCGACAACACCAGTTGCAATGGAAGAATCAACAAAATATTCGAGGAAAGTCTTAAATGTTTTATTCTTAATTCCATTAAATAAATAATCTTTGTAATTATTCAGGTTGTATATTTTCAAAGATTATGAAGGGTTTCCAAAAATGAAGAATAAATAACATAGAAAACCCGTTATTATACATACCATTGACTTTGTCATTTCGTTTAAGGCCCCTATTTTCTTCCCCTTGACATTTAGTTTCACTAAGAATACAAACAATAATTTTTATACAACTTGTGCATTTGTTGAAGTAAGCGGTTTCATGCTAAGTTAGCAACTTACAGAGACACAGTACCAGCGTTTTGAGAATAAATATATAAAACTAAATTTTGATTTAAGAAAAGCTTAACAACCGTGCTTCAATAGCAAATCAAACTAAAACCTGTCTTCCGTGATAATAGTTAGACACAAAAGCAATTAATTTTATAGTATAAAGTAACAATTTAATATACTCGCAAAGAAAAAACATGATTGTGGTAAACAAATCTAAACATAATCTATAATTGGATTGTATGATTGTGTTTAAAACATATTTATAATGGTTGTTAGTTATCATTACAATGTTTAACTATTGTATCATTCAATAATCATATATATGACTACAGTTGAAATCGACAACCTTTGCTTTTTTCTGTGGCAAATTATTGTCTTTTGCTGTAAGATACTCATATTGATTGTACTTACCCAGCAAAAACTAGGTAATGACTTGCTCTTACTAAACAACATACTTTTCAATGACTTTTACATATCGTCTGTCTTACTAAGAAGTATTTTAGTAATGACATGATTTTTAATGTGATACGCAAGTATTTATTTTCAGATATTTGATTAGATACGCACACAATACAATTTCTTGTTTTCTAGGGCCATTCAAATAAATACATATCATTTTATAATTCTCATTTAGTTTAACACCCTTGGGGTATAGGTTATAATTAAAGGGTCCGCCAAATAACTTTTTTTTTTTTGAAAATGGTATAAATAAAAAAGTGTAGCTTCGGCTGTGTGGCACGTAGCGCCGTCCTGTTGAAACCAAATGTTGCCAATATCCTCCTCTTCAGTTTTTGTGAACAAAAATTGGTTCAACATGGCCCGATAACGATCGCCATTGACTGTAACGGCCAATCCTTGCTTATTTTCGAAGAAAAATCGCCCAATTATGCCTTTGGACCAAAATCCGCACCAAACAGTGACTCGTTTTGGGTGTATCGGCATTTCACTGTATGCGTGCGGGTTTTCTGTGCCCCAAATGCGACAATTTTGCTTGTTTACATACCCGCCAAGATCAAAATGAGCTGCATCTGAAAAGATGATTTTTTTTTGGCAAAATCGGCCAAAGTAATGTCGCAATATTTCCCAGCGTTGTTCAAGCGTATACACAACCATATTCGTTCAGCGGAAGGATAAAACTAATTACACTGCTCTGCAAAAAATAATTTTTTGTCTTCCCATTTAATAAAACTATGTGGACTATATGGATTTTGACGCGCTGAACTAAAATCCGTTGTCGGTTTTTTTCAATCAGATCGGGATTTTTTTTTATGGGCGTGGAAAATTTTACCCCCTAAATTAGTCAGGTACGGAGACTTATTTCCTCCTAACTCGAGAACCAGTCATCTGATTTTCAAAAATAAAACACCAAAAAATGTGTAACAAAATTGTATTTATTTTAGTTGAATACAATTTTTCTCTATCTTTTATTGTTTTTGAGTTATTTAGAAATTAATGGAGAAAAAAAAATTTTTCGTGCAAAATTCGTAATATTTTTCAATTTAAAAATGGAATTAAAAAAATTATGAGGCAAATATTCAACATTTTAAACTTTGTTCTGAGAACTACTTATCTTAAAAATAAAAAAAGCTGTAAGTTATAAAAATCGGTTAAGAAGTGTAGATTTTATTGTCAATTTACCGCAGGTACCCAATATTGACCAAATATGTGTAATGCAGCAAACAAGGTCAGAGTGGGCGCACCAAAGCGCCTTGTAGCATCAATGAATGGCAACTTTTTACTTCTATCTATTTTCGTACAACAAAAACAAATACAAGCAAAACAATTTTCCAGATTGTAATTTTGTAGCAACGCCTCGCTTAAAGCACTTACCCTGTCGTCACCCGTAGATAACTTCAAATTACAATAAAAAATTAAATATTTACTTAAAATAATTAATTAAAATTTTGTTAATAATTATTAATTTTTATTTATGAAACATTGTTAAAATAAAAAAGTAGCTTAAACTGCCCATGCCCTTCTGTCCACATAATTCAATTTTGTTCTGAAGACCTCGTCCTTCATAAGCTGTCGTATTTGTGGACCTACAAATATGCCTTCTTTTACTTTAGCATCTCTGATTCTAGGAAATTTGCTCTTAATGTATAGAAAGGCTTCACCATCCTTGTTCATTGCTTTGACAAAATTTTTCATTAGGCCTAGCTTTATATGAAGAGAAGAGTTTGTTCCTTTTGTTTTAAAGGCTCTTCTGCTACTTTTTTTTTCCTGGAATAAAATTTACTTATTTAGGTCAAATTTTAACATTGTAGTGTTTTCCTTTTGCGCAGCTATCCCATTTACATAAGAAGCAATAAAACTTAGTATATCCACTTTGCAATCCATTTAACATTGCTACGACTTTAAAATCTGCAGATTCCATGAGTAATGTGAACATTTAATTTTTTGTAGTATCATCTTCATGCTACAAATTTTTTTTTAATATTTCTTGCATACGCGAGTGGGACCAATGGAAATTTGTTGCCATTGTGAAGTAAAACGGCTTTCAAACTTGTCTTGGATGAATTAATAACAAGCCGCCAATCCTGAGATTTATGACTGAAACACAGTTGTCGCAAAAGTCCATCAGCATTATCGCAAAATATCAAACCTTCCTCTTTGCTGAAATATATTAAAAAAGGTTGTTCTTTATTTCGAAAGTAAGAGACGTTAACGTCCGTTTGCACCAAACTCCATTATTTTCATTGGGATGCAAGAAGCTCAGACTTGGTTTTTTTAAAGCCTTGATTTACAGACTAAGTTATTCATATCAGTTTAATTCGGAAAATAAGGTGTACTCCTTGGACTTCCAAATGAATGCGAAGAAACACCCCTGCTGGCGTAAGTGGATTCAGCTGCTGCAGAAAGCCCATCTTCTTCATCGTCTGTAGGAGGCAATGGAGGTAAAAATTTACTTGTAAACTGGAAAACTGGTCGTTTGACGCATAAAGTATTTGGATATGTAACTTTATTTTTGGTTTTTTTCGTAAGCCCATGTGTTTAGTATGGCAAAAGTAGCAATCATTTTGATAATTTTGTGGTTCACTCCAAATCGCTGGCTTCATAAACGGCTTCATAAAGACTTATGACTTCCTTTTAACCAACCTCTTAAAGACTTACCACAGCTACAACAACATATTTTCGGCAGCCAATTTTTATCTCTATCATCGATAGGAAACCAAAAATAACGGCGATAAGCATCTTTAAGCTTGGAAGATATTGTCTCCCGTTAAGAACTTAAAGTTAGATTGCCACAAACGTAACAAAATAAATTTAGAGATTTGTTACAAATCCTTGACATTTTGTAATATGAAAGCGTTTGTGGATTCTTTAATTGCTTTATTTCTTTACACAATAACAAAGTACACTATAAGATCTATTGACTGTTGCCGATTTTAACCGCACGATATTCAAATTAAAAGTGACTTACTTATTGCCCATTAGCTTCTATATATACAATAAATACCAGAATCTACCCTAATGTTCTTAATTTGAAATCACAGGTAATTGAAAAATACTGTTATAAATATTAATTCCAAGAACTATTCAAAATACAGTTGCACTTTAGTTCCATTACCTGCTCACCTAACGAAATGTTACATATATCATATGTAAGGCTGGTTGCATTACAATATCGGGTACCGGCGGTAAATTGACAATAAAATATACATTTTTTAACCGATTTTTATAGTTAATGGCTTCCTTTATTTCCAAGATAAGTAGCTCTCAGAAAAAAGTTTAAAATGTTGAATATATGAGTTATATTTTTTTTAATTCCATTTTTAATTTGAAAAATATTACGAATTTTGCACAAAAAAATTGTTTTTTCTCCATTAATTTCTAAATAACTCCAAAACGATAAGAGATAGAGAAAAATTGTATTCCACTAAAATAAATACAATTTTGTTACACATTTTTTGGTGTTTTCGGATGACTGGTTCTCGTGTTAGGAGGAAATATGTGTCCGTGCCTGGCTAATTTAGGGGGAAAAATTTGCCACGCCCATAAAAAAAATTCCAGATCTGATAGAAAAAAACTGACAACGGATTTGAGTTCAGCGCGTCAAAATCCATATAGTCCACATAGTTTTATTAAATGGAGGATTTTGCTGCAGAGCAGTGTTATCTGTCAAATTAGACATGAGCTACTTAAGTGTTGCCATTCACGAAATAAGCACTAGTTGAAAAATAAACGTTAGATGGCGAACTCTTTATTTTGACAACAGCGGCAAAATATTTTATTAACAAAGTGCTGACTTTTAGGTTTTCACTGATTTTAAAATTTCAAATTAACGTATCACAAAATAATCAATCCGAATTTTCGTCCTTAAAATAATCGAACGACTTGTTTACTTCCATAATAGTAATGGGTTACTTAGGTTATTAAAATTTTTAAGCGAGGGTGGTAAGTACTTGCCTCCAATGACATCGCCGTGTTAAAATTATGGGCTTAGATGGCAAATTGTAAGTAGTGAATAACTGTTTTCTAGTACTTTCAACTCATTATTTTGTAATGGGTTATTTTGTTGGGTACCTTTTTAATTGCAATTTTTATATCAATATGTTTTTAAATTTTCTTGTTGTTTTTCAAGTTTCTCCAATCCAAAAAAATCATTGATGCATTTGTAATCACACTGTTGTCTCACCTATTATTTAATGATTATTTGTAATTTTTAATGCTGTTGAATACAATTGAATACAATGTTATTTGTGTCAAATTAATTTTTATACCCGCCACCAAAAAAATGGTGGGGGTATATTCATTTTGTCATTCCGTTTGTAACACATCGAAATATCCATTTTAGACCCCATAAAGTATATATATTCTGAATCGGGGTTTGATTTTATGACGATCTAGCTATGTCCGTCCGTCTGTCCGTCTGTTGAAAGCACGATAGAGGTCGCACCGAAAAAGCTAGGGGGCTCAAATTTTGCCATACATTTTCTTATAGACAAGGTTTGTTAGGTATTGAAAATGGGCTAAATCGGAATATTAGGAAGAGAGTTATAGCTCGAAAAGCAAGAGTAGGTCGAAAAAACCGTGTCCTTCGAACATCGAATAAAATGGAATTGTGTCCAAACGCATTAACGTAGACTCATGAAACTTCGAATATATATTTCCTGAATAAAGACAATATTTTCCTCCGAAAATTGTCTAAATCTATGCATTAGGAGAGGAGTTATCGATCAAAATGTACGAAAATTTATACCGCACAGTGTATTTTTCGGTATATTTAAAGACAAAAACGTCATAAAAGCAACAAAATTGGATGTACGACTCTGAAATTTTGCACACTTTGCTTTTTGGTGACACGCTTTCTTGTAACGGCAAATCAATGTGCCACGCCCACTTTTACGCCCACCTCCCATATAACGTGTTAACTAAAATTCATATAATTTCTCTATTAATAAAGATTTTGGAATAATAAAGGCCTATCTTGAAACACCTCAGTTGTACTCATTCGCAAAAATAACTTTGACACGCCTACTATAACGCCCACTTTTCACGTTATCTACCGTTAATGAAATTTAAAAGCTCATAAAACCGCTAAAATTAGAGGTATGATGATAAATTTTGCTACGTCTATCCCCCTAGGCAATTTCATTACTATGCCAAAAAATTAAGGTGCCACGCCCACTTTTACGCCCACCTCCCATATAACGTTTTACCTAAAATTCATATAATTTCTCTATTAATAAAGATTTTGGAATAATTAAGGACTATATTGAAACACCTCAGTTGTACTCATTAGCAAAAACAACTTTGACACGCCTACTATAACGCCCACTTTCACTTTTGAATTGTGTCCAGACGCATAAACGTAGTCATGTAACTTCGAATATATATTTCCTGAGTAAAAACAATATTTTTCCCCAAAAATCGCTTAAATGTATGAATTAGGAAAAGAGTTATAGATAAAAATGTACGAAAATTTATACCGCACAGTGTATATTTCGTATACAGTGTATATTTAAAACGTAATAAAACTGACAAAACTATATGTACGATTCTGAAATTTTGCAAACATGGTTTTTTGGTCAAAGTCTTCGTTATAACGGAAAATAGATGTGCCACGCACACTTTTTTCCTTAAATTTTTATAAAAATATATTAGTCATATATATTAGCATTTATTCATCTTACACTGCACCATTTATTGTACTGTAGCTAAATATAAGATAAAGATGATAAGATAGATGACTCTACTAGCAACTACTAGATGGCATGCTAACAATTTATGCTTATGTTCTCCTGAAGTTATGCTCTATTAAAAATAGGAATTTAGGAAAATTTTGACCTAAGTAAAAATAAATTATCTCTAAACATTATAAACAATTTATTTTCATGTACTAATGGCTAACAAATTTTAAAATTATACAAAATTTATTTCGTTTGAAAATCTTTTAAAAGCAAAATGTTATAGAAGTTTAAAAATCAAAATCTTACTAATAAATTTCCCGTTTTAGAAAAATGCTGAGAATGTATATTTTAAATCACCCTATGGCCCTTAAAATTTAACCTTAAATTCACTTTCTTCCTCTTAAATTCATGTAAATTCTCTAGGAATAAAGATTTTGGAATACTAAAGGACTATATTGAAATATCTAAGTTATGTTTATTACCAGAAACTTTATTGACACGCGTATTTTAACGGCCACTTTTATTGAAAGACTAAATTTACGAAAACATTTTACTAGCATACCGAAGTTATAATGGGTGGTTTAATTTTAAGGGACTATGTTGATTTTGAATAAAATTATTATGAAATTATTATCATTTATTTTTATAATGATAATATTTGTATGCTTCAATTATGTATGGAACAAAATATCGGCCAAATGGCCCCCCAACCTAGGCGGCACACCACGATCCGATAGTCCAAATTTTCAATGACACTGTTGATGCTCGATTGTTGGGCACGATGATCAGTCGAGGTTGCTTGCTCTTTTGCCACGTTATCGTGAAAAACAGCAATGTTTTCCATTCAACGAACTAAGATGGCATTCACAGATGTTTTCATATTTCATACAGACCTGCTTTGCAGACATTTAAATATTTTTTACAATTCTCACGATTGTGGACAAATTCGAACGATTATGTTGACCAAAAGAATCACGAAGTGCTCAAAATGCATTTTGATTTGAACGCCTATTTTTATAAAAATCTTTAATATTTAAAAGCGTTGCTCGATTGCGTATCTTTCCACGGTTCAAATTGAGTTAGTCTGAGATTGAGAAATATCAAATGAAATACAAGAAAAAAGTTGAAGTTTAGATGTGGTTCACCTTAAAAACGGGCCCTTAAAATTTAACCACCCTCTACAAAGAAAGTGATACATAATTTATTATAAAGAGATTATTCTATAGCGATTAACAAAATAATAAATATTGTGCTTTAAATGTACACAAAATTGGTGGTGGGTATAAAAGATTCGGCACAGCCGAATATAGTGCTCTTACTTGTTTTAAATCATACTATTTTGAAATGACAACCATTTTGAAATTTTTACGAAAAGTAAACATTAAATGATACAATTCAAACAAATGCTTGATTATTGTGACAAAATATATGATGAAATAAAATAAAAATAACTATTTCTTGATTTCGAAAACCAAATATTGTTTTAGAGATAGATAATGTCGTAACCATGGTTTTTCCTTGCGCGTAGGTGGTTGGTATTAAAAATTCATCACTGCCGAATATAGCTTTTAATTGTAATTTTGTATTGAACAAAGTACACATGTGTTTAAACGGTTATATATGGAATAGCACATCGGACAATTGGATTCCATGGCTTTGATCTTTCGTTAACATTTTTTATACATTTGCTTAAAATTCGTTGATTTAGCATTGAACAAAGAAATTTCTGATGATGTACTTAAGTAGTTATGCAATAGCAAACAGTGCTTGACGAGTCCAACATTTCTAACTTAAAGCTATCAAACATTTGTACTTAAAGTATCAAAGAGTAACACGTTTTGGTGGTATTTGGTTTTCGATAACTAGACGTTTGTTCTCTAGAACTCAAATATGCCAAACTGATTAATTGTATTAAACCATCCGCACATTAATTCGTTATTAAAAATTTACCACGGAGCCGATATGTTGTTTCTGGATTTTCACAACATTTTTCTTTCACATTAGAATCGCATTGTTTTGTCGACTCATTTTAACTAATTTAAATTCTCAGTTGCCAACAATTTGCTGCACAAATGCTGAAAAATTTAAATATATTGTTTCTTTTGGAATCCAAAGTCAGCAGTTAACAAAAAACTTCAGAAAAAGCAGAAACAAAAAATTTACAACAATAGGTAGTCACGAAATAAGTGTCCATATGACGTTAAAAATAAAATTTATAATTTTTAGTTGAAACGGTTTTCCCTGAGCCATTGAGAGTAAAAATTTAGTTTTCTGGGACAAGACAATTACAAGTCATTTTGAAATAACAATGAAAATTGCAAAAAAAAAAACATTATTTAAGCTAAATCAATAGCCGTATTAATTAACAGCTTTAGTAGGATGATGTGATTGCATAAATTTATAAATTAACTATAGTATTTTTTAGATTTCATTGTTGCTGCTATAAATGGTTAAGATACACATAAATATACAATCCTAGGATTCGAGAATTTTCGAAAAACATCCATAGACCGCATGTATTTAAAAGACATTACAAGGTGATGACAAGTTATTTCAAAAATTTTCTTTCTATATTTTAAAATTTCTTTTCCGCCTGTTCTCATGCAAAATGTTTTAACACGAATATTATAAACATTGAGTACAAAAGAAGCGCATCGCCAGAACACTGCTATATAGAGAAATGATGTTATCCTTAACGAAACTATAACAGTAATTTAACAATGAAGAAATTTTTTTATTTAAGTTCATATACTTAATCCTTAAGTACAGACTCATACATACATACATATGTACATACGTATGTATGTAGATATAAATCAAAGGCACGACGCTCCAGCATATTTAGCATAACCTCTTTTCTTTACGAAACTACACCCACATACTAGTTGGGTATGCCAAACACATCATCATACACACACAAACATACTATATAATACGGTTAAGAACTTACTCCTTCAATCTTTTCAAAACGTTCATTTAGTTTAACCGCCTAACACAGACTGATTTCATTTTACAGTGAATATAGCGTAAGTAACGAAAACACTAATAACAACAACAATAACATCATCTGAATAAAGTACAAGCCATTCGTAACGTGACAAAACTATTTTTAAACTCAGTTTATTTCATTGAAGCCGATTAGTTCGCTCACCTAATAATAAAACCCTAAACATGACCACTGAACCGCATTTAATGGACCACAACATGAAGATGGAAAAAAAATCCAAAAACATCAACAATCAGGCATGTATAAGCGATATTTCGATACTAAATTACTACATTTCATTTCAATAGGTACTTTTTTGAATTAATAAAAAAGTTTTAAAAACTTGGAAATTAATTTTATTGATTTAAAAAAAAGTTTGTTGCTTGATTTAAATTAACTTTTAGATGCCGACACATGTTGCACAGATCTGTATTGAAATCAATTTCTTGGAAATAACCACAAATTGATCACTATTGAAATCCAGCACAATCTCCCGATAAATTTCTGAGATATAAGCAAATGAACAGGGCTGCCTCTGTTTTTTCTAATATTTGAAAATGATAATAATAATTGATATGCCTGTAAGGCTACTACGATTACTAATCGGCAAAAATAATATTTAAATATATCAAGTTACTTAAGTTCCTAATTAATTCTTGGATACCAATATACCAGACGTAGTCTCAAAAACTATTGCTGAGAAAAACTGACAAGTCCATTTGAAACTGAGATATTATCACGAAAATACAAATGATGCGTTGTTTTTTGCAAAACTTAAAAACGAAAATTTATTTATTTAGATGCTGGACAACAGACATGAACGATATGGGTATCAAAAGAAAGATCTTGATCAACAAAATTTAATGCACAATACATTTCAATTCCCTCAATATTGGTATTAAACGAAATGGCTTGACCAGAGCAATACTGAAAACAACGGAAACATTATATCCAATATAGCGTAGTAATAAAGCAAAATGGCGTATAGCATTAAATCTGAAATCTAATTCTAAGCTGCGAGTGGTCACTGTATTTATGTACATGATGGGATATTTCAGATTCGGCTCGGCCGAATATAGTATTCCTACTTTTTTTATTATAGAAATAAAATCACAACTGTTGGATAATTTTTTCTGCAGATTTCAAATATTTATGCAAAATTTTATAAGAAGTTGGACGTTTCTTACCTGATTGTCATTTACTTGTTTACAGTTTTGCGATAGTGCTCAGTCTTTAAACCTTAAATTATGATCACATTAGGCAAATATTTGACGAAATAGATGTTCTGACTATATATTATGTAAGAACCACACAAATTTATATTTATTTACCATAATTGGTGGCTGAAAATGGCAAAATTACATTTTTTTTTGCTAAGCGTAATCATATTTATACGAAAACTTTGTTAACAAATTGTTAAACTTGTAACATCAAATTAAAAGATCTTTTTAACAGCGTTATTTTTTTATGGAAAGTGTATAAAAAAGTCACAATAGTAGTGAATTTACCATGCCTGATAGCAAGACAACAAAAAAAAAAAAAAAGAAATAATCTGTCCCACATAATAACAGCCTTCCATGCTCTTAGCTTTATTTTGTTGGCTCTTTCATTTATTCGACCAGTTTAAATGTCGTTAAAGTTACATACACACACTCACTTTCAGCAGCTCGTACTTACATACATACATATGTATGTATGTAATCAAGATTTTACTAGCTGGTGTATACGAGTAGTAAGTCAATAAAAAATAAATAACTATTCACGAGAGCCTTTTGTAGATTGTTGTACAGGAATGTATAATGATTACGAACCACACTTTTGTACTCGAGTTGAAGTACTTATATGAACATATACATACATATGTATGTATATATACAGCCTTTCAAACATTAATGCTAGGAAATGTAGGAGTGAACTTTTGCCACTTTTCTGATTCAAACGGTTTTTTATGCAAAAATATAATTTTTTATATTATGATGGATAGCCCTTAATTTTGAGAAGTCTCCTACTGGGACTGCAGGAAGGGATATTCTCCAAACAAAGTAATTAATAATTTTGTCTCAAAAGTGGGAACATATTAACATAAAATTCTATTACTGTATGCGTAAATTAACACGAAGTCGTTATTATTGCAAATCTTTTATAGTACACTTTCTGTCATTATCGGCAGGTACATGTATTTAATTTTTACCGATCTTCTGGTGCTGTTTTGTTATTTTTGCTATTGTGACCTAAAGATCACCATTTGTGATTTTAATTATTGAGATAAACGGTTTTTTATCAACTACAATTTACATTAAAACTCAATCATTTTATGGCTTTTCAATGAATTGCATAAGATCTATGAAAAAGTATTATTACGTTAATACTTTTTTAAAAACGTTGGTTTATTTCCTTTAACTACACCTGGATGTTTTAATTGCATATTTCAATTGTAATTGAGAGTTTTCTGAACAATATAAATTCTAGAAATAAATATTTTAAAAACATCCTAAAAACATTTCACAAAGTGTGAATTGTTCATAATTGCAAGGTTGCCCATGTAGTAAAACAAAATCTCAGTTAGACTTAAGTAAATTATACACACATATGTACATATGTAAATACTAAGGATTAAAAATGTGAATAAAAGTACTATAAACTAAACTAAAAAAAATGCAATCTAACAGAACTAATTCTGTCTCATTATTTCTTCACTTTCAACTAAAAGAGTAAATAGTTTATTTGATTTATTCTACAGTTTTGCTCAAATCTGTTTATTTTGTATTATCTGTGTCAGTAGGTTGTTGGTTAAAACATAGAAACCAGTGCTCTTGCTAAACGGATAGGTGGTGATCGGATGGTCCGTTAGTTTTATAAATGTTTTGCTTTATTCATTGTGTCATTGCCATATTTAGAATATAACAAGTAAGAGCACTATATTCGGCTGTGCCGAATCTTTAATACCCACCACCAATATTGTGTACATTTAAAGAACATTATTTATTATTTTGTTAATCATTATGGAATAATCTCTTTATAATAAAATATGTATCACTTTCTTTGTAGAGGGTGGTTAAATTTTTAGGGCCCATGTTGAAGGTGAGCCACACAAACAACAATTTTTTTTTTGCATTTCATTTGTCATTTCTCAATCTCAGACTAACTAAGAGCATCAAGAGAGACAATTGAGCATCAACATTGTCATTGAAAATTTGGACAATCAGATAGAGGAAAGGCGCCAAGGATGGGGGGGGGGGGGCATTTGGCCGATATTTTGTTAAATACATAAGTGAACCATACAAATATTATCATTACAAAAAGAAATAATATTAATTTCCTAAATAATTTGCTTTTATATAAATTCAACATCGGTCCTTACAATTTAACCACCCTTTGTAACTTTGATATGCTACTAAAATGCTTTTGTAAATGTAGTCTTTCAATGAAAGTGGGCCTTAAAGTAGGCGTGTCAATAAAGTTTCTGCTAATAAATATAACTTAAATATTTCAATATAGTGCTTTATTTTCCCAAAAACTTTGTCAATAGAGAAATTACATGAATTTAAGATAAACCGTTATATGGGAGGTAGGCGTTAAAATAGGGGTGTCACCTAAACTTTTTAGCACAACAATTACATAACGTTATAGTAGGCGTCTCAAAGCTGTTTTTGCGAATGAGTACAACTTAGATGTTTCAATATAGTCCTTTATTATTCCAAACTCATTATTAATAGAGAAATTACATGAATTTGGGGTAAAACTTTGTATGGGAGGTGGGCATTTTGTCATTCCTTTTGTAACACATCGATATATCCATTTTATACTCCATAAAGTATATATATTCTGAATCGGGGCTTTATTTTATGACGATCTAGCTATGTCCGTCCGTCTGTCTAAAACACGATAGAGGTCAATATCGAATAAAATGCAATTAACGTAGAGTAATGAAATTTCTGAGTAAAAAACAAATGTTTTTCTCTAAAAATTGTTCAATTCTATGCATTAGAAAATACAAAATAATATGCATAAATTTGAAATTTAGCAAAGGTTGTTTTTCGGTCAAAGGCTTTTTACAACGGAAAATTAATATGACACGCCCACTTTTACGTTCACATCTCACCCGACTCCATATTCTGACCAAAGTAATTTTTTTAAGAGTATTTCTAATTATGTGCTTAATTTCCATCAAACTTGCTTACTTTTAATTAAAATTAAAATAAATAAATAAGAAAAGAATGTTACTTAACACTAAAAATTGTATGATTGTATATAATCTAAGAGCGAAGTACTACGATTGGCTTTAATGATTTTGGTTGTGTAGGTATTACTGTTGTGATCACTTATTGTTTCATACAATAATAATTAAACAATCCTCTATAATCATAATAAAAAAGTTTTATTTTATATTTTAATAAAATGATGCGACACCACAAAATAGTTTAATAGAATCATAATAAAGGGTGATTAAATTTTAAGGGCCGATATTAAATGTGAACTGTACCTAAACGTCAAGTTTTCTTCTGCATTTTATTTGACATTTCTCAATTTCAGACTAACTCAATTTGAACCATGGAAAGATACGAGCAACGCGTTAAAGTTATTCAGGTTTATTATGAAAAAGGGGAAATTATTGACGCCATAACGTGCCTAAAAAACAACAAGGCCCTTAGGCCGGACAATATACCGCCCGAAGTCAGTGCTAAGATCATGTACAGTATTATTGAACAGTTCTGGCTAACTTATACACACATTATGCGACGAGATAAAAGAAGGAATCACCCTAATCAACATGGCAAAAAAAATCATCTCCCAAATTATTAACAAAAGGCTTTCAACCGCATTCGATCCGCTTCTTCGCAATGAACGGGCTGGCTTTCGTCCACGGAAATCATGCATCGATCATGATAGCAGCACTCGCATCATCATTGAACAATTTGTTAAATGGAGATCTCCGCTTTACTTGGTCTTCGTTGACTTTGAAAAAGCCTTTGATACCTTATCCCATTCGGCTATTTGGAACGCACTAAGATGTAAATGTACCCCAGACAACTCATGAAGGCTCTATACCACAATACTTGCTGCTGTATTCTGCATGAGGACGCTGTCAGCGACAAATTTGAAATTAAAACCGGAGTAAGACAAGGTTGCGTGCTGTCGCCCCTCCTTTTAAATTTTATTAACAGTAGATATCGTAAAAAGTGGTCGTAATAGTAGGCGTTTCGAAGTTGTTGTAGTCTTTCAATGAAAGTGGGCGTTAAAGTAGGCGTGTTGAAGTTGTTTCTACTAATGAATGCAACTAAGATATTTCAATATAGTCCTTTATTATTCCAAAATCTTTATTCATAGAGAAATTATATTAATTTGAGGAAAAGCGTTATATAGAAGGTCGGCGTAAAAGTGGGCGTGTCACGTTTATTTTCCGTTAAAACAAAGCCCTTGACCAAAAAGCAAAGCTTGCAAAATTTCAGAATAGCACACCTAATATTGTCGGTTTTATTAGGTTTTGAATTTTGAATATACTTAAAAATACACTGCGCGGTATAAATTTTCGAACATTTTGATCTACAACTCCTTTCCTCATACATAGATTTAAAAATTTATTTCGCAAAACGTGAATAGCCTTTTTTGGCAATCGAAAACGTTAACAAAAAATTAAACTCGGCATACTGGCTCGTTAAAAATTAGTTTTCGCCAATACACTCTACATCTGCGGTCACCAACTATTTACTTTCATTTGGGGTCCGTTTTTTTAAATAAATAAATAATAAACTATTTAAGTAATATGTTTAGATACTGTATCAATGGACAAATAAAAGGAATGGGTTTCGATGCATTATTTCATTTAATATTAAACAAATGCTTTGAATAAAAAGAAGAAGAATATTAATGTAAAAATTAAATTTTTTGTCTTCTACTATCCGTCTGAAGTAAAGCTTGTGCAGGCTATTATCATTAAATCTTGGAGATGTTCATCGGCAAGTGTGTTCCGGAATTTATTTTTAATGAAGTTCATCTTAGAAAACGCTGCTTCACAAACCTATGTTGTGCCAAACAAAGTGAGAAGTTTCAAGGCTAATTGTTTTAATTCTAATTATTTAATTAGCACAAACAAATGTTATCCAAAACTCTTGACATGAAACTTCCTGTTTTTGGTGTTTTTAAATTGTATTTTCTTGGAAATCGATCATTTCGATCTGGAGAGAAGGTTTTATTACTCAACACAGCCTATTGAACGAGTTTATGTTTAAGATTTATCGCTCTCAAAATATCTTTTTTTGCATAGGTTTTCTTATTACTTGTTAGTTAACGGATCATTACCAAAGGCAGATGTCGAAACGAAAATATTTATCATGAATTTGTTGTTTACATAATGTAAAATATTTTGTATTGTTAACACAACGTCCGCATAAAATAGGTCTACGATACGGATCCGGACCGCGGTCCGCCATTTGGTAACCCCTGCTCTATATACATAAACATTTTTGCTGCAGTTTCAAAAATCCTGTACTTGCGGTTGCAATTGATCATGATAATATATTAATAGATTTATTTTAAAGTTATAAGTTGGCCATTTTCATTGAGTAAATTTCATTAAACTGCTATCTCATCTAAGATGACTTGATACTATCGCATAAACAAATTATTTTGTTCAATTTAGCGGTAGTATGTATAATGACTAGCAGAGTATTGGCTTCTGTGAAATGTATGATGACTACTTTTAATATGCTTCATTCAAAAAGGGGAGTATAGTTTCCCATGTTTTTTGTTGTTGAGGACAAAATTCACTTTTATCTAAACAATATTATAAATCCATTAGAGTCAGTTGAGCATGCACAAGTATACATACTACATATGTATGTTTTAAACTTGTAACTGTTTAGAAATAATCATTAAATATGTAAGTATGCATATACAACACATATTCTATTATATATTTAAATGCATAAAAATAATTTTGGTTTGTTGATTTGCACATTTGTTTAATTCTCTATATTGTTAAAGGTATAGAGTTGACCACTAAAATGTATTAATTTTTGTTTTAATTAATAAACATTTATTCAACTTGACTAAAACGAATTAAAATACCAACTAATTGTTAAATGTTTTGACTATTTTTGGTGTTAGGAAAATCACATAAAATTAAATATTGTTTATCAAATATAGTGTTATGCGTATTTCCATGACCAAAAGCGATTAAATTGCTGCAATAAGTTCTTGTGAAAGTGTATTTTAAGTAATTATGCAAAAGAATTTTTAAATATCGGCGATGTTCTCGGCCACTCTACAGCTTCTGGTTGTACAGGCAGTACTGTCACATTGTGGATAATAACTAAAAATAGGTGTTATTTTTATACTCGCCACCAAAAAAATGGTGGGGGTATATTCATTTTGTCATTCCGTTTGTAACACATCGAAATATCAATTTTAGACCCCATAAAGTATATATATTCTGAATCAGGGTTTGATTTGATGACGATCTAGCTATGGTGAGGTCGCACCGAAAAAGCTAGGGGGCTGAAATTTTTCAAATATTTCTTATATACAAGGTTTGTTTGGTATTGAAATTTTACTAAATCAGAATATTAGGAAGAAAGTTATAGCTCGAAAAGCAAGAGTGGGTCGAAAAAACCGTGTCCTTCGAACATCGAATAAAATGGAATTGTGTCCAAACGCATTAACGTAGACTCATGAAACTTCGAATATATATTTCCTGAGTAAAAGTAATATTATTTCCTGAAAATTATCTAAATCTATGCATTAAGAAAGGAGTTATCGATCAAAATGTACGAAAATTTATACCGCACAGTGTATTTTTTGGTATATTTAAAAACAAAAACGTCATAAAAGCAACAAAATTGGATGTATGACTCTGAAATTTCGCACACTTTACTTTTTGGCGAGAGGCTTTTCTGTAACGGAAAATCAATGTGCCACGCCTACTTTTACGCCCACCTCCCATATAACGATTTACCTAAAATTCATATAATTTCTCTATTAATATAGATTTTGGAATAATAAAGGGCTATATTGAAATATCTTAGTTGTGCTCATTAGAAAAAGCAACTTTGACACGCCTACTATAACGCCCACTTTTACGTTATCTACCGTTAATGAAATTTAAAAGCTCATAAAACCGACGAAATTAGAGGTATAATGATGAAATTTGCCACGTATATCCCCCTAGGCAATGTCATTGCTGCGCCAAAAAATTAAGGTGCCACGCCCACTCTTACGCCCACCTCCCATATAACGTTTTACCTAAAATTCATATAATTTCTCTATTAATAAAGATTTTGGAATAATAAAGGGCTATGTTGAAATATCTATGTTGTACTCATTAGCAAAAACAACTTTGACACGCCTACTATAACGCCCACTTTTCACGTTATCTACCGTTAATGAAATTTAAAAGCTCATAAAACCGACAAAATTAGAGGTATGATGATGAAATTTGCTACATATATCCTTCTAATCAATGTTATTGTTGTGCCAAAAAGTTTAGGTGACACGCCCACTTTAATGCCTACCTCCCATATAACGGTTTATCTTAAATTCATGTAATTTCTCTATTGACAAAGTTTTTGGGAAAATAAAGGACTATATTGATATATCTAAGTTGTATTTATTAGCAGAAACTTTATTGGCACGCCTACTTTAATGCTCACTTTCATTGAAAGACTATATAGCGTATCGAAGTTATTAAGGGTGGTTAAATTTTAAGGGCCGATGTTGAATTTATATAAAAGCAAATTATTTAGGAAATTAATATTATTTCTTTTTGTAATGATAATATTTGTACGGTTCAATTATGTATTTAACAAAATATCGGCCAAATAGCCCCCCAATTCTTGGCGCCACTCCTCTATCTGATGGTCCAAATTTTCAATGACAATGTTGATGCTAATTGTTGGGCAGTCGAGGTTGACTGCTCTTTTGCCAGACTATCGCAAAAAACAGCAATAATTCCCATTCATCGAACTAAGAAGGCATTCACAGATTTTCTAGCATTTTATACAGACCTGCTTTGCAGACATTTAAATATTTTTTAAAAATCTCACGATTTTGGACGAATTCGGACCATTATGTTGACCAAAAGAATCACGAAGTGCACAAAATGCATTTTGATTTGAACGCCCATTTTTATAAAAATCTTTAATATTTAAAAGCGTTGCTCGATTGCGTATCTTTCCACGGTTCAAATTGAGTTCGTCTGAGATTGAGAAATGTCAAATGAAATGCAGAAAACAAATTTAAAGACTAGGTGTAGTTCACCTTCAACATGGGCCCTTAAAATTTAACCACCCTCTACAAAGAAAATGATGCATAATTTATTATAAAGAGATTATTCCATAGTGATTAACAAAATAATAAATATTGTGCTTTAAATGTACACAAAATTGGTGGTGGGTATAAAAGATTCGGCACAGCCGAATATAGTGCTCTTACTTGTTGTTTCTACATTCAGCGAGTGAATTATTGCTTTTATGTGTAATTTGTAACACAGTTGTCTCTAAACACTATTTTTACATGTTCTCCCATTTTGTTAAACACTTACCTTAAATAACATTCATAATATTTAAGCCATTTTACCACCTTATTGGATAAAATTTTAAATGTTTTGTTCTCTTTTGAGTTGTCATGCATTAAAGATAATAAGTAAGAGCACCATATTCGGCTGTGCTGAATCTTTTATACCCACCACCAATTTTGTGTACTTTTATAGCACAACATTTATTATTTTGTTATTAACAGTAGTCGGTATGGAATAATCTCTTTATACTAAAGTACGTTTTATTTTCTTTGTGTAATTTCAATTTGCTATTAATTTGTTTCCTTAAATTTAGTCTTACAATGAAAAATTAAGAATTTCTACATTAGAATTGATCTACTGACCCTTTTTTTTTTTAACAAAATCTAAAATCTGAAGAGTTTAATTTGGTACCCAGAGGTAGTTAAAAAATAGTATTAGTTTTGTGTCGGTATGTAATCTAATAAATGTAATAATAAACATTAACATTAAACCATGTGAGAAGTGGGCGTTAAAGTAGGCTTGTAAAAGTAGTTTCTTCTAACAAATTCAACTTAGATATTTAAATATAGAGTCCTTTATTCTTCCAAATTCCTTGCCCATAAAGAAATTATAAGAGTTTAAATTAAAGCGTTATATGAGAGGTGGGCGCTATTTCGAAAACACATTGAAATATCCATTTTTCATCACATAAACTTTATATTTTCTGAGTATTTGTGTCATTTTGGGATGATGTAGCTATGTCCGCATCGTATATAATAAATATTTTTCAACATTTATGTAAATATTTACCCAAGAATGGATTCCTTACAATAAATTGGGGGTAATGGGCGAGTAAATGATGTAGTATAGTATGGCTTTTCATTTGACATTTCTTTGTTTTTGTGTTTGACAAATGCAACCACATTTGAGCAACGCGTTAAGATTGTTGAAGCCTTTTACATAAATGATAGTTTCAATCAAAATGGTTTTCGTGCACTTGGTGATATTTTGGTCAGCATAATTGCCTAAAAGTGCCCACAATCAGGAGAATTATGTGAGAATTTCAACAAACCGGGTCTACAGGAAACCTGAAAACACTTGTGCATGCTCGCCCAGTTGCTTTTATTAGCGATAGTGTGGCAGAAGTGTCGTTAACCTCAGCTCGTAATCGTACGTACCCAACATGGTTCACTTGCCTCAGGAGCTGAAGCCTCCTGACTCTTTCAAGCGTCGTCAATACGCTGAATGGTTGGTAAATGGAGTTTACAAAAAAAAAAAATTATCTTCAGCGACGAGGCAGAATTGCGACATGAGAATCCACAAGTAATTGTTGAAAGGTCGATGCATCTATATAGAGTGACTTTTTAGTGTGGTTTATGGGCAGTACTTCTTCTTGAAATTATGTCGGCCAAGCAGTTACCATGAATGGTGATCGCTGTTGTGAGATAATAACAGTCCTTTGTATACAGAAATTGAGAATATGAACCAGGGCCAGGGTTTCAACAGGATGGTGCCACTTGTCACACAGCCAAAAATGGTTCATTTGCTGGATAAATTCAATGATGTCCATTTGCCGAGCTATCATGCGATTTGAAACCTTTTAACTTCCTTAGGAATATTAAAAAGAAAAAGTCTACGTCAAGCCAAAAACAGATAAACAGGTACATTAACGACATTGATCCTCAAATATGTCTTAGTGTCATTGAAAATATGAACCACCGAAGCCATGGCTAGTATTTCGCCGATATTTTTTGTTTCACACATAATTTTCATACACCCTTCAATCATAAGAAAAAAACATAAAGATAATTATCTTAAAACTATATCCCACCCTGTAAAAACAAGAAAATTTTGTACTACTAAAAAGATGGAGTATAAAAGTGGAAATAAAAACGAAACAAATTTTGTTTCTCTCCACATAGAAATATATTAAGGATGAACCCCCGAGCATATTAAAATTTAAACATATTTTTGAAACAAATTTTACATACATACATACATACATACATATGTGCTATTCACAAATATATGGATATGTGTGAAGTTATTTTTACACTAACAAGTAGTTCGTTCGAATACAAACATTAACAAGTAAGAGCACTATATTCGGCTGTGCCGAATCTTTTATACCCACCACCAATTTTGTGTACATTTAAAGCACAATATTTATTATTTTGTTAATCGCTTGGAATAATCTCTAAAATAAACATCACTTTCTTTGTAGAGGGTGGTTAAATTTTCAATTTAAAACAGGTATGTATAAAATGTTAGAACATCTATGAATGCCTTCTTAATTCGTTAAATGAGAAGCATTCCTGTTTTTCACGATAGTGTGGCAAAAAAACAGTCAACTTCGACTCATCATCGTGCCCAACAATTGAGCATCAACAGTGTTGTTAAAATTTGGACTATCGGATCGAGGTGTGCCGTTGAGATCGCGGGGGCCATTTGGCCGATATTTTGTTCCATACATAATTGAACCATACAAATATTATCACTACAAAAAGCAATGATAATAATTTCCTAAATTATTTGTGTTTTATTCAAAATCAACATCGACCCTTAAAATTTCACCAGCCTTTATAACTTCGATATGCTGCTGAAATGTTTTCGTAAATTAAGTGTTTCAGTGAAAGTGGGCGTTAAAGTAAGCGTGTCAGTAAAATTTCTGCTAATAAATATAACTTAGATATTTCAATATAGTCCTTTATTATTCCAAAATCTTTATTCATTGAGAAATTATCTGAATTCGAGATAAAGCATTATATAGGATGTGGGCGTAAGAGTGGGCGTGTCACCTAAGTTTTCTGGCATAGCAATAACATTGACTAGAAGGATTTCCATAGCAAATTTTATCATCATACCTCTAATTTTGTCGGTTTTATAAATTTAAATTTCATTAACAGTAGATAATGTGAAAAGTGGGCGTTATAGTAGGTGTGTCGAAGTTATTTATGCTAATAAATACAACTTAGATATTTCAATATAGTCCTTTATTATTCCAAAATCTCGATTTATAGAGAAATTATAAGAATTTGAGAGAAAACGTTGTATGGGAGGTGGGCGTAAAATTGGGCGTGTCACATTTATTTTCCGTCAGAACAAAGCCTTTGACCAAAAAGCAATTCCTGAAAAATTTCAGAATCGTAGATCAAATTTTGTCACTCTTATTAGGTTTAACATTTTGAACATACTGAAAAATACACTGCGCGGTATAAATTTTCATACATTTTGATCTCTAACTCCCTTCCTAATGCATGCATTTAAACAATTTTTGGGTAAAAATATTTTTTTTCCTCAGGTAGTTTATATCTGTAGTTTAATGTCTCTACGTTGATGCTGGTGGGCACAACTCCATTTTATTTGATGTTGAAAGAACACGGTTCTTTCGACCTAATCTTGCATTACGAGCTATAACTTTATTTCTTATATTCCGATTTAGCCAATTTTTAATTCCAAACAAACCTTGTCTATAAGACATATTCTGGCAAAATTTGAGCCAACTAGCTTTTTCGATGGGGTTTCTATAGTGCTTTTAACAGACGGACAGACGGACGGACATAGCTAGATCGTCATCAAATAAAACCCCGATTAAGAATATATATATATACCATTTTTTTGGTTGCGGGTTTAAAATTAAAGCACTTAAAAAAAAAAACACTTTACAAAAAAATTTGTTTAGCTCTTTTACTAGAATTTTGCAAAAAAATATTTGACCTTGCGTCACAAAAATTGGTCTGGTGATCACTATCGGATCGTTCCGGGTATACAATGGGGTATAGGGGTATAGAGGAGAGTTTTATCTACTAAATGGTGCTAATTTCTTTTTGTTATCTTATGCTCTCTAGAAGTTATTGTGTATTAAAAATGGGAATTTAGGAAAATTTGAACCTAAAAATAAAAAAAAATTATTTCTAAACATTATAAACAATTTATTTTCATGTACTAATGGGTAACAAATTTTAAAATTATACAAAACTAGAAGTTTAAAAATCAAAATCTTACTAATAAATTTCCCGTTTTAGCAAAATACTTAAAATGTTTATTTTGAATCACCCTGTTCTCGGTAATATATGTATGTGATATAAGGTTTAAATTTTTTGGCTCACGAGGTACACTAGTGTCTACATTCGAATGAAAAACTGAGTTTTGGCCGCCTTCTCGTAGAATGGTCCACTGTGCGGCGGCCATTTCGCCGATATTTTATTTCATACATAATTAAACCATATAAATATTATCATTATAAAAAGATATGATAATAATTTCCTAAATAATTTGTGTTTTATTCAAAATCACCAAAATCGCCCCTAAAATTTAGACACCTTTTACAAAAGAGTAGAAGATAAAAATATAATTTAGTTAAAAAATGTATTTTAAATATTCAAATACATATTTAAAATCTACTGATGCACATTTTTAGGATGTTATCAAAAATATTACTATAGCCACCTAGTGTTCTACGTGATATTTAGCAAAGACATCATCCTAATTGTTTGCAAAATGTAGTGGCGCCTTCAACAGATGTTGCCGTCTGCAATGAATAAATGGTAATGAATATGACTAATATATTTTTATAAAAATTTTAAGAAAAAAGTGGGCGTGGCACATTTATCTTCCGTTATAACGAAGACTTTGACTAAAAAGCCATGTTTGCAAAATTTCAGAATCGTACATATAGTTTTGTCAGTTTTATTACGTTTTAAATTTCAAATACACACTGTGCGGTATAAATTTTCGTACATTTTGATCTATAACTCCTTTTATAATGCATAGATTTAGGCAATTTTTGAGGAGAAATATTCTTTTGACTCGAGAAATATATATTCGAAGTTTTATGACTCTACGTTTATCCGTTTGGACACAATTCCATTTTGTTCGATGTTAGCAGGACACGGTTTTTTCGACCCATTCTTGCTTTACGAGCTATAACTCTCTTCCTAATATTCCGATTTAGCCCATTTTCAATACCAAACAAACCTTGTCTATAGGTGCGACCTCTATCGTGCTTTCAACAGACGGACGGACATAGCTAGATCGTCATCAAATCAAACCCCGATTCAGAATATATATATACCATTTTTTTGGTTGCGGGTATAAAAATGAATTGATTTTTTCTGCTTTAAAACAGTAATTTATCTTAGGGGTAAGATTCAGTGGCCAGTAATTTGTTGAAAAACTTTTGATAACTATATCGCTGGCAAAACAGTTCTAAATTAATAAAGGACATACTTACATAAATGTTTAGGAAAATAACACAAAAACAAAACAATATCTTAATCTTTAAATTGCTTACAAATAAAAGTTTTAAAATTAAGAATTGTAATTGATCCGAATGTTCGATTAGAGGAAAATTACAAATAATGAAATTTTTTTATTATGTATTAATTGTTAAAGTCATTCAAAATAAATAAATATAAATAAAAAAAAGCAAAAAAAATCGCGATTTAATAATAAATATTTAACTAATTTTTTTAAATAAATACAAATTCTATTTTAAATAATATTTCCATATATCTTTTCTTTAAATATTTCGTTTTTAGTGAAATGATGTACAATAATCTTAAAGATTCGAACGTTTAGCATCAAACCCAAATCCAAACTTAATTTATAGCATATTTCAGATTTAAAGCAGAATGTTTAAATCATTTTAACATTAACAATATTTTTATTAAATTAGAAGTCAAATTGCAAAATTGGATTAATATTTTAATCTAACACAAGAGTTATCTGTGTGCTTGGTTTGGAAGTTCTAATATTAATTCAAAAATTTTGAGCTTGTTTAAAAGACTTAGCTGTCCCCTGATTATCCTCAATATAAAAGTGTTTCTTTTTTTAAATCATGTACAATGCGCGAAATACAAAATTAATATTTTCTACTTCTAAAAACAATCTTCTTCTTCTATATATATAAAATAGGATGTATGTATGTAACGTATGAACTCCAAAACGGCTGGACCGATTTTGATGTAATTTTCAGGGAATCTTTAGAATATTTATTTATTGATTTTCGGTCTGCGGGCGGAGGGGCATGGCAAAACACAATTTTCATATTGCACCACCAATGACATATATATATTTATTTTTTTTTGAAATCCGTTGTGATGTTTTTCAAAATGAGATATCAAGCTCTTAAATCGGTTATGTAGTTCCGAAGATATTTACAAAAAACCTATGTTAATAATGATCCCATATCAAAATTTTAAAACCTTCGAAATGCTGCATTCAAAAATCCGAGATTTCGGTTTATTTACAAAAAATATTTACACCTCAATAAGCAAATTAATCGAATACAAATCGATCGACACAGCAATGGATGAAGAACAAGCCGTGAATTATCCCACTGAATTTTTGAATTCATTGCAACCACCCGGAATGCCACCGCATGTACTAACATTCAAGGTTGGATCACCGGTAATTCTTATTCGCAACTTAAACGCACCGAAGTTATGCAACGGAACCAGATTGACCATCAAAAACTGTTCACCAAATTAAATCGAGGAAACAATCCTCGGTAGCAGATTCAAAGACGAAGACGTACTTATTCCACGAATTCCGATAATTTCCAACGATTTACCATTCCAATTTAAGCGGCTCCAATTCTCTTTGCGTCTTGGCTTTGCTAATACCATTAACAAAGCACAAAGCCAAACATTGGCTATTGGTGGCTTAATTTTGAAAAATTCATGTTTTTCACACGGCTTGCTCTCGGGTTGGCACGCCAAAAAATGTATACGTTTTTACTTACACCAAATAAATAAACAAAAAACATTGTCCCTCCGCTGGAATTAAGATGAAGTAATAAATAAATATAATTTCCGATTTGCCTTAAATACATGCGTTTCTTTTTAGATTGAGCCCATATCTACACCATATGTAAGATATTCAGTAAAAAAAAATTTAATGATCCATGATCCATGGATTTTTATTTGAAAGCCGTAAATCTTGTTGAAAGCTCAATTTAAATCGTGTGGTAATACAACACTAATGTTTGCTTAAAGCCAGCAACACGGACCGGGTCAGCTAGTTTGATATAATCAAAATGCATTTTGTGCACTTCGTGATTATTTTGGTCAACATAATCGTTCAAATCGTCCATAATCGGGAGAATTGTAAAAAATATTTAAATTTCTGCAAAACAGGTTTGTATAAAATGTGAAAACACCTGTGAATGCTTTCTTATTTCTTTGAATGGGAACCATTGCTGTTTTTCGCGATGGCAAAAGAGCAGTCAACCTCGACTCATCATCGTGCCCAACAATTGAGCATCAACATTGTCATTGAAAATTTGGACCATCAGATAGATGACTGGCGCCGAGGATGGGGGGGGGGGGGGGGGGGGTGGGGTTTTGTGCATTTGGCTGATATTTTGTTCCATACGTAATTTAACCATACAAACATTATAATTATAAAAAGAAATGATAATAATTTCTTAAATAATTTGTGTTTTATTTAAAAACAACATCGACCCTTAAAATTTAACCACCCTTTATAACTTCGATATGCTACAAAAATGCTTTTTTAAATTTAGTCTTTCAATGAAAGTGGGCGTTAAAGTAGGCGTGTCAATAAAGTTTCTGCTAATAAATACAACTTAGATATTTCAATATAGTCCTTTATTTTCCCAACAATTTTGTCAATAGAGAAATTACATGAATTTAAGATAAACCGTTATATGGGAGGTAGGCGTTAACTTCTTGGCACAACATTTACATTGATTAGAAGGATATACATAGCAAATTTGATCATTATACCTCTAATTTAGGCGGTTTTATGAGCTTTTAAATTTCATTAACGGTAAATAATGTGAAAAGTGGGCGTTAAAGTAGGCGTCTCAAAGTTGTTTTTGCGAATGAGTACAACATAGATGTTTCAATATAGCCCCTTATTATTCCAAAATCTTTATTAAAGAGAAATTATATGAATTTTGGGTAAAACGTTATATGGGAGGTGGGCGTAAAAGTAGGCGTGGCATATTGATTTTCCGTTACAGTAAAGCCTCTTACCAAAAAGCAAAGTGTACAAAATTTCAGAATTGTACATCTATTTGTGTCCGTTTTATTAGGTTTTAAATTTTAAATATACTGAAAAATACACTGCGCGGTATAAATTTTCGTACATTTTGATCTATAACTCCTATCCTAATGCACCCTGTATTATTTCATATCAAACTAAACATATTCAACAATAATATTATTTTTATTTTTACTAATTATTCATATTTATTAATTAAATTAAGAGTTTACGCTTACTAACATAAAAATTAACAAGAGTTATAAAAAGTTGTTTAAACCAAATTATATTAACGAATCTAATACTTTAAAAAAAAAAAGTAATAAACTCATTCGAATGTATTAAAAAGTAAAACACGCTGTCAAGTTGTCAATATAATATAAACATGAGTTGTACATAGACTCAGAATGACTGTGTGACATTATTATTATGTAAATAGATAATATGTAACTAGCATTCATATATTAAGGTTTTCAACAGCTTTCCAATAACAATGTCGTAAAGGATAATAGAGATGAAATTTTTTGTCAAAAATGATAAGTCATGGATTGTTACCATAAATAAGATTATTTGAACTACGTCTGGTTCACCACTCTTTATTACATGCAAATACTTAATATGCATGACAAAATACAAGACATTGGGAGGAAATGTATGCTTAGAAAGTGCAGCTAAGCACGTCAAATACGTAATAAAGCGTGATTTTTTAAGAGCTATAGGAAAGTTCAAAAAAAAACATTTAAAATTCAGAAAAATTCATGAAATCTTTATTTGAATCGATAGTACGGTCCATATAATTAACCGTTTGAAGATTATTTCATGCAAATGTTGACCGTGACTGCGCCTCAAATGGTCGATCCGCTTAGTCCAATTTTGGTATATTCTTTCTAACATTTCAGCCGGTATCTCATGAATAAATGCTTCAATGTTGTCTTCCAATGCGTCAATTGAAGCGGGCATGTGTGTATAGACATGACCTTTAACATAGCCCCACAAAAAATAGTCTAAAGGCGTTAAATCGCACGATCTAGGCGGCCAATTGACCGGTCCCGAACGTGAAATAAAATGTTCACCGAACTCGCCTCTCAATAAGTCCATTGTTAAGCGTGCTGTGTGGCATGTGGCACCGTCTTGTTGAAACCATATGTCAAGCAAGTCAATCTCTTGCATTTTGGGCAAAAAAAAGTTGGATATCACCTCACGGTAGCGCTCACCATTCACCGTTACGATTCGCATCATCTTTGAAGAAGTACGGTCCAATGATGCCACCAGCCCATTAACCGCACCAAACTGTGACTTTTTCTGGATGCATTGGTAGATCTTCCAATGTGTCTTCACTCCAAAATCGACAATTCTGCTTATTAACGTACCCATTGAGCCAAAAATGAGCTTCGTCGCTGAACACAATTTTTCGATAAGCGCGCGATGAACTTTCTTAACAGAGCACGCATTTTGATAATTAAATTCGGTAATTTGCAAGCGTTGTTCGTTAGTAAGACGATTCATAATTAAATTATAGACCAAACTGAAGGTGTTTGACAGTAAAACAAAATACGAAACGTGCGTCAGCTGTTTAAACCAGTGTGGCCAAAAAGATAATAGCTAAAAAATCACCCATTACAAACTAAAAAAGTAATAACACCAATTTTTCTATTAAAACCTACAAGATATAGCACCATTTTTATGACAGCGCCATCCAGCGTGAGTTTTAGGTAAAAATAAATACCAAAAATTAATTCATCGATTTCAAAAACAATAAGATACCACAACTTTTCAGGATAATGAAAATAAATAAGCAATATTTTATCAAATTTTCAATGACCCTTTCTTATTAGACAACGTTCCAAAATCACCAACTTCAAATGCGTGTAAAAAAATCACGCACTGAACTAAAAAAAAACTTTGAAGGACTTGTTATGGATAATGACAAATTTCATTTGCAATTGGCCTTATCCCATTCGTATTCAGAAAGATTGATTTTGTTTCACTGTGTAATTAATGTAGAAATTATCAACAACAACAAAATGTGTACAAATACTACGACGTATAACAAGTAAGACAGATTGTGATTTCAGAAATTGATTTTATTTAAATTCCATAATTTTTGTTTTTTTTACTGTTTTGTGTTTTCAAATAATAAAAAAAAATTAACAAGTAACAGTGCTATATTCGGCCGTGCCGAATCTTATATACCCTTCACAACGTGCAGTCATGCAATAACAATTGTTTGTATCACCATTCATCCCATATAATATACGTACATATGTATGTATATACTGGTTAGAATAAGTGTGGCATCGAATCCCAGCTGAGCCAAAAAATTTTATTTTATTTATTTTATTATTTTTTTATATTTTTTTAAATTTTTTTTAAAAATTTTTAAAAATCTTTTGTAAATTTTTTTCAATTTTTTTTAAATATTTTTTTTGTATTCTTTTTATTAATTTTTTTTTATTTTCAATATATTTTTTTTTTGGTAATTTTTTTTTGTAATTTTTTTTTGGCATGTTTTTTACATGTATGTATATATGTATGTTGTTGTTGTAATTGTGAAAAAAACGAGAAGGTCGTGGTTTTTCGCTCATATCTCAGAAAGTTATGTGGCGATTGTGCAGAATTTCAATAGCAATTCATTCCTGGATATTTCCAAGAGATTGATACTATATAAAGTTGATTTCAACCAACACACGGACAGACGGGCAGACGGTCAGGGCTTAATCGACTCCTCTATTCATAAGCTTTCAGAAAATATATACTTTATGGGGTCGAAAATGAAAATTGTAGAGATTACAAACGGAATGACAAATGTGCACCACAGGTGAAGGGTATAAAAAGAAATTGACTTTGTTTGCGCATAATCCTACTTACATATATAATAAATGTGAACGTTTGTATGTTTGGATATTTGTTACTCAATCCAACGGCAAAATGGCTGAACGGAACTAAATGAAATCGGCACATAGATAGATAAAAACCTTTTATCACGATAACCAGGAGAAGTCGTTGGCAAACTCATCATTATAACAATCTCAAAACTCATATAAATAACAATCTAGGTTAATACTAAGTCTACCTTTTATCCCAATAACTACGCAGACGAACTCGCGGACACAAGCTGGTACCATATAAAATGAATAAAAGAAATGTCTCATAATTTTTCATCATTATGAATATGCCTGACCACATGTAATTCGTAAAAGGTTCACTGTTTAACTTTTACTAATTTTTACAAAAGGTGCAGGTTAAGTTAGTTGGCCACGCTACTTCCTGCTTTACTCGTATATTGCAGATGGTTTATATATTATTATTCTCGCACAGCTTTTATAGATATTTAAAATTTATAAAGTTTAATAACTGCCTCGTGTGTTTGTTTAGAGAGTCAATAAAAAAGTTTCCCACATAAAATCAATTTTTTATTATATTGGCCACAATTGAGTGCACATTATTGGCTTAAAACCAATTTATTACTTAGTTGCTAAAAAGCTGACCGTGGTCATTTTTCCACAAATATGCACATTTATTTTATGCATTTATTTTTTTTTATTAAAATGCGCTTTATTCTCTTATCAAAAAATAAAAACAAGTTTAGGGTTTCAGTCTGTTCGTAACACATCGAAATATTAATTAATTATTATTGTCTACACGCAAAGAAAAACCATGGTTACGATATGATCACGACAATCACGACAATCTTATTATATGAGTAGGTGAGATGCAAAACTCGTTGGTTACATTTTAAAAAAAATTTTAGAAGCGCACATAATCAAGGTGCTGCTGGCGAAATGCAGCAATTTAGGGGATCGTTTTTGACCCTAAAATAACATGACATTCTTAGTTAAATATTTGACATTTGAAAAATCGAAAATTGAGGAAATATAAAAGAATAATGAATTAAAGTTTGAAGCGAAAAGAGTTTTTTTTAATTTTGTAACGAACGAGTTTTGCATCTCACCTACTCATATTCTCTAAAACAATATTTGGTTGTCGAAATCAAGAAATAGTTATTTTTATTTAATTTCATCATATATTTTGTCACGATAATCAAGCATTTGTTTGAATTGTATCATTTAATGTTTACTTTTGCGTAGAAATTTCAAAATGGTTGTCATTTCAAAATAGTATGATTTAAAGAAATTAATTTGACACAAATAACATTATATTCAAAAGCATTAAAAATTACAAATTATCATTAAATAATAGGTGAGACAACAGTAGGATTACAAATTAATCGAGCTATGATTTTTTATTAACAATAATTTGATTTCAACTATTCTTCTTCTTGCTGAATAAATTTTTATTATTTTAAAAGTTTGAGATGTCAAAAAATACACAAAAATTTTTAAAAAATTGGAGAAACTTAAAAATCAACAAGAAAATATTAAAACATATTGATATAAAAATTGCAATTAAAAAGTTAACCAGCAAAATAATATATTACAAAATAGTAAATACTAGAAAACAGTTCTTTACTGCTTACAATTTGCATCCAAACCCACGTGTTAATGTCTAAAACTAAAAAAATTCTTGCGTATCACATTAAAAATCAAGTCATTACTAAAATACTTCTTAGTAAGACAGACGATATGTAATAGTCATTGAAAAGTATATTGTTTAGTAAGAGCAAGTCATTACCTAGTTTTGGCTGGGTAAGTACAATCAATATGTGTTTGTTACAGTAGAAGATTATCGATTTCAATTCCAGTCATGTATTGAATGATACTTTAATTAAACATAATAATGATAACTGGTAGCCATTATATGTAACAACCACAATCACACAATTCAATTATAGTATCCCGCTTGTTCGGCAAAACTGCTATTGACGTTTTTTCTGTAATAAATTCGTCATTCACAATTGCCAGTACCTACTTGGTGTACCAATATATTATATGAATTCGTTGATCGTATATAAGCAAGCGAGCAAAATTCCTTTTTTTCATTTCATAACAAAGCGTCGGCGTCATTCGGGGGTTGACAAAAAACAAAACACAGAATAACAATTATTCTGTGTTTTGATCAACAAGTGTGAAGTCGAAAATAGTTTAAAAAAAATAGCGTTTATTATATAAAATTATCTTTCGAACAGTGCTAGTTCAAACGTGCGTGGTTGATTAGTTTGCAAGCAATAATCATTTGTCTCAAGATTTTAGCGAAGAAAAAGAAAAAAATTATTTGTGATTTTAGTGAAAATAAAAACTAAAAAAAAAATACTTTCTAATTGCTCAATCAATTCGGAAATTTTTCTGGTAAGTACTTGAAGTGTTTACTTTTACTATTTGTTGCTAATTTTATTCAAAATTCAAATACTTTGTTTTAATTGAGCTTTTTGTGAACACCGTCTGTAGATGGTGTTAGTGGTTTAGTAGATAAAAATTTATTGTAACGTATTTTTAACGTATTCGTATTTATCATCAGTTTTCTTCATAAGTATTTAACAAATAGTTCTTAAAAATGTCCCAACAAATACCAAAAACTATGAATTATAATAGGCGTACAAAATTTAAGCTTTCTTCGCTGAGTGATCAGGAAATCGTCGATTTTATGGATTCAATCGTGAACGACAATGACTATGAAAACTCTGATGACAGCGTCGAAGACCCTGATTACCGTTGCGACGAACTCAAGCCAGAAGACAGTTTAATGATAAACGATTGTTTGGAACTAGTAGATTCTTCAACATTCGTTAATGCGGTAAATTTGTCGTTAAATGTAAGCAACTTTACGTTAAATGAAATTAGTGAAGAGCAAGAAACGTCTCCTGTTGCTACCGATACGACACAGGATGTACCAACATTGGAGTTATCGGAGTCGATTTCAGTACAACGAATTCCGGAACTAGAAAAGACAGCTTTGTTTCAAGCAAAAAAAAAAAAACAAAGATATTATTTTGTTATTTATATTTTAAATCAGATTGTCGCAAACAGTGCCAAATTTTTTGAATCATATATTGTATTTCGATAACTTCTACACGTCTTTACCGCTCATGATATATCTTAGAGCACGAGGCATTTTTAGCCTTGGCACTGTTAGAGCAAATCGAATTCAGAGTTGCAAACTTCCAACCGACAAAAGCGACGAACTAAAGAAATCACCACGGGGGTATTCAACGGAATTCGTTGGAACGGCTTATGGGGTCGACATCACCATGATTTTGTGGAAGGATACAAAGAACGTGAGACTGTGTTCAACGTATGTTGGCACTAAACCTTTTCAAAGGGAAAATTTAGTCAATCAACCAGCTAAAGTTTCTCGTTACAATCGAAAAAAAAATCATACGAAAATATTGACTGCCCACAAATTATCCGTGAATATAAGCACACATGGGCGGCGTAGATTTAATGGACTCTTAAATGGGTCGGAATGGACTTAAAATCAAGACGCAAGATATGGCAACCAGAATTTTTTACCATCTGCTTGATATGAGCATAACAAATGCATTCGTTTTATATCGTAGACTTAACGCTGAAAAAAACAAAAATTCTGAAAAGGACGAAAATATAAAAGATATGACAATGTATGAATTTCGGTTGAGCATTGCGAAAGAACTCTGTGCTTTCACTGAAAAACGACTTGTTGGTCGTCCTTCATCAGGCGAAGAGCCAACTACTAGCAGTTCTGTTGGAAAAAAAGCAACTCATCCCGCTGCCAGTATGAGATTCGACCAAAAAAAATAATTTTCCTGAATGGGGGTCAAAAAAGTCATGTAAATTGTTTTAAAAGTCGGATACACACACGTTTTGTACTAAATGTAACATTCATTTATGTTTCTCAAAAGCAAAGAACTGCTTCACAAAATATCACAAAAATGGATAATCCATAGTGCATTTAAAATTAGTTTTAATCTTATTATATTTAGCATTTATTTGAAATAAATTTCTGTTTTCTTTGCTTTACGAAAAATCATTTTTTTATTTCGCTTAACCACTAAGACCTTCTACAGACGGTCTTTCAACTTTCTCTCCCATAGCCTTCAGGATACATTTTTTTGAAAAAAGGACTTCAAATTAGTGCTCTCCAGCCAAAAATCATACGAAAACCAAAATTATTATAACAATAAAATTCGTATTTCGATTTCAGTGGTTTAAGGGTTAAAATACTTTTTCAATTTAATTTGAATCATTTTTAGTTTAGCAGATATAAGATTACCGATTTTACCCGATTTTACCTTTTTTATACCTTTCACACAGTGAAAATGGGGAATATATAGGTTTGTCATTCCGTGTGAAATTTCTACAATTTTCATTTCCGAAAACTTAAAAATGAAAGCTTATGAATAGAGGAGTCGTTTAAGCTTTGTCATTCTGTCTATGAGTGTCAACTTTTTAAAGACCCTCGACATCGCCTGTACCCGCGTGATTTTTTTTTAAACATACATACGTAAACTAAATTTATAATATTACAATGGGATGTTTTTATATATGTATGTTTTTTTATATGTATGTACGTATTTCAAATGAGATGAATGGTGATATAAACAATTGTTATTGCATGACTAAATACTGTGAAGGGTATATAAGATTCAGCACGGCAGAATATAGCACTCTTACTTGTTTTATATATATAAGAAAGATATGTATTACTTTGTTTGTGTAACTTTGATTTGCTATTAATTTATTTCCTTAAATTTAGTTTTACAATAAAACATCAAGAATTTATACACTAGAAATGATGCTACTGACTCTTTTTTACAACAATGTTGTATTTTTACGGACTCTGAAGAGTAGCATTTGGTACCCAGAGGTCGTTAAATAATAAAATATAATAAGCTTTGTGTGGGCATATCACCTCCTATTTTGAAAATAATATAATTAGTATTTGAAATCAACTCATATGATCCATTACAGACTTTTTTTTAATTTTTGTTCATATACAAATAATATGAATTTAAAATAGATCGATATATGGGAGCTGGTCGTCATAGTGGTAGTGTCTCCTTAATTTTCCGTTATTGCAAGGCTTTTTATCTAAGATTAATTTTCGAAAAATTTCAGAATCTGATTTGGTCTGTTTTATTAGATTTTTAATTATGAATACACCGAAAAGGACACAATCCGGTATAAATTTTTGTATATTTTGATCATTACCTTCCTTCGAAATGTATAGATTTGGACAATTTTGGTCATTATTGCTTTTTGGCCAAAAGCTTTCTACTGATGGAAAATAAATGTGACACGCCCACTTTTACGTTCACCTCCCATATATTGCTTTATCTCAAATTCATACGATTTCTCTATGGACAACGTTTTTGGAAGAATAAAGGACTATATTGAAATATCTAAGTTCTATTTATTAGCAGAAACTTTATTGACACGCCAACTTTAACGTCAACTTTCATCCAAGGACTGAATTTACGAAAACATTTTACTAGCATACCGAAGTTACACAATGAAAGTGATATATATTTTAGTATAAAGATATTATTCTATTATTTAACACATACCAAGGCTAATTCATTTAGGTGAAATTATCAGCCCAGCTTATGGGGAAACTTTTTGTTGGTTGAATTTGCCTAATTAATGCAGGGAAGGAAAATGTGATTTTGGATTCGGTATAAAACAATTAACTTACGTGTACTTTTTTGATAATAAATGATCAAAATTTTTGTATATTTGTTGCTTTTGCGTCATTAATAATGTGTTTGAAACATTCATATCCTTTTTCAATCAAGTTTTATTATGTACTAGCCAAACCCGGCGCGCGTTGCTACGCCCCTTAATGAATCGAAATGCATTATAAATTTTAATTGAATATCAAGTGCAAAAACCTAAAAATTATTATTTTTTTGTTATGGGTGTGGCATTGCCCACTTTTCTAATCACGAAATTGTAAAGTCATAACAGCTCAATATGTGTGCAAAGTTTTAGAATAATCGGTCCAGTGCAGGTACCTCAAAACGGTACCTTTTTTATGGGCGTGGCACTGACCACTTTTCTAATCACGAAATTATTTAGTCATGACAGCTCGATATGTATGAAAATTTTAAGAAAAATCGGTCTGGTGCAAGTACCTCAAAATTATAACCTTTTTTTATGGGCGTGGCCCTGCCCACTTTTCTAATCACGAAATTATATGGTTATGACAACTTAGTATGTGTGCAAAGTTTCAGAATAATCGGTCCAGTGCAGGTACCTCAAAACGGTACCTTTTTTTATGGGCGTGGCACTGCCCACTTTTCTAATCACGAAATTATTTAGTCATGACAGCTCGATATGTGTGAAAATTTTCAGAAAAATCGGTCTGGTGCAAGTACCTCAAAATTAAAACCTTTTTTTATGGGCGCGGCCCTGCCCACTTTTCTAATCACGAAATTGTAAAGTCATAACAGCTCAATATGTGTGCAAAGTTTCAGAATAATCGGTCCAGTGCAGGTACCTCAAAACGGTACCTTTTTTTTGGGCGTGGCACTGCCCACTTTTCTAATCACGAAATTATTTAGTCATGACAGCTCGATATGTGTGAAAAATTTCAGAAAAATCGGTCTGGTGCAAGTACCTCAAAATTATAACCTTTTTTTATGGGCGTGGCCCTGCCCACTTTTCTAATCACGAAATTATATGGTTATGACAACTTAGTATGTGTGCAAAGTTTCAGAAAAATCGGTCCAGTGCAAGTACCTCAAAATTAAAACTTTTTTAGGGGCGTGGCTCCGCCCACTTTTCTTATCAGGAAATTATTAAGTCATGACAGCTCAGTATGTTTGCAAAGTTTTAGAAAATTCGGTCCAGTGCAAGTAGCTAAAACTGATAACTAATTTTTTATGGGCATGCCCCGCCCACTTTTTCAATCACGAAATTATAAAGCCATGACAGCTCAATATGTGTGCAAAGTTTCAGAAAAATCGGTACAGTGCAAGTACCTCAAAATTAAAACTTTTTTAGGGGCGTGGCCCCGCCCACTTTTCTTATCACGAAATTATTTAGTCATGACAGCTCAATAAGTGTGCAAAGTTTCAGAAAAATCGGTCATGTGGAAGTAGCTTAAAATGATAACTAATTTTTTATGGGCGTGGCTCGGCCCACTTTTTTTCACCCATAAACACTCCCTGGTATGTGTACAACAACTTACCAAAGTTTGAGCCCGATCGGTTTTACAGTTTCGGAGTCTATAGCTAACACACACACACACACACACACAGAGTTTCACTTTTATATATAGATAATATGTCAAAACAAATTTTCCATCCCTGATGTACGAATTGGCCTTAACATAAAACATCCTCTCAAAAGTTGCTTTGTTGTATAAATTCGCCGTTGCATATACCTTATGGATATGCTTTGACACATACCAAATTACAAAAAATTCTATAAAACTAACAGGTTTACAAATAAGTTGTAGTTAATTTAAAAGAAACATACAAATATGTATATATATTTTATACTTTAGGGTAAATTGTTAAAAAATTTTAACTTTTTTACAAAAAATATACTTTGTAGATATTAGAGTTTGATATTTCAAACAGTTTGAATTATTTAATTAAAAATAATTCTTGAACAAAAATTTTGTTTGCAAATACTAATTTTTTCCGGAACATCGAAATTGAGTTTTGAGTCGAAGTTTGCGGACGGGCCACAATTTTTTGTACAGCATTGGATATGTAATTGTAGAATTGCTACGTTTTAAATCTGAAAATTTTTGCCAAAAAGTTTGAAAATGTCTTGAATTCTAAAAAATTGCAAATTTTAACTCTTAAAATTCAGACTCTATTTTTTTCACAAATAAAGCTGGGATTTCTTTCATATTATCGATAATACAATTATTTTATTTTAATGATTTTGCTAGCGTAAATTTTATTCAGAGCTTTTAAAGATTTTATTAGTTGATCTTCAAATCTAGTTATTAGTTATTATTTGATCTGCCTTCTAGTAACTTACCGGAATGTACTACTGTGAACTGTGTGAAATGTTACAGACCACACTATCTATATATATAAAAGTGAAACTCTGTGTGTGTGTGTGTTAGCTATAGACTCCGAAACTGTAAAACCGATCGTACTCAAACTTTGGCAAGTTGTTGTACACATACCAAGGAGTGTTTATGGGTGGCAAAAAATGGGCGGGGCCACGCCCATAAGAATTAGTTATCAGTTTTAGCTACTTGCACTCGACCGATTTTTCTTAAACTTTGCACACATATCGAGCTGTCATGACTAAATAATTTCGTCATAAGAAAAGTGGGCGGGGCCACGCCCCTAAAAAAGTTTTTATTTTGAGGTACTTGCACTGGACCGATTCTTCTAAAAGTTTGCACACATATTGAGCTGTTATGACTTTACAATTTCGTGATTAGAAAAGTGGGCAATGCCACGCCCATAAAAAAAATTATAATTTTTAGGTTTTTGTTTTTGATATTCAATTAAAATTCAGAATGCATTTCGATTCATTAAGGGGCGTAGCGACGCGCGCCGGGTTTGGCTAGTATGTATATAAAAGTGATACTCTGTCTGTGTGTTAGCTATAGACTCCGAAACTGTAAAACCGATCGGACTTAAACTTTGGAAAGTTGTTGTACACATACCAGGGAGTGTTTATGGTTGGAAAAAGTTGGCGGGGCCACGCTCATAAAAATTAGTTATCAGTTTGAGCTACTTGCACTTGACCGATTTTTCTGAAACTTTGCACACATATTGAGCTGTCATGACTTAATAATTTCGAGATAAGAAAAGTGGGCGGGGCCACGCCCCTAAAAAAGTTTTAATTTTGAGGTACCTGCACTAGACCGATTTTTCTAAAATTTTGCACACATACTAAGCTGTCATTCATAACCATATAATTTTGTGATTAGAAAAGTTGGCAGGACCACGCCCATAAAAAAAGGTTATAATTTTGTAGTACTTGCACCAGACAGATTTTTCTGAAACTTTGCACACATATCGAGCTGTTATGACTTAACAATTTCGTGATTAGAAAAGTGGGCAATGCCACGCCCATAAAAAAAATTATAATTTTTAGGTTTTTGCACTTGATATTCAATTAAAATTCAGAATGCATTTCGATTCATTAAGGGGCGTAGCGACGCGCGCCGGGTTTGGCTAGTATGTATATAAAAGTGAAACTATGTCTGTGTGTTAGCTATAGACTCCGAAACTGTAAAACTGATCGCACTCAAACTTTAACAAGTTGTTGTACACATTCCAGGGATTGTTTTTGGATGGCAAAAAGTGGGCGGGGCCACGCCCATAAAAAATTAGTTATCAGTTTCAGCTACTTGTACTTTACCAATTTTTTGAAACTTTGCACACTTATTAAGCTGTCATGACTATATAATTTTGTGATTAGAAAAGCGGGCAGGGCCACGCCCATAAAAAAAAATTTTAATTTTGAAGTACTTTCACTCGACCGATTTTTCTGAAACTTTGCACACAAATTGAGCTGTCATGGCTTTACAATTTCGTGATTAAAAAAGTGAGCAGCGCCATGCCCATAAAAAAATGTTATAATTTTTAGCTTTTTGCACTTTATATTCAATTTAAATTCCGAATGCATTATTATTCATTAAGGGGCGTAGCAATGCGCGCCGGGCTTTTCTAGTTTGATATAAAATTTACACAGTTTTATAAATTTCCCTTTTGTTAAGTTTTGCTTCTAATACTACCTGATTAACCAACAAACCCAAATACGAATCATCAAATTTTAACAAATTCTTTGTTAGCATTAACACTGCATATAATCTTAATGCACTGTTTCGTATATACGTTGACTTATTGACAGCTATATCTTTTTATGCCCGCCACCAAAAAAATGGTGGGGGTATATTCATTTTGTCATTCCGTTTGTAACACATCGAAATATCCATTTTAGACCCCATAAAGTATATATATTCTGAATCAGCGTTTATTTTGATGACGATCTAGCTATGTCCGTCCGTCTGTCCGTCTGTTGAAAGCACGATAGAGGTCGCACCGAAAAAGCTAGGGGGCTCAAATTTTGCCAGAATCTTTCTTATAGACAAGGTTTGTTTGGTATTGAAAATGGGCTAAATCGGAATATTAGGAAGAGAGTTATAGCTCGAAAAGCAAGAGTAGGTCGAAAAAACCGTGTCCTTCTAACATCGAAAAAAAAGGAATTGTGTCCAAACGCCTTAACGTAGAGTCATGAAACTTCGGATATATATTTCTCGAGTCAAAAGAATATTTCTCCCTAAAAATTGCTTAAATCTATGCATTAGAAAAGGAGTTATAGGTCAAAATGTACGAAAATTTATACCGCTCAGTGTATATTTGAAATTTAAAACGTAATAAAACTGACAAAACTATATGTACGGTTCTGAAATTTTGCAAACATGGATTTTTGGTCAAAGTCTTCGTTATAACGGAAAATAAATGTGCCACGCCCACTTTTTTTTTAAATTTTTATAAAAATATTTAAGTCATATTCATTAGCATTTATTCATTGCAGATGGCAACATCTGTTGAAGGCGCCACTACATTTTGCAAACACTGAGGATGATGTCTTTGCTAAACATCACGTAGAACACTAGATGACTCTAGTAACATTTTTTTTGCACAAACTACAAAGGAATTTTATAGGGGTTTGTGAAAACGAAAATGACCGAAGTTTGTTGACAAGAATTAACTAGAGTAATGATTTGTGCCCAACTTTACATATAGTTGTACACACAGTCTTATGAGGTTTAAGATTTAAAAATATTAAAAAAATGTGCACCAGTAGATTTAAAATAAGTATTTGAATATTTAAAATACATATTTTAACTAAATTTTTTATCTACCTATTCTTTTGTAAAGAGTGGTTAAATTGTAAGGGCCACAGGGTGATTCAAAATAGACATGCTCAGCATTTTGCTAAAACGGGAAAGTTATTAGTAAGATATTGATTTTTAAATTTCTATAACATTTTGCTTTTAAAAGATTTTCAAACGAAATAAGTTTTGTATAATTTTAAAATTTGTTAGCCATTAGTACATGAAAATAAATTGTTTATAATGTTTAGAAATAATTTTTTTTTATCTTTAGGTCTAATTTTTCCTAAATTCCTTTTTTTTAATACACCATAACTTCTAGAAAACATAAGATAACAAAAAGAAATTAGCACCATTTAGTAGATAAAACTCTCCTCTATACCCCATTGTATACCCGGGACGATCCGACCGTGATCAGCAGATCCATTTTTGTGACACAAGGTCAAATATTTTTTGCAAAATATTAGTAAAAGAGCTAAACAAATTTTTTTGTAAAGTGTTTTTTTTTAAGTATTTTAGTTTTTATACCCGCAACCAAAAAAATGGTATATATATATTCTTAATCGGGGTTTTATTTGATGACGATCTAGCTATGTCCGTCTGTCCGTCTGTTAAAAGCACGATAGAGGTCCCATCGAAAAAGCTAGTGGGCTCAAATTTTTCCAGAATATGTCTTATACACAAGGTTTGTTTGGAATAGAAAATTGGCTAAATCGGAATATAAGGAAGAAAGGTTTAGCTCGTAGTGCAAGAGTAGGTCGAAAGAACCGTGTCCTTCCAACATCGAATAAAATGGAGTTGTGTTCACCAGCATCAACGTAGAGTCATAAAGCTCCAAATATAAACTACCTGAGCAAAAGCAATATATGTACCCAAAAATTGCCTATATGCATGCATTTTTATACTGCGCAGTGTATTTTTCAGTATGTTCAAAATTTAAAATCTAATAAGAGTGACAAAATTAGATCTACGATTCTGAAATTTTGCAGGAATTGCTTTTTGGTCAAAGACTTTCTTCTGACGGAAAATAAATGTGACACGCCAACCTCCCATACAACGTTTTCTCTCAAATTCTTATAACTTCTCTATAAATCGAATAATAAAGGACTTTATTGAAACATCTAAGTTGTATTTATTAGCATAAATAACTTCGACACACCTACTATAACGCCCAATTTTCACGTTATCTACTGTTAATGAAATTTAAATTTATAAAACCGACAAAATCCGGAAAATCCTTCTAGTCAATGTTATTGCTATGCCAGAAAATTTAGGTGACACGCCCACTCTTACGCCCACATCCTATATAATGTTTTATCTCAAATTCATATAATTTCTCAATGAATAAATATTTTGGAAGAATTACGGACTATATTGAAATATCTAAGTTGTATTTATTAGCAGAAATTTTATTGACACGCTTACTTTAACGCCCATTTTCATTGAAACACTTAATTTACGAAAACATTTTACCAGCATATCGAAGTTATAAAGGGTGGTTAAATTTTAAGGGCCGATGTTGATTTTGAATATAACACAAATTATTTAGGAAATTATTATCATTTCTTTTTTAATGATAATATTTGTATGGTTCAATTATGTATGGAACAAAATATCTGCCAAATGGCCCCCGCGACCTCAACGGCACACCTCGATCCGATAGTCCAAATTTTCAATAACATTGCTGATGCTCAATTGTTTGGCACGATGATGAGTCGAAGTTGACTGTTTTTTTGCCACACTATCGCGATAAACAGCAATGCTTCTCATTTAACGAATTTAGAATTTCATAGATGTTCTAACATTTTATACAGACCTGGGGCCGAATTACGGCATTAGATATCGATCGAAATTTTACTCGAACGATCGAGTACGCTGTGCTTTAGGTATAGAGATTCTAATAAGAGTTTTCAAATTTCGATTACGTTCGAGTGCCGTAATCCGGCCTCTGTTTTAAATTTTAAATTTAACCACCCTCTACAAAGTGATACATATTTTATTATAAAGAGATTATTCCATAGCGATTAACAAAAAAATAAATATTGTGCTTTAAATGAACACAAAATTGGTGGTGGGTATAAAAGATTCGGCACAGCCGAATATTGTGCTCTTACTTGTTAGTATAACAAGTATTTCTGTGTTTGTTGCTCAAAATTAATTTACACATTGTTATTTTTGAGGCAAATATGGCACCGCTGTCTAGAAAAATAATGGAATCTTAACGACTTACAGTACAATAATCTTGATCAATAGGGAACATCAAATCAATCAATTTATCAAAATTATTGAATTATATCGTTCATTTGGTAAAGGCTAAAGGCCCAACTATATTATGCTTTTGCTGGCTTAAGCAAATGTGCGGATACATAAAATTAAATGTATTCAACTATATTGTACTTAAGAAAATTTTCGTCAAATGTTATTTGCTTAAGCAAACAGCGACTCTGATCGTACTTTGCTTAAAAAATTTTCTTTTCATTTGATATGTACACACTGTTGCATTATTTAGTACTTTTTATACCCGCCACCAAAAAAATGGTGGGGGTATATTAATTTTGTCATTCCGTTTGTAACACGTCGAAATATCCATTTTAGACCCGATAAAGTATATATATTCTGAATCAGGGTTTGATTTGATGACGATCTAGCTACGTCCGTCCGTCTGTCCGTCTGTTGAAAGCACGATAGAGGTCGCACCGAAAAAGCTAGGGGGCTCAAATTTTGCCAGAATCTTTCTTATAGACAAGGTATTGAAAATGGGCTAAATCGGAATATTAGGAAGAGAGTTATAGCGCCAAATGCAAGAGAAGGTCGAAAAAACCGTGTCCTTCGCACATCTAATAAAATGCAATTGTGTCCAAACGAATTAACGTATAGTCATGAAACTTCGAATATACATATACTTCTCGAGTTAAAA
Source organism: Phyto melanocephala (assembly GCA_941918925.1). NCBI lineage: Eukaryota > Metazoa > Arthropoda > Insecta > Diptera > Rhinophoridae > Phyto > Phyto melanocephala. Next base: position 55,637,659 of record OW799233.1, read on the forward strand.
GAATATGTCTCCAAAAAAATTGCTTAAATCTATGCATTAGAAAAGGAGTTATATTTAGATCAAAATTTACGAAAATTTATACCGCGCAGTGTATTTTTCAGTATATTTAAAATTCAAAACCTAATAAAACGGACAAAATTATATGTACGATTCTAAAATTTAACACACTTTGTTTTTTGGTAAGAGGCTTTGTTGTAACGGAAAATCAATGTGACACGCCCACTTTTACGCCTACCTCCTATATAACGTTTTACCTAAAATTCATATGATTTCTCTATGAATTAAGATATTGGAATACTAAAGGACTGTATTGAAATATCTAAGTTGCATTCATTAGCTGAAACAACTTTGACACGCCTACTAAAAGGCCCACTTTTCACGTTATCTACCGTTAATGAAATTTAAAAGCTTATAAAACCGACAAAATTAGAGCTATGATGATGAAATTGGCTACATATATCCTTCTAACCAATATAATTATTGTGCCAACAAGTTTAGGTGATACGCCCACTTTAACGCCTACCTCTCATATAACGGCTTATCTGAAATTCATGTAATTTCTCTATTGACAAAGTTTTTGGAAGAATTAAGGACTATATTGAAATATCTTAGTTGTATTTATTAGCAGAAACTTTATTGACACGCCTACTTTAACGTCCACTTTCATTGAAAGAATATTTACAAAAGCATTTTACTAGCATATTGAAGTTATAAAGGGTGGTTAAATTTTAAGGGCCGATGTTGATTTTAAATAAATCACAAATTATTTGGGAAATTATTATCATTTCTTTTTATAATGATAATATTTGTATGATTCAATTATGTATGGAACAAAATATCGGAGAAAATATCCATCCGATGGCTTAAATTTTCAATGATAATATTAATATTTAATTGGTGGACACGATGATGAGTCGAGGTTGACTGCTCTTTTGCCAGACTGTCGCAAAAAACAGCAATGGTTCTCATTCAACGAACTTAGAAGGCATTCACAGATGTTCTAACATTTTATACAGACCTATTTTCAGAAATTTAAATATTTTTTAAAATTTTCCCACGAATTTGAACGATTGTGATGACCAAAAGAATCTCTTAGTGCACAAAATGCATTTTAATTTGAACGCCCATTTTCATAAAAAACCTGAATAACTTTAGCGCGTTGCTCATTTGCGTATCTTTCCACTGTTCAAATTGAGGTAGTCTGATATTGAGAAATGTCAAATGAAATGCAGAAAACAAATTTGACGTCTCACCTTCACCTTCAACATGGGCCCTTCAAATTTAACCACCCTCTACAGAGAAAGTGATACATATTTTATTATAAAGAGATTATTCTATAGCGATTAAGAAAATAAATAATGTGCTTTAAATGTACACAAAATTGGTGGTGGGTATAAAAGATTCGGCACAGCCGAATATAGTGCTCTTATTTGTTTTTATTAATGTTAGCATTTGTTTTTCAAATTAGTGAAAAAAATTTATAAATATTTTGGTTTATGGTGAAATATTTTAACATTTTACAATAAAATAATAATTTTGTGACAATATCAATATATTTAGGAAATACAGAAATAAAACAGTTTTTGCATAAGTACAAATATTTGCAACTAATCATAGTAAGTATTTTAGTTCAAATAGTACAATATATCCACCGAAAAATCTTCAAAAATTTGCTTAAGCATTTGAAAGACTTTTAGTTGATTTTTGACAATAGCTCAAGCCATCAAAAGTTAGGCCTTAAGCCCCGATATATTATTAACAAATTCATAATGGTAGTATATAATTTCTAGAGGGGCAAATATGTAACGTCATGTATATGATTCTAAGAAATAGACGATTAGTGACAATATCTAACATTAAATAAGGAATTATTTGAATCTAAACGTAATAAAATTGATTCAAGGGCCTAAACATATTTGATAATTATATATGTATAAAAAGGTATAATTAGCGTAACACGAAGGCATATATCTGTGGCTTGGAGCTAAAAGGGCCAATGTCAAAATATTTATTTTTGAGAAAATTGCAATTGAACTTTAACTTTTATAGGTGCTTTCATAGTGACATTAGCCAGCATTTTATTTATGAAGCTGTTCTGGGTTAAGTATGACTTTAGCTGTTTTACCATAATGAAATAGAGCAAGAAAACAAATCTAATGCAATGATTAACTAAAAAAAGAAAAAAAGGGATATTGGCCCTTTTAGCTCCAAGCCACAGATATAAAGAGTAAAATAAATGTATTAAGAAGTTCACTTATTACAAAGGCAGCAGAAAACAAGATACAGCAATAAGGACTTTATATATAATATTTAAGTACCTGAGTATAGTTCGTTGCACATTAATCAAATTTTTTTAAGAAGCAAAACATTTTTTGAGGCTAATAAATTAAACAAGTTACCTTAATGCTTTTAATGCATAATTATTATGCCATTGTTAATTATAAACTCAACAGTTGAAAAATGGAATATAGATAGAAAAAACTATGTATATTTAAATTGTAAGGAAGTAGTTTTGCTACGTTCCATATTGGATCAAAATAGTTTTTTATCACATTGTAGCTACGGTAACCATACGTTCTGTATTAAACAGAAGATAACTGTTTTATATATATATATACAACGATTTCAATTTGTCTGCGCCATGTGTGAGCTGGTCGGCCTCTTCTGCGGCTACCTTGATTGTTCCAATCAATAGCGGTTCAAGCAATGTCTGTGAGCGGTTTTCTCAGGGTGTGACCTAATATTGAAAATGGTTTGCGGCCAGAAAATTCGTAGTATTCTTCTAAGGCATTTGTTTGTAAAAACTTGCATGGCATTCATGTCGCGTGTAGCTGCATTCCACGTTACACAGCCGTAAAGTAATGTGGATTAGACATTTGAGTTAAATATCCTTACTTTGACACTACGAGAGAGGGTTTAAGAGTTCCATACCTTATTAAGTTGACCAAAGACTTGCGTAGCATTTTTTATGCGATTGGCAATATCTGCACTCGAGCCACCAGTTGCTGATAGCGCCAAGGTAACAGAACGAATCAACCTCCTCTAGCAACTCATTATTAATTTTAAAACTATCTGTGCTGTTTTGGTTTTTGGTTAAATTTTGTATTTATAAAAATATTTAGCTATCAAATAATGGGTAGATTCTTCAGGGTAAATATACGAATTATGGATATGATATAATATAATTGTTTGACAGCGAAATAATTAATAAATTTTAAAATTTATTTAATCAATATTTTCGTAACTGATTGGTCTAAAATTTTTAAATCCCTACACAAATAACATGTCAAATATAAATGTTTTAAATCGGTCCCTGGAGCCATAACTTCATTATTTTGGAAAATTTGAAATTCATTTTGAATATATCCAAATATTAGTTTCATTAATTTCTCGAATAAAAACAACGAAATTAAAATTAAAATATTTTTCAGTTTCAATTATAATAGAAACCATTGTTTTACAGCTCTGGCATGTATTATGTTTTATTAAAATTTTCCAATCCATTAAAATAGATTTTATTGTGATTTCACTTTGTTACGAATAAGTTTTTATTATGATTTTTACTATAATTTTCTTAAGATACATTTTGATAGCAGTGTTTGGATGTGTAAATGAAAAATAAAGACTAATATATTCCATTAAAAAAACCATCCCAATTTTAAATCTCTTAATACTTTCACGGTCATATGGTAGCCTATATATGTCAACATACGTATGTAGTAATCTGTGCTTAAAGTTCTTCTCAAAATGATGAACGTGGTCAAAGGGTAAGGCTTATTTAATAATATTATATTGTGTCTGCGCTTGCTTTTAATGTTAGAGTGTTGGGGAAGTTACCATCCATTTGTATTTAAGTTAAGCTGTTGATAATGTACAATAGTTACTAAAGGCAATTGAATACATTTGGCTACAAATTATATCATCACTTCTGTAATCTTCATTACCATTACCATTATCAACATCAAATTCAACATTATGGCAACCTAATGGTGTGACATTAAAATACAAGTTTGATTTGTATTGAAGCCAACCACTCCAACTCACTCCGTTGTTCTAAAACACAGATAGTAGTACAGTGATCTAAATGTGGTGTTTATGTGTGGTTAAACCAAAACATAGTGCGCGCCATTAACAATAAGTTCTTATTTAATGTAATTTTCATTAATGAATGTTGTATTGTGCACGTAGTTCAATACTTTGAAAATGTTTCATATATGTAGTATATCATAGCTGTTTCCTTTCCTTTTTCTTTTTTTCCTATTATTTTTATAAATTTGTGTCTTCCTCTTAATTCTTTTTTATTTAACCCCAAGACAACAGATAACAATGTTAAGAAATAGCTTTTTCCCAAATAAAAGACTGTCTGGCGAATGTTAACAAAGATGTTTTTTGGTGGATTATCCCTTAAGACAAGCACTTGTGTATATATAGAGTATAACATTTTATTGGTAATGCTATGGATTATCTGACACAAATATTACTTGTATCCAATAAATACTCAACACGTGTTTGCCTTCTATCGATTATTTGATATTTCGTGTAATAAACACAGGAATGCTTCAATTTCTAACAAAGTAAGAAATCACTTAAATATCTATCTGCTTGCTGTTGAAATTGTTCCTCTTTATTTTGCTTAATCGAAATTTATTTGTATTTCTTAAGTACAATTTTGAATTATTAATATTGTGCGAGTTTAGTTAATGACCCAAATTAAATATACAATTATTTTGCTAAATCATTAAGATATATTTTAATGGCCGAACTAACGAAGAGTTTGTTAAACGCAGATATGTAGTTGAACGAGAAATTAAACCTTAAAAAAATCTCTCTGTAGCAAGAACGTATACAAAGGTCTAAATGTATAGCCCGTGACGGTATTGGGTTATGACATACTTACTTACACAAAAAAAAAATGTTTCTTTAAATTAAAATTCTTCACTGCTATTAATTGATTTGGTATGCAATGTTTGTCATTACATCTTATTAAAAATTTCCCCAAATAACTTTAGCCAAGATAATTTTATTAAATGTTAACATAAGCTGTTAATGAGTTTGTCAAAAAACTTTTCTGATGTTTCGCATTTAGTGTAGAATCTGCTTTGTAGATGCAAACTACTTAAAATTGACATCACTGTTTTTTGTGATAACTAATTTCACAGTCCTCGGTTGTTTAATCTGAACAAATTCACGCCAGAGCAACGAATTTTAATTGTTTAAATTTATATTGGTGGAATTATTCGTTTACAAATAATAACAGTCAAAACATAACAGTCTAAGATGCAGAGTCGATTAAGCCCTATTTGTCTGCCCGTCTGTCCGTATGTTTGTTGAAATGAACTTTTAGAAGCAACCATGTATTCCTTAGATCAGTGTATGGTATCAATCTCTTGGAAATATCCGGGAATGAATCGCTATTAAAACTCAGCACAATCGCTCCATAACTTTCTGAGATATGAGCAAATAAACACGATTTCCTCTGTTTTTTCCCATATTTTTATCACCAAAATTAAAAATTTTCAGCCATAGAATAGGTACCTTTGCTACTATATGTAGATTAAAATGACCCTAGAAATATTCGTGATAAATCAGGCTCTAATCGGTGAAGTTAAAATTATATTTTTAAAAAAATATGTTTCAAAAATTTACAAAAAAAATCATTTTTTTTTTCAGCTTCTAGACAACTCAGAGTGTCAATATTGGTATTATGAAAGGACTTGACTAGCGTAATATAAAGCACTTCAAAAAATTTAAATAAATGTTGGCCGCCACAACAAAATGGCGGACAATAAATTTATTTATGGGTCAAATCTTGAATTATAAAATGAACTCCTTTATTGGTAAATTACAGTAAACTAAGAAATTACAGTAAACTAAAAAAAAGTAAAAATGCAAGATGATGGCCTAAACGAAATGGTGGATATTTGGGTTAAATATGCTAATAACGGCTTTGTCCCCTTCAACCCCCACAATATTGGTATCAAATGGAGGGACTTGACCAGTAGAGTACATAAAATTTAATATCTAAGACGATGTCTAAAACAAAATGGTGGAAAACTTTTTTCTTTACCCCATCAGTATGGGTATCAAATGATAGAGCTTGACTAGAAAAATACAGTTAACTATGTAAAAATTCATTATCAAGAATGGCGTCGGAAATAATAAAGAAAAAATGGCGTATAACATGAAATCTAGGTTAAGCTACCATGTGGGATTATATGGTGAAGGAGATTATCAGATTCGGCACGGCCCAATATAGCACTCTTACTTGTTACTTTTTTGTTATTAAGAGTATTCGCTATGAAATAATCTCTTTATACTAAAATATTCATCACTTTCTTTGTATAACTTCGATATGCTAGTAAAATGTTTGCGTAATTTTAGTCTTTCAACTTTTAGTGAAATATATAACTTTAGTTGGAATATCGAAGTATCATCACTATGTATTTATTGCTCAGTCACCAGTGCAATGTACATTTTTTGCGAATTCAGCCAGCATAAATGAAAACATACATTTGAGTAACAATACCAGTTTCGATGACAAACCAATTATGTATAAAGAAATCCGGGGTTTATGTTCTGACGATTCAAACAAATATTCGGTTGCTACTCTTCCTTTGGTCTCTGGAAATAGAAACGAAGAGGAGGATTCGAAGGAAGTGGATAATCCTCAATAAGTGGAGGCAGCAGACGTTAAGAAGAAATCGAAAAAAATAAAGGACTGGTACCGTCAAGTTCTAAGGAACCAATTCGCAAGAACCGTCGATTAAAATGATTTTTCTATTTTTTTAAATTGTTCATAAGGAAAAAAATAAATTTTTTGTAGTTTCGTAAAATCAAGTTATTTTGTTAATTTAGTAGGGGAAGAAATGAAAATAAATAAATTTTACCGTTAGGTCCCTTTCTATTTGCGCTTAGAATCGTCGGCTTCACTTTTATAAAACGCGCATATCTCTGGGAGGGAACACTTTTGGGCCATGGGATCGGTCTGATTCTATGCTCAGATGTTGTCCACATCAAAAAAAAAAGTGAAAATTGTTTTTTTGCCCTTAGGTCCCTTTCTCTATGCGCTGTCACATACATATATAGATTGCAGTAATTTTAAATCTTTTAAATCTTTGTCGCATATCGAGAAGCATGTTCCATCTTGTTTTGCAATCGAAAATAAGTTTTTGTTATTTTCCTTTTTTTCTGTAACATACAATTTTTGCAAAACCTTATATATTGTTGGTGATTTTCAAAAATTTTTTTAAGGTTTTATGACATTTTCAATAAGTGAAATGTGAAATTTATCAGTGAAATCGCTATTTGTTTCAATATGCCAATACTCAATGAAGCCATGTTTTTCTACATTATCATCATCTGACGAAGATGTTTCATTTTCAATTGCACAACTTAAAGCGTAATAAAAACAACATTAATTGCCTATAATTGCTGTTTGGGTGCAAATATTTTTCTAATTTTCAGCATTGTAAAAGCTCCGTCTGTTGTGAAGCCTACTATTTCACTAGAGAGTTGTACACCAAAATTACTTATACTACATTTACATCTAAGCGAAATCTAGTAGATTTGATTTAAAATCTTTATTAAAATCTAAACCGTTTGTACCACTGTTTTTGACATTTTGCAAGATTTCGTTTTCAAAACAATATACTTATTTACAAGGTGGTCTGAAAAGCTCTCTATGCTCTACTTCTCCAAATTCAAACTCCATATAAAAAAAATTAAAACAATAAAGTACTTGTCCAACTGCAACCACCTTATATATTATGATTGAATTTTTCTGTGTGCAGCGTAGTATATTTTAGTACAATTTAATAAAAACCACAGTTGCATCACGAAGTAGTACTAGATTTTAAGTAGATTTTGCCAAAATCTAGTGGCGAAATAGATTTCATTTTGTATGGGAAATCTGGTAGATTTCGCTTAAAATCCCTTAAGTACTAGATTTTGTGTAGGTGTAAATGTAGTATTAGCCGTTTCTCCCAAAAGTTGAATGAAAATCACTGCCAAAACAATGAATATTATATTAACTAACTATTTTATAAATAATTCATGTTTATTTTAAAAATCGAAATTTCCCGGGATCTTAAAAATAAATAATAAGGATTTTCAGGATTAAAATTCCTAGTTTATACTCAAGCAATGTTTACGAAAGTATTTATATTTACAATAAAGCAAGTCTACACATTACAGGGTCAAGAAATTTCTACGTATTTACAAAAAATGCTTAATATTTTGTCAAGGTTGAGTTATTTACTAATAATACACTAAAAAACACGTGTCATGTAATAAAAAATTAATCAAAACTTGAACAGTAAATTTCATATTGACACTCGTGGTGCAAGGTTAAGTGGTGGTGTACAGAAAGTAAAATAAACACATTTTAGGAATTCTGTAAAAACCAACAACCTCAATCACATAAAGTATATAAATTAATCTTTATATACTTATCTACTACTACTATTTTTGTGGATAAATAAGGTAAATTGTTTTATCCCTTTACGGCATACACAATTATACCTAAATATTTAAATAAGCACTGGAAACTGTGCAAAGTTACTTTACATTTAAACTCTCTATTATTAATTTTATAGGCAAAATAAAATTGTTTTATAATGCTAATCTAAAACATACCCAGTAGTTTTGAAAGTTCGGCCATATAGATCTTTCTAATAATACTCAGTCTTTAATTCTGTTCATTCTAAGCTTTTCTACAAATAATTTAAATACTCTTTGCAATTAATCCTGCGGTTTTTTCACGTTTTAGTGTTCCCTTCAATAAAGAAATATTGTATAAGTTATACTTAAGGCTATAATACACGTCAAAATTGTACTTTTACAGGCAACAGTCGCTGACCGCTGTGCAGCAGCAGAGATTTCTGCCAACGGCTGATGCCACATGTTTTGACAGAAGAAAATAGAGCGCGCTCTAATTGAAATTTTGTCAGATGTCTCAACACATATTTTTTACAGATGTAATATTTTAAAGGTAACACACGACATTTTCGTATATATCAGTGTGGAATTTTTTGAATTAGATGTAAAAACCATGCCGTGTATAAGCTGCTTTAGGAAATTACTTTCGTTGAAAAGAGGATACATTTCACATATAAATAGATATGTTTACATATGGAAATGTGTGTTTTGTTTGGTAGTGCTATTATTGTATAGCTGTGCGGTGGTAAGTACACCTGTTGAGACTTTTTACAACCAAATAAGCATACTGTAATGATATTAGATTCTAATTAAACTGCAAGTCAACAAAAAGTAATTTTTTCATTAGATGCTGGGATACAAGTCTTCCAGACCAAGTTACAGCATTCTTAACAACCCTAGAATTGTAGGGAATTTGTTGAATGGATTTGGCACGAAAGAAACTAAGTATTTCAGTATATATTTTCATTCAGCTTGTCGAAAAGCTTTTTTAGGATTTATTATAGTGTAAAATTTATGCATGTAAATATTGGATACCTGTTAATGGAAAAAATATTTTACATAAAATGCAATGCTAATTTATTTATTTAATAGTCCTCCAATTGCCTTCGGTATTGCTTCCCAAAAATATCGAAAATTTAACTAACTATAAAGTAGTTATGTTATATGCACATAAACAGGATTATTGAAATGCACTATTCGTTAGAAAAATATTAGAAGAATATTTGTAACAAATTACTAACAAACAACTAGCCTATATTTTTTACACAGTCTATCCAAAATAGTTATACAGATTTAAAATACAACATATTTTAACACAGAAGATATCAAAACTAATGTCAAAATTGTATATTCAATAATTATTTTAAAATGAAAGATTTTATTTAAACTTGACACTTTGTATGTTTATAGTAAAGAGCTGCGTAATAATATTCTAAAGTAATGTGTTTTATTTCATGCCACCTTCAATTACAATATTTTTGTGTAAACACAAACAACAAAACATTACTCTCACTAAAATAAATTAATCATTCGTTTAAAAGTATCGGTAACGTATTGGCAATAGAACGAGAACAAAAAACTTAGAAAATATTTAAAATCATTTTTACTAAGTATTTACATTTAGGGTAGCTTAAAACGGAAACAGTTTATCATAAGAAATTGTATTTTCTTTATAAATATATGTATTAACATACATATTAACTAATTTCTACAATTTATTGTAAATCATTTATTCTGAACCAAGTTCAGATTTCTTCTTTTCAATTTCCTAAAAAAGTTGATTACAGTATTTGATCGCATCGATTTGGAAAAGAATCGGTGGCATTTAAGACGTAGGCAAAGGGAATCTCTACCGATAAAATCGCTGTACTGAATACATTTAATAATTCTAGTTATAACCTATCTTTTCGAATGAAAGTCTTACTGAATGTCAGCAACAAATATTAACTTTAAACACATTTTTACTAACGCTGAAAAAATTTATTATATTTAAAACACAATATATTTTCACATCGTTATTTAAATACTTATGTACTTAATGAAGGTCTCTTCTGCAGATTAGGCGTTATTCAGCGAATTCTTTTACAGGCTTACAAGCATAAGTTTTATAAAATTTAGCTTACAAAGTTAGTTTTTGATAACAACTATACTTTTGGTAATTTTTTTTTATTTTTATATTGTTTTTATTGACAGAAAATGCTTCACTTTTTGAAAATATTTAACACCAATTTAAATAATTAGTTAAATGAAAATAATGTTAAATATTATTAACATTTAAAAGCTATTCAAATAATTTTTTAATTAAATATTAGACAATATTTTGTTTGTGTCAGAAAAAAAGGCAATAAGTTTTTATGCTATAACTTTCCGAAAAGTAGTCCAAAACAGTTGAAAATTTGACTGATGGTAGTTTTGAATTTTGGTATTGCAATGGTGCGATTATAGAAATGTCAGCATGTATCGACTAAAGTAGCTTTCCTTTTTGTCACAGAGTTTTTAACATAAATAAACAATTTTTTTGTCGCAAAAACTTTAGCTGAGTTTATTATATCAGTATACTAGCCAAGCCCAGCGCGCTACGTCCCTTAATGATTAAATATGCATTCTGAATTTCAATTGAATATCCAGTGCAAAAAGCTAAAATAATAACTTATTTTTATGGGCGTGACACTGCCCAATTTTATAATCACGAAACTGTAAAACTGAAAACCGATGAAGATCAAGTAGCTGAAAACGAAAACTTTTTATATGGGCGTGACACTGTCCAATTTTGTATTCACGGAATTATATAGTCATGATAGCTCAATATGTGTGCAAAGCTTCAGAAAAATCGGTCAAGTGCAAGTAGCTAAAAATGATAACTAATTTTTACAGCCGTATATAGTGCTCTTACTTGTTTCTGTATACAATAGCTTATAAGAAAGTGTTTTCTCTTAAAATTGCCCTAAATGTAATTATTTATAGTTAATCAAGATATATTAAATGCTCCAAGAGTCAACTCATTACTAATGTTTTTAAATCTGTGGCTTGGAGCTAAAAGGGCAAATGTCACATTTTTGCTCTTTTGAGTTAATCATTGCATTAGATTTGTTTTCTTGCTCTATTTCATTATGGTAAAACAGCTAAAGTTTTACTTAACCCAGAACAGCTTCATAAATAAAATGCTGGCCATTTTCACTATGAAATCATATAAAAAAGTAAAATATTAATTCAAATTTTCTCAAAAGTAAATATTTTGACATTGGCCCTTATAGCTCCAAGCCACAGATTTAAAAACTCTCCACTGGGCGATGTAAAGTACACAGAAAAAATTATTGTTTAAAAACGTTTAATTAAAGTAATAATTCAACTATTTGCAAAATTTAAATAATATTTTTAATTTGTTTAATAAGTTTTAATTACTGGTTTTAAATTTGTGCAACTAGGAGAATAACGTCGATATTAAAAAGATAATTGGCCGTATTCATAAAAAATATTTTAGGTTTATTGAAGGCTTATTTGAAAAATTTCTCTACAACATCTGTCAAATAAGCCTTTAATAAACCTTAAATATTTTTTATGAATACGGCCCAATATAAATTGTATAAAATAGTAAAATTTTAATCAATTACAAATATTTGTGGAGACAATTGTAAAAACTGGAATTCGTTGGACTGCCAGAAAAGGAAAAAATATTGGAAAACCTTTGAACAATCTGAGAAATAATGATTTGGTAAGTACCTGCAAGCACATGTATTTATGTAGACATGTTAACGGCTTTAAAACAAGAGCAGGGCGAAGACAAAGTGGCCCTGTTAAATGTTTGAAAGAAACTTGGTTCACCAGGTGGCATTGCATCACCATCAGCGTTGCCACAACCAATAAAATTTTACTACCAAATTTTCTTAAAAATGTTACCAAATAACGAAAAAAATAACCAAAATTAAAAATTATTTTGATTGTATTAAATTTGTGTTTTGTTTTCATTTTATTTCATATTTTAATGCAAAAAACTAAATAGAATCAAAAGTAAATATAAAGCGATTTTTTTAGAGATCGACAAATTTTAAATTCATACTATTTTCAGAAAAACAAAATTTTAGAAGTTTTTAAAACAAAGTTTTGGCAGACCAGATATAATGGGATTCATTTTGATTTTTTCACAATTCTTTTGATTGCATAACATTGTTAATTGCTTGAAATTCAAGCTTATTTCTAAATTTGCTTTTTTATCAAACTAAGCAGTGAAAAAATTCTTTCTGCAACAGCTGAACTATGTGGCAAAGACATTAAGTTTTGAACAAAATAAATAAGTTCTTCGAAGCACCATTCGTTCGTTGCATTTTTATGTTTGGACACTTAATCCAAAAACTCATCAATACTTATATCACTGTCTAAAATAATATTTGAAAATCTTAATAGTTTCAATTGGGATAAAATTTTTTCTTCATTACCAACTGTTAAAAATGGAAATGATAATAACAAAGGTTCCAAACTAATCTCTGAACTACTTACAAATTTATTTGGTGTAATTATCTCAAGATTTTTAAAATCTTTTCTTAAAAAATCGAAGCGTTTCAGAGTTTTCCTTAAAAGGTCAATATAAAACTGTTATATATATTTTATAATTTCATGTTTTTACAAGCTTGATAGGTTACTTTCTTGCATACTTGCTACTTCATTGCAATGTGAAACATACATATTTTAAAGCGCTATTTGAAAAATTTGCATATAAAATACATAATGTACATACATATTAAAATTTTTAGTGAAAAGTAACCAAAATCAAAAAATAATTACACTTCTACACATCAGAAAAAAAACCAATTTTAATGTTTGTGTATAATATTAAAAAAAATAAACATTTTTGAAGTTTTTGGTGATTACAAGTTTCTTTTGACTAGAATTGGACATTAATGCCATCTGGTTCTAACATGATGGTGCTGTTATATTGGACTTTTAGGAAATATATATGTTAGTATGTACAGAATGTTAACACCGATCCACCTTAACTTAAAAAGCCTTTTTTATACCATACCTAAAGCTTTAGACATTATTACAGATGTTCTCTTATAAAAATCCGTTGTATCCCGAATGTGTAAGTGGTGGTAAATATTTTGTCTAATTGTCACTATTTTTCAATAAACATTTATTATATCCTCGTAGACTATACATATTAATGTTAAGGTTTAATTATCCGATATCAAATGTCGGTATTAGAAACGCCACCAAAATCTAAACAAAGTGTAAAGAAACAATGTTTGTATGTATGTTTGTTAAAAATAAATAAATACTCACTGCTATATGTTCCCAAAGAAATTGAGTTGTAAGAAATTGTTACTCAGATACGGAATAGCCACAAATATATCAAATTAATGGATATTTTTGTTGAAACAACTTCAATTATTTATAAAATAATGTACATAAAATACAATTTATTAAAATTAATCAAAAACTTAAAAAAAAGACGCAACTAAATTGATTAAAATTATTTCTAAAATTTTCTACATTTTTTTAATTAATATTTTTCGCAAATTTTTTGCAACTAAAATTACTAATTTTTAAATAATTAATAGTATCATTTTGATGATTGGAGCAAAATCAAATAAACTTTTAATTAGTAAAACTAAATTTCTGTGAATCGAATCAGTATTTAAAAAACAAACGAAAAGTACTCATTGCTACTACCAATTTATATGCTCCACTGTGCAATGTAAAGTATGCTAAAGCACCTGTGTTATAAAGATGATCTTCGGATCCTTCTTGAAAATTAAATTTAAATTTAATTTTTTAAATACTTTTGCATGCATCTGTTACCAATCGTAATGATTAAGCAATGTGTATTAAACTTTTTAAGTTACATAAAAAAGATATCGATAAACTTTGTTTTTAAAATGGTTCGAAACCAAAATTTTTTTAATTTACTACTGCATAATTTTATTAAAAATTGATAAAGAAATATGAACTAATACACAAGTGTTTTTCAAAGTTTTTAATTTTTTTAACGCTACACATAATATCACAACATGCAATGAACCTCCAGAACACAACTTTGGTGCCATAGTCTTTTTGTCAATCCGTTCGAAACCTATCGAAGTATTCATTTAAGATCCTATTGAGTTTTATTTGCAAAACGATTAAGCAATATCTCTCTGTTTGTATTCCCTGTAAAGGTACGATCGAGCTCGACAAAAAATCTAGATAAAAGTTTAAATACTGTCACAAATCAGATATATTTGTTGTAGGGAATGGGCGATATCATTTTAATAAACAAAAGATAATAATGTTAATCCAAGAAAAGGTCATGTCCGTATATCCATTTGGAATCGAAAAAAATGAGATAGTATCATAATCTGAAATTTAGACGCCATCTTGGATTTTAACTTTTCCATAGTTCACAGATACATAGCTATTCCATTGGTAAAGCTTAATATTGAGGGGGTTGAAGTATATAAAATTTTAATACAAGATTTGACACATGTATTAATTTATCGTACGACATTTTGTTGTGACTTTTAGAAGAAGAATCTTTTACAAATACAAATAACAATCGCCCTAAATTTTTGTGAGATATAGATTTTTCTGAGAAACACGAGTACTTCTCTTTTTATACCCTTCACCTGTGGTGCACAAGGGTATATATAGCTTTGTCATTCCGTTTGTAATTTCTACAATTTTCATTTCCGACCCCATAAAGTATATATTTTCTGAAAGCTTATGAATAGAGGAGTCGATTAAGCCCTGACCGTCTGTCCGTCTGCCCGTCTGTCCGTGTGTTGGTTGAAATCAACTTTTAGAAGCAACTATATGTTCCTCAGATCTGTACATGGTATCAATCTCTTGGAAATATCCAGGAATGAATCGCTATTGAAATTCAGCACAATCGTCCCAAAACTTTCTGAGATATGAGCAAAAAACCACGACCACCTCGTTTTTTTTTCACAATTACAACAACAACATACATACACAGAAAAAAGTAAATTGTATACTCAGTAAAGATTTTCAGACAATTAGTAATTTTTTTGTTTGACTGAGGACCTACAACGAAAATTGTAAGTTTAAACAACACTTTTTGCAATAATTTAATTGAAAAAAAACGTTTTATTTTCAATCAAAATATTATGCTATTGGCCAAATAACTTGTTTAAAATTAAGAAAAAAATTAAACAAATTTTTTAACAGAAACAAATAAATTTTTTACTGAATTCTGAGTATTACCCAAACAAACTTTCGATTTAAATCGACAACAAATTTGATAGCAAATATTTTCCGATTTTAAACAAAAATATCAATAAAATCAAATAAAATTTTTTTTATATATATCATCCAGTTTAAACAAATATATTAATAGAAACAAATAAGTAAATGCTTTGTTTTTAATTTTTGCTACTAGATATATATTTCAATAAAAACTTATTATTTCGTATGTATTTAATTATTTATTATATTTCATTTTATTTTATATTTATTATTATTTAGTTATAAAAGTATAAAGCACAAGCTGCTGCAAATATTAGTTTTATATAAATATGTATACATATACAGCCTGTTTTAATTATAATAAATTAATTATAATAAAGTATTTATTATAAACAATATTTTTTTAATAAGAATTATTATTTTAACTTTAATATCTCGTGCTTAATTGTTGAGACTCTACCATATTTTTTTTAGTAGGTAAGTTATAAAAAAAGGATTGAATAAAATTGTAAAAAACATCAGATTATTCTGGATATTCCAAATTTAAAACAAAAAAAATTTTAAATAAAGCATCAAATGCGTTTAAAAAAGTTAAAAATGGATACTTAATATCATCTATATATATATGAATTGACTTTATAATAACTTCTGCTTCAATTATTAACAGCTTCGGTTGAATATTCTGACGTTGGAGTTTAAGCAATTTGAGCTTGGTTTCCATTTCTTCGCTAGTTGCAGCAATTATAGCAAAGCCTTCTTGGGAATCGGCGATCGAAAACTTTTTACAAATTTTTGATCCGGTAGGTTCGGTTGAAACTTTTAATTGCGGTGGAAAAAGATGAAGATACCAGAAAATCATAAAAATTTTTGATTCTAAAAAAAACAACAAAATAGGTTATTCAAATTATGCAATGAACTGGCATTAAACTTTCTTTTATTACCTTCATTTCCTGAATCAGTATCACTCAACAACTTTGAAGCTTGAGCGTTTGTAATTTTTATTTTTAAAATTAATAAAATTTTATCCCCAAATTGAGACCAACTGTCATGCAAATCTTTCGCCATAAGGAATTTTATTGAAAAGCCTATATTTATCTGAAATAAATTTATTTGCTTAATATTTATATATTCATAACTTCAAGTTATATGAAATACTTACTAAGAAAAACCCTGACGGTTTTATGTATTGTGGCCACAATCTAAAAACTTCAGCCGTCGTCTTAGACTCTGATATTTGCTTAAAACGAAACGGCGCACACTTTCGCCAATAAAGATCGAATTCTTCAGCTTTTATTTGGTCACTTTTAAGGTACTCTAAAAACTGAGTATAGTTTTCACCGGATTCTAAATCAAAATTATAAATTAGTTGAAATATATTAAAATGTTTAAAGTAGTAAGCTACTTACCACCTAAAACATTTTGTTGAACTACATTGTCATTTATTTTCAAATTTGATTAACTAAGAAGCCTTTATTGTTATAATATAACAATTATACCTAAATGTTGTCTTTTTAATTATGTTTTAATTTTTTTATTGCTTTAATTTGTCACTTTTTTAGTTTTTATAATACTGTACTGATTGCTTTTTGTACTTGACCGTTCAACTATTTACTTCAAAATAAATTTACATTTCCTTAACACGGCTTTCAGACTAGGCAAGTCACTTGCGCAAGTGACTTGCGCAAGTGTTGTGTTTATAGGCAAAAGGGGTAAGGTCGGGTTAAGAGGAAGAAACTTGCTCATTTTTGAGTACACACTTGCCTGTACTCGGCAAGTACGAGCAAGTTTTTGTTGAGAAACCAAAAACAAAAGAGTAATAAAAACAAACAAGAGTGCTATATTCGGCCATGCCGAATCTTATATACCCTTCACAACGTGTTGTCATGCAACAACAATTGTTTATGTCACCATTTATCTCATATGAAATACGTACATACAATACATACATATATAAAAACATCCCATTGTAATATTATACATTAAGTTTACTTATGTGCTTAAAAAAAAATAAATTAAAAATAAAACAATAAAAATTTTAATAAAATATAAAATAAAAAAAATTTTTTGGCTCACTCTAACCAGTATACCACGTTTGTATGTATGTGTAGATAATTGATAATTGTAGAAATTTCAAACGGAATGACAAACCTATATATACCCTTTTTCACTGTGTGAAGAGTATAATAAGTAAAAGAGAACGAAACTTGGGCAAGTCAGTTGCTGAGTCTGAACATGAAAGCAAGTTCAAAGAAAAATAAAAGAAAATAAAAAACTAACTTGAGCAAGTGACTTGCCCAATGCGAAAGGGGTATAACGACCTTTGTAAGAACTCAATACACACGATTTTTACCGTTAGCCTTTTTAAAGTAATTTGCAAAAAAGACAAACAAATTGGAATTATTGTTGCAGGCGGCGAACGAAAAAACATAACTTTTACTTACCATTTATAAGTTTGTATGTCGCCTACGGTGACAAGTGTATTCCTACAAATATAGTAAGAGCGTAAAAACACAAAATTTTCTCACTGAATTTTTTTTATCCAGCAAGATGCACATGGTAAGTAAAAAAACACCCTTATTTCAAACGTAAAATATCAATATGTACCTATGTTGTTGTTTTCATGATCATGCTGTTCTCATTTATATTTTATTCGCAGGGACGGAAAAGATTATACAATCGTACTTTTGTACTTATGTATGTTAAAAAATAATTTCTTGAAAAGGTAATAGGTACTAAATTGTATTTGTTTTAAATTATAGAATTAGATTTTTGTTTATAAAAAAAATAATTGGTTATATAAAAAGTATAATTTATTACATAAAACAATATAAAATATTATGTTAGAATATATTCAAATGTTAAAAAATTTTAACAGAAAATAATATTTAATGATTTCAGATATACGACGTGGAACCGAATTACATTTTCTATAAGCTACGCATAAATATAACTGTTATTCGTTAGTTAAAAAATTAATTTCGTGGTACTTTTGCTTCGAAAATTTCTATTAATAAAAATATGATACCGGAAAAAAATTTCGTTTTCCATACCTGTTAAAATGTAAAAAAAACAAATTCTGCATACAGTATGCCATGATAATACACCTTCAGAATTACTCTTTAAACAAGCTTGTTAAGGTTTATTTATTATATTATTTGTCTGAAGAAAATGTTTTCACACTTTATGTCGTGTTTGTTTTTTACATATATACAAACAAGTGCTGCCTACAACTAAATACAATTCAAACAAAGCGCTTTATTTTGGATTATCTTAAAAAATGTTTGGAATTAATGAGCTAAAATACGAATTTTTAATTCTTTTTCAAGTTATCAACATTGGATATGTGTTAAATAAAAATCAGATAAAATAATTTATAGAAACTATTAAAAAGGTTTACTATAAATATTTTTTTTTTCAAATAAAGTATTTTATTAAAAAAATTTATGCATAATTTTTTCTGTGTACATACATACATGTAAAAAACATACCAAACAAAAAAAATTACAAAAAAAAAAAAATATTAAAAATAAGAAAAAAACTACAGAAAAAAAAATTTAAAAAAAATTTAAAAAAAAATTTAAAAAATTTTTTAAAAATTTTTCTAAAAAAATTTTTTAAAAAAATTTAAAAAAAATATAAAAAAAAATAATAAAATATAAATAATATATTAAATAAAATAAAATAAATTTTTTTTTGGCTCAGCTGGGATTCGATGCCACATATATTCTAACCAGTATATACATATGCACGTATTTTATATGGGATGAATGGTGATACAAACAATTGTTATAGCATGACTACACGTTGTGAAGGGTATATAAGATTCGGCACGGCCGAATATAGCACTGTTACTTGTTTCTCATATGTTTTACCATGAAAAAAACACGACTGCTACTATCTTTTAGATATGATACGCTTCGATTGATCTGCGCATTATCTGCAATAGAAAAAAAACTCTTTTGGTAGAACTTTCATCTTTTCTCTAATAAATTTTAAAGATGAATATGTAAATACACTGAAATATCTATTAATAAATAATAATAAAATAAAATAAATTTTAACAGGGATTGAACGTGGGCCACCTCGTATTATGAAAAATTCAGTTGTTTTTAGCAGCAATAAAAATTTAAAAATTTTTAATATAAATGCAAGTATTTTTTGTTTTAAATTTTAATTTCAGCAAAAAAGAAATAATAAATTAAAATAATTTTTAATTTTCCTTGGAATATATTTAGGTAAAACTCATAATTTTGGAGCCCTAGCATGTACATATATTTGCTAATTAATGTTTTATAGATTTTTTTTTAGAAACTACAGCAGTAGGATTTGTGAATAATGTAATATTTAAATGTGTTTCAATAAATAAAATTGTACAGCTTATATTTCATGATGCCATTTGGAATTATTTAAAGGAAATAAATCAACATTTATTAAAGGTAGGTATATACCATTATATGTAGCAAAAATAATGGCATTATAATATTTTAATCTCTTGGTTTATTATTCCTTCAACTGTGACTACATAGAATTCTTTAAAAATATCAATAACTTTAGTAGACTTGGTAATATATTGCTTTCAAAAGTTCTAATTAAACACGTTAAATACTGTTGTTAATTTTATTAAAATGTCACTTCGCTAATATAAATCTTTACAGTCTATTATATATAATATCAGATATACAAACAACACAAATACAGGTAGACCTACATAGTTTAACATGACATTTTCACCTATTGAAAACAGGATGATGATCATAAAATAAAACAAGTAACAGTGCTATATTCGGCCGTGCCGAATCTTATATACCCTTCACAACGTGTAGTCATGCAATAACAATTGTTTGTATCACCATTCATCTCATATAAAATACGAACATACATATATAAAAAACATACCAAAAAAAAAAACATATACAAAAAAAAATTAAAAAAATTTTTTTTTTAAGAATATGAAAAAAAAATATAAAAAAAATTAAATATAAATTATATATTAAATAAAATAAAATTTTTTTGGCTCAGCTGGAATTCGATGCCACGTTTTCTCTAACCAGTATATACATATGTATGTTGTTGTTGTAATTGTGAAAAAAACGAGGTGGTCGTGGTTTTTTGCTCATATCTCAAAAACTTATGGGGCGATTGTGTTGAATTTCAATAACGATTCATTCCTGGATATTGATACCATACACAGATCTGAGGAACATATAGTTGCTTCTAAAAGTTGATTTCAACCAACACATGGAAAGACGGACAGATGGTCAGGGCTTAATCGACTCCTCTATTCATAAACTTTCAGAAAATATATACTCTATGGGGTCGGAAATGGAAATTGTAGAAATTTCACACGGAATGACAAACCTATATATACCCTTTTTCACTGTGTGAAGGGTATAAAAAGTGAAACATGTTATGGTGAAGAACGTGTTGTAAAGTGCATATTTAAAGCGGGGTCTACCTGTATAAGCAAAACAAAATCCAATAATTAAAATCATCTTCCACATTGAAGCCCTTTTAATGGCATTAATGTGTTTTCAACCAAATTCCTGTTAACTCTCAGCCATTCATTCATTGTGTTTACTCATTCGTTTTACCATGAATGGTGAAGCATGAACCGTAAACATAAAAAACAAGTGTAAATTGTTCCCTTTTGTTTCGATTCGATTACGAGTATTTTGAAAGGTACACAGATGTTAACGAATTTTAATTGTTGTAATTAATTACGTTGATATTGTGGGTTTTCTTTATATTCCGAACAAAAAAAAACACACACTTTTCGTTCTTATAAATGACTATGAACCCAGCAGTTTATTTGAAATTGTCAACTTTGCTTAAGCTAAACGAAGTACTTTTTAACATAAAATATTTATGTTAAAACACATGAATACATTTTGCATAATTAGTGAAATTACAAAGAGTCGTAAATTCAAATGCTATAAATTGAAAACACAAAAAACTACGATTGGCGTAATTAACAAGTCATAACACAGCGTGCAATTTGAAATCTGATACACTTTTTGCATTTCAAGTTACAAAAGACGCCTTTTGCGCATTTCATAACGAAAGTTAAGAGATAGCCCACCAACAAATTTTCGAATTTTGTAAGCATTGTAGACTCCATTTCCTTGCCGTATTGCATTCATAGAAATGCTTCAAGCATTTGCACAACAATGTAAGTCTTCAATACTGCTTATTATTTCAGCAGTTTAAAAGAGGATACTAATTTATTTCGACAGTATTTTCCGTATGGCATGATTAAGCTGTTTTTGTAGGATTTAAGCGCTTATTAACTTAAAAAAACCAGTAGGGCATAGCATATAAAAAAATGCCCTCTAAAAGCGCTCTTGGAATCAGACAGCACGGAGTAAACGATTCAAAAAGGGTTTTTTTTTAAATGAAATTGTTTTGGTGGAAGTTCTCAGGTTGTAATGTCATCTATAACCAAAATTCAAATTTGTTCATGAAAAATTTGTGCTCAATAATTAAATTTTACTGATGACACTAATTTTAGGCTTTAATTCGAAAGCTTTTCTTTTTCTTAAAACAACTTTTTTAAAAGAATACAAGGAAATAAATAAATTTAAAATGAAATGTAAAAGTAAAAGTTGAAATGTAAAAGTAGATATTTTTCAAGACTAGGCATGCAAGGCTTCGTACTTGTAACTTGGAGCTTACAACTGATTAATTGGACATTTTTTAGAGAGACATAGGATGCTAAAAAGCGTTGATTATGTGGTGTGGATTTTAAGCATTACTTTCAGATTGTTTCCTTATTGCAATGTACATTATCAAATTTTCTTTACCTTCGCTTTTCTTTTTTCCAGGTAAAAGTGAAATTGTGACTTGAGATCTGCGCTGTGTTTAAACTATTATTTTTTTCATAGCACATGTTCCATGTATCTTCCTACTGCGTCCCAGGTTTCCTAATTTTATTCACAAGATTCCTAACTGTGACTTAACCAATTTGTCTCTTTATTTGTTCTCGGCTGCCGGAACACCAGAAAGAAAAATATGTGTAGAAGATTGTCGGCAACGTTCGAGTCTACGTTCAGGCAAAGTATTTCCCGTTTATGTACAAGTTTCTCCTTGAGTATAAAATTTTTTAAGGTAATTAATTACTTTGTTGTTTCTACTCTAACCATTTGCTAACAGCATTGAGAAGTTGGCAGTCCACTTTCTCGTTTTATCTCGTGGCAAATTTAATATTTATTGAGAATTTTTCGTTCAAATAATTACTGTTAAAAAATTTGTAATTGAAAGAGACCTGTGCTAGCAACTTTCATAGTGTTGGCGACTTATGAAAGATATGCGGAGGCTTGGCTAAATGTTTGAAGTCAGACCTTTTTAACGGATATCGTTGTTAGAGTCTCCCAAAAATTATAAGTCCAACCAAAAAGCACGATGTTAATTGTAAATAAAACAAAGAAATTTCAGAGAATTGTCGTAATATTTTTTATTATGATAAAAGAATCTAGCACAATTCTGTGTGAAATAAAATATCGGCTAAATGTTCGCCAGGGGTTCGGTGGCATACTTCTATCTGATGGTCCATGTCTTCGATGACACTGAAACACAATTGAGGTTCAATGTTGTCAATGTGCCGAATTACCTGATTCTTAGCTTTTGAATTGTTCTTGGCTTATTGACGTACTTTTTTTCTTTTAAATCACATGATGGTGACAAAAAAAAAATCGCCACAACGTGAGTGTGTTGAATCAATTTTTGTGAACAAAAATTCATTCAACATGCCTTCATAACGATCGCCATTGACTGTAACGGCCACTCCTTGCTCATTTTCGAAGAAAAATGACACAATTATGCCTCTGGACCAAAATTCACACTAAACAGTGACTTGTTTTGGGTGTATCGGAATTCATTCAACATGGCCTCATAACGATCGCCATTGACTGTAACAGCCACTCCTTGCTCATTTTCGAAGAAAAATGACACAATAATGCCTCTGGACCAAAATTCACACTTCACAACAGTGACTTGTTTTGGGTGTATCGGTGTAATTAATTCTGTGCTATAAAAGTACATCAAATTGGTAGTAGGTGTAAAAGATTCGGCACAACCAAATATAGTGCTCTTACTTGTTTTCAAGACACATTGTTTAATTTTGTATGAGATCTGAACTTCTTTTTAAATCTATGTTCTGTTTTTGTAGCATTGTGTGAGAGTACGTGTATAACTTGTAATAAATAATTTACATAAAAAATTCGTATGTGCTTATTGAATTTCTTAGTAATAGATCTTTTGAAGATGTATCCCTGTCTTTTCACTTGGATATATGTATCAGTCTCTCTATTATATTTTCTATATTCACTTTAGATTTTAAAATGAAAACATGACGATCTACCAAATGGTGACAATTTGGCTCCTAAGTACTTTGCCAAAACCGCATTTCGCTTGGGATGATGACTTTTTAAAAATCTTGTCGTTTCTTTAACAAACAATACAATTTTAATCATTTTCTAATATCCCTTCTGGGGAAAATTTATATAAAAAAAAACGTTAAACTCAATTTACTTACTTAAAATCTAGCTTTTTAAACCTTGAGTTGCCAACTTTAACAAAATGTAAAGCTGAATGAAACGCTTGAGAGCCACAATTCTTATTGTGAAATTTGAATAAGTAGTAAGAAGTAACATATTTATAGCCATTAGTTTTTCCTAAATTTTAAAAAATAATACTAAATTTTTAGTTCGTTAAAGGATAAAGTGAAATATTAAACTTTTTTTAGCGATAAATAACTGAATGCTAACAATGCTTTTTGAATGTCCTAATTATAAAATACATTGGTCATTTTCACTGTATTTTCTGTAAACCATAATTTCTATCACATTCTGCTGGGAAATGTTTAACATTTTTATAAATCTGTATTTGTTTTGTTATTATTTGGAGTTGATGTTAATTCTTCAGCATATATGAAATATAACAAGATTGGAAAAAATTCAATTGTAATCCGTTGAAAAAAATATTTTATAATGAAATGCACATTAAGGCAGCAAAACAGAACAATGAATAAAAAAATTAAAATGTTCAAAATCATAATGATGCAGCAAACAATAAGTAAACGAAATACCTAAAATTTGTTGTTTTTATTATATTTAATTACTAAAGGCTATAATACACGGCATGTTTTCTACATCTGACTTTAAAATTTGTGAGGCAAATGTAAATCTACATGTCTGTCAAAATTGTACTTTTACAGGCAACAGTCGCTGACTGCAGCAGCAGAGATTTCTGCCAACGGCTGATGTCACATGTTTTGACAGAAGAAAATAGAGCGCGCTCTAATTGAAATTTTGTCAGATGTCTCAACACATGTTTTTTACAGAAGTAATATTTTAAAGGTAGCACACGACATGTTCGTATTTATCAGTGTGGAATTTGTCAAGTCGGATGTAAAAAACATGCTGTGTATTATAGCCTTAACTATACCCGGTTCACATTTCTCTTCCTAAAAATATGTATTTGTTATGCGTTACACTGCCAACTTTTCCTACCATTTTTTACTATAAGCTGTAAACCTTCTTTAGCATGAAAAAGTATTAAATTATATAAATTAAGAAAACGTCCTTTAGGTTTATTTGCAAAAACGAACACCATGCAAGAAAAAACAAGTCACTTGATTTGAAACGTATAACAAGTACATACATATGCGTGAAGTGTGAATCTTACGTTAGAAGTGTTTTGGTTGCATTGTATTTTCAAAACACATCCATGTTGTCATTAATCACACAACGATAAATTTGAATAAATCTCACAAAATCAGAGATCATTGTTAGGACTCCCATATTCACTATTTAATCTTTTCACATTTCATAACTTCGTTTACATATATGAAGGTAAATACTAGTGATGTAGTAAATATTAAGTTTTAACGATTCGTGAATATAAATGCGAATACCGAGTTAAAAATTTATTTAAAATTATATACGAAACATGACAAAAAGTACAAAAAGACAACTTTATTTATGTTAATTTTTATTTATTTTTTTTTCGAAGTTCAACAAAGAGATTTCTTTTTGCTTGTTTTTTATAATATTTTTACGATTGAAAGAAAAGTACATTTATGTTATACAGTTCTGTAATCTATTTACATGTATGCATAAGTATACAATATCGTACTTTGACTTCGTTTTTTGAAGCATCCATACGCAAACTCAATTTATAATTTTACAATGGGATGTTTCTTTATATGTACATACATATGTTTTGTATATGTATGGACGTATTTCATATGAGATGAATGGTGATACAAACAATTGTTGTTGCATGACTACACGTTATGAAGGGTATATAAGATTCAGCAAGGCCGAATATAGCTCTTTTACTTTTTTTAATTTATTAAATAAATTTAGTTTTAAATTTTTGTAACAAACTTGGAGAATTATGCCACTTTAAAAAACAAAAATAAACAAGTAAGAGCACTATATTCGGCTATGCCGAATCTTTCATACCCACCACCAATTTTGTGTACATTTAAAGCACAATATTTATTATTTTGTTAATCGCTTTCTTGGTAGAGGGTGGTAAAATTTTAAATTTAAAACAGGTCTGTATAAAATGTTAGAACATCTATGAATGCCTTCTTAATTCGTTAAATGAGAAGCATTCCTGTTTTTCACGATAGTGTGGCAAAAAAACAGTCAACTTCGACTCATCATCTTGCCCAACAATTGAGCATCAACAGTGTTATTAAAAATTTGGACTATCGGATCGAGGTGTGCCGTTGAGGTCGCGGGGGCCATTTGGCCGATATTTTGTTCCATACATAATTGAACCATACAAATACTATCATTACAAAAAGCAATGATAATAATTTCCTAAATAATTTGTGTTTTATTCAAAATCAACATCGGCCCTTAAAATTTCACCACCCTTTATAACTTCGATATGCTGCTAAAATGTTTTCGTAAATTTAGTGTTTCAGTGAAAGTGGGCGTTAAAGTAAGCGTGTCAGTAAATTTTCTGCTAATAAATATAACTTAGATATTTCAATATAGTCCTTTATTATTCCAAAATCTTAATTCATTGAGAAATTATCTGAATTCGAGATAAAGCATTATATAGGATGTGGGCGTAAGAGTGGGCGTGTCACCTAAGTTTTCTGGCATAGCAATAACATTAACTAGCAGGACTTTCGTAGCAAATTTTATCATCATACCTCTAATTTTGTCGGTTTTATAAATTTAAATTTCATTAACAGTAGATAATGTGAAAAGTGGGCGTTATAGTAGGTGTGTCGAAGTTATTTATGCGAATGAGTACAACTTAGATATTTCAATATAGTCCTTTTTTATTCCAAAATCTCGATTTATAGAGAAATTATAAGAATTTGAGAGAAAACGTTGTATGGGAGGTGGGCGTAAAAGTAGGCGTGTCACATTTATTTTCCGCCAGAACAAAGCGTTTGACCAAAAAGCAATTCCTGCAAAATTTCAGAATGGTAGATCAAATTTTGTCACGCTTATTAGGTTTAAAATTTTAAACATACTGAAAAATACACTGCGCGGTATAAATTTTCATACATTTTGCTCTCTAACTCCCTTCCTAATGCATGCATTTAAATAATTTTTGGGTAAATATTGTTTTCGCTCAGGTAGTTTATATCTGTAGTTTCATGTCTCTACGTTGATGCTGGTGGACACAACTCCATTTTATTCGATGTTGGAAGGACACGGTTCTTTCGACCTAATCTTGCATTACGAGCTATAACTTTCTTTCTTACATTCCGATTTAGCCAATTTTTTATTCCAAACAAACCTTGTGTATAAGACATATTCTGACAAAATTTGAGCCCACTAGCTTTTTCGATGGGGTCTCTAAGTGCTTTTAACAGACGGGCAGACGGACGGACATTGCTAGATCGTCATCAAATAAAACTCTGATTAAGAATATATATATACCATTTTTTTTGATTGCCGCTATAAAAACTAAAATACTTAAAAAAAACACTACAAAAAAATTTGTTTAGCTCTTTTACTAAAATTTTGCAAAAAATATTTGACCTTGCGTCACAAAAATTGATCTGGTGATCACTATCGGATCGTCCCGGGTGTACAATGAGGTATAGGGGTATAGAGGAGAGTTTTATCTACTAAATGGTGCTAATTTCTTTTTGTTATCTTATGCTCTCTAGAAGTTATTGTGTATTAAAAATGGGAATTTAGGAAAATTTGAACCTAAAAATAAAAAAAAAAATTATTTCTAAACATTATAAACAATTTATTTTCATGTACTAATGGTTAACAAATTTTAAAATTATACAAAACTAGAAGTTTAAAAATCAAAATCTTACTAATAAATTTCCCGTTTTAGCAAAATACTTAAAATGTTTATTTTGAATCACCCTGTTCTCGGTAATATATGTATGTGAAATAAAGTTTCAATTTTTTGGCTCACGAGGTATACTAGTGTCTACATTCGAATGAAAAACTGAGTTTTGGCCGCCTTCTCGTAGAATGGTCCACTGTGCGGCGGCCATTTCGCCGATATTTTATTTCATACATAATTAAACCATACAAATATTATCATTATGAAAAGATATGATAATAATTTCCTAAATAATTTGTGTTTTATTAAAAATCACCAAAATCTCCCCTAAAATTTTGCCACCTTTTACAAAAGAGTAGAAGATAAAAATATAATTTAGTTAAAAAATGTATTTTAAATATTCAAATATATATTTTATATCTACTGATGCACATTTTTAGGATGTTATCAAAAATATTACTAGAGTCATCTAGTGTTCTACGTGATATTTAGCAAAGACATCATCCTCATTGTTTGCACAATGTAGTGGCACATTCAACAGATGTTGCCGTCTGCAATGAATAAATGCTAATGAATATGACTATTATATTTTTATAAAAGTTTAAAGAAAAAAGTGGGCGTGGCACATTTATCTTCCGTTATAACGAAGACTTTGACTAAAAAGCCATGTTTGCAAAATTTCAGAATCGTACATATAGTTTTGTCAGTTTTATTACGTTTTAAATTTCAAATACACACTGTGCGGTATAAATTTTCGTACATTTTGATCTATAACTCCTTTTCTAATGCATAGATTTAAGCAATTTTTGGGGAGAAATATTCCTTTGACTCCAGAAATATATATTCGAAGTTTCATGACTCTATAGTTATGCGTTTGGACACAATTCCATTTTATTCGATGTTAGTAGGACCGGTTTTTTCGACCTACTCTTGCTTTGTGAGCTATAACTCTCTTCCTTATATTTCGATTTAGCCCATTTTCAATACCAAACAAACCATTTTTTTGGTGGCGGGTATAAAAAGGAAATATGAATTGTAAAAAATAGTAAAATTTTTATTAAGAACACATATGTATGTACATATGTATTTGTGGCGACAATTGTAAAAAATGGAATTCGTTGGACTGCTAGATAAGGACAAAATATTGAAAAACCTTTGAGCAATCTGAGAATGATTTGGTGAGTACCTGCATACACATGTATTTATGTAGAAATGTTAACGACTTTTAAAAAAGAGCAGGGCGTCGCCAGAAAAAATTTATTGATATTGATCAAAAATTTTAAAAATAGACGTGATTGATTAAAATAACTTTTAAAATTTATACAAATTTTAATAAATTTTTTTAATTAATATTATTCCCAAATTTGTTTCATTTATAATTATTAATTTTCAAATAATTGATAGTATTATTTTGATGTTTGAAGCAAAATAAAAAAAAAAATTTTAATTAGTAAAATTAATTTCGTAACAAACTTTTTTCTTTTCCATACACTGAAAAAAATATCGTAGGTAATAATAACGAAAAAATTTAGTAAACCCTTAACGACAAAAATAGTTATATTAACTGGATTTTTATTCAAATCTATACAAAATTTTTTTAAACTAAATAATTATTTCCATTAAAATTATGTCTTTTTTAGTTAAAAGTCTATTTTCGTAACATCTGTTGTCTTGAATAAAAATTTGTTAAAAAATTGTGTTATATCAAAAAAAAATCTGTTAAATTAAGAAAAATTTTGTAAAAGCAGTAGTAATTTATTGTAATCAAAACTACATACGAAATTAGTTAAATTAACACGCTTAAATGAAGTTAATATAAGTAATTTTTTGTTGATTTTACTAATTTTGTTATATAAACTTGCTCTAAATGAACAACAAGAACACAATACGGAGTTAAATTAACTACAGATTGGTTAAAATTTAGTTAAGCTAAGAAGAAGAATTATATTAGTAAAATTTAGTAAACTTGAAGAATTTTCGTTAAATATTAATTCGTATAATATATATATTTTTTAATTAAAGTTAAAGCATGTAAAATTGAAGAAAATTCGTTTAAAATAACATATTTATTTTAGTAATATTTAATACAATTCTTTTAATTGGTTAAGTTAATTGCAAAGTTAAATAAAAACCAGACGAATTAAAGAAATTTTATTAAATTTAAGTTATTTATTTTAGTACATTTGAATAAAGAGCCGTAAAATTGAATATATTTCTTAATTTACCGTATGTATTTGTAAGTAAAACATAAACAGCAACGGCTAAGTGTGCGCATTAAACGCGTGTGTATACAATAGGTTTGCAAAGAAACATAAACTACATACTTAAGTTGTGATACCTATTTAAAGTTTTTCCAGAATTATAAAAATAAAATACCTAAATATACAAAATGTCTTGTAAATTATTTGTTATGAAGTGTTAATGTGTAAAAAAATTTATTTTTCAATTGAAGCTTTCCTCACATAGTACATTTCAATCTTGTGAAAAATCGTGCTCACAATTCTTCAGTAATATTCATAGTTTTAAACGGCATCTAAAAATAAAACATATACATTTAGAAAATCAAACAGCTCAAAAGGATTTTGGTTTAAAAGCATCAGTTCAAAATGGGAAAAGTGTAAAAATGTTAAAAAAAAAATTTACGTAATCCTAATATTGAACAAATTTTAAATATAAGTAATAATAATATTACAATATTGCCAAAAGATAATATTTCCATAGCTGCCATTAAAGAATTTTTAATCTAGGTAAGAATAAGTTTTTTTCTTGTAAAAATATTTTAATTTTATGTAAACATGTGTGTTTTTAGACCCGTCAGAAGAAAATACTGACGACAGCATTGAAGCGATTTTTGTGGAAAACTGCTCTTGGGAAGAAATTGAAAGTCATTGGGTGGCAACCAAAACTACCGACTTAATAAAACATCAACAGCAAAACTCACTTCTTATATATTAAATAAGTGGCCGCAGTATAAAAAGTTGGTAAGTTGTTCCTATAATTTGGCTATATTTACACAGTATGTACTAGATTTTTTATACGAGACTCACAATTAATGGTAACACAGTTGCTGCAAAATTCAACCAAAAATTCAACCAATAATTTTAATTTCGGGCTCAATCTTAGAACCAAAAGGAATTGTAATTTATTTTGAAGAGATAATATATCGTTTATATATGTTTTAAAACTTTTTTATTCATTTAATAGTACCCAAAAGAATCTCTGTTAGTTTGGTCATTTATTCAAAAACACTTTTACAACATTTCTACAGATAGTGACAATAATAGTCCAAAAATAAATTCTTTATTTTAAATTTAAAAGAGTTGTAGTTTTAAATAACACAATTTTTTATCTGTTTTTTCTTTATTGTTTTATACACCTAAATAAAAATCTATGTAATTAATTAAGCAATTGGAAAAAATTTTATTTTGACTGAATATGTAAATATATTAATATGTTTGTTCGTACTAATAGTGGATATAAGTTATATAACTTCATATAAGTATTAAATGCTGTAAAGTTCTTCAATAGTTTTGTTGACAAAAACTGAATTTAAAAAATATAATTTAATTTCAATAGGCTCTGTAATTGTTTATTATAAATGTTGTATGTATTGTAAATACTCATGTATATAATTACATACATATGTAAATATACATAAATAATCATTAGAAAATTCTTTAATTTATTTCATATATTATTATGTATAAAATATGATTAATATATGTATGTTTGTATTAATTATTAATGGATATGAATTGTATAAATATATATATTATTTTTATAAATCTTGTCTTGTAATACTCACGATGTTTTTTTTTTGTATATACATATATTTGTACTGACATATTATTTCAAATATCAGGTATTAAATAATATTGCACAATATATTAATTTTGTATAGTTTAAAAATAATGCACATTTTAAAGGAGAGTCATTATATTTAAATTATATAAAATTGTGTTGACACCATATTATTTCATTCCTACTGGGGCTTATGAATTTTATAAAATAATGCATTTAAAATGAAAAACAATTCTTCAATACAAATAAAATATATTATTCAAATTAACTAAATTTGTTAGTTTATTTGAAGATAATTTCTTAAATATTAAGGAAAAAATATTTAAACTAACGAAATTTATTAGTTAGTTTAAATAAAATTTCTTTAATATGAATAAAAATTTACTAATATCATTAGTTAATTTAATTATTTTGTTAATAAATGTAACTAAAAATTCATCATTTTAATAACGAATGAAAATAGTCAAATTGAAGAAATTCCTTCATTATAACTATTTTACTAAAATTTAATCATTTACGAAAAATGCCCGTAAAACTGAATAACGTTTTTGTTAGTTGTATAATAACCTATATTTCTTCAGTTTTACACCCCTTTTTACCGTATTTAGGTAAATTTTTGGTTCAGTGTATACTTGGAAATATGCCATGGCGCAAACACGCAATCATCAAATCGATAACTTCATCGAGGTAGTATAACGTGGGAAGTATTGGTTTGCCATGATGTCACGCCTTGATCAGGAAATGTATGATCCAATACGTGTCTATATATTTCAGCATAAATTTAGATAAACACTTCAGCTTTTTCGTTACCTGCTTAAAGCTAGAACCCATTGGCTATTCTCAACCTCTACACATATCTGTACAAATCATGACCTTTTCTCTCACGAACAGCCATTTTCAAGGATTTATATGTGAGCCTATATTTCTTGAAGTGCTCATCATTACCTGGCCTACGTAGACTTCTTGTGTATTTGAACTTGAATCTGTGCACGGGCAACCCATTCTATCTGCCATGCATGGAAGTCACCGAAAATAATTACGGGACTCCTTGACCATGCATAAGGAAAGATATTGTAGACAATTCGTTTAATCTCCATTAAAGAATATCTTGGGGAAATGTAACAGCTATAAAGGCAAATCCCATGCACAATAGCCCAATTTAAACCAGTAAACTGTAAGGCATGATCCCACAGCCAAAACTGTCTGATCAACCATATTGTCGATGTGTTGGCAATGTGCGATAACTTATTAACCGAGTTCTGACATTGATATGGGTTAATAGAGAGTTCTTAGTCGATATTTGTCTCCCGAACTTTCTACCCCTATGCGCG
Source organism: Phyto melanocephala (assembly GCA_941918925.1). NCBI lineage: Eukaryota > Metazoa > Arthropoda > Insecta > Diptera > Rhinophoridae > Phyto > Phyto melanocephala. The sequence goes on from OW799233.1 coordinate 55,670,685, forward strand.
CAATTATCGTATGTTACAAACACAAAATTTTACAGGAAAGCGTTTTTATTTCTTTGAAATAAATAAAAACGTAAATAACACTGCTACATACGACAAAATGTACACAGTGTTATCTCCATAACTAAAACAGTTATCGCTATAATATTTTATCAGCAGATGGATTAACGGATGTAGAACCAATTTGCAAAGTAAGTCGATCTCTAAAAAAACGTAACATACGATAATTTCGCGCACTCGACCTTTGAGCGCGTATGTATATAAATGTATGCATATATCCATACAAAAAGGCCTTCTCTTCCTGGAATTTTGTCAACAATATTTTCATTTAGATTAAATTTAAACTTTATTCAATATAACAATATCACTGATGCAGATGACTTAGTTAGTTAGTTTTAGTCTCAGCATATGGTTTAAAAGACAGGGAGCAGCTGCAGCATTACCGTTTTGTATCATCTTTTTATACCAACCACCAACAAAATTGGTGCGGGAGTGTAATCATTTTGTCATTCCGTTTTTATCACATCTAAATATCCATTTTACATTCAAGGAAAAATATATTTTTTAGTCAGAAAATATACTTTTGAAATTTAATCGCTCGACGTTAATGCGTTAATGCATTACGAGCTATAACTCTCTTCCTAATATGCCGATTTAGCCCATTTTCAATGCCAAACAAACCTTGCTTATAAGAAATATTCTGGAACACTTTGATCACCCTTATTAATTCGGTTAGTGCTTTCAACAGACTGATAGACGAATAGACATATCTAGACCACCATTTATTTGGAAGTGGAAATAATAATAAATCCAAAAAAATGTATGTCGTTATGGTTTTTCTAAAGTACGCAAAATGGATTACACAATTTCTGGCAAGGTTAGGTTAGGTTGAAAAGGAGGGGCGTTAAAAGCCCAAACCCATGACAGGTATGCACTTATGCCCAGTTGGCATGTTGTGCTCTCCATGTGAAAAACGGAATTCCCAAACAAAAACCATAAACATAATTTCCCATAAATAACGGACTAGTCCAAGAACCCAGTCCCCTGAATGTAACTCCTTATGGATCTCCAGTTCGAGTTCCCCAGGCATTCCAAGTTCGGCATAGTATCCATTGTGAAATTCTCGCGCCTAATATGCCCAAACGCAGGACAATGACAGAGGTAGTGTATCAAAGTCTCATCCTCTTCCTCGCATGCTCTACATGTTGTCTCCTCAGATAATCTCATGCGAGCTAGATGAGTTCTCAACTCCGTATGACCTGTAATTACACCGGTTAATTTCCTAAGTGTAGGTCTACTTAGTCTCAGAATCTCCTTTGATTTCCCAAGATTTGGGTAACCCCAGAGTGTTCTTGTCACCTTACCGACAGCAGTGCTTTGCCATTTTCTGACGTGTTGCTCAATTGCCCAACGTTTAAGTTCATCCTTAAATCGTTTAAGGGGTTTGGCGTTCTCCAAAGTTATAGTACTCAGGAGAGCTCCTATTTTGGATAATTTGTCGGCTTTCTCGTTTCCGATCAGCCCGTGATGGCTTGGTTTCCATATTATCTCCAGATATTCAAAATTTGCCGGGATTCAACTTTATTCTTTCTTAATGTCTAAATTACTGATTGGCTATCCGTAAAGATACGAATCGGGGTTTCGCTATTCGTTTCCTTTATCCATTTTATTCCTTCCGTAATCGCCATGTTCTCAGCCTGGTAAATAGTGTTGTGATCTGGTAGACGGTATTATATTCTGGCAAAGTGAATATAATAAACATTTGTCAACCGATTTTAAAATTTATTTCTTTAAAGGCGCCCAAATGTTTTTTATTTTTGCAAATTAATGTAAGTAATAAAAATTGTTAAATAATAGAATTATAACATAATTTAATGAGAAAAAATTAGTATTTATGCGTTAAAAGTTCATACTTAGCATTTAATCGTATTAAATTTTGTTTCATTGGGACATTTAAATTGGAAAATACTTCTACAGAAGGAAATTGTAGAATATGTATTATAGGCGGAAAATAAGTTCTCTATAAGTCAAACGCCAAAGAGTTGTTAAATTATTCTTTAAAGAACATATTGAAAATTTTACATTCGCAAGTTTGCACACACACACACATGTGGGGGGAATATCGAAGCAGACCACTACTATCACGGGTCCCTTTTCGACCCCCTTCGCTCCTCAGTGTTTTTGTGTCCACCGATCAGTATAACTTCAATCACTGAGTCCCGCGCCACAACCGGCGTCAGATGCAAATTACATATGCACATAAATACAAATACGAAAGATATTATAACCCAGCAAAAACAGACATGTAAAAAAATAGTAAAGCCATTGGTTCAACCATGATAAAGTGGTGCAAGTATCACTGAAGAGCATGTGTTTATATGAATGTATTACTTACATTTATTCCATTCTAATAGGTGGATAAAACGCGTGTATATTAGATGAAAAGAAACCCATGTTTCATGAGTTAATAACAATAAAATAATGCTTTCTCTTGCACTATAGCTTTAATGAAAAATGTTATTCACATTAAACAAGTGAATATTTTTTAGCTTTAAAAGTAAAACATTTTATACAGTTTGTTATCTACCCAGCCAAATAACACATTACAAAATAATGAGTTAAAAGTACTAGAAAACAGTTATTCACTACTTACAATTTGGCATCTAAACCCATTATTTTAACACGACGATGTCATTGGAGGCAAGTACTTACCACCTTCGCTTAAAAATAGGGACTCGCATAAGTACTTTTTACGGTTGAAAGAAATAAGCACTTATTTTTATATAACTTAAATAACCCATTAATATTATGGACTTAAAGAAGTCGTTCGCTTCTAAGGATGAAAATTCAAAATCAGCTTAAATCTAAAAGTCATCACTTTGTTAATGAATTGCTTTGCCGCTGTTACCAAATCATTATTTCTTCTATACCCTAAGCGCATTAAACTAAATGAGAATTATAAAAAGTTATGTTTTGAATATCTTCTAACAAATTTCGCAATGAGAAATTGTATTTTGGGTGTATCTAAGCATATGTCTAAAAAAAATACTTGCGATCAAATTATAAATCAAGTCATTACTAAAATACTCTTAGTACGACAGACGATATGTAAGAGTCATTGAAAAGTATGTTGTTTAGTAAGAGCAAGTCATTACCAAGTTTTTTAATAATTTTTTCCAAAATATTATTTGTAAGTATATGTAAATAGCAGATTTAGTCTCATATCTTCAAATGAATAAAATTGTATGATTATGATTATGTTCTGCTAAACCATGATATCAGAAAACACATTGTTTAGTTTAGAGCCTTTAAATTAATAGGACTAAAATTAAATGAATATACTGCTTAATTGTGGCTATCACAATAAATATTGTTGCATAATAATTAGGATTAAACAATTTAAATTTTATTGCCGTAAAATAATATTCAATTACAAGAACTGGGACTATACTTTCGTATTTAAACGTAATCGAAACTTACCTCGACCGTAATAATTTTCTGTGTTGTTGGTACATTGTTTCTAATAAGAACTACCGAATTTTCTCCCCCAAACTATTCAATTGGCAAAGAATTCAGGTGCCATAATATTACATAGCTTGTAATGAATACACCCTTTAGGGTATATTATTGAACATGTGTTTGTATATTCACCATTTGATAACCGTATTTGTGTGGGTTTTAAATTGCCAAAAATTGATTGTTTGCTGATAAACTTATCAGTATGTGTGAGTGTGTTTAAAGGATGTGAAACTGTATGCGAAGAAGTAAAAGGGTTTGATTTAAATGATAAAGTAGCATGTGTCAGAACCATAACGGAATTTATGAATGTGTATCAACAGAATAACAAATCACACAGTTTAATGTTTATCCATTTAAATACGTTCATAGGAACAACTGACGACTGCCGTTGTCAAAATGTTAAAAAAATCATTCATTCATCAATCTATCATCCATCTCTTCATGCACTATGCGTGCTAGTATCATATTTGTTTGCTTCTAGAATAGATAAATGGAGATGTTTGTACGAGTAATTTTTGCAGCCGAAGAGACATACACTAATGCATGCATATAGGTTGTTTGCTTCGTTCACTTATTTATGGTACAAGTGGTTTGAGTTGCTACAAGTATTTGGGATTCCAACTCAATTATAAATAATGCTGTTAAGTAATACTGACACAAGCGTTTAAATCCTGCAAACAAACAAAAGTTCAATTTTAAACATTAGTTGCTATGTGCTATCCACTATATGTTATTTTAAAGCTATTGTCATGTTATAATCTAGGACTGGAGGTACATGCAAAAGCTTATTTTCTCTAAGTATGAGAACGAAATACGAAATAAATGGTATGAATATTTTTACTTGTTCTGTTATAAATTTATATATTACTTGTATTTTATTTTAGCTTCATAAAAATATATTTTTTACATAAACAAGAAAGAGTGCTATATACGGCCGTGCCGAATCTAATAATACCCTTCACCATGATGTACATATAGGTATAATCCCACATCGTAGCTTAACCTAGATTTTATTTTATACGCAATTGCTCTTTATTATTTCCGATGCTATCCTTGATTTTAAATTTTTACGTAGTTAACTGTATTCTACTAGTCAAGCCCTTTAATTTAATACTCATATTGATGGGGCTAAAAAATTTGATCCGTTACAATATATATTTAGAATACATATATATTTAAAAACAACATTTTGCCTATAACTTTACCGATTAGAGTCCGATTTATCCAAAGGTGTTCACGAATATCTCTAGAGGCATATTATAACTATAAATAGTAGCAAAGGTACCTGAGAATTATTCTATGACTAAAAAATTTTAATTTTGGTGGTAAAAATATGGAAAAAACAGAGGCAGTAGTGTTTATTTTCTCACATCTTAGAAAGTTAAAGGGCGATTGTGCTAACTTTCAATAGCGATTCATTCCCGGATATTTCCAAAAGATTGATACCATACACAGATCTGAGGAACATATGGTTGCTTCTAAAAGTTTTTTTCAACCAACAAACGGACAGACAGACAGGGCTCAGTCGACTCCTCTATTCATAAGCTTTCAGAAAATACATACTTTATGGGGTCGGAAATGAAAATTTTAGAAATTACAAACGGAAGGACAAAGCTATATATACCCTTTTGCACGCACCACAGGTGAAGGGTATAAAAAGGATATAAAAAAAATTTAAAAAAAAAATTAAGAAAATAAAAATATAAATAATAAATATAAAATAAAAAAATACAAAAAAAAATTAAAAAAATTTAAAAAATAATCAAAAAATAAAAAAAATAAAAATATAAATAATATATAAAAAAAAAAAAAAATAAATGTTTTTTTGGTTTCGATACCACGATACCACACTCTACCCAGTATACCACGTTTGTATGTATGTATGTATGTATGTTTTTTTTTTTTTTTTTTTTTTTTATTAACGAGGTAAAATCATCGAAAGACCCTGGTACTCAGCTCAACCAGGAGTGCGTGACTTTAACACGCTAAACCACCTCGGTACACTAGCCCAAAATCCCTGCGGAACTACCACAAAGCTATACATCGCAGGGGGGGGGGGAAGGTACAATACCCAAACTATAACATCCTATTACGGATTTTCTCAACCCTACGAAGTTCAATGAGAACCAATCTAGCATATTCACATACATACTCCCAACTGCGTGCAGAGGACAACATAATCTCCACTATATTACTGTGATCAACACTACGGCCTATCATCCCCTAAAGGTGTATTCTCTCCCTATCAAAACGCGAGCACGAAAAGAATACATGTTCAGCATTCTCCTCGACATTACCATCACAACTCGGACAGAACGGAGAAGTATCATGACCAAATCTGTATAAGTAAGACCGGAAACTACCGTGTCCACTAAGCAACTGCTTAACATAGAAGTCCAGATCCCCATGTGCTCGCTCGAGCCATGGGACTAAGTCAGGAATAAGAGAAAACGTCCATCTACCCTTCTCTGACAAGGACCATCGCTGGTGCCACTCAGCAATCGTTTCAATATCTGAGAAGCCTCTGATCTGAAGATCAATTGGCATCATTCCCGCAATCACCAATGCTGCATCTTCTGATACAGTCCGGAAAGCACAAATAACTCGCAAAGCAGCCAGTCTATATACTGGGCTTATAATTCCCCTATAGGTCTTCAACCCAAGAGCCCGAGACCAGATAGGTGATGCATACATAATCACACTCTTAACTACTCCAGCCAGAAGTTTCCGACGTAAGTACTTTGGGCCTCTCGTATTTGGCATTATACGAGACAGAGCAGTATATGTTCTCGAAGACTTCTCAGCAACATATAGCAGATGGTCCTTAAAAGATAAACGAAAATCTATCATAACCCCAAGATATTTAAGCAAAGGTTTCGTCTCAATACAACACGATCCCACATTTAATTTCACAGACTCCATTGACCTACGGCTGGATATCAAAATCGCCTCTGGCTTTTGGTCAGCGAGCCCCAAATTAACAGATTCCAACCAGGAGCGCACAATTCCTATGCTCGCATTAGCAATGGTCGTAATCTCCACTAACTCCCTAGCGACACATATCAGGGCTATGTCATCGGCAAAACCGACAATCTTAGCCCCATCGGGAAGAGACACACGGAGTATGCCATCATACATTACATTCCACAACAACGGTCCGAGAACCGAACCCTGTGGGACCCCACCTGTGATATTATGCTGTCGCATGCCCTTGTCGGTTTCGTACAGCAGGATTCTGTCACGGAAGTAATCCTTCACTATAGCCAACAAGTACTCAGGAATCGCTAAACGCGTGAGAGAATTCACTATAACCTCCCAGTTCGCCGAGTTAAATGCATTCCTGACGTCGAGAGTTACCACTACGCAATACTCCTTTGTGCCATTCCTCCATCGTTTGCCCTCAATCGCCGCAGTGGCCGTATGAACCACTACGTTCAAAGCATCCACAGTCGATCTTGCCTTTCTAAAACCAAATTGATTATCAGATAGACCTCCTACGCACTCAACATATTCCTCTAGTCTCCTACAAACTATGCTTAAGTGATCCACTATGCGCCTAAGTACTTCAGCATCCTTAGGTGGTGGAGGACACTTAAGCCTTTTTGTTACCAGCTTATAAGCCAGACCCCATGGGTCGTTTTCAACCTCTTCACACATCTGTATGAAACATGCCCTCTTACTCCTACTGATCGCCATTTTCAAGGATTTGCGGATGCGCCTATATTGGTCACGGTGCTCGTCATTCCCCGGCCTACCTCGGCTTCTAGTATACCGTCGTCTAGCCCGGATACATTCCGACCGTAGTTGAGAAATTTCCCCGTTCCACCAATATACCGGCCGCTTGTTCGCACTCATCCTCCTTTTAATCATAGACGTATCGCATGCCTCTGATACCCTACTTATGAGTTGCGCAGCCATTGTTTCAGGCTGCCCTTGCAACCTCATATTTTCCACCACTACTCCAAATAATTCCCTATCAAGGCTATTTGTTTTCCATCCCGAAGTTCGTTCCGGGTGTATAATCATTGCATCCCGCGCAATTCCTCCCTAATATCAATCAATATAGCATTATGATCGCTTTGTGTGTATATCCCGGGCATGCTCCATCCTACCCTTCCCATAATATTAGCGCTAGCAAAGGCAACATCAATAATTGACCCCGATTCGCATCTTGAGAAAGTGTGCTCAGCTCCGTTGTTTAACAGAATCACATTAAGTGTAGAAAATGACTCCACCAGTATCCGACCCCTAGAATTTGTGCATTGGCAGCCCCATTCTATCGCCCACGCATTGAAGTCGCCGGCAATAACCACGGGACCTCTTGAGCATGCATCAGAAACGATATTGTGAACAATTCGTTCAAACTCCAATAAGGAATATCTCGGGGGAACGTAGCAGCTATAGAAGCAAATCCCATGCACAATAGCCCGAGTAAAACCAGTAAACTGTAAGGCAGGATCTCGCAGCCCCAATTCACTGATTAACCATATCGCCGACGTCTTGGTAATGTCCGATAACCAATTAACCGAGTCTCGGCATCGATACGGTTCACTTAAGAGTGCTAAGTCTATATTCATCTCCCGAACACTCTGTTTCAGCAGATCCTGTGCCGCCTAACGGTGATTCAGATTTAGTTCTAAGACTCTCATCCTCGATGTCTAAGGCGTTCGATCGCTTTCTTGTAAAACGGATAGACAAAACAGCCAGTTACATGATCACTCTTTACCCTAGGGTTTACACAACTACACAGCACACATGATGGTCGGTTATTACACACCCCAATCCTGTGACCAGATACGCCACACTGTAGGCATTTGTCAGCGTAATCATTCTGACTTTTGCACCTACTCGCAGTATGACCAAAGTCCAAACATGTGTAGCACCTGATTGGTGCGATTTTCCCTCGTATCCTACATATCACCCATCCAATACGAGGAAACCACGGAGTCGTCACTCTCCTAACTACGCCTCTCTTGAGGGTACCTCATGTGGTTGGATGCATAGTTACGGGCGACATCCACTCGCCCTTACACAGGACTTCACAGAGCTCTTGTACCTTTTTGATACGCTCTCCGCACCTGCCAAACTAGGGTTCGCGGGGTCGTTAATCCCGTAGATTTTTGCTCATATCTCAGTTTATCGATATTTCTGATTTTTAATACGGATCTACTCCCGAATATTTCTCATATTTTAATACCTCACTCGGGTCCAGGCGATGTCGGGGGCTTCAGCAAATTGATTTCAACATACACACGGACAGAGCTTAATAGACTCCCCTATTCATAAGCTTTCAGAAATGAAAATTGTATAAATTTCACACGGAACGACAAACCTATATATACCCTTTTTCACTGTGTGAAGGGTATAATAACATAGTAGTTACAGATAAAGAGTGCTGATGATGAAATCGTAGCAGGTTCCGAAAATGCATTCCGCTTGGCTAATATCGGAAATAATTTTAAAGAATATTCCTACAAATGATTGCAATTTAATTTGAATTTTAAAATTAAATAATAGAATAAATGAGCCAGAATAAAAATGATTCAAATTAAAAGGTTTTTATTAATTTTAATTTTATAATACGGTAAAGACACCGTAATATAGACTGTAGTTCCGAAAATCAGCCAAAGCACAAAAACACAACTACTTCGGTTTATTTTTCAATATTTACTAATGAAAATCGATTTTTTTCAGCTTCTAGATAATAGACAGGAGCGATATTGGTATAAGCAGAAAGGGCTTGACTAGCAAATTACATATAACAAATACACTATAACAAATTTTAAGTCTATGATGGCCGCTCCGCAAATCGCTATTGATATTTAATACAATTGTGGTATGACTTTTTTAGAAATGAGCAATAGATCTGACTACCTTTTTTCCACAAAAATTATACCTTTTAGCCTTTGGATAATTTATACATATTTTTGTCGGTTTAAAGATATGTTTCTAGTCTGTTCTTGAAATAATTTGGACATAATAGTCACAAATCGGCAAAGTTAAAAGCAAAAATTATTTTAAATTTCTTATTTGTTAAGTTTCTCAAGCTCCTAAATAATTTTTGGCATGCTAATGAATCCAGATTTAGCCTCAGACGTAGCCTCAGAAACTTTTTCTGAGAAAAACTAACTAATCGGTTTGAAATTAACTGCAATGATGGCGAAGGGTATAATCATATTTGGTATGTCCGAATATAGCTCTTTTATTTTATTATTTACTTAAATTAGGTGATTAATTGTACGACAAATTACTCTCTAGCAGACCTGGGGGGTCTCAATTACATTTTGTATTTAATTACACCCATAATTACACAATTACATGTAATTGTAATTGACTTTTTTCAATTACAATTACACGTAATTGTAATTGAAAAAGAAGTAAAAATCAATTACAATTACATGTAATTGTAATTGAAGTTTTCTTAAATTACAATTACATGTAATTGTAATTGAAAAAATTCCAATTACAATTACATGTAATTGTAATTGGAAAAAATCCAATTTAGTAATTGAACATTTTCAATTACAATTACATGTAATGTGTATTTGATTTTTTTCAATTAACAATTACAAGTAATTGTAATTGACATTTTTCAATTACAATTACATTTTATTGTAATTGAGTTAAGTCCTTACTTTCAATTACAATTACTTGTAATTGTAATTTAGACTACCTCAATTACAAATTAAATGTAATTGTAATTGTAATTGATATGTAATTGAGATCCCCCAGGTCTGCTCTCTAGTCATCCGAATATAGAAAACAAATTTTTATGTATGTATGTATGTATGTATGTATGTATGTATGTATGTATGTATGTATGTATGTATGTATGTATGTATGTATGTGTGTGTGTCAGTATACTAAAAATTTAATGGTCTTTTATGTCTACACAATATTTATTTATTGATCAATGTTTTTCTAAATATTTGATAATTTTTGTTTTCCATGGAAATAATTGATAACAATTATTATCGCTTTCATAAAGACTATAAAAATTTAAAAAAATAAAGCCAATTACCGACTTAAAAAATTTAAAGTACGTATTGTTTCTTCTGTATTAGAATGTAATAATGTGGGATTAATAATATTTATATCTTATGTATATGGAGTATTTTTTTTTTATTTATTATTGTAAATTTCCATAATAATACGATTCGCAAATACTTGCAAAGTGTAATAGTCAATAATTGGTTTATATTGTTTTAAGATTTTAACAAGTAACAGTGCTATATTCGGCCGTGCCGAATCTTATATACCCTTCACAACGTGTAGTCATGCTATAAAAATTGTTTGTATCACCATTCATCTCATATGAAATACGTACATATGTATATACTGGTTAGAATAAATGTATGTATGTATGTATGTATGTATGTATGTATGTATGTATGTATGTATGTATGTATGTATGTATGTATGTATGTATGTATGTATGTATGTATGTATGTATGTATGTATGTATGTATGTATGTCTGTAAGTATGTATGTATGTATGTATGTATGTATGTATGTATGTGTGTATGTATGTATGTATGTATGTATGTATGTATGTATGTGTGTATGTATGTATGTTGTTGTTGTAATTGTGAAAAAAACGAGGTGGTCCTGTTTTTTTGTCATATCTCAGAAAGTTATGGGGCCATGGTGCTGAATTTCAATAGCGATTCATTCCCGGATATTTTCAAAAGATTGATACCATACTTAGATCTGATGAACATATAGTTGTTTCTAAAAGTTGATTTCAACCAACACACGGACAGACGGTCAGCGCTAAATCGACTCCTCTATTCATAAGCTTTCAGAAAATATATACCTTATTGGGTCGGAAATGAAAATTGTAGAAATTACAAACGGAATGACAACGCTATATATACCCTTGTGCACCACAGGTGAAGGGTATAAAAAGTAAAAGTAAAAACTCTTAATGCCTTAATTGAATTAAAATTTTGTTTAAAGAAACGATTTTATATTCCTCAATTAGAAAATTTCTTTAAATGAGTGGCAGGGGAATCAAAAGCTACAGTTTGTTTAAAGTTTGAGTTGTGTGAGAAGGCAGTAACTGACACGACATGTGCATACTTTTAATCTGTTACAAAGATATGATTATAAATATAAAAAAATAACGAAAAGGCGTTTAGGAAAATGGTCATGTAATATCATTTTTGGTAATCTCAAATTAATATTTTATAAAATCAATGTATATATGTATGTATTGTTGCAGATTTTAATTTAAATAGTTTGACTTACATAATAAATCTATTAGTTTAATTAACAGTTTTTATACCCGCCACCAAAAAAATGGTGGGGGTATATTCATTTTGTCATTCCGTTTGTAACACATCGAAATATCCATTTTAGACCCCATAAAGCTAGGGGGCTCAAATTTTGCCAGAATCTTTCTTATAGACAAGGTTTGTTTGGTATTGAAAATGGGCTAAATCGGAATATTAGGAAGAGAGTTATAGCTCGAAAAGCAAGAGTAGGTCGAAAAAACCGTGTCCTTCGAACATCGAATAAAATGGAATTGTGTCCAAACGCATTAACGTAGACTCATGAAACTTCGAATATATGTTTCCTGAGTAAAAGCAATATCACTCCCTGAAAATTGTCTAAATTTATGCATTAGGAAAGGAGTTATCGATCAAAATGTACGAAAATTTATACCGCACAGTGTATTTTTCGGTATATTTAAAAACAAAAACGTCATAAAAGCAACAAAATTAGATGTACGACTCTGAAATTTTGCACACTTTGCTTTTTGGTGAGGGGCTTTTTTGTAACCGAAAATCAATGTGCCACGCCCACTTTTACGCCCACCTCCCATATAACGTTTTTTCTAAAATTCATATAATTTCTCTATTAAAAAAGATTTTGGAATAATAAAAGGCTATATTGAAACATCTAAAATGTACTCATTCGCAAAAATAACTTTGACACGCCTACTACAACGCCCACTTTTCACGTTATCTACCGATAATGAAATGTAAAAGCTCATAAAACCGCCAAAATTAGAGGTATGATGAGGAAATTTGCTACATATATCCTTCTAATCAATGTAGTTGTTGTGCCAAAAAGTTTAGGTGACACGCCCACTATAACGCCTACCTCCCATATAACGGTTTTTCTTAAATTCATGTAATTTCTCTATTGACAAAGTTTTTGGGAAAATAAATGACTATATTGAAATATCTAAGTTGTATTTATTAGCAGAAACTTTATTGACACGCCTATTTTAATGACCATTTTCATGGAAAGACTACATTTACAAAAGCATTTTAGTAGCATATCGAAGTTATAAAGGGTGGTTAAATTTTAAGGACCGAATTTAAATAAAACATAAATTATTTAGGATATTATTATTATTTCTTTTTGTTATTATAATATTTATATGGTTCAATTATGTATTTAACAAAATATCGGCCAAATGGCCCCCCCATCCTTGGCGCCACTGCTCTATCTGATGGTCCAAATTTTCAATGACAATGTTGATGCTCAATTGTTGGGCACGATGATGAGTCGAGGTTGACTGCTCTTTTGCCACACTATCGCAAAAAACAGCAATGGTTCCCATTCAACGAACTAAGAAGGCATTCACAGATTTTCTAACTTTTTATACAGACCTGTTTTGCAGAATTTTAAATATTTTTTACAATTCTCCCGATTGTGGATGAATTTGAACGATTATGTTGATCAAAAGAATTACGAAGTGCACAAAATGCATTTTGATTTGAACACCCATTTTAAAACAAAAACTTTAACGCGTTGCTCATTTGCGTATCTTTCCACGGATCAAATTGAGTAAGTTTGAGATTGAGAAATGTCAAGTGAAATGCAGAAAAAAAATTTAAAGACTAGGTGTAGTTCACCTTCAACATGGGCCCTTAAAATTTAACCACCCTCTACAAAGAAAGTGATACATATTTTATTATAAAGAGATTATTCCATAATGAGTAACAAAATAATAAATATTGTGCTTTAAATGTACACAAAATTGGTGGTGGGTATAAAAGATTCGGCACAGCCGAATATAGTGCTCTTACTTGTTTATGTTGCAGTAGTTTTGTAGAAGTTAATGTATATTTAACATTTCGTTTAGTTGGCTAGTTCGTCGACTAATATGTTAAGTAATATATAGCCCAGTTGTGTTTTACGTGTAGCATACTTTTAGGCAAATTTATTTTTCCTGCCTATCACTTAACCGTAGAATGGATAACCAAAAAATACCACACAAACACATAACCAGGGTACCCGTGTACCCCATTGTACAAATTCAAAATATTTAATTTTAAATACCGTTAAATAAACATATAAACAAATTAATTAAGTAGTATAATGTATTTTATAAAATCTTTAGTTATTTATTACAACAAAAAATTATGTCAATAAATATAAATTAAATGAAATTAAATTTTTGTCATACCTATAAAATGACGATCTATTTCCAAACACGCTTGTTTCTTATTTTTTATTGAACAGATACAGCACTTTTATAAGTTTTTGTGTATCCACGAGTAGTCATGCACGTACATATGTATGTACGTCCTGTTGAAACCAAATGTTGCCAATATCCTCCTCCTCAATTTTTTTAACAAAAATTCGTTCAACATGGCCCGATAACGATCGCCATTAACTACGGCCTCTCCTTACTCATTTTCGAAGAAAAATGGCCCAGTTATTCCTTTGGACCAAAATCCGCACCAAACAGTGACTCGTTTTGGGTGTATCCGCTTTTCAATGTATGCGTGCGTGTTTTCTGTGCCCCAAATACGACAATTTTGTTGTTTACATACCCGCCAAGAACAAAATAAGCTTCATCTGAAAAGATGATTTTTTTTGGCAAAATCGGCCAAAGTAATGTCGCAATATTTTCCAGCGTTGTTCAAGCGTATGCACAACCATATTCGTGTACCGGAAGGATAAAACTAATTATCTGTCAAATCAGACATGAGCTAAGTGTTATTATTCGCGAAATAAGCACTAGTTGTAAAAACGTTAGATGGTGGATCCTTTACAATAAGGGGAAACCCCCGTTAATAAGATAAGAGAATGTTGTAACACTGTGTGAAATTTTTAGTAGTAAAGAAATAGTAGCACTTGTGTTACAGTTTAGCGTTAGAAAGACTTACAAATTTAAATTTTGAGAGTAAAGATGTCTTCAAAATATAGCGTAAATCTATTTTCTAGGGCATATAAAAGGTACACGTATATAATTAAAATTTTTTTTATTTATTTTTTTGTCTTTTAGATTAAGTATTACAGAAAAGGAGGCATATATTCAGTCTCTTTTTAACGCTGACGAAAGCTCTTTTTCTGAGGACGAGGAAGAGCTCAATCAAGAGATGTCGAAATGTCTGATGTGGAAGACGTTCCGGAAAATGAAGATTTAGAGGAAGTAGCCTCTGACGACAATCAATCAGATTGCAATGTTGAAGAGAAAGAGACAGCGATAAATCTGAGAGTTGAAAAATTTATTTCACGTGATGGTACTGAATGGAACACCCAACCAAACGACGATCGCCAAGCACCCGTGCAAAATATAGTGCGACAACGTTGTAAGGCGTCAAAGCACACTGAGATGATGTCAATGGAACAAACATATAAATGTTTTATGAATTCGGAAATGGTAGACATTATTATACGTCACACCAATAAAAAAGCATTAAACTTTTATAAGGAATGAAACGAAAGCCACCACAATTCAACTCCAAAGGCATGATAAGAAGTTATAGTAGCAGAGTTACATGCTTTTTTTGGAATACTAATTATGGCAGCAGCGTCAGAGACTTATAGAGCGGCAGAAATTTTCCATTGTACCGCGCAGTAGTGGGAAACAATCGCTTTTGTGCACTATTTCGTTTGATGATGCAAACACTCGGGCTATACGTATTCAAACAGATAAAGTTGAACCGATTAGAGATATATGGACCATGATGAATGACAATCTATCTTCCTACTACAAGCCGAGTGAAAATTTGACCATCGATGAACAGCTTTTTCCTTATCTTGGCAGCACGCGTTTCACACAGTATATCCCATCGAAAGTTTGGTGGACTTGTGACGCCACGAATTCTTTTCCACTGTATGGGCAAATATATACCGGCTAAGCCTTATCTGGAAGAGAAACTCAACAGGGCGAACGAGTGGTGAAGGATCTAGCTGCCAAATTCAAAGGAACCGGCCGAAACATAACAATAGACAATTTTTTCACAACGTTGGGGTTGCAGAGCATTTACTCTCCTGGAATTTAACAGTAGTGGAAACGCTTAGGAAAAAAACAGCAGGCTGTGTCAGAGACACGGCCATTAAGTTTAACGTAGAAAACGCCATCCGATAAGACAGAAAACGTATATAACAATAAATGATAAATAATATAAGCAAATGGATTTATTTATTTGATAGTTACTTTTGATAATATATGTACATGTTAAATTCAAATTCACATTTAACATTTTGTTTCACTTAAATACATACATAAGTAAATATACAAAACTTCAATATATCATCAATCAAAACAACGGTCGAAGGTTCGTGTCCACACTAAAACAGCAGCATAGTTTGTGTTCACGCTACAAACTCAAACACTCAACCAAACACCACACATATGTTTGAGTGTATGTGTTTAAACAATTTTCATTTGAGAAATTTAAATATTAGGAAGATATCAACAAATATGAAATGTATACCAAACGAAAGATAACATCTTAATTTACCTACAAAAAAATTTGTAAAAAAAGTTATCGCTCCGTTTCCTCATAATCAATGAAATAAAGATTACAACAATAACAATCTGACATGACTCCCTATACCGTAAGGTAAGACGTATTCTACGCCAAAACATGTATTCCGGCAGAACTGAAAGGGCAGAGGGATAGATCTATTTTAATTTTACAATATGTTCTTATGTTCCTCGCAAAAACAAAGCTGTGTTGTTGCTTTCGTCGATGCACTACGATGGCAAGGCAGCAGAGAGTGGCAACCCAGAAAATATAGAATTTTACAATAAAACCAAAGGTGGCGTCGATGTTATGGACCGACCAGTTATTCTCAGAGTACACTACAAAGCGAGCTCAAAACGATGGTTACTGTCTGTATTTTTCAGTAATATCAGCGGCCTCAATAGCGATTCATTTCCGAATGTTCTTGGGAGGTCAGTGCCACATAAGGGAGTTTCAAAAATTTATTTGACCAACCTGAAAACAGACGGACACCGCTTAATCGACTTTTCTGTTTGTCTGGTTTCAGATAATATATGCATAATAATCAGATAATATATATAAAATATTACAACTTATTATTGCAGAATATACAACGCCAGATACAACATTGATACCAGAGGTTTAGTTGTGTAACAGCATTTTTTTTTTATAAAATTTATGTAAACTCATGTATAATTTATGTATGTAAAAGAAAACGTTTTTTACTTTAACAGAATATTAATAGAGAAGTATAGTACATTAAAGTTCTCATAATTTACTGTCAATGTTGCATACAAATAAAAATGTTAAAATAAGCTACTCCTGTCAGGAAGATTCTGAAAAGATATCTTTTACAAATTTCAATATAAATTTTTATGAAAATTAATTGATTGAACTTCTTTTTATATCCATTAATAGTTCTTCTGTTATGCTATGTATGGGTATACGAATTTATGTATTCGTATTTACATGCATATGCACTCACATATGAATAAGTAAAAAATTCCAAACTGATTTTACATATTTATTTTATTTAATTGACTACAAATGCCCTCAGTAACATTTACACAAATGAATCAATTATAAATATTTAACTCAAACAGCCAACAACTATTTACGCAATTAATATAATAACTTCAAAGAGGAGTTTAATATTATGTTACTTACAAGTAATTAACTTTTATCAGAAACTTAGAAGAAATTTGTCAAAATCACTCGAATACATGTGTGCACATTAGTAAACTTTTAGTAATTTGATTTTCCAAAAATTAATTTTAACACATTTAATTACTTATTTTAATTTATTTTCATTTATAAAAGTCTAAATAAGTGAGAGCGCTAAACGTATTGCTGAATAGTTTCTATATAGTAATTTATATATAATTTTGCTATAAATAAAAAATGCAAACTTCAATTTCTATTTATCGTATTCCAATTACGAATTTTACTTTGTAGCGTTTATAACGACCTTTGTATTCGCAATGTATGTTGAAGTTGTAAGTATATATTATGTTGCGAGGGAAATCGCATTAACCTCGTAATACTACGCAACTGTAGCGAATAAAATTTGTTTCGTTGGCACGGCAGAAAGTGTCGAGTCGAGATGAGTTTGAATATACCTTTTGCCTTTATATACCTTAAAAATTATCGTTTAAGGGCAGTGAATACACGCGCCTTCTGCCCGATATAATTTTGCGTTTAAATTGTTTTTGCTGGTTAGGTATGACATGATGTGTGTAGTTTTGTAATTTCTACATTTTTTTATTTTCGATCCCATCTATATATATAGAAAACGTGACTGACTTACTGACTGCCTAATTCATCATCGCACAGTCCAAAAAGCTAGAGACATGAAGTTTAGACAGTGAATTTCTTTTCTGACAGTTAGAACCATTAAGAAGGTTTTTTTTTAATTCGTCTTCTAAGGGATAATTAAGAGTAAAATCGTTAACCTTATATCTGCTAAACTAAACATTATAAAGAATTACTTGAAAAGACATTGTAATACACTCAAAAAATATGCTGGCAGGTGTCTGGCCCATTTTTGAATTTTCAACCCTGAAGGGAAAAATGTAATTTGGTTTCTGCATATAACGGCTGCATAAATATATTATACTAGCCAATCCCGGCGCGCGTTGCTACACCCCTTAATGAATCGAAATGCATTCTGAATTTTAATTGAATATCAAGTACAAAAACTTAAAAATTATAATTGTTTTTATGGGCGTGGCCCTGCCCATTTTTTTAATCACGAAATTGTAAAGTCGTAACAGCTCAATATGTGTGCAAAGTTTCAGAATAATCGGTCCAGTGAAAGTACCTCAAAATGATACCTTTTTTTTTATGGGCGTGGCACTGCCCACTTTTCTAATCACGAAATTGTTTAGTCATGACAGCTCGATATGTGTGCAAAGTTTCAGAAAAATCGGTCTGGTGCAAGTACCTCAAAATTATAACCTTTTTTTATGGGCGTGGCCCTGCCCATTTTTCTAATCAAGAAATTTTATGGTTATGACAGCTTAGTATGTGTGCAAAGTTTCAGAAAAATCGGTCAAGTGCAAGTACCTTAAAATTAAAACTTTTTTAGGGGCGTGGCCCCGCCCACTTTTCTTATCACGAAATGCAAAATGTGTGCAAAGTTTCAGAAAAATCGGTCAAGTGCAAGTAGCTAAAACTGATAACTAATTTTTTATGGGCGTGGCTCCGCCCACTATTTCCACCCATAAACACTCCCTGGTATGTGTACAACAACTTGCCAGAGTTTGAGTCCGATCGGTTTTACAGTTTCGGAGTCTATAGCTAACACACACACACACAGAGTTTCACTTTTATATATATAGATAGAAGATAGATAGATAGATAGACTAGAAAAGCCCGGCGCGCGTTGCTACGCCCCTAAATGAATAAAAATGCATTCTGATTTTTAATTGAATATCAAGTGCAAAAAGCTAAAAATTATAACTTTTTTTAATGGGCGTGGCACTGCCCACTTTTCTAATCACGAAGTTGTATAGTCATGACAACTCAATATGAGTGCAAAGCTTCAGTAAAATCCATTGCAAGTACCTCAAAATTAAAAATTGTTTATGGGCGTGGCCCCGCCCTTTTTTTTAATCACGAAATTATTTAGTCATGAGGGCTCGATATGTGTGCAAAGATAGATAGATAGATAGATAGATAGATAGATAGATAGATAGATAGATATATAGATAGATAGATATATAGATAGATAGATAGATAGATAGATAGATAGATAGATAGATAGATAGATAGATAGATAGATAGATAGATAGATAGATAGATAGATAGATAGATAGATAGATGAATAGATGGATAGATGGATAGATAGATAGATAGATAGATAGATAGATAGATAGATAGATAGATAGATAGATAGATAGATATAGATTCTAAATTCGTTAAGTGTCTTAAAAATATTTTTGTAAATATTAAAATTTATTTAACTTTTCTTTTAGTAATAACACTGTGCACGAAATTTACACTTTTTTTCGTGACTAGCTGGGCGTTTTAACATAATTCGGGTACGCTGAATCCAGTGGTGCCCGCGGTTTTTTAAGATTGGCTCTGGTTTTCGAGATATGCCGTTATTTCGAAAATGGAGGAGGTTGCACAACATATGTTCGCGTAACTCAAAAACGCTTTAGCTTATTGAAAAAATTTCCTTTAAGGAAAATAAAACTTCTTTCTAATATCCGCAGTCGTTTTAGAAACATAATTTTTTTTTTTGAAAAAAACAATTAATTTTTTTACCGAAATTTCGAAATTTTTGTTTTTGAAAAATTCATAAAAAATTAAAAAATGCAGCTAGGCTTCTAATTTTTTGCAGACATATAAAAAGCAAAGCTGCAAACAAAACAAGCCATAAATGTTTAAAATCTGTTAGCAAGTTTTGATTTTATTCACAAAAGTCGACAAATTTTAATTAATTTAAGAATTTCATTTAACGCAACCCCCCTTAGGGATTGTGATAAAGGGAAAGTATAATTTGAGAAAATGTTAAGAACAAAAAACATTGGAGGTCGGTCATACATTTTATCCCCCTAGGAGTAAATCCTAGGCCTTAGAAACAAATGATGGGAATGAAAAATAAAGTTGCGCTGGGCATACATTTGGCCCGTGTAGGGGTATCTCAGGTGCTGCAGGTGCAAAATTTAAGGCTAGGGTTCTACGCGAATAAAAAACAAAGTTCCAAACAAAAGAAGCTATTAGTGATTAAAAAATTAATTTTTTTTTCAAAAAAAAAAATTATATTTCTAAAACGACTGCGGATATTAGAAAAAAGTTTTACTTTTCTTAAATAAAATTTTATTGCGGAATTTCGGTTTTTTAAATTTTTTCAATAAGCTAAAGCGTTTTTGAGTTACGCGAACATATGTTGTGCAACCTCCTCCATTTTCGAAATAACGGTATATCTCGAAAACCAGAGCCAATCTTAAAAAACCGCGGGCACCACTGGATTCAGCGTACCCGAATTATGTAAAAAAGTCAGGTACCCAGCTTGTCTGTTTTTTCAACTAGCATAGTGTAATTAAATTAGTTGTGCGTCAAATGTTTTTAATGAGAGCTAATTAAATTTTTTTTAATATTTTGAAGCTGCGGTGTGTAACGGGTTAAATATTTACAATTGCAAATCAAGAAAATAAAATAAAAAGTTATTCAGCACTTTTTATAGCAATGACAATTTATAGAAAAGAATAACACTTGTTCACACTGGGTGTCAGTCGTAAAGAATCTGTGGATTTTTTCTTCTTAGTTTTTATTTTTTTTTTCTTGTGTTCGGTTGATTCTTTATCCTGTTGCCAGAAATGGAGGTCAACATGACCAAAGAATTTAAGCACAAAGTAAAATATATTTGCATTCGAAAATATGCAGTTGGTCTCGTTTCTTGCTGTGGAAAACTGTGTGTTGTACGTGTCATTTGGAGTGATGGAAACAATGAAGCGTGTAATGTCATTGTTGAAATTGTGCTTAAATATAATACTTTAATTTAAAAAATATATATCTGTTGAACATGGCTTACACCTGTTGTTTTGCATTTGTTTTGCCATCAAATTAAAGAAAGTGGAGTTAAATTTTTGTATATTATTGTATTTTATTTTTCTTCTGCAAGTTTTTAATTAAGAGAAACAAAAAAAAGAGAAAAGTTTGTGAATACTTATAACTGTTAAAATAATTTATGCTTATTAATTCGAATATAAGCTTATAAAAAAATGAGAAACTCTAGTGCTATTTGTGAATCTCCTTTTTAAATATTTGTTTTGCTTCTTACAGAAGGCAAAAAATCCTGTGTATACTTTATACACATTAAAAAATGTAAAAATACAGTCGAATTCAGAGACTGTAATAATTATAATCTTATTATTTCTGCGAAGTAAAATTCAAATGGAAAAAGTACATTGTACTTTTGTTTTATTTGACAGCAATATATTTTATATTTAGATTTTTATATTTAGATAAAATATTATAGATCAAAATTTACTTAAAAGGAACATATTTACAAACATCGTTGGTCTCATAAAGAAAAGCCTTAACGCACTTTTTCTTTTAATTGTGTATTTAAGTGAGCCCAATACATTTTACAAAAACATTTCTCGTTGCAAGAATTTAAGGAAATAGAATCAAAAATAACGGTTTTGCAATCACTTGTACAAAGGATCTTAAAATATGCCAGGGAATTTACGAAATTATATTGGTAGTAATTTACAAATTTTAGTATTGAATTATTATTGCTAATTAAAAGTCACAAGTTAATTATTTCATTTAGCTATAGCTACTCAAATATAATTATTAAAATTTCCCTTAAAATACCCAAAAAAACTTTGACTTCTTGCCAATAAAAAAAACCCAAAAATAACAAACTTTTTTGCAAAAAAATAATATTACAAATCAAAACAAGTAAGAGTGCTATATTTGGCCGTGTCGCCATCATGTACATATAAGTAGGTAAAATCCTACATTGTGGCTTAACCTAGATATCATGTTATACGCAATTTTTCTTTATTATTTCCGACACCATCCTTGATTTTTGAATTTTTACGAAGTTAACTGTATTCTACTAGTCAAACCCTTTAATTTGATACCCATATTGCTGAAGTTAAGAAAAAAATGTCCACCATTTTGTTTTAGACGCCATCTTAGATTTTACATTTTTTTTAATAATTTAGTGTATTCTACTGGTCAAGGCTTTTCATTCGACACCAATATTTTGGGGGTTGAAGGAGACAAAGCCGTTAATACCATAGTTGGATTTTTACTTTGTCAAAGTTCACTATATTTAAAAGGTGATTTGATACCCATAGTACGGGGGTTCAAGGAGTTATATTTCAAAATACCAGATTTGGCCCATATATAAATTTATTGTCCGCTATTTTGTAGTGGCGCCCATCATACATTTTTATTTTTTATAGTGCCTTATATTGTGCTAGCCAAGTCGTTTCAGCTAATACCAATATTGAATGTCTCGGTTGTCCAGAAGCTGAAAAAAGTTTATTTTTGCTTGTAAATTTTTGGAATAAATATTTTAAAAAATAAAACTTTAACTTAACTGATTGGAGCCTTATTTATCCAAAAATTTTCACAAATATTTCTAGAGTTATATTTAATCTGCATGTAATTTTGTGTGTTTGGGGCCACACAAAATATTAAATAATCTGCTGTAAATAGCCAAAACTATCGGGTAATTGGGTGGTTATTTGCAACAGATTATAAATTATAATTTCTCCAAAAAAATAATTATAATTTGGGTTTGGGAAGAGAAATAAATAAGAGATTATTTATTTAATTTAAACTTAGTATTTATTATAAATTTGTACATACGTGTGTTTATACAAATAAATGGTTTGTTAAATAAATTGTAAGTATTTATCGAGATGGGTGTTAACTTCTTCAAAGATAAAAGATAAGTGAGTTTTAAATTTTATAAAAATAATATAAAGACTTGATTTCCAAAAACTTTAAACTTTACAGAAACCCGATTGGAACGATTTATGTTAAGTCCAATAATGGTAAGTATAACAAAGGTAAGTATAAACAAGTAAGAGCACTATATTCGGCTGTGCCGAATCTTTTATACCCACCACCAATTTTGTGTACATTTAAAGTACATTATTTATTATTTTGTTAATCACTATGGAATAATCTCTTTAAAATAAAATATGTATTACTTTCTTTATAGAGGGTGGTTAATTTTTAAGGGCCCCTGTTGAAGGTGAACCACACATAAGCAACAAGTTTTTTTTTGCATTTCATTTGACATTTCTCAATCTCAGACTTACTTAATTTGAACAGTGGAAAGATACCTAAATGAGCAACGCGTTAAAGTTATTCAGGCTTAATTATTTATTTTATTTGATCTCGTTTTTTAAATTTTCATATTTAAATATCCAATGTTTGTATTTAAATTCTCCATATTTCGCTACTCCTTCGTGTAGCATCTTCAGGAAAATTCATTATTATTAATTATTTATTATTAATTAATTAATTAATTAATTATTATTAATTAATTATTTGTAAATTAATTTTCAGGTTTAATATTCAGGTTTTTTTATGAAAATGGGCGTTCAAAACAAAATACATTTTATGCACTTCGTAATTCTTTTGATCAACATAATCCTGACTTCTTAGTTCGTTGAATGGGAACCACTGCTGGTTTTTGCGATAGTGTGGCAAAAGAGCAGTCAACATCGCCTCATCATCATGCCCAGCAATTGAGCATCAACATTGTCATTGAAAATTTGGACCATCAGATACTTAGATATGCTACTAAAATGCTTTTGTAAATGTAGTCTTTCAATGAAAGTGGGCGTTAAAGTAGGTGTGTCAATAAAGTTTCTGCTAATAAATACAACTTAGATATTTCAATATAGTCCTTTATTTTCCAAAAAACTTTGTCAATAGAGAACTAACATGAATTTAAGATAAACCGTTATATGGGAGGTAGGCGTTAAAGTGGACGTGTCACCTAAACTTTTTGGCACGACAATTACATTGATTAGGAGGATATACGTAGCAAATTTGATCATCAAACCTCTAAATTTGGCGGTTTTATGAGCTTTTAAATTTCATTAACGGTAAATAACGTGACAAGTGGGCGTTATAGTAGGCGTGTCAAAGTTGTATTTGCGAATGAGTACAACTTAGATGTTTCAATATAGCCCTTTATTATTCCAAAATTTTTATTAATAGAGAAATTATATCAATTTTAAGTAAAGCGTTATATGGGAGGTGGGCGTAAAAGTGGGCGTGGCCCCTTAATTTTCTGGCACAGTAATGACATTGCCTAGGGGGCTATACGAAGCAAATTTGATCATCATACCTCTAATTTTGGTGGTTTTATGAACTTTTAAATTTCATTAACGGTAGATAACGTGAAAAGTGGGCGTTATAGTAGGCGTGTCAAAGTTGTGTTTGCGAATGAGTACAACTTAGATGTTTCAATATAGCCCTTTATTATTTAAAAATTTTTATTAATAGAGAAATTATATGAATTTTAGGTAAAGCGTTATATAGGAGGTGGGCGTAAAAGTGGGCGTGGCACCTTAATTTTCTGGCACAGTAATGAAATTGCCTAGGGGGATATACCTAGCAAATTGGATCATCATACCTCTAATATTGGTGGTTTTATGAGCTTTTAAATTTCATTACGGTGGATAACGTAAAAAGTGGGCGTTATAGTAGGCGTGTCAAAGTTATCTTTGCAAATGAGTACATTTTAGATGTTTCAATATAGCTCTTTATTATTCCAAAATCTTTATTAATAGAGAAATTATATGAATTTAAGCTAAAACGTTATATGGGAGGTGGGCGTAAAAGTGGGCGTGGCATATTGATTTTCCGTTACAAAAAAGCCCCTCACCAAGAAGCAAAGTGTGCAAAATTTCAGAGTAGTACATCCAATTTTGTTGCTTTTATGACGTTTTTGTTTTTAAATATACCGAAAAATACACTGTGCGGTATAAATTTTCGTACATTTTGATCGATAACTCCTCTCCTAATGCATAGATTTAGGTAATTTTCGGGGAAAAATATTGTTTTTACTCGGGAAATATATATTCAAAGTTTCAGGAGTCTACGTTATTGCGTTTGGACACTATTCCATTTTATTCGATGTTCGAAGGACACGGTTTTTTCGACCTACTCTTGGCTTTCGAGCTATAACTCTCTTTCTAATATTCCGATTTAGCCCATTTTCAATACCAAACAAACCTTGTCTATAAGAAAGATTCTGGCAAAATTTGAACCCCCTAGCTTTTTCGGTGCGACCTCTATCGTGATTTCAACAGACGGACAGACGGACAGACGGACGGACATAGCTAGATCGTCATCAAATCAAACCCCGATTCAGAATATATATACTTTATGGGGTCTAAAATGGATATTTCGATGTGTTACAAACGGAATGACAAAATGAATATACCCCCACCATTTTTTTGGTGGCGGGTATAAAAAGGTAAGTATAAAAAAGGTAAGTATAAAAAAGGTAAGTATAAAAAAGGTAAGTATAAAAAAAGGTAAGTATAAAATTCAGTTTAAATACAATTCAAATTTGTTTTAGGATATAATAATAAAATAGTATAAGTCCAATAGCAAGATTGGACACTACAAATAGTAAGGTATGTATAAATTATCCTACTGCTGAAAAATTTTAATTTTGGTGGTAAAAGTTTGGGATAAAAACAGAGACAGTCGTGTTTATCTCAGGAAGTTATGGGCGATTGTGCTGAATTTCAATGGCGATTCATTCCCGGATATTTCCAAAAGATTGATACCATACACAGGTCGAAGGAACATGTGGTTGCTTTTAAAATTTGATTTGAACCAACACACGGACAAATGAATATTGTAGAAATTATAAACAGAATGAAAAAAGTTATATATACTCTTTGGCACCACAGGTGAAGGCCATCAAAATGCTATTCCTGACACCTGGTTCTGTGATATTTACTTCTGACTGCTTTTTTGACTTTAAAAAATTAGAAATAATTGTTTTTTTTTAGTCCCTGTTCAAACTTCTATAACTTAACATTAACCAAAACGAAAATAAAAAACTTTGACTTACGGGGACATCGAGTTATAAGTTTAAAGTCAATACCAAACATGTAAATATTTAGTTTTTAACAGACTGCTGCTGAAAACTACATATTGTCACTGCTCCTACGCAATCAAGTGTTGACAATTTATTTTGTATCTCGTTGCTCCACTTGGAACTGTTATTGGCCGTACATCTGTTCAAGAAACGATTCAAGAATATCTTGATTAGTTCAGAAATTAGCAACAGTAAGCTCATGTTACAAAGGATTAAAGTGCTGGTAAGACTTCGGTAACAAGTAGAGTTCGAACAGTAAGAAAGCACAAGTCACTGTACGATATAGTCTTACGTTTTGATATGTTTTTTTTACTAAAGATATAATTTTGGAAATTGTGCAGTGAACCAATGTTGAAAAAATTCGTGAGCACATCGAGTTGGATTTTTTAGATTTTGTTCTGATGTTATCGTGTAAACCTAAGCCATCTAAGATGGTATATGGTATACACCAGTTGTTATGTTTACACCTTCTTTAAACGTTGTCTTATTTCCTTTAAATAACCCCGGAGTTCTTTTCTATTGAAAATAATAACATTTGAAATTCGTTACAAAATCAAGATTATTTTACTTATTTAAATACACACAGATATTGTCTTTATAGCACTTTATATATTCACTTATCGTTATACAAGTTTGTTATTAAACTTACTTTGATAAGCTCTTAAAAAGTTCTATATCGTCGGTTTCATGTAGAAAGGCTCTAACTCAAATAATTATAATTTTACAGGAGAAGGTAAAAACGTATCAGAAACTATATTATCGTAATGTAAATTTTTTTTTTGTAAAATCGCTTGTAAAACTGTTATTTTTGATACTATTGCGTTAAATTTTTGTGTCGAAGTGTATTTGCGTGAAATGTATTGAAATCACTGAAAAACTCAATTTCGTAAAAAGTACGAATTATGGCCTTTTTACATGAGACCGACGATATATTATATCGATCATTTTAGCTATGTTGTTCGACTATTTATAGTAACATAGCGTTGGTCTGTAAACTTCCACAAAATTCTCGCATGTAAATACTAGTACATTCTGCTAAATCACTAGTAGGCCATTACATTTAAATTAAGAAGTAATGTTAATGTTAAGTAATATGCAGAAAAACATAAATGTGGCCAAAAGTATGCTGCACACTCTAACACATCTAGGCTCTATATTACCTAACATGATATTCGAACCACCAGCCAACCGGTTGCAACCGAAGGAAATGTTAAATGTACCTAAACTACTACAATTAATACTACTATAACTTAAACTACTGCAAATTAAATTAATAAAATTATAATTTAAATTAAGCTAATTAAATTTAAATCTATAACAATATGTATGCTACTCAAACAATCCCTTTCTTGTTCGAAGACCTGTCACTTAATATCACCTTTCTTGCCTGTGACATTGTCGAATGTTCAAACGTATATATTTTCATATATTTTCATATATATTTTTTTAATTGATCATCAGTCTATTGGTATGTAAAAATGAAAAATATTTATTATATGTATGAGGTATTTGTTACACAAAGTAATGTGATTTGTTACATTTCAAATTCATTAAAAATGGTTTTATTTTCCTGTATCTTCTTGGAATTAGAAAAATTCAATAGTTCTAAAGAAGATCAACATATAACATACAAATTTCACACAAGGTTGTTTCCTTGAGTAGGTATTTTATAAATAAAAAGTATAATTGCTATAAATTGCTTGTATGTTTGCATATATCCCTGCAAATAATATTGGACGACTTGGTCCATTTTATGTGAAATGGACCAAACTTGGAGTACTTACAATCATGGTCCATTGTTATGAAAGAACGGACCATGTCATTGTAAAACAAGAATTTGTAGTCAAACGACATATTTTCGTGTTTAAACGATTGCATATTGAGTTATTGTTGTTGTTTTTATTTTCTATTCTTGTTGCTCTATACAAAAACTACAAGTATTTTGTTGCTAGATTAATGTGCTAAATGCCAAAATGTTCTGAATTTGACATTTCACGCTACCGTAACTAAGATCAACTAACTAAGTACCTGCTCTTACACACATACTATGCTTCTTCAATATGTCATTGCTGGCATTTTATATTTTTGGTGTGGCGTGAAAAAGTTTATAAAATCTGAATTCGTGTTAAAAGTGGTTGAAAATTGTTAAAAGTAAGTTTTTGAATAATAAATTGGTTTAAAAAATTAAAAATGCAGTGGATGGATGGATTAGTAACTTGGAGTAGTTTTTTACACTGACTTTATTTAGTACTCGATGGATTAGTAACTTGGAGTAGTTTTTTACACTGACTTTATTGAGTACTCGATGGATTAGTAGCTTGGAGTAGTTTTGGAACTACTCCATTGTAATGAAAAGCTGGGTTTCATGGTCTAGTCCTAGGACATCGTAATGTTAAATCGACCACCTTTTTTCCATATATGTGGAGTAGCTTTGGAGTTGGTTGGTTGGTTGGTTATCGTGGTAGTTCGCTGCACGCCAACAGTCAAGTAGAGTCTGTATGACTCCGTTTTGACAGGACCACATCACTCGTCAGCTTCTAGTGTATCTCAGAATAAAATCCAAGAGTAAGGGTACTAGATCCACCCCGTGGCCCTGAGATATCTCAGTAGATAATTCAGTCCAACTTCAGATATCGCAGAGAGGCCATCTAGTATATGTTCGCCCAGAAATCTGTGTCTCTTAGCCGCCAGTGCAGGACATTCGCAGAGAAAGTGGAAAACCGATTCCTCCTTCTCTCTATCCAGACAACTGCGACAATGGTCGTTCGATGGGAGTCCGAGCCGACTTGCATGTTTGCCTAACATCCAGTGACCCGTCAATACCGCCAGCAACCTCGATATGTCCCTCCGACTCCGACTGGTAAGTTGCAATGTACGTCGTGCATCAAAAGAGGGCCACGTAAGCCGTGCCACCTTACACGTGCTCAGCCCACGCCACCTGTTATCAGCCTTCCGGAGAAAGTGTCTGGAGATTCTGCTCTTAATAGTCCCCAACGGGATTGCAACTGCAATTGCATTAGAGATATCCAGAGCAGATCCTCCCCTGGCTAGCTCATCAGCACGCTCGTTACCATAGTGGCCCTTATGCGCAGGAATCCAAACTAGAGTAACGTCAGCCCGCTGACCAAGCCTTGACAGTTCCTTTCTACATTGGCCAACTAATTTAGACGTAATAATGTATGACCTGAGTGAGTAGCTTTGGAGTACTCCTACTCCTTTGTGGACTACTCTTTACACGCATGTATGGACTAGTCTCATTATCTGCAGGGATGTACATGTAAGGTCTTATTGTTTTGAAATTTTAATTGTATAAAAGATTTTCAACATTGTATTCCAGCTAGCATAAAAATAGAAAAAATGGAAGAAATTTTATTAATATTAAAAAGATTTCTCTTTATATATTTTCGTTGTTGCAGTTGTTAATTCTGAAGTAAGGCTGATGTTTTTGTTGATTTAGTTGATGTTATTTACAAAACAATAGATTCGCAAGAGTACGACAAACACAGTAAAATCCTATTGTACCCTTTAGATCCATTTAGTTACTTTTTATTTTATATTTTTCATAAACTGCAGTATGAATGAATTTCTTCTTCTCACTAGGACTCTTAACATTTTCAAGCTGGTTATCTTAAATAAATATTTCTTCAATCTCTTACAAATAATAGAAGAAAATTTAGTAACAATTTTAAAGAAAAACTCAAATGGAAAATATGGGGCAAAATGAAATACAGTTTAAGGCAATCTTTACTAATCACGTTTTACCCTATACCACAAATAATTATTTCTCTCCAATATAATATATTTTGAAAAAGTCTATCGAATACATATTTTTAACAATTTAGCGATAAGTATAACTATTTTTTTTTTTACAATTCTCTATAAGTTTCGCTTTACACACATATCGTTAGAGCGTACCACCCATTGTCGTATCTAGACCGTTGTGGGGGAATGCCACCACCAGAAAAAGTTATGGCATCGCTAATAGTACCACCTTATAAGCAAATAAAAAATTTTTGTCGTACAGGTTCGAATTTACAGCAAAAATGTGAATTTTTTATCGAATGAAGAGATCGCCTTTTCACATTTTTAAATATATCTAAATTATTTACATTTGGATCTTAAAATATTATATGTCCATGTTGTTGACTCGAAAAGATAAATGTATTGCATTTCAGATCAATTACCTGAAGTACCCTATTCTATTATTAACCCACTATACTTTATTTCCTACGCTCTTATATCTTTTCTTAAGAAAATAATTCAAAATTATGTATTTGGAGGTGTGCTTCGAACTTTTTTTAAAATTGGTTTGAACGCATAATGTCTTATTGTACGAGACAAAACTTTTACGGGACCATGTTATTGGAGCGATAAGCTAAATAACGAATCATTGCTGCAAAGTGCGAAATGTTGTCAATAGCTCTTTGCTTTCAAATAATTGATTGCGGATTTAAATAATAAAATTTTATTGTTCTGTTGTTCTCTCCATTAATAATTCTTTATTAACAAAGAAGTCTGACTTATGTAATTCCATATTAAATATTTATGTTTAAGTTACAGATTACTGAAGATGCTTGCAAGCGAATAACGAAATATTGAATGTAACAATAAAATAAGACAAAAAGACCCTAAGCTTGTCTAATCATTTAAGTTATAACAACAAAAAGGTCAACCAAACTGCTAAACAATTCATAAAAAAATTTATAAACGAAAACTTTATTCAATTTTCAAACCCAATGGTGACTTTAGTCCAGCACTGTATTTTTTTAAAGTATGTATATTGGGGTTTGCAGGTTTAAATTAGGAACATTGATTTTGCTTACTTAAAGAATGTGCAGCGCATGAGTAGAGTGAAAGTTGTCAAAAGGTTCTATCGCAAGCTCACAGCCGATAGCTTCACGCACAATGAGTGCTTGGAGAATGACATTAGTACCTCGCCTTTATGGACGGGAAGTCACGTGGTGGTGAATATTCACTTGAGTTGAACCTATCCTGCACCTTGAGTCTGTGGAAGTACGTCTCTGACTATCAGGCAGAAATGCTTGGTTTGCTGCTGGAGTTGGAATCACCTACTGGAATGTCGAATGTAGGGGAAGATATTTCTTATTGCATTTGATAACCAGTCGGATGTAAAACGCATTGATTATGTTCTAAAACTCAATAACTGTGTCTCTACAAATGACGTAATGATGATTAGTGGGCATAGCTAGAGTCTTCAACTATATCCTGTGTATCGAAATCTAGAATCAATTTTTCGTGATGGGTTAGTGCGGCAGAGGTGTTTCAGTAGGTAAACTCTTGCGAAAGTGAAAGGAGGGAATCACTTGTAGACAGGCTAGCATGTTACCCAAGGAGTTTTTTGGCAGAGGAAAAGAAAAGGTACAAGCTTTTATTTGGAGTACGACAAGGTGAATAACTGCGTTAATTACAGCGCATGGAAACTTAAAATATTATCTGAGGAAGACGCAGGTCATGGATGACGATGGATGGATGACCACATGTAGTATATGAATGTCCAGCACCGACAAGTGGAAGATTAACAATCACAGGCAAGCATATATTAAGTGGGCACTACTAGGGGGACTTCAGTCGACTAAATGTCGGCAGTGTGAAATATTTTTCTATTCAAGACTGTAGGCATAACTAGATTATTTTTGGGGGTGGAATGCCACACTTCCCCTACTAGAATTATTTTTGCCTGCCCCTAAAATTTAAACAAAAAAATAACTATATATTCATATTTTATTCGAACTTTATATATTAATTTTACTGTAAATAAGATAAGAGAAGGAAAACGACAAATTTTAAAACAAAGTATTATGATTCCCTAATTATAATTCCATTGAATTGTGACATAAATAAAATTTTAAATTACATATGAGTGTACCGATAAGAGTGCTGATGATGAAACGTAGCTGGTTTCGAAAATACATTCAACTCGGCTAATATCGAAAAAGTTTTTCAAGATTCTAATATGATAACATTTTTATTTAATTTAGAAAATGTTTTAGGATATTAAAATTATATAATAAATGAACTTGAACCAAAATAAAAATGATTTACAGTAATGTTTATATTTACTATAAATATAAATTTAACTCAGTTAAGGATTTTGAAGGAAAAAAGATTTTAAACATTCCTCCACCTCCAGAAAAAACTTGTAGTTACGCCGATGGTCAGAAAACGCCGGTTGTGGCGCCAGACTCAGTGAAAGAAGGGATACCGACCGGTTGACTCGAAATCATTGCTCGGCGAAAATGGTTCATGGATAGCTTTGATACTTCTCCTACTTATGTATGTACTCTAAGCACGGTATTTTAAGAAGTATGTATGTAGATATGTAATCGTTATTTTCAAACCTAAAAAGATAACCCCAACAAAACTTCTGGAGACCCATATAAATACAAATGAAGTGAATTGAAAATACAATTATGTAATCTTTGCATTTTAAATTTGTAACTATGTTTAAAAACATTTAAATAAACTTAATAACATCACAAAAATTTAATATAAAATAAACCTAACTGTTGTCAAGTCTTAACACACCAATCGATTGACAAAAAAACCTTAATATACTGTACATGGTTTACAGCGCAAAATGTGGTAGAATATAAAAATGTAAACATCATCATCTACTTGAGCATTACAGGCAAAATCCTAAAAATACTTGTACTTGTAATAATAAAAGGAAGTAAAAATAAAATAAAAACTAAAATCGGATAAAATCTTTTTGCTTAAACACAATACCTGATTTTCTTTATTTTTCTTGTACTCCTATTAACCAAAACGAAAACAGAAAATGAAAAGAAAATTAATGAAAATAATAAACATTGAACGTACGTACGCAAATAAGAGCGTAAATACCATTTTTTTCTAAACGGGGTTTCTTCTGTTATACCTACTTTGCTCTGAAGTTACCGATATTTATATTTTTGTACAGTAGTTTGTATTTTTTTTTAATAAAAAAATATAAATGTGTTCAAATTTAATAAACAAAGAGTAAAACAAAATACTAATTATAAAATTTAAAATATAAGTACATATGTACTTAGTGAAATAAAATTATATTAGGTTATAATATTTAAATTTGGTAGAAGTTCTTATGTTTTAACAAAGAACTATTTACATTAAAAATTAGAGAAGAACTACCTTATTGAAATAAGTATGTACTTCCTTAAAAAAAAATCACTTATTATTATTAGATATACAATCAATTATTAAGAACTAAGTATTTAAGTAATCAATTATTAGGAACTAAGTATTTAAGCCTCACGTCTTGTTAAAAGAATTAAGTTGGTAATCCAGTTGGGAAGTGGTTTTTGTTTTAGTGAATCGCCTTAAACGAATGAAATACTATTTAAAACAATTATTGTTTACCTAAAAATATTAAAATATTCAATAATTCATTAAAATATTTTTAGTAATGAACGCAATCGAAAATCATTGTTGGGTTCTGCTATTTTATTTCATAAATAAAGTTTATTAACAAACTTAAAAAAATAGAAGAAGAACAACAAAAATACTATATCATATAGTTTTGGAACATTTTTTGATGAATTAAATATTCAAAATTACTTTTTTATAAGTTAATACAAGGGAACAAAATTTTAAAAATTTTAAAGGCTTCAAAAACCACTATGTTATCTTGATGTATTGTGGTTCCAGTAGTACAAATATAGTCCAAATTTTAAATTCTATGGATGGGGTTTTTTTAATTTTTAAGTAAAATTCAAGATTTTTTTAGATGCTTCTCCACGTAATCAATATAACTAAAAAACGGTTAGTCCGATATTATTAAAATAAATGTAGATTTACATAGCCTTTAATCCGTTTATATATTGCGTTTTAATCGGCTCAGAGTTATAATAAAAAATTAAAGCAAAAAATATATTTTTTACTTGTCTATTGGTTTGACCACTCTTTATAATAAAACTAAGTTATATTTCTTAACCGATTGTCCGTTAAATAGATAATCTTTACAACAACAACAAAACTAAAATACCGAGCAAAGAGTGCTGAAGATGAAACCGTAGGTGATTTAAAAAAATTCATTCCACTCGGCCGGTGTCGATAAAAACTGACTTTTTAAGTGTATGAATTGTTTCATCATCATAAATAAAATTTTATTTCTTCAAGAATGAAACAATTTGAACTTAAAAGCCAGTATTAAAATATAATACAAAACATTGTAAAAAAATTAAAAAAAAAGTTCGAATCTAAAATATTAA
The DNA here is from genome assembly GCA_941918925.1 of Phyto melanocephala. Classification (NCBI taxonomy): domain Eukaryota; kingdom Metazoa; phylum Arthropoda; class Insecta; order Diptera; family Rhinophoridae; genus Phyto; species Phyto melanocephala. The sequence continues at coordinate 55,705,232 of OW799233.1, forward strand.
AAACTAGTTCTTCAATTTTAATAATAATTTAATTTTTGCCTTTATATACGAGTATATACTATATCTTTTAAAATGGATTATATGCCCTTATTCACTTATAATATTAATTTGTTGAAAACAAAACAAACAAAATAATGAATTACATATATGTATGTATGTGTGTTAGTGTAACTTGGTTTCTGTGTTTACGTAATGAGTAGGTATGTATTTAAATGAAAGAAAGGATTATTCGGTAAGATGAATGGAATGAAATCAGTATCCAAAGTTTTTGTAATCTTTTCATAAAGGGTCTAAAAATATATTTGGGAAAATTTCCTTTCAACATGCATCAATGAACAAAAACCTAAATAAAACAAGTAAGAGTGCTATATTCGGCTGTGCTGAATCTTATATACCCTTCACAACGTGTAGTCATGCACTAACAATTGTTTGTATTACAGTTCATCTCATATATACATATATAAAAGTAACCCAATGTAAAATTATAAATTGAGTTTACGTATGTGTTTAAAAACAAAAATTACAAAAAAATATCTAAAAAATATCTAAAAAAAAATATTAAAAAAAATAAAAAATATATTAAAAAAATATATATATATATATATATCGGGTGTCCCAACTAGAACGCAATTTTAATTAAATAATATATAAAACAAAAAAAATCTTTTTGGCTCAGCTGGGAGTCGATGTCACGCTTATATAACCAGTATACCACGTTTGTATGTATGTGTTGTATATTGTTGATGTGGAAAAAAACGAGGTGGTCGTGGTTTCTTGCTCATATCTCAATAAGTTATGGGGCGATTGTGCTGAATTTCAATAGCGACTCATTCCAGTATATTTCCAAAAGATTGATACCATACACAGATCTGAGGAACATATAGTTGCTTTTTTAAGTTGATTTCAACCAACACACGGACAGACGGTCAGGGCTTAATCGACTCCTTTATTCATAAGCTTTCAGAAAATATATACTTTATGGGCCGGAAATGAAAATTGTAGAAATTACAAACGGAACGACAAAGCTATATATACCCTTGTGCACCACAGGTGAAGGGTATAATAAACAATAACGAAATCGTGCTTAGCGCCAAACCAAGTGCCACCAATAATTTGGCTACACTCACTCATTCAAAGGCAACAATAGTCTTCTTTACAGATTTTGTGCTTTTTTTTTGTATTTTAATTTTATGTGTTTGTGTATGTGTGTATTAAAATGTCTTCTACAAATTCACTGACTACTGGTTACCAAAAAAGTTGAAAATGTATAAATATAGATGAGTGTAATGGGTTGAAGTGAAAATAATAAGTATTGATGTTATTTTTTTGTCTTTTTGCATGTATATTAGTGGATTTTTATTTTAAAGCATTTATGTATGTATGAACTTCCATAAAATTAAAGATTTTTTAAGTAGTCCCCATTGCGAGAAAGGAACTCTAAATTGTAATTAAAAATTTAAAACTGTTTTCTCTATTTAATTGTGGGCATTTTTTTTAATTCCTTCTTTTGTATATTATATAATAAATTACTGCTATATCCTAAAAATAAAATCATAAGGTAGAAGTTGAAATCGGAATAGTGTTAGACTTGTGGAAAAAAATACAGCAATCACTATGAAATAATCTCTTTATACTAAAATATCTATAATTTTCTTTGTCTTACTTCGATTTGCTATTAAATTGTTTTCTTAAATTAAGTCTTGCAATGAAACCATACGTATTTCTAAATTAGGAGTGATACACTGACTCTTTTTTACTACAATGTTTTTTTTTTTTACAAAAACTGAAGAGTATAAGTTATCAACTTATACTCTTCAACTTATAAAAATAATATTATCTCTGTGTGGACATGTCACATCCTACTTTTAAAATTATAAAATGAATGTTTGAATTTAACTCCGGTAATCCATTACGGACTTCTTTTTTTCGACAAATTTTTGTCCATATATTTTGGAATTTTATAGAAATGTAAAAATGCGAAATTTCATCATCATACATCCACCTTTTTAATTTCATTAACAGTAAATAATGTGAGAAATAGGTGTTGGAGTAGGCGTGTCAATAAAGTGTCTACTGATAAAATCAACTTAAATACCTCAATATAGAGTCCTTTATTCTTTTAAAATCTTTGTCCATACACCAAGAAAACAGAAAATCACATTCATTGTCAATCGAATTCATTTGTGATTATAAAATTTCTATTGCAAGAATCATAATTTATTACTGCTGACTACATATTTATATTCCAAAACGAAATTCTGAAGACATAACCGTAAAATTCTACTACCTCAACTATACTATGCGATTGGCAAAAATTGCGGTAGTCACAACAGATACTGTTTTCTCTGTGTAGACAAATTATATGAATTTGAGATATATCGTTAATTTTATGTGGGCGTGTCACCTAAACTTTCCGTTATTGTAAGGCTTTCGATCAAAGAGCAATATTTGCAAAATTTCAGAAACATACATTGAATTTTGTCAGTTTTATTACGTTTAAAATCAGCCGGAAAAGACACTGTGCGTTATAAATTATTGTACATTTTGATCTATATCTGCTTTCCTATTGCATAGATTTAAGCAATTCTCTGGGAAAAATATTTTTTTACTCAGGAAATATACATTCGAAATTTCATCTCTCTACATCAATGCTTTAAGGCACAATTGTAGTTTATTCAATGTAGGAAGGATATGAATTTTTTGACTTACTGTTGCACTACGAGCTATAACTCTCTTCTAAAAATATCGACTTAGCCCTTTTTCAATACCAAACAAACCTTGTTTATAAGAAACATTCTGACTTGAGCCCTCTAGCTTTTTCGGTTTGAGTTCTATCGTGCTTTCAACAGACGGACAGACTGATGGGGTCTGAAATGGGTATTTCGATGGGCTACAAACGGAATAACAAAATGAATATACCCGATGACTATATGTCAATGAAATTTAAATGTTTATAAAACAAACAAAATTAGAGGTATGATGTAGGTTTCTATTTAGTCAATGTTACTATTATGCCAGAAAATTAATGTGATACGTCCTCTTTAACGCCTACCCCTATATAATGCTTAAATCCATATAATTTCTCTATGGACAAAGGTTTTGGAAGAATAAAGGATTATATTGAAATGTCTCAGTTTTATTTATTAGCAGAATCTATACTGACACGTTCACTTTAACGTCCACTTTCATTGAAAGACTAAATTTTGTAATATATAATAGTATAGTAATATATAATAGAAGTTATACAAAGAAAGTGATACATATTTTAGTACAAAGGGATTAATCCATCGTGATTACTATTATCAAAATAATAAATTTTGTGATATAAAAGTACATCAAATTGGTGGTGCGCTAACTTGTTTTTCATGAAGTTGTCCATATAGATACTGGTTTTGAATCAAACTGAAACCCAGTATCTCACAATAATTAGGTGATATAACTTCAGCAACCTTAAAAGGTATTTTCTTCCTTTTTGCGTAAATATCTCTCCTTTAGATATCGATATCAATATGAATCAAGACTAAACTCTTTATTATCAAAGAAAGGTGAATATATATTGATTTTCGAATGGCCTGTTGGTTAGTTCGAAACTTTCAGCAAAGTTGTCCATTATTAGTGCTTTAATATTTTTAGACTTTGCTTACGCTTGAATTTAACACTTGAAAATTAGTCAATAAAAAAACAATAGATTATTCTATGCTTTTCAATCTTAAAAGCTTTCATTTATGAACGTCAGAGTGAGTTTTATCATAATTACTAGGATTATTTAAAAAAAATGGTAATAGCAAAAAGTGAACGGTTAATATTTTAGGTATTTTATGGAAACTAATTTGGTTTTAAAATAAGCTGAAATATGCTCTTTTTCTCTTCATATTATTACTTACATAAATTTCAAAATTCCATTTTAAGCACATTACGCGCCCGAGTGGATATGAAATTTAGCATTTGGTTGATTATTTTTAAAATTTTAAAGGCTAAGAAGGTGGAGCACACACATAAAGCAAACATGCTTAGTAAAAGAGCTAGATACACCTTTTTCTAACTATTGTTCGAATTATTTAAATAACTTATCACGATTGCTACTGAGGCATACAGAAAAAATTAATGGTTAAAATTATTTGATTGAGTGATTAATTTTTATACACACCACCAAAAAAATGGTGTTGGGGGTATATTCATTTTGTCATTCCGTTTGTAACACATCAAAATATCTATTTTAGACCCCATGAAGTATATATTTTCTGAATCGGGGCTTAATTTTATGACGATCTAGCTATGTCCGTCTGTTAAAAGCACGATAGGGCTCGAACGGCAAGAGTTAGGAGGATAAAATTTTGTTAGAGCGGTAATATATCCTAAGTAGAAAAAATATTACTCCCGAAAATTTGCTTAAATCAATGCATTTTGGAAGGAGTTATAGATCGAAATATCTAAAAATTTATACCGCCAGTGTACGATTCTGAAATTTTGCAAACATTTCATTATGATCAAAACACTTGTAATAACGAAAATTTAAGGAGACACTACCACTTTAACGCCAACCTTCCAAATATTCATATAATTTCTCTGTAGACAAAGATTTTGGAAGAACAAAGAACTCTTTATGAAAATATCTAAGTTGAATTTGTTCGCAGAAACTACTTTGACAACGTCCACCTCCCACATAACGGTTTATCTTAAATTCATATTATTTCTATATGGACAAAACTAAAAAAAATAAACGAAATCTCGAAGGGATTATCTAAGTGAAATTCAAACATTTATTATATTATATAAAAATTTGGAGGCTTTATGCCCACACAAGGTTAACATTATTTTTTAACTACCTCTGGGTGCCAAATTCTGCTCTTTAGTTTCCGTACAAACTACAGCATTATTTCACTCCTTATGTAGAAATACTAAACGTTTCATTGTAAGACTAAATTTTAGGAAATAAATTAATAGCAAATCGAAAATACACAAAGAAGGTGATACATATTTTATTACAAAGAGATTATTCCAGAGCGATTACTGTTAATAACAAACAAATAAATTTTGTGCTCTAAAAGTGCACACAGTTAGTGGTGGGTATCACCAAAGAATATAAATCATATAGAATGCGCATGAAGGCCCAAATTGAAATATTTTTTAAAAAAATTTTACGACGCGGTCGGTAAGGCAAAAGGGAAAGAAGCAAAGTAAAGAGCATAACAATGTTTCGCTCTCATACGTAATTGCGTGTGTTACACGGCTTTCAGACCAGGCAAGTCACTTGCGCAAGTGACTTGCGCAAGTGTTGTGTTTATAGGCAAAAGGGGTAAGGTCGGGTTAAGAGGAAGAAACTTGCTCATTTTTGAGTACACACTTGCCTGTACTCGGCAAGTACGAGCAAGTTTTTGTTGAGAAACCAAAAACAAAAGAGTAATAAAAACAAACAAGAGTGCTATATTCGGCCATGCCGAATCTTATATACCCTTCACAACGTGTTGTCATGCAACAACAATTGTTTATGTCACCATTTATCTCATATGAAATACGTACATACAAAACATACATATATAAAAACATCCCATTGTAATATTATACATTAAGTTTACTTATGTGCTTAAAAAAATAAATTAAAAGAAAAATTAAAAATAAAACAATAAAAATTTTAATAAAATATAAAATAAAAAAAAATTTTTGGCTCACTCTAACCAGTATACCACGTTTGTATGTATGTGTAGATAATTGATAATTGTAGAAATTTCAAACGGAATGACAAACCTATATATACCCTTTTTCACTGTGTGAAGAGTATAATAAGTAAAAGAGAACGAAACTTGGGCAAGTCAGTTGCTGAGTCTGAACATGAAAGCAAGTTCAAAGAAAAATAAAAGAAAATAAAAAACTAACTTGAGCAAGTGACTTGCCCAATGCGAAAGGGGTATTTGTAAATACTTCAGCTTGCATGTATGTATGTTTGTTTATGTTTTGATATTTTCATTTCTTGTACAAATTCTTGTCAGTCAGACAGTCAGTCAGACGTTTAACTACGTACGCGTGTATGTATGTTGTTTATGCATTTATGTATGTATGGATGTGTTAATATTCTTTAAACAATAATATGAGAAAATATAAATTTACATTTATAAAAGAGGTCAAATAAATTCAAATAAATGTGAGCAAACATTATATTGAAAACAAATACGCTGGACTGTGTTACAGTAGCAAAAGTTTATATATATTGTTGTTGTACGAATGATATTGCATCAATTGTGATCGAATTTTATTTGCCCTTCTTAGTGAAAATTTTAGTGTTCATGTACATTTTAATTGATTTGAGATAATTTTAATACAATGAAATTTTTATAGGTGAAAATGTTTTTTTCAAGCATTTGAATTTCACTTGAGGTATTTTAAATAAATAAATAAAAAGGCGATGTTTTCTAATGTATTACAGATACTTTTACGAAAAAAATTCTTGTCAGTCAGACAGTCAGTCAGACGTTTAACTACGTACGCGTGTATGTATGTTGTTTATGCATTTATGTATGTATGGATGTGTTAATATTCTTTAAACAATAATATGAGAAAATATAAATTTACATTTATAAAAGAGGTCAAATAAATTCAAATAAATGTGAGCAAACATTATATTGAAAACAAATACGCTGGACTGTGTTACAGTAGCAAAAGTGTATATATATTGTTGTTGTACGAATGATATTGCATCAATTGTGATCGAATTTTATTTGCCCTTCTTAGTGAAAATTTTAGTGTACATGTACATTTTAATTGATTTGAGATAATTTTAATACAATGAAATTTTTATAGGTGAAAATGTTTTTTTCAAGCATTTGAATTTCACTTGAGGTATTTTAAATAAATAAATAAAAAGGCGATGTTTTCTAATGTATTACAGATACTTTTACAAATTGAAGTTTTCGAAAAAACTTTCGCCTATTGTCAAGTACACTCAATGTTTATACATGTAGCTCTAGTGTGATATATTTTTTTTTTTTTTTGAAGTGTAATTTATAATTTATTTTAGCTACTTTAATCTCTAAAATTAAAATTTTTATTAAAATTGCTGTCACTGTTTCGCCAATAATATGTTGGCTCGTCAGGAAACAAATAGTTATGTATGTATTTTGTGATAAAAGAAATTTTAATTTTATGTAAGAAAGGCAAAACTCAATAAAAAATACTTATGTACCTGTTCCCTGCACTGGAATTATTTGGCCGTTTCTTAAAAAAACCCACATGCAGTAAATGTGCAAAAACCTAGCTAAAGCGAAGTCAGGTAAAATTTTTGTATTGTTGTTGTATTTTAAGAGGCACAAATCGTCAAGGACACTTCGCCCGAAATTTTTTTAGTGATTTTTTAAAGGCTCTGCAGCTTTTTATTTTATTTTAAAGCATTTCATAACACATTTCAGTTTGAAAGCTGCAGTGAAGCATTACGTACTGTGTGTCTAGAAATTATAATAAAAGTAAATAAAAAAATAAAAATAACGCAATAAATAAAAACTCTACTAAATGAAGCTCACTCTTAAATCAGTTCTTATGTTAACCGATGATATTTTAAAAGAAGGTGGTGATGTATATTTTTTAATGACAAAATCCCTTAATCAGGACAAATTAGAAAACACGTTTTCTGTATTGCGGCAGAAAGGGGGCAACAATAACAACCCGTCTGTAGCCGAATTGAATAATATTTTGACAAAAATAATGGTGACTAAAATAGTTCAGTCAAGCTCTTCTAGCAACTGCGAACTTGTAGAAGACGAAATAGCGAATGTTGATGCTGGCTTTCAAGCAGATTTATGTATTGAACATAAAGAACCAAGTTGCTATGAAATTGACAATGTTGATTTCGAGAGCCACATATATGCAGATTATTTTCTGGAAGATGTTTTTGAAAATTCTGCAGTTATAAATTTTGAAGTAGTTTCTATGAGATACTTTGTTTGATATGTAGCATTTAAAGTCATTCCAAAATTACAATGCCAAAAATGTTGTGACGAATTGAGAAAGATGGATGAAGTTCTAACAGCAATAAGCGAGCTTTTTATACACTTTAAAAATTATCAGTCGCTTACAGATTTTGGAAGCTTAGCTGCTCCATCAGATAAACTAATGGATGCTAGTAAAAGACATTTTTTAATATTTGATAAAATTTTTAAGTCTGAGCACCAAAAAATTTGTATAAAATCTTTTATTATTGAGTCCTGTAAACGCTTGACTCAGCAGTGGTTTGCCGACGCTTATTCTCAACACAGAATATAAGTTTTGGACTTTCTACTATTAGTACTCCTCCGAAAGCATTGCTCTTGGTCTATAGAAAAAGGAAGTTCCAAGGAAAAAAAAATAAAAAAATAAGAAACGAATGATGTAATTTATAAAAGTATAATAACTTTGTTAATTTTACAAGGGTGGTTTACATTTTTATTGAACACTTTTTGATGGCAGAAATTAATGAAGTGGGAAAAATATATCAAAAATTATTTATTCTTAACAAAAATACATACAGAGTTTGTTTTTATTTTAATTGTTTTATAAAAAAAACAACTTATTCATTTTCCAATATTATTATTTAATTTATTTTGAAATGAATAAACTTTTCAACATTCTGTTTGTTCTAAAAAAATAATACATAATTCTCAACTCTAGTTTTATTCGCATTTTTTATATAAAGTTTTATTTATTTAAAATACCTCAAGTGAAATTCAAATGGTTGAAAAAAACATTTTCACCTATAAAAAATTTTATTGCATTAAAATTATCTCAAATCAATCAAAATGTACACGTACACTAAAATTTCGCTAAGAAAGGCAATTAAAATTCGATCACAATTGATGCAATCTCATTCGTACAACAACAATATATATATGATTTTGCTACTGTAACACAGTCCAGCGTATTTGTTTTCAATATAATGTTTGCTCACATTTATTTGAATTTATTTGACCTCTTTTATAAATGTAAATTTATATTTTCTCATATTATTGTTTAAAGAATATTAACACATCCATACATACATACATACATACATACATACATACATGCATAAACAACAGACAAACACGTGTTCGTATTTTGTTTCTTTCACGGCTTTCAGACTAGGCAAGTCACTTGCGCAAGTGACTTGCGCAAGTGTTGTGTTTATAGGCAAAAGGGGTAAGGTCGGGTTAAGAGGAAGAAACTTGCTCATTTTTGAGTACACACTTGCCTGTACTCGGCAAGTACGAGCAAGTTTTTGTTGAGAAACCAAAAACAAAAGAGTAATAAAAACAAACAAGAGTGCTATATTCGGCCATGCCGAATCTTATATACCCTTCACAACGTGTTGTCATGCAACAACAATTGTTTATGTCACCATTTATCTCATATGAAATACGTACATACAAAACATACATATATAAAAACATCCCATTGTAATATTATACATTAAGTTTACTTATGTGCTTAAAAAAAATAAATTAAAAGAAAAATTAAAAATAAAACAATAAAAATTTTAATAAAATATAAAATAAAAAAAATTTTTTGGCTCACTCTAACCAGTATACCACGTTTGTATGTATGTGTAGATAATTGATAATTGTAGAAATTTCAAACGGAATGACAAACCTATATATACCCTTTTTCACTGTGTGAAGAGTATAATAAGTAAAAGAGAACGAAACTTGGGCAAGTCAGTTGCTGAGTCTGAACATGAAAGCAAGTTCAAAGAAAAATAAAAGAAAATAAAAAACTAACTTGAGCAAGTGACTTGCCCAATGCGAAAGGGGTATTTGCTTCCTGGTCTAACGCATGAAGTTAAACGAGTGCATGGTAAATAAATATGAATAAAGAAACCAACAACAAATTACATTTACAAAATTTTGTGAGTGCATGGTAAATAAATATGAATAAAGAAACCAACAAAAAATTACCTTGACAAAATATTGTGAGCGAAACTATATGAGAGCCATTCGTAATGAAGAGAGCGGGTTCCAATGTTAGAACCCGCCATAAGAAATTTTATTTTGTACGTGATGCGCATTCTATATGATTTATATTCTTTGGTATCACACAGCCGAATGCAGTGCTCTTGCTTACTTGTTAATATAAAATTTTAATATTAAATTTAATTGTAAATCATTTTCTTTTGTCCGAGTTCGTTTATTCTATGATCAAATTTCCTAATTTGTAATAATTTCAAGAATATTAAAAAAATGTGAACTCAATTTTGAAACCAGCTTCGATTTCATCATTAGCACTCTTTATTCGTATATTCATATGTATTTTGAAATTAGTGACCTTCCAGCTTGCTCTTGGCAATAAAGAAAAGTCAGCCTCACATAGACGTGTTCGGAGCTCAACATATAGGAAACATCGAAAATAAGAAATTTTAAGCAACATCCAACGTATACTTTTCGATGGGTAGATGCAGTTGGAATAGATTTTTTCTGTTTATAATTTCAATATATTTATAAGGTTTGACATTTGAATTAAATGAGAGAAGACATAGAGTAATTATAGAAAGAGTCGTTACATGCTTATTTGACGTTATCATTTCAGTATTGTGAAGACATTGTAAAAAAAACAAAAAAAAGATATGAACCAGTATGATTTATTAATGTTGGCATTATTTACCACCATCAATGTTAGAACAGCGTCATTCTGATTGTATTTTTCTGCCTCGATTTGTACAAAATTGTAATCGAAGAAAACCCAAAGTAAAAAAATTAGGTTGTTTTTCATACACTGTTTTAAATTATGTACAACTTTAAATGTTTTAAAAATGTTTATGTTCCTAAATAAAAGGGAATGTTAAAAAAAAAAATTAACTAAAATTTACTAAAAATTACAATTATTTTAACCACTAAATTAAGTGGCAAATGTACACAATAGCCACAACTGCATGACTTGTGCGGAATTGTGACTTTAAAAAGTCAACTTCACAATTATAATGGGGTTTGTCAAAATGACTTAACGTAACCGAAACTTCACTCATACGAATGTACATGTGTACAATAATAATCATGCTGTTGACTCTTGCTTTTGTGGCGAGTATTTTGCAATTTGTGCAGAATGTTAAAATTCCAACCGTAAGTGGTTTAACAGTGTATTACAACGTCGACAACACAGCTGAAAAATACTGCAAATTATATTTAAAAAAGCAAATTTTAATTACTTTTACATGCCACACAAACACATTAAACACAGAAACAATTATTTAAATCAAAAAATGAAGTAACTTAAGTTGGACACACTATCATATAAAATGATTTTTATTTATTTTCTAGCAAACTTTTTGTGAACACCTCAATTGAAAACAAGTAACCTTCACCATCATGTACATAGGTAAAATGAAGACATCGAGCTTAGCCTTGATTTCAGACTTCGTTTTATACGCCATTTTCTTTATTAGTTTCGACGATAACATTGATTTTGAATTTTTACATACTTAATGGTATTCTACTTGTCAAGCTTTTTTATTCGATACAAATATTGTAGTATTCAAAGGGGACAAAGCCGTATCTTTTATATTTGTCTCATATAAGTATTTGCCATTTAATCTAATATCCCATCTTTGATTTTACCGTTTCATATTTTACTATATTTTACTGGTCAAGCCCTCTTATTCAAAACTAATATTAACTCCTTCGGTGGTACAGAAAGTGAAAAAATCGATTTTCGTTTGTAAATTTTAGGAAAGAACACTGAAGCAGTTGTATCTTGCTGCTTATATCTCAGTTCTCAGGAATAAATTTTTAGTTCACGCCTAATAATTTGTTGCTTTTAGAGTGTATAAAAATTATTATGGAGCTTAAAAAATTTGGTATATTTAAAATATATATATTTTTCGAACTAATTTCTGCCTAAAACCTTGGCTATTAGTGACTGATTTGTTAAAAATTTGTAGCAAATATTTCTAAAGGCATACCATATCTATTAATTGTAACAAGTGTGTCTATAAACTATTAAAGGTTGAAAACTTATAACTTTTGTGGTTAAAATAAGGAGACAATCAGAGCCTAACATGTTTATTTGCTATTCCTTTAGAAAGTTATGGATCCATTTTGCTAATTTTCAATATCACTCTGATCTCAAATATGTTTGATATTGTGATACCACTCACTTGTCTTGGCGATGTCGGGGGTTTCCAAACTGATTTAAACATACTCACGTACAGACAGACAGTGCTCAATCGACTCGCCTATTCATAAGCTTTCAGAAAATATATACCCTATGGGATCGGAAATGAGTATTGTAAAAATTTCACACACTTACACTGTCTGTGAAGGGTATTAAAAGTATTACGACCAATTATTATATCGTACATTTGCACGTATGTTCATATGTACATTCACTGTGTATGTATATGAACCAATAGAGACATGCTTAAACTTGTGTTTGGTTCAGCAAAAGAAGATAATAAAAATTTAAAGAATCTTTAAAGGAGTGTTTATAAGACATATGTAAATACATACATATGCATAAATCAAATAGGATTACTGAAGTTTTATTATTTTGCGACGTACACATAAAACATATGGGTAATTTCGCCTCAAGTGTACCAACTTTTGAAACCGATGTCTTCCGATCGGGATTTGCACCAAAGTTAGTCCTATTAAATAGTAGCTCGGAAACAAATTTTTAACAAGATCGGTCAAGAACTCTCTGAGAAATAGGGGGCAAAATTTGACATTTTGGCCAAGTAGGTGTTTTTTGTCATCCCTGTAACTTATTATCTATTGCTTTCAGCAAAATTTGTCCCAAATAGTTGAGAGAGCTATTTCTTCAATCTTTGCAAAAAAAAATTTAATTTATTTTTTTAAAAACTGAACTTTTTTGTAAAAAGCTTAGGGCAAAGCATATGATTATTTTAAATTATTTCCTGTTTGTGTGCAAGCGTTTCTAAAACCTAACATATAACGAAACATATACTAAGAATCTAGACAAATTAGCCTTTTCAACGGTATGTAACATACCTAATTAAGATTCCACACCCTCGATATTCTATTACCAACAATATGCTAGCCTCAGGAATAAAATCATTTTGTTGCTATACAAACTTTGAAATTTTAATAGTTTTATTTATTTGTTATGATAGTTAACCTAATATTTATATAATAAAAATAAACATATAAATAACATAATCGATTTTAATCTTAATCACATGAGATCCATTTATATAGTTCAATAAAATTTTTTTTTAGACATCGCATCCCCCTAAGCGACATTAAAGCTAAAAAAAGCCCTAAGCTTTCTTTTGAGCAAAAAAAAGGGCCCAAATTTTGCTGAAAGCAACAGGTAATAATTTACAGGGATGAGAAGAAACACCTACCTGGCCAAAATGTAAAATTTCACCCCCTATATCTCAGAGAGTTCTTGACCGATCTTGTTAAAAATTTGTGTCTGAGCTACTATTCAATAAGACTAACTTTGGTGCAAATCCCGATCGGAAGACATCGGTTTCAAAAGTTGGTACACTTGAGGCGAAGTTACCCATTTATAACTTTAAGATTCTACAAAAAATTACAATTATATTAATTATATTGTTAAATATTTAGTCTGATCTACATTTCAGGCGATTATTAGTGGTACGTCCTTTGCCAAAGACAAGGCCCATACGTGCGAGAAATTTTTTTGTTATATATAGCGTGACTCATGTACTTTTTGTTCGAGAAATTAAGTGTTATTGTAGATCATAACCAATATCATATATCCCGTTACCGATTTTTCGTTCTAGAGCATACTACTACTTTTGTCATGGAATTGCTAATATAAACAGATGAATACGCGCATCTAGAAGATTAATGGTCGTTTTATATATGTATGTATATCAAATTTAGTTTGATTATAAACGTGCATAATTATAATGGAATTAGCCAACCTTTTTAACTCTGTTTACTATACAAGTTAATTTCCTATGTCTTGGAAGGTTGCTAATATAACGCCGATCCCCAAAAAGGGTGAGGCTAACAACCCTGAAAAATACCGCCCAATTACAATTTGTTCGGCACTCTCCAAGGTCATGGAGAGTATTTTAAATCACCATCTTGTCAAATATTTGGAGTTTAACCACCTGCTATGCGACCGCCAGTATGGCTTTCGTAGAGGACGTTCTACGGGAGACCTACTAGCCTTTTTAACAGAGAAGTTTTGCGATTCTATCTACTACTTCGGCAAAAGTATAGTGGTGGCTCTGGCTATTTCCAAGGCGTTTGATAGAGTCTGGCATGGTGCACTACTATCAAAGCTTGTTGCTTTTGGTGTCGGTGATAAGTTTTCTCGATTTATATCGAATTTTCTTAGTAATCGCTCTATACGAGTTGTTATAGATCGGATCACATCCAACGAGTTCTAAATCAATTCAGGGGTACCGCAAGTATCCGTTTTATCTCCGACTCTATTTCTCAATGACCTTCTACGTCAAACTTCGAACCCTATATATTGTTTTGCAGATGACAGCAACTTGTGCCATTCGTATTCATTCAGCCATAGACCGAGCCTTTCTGAGATCCATGCTATGAGGCAGAACAGGAATAGGACGCTGAATCAGGACCTGATGAACATCTACGAATAAGGTCGTGCGAATAGAGTGGATTTTAATCCTCGGAAGACTCAGTGTTGTCTACTAACACATAAACGCACGCCGGATATTGTTGCCTCATCTGTTCTATAAGATGGTATAAGTATTAAGGGATCGGAAGCTCTTGATGTTCTGGACACGAAAATTCAGTGCGACTTCCGCTGGACTGAACATATTTTTCTCGTGTCTAAGGAAGCATTCAAGTGTCTCAGTTTTTTAAGACGGTGTAGAAAATACTTCACACCATCCGATCTTCTTGTTATTTATACCACCTACATCCGGCCGAAAAAGGAATACAACTCTCACGTATGGGCCGGTGCAAAGTATATTTTGGAGTTACTCGACCGCGTACAGGAGAGGGTGAAGGTGCTTATTAACGACAGTAGGGTAACCAACTCTCGAACACCGTCGCAATGTGGGTTGTGTTTCACTGTTCTATCGATATTACAATGGAATATGCTCCGATGAGATAAGGGAACTTGTTCCTGAGAACCGCAATTTTGCACATAATACTCGTTTTTCCAGAAGAGCATACCCATATGTGGTCGATTGGCCAGTGGATCGAACTACACACTACAGGGAAATTCGTTTTTTAGTCGTACTGTTCGTATGTGGAACAGACTCCCCGCTGAAGTTTTTCCAGCCACTTACAATCTGGAAAGTTTAAATCAAATGTCCACAAACACTACTCCCTTTCTCCTCCTACCCATAACCTATTTTCCTGATATCAACACAATGCATGCATGAATAGGGGACATCCTCTGAGTGTTGTATATTAAAAAAATACAAACTACAATAAATTTATATTGTTAAATTATATCGTAAATTTTTAATAAAAACGAGCTCTAGTTGATTTAAAGTAAATAAGCCAACGTTTATAAATGTTATATATCGATGCATTACTTCCTCAACCTCGTAACTTAAAAAATACGGTTTTGACTTCTTCATATCAAACGATTGTTTTATGCTTTAACTAAAAAAGATTAGAATATTATTACTTCTCATATACATAAATACAATCAATTCCTTAATAATTGCATTTAAACTTTTAACCAAACACCGAAGTATCTCCTGAAAAATTTTATTTTTTAAGATACGAGGTTGAGGAAGTAAGGCATCGATATGTAACAATATTACATTTACCGAAAATACGGTTATAAACTCTAAAGTTGTTCATGTTTGCATATATGATTCGCATATATTTAATTTTGCATTTACTACCCATATTAATTGGGTTAAAAAGAAAAATTTCCAGCAATTCTATCAGACGTCATCTTGGATTTTGAACTTCTTCGTAGATTGCTGTATTCTTCTACATAATTATCCCCTTTCCATATTTGTGGGGCTTCAGAAAATGTATAATAAATACCTAAAACTTTTGTTTTCATAATTCTTCCACTAAATAGATATGTAATTTTTTGGCTCTCGAGATTCACTCTTATTTATTTTCAAATTATTAACATAATAATAAAATCGGTAACCAAAAAAAAGAATTTTTGGCCAACTCGAAACACGTACCACATTGCGGTGTCCTAAACAATACGGCGTATATATATATGTTTAATCCCATCAGAAGAAGAGTTTACAATAAACCATAAAAAATTCAAAATCTAAAATGG
Source organism: Phyto melanocephala (assembly GCA_941918925.1). NCBI lineage: Eukaryota > Metazoa > Arthropoda > Insecta > Diptera > Rhinophoridae > Phyto > Phyto melanocephala. The sequence goes on from OW799233.1 coordinate 55,721,396, forward strand.
CGTCCAAAACAAAATGGTCAATAACATATTTTTTTCATTACCTTAATGAAAATTCTAGACCAATAACATAGAAAACAATAAACAGTAAAAATTTTATATTGCGCCTGAAGCAATATGACAATAAATGTATGTTGCAATTTGATAAATATTAAATTAAATTAACATTTATTTATTACGGTAGAAATAAATTTAAATTTAAGTGGCTATAGCTATTTCGTGAAATATTTTCCTAAATTGAACATCCGCGACAATGTGGTAATTTTTGGAGTATTAATTGTTTATTTGATTTATTCTCAAGCGCCTTGTTATGTACTATTATTACTATTTTTTTTTTTAACAGTATTGTATTTCTTTTTGTAAATAATTTATAATAAAATATTTTGTAATTCAATACAATTTTTTGTATATGTTTTTGGAGTGTTGTATTGCATACAATTATTAAAGTAATGCTGTATAATCATGTAAAATTTAAACATTCAAAATAGCCTCGGAAACAAATTTTGTTAACTTTAACTCCCTTTTTAATTGAAAGACTAAAAAGGAAGGGATACATATTTTAGTATAAAAAGATTATTTCATAGCGATTACAGTTAATAGCAAAATAATAAATTGTGTGCTATAAAAGTACATCAAATTGGTGGTGGGTATAAAAAATTTGGCACAGCCGAATATAGTGCTCTTACTTGTTATAATTCTCATTTAGTTTAACATGCTTAGGGTATAAGTAATAATTCACAACAGCGGCAAAATATTTAAATACAAAATTAGTGATATAGATTTTCACTGATTGTTAAATTTAAAGTTACGTATCGCAGAATATTTTTACCATATTTTCGTCCTTAAGAGAACCGAACGACTTATATAAGTCCATGATAGTAATCGGTTATTTAGGTTATTAAAATCAAGTACTTATATATTGCTATAAAAATAAGTACATATTTAAGTCCCTATTTATAAGAGGCCGTAATAAGTACTTATACGAGTCTCTCAATGACATCGTCGTGTTAAAATAATGGGTTTAGATGCCAAATTGTAAGTAGTGAATAACTGTTTTCTAGTACTTTCAACTCATTATTTTGTAATGTGTTATTTCGCTGGGTACATGTAAATAGAATGTTAAAAGAATTTTTCTAAGTTTTAATTAATGTTGGAACTTTCCTACTTTATTTACATTGCGTTTGCATTCTAGTACCCGCATTAATATATGTGTTATTCACAACTTACTCGAAGATATTCACACACATACTGTCATTAAAAGTCATATACACACTTCCGTGGTTTGCATTACGTGTAAAATATTAAATAAAAGAGCGCAATATTGCCCACTCACGCTTAAAGAGGTACAAGATAACTGATCTGTATGACAATTATCGTATAGCAAGAAGAAATGCAAACCAATTCAGCTTACTATACTTTTTGAATGCCTTTGAATTCAGCTAGTTCACATAAAACTTGTAAAACTAAACCGGAAATTTGAATTATACAGCAAAAAGCTTTTGATGAAATGCCGACTTTAGATACAAATTGTATAAACTTAAGCTTCATCAGTATACCGATGACAACTACTTCATACACAAATCACTGAATATCTAGACGACAATAATCTCCTTACATGTAAACAGTCTGGTTTTCGTGACTCATTGATGTTGCTGAAGATTTTAGAAAAGAAATAGATGATGGTTCTGTAGCAATATTAGTTTTGTTAGACCATTCAAAGGCTTTTGACACAGTTGACCATACAATTATGATTCAATAACTTGAAAAAATTATGCATTTCTCCTCAACGTCTTCCAAATTGATGCAGACCTATCTTAGCGGTCGACAGCAGTGTGCGTAGATAAATTCATCATTAAATTCAAGTTTTCTCCTTGTCACTAGGGGCGTGCCGAAGGGTTCAATTCGAGGGCCTCTTCTTTTCTCTATTTTGTTTTCATTTGATGTTCAAATGTACATTAATAAAAAAGGATGTATTGAGGAAAAATTTAATAAAGACCCTAATAAATAAATACGTCAAACCAGCAAATAGAAATGTTAAATTAGGCTAAAAATTTAGGCGTGATTTTCAATAGCACTCTAACCTGGTCAGATTATGTCTCAAATGCTTGTGGAAAAACCTTTTCAATGCTACGAACTCAGTGGCCCACACAATATTGTACTCCACCCAAAATCAGGTTACTACATGCTAAAACCTATCTTATTCCAACCTTTCTCTACGGCTGTAAAGTTTTTTCAAGTTGTGATGCAAGAAGTAAGGCGAAACTTAACGTAACATAAATACGACAATATAGCAAGAAATGTTTTTGGGCATAAGTCCTATGGAAATAACGCATCTTTCAATCAATAAATGTTTTTGGTGTCCAGTTTGATGACCTATTGAAAATAAGAATATTAGTTACAAGAGAACCTGATCATCTTTACAATCGCCTTTAATATGGTCGATTCGGAAGGAATAAAACTTTAATACAAACGAGATATCACACCTCAACACTTATAGGGAGACTTGCAACGCGTTACTTTTTAAAAAGAAAACCTTTGACTTGTATTCTTGCTTAAATTTTATCAATATTTACCGCATAGTGTATATTTAAAATTAAAAACCTAATAAAACTGACAAAATTAGATATATGATTCCGAAATTTTGCAAACATTATTTTTTGGTCAAAGGCTTTGTTTTAAGGGAAAATAAATCTGCCACGCCCACTTTCTGCTTTAAATTTATATTTAAAAAGTATTAGTTAAGTTTATTAGCATTCATTCATTGTAGACGGCGCCATCTATTGTAATTAGAGCTAAATATCACGTAAAACAGTAGATGACTCTACTAACATTTTTTCTAAAAATCTCTTTTATTTTTTGAAGTAACAACAAGTTAAATTCATAGAGGTTTGTGAAAAAGAATATGACCGAGGTTGTTGACAAAAATTAACTAGAGTAACGATTTGTTCCCAACCCTACACATAGGTGTACCCACAGTCTTAGGAGGTTAAATATTTAAAAATATTAAAATAAAGGTGCATCAGTAGATTTCAAATATGTATTTGAATATTTAAAATACATTTTTTAACCAAATTATATTTTTATTACCCTGTGTATTCTTTTGTAAAGGGTGGTTAAATTTTAAGGGCCGATGTTGATTTTGAATAAAACACACAAATAATTTAGAAAATAACAAATAACAATTTATTTTTATTATGATAATATTTGTATGGTTCAATTATGTATGGAATAAAATATCGGCAAAATGGCCGCCGCGACCTCAGCGGCACACTTTCATCCGATGATTCAAATTTTCAATGACAATGTTGACATTCAATTGTTGGGCACGGTGATGAGTTGAGGTTGACTGCTCTTTTGCCACACTATCATTTCACATTTCATACAGACCTGTTTTACTGAAATTTAAATATTTTTTACAATTCTTCCGATTGTGGACGAATTTGAGCGATTATTTTGACTGAAAGAATAACGAAGTGCACGAAATGCATCTTGATTTGAACGCTCATTTTCATAAAAAGCCTGAATAGCTTTATCGCGTTGCTCGATTGTGTATCTTTTCATGTTTCAAATTGAGTTAGATTAAAATTAAGAAATGTCACATGAAACGCAGAAAAAAAAAATTTGACGTCTTGGTGTAGTTCACATTCAACATCGACCCTTAAAATTAAACCATCCCTTGTATTCCAAATCAATATATTATTATACCCGCCAACAAAAAAATGGTGGGGGTATATTCATTTTGTCATTCCGTTTGTAACACATCGAAATATCAATTTTAGACCCCATAAAGTAAATATATTCTGAATCGGGGTTTGATTTTATGACGATCTAGCTATGTCCGTCCGTCTGTTGAAAGCACGATAGAGGTCGCACCGAAAAAGCTAGAGCTCAAATTATGCCAGAATATTTCCTATACACAAGGTTTGTTTGGTATTGAAAATAGTCTGAATTGGAAAATTAGGAAGAGAGTTATAGCTCGTAATGCAAAAAAACCCATGTCGTTCAAACATTGAATAAAATGTAATTGTGTCGAAACGTATTGACGTAGACTCATGAAATTTCGAATGTATATTTTCTGAGTAAAGAAATAGTTTTCCTCAAAAATTGCCAAAATCTATGACATAGGAAAGGAGCTATAAATCAAAACGTACGAAAAATTATACCACGCAGTATATTTTTCAGTATATTCAATATTTAAAACGTAATAAAACTGTGATTCTGAAATTTTGCAACCACTGCTTTTAGGTCAAACCTACCATATAACGGTTTATCTCAAATTTATACAATTTCTCTACGAATAAAGATTTTGGAAGAATTAAGAACTATATTGAAATATCTAAATTTTATTTATTAGCAGAAACTTTATTGACGCGCCTGCTTTAACGTAGACTTTCATTGAAAAAGTTTAAAATTACGAAAACATTTTGCTATCATATCGAAATTATACAAAGGAAGTAATACATATTTAAGTATAAAGATATTATTCCATAGCAATTACTGGTTATAAACAAATAATAATTTCTGTGCTGTAAAAGTATATCAAATTGGTGGTGGGTACAAAGATTCGGCACACCGAATATAGTGCTCTTACTTGGTTGTTTTATTTTCATTCAGTTATCTGTTATTTTATTATTTTTATTTAAATTATAACTATGTAAGCTAATCACTAATTTTTTATTATTAGTTTTTTTTTCAACTAATATTTGTGACTTTACCTAATTATAAGTATAATACAGATTACTAAGTTTAAGCTTCTATTGTTGTTAAATGTATGTTTATTTATAGAAGTTGCCATAGGTTAGGTTAGGTAGAACAGGCAGCTGATGTGCAGCTCACTTGGGTCCATTATAATGATCTCATTGTGGTACCTGAATAGAAAAGTTAGAATAGAATAGAAAAGAGAGAACAGAAGCAGACTAGTCCAGAGTCTCTGGCGGGAAACGAACCCTCAACCCCCAAACTAGCAGACCAGCACACTACTGACAAGTCCACCGGGGCACCCTAGAAGTTGCCATAAATAAATAAAATAAAAAAAAAAAAATTTTGTAACATTATCTTTATTTTTCGAAATAAAGATCGTAGTTTTAAAAAAATTATATTAATTTTTTTCAATCTGTAATTCACACATTACAAAAATTATTCACGTTAATAATAAATCTTATAAAAACAAGTAAGAATGCTTGATTCGGCCATGCCAAATACTAGATTTGACCCTTTTATACATAAATAAAACATAAGCCATTTCTCAGTGACTGCCGTCATAGTTTTAGCATTGTCAAGCCCTTTCACTTGATATCCGTATTTACCCTACCGGTTGTATAGAAGCTGAAAAAAATGATTTTAGTTTGAAAATTTTAGGAAAAACACCGAAGCAGCTCTAATTCGATGTATTTATCTTAGTTAGTTTGAAACCGATTTGTAAATTGTTCTTATGAATAATTTTTAAGACTATGGCTGGTAATTGAATTCCTTAATTCTGTTTTAAATTTATTTCGGAGCTTAAGAAACTTGATGTATTATATAAAAAACATATATAATTTCCCAAAAAAAAAAAAATTGGCCTTACCCTTTGCCGATTACTGAGCGATATGGCGGAACTTGTTTCTATAATTATCTCGAGAGGTATATTTTATCCAAAGATAATAACTAACATATCAATAGACTTGCTAAGGGCTAAACAAGTAAGAGCACTATATTCAGTTGTGTCGAATTTTTATACCCACCAACAATTTTTTGCACTTTTATGCTATTAAAATACTTTCGAAAATTTAGTCTTTCAATGAAAGGTGGCGTTAAAGTAGGCGTGTAGATTCTGCTGATAAATTAAACTTAGATATTTCAATACAGAGTCCCATATTCTTTCAAAAACTTTGTCCATAGAGAAATTATATGAATTTAAGATAAAAAGTTATATGCGAGGAAGGTTTTAAGGTGGGCGTGTCACCTTAATTTTTGGGCATAACAATGACATTGAATAGGAACCTATATGTACGAAATTTTATCATCATACCTCTAATTTTGTCGGTTTTATAAGCTTTTAAATTTCATTAACAGTAGGTTTCGTGAAAAATGGGCGTGTCGAAGTAGTTTTTGCTAATTAATACAATTTAGATATTTCACTATAGTACTTTATTCATCCCCAAACTTTGTCAATAAAGAAATTATATGAATTTGAGATTAAGCTTTGTATGGGAGGTAGGCGCAAAAGTGGGCGTGTCACATTTATTTTTCGTTAATACAAAGCCTTTGACCAAAAAATTTCCGAATCATATATCTAATTTTGTCGGTTGTATTACGTTCTGGATTTTGAACAATTGGACACAATTGCATTTTAATCGATGTTGGAAGGACTTGGTTTTTTACCCTTCTCTTGCCTTACGATCTATATCACTCTTCCTAGCTAAGTTCAACGCTCATACGGACGGACAGATGGACATGGTTAAATATATTTCTTCACTTATAAGGATTCAGAGTATATATACTTAATGGGGTCGCAAATAAATACTGTAGAAATTACAAACGGAATAACAAACTTGTATATACCTTTTACACTCTCGTGTAAAGGCTATAAAAATTAGCAATATTTGTAAGTACAAATGTACTTATGTCTTCTTCGGGTTCTAAACAGACAGGCGGCTCCACAAAAAGCCCCCCAATGAAATAACGCCCAGGAAACAATTCCCAATGAAGTAAACCCCAAATATGAAATAACTCCCACTGATGAAAATGAATTAACCCCCAATGAAATAAACCCCATCAGCAACAAAAATGAAATTATGCCCGAAATTCATAAAAGAGTCAGTGTCACTTAGGATTTTATGAAGTCAATATGGACCAACAGCAAAATCGCAAAATTATTGGAATGAATCGTGTGGAGGCCCGCAGGCGTCTTCTTCATAATAAGGATATATGCAACTTCGAAAGTGTGCCAGCATTCATAATAAATTTTTTTTTTTGTGAAGGAACATACAAAGCTCGTTTAATAGTGACAACTTTTGGTTTTGTAAATGGACTAAGTCAAATGCAGTTATTATCCCTTATACGATGGAAGCTATTTCAGATCAGCCACAAACGAGCTCTCCTAAAACTTTACAAATGGCTTGAAAATCCAACTCATGGGAGACGTTATTATAGTTACAATGTTGTAAAGAAGGCAGTAATTTTCTGTAATGGAGATGTAAGGAAGTATGGACAAAGAATTGTTTAATATTTCCAATATATTTATTTTTAAAACCCGACTACCAAAAAATTATTTTCATGTACACACATAAATAATAAACTTAATATTTTATACCAAGGCATATTTATTGATCAGGTAATTGCAGTTCGGAGAGAATTTTTTTGTTTACATTTTTTATGTATGAAGTTTGACGACATTTGAAATTAATTATAAAAGAGAGAAAATTGTTTTTATTTATGCATTTTGACAGCTGAAATTTAAAATAAGTGAAGAAAAAAATAATCAGCTGACGAATCAAGAGTACCTGATGAAAAAATATGCCTCGATTTTATACGTAAGAAATGGTAAAAAAAAAACAAAATGGTTGCTCATGAATTCAAAATGGAGAAAATAAACGTTGTATGTATACTTTGTTATTATGTACCTCCTCACTGCTTTGCAGAAGTGGAACTAACACAGGCTAAAATTTTTTTTTGTAAAAGGACTATTTTTATATAACTTATTTACAAGCAGATACACCCCCAAAAACCAACAGCTTTAAAAATGAAATAACCGCCGAATACAAAATGAAATAACACTCAAATTATATACGCTATGAAACAAGCCCCGAATTTTAAAAATTTGTTAGGTGTTATTTCATTGGAGATTATTTTATAATTTGAAAACGCCAAATGAGAACTGAAATAATTTCCAAAAAAAATGAAAAACGGCCCAAAAAAATTGGGAGTTATTTCATATGAAATAATACCCAAAAATGTATAAAAAAATTTTTTGAGAATATTTCATTTCTCGTTTGGGCGTTATTTCATTGGGGGGCTTTTCGTGGAGCCCAGACAGGCAAAGGAATCATTTTCTTAAATCAACGAATATCTATAAATTTAAAATTTCTTGAACAAAAATAGTGGTCACGCTTACTGAAGCAAACATTTGCCATATGTGAACAATATATTTTTGATTATTAAAAATATCTAAACTGTGCTGTAGATCATCGTCAAAAAAGTTTTCAAGATAAATTTTTTCCAAAAAAATGAGTGAATTATTATAGAAATCAGCAGTATTTACAAATACTGAATAACCAAACTGAAAGTGCACTTATGAATCTAAATATTTAAAATTATATTTAACAATCTTGGTTTAATAACTTCTGACGTAAAATTGTCAATGTTTCTTACCGACATAAGTACATTCAAAATATTTTAACCTAATATATTCAATGTATTTGTGTAAAAACACGTACAGATGCAAATGTGCTTATAGAGCACATATGTATAATATGTATAATTTTGTATCGGTTTATAATAAAGTTGAAATACTCAATAAATCATCTGTTTATGTTTATATTGTTACGATATTCTAGGAAAAAAAGTACATAGTAAAAAACCCACCAATTTCATTTCACTCTTATTTTTCCATATTTCTCTGCTTCATTTAGTGACGACATATTTTCCGGAAACTACAATGCTCAACCATATACACATACACACCCATACGAGTATATTAGTATAACTAAGTGAACTCATAAAGAAAATTTTGTACAGTTTGTTCTTGGGATTTCCGAGACTAATATTTATTCGGGAAACAAGAGTGAAAAATTGTATTTTTTTTTAAACTGTGAATAATAAAGGGTTTTTTTTATTAAAAAAAAGACAAATAATATAAAGCAATCCAAAACAAACAAACAAACAAGCAAACATTATAAAAAACAGAAAGACTAAATTTGCATATTAGTCAAAAGACGATTTACAGAACTACTTTCTTTCATGAATAAGTTATTCAAATTTAATAAGCCGGTGAGAAAATTTCTTTACTTTCACAGATGCTGGCGTCGTTGTCATCGAAGCAATTATGTAGAAATGACGTCATACTTCAAATTTAAATATTCGAGAAAATTTTGTCTATACTTTAATAAAGGATATTATTTTCTTCTTTATTGTAAGTTGGGGCACACAATTTTGTGAGTTTCATTATTAAATTGTTTATGTTACCAATGTAGTGACATTAGAAGAATTTGCAATCTTTTGTTGAAGTTAAAAAGAAGCGATCGATATGTCAGATTAAATGCACTTTAAAAAAAAATCTTAGAAATAAAGCTGAAACTAAAATTTTGTCCTTGTTTCGCCCCTAGTATGTATGTTAATTGAAATCGATAATTTTTCTTCAAGGCCCTTAACGATTCCAAATCTCTATTTTGGTTCTGGGATGAAAATAAAATTACATTAAACGTATATATTCGTGTCTTCTTTCAACCCAGGTAAGTATGGAACATTATCTGTTCTTAAATTGGTATTGGCTGGCCTGCCTGCCTTTAAATCTTTTATTTATTTATTTATTTATTCATGTTTTCAAAAATCAAGTACAAAGAGGAAATCTTATATAAAAGTACTGATTATGGGGAAAAGTTATAATAAAAATGTATATAAAAGTACAAAAAATTAATAATTTAACAAATACTTATGTTTAATAAAAAAGAAGAAAATGTATATATATATGTATATATTATCTATGCATATTAATTTCTCACGAACGCTCTTTGTAGTACTCATAAATTAATTTCTTAAATCGGGTTGCACTGCTAGTTGCTTGTATTCTATGGGGAAGATAATTCCAAATACTTATAGAGTATATAAAAAAATGGTGGCTTGACAGACTTGTAGCATGAGGTATTTGTATTAGGCGGTTTCCTCTTACAGATCTAAATGGTACTATTTTGTCATATAAGTATTGTGGTAGACGTGTATATATTATTTTATGTAAGTAAATTAGTGATTTACATTTTAAAAAATTTTCAAAATGTAGTTTCCGCAAAAAAATTGTAAAATATATAATCATTAAATCAAACAAATAAATTGCTACACACATTATATCAGTTGGCCTCAATAAAAAAGAGGCGGTAAAATGAAACTCTCTGTTTAACTTTCAACCGAACTTTACATTTTTTCGTTGAACAATAACTATTAACTGGGGAGTTTGGATTCTTAATAAAACCATTCTTCTTTCTAACTTGTACTCCACCAAACTGTACACGAACATTAACGTCCTTAAGTCAGTCGGCTAGCTTAGGTTCTTTAAAATATAAAGAAGAAATTAAATATAAATACATATGTATAATTGCATGTACATACAGTTTAAAACAGCTTAACTTAATATACGTCTATTTGCAAATAACACTGGGCCAATTCAAAGTAGACTCTCATATTGTACTATGTCATATAATTCATATTAATATGACTAGTGGCTTTGAACACCTTTTGTTAACAAATTATGTATTTAATACAAGAAAGAAGACAAAGAGATGACGCTGTTAAAAATTGTATGTATACAGGAAAGAAAAAAATAGAAAATATTCTCTCTGAGAGGTGAGAAGCGAAGAAATTCTCTCTGAGAGACAGTATGGTTAAAAGTATAACATAAACAATTTCTTATACATAGGAAAGAAATGTGTAAAGTCATATTATTTTTTTTGTAGACTCTCATAGTACAATATGAGAGTCTACTTTGAATTGGCCCAATATGTTCAAAAAACTTGCATTTGCAGCAAAAAATAATGAAAGTAACCGTTAAATACAGAGAAGAATTAAAAATACATCGGCTTGAGTAACCAGTTTGTTATTGTGCCCTTGGATAACACTATGCAACAAATGTCAACTTTTTTTTCCAGAATAACCACTATATTTTTTTGATCCGCTATAGTAACCTAACTGCAAAAATCATCATAATTTCGAATTTTATGGTAAGTTTTTTTTATACCCTTCACCTGTGGTGCACAAGGGTATATATTGCTTTGTCATTCCGTTTGTAATTTCTACAATTTTTATTTCCGACCCCATAAAGCTTATGAATAGAGGAGTCGATTAAGCACTGACCGTCCATCCGTGTGTTGGTTAAATCAACTTTTAGAAGCAACCATATGTTCCTCAGATCTGTGTATGGTATCAATATTTTGGAAATATCCGGGAATTAATCGCTATTGAAATTCAGCACAATCCCCTATAACTTTCTGAGATATGAGCAAAAGAGCACGACTGCCTCTGTTTTTTCCTTTATTTTTACAACCAAAGTTAAAAATTTTCAACCATAGAATCATTTATAGGTACCTTTGCTACTATTTGTAGATATCATATGCCTCTAGAGATATTCGTGACAAATTTTGGATAAATCGGGCCCTAATCGGTAAAGTTATAGGGAAAAAATTTTTTTTAAATATATATTCCAAGAATTTGCAAACAAAAATCAATTTTTTTCGGTTTCTAGACAACCGAGAGAGTCAATATTGGTATCATCTGAAAGAACTTGACTAGCGCAAAATAACCGCTATAAAAAATTAACATTCATATTGGCCGCCACTACAAAATGGGGGACAATAGATTTATATATGGGTCAAATCAGGTATTTTAAAATGTAACTTCGTGAACACCCTCAATATTGGTATCAAATAAAAGGGCTTGACCAGTAGAATAAATTGTTAAAAAATGTAAAATCCAAGACGGCATTTAAAACAAAATGGAGGATAAAATTTGTTTAACCCCATCAATATGGGTATCAAATAAAAGGGCTTGAATATTAAAATACAGTTAACTACGTAAAAATTCAAAATCGAGGATGGCGTCGGAAATAATGAGGAAAAATGGCGTATAACATGAAAAATAGGTTAAGTTACGATATGGGATTATACCTATGTACATGATGGTGAAGGGTATTATCAGATTCGGCACGGCCGAATATAGCGTTTTTACTTGTTTTAATTTCAAATTATTTTCCGAAGTTAGCTAGTCTAAAAGTTTTTACGGATTATTGTCCCTTAGCCTTTCGATTTAGAAAAAAAGTACCAGAAATCTCTCCGCCTTCTTTATTTCGTCCTTTTTTAAAATCATCTTTCTATTCAATTGAAAACATACGTTTTTGTACTTAGTCTTAAAGCTGCATGTATCAAAAATAAAATAAATTTTATTGCATTCAAATCCATCGATATATTCGAGTTTTATTCCCCATAAATTGAAAGTATAAACAAAGGTAACAAATAGTTTATTTAAATCAACAAGATTAACAAAGAATAATCTAAAATTAATTTCTAATTTGGTTTGTTTCCTATAATTTTCTGAGTTTGATAAATAATAATAAATAAATAAAATCTCCCATCATATTTTCATTCCATATTCCCTGATAACGTTGCTCCATGGTCTTAAGTTGTTGATGAAATCGTTCACCAGCTCGCCGCTTACGGCACCAAGGTTTTACGGAAATAAGTCAAAATGCGAATGCAATAAATGTATTTTTAGTGACATTTTTACACCTAAAATTAAAAATTTAGAAAAACAAACAAACATAGATAAGAAAATTCATTTAATTAATATTTACCGATTATTGAATAGTTTTCAAGCAAATTACGGACGATTTCTTTACAATTTGGTCTTCTGATGTTCCCTAGAAAGTTAGAAATAATTTTCTGGAATGAATTCCACACAGCTTTCTCATCTGGTATTAAGAAATCTTCAAAGGTAGTGCTTAGACGCAATTTTCGAATTTGAGGACAATCCAAAACTCCTTCACCAATTTTCGCTGATGAAAGATTTGGAAATATTCTTTTTAAATCAGCAAAGGCTCTACTCTCTTCGTCTAGTGCTTTAACAAAATTTTTAACTAAGCCCAGCTTTATATAAAGTGGTGGTAAGATCGCATTGTCCTTTTTAATCACTGCAGAATACTTTACATTATGTAGACCTAGGGTCATTTCGGATATTGTTTTCCAATTCTTTTTTATGTATATAGGAAACAATAATACTTTGTATAGCCACCTTGGAGGCCGGTTAATATAGCAACGACTTTAAAGTATAGATGGCTTCTCGTTGCATATATGGAGTAAAACGGCCTTAAGCTTTCTTTGCTACTAGCAACAAATAGCCGCCACTCACTTGAAATATATATTTTTTGCCGAGGTTCAAAAAAAGACCATTTATGTCATAACAAAAGCACACATTATCTTTTATTTGTCTAAAAATTGGCATATTGCTTATGTCGGTTCCGATATTCCGTTGACTTGACGTCGTTTTTTAAGAAATTTCACTCTCTTAACCAAAATGCTAAAATCTCCAATTCTTCTTTTGTCTACTAAAAGTCTCTTATGAGATCCAGTTGATTGTAAAGCTTTGGTCTTAGATCATTTGATGTACTACACATGCTTGAAGACGACGGTTGGGGTGATGATAAAACGTTACTACGTGGAATATCACACGGACTTTCAAGGAGGGTCTTACTATCTTGATTCAAGACCTGAAGTTCAAATCCACCGGCTAAAATGGTGGGTTTTGCAAAACCATTTTTAGTACTAAACAAAAATGGCAATCAGATTCATGGCTCGATGTTTCTCTCCATAGCATAGGTTGTACAGTTTTCTTGTGTGTTGTGTAAGCAGAAAAAAGGTTGCACTGAGAAAAAGGATACATATATTTTAAACTTTATTTAAAAGTACTTACTGAGAGTTCGATGAACGTGGATTTCTTAAAATAACTCGGCAAATATCGCATATTTAACTGGGTGTCCAGTATTGGTCAATGTTGTCTACCTTTATTTTAAATTAATCTTGGTATTTCATTTGGTAAGAAATTGAGAAATGGCGCCGCTTATTTTTGTCATAACTTTGCCGCACACATATCAAAATATGTCCGGCTCATTTTAACACAACACTTTTCTAAGTTTCTTTCCTAATTTTATTATTTTAATATTTTAAATAAACACTTATCTTGTCCACAATCACTTGTTGAGCAATACTAATTGAACCCGTCATTTCGAAAAGGGCATGAGTCCATACATTAAAGCTATTCAGGATTAACAAAAAACGTATTTGTTCGGAAAAAATCTATGATGGTTAAGAAACTGAATATAGAAGTTAATAAATAAAAACATATATAATTTTTGTGCCATTTATTTATTTTTTAAAAAAGCATGTAACATACAGATTTTGGTGGTAGAAATTTTTGGACTTATGCCCTTTTCGAAATGACTTGTTAGAAATAATCGCAAATCCAAAGATTTTCGGAAGAACTGACATTTAATCATCATTATTTTCTTCATATTGTTCATTAGCTGAAGTTGTTGGTCATGCAAAAATCTCTGCATTGAAATTTTGGTACTTTTCTGGAATGTATTTTTCTAGTTTTTTCAAATCTGGTATTTTCTTTACATTGATTAGCACTTTGCCAGCATACGCAGGAGTATCATTTGATGGTAAAGGTGGGCTGGTGCCCATTCTCTGTAAGAGCTGGAATTCATAACTGGTTAAACAATCTATAGATTCACGTGTTGTAACAAGGCCTGGTGTAGACTTGGAAAATGTGAAATGTGACACTTGGAAAAGAGCAAAAGTTTTTTTTTTGTCCTTGGGTACTCTTTTGCCATTGGAATCCACAGAAAGCACCAGTTTCTTGTAATGGTTCGGCCACCATTTTTTTATGTCAATAATTTCTTCAGTTTTAGGCCTTCTAATTTCAAAATTTTCATTAGCCTCAACTATAAGATTTTCATACTCGGCTGGTGTGTATATCCTGTCATTTTTTCGAATATGTCTCTTTGCTGTCCCAAACATTCTATCGTTTGGCAGAAATGAATGGCCTCATTTGGGTATGTAATATTGGATCTCAGTTATATTGCTATTTTGTTCGCCTACCAAAGATAAAAGAAGACGGACGATGGCATGATTCCGATTTTGGCCGGCACAACCATCTGAAAATTACATTTCGCTTGTTTGCTTAAAAACATTTCATATTATTAAATATTAAATGCAGATATTTCCAAAAATAGTTATACCAGAAACTAAAATTTAATAAAACTGAAAATTAATATAAAAAAATTGGTTTCGTTTTTCGCTATCAAATAAATTGAAGGTAAAAATAATTTTTTGTCCCACTGTCTAGCTAGCTTGGCTTGTCTACCCACTTGATTAGCGCGGCTAAGGAAAATAATTCAGAATAAAAATACACAGTAGGCTGCATCAGAGACGAGGTGCCAATAATAAAATTCTATACAAATATTATACATTAGCATTTTGTTTCCCCTGAAAAGGGCATAAGTGCCGGACTCGTGCCCTTTTCATACAGACTTTAGATTTCGAGGGCCATATAAGGTGGTTTGTTTCACTTGAAGATCTACCATATTCACAGAGAATACGTAAAACCCTTAAATGAATTAAATGGCGTCAAAAGGGATATTTGAAAAAAGTGTGACTCGTGCCCTTTTCGAAATGACAGGTTCAATTGTACAAAGTGGTGACTTTATATGACTTTTTAAAATCACAACATTTTGGTTTTACACCAGCGTTTGAGTTTTGTACGCCTGCGGTAAACGCATAAGTATTAGTGCCTTATAGATGTAAGCCGAAACTGGAGTTTACAATGAACGTATGAAGTGTATTGCCCAAGAACTTTAAAGCGAAAAAGTATTTAAATAATAATTCTTTAAATTTGCTTCAAAAAAATTCTAATATTATTTTGGACAGCAAGAGAAAACGTAAATATCTAGGCAATACTGAAGTGTAATTACGGGAAATTCAGAATGCAGTTCCTGGAATTTGCTCGTCCAGTAATTAGAGCTAAAAATATATTACATGAGATTGCAGAACACTGAATTCACGTTTGACGAGTTTTGTGATTGGTCGCACAAATTGAATTATACTTTGAAGTATATTACCATCTGATAAGCGTTAGAGGGAAATATGAAAGAAGACGAGAATCTTAACCCAAATAAGAAACGACCAAGAAGCGAAGCCACCATGACAATGTTAGTGTATTTTGTTTTATGTTTTAAATTGAATAAAAAGATAATTTTTTAAAGGAGCAGAAATAAAACAAGCGGATAGGTGTCTGGTATTTTTTTTAAACCGATAGGCTAAGGGACAAAAACCGGTAAAAACTTTGACTTTGGTACTTTTTAAGATCTCATATAACTACTAGACTAATTAACGTCGGAAAATAATTTGAAATAAAATTTTCATTTAAAGAAAAAAATAAAAAAATCACAAAATATCTAGCTTTACGCTAATTTGTGATAAAAATATCAAAACTAGGTACTTTCAGTTTATCTATATATTTAAAACAGGATGTATGTATGTAACGTATGGACTCCAAAACGGCCAGACCGATTTTGATGAAATTTTCAGGGAATCTTAAGAATATTTAGGCGAAAGACACTGTAAAGTCTGATTTTTGATTTTCGGTCTGCGGGCGGAGGGGCGTGGCAAAATCCAATTTTCATATTTCACCACCAATGACATATACATATATTTATTTTGTTTGCTTTTTTTTATTGCCGTTGTCATGTTTTTCAAAACGAGATATCAAACTCTTTAATCGGTTATGTAGTTCCGAAGATATTTACAAAAAACCTATGTTAATAATGATCCAATACAAATATTTTAAAACTTTCGAAATGTTTCATTCAAAAATTCGACTTTCGGGTTATTTACAAAAAATTTTTACAGCTCAATGAGCAAATTCAATTGAAACTTCCCGGCAAATTAATCAAATACAAATCGATCGACACAGTAATGGATGAAGAACAAGCCGTCAATTATCCCACTGAGTTTTTGAATTTATTGCAACCACCTTGAATGCCACCGCATGTACTAACATTCAAGGATGGATCACCGGTAATATTTATTCGCAACTTAAACGCACCAAAGATATGCAACGGAACCAGATTGACCATCAAAAACTGTTCACCAAATTTAATCGAGGCAACAATCATCAGTGGCAGATTCAAAGGCGAAGACGCACTTATTCCACGAATTCCTATCATTTCCAACGATTTACCATTCCAATTCAAGCGGCTCCAATTCCCTTTGTGTCTTGCCTTTGCTGTTACCATCAACAATGCACAAAGCCAAGTCATGTTTTTCACACGGCCAGTTGTATGTGGCTTGCTCCTGGCACGCCAAAAAATTTCTACGTTTTTACACAAAAAAAAACAAAAAACATTGTCTCTCCGCTGGCCTTAAGATGAAGTAATAAACAAATATAATTTCCAATTTTCCTTAAATACATACGTTTCTGTTTTGATTGAGCCCATATCTGCACCATATGTAAGTTATTCTGTAAAAAAAACTTTATGATAGGTATTCCATGGATTTTTATTTGAAGGCCGTAAATTTCGTTAAATACTCAATTTAAATCGTGTAGTAATCGTGTAACTAATGTTTGCTTAGGGCCACCTACACGGGCAAGCTAGTCAGGAATAAAAGTCGAATTTATCCATGGATTTTCATGTGGTAAAATTTGCTTTATTTCTAATAAATGCAGTTTTAAAATTAAGTACCAAAACTGGTAATTATTTGTTGCTCTCTATTTTTTATAAATTTTTTTATTTTAAAAAATTTTATAATTTAAAAAAAAAAATTTTCGACTTTTTCCTCCATAACTCCAAAACTGATGGCTAGATCAGAAAATGATATTAGAAAAACCTAAAGCTGGCGTAATTTAAAGTTTTCGAACGGACTGCCAAACAAAATCGACTACGTATTTTCAAAGTTACGACAAGATGTATGGAGCAGCCTCTTCAAAAATCTCAAATTTTATAAAAAAATTTTTTAAAAAAACCTTACTATAGAATTTGAAATTATGATGATTTTTGCAGTTAGGTGACAATAGCGGATCAAAAACATATAGTCGTTATTCTGGGAATTTTTGCTTGTTGCATAGTGTAATTGGTTCTGCTACCACCTGTCTGTTTAAGAAAAATATATAAAATTGTATCAATAAATATTTTAGAGTACGAGGTATAAAAGAATTGCTTAAATTATTGCGACTTCTAAGGTGGTGTTGTAGACATATTAATGTCACAAGTTTAGAGGTACCGTAGACTTATTTTTTTATTTATTTTTATACTCGCCACCAAAAATATGGCAGGGGAAATTCATTTTGTCTATCCGTTTGTAACACATCGAAATATCCATTTTAGACCCCATAAAGTATATATATTCTGAATCGGGGTTTGATTTTATGACGACCTAGCTATGTCCGTCCGTCTGTTGAAAGCACGATAAAGGTCGCACCGAAAAAGCTAGGGGGCTCAAATTTTGCCAGAATCTTTCCTATAGACAAGGTTTGTTTGGTGTTGAAAATGGGCTAAATCGAAATATAAGGAAGAGAGTTATAGCTCACAAAGCAAGAGTAGGTCGAAAAAACCGGTCCTACTAACATCGAATAAAATGGAATTGTGTCCAAACGCATAACTATAGAGTCATGAAACTTCGAATATATATTTCTGGAGTCAAAGGAATATTTCTCTCCAAAAATTGCTTAAATCTATGAATTAGAAAAGGAGTTATAGATCAAAATATACGAAAATTTATACCGCTCAGTGTATATTTGAAATTTAAAACGTAATAAAACTGACAAAACTATATGTACGATTCTGAAATTTTGCAAACATGGCTTTTTGGTCAGTCTTCGTTATACCGGAAAATAAATGTGCCACGCCCACTTTTTTCTTAAAATTTTTTTTATAAAAATATATTAGTCATATTCATTGGTATTTATTCATCTTACACGGCGCCATCTATTGCACTGCATGTAAATACAAGATAAAATAAAGCAGTAGATGACTCTACTAGCAACTACTAGATGGCATGCTAACAACCTTTTTCATCGCACAAGGGATTTTTAATGAAGGTTCGTGAAATCGAAAATACCTCGGTCATTGACAAAAATTAACTAGAGTAAAAATTTGTGCCCAACTCTAAACATACATATTTGTTCCCAAAGTTTTAAGAGGTTATAGATTTAAAAATATAAAAAAAATGTGCATCAGTAGATTTAAAATACGAATTTGGATATTTAAAATACATTTTTTAACCAAATTATATTTTTATCTATCTATTCTTTTGTAAAGGGTGGTTAAATTTTAAGGGCCGATGGTGATTTTCAATAAAACACAAATTATTTAGGAAATTATTATCATATCATTTTATAATGATAATATTTGTATGAAATAAAATATCGTCCAAATGGCCGCCGCACAGTGGTCCATTCTACGAGAAGACGGCCAAAACTCAATTTTTTTGTGATCATCAATTGAAAAACGTTAAAGTTCATTCGAATGTAGATAGTAGTGTACCTCGTGATACAAAAATCAAAACTTTATTTCGTATATATTACAGAGAACAGGGTGATTCAAAATATACATTCTCAGCATTTTGCTAAAACGAAAAATTTATTAGTAAGATTTTTGATTTGTATACCCGAAACGATCCGACTGTAAGCACCAGACCAATTTTTGTGACACAAGGTCAAATATTTTTTGCAAATATTTAGTAAAAAAGCTAAACAAATTTTTTTGTAATGTGTTTTTTTGAAGTGCTTTAGTTTTTATACCAGCCACCAAAAAAATGGTATGTAAATATATATTCGGAATCGGCGTTTTATTTGATGACGATATAGCTATGTCCGTCCGTCTGTTGAAAGCTCGATAGAGGTCCAACCGAAAAAGCTAGAGGGCTTAAATTTTGCCAGAATATGTTTTATACACAAGATTGTTTGGTATTGAAAATGGGCTAAATCGGAATATTAAAAAGAAATTTATAGCTCGTAATGCAAGAGTAGGTCGAAAAAACCGTGTCCTTCCAACATGGAATAAAATGCAGTCCTGTCCACCAGCATCAATGTAGAGTCATGAAACTCCAAATATATACTTCCTGAGCAAAAACCATTTTTCTCTCCAAAAATTGCTAAAATGTATGCATTAGAAAGGGAGTTATAGACCACAATGAACGAATATTTATACCGCGCAGTGTATTTTTCAGTATATTCAAAATTTAAAACCTAATAAGACTGACAAATTTAGATGTACGATTCAGAAATTTTGCAGGAATTGTTTTTTGGTTAAAGGCTTTGAACTGACGGAAAATAAATTAAGATTTGGAAAACTATATTGAAATATCTATGCCAGAAAATTTAGGTGTCATGCCCACTATAACGCCTTCCTCCCACATAACGGTTTATCTTAACTTCATGTAATTTCTCTGTGAATAAAGATTTTGGAATACTAAAGGACTATACTGAAAAATCTAAGTTGTACTCATTAGCAAAAACTTTATTGACACGCGTACTTTAACGGCCACTTTCATTGAAAGGCTAAATTTACGAAAACATTTTACTAGCATATCGAAGTTATAAAGGGTAATTCAATTTGAAGGGCCTATGTTGATTTTGAATAAAACACAAATTATTTAGGAAATGATTATCATTTCTTTTTATAATGATAATATTTGTATGCTTCAATTATGTATGAAACAAAATATCGGCCAAATGGCCCCGCGACCTTGGCGTACACCACGACCCGATAGTCTGAATTTTCAATGACACTGTTGATGCTCAATTGTTGGGCACGATAATGAGTCGAGGTTGATTGCTCTTTTGCCACGTTATCGTGAAAAACAGCAATGTTTCCCATTCAACGAACTAAGATGGCATTCACAGATGTTTTCACATTTCATACAGACCTGCTTTGCAGACATTTAAATATTTTTTACAATTCTCACGATTGTGGACGAATTCGAACGATTATGTTGACCAAGAGAACCACGAAGTGCGCAAAATGCATTTCGATTTGAACGCTCATTTTCACAAAAAACTTGAATATCTTTAAAGCGTTGCTCATTTGCGTATCTTTCCACGGATCAAATTGAGTTAGTCTGAGATTGAGAAATGTCAAATGAAATGCAGAAAACAAATTTAAAGTCTAGGTGTAGTTCACTTTCAACATGGGCCTTTAAAATTTAACCACCCTCTACATAGAAAGTGATACATATTTTATTATAAAGAGATTATTCCATAGCGGTTAACAAAATAATAAATATTGTGCTTTAAATGTACACAAAATTGGTGGTGGGTATAAAAGATTCGGCACAGCCGAATATAGTGCTCTTACTTGTTTATTTTTTTATGTATTTTGTTTTTAAGTATAAACTTTTCTCTGTAGTTCCTAAATGCAAACAATTTAAAGATTGCTAAAAAATATCAGTTTAAATGAAAAACAAACCAAACAAGCTACCAAGTTATGCACAAAATCAATTAGCTATCAATTTTGGACCAATCGCACCAAATTGGCATCAGTGTTATGTATTACTATTCATTTTCGTTTTGTGTTGTTTATAGGAATGCTGTTTTTGGTTTATTTTCTTGTGTATAAAACTTTTGTTGTATTGTAGGATTATGATCTTTATGTCACAATATATGCGATTCAAGGCCTAACTATATTATACTTTTGTTGGCTTAAGCTACTGTCAAAAATCAACGAAAAGTCTGTCAAATGCTTAAATACTTACTATGATTAGTTACTTTTACTAAATCTGTTTGATTTCCGAAATATATCGATATTGTTACAAAATGATTATTTAATGTGTAAAATGTATAATATTTTACCATAAACCAAAAAATTTATACATTTTTTCACTAATTTGATAAGCAAATGATAACATTAATAAAAAAACGCTAAAAAAATGCAACAGTGCGTACATATGAAATGAAAACAATACAATTTTTAAAGTTTAATAACAATTGTGCAAACAAAATGAATAAAAAGTTAAAAGATTTAAAAACGCTAATATTAATGAAAGTCGCATTGGATGGACTATATTTACTAAAAAAGATAAGCCAAGCAATCCATAGCGGTGTCAGAAGTACGGTAAGTACGGATTTTCTTAAACCAAGTACAAAATTCTTGATTTAATAATGAATGTGTCAAGTACGAATTTCTTAATTTTAGGAATAGTTTAGCAGAAAAAGTTTGATTTGACTTATACTTGACGTATAAATAAAATGGAATTAATCAAAAGATGCGCTTGTTCCAAGAATTCGTAACTTGGTTTGATTGTTTTATAGTACAGTATTTTCACTACTTACCCTTTGACATTTTCTTACGTTTCATTAAATCTAAAAGAAGAAAACTAACGGACAAATCATGAAAGCTAAGTTAACTCGGAAACTGCTACAGCATAATTGTCGTAAGTATTGTAACATATAGCTTAAGTATGATAAACAAAATGAAAATTATAAAAACATACTTGAAATTTAAAAGAGTGTGTTTATCTAAACAAACGTCTAAGAAATATAAGTTCGTTTTTAATTTGAGAGAAATAAGGTTTAATTTAAGAAGTTAATTCTTATTTTAATAGTCTTGTACTTAATTTTGTAAAACAATCCCGTTTTGTACTTTTTTTAAGAAAACCAGAAATAAATAGTACTTGAATTTTTAAACACGATTTTGGCTCAAATTAAGAATTTAATTTGTACAGGCAAATGACAACTTCAAAGGTCTTCACCGAGAGAACCGGTGCAGCCAGAATATCGGTTGGCCGTAACATTACTGTAAGTTTCTTTATTTTCAGGTAATATGTAACAAGCATTTTTCAATCCTTCATTTTTTGTTTACAAAAAGATTTTTGACATAGGAAACCTCATTTCAAACATTGGTATGGTCGTTTAAGTTGGGTAAGGAAACTGTTCGGAAGATTGTTCTGATTGCAGATTGTAACTGTCCGAGCCAAACGAAAACCACTACAATCAAATTGCTGAAGATTTCTGGCAGCTATGGAATATGCCCAACTGCATTGTAGCTATTGATGGCAAACATATTGCCATCCAATGTCCTCGTAAGTATTAGTGATAGCCAATTTTTCTGCTATAAAAAATATTTTTCTATTGTTTTATTAGTAGTATGTAATGCCCGACATCAGTTTACCCATGTTGATATTGGGGCCTATGGAAGCCAGAGGGATGGTGGTAAGGATATCTTTATTAAAACTTTTTGCATTTAATTATAAATCTGATTTATTTTATACATAGGCATTTTTCAACTTAATAATTTATTAATTTCAAAAAAAAAAAAAAAAAAAAACTGCTTAATAACACCCTTCCAATTCCTCCACCTAAAAATTTGACAAATTCTAAGCTAAGAATCCCAAAACTTTTTGTGGGTGATGCCGCCTTCTGTTTAGGAATAAATTACATGCATCCTTACCCTGGCGAACTGTTGCCAAATGAAAAAGAAATTTTTAATAAAAGATTGTCAAGAGCTCTCATACAATCGAAAATGCTTTTGGAATTTTAGTGTCTAGGTGGCGAGTTTTACTTAATACTTTGCATTAATTTCCATCTTCCTACATTCCCACAAATTACGTTGATTGGGAGGTAGTGATATTCAAATAAAAAAATTTATCGATATAAATCGTATCGATATTTTTCAATAATATCGATGTATATTATATTAAAAACATCGATATTTCGATATATCCAAACGTATTTACCTAACAATGTTGTTTAAAAATTAAATACACATAATACATACATGTGTACAAACTTTTTATACATATGATTTTAAATATTTACTTTCGCAAGCATTTCAATAAAAACAATAAAATAATAAAAAAAACGTCAACAAAAAATATTGTCAACTATAAAAAAAAAACGTCAACAAAAAATATTGTCAACTATAAAAAAAAAACGTCAACAAAAAATATTGTCAACTATAAAAAAATAAACGAAAAAATTTTAAATGTCATCAAATCTGTTACGAAACCATCACCTTACGCTTACATATTATTCAAGCTAGTACTCATCGGATATGGATATCAGAAGTACTCTTTGCTTTATGTGATCCCCTGTCAATCCGCTTCTTTTAGCAGACCTGAAAGTATACTGCATTCGAGGCAGCTGTAATAGAAGTAACAAGTAAGAGTGCTATATTCGGCCGTGCCGACTCTTATATACCCTTCACAACGTGTAGTCATGCAATAACAATAGTTTTTATCATCATTCATCTAATATGAAATACGTACATACATACATATATAAAAACATAATTTATGGGGATTCAAGGGGGTTCAAGAAGTTATATTTTAAAATACCAGATTTGACCCATATATAAATTTATTGTCCGCCATTTTGCAGCGGCGACCAACATGAATTTTAATTTTTTATAGTGCCTTTTGTTGCGCTAGTCATGTGCTTTCAGTTGATTCATATATTGACTCTTTCGGTTGTCTAGAAGCTGAAAAAAATTGGTTTCCGTTTGTACATTTTTGAAATATATATTTTTTTCAAAAAAATTTTCCCTATAAATTTACCGATCAGAGTCCGACTTATCTAATTTCTAGAGGCATATTATAACTACAAATAGTAGCAAAGGTACCTATAAGTTATTCTATGTCTGAAAAATTTTAGTTTTGGTGGTAAAAAAGAAAAAGAAAAAACAGAGGCAGTCGCGTTTTCTGCTCATATCTCATAAAGTTTTTGGGCGATTTTGCTGAATTTCAGTAGCAATTCATTCCCGGATATTTCCAAATGATTGATACCATACACAGATCTGAGGAACATATGGTTGCTTCTAAAAGTTAATTTTAACCAACACTCGGACAGACGGTCATGGCTTAGTAAATGAGTTTATTTAGTTCTCATCCAATTAAAATAAAAGCATGTGATTGAAAAAAATAAATAAAATGTAAAAACTAAAATTGTCTTCTTAAAATTAAAAAAAAATCAGTCTTCGATATTAAAATATTTGTTTCCATTGATTCTTTTCATAAAAATTTTCTTGTCGCAGTTCTGGCAACATGCGTGCTTGGAACTCATCGTTTACCGGCTCCAGCAGTTCCTTCATCAAACAACTTATTGTATTTAAAAAAGCATCGTCCAAAGGTTTGACTACTGGAGTTGACGAAATACTTTCCTCTAGTTTTTCATCAGTCTCTCCATACTTTTGGTAGAGACTTTCGAGGAAAGTTTTTGGCTTCTTTTTATCTGGAGCTGCTGGCGTTGTTGGCTCCTGCAAACTATCGCTAAGAGCTGAACTATCTAAACGAGATTCCACATCTTGTTCTTCAATGTTATCACGAGTGCTGAAATATAATAATGTTAATTGATAATGAATACAAAATACATTTATATGTTCACTGTACCTGCGCGGAGCAAGGGAATCCTTAAAAAACATCATAAGCTGAAGATATTTTCACTCTTCCAAAAAGCACATTCCGCTACCTGATGGCGCTTCCATCCTTTTCCTTTTCTTGAGGAAACTTTCCCGCAACAGCTTCCATCGGTTTGCAATCGACGACTTTTAATTAAAACCAAATATATAAAATTAATGAACAAAAACTTGCAATGAAATAAACTACACATGTAGATACATACCACTTTTCATAAATTTTTCCGAAACTTCTTTCCACTTTCTTTCCTTCACATTTTGGTTATATTAAAAACCATCCCTTTTGTCGTACAGGCACCTTTGTTTTTTAATATTTTCAATTAAATTTGGAACAAAACGATCTTCCTCTATTGCACCGGTTTTGTTTTAAATAAACGATACCAAAAGCAGCTGATTTCATAAGCAAAGTACGATCAGAGTCGCTGTTTGCTTAAGCAAATGACACTTGACGAAACTTGAAAAAAAGTTTCTTAAGTACAATATATATTTTACATACGTTTAATTTTATGTGTCCGCCCATTTGCTTAAGTTAGCAAAAGCATAATATAGTTTGACCTTTAGTTAATCAAGATGCTAATTTGGAGGGGGAAATTGTATTTCGACATGAGGCACATACGTTTAAAGCAGACGGTAAAAACGATACACGATTGGTTTTCATTAAAATTAAATACTAAAGTTTAAATTTAACTACAAAAATGTAAAACTTGTTAAAAAATACGTTTGCACTTTACAATACTTTAATAAATAGTTTCGAAATCCGCAATCAAACACAAATGCAGCAAGCAAATATCTCGAATTGGATTAATGAAATTTAATCATTAATTATGTTATTATAGGAAACGCACTCTGTAATATTATTATTATTTAATTGAGTAATTGTAATCTAAATTTAAACAACGTACCACAACTAGAATGATACTAATGATACCAATTATGTATGTTCGGCACTGTATTTATTTTATTATACTCTTAATGTTGCTATTCTATACACATGTTCAAATATTTTACACACACACAAATATTGAAATATTTTTAAGTATCCTGTTTTTAACTACCTACGTTTTGTAGCCAAAAGTAACAGATTCGAGAATAAAAACAAGAAAGATGATGAAACATCAAAAGTTTTTCTTTATTTCTCATCTTACTATTTAAAATTAAAGCTTGGGATACCTTAAAATTATGCTAAGCTTTGCTGTCCTTCATTTCCGCTGAACTATAATTTTGGTCGAAATTCGGCTGCACACCTTCGTGTTGATGGACCACTATGGAGCTTTTAATGACGTTTGCAGTTAAAAATTTGAAATGGCCGAAGAAAACACGAGCTTCACAAGTTGCTTGTTTATGTCTGTGGAAGTCCATTTTGGTCGAAACCGCAATGTAAATAAGCAAAATCAAACTTTATTTACTGAATCTAATGCAGATATACGCCAATTCTGGAACTGCACCCACAACAAGGCGCAGTTTCGTCAAGGTGTATTGTGGGTCACACTTTTTTAAGGAAAGGTGTAATAATGACTGACCGAGGAATATTTTGAAGGAGTGTTTTTTCACGAAACAACGCTGAAGGCGTATCCCTTTTAACTGTATTTGCTTCCAGCAAGCTGTAGTATCTGCTTGGCGGAGCTCCAATGAAAATTCCCAAACATATTAATAACCACCTTACACTGTCCCCCTTTTTTAAAGGCTTATTTAAATCAAGAGCAAGATATTAAAAAATTTGACTGAATCGAAATCGCAATGAAAACAATAGTTGAGACAAACACGACTTGTACCCAAAGGTCGCAACGAATATTTTTCTGATCAGAGATAAATACAGACATAAGCCGTTTTTCCTTATAACCACAGATATATTTAAATTAAATTTAAGATATTTTTTTTTAATTTCTTATTGTAGAACAATTAGTGCGCCACCGTGTTACTTTAAAATAAGAAATCACACTCGTTTGCAATAGCTTGTATTTAAACTAGTATATAGCTGTATACAAATTATATTCTTAGTTGGGGTGCTATGAAGGCCTTATGCTAATTTCGATAGTGTAATCTATGAAAAAAAAACAGTGTAGCTACTATATATGTACAATTATATGTTCTTAAATACTTGTGCTGATGCTAAGTATATTTAATACGATAAAACAACCTTTTTCATTTATGTTTGATGATTGAGGGACAGAAACAAAAGTCCATTTTCTTGAATTATTTCATTGTACAAATTTTACAAGTATTAGTATTTTATCGTAGAATTTTCATACACAAGCCAACATAAAATTTTTCAAAATGTTTAAACAATTGTAATACATACAGATACATAATCCTTATTTGTCTATCTCATTTAAAAGTTTTTTTAAGTATACAATGTTTAAGTTTCTTCTATTTCCGTAAAGGTTGTTTGTATGTCGGTGCTGCTATAAACACACTTAAATACATATATATGTACCAATACGTAATCTGTTGGCCGTCTTGTTTTCTGCTTCTTATTTTGGACAGAGATACGTTTTATATTGGCAACTGATGTAATGCTTAAGACAGTTAGCTGTAATTGCAAAAAAAAAAAAAAAACAAGTAAACGTAAAAGTGCTCTATTCGGCTGTGCTAAATCTGATAATACCCTTTATCATCATGTATACATCGTGATATAGTCTAGATTTCAGATTCTGTGTGTATGCTATTTTGATTCTGAATTTTTACATACATAGTTAACTTTATTCTACTACACTTTCATTTGATACACCTTTTAATGGGGTTAAAAACAAATTCCACTGGCAAAGACCTTCCGTTTAATACTAATATTGAAGGGGTTGAAGTGGGTACATTTTTAATTACTTGAATTGACCGATATTTAAATTAATTGTACGCCATTTTGTTTTGTCGACCATCGTGGATTTATAATTGTTAATAGTGTTTTATATTTTGCTTGTCAATACATTTATTTTGATACCCATCTCGTTCCTCTCTGTTGTCCAGAATTTTTCGGTTCTACTTGGCAATAATTTTTGAGGCTACGATTTATATTGTGGTGTCGTTAGCATGTTCAACAATTAATTAGTAATAAATAATTAATTATTTAAAAAATATTATATCCGTAAATAGTAACAAACGTCTCTATAAATATATCTGGCGTAGAAAAATTTTAATTTTGTGTTAAAAAAATGGGAAAAAGTAGAGGCAGTCATGTTTGTATGTTCATATCTTAAATGCGATGCATTCCCGGATATTTACAAATGGTTGACACCACATACAGATCTAAGTAACATGTAGGGGCTTACTAGTGATGCCAGAACTTGATTAGCGCAAAATGGCTAAAATTCTGGAATAAAATGACTAAAAAAAGCTAAAAGGGCTTAATATTTTAAATAGAAAGTCTTTAATATTTGAATAAAAAAATATAAGAAAAATTTATTTTAAGATAAAGATAATAAAATCTAAGACCTTTTGTAATATACTCAATACATCTTTGACTAGTTATAAAGTGTAAGAATTGTTATAATGGTGTTAAAAACACCAATTATCAATTTAAGATAATTATGTGGTACTTCATATTGATAGCAGCATTTATCAATCCTTTTTAAGCCGTATTTAACAAAGAATATAGAAAAAGTAAAATATTGGTCTTTCGAAATATACCAAACTCTCTTCAATCTTTACAAGTCAATATTGAACGTGACATTCATGACATACGACTTGAGTTAGTGAAAAAAATGGTAGAAAATGCGTTCATCGAATTCGTACCTGCAGAAGAAGTCGTGGGGGCAATTTGAATGACGTTTTATTTAGAACTTAACTTAATCGATTGTACATTAAATAAAAAACTTTGGAATTTCCTTAACAATAAGGGTGTTTTTTGGGAAATCATATCATTCTTATTGGAAAACCTTTTACATAGCTAATGTAGCCTCCTGGTGTTGTAGCTTAAAATTCACTGGATTAAAAGGTAAAGGCTTGGTCTTGATAATATATCCAATAGCATATATGTAAGTGTTTTTTTCTTTCAGAGTTAAATTAGTTAAATCATATAATTTTGCATTAATTTCACATTTACAATATTTACAAAATGCCTTTCCGGAACTTTTTAATTCTGTAATCCATTATTTTAATTTTGGGTAGGATAACCATTCCTTTCTTATCTTCTGGGAACATTTTGTACTTATTATACACTTTTCTTGTTTATTTTTCTTAAATTTCTTTTCTTATAATTTTATTACATACACATGCTTGGTTCATGTTTTTTTTGCTGATTGATTGTTTGTTTGTTTATATACTACTAGAAAAGCCCAGCACGCGTTGCTACGCTCCTTAATGAATAAAATTTCATTCTGAATTTAAATTGAATATCAAGTGCAAAGAACTAAAAATTATAACTTTTTTTTATGGGCGTGACACTGCCCACTTTTCTAATCAAGAAATTGTATAGTTATGACAACTCAATATGTTTGCAAAGTTTCACAAAAATCGGACCAGAACAAGTATCTCAAAATTATAACTTATTTCTAATGGGCGTGGCCCTGCCCATTTTTCTAATCACGAAATTATATAGTCACGACAGCTCAATATGTGTGCAAAGTTTAAGAAATAACGGTCAAGTGCAAGTAGCTAAAAATTAAAACTAATTTTTTATGGGCGTGGTACTGCCCACTTTTGTAATCACGAAATCGTAAAGTCGTGACAGCCCAATATTTATTTATTTATTTATTTATTGGTATCCCTATACAACAACTTAGAGTCTTATAATTATAGTACAGGAAAAATAATTTGTTTCAGTTTTAAATGTGTCATACAATAAGAAATTATAACATTAAATACAAACAGTTATAACTATAAGGCAAAACAATATCAAATATAAATACATCTTAAATCGTTTAAAATAAAAGAGATAACACATTTTCAATTATGTCAATAAAATTTAAAAATACATTTCCTAAACTGTGTTGTATTCCTATCGAATTGTATAGACGATGTTATTGAGTTCCAAAGACGAATGATATGGACAAAAAACTGCCATTCAGATATAAGCCTCCTAAATCTTATCTGAAAAAGGTTGTTATTTCTTCTGGACTGCGTAAAAGAAAGACGTTTATACAAATACGATGGCCAGTATAAAAAATTTTATGTAAGAGAACAAGAGATCGAATATTTAACAGGTCACCAAAACGTACGCCATTAAGTTTATTCTCAAAGGGTGTAATGTGAGAAAAATGTCCCAAATTGGAGACTGTTAACGGCACAACAAAAATCTTCATGATTTTATCTTGCAATACCTTATTGTTAGTTCTAAATACTTAATACTTTTTATAAATGTAACTCTGATAAACTTAACGAGAAAAACAGCTTACGTCGCCATGTTTAAGCCTTCACCATTTTGAATTCATCACAAGTTTTCGTAAAAAGAAGGCTTAAGCACTGGCTCGGAAAGTTACCAAATTTGTATAGAAAGATCTAGTGGTTTTCATACCAAAAAGTATGTAACCTAAATATTTTTATTCTTCTTTTAAAGTTGCACAATGAGCCTTAATTATTTTCATTTATTTAGGAATTTTAATAAATTTGCCATTACACACATTAGTTAAATAAATCAAGTATTTTATAAAACTTGTGTATTTGGTTTTTATTTAAAATCCACGTGGAAGTCACTAGACATCGCTTCGGCTGGCATGCCGCTAACAGAGACATACCTTAGAATAGAACTATATGTAGAAGTAAATTTTCTAGAGCTTCTCTGGTCACAACTTGCAAAAACTTCACTACCATAAAGTAAAACCAGTATTAGATACGATTTGGCCAAAAGCATGAACGTATTGATCAGAGTTGAGTGTTTAGTGGCCCACAGTGAACCAGGCATTGCAAATACTCTCCCTGCACCAGTGTTAACATGATCAGACCATGTAAGTGAAGAGCTAAAAATATTCCAAGATTTTTCGTTTTCTTAATAATTTCAATTTGTTTTAAGTTCAAAGTGATATTGGGTTCAATACTTATTTGAGTAGAATGTCTAGAGACTGCAAGGGACTTAGATTTAACAGAATTTAGACATAGATCATTTGCTACAGCCTAAGCTTCACTTTTGGATAAATCATAATGCAATTTTACAATGCATTCATTGATCCTATCAGGTTCGCAGAATATATAAATTTGGACATCATCGGCGTACATATGAATCTTACAATATGATAACTGTTTTGGTAAATTATTTATATATATTGTAAATAGTAGAAGACCTAAAATGGACCACATTTGATTACTGGCAACAGCAACGATTGTTTGTTATATGAGCTTACATACGGATTTTGATTTTTAGGTAAGATGAAACAAGATCAGTCGCAGAGGAGGTAAAAAAGAACAGTTTAGTCAATTTAATACGAATCATAGTGTGATTAACCATATAAAATGCTTTAGTATAATCCAAAAGCACTAAAAACCTAACATTTCCACTGTCAATATAGCTACGAATTTCCTCCGTCATTTCGAGAAGAGCAGTAGCACAACTATGTTTAGGTCGAAAACCAAATTGTGCATCAGTAAATAATTTATTTGCTTAAAAGCTAAAACAAAAAATGGCTATAAAATATTAAGGATTAGTTAAAAAATGGCCTATAGCCAAAAGCAGATTTTTTTAGCTAAGCATGTTTAAAAATGGCTAAACTGGCAGCACTGGGGCTTACAAAAGTCGATTATAACAAACACAAGGACAGATGGATAGAAAGTCAGACGGACATGGCTTAATCGACCAAGTTTTAAGCTTTCAAAATATTTATTGTCATAGATTTATTTTTAAATAGCTTAATTTACATTATAATTTATTTTAGTTGTAGTAGTTTAAGTTACTGTAGTCTTTTTTGTATTAGTTTATTTCGCTGGTTGTTCGAACATGATGTTTGTTATTATGTGTAGCATACTTTTAGGCTCTTCTATTATTCCTTTATATTACTTAACGTCTTAATTTAAATGTAACGGTTTTCGAAGGTACTAGAATGTACATACGAGAACTTTGTGGAATGTTACCAAACACCACTATGTTACTATAAATAGCCGAACAACACAGCTAACATGATCAGTATTACAATAGAGCTTGTAAAGTGTGTATCAAAGTGAGTTTGATAATAAAAGTGTATAACCATGAGTTTAATAAGTAAATTTATACAAAAACAATATCTGAGTGTATTTAAATAAATAAAGTGCTCTTAATTTTATAACTCATTTCAACTGTTTTTGATTGCAATAAAAGAACTCAAATATATTTAAAGGAAATAAGCCAACATTTATAAAAGGTATAAAAAAAAAAATGATCGAAAGTCGATATTGTGGAAATTACAAACAGAATAACAATGCTATATATACCATTGGCACCACAGGTGCAGGGTGTAAAAACAAATCTCTCACACACCCACACACACAAATAAAAATATTTTTAAAATAAAATTACATAACTGGATCGATATATCTAAGTTGTTTATTTTATTTCTATACTGTTGTCTTATGTTGTTTTTGCTTTTATATTACTAAAACTCCAAAACTGTGCAAATTGTTCTTGTAGTTATTGTTTATGTATATTATCCACTCGTCCATATATCATAACGGAAATTACAATTTTGAAATTGTTTTCCTGATAATGGACAGCAGAGAACTTCAAAATCACGATTTTTCAGCACAAAAATTTTTGTTCATTTTAAAGAATAAAGAAAAATTCAATGATGATTAAAAGTAATATTCATTCTGCTGTAAACATAAAATTCTGATTATGAGTAGAATTAACATAGAGCATTTTATGAGCAAGTTCGCACAGGCAAGAGAAAAGCTTGCAGTAAATTCATTGCGTCCAAACCTTCTTATTCTCATTAACATTCATAATAACATGTTTGAACCGACCATCTGTATGGCTTGAGCAAACAACATAACCAATTCAACATTGTTAAGCATTTGCTTTTTTTTGTTTGCTTGTCGTTTGTTTGTATTTATTGTAAAACATGCAAATATGGCAGACGGTAAAAGTTTTGTCATAAGTTAAATTTCCAACAACGTATACACCATGGTACAATCATCAGGTAGCCTCACTAAAACAGCTGACTTTTTTTTTACCTTAAGGTTTAACTAAAATGTCAAATTTTGTTTATGTATGTGTATGTATATATTCTACCACCAAAAAAACACCCACACACATTTGCTTTTTGACATTTTAGTCGTCGTTTTGCACCACAAAATGCATGTAAAATTTCCTTGTTGAAGAACTGAGGCTACCTGATGATTGCACCATGGTTTACACTTTGTCGCCGCGCCGTAAGGGAAAAAGTATAATATGGTCCATATTAAGTGAAATAATTATTCCTGCTAGCGGTGCAGCAGCAGAAAGAACATTTTCATTGGCTGGAAATGTTATTACAGAAAAAAGAAACCGTCTAGGACCAAAATCTGTAAATAGCTTACTATTCCTTCAATAATATTTAAAAAATTTTAAGGCTTAGTAAATATAAAATTGCCTTATTATATTAATTAAAATTAAAAGAATACAATTTTTAATTTGTTACTTACTTATATGAACTAATAGTTTAAAAAATATGAATTAATAGTTTAAAAAATTTAATAATTTTAATAATTGTTGAGTTTTTACTTAAAAATAAATGGCCCGTTTTTTATTTATTTATTTAACTGTTTTTGTATCATCATGTACCCTACAGATAATATTGGACTACGTGGTCCATTTTAGCTAAATGGACTACTTACAACATGGTCCTATGTTATGCAGTCATGGACCATATCATTGTTAAACAAGAGATTGTAGTTAAAAAACAAGTGTTCGTGTTTTAACGATTACATATATTGTTGTCAAAACGTGTATAATGGTCGTGTAGGTGCTCCATCGGGTATTGACAAAGAGTAGTTTTGAGACTACTACGATGGGTTATATGGTCCAGCCCTAGGACATCGTAATGTTAAATCGACCATGTTTTGTCCATACATTTTGGTTATCTTTGGATTAGTCCTAGTCTATTACAGAGTATACTTTACATGCGTGTATGGACAGTCGCGTTATCTGCAGGGAATGATTTCTTGCTTTTTGTACTTCAATGTTAGTCAAAATTTCGTGTGTTGAGTTGAAAAGGTAAGTACAAGTTTGATTCGACCTATGATAAAAACAAGACAGTGTTCAACCTGCAAGTAGTTAGACTGCCTTTAAATGAACAATGTAAAAAAAAGTTTGAACAAGTTTGATTAATTAATTCATTCCCAGTTTAAAGAAAGTTATTTTTATGACTCAACCGATGTGTAAACCATCTGAACCAACAGAGAGGCATTTGTTCGGTTGCTTTAAAATAAACAACAAAAGAGAGTGTGTAGACAGGTTTGATCATTTGCGAATAAAAGACAAGTTCTTTGAGCCTTTGTTATTGTCGAACGGTTTTTTAATCAACAAGTGAAGTTCTCTGATGGACAGCACAAAAATAAATTTTCTGCTCGTATTTTTTTTAAAATTCAATCACTCAAAACTACAAAATACACTGATATATGTACATACCTAAATAATTTCACATAGATTTATAAGTCTTCTTTTTCGATTGCTAAAAACAAAGGAAGAATATAAAAATCGTGTTCGAGCTCTTTTGAGCTCAAATTTCTTAAATTTTAAAAAAAAATATAAAATTATAGCTGCATTTGGATTAAACAGATATTAAAAAACTAAAATTGACGTATATGGGACCAATCTCCAACATACTGCTACAGATTTAAATAGTTTTATTTACATACATGATAATTTTATTGTTGTTTAACGATCATGTTAAGTAATATGCAGCCGAGGTGTATTATTATGTGCAGATTATTTTAAGACACATTTATTTTTCATATGTATTACTTGACATAATTTTAAATGTAACGGCCTTCTAGTAACTTACCGGAATGTACTACTGTGAACTGTGTGAAATGTTACAGACCACACTATGTTGCTATAAATAGTCAAATAATTCAGCTAACATGATCATTATTACAGTAGAGCTTTTTAAGAGAGAAAGTGTAATAATAAAGGAGTATAACATAAGAGATATAAGTAAAGTACGGTAAAAATTGTGTGAGTGAGTGTGCTTAAATAAACTGCTGTTACTTTTATAATAAATTTCAAGAGTTATTATTTGCAATACAAAATAATCCCCAATATATATAAAAGAAATAAACCAGCTGTTAACGAGCAATTTGGCTCAGGCTCCTGACATTCACTATAGATTATAAACACAGAGTTTTAGGTATATGAAGTTCATTTATGTTTCAATTTATTTCAGTTTCAGTAATAACTTAACTTTCTAACTCTATTAAAATATGGCTGCTAAAAGCAGTTCTATCAGAATGAAGGTCTTGAACTTCCCCAAAAATTGCTGTTTTCATGCTATATTTTGGGACGTTTTTTTTTAAGAAAACACTAATAATTTTAAGGGCGATTAAAATTGTAAATTGACAAAAATTTCACTCAATAAACACATACAATATTTTGACATTTACATTGATTGCGTTTCGTTAGCGTGAAGTTTACAATAATTTATTATAATGATAAAGAGCAGTGGTGGTAACACCAACGTTTATAAAAGGTATAAACACAACATAACAAACCAATCCCATACAGACTCCAGCAATTTCTGCGACTAACACGCTGGCATCGTCGGAACTTTTGTTGGGAAAAAGGAAGGTTGTTACCAAACTATAATAATGATTTTACGTTTGATAATATGAATGACATTGATCCAAGCCAAATGTGATCTCTAAGGTTGTAAACTCACTGGTCTATGTAGAAAATAAATAAAATTTACGGCTTAGAGGCTAACAAACCGTCATTTTATAGGATGGTATTTTTAAATATTGTTACTTTTATGTCTTTTTTAAACGTTGGCTAACTTCCTTTAAATAAACGTTGAGTTCTTTTATTGCAATCAAAAACAGTTGAAATTAGTTGTAAAATTAAGAGCACTTTATTTATTTAAACACAGTCAGATATTTCTTTTATTTCGCTTTACTTATTTCACTTATGGTTATACACTTATTATCAAACTCACTTTGATACGCACTTTACAAGCTCTACTGTAGTACTGATCATGTTAGCTGTGTTGTTCGGCTATTTATATTAACATAATGGTATTCGGTAACATTCGACAAAGTTCTCATATGTACACACTAGTTCATTTGAAAACCGTTACATTTAAATTAAGACGTAATGTAAATGTTAAGTAATATGCAGGAATAATAAAAGTGCCTAAGAGTATGCTGCACATAATAACTCACATCGGCTGCACACAGCTTAACATCATGTTCGAACAACCAGCGAAATAAACTAATACAAACAAAACTACAGTAACTTAAACTACTACAACTAAAATAAAATTATAATGTAAATTAAGCTATTTAAAAATAAATCTGTAACAATATTTTATAATTCGCAGATGTCATAATTATTTTCATTAAAAAGACACAAAACTAATTTGGTTAACTTGGTAAATTTATTGAATTGAAAATTTAATAGATTTTTCAGTCTGCCCTCTGTGTAAATCTGTTTATTTTCCAATATTAGATAATGTTTATGAATTATTATGTACACACACAACATATACTTACATTCATATTTACCACATAGTTACAAATATACAAACGGACTTACAACATGGATTATCTTGCTTTTCTTTATTGTTTCTGTGCCCAGAGAAATAATGCATGTTGATGATGGTGGTACGAATTGCTGACAGAAAATGTTTGTTTTTCATATCTTTTTTCTTTTTTTAACCATAATTTCTAGACGATGAAAAAATGAAATTTTAAAAGTTTATCGTATGTCTTGTAATTTTCTGTTTTAACTTTAAAATTTTATATCCAACATTATAAAGTTTTAGAAGACATAAAATATTTGTTGTTAATTTTATTTATAAATTAGAAGACATTTTTGTTGACATTTTTTTTGTTGTTGTTAAAATTTTGATCCCCCTTGTTGAAATAACTTACTGTTTATTGAAAAATAAATAAACTTAAAGCAGAAAATTTAGCATTTTCTTTGACTTGTTAATAAGTAGATTTAATACTTAATATCCATAATAATTTCAACGATTTTAAATTTATTTAATGCTAAATAAATGATTCTAAATTTTTATTAATTCTAAATTTATTAAAAATATATTTTGATATTTTTTTTTATATATAAGATAGCATCGTGTTACAAACATTACCTTTTTTGGACATAAACAACTTGATATCTCCATACAAACCAATTGTAGTAAAACTGCGACACCAAGTATGATATATGTATCTTAGATATTAACAGGGAAGTCGATTTTTTGTTACGTACTTAACCTTTGACGGATTTTATTAAGAAATATATTATTTGAAAGGAATTTTAATGCAGACGTGCACAATCTTAATTAAAATTGGTTCATTATTTTAAGAGTAATTAACGTTTAAAGTTGATATTAACAGATGTGCAAAATATATGTGTGTAATTAAACAAACAACAAAAAAAAAAGAAATTAAATAAACGTTGCTGATATAGTTATTTTTGCAAAAAAGTTGTTTTGTGAACAAAAATAGTAAAGTTATATTTACAACTAGATTACGGCCGAATATGTCGACCGCAGAACATCCTGGTATATGTTTCTTTTAATGTAAATATCCAAATTATTTCGTCAG
This sequence comes from Phyto melanocephala, assembly GCA_941918925.1. Classification (NCBI taxonomy): domain Eukaryota; kingdom Metazoa; phylum Arthropoda; class Insecta; order Diptera; family Rhinophoridae; genus Phyto; species Phyto melanocephala. Next base: position 55,759,179 of record OW799233.1, read on the forward strand.
AATTTATACATATGTACATGTTTTTCAAAAAATTTATCATTAAACATCCTTGAAATTTTCGATCTAAATATTTCTACACATTTTTCAGTGTTTATAAAACTTTTAAGAATACCTATGAGAGAATATAAAAATCGCCTGTTTTTCATTGATAAAGAACAATTTGTTATCCAATCCATTTGTGTTTATAGCTAATAACTAAATATTCACACTATATGGCTATTGAATCATAAACTTATACATATATATTACCTTTTATAAACTTTTAATTATTTCCTTTTAATATACTGGGACTTGTTATATTGCAAATAGAAACACTGCTAATATACATTGTTAAAAGATAAAGACCTAAATTAAACACACTCGAATTAATTACTATACGTAACAAGCTTTACTGTTATACTGATCCATTTTTGTGTGCTGGTCGACTATTTGTAGTGTTAACCTCATAACCATATAAAACAGATGTTTCAACAAAACTTATGGTCAACAACGTATTTGATTATACACAGATAAAACAGTATCGGTTGAGAGTACCGCAATTGTTGCCAATCGACTAGTTTAGTTATGATGGTAGAATTTTTCTGTTGTATCTACAGAATTTCGTTTCGGAATATAAATATATAGTCAGCACTGTGAAGTTATGATTGTTGCAATATATTATGTAACCACAAAAGAAAAGTTTGCTCGCAAGAACTAAATATTTCGGTTTGCAATGAATTTGATTTTCTGTTTTCTGTGTGCAGATGACTGTCACCATATCCATAGAAACCAATTGAATTTTAGTTTCTTATGGCTATGCCATTATGGTTATGGCATATATCATTTTGCCATAATTGTGACACGCCGTATGTTTCTTCAAATTTCCTGCATGTATGCACGAGTATATTCTGGTAATTTATTTATTTTTTATTTTTATTTATTTTCGATGTCCCATACACAAGACTTTAAGTCTTATATTGCAGTATGGAACTGAGCATATACAAATAATAACAAAATAGGTGTAATTTTTAACATAAATTGTAAGTAATTTTAAATAAAAAATTAAGAAAAGCAAAATATAGAAATTAACCAAAATTAATAACAAAGTGTTAATAAAATGTAATAAAATAAGATAAAATAAAATAAGACAAAACAAAACAATAATAAAACAAGTAAGAGCACTATATTCGGTTGTGCCGAATCTTTTATACCCACCACCAATTTTGTGTACATTTAAAGCACAATATTTATTATTTTGTTAATCGCTATGGAATAATATTTTTTCAATAAAATATGTATCACTTTCTTTATAGAGGATGGTTAAATTTTAAGGGCCCATGTTGAAGGTGAAGGTGAAGGCTTTAAAGTTATTCAGGTTTTTTATAAAAATGGGCGTTTAAATCAAAATGCATTTTGTGCAGTTCGTAATTCCTTTGATCAACATAATTGTTCAAATTCGTCCACAATCGGGAGAATTGTAAAAAATATTTAAATTTCTGCAAAACAGGTCTGTATAAAATGTTAGAAAATCTGTGAATGCCTTCTTAGTTCGTTGAATTGGAACCACTGCTGGTTTTTGCGATAGTGTGGCAAAAGAGCAGTCAACCTCGCCTCATCATCATGCCTAACAATTGAGCATCAACATTGTCATTGAAAATCTGGGCCATCAGATAGTGGAGTGGCGCCAAGGATTGGGGGGGGGCATTTGGCCGATATTTTGTTAAATACATAATTGAACCATACAAATATTATAATTAAAAAAGAAATAATAATAATATCCTAAATAATTTGTGTTTTATTTAAATTCAACATAAAATTTAACCACCGTTTATAACTTCGATATGCTACTAAAATGCTTTTGTAAGTGTAGTCTTTCAATGAAAGTGGGCGTTAAAGTAGGCATGTCAATAAAGTTTCTGCTAATAAATACAACTTAGATATTTCAATATAGTCCTTTATTTTCCCAAAAACTTTATTAATAGAGAAATTACATGAATTTAAGATAAACTGTTATATGGGAGGTAGGCGTTAAAGTGGGCGTGTAACCTAACTTTTTGGCACAATAATTACATTGAATAGAAGGATATACGTAGCAAATTTGATCATCATACCTCTAATTTTGGCGGTTTTATGAGCTTTTAAATTTCATTAACGGTAGATAACGTGAGAAGTGGGCGTTATAGTAGGCGTGTCAAAGTTGTTTTTGCGAATTAGTACAACTTAGGTGTTTCAATATAGCCCTTTACTATCCCAAAATCTTTATCAATAGAGAAATTATATGAATTTTTGGTAAAACGTTGTATGAGAGGTGGGCTTAAAAGTGGGCGTGGCACCTTAGGTTTCTGGCACAGTAATGGCATTGCCTAGGGGGATAGACGTAGCAAATTTTATCATAATACCTCTATTTTTAGCGGTTTTATGAGCTTTTAAATTTCATTAACGGTAGATAACGTGAAAAGTGGGCGTTATAGTAGGCGTGTCAAAAATGTTTTTGCGAATGGGTACAACTTAGGTGTTTCAATATAGCCCTTTATTATTCCAAAGTCTTTATTAATAGAGAAATTATATGAATTTTAGATAAAACGTTATATAGGAGGTGGGCGTAAAAGTGGGCGTGGCACCTTAATTTTCTGGCACATTAATGACATTGCCTAGTGGGATATACGTAGCAAATTTATCATCATACCTCTAATTTTGGCGGTTTTATGAGCTTTTAAATTTCATTAATAGATAACGTGAAAAGTGGTCGTTATAGTAGGCGTGTCAAAGTTATTTTTGCAAATGAGTACAACTTAGGTGTTTCAATATAGCCCTTTATTATTCCAAAATCTCTTTTAATAGAGAAATTATATGAATTTTAGGTAAAACGTTATATGGGATGTAAGCGTAAAAGTGGGCGTGGCACATTGATTTTCCGTTACAAAAAGCCTCTCACCAAAAAGCAAAGTGTGCAAAATTTCAGAGTCGTACATCCAATTTTGTTGCTTTTATGACGTTTTTGTTTTTAAATATATTGAAAAATACACTGTGCGGTATAAATTTTCGTAGATTTTGATCGATAACTCATCTCCTAATACATAGATTTTGATCATTTTCGGGGAAAAATATTGTCTTTATTCAGGAAATTTATATTCGAAGTTTCATGAGTCTACGTTAATGCGTTTGGACACAATTCCATTTTATTCGATGTTCGAAGGACACGGTTTTTTCGACCTACTCTTGCTTTTCGAGCTATAACTCTCTTCCTAATATTCCGATTTAGCCCATTTTCAACACCAAACAAACCTTGTCTATAAGAAAGATTCTGGCAATTGATTGAGCCCCCTAGCTTTTTCGGTGCGACCTCTATCGTGCTCTCAACAGACGGACGGACATAGCTAGATCGTCATCAAATCAAACCCTGATTCAGAATATATACTTTATGGGGTCTAAAATGGATATTTCGATGTGTTACAAACGGAATGACAAAATGAATATACCCCCACCATTTTTTTGGTGGTGGGTATAATAAGGTAAAACAATATACAAGCAAAATTTATATATGTATGTATTCTAACGTGAGAAATGACCAAAAATAAATTTTCTGAATTGTCGTGCGTTACTAATGGTTTGTGATCTATAGGGGATTCCGTTCCAGAGACTGATAGCATTAAAAAAGAAATGGTATTTAGAAATCAGCGTTCGATGACTAAATGCTAGAATTCTTTTGCCTCTATTAAGTGTTGAAAAATTTAAACGTTCATGGAGATGTTCAGGCTGATGTGTATATATAATTTTATGCATAAACAGTAAACAACGCACTCTTAAATAATCATCAAAACTAATACCGTAAAGCAAGGTTACGTAGGGGGAGATATGGTCATATCTTTTTAGACCATATACGTACCGAATTATGTTATTAAATGCCACATTAAGTTTTCTTTTACTTTCACTATCGCAACTGGCAAATAGTTCACAACCATACAATAAGATAGGTATTAAATAAGTTTTGGCAAGAAGTATTCTAATTTTAGTTGGAGTACAATATTGAGTTTGCCATAGATTTCTTAACATTGAGAACATTCTACCACATGCAACGTTAACGTGATTAGACCAAGTAAGGTTGTTATTAAAATATATACCAAGATTTTTGGCAGAGCTTACAATATCTATGGACTGGTTATTTAAAGTTAAAATGCGGTTGCAGTCAAGTTTAAAAAGCCTCTTTTTAATAATCAAACACTTCGATTTAGAAGGATTAATTGCCAGCCCATTAGCGGTGGCCCACTCGTTAACAAGACCTAACTCCTGATTTAAAGTCCTCACACATTCATCAACCGCGGTTTTGCTGCAACTGATATAAAGCTGTACATCATCTGCATACAGCCTTACCCTGCAGTGTTCGAGTTTGCCCTGCAGATCATTCACGTATAACGAAAACAGTAGAGGGCCTAAGATCGAACCTTGTGGAACACCTCGACTTAATGGCAATGATCCTGAAACTGAAGTATAAGTTTCTACGTATTGATATCTATCAATTAGATATGAATGTATGAGATCTGTGACACTTGATGCAAATCTAAACATATGTTTAAGTTTAAGACACAAAATATTGTAGTCAACCGTGTCAAACGCTCTAGAATGATCCAAGAGAACTAAAAAGGTAACATTACCGTTGTCTATCTGTTGTCTTATATCCTCAGCAACATCTACGAGGGCAGTTATACAGCTGTGATTTTTACGAAAACCAGATTGACAATCAGTGAGCATATTGTTAGTTTCAAGATACTGTGAAACTTGGTTATGAATTAATCTTTCAAAGACTTTAGATAAGAATGGCAAGATTGCTATCGGTCTGTAATCAGAACTAGATTTTGGAATGGGAATAATCTTAGCAAGTTTCCAAATCTTAGGATATCGTTTGGTAGTAAAAATTTTATTGAAAACGAATGTTATGAAAGGAAGAAGTTTTGGAATAAGAATTTTTAAAAACCTAGGATCTAACCCCTCCACACCAACTGCATTGGATTTTATCCATAGTAGGCTGGATAATACGTCACATTGACTTACGTTTGCAAAATTGAAATTATTGTTTAAAATATCATTAGAAAAATTATAGTAATTCGAATTCGGTTGAACATTTGGAATATTTAAAAATTGGTTATTTAGGATGATTGCATCGACAGAACAAGGTTCTTGGCTACGAGAATTGCCAATGCCGATTTCACGAATTGATTGCCAAGTTTTTTTTCGAACCAATGGCAGCAGAGAACTTTGAAGCATAGTAGTTAGATTTGGCTTTTCTAATTAATCTGTTAGTTATCCTACGTGATACACAATATTCATCATACGATTCTGTGATTCTGAAACGCTTCCATCGAGCATATAGAAGGTCTCTGTTATAAATCGCCTATTCTATATCGTGAGTAAACCAGGGCTTATTATGTCTATTTAAAATCTTCGACTTTAAGGTAACCACAAGATCGTATAAGTAGTTTAGGTTGTTCTGCAGAAAAAAGAGCTGATCATCAACAGAAATGAAATTATATAGCACACTCCAATCAATACTAAAATATTCTTCCTCTAACCTAGCGTAGTCGATGTTTTTAAAGTCCCGATAACTAACAAATTGTTCATTCACATTCAATTGAAAATTAAACGTCATGAAAATTAGGTCATGACGTGAAAAGCAAGATGCAGACAATTGGTCATAGAGCAATACTTTCGAAGTATCACTGACAAAGAAAAGGTCAAGAAGTGTGTTGTTAGTACTTGTAAAATGTGTAGGAATATTTGTGTTTGGGGAATTAAGACCAAGTGTGAGCATGTTGTCTGTAAGATCAGAGTTTACTAAAATGTTTGAATTAAAGTCGCCTGTAATAATAACATCCTCGTATGTAACAGTGTATGTTCCCAGAGTGTTCATAAATCTCTCCATACAAATACGATTATTGGGTCTATAAACACAACCCAATAATAGTTTCCCTTCCTCACAATTTACTTCCAGAAATAAATATTCCACAGATCTATCGACACCAGTAACCAAGACATTATCTGTAGACTTACTGAGAACTTTGACTGCAATTCCCTTTTTCGCATAAATTGCCGCACCACCATACCCATTTCTATCAACCCTCTTGATATTGCATCCTTTTAAAGATACTGATAAATCAGTGAAATCAGGTTTAAACCATGTTTCAGATACACATATCAAATCTACACCGGAATTCTCAAAAATAAATCTAATATTCCCAGACAACATTACATTTAAATCGAAAAGTAGTTGTTAATGCTACGTAATACATATGCTCAAAGTATGATGCACATGATAAAAAATTTCTGCTAATACAAATGTAACTCTATGTAACAATATATATTTGTTTGTATTTTTATGGAACTTAAACCACATGTGAAAAGTTAGAGATCTTTCTTTAGTTAGATATTATCTATTAGTAGTATTAATTTTGGCTCTTGATAAATGACGCCAGAACATTAAATTTAAATTGTTTTCAATAAAAAAAAAAAATCACTCCATTTGGCCTAGAAACAGCTTTGATTTTTGTATGAAAGACAAAGTTTCAAAAATTCCAACGTTATGCTTAAATATTGGCTAAATGAAAAAGAGCGCCAAACTTTTAGCATTAAAGACAACTATATGAAAGTTGGGGTGATTTTTTATTTTTAAAAACTCATGATATTCGTAACCATGTCGTCACCATAGGTTTTTTCTTACTTTATCTGATGGACAGTTGAAAAAGGATAAATTGAAAGCATTAACAACCGTATCCAAACAGCGTTAGTAGCTTTACTAACCACTGTTAAGCAAAAATCCTTAAAGTTATATGTTAAAGTAAAACAACCTTTAAATATCCTTTCAGTTTTAAAAGTTCTTTTTTAATTTTTATTTTTCTTTTTGCCGTTTTGTAAAGTTAAATGTTGTAAAATAACAAATAATGAAAACAAGTAAAATACAAGCCTATTTCCACCCTAAAGAAAAAATATAATATTGGTCAAACCATCTCAAATCATCATAAAAAATTGCTGGTTTTGACATCACTGTTTCCAAATTTGCTAAATTTATATATCAAATGTATCAGAACTTTGAAAAATACGATTTTTATGGTCAGTAGCTCATATGCATCCGAAAAAATGAGGTTTTATGAATCAGTAGAAACCATAAAACTATACAAAGTTGTACTTAATAATTATCATTATCTATAAAACGTGTACTACACAATTATCATTTTCTGGAAAAGTGTTAGAGGTAATGAGTATTATTCTGGATCCAACAATCGTCCCACTTTGAAATTTTTCACAGCTATAGAGAAGGATGCCGTCTCTAACATATACATATTTATTATTTTTAAAAAGTTTCGACCTACGTTATGTACCAAATAAAAGGCAGTAATATAAACTTTCAAAATGACAATTAAGTAAATAGAACTCTGTACATATTTATGGGTATTTACCGGTTTACAAGACCTAATATTTTTGGATGCAGATTAGTCAGTGACCTCAACTTTGATTTCTCCTAAATGTTTTATGCTATATTAATACAAACAAGTAAGAGCACTATATTCGGCTGTGCCGAAACTTTTATACCCACCACAAATTTTGTGTACATTTAAAGCATATTATTTATTATTTTGTTAATCACTATGGAATAATCTCTTTAAAATAAAATATGTATTACTTTCTTTGTAGAGGGTGGTTAATTTTTAAGGGCCAGTGTTGAAGGTGAACCACACATAAGCAACAAGCTTTTTTTTGCATTTCATTTGACATTTCTCAATCTCAGACTAACTTAATTTGAACAGTGGAAAGATACCTAAATGAGCAACGCGTTAAAGTTATTCAGGTTTAATTATTTATTTTATTTGATCTCTTTTTTTAAATATTCATATTTAAATATCCAATTTTTGTATTTAAATTCTCAATATTTCGCTACTCCTTCGTGTAGCATCTTCAGGAAAATTCATAATTTTTTATTATTAATTAATAAATTAATTAATTATTATTAATTAATTATTATTAATTAATTATTATTAATTAATTATTTGTAAATTAATTTTCGGGTTTAATATTCAGGTTTTTTTATGAAAATGGGCGTGCAAAACAAAATGCATTTTATGCACTTCGTAATTCTTTTGATCAACATAATCGTTCAAATTCGTCCACAATCGGGAGAATTGTAAAAAATATTTAAATTTCTGTAAAACAGTTCTGTATAAAATGTTAGAAAATCTGTGAATGCCTTCTTAGTTCGTTGAATGGGAACCACTGCTGGTTTTTGCGATAGTGTGGCAAAAAAACAGTCAACATCGCCTCATCATCACGCCTAACAATTGAGCATCAACATTGTCATCAAAAATTTGGACCATCAGATACTTCGATATGCTACTAAAATGCTTTTGTAAATGTAGTCTTTCAATGAATGAAACAATGAAACGACCACCTCGTTTTTTTTCACAAAAACAACATACATACATACAAACGTGGTATACTGGTTAGAGTGAACGTGGCATCGAATACCAGCAAAGCCAAACATTTTTATACCCTTCACACAGTGAAAAAGGGTATATATAGGTTTGTCATTCCGTGTGAAATTTCTACAATTTTCATTTCCGACCCCATAAAGTATATATTTTCTGAAAGCTTATGAATAGGGAAGTCGATTAAGCTCTGTCAGTCTGTCCGTCTGTCCGTCTGTCCGTCTGACCGTCTGTCCGTGTGTATGTTGAAATCAACTTTTTGAAGCCCCCCGACATCACTTGGACCCGGGTGAGGTATTAAAATATCAGAAATATTCGGGAGTATATCGCTATTGAAAATCAGAAACATCGGTACATAAACAACTGAGATATGAGCAAAAACCCACGACCACCTCGATTTTTTTTTCACAAAAACAACATTACAACAACAACATACATACATACAAACTTGTATATTGGCTAAAGTAAACGTGGGATCGAATCCCAGCTGAGCCAAAAAAAAAATTTTTTTATATTTAAAAATTTTTTTTTTTAATTTTTTTTTTATTTTTTTTTTATTTTTTATTTAATATATTATTTATATTTTTATTATTTTTTTTTTTTATTTTTTTTTTTGTTTTATATTAATTATATATATTTTAATTACTTTTTTAAAATTTTTTTTTTTAAATTTTTTTTTTTAATTTTTTTTTAAATTTTTTTTTTAAATTTTTTTTTTTAAATTTTTTTTTTTTTTTTTTTTTAAAATAAATAAGTAAATTTATAATTTTACAATGGGATGTTTTTTATATATGTATATTTTTTATATGTATGTACGTATTTCATATGAGATGAATGGTGATACAAACTACTGTTATTGCATGACTACACGTTGTGAAGGGTATATAAGATTCGGCACGGCCGAATATAGCGCTCTTACTTGTTTTTTTATATAATTTTTTTTAAATTTAATTTTATTTATTTTTTTGAAACATACATACATACATACGTAAACTCAATTTATAATTTTACATTGGGATGTTTTTATATAGTATGTACGTTTTCTATATGTTGTACGTATTTCATATGAGATGAATGGTGATACAAACAATTGTTATTGCATGACTACACGTTGTGAACGGTGTATAAGATTCGGCACGGCCAAATATAGCTCTGTTACTTGTTTTTTTATATTTTTTAGAATATTTTTCTACAATTTCAAATAAGAAAAAAAATGTATTATCTGAAACAAACATAAAAAATCTTTTTCCTTAAAAGAAGGCGCTTATTATTCGTTTCTGTTTTGTGTTTCCAACGAAATTGTTGAAAATTGTCATATATGCAGTGTTGTTTATAATAATAATATTATGGCAGTTCCAAGCATTTTAGTTCCACTCTAATAACAGAACAGGGTGGATTGTTCATTAATAACACTTTGATAGATTGTGAGATTTGATCTATTACAGAATAATTATTAAAACTTCTATTATTATATTATTAAATCTTTTAAACTTAAATACAGCACCAAAACTGCTAGATTTAGCAATTAAAAAACTTTTTAGTTGTTTTTTTTTATAATTAGCCAGAAGCAGTGATTTCAAACAAAAATTTCAATTGTAACAAAATTACAGAAAAATTTTGTATTTTTTATTACAGTGTACAAATTTTAGGACCTCAAAGTGAAAGAAAGTTTGTTAAGACCTGTAACGTTTCCAAGTATATACCGTTATGCAATATTCATAACATTACTGAAAATAACTGGCTCTTTCGATTCAAAGTTGTTAAACACCAAATATTTTCTCTTGCATATTCGATTTCGAATGTTTAAAACTACAGTACATTTGTATATTAAAATATATTAAATTAATTAATTTCATATCGTTTAATATCGAAAAAAATCTTTTTTTTTTGTTTATATGTGTAAAGGTCTTATATAGATAAAACTAAACTATTTAACAAAATTGCAAAGAAATTCAAAGGAATTCATCAGCTCATGAATTCCTCATTAACTTTTTAAATGAAACGAAACAAATTACGTGCTGCCGGTATCTTTGTTTTATCTGCTCTTACTAATTTTCTTGTGAAAGACTTTGTTAGGCTTAAGGTGAGTGTTAGGGCGTATTAAATAAATAATATTATATCAGCAATTGTAGCCGATTTGTATGCATAGGATATGTGTGTATGAATTGAAGAACAGGGGATTAGAACTATTTGAAATGAATGATTGTGTGGGGATATTTGCATTTCTTTACAACCTAGATAAATAGATAGAGGCCTGTTTTTTGTAAAAAGTCTTTGAATTTAACAACGCACAGTGGGACCTTTTAGAAAATAGATGGTAATATAAATGTAACTTCTAACAACAAACGTTTTATACTGAAACATCAACACAGATGCAGTTTTAGTCAAAAATGTGTAACTTTTCACATTGCAAATATTAGCTGAATTTAAAAGTTTTAATAATTTTAAATTCAGGTACCTATAACATTCCGTTGGTTTTGAAAATAAAAATAATTTTTATTAAAAAAATAATTTAATTATATGAAAATATAATTCAAGTTTAAAAACGAATCAAATAGTCAATTAGTTAAGCATTTATTTGTTCCGTTTACGAATTACAACTATTTCCGGCTGAAATTTATTTATGTTGCCAACATGAATGATAATGTAATGATTTGCCAGATGATTTAACTGTCGACTTGCATTAGTCTAGAAGGTCTCTAGCGAGCGTAATAAGAAAAACAAAACAAAAATGGGATATAATCCTAAGAAATTTTTGAATTCAATATTCACAAAAATTACCTCGATCACTTTTAAAAAAGTGGGAATTGTGATCTCTGTAGACTGAAAGAATAACAATAATATATTAGCTCCAAATATACATATGAGAACAAGCAGCTGATATGCACTATATCAACCATCACACTAAGAATCTAATGCATATTATGTTTAATTTCGAATGCGTGGATGTGTTCGACGTTCTTGAAATTTGTCGAAACGAAAGCGGCTATAATTGACGGAATTGATCTAATTTTCTTTGAAAATACACATTTCGTATAGGCAATTTTAATCTTATCTTAGCATATCATAATATTCTTTAGTTAGTCTCTAACTTATGCAGCGTAGAATATCAGAAAGAAAGCTTATGATGAACGTATGGTAATTTTTGTGTAGTTAGATCACTTTAAAAACTTTTCGATTTTATGCAAATGATCCAAATGATCAGTTTACATCACTAACATATAAATAAGAATGTACTCCGCTGATGTCCATAGACATCCTGTATATACATATAAGTATATGTATATGCATACGTACATACTTGCAGCCACTATTTAACACGGAAGAACACAAAAGTTTACATCAACTATAGAGTTGTGTCGGTCGGTCATGAAAGAAATATTTCAATCGAAACATTCAGTTAGGTAAAAGATATGAAATAGTTCGAACTCTTTCGTTAACATCTTTCACCTTTCATTGTTCTTTCACGTTTCACACATTTCAGTCGGACAACATATATGTATATGTATGTACGTACATATATGAATATGATGTTGCCATAACAATCAGTTGAATTGTTGCCATAACAAAAAATCTTTTAATATGTTTGCATATTAATGTATGTATACATATGTACATACATATGTATTTATTTGTACCAAAACCATAAAAGAAAGATCTCTTTTTTTAATAAAACTATGAATAATTCAAGAAATAAATTAAATTGTTTTTTAATGTATATGTTTGACCAAAATATAATTGAAAAAATAAATTCGCTCATAATAAACTAAACCTTTTTAGTACATGCAAATTTTAAAGGTCATTTTGTTATATTGGCAGATTTTATTTTCCTAATACATATTGCTAAGTGAAGGAGTAGCGATATATAGAAAATAAAATTTCATTGTATATCAAAATTTTATAAAGAAATTGACTCATATTTTCATTCAAAAAAGGATCATTGTTTTATAATTTGATACAAATAAATTTTTATATTGCATTAATATCATTCATTTTAATTTTCCAGTTTTTATACCCTTCTCACAGTGAAAAGGTTTGTCATTCCATGTGAAATTTCTACAATTTTCATTTCCGACCCCATAAAGTATATATTTTCTGAAAGCTTATGAATAGGGGAGTCGATTAAGTTCTGTTAGTCTGTTTGTGTGTATATTGAAATCAACTTTTTGAAGTCACCGACATCGCACAGTGACGTGAGTTTATATAACAAGCGGCCAAAAATAGAAGGAGTTATCTTTAAGAAATGTAATTCTGCACACATTTTTTAATTGATAAAATATAATCACACCTTAAATTTGGAGATTTAAATTTCAAGGATTCGTGTCCTTCCCATATATCCTGAAATAAAAAATTACCATATCGAGGAGAAAAATAATTGTAACTTAATGGAATTTTGTACAGACATTATTTTTTAATACACTTATTGCTGGGATAAAATTTCGTTTAATTTAGAGCAAAAATTTCCTTTTTTAAATAAATAATTGACGCCCTCACCTTTTATTAAGTAATATTTTTCATGATATTAAATTTGGAGTAAAATAATATAGTGAAACAATAAATTTAAATTTTGTAAAAAAAATCCTATATTGTTATTTTATAAATATTTAAAAATAATTTACAGATTTAATATAACTTTGCGATTTGCTTATGCTGTACATATGTTCATATCTGTAGTTTCAAAATATGTACATATATTTATATCTTCTATAATACCATTCTCTACATTTTGGGAAATATGTTTTCCTAGAGTTTTATATTTTTCTATATTCTTTAACCAATTTTGATCGGTTTGATTTGTACTTAGCTATGTAATGAAATTGCGGTTCTGATTGCAGAATCAAATACACAAAAAACATCATGTTATATTGTCGATATGAAAGGTTCATATCAATGTATAAAGCCTAAGCTTTTTCTACAGAATTTGTTTTTTCTATACTGATCTCGTTGCTGCTTTCTTAACTGCTTCCGCAGAGTTGGCTGAAATTAATTTTTGCACCTTTCCTCTTTTTGACCTTCTCGAACTTTCTTCAAAGGCTACAGAAGGTCTACCAAGAACATGGCTAGTACTAGGGTTCTGCAAAGCAAAAGCAAAAAAATAATAAAAACTATTAAAAGTACTCACAATACAGTAACTAATTTAAAAAAATGCAAGCATCACTTAAGCTTACTTTGTGTATTGGCAAATCGGTATTTATAAAATAAAAGAAAAAATATTTTGGTAATACTTGCAAATTTTTTTATTCTTTTATATAAGATATACATATGTATGAACATATGTATGTTTGCTAATCACAACAAATTTTGTTTTGTTATCAACACATGTAATTAAAAATACCGTTTATATACTTAAAACATAATACAACAACTAATCTAGTACAAAATTTGTTTATTTGCCAACTAAATTCAATTATTTAACCCTGTGAAGTACATGCTCATTTTTATTCCCTTTTTATACAAAATTGCAGATATTTCAAATCACAATTTTGAAGAGCCATATCTTTAGGAAAAATTATTATTTTAATCTAATTTTTTTGACGCTTTTAGTAAAAAATTTTCATAATTGGATTTTTCTATTTAAGGCCACGCTCACAACACTGTGCAACGCCTGGATCCGCGTGAAGTATTAAAATATCAAATCTAATCGGGAGCAGATCGGTATTGAAAATCAGAAACATCGGTATATAAACAACTGAGATATGAGCAAAAAACCACGACCACATCGTTTTTTTCACAACAACAACATACAACACACACATACATACATACATACTACATACTGGTTAGAGTGAACATTGCATCAAATCCCAGCTAACCCAAAAATTTATTTTTTTTATTTTTTGAAACATATGTATATGTTTTTTATACCCACTACCAAAACAATGGTGAAGTATAATTTACGTTAATTTACTGCTAATGAAATTTCAAAGCTCATAAAACCGACAGAATCAGAGAAATGACTATGACATTTCGTACATATAGTATTCTTGTCAATGTAATTGTATAACTAGAAAGTGAAGGTGACACACCCACTTAAACGCCTACCTCCCATAAAACGCTTTCTCTTAAATTCATATTATTTCTCTATGCACAAAGTTTTAGGAAGAATTAAGGAATATATTGAAATATCTAAGCTGTATTTATTAGCAAGAACTATATTGACACGCCTAATTTAACGCCCACTCTTCACGTAGTCTACAGATAATTAAATTAAAAGCCTATAAAACTAACAGAAAAAGAGGTGTGATGATGAAATTGTGCACATAAATATTGCTCTCTCGTCAATGTCATTGTAGTTCCAGAAAATTAAGGTGGCACGCCCTCTTAAACATCTTTTTTTTTAAATTCATATAATTTTGCTATGAATAGAGATTTTGGCAAAACAAAGAACAATATTGAAATAGTTGAATCTTTTAGCAGAAACTATATTGCCTACTTTAATGCCCACTTTTATTACAAGACTAAAATTACGAAAACATTTTACTAGCATATCGAAGTTATACAAATAAAGTAACAAATATTTTAGTACTAGAAAAGCCCAGCGGGCGTTGCTGCACTCCTTAATAAATAAAAATGCATTCTGAATTTTAATTGAATATATTAAAAATAATATTTTATTCATTTTTATTGTAATGCAAGTGGGTTTACAATATTTTTGGTTTTTCCATTTGCTGTAAAAATTAATCAATTTTTTGGTGTTCCCACTCTGGAACATGTGAAAAGCATGGATTTTCCAAATTCAATCCTGCAACACGCAGAGATTGTCCTTGTGCTTTGTTGATGGTAATAGCGAACTAGAAGCTGTAGTCGCTTGAAGTTGAAAGGAAAATCGGTGGAAGTCATTGGAATGCGTGGAAACAGCGGAAAATAATAACCTATTTTTATTGGGGTGCCACTGCCCACTTTTATAATCACGAAATTGTATAATCATGCCAGCTCAATATGTGTGCAAGGTTTCAGAAAAATCGGTCAAGTGCAAGAAGTTAAAAATTATTACTTTTTGTTATGGGCGTGGCACTGCCCACTTTTCTAATCACAAAATGTTATAACTATGAGTGTTCAACATGTGTGTGGAAAGTTTCAGAAAAATCGGTAAAGTGCAAGAAGTTAAATATTTTAACTTTTTGTTATGGGCGTGGCGCTGCCCACTTTTCTAATTATGAAACTGTATAGATATCACAGCTCAATATGTGTGCAAAGTTGCAGAAAAATCGGTCCAGTGCAAGTACCTCAAAATTAAAACTTTTTTAGGGGCGTGGCCCCGCCCACTTTTCTTATCACGAAATTATTTAGTCATGACAGCTCGATATGTGTGCAAAGTTTCAGAAAAATCGGTCAAGTGCAAGTAGCTAAAACTGATAACTAATTTTTTATGGGCGTGGCTCCGCCCACTTTTTTTCACCCATAAACACTCCCTGGTATGTGTACAACAACTTACCAAAGTTTGAGTCCGATCGGTTATACAGTTTCGGAGTCTATAGCTAACACACACACACACACACACAGAGTTTCACTTTTATATATATAGATAGACTAGGAAAGCCCGGCGCGCGTTGCTACGCCCCTTAATGAATAAAAATGCATTCCCTATTTAAACTGAATATCAAGTGCAAAAAGCTAATAATTATAACTTATTTTTAATGGACGTGGCACCACCCTCTTTTCTAATCACGATACTGTATATTCACGACAGCTCAATATATATGTAAAGTCATGACAGCCCAATATGTGTGCAAAGTTTCAGAAAAATCGGTCTAGTACCTCAAAATTATAATTTTTTTTAATGGGCGTGGCGCTGCCCACTTTTCCAACCACAAAATTATATAGCCATGACATTTCAATATTTGTGCAAAGCTTCAGAATAAGCAAAAAAATTATAACTTTTTATGGGCGTGGCCCCGCCCACTTTTCTTACCGCGAAATTATAAAGTCATGACAGCTCAATATTTGTGCAAAGTTTCAGAAATATTGGTCAGTTGCAAGTAGCTAAAAACAAAAACCTATTTTTTATAGGCGTAGCCCCACCAACTTTTTACCACCCGTAAACACTACCTGGAGTGTGTACAACAACTTGCCAAAGTTTGAGTCCGATCGGTTTTACAGTTTCGGAGTCTATAGCTTACACACACACAGATTTTCACTTTTATATATATAGATTAAGATTATAAAAACAATATTTAACACAATTTTTAAAGTTTGAAAATTCCCTATCCTTGTAAAAAAATAGAATAATGATTTTTAAAAGAGTTCTTCACAATGCGATATTTTTTAAATTTAGGATGAAACACAAGAGGGCAATAATTTCGGTTGTTTAATAGAGGAGCCAGACTTAAAAATAAAAGCAAATGAGGTAGTAGAAGTATTTGATGTAGTTTAGAAATTGGGTGAGAATGAACAAATTTACCAAAGCTGCGATAAAGATAATCGAAAAAAAACATTTACTAAGGAAAAATTAAAAATATGCAGAACATTTTTTCAGTTTTTTTTTTAAATTTAACTGGAAGATAAAAAATTTTTAAATTTTATAAAAACAAATAAATCTGTCATTATTTATTCACTTATATGTATGTTAGAGTGTTGTGTTTTTATGTAAAACCGTGCCGAATTGCTTTAAATTTTTTACGCACGCAAGCATGAACAGATTTGAAAACGATTACAGCCTTGTTAATTAAAAATTGTTACGTATTAGCACGAGTGTACATACATACATATGTATGTATGTATGCGCTTTTTAATTGCAATGTATTTTTTCTTAAAATGCTTGATTAAACTGTCTCAATTGCATATATTTGCTTAAATTATACACATATTGGTGTAGTAAATTAACCTTTAACTAAAATTATATGAAAACTCATGCATATGCACAGCTAAATATGTATTTAGTTACCAAAAATATTTAGCAAAAAGGATTTAATTTGTTGAACTTAATGCAAATTCATGTACGACTATTCCTTCTACTTTCGTCACAGGCATCAACCAACACTATAATTTTAAAGAACTCGAAATACAAACGAATAAAAATAACAATTATGCATGTACATAGTATGTACATATATGTTTTTATTCTTAACTTTTTACAATTTCTATGATATTGTACATACATATATGGCTTTGTCTTTGGGCATATTTGCTAATTTATATGTGGGATTGGATTTTTTTATAAGAAATGAAAAACAAATTTTCAGGACATTGTGTCTTTATGTAAATGAATTCTATACAAACAAAATAAAACAAAACAACAAAAGTATTCTTAGATTTATTTTGATTAAATGAAACAAAAATCATTTCGAATTGAAAGAAAATATTTTTAATATAAACGTACAATGTATGTGTATCGTTTATGTACGACAAGAAGGTCTCAATTAAAACAAGTAAGAGCACTATATTCGGCTGTGCCGAATCTTTTATACCCACCACCAATTTTGTGTACATTTAAAGCACAATATTTATTATTTTGGTAATCGCTATGGAATAATCTCTTTATAATAAAATATGTTTCACTTTCTTTGTAGAGGGTGGTTAAATTTTCAGGGCCCATGTTGAAGGTGAACTACACCTAGTCTCTAAATTTGTTTTCTGCATTTTATTTGACATTTCTTACTCAATTTGATCCGTGGAAAGATACGCAAATGAGCAACACTTTAAAGTTATTCAGGTTTTTTATAAAAATGGGCGTTCAAATCAAAATGCATTTTGTGCACTTCGTAATTCTTTTGATCAACATAATCGTTCGAATTCGTCCACAATCAGGAAAATTGTAAAAAAATTTTAAATTTCTGCAAAACTGGTCTGAATAAAATGTTAGAAAATCTGTGAATGCCTTCTTAGTTCGTTGAATGGGAATAATTGCTGTTTTTTGCGATAGTGTGGCAAAAGAGCAGTCAACCTCGACTCATCATCATGCTCAACAATTGAGCATCAACATTGTCATTGAAAATTTTGACCATCAGATAGAGGAGTCGCGCCAAGGATGGGGGGCCATTTGCCGATATTTTGTTAAATACATAATTGAACCATACAAATATTATCATTAAAAAAGAAATGATAATAATTTCTTAAATAATTTGTGTTTTATTTAAAATCAACATCGGCCCTTAAAATTTAACCACCCTTAATAACTTCGATATGATAGTAAAATTTTTTCGTAAGTTTAGTCTTTTAGAGAAACTGGGCGTTAAAGTAGGCATGTCAATAAAGTTTCTGCTAATAAATACAACTTAGATATTTCAATATAGTCCTTTGTCAATAGAGAAATTACATAAATTTAAGATAAACCGTTATATGGGAGGTAGGCGTTAAAGTGGGCGTGTCACCTTAACTTTTTGGCACAACAATTACATTGATTAGAAGGATATATGTAGCAAATTTCATCATCATACCTCCAATTTTGTCGGTTTTATGAGCTTTTGAATTTCATTAACGGTAGATAACGTGAAAAGTGGGCGTTATAGTAGGCGTATCAAAGTTGTTTTTGCTAATGAGTACAACTTAGATGTTTTAATATAGTCCTTTATTGTTCCAAAATCTTTATTAATAGAGAAATAATATGAATTTTAGGTAAAACGTTATGTGGGAGGTGAGTGCAAAAGTGGGCGTGGCACATTGATTTTCCGTTACAGAAAAGCGTGTCACCAAAAAGCAAAGTGTGCAAAATATCGGAATCGTACATCTAATTTTTTCCGCTTTATTAGGTTTTAAATTTTAAATATACTGGAAAATACATTGCGCGGTATAAATTTTCGTACATTTTTATTTATAACTCCTTTCTTAATGCATAGATGTAAGCAATTTTTAAGAAGAAATATTTTTTGACTCGAGAAATATATATTCGAAGTTTCATGACTGTACGTGAATGCGTTTGAACACAATTCCATTTTATTCGATGTTCGAAGGACACCGTCCTTCCGACCTACTCTTGCATTTCGAGCTATAACTCACTTCCTAATATTCCGATTTAGCCCATATTCAATACCAAATAAACCTTGTCTATAAAAAAGATTCTGGCAAAATTTGAGCCCCTTAGCTTGTTCGGTGCGACCTCCATCGTGCTTTCAACAGACGGATAGATGGACGGACATAGCTTGATCGTCATCAAATCAAACCCTGATTCAGAATATATATACTTTATGGGGTCTAAAATGGATATTTCGATGTGTTACAAACGGAATTACAAAATGAATATAACCTCACCAATTTTTTGGTGGCGGGTATAATAAAAACAAGTAAGAGTGCTCTATTCGGACGTGCCGAATCTAATAATACCCTTCACAATGTGTAGTCATGCATAAACATTTGTTTGTATCACCATTCGAATAAAGTTTATGTATGTATGTATGTATGTATGCATGTAATGTAATTAAATTAATTTTATATTTTATGTACATATGTATATATATTTATATTTACTAGCCAAGATAGCGCGCGTTACTACGCCCCTTAATGGATAAAAATGCATTCTGAATTGTAATATTAAAATAATATTTTATTGATTTTTATTGTAATGCAAGTCGGTTTACAATATTTTTGGTTTTTCCTTTGCTGTAAAAATGAATAAATTTTTTGTGTTCCCACTCTGGAGCATGCGACGTACAACTGGCTATGTGAAAAGCATGGTTTTTCCAAATTGAATACTTCAACACGCAGAGATTGTCCTTGTGCTTTGTTGATGGTAAGTAATAGCGAAGACAAGGGAACTAGAAACTGTAGTAGCTTGAAATTGAAAGGAAAATCGGTGGAAACCATTGGAATGCGTGGAAACAGCGGAAAATAATAACTTATTTTTATTGGGGATGGCACTGCCCACTTTTTTATTTACGAAATTATATAGTCATGACAGCTCAAAATGTGTGCAAAGTTTCAGAAATGTCAGTCAAGTGCAAGAAGCTTAAAATTATAACTTTGTTTAATGGGCGTGGCACTGCCCACTTTTCTAATCACGATACTTTATAGTCATGACAGCTCAATATGTGTGCACAGTTTCAGAAAAATCTATTTAGAGCAAGTAGCTAAAAATTTTACTTATTTTTTATGGGCGTGGCACTGCCCACTTTTTTCCACCAATAAACACTACATGGAATGTGTACAATAACTTGCCCAAGCTTGAGTTTAATCGGTTTTACAGTTTCGTATTTTATAGCTAACACACACACACACATTATCATTATAATTTTTATACCCGCCACCAAAAAAATGGTGGGGGTATATTCATTTTGTCATTCCGTTTGTAACACATCGAAATATCCATTTTAGACCCCATAAAGTATATATATTCTGAATCGGGGTTTGATTTGATGACGATCTAGCTATGTCCGTCCGTCTGTCCGTCTGTTGAAAGCACGATAGAGGTCGCACGGAAAAAGCTAGGGATCTCAAATATTGCCAGAATCTTTCTTATAGACAAGGTTTGTTTGGTATTGAAAATGGGCTAAATCGGAATATTAGGAAGAGAGTTATAGCTCGTAAAGCAAGAGTAGGTCGAAAAAACCGTGTCCTGCTAACATCGAATAAAATGGAATTGTGTCCAAACGCATTAATGTATCGTCATGAAACTTCGAATATATATTTCTGGAGTCAAAGGAATATTTCTCCCCAAAAATTTCTTAAGTCTATGCATTAGAAAAGGAGTTATAGATCAAAATGTACGAAAATTTATACCGCTCAGTGTATATTTGAAATTTAAAACGTAATAAAACTGACAAAACTACATGTACGATTCTGAAATTTTGCAAACATGGCTTTTTAGTCAAAGTCTTCGTTATAACGGAAGATAAATGTGCCACGACCAGTTTTTTCTTTAAAATTTTATAAAAATATATTAGTCATATTCATTAGCATTTATTCATTGCAGATGGCAACATCTGTTGAAGGCGCCACTACATTTTGCAAACACTGAGGATGATTGATGTCTTTGCTAAATATCACGTAGAACACTAGATGGCTCTAGTAACATTTTTGCTAACAAACTCTTTTATATTTTGGACAAACTACAAAGAAATTTTAAAGGGGTTTGTGAAAACGAAAATGACCGAGGTTGTTTCCAAAAATAAAACTAGACTAATGATTTGTGCCCAACTTTACATATAGGTGTACCCACAGTCTTAAGGGGTTTATGATTTAAAAATATTTAAAAATAAATGTGCCACAGGGTGATTCAAAATAGACATTCTCAGCATTTTGCTAAAATGGGAAATTTATTAGTAAGATTTTGATTTTTAAACTTCTATAACATTTTGCTTTTAAAAGATTTTCAAACCAAATAGGTTTTGTATAATTTTAAATTTTGTTAGCCATTAGTACATGAAAATAAATTGTTTATAATGTTTACAAATAATTTTCAAAGTCAAAATTTTCCTAAATTCCCATTTTTAATAGAGCATAACTTCTAGAGAACATAAGATAACAAAAAGAAATTAGCACCATTTAGTAGATAAAACTCTTTTCTATACCTCTATACCCCATTGTATAGCCGAAACGATCCGACCGTGAGCACCAGACCAATTTTTGTGTCACAAGGTCAAAAATTGTTTGCAAAATATGAGTAAAAGACCTAAACAAAAAATTTTTTATAATGTGTTTTTTTAAGTGTTTTAGTTTTTATACCCCCCACCAAAAAAATGGTATGTATATATATATTCTGAATCGGGGTTTTATTTGATGACGATCTAGCTATGTCATCCGTCTGTCCGTCTGTTTAAAGCACGATAGAGGTCCCACCGAAAAAGCTAGAGGGCTCAAATTTTGCCAAAATATGTCTTATATAGAAGGTTTGTTTGGAATTGAAAATGGACTAAATCGGAATATTAGAAAGAAAGTTATAGCTGCAAGATTAGGTCGAAAAAAACCGTGTCCTTCCAACATCGAACAAAATGGAGTTGTGTCCACCAGCATCATCGTAGAGTGATGAAACTTTAAATATATACTTCCTGAGCAAAGACAATATTTCTCCCCAAAAATTGCTTAAATGTATGCATTAGGAAGGGAGTTGTAGATCAAAATGTACGAAAATTCATACCGCGCAGTGTATTTTTCAGTATATTCAAAATTTTAAACCTAATAAAACCGCTAAAATTAGAGGTATGACGATCAAATTTGCTGCGTATATCCCCCTACGCAATTTCATCAATGTGCCAGAAAATTAAGATGCCACGCCAACTTTTACGCCCACTTTCCATATAACGTTTAACCTTAAATTCATATAATTTCTCTATTAATAAAGATTTTGGAATAATAAAGAGCTATATTGAAACACCTAAGTTGTACTCATTCGAAAAAAAACAACTTTGACACGCCTACTATATCGCCCACTTTTCACGTTATCTACCGTTAAATTTAAAAGCTCATAAAACCAACAAAATTAGAGGTATGATGATAAAATTTGCTACGTATATCCTTCTAGACAATGTCATTATTATGCCGGAAGGTGACATGCCCACTTTAAGACCTACCTGTCATATAACGTTTTATCTCAAACTCGTATAATTTCTCTATGAATACAAATTTTGGAATAATAAAGGACTATATTGAAACATCTAAGTTGCATTCATTAGTAGAAACAACTTAAGCACGCCTACTTTAGCGCCCACTTTTATTGAAAGACTAAATTAACGAAAACATTTTACTAGCATATCGAACTTATACAAAGAAAGTGATACATATTTTAGTATAAAGAGATTATTGCATAGCGATTACTGTTAATAACAAAGAAATACATTTTGTGCTATAAATTGGGTTATTTCCCGGAAATTCGACTTATTTAATCTACCCGACTTCCCGGGATTATTTTTCGGGATCCCGGGAAATAAAAAAGGTGGCTACGAGTCGAAAGGAGATGTTTATATTGTTTATATTGAAATTGAATTATAGTGATTTTATTTTTGATCTTATAGCTGAAGTATCTGTATTTTTCTTTTTGTGCTCATATTTGATCTCGTATCTAGAGAAAAATATTTTTTCAATAAAAAAATTTTTAATTAATTTATATTTAAAATGCAAGTTTTTTTTATTAATTTTTATAGTTTTGAAGCGTTTCTTCTACATTATAAACTATTTTATGCTTTTTAATAAAAAGTTTTTTATTAATTATTAATTAATACAATTTTCCCGATTGTGGACGAATTTGCACGATTATGTTGACCAAAAGAGTCACGAAGTGCACTATTATTTTATAATAAGCCTGAATAACTTTAACGCATAAACAATTTTATGATTTTATAAAAAGTTTTTTTATTAATTAAAAACAAATTTACTTTTTATTTGTTTTGCTGCGGGATCCTGGGAAATTAAAAAATAAATCTCTAGCTATAAAAGAACGGAAAATTGGTGGTGGGTATAAAAGATTCGGCACAGCCGAATATAATGCTCTTACTTGTTAGCTTTTGCACTTTTCAAATCAGAATGCATTTTTATTCATTAAGGGGAGTAGGAACGCGCGCCGGGCTTTTCTAGTAGCATATAAAACAATGATACTTGGTAAAGCCGCTTTGTTGACCTAAGAGGAAATTTACCATCTTAATATCCACACAATTTACCCAATTATGTTCATTATACTTTATCTTCTTCATGACCAATGCAATTACGGAGTATTCTTCTTTTACTTTTGTTGAATGTGCGATCGGCAAAGAGTGAAATTTATTTCCATTATGATTTATTTCCATATTGATTTTTTCGTCTGGGACACAAGCAATTCAGAAGATATTTTTGATAATCCAAGGTCTCTAATTACATCATTAAGCTGGTCTTGATTCTATGAACTCGGCAAACAATTTTTGTGTAGGATGAACTCGTCATTATCAGACGTAGGTTGAATGTCCTTTAGAACATAAAAGCACTTGACTAAGCTTGAACCACAATTTTGAGCATATTTAAAAAAAATTTTTGCCAATAACTTTACCGATTAGAGCCCACCTTATATAAAATTTTTCACGAATATCTCTAGAGGCATATTATATCTACAAATAGTTGCAAAGGTATCTATAAATTATTCTATGGCTGAAAAATTTTAATTTTGGTTGTTAAAAAACGGGAAAAAACAGAGGCAGTCGTGCTTAATTGCTTATATCTCAGAAAGGCACGGCCGAATATATCACTTTTACTTGTTTTTATTTTTTTTATCCGTCTGTGCTATATTCGGCCTGCCGAATCTTGTATACCCTTCACAACGTGTAGCCATGCAATAGCAATTGTTTGTACAGTACAATACGCATATAAGAAACTCGCTTATAAGAAAAACTCTTCTATAAGAAACATATTCTGAAGAAAAATTATGCTCATTCCATAGAAAATGGTACGTGTATAAGAAAGTAGTATATATGTATTCTCACAATTGAATTTTTTTTTAACCTCGGAACACTGATCGTGATGCCAAATGGCCAAAAAGGGATGATGTTATTAAACTCTTCTTTATTCTTAAAGAGTATTTAGACGTTGACGAAGGCAACGATTCTATTTGTAAATTAGATGATATTCTCTTTAGAACCCATGAAAAGGAGCTCGTCCAAAAGAAAATTCAAGATTTTTTCAGTCTTACTTCATAGTATTTTTTAAGTAAACACATTTTTTTAAACTATGTACCTATTCATTCTTCTTACTAAATTTTTTATCAAATCTAATTTTAAAACTATGAAATATTATTTTTTACCAAAATACTTTTTTTTATCAAATGTGATTTTTGGTGAAGTGCAATCACCTGTTTTGTTTTTGTTATGTTTTTACCTTTAGTTGTGTACTTATATACATATTAA
Source organism: Phyto melanocephala (assembly GCA_941918925.1). NCBI lineage: Eukaryota > Metazoa > Arthropoda > Insecta > Diptera > Rhinophoridae > Phyto > Phyto melanocephala. Next base: position 55,784,365 of record OW799233.1, read on the forward strand.
TATTTGTACGACAAATAAACGAAATTTAGTGCAAAATGATGTGTAGAATGTATTAGTATTAAACAGTTTTATTTCAATTATATATTTCTATAGGAAATATTTTAAATTCTGTTACTGATGTATATAAGAAAATATCTTTCTTATATGCGTGTTTTCTTTATAAGAAAGCTCGCATATAAGAAAGAAAATCGGTGCATTTTTAGGCTTTCTTATATGCGTATTGTACTGTATCACCATTCATGTCATATAAAATACGTACATACATGTAACATACATATAAAAAACCATTGTAAAATTATAAATTGAGTTTACGTATGTATGTTTCTAAAAAAAAATTTAAAAAAAAATATATTAAAAAAACAACAACAAAAATTACAAAAAAAAAATGTAAAAAAATTTAAAAAAAATTTAAAAAATATTTTTAAAAAAATTGAAAATAAATATATAAAAAAAAAATATAAATAATATATTAAATAAAAAATTTTTTTTTGGCTCAGCTGGGATTTGATGCCACGTTTACTCTAACCAGTATATATGTATGCATGTTGTTGTTGTAATTGTGAAAAAAAAACGAGGTGGTCGTAGTTGCTTCTAAAAGTTGATTTCAACCAACACACGAACAGACGGGCAGACGGTCAGGGCTAAGTCGACTCCTCTATTCATAAGCTTTCGGAAAATATATACTTTATGGGGTTGGAAATGAAAATTGTAAAAATTACAAACGGAATGACAAAGCTATATATACCCTTGTGCGCCACAGTTGAAGGGTATAATAAATGCTGGAAGCCATAAACTCATGTTTTTATTTTACTTAAATAAAATGTGTTAACTAAATTATATAAAATGAAAAGTTTTAAAAGCATTACTGTTTGCAAAACTAATTTTATAAAAATATTTGTGTTATATAAGAGTATAATTTCGGGTTTTAGAAAAAAAAATGCACTGAGTAATCAAAAGAATACCTATAACACAACACGAAGTTCTCAAATCAGGCAATTGTTTTGATTAATTTGTTTTTGTTTTTGCAAAAACAAATTTCTGTGAGAGTAATTTTTAAAAATTACTTAGTTACTGGACTTCGCCAAAAAACTGAACGAATGAGCCTATTGTATTTAAAAAAAAATTAAGTTATGAGTAGCCTATATGTAAGCAAAAATCCTCTTTCTGATTTCGTTATTCGCTTGCCGATATTAAGCATATAATTTTCTGTTCATAAAATTGTATTGTCATGCGAACTTAAAAAAGGGTAAAAAGTTTTAAATAGCTCGGACAAAGTTGTTTTGAACAAATAAATAACAACATAAAAAGAATTTGATATGTTCACAAAATAAGATTTTATATTTTCCTGAAATAAATAAAAAATTTAATAGGTTTTCTTTGGCTGGTAAAATAAATATCTGTAGTATTTGAAATAAAGTATTTAATATTTTTCGATTAAAACATAATGTAACCTTCGTAAAAAAGTAATTTTAATATCAAAAACTTGTATCTATGAAATTACATTATGTTAGGTACTTGCATTTAGAAGATACCGAATTTGGTTTTATGACAAACGAACATAATGACAAGACCTACTGTTGCATTACAATCAGTGTTGCCGCCGACCAACTTCTTTTCGCAGTGAAATCGACATAAAAAACGCAGTGAAGCGCAGTGACGAGTAATAAAAAAATTTCGTTTTCGTTTGGACAAAAAAAAGGAAATTTTTTCACTTTTCTGCCCTTTTTTTTAACAATTACTTGTTTTTTAATTTTTTTAGTTAATTTTATCTCAACTACTCAACTGAAATAGAAAAAAATATTATTTTTGATTGTCAACAACAGTGCAATACAATATTAAAATTAATTAAATGGACTAAAAAGCAAATATTTTTTTCACGAAATAGTTTGTTTATGTTTTTCTAACGGGAATTTTGACATTTTAATTCAAGACCTAATCAGTCAACTGCAACGTAACGTAACAGCAGAAAATGTTGCCATCTAGCTGCTATATTTTTAACAGGGTGAAAATTTTATCTCGTTGTGTTATAGCCTTTACAGACTTACGTGTTAAACACGTTTGAGGTAAATCATGTTAAGGCGTTGTTGATTAAAAACGGAGGAAAACTACCAAAAACTGAAAAACGCAGTGATATGAAAACAAACGCAGTTACGCAGTGACGACGGGCAAATCGCAGTGAAAAACTGCGATCGCAGTGAAAACGGCAACACTGATTACAATGCATACCTTTCTCCCGTTAAAACGATGTTGTCTATTTTATATGCTATTCTTATCTAATGTACTAAAAATAATTTAATACAAATTAATTTTCCTAGCCGAATATATTTTAAGAAAACATACGCTTTATGTGGTTTTAACTGAAAATATTTCATATTGTGAGTAAAACTCAAAAGTAACACTTTCTGTTATCGTTTCACCTTGTGTAACATCTAAAAAGTGATAATTTTTCTATTTATTATCGTGCAATATTCATTTTGAAAGTAATTAAAAAGGATAATAAGTAATGTTTTAGATTATTCAGATAATTCTTTATTATTTTATCGTAATTACAAATAATTCGAGTACTTATATAAAATTTTAAAATAATTGTATTAAAATCATTTACAGAATAGAAAATCGAACTTTTAATCAAAACAACTACTAAACACTACTTTACGGCTGTTATTCATAATTATTCATTTTCACTCAAAAACAATAAAATTCAAAATGAAATAGAATATTTCAAAAATCTGTTGTGTATTCGTTTTTGGTAAAATTCTCAGTTCAATTCAGCAATAACTTAGTGCTAACACAGTCTTTAAAATCATTATTGTGTCATTAACTTTCTGTTAGAATATTAGCGTGTAATACACATTATTTATTTACGATAATATACACTTATACGTTAGCACAAATACTTTATAAATATATTTTTAATTTATCCGTGCAAGGAGCCACAGTTCCAACATCCCCATTAGACAATGAATAAGCGAAGATGAATGTTGGCTTATATATTACAAATGTACATGTATGCTCTGCATTACCCTTTAGATAAGAGGATATTTTCTCTTTCATTTCGCTTGCTGTTTAACCTCTGTTGCTGTTAACTCTGTAGTTGTTAATACATTTCTCTTAAATAACAAAACAACATTAAAAGAGAAACAGCTTACTTGTGTAGAAAGGACAAAGGCACTTAGACAAATATATTTGCTAAGTGTTCAATGAACAATATGTATACGTAGGTCTATTAAATATTTTTACTGTCTTGAAATTTAAATATGAGCCATCAAAAGCGATGAATTAAAATTAAATACTCTTAATTCTTTAAGTAAATAAGATTTTTATCAAATAAACTATTAATCAAGCGTGAGTCTGAATCTATCACTGGTATTCCTGGACAGGCCTAAATGAATTGTTTACACTTCTAATGTTAGCCTGCCTCTTGTGTATTGTAGTCCCTACCGTGATACAGGCTTTACTTAAACTCATGGGTGTAAAAAAATCCCTCAGAATTATTTTTGCAAAAATTTGAAAAAATTTACTATTTAAATTTATAAAATTATCTCAGTTTAAGTTTTTGACCTCTTCTCCGAAAATAATCTTTAAGCTTTTTGCAACACAAAAAATTTTTGTAGCTACACCAAAGCTTAAACTTAATTTAATCTTAATCTTAATTTAATCATTACTTTGTAAAAAAATATAATTCTTACACATAATCATTGCAATTAATTATCCTCGAACACATGCCTAAAGCATCCAGCCATCCTAGCTTTCCTACATTAAGAAATATTTTAATTAGTTTAAATTTTCCAATATATGGTCATTACTTTTAGATTAAAAATTTTTCAAACGAAATGAGTCATTAGACTCCACAAAGCAATTTGTTAAAATATTTTCTTTAGTAGAAAAATCGAAATAACTATACTGAAGTTACAATAAGGAATAATCCTGTTTTATAATTTGAATATATCAGTGAAAAACAGAAATTCGTATTTTTTTTTTTTCATTTAAGCTAAATCTTCCAAAAAAAACTTATTACAAACAAATGAAAGAGGACAGATCTAGTAGAGTGTTCCCGTTAAACAATTCATTATAAAATTATCAGCTAGATACTTGTGTAGATGGTGTGTGTGTGTGTGTGTATAGATATATATTATCTTCGTAAGCAACATTTCCTTTCATTACACGAGTACTTGCAGTAATCCTCAGCTGAGGATTGCAGTATAAAATAAAGGAAATGACTTTTGGTGTTTAGTGCAAATCCATACAACTTGCCTTGAAAAAAAAATTTCAAAACTACAGAAATGAAGAAATGGGAAATAAAGAAGATATAAGTAGATGGAATATACAACTCTGCAGATGTATTCCCAAAAACAATAAGTTAAGGAGCTGTTGTCGTAGTTTTAATTACCATACAAATAAATGGCGAAATATATACCAGATAGTTAAGAGCTTTAAATATTTATATTTATGCGTAAGTGTTAACAGTGTGTAGAAGAAATAAATGCCGAGCAAACTAAAAATAGTTTTTATTGTTTAATTTTCTGTTTGTTTTTATATATTTAAAGGAATACACTTTTTATATTATTCAGCATATGGAATATCTATTCAGATATTATAACTACTAATATCTTAATTACTCGTAATGGACTTATATCAATTGGTAGCCTAAAATGAAATCTATTAGTTAAAAACTAAAAACTGTTGTCGGCGCAAGAAATTTGAAAAGGAGGATGGATAAAACAAAAACTTGTAAAAATTTGAGCACATGTAGTCATTAGTAGCGATTATAATCCATTCAAATAGAATAATAATTATATATTTTTCTAATAAACACTTGTTGATTACTAATTGATTACGATTAAAAATAAACCAAAAAGAATCAGAATTATCTAAGATTACATCAAAATAATCAAACGCTTTTTTACTGATTTCATAGATAATTTTTGATTCCTTTGGATACAACAAAATAGGCTTAGAAAATAATCAATTATTTTGGATTACTTTTCTCTATATAAGTATCTTTGATTAATTTTTAAGTTTATGAAAAAACAACAATCAATTAGTAATAATGCGAAACTGAATTTAATCCATATTTAATCATTACTTTGTCAAAAAAATATAACTCTTACACATAATCATTGCAATTAATTACACAGAAAAACAAAAAAACACTTATGTTTTTGTTGCATAAAGTTTTTTCTACTGTTGTTTACTAATTTGGGAGCGCTGATTTCAAATCTACCTTTAGATTTTTTGTAGCAGCTCTAGTTAGTGAAATACAGGTACTGTCTTAAATTTTAATAAGTAGTCGATAGTTTATATCAATAGCGAAGTAACTCAACTAGTTCCTTTATAATTTTCAGTATGTCTTTCTAAAGAAAGACGTGGTTAAATAATCCTGATTGCTTTTGTGTTATTTGTGGAAAATATATGTTCCAAAAATTTCGTTTAAATATGTCGAACTTTGTAAAAAAGGCATACTACTTTGGATTTCCGTTGCCGTTAAACGCTAAACCTTGGATACCAAGTTTGGTATGTAAAACATGTGTTAAATCTTTGCGACTGTGGGCAAACAAAAAAATACCCACTTTTAAGTACAAAGATCCTATGATTTGTCGTAAACCATCCAACCATCATGACGACTGTTATTTCTGTATTACGAAATTCAAAGGAATAAATCATAAAAATTGCTCTAACTGGATATATCCAAACTTAAAATCTGCCATAAGACCAGTCTTGAGTATTAGTGACACATCAATACCACAGCACCCATGTACATCTTCGCAAAAATCAGATCAGTGCAGCGGACAAACCGAAAACGACGAAAGTGGTAGTAACAGTTTTTTTTATGGCACGGTAGTCCCCGACCACTAAATCAAGATGATCTAAATGACTGGATCAGGGACCTTGGACTTTATAAGATGGCATCAGAAATTTTAGCTAGTGATGAATTTTTTGGACAATAGGAAAAGTGACGGCTACATTCAACACATTGAACAGTTGCTGATACACTTCCAGCGGCTTGGATGCAACATGAGTATTAAGCTTTACTACCTTCACAGCCATCTAGACTATTTTCCTGAAAATCTCGGTGACCCAAGCGATGAACAAGGAGAGCGCTTTCACCAGGATATTTGCACTATGGAGGAGACTGATACCTGTCCTGGAATAAACATATGATATCTGATTTTTGTTGGAGCATTCAAAATAGTACTCATATAACATCTCGCTCTAGAAAATCCAAAAAAAAGGAAATTTTATTCAGAATAAATACATTTAATAAATTTTTAAAACAAACTATTTGCATTTTCAATGAAAAATCCTGTCACTTCAAAAACTAGAGCTGCTACATGAAAACGGCATATATTATTGAAATCAGCGTGGAAAAACTATTCAGATTCATGTAAAAAATCTCATTCAATAGACATGCTGTTTTCCGGTGTTATAGTTACTTAACAGCTATAATCAATACTTAAGCTGGTCAATTCTCAGTTTTATAGATTTAAGTGGCCCGTACATAGATATAATTTTAAAAAATAAATTGGAGCAATTATATGTCGTTTAAGGAATGCTGTACAAACAACTCTAAGTATTTTATAAAAATTTTTATGAATAGTTTCTCAAAAAGAACTCATCTGAGAGAAATAAACACGACTACCTATTATTTTTTTTACCATATTTTTCTCATAAAAATTAAAATTTTTCAGTCCTCTGACAATAAGTAATATTTGTTACAATTTAAAAAAAAAATGTGCAAAGTCGGCAAAGTTACAGGTAAAAAATATTTAGGGAATAATTAAAATATTTCGCGCTTCTCAAGCTTAAAAATCTTTTTGTGACACGCTTAAGATACTAGACTACAGGTCATAGTCTTAAAACTATTGCTGGGAAAAACTTTTAAATCGCTTCGAAACATCAAAATACAACTGCCTCTCTGTTTTCCCTAAAATTAACAAAAGAAAGTATATTTTTTCCAGCTTCTTTACAACAGAAAGGGTAAATATGGATATCAAATTAAATAGCTAGACTAGCAGAATATAGTACACCCTAAAAAATTTTTAATCCCTCCATGCCAATACAAAATGGCGTACAATATATTTATGTCAAACCCAGCATTTATAAAGAATGGTATCAAATAAAATTGCTTGACTAGGAGAATACCGTTAGCTATGTATAAATGAAATTCAATCAGGATGCAAGAAATAATAAAGCAAAATGGCATATTAAATAAAATCAGAATCCAAGGCTACGAGACCAGTATACTCGTTAGAGAAGGATATTTTCATATTCGGCACAGCCGCATATAGTACTCTGACTCGTTTTTTTATCCCTGAAATTAAAAACGATAACTCGTTCGAAATCTGAAGTCGAAAATAGTGATTAATGAAATTGTAGATTCCTGTTATGATCATCAGAAAAATCTGCGATTAGTCTTAGTAAACCGATTTTATGTATGTAAATTGTAAAGTGAGTTCATATAAGATCTACTTTAAACTGTCCCACTGTGCTGCCTTATTAACAAAAAGTTTTAAATTGTTTAGCTAAATGTAAACCTAAAAATTTAGAGTTTCCCAAACAATAATAATGATTTTATTAAAAAAATTTGTTAAAGAAATTTGTACATAAAGTGGTATCGTTTAAAAAATTTCCCCCGTTTGCTTTCTAATTATCCTTCTTATGGACCTTACAGAAAAAGATGTACCAACAAGAACTAATTTCTGCTTTTCAGTTTGAGTCTGCAGTTATCTTGATATTTAGATGGTTAAGAAGGCATAAAGGTAAAAAGAAATAAGCGAACAGTGTATTTCAGTTAAAAGTATTCGTATAAATATTAAGCAAACTGCTATTATTTTAACTAATTACCCAAGCGTATCTATCTTCCTTATCACTTCTATTGTTTAATTCTTTGTTTTTTATGTATTTTTATATACATTTTTTATTCGCTAGACTTTCTAATTTTCATTGTTACCTGGAATTTACACAACCTTCTTATGATAAACTGTGGCAGCTTAGACTTCTTGTATTCATTTTTTTTGTGTTGTGCACAGTTAGTGTCGTTTTCTTTCTACTTTGTTGGAAGTTTTGTAGGATAAATATTTTTTGCCTTTTTTTAATTTTGGTTTTTTGTCTGTATACTCATACAACTAAACAAGTCTTTTGTGTGTGAAAACAGCTTTTGTGTGAAACCCCAGATACAAAAAATATAGACTATTTACTAGTGTATTTCACTTTTTTAATGGGTTCTTATTTTGACTTAAGCAATACAGGCAAATGAGTTATGAACCTGAATAGCGTTATTACGATTTACGCTTCTTGCTTTTGTTTGCTTATTCAGCATTAATTCGTCATATTATTTGTAACACATTGAGTTTAGCTAATAAATAAAAAATTTTTTAAAGTGTCTCATAAATGATTTTATTAATTCTCCGGACTGTCATGTTGTCATGATATCAATAGGATGCATACACATTTTAATTGTTCGCATTATACGATAAGACGTTGCAATATGCCACCCATTTCAATAACACACATCAAAATTAACACTTTTTATGCATATATAGTGTAATATTGTTTGTACAATGATTAGTTTTGTAATATAAAATACAAGAATGATTAGGAGCGAACTGAACATCTTATTTCTTTGTGCTCAGCCTTTAGTGGCTTAAAACAAAAACTATTTGGTCAACAAATATTTGTGGACTAAAGTTATTGCTCCAGTAGTAATTGAGGTTTAACAATTATCTTAATTAAAACAATATGATGCATTAACTACAAGAAAAGCAAGGCATGTCGTATAAAAAGTATACGTTATTAAAATTAGTCTACATTGAGGTAGGCTTAGAGGGGTTGCTAACAAAGCATAACTTTCCCATTAAAATTAAACTTTAAATAAATAAAATACATCCAGTTAAGAGATTATGAAAAATTTACAAAATAAAAAAAAATATTAGTCTATTACGCTGAGAATGGTTTGCAAGGAAACCGGAATGTCATTTGTTTTTAAATTTCTCAAAAATAAACAGGTGCTTAAAAATATAATTTGCATACATTGTTTAATATTTATTTCGCTATAGCTTAAAGTGTTATCGAAAGATGCCGATTAGTGTCAATAAATCTATTTAAATGTTTAACTTTTGTGGTGAGCCAAGTTAAAAATTTCAATTGGTAAAATATTTGGTCATATTTTCCTCCTTATATATACAAAAAAAATGTGGTTCTGGCAACTAATATAATATGAACAGCACAGTATGATTGAATTGTATGATTGTGCCTAAAACATATAATTGTTTAAAGTTATCATTATTATATTGAATATAGCATCATGCAATGATCATATTATTACTGCAAAAAATGGACAATTTTTGCTATTACACGGTCATATTATATTTGCTGCAACAATATTTGGTTGTCGAAAACAAGTAATAGTTATTTTTTTTCATTTAATGTTTACTTTTCATAAAAATTTCGATATGGTTGTTGTTTCAAAATAGTATGATTTAAGAAAATTAATGCTTCAAAAATAATGCATTAAAAACTCCAAATAATCATTAAAAAAAGGTGATATAACAATATGATTACAAAGCAATCAATCTATGATTTTTGATTTCAGTTGTTCTTCTTCTTGCTGAATAAATTTTTATTATTTTAAAAGTTTGAGATGTCAGGAAAATACACAAATTTTTTTTCAAAATAAGAATATAAACCAGAAAATTAAAAAAAAATATTGGTATGAAAATTACAATTTCAATGATAAGTACAATCCATATATATGTACATATGTATTTAACTAACAGCAAAAGACATTAATTTGCCGTAGAAAATAGCAAATATTGCTAAATTCAATTGTTGTCATACATATGATTATTGCTTGATACTTTAACTTAACATAATAATGATAGCTGGTGACCATTATATGTTTTAATTACAATCATGCAATTTAATCATAGTATATTGCTCTTCGATTATGATTACCACAACCATGTTTTTTGTTTGCGTGTACACAGTTGTGAGTACCGGAATTGTTGCCAATCGTATAGTTTACTTGTGTTAATAGAATTTTATGGTTAGACCTATAGAATTCTCTTATAAACATTTAGTCAGCACTATGAAATTATGATTTTTGCAACCACAATATAAAAGTTCTATCGCAATAACTGATTTGTTTGTCTGTTTTCAGCACAGAAAAAATTAAATTTCAGATTAAATAACAAAATTAATAGAACTGTGTAAAATTTTATTCGAATTAGGATATACCGCTAAAATTGTAAATTTAATCAAAATTGATTTTGAACAAAAAAATATTTTTAGAAAAATTTATTTTAGTTAAGCGTGTATTTAAACTTATTTTTATATTTTTCATGCGTGGTCTTAGTTACATATCTTAACTATACATACTTATGTTTTTAATAACAATTTTTATACTTTTATATTTGATCGTTTATTTTTATTTGGTTTTTTTTCTAAATTTTTGTGTACTTTTAACATGTCAAACTTTAAAAATATTAATAAATTTTTTTCAACAAAAAAGAATATTTATAAAAAAAAAGCTTGTTCACTGCCAATCGAATGGTTGAGTTTTATCAAAAGAACCTTAGTTTTGTGGTTATTAAATTTCTACAGCAGAATAGTAATTTTTAGTATTGACCACATAGGTATGTACATATGTGTATTCCGAAACTAATTTCTATAGATAAAACCCTAAAAATTTTACTATCACAACAAACTTTGCGATTGGCGATTGGCGTTTCCGTTTTCTCCATGCATGTTGTTGTTTCATCTAACATATAATGGTAATTTCCGATTTAAAATGATTTTAAATAATATAGGATTTTGTCAAAATAATTTCGTAAAACATTTTTTTTATAAACGACGAGCATATAACTCGCTACTTCGATAGTGCAGTTCTTACTATTTATTGAATGCTCAAGTTCTATTTTTAATTATTAAATATTTGGGTTCAATTTATGAAAACTTTTATCTCTGATAAAATTTTTTTTTAGAAAAATTAAAAGTAGAGTAAGGATATATCAGGCATACACATATTTTCTATCTAAAACCAACTTCAATGCTACTGAGTTTCAAAAATTAAGATTCATAAATTTAGAATTTCCAGAAATGACCCTAAAAATAATAAAAGTTTAATTTTTTCCTTCAATAAAAACTTTAACTTGTTTTATTATTATCTATATTCAGAATATTATTCTATTTTAATAAATAGGATAATCAATTAATACTAATTTTAGGAATCTATGTTCACAAACGTAAAAATACATAGAGTACAATAAAACTGCGAAACGCATCTTTTTTGTCGCCAATTTCATTTTCATTGTCAACTTAAATCAGTAATTTTTTTATTTCACAATTTTTGCTTCATAAAGGTAGATTATACAAAAAGTACCATAAAAATTTAAAAAAGTACCCTTCTGGTCGCACCTTAAATTTTCAGTCTCACCTGGAATCAATAGTCTTCGATTGAACAATTGTTTTAGACGCCATCTTGTATATTACACTACTTTGTACTGGTCAACCCCTTTAATTTGATACCAATGTAGGGGGAGTTAACGGGGATAAAGCCATAACTACTCTATTTGACTCATACATTCGCCATTTAATCTAGGACGCCATCTTGGCTTTTTTTATTTTCAAAGCTACCTATATTTTAATAATCAAGCCCTTTCATATGATTTCAGTTCGTTTCAGACCGATTAATTAGTTTTTCTTAGCAATAATTTCTGAGTTAATGGCTTATAATTTGGTACTTTAAGCGTAGTCAAAAATTATTTAGGAGTTGCAAAGAATTAAATATATTAAACAAGTACGTGTGCTATATTCGGCCATGCCGCATCTGATAATACTCTTTACCATCATGTACATAGGTATAATCCCACATCGTAGCCTAACCTAGATTTAATGTTATACGCAATTTTTCTTTATTATTACCGACACCATCCTCGTTTTTGAATTTTTACGTAGTTAACAGTATTCTACTAGTCAAGCCCTTTCACTTGATACCCATATTTATGGGGTTAAAAAATTTAGTCCGCCATTTTGTTTAAGATGCCATCTTGGATTTTACATTTTATAATAATTTACTGTATTCTACTGGTCAAGCCCTTTCATGTGATACCAATATTGAGGGGGTTCAATAAGTTACATTTTAAAATACAAGATTTGACTCAAAATTTATTGTCCGCCATTTTGTAGTGGCGGCCAACATGAATTTTAATTTTTTTAATGCTTATATTGCGCTCGTCAAGTCCTATCTGAAAGTATCAATATTGACTCTTTCGGTTGTCTAGAAGATGAAAAAAATTGATTTTAGTTTATAAATTTTTAAAATATACATTTTTGAAAAAAAAATTGCTTATAACGTTACCGATGCTTTATTCAGAAATTTTCACGAATATCTGTAGAGGCATATCATATCTGTAAATAGTAGCAAAAGTTCCTATAAATTATTCTATGGCTGAAAATTTTTAATTTTGATGGTAAAAATATGGGAAAAAAACAAAGGCAATCGTGTTTATTTGCTCATATCTCAAAATTTATGGGGCGATTGTGCAGAATCTTAATTCCAATTCATTCCCGGAACATTCATTCTGAGGAAGATATGGTTGTTTCTAAAAATTGATTTCAACCATCACATGGACAGACGGGCAGATGGATAGACGGTCAGGGCTTAATCGACTCCTCTATTCATAAGCTTTCAGAAAATATATACTTTATGGGGTCGGAAATAAAAACTGTAGAAAGTAAAAACGGAATGACAAAGCTATATATACCCTTGTGCACCACAGGTGAAGGGTTTAAAAATAATATATTTTATCAAATAATTTTTACCGATTAGTGTCCAACATTTTTCATGAATTTTCTATAAATAGTATCAAACGTGTCTATAAATTATCCTAGGGCTGGAAAAATTTAATTTTTGTGGTGAAAAAAAACGAAAAAATAGAGACGGTCGAGTTTATTTGCTCATCTCTCAAAAAGTTATGGGGCGATTTTGCTGATTTGCAATACCCATCTACTTCTAATATATTATTCATATTTTGATACCTTACTTGTGTCTTGGCGATATCGGGAGACTTCAAAAAATTTTTTTTGAGAATATATAAATATATATATTTATGAGATCGGAAATAAATATTGTAAAAATTTCACACGGAATGACAAACCTATATAAACCCTTACACTTACTGTGAAGGATATATGTATATACTATTACTTGTTTTTGATAACCAAAAATTACTAAAGAAAATATTACCGTCGCTCCTTAACCTCATAGTTTTATTTGGTCCTTTTCTTAAAATTGGTATATCAGAGGACTTTTAATAAGCAACAAGACTTTTTATATGCAACTGATCACCTTTAGCTAACTCATTTAAAAATTTTGTTTTTTTTTGTTGTTGTTGAATTTTAGGTTTTCGTTTATTCTAATAAGCTTTTTTTGTTTGAATTGCCCTTGATATTGATTTTTTTATTTGACTTGTAGTACTTCTTATGAATGTTTTGTAGTGGGGTCTTCCTGTTAATATTGTTTTACTCACTTCTTATCACAAACACATTAATGTGCACGTACTTTCAAGTTTTAATTCGCATGTTTTGCGAGAGGTTACACAAACTTCGTTAAAATTGTATTTAGCTGGCTGACTTGATGTTTTTTGTATGTTAAAATGATTTGTAAGCCAGTGGACAGCTGGTAGAAAGGAGTGATGAGCCATTACCAATTGCTCAGAAAAAAAAACAATATAAAAGAAATTTTTAAGTTTATATTCATTGAAACACACGTACACAAATAATACTTCGAATCCTGTTGCACGAATAACAAGTAAGAGCACTATATTCGGCTGTGCCGAATCTTTTATACCCACCACCAATTTTGTGTACATTTAAAGCACAATATTTATTATTTTGTTAACCATTATGGAATAATCTCTTTATAATAAAATATGTATCACTTTCTTTGTAGAGGGTGGTTAAATTTTAAGGGCCCATGTTGAAGGTGAACTACACCTAGTCTTTAAATTTGTTTTCTGCATTTCACTTGACAATTCTTAATTTCTAACTTACTCAATTTGATCCGTGGAAAGATACTCAAATGAGCAACGCTTTAAAGTTATTCAGGTTTTTTATAAAAATGGGCGTTCAAATCAAAATGCATTTTGTGCACTTCGTAATTCTTTTGATCAACATAATCGTTCAAATTCGTCCACAATCGTGAGAATTGTAAAAAAAATTTAAATTTCTGCAAAACAGGTCTGTATAAAATGTTAGAAAATCTGTGAATACCTTCTTAGTTCGTTGAATGGGAACCACTGCTGGTTTTTGCGATAGTGTGGCAAAAGAGCAGCCAACTTCGCCTCATCATCATGCCCAACAATTGAGCATCAACATTGTCATTGAAAATTTGGACCATCAGATAGTGGAGTGGCGCCAAGGATGGGGGGGCCATTTGGCCGATATTTTGTTAAATACATAATTGAACCATTCAAATATTATAATTACTAAAAGAAATACTAATAATATCCTAAATAATTTGTGTTTTATTTAAATTCAACATCGGTCCTTAAAATTTAACCACCCTTTATAACTTCGATATGCTACTAAAATGCTTTTGTAAATATAGTCCTTCAATGAAAGTGGGCGTTACAGCAGGCGTGTCAATAAAGTTTCTGCTCACAAATAAAAGTTAGATATTTCAATATAGTCCTTTATTTTCCCAAAAACTTTGTCAATAGAGAAATTACATGAATATAAGATAAACCGTTATATGGGAGGTAGGCGTTAAAGTGGGCGTATCACCTAAACTTTTTGACACAACAATTACATTGATTAGAAGGATATACATAGCAAATTTGATCATCATACCTCTAATTTTGGCGGTTTTATGAGCTTTTAAATTTCATTAACGGTAGGTAACGTGAAAAGTGGGCGTTATAGTAGGCGTGTCAAAGTTATTTTTGCGAAAGAGTACAACTTAGGTGTTTCAATATAGTCCTTTATTATTCCAAAATCTTTATTAATAGAGAAATAATATGAATTTTGAGTAAAACGTTATATTGGAGGTGGGCGTAAAAGTGGGCGTGGCACATTGATTTTCCGTTACAAATAAGCGTCTCACCAAAAACCAAAGTGTGCAAAATCTCAGAGTCCTACATCAATTTTTGTTGCTTTTATGACGATTTTGTTTTTAAATATGCCGAAAAATACACTGTGCGGTATAAATTTTCGTACATTTTGATCGATAACTCCTCTCCTAATGCATAGATTTAGACAATTTTCAGGGAAAAATTTTGTTTTTATCTAGGAAATATATATTCGAAGTTTCATGAATCTACGTTAATGCGTTTGGACAAAATTCCATTTTATTCGATGTTTGAAGGACACAGTTTTTTCGACCTACTCTTGCTTTTCGAGCTATAACTCTCTTCCTAATATTCCGATTTAGCCCATTTTCAATACCAAACAAACCTTGTCTATAAGAAAGATTCTGGCAAAATTTGAGCCCCCTAGCTTTTTCGGTGCGACCTCTATCGTGCTTTCAACAGACGGACAGACGGACTGACATAGCTAGATCATCATCAAATCAAACCCTGATTCAGAATATATATACTTTATGGGATCTTAAATGGATATTTCTATGTGTTACAAACGGAATGACAAAATGAATATACCCCCACCATTTTTTTGGTGGCGGGTATAAAAAGGACTGTGTTTTGTCGGTCATTACGAAAATCACTACATCATTTGTTAATGTTTATCAGATTGTAAAAGCGTTTATTTATTTTTTTTTATTTATTTGTAAAGCTATACCTCGAATTTCGTGATTGGTTTTGGAAGATAACGATGAAAAGCACGGCCAATGAACAATTGTATTTGGTACACGTTTTAACGCGAAATTTAGTTAGAATTATCAAATATTACGATGACGTAAATCTAGGGATTACTATATACTTTTTATGGGTGTGTTTCCTTTCAGTGGCGGTTACAATATCGTATAATTGTTTGCTAAGATTAACATTAAGAAAAGGCTTTAAAATAATGGCTACAAAGTGTGGCGTGTTTATGATTATTACGTGCAGACTTGTGTTCATTTACTTAAGCTGCTTACACTATGTAAATAATGGTTTTTCTTCCATCTAACAGAAATTACTTCAATGAAGTGCAAAAAATGAATACACAGTATAAACGTAAATGAAACCAAAGAGCAGTTTGAAAAAGGAAAAGAATTTTCTGTAAAAAAAATGTATAGAAAATCATACAAAGCACACAGAGCAACACAAAATATACGATATTAAATTGAACTGAAAATGTTTATGAATTTTTTGTTTTTATTCTTATTCTAATACATACCACCATTTTTTGACCAGGGCAATTTTCATTGATTTTAGTTTGTAAGTATGCTTCCAGTGTTGCTTTTAGACTTGTACATAGTTGCAGCCTGCTAACCCTTTTATTTGCAATTAAAATTTACATTAATAATTATTATTTTTTTGATTACACCCTTTTCATTGGCGTTCCTTTTTATTTTCTTTCTGTCTGTTGGTTAATTATTGGGTTTGAATAACAAATATCCTTTTATGCGTTAGTCTTTATTCTCGGAATATTTAGCACATAAATAAATAGCCAAAAGTCATATTTTAACACGGCTAGATATATTTTATTCCAAAATAAAGTGCCTAATAATGTTAAACAAAAGAAAGCACGAACAATCAAACAAAAGAACTAAGAAACAGAAACTTCAACTGTTGGAGGTTTTTCTAACAAACAATTGTTGCTATAAATTTATTTAGCTTCAAGACATTTTATAAATTTGAGGTTGTTGCTGTATTTGTTTTTGTTTTTTTTTTTCAAATACTGTTTGAATAGAAACAAAATTTTAAATACAACTACGTTTTTACTTACTATAAATATGTTTCTATCGCTTTATATGTAAATAATTTTTTGTATGTATGTATGTCACTGAACACCGTCTAAACAGGTTGATCGATTTTTTTGAAATTGTAGGTGTGTTTAGATGTAAATGAATGGTTTAAATTCACAATTTAAACCGTTTAGTGGCGCTGAGATAGGGTTTCATAACGTTTTTCAATTTTCAACCCATCTTATTTTTAATGGGCACGTAGATTTTTTTTTACGCAGTTACCGCCCACATTATAAAAACCGATTTTAATTAAAAATATGCCATTTGTAAGGAACTTTAATGAAATGACAATCATAATAAAGGGTGGTTAAATTTTAAAGACCGATGTTGATTTAATTTATTAGGAAATAACTTTAGGAAATTATTGTCATTTCTTTTTACTATGATAATATTGGTATGATTCAATTATGTATGAAACAAAATATCGGCCAAATGGCCCCCGCGACCTCGGCGGCACACCTCGATCCAATAGTCCAAATTTTCAATGACACTGTTGATGCTCAATTGTTGGGCATGATGATGAGACGAGGTTGACTGCTGCTTTGCCACACTATCGTGAAAAACAGCAATGCTTCCCATTCAACGAACTAAAAAGGAGTTCACAGATGTTTTCACATTTCATGCACAAACTTAAACGATTATGTTGATCAAAAGAATCACGAAGCGCACGAAATGCATTTCAATTTGAACGCTCAGTTTTATAATAAGCCTGAATAACTTTAACGCATTGCTCGATTGTGTAACTTTTTATGGTTCAAATTGAGTTACTCTGAAATGAAACGCAGAAAAACAAACTTGACTTTTAGTTGTAGTTCACATTTAATATCGGGCCTTTAAATTTAACCTCCTTTATTTTAAAATTGGTTTGGTATTTTTGGAATTATGTATAAGCGATTAAGTAGCGACTAACAGAAGAGCAAACCATATATGTGTAACTAAACAAAAAATAAACAACAAAATACATGATGAATCAAAATTATTGATACAAATAGTTTTTGCAAAAAAACATGCTTTTTAAGGGTCCGCCATCTAACGGTTTTTTTGCAACTAGTGCTTATTTCGTGAATGGTAACACTTAGCTCATGTCTGACTTCACAGATAATTAGTTTTATCCTTCCGCTGAACAAATATGGTTGTGTATACGCTTGAACAACGCTGAGAAATATAGCGACATTACTTTGGCCGATTTTGCCAAAAAAAATCATCTTTTCAGATGAAGCTCATTTTGATCTTGGTTGGTATGTAAACAAGCAAAATTGTCGCATTTAGGGCACAGAAAACCCGCACGCATACATTGAAAAGCCGATACACCCAAAACGAGTCACTGTTTGGTGCGGATTTTTGTCCGGAGGCATAATTGAGCAATAGTCAATGGCGATCGTTATTGGGCCATATTGGACGAAATTATGTTTACAAAAATTGAACAAGAGGATATTGGCAACATTTGGTAACAACAGAACGGCGCTACGTGCCACACAGCCGAAGCTACACTCGATGTTTTGCGCCCTGTTTCAACAAATAGCAGTTATTTGGGGACTCTTTATTATATGGTTTGCATAATAAATTAGGACAAACATTTACAACAAAATTACGATAAAAAAAGTCGACTGCAAAACACGCTATTTCTAATAAAACTATATTATTTTTATTGCTTAAAAATATACCCGATTACCAAATAATAATATATTTTCTTTTACATTTATTCCCTTCTAAATATCAACTTTATAATTAATTTTAAAATGCAATTTTTTAACAAAATGATTTTAAAACAAGTAAGAGTGCTGTATTCGGCCGTGCCGAATCTTCTATACCCTTCACAACGTGCACGCAAAGAAAAAATATGGTTGTGGTAACCATAATCGAAAAGCAACATACTATGATTGAATTGTATGATTATGGCTAAAAATAATAATAGTTACCAGATATCATTATTATGTTTAATTTAAGTATCATTCAAAATAATCATATATATGACTACAATTGAAATCGACAATCTTTGCTTTTTTATGGCAAATTATTGTATTTTGCTGTAACATACACATATTAATTGTACTTACCAATTTAATTGCAATTTTTTTTACCAATAGGTTTTTACATTTAATCGTTTATTTGTAAATTTTCTTTAATTTCTCAAAATTTTTGTTCATTCTTTTGACTTTTCAAATAATAAAAATTTATTTAGAAAGAAGAAGAACAGTTGAAATCAAATTATTATTAAAAAAATCATAGCTTGATTATTTTGTAATCATACTGTTGTCTCACTTATTATTTAATGATTAGTTTTAATTTTTAATGATTTTGAATATAATGTTATTTTTGTCAAATTAATTTTTTTTAATCATACTATTTTTAAATGATAACCATTTTGAAATTTTTACGAAAAGTAATCATTAAATGATACAATTCAAACAAATGCTTGATTATCATTTTGTCACGATAATATGATGAAATGAAACAAAAATAACTATTACTTGTTTTCGACAACCAAATATTGTTTTAGAAAGAATAATATGACCGTCGTGATCATGCCGTAACCATGCTTTTTCTTTGCGTGTGTAGTTATGCAATAACAATAGTTTGTATCACCATTCATCTCATATGAAATACGTACATACATATATAAAAACATCCCATTGGAAAATTATAAATTTACGTATTTATGTTAATAAAAAAAAAATATAAAAAAAAAATATTTAAAAAAAATATTTAAAAAAACAAATAAAAAATTTAAAAAAGTAATAAGAATATACATCTATATATATAAAAGAGTAACGTGACTGACTGACTGACTGACTGATTCATCATCGCACAGCCCAAACGCAAAGAGCTAGAGACATGAAATTTGGACAATCGGTTCCTCTTTCAATGTATAGCTCCACTAAGAAGGGATTTTTTGAAATTCGTACTTTAAGGGTAAAAACGGGTAAAATCGGTAATCTTATATCTGCTAAACTAAAAATGATACAAATTAAATTGAAAAAGTATTGTAATTTGCACAAAAAATAAGCTGACAGGTGTCTGGCCTTTTTTGGAATTTTCAACCCCTAAGGGGAGAAAACGGGTAAAAACTATAATTTGGTACTTTTTTGGTACCCTATGAACCTTCCAAACGCATAAAGCTACGAAAAAAATTTAAACTGTTTTAAGTAATCCGCGAAAAAATATTAATAGGAATTCAGCACTTTTTTCAAATTCATATGTATAAGGGGTAAAAATTGTCCCTTTTTTTGGTACTTTTTTTAAAAGAAACTTTTCTTATATTATTCAATGGGACAAAATTTGACAATTATTATTTAAAAATGGACAACTATTTAGGTGAAAATTTTGTAAACTTTTTTTGGGACAAAAAAGGTACCAAAAAGGGGAAAAATCCGGAAAATGTATGTAATTCTTAATTAGACCGCCAATTTTCACAAAACTTTTAATAGGGATTTCACCAGACATAAAAAATTATGTAATATAGTAAAAATTGAAACACATTCATAACAGGGTAGAAAAGGGAAAAATCGGGAAGAGTTTGGTACTTTTTGAACATAATTACTTTTATGCAAAAAAGAGTAGATTTTGTGGTACTTTTTGTATTTTCTACGTTAATGAAGGTAGGATTGTACAATCAAGGACTATTGATTTCAGGTGAGACCAAATATGTTATGGGCGACCAAAAAGGTACTTTTTTTGAATTTTTATGGTACTTTTTGTATTTTCAACGTTTATAAAGATAGCATTATACTATCAAGGACTATTGATTCTAGGTGAGACAAAAAATGTTATGGGCAACAAAAAAGGTACTTTTTTGTATTGTTATGGTACTTTTTGTAGTTTCAACGTTTGCGAAGCTAGAATTTTAAAATTAGTGGCTATTGATACAAGGTGAGACCGAAAATGTTATGGTCGACCAAAAAGGTACTTTTTTGAATTTTTATGGTACTTTTTGTATTTTTTATGTTTATGAAGGTAGGATTGTACAATCAAGGACTATTGATTCCAGGTGAGACTAAAAATGTTTTTGGCGACCAAAAAGGTACTTTTTTGAATTTTCTGGAACTTTTTGTATTTTCAACGTTTGCGAAGCTAGAATTTTGAAATTAGTGGCCGTTTATACAAGGTGAGATTGAAAATGTTATGGTCGACCAAAAAGGTACTTTTTTGAATTTTTATGGTTTTTTTGTATTTTTAACGTTTATAAAGATAGGATTATACAATCAAGGACTATTGATTCCAGGTAAGACTAAAAATGTTATGGGCGACCAAAAAGGGACTTTTTTGAATTTTTATGGTACTTTTTGTATTTTCTACGTTCATGAAGGTAAGATTGTACAATCAAGGACTATTGATTCCAGGTGAGATTAAAAATGTTATAGGCGATCAAAAAGGTACTTTTTTGAATTTCTATGGTACTTTTTGTATTTTCAACGTTTGCGAAGCTAGAATTTTGAAATTAGTGGCTATTGATACAAGGTGAGACTGAAAATGTTATGGTCGACCAAAAAGGTCCTTTTTTGAATTTTTATGGTACTTTTTATACCCGCCACCAAAAAAATGGTGGGGGTATATTCATTTTGTCATTCCGTTTGTAACACATCGAAATATCCATTTTAGACCCCATAAAGTATATATATTCTGAATCAGGGTTTGATTTTATGACGATCTAGCTATGTCCGTCCGTCTGTCCGTCTGTCCGTCTGTCCGTCTGTTGAAAGCACGATAGAGGTCGCACCGAAAAAGCTAGGGGGCTCAAATTTTGCCAGAATCTTTCTTATAGACAAGGTTTGTTTGGTATTGAAAATGGGCTAAATCGGAATATTAGGAAGAGAGTTATAGCTCGAAAAGCAAGAGTAGGTCGAAAAAAACCGTGTCCTTCAAACATCGAATAAAATGGAATTGTGTCCAAACGCATTAACGTAGACTTATAAAACTTTAAATATATATTTCCTGAGTAAAAGCAATATTTTTCCCCGAAAATTATCTAAATCTATGCATTAGGAGAGGAGTTATCGATCAAAATGTACGAAAATATATACCGCACAGTGTATTTTTCGGTATATTTAAAAACAAAAACGTCATAAAAGCAACAAAATTGAATGTACGACTCTGAAATTTTGCACACTTTGCTTATTGGTGAGACGCTTTTTTTTAACGGAAAATCAATGTGCCACGCCCACTTTTACGCCCACCTCCTATATAACGTTTTACCCAAAATTCATATAATTTCTCAATTTATGTAGATTTTGGAATAATAAAGGGCTATATTGAAACATCTCAGTTGTACTCATTCGAAAATACAACTTTGACACGCCCACTATAACGCCCACTTTTCACGTTATATACCGTTAATGAAATTTAAAAGCTCATAAAACCGCCAAAATTAGAGGTATGATGATCAAATTCGCTACGTATATCCTTTTAGACAATGTCATTACTGCGCCAGAAATATAAGGCGCCACGCCCACTTTTACGCCCACCTCCCATATAACGTTTTACTTAAAATTCATATAATTCCTATATTAATAAAGATTTTGGAATTATAAAGGGCTATATTGAAACACCTAAGTTGTACTCATTCGCAAAAATAACTTTGACACGCCTACTATAACGCCCACTTTTCACGTTATATACCGTTAATGTAATTTAAAAGCTCATAAAACCGCCAAAATAAGAGGTATGATGGTAAAATTTGCTACGTATATCCCCCTAGGCAATGTCATTACTGCGCTAGAAAATTAAGTTGCCACGCCCACTTTTACGCCCACCTCCCATATAACGTTTTACTCAAAATTCCTCTAATTTCTCTATTAATAATGATTTTGGAATAATAAAGGGCTATATTGAAACACCTAAGTTGTACTCATTCGCAAAAACAACTTTGACATGTCTACTATAACGCCCACTTTTCACGTAATCTACCGTTAATGAAATTTAAAAGCTCATAAAACCGCCAAAATTAGAGGTATGATGATCAAATTTGCTACGTATATCCTTCTAATCAATGTTATTGTTGTGCCAAAAAGCTTAGGTGACACGGCCACTTTAACGCCTACCTCCCATACAACGGCTTACCTTAAATTCATGTAATTTCTCTATTGACAAAGTTTTTGGGAAAATAAAGGGCTATATTGAAATATTTAAGTTGTATTTATTAGTAGAAACTTTATTGACACAGCTACTTTAACACACTTTCATTGAAAGACTACATTTACAAAAGCATTTTAGTAGCATATCGAAGTTATAAAGGGTGGTTAAATTTTAAGGACCGATGTTGTATTTAAATAAAACACAAATTATTTAGGATATTATTATTTCTTTTTATAATGATAATATTTGTATGGTTCAATTATGTATTTAACAAAATATCGGCCAAATGGCCCCCCCCCATCCTTGGCGCCACTCCTCTACCTGATGGTCCAAATTTTCAATGACAATGTTGATGCTCAAGTGTTGGGCATGATGATGAGTCGAGGTTGACTGCTCTTTTGCCACACTATCGCAAAAAACAGCAATAGTTCCCATTCAACGAACTAAGAAGGCATTCACAGATTTTCTAACATTTTATACAGACCTGTTTTGCAGAAATTTAAATATTTTTTACAATTCTCCCGATTGTGGACGAATTTGAACGATTATGTTGATCAAAAGAATTACGAAGTACACAAAATGCATTTTGATTTGAACGTCCATTTTTATAAAAAACCTGAATAACTTTAAAGCGTTGCTCGATTGCGTATCTTTCCACGGTTCAAATTGAGTTAGTCTGAGATTCAGAAATGTCAAATGAAATGCAGAAAACAAATTTAAAGACTAGGTGTAGTTCACCTTCAACATGGGCCCTTAAAATTTAACCACCCTCTACAAAGAAAGTGATACATATCTTATTATAAAGAGATTATTCTATAGCGATTAACAAAATAATAAGTATTGTGCTTTAAATGTACACAAAATTGGTGGTGGGTATAAAAGATTCGGCACAGCCGAATATAGTGCTCTTACTTGTTGCATTTGCTACGTTTATGAAGGTAGGATTGTACAATCAAGGACTATTGATTCTAGGTAAGACTAAAAATGTTATGGGCGACCAAAAAGGGACTTTTTTGAATTTTTATGGTACTTTTTTGAATATTTATGGTACTTTTTGTATTTGCTACGTTTATGAAGGTAGGATTGTACAATTAAGAACTATTGATTCCAGGTGGGACTAAAAATGTTATGGGCGACCAAGAAGGTACTTTTCTGAATTTTAATGGGACTTTTTGTATTTTCTACGTCTATAAAGCTAAAATTGTGAAATTAAGGATTGTTGATTCAATTTTTGGTTGATTGATTGATTTCATTTTTATTGTAATCTTTGTATTTTTACGTTTGTAAACATAGACTGTTGAAATTAATGTTTTCTGATCCGAGGTCTAACTTCTAATATTATGGACGACCAAAATTACTTTTTTTCTTTTGTTTTTTATATTTTGTTTACATAGAATTCTGAATGTAGGTAATAATAAACCAAGTGGATGTTTTAGTGAAGAAAAAAATGTTACTTTTATTATATTTAGGGTCATTTTTGCAAATTATGAATCTTAATTTTTAAAACTCAGTAGCAGTGATCTTGCTTTTAGTTAGGAAGTATATGCCCGATATATCCTTACTCTACTTTTTATTTTTCTAAGTAAATTCAATTAGAGATAAAAATTTTCATAAATTGAACCAAAAATATTTAATAACTAAAAATAGAACTTCAATAAATAGTAAGAACTGCGCTAACGAAGTAGCGTGTTAAATGCTAGTAATATATAAAATAAAAATTAAAACAAATTTTTTTGGCTTAGCTATTATTCGATGCCACGTTTTTTTTTATACCCTTCACTTGTGGTGCACAAGGGTATACAAGTATATAGCTTTGTCATTCCGTTTGTGCTTTCTACAATTTTCATTTTCGACCCCATAAAGTATATATTTTCTGAAAGCTTATGAATTGAGAATTCTGTCCGTCAGCCCGTCTGTCCGTGTTTTTGTTGAAATCAACTTTTATAAGCAAACATATGTTCCTCGGATCTGTGTATGGTATCAATATTTTGGAAATATTCGGGAATGAATCGCTATTGAAATTCAGCAGAATCGCCCCTATAAATTTTTGAGATATGAGCAAATAAACACGACTGCCTCTGTTTTTTCTTATATTTTTACCACCAAAATTAAAATTTTTCAGCCGTAGGATAATTTACAGGTACCGTTGCTACTATTTGTAGATATAATATGGCTCTAGCGATATTCGTGAAAAATTTTGGATAAAGCGAGCTCTAATCAGTATAGTTGTAGGCAAGAATTATTTTTAAAAATATATATTCCAAAATTTACAAACCAATATCAATTTTTTTCAGCTTGTAGACAACCGAGAGACTCAATATTGATATCACCTGAAAGGACTAGACTAGCGCAATGAAAGCACTATAAAAGATTAAAATTAGTGTTGGCCGCCACTACAAAATGGCGGACAATAAATTTATATATGAGCCAAATCTGGTATTTTAAAATGTAACTTATTGAACACCCTCAATATTGGTATAAAATGAAAGGGCTTAACCAGTAGAATACAATAAATTATACAAAAATTTAAAGTCAGAGATGGCGTCTAAAACAAAATGGCGGATAATTTTTTTTCAACCCCATCAATATGGGTATCAAACTAAAAGGCTTGACTAATAGAATACAGTTAACTACGTTAATATTATAATAAGGATAAATGGAGTATAACATGAAATATAGCTTAAGCTATGATTTGGGATTTTACCTATGTACATAACGGTGAAGGGTGTTATCAGATTCGGCACAGCCGAATATAGCACTCTAATTTGTTTTTTTTTAATTTTTTTTTTTCGGTTATGATTTAATTCGTCGGTAATGTAAGTTACGAACAGCGACGATGCAACGATAACAGTCTTGGTTACGCGGCGATACGATACGGGTTATATTAATTAAATTGCCATATTATTTAAATCAAACAAAGATTTTAAATGTGTTTGTGAACTAAAATAGTTTCTTTTTAATTATATTCTACCGCTTTACTTTAATTTATTGGCCAACACTAGTTGGATTATTTTTCAAACGTAATTAATTTGTTTGTATTAATTGTTATATTAGAAGTATATAGACTTATTAATGGTGGTTCTGATCTCACGGACATTTTCTGAAGCAATAACGAGTCTTTAGAAATGGCAGAAGGTAGTTAGGACATGTTTCATAACATGCTGTAATACAAAATTATTATCTATAACACGTGTCTTAAAAATGACTTAGATCTGTAATGGTAAAACCAATCAGTAGAGTATAGCGACCAATCAGATCCTTAAATTTTATTTTTTTAAACTAACTTATAATTGATTTAATTTTTATCGTTAATCACTTGAAAATTGGGAATAAATGATTTATAGCCTTCTTTCAAGTAATGTCTTCTTCCAACTGCCGGTTCAATTAGATAATAATAAAATTTTGTTTAAATATAAATTAGTTAGTAGCAAACATATTCCTCACTTGTAAGGTTAAGGTGGTAGGCAGCAGTACGAAGACCTGCATGATTAATTAGTGGTTAAATTTAATTATACACGTACAGCTTGTATCCGGTTGTAATCGCTTGTATAGTCCGCGTACGACGAGTTCCAAGAAATAAACCTGTCTAGTACAAGATAAGGAATGTCTAAAGTATATTTGTATTATGTTTGAGTTATTGATTTTTTCGGGTGTAAATGTCTAGTATTAAAAAATTCGATTTGTTTCTTTCTCTAAATATTTAATATATTTTTTCTTTGGCCGCCAAGTTGTTAAGTATATTTACTTGATTTCAAACATAATTTATTTTTCATTTCTTTTAGATCACTTGATCAAATATTTGTTTACAACAATTGAAACAAGCGCTCTTTGATGACATGATGCGGAAAGTGACAAGGAAGTGTAAAAAATAACATACAAATATAAGAAGTAACTAAAAGATAGAATTATCTAATACGACGAGCTTTTAAAAGAGTAACCCTAGAAATTTATTTTTGTTCCTAGAAGTTATAACTTAACTTTATAACAAAACACTAGTTATAACAAAATATATTTTTATTGTTGCTTTTCAACTTGCAAGCATAAATTTAAACGTCTAACACAGAGAAGAAGATTCAGAAAATAAAAGCATCCTTTTAATCCTAATGTCTTATAAAAAAATAAAGCATTAAATGCCAATTACTTTTAATTTATAAAGGCGTCAGATTATTTCTGGATTTATCACACTTAAAATTGAGCCAAAGTTAAAAGCAATTTATTGATAAGGCCAGTGACTCTATAAGCTCAAAGCTAAATTAACATTTATAAAGTTTGTGGACATCAAACTAAAGGCTATTAATTTTTCGTTTTTTTTTTTTCATTTCTCTCTTTCTTTGCGATTCTCTGCTCACCATTTAACAGTTTTATTATCGTTTTGGATTTTCTCAATAACCATTCAATACGCAATCAATTACTTCATAGTTCGACTACGGCGAGTATTTATTTTAAGGTCTGTTTTCGATTTCTGTTCTTTCTTCTGCATATCGTCGCCGAAAACTCAAAATGGCCAATCAACAAAAGATAGTAGTTTTTTTTTAAATAAAAAGACAAAAACAAATATATTAACCATAAACAATGAACAGCGCGTTTTTTAAATTTCTGTCCAATACACCGTGTTTTCCACCTTCAAACACGATTGGTAATGTTCGGAAAAAAATTTTATGCGTAAAGTCGTCCCGTTATGAAAATGTTAACATCCAACATTCAACGCTAAAAGGTGGGTTTTCTACCCTACAATATGTGGAATTTGTTTGACTTTTGAAACAATCAAACAAATAAATTCACTCGTACTCTTGACTTTCAGTAAAACGTTAAAATAGAAAGCAAAGCTTTCGATTTTAAAAGTATGAGGTTTAATACGAGCGTGTTTGAATATTTATTTATATTAATTTACATATTTTAACCGTTCGGTAAAATGTATATAAAAACAGCTTAACTGCAAATAGTTAACGTTTTATTATCTTAGTATGTAACTAATTTTAAGTTATGCTATAGCTTTCAATGAGAAGGCAGTTGACCTTAATTTTGTCCAAAAACAACCGAAGACAGAAAATATTCTTTCAACTTAAATAGATGTTTGTGTTTTCTTCTTAGTGAATACATAGCTGTGCTATTGTGTCGTATTGTTGTAATTTTAAGAAACTGTTTAATTAATTTTTGAACCATTTATAAAACAAAGTATGTCATTAAGACTATATGACGCGATAGCACACCTTGTTTATTCACCTAATATGTTTTGTTATTCGTTTTTGTTATAAACAAATAATTATCGAAAAAAAAAATAAATTAAAATTCAACTGCCCTATTCATAAAATATATTTTAGGCTTATTTAACGGTTACTTAAAAATTTCATTATAACATCTGTGAAATAAGCCATCTGAAGCTTGTCAGGACTTTTCTGACTTTAATTCTTCGTTGGTTTTCTTCATTTTTAGTCAAAGTAAAAAGTTAAAAATAACAAAAATTTTTTGAAGATAAGTTCATGCATTCGAAAATATTATGTCAAAGATGGTTCTTTATAGTTTTAGATCCTGAAAAATAAATCAAATTGTAAATTAAGATGCCGTATTGGGTGTAAAATGAATATTTTGTTGTGTTAAACATGTCATGACAAAATGAATTACCCAACACCATGTTTTTGTAGTGGTAGTACTTACCTTCATTTACTGTTTGGTTTATATTTCTGGAGTCTAAAATCGTCCCACTTTTAAATGTATCACAAGTATAGGAAGTAAAGATATATAGCCTCCCGACACATAGGTAAAAAAAAACCTACTTTTGACCGTTCGAAAAAAAAAATCATAATGTACACCAAATCAAAGGCAATCTGATAAGCATTCAAAAACTACGTAACATTTACCTATGTATAAAACTTTTTCAGAAAACGGAAATTAAGAAATTACAACTTTGTAAATTTTGATGGTTTTTCCTTTTTGTTTTTATACCCTTTACCTGTGGTGCACATACACATGTAGCTTTGTCATTCCGTTTGTAATTTCTACAATTTTCATTTCCGACCCCATAAAGTATATATTTTCTGAAAGCTATCAATCTTTTGGAAATATCCGGGAATGAATCGCTGTTGAAATTCAGCACAATCGCCCCATAACTTTCTGAGATATGAAAAAAAATCACGACCACCTCGTTTTTTTCACAATTACAACAACAACATACGTATATACTGGTTAGAATAAACGTGGCATCGAATCCAAGCTGAGCCGAACAATTGTTTTTTCTTATTTTATATATTTTTATTATTTTTTTTATATTTGCTTTTAATTTTTAAAAATTTTTATTTTTTTATTGTTGTTTATGGTTTTCATATTTTTTTTATTATTTTTTTTTGTATTTTTTTTTTTTTTTTTTTGAAACATACATACGTAAACTCAATTTATAATTTTGCTATGGGATGTTTTTTATATGTATGTACGTATTTCATATGAGATGAATGGTAATACAAACAATTGTTATTGCATGACTACACGTTGTGAAGGGTATATAAGATTCGGCACGGCCGAATATAGCACTCTTACTTGTTTTCTTTTCGCATTCGGATGCGTCAGTGACTTTAATTTTCGATTTTTTTAATCCTCTGATATACAACATTTAAACGAAATTTTACAAACTCCGGAGGAGGTAAGGTACACAGGTCCCTTCGTTGTAATATCTCATACATATATAGATAAAAGTACAGACAAGTTCACCTTATTTGATAAATATTAACATCAAGGAGCTACATAATTTTAAGCTTTTTCTATATAAGTTTTTGGTCACATAATTTCTCGTATTAATATTCTAAAAACAGAATTTTTGAGTTTTTTTTTTAATTGTGAATCCCCTTTAAATTTCAGTAATCAATATTCTGCCACGATAATTTTTCGAAGCTTTTCTTCGAACTTTTTACTTGTATAAATATACATATAAGTTATGGTTCCGTTTTTCCATAAAGGTGAAAATTAATGTGTTCATTTTCTAATAATCGTATTTCAAGGAAAATTTATTGTTCTATATTAGGGGAAAAAAATACAAAAATGCCTTTGAATTTACGAGAAAAAAAACTTAAAAAAAAGAAAAAATAAAGTGAAATGAATGAGTGAATGGTTGGAAATGAAAAATAAAAAAAAAACTAAAGGAAGAAAAACAAACCTAACGAATGTTTATCCAACTTTATGGCTGCAGTTTTTAAAAACAAATAGACAAATACACGTTCATGCATGCACATTTATAATGTACGTGTTTTGTATGTACAATAGTACATACATATGTACATATTTGTAGCTGTAGTGGTGGCACATTAAAAGGACTCTAGTGTACGATGCGATGATATTTGTTCATTCCATCTATATAACATGCATTTTATTGTTATTCTGCAGTGGTTTAACCACAAATCTTATATAGTTTTTTTTCCAACTTATTTCTTTCGTTGTTTTTTTAATTTTTATTTTTTTTTATTTAGTGTTTATATTTTTATAATGAACCATAAAATGTGAATAGTAAAAACAAAGAAACGAAAAACAAATGTTAATTTATCAAAAGAAAAGAAAAAAGAAAAAAAAAGGAATTGAGTAAAAGTGTTTTGTTTAATATGGTCGAATGCCTGAGTATTTTATACCAATTTCACACACAGCTTTTATTTGATCTTTTTGCCACAGAGTAGTGGTATACAACTGACACGAATTTTCTTCTTAATTGTTACACATTAGAGTGGTAATTGTTCTATTTTAAACTAAAAAAATAAAAAAGCTAAAACATTCTTAAACATGTAAACAATAATTTTTTTTTTAATTTAAAATACATTAAGGCCTCGATTATCCGTAATTCGTTTAACCAGCAACTTTAGTTATTTGGGAAAATAAAAATAAAGTTCATGTTTTTACGTTGGTGTTATATTTTTTGTTATCGATTATCTCAGTTATCGGGGATAAACCTGAAGCATGTATGTACTTATGTACATACGTATGTATGTAGTTTTTGTTCAATTTAAAAATTTGAGAACTGCAGATTTTTATTGTTTATTTTATTGTTTATTTACTTGTCAGCGATAAAAGACGAAGAAAAATCCAGCTATTGAAGATAAAGTGAAGTTATTAATAAACAATAAAAAAATAATTTATGTTAAAATTGTTTCACAAGATATTGTTAACATATTACCTAACATGATATTGTTATGAATTGTACACTGTTTGCTTGTAAAATTATTATTTTCTCATCATATTATTCAAATTCAACGATATTTATCAGTTAATTTAATAATAAAAAATATACAAAATTGTTACTCAATTAACCGGGAAGATTGGCTTTCCAGAATGCTTCCGGCCCCGACCATTACAAATAATCGTGGTCTCACCGTATTATTTTTTGCGAGGTAAATTATGTCAAAATATTTAATAATGTGAATTATGAAAGATATAAACTAACAACAAACCCCTTGATAACTTAAATGAGATTATTGACGAAATGGCCAAGAGTACAGAAAAACTTAAATGAAGTTTGTATTAAATTATTTCGTGAACATTTATAATTGATTGCTTTTTGATGCGTGTGTATATTTTATAAAGTGACTAGCATTTAACCCGCTACTTCGTTAGCGCAGTTCTTACTATTTATTGAATGCTCAAGTTCTATTTATAATTATTAAATATTTTTGGTTCAATTTATGAAAATTTGTATCTCTGATTCAATTTACTTAAAACAATAAAAAGAAGAGTAAGGATATATCGGGAATATATTTCTTAACTAAAAGCAAGATCAATGCTACTGAGTTTCAAAAATTAAGATTCATATTTTGCAAAAATTACCCTAAAATAAAAAAAGAAACATTTCTTCCTTCAATAAAACTTCCACTTGGTTTATTATTACCTATATTCTGAATTCTATGTATACAAAATATATAAAAAGAGAAAAAGTAATTTTGGTCGTCCATAATATTAGGACTTAGACCTCGCATCAAAAAACACTAATTTTAACAATCTATGTTTACAAACGTAAAAATACAAAGAGTACAATAAAAATGCGAAAAGGCTTTTTTTGTGTCTTTAATATCATTTTAATTCTAAACTTGAATAAATAATCCTTTATTTCACAATTTTAACTTTTTAAACGTAGGAAATTCAAAAAGTCCCATTATAATGCATAAAACTACCCTTTTGATCGCCCACTAATTTCGAAATTCTTGCTTCGCAAATTCGCAAATTTTAGCTTCGCAAACGTAGAATATATAAAAAGTACCATAAAAATTCAAAAAAGTACCTTTTTGGTCACCCATAACATTTTTAGTCTAACCTGGAATCAATAGTCCTTTATTTTACAATTCTACCTTTATAAACGTAGAAAATACAAAAAGTACCATAGAAAAGCGAAAAAGTACATTTTTAGTCCAAGTTCCAAATTCCAAGTTTAAAATGTTCAAATATCTATGTAACAAAATATTTTAATAGACATGATTAAAACTCAGTAAATCTACTCTTTTTTGCATAAAAGTAATTATGTTCTAAAAAGTACCAAACTCTTCCCGATTTTTCCCTTTTCTACCCTGTTATGAATGTGTTTAAATTTTTACTAACTTACATAATTTTTTATGTCTAGTGAAATCCCAATTAAAAATTTTGTGAAAATTGGCCGTCTAATTAGGAATTACATATATATTTCGGAATTTTCCCCTTTTTGGTACCTTTTTTGTCCCCAGAAAAGTTTCCAAAAATTTTGCCTAAATAGTTGTCCATATTCTATTAGGAAATAATAATTGTGAAATTTTGTCCCATTGAATAATATAAGAAAAGTTTATTTTAAAAAAAGTACCAAAAAAAGGGACAATTTTTACCCCTTATACATATGAATTTGAAAAAAGTGATAAATTCTTATTAATATTTTTTTGCGGACTACTTAATACAGTTTAAATTTTTTTCTTAGCTTTATGCGTTTGGTAGTTACATAGGGTACCAAAAAAGTACCAAATTATAGTTTTTACCCGTTTTTTCCCCTTAGGGGTTGAAAATTCTAAAAAAGGCCAGACACCTGTCAGCTTATTTTTTGTGCAAATTACAATACTTTTTCAATTTAATTTGTATCATTTTTAGTTTAGCAGATATAAGATTACCGATTTTACCCGTTTTTACCCTTTTTTACCCCCTTAAAGTACGAATTTCCAAAAATCCCTTCTTAGTGGACCTATAAATTGAAAGAGGAAACGGGTGTCCAAATTTCATGTCTCTAGCTCTTTGCGTTTGGGCTGTGCGATGATGAATCAGTCAGTCAGTCATTCAGTCAGTCAGTCAGTCAGTCACGTTACTCTTTTATATATATAGATTGCTTTTTGATGCGTGTGTATATTTTATAAAGTGATTTTTTGTAGAATGTGTTATATGATTTCTCTATAAACATTAAGTAAAATAAAGCGACAATTGCAAAAAAGTAATCGACATTAGTTTATGAACGCAATTCAGAAAAAAAAAAATAACAAACAACATTTTAATAATTGTTCCACAAAAAATTACGATTTCAAGTGGGTGAAGGGGAAATATGAGAAATTAAAATAAATATTTTAACTTTTTATATGAATTCAAAAATCCAAAAACATAATAATAAACAAATTGTATTAAATAATATATTTGTATTTATTTAATGTCTTAATTTAGTGGGAAAAAGAGTCTATTTTTTAACTTTTTGATTTAAAATATTATAAATATTATTAAGAACAAGTAAGAGCACTATATTCGGCTGTGCCGAATCTTTTATACTCACCACCAATTTTGTGTACATTTAAAGCACAATATTTATTATTTTGTTAATCATTATGGAATAATCTCTTTATAATAAAATATGTATCACTTTCTTTGTAGAGGGTGGTTAAATTTTAAGCGCCCATGTTGAAGGTGAACTACACCTAGTCTTTAAATTTGTTTTCTGCATTTCACTTGACATTTCTCAATCTCAAACTTACTCATTTTGATCCGTGGAAAGATACGCAAATGAGCAACGCTTTAAAGTTATTCAGGTTTTTTATAAAAATGGGCGTTCAAATCAAAATGCATTTTGTGCACTTCGTAATTCTTTTGATCAACATAATCGTTCAAATTCGTCCACAATCGGGAGAATTGTAAAAAATATTTAAATTTCTGCAAAACAGGTCTGTATAAAATGTTAGAAAATCTGTGAATGCCTTCTTAGTTCGTTGAATGGGAACTATTGCTGTTTTTTGCGATAGTGTGGCAAAAGAGCAGTCAACCTCGACATATCATCATGCCCAACAATTGAGCATCAACATTGTCATTGAAAATTTGGACCATCAGATAGAGGAGTGGCGCCAAGGATGGGGGGGGGGGCCATTTGGCCGATATTTTGTTAAATACATAATTGAACCATACAAATATTATCATTATAAAAAGAAATAATAATATCCTAAATAATTTGTGTTTTATTTAAATACAACATCGGTCCTTAAAATTTAACCACCCTTTATAACTTCGATATGCTACTAAAATGCTTTTGTAAATGTAGTCTTTCATTGAAAGTGTGTTAAAGTAGCTGTGTCAATAAAGTTTCTACTAATAAATACAACTTAAATATTTCAATATAGCCCTTTATTTTCCCAAAAACTTTGTCAATAGAGAAATTACATGAATTTAAGGTAAGCCGTTGTATGGGAGGTAGGC
The DNA here is from genome assembly GCA_941918925.1 of Phyto melanocephala. Lineage (NCBI taxonomy): Eukaryota > Metazoa > Arthropoda > Insecta > Diptera > Rhinophoridae > Phyto > Phyto melanocephala. Next base: position 55,818,992 of record OW799233.1, read on the forward strand.
GTTAAAGTGGCCGTGTCACCTAAACTTTTTGGCACAACAATAACATTGATTAGAAGGATATACGTAGCAAATTTGATCATCATACCTCTAATTTTGGCGGTTTTATGAGCTTTTAAATTTCATTAACGGTAGATTACGTGAAAAGTGGGCGTTATAGTAGACGTGTTAAAGTTGTTTTTGCGAATGAGTACAACTTAGGTGTTTCAATATAGCCCTTTATTATTCCAAAATCATTATAAATAGAGAAATTAGAGGAATTTTGAGTAAAACGTTATATGGGAGGTGGGCGCAAAAGTGGGCGTGGCAACTTAATTTTCTAGCACAGTAATGACATTGCCTAGGGGGATATACGTAGCAAATTTTATCATCATACCTCTTAGTTTGACGGTTTTATGAGCTTTTAAATTACATTAACGGTATATAACGTGAAAAGTGGGCGTTATAGTAGGCGTGTCAAAGTTATTTTTTCGAATGAGCACAACTTAGGTGTTTCAATATAGCCCTTTATAATTCCAAAATCTTTATTAATAGAGGAATTATATGAATTTTAAGTAAAACGTTATATGGGAGGTGGGCGTAAAAGTGGGCGTGGCGCCTTAATTTTCTGGCGCAGTAATGATATTGCCTAAAAGGATATACGTAGCGAATTTGATCATCATACCTCTAATTTTGGCGGTTTTATGAGCTTTTAAATTTCATTAACGGTATATAACGTGAAAAGTGGGCGTTATAGTGGGCGTGTCAAAGTTGTATTTTCAAATGAGTACAACTGAGATGTTTCAATATAGCCCTTTATTATTCCAAAATCTACATAAATTGAGAAATTATATGAATTTTGGGTAAAACGTTATATGGGAGGTGGGCGTAAAAGTGGGCGTGTCACATTAATTTTCCGTTACAAAAAAGCGTCTTACCAATAAGCAAAGTGTGCAAAATTTCAGAGTCGTACATCCAATTTTGTTGCTTTTATGACGTTTTTGTTTTTAAATATACCGAAAAATACACTGTGCGGTATAAATTTTCGTACATTTTGATCGATAACTCCTCTCCTAATGCATAGATTTAGATAATTTTCGGGGAAAAATATTGTTTTTACTCAGGAAATATATATTCGAAGTTTCATGAGTCTACGTTAATGAGTTTGGACACAATTCCATTTTATTGGATGTTTGAAGGACACGGTTTTTTCGACCTACTCTTGCTTTTCGAGCTATAACTCTCTTCCTAATATTCCGATTTAGCCCATTTTCAATACCAAACAAACCTTGTCTATAAGAAAGATTCCGGCAAAATTTGAGCCCCCTAGCTTTTTCGGTGCGACCTCTATCGTGCTTTCAACAGACGGACAGACGGACGGACATAGCGAGATCGTCATAAAATCAAACCCTGATTCAGAATATATATACTTTATCGGGTCTAAAATGGATATTTCGATGTGTTACAAACGGAATGACAAAATGAATATACCCCCACCATTTTTTTGGTGGCGGGTATAAAAAGTAGCTAAAGCACAGAACAATTTTTAAAGTTGTTAGTTAATTTTTAGCAACAGAGATAAATGTATACATATTAAGTTATTGTAGCGTACATGTTTCTATTTTTACCAATTTTTTTTTTTTTTTCAAAGAATTCAGTTTTTGTAAATTTATTTAACATAAAATAATCTTGGTTGTGTAAAGGGTGTCTTAGTAACAATGCACCCAAGGCATATTTATTTATCAGGTACTCTTGATTCGTCAGCTGATTATTTTTTTCCTTACTTATTTTAAGTTTCAGCTGTCAAAGTGTATAAATAAAAAACAATTTTCTCACTTTTCTAATTTATTTCAAATGTCAAACTTCATACATAAAAAATATAAACAAAAAAATTCTCTCCGAACTGCAATTACCTGATGAATAAATATGCCTTGAATGCACCCTTTAAATTTAGTGTAATTTTTTTGTGCAAGTGGAAACTCTGAAATTTGACAGCTGCCACATATTTTTATTCCGATTATTGAAAATTGAGTGATTTACAACGGAACAACGCGTGAAAGCTTTGCGGTCAAAATATTTAAATAAACTGTGCCAGTTATAGGCAGTAAGACTTTGGTGCGTCAATATATCAGTCGTTCTCTTGAAAAACTTGCTGCTGTTGACGAGATTGTCGCCAAAAATCTTTAAAAACAATTTGACATCGTTCTCAACGACTACTAATTTCATAAAGTACTACGCGACGAATGTTGACCAAAGACCTTCCTTTTCACGCGTACAAAATTTAGCGTACTCAGGTGCTCAAACCAGCAGATCATGGAAAGTGCCGGTAATTCGTACCCCTATTTGAAAAACACAAACCACGAAAAAATCATGTAGAATATTGTAAATTTACTCTTTTTCCTGTTTTACACCCAAATATAGTTTAGTTTGTGTTAATCAGTATCATATGGTATGTGTCGTTTCATCGGGCGTTGTTTTATACGGTGTTATAATTGGAACTTAGTCGTCTCGCTAAAATATCGTTTAGCTAAACCTTTGCTGGGTGGCATGACTATTAATGTCAATAACATTGGTTCCATAAATATCACAGCAAATATATATAAAGATATGTACATACATACATACCTACATATTTATGTGTCTTCTTTTGGAATTATAAAATTTTTTTTAAATATGTGTTTGACAGTATGTTGCTGATTAATATGACTCCATTTGCCAGCAGCTGATACATGGACGTATATTTTTCAATATGATTTGCTATACAAATATAGGCCATGCAACCTTCAGATTCAAGAATGTTATTTCCAGAAGTCTTTTTTTATAAGTGTTTCACAGCTCCTCAAAATTTGCTTAATTTCAAATTATATGGCGCCCACTTAAATTTTACTAAGAAAACCACAAACTTTTACGCAAAGAAAAAACATGGTTGTGGTAATCATAATCGAAGAGCAATATACTATGAGTGATTTGTATGATTGTAATTAAAACATATAATAGTTACCAGTTATCATTATTACGTTTAATTGAAGTATCAAGCAACAATCATATGTATGACAACAATTGAATTCGACAATCTGTGCTATTTTCTACGGCAAATTGTTGTCTTTTGCTGTTACACGCAAAGAAAAAATATGGTTGTGGTAACCATAATCGAAGAGCAACATACTATGATTGAATTGTATGATTATGTTTAAAATAATAATGGTTACCAGTTATTATTATTAAGTATCATTCAATAATCATATATATGGCTACAATTGAAATCGACAATCTTTGCTTTGTTAATGCAAATTATTGTCATTTGCTGTAACATACACATATTGATTGTACTTACCAATTTAATTGCAATTTTTTACCAACATTTTTTTACATTTTCTCGTTTATTTTTAAATTTATTTTAATTTTTCAAAATTTTTGTTCCTTTGTTTGACATTTCAAATTTTTAAAATAATAAAAATTTATTCAGCAAGAAGAAGAACAATTGAAATCAAATTATTATTAAAAAATCATAGCTTGATTATTTTGTAATCATACTGTTGTCTCACTTATTATTTAATGATTATTTTTAATTTTTAATGATTTTGAATATAATGTTATTTTTGTCAAATTAATTTTTTTATATCATAATATTTTTAAATGATAACCATTTTGAAATATTTACGAAAAGTAATCATTAAATGATACAATTCAAACAAATGATTGACTATCATGACAAAATATATGATGAAATGAAACAAAAATTACTATTACTTGTTTTCGACAACCAAATATTGTTTTAGAAAAAATAATATGACCGTCGTGATCATGTCGTAACATGGTTTTTCTTTGCGTGTAGTTTAATACATTCACATATTGATTGTACTTACCATTTTAATTGTAATTTTTATACCAATATATTTTTTTTTTGAATTTTCTGGTTTATTTTCAAGTTTCTCCAATTTTTACAAAAATTTTGTGTATTTTATTGACATCTAAAACTAAAAAAATAATAAAAATTTATTCAGCAAGAAGAAGAAGAAGAACAACTGAAATCAAATTATTATTAACAAGTAAGAGCACTATATTTGGCTGTGCCGAATCTTTTATACCCACAACCAATATTCCGTTCTTTTAATACCCGCCACCAAAAAAATGGTGGGGGTATATTCATTTTGTCATTCCGTTTGTAACACATCGAAATATCCATTTTAGACCCTATAAAGTATATATATTCTGAATCGGGGTTTGATTTTATGACGATCTAGCTATGTCCGTCCGTCTGTCCATCTGATGAAAGCACGATAGAGGTCGCACCGAAAAAGCTAGGGGGCTCAAATTTTGCCAGAATCTTTCTTATAGACAAGGTTTGGTATTGAAATTGGGCTAAATCGGAATATTAGGAAGAGAGTTATAGCTCGTAAAGCAAGAGTAGGTCAAAAAAACTGTGTCCTTCGAACATCGAATAAAATGGGATTGTGTCCAAACGCATTACCGTAGAGTTATGAAACTTCTAATATATATTTCTCGAGTAAAAAGAATATTTTTCCCTGAAAATCGCTTGAATTTATGCATAAGGAAAAGATTTATAGATCGAAATGTACGAAAATTTATACCGCACAGTGTATTTTTCGGTGTATTTAAAAACAAAAACGACATAAAAGCAACAAAATTAGATGTACGACTCTGAATACTTGCACACATGATTTTTTGATCAAATGCTTTGTTATAATGGAAAATAAATTTGACACGCCTACTTTTACGCCCACCTCCCATATAACGTCTTACCTCAAGTTCATATAAACTCTCTACGAATAAAGATTTTAGAATAAAAAAGGACTATATTGAAACTTCTATGTTGCATTCGTCATTAAAAATAATTTCGACACGCCTACTATTACGCCCACTTTTCACGTTATCCACAGTTAATGAAATTTAAAAGCTCATAAATCCGACAAATTTAGGTGACACGCCCACTTTAACGGTTTATCTCAAAGATTTTGGAATAATAAAGGACTATATTGAAAAATCTAAGTTGCACTCATTAGTAGAAACTTTATTGACATGCCTACTTTAACGTCCACTTTCATTGAAAAAGACTAAAATTACAAAAACATTTTACTAGCATATCGAAGTTATACAAAGAAAGTGACACATATTTTAGTATAAAGAGAATATTCCATAGCGAATACTCTTAATAACAAATTTATCTATTTTGTGCTTTAGAAGTACACCAAATTGGTGGTGGGCACAGCCGAATATAGTGCTCTTACTTATTAATTCCACGATACTTTTTTAAATTAGTTCAGTCAACTAAAAAATTAAAATAAATGTGCCTTCAAGGTTATTTAAGTTGTACTTAATAAAATCATTTTACATACTGTGTAAAGAACACCGACACGAAAATTCTTGTTTTTGAAAGGTTATTTTATCGCTTTAAACTGTAAAACAATAAAATCGAAATTATTTGGTCAGTTGCACAAGCATTAAATACATTCCAAAATGTACAACAAAATCGTAATATCTTTTAAATCATAAAATTATTTACGTTAAATAACTTATTCACTGGATGTTGGGAAATATTGACGGTTTTACGAATTTAATTCAATTTTATCCCTTTTTTTATGCCCGCAACCAAAAAAAATGGTGGGGCTATATTCATTTTGTCATTCCGTCTGTAACACATCGAGATATCCATATTAGACCCCATAAAGTATTTTTTTTTTTGTCCTGGTTTCATTAAATGACGATCTAGTTATGTCCGTCTATCTTTTCGTCTGTTTAAAGCACGAAAAAGCTAGAGGGCTCAAATTTTGTTTTGTAGGTCCTTCCAACATCGAAAAAAGTGATAATGTGTTAAAACCCATTACCGTAGGCCCATGAAATTTCAAATGTACATATATTTCCCGAGTAAAAAAAATATTCTTCCCTTAAAATTTCTTAAAGCTATGCATTCGGAAATTAGTTTTTTTTTATCTAATATTTAAAAAAAAACACTTAATAAATATAACTACTCAGCTCCAAAATGTACGAAAATTTATAACGCACAGTATATTTTTCGGTATATTCCAAATCCAAAACGTTATAATACTGGCAAAATTAGATGTATGATTCTGAAATTTTGCAAATTTTTGAAATTTTTCTTTTTGGTCATAGGCTTTTCTTTGGAAAATCAATGTGACATGCCTATTTTTATTTATAATTTTATTTTTCAAATTCTCAATATTTCGTCATCCATCGGATGACCTTAAGGAGATTTAAATAGGAGTAACCAAGGTCTATTAACTAATCAGCTGATCGTTTTTTGCTCCCCTATGTTTACTACTCGAAGTTGTCAAAATTTGTTTACCTTTTTATGGCGACATTTATGTTTTTCAATTTTTCAATTTTATGATTGATAATTTTTCAACTTATGATTTATATTTCCGAGCCGGACATGCTGGTAAAAGGCGTTTTTGTACCCAAGGACTGAGCCACACCAACAGCTATAGCAGCCTTGCCATTACTTGGCTCACAGGCCAAGAAAATACAACGATTAGCTATTTTGCCTTCACGCACCATTTGTACAACACAAAAAGCAGCGAAACGAGCATATTTCTGGCCCAACATACCTTGTGAAACAGCACGCTTCTTCAAGACATCGTCTAGACTTCTATTTTATCTTTATCAGCCATATTTTTAGCAAATATTTACTATTAACACAATTTATTTTTGTTGTCTTGAAAAAATTGTTAAACAAAATGAAAACACAAAATTTAATAGGCGTTGGGCATATTCATACAGGTATATGCAACGGCGAATTTGCTGTGCTGCTCTCTGTCAAATACCTCATAAAAAATAATTTTTTATACATAGAGTTTGACAGTAACGTTTCCCATCAGATGGACTGATAATTTCACCTGGATGAATTTTTTGGTATTTTAGTCAGCTGTTTTTGACTACCTTAGAGTAATTTTACACTAACAAAATACCCGTATATATATTTTGCTTTTTGTTTTTGTAGAGTTGCACAGACCTTATTTAATAGACCTTGGGAGTAACAATATTCGAAATATAAGTACTTAGCTCTTCTATAATTTCAATAGTATGTAATAGAACACATTATTATTTAAAAAAAAAAACGAGACCTCAAGCTTAATTATTTAATTTGAAATTTATTAAATTTGTATATATTTCTAAAATAAAATTAAAAAAAATTAAAAAATTTTGCAAAGAGGTTTAACAATTATTTTAAATAAAGTCAGTTTATAGTTTACTTGAAAATAACTAACTTTGAGCTAACTGTAAATGGGGGACTTAAACTTAACTTATAAGCATCTAGAGTCAGATAATTGACTACTATGTAGGAAGAGCATCGTAATGTTAAAACAGTCAGTTAGCCCCAATAAAAATAATACAGATATCAACCACGACTAAAATGTAATACTATAAATGTAATACTACATTTACACCTACACAAAATCTAGTAATTACGGGATTTTGAGCGAAATCTTGTTAATTTCTACCAGATTTTCCATACAAAACGAGATCTACTTCGTGATGCAACTGTGGTTTTTATTTAATTGTAATCAAATATACTACGCTGCATAAAGAAAAATTTAATCATAATATATAAGGTGGTTGCAATTGCACAAGTACTCTTTTGTTTACATGTTTTTATATGGAGTTTGAATTTTGGAGAAGTAGAGCATAGAGAGCCCCTCAGACCACCTTGTAAATAAATAAAATGTTTTGACAACGAAATCTTGCAAAATGTAAAAAAAAGTGGAATAAACGGTATAGATTTTAATAAAGATTTAAAATCAAATCTACTAGATTTCGTTCAGGTGTAAATGTAGTATAAATTAAACTTAGCTTAAAGTTAGTTTCTTTGTGCTTAAAGAATAATGTAGGACATGTGCTATGTATGCATATGTGTAGTTCGATACAAACGATGATATCAGATTGCTGTTTGTTAAAAGTAGTCGACATACATATACAGTATGTTATATTAAAATAATACATGCATATTCATATAGACAATAATACACACATAAAAACATATATTCAGATGTACATAATTGAATTTAGTCTAAATTATACACAGTATTATTATAATTATTATTTAATTATTGAATTATTAGATTTTCAATTATTAATCAATTTATATTGACATGCATAATTTATTAAATATTCATACATTTATTTATGCAAATATTTATAAGAATATGCACAACAATATACACGCAAAGAAAACCATATTTGTGGTAAACAGATTCTAAGAAAAACATGCTATGATTAAATTGTATGGTTACAAGCTATCATTTTAATGTTTAATCACAGTTTCAGGTAATTATCATGTGATCACAAAATATATAAAAACAAGTAAGAGCATTATATTCGGCTGTGCCGAATCTTTTATACCCACCACCAATTTTCCGTTCTTTTATAGCTAGGGTTTTTTTCCCGAAAATTTTTGTTTTCCGAGAATGCGAGCTTTATTTTTTAATTTCCCAGGATCCCGCAGCAAAACAAATAAAAAGTAAATTTGTTTTTAATTAATAAAAAAACTTTTTATAAAATCATAAAATTGTTTATGCGTTAAAGCTATTCAGGCTTATTATAAGATGAGCGTTTAAATTAAAATGCATTTCATGCACCTTGTGCACTTCGTGACTCTTTTGGTCAACATAATCGTTCAAATTCGTCCACAATCGGGAGAACTGTATTAATTAATAAAAAAATTTTTATTAAAAAGCATAAAATAGTTTATAATGTAGAAGAAACACTTCAAAACTATAAAAATTAATAAAAAAACTTGAATTTAAATATAAATTAATTAAAAATTTTTTTTTTTTTTTAAATATTATTCTCTAGATACGAGATCAAATATGAGCACAAAAAGAAAAATACAGATACTTCAGCTATAAGATCAAAAATAAAATCACTAGAATTCAATTTCAATATAAACAATAAAAACATCTCCTTTCGATTCGTAGCCACCTTTTTTATTTCCCGGGATCCCGAAAAATAATCCCGGGAAGTCGGGTAGATTAAATAAGTCGAATTTCCGGGAAATAACCCAATTTATAGCACAAAATGTATTTCTTTGTTATTAACGTAGCATATTGATCATCATACCTCTAATTTTGGCTGTTTTATTAGGTTTAAAATTTTGAATATACTGAAAAATACACTGCGCGGTATGAATTTTCGTACATTTTGATCTACAAATCCCTTCCTAATGCATACATTTAAACAATTTTTGGGGAGAAATATTGTTTTTGCTCAGGAAGTATATATTTAAAGTTTCATGACTCTACGTTGATGCTGGTGGACATAACTCCATTTTATTTGATGTTGGAAGGACACGGATTTTTTCGACCTAATCTTGCATTACGAGCTATAACTTTCTTTTTAATATTCCGATTTAGTCCATTTTCAATTCCAAGCAAACCTTATATATAAGACATATTTTGGCAAAATTTGAGCCCTCTAGCTTTTTCGGTGGGACCTCTATCGTGCTTTCAACAGCCAGACAGACGGACGGACATAGCTAGATCGTCATCAAATCAAACCCTGATTAAGAATATATATACTTTATGGGGTCTAAAATGGATATTTCGATGTGTTACAAACGGAATGACAAAATGAATATACCCCCACCATTTTTTTGGTGGCGGGTATAAAAAAGAACCTGATGTCTTTAATATTTTTCATCCATCATTTACCTGTACTTAAAGTGTTTGAATAACTCCTAAAAATTGTTTGACGTACTGCTAAAATAACTTTAGTCAAAAAATTGCTGTTTGAGGTTTGAATGGATTTAAACAAATTGTTCTCTTTTGTGTCTGCTATAAAATACTAGACGTAAGTACGACTGCTTTTAATCATAAGTAATAAGTATATATTTAAGCAAATTTTTGATAGATACATTATAAATTAATTCAATTCTATAACACGTCATAGTAATTTAGCAATCGTATCTCTATTTAAAACAGGCAGTACGTAAGAAAATTATAGAAAAATTTTTGTATTAGGAAAAGTCAACTCTAGCTCACCATAGACAGAGAATGAGCTCAAAACCTTTGAAGAACCACCAGCAAAACTTCTTTTGGAAAAATTGCTTAGTTCCTTGCGCAAAATTCTTCACTGGGAGAGGAAATCAGATTAACCTCCGGTTCTTTTAAAACGAATTACTTTGGTAAATTTATGTTCAAAACAAAAATAATTTTTTGATATTTGTTATTGTTTTCATTATGAAATTACGAACGAAAAATATTTTTATTTTTATAAGAACAGGATCAGGGCATATCAATGAATTCGCCTTGAACAGGATGTAAATAATCAAACAGAAATACAAAAGCTAGCCGAAAAATACGGTCCAATGTTAATCGATGAAAAATGCATTCTGGATTCTTTGAAAATACATAAAATTTTATGGAAATATGGTAAAATTCTTAAGCGAGTGGTCTGCTAAATAAAGATCATAACAAAATTAATGAGACTGAATTCTGCCTGGATAGAAAATTACATTACGTCGAAATTTTGATTTATTAACATTTGATATATCAAAGTTCGTTGATCAAATGCATTTAAACAATTTATTGTGGAAAAACGTGATATTTAGATATCAAAATAAAATATTTTAAATTAATTTCTTAAAATGGTACACAATTTTCATGGAACAAATGGGAATATAACTACTCGGACTATGGGAATATCATGTTGTCGCATCTTCGGCACGTCGGCTGTAATACGAGCATTAAGATATACTTCCTCTATAACCACTTTACAATCTCAGATATTTCAGTAAAGTAAAAGATGAGGGTATTCTTACAGTTAACGCTAAAAGCCCTAACGTTAGTTTGTCAGTAAGCCTCTGACTTAACTTTACTTCGGTTATTGACGTCATATATAAAGACTGAATAATCTTCACATTTATCACTTTTTTAATTTTAATACCTAAACTGGCATACGTCTTCATACTACTTCCGTTTTTTTTTCGTTCTCATTGATATAACGTACTTTTTATCACGCACATCTAAGCTAACAGTATTTAAGTATTCAATAAATCAATTTTTTCTACAAAATCCTAATAATAGCTTTTTTGTTTCATTCTGTTCTATTTTTAATTGGGGTTCTGTAATGAGAAAAGCAATGATATAAGATTTGAATTTTATTGTCTCCTTATCGGCCAAAAAAGCATATATTGTCTCGACACTCTAACCATATGATGTGGAGGTACTGTTGGAGTAATAAGTTCTGTAAACAAGATAATTGACAAAAATTTTTAGACGTGTAATAATTGTACTGTAATATTTCTGGATAAAAATTTTTTGTTTCTTTAAAATCGTGCTTTCTTGATAAATTGACGCAATATTCTTTAATTAGGCCTCATACTAAATTGTAAATGAAATCAGAATATGTTCTGGAATACAGTTTTAACTACATGTTACTGCACGACAGATATAAAATAATACAAAAAGTTTTTTATTAATTGATAATATTATTTATTTTTTTGTTTACAACTTAAAAGATATCTAATGAACCTACAAAGGCGGCTTAGAAAGAACATTAACCGGGCTAAAAAGTAATTTTGCTGGCAAATTTTAAATTTTTTTTACCTTAATATGGAGAATCGTTATGGTAGTATGTATCGTATTTCATTTCTTACACAAAGGAATATCTTGAAAACTATAACTGATTAAACAAGTAACAGTGCTATATTAGGCCGTGCCGAATCTTATATACCCTTCACAATGTGTAGTCATGCAATAACAATTGTTTGTATCATCATTCATCTCATATAAAATACGTACATATGTATGTCTATACTGGTTAGAATAAATGTGGCATCGAATCCCAGCTGAGCCAAAAAAATTTTATCTTATTTTATTTAAGATATTATTTATATTTTATTATTTTTTTTATATTTTTTTTTTATTTTTTTAAAAAATTTTTTTTTAAATTTTTTTTAAATTTTTTTTTTTGTAATTTTTTTTTTATTTTTAATATATTTTTTTTTGTAATTTTTTTTGGCATGTTTTTTGCATGTATATAAGTATGGGGCGATTGTGCTGAATTTCAATAGCGATTCATTCCTGGATATTTCCAAGAGATTGATACCATATACAGATCTGAGGAACATATAGTTGCTTCTAAAAGTTGATTTCAACCAACACACGGACAGACGGGCAGACGGACAGACGGTCCGGTCCGACTCCTCTATTCATAAGCTTTCAGAAAATATATACTTTATGGGGTCGGAAATGAAAATTGTAGAAATTACAAACGGAATGACAAAGCTATATATACCCTTGTGCACCACAGGTGAAGGGTATAAAAATGGTATCAAAGTGGCGATTAATTGAAATTTAGAAATAAAGTTTTTATAATAAATTTTAGTATAGGGTAAAAGTAGATACAATTCTGCAACACATGAGGTAAAAATCAATCAACTAAGTTGATTATTTTCTATTCAGTCAGCAAATTATTGCTGGTTTTAAAAAAGTGAAAAAATTGTAAATTTTACAATTCAAGCGATTATTATTAGTGTTAAGTCTATTAAAAGCAAATATTTAATAATGGAACCTTCAACATCAGGTATTAAAGTATATAGTATTTCTTTTTTTATAAAAATTATGTATAAATATTTTTAATGATTTTTTTAAAAAGGTCCATAATTGGGATGATTTCCGCATTAAATGGGCCACAAGTATTAAGTTAGTTAGAGTTGAAATTATTTTTATGGATTTTAGAAAGGTATAGGACATCAGCTTATATTTAAAAGAAAAAAAAAGTTCGGATAATGCCCGGCCCTTTTTTTCTTTTCATTTTTGTGTAAAAACTCTGGTTGTCATTTAGTGAACAAGACCAGTAAATGTATTTTAAAACGATAGAAAACAGTCAACAGGTCATAAAACTTTTTGTTTGTATGGATTATGCTCAATAAAATATTTATAAATAAAAATTCGTTTATAATTATTTCAAATAGTTTTTCTATTATTTTGATATGTATTTTAGCGACACATGTTGGTAGGATTTGTAATCTTTTCCGAGATTTTAAGCGTGATGAGGGTTAATATTGATTTCTCTTGAATTTTTCCCTCAATCATAATAATAAAACTTGTCGAACAAAAGTGGTTTAATATAAAAAAAAATCACACTAATGCGTTCTCTAATAGCACTAGTTTAAGAGTTATTTTAAAAGTTAAAATGGGTTACTTGGCTAACTTATTCCTCTAAGGATTTAAAGGAACTAGAATTTATATTTTTTAAACGAAAACTGCTGTCCAGTCAATCAAATTGCTATCTCAACCAAAACATATAAAATAAATAAATAAAATCTCTATTCGGGACCATACAAAGTTTATAAAATTAAATGTCTAAAATCAAATATTCAATTTCATTTGTATTGACAGCTACTTAAGCAGATAAAAAGAAACATATTTACTAATACATATTTCTTAAATACTTTTTTGTATTTTTATTCACGATATATACTTATATAAAGGGTCCGCCATCTAACATTTTTTTTTTTTAAATAGTCATTATTATTCGTGAATGGTAACACTTAGCTCATGTCTGATTTGACAGATAACACTGCACAGCAGCAAAATCCACCATTAAATAAAGCTATGTGAACTATATGGATTTTGATGCGCTGAACTCAAATCCGTTGTTGGTTTTTTCCATCAGATCGGGATTTTTTTTTATGGGCGTGGCAAATTTTTCCCCCTAAATTAGTCAGGTACGAAAACATATTTCATCCTAACTCGAGAACCGGTCATCCGATTTTCAAAAATTAAACACCGGAGGATGTGTAACAAAATTTTATTAATTTCAGTCGAATAAAATTTTTCTCTACCACTTATAGTTTTGGAATTATTCAAAAATGGAGAAAAAAAATTTTTTTGAGCAAAATTCGTAAAATTTTTCAATTTAAAAATGAAATAAAAAAAAATTTAAAACAAATATTCAACATTTTACACTTTTTTTCTGATTATCTTAAAAATAAAAAAAGCCATAAAACATAGAAATCGGTTAAAAAATGAAGATTTTATTGTCAATTTACCGCAGGTACCCAATATTGACCAAATATGTGTAATGCCACAAACAACGTCAGAGTGGGCGCACTAAAGCGCCTTGTAGCAACAATAAATAACAACTATTTTCTTCTATCAAACGAAGACCTCGTGATTCCATTATCATCTGAAAGTTAATATTATTGTTACTGATTTTGGCGTTGAAGTAACCTATGAGCGTTCAAATCAAAATGCATTTCGTGCACTTCGTGATTCTTTTGGTCAACATAATCACATTAAAATTCGTCCACAATCGGGAGAATTGTAAAAATATTTAAATTTTTGCAAAACAAGTCTGTATCAAATGTGAAAACATCTGCGAATGCCATATTAGTTCGTGGAATGGGAAACATTGTTGTTTTTCGAGATAGTGTGGCAAAAGAGCAGTCAACCTCGACTTATCATCGTGCCCAACAATTGAACATCAACATTGCCATTGAAAATTTGGATCATCAGATGGATGTGTGCCGCCTAGATCGCGGACATACCAATACCAATATTATAATAATAAAAAGAAATGATAATAAATTCCCAAGTAATTTGTGTTTTATTCAAAATCACTATTTGCCTTTAAAACTTAACCCTTAACTTAACTCTTTACAAAAGAATAGATAGGGTAATAAAAATATAATTCGGTTCAAAAATGTATTTTAAATATTCAAATTCATATTTTAAATCTACTGATGCACATTTTATTTTAAATATTTTTTAATCTTTAACCTCTTAAAGCTGTGGGTACACATATGTATGTTTAGAGTTGGGCACAAATTGCTACTCTAGTTAATTTTTGTCAACAACCTCGGCTATTTTTATTTTCAGGAACCCCCATTAAATTACCTTGTGGTTTGTGCAAAAAATGAAAAAGGTTGTTAGCATGTTATCTAGTAGTAGTTAGTAGAGTCATCTACTGTTCTACGTGATATTTTGTGCAGTTCAATAGATGGCGCCGTCTAAAATAAATGAACGCTAATGAATATGACTTATACACATGTAGGGGGAATATCAAAGCAGACCACTACTACCACGGGTCCCTTTTCGACCCCCTTCGCTCCCCAGTGATTTCGTGTCCACCGATCAGCACACCTTCAATCACTGAGTCCCGCGCCACAACCGGCGTTTGCTCTGGACTAGAAAAACGATTCACACTGCCGACTGGTGATTGTCGACAATCCTCATCGCACAGTCCTTTGTAATCGCCAGCATCTCCCTCAGACTAAGGTCCCCCATCGCACTCACACTCAACGTGTGCTTGCCTGTGAACCTTAATCTTACGCTCGCCATCGCCGGACACTCGCATACCACATGCGCTGCCGTCTCGGCACCCTCCAGGCACATTCTACAAATATCATCATCTACGATCCGCATCCTCTTCAGATGATATTTGAAGTTACCATGTCCTGTAATCAACGCAGTGATCCATCCATAAAGGACCCATTAGTAAAGATACTGATGTCATTCTCCATGCACTCATCGTGCATGAATCATGAATATGACTAAAATATTTTTATAACAATTTAAAGCATAAAACTGGGCCTGGCACATTTATTTTCCGTTATAACAAAGCGTTTGACCAAAAACCAATAATTGCAAAATTTCAGAATCGTATATCTAATTTTGTCAGTTTTATAAGGTTTTAAATTTTAAATATACCGAAAAATACACTGAGCGGAATAAACTTTCGTACATACTGATCTATAACTCTTTTCCTAATGCATAGATTTAAGCAAATTTCAGGGAAAAATATTGTTTAATTATTAGTTACTGTTATATTGTACGAGCTATAACTGTCTTCCTAATATTCCGATTTAGCCCATTTTCAATACCAAACAAAGCTTATGTAAAAGAAAGATTCTAAATTTGAGCCCCCTAGCTTTTTTCGTGCGACCTCTATCGTGCTTTTAACAGATGGATGGACATAGCTAGATCCTCATAAAATGAAACCCCGATTCAGTTTATATATACTTTATGGGGTCTAAAACGGATATTTCGATGTGTTACAAACTGAATGACAAAATAAATGTTCCCTTACAATTTTTGGCGGGTATAAAATGACGAAGAAGAACTGTCAAATCAAATTAACAATATGTCGTGGAAACAGGGTAATTCACTAAAGTAATTTAAAGAGCGAATCAAGTAATTGAATGTGCCGTGGAAACATGCTATAATGCTTTCGATGTTTCGTCAAATATTTTGCAAACTTATTTCACTATCAATGGTCTACTGAGGTTTGGACCTTCCAGGCTTTAATAATTATCATTATTTCTTCTGTTATCTGCAGAACTATCCGCCAATGCTTATTTTATTTCATGGGTGGGTTGTTCACTATCTTCAACCTGTGGAGGTTTTCAGCTATGCTATCCTAGAGCTTTCCATACTACCTTCTCATAAGAAGTTACCCATGATTATAAAACCTAAGTATGGAGATATACACAACACGTACAATATACAAGGGGTACATTTTTAAAGTACACACAGAAAATGGTATTGGTTGTGAGAAACATAATTGTTATCAACCGTATAATTTAGTTAGAATAATAGAATATCACTTCGAACTATCGTATTGTAGTCAGCACTAAAAAATATTATTCCCGAAATAGAGATTTTATAACTATGTATAAGATGGCAGTTCGATTGCAAGAACTGAACTATTCGATTGGCAAAGATTTTGATTATCTGTATTCTGGGTGGGTGTATAAATCGTTTCCTTTTATACACTCACATGACTTATGTATGTACTCTATACTTAGGTATTAAATTTTTGTTTTAATACCGGATGATGTTGTAAAAGTAGCAAAAACATTTAAACGTTCAAAAGAAAAACATATAAAAAAGTCAAAATGAGAGTATCCTTGTTAGCAAGCACAAAACTTTACATCTGTAAAGACTATGTTTCGTCCTTGCGTATATTAATATTATTTTCAATCTTTCCTTCCTTTCCTCATATATTCCATTTATTTTTAAGATGTTAATGGTCTTGTAAAAATGTTAAGCACTCATTTTACGTGTTTTAAGTAAAAGCTTTAATATTCAAACAAAAATATGCAAATTGGTTATTTTAGCTTTTAAGATTTTCATATCATATTCTTTTAAGTTTTGTCTTATTTTTACAACAATTTCTAGACAGAGGTGAATCACACGCATACATTTTGAAATAAACATACCCAACAAACAAAATGTTAATCGCTTTGATAACGATGTATATGTACATACATATGTATGTATATTTAAAATAATTTTTCAATGAAAAATCAGATTTGAAATACACACATAACTTGTATTTGAACCTACATCCATCTAGTTTGTATTGGTGTGAAAAGGCGAGGTGATATTGGTTTTTTCATCAAATCTCTGTTGGTTTTAAAACGATTTCTCTGATTTTCAATACCGATTTGCTCCCGAATATTTCTGATATTTTGGTACCTTACGTGGGTTTTGAAAATATCTGGGGGCTTCAACATACACTCGGACAGACTGACAGACGCAAAATGCTTAATTGACTCCCCTATTCATAAGCTTTCAGAAAATATATACTTTATGGTGTTGAAAATGAAAATTCTAGAAATTTCACACGGTTTGACAAACTAATATATACTCTTACAGTCATTGTAAAGGGTATAATAATAAAACATATATATATGTACATATGTATGTATGTACGTCATTTCATATTAATGAGATGAATGGTGATACAATTGTCATTGCATGACTACACGTTCTGAAAGATATATAAGATTCGGCACAGCCGAATATAGCACTCTTACTTGTTTTAATTAGAACAGATATTTATAAGTATTGAAATTTGAAGCGTAAATCAGTTTTACTATTGTTTTCAAATCTAATGTTAGATTTTATAACCAGCCTGAATAATTGTTTCTCTTAATGGCTTATAATCAATATCGCTTATTTAAAAAAAGTTTTTTCATATTTTGTTAAAAATTGTAAAGCGCTTAATAAAATAGTTTAAATTTCCATCCAGCACTTGTAATTCGTATTAAGGAGTGCTAGTAATGAGCTTATGTCATTTATTTATTGATTACAAAAAAAAATTTTAAATTTTAAAAAGAAGTAATTTAAAGAAAAATTAACTTGATAGCCAGAATATATATCAAGTTTCAGTCGTTTCTTTAAGAAATAGTGCCGTAACAAAATTTTTCCATCTACCCAGCAAAATAACACATTACATTATAATGACTTTAAAGTACTAGAAAACAGTTGTTCACTACTTACAATTTGGCATCTAAACCCATTATTTTAACACGGCGATGTCATTGGAGGCAAGTACTTACCACCCTCGCTTACAAATAGGGACTCGTATAAGTACTTACCACGCTTGCTTACAAATAGTGGCTTAAATAAGTACTTACTCCTATAGCAATATATAAGTACTTGATTTTAATAACCTAAATAACCCATTACTATTATGGACTTACAAAAGTCGTTCGGTTGTTCTAAGGACAAAAATTCGGTTAGATTATTCTGAGATACGTTAATTTGAAATTTAACAATAAGTGAAAATCTATAAGTCATCACTTTGTTAATGAAGTGCTTTGCCGCTGTTTTCAAAATAATTATTACTTATACCCTAAGCGCGTTAAACTAAATGAGAATTATAAAAAGTTATGTATTTGAATGGTTTCTAGTAAATTTCGCAGTAAGAAATTGTGTTGTGTGTGTATCTAAGCAAATGTCTGAAATCAAGTACTTACGTAACACATTATAAATCAAGTCATTACTAAAATACTTCTTAGTAAGACAGACGATATGTAGTAGTCATTGAAAAGTATGTTGTTTAGTAAGAGCAAGTCATTATCTAGTTTTGGCTGGGTAGATCTGTGTATTGCGGTTTTTATAACTTCATTCCAGCTACTTTGAACGTTCAGGGAGTTAATATTACTAGGAGCTGTATATCACGTTTTACTGCCGTAGGGTAATACAAATCGGACATTGGAATTTAAGACATTTATTACGTGAAAGTAGCAAAGAGTTTCATGTCTTATTTAGTTGGCCATAGACTTTTGTAACCTTTTTTATACGGTTGGCAATATTTGCACTCGAGTTGCTAGCGGCTGTTATAATAGCGTCACTATGGCAAAATAAATCAACCTTCTTAAGAAACACATTATTAATTTTAAAATTATGTGTTCTGTTTGCGTTTGTTTGCGTTACGTAAGTTTTGCCAATAATAATCTTGAGACCTGCCTTTATAGCGAGGTCCGTGAGACGTTGTAATTTGTTTGGCATATCAGAGTTCCAATGAGAAGGAAGGCATATTTCATTAGCATACTCCAGATCGTCTAACCCAGCTAATGTATCTATTAACTGAAATAGCATGAGCCATAGATAACAATATCCAGCACAATATTAAATATCATTGGTAACATTAAAATTACTTTTTTGTATTTATTTTCAATTGTGTTATTAATTCTGATCGCACATTTGTGTTTGCTGGGTATAAATTTATACGCGTATAAGCAAAAGTAATAACATATTGCACCAGTTCCTTATAATATCGTGTACAATTAAATAAAATGTTCATATCATTTAATTTTGATTGTTGGTCTTTGTTTAAAGACATTATTCATTGAAATGCTTCAATTGTTTGCATACAAAGTAAGCGTTCTGTACTGATTATTTCAGCATACCATAGCAACTAACATTTTTTAGCTCTAGGATAATTTATCGACACTTGTTAATATTCGTAGTTATGATGTGTGCCAAAGTCTATTATTAAAAATTTTAGTACAAATCGGTCACTAGTCGGCAAAGTTATAGACAAAAATTAATTAAATATTTTTTATAATTTATCAAGTTGCTAAATCTCCAAATTAAGTTTTGAGCAGAATAAAGACATCGAATTAGAAGTTAGTGAAAGGACTTGACCAGTAAAATACAGTAAACTAATAATTTTTTTTAACAAGATTAAAAATGGCGTCGGAAAAAGTAAAGCAAATGGATAAAAATTAAGCCTTCTACAAGCATTATTGAAAGAAAGGCAGACCTTTATACGCGATTTTCGAAACAGTTTTTGGTAAAAACGAAAATTAATAATTTCTTTGTAGTTGAGTTTAAGTGCATTTTCAATAACTAGCAATTCTTATGTATTTAAATGATTTAAACTTTCATCCGTAGGTTATTTTAGCAGATGAACGGACATCGCTAGATCACCTTAGAATGGTGTAGGTGTTTTAAATATATTCAAAACAATATTTCGTACACAGATAAAAATATTGCTTTTATTTTTACCCGCTACTTCGATAGCCCAGTTCTTTTTATTTATTGAATACTCAAGTTCTTTTTATAATTATTAAATATTTTTGGTTCAATTTATGAAAATTTGTATCGCTGATTCAATTTACTTAGAAAAATAAAAAGTATAAATCGGGCATATACATATTTCCTAACTAAAAGCAAGATCAATGCTACTGAGTTTCAAAAATTAATTAATTTGCAAAAATGACGCTAAAAACAATAAAAGTAACATTTTTCCCTTCACTAAAACCTCCACTTGGTTTATTATTACCTACATTCAGAACACAAAATATAAAAAAAAATGAGAAAAAGTAATTTTGGTCGTCCATAATATTAGAAGTTAGACCTCGGATTAAAAAACACTAATTTTAAGAATCTATGTAAACAAACGTAAAAACACAAAAAAAAACAATAAAAATGCGAAAAGGCTTTTTTGTTTCTCCAATAACATTTTAATTCTCAAATTGAATCAATAATCCTTTATTTCACAATTTTAGCTTTATAAACGTAGAAAATACAAAAGGTCTCATTAAAATTGAGAAATGTACGTTCTTGGTCGCTCATAGTTTCAAAGTTTAAAAATTCTTGCTTCGCAAACGTTAAAAATACAAAAAGTACCATATAAATTAAAAAAATTATCTTTGTGGTCGCCCATAACATTTTTAGGAATCAATAGTCCTTTATTTTGCAATACTACCTCTATAAACGTAGAAAAAGTACCATAGAAATCCAAAAAAGTACATTTTTGGTCCAAGTTCCAAATTCCAAGTTTAAAATGTCAAAATATCTATGTAACATAATATTTTAATAGACATGATTTAAAGTCTACTCTTTTTTGCATAAAAGTAATTATGTTCTAAAAAGTACCAAACTCTTTTCCCGATTTTCCCCCTTCTACCCTCTTAGGAATGTGTTTCAATTTTTACTTAATTACATAATTTCTTATGTCTGGTGAAATCCCAATTATAAATTTTGTGAAAATTGGCCGTCAAATTAGGAATTACATACATTTTACGGAATTTTCCCCTTTTTGGTACCTTTTTTGTCCTCAAAAAAGTTTCCCAAAATTTTACCTAAATAATTGTCCATATTTTTTTATGAAATAATAATTGTAAAATTTTGTCCTATTGAATAATATAAGAAGAGTTTCTTTTAAAAAAAGGACCAGAAAAAGGGAAAATTTTTACCCCTTATACGTGTGAATTTGAAAAAAGTGCCGAATTCTTATTAATATTTTTTCGCGGATTACTTAATACAGTTTAAATTTTTTGCTAGCTTTATGTGTTTGGAAGTTACATAGGGTACCAATAAAGTACTAAATTATAGTTTTTACCCGTTTTTCCCCTTAGTGGTTGAAAATTCAAAAAAAGGCCAGACATTTGTCAGATTATTTTTTGTGCAAATTACCATACTTTTTCAATTTAGTTTTTTACCCGTTTTTACCCTTTTTACCCCCTTAAAGTACGAATTCCAAAAATCCCTTCTTAATGGAGCTATACATCGAAAGAGGAACCGATTGTCCAAATTTCATGCCTCTAGCTCTTTGCGTTTGGGCTGTGCGATGATGAATCAGTCAGTCAGTCACGTTACTCTTTTATATAAATATAGATATAAAATTATTATTATTTTTTTTTTTTTTGATATTAAATTATTTCTAAAACAAATTATTTATTTTTATCAATTGAAAAAAGATTTGATGTGAAATGATAAATTAAATAAAATTGCTGTAACAGAAAGTTCATTTAAAAATATTTTTTTTCTAAAGGGTGTTTTTTTAAGCCCGATAGAACTTGAAATTGTAAAAAATAACACAAAAAATTAAATTGTAATCAAAATTTTTTTTTTATTCGAAACATCAATACGTGACATTAACATTTGAAAATGATTTCGGGCATATGGGCACCGCGGCTGTCCTTGACGAAGCGCATTCTGGACGTCCGTTGTTTTATCGCAAAATTGTGTTCAGCGATGAGGCGCATTTTTGGCTTAACGGGTTTGGTAATAAGCAAAATTGCCGCATATGGAGCGAGACCAATCCACAAGAGACCCTACAGACTCCATTACATCCAGAAAAATGCACCGTTTGGTGCGGTTTTCACGCTGGTGGCATCATCGGACCTTATTTCTTCAAAAATGAGGCCGGAGCTCGCGTTACGGTCAATGGAGATCGTTACCGCACCATGATCAATGATTTTTTGTTTGAAAATATGGATGACATTAATCCGGAGGAGATGTGGTTTCAACAGGATGGCGCTACGTGCCATACGGCGAACGCAACCATCGACTTATTGAAATCAAAATTTGGCGATAAGTTGATTTCGAGAAATGGACCTGTCAATTGGCCTCCAAGGTCGTGCGATTTGACACCTCTCGATTATTTCCTGTGGGGCTACGTGAAGTCACTGGTTTATGCTGATAAACCAGCAACAATTGACGCCTTGGAGGCCAGCATTGTTCGTGTTATTCGTGACATACGGCCAGTAGTGCTCGAAAAAGTGGCCCAAAATTGGACGTCCAGAATGCGCTTCGTCAAGAACAGCCGCGGTGCCCATATGCCCGAAATCATTTTCAAATGTTAATGTCACGTATTGATCTTTCGAATAAAAAAAAATTTTGATAACAATTTAATTTTTTGTGTTATTTTTTACAATTTCAAGTTCTATCGGGCTTAAAAAAACACCCTTTATATACCTATACAATAAATAGTTTCAGTTTTAATGCAGATGTATCCAAAGCCAATATTTCTTGAATCCCGGCATATTTCACATAATTCGCATTTAATAGGTAAACATTTTCTGGTAAATATTTCTTTATATCCGGGTCGTTGATTCCAACCATTTTTAAAAGAAATCCGGCGTTTGGTACATTATAGATGGTGTACTGTGGAATCTCTAAATCTTATACTTAATTAAAAATATAGATTCATATCACTACAATAAATTAATGACTAAAACATAACACATACAAAATGTTTGTACTAACATTTTTGTAGTAATTTGATATAAAATTTCTGCTACAGGGAAAATAATGCGTATGCTAGAGTGAGATAACTTATGCATGTTGATTTCTTGATGTTCAAAAGCAATATTTTTAAATTATAAAATTTGTATAAAATAATTTGTTCTTTTTTCGATGAGGTTTTATATAAAATACTCAATAATAAAAGGTAAGTAAGAAAGGCAGCAGCCAAACATCCATATGAATATATGCATATTTTCATAATTTTTACTTTTTAGAAATTCCAGCCGAAATATGAATGACGCTATTTCTATGAATAAGGACTAAAATAAGCCCTCCAGGAAGTAGGGAAACGTTATAAATAGTGATAAAAGAAAACTGAATGTAACAAAAAATACAACAATAAAAAATATAAAATATAATAAATTATATTTTATTGTAGACGTAATATATTTACATATATAAATATCTAGTTAGCTTTGACCAATATATACGTTAAGTGTGACTACTATTTATATTATATTTGCTTAAGGAGCTAATACACGGCATGTTTTTTACACCTGACTTGTCAAATTCTCCACTGCTAATACAAACATGTCGTGTGTTACCTTTAAAACATTACTTCTGTAAAAAAACGTGTGTTGAGCCATCTGACAAAATTTTTATTAGAGTGCGATCTAAATTCTTATGTCAAAACATGTGACATCAGCCGTTGGCAAAAAAGTCTGCGGCTGCAAAGCAGTCAGCGTTAAGTACAATTTTGACAGACATGTAGATTTACATATGTCTCACAAATTTTAGAGTCAGATGTAAAAAACATGCCGTGTATTATAGCCTTTAGTAAAGAGGTGTAGAGTATGTAGAGCAGATATATGTTTTACAATCGACAAATATAAGTAAAAGAAAGACGCAAAATTACATGTATACAAAAGTTTCTGTCATTTTTTTATATTGTCCTTAAAGAACTAATAAAAAATTTGTTCTACGTTATAACCGACATATCAATCACTAATATCAGTCATATAACCGATCAAATGACAGTCACTCTTCTTGTTGGAATGTACATTTGTATATTAAGAATAAATAAATATTAAAAGAAAAATATTTTTTTAGATTTGGCTTATTACTTACACAAAAAAAACTGTATTAAATGAATCAAAATTTCAATTGGTAAATAAAGTTACTAAAAAATCATTTTTGAAAATTATAGATATTTTGAATATTTTGTAATACTGTTTTAATTGATATTTTCGCAATACTTTTTCAATAAAACAATAAATTTTTATTTAATTAATAGTATTATTTAAATGACTAGAGCAAAATCAAATAATATGTAGTTAAAAATATTAATTTTGTAATGATAGAACAAAAAACAATCTACCGTTTTACTGATGATAAGTAAAACAAGTAAGAGCGCTATATTCGGCCTTGCCAAATCTTATATACCCTTCACAACGTGTAGTCATGCAATAACAGTAGTTTGTATTACCATTCATCTGATATGAAATACGTACATACACATAAAAAACACACATATATAAAAACATCCCACTGTAAATTATAAATTTACATATGTATGTTAAAAAAAAAAAAAATAAAAAAAAAAGTTTTAAAAAAAAATTAAAAAAAATAATTAAAATATATATAATAAATATAAAACAAAAAAGATAAAAAAAAAATAAAAAAAAAATATTGAAAAAAAAGTAATAATAATAATATAAATACTATATTAAATAAAAAATAAAAAAAATATTAAAAAAAAAATTTTTTTTTTGGCTCAGCTGGGATTTGATGCCACGTTTACTCTAGCCAGTATACACGTTTGCATGTTGTTGTAATGTTGTTTTTGTGAAAAAAAAATCGAGGTGGTCGTGGGTTTTTGCTCATATCTCAGTTGTTTATGTACCGATGTTTCTGATTTTCAAGACCGATCTACTCTAGAATATTTCTGATATTTTAATACCACACCTGGGTCCAACCGATGTCGGGGATCTTCATAAAGTTGATTTCAACATACACACGGACAGACTGACAGAGCTTAATCGACTCCCCTATTCATAAGCTTTCAGCTTCATGGGGTCGGAAGTGAAAATTTTAGAAATTTCACACGAAATGACAAGCGTATATATATCCTTTTTCAATGTGTGAAGGGTATAACAAGTAAGAGCACTATATTCGGCTGTGCCGAATCTTTTATACCCACCACCAGTTTTCCATTCTTTTGTAGCTAGGGTTTTTTTCCCGAAATTTTTTGTTTCCCGGAAATGCGAGATCCGCAGCAAAACAAATAAAAAGTAAATTTGTTTTTAATTAAAAAAAAACTTTTTATTTAAAAGCATAAAATAGTTTATAGTGTAAAAGGAACACTTCAAAACTATAAAAATTAATAAAGAAACGTGAATTTAAATATAAATTGAGTAAAAATATTTTTTATTGAAAAAAATATTATTCTCTAGATACGAGATCAAATGTGAGCAAAAAAAAACAAAAATACAGGTACTTTAGCTATGAGATCAAAAATAAAATCATTATAACTCAATTTCCATATAAACAATATAAACATCTGCTTTCGAATCGTAGCCACCTTTTTATTTCCCGGTATCCCGGAAAATAATCCCGGGAAATCGGGAAGATTAAATAACTCAAATTCCTGGGGAATAACCCAATTTATAGCACAAAATGTATTTATTTGTTATTAACAGTAATCGCTATGCAATAATCTCTTTATACTTAAATATGTATCTCTTTCTTTGTATAACTTCGATATGCTAGTAAAATGTTTTCGTAAATTTAGTCTTTCAATGAAAGTGGGCGTTAAAGTAGGCGTGTTGAAATTGTTTCTGCTAATGAATGCAAGTTAGATGTTTAAATATAGTCCTTTATTATTCCAAAATCTTTATTCATACACGAATTATATGAATTTGAATAAGCCATTATATGGCAGGTAGGCGTTAAAGTGGGCGCGTCACCTAAATTTTTTGGCATAACAATAACACTGACTAGAAAGAAATATGTGGCAAATTTCATTATCGTAGCTCTAATTTTGTTGGTGTTATGAGCTTTTAAATTTAATAAACAGTGGATAACGTGAAAAGTGGGCGTAATAGTAGGCGTGTCGAAATTATTTTTAATAATGAATGCAAGTTAGGTGTTTTAATATAGTCTTTTATTATTCTAAAATCTTTATTCGTAGAGAAATTATATGAATTTAAGTTTAGACGTTATATGGGAGGTGGGCGTAAAAGTGGGCATGGCACATTGATTTTCCGTTACAGAAAAGCCTCTTACCAAAAAACAAAATGTACAAAATTTCAGAATCGTACATCTAATTTTGACCGTTTTATTAGGTTTTGGATTTTAAATATACTGAAAAATACACTGTGCGGTAAAAATTATCGTACATTTTGATCGATACCTCCTTTCCTAATGCATAGATTTAGGTAATTTTTGGGGAAAAATATTGTTTTTACTCAGGAAATATATATTCGAAGTTTCATGAGTCTACGTTAATGCGTTTTGACACAATTCCATTTTATTCGATGTTCGAAGACACGGTTTTTTCGACCTAATGTTGCATTACGAGCTATAACTTTCTTTCTAATATTCCGATTTAGCCCATTTTCAATTCCAAACAAACCTTGTCTATAAGAAAGATTCTGGCAAAATTTGAGCCCCCTAGCTTCTCTATCGTGCTTTCAACAGACGGACAGACGGACGGACATAGCTAGATCGTCATAAAATTAAACCCCGACTCAGAATATATATACTTTATGGGGTCTAAAATGGATATTTCGATGTGTTACAAACGGAATGACAAAATGAATATACCCCTACCATTTTTTTGGTGGCGGGTATGAAAATCTTGTAAGAGAACTAAGTATAATTTATTATAAAAATTTTATCGGAAACGGTGTGTTCGTATACAAATTTGTATTTCAATGATACAACAAGAAGTTTATTTTATTTCGTTTATTGGTTAACAAAAAATTATATGTGCCAGATTTTATTTGGCTATTTTTCTTAAAAAGCTTTAAAAAGTATTAGCGACTGTTTAATTGATGCGATTATTATTGAAATACAAACAAGTAAGAGCGCTATATTCGGCCGTGCCGAATCTTATATACTCTTTACAACGTGTAGTCATGCAATAACAGTAGTTTGTATCACCATTCATCACATATGAAATACGTACATACATATAAAAAACACACATATATAACAACATCCCATTGTAAAATTATAAATTTACGTATGTATGTTAAAAAATAAAAAAAAAAAAATTTAAAAAAAAAATTAAAAAAAAAAAATTTTAAAAAAATAATTAATATAAATACTAGATAAAAAACAAAAAAAAAACAAGTAAGAGCGCTATATTCGGCCGTGCCGAATCTTATATACCCTTCACAACATGTAGTCATGAAATAACAGTAGTTTGTGTCACCATTCATCCCATATGAAATACGTACATACATATATAAAAACATCCCATTGTAAAATTATAAATTCACGTATGTATGTTAAAAAAACGAAAAAAAAAAAAAATTTAAAAAAAAAATTTTAAAGAAAATAAAAAAATTTAAAAAAAATTAAAAAAAAAATTATTATATATAATTATAATTATTATATATAAAACAAAAAAAATAAAAAAAAAAAATAAAAAAAAAAATAAAAAAAAAAATTAAAAAAAAAATAATAATAAAAATATAAATAATATATTAAATAAAAAATAAAAAAAAATAAAAAAAAATTTAAAAAAAATTTTTCAAAATATTAAAAAAATTTTTTTTTTGGCTCAGCTGGGATTCGATGCCACGTTTTCTCTAACCAGTATACACGTTTGTATGTATGTATGTTGTTGTTGTAATGTTGTTTTTGTGAAAAAAATCGAGGTGGTCGTGGGTTTTTGCTCATATCTCAGTTGTTTATGTACCGATGTTTCTGATTTTCAATACCGATCTACTCCCGAATATTTCTGATATTTTAATACCTTATCCGGGTCCAACCTATGTC
The DNA here is from genome assembly GCA_941918925.1 of Phyto melanocephala. Classification (NCBI taxonomy): domain Eukaryota; kingdom Metazoa; phylum Arthropoda; class Insecta; order Diptera; family Rhinophoridae; genus Phyto; species Phyto melanocephala. Next base: position 55,847,227 of record OW799233.1, read on the forward strand.
GGGGGGCTTCAAAAAGTTGATTTCAACATACACACGGACAGACGGTCAGACGGACAGACTGACAGACTGACAGACTGACAGGGCTTAATCGACTCCCCTATTCATAAGCTTTCAGAAAATATATACTTTATGGGGTCGGAAATCAAAATTGTAGAAATTTCACACGGAATGACAAACCTATATATACCCTTTTTCACTGTGTGAAGGGTATAAAAACAGAATTTAAGCAAGTAATAGCGGTTTATTCGGCCGTGCCGAATCTGATAATACCCTTTACCATCATGTACATAGGTATAACTCCACATCGTAGCTTAAATTATATTTTATGTTATACGCCATTTTTTTTTATACCCGCCACCAAAAAAATGGTGGGGGTATATCCATTTTGTCATTCCGTTTGTAACACGTTGAAATATCCATTTTAGACCCCATAAAGTAAATATATTCTGAATCAGGGTTTGATTTGATGACAATCTAGCTATGTCCGTCCGTCTGTCCGTCTGTCCGTCTGTCCGTCTGTTGAAAGCACGATAGAGGTCGCACCGAAAAAGCTAGGGGTCTCAAATTTTGTCAGAAACTTTCTTATAGACAAGGTTTGTTTAGTATTGAAAATGGGCTAAATCGGAATATTAGGAAGAGAGTTATAGCTCGAAAAGCAAGAGAAGGTCGAAAAAACCGTGTCCTTCGAACATCGAATAAAATGGAATTGTGTCCAAACGCATTAACGTAGACTCATGAAACTTCGAAAATATATTTCCTGAGTAAAAGCAATATTTTTCCCTGAAAATTATATAAATCTATGCATTAGGAGAGGAGTTAACGATCAAAATGTACGAAAATTTACACCGCACAGTGTAATATTCGGTATATTTAAAAACAAAAATGTCATAAAAGCTACAAAATTGGATGTACGACTCTGAAATTTTGCACACTTTGCTTTTTGGTGAGGCGCTTTTTTGTAACGGAAAATCAATTTGCCACGCCCACTTTTACGCCCACCTCCCATATAACGTTTTACCCAAAATTCATATAATTTCTCTATTAATATAGATTTTGGAATAATAAAGGACTATATTGAAACATCTAGGTTGTACTCATTAGCAAAAGCAACTTTGACACGCCTACTATAACGCCCACTTTTCACGTTATATACCGTTAATGAAATTTAAAAGCTCATAAAACCGCCAAAACTAGAGGTATGGTGATAAAATTTGCTACGTATATCCCTCTCGGCAATGTCATTACTGTGCCAGAAAATTAAGGTGCCACGCCTACTTTTACGCCCACCTCCCATATAACGTTTTACCTAAAATTCATATAATTTCTCTACTAATAAAGATTTTGAAATAATAAAGGGCTATATTGAAACACCTAAGTCGTACTCATTCGCAAAAACAACTTTGACACGCCTACTATAACGCCCACTTTTCACGTTATCTACCGTTAATGAAATTTAAAAGCTCGTAAAACCGCCAAAATTACAGGTATGCTGATCAAATTTGCTACGTATATCCTCTTGATTAATGTTATTGTTGTGCCAAAAAGTTTAGCTGACACGCCCACTTTAACGCCTACCTCCCATATAACTGTTTATCTTAAATTCATGTTATTTCTGTATTGACAAAGTTTTTGGGAAAATAAAGGACTATATTGAAATATCTAAGTTGTATTTATTAGCAGAAACTTTATTGACACGCCTACTTTAACGCCCACTTTCATTGAAAGACTACATTTACAAAAGCATTTTAGTAGCATATCGAAGTTATAAAGGGTGGTTAAATTTAAAGGACCGATGTTGAATTTAAATAAAGCACAAATTATTTAGGATATTATTATTATTTCTTTTTGTAATTATAATATCTGTTTAGGTTCAATTATGTATTTAACAAAATATCGGCAAAATGCCCCCCCCCCCCATCCTTGGCGCAACTCCTCTATCGGATAGTCCAAATTTTCAATGACAATGTTGATGCTCAATTTTTGGCCATGATGATGAGGCGAGTTTGACTGCTCTTTTGCCACACTATCGCAAAAACCACCAGTGGTTACCATTCAACGAACTATGAAGGCATTGACAGATTTTCTAACATTTTATACAGACCTGTTTTGCAGAAATTTAAATATTTTTTACAATTCTCCCGATTGTGAACGAATTTGAACGATTATGTTGATCAAAAGAATTACGAAGTGCACAAAATGCATTTTGATTTGAACGCCCATTTTTATACAAAACCTGAATAACTTTAAAGCGTTGCTCATTTGCGTATCTTTCCACGGATCAAATTGAGTAAGTTTGAGATTGAGAAATGTAAAATGAAATGCAGAAAAAAAATGTAAAGACTAGGTGTAGTTCACTTTCAACAGGGGCCCTTAAAATTTAACCACCCTCAACAAAGAAAGTGATACATATTTTATTATAAACAGATTATTCCATAGTGATTAACAAAATAATAAATATTGTGCTTATATTTAAGGTTTAATCTGAGCAAGTTTTGAAAAAGTCCAAAATCCTTACCAAAATAATTTCCGTTTGGCAACCATATGGTTCATACAAAATTTTCAGACAATAAATCTTCGAAATGAGAAAAATACCCAAATATATTTCCAAAGAGGACACTTGTCTGGTACTTACCATTATGTCGGCCAAATCGTGTTTTTCGAATTTTTTTTTAAGTCTGTTTGAAATTTTTTGAGCTACTACTCATGGATTTTCCCGACTGTTGACACTTAAATACTAATAAATCTATAGAATTCATAGACTTATTCATCTTTTTACAAGGTTTTGTATCCTACTCCCTAAACTACCTCGGACCTATAAGAATTTTCTTGTCGATATTGGCACAAGGTATGTACAATTATTATAAGCATTTATAAATCTACTAAGTGACACGGACTAATCCTGCAATGATAGGTATTGATATTTTTTTTAGTATAAATTGTTTTGTTATCCATTTTCTATTCTGTCTGTGCATGCTTTTATTAAACCCTTCCCCTGTGGTGCACAAGTGTATACGAGTATATAGCTTTGTCATTCCGTTTGTAATTTCTACAATTTTTATTTCCGACCCCATAAAGTATATATTTTCTGAAAGCTTATGAATACAGGAGCCCTGACCGTCTGTCCGTGTGTTGGTTGAATACAATTTTTAGAAGCAGATCAGATCTTTGTATGGTATTAATCTTTTGGAAATATCCGGGAATGAATTGCTATTGAAATTCGGCACAATCGCCTTATAACTTTATGAGATTTTAGCAAATACATATGATCTCTGTTCTTTCCCATATTTTTACAACTAAAATTTTTCAGCCATAGAATAATTTATAGGTACCTTTGTCATTTTTTGTAGCTATAATATGCCTCTAGAGATATATTAATGAAAAATTTGGGATAAAGCGGGCTCTAATCGTTAAAGTTATACGCAAAAAATTTTTTTCAAATATATAGTCCAATAATTTATAAACGAAAATCAATTTTTTCAGCTTCTAGACAACCGAGAGAGTCAATATGGCATCGTCTGAAAAGACTTGACTGGCGCAATATAAGCACTATAAAAAAGATTTAAATTCATGTTGGCCTCCACTACAAAATGGCGGACAATAAGTTCATATATGTGTCAAATCTGGTATTTTAAAATGTAACTTCTTGAGCCCACTCACTATTGGTATCAAATGAAAGAGCCTGACCATTACAATACAGTAAATTTTTAAAAAATTTAAAATCCAAGATGGCGTAAAAAAAAGAATATGAGTATCAAATTAAAGGGCTTGAATACAGTTAACTACGTGAAAAATTTAAGATCAAGGATGGCGTCTGAAATAATAAGGAAAAATGGCGTTTACCATAAAATATAGGTTAAGCTACGATGTGGGATTATACCTACGTACATGATGGTGAAGGGTATTATCATATTCGGCACGGCCGAATATAGCACTCTTACTTGTTTTTTACTAAAAAATAGCGTAATTTTTTCTTTCTTGGAAGTTAGTTATAATATCGTAATAAAAAGTGTACTATATTTTTACCTTAATATTAAGTTGAATCCATACCAAATTTGATCACATCTATCCCGTAGCTTTTAAGTCCACTAAAACTAGAAAGGCAAACGACTAAAATCCGGGCTCTCCTAACAAAAAGTTCCGTTGTATAAAAGTGAAACTATATGTGTGTGTTTGTGTGTGTTAGCTATAGACTCCGAAACTGTAAAACCGATCGGACTCAAACTTTGACAAAAAAAGATTTTATACAGCGTGTGCGCGCTACTTCGCCCGCGTAGTTATCGTCGCGAAAACAACTTTTTATATGATAAAACAGGTTGTTATGTATCTGTGCACCAAATTTCAATTATTTATATATATTATATTAGTGGTATAGGACTTTATGCAAACATTTATCGATAAATACAATAAAATAAATCATACAATTTTGTTCACCAGTACGTATGATGCCATTTTGATTTTGCATTTTAACGTAGTTACTGTATTCTACAAGCCCTATAATTTGATACCCATATTGGTGGGGGTTAAAAAATGTTTTCCGCCATTTTGTTAGTGACTCCATCTTTGGACTTTTTAGATTACTACATTGTAATGGTCAAGCCCTTTATTGTGGCGGTTAAAGGGGACAAAGCCTTAACTACTAAAATTTCCTGAATATTCGCCGTTTAAACTAGAACCCCATTTTGGATTTTTTTCATTTTATAGCTTAAAAGATTTTTATATTCAAGACCTTTCATTTAATCCCTATACTGGCACTCTCGGTTGCATGGAAACTAAAAAAATATTGATTTCAGTTTGTAAATTTTAGGAAAAACACTGAAACAGTCGTACTTTGCTGCTTCTATCTCAGTTGGTTTCAAACCGGTTTTTAGTTTAGGTGACGCGCCCACTTTAACGCCTACCTCCCATATAACGGTTTATCTTAAATTCATGTAATTTCTCTATTGACAAAGTTTTTGGGAAAATAAAGGACTATATTGAAATATCGAAGTTGTATTTATTAGCAGAAACTTTATTGACACGTCTACTTTAACGCCCACTTTCATTTGAAAGACTACATTTACAAAAGCATTTTAGTAGCATATCGGAGTTATAAAGGGTGATTACATTTTAAGGGCCGATGTTGAATTTAAATAAAACACAAATTATTTAGGATATTATTATTATTTCTTTTTGTAATTATAATATTTGTATGGTTCAATTATGTATTCAACAAAATATCGGCCAAATGGCCCCCCCATCCTTGGTGCCACTCCTTTCTCTAATGATACAAATTTTCAATGACAATGTTGATGCTCAATTGTTGGGCATGATGATGAGTCGAGGTTGAATGCTCTTTTGCCACACTATAGCGAAAAACAGCAATGTTTTCCGTTAAACGAACTAAGAAGGCATTCACAGATGTTTTCACATTTTATACAGACCTGATTTGCAGAAATTTAAATATTTTTTACAATTCTCCCGACTGTGGACGAATTTGAACGATTATATTGATCAAAAGGTGCACAAAATATATTTTGATCTGAACGCCCATTTTTATAAAAAACCTGCTCATTTGCGTATCTTTTCACGGATCAAATTGAGTAAGTTTGAGATTGAGAAATGTCAAATGAAATGCAGAAAACAAATTTAAAGACTAGCTGTAGTTCGCCTTCAACATGGGCCCTTAAAATTTAACCATCCTCTACAAAGACAGTGATACATATTTTATTATAAAGAGATTATTCCATAGCGATGAACAAAATAATAAATATTGTGCTTTAAATGTACACAAAATTGGTGGTGGGTATAAAAGATTCGGCACAGCCGAATATAGTGCTCTTACTTGTTTATTATTTATATTTTTAAAAAAAATTTTTTTAATTTATTTTTTTTATTTTTTCTTTTATATATTACTAGCCAAACCCGGCGCGCATTGCTACGCCCCTTAATGAATCAAAATGCATTCTGAAGTGAAAAAACCTAAAAATTATAATTTTTTTATGGGCGTGGCACTGCCCACTTTTCTATACACGAAATTATTTAGTCATGACAGCTCAATATGTGTGCAAAGTCTCAGAAAAATCAGTCTGGTGCAAGTACCTCAAATTTATAGCCTTTTTTTATGGGCGTGGCCCCGCCCACTTTTTTAATCACAAAATTATAAAGTCACGACAGCTCAATATGTGTGCAAAGTTTCAGAAAAATCGGTCAAGTGCAAGTACCTCAAAATTAAAACTTTTTTAGGGGCGTGGCCCCGCCCACTTTTCTTATCACGAAATTATTTAGTCGTGACAGCTCGATATGTGTGCAAAGTTTCAGAAAAATCGGTCAAGTGCAAGTAGCTAAAACTGATAACTAATTTTTTATGGGCGTGGCCCCGCCCACTTTTTTTCGTCCATAAACACTCCCCGGTATGTGTACAACAACTTACCACAGTTTGAGCCCGATCGGTTTTACAGTTTCAGAGTCTAGCTAACACACACACACACACACACAGAGTTTCACAATGAGAATCCCCTTTTTGATCCCTTTTTTGGGGAATTTAAAGCAAGAGCCAAGTAGATTAATGTAAGAATGAAGTAGCTAAGCTATAATATATGTGTAATAGTAAAGTCCTTGAAAAATATGTTAGTATGTAAGGAAAACAGTAAAAATGTATTAGCTTTCTAGATTAAGAAACTAAATTTTATGTAATGAATTTAATGGGAATTAATAAAATATCAATCAATATCAATCAATCAAACACAGAGTTTCACTTTTATATATATAGATTTATATTATTTTTTTTTTGTTTTATATTTATTATTTATATTAAATTTTTTTTAAAAATTGTTTTTTTAAATTTTTTTTTAGTTTTTTTTTTTAATTTTTTTAATTGTTTTCTTATTTTTTTTTTTTTAACAAATATACGTAAATTTATAATTTTATAATGGGATGTTTTTATATTTTTATGTACGTATTTCATATAAGATGAATGGTGATACAAACTACTGTTATTGCATGACTGCACGTTGGGAAGGGTATATAAGATTCGGCACGGCCGAATATAGCACTCTTCCTTGTTTTCAATCATTCAGCATTTAATCATTCATCATTAGAAATAGAGTTTGATTTAAAATTACTTTAATTATGTTCGCCTGTGTTTTACGGAGAAAAAAAGGGTTGCCGAAATATTTTTAAATATTTTATTTAGTTTCATTTTCTGTATATATTTCTTTGCATAAATGTCTGGCTTGATTATTGTCTAAAACGGAATTGTATTAAAAAATAACCTAATTTCTTTCTAAGCTTTTTTGTTTTAATTTTCAATTTAGTGATTGGACCTAATTTAAACAAAATTTAATTTGGTTTTTGCCATTTAGTCAATGAATAACCATTTTTATATTTTGAAGTAAGCAATACTGAATCTTACACGAATAGCTGCGTTCCTAGGCTTCCCCATACCTATACTATACAAGTTCGTACTACTTACATAAAAAAGCTGTGGTATATTGTGAAAAGTAAAGACAATCGAGAGATAAACAGAAATAAATCGTAATCAACAAAAATTCGGAGCACATTTGAAGATCCTTAAAAAAAGTTAAATTTTGTGAGGTTTTGGGTTTAATTGGGTGACAATTCAGTGTCCTAAATCAGATTGGTCAAGTTATTAATTTTCTATTATCATATGCTTCCGATATATTCTTGAAACAACTAATTTGATGTCTATCTATCATCTGTTAATGTTTTAAAACATTAACAAATGTTTTACTGTATGAGATAATGGAACCTTTGTTCGGTTTTATTAATACATATTTACTTTCAAGTAAATATTTGTAAACACTTGTTTTACTTGGTTCGTATGCTCATAAGTATGCATGTGGTATTAATACATATTTTATAATTTTATGTACATAATTCCATATATCATAAAAAGCATTCACTGATAACGATATTACCTTTAGCATTATTTTAAAGTTTTCTTTTTTTTTCTTCTTTAATATTTATTTGCAACAACCAGCAGTCATTGTTAGAGCTCTTTGAAGAAGCTGCTAAAGCTTCTTAAATACGACGTACACACATACGTATAAAAAGCGGCATACATGAATATACGTAAGATACAAAATGAATTCTGTTAACATTTTTAGCATTTTTAAGCATTCACATACATATGTAAGTCGACATATGTACATTGCAATACATTGATAGCCGTGTACATTGTGAAGCATAAATATTTAAACCAATTAGTGAACGTACTTACTTAAAAAATGCAAATAAATATAACATAAATAATGATAATACATAATTACTTTTTATGCTAATGTAATTGAATAGAGAAGTGCCTAATTGAAAGGCTATACAAATCTTTATGTTTTTATCATCTCAACCGTCTTCAATAAAAGAGGTTGACAAAAATTGAAACCAGAGAGTAAATGTAATGTGTATAAAAAATTATTTGCGACGCTTATCAGTTCTTAATTTCGGATATTGAAATAGCTATAAATGTGACCCTGTTGTCAAGTCGTCGCAGAGATTATTGCTAGTGCGAAGACAATGTAATTGAGACATGTTAAACAAAAAATCAACGCAAAGCGTTGCATAAGAAGAAAAATTTAAGCTTTTCTGTACACAATCGGAAAATCCAGATTAAATGAAAAATATCAATTCACTGGCAAAATAATATTCGGTATTCAAGTATCAGGCTGTTAAATCCTGTTTTATGGGTGCGAGTATAAAAATTTCTGTTTTGATTGCAAGTGTATGTATTAGAGAAGAATGTAAACGAAATGATCTAAGAATATCACGTTTATAGTAGTATCTAAAATTATATCTTAGTATGCGTTAATGTCGGTTTCATTTACCCTTGGATGCTAATGTCATCCTTGTTATAAGTATGTGAGTATATGTTATTTACATATGTATGTATTTGTTTGTGTAAGAAAACGACATGATTACATATGTGTGTTCTAACGTATGATTACCATTCTTTTACATAAACAAACAAAACAAAAGGAATGAAAAAAAAATGAAAAGAAATTAAGGAAATATCAAACTTAACAAGCCCAAATATTACGTGTCTGAGCCAACTCCCACTCTAAAGAGAAGAATGAGTATTTATGATGTTTTAACTTCTTTTTTGTTGCTGCTTTTACTGGTTGTACATTCGTTGTCTTGTAGATATTTAGGCAAAATTTACTTAGAATTAATGTTCAGTCATTACAGCAATTAGGTATGAGTGAGTGAATGAATGAAAGAGCGAAGAATATTTGTTTATTTGAATGTATTAGTTTTATTTATTACTTGTTTATTTTTCTTGTTTGAATTCATAAAATTTTCATTACAAACATGATATTTTTAGTTGTTCGCCCTTAACGCCAACTGCCTTGAAGCACTGTGCAGATATAAAAACCCCACAAGTAAATATTTGGTAGACAAAGAATAAAATCTTTCTCCATCCAACGAAATAAATTCAATTTGAAATTGTGTCATGTTACGTAAATATGTTGAGATACTAAAAATGTAATTTGCATGTGATTCATTTTAATCTAAAATAAAAGCTTGTAATTTTTTATTAAAAAATGAAACAGAAGACATAAAACTATAGTCAAAATTTAAAAAAATGTTATTGTATTTCATTTAAGGTAATTTATAACACTTAAGTTATCAGTTTCACGATCTGATAAAACGAATACAAGGTAAAAATTCGTACAATTTAATCGAAACACACAATATACTCAAAGCCTGTGTACTCTTTACAACGCATACGCAGTGGCGCCCCTTCCCAAATATCAAACTTAATACCAAAAAAAAATATGAATTCGCTGTTATATATGCTTTATGTATAGTTTTATATTCCTTAGGGTGGTTAACAATTAACATTAACAATGATGCTTAATTGGTCTTGTTAATTTTTTTCTAACTGAAAAACAAACAAAAAAAAAATTTTATATATTTTCGTCACAAAAAATATCTTTATAAGAATCTGATTATGACACAATTTTACAGAAATCATTTGCAGATTTAAAAATTAAAAAAATATATATAAAAAGATATTAAAATAAAAACTATAATTGCGGTAAGTTCAGTAGAATGTGGTTTTGTGGACAATCCGAATATTTATGAAGACTTTTAAAACTAAAACTGTGTCAAGATTGTAAAAGAAGTTGCGTATACTGTTGTAGTGATAAAAAAAACCCAGCATCTGGTTAATTGTATGACCTGCAGCTTTGTTTTAACTAAAGGTATTTCATTTAAATAATGAATCTAAAAAAATATTTTCTTCTTAATTTTTATCTAATACTAGCTAATACCCGGTGTGCTTCGCCACCCCAAATTTTAGTATTTAATTCATATGGCAGGTGCCACGCCCGCTATTGTAAATGCACCCATTTTTTCCATAAATGTTTATTTGAATATCAAAGTTGCTTTTGCAAAATTTTAGTACTCTAATCGATATCGTTTTCCAGATATACAAATTTTAGTATTTAATTCATATGGTAGGTGCCACGCCCACTATTGATAATGCACCCATTTCTTGCCTAAATGTTCATTTGGGTGTCAAAGTTGCTCTTGCAAAATTTTACTACTCTAATCGATATCGTTTTCCAAATATACGAATTTAAGTATTTAATTCATGTGGCCACGCCTACTATTGCAAGCCTATTTATTACCCAAATGTTTGTGTGGATGTCAAAGTTTACCGTACTTAATTTGAAGACTCTAGCTGCATTAACTTTCGTGATATATAATATTTAATACTTATTCTTTAATAGGGCGTGGCACCCCGCCGACTTACAATTTCAAACGAAAGTATAGCCTATAGTTCCTTCCAGACATACAGAAAGATTCTGTGAAAATTTCAAGGAAATCGGTCCAGCCGTTTAACCGTCTATAAAGCACAAACAAACATACAAACATACAAAAACACATTGATTTTTATATATATAGATTGAACAAATTTGATTAAAATTTTACAAACATTTTAAAATAATTATTCCTATTTACACATGTTAGTTATCTATAAAGCACAATATTATAAATTCAATCACTACATGACATCTCATAATATATGTAATTAATTGTAAGTTTTAAGAAAAAATTCAATAAGAAAAAAACAACTTTGTATGTATATCGACACCTGTGCGCGAAATTATCGTAGGTATGTTACGTTTTTTTAGAAATCGACTTTTTATGCAAATTGGTTGTACATCCATTAATCCATCTGCTGATAAAATATTATAGCGATAACTGTTTTAGTTATGGAGATAACACTGTGTACATTTTATCGTATGTAGCAGTGTTATTTACGTTTTTATTTATTTTAAAGTAATAAAAACGCTCTCCTGTAAAATTTTGTTTTTGTGACATACGATAATTTGGCGCACAGGGGTCGATATCATTCAACCCTTACGATAACATAAATTTACACCAGATAAAACCTGTGGACTTTGTGTATGTATTGATAAGTATAAAGAAAAACAACAAAAAAAGAATGCTCGCATTTTTGTAATCTAAACGCTGCTACTCTTTGTATTAATTAACATCCAGTGTGTTTAATGAAAAATCTTCTCATTAACGTTAAGTATAAAAATTAAAGGCGTACAAAAAAATAATGAAAGAACAACAACATCCAAATAGGGTAAAAGGAACCGGTGAATAATTATATCTCGTTATATTTGCGTAAAGCTTTAAACTGCGTCAGTATGAACTAATTAATGACAAAGTTTTTTCCAAAAAGGATTTACTTATTTTTATCTTAAGATTAACAAGAGTTCTCGCCCCCTCGCCGACTTTGTTTCAGCTACAATAAATAATGTATGTAAGTAAAATGTTAACAAGATGTGTATTTCTTCCATATTATGTAGTTTTTTTTCATTTCGTTTGTATAAAATTACAACACAGATAAAACAATACTAATGAGCAACTTCCCGGTGAGAAATTTTTGCCACAAGTCTAAGTATAGACTCAGATCAGAAAACAGCAAAAAAAAAACGGGTAAGGTTTGGACTGGTAAAAATCAAATACTTTTTAACAACAGCTGTTATTATTATGACATTGGTAACGTTTTTTTTCTCTTTTTTTTTATTCTTAACTAAATCACATTTACATTAGGACTTATTCCGTTTAAGTAATGATTATTATTAACTACAAATTTCAAATCATTGTTAGAGTCAAACGGCCATATGCATAAAAAATAGTTATTTTATGGTTATAGTGTACAATAGTTATTAAACGATTTTTGCATTATAAACCACTTATTAGAATTTGTATTTATAAACGCACAACAATACTTTTATATTTAGTTGTCATTTTATTGTCAGTGGTGCTCATAACTACTATAAGATTTACCCGGTTATCAAGTAAAGGTAACATTTTTTATAATATTAAAGCACGTAAAAAACGCCAAAAAAATAAAAGTATATAACTTTAGTATATGAAAGAGTTTAAGCAAAAATAATAATCAAACAAAAAAATTTTTGATTTAATAAATGGTTTATAAAAGGTTTATAAGTCTATTAATGTTTTATGGATGCAACAATAGTGAAATTTGTTTAAAAACTACTTATAAGCCTACTGTAAGTTTTTATGCATATGGCCAAAAGGCTTTAAGGCATAGTGAATAGTGACATGAGAATAAAATCAAAGTTGTGCATTGCTAAGCATCGTTAACAAAGAGTTGCACCAATTATGAATAACTATCCGACTATGCAACACCAAATCTGAGAAACGATTAAGCCGACTACAGAAAGTAGTGATCTTGTGAATCAATCTTCAAAATAACGATATGGGGTGGTATTGATCCATATTTGTTAAAAAAGAAGCCAAATCGGAATGTCACCGTCAATGGTAACTATAACAGGCAACATGTACACGGTCTATGTGCATCCTAAAATTCAAGGGCATGATCTCGGTGAGCCCTACTTTCAACAAGACATTGCTACGAGCCATATATATATAATGAACTTGTTAAGAAAAAATTTTTGGTGAGCAAATACTTTCACGTTTTGCAACGGTAAATTGACCACCTAGATCGTGTGATATCAAACCTTTGAACTATTTTGGATATATTAAATCTGATATCTTCACGAATAAAACAGCTGCGATTGACGCTTTGGAAGTCAAGATACCAGCCGTTATGTTCGAACAAGTCTCCTTAAATTTGACCTTTCGAATGGACCACCTCAGACGTTGTAGTGGCTAATACTTAATAGTTAATACCATAAGTTGGTATTTTGACCGATAACAAAAATTTTAAGTTCTTTTTTTAGCTTTGAGTGTATTGTTTACATTATGAATCAAATCTCACGATAATTCACCCATTATTTACGAAGGTGCAACCAGTCATATAATTGACAAACAGAAACTACGTTCTCAAACAATATTAGAGAATGGTCTTTGCCAGGTTCTGATCCTCGCCGTTATATACAAAGTAACGACGCAACAAAGACAAAGCTGCATTTAGTTCTCATGAGAAGATAATGTTTTAAAATATTAAAAACTAGTAAAAGCACAATTTTGTGCCGTGCCGAATTTAAAAATACCCTTCACCACCATATTAAGGCAAAGGGTTGTTAAATTTTAAGGTTCGATATTTCCGTTTGTAAATTTTAGAAAAAACACCAAAGCAGTTGTGTTTTGGTACTTATAACTCAGTAGGTGTCAAACTCAGAAATAATTTTTGATTCCACGTATTCTAATTTGGTGCCTTAAACGTGTAAAAAATTATTTACGAGCTTGAAAAGTTAGGCATACCATATCTTTACATAGTCACGAGCGTGTCTATCCTAGGGTTAAAGCATTTTAGTTTCTGTAGTAAAAACAAGGGAAGGATAGTATATTTCGGAAAACTATGAGCCGATTGTGATGATTTCAAATATTGATCAGCCCCGAATTTTATATATTTGCCTTACACAGGTCTTGGCGATTTCGAGAACTTTTAAAACCTGATTTCAACATGCACACGGACAGACGGACAATGTTTAATCGACTCTACTAGTCATAAACTTTCCGGAAACATATATTTTATAGGGTGGACATGAATATTGTAAAAATTTCACAAGTAATAACCCTTTGTGTAGGGTATAAAACACGAAATTAAAAGATATAATTCCACCAGAAAGTCTGAGATATTTTACTAGGAACGCAGCTGATAAAAAATGTCCGTCTTTTGTAGCATTTGTTTATCGAGTATAATAATTTGAAAATAAAGCACTAAAAATGTAAACCATAAAGCATAAAGCTAATGTAGACAATGATGATATCACATGCATTACACTCAACTAAACCCGCTGAGAATTCGATTAAGAAGAAATCCGGCAAAAATTAAAAAGAGATTCTAATATAATATAATATATAATATAAGGCTATATATTTATAAAGTAAAATGTAATGATTTTGCAACAAATTTTGTTACGAGAAAACAAGAGCGCTATAATATACAATGATAATAATGATAATAATTGTAATTGAACCAAGTTCTTCTATAAATGTTGCCAAAGAAAATAAAAAGAAAATAATGTACTTATATAATTGATATTCAATAGCAAAACTCTCGAAAGCATATCTGATAAACTGATTCTATATAAGGTTCTGAATTATACGTGAAGGTTTTAAAAAGGTTGATTTCAACATACACGTCGACCGACAGACTTGGCAAAGTCATTTCGCTTTTCTAAAAGGATTCGGAATATACTATATAATTCATATGGTCTAAAATAATTTTTGCAGAAAGTACAAACAATATGACAGACTTATGTTTATTTATATCACTCTAGTGTGAAGGGTATAAAAATACATATGCTTTCATATTTTTTCCAATAATTAGGATTACTTGATTCACTTAATGTTCAAGAGTTAAATCTTAAATGTTTTAATAGAAAAAGTACACATATCACACCTACATTTTTAAGAAGAACAATTTAAGAAAGAAAGGCTACAAATTAACGATGATAATTTGCGAGGATGATAACTTACTTATTTCTGATCATATAAATACAAAAAAATCATGTTTTTTATAAAATAGTAGAAGCATTTGTGTTGTTAAATAATTTGGCATCATGCGATTTTATATGGCAAAATGGCGTTAAAATTTTGATGACCGCTGACGACAGAATATTTAGGTTTTGGCCCAATTCCCAATTCTTTTCAAACGACATACAGCAACAAAATTAAGAGAAGAAACCTAAAAATAAAGTAATTAAGGAAAATCTTTTCATTTTTAATTTAGAATTTACCGCTGAATGTCAGTATACTATCCCATTGTGCGGATATTTTAATGTGCAAAAACTTAGAGGCTGTTAAAAGAAGCAAAAAACCTTAACAGAAAGTAAACATATGCACCTTAAAGAAATTCTTAAAATGTGATGATAGTGGATACAAAAGCCTTTTTCTCTGTCAAAGGAAGCTATAACATCGAGTGGTATGATGGCATGACATTATGATTTCTACAGTTTACATATGTATAAGAGTTCATACATATAAATGTATAATAATGGTATGCGTATGCAATAGTTGTAACCTTTTGTTCATGCAGCCATCCGTTTGGATAAATACAAAGTTATGTATACATACATATACACTAAGAAAAAGAACAACAAACAGGACTAAGGAAGGCAACTTAAATATTAATACAAATTATGAAAATACAAAAAATAACTGAAACAACTACGTGTATAAAAAATCACAAGTCACACATACATACTCATTCAAACTTAAGAGGGGAAGAAACATGCAAAAACTGTATGTGGAAATGGTATATTTTACTCGCTTTGCTTTTATATGTCATTTGAGGCATATTAAAATTTTCTTAATTACAGAACAGGATGAATACTAACAGATACACTCTACAGCCAATGAGGATCCATTCGAATGCTGAAAACCGCATTTGTTGTTAATTTCGCAGTTCTTGTTCCCGTTTTTTGGTGTGACTACTATATATTCGTACATGTTAAAACAAAAAATTGCGCTGTTTTCGCCTTTCTTCTGCTTACGTATGCATGATGTACATTAAAATTCAAAATGCCATCATAAACAGAAATGGTTTCGCGTGTAACACAAATGTTCTCCAAAGAAAAGAGAACTTAGAAAAGAAAACGTAATATTTATACACAAATAAATTAGTAAACACTAAGTTTTTTTTTAATAATTACAATTAGCAAAAAAATAATATGTATGTGTATATGTGTAAGTATATAAAAATATAAAAAAATATTACAACTGTTCAAGGTCAACTTAATTTAAAGTGTTCTACTTAAGTTCACAAGTTATAATTGCACTTATTTATTAATGGTTGCTTTGAGGAAAAATTGAATATTCTTTAAATATTTGTAAATTACGAGTCAGTTAAAAGACTTAGCTTTTCATGATTTTTAACAAGAAACGAGTAAAGTAATCATACATAGTACGCATATGTATGTACGCATTTTATGGAGCAGTTACAAACATATATTATATATATGCATATATACATATATATAGATACAAATATTATCTACCAAACACATCGATTTTTCTCTCAATTGTGAAAAATTTAAAAAAGTCAAAACACAAAATTTTTATTTTTTCCCCTATAAAATTATTTTTTTTAATTAATAAGTATAAATAAAAATATCAAAATTATTTTATTTTAATACAAAATGAAACATACCGTTTAATAAGGTAAAAGATCGATTGTAAATGTTAAACTATTTTTATGCATTTTAGTACGCATAATTAATTTTCAAATGAGGAAAATTGCCAGAAGCGGCCATTTGATTCATTCTGCTTTTGCTGACTATTTCTTATATTCCTCTTCACACTTGTTTGTGTTAGTTGTCAATTGGGTATTGCATTAACTGCATTTTGGGAGAAATGAAAAGCGGAAAATCTACTAGAAAAATAAAAATTGAAAAAAACCTTAAATTTTTTTTAAAATAAAAGCTTTAATAGAAAAAATAATTTGTTTAACAAATACTTATATTTGCATTAAATTTTGTTATATTTTTCTTAATACGAGAGAGAAAATAAAGAAGATTAACCGAATGAATATACGTAAAAAAAATCATACAAAAGTCATGGTAAAAGTGAGAAAGGTTTTTGTTAGCAGCTTCGAAATTGCATAATGTCATGACATTAACAGTCATCAAGTAAATGCGGCCATATATACAAGGGTGTAACGAGACCACTCCATTTATTTATTTTCCAGGGTCCAACAAGAAGCTGTACTTCTAAAAGATCTACAATTTAAATCCATACAATATTGCTCTTATCAATTTAGTTGTGAGTATAAGTCATGATAAGCAGAGTTTCTAGCGTTTGAAATAAAGTTTTCATATTAATAAATTTTAAACAGGGTTAAAATTGACTTGCAATGTTTGCTCAGAGAGAACGTATCTAGATGCATTCTAGATACAATCAACTTAAACCCGTTTTTAAAAATGTCATATAGTTTGGATTGTTTTCAGAAGTAACACCTTTTTAATGAAAACAAGTAAGCGTGCTATATTCGGCCGTGCCGAATGTTATATACCCTTCACAACTTGTAGTCGCGCAATAATAATAGTTTAATCACCATTGATCTCATATACAATATGTACATACATACAAAAACATACATATATAAAAACATCCCATTTTAATATTATAAATTTACGAATGTATGTATGTTAACAAAAATATATATAAACAAGTAAGAGCGCTATATTCGGCCGTGCCGAATCTTATATACCCTTCACAACGTGTAGTCATGCAATATATACAGTTGCTTGTATCACCATTCATCCCATATGAAATACGTACACGTATGTATGTTAAAAAATCGAAAAAAAAAAAAAAATCGAAAAAAAAAAAAAAAATTTAAAAAAAAAATTAAAAAAAAAAAATTTTTATTATATAATATATATAAAACAAAAAAAAATAAAAAAAAAATTAAAAAAAAATAATAATAAAAATATAAATAATATATAAAATAAAAAATCAAGAAAAATAAAAAAAAAATTTAAAAAAAAATTTTTTTGGCTCAGCTGGGATTCGATGCCACGTTTTCTCTAACAAGTATACACGTTTGTATGTATGTATGTTGTTGCTGTAATGTTGTTTTTGTGAAAAAAAAAATCGAGGTGGTCGTGGGTTTTTGCTCATATCTCAGTTGTTTATGTACCGATGTTTCTGATTTTCAATACCGATCTAGTCCCGAATATTTCTGATATTTTAATACCTTACCCGGGTCCAACCTATGTCGGGGGGCTTCAAAAAGTTGATTTCAACATACACAGGGACAGACGGACAGACTGACAGAGCTTAATCGACTCCCCTATTCATAAGCTTTCAGAAAATATATACTTTATGGGGTCGGAAATGAAAATTTTAGAAATTTCACACGGAATGACAAACCTATATATACCCTTTTTCACTGTGTGAAGGGTATACAAATTTAAGAAACTAATAAAAAAAATATGTTAAAAATTTAAAACAAAACCAAATACAACAAGTAAGAGCGCTATATTCGGCCGTGCCAAATCTTATATACCCTTCACAACGTGTAGTCATGCTATAACAATTGTTTGTATCACCATTCATCCCATATAAAATACGTGCATATGTATATACTGGTTAGAATATATGTGGCATCGAATCCCAGCTGAGCCAAAAAAAAATTTATTTTATTTTATTTATATTTTATTATTTTTTTTTATATTTTTTTTAAATTTTTTTAAAAAATTTTTTTAGAAAAATTTTTAAATTAAATAATTAAATTTTTTTCTTGTTTTTAATATTTTTTTTTTTTTTGTAATTTTTTTTGTTTGGTATGTTTTTTACATGTATGTATGTATGTATGTTGTTGTTGTAATGGTGAAAAAAAACGAGGTGGTCGTGGTTTTTTGCTCATATCTCAGAAAGTTATGGGGCGATTGTGCTGAATTTCAATAGCGATTCATTCCTGGATATTTCCAAGAGATTGATACCATGTACAGATCTGAGGAACATATAGTTGCTTCTAAAAGTTGATTTCAACCAACACACGGACAGACGGACAGACGGTCAGGGCTTAATCGACTCCTCTATTCATAAGCTTTCAGAAAATACATACTTTATGGGGTCGGAAATGAAAAGTGTAGAAATTACAAACGGAATGACAAAGCTATATATACCTTTGTGCACCACAGGTGAAGGGTATAACAAGTAACAGTGCTATATTCGGCCGTGCCGAATCTTATATACCCTTCACAACGTGTAGTCATGCAATAACAATTGTTTGTATCACCATTCATCCCATATAAAATACGTGCATACGTACACGTTAGAATAAATGTGGCATCGAATCCCAGCTGAGCCAAAAAAATTTTATTTTATTTTATTTAATATATTATTTATATTTTATTATTTTTTTTTATATTTTTTTTTAAATTTTTTTAGAAAAATTTTTAAAAAATTTTTTAAAATTTTTTTTAAAATTTTTTTTTACATTTTTTTAAAATTTTTTTTTTGTAGTTTTTTTTATTATTTTTTTCTTATTTTTAATATTTTTTTTTTGTAATTTTTTTTGTTTGGTATGTTTTTTACATGTATGTATGTATGTATGTTGTTGTTGTAATTGTGAAAAAAAACGAGGTGGTCGTGGTTTTTTGCTCATATCTCAGAAA
Organism: Phyto melanocephala; assembly: GCA_941918925.1. Taxonomy (NCBI): domain Eukaryota; kingdom Metazoa; phylum Arthropoda; class Insecta; order Diptera; family Rhinophoridae; genus Phyto; species Phyto melanocephala. The sequence continues at coordinate 55,866,804 of OW799233.1, forward strand.
GTTGTGGGGCGATTGTGCTGAATTTCAATAGCGATTCATTCCTGGATATTTCCAAGAGATTGATATCATATACAGATCTGAGGAATATATAGTTGCTTCTAAAAGTTGATTTCAACCAACACACGGACAGACGGATAGACGTTAGTTACATAACAGTTACAGAACATGGGCACTGGTGGCATCGAATCCCAGCTGAGCCAAAAAAAAATTTTTTTTAAATTTTTTTTTTATTTTTTTTTTTATTTTTTATTTAATATATTATTTATATTTTTATTATTATTTTTTCAAAATTTTTTATTTTTTTAATTTTTTTTTTATTTTTTTTTTGTTTTTTTAACGTGAATTTATAATTTTATATATGTATGTTTTTATACCCTTCACACAGTGAAAAAGGGTATATATAGGTTTGTCATTCCGTGTGAAATTTCTACAATTTTCATTTCCGACCCCATAAAGTATATATTTTCTGAAAGCTTATGAATAGAGGAGTCGATTAAGCCCTGACCGTCTGTCCGTCTGTCCGTCTGACCGTCTGTCCGTGTGTATGTTGAAATCAACTTTTTGAAGCCCCCCGACATAGGTTGGACCCGGTTAAGGTATTAAAATATCAGAAATATTCGGGAGTAGATCGGTATTGAAAATCAGAAACATCGGTACATAAACAACTGAGATATGAGCAAAAACCCACGACCACCTCGATTTTCTTTTCATAAAAACAACATTACAACAACAACATACATACATACAAACGTGTATACTGGTTAGAGAAAACGTGGCATCGAATCCCAGCTGAGGCAAAAAAATTTTTTTTTAAATTTTTTTAAAATTTTTTTTTTTAATTTTTTTTTTATTTTTTTTTTATTTTTTATTTAATATATTATATATATTCTTATTATTATTTTTTTTTATTTTTTTTTTTTTAATTTTTTTTTTATTTTTTTTTTGTTTTATATATATTATATATGTATATAATAATTTTTTTTTTTTTAATTTTTTTTTTTAATTTTTTTTTTTTAAATTTTTTTTTTATTTTTTATTTTTTTTTTGTTTTTTTTTAACGTACATACGTGAATTTACTGTTATTGCATGACTACACGTTGTGAAGGGTATATAAGATTCGGCACGGCCGAATATAGCGCTTTTACTTGTTATATTTATGTACGTATTTCATATGGGATGAATGGTGATACAAACTACTGTTATTGCATAACTACACGTTGTGAAGGGTATATAAGATTCGGCATGGCCGAATATAGCGCTCTTACTTGTTTTTTTAATTTTTGTTTGTTTTAATTATTTTAATTATTTTTTTTTTAATTTTCTTTTTAAATTTTTTTTTTAAATTTTTTTTTTTTAATTTTTTTTTTTATTTTTTTTAATTGTTTTTTTTTTAATTTTTTTTATTTTTTTTTTAACATACATACGTAAATTTATAATTTTACAATGGGATGTTTTTATATATGTATGTTTTTTATATGTATGTACGCATTTCATATGGGATGAATGGTGATACAAACTATTGTTATTGCATGACTACACGTTGTGAAGGGTATATAAGATTCGGCACGGCCGAATATAGCGCTCTTACTTGTTTTTTTTATATATTTTTTTAATTTTTTTTTTATTTTTTATTTAATATAATATTTATATTTTTATTATTTTTTTTATTTTTTTTTTATATTTTTTTTTAGTTTTTTTTTTGTTTTATATTTATTATATATATTTTAATTTTTTTTTTTAAATTTTTTTTTTTTTAATTTTTTAAACAATTTTTTTTTTACTTTTTTAACATACATACATACATACATACATACGTAAATTTATAGTTTTACAATGTATGTATGTATTTCATATGGGATGAATTGTGATACAAACTATTGTTATTGCATGACTACACGTTGTAAAGAGTATATAAGATTCGGCACGGCCGAATATAGCGCTCTTACTTGTTTTTTTTTAATTTTTTTAAACATTTTTTTTAAAAACAAGTGGAAGAAGTGATATTGAAGATATTGTAATTTTTGATGTTAGTAGTTTCCCAAATGTTTATTGAAAGATAAATTGTAATTGTATTATGTTTCATAAAAAAAGTCCAAAGAAAATTGTGTTGACAATAAAGGAAAAGTGCTTAAGTTTATTTTTATAAAAGATAAATTGATATTATTCAATCAAATAATATAGGCAATAAGATTTTACGATATTACTTCCTGTAAAGTTGTCCATAATAATTTAACATTAGCCTGAGGGTAGTTCTAAATTGTGAGTTTGCAATCGTCTGATAATCTCAATGTTAGCTCGTAATGACTTAAGTAATTGCTCCTTTTTTGGAAATGGACTATAATTGTGTTCGCGAAAATATTTACTGCCTTCTTCGTAAAAACTATAAAAGGCTTATAAACTGTTTTGAAATTTTGAATTATGAACCTCGTAGAAAGCATTTTAAATTTTTATAAACTAGACCGTTATGGTTTATGGAAATATACAAACATTTTATACATTTAAAAAAAAGTATGATATTAATTTTACAACTCTTGGCAATAAAATATGAATGTCACCAGCCACAATAAGCAGAAATGTATTACTAAGGCATATACAAATGAAAGCTGCTAAAGTCTTTTTCGGCCTGTGCGCTTCACATTGGGTAAAAAGTATTAAAAGTTGTGATTAAAAAATTTTTGATAATAACTAATTAAAAAAATTTAGGACAAAATTTGTGAATACTTGAACAAAAACAATTAATCTAAGATGCATTGCTCATTTATTTCTTTATTATATCACATATAAAAACAGAAAATCAAATGAAATCGAAGACTCCTTTTAATTTAACATTTTCAAAATCATAGTTTTTTTTTAGTGATTTACCTGCATAATATAAGGTTTTACTAGAAAATTATTGTAAGACTTTATATAGACTTTGTCTTTAATATCAGAATTTTGATAAAACAACTTTTTTGGTATTTTCAAAGGTTTCTTTGAAACAAACAACAAACAGCCAATAAGAAAAAAAACAAGTAAGAGCACTATATTCGGCTGTACCGAATCTTTTATACCCACCACCAATGTTGTGTACATTTAAAGCACAATATTTATTATTTTGTTAATCGCTATAGAATAATCTCTTTATAATAAAATATGTATCACTTTCTTTTCAGAGTGTAGTTAATTTTTAAGGGCCCATGTTAAAGGTGAACCACACCTAAACATCAACTTTTTTCTTGCATTTCTTTTGACATTTCTCAATTTCAGATTAACTCAATTTGAACCGTGGAATGATACGCAATCGCTTTTAAGTATTAAAGATTTTTATTAAAATGGGCGTTCAAATCAAAATGCATTTTGTGCACTTCGTGATTCTTTTGGTCAACATAATCGTTCGAATTCCTCCACAATCGTGAGAATTGTAAAAAATTCTTACATAAATTTAAGATAAACCGTTATATGGGAGGAAGGCGTTAAAGTGGGCGTGTCACCTTAATTTTCTGGCATAACAATGACATTGACTAGAAGGATATATGTAGCAAATTTGATCATCATACATCTTATATTATCGGTTTTATGAAATTTTAAATTTAATTAACGGTAGATATCGTGAAAAGTGGGCATTATAGTGGGCATGTCAAAGTTATTTATGCTAATGAATACAGCTTAGATATTTCAATATAGTTCTTTATTATTCCAAAATCTTTTTTCATTAAGAAATTAAATGAATTTAAGATAAGGTATTATATGGAGGGTGGGCGTAAAAGTGGGCATGTCACCTAAATTTCAATATAGTTTTCCAAAGCCTTTATATAGTAATATAGTGCAAAGCCTTTGACCAAAAAACAATTCCTGCAAAATTTCAGAATAGTACATCTAATGTTGTCATTTTGTCAGTCTTATTAGGCTTTAAATTTTGAATATATTGAAAAATACACTGCGCGGTATAAATATTCGTTCATTTTGATCTATAACTCCCTTTCTAATGCATAGATTAAAGCAATTTTTGTGGATAAACATGGTTTTTACTCAGGAAATATATATTTTTGGAGTTTCATGACTCTACGTTGATGCTGGTGGATACAACCCCATTTTCTTCAATGTTGGAAGGACACGGTTTTTGCGACCTACTCTTGCATTACGAGCTATAACTTTCTTTCTTATATTCCGTTTTCGCCATTTTCAAACAAACCTTGTGTATAAAACATATTCTGGCAATATTTGAGCCCTCTAGCTTTTTCGGTGGGACCTCTATCGAGCTTTCAACAGACGGACAGACGGACGGACATAGCTAGATCGTCATCAAATAAAATCCCGATTCAGAATATATATACTTTATGGGGTCTAAAATGGATATTTCGATGTGTTACAAACGGAATGACAAAATGAATATACCCCCACCATTTTTTTGGTGGCGGGTATAAAAAAAATTAGTTGATTCTTTTGATGTGATGACTCGTAGAGAGACGGAGCAGTACGCAAACTAATTTAAAATTTGTGCATTATGAACTTTTGACAAATAATTTTTAATTAAGCTACTTGAAAGTTTTATTTATATATGTATATGGGCGAGCCAAAGAGGCAAAAATCTCGAAAATCTTAAGGTAAAATTTTAACTTAAAAAGTATTTTTAATGTGTTTTTCCATCGTATCTATCAAGCTTCTTTCATCAGAACTTAAAAATTTTGACATGAAAAAAATGACTAATTTTCAGTTTCTTAAGTGGAAACATTTTTCAGAAAAAACGCAAAAATAAAAAAAACAAATTTTATAATTGGTTGCAACATTAACCATTGCACCAACAAGATTTTACTTTTAATTATTATTAATATCTTCTACTACAACCCAAATTATATATTTTAATTTTATGCAAATACAAGAAACAAAGAAATATATTTTTTGCCCATTGTAGTGTAACATTTCAGACCTTTCAAGTGAGAATCAAACCTACAACCACCAAAGTGGCAGACGAGTAAACTACTGACAAGTTCACCGCGTCATCCTAGAACTTGCATATATTTTATAAATGTTATTACTCAGCAAAAATATTATAGATGAGTTTCACAATTATGATGTTTAAAAAAAAATCTAATTATTCTATAATATTATACTTCATAGAAAATATTTCCTACTAATAGAGATGTTTCCCAGCAAAAACAAGGTAATGACTTGCTCTTACTAAACAACATACTTTTCAATGAATATTGCATATCGTCTGTATTACTAGGAAGTATTTTAGTGTGTGATTTATAATGAGAAACTTGCATAAATACTTATTTTCAGACATTTACATAGAAACATACACAATACAATTTCTTATGGCGAAATTAGCTAGAAGCCATTCAAATGCATAAGTTTCATTTAGTATAAAATGTTAGGGCATAAGTAGTAATGATTTTGACAATATCGGCAAAGCATTGACTTATAGATTTTCACTGAGTTTTAAATTTTAAATTAACGTATCGCTGAAAATTCAAATCGACTTTTCGTCCTTAAAAGAACACACCGACTTCTTTAAGTCCATAATATTAATGGGTTGCTTTATAGGTAAGTACTTTTTTAAGTCCTTTTTTATATGCGATTGTAATAAGTACTTATAACAGGGGACTGGGAAATTCCCCTATCGGATAGGGCGAAATATCTGGGTATTATCCTGGGCTCTAAATTGTCATGTAAACTGAACGTTCATCATAGGGTGAAGAAGGCTACGGTAGCCTACTACACGTGTCGCGGGATGTTTGGCAGGAAATGGGGACTTACCCCTAACATGATTAAGTGAATGCATACGGCCGTAATACGTCAGATTCTTACTTACGGATCTCTGGTATGGTGGACTGCAACAGGGCGTAAAAATGTTGTGGACTAGATGTATAGAGTACAGAGATCGGCATGTATTTCAGGCGGAAATACTCGCTATCAGGCAGGCATGTAGGGCACTAAATAACAGGAATATTCTCGGGAATATTGGTATATTTGTCACTCAGGTAATACATTACTATATCTTATTTAGTTGGCCAATGTAAAAAGGAACTGTCAAGGCTTGGTCAACGGACTGACGTTTCTCTAGTTTGGGTCCCTGCGCATAAGGGACACTATGGTAACGAACGGGCAGATGAGTTAGCCAGGAGAGGATCTGCTTTGGATATCTCTAATGCAAGTGTAGTTGCAATCCCGTTATGGACTATCAAAGGCTGGTCCTCCAGACACTTTCTTCAGAAGGCTGAGTACATTGCGACTTACTAGTTGATGTCGGAGGGGCATATCGAGGTTGCAGGCGGTGTTGACGAGTCACTGGATGTGAGAAAAACATGCAAGTTGACTCAGAGTTCGATCGAACGACCATTATCGTATCTGTCTAGATAAGGAGAAGGAGGAATCGGTTTCCACCTTCTCTGCGAATGTCCTGCACTGGTGGCAAAGAGACACAGACTTCTGGGCAAACATGTACTGGATAGCATCTCTGCGATATCTGAAGTTTGACTGAATGATCTACTGAGATATCTCACGGCCACGGAGTGGTTACTCTTGGTTTTATTCTTAGATACATTGGAACTGACGAGTGGTGTGACAGACTCCACTTGACTGGTTGCATGTAGTGAACTAACACGTTAACCAACCAACCAACTTATAGGAGTCCCTATTTGTAAGCGAGGGTGGTAAGTATTTATTCGATAGCCTATTTGTAATCGAGTGTGGTAAGTACTTGCCTCCAATGATATCGCCGTGTTAAAACAATGGCTTTAGATGCCAAATTGTAAGTTGTGAAGAACTGTTTTCTAGTACTTTCAACTCATTATTTTGTAATGTGTTATTTTGCTGGAATGGTACTTACTAAAATTCAGTTGAATGGATTTAAAATTTAGCAATAAAATGATAAGATATTTAAAAACTCGCATAATATTGTTTTGAGCATCAAAGATACAAATTGTTTTAGTTAATAAAAATTAAAATTTTTAAAATTCGCTTGTATTCATGATTTGATTATAACAATTATGTTATTCATGCCCGCTGTTTCATACAATTCAGAAATATTTTTTATAAAATTTTCTTTACTAAATTTCGTGCATGTCTTGTTCAAATTAAACGCAATAAGGAAACACATTTACACGTACGGAAAGCGAAATTCGAAAACAGAACTACACTTATTTGTATGTATAATTTGTTTAAAAAATTTATAATTGCACAATTTCCGATAGAATTAATTTTCCGTCTTTGATCTATTTATACGACTTTCTATAAACGCAGCTATATTTGTATGTGTACACAATTTTAATAGAGAAATTATTAGCAAAATATGTTCCACTGTCGTTGAATCCGACGACGTACAGGTCCTGTTTTAGGTACACAATTGAGCAATTGTGGTCAGAGTAAAATATAAAGAAATTTCTAAACGAAACTGTTTCTTAACTGTTCGTAAGCACACCGCTCATTTTACGAAACAAAGTTTTTAAACTAATATCTCGAATTAAAGATTCGCACTTTAAGGTATTTCACTGAAGGTATTTTAAGAAGCCTAAAAGAAAACATAAATAAAATTTCTTCTTGTTTAGCGTTTTTTTCCACCAATCTTACTCCAGTGTGCGCGGTTATCCTGTGAGACGCTTTGATTTGCATCAACTTTAATGTATAAAGACAATCAAAGTATATATAATTTGACCCTTGACATTAATTCGTTTATTCATTCATAGAGTATGCAATAAAAACTACTTACATTAACCACAAAACAATAACAATAAAATGATGATAAACTTACTGTGCATAGAGAAACAGAAAGCAAACGACAGCTACTATAGCACAACAAGTAATAAATATGAACTTCAAAAGCTGTACACAAGTAAATGAAAAATGTCATGCAGGGGGGCAGAGATTATTTTTGGCACGAGTTATGGCCATGTCTAAGCTTATCAAGAAGTTTTTAAGTGAAACATCGCCCGAAGCACTAAAAACGTAAAAAATATAAATAAATAAAAGAAGTACGGAAAACTTGAAAAGAAATTCACAGAAAAGAAAATAAACAAGAATGAAAGACAGTCAGTCAGCTAACCAACCAATCATGCATCTAACTTATGTAAGTAGGCAGTTAGGAATGTAAGCGAAATGTCAATTTCAATTAAATAACAATATTTGTACGTCTTTTGTTTCAACTATTTAAATTATGGACAAGTTCAACTCGAAAAAAAAAGAAAAACATATGGACAAGCTTTTAGACGTTTGCTGTAACTTACTGACCACCAGATATACAACATACAAAAAAATAGTAAGTTATTAACGTTCTAACCTGGCAACTGGGATGAAGGATATAAAGAAAACCTGGTCTGTAGGAAATACGAAAACAACAGTGCATGCTGGTCATGTTCGTTCTGCGGAAAACATGAAGTTGTTCGCGATAGTGTGCCCCTATGGCAATCAACCTCAACTTGTCGTCGTACCAAACATCTCACGAACATCATCTAACTATCTAACTATCTATCTATCTATCTATCTATCTATCTATCTACATATCTATCTATCTATCTATCTATCTATCTATCTATCTATCTATCTATCTATCTATCTATCTATCTATATATATAAAAGTGAAACTCTGTGTGTGTGTTAGCTATAGACTCCGAAACTGTAAAACCGATCGGACTCAAACTTTGGCAAGTTGTTGTACACATTCCAGAGAGTGTTTATGGGTAGCAAAAAGTGGGCAGGGCCACGCCCATAAAAAATTAGTTTTTGTTTTTAGCTACTTGCACTTAACCGAATTTTTTTAAACTTTTCAAAAATATATTGAGCTGTCATGACTATATAATTTCGTGATTACAAAAGTCGGCAGGGTCACGCCCATAAAACATGTTATAGTTTTGAGGTACTTGCTCTAGGCCGATTTTTGTGAAACTTTGCACACATATTGTCATGACTATATAATTTCTTGATTAGAAAAGTGAGCAGTGTCACGCCCATAAAAAAATTATAATTTTCAGCTACATGAACTTCAGCGATTTTTCGGAAACCTTGCACACATATTGAGCTGTCATCGGAAACATTGCACACATATTGAGCTGTCATGACTATAAAGTTTCGTGATTAGAAAAGTGTTCAGTGCCACGTCCATTAAAAAAAGTTATAAGTTTTAGGTTTTTGCGTTTGATATTCAATTTAAATTCAGAATGCATTTTTATTCATTAAGGGACGTAGCAACTCGCTTTTCTAGTTGATAATAAAAATAAAAACTTGACGCTTTCAAGGCTAAATTGACTCCAAATCTGAAGCTAACTGACCATTTCAAGGGTCGACAATACGCTGAATGGTTGGTTAAACAGAGAGAAGCGAATGTGTGACTTTACGAAGAAAATAATCATCTTCAGCGATTAGGTTTACTTTTACCACAGTTTATTCGTTAAAAAGCAGAATTGCCGCAATTGGGTAAATGAGAATTCACTAATTGCTGAAAAGTCCTCTTCTTATGGCCAGAAATTGAGGATATAGACCTGCAAAATGTGTGGTTCCAACAGGATGGTACCACTTGCCACACAGCCAACGAAACGAGATATTCAATAGCCGTGTTATCTCACGTCGTTGCGATATTAGTTGGCCGGCGCGATCATGTGATTTGACACTGCTAGACTTCTTTCTTTGGGAATATTATAAAGAAACTATATGCATCAATAAGCCGTGAAAAATTCCAGAGCTAAAGGATGAATGTTATTAAAAATATGAACCATCGGATAGAAGTATACCACCGAAAATTGGTGAGCATTTTACTGATATTTTATTTCACACATAATTGTCATAGTCTTTCTATCATAATGAAAAATATTAAAATAATTTTCTAATTACGATCCTGTACATACATACATACTTACATACATACATACACACATACATACATATATACACACATACATACATACATACATACAATACCCCGTGTGTCTCTTCCCGATGGGGCTAAGATTGTCGGTTTTGCCGATGACATAGCCCTGATATGTGTCGCCAGGGAGTTAGTGGAGATTACGACCATTGCTAATGCAAGTATAGAAATTGTGCGCTCCTGGTTGGAATCTGTTAATTTGGGGCTCGCTGACCAAAAGAAATTAAATGTGGGATCGTGTTGTATTGAGACGAAACCTTCGCTTAAATATCTTGGGGTTATGATAGATTGTCGTTTATCTTTTAAGGATCATCTGCTATATGTTGCTGAAAAGTCTTCGTTAACATATACTGCTCTGTCTCGTATAATGCCAAATACGAGAGGCCCAAAGTACTTACGTCGGAAACTTCTGGCTGGAGTAGTTAAGAGTGTGATTATGTATGCATCTGGTTTCGGGCTCTTGGGTTGAAGACTTATAGGGGAATTATAAGCCCAGTATATAGACTGGCTGCTTTGCGAGTTATTTGTACTTTCCGGACTGTATCAGATGATGCAGCATTGGTGATTGCGGGAATGATGCCAATTGATCTTCAGATCAGAGGCTTCTCAGATATTGAAACGATTGCTGAGTGGCAGCGGCGAAGGTCCTTGTCAGAGAAGGGTAGATGGACGTTTTCTCTTATTCCTGACTTAGGCCCATGGCTCGGGCGAACACATGGGGATCTGGACTTCTATCTTACGCAGTTGCTTAGTGGACACGGTTGTTTCCGGTCTTACTTATACAGATTTGGTCATGATACTTCTCCGTTCTGTCCGAGTTGTGATGGTAATGTCGAGGAGAATGCTGAACATGTATTCTTTTTGTGCTCGCGTTTTGATAGGGAGAGAATACACCTTGAGGGGATGATAGGCCGTAGTGTTGATCACAGTAATATAGTGGAGATTATGTTGTCCTCTGCACGCAGTTGGGAGTATGTATGTGAATATGCTAGATTGGTTCTCATTGAACTTCGTAGGGTTGAGAAAATCCGTAATAGGATGTTATTGTTTGGGTGTTGTACCTTCAAACCCCCCCCGCGATGTATAGCTTTGTGGTAGTTCCGCAGGGATTTTGGGCTAGTGTACCGAGGTGTTTTAGCGTGTTAAAGTCACACACTCCAGGTTGACCGGAGTACCAGGGTCTTTCGATGATTTCACCTCGTTAATAAAAACAAGTAAGAGCATTATATTCGGCTGTGCCGAATCTTTTATACCCACCACCAATTTTCCGTTCTTTTAGAGCTAGGGTTTTTTTCCCGAAAATTTTTGTTTTCCGAGAATGCGAGATTTATTTTTTAATTTCCCAGGATCCCGCAGCAAAACAAATAAAAATTAAATTTGTTTTTAATTAATAACAAAACTTTCTATAAAATCATAAAATTGTTTATGCGTTAAAGCTATTCAGGCTTATTATAAAATGAGTGTTTAAATTAAAATGCATTTCGTGCACCTTGTGCACTTCGTGACTCTTTTGGTCAACATAATCGTGCAAATTCGTCCACAATCGGGAGAATTGTATTAATTAATAATTAATAAAAAACTTTTTATTAAAAAGCATAAAATAGTTTTTAATGTAGAAGAAACACTTCAAAACTATAAAAATTAATAAAAAAACTTGAATTAAAATATAAATTAATTAAAAATTTTTTTTTTTTTTAAAATATTATTCTCTAGATACGAGATCAAATATGAGCACAAAAAGAAAAATACAGATACTTCAGCTATAAGATCAAAAATAAAATCACTAGAATTCAATTTCAATATAAACAATATAAACATCTCCCTTCGACTCTTAGCCACCTTTTTTATATCCCGGGATCCCGAAAAATAATCCCGGGAAGTCGGGTAGATTAAATAAGTCGAATTTCCGGGAAATAACCCAATTTATAGCACAAAATGTATTTCTTTGTTATTAACAGTAATCGCTATGCAATAATCTCTTTATACTAAAATATATATCACTTTCTTTGTATAAGTTCGATATGCTAGTAAAATGTTTTCATAAATATAGCCGCTCAATTAAAGTGGGCGTTTAAGTAGGCGTGTGGAAGTTGTTTCTACTAATGAATGCAACTTAGATGTTTCAATATAGTCCTTTATTATTCCAAAATCTGTGTTCATAGAGAAATTATACGAGTTTGAGATAAAACGTTATATGACAGGTAGGCCTTAAGGTGGGCATGTCACCTTAATTTTCCGGCATAATAATGACATTGTCTAGAAGGATATACGTAGCAAATTTTATCATCAGACCTCTAATTTTGTTGGTTTTATAAGCTTTTAAATTTAACGGTAGATAAAGTGAAAAGTGGGCGATATAGTAGGCGTGTCAAAGTTGTTTTTTTCGAATGAGTACAACTTAGGTGTTTCAATATATCCCTTTATTATTCCAAAGTCTTTATTAATAGAGAAATTATATGAATTTTAGGTTAAACGTTATATGGGAAGTGGGCGTAAAAGTTGGCGTGGCATCTTAATTTTCTGGCACATTAATGAAATTGCGTAGGGGGATATACGCAGCAAATTTGATCGTCATACCTCTAATTTTGGCGGTTTTATTAGGTTTAAAATTTTGAATATACTGAAAAATACACTGCGCGGTATGAATTTTCGTATATTTTGATCTACAACTCCCTTCCTAATGCATACATTTAAGCAATTTTTGGGGAGAAATATTGTCTTTGCTCAGGAAGTATATATTTAAAGTTTCATTACTCTACGATGATGCTGGTGGACACAACTCCATTTTATTCAATGTTGGAAGGACACGGTTTTTTTCGACCTAATCTTGCAGCTATAACTTTCTTTTTAATATTCCGATTTAGTCCATTTTCAATTCCAAACAAACCTTCTATATAAGACATATTTTGGCAAAATTTGAGCCCTCTAGCTTTTTCGGTGGGACCTCTATCGTGCTTTAAACAGACGGACAGACGGACGGACATAGCTAGATCGTCATCAAATAAAACCCCGATTCAGAATATATAAATACATACCATTTTTTTGGTGGGGGGTATAAAAACTAAAACACTTAAAAAAACACATTATAAAAAATTTTTTGTTTAGGTCTTTGACTAATATTTTGCAAACAATTTTTGACCTTGTGTCACAAAAATTGGTCTGGTGCTCACGGTCGGATCGTTTCGGCTATACAATGGGGTATAGGGGCATAGAAAAGAGTTTTATCTACTAAATGGTGCTAATTTCTTTTTGTTATCTTATGTTCTCTAGAAGTTATGCTCTATTAAAAATGGGAATTTAGGAAAATTTTGACTTTGAAAATTATTTGTAAACATTATAAACAATTTATTTTCATGTACTAATGGCTAACAAAATTTAAAATTATACAAAACCTATTTGGTTTGAAAATCTTTTAAAAGCAAAATGTTATAGAAGTTTAAAAATCAAAATCTTACTAATAAATTTCCCATTTTAGCAAAATGCTGAGAATGTCTATTTTCAATCACCCTGTGGCACATTTATTTTTAAATATTTTTAAACCCCTTAAGACTGTGGGTACACCTATATGTAAAGTTGGGCACAAATCATTAGTCTAGTTTTATTTTTGGAAACAACCTCGGTCATTTTCGTTTTCACAAACCCCTTTAAAATTTCTTTGTAGTTTGTCCAAAATATAAAAGAGTTTGTTAGCAAAAATGTTATTAGAGTCATCTAGTGTTCTACGTGATGTTTAGCAAAGACATCATCCTCAGTGTTTGCAAAATGTAGTGGCGCCTTCAACAGATGATGCCGTCTGCAATGAATAAATGCAAATATATATGACTAATATATTTTTATAAAAATTTAAAGAAAAAAGTGGGCGTGGCACATTTATTTTCCGTTATAACGAAAACTTTGACCAAAAAGCCATGTTTGCAAAATTTCAGAATCGTACATGTAGTTTTGTTAGTTTTATTACGTTTTAAATTTCAAATATACACTGAGCGGTATAAATTTTCGTACATTTTTATCTATAACTCTTTTCCTAATTCATAGATTTAAGCGATTTTCAGGAAAAAATATTCTTTTGACTCGATAAATATATATTCGAAGTTTCATGACGATACGTTAATGCGTTTGGACACAATTCCATTTTATTCGATGTTAGCAGGACACGGTTTTTTCGACCTACTCTTGCTTTACGAGCTATAACTCTCTTCTTAATATTCCGATTTAGCCCATTTTCAATACCAAACAAACCTTGTCTATAAGAAAGATTCTGGCAATATTTGAGCCCCCTAGCTTTTTCCGTGCGACCTCTATCGTGCTTTCAACAGATGGACAGACGGACGGACATAGCTAGATCGTCATCAAATCAAACCCCGATTCAGAATATATATACTTTATGGGGTCTAAAATGGATATTTCGATGTGTTGCAAACGGAATGACAAAATGAATATACCCCCACCATTTTTTTGGTGGCGGGTATAAAAAAAAAAAAAAAAAAAAAAATATACATACATACATACATACATATTTTTTTATACCCTTCACACAGTGAAAAAGGGTATATATAGGTTTGTCATTCCGTGTGAAATTTCTACAATTTTCATTTCCGACCCCATAAAGTATATATTTTCTGAAAGCTTATGAATAGAGGAGTCGATTAAGCCCTGACCGTCTGTCCGTATGTCCGTCTGACCGTCTGTCCGTGTGTATGTTGAAATCAACTTTTTGAAGCCCCCCGATATAGGTTGGACCCGGGTAAGGTATTAAAATATCAGAAATATTCGGGAGTAGATCGGTATTGAAAATCAGAAACATCGGTACATAAACAACTGAGATATGAGCAAAAACCCACGACCACCTCGATTTTCTTTTCATAAAAACAACATTACAACAACAACATACATACATACAAACGTGTATACTGGTTAGAGAAAACGTGGCATCGAATCCCAGCTGAGGCAAAAAAATTTTTTTTTAAATTTTTTTAAAATTTTTTTTTTAAATTTTTTTTTATTTTTTTTTTATTTTTTATTTAATATATTATATATATTTTTATTATTATTTTTTTTTGTTTTATATATATTATATATGTATATAATAATTTTTTTTTTAAAATTTTTTTTTTAAATTTTTTTTTTTTTAATTTTTTTTTTATTTTTTATTTTTTTTTTGTTTTTTTTAACATACATACGTGAATTTACTGTTATTGCATGACTACACGTTGTGAAGGGTATATAAGATTCGGCACGGCCGAATATAGCGCTTTTACTTGTTTAAATTTCTTTAACTTAATGTAACGATTTGCAGTCAATTATCAATTTTACAACGTTTTTAACCTTGTTTTACACACAAAAATTTGTGTTTAAGTTTAATAAATATATTACTTCCTGCGTACCTTTGTGATAATGGTGTTGTTCAAGCTACCAATTCCACTCAGAAACTACTTAAATCTTTTCAAAAACAGGGTTTAGGAATATCCGGGTAATGAAATATTACTTAGGATTTTTTACAATTTTGTAATGTTAGTTATAACTTTTAAAATTTTAGTTGCGATAACAAAAACATAAATATTTTGAATATTTGCAAATAAAAGGTTCACATCGCTTCCGGTAGTTGTTAGTAGGTGAATTCCCCATATGTATTTTGATGTAGCAAAAATAAAAAGTAAGCAGTGTTTGATATTATTTTGTAAGAGACAAGTGTTAAATAACTTCATGAAAAATTTCCGGTTTTGTAGAACTTAAGTATGGCAAATTAAGGTCGCTTCTTTTTTTTTAATGTGCTTTTTTGCAAACGGTAAATTAAGTTAAAAATTAAAGGGTAACTCTTATGATATTTGAATATGTGATATTGTTATATATTGAATAATTGTGACCATGTTAAAAATGTTCAAAAGGAGTTGCTCTTGTCAACAAGTGAGGTTTTATTTTTCGACCACCTGGAGATCGTAAGAACCTCGGTACGAAGCCAAACTAAATACAACTCAAGCCAGATGATGTACCAAAATATCCTCTGTTAAGTGTATGGGCCTTGGAAAAGTTAGATGAAGATTTTTTTTTCTATCGGAAACTTTTGTTTAGCGACGATGCTCATTTTTGGTTCAATGGGTATGTCAACAAACAGAATTGTCAGAGGAAGTTCATGAGCTGCCAATGCACAATGAAAGATGCACTGTTTGATGGGGCTTGGAAGACAACGGCATCATTTAGCCACACTTCTTTAAGAACGAAGATAATCCTATGCTAATGAGCTTTTTTTATTGTTGAGTCTACCATGAGCCACTCTGTATCTTAATTTACTGCAAGGGTATTAAAAACCATCTGCGAAACTCCTGATTTTGCCCATCTCATATACCTTTTGTGTACAGTTGACCATTTTCCATATTCTGCAGGTAAAGCTCTCTATGACGCTCCAGTGCTACCTATCCACATTACTGCTGCTATAAACTTCCTATTGTCTTTTGCACTCCTGGCAAGCTATCTTTTATCCTTTCCCATTGATCATCTTTTGAGTTAAGTTAATGTTGCAAGGTACGGTGCTACGACTACTGAAAGATCTGAATTTGTTTGACATAAGGGTTCAACAAGATGGTGCCACGCGATATCATGAACTAACTGACATGCGAGTTTGGTAAGCAATTAATTCCATATTTTGGTCTAGTCTATTGGCCGCCAATGCAACGCGATTTAACACTACACAGATAGAAAACTTTTAAGCTGACATTGGTGAAATACCGGTCGAAATACTAGAAAACTTATGACAAAATTAGAAATTAGGGATGGATATTTACAATTTATTTTATTGAAATAGCTGAGTATAAGCTAAGCTATTAACTATGTATATTAATCGATCATTTAAAAGAATAAAATAATATTATTTATCTAAATAGTAATTGTTATTTATTTATGATTTTATCTTGCCTCCAATAAAATAATAATTTATATTAAAAATAATTTTTCTTTTTAATTCCAGTTTTTAATTTTCTAGAACTTTGAATGACGCTCAAGGTTTCCTATAACCATAAAAAAATATATTCTTAGAAAGTAAGATAGTAAATTCGTTTGTTAAAGATTTGAATCAACGATCTTTTTACCTTTATAATGACAGAAGAATAAGTATTTTGATTACAATCATCATGTATTTCTAGCCAATAAGAGAAATATGCATTTTTAGTTTGATTTTTAGTTTGATATTTCAAATTTGATCTTGAAAGTTGTTTGCTTAAATATTGGTTTATACTAATTGTATTTTTCGACATTAAAATAAAATATTTCCTAAGAATTTTTATTATTTTAAATTTTTATTTGTTTCCTCCGTTATGTATTTAAAAAATTACCTTACCTGTAATCCTATAAATATATACGAACTCTAAACTCTAAAAAGAAAAAGTCAATAATAGAAAAGAAAACCTTACCATTACAACTGCTCCCAGAGCGAATATCACAGGTTGTCATGGCCTGAGTGCTGAAGAACAGCAGGAAACAACTTTAGTAGTGGCAAGATGTTAAATACTGCCAACGATAGATACAAGCTTCACACATCTAACTTCATATATATACGTGTGTATGGTTATAGTTGAGAAAAAGTAAGAGCAACAAAAAAACTAAAGTAAATCTAACGATTCTCGTGGTTGCCATTAAAGCTTTACATACATGCACGTTTTAGACATATGTTAGTACAAACATTCATGCAAGTATTCATTTAACATTAATATATTTTTGTTAAAGCCCTCCAGTTTCCCAAACAGCAACACGCGATCTTTCATTTTTACATTAGACTACAAATTGCTGGTATTTTCTTTTTTCTGTTCTTATTAATTATTAAATCATTAGTTCGTTGTTAACATAAAGAAGGATATAGTTTTATAACAAATCTTTCAAAACCACAGCTTAGGGTGAGATAAAATTAAAGCGAAGTCGATATTGGATCAAACATGAACGAGCGCAATATTCGGCTGTCTCGAATTTCAGATACCCACCGCGTAGCACTTTTATACCACGTAATGTTCTTTTATACTTTTGTTTATAACTCTAATCACTACAACATTTTAATACCAAAGTACATTTGCATTAATTTTTTTGTATGTGTAAGTGGCTTGGTACTTCCTTTTTGTGGCGTGGTACTTCCTGCTTTAATTATTTAATATTAATTAATTAATTAATTATTTAATTAATTAATTAATTAATAATAATAATAATATTAATAAAATAATTAAAACATTAATATAATAAATGAATGTTTTCGATCTTTTAATTTATATAAACAGTTTCTTCTATTGAGCTTGAGATCACTTTTCTTAATAAAAAATAGTTTCAATTTTATTTTCCGATATTTCGCTACCACATTTTTTTTTTTTTTTAGGAAAAATATTTAGGTTTATTGAAGGCTTATTTGACAAATTTCTCTACAACATCTGTCAAATAAGCCTTTCATAAACCTAAAATATTTTTTATGAATACGGCCCTAAAAATTATTATTATTAAAAATTTAAACACATTTATAACAGAGTAAAAGGAGAAAAATTCGAGAAAACAGTTTGGTACTTTTTAGAACAAATTTATTTTTATGCAAAAACGATTAGATTTACTTACTTTAGATCCTGTCTATTAAAATATTCTATTATTACATTAGCGCAGTGCACTCTTGGTAGAATTTTTGCGATTAGTGCAAATATGCACAAATTTTTTGCTACCAAGCTTAAGTGCATTTTTCATGTGTGTTGTAAACTTATGCCAATAGCTGATTTTTTAGGTATTTAAGAAACAACAAATTTTTTTTTCAAATTAATAAGTAGGATGCCGTGTTTTAATATTTTCCGAAAAGAATGTTAATTATTTTAAGAAAAAATTACAATGCCTAAATCATCCGAAAAATATAATATAATACATTTTTTGGTAAATAGTGCCAAGTGATGCAAATTGCGCTTTAATATAATTTGTTTTTGTAGTGGGTAAATTGTTAAATTGTTTGCTATACTTGCACGACTTGCAAGGGCAGTTTGCATCAAGGAGTGAGTTCCGCTATAGTTATTTAAACATACTAAAACTTGGAATTTGTACATTTAAAGAAAAAATGATACTTTTGTGGTATTTTTGTTATTTTCTACGTTATGAAGCTAGAATTATTAAATAAGGGATTATTGACTCCGGATGAAACTGATAATGTTACGAGCGACCACAGAAGCACTTTTTTGCATTTTTATACCCGCTACCAAAAATGTCAAAATATTTTCTAACAAACATTTGAATTTATTTCTCTATTTAATTAATTGAATTTTATATTAATATTTGTATTGTTTTTATACCCGCCACAAAAAAAAAATGGTGGGGGTATATTCATTTTGTCCTTCCGTTTGTAACACATCGAAATATCAATTTTAGACGCCATAAAGTATATACATTCTGAATCGGGGTTTTATTTTGTGACGATCTAGCTATGTCCGTCTTTCAGTCGGTCTGTCCGTCTATTCGTCTGTTAAAAGCACGATAGGGGTCGGATCGAAAAAGCTAGAAGGCTCAAATTTTGCCAGAATATTTCTTATACACAAGGTTTGTTTGGCATTGAAAATGGGCTAAATCAGAATATTAGGAAGAGAGTTATATGTAGCTCGTAATGCAAGAGTAGGTAAAGAAAACCGTGTCCTTCCAACATTGAATAAAATGGAATTGTGTCCAACCTCATTAAGGTATTCATGAAATTTCGAATGTATATTTCCAGAGTAAAAAAAATATTTTTCACCGAAAATTGCCAAAATCTATTAATTAGAAAAGAAGATCAAAATGTACGAAAATTTATACAGCGCAGTGTGATTTCCGGTAGATTCAAAATTTAAAACTTAATAAAACTGACAAAATTAGATGTGTGATTCTGATATTTCGCAAACATTGCTTTTTGGTCAAATGCTAACGGAAAATAAATGCGACACGCCCACTTTACGCCCATCTAAATTCATATAATTTCTCTATAAATAAAGATTTTGGAAAAATAAAGGACTATATAAAAAAATATATCTAAAAAGATTTTATTAGCAGAAACAACTTTGACACGCCTACTATAACGCCCACTTTTTACGTTATCTACTGTAAATGAAATTTAAAAGCTCATAAAACCGACAAAATTAGAGGTATTATGATAAAATTTGCCACATATATCCCTCTAGTCAATGTCTTTGTTATGCCGGAAAATTTAGGTGACACGCCCACTTTAACGCCTACCTCCCATATTACGGTTTATCTTAAATTCATATAATTTCTCTATGGACAAAGTTTTTGGAAAAATAAAGAACTATATTGAAATGTCTAAGTTGTATTTATTTGCAAAAACTTTATTGAAATGCCTACCTTAACGCCCACATTCATTGAAAGACTAAATTTACGACAACATTTTACTAGCATATCGAAGTTATATAAAGAGATTATTCCATAGCGATTACGGTTAATAACAAATTAATACATTTTGTAGTATAAAAGTACACAAAATTGGTGGTGGGTTTAAAAGATTCGACACAGCCGACATAGTGCTCTTTCTTGTTATGGTACTTTTTGTATCGTCCAGGCTTATGAATTTCGACTTTCGAAATTAGTGAATAATGATACAAGGTGAGACTGAAAATGTTATGGATGATGTTTTATAAGACTTTTTTGTATTTTTTTGATATTTTGGAATACAAATAAAATTCTGAAAGTATGTTGTACATATAAACAATACAAGTTGACTTTGAAGATTATAGTGAAGGAAAAAATGTTACGCTTGTTAGTTTTACAGTAAATTTTGAATTTTCTAAGTTTATGCATCCAAGATAAAATATATAATATGAATATAATAACAAAAAAATATTTAGTAATTTGAGTATTCAGTAAATAGTAGGAACTGCGCTATCGAAGAGTCGGGTAATCTCCTAGTTATAAAATAATTATGCAGGGAAAATTAAAAAGTGTAGACTCATGTAGAAAGTGTTAGAGAGTTAAATAGTATGTTGGTTGGTAAATGCTCATCTCCTTTGTTCTACTTGTGCAGTAATTGTTGCTGCTTTATCGTTTCTTTCTAAGTAAATGTATTTAATTTGCTAAAAGCCTTTTAGTCTTAAACAAATTCATGTAGGATTCGGCAGCTAAATATTAATGCAAATTTTTTTTTAATCTTTCTTACTATTAACTAGACTTAACTCGCACATAAAATCATATTCATTCTATATTGTGTTCCTACAATTTTACCAAAGTATTTATGTAAGTAAATATCTATGGACTTTTTACCAAACAGCTTATTTCAAATTTTCAGATATTTCAGTTATTTGAGTAGATTTTCGTTGTGATATTTAATTTTTTACATTTCGTAGCAAAATGTGGATTAATGTAAACTAATGAGATTTTTGTGCACAGGCGACTTCTTATCTAATTTTTATTTTATTTTTTTTTTTCCAAGAAAATAATAATGAGTTAAACAAATTAGTATTGTAGACTGTTTTATACCCTACTCCTGTAGCGTCAATGGTATACGTATATAAAAGTATTTTCTAAAAGCATGTAAATAGCGCAGTTGGTTAAACATTTCTTTCTGAATATCTGTATGCCTCTCCAGCTTTCCATGTGTTGATTAATACTTATAATTTTTATTAAACCCAATATATTGCAAAGACCTGTATGTGGTACTTATCTTTTGGAAATATTCAACAATGAATCGCTATTGAAATCCAGTATAATCCAGTGCCTCATAAGTATCAAAGATATGGGCAAATAAACTGCCAACTGTTATTTGCCATATTTTTACTAAAAAATACTAACATTTTTGTATAGACAGGAAACTTTTACTAAATTTAATTTTGTGGACAAACAAAAGAACTGCTTTGGTTAACAAACAAAAGTCAATTTACCTTCTATACAATAAAGTGGCTTAGTATAGAAGTCAAGTAAAGAGGCTTGACTACCAAAATAGAACACATTATTAGAATTTAAAATCCACGATTGCCTCCATTACAAAATGGTGTACAATAAATTTATTATTTCAAAATTTATCCGCTTGAATATATTGTATAAATGAAAGGGGTTGCCAGTAGAATAAAGTTAATTTTTAAAAAGTTTAAATTCAAGAGTGAGTCCTAAACAAAATGTTAGATACATTTTGTGTCGGTCAACTAGAGTAAATATAGTAATTTAATTTTTTAATCCACCCTCGCAATATTGATATCAAATTAAAATGGTGTATAACATTGAATATAATATTTATTAAAATATTATTATTAATATATTAAAATATTGTAATATTTATTAAAATCTTTATAAAATCTGTTATAATTAATTTTTTTTTTTTTATAAAAAAACTTTTTTAATATGTTAATATGTAAATATTTAAATTATTATAAGTACACGTAAATTTGCCAACTTGCCTCAACAATGCCTTCATGGCGCTGAGGCCAAAAATAATTTTGAATTATATTGTACACTAGCCAAACCCGGCGCGCGTTGCTACGCCCCTTAATGAATCGAAATGCATTCTGAATTTTAATTGAATTGAAAAAACCTAAATATTATAATTTTTTTATGGGCGTGGCATTGCCCACTTTTCTAGTCACGAAATTGTAAAGTCATAACAGCTCAATATGTGTGCAAAGTTTCAGAAGAATCGGACCAGTGCAAGTACCTCAAAATTAAAATTGTTTTTATGGGCGTGGCTCTGCCCACTTTTCTTATCACGAAATTGTAAAGTCATAACAGCTCAATATGCGTGCAAAGTTTCAGAATAATCGGTCCAGATCAAGTACTTCAAAATGATACCTTTTTTTTATGGGCGTGGCACTGCCCACTTTTCTAATCACGAAATTATTTAGTCATGACAGCTCAATATGTGTGCAAAGTTTCAGAGAAATCAGTCTGTTGCAAGCACCTCAAAATTATAGCCTTTTTTATGGGCGTAGCCCCGCCCACTTTTTTAATCACAAAATTATAAAGTCACGACAGCTTAATATGTGTGCAAAGTTTCAGAAAAATCGGTCCTGTGCAAGTACCTCAAAATTAAAACTTTTTTAGGGGCGTGGCCCCGCCCACTTTTCTTATCACGAAATTATTTAGTCATGACAGCTCGATATGTGTGCAAAGTTTCAGAAAAATCGGTCAAGTGCAAGTAGCTAAAACTGATAACTAATTTTTTATGGGCGTGGCCCCGCCCACTTTTTTTCATCCATAAACACTCCCCGGTATGTGTACAACAACTTACCAAAGTTTGAGCCCGATCGGTTTTACAGTTTCAGAGTCTATAGCTAACACACACACACACACACACACAGAGTTTCACTTTTATATATATAGATAGAAGATAGATGAATTGTTAATAAAAAAAAAAAAAAAAATCAATGTGGCAATTATACATAACGGCGAAACGTATTTCCAGAATAGGCATGGTCAATCATCAACCGTACTTTTTAATACGTGATATCTCTTAAACTATTATACATAAAAATATACCGATTACGCCAGTTTAGACTATAATACAAGTCGTACGTTTTTAATTAGATTTTCGAGAAGCAAAATGTGATAAAGGATAGAGCGAATTTATCAGGAAAAAAAGAGCAAGAGTATAATGTAATTTTTATTTTCGTTTACACAATTATTAAGAAATGGAATCGAAGTAGAATAATTTAATAATAAAAAAAATTACTTTTAAATAAAATAAGACGTTTTGCGTTTTTTTACAGAAGTAAGATTTTAGTTCTTATTTTTATTTTGTTTTTAAATGTGTTTGTTGTTCTACAATAACTACGCAAACAACGAACAATTTTATTTTACTGCTGCTTAAATCACAACCATATTGAAGAAAAACGGCGATAGTTCTTACTTTTTCAGATATGATGTATTTAAAGAAAAAAATAATGTTGAAATTAGCAAAAAAAATGTGTTCAACTACTACACCCACGACATAAGCAATTGTTTTTGTAATTGTTTCAGAATTACTAGCAATCCTTTGAGTATTTGTCAATGATTACATTAAAATACAACTCTGATATAATGTAATGCTCCATTTTTTGAAAAGATTTAATAATATTAAAAAATTAGGTCCACTTGTTAAATTTTTTTCCGTATTTTTTTCTGATTACATCTTGCTTTTACACTACTTATCTTAATTTGTTCATTCTATACGAGTTTTTGATTATAGTCTCAACTGGCCTTTAGTGCAAATAAAGCGTCTTGAAGGTTGTATTTTATGATTAAGAAATTTCTTACCTCAACTTAAGTTGTTTTGTCAAAATTCCACAGTTATGAATTTGTATAAAATAAATATACAACACAGATATGAATATAAAGAGCTGTTGGAATATACCTAAAATATAATAGGGCTATTAAGTACAAATATTATTTGTGCATACATACATACATACATACATATTTTCATACATATTCATGTATTGATTTAATATTACTTTGAAAAATAAATCGGAGACTATTCTTTGCAATCTAATGTTTATATCGATAGACGTACAAAAAAAAACACACATTAGTAATTTCTGTTGAAGATGAACAAACATTTAGATAAATAACTTATGTATATTGGGCACATGAGAAATAAAAACACAAATGAGTCTATTTCTGAATAAAAAAATAAAATAATCAAACTCTAAATGGGTGGAACAGAATTGTTTATTTTATTTTTTTTACGAGATACAAAGAACATATTTTGAATTTGTAAAAAATGTAGAACAAAATTTTCAAGCAAATTTATAGGCATTACATTATAATGCTCTTACATTAAGAGTTTTGTAATTTTCGGCAAGCCATTGCATAAACAAACTAATAGATTTCATTTGAAATACAAATACTTAATCACCAAAAGTCACTTTTGATACAGATTTTTTGTTTGTTTTTCTACTCAAATAATAATAAGAGGTTTGCCAATTTTATAGGTCTTCCAAGAAGAGGTTTAATTTCATGTTTACAAAAAATTAGTATTTTTTAGCGAAGAATCATCCGATATATGTTCCGTTGCCATCGATAGCGATAAACAATCTCAACCATTCAGGACGTCATTTTTTAATGATATGCATGAACATGCATGAATTTCCTGCTCTGACATTTATTTTATCGGTATTTACAGAAAAGAAAATTTAATAACAGTTAGTACTACAGTATATTTTAAAGTATTTCGGAAACGCTTTTTATTAAATTAAATACATATTATAATTAAGTTTCGCCTAAGAGCATTTATGGCTTTTGTAAATCTATGTCACAGTTTTTTGTTAATCAAGAAAGCAGAAAACTTCAAAAATATCCCCCAATAATTTATTTCTGCTGTAAAGTTTTAAAGTGTAATATGTCCCTCAAAATTAATTTTTTGGACATCCATCTAGATTTCTTTCCTCAAAATCTTAGTGCAGTATTAGCATTGGTGCAGCTAAAACTCTTTCCTGGGGGTGGCAAAAACTAAAAATTTCTAATTTTTTAAATCTTGCACTGAGTTAACTTTATATGTACATTAAATGCAAATAGTTGATTTATTGAAATTTTCTGTAAACACAATTCTGAGAGGGGGTCCAATTACGCCCATGAGTATCAGATGAACAAGGTTAAAGATTTCGCCAAGACATGTTGCATACAGAAAAGAGGTACAACGGAAAATGGTTAGAAGGAATCCTGGCAGATTTTTTTTGGTCGGCTGTACGAAAAACTTTAGCGGAATATACTATGAAAAAACAAAAATATGTATAAAACTACATAATAACTGGGTGATATATTTATCATATATATGTATACCGTTGTAATATTTGATTGTTTATAAATAAAAATAACTTTTATAATGTTAATTTCAATATTGCTGATGATTATTAGTAACCAATCAAAGGAAACCCGCTTTATTTAAAGGAAATATACCAGCGTTTACAAAAGGTATAAACGTAATAATACCGATAAAACATAGCAATGCTATACCTCTGAGACGCAAGTTAAACTAAAACTTGTAGACACTAATATTTTCCATTGAAACCTGTTAAAACACAAACGAACATTATTGTCACCACGTGCTTGGCGTTTTTAACTTGAAACATTTCAAACATTTGCTTTGTTCTTCTGCTTGCTAAAACATACACATTAAATTAAACTTTGTAGTTAATTTTAACACTTCAATAAACAATTAACAAAAGATAAAATTAAGTTGAACCTACTCTTTGTTAGACATCTCTATGTAAAAATTAGTTAAAAATCCCTTCAATTGCTTAGTTAACCAAAGAATCTTTAAAATCGGATTTTAAGGAATAACTTACATTTATATATGTATGTCCTAATGTACCCTACAGATAAAGCAACTGGTATGTGGTTAGAAATATTCTAGTGGATTTTAACCTCAGACTAGATACATAAACATAAGTGTGTCCTGTTTTCATATATCAAACTATCGATTTAAAGATTAGATTGTCATAGAGGAGCCCAACTAGTTTATTTGTATGTACTTTTATACTAGTTACTTTTAGGGAGTGTCGAGTGAGCGTACCTACCTATCTCTTCCTTTTTGATTTTATATAGCAACTTAAGCATTAAGCGCTATAAAATTTTTCTTGTCCCTGCCGGGCTTGAACCAGTGATTTTGGTTTTAAGGTTTCACGCTCTAACAGTATACCAGTATTTTTAAATTAATATTGATAAGATTTATGTTTAAAAACAAATTATTCTTCCATTTTTTTTGTGCGAATGGTAAGTTTGTTTACTTTCACTAAAAGCGCGTAAGATCTGTCACTTTTGCTACAGTATCATTGCAACTAAAAAGTTATACAGCTGGTCCAAAACGTAACCTGTTTAAAATTTAGCTACAGGGAAAATATGTATGCGTGCATGTACTAATGATGTATGTGTACACGCACGCATGTATGTTTTTCAAAAGAGAAAATAAGTCTTTTGTGTCATATAGAGTTTTTGTTTAAATTTTTCTTTCGTATGCGGTAATAAAACCGAAAAAATGTTAGTGACATCCTTTCATTTTCTTCTTTTCGTTTTACTTTTTTCTTTGATGCTAATTTGTATTTTTTTGTGTCTATTGTGTATTGCAAAAACAAAAAACTTTTCCTAGCAATAGTTCTTTTCTTTGAATGATTAAAAAATGTCACAAAGCCACACTTTCTTAAAATAATTTCTATACCCGCCACCAAAAAAATGTGGGGGTCTATTCAAGTGATCATGCCGTTTGTAACACATCGAAATATCCATTTTAGACCCCATTCTGAATCTGTGTTTCTACGTCCGTCCATCTTTCCGTCTGCTGAAAGCACGATAGAGGTCGGACCGAAAAAGCTAGGGAACTCAAATTTTGCCAGAATATTTCTTATACACACGGTTTGTTTGGAATTGGAAATGGGCCAAATCGGAATATTAGGAAGAAAATTATAGCTCGTAGTGCAAGAGTAGACCAAAAAAACCGTGCCCTTCCAACATCGAATAAAATGGAATTTTGTCCCAACGCATTAACGTAGAGTCATGAAACTTCGAATATATATATTTCTCGTGTAAAGACAATATTTTTCCTCAAAAATTGAGTTATAGATCAAAACGTACGAAAATTTATACCACGCAGTGTATTTTTCAGAATATTAAAAATTTAAAATGTAATAAACCTGGCAAAATTAGATGTATGATTCTGAAATTTTGCAACCATTGTTTTTTGGTCAAAGTCATTGTAATATCGGAAAATAAATGTGACACGCCCACTTTTACCGCCACCTACTATGTAACGCTTTATCTATGAACAAAGATTTTGGAAGAATAAAAGACTATATTGAAATATCTAAGTTGTATTTATTAGCAGAAACTTTATTGACACGCCTACCATAATGTCCACTTTCATTGAAAGACTAAAATTACGAAAACATTTTACTAGCATATCAAAGTTATACAAAGAAAGTGATACATATTTTAGTATAAAGAGATTATTTCATATCGATTACTATTAATAACAAAATAATAAATTCCGTCCATCTTTCCGTCTGCTGAAAGCACGATAGAGGTCGGACCGAAAAAGCTAGGGGGGCTCAAATTTTGACAGAATCTTTTTTATACACACGGTTTGTTTGGTATTGAAAATGGGCTAAATCGGAATATTAGGAAGACAATTATAGCTCGTAGTGCAAGAGTAGACCAAAAAAACCGTGCCCTTCCAACATCTATTAAAATGGAATTTTGTCCAAACGCATTAACGTAGAGTCATGAAACTTCGAATATATATATTTCTCGTGTAAAGACAATATTTTTCCTCAAAAATTGAGTTATAGATCAAAACGTACGAAAATTTATACCACGCAGTGTATTTTTCAGTGTATTCAAAATTTAAAACGTAATAAAACTGGCAATATTATATGTATGATTCTGAAATTTTGCAACCAAAATCAAACTCTTTGTACTATCGGAAAATAAATGTGACACGCCCACTTTTACCGCCACCTAC
Organism: Phyto melanocephala; assembly: GCA_941918925.1. Taxonomy (NCBI): domain Eukaryota; kingdom Metazoa; phylum Arthropoda; class Insecta; order Diptera; family Rhinophoridae; genus Phyto; species Phyto melanocephala. The sequence continues at coordinate 55,895,042 of OW799233.1, forward strand.
TATATAACGGTTTATCTTAAATTTATATAATTTCTCTACGAATAAAGATTTTGGAAGAATAAAAGACTATATTGAAATATCTAAGTTGTATTTATTAGCAGAAACTTTATTGACACGCTTTATTGACCATAATGTCCACTTTAATTGAAAGACTAAAATTACGAAAACATTTTACTAGCACATCGAAGTTATACAAAGAAAGTGATACATATTTTAGTATAAAGAGATTATTTCAAAGCTATTAAAAAAATAATAAATTATGTGCTATAAAAGTACACCAAATTGGTGGTGGGTATTAAAGATTCGACACAGCTGAATATAGTTCTCCTAATTGTTTATTTATAACTTAATTTATTTGAATTTTATTGTTATAATTTTTTTATTATCATTTCAAATGTATTAATTTCTCTGTGTTTTAATATATGTTAAACATAATAATTTTAGTTTTTTGTTTGCCTTGTATATAAAATCAAGACGATTTTCATTATAAATTTTCCTTGTTTAGTGCACGCTCCAAAAAAAGAGATGACTAAGAAGTTATTTTAAAGTGGTCCAAATGATGACGAAAACTAATAATTTTAACATTGGCATGTTATTGGGATTATTGTTTATATAATTAATATAAATTAGTTGAAATAAACCTGCGGTTTATTGAGTTAATGATGTTTGTTAACATATAAATAACATATAGTACCTACATATACATATACAAATGTATAACCCATAAACGGGTCCCTTTTCAAAGCCCTTCGATTCCCAAAGATTGTAAGGCTGCCAAACAAAAAAGGGTATCTCCGACCTCACACAGTCCCGTACCGTCCCAGTCGTTCGCTCTAGACTGTGTGACTTTATATTGTAGTCTAATGTGTATCTATAATCCTCATCACAGAGTCCTTTCTAATCGCCTGCATTTGCCCTAGATTAATTTCCCCCATAGCACTCACATCTAACGTGTGCCTGTCGGTGGTACTAAATCTACTGCCAGCCATTGCCGAATATTCGCATACTATATGAGCCATTGTCTCAGCAGTCTCAAGGCACATTCTGCAAACATCAACCTCCACAACCTTAATCCTTTACAGATGATATTTTAAGTTGCCGTGCCTTGTAATCAAAGCAGTTATTTAACCTGAGTTATTATATCTGAGTACCTTGACTGCATTCCTGCCAAGGGGCCTTCCAAGCACCTTACGTGCCTGCTTACATGTGGTCGTCTCCATCCACCTTCTTATGCTCATAGATTCTACTCATTGTAGAACCCTCGCAAGAACCATCACATCCCCATGAGCAGCTCTAGGTTCCGGTCCGCAAAATTTCACAGCAGCTCCACTTTTCGCAAGTTCTTCTGCCGCCTCATTCCCATCTATACCAATATGTTCTGTAAACCACACTAGCATTACCTTGTTCACAGAGGCGCATCTACTGAGCCTCAGAACACATTCGAGCACCAGTTTCGAGTTCACATCTGTACGCTGCACACATCTACCCACACGCAAAGAAAAAATATGATTGTGGTTACCATAATCGAAGAGCAACATATTATGATTGAATTGTATGATTATGGTTAAAAATAATAATGGTTACCAGTTTTCATTATTATGTTTAATTAAAGTATCATTCAATAGTCATATGTATGACTACAATTGAAATCGGAAATCTTTGCTTTTTACGGAAAATTATTGTCTTTTGCTGTAGCATACACATATTAATTATACTAACCAATTTAATTGCAATTTTTTTACCAATATTTTTTTACATTTAATCGTTTATTTGTAAATTTTCTTTAATTTTTCAAAATTTTTGTTAATTTTTTTTTGACATCTCAAACTTTTAAAATAATAAAAATTTATTCAGGAAGAAGAAGAATAATTGAAATCAAATTATTTTAAAAAAGAATTATAGCTTGATTAGTTTGTAATCATACTGTTGTCTCGCCTATTACTTAATGATTATTTGTAATTTTTATTGGTTTTGAATATAATGTTATTTTTGATTTTTTTTTAATCATACTACTTTTAAATGATAATCATTTTGAAATTTTTACAAAAAGTTACCATTAAATGATACAATTCCAACAAATGTTGATTATCGTGACAAAATATATGTTGAAATTGAGCAAAAATAATTATTACTTGTTTTCGACAACCAAATATTGTTATAGAAACTATAATATGACCGTCGTGATCATGTCGTAACCATGGTTTTTCTTTGCGTGCACAGACTGGTTATCAAGTGCTATGATAATTCGCTTCCCATGCACTTGATCTTCTAGCAAGTGTTTTAACGCCCGCAGCAATCTAAGCATCTCTGCCTAATATACGGACACTTACCCTCCCAGACTCAGAAAGCAGGAAAGGTTCAACTCAATTAAATAGAACCCGGCTCCTGCCTTTTCATCTATAAGGGAACCATCAGTAAATATACTATCCATGCACTCACTGTGCATGAATCTATCCGCTATGAACATGTGATGTAGCCTCTCGATCACTTTCACCCGCGGCATCTGCATCGGAGTCTCCCTAACCTCGTTTATATTCTTAAAATTAAATTTTTGAATACAAATAAATCTGATAATACCCTTCCCAATCTTGACGACAGTGCAACTTAGCCTAGATTTTAAATTTAATGTTATAGGTTTTAAACCGGCCACCAAAAAAATTGCCGTTTGTAATACATCGAAATATCCATTTAAGACCTCATAAGATATATATATATGGGTGTGGGTGTGGCTTGTGTCTCTGAAACTGATTTCAATATACACACGGACAGATGGACAATCAGACAGACGGATACTCAATCGACTTCTCCAGCCATTGAGTTTCAGAAAATATGTACTCAATGGGGTCGCAAACGAATATTGTAGAAATTTCTCGCGTAACGACAAACCTATATACTTACGCGGGTATACCAATTATGAACTGAAACGATTCATATTTACAACTTAGATAGCTTTGGTGCAAAAATGGTAAATCTTTAATAATGGACTCACTTGTTTATGTTTACTGCCAAGACATAAAAGCAGAAACACTTTGTAAATAAATAATTTTGAAAAAACACAATCTGTTTTTGATTAAACAATATTTCGGCACTAAAACCTTAAAAGAAACCTTACAATGTAGTCGCAAAGTCTCAAATTTATCGCACGTCCAGTTTGTTCACCACTTTTACAACCAATAACAGGAAATAAAATCATATTTTATTAATTATATTAGTCAATAAGCCAATACACAAGCAGAACCCTTAAAAATTTCAAATTAAGAATTTTAGTTTTTTCCACATATCAAAACTCAATAACAAGAAGTAGTTTACGCTTGTGATTAATTACTGATTTCTATTGAAGAGAGTATAATACAGTCACAACATGAAATAGCCAGCTATTAGTTATGAATCAAAATATATAGAATAATTAAAACTTTTTGCCAAATATTTATGTGTTGTCAATCACAAAGTCTCATTCAACTCCAAGTAGGCCAATTAAATTGATTAGATCTACCGAAACTTTTTAAGCTTATTGCTGTAATTTAGCTATAAAAGCATAAGCATTTAAAAATATTCAACGCATATGTAATTCACACACACTCACACATATTTATACATCAGCATAAATTAAAGATGTAACAAAATACAAATGATGGTTTGGATTAAGGAAACAATCCGTAGCCTATAATTTATTTGCGCTAAATGACTGCTGTTTTCGTAACGGTATACCAAAATAATTATGATTACATACTTTTGAGGGTTTTGGTGAACGGGTTTGCTACGTTCGTGGTGAACTCAGATTTATTTCTTATTTCATATTAGTTTATTCGTTATTTGTTTTTTATTCATTAATTTATTTATTGTTTGAATACAAAACAAATAATTAAAGATCTTGTTTTTTTTATTCAGTTTATGGTTATATTTACTGGTCTTGTTTTAATTTACTGTCGGGGGTTAAAATTTTGTTGCTCCTTTAATATAAGAATATATAAGTGTATGCGTGTTTTTGTATGGTAAAAATTGTTTGCATAAAACGGCACTTAAGTTCTTAAGACGTATAGTTTGTTTTCATCTATTGTCTTTAATTTTTTCTCTCGTTTTATTTTAAGAGTTCTCGGCTTTGTTCACTTTTTTTGTTCCTGTTTGATTTTTCTTTGCATTTTTCCATGGGCTATAGACTTTTTCATAGAATAACTTTCTTTAGTTCTTCTGTGTATGTATGTTCCGTTTAACTTAAAGTTGATGAAGGTTATTTTTTTTTATTTCCTTTTGTTTCTGTTCGGTTTTAGTTTGTGCTTTTTTTTCTCAAACATACATATTTCATCACATACCATCTATATACAGTTGTACATGCATACATACATACATACATACATACATACATACATACACACATACATAGTTGTGCTACACACTTGTATGTAAGAGAACATGTGTTTTGTTTTTTTTTGTTGTTTTCTCTATGTCTTGCCGTTTAAATGTCCTTTTGCATTTAGTTTAACTTTTACAAATTGTTTGCCATTCGAATAATTTATTAGATGACTTTGGTTTCTCTTTTATGTGGGATTTGTTAAATATTAACCATGTTCGTTTGTATTTTTATGATTTAATTTTTTGCTAAAACTGTAAGTGCGTGCCGGTTTTGGGTGAATGAGAGTTTAAGGGTGCGTACGTTTGAGGTTTTCTTGAATTTTTTTATTTGGTTATTTATTTCTTTTTTGATCATTCATGTGTTGGACCTTTAAAAGAACAGAATCATTTTCTAACTCAGTACTTGATTGATGTAACAGACTCTATTTCATAATAAATTCAACTAAAATATGTTTTTACGAGAATATTTATGAAATTTTGGAAAGATAAGAGCCAACTGAAATTATCTTATTAATCAATCTTTCCACAACAATACCACCTATAAGTTTTAAAGAAGAAGGAATGCTTACCGATAATTTTGCTACGTATAGCTGAGACAATAAAAAAGAAATAACTTTCTTAAATAGCTGATTTTATAAATAAGTTCAACATAAATGATAAGTATGATTATGGGTGGTATCTGCTTGTATGTAGCATGGTAGTTTGCTTTTTGTCATATTGTTTAACTTTCAATCTTTTTGTATAGATATCGTTGTTTTTGTTTATTGTGGTTATTGTTTTTCTTTTATTTTTATTTTTCTTGTCCCTTTTATCTCAGGTGTTGTAAGATTCCGATTTTATTGTATTATTTATATTTGAACTTTAAGATATCACTCTCTGGTATAATAAATTTACAGATATGCACAATTTTATTTGAGAATTGTTGTATCTTAAGCGACCAGAATATTATGACTGTTGATATTTACTCCCTCCAGTTTTATCACCTGCCCATAGCAACAGCTTGAATAAATTTTGATTCAAATGTGTTTGTTTGTGTTTGTTATTAAGGCTGTAAAACTGATTTACTTACTGACTTACTTATGGAGAATAACTTATTTTTCCGACATTAATATAATAACATAAATAACTTTAACTTTACCATAAAAAGCCAGTTCGACGAATTTTATAAAGGGTAATTTTTGAAGCATTTATTCATGAGATACCGGCCGAAATGTTGGAAAGAGTATGCGAAAATTGGACTAAGCGGATGGACCATTTGAGGCTCAGTCACGGTCAACATTTGCATGAAATAATCTTCAAACATTAAATTATATGGACCGTACTTTCAATTCAAATAAAGATTTCATGAATTGTTCTGAATTTTATGTGTTTTTTTTTAAATTTTCTTATAGCTCTTAAAAAATCACCCAATACAAACAAAATTTTTATTAATACCAACCATAAATTTGTGAAGTAAAATACTTTTATGCTACAAGATATATTATTTTGTCAACAGCTCTAATTACTATTGAAATATTTCTTTATAAAAATTAATTTCTTATATGAAAATTAAACGCAATTATTTTTATAATAGGAGTAATATTACCCATTTTGGTAATATGTGTGAACTGGGCGTCAAAGTAGACGTGCAAAGTAATTTCTGCTCGATTCTCCCCGATTCTTCTAAAATGTTTGTTCATAGAGACCTTTTCCGTTACACAAATATTAACTACATGACTACAGTTGCAGAATCTCAAAATCGTACATCTAACTCTGTCAGTTTTATAACGTTTTAAAATTTCAATAAACTAAAAAGGACACTTTTTGGGGAAAATTTTCTTACATTTTGATATATTTCTTCTTTCGTTATGTCCGAATTAAACAATATTTGGGAAAATATATTTTTGTTTTTTTGAGAAATATTCTAGAAATTTTAACACTTTACGCCATTGCGATTTAACGTATTCGCATTTAGTTCGATGTAAGAAAGATAGTTTTTTGACGCCATTTTGCATTACAATATATATTACATGGATTTGTATGTATAGATTGTAAATATGATGCGTAGGAAATATACTGCCAAAAGTTAATACCCCTAGCTTATTCTCTTTGAGTTCTTCAGTCACAGACGAACGGATGAGCAGACATATGAACGAACATACCTAGATCATTCTAAAAAAACTGAAAACAGAAAGTATATAGTTTGTGAAGTCTAAAATTAATTTTTATACCCGCCACCAAAAAAATGGTGGGGGTATATTCATTTTGTCATTCCGTTTGTAACACATCGCAATATCCATTTTAGACCCCATAAAGTATATATATTCTGAATCAGGGTTTGATTTGATGACGATCTAGCTATGTCCGTCCGTCTGTCCGTCTGTTGAAAGCATGATAGACGTCGCACCGAAAAAGCTAGGGGGCTCAAATTTTGCCAGAACCTTTCTTATAGACAAGGTTTGTTTGGTTTTGAAAATGGGCTAAATCGGAATATTAGGAAGAGAGTTGTAGCTCCAAAAGCAAGAGTAGGTCGAAAAACCGTGTCCTTCGAACATCGAATAAAATGGAATTGTGTCCAAATGCATTAACGTAGACTCATGAAACTTCGAATATATATTTCCTGAGTAAAACCAGTATTTTTTTCGAAAATTATCTAAAACTATGCATGAGGAGAGGAGTTATCAATCAAAATGTACGAAAATTTATACCGCACAGTGTATTTTTCGGTATATTTAAAAACAAAAACGTCATAAAAGCAACAAAACTGGATGTACGACTCTGAAATTTTGCACACTTTGCATTTTGGTGAGACGCTTTTTTTAACGGAAAATCAATATGCCACGCCCACTTTTACGCCCACCTCCCATATAACGTTTTACCTAAAATTCATATAATTTCTCTATTAATAAAGATTTTGGAATAATAAAGGACTATATTGAAACATCTAGGTTGTACTCATTTTCAAAAACAACTTTGACACGCCTACTATAACGCCCACTTTTCACGTTATCTACCGTTAATGAAATTTAAAAGCTCATAAAACCGCCAAAATTAGAGGTATGATGATGAAATTTGCTACATATATCCCTCTAATCAATGTTATTGTTGTGCCAAAAAATTTAAGTGACACGCCCACTTTAACGCCTACCTCCCATATAACGGTTTATCTTAAATTCATGTAATTTCTCTATTGACAAAGTTTTTGGGAAAATAAAGGATTTTATTGAAATGTCTAAGTTGTATTTATTAGCAGAAACTTTATTGACACGCCTACTTTAACGCCCACTTTCGCTAAAGGACTAAATTTGCGAAAACATTTTACTATCATATCGAAGTTATTAAGGGTAGTTAAATTTTAAGGGCCGATGTTGATTTGAAATGAGACTGTTTGTTATTGAAGTTGTAAAATAATGTATATAATGTATAGTATATTATATTTTTATTATAAGGCTATGCTTAGGCGTTTTCTTACTATGTAATATATTATAATTGGCCTTTGTGGCTTTATATTACGGAATTGGAATAAATAAATAAATAAATAAAACACAAATTATTTAAGAAATTTTTATCATTTCTTTTTATAATGATAATATTTGTATGGTTCAATTATGTATTTAACAAAATATCGGCCAGATCGCCCCCTCCCCATCCTTGGCGCCATTCCTCCATCTGATGGTCCAAATTCAATTCAATTCAATGACAATGTTGATGCTCAATTGTTGGGCATGATGATGAGTCGAGGTTGACTGCTTTTTTGCCATTCAACGAACTTAGAAGGCATTCATAGATTTTCTAACATTTTATACAGACCTGTTTCGCAGAAATTTAAATATTTTTTACAAATCTCCCGATTGTGGACGAATTTGAACGATTATGTTGATCAAAAGAATTACGAAGTGCACTAAATGCATTTTGATTTGAACGCCCATTTTTATAAAAAAAACCTGAATAACTTTAAAGCGTTGCTCATTTGCATATCTTTCCACGGATCAAATTGAATAAGTTTGAGATTGAGAAATGTCAAATAAAATGCAGAAAACAAATTTAAAGACTAGGTGTAGTTCACCTTTAACATGGGCCCTTAAAATTTAACCACCCTCTACAAAGAAAGTGATACATATTTTATTTTAAAGAGATCATTACATAGCGATTAACAAAATCATATATATTGGGCTTTAAATGTACACAAAATTGGTTGTGGGTATAAAAAATTCGGCACAGCCGAATATAGTCCTCTTACTTGTTATTTATCATACGTATGTATGTTAATGAATGTGTTTAAGAAAGTAATTAATATAATACCATAAAATTCAGTATGAAAACATACGATTGTATCATATTGTCCACCCTCGCGAAGGTGTAGTCATCTTGTCGCGATGCGAGGGCTTAAGTGTAAACAACACTAACTAAGAACTACCCACCCCCTGCCTACCAGCGTCTGTTTCTCCTAGTTGGGGTGGCTGGCAGGCAACTTCTCAACCCCCTCTTCAAAGAGGCCGTTGAGACTGCGTCCGCTTTATTATATCGTCGGTCCGCAACCATAAATCCACCAGCGTCTGTCCTCAGTGTGAGCGGCTTTTGGTCTGCGTCTGTCTCCAGTGGAGCGGCAGTTTAAGTAAGCCTGGCAGTAGGCATAAAATGCAAACTAACCAAAACTTGTCCGTAATGTCTAAAAATCATGCCCTGCGTATTCGGAAAAAGGGCTTTAGAATCCCCGGAGACCCAACTACTGCGTTGTCGGTATCAGGCTGTCGTAAGTTGTTGGCTACTGAATCCTCGACTAGTGGAGTGGAAGCGCTAGGCTCCACTAGCCGACTAGCTACTAGTGCGCTAAAAACATGCCCGATCAAGCCGATAGGCGATCGAAACCAGGTACCTCTAAGGCTTCCAAGGTCCGGATGGGACTATTTCCTGTAGAAACCCCTGTTACAGGTGCCGGTGAGGTGGCTAAGACTCAGTTTGCCTTTAAACCTGGCTCCCTTGTGCCAAACATTGTGTAGAAGGATCATGTGAAGAAAGATTCGATGATCGCTGAAGCACCACCTTCGACCTCCACGGCTTCCAAAATAGATACCTTAAGGCACAGAAAACACTCCAAAAGGGCCTTCACCGCTAAGCGTTCCGCTTATAAGATAATTAGTCGGTTTGGTGGAAAACCTACTGATGAGCTCACGGAGCAAGGGAAAAACTCTCTCCAGTGGGCGAAGACCCTCATTGAGGGTTTTAAGCGTGATCCTCCTGCTGCAGGTGTAGGTAGTCCTAAACGCACGGCATCCTCTGCAGCGCCTAAACGGCAATGGTCAGAGGAGGACACTCTTTCAGGAACAAAACGTTCCAAACACTTGGCTCCAGGGCTACAACCAAGATCTTACAAGGAGGTGGCTAAGAACCACCTTATTTGGGCGATCATTGACCGCAACTCCAGCGACGGCACAATTTCCTCCGGCAACTGGAAACTGGTTGTCATGGCTCTCAATGATGTGTTATTAAAAGTTGTCCGGGACAACCCTGGACCACCACCCCAGTGCGAAGATGCTGGTACCAAGGCCACATCAAACTTATAGCCTGTACAGACGAGCGTTCAGCGCAGCTGTACAAGGCCGCCATAGAGTCCCTCGGAGAAGTATGGTCTGGCGCGAAGCACGAAGCAATACCTCTCGCCGATGTTTCACAAAGGCCGAGATCTACTGCCAAGATTCCCGCAATACCATCCGACCCAAAGAAGATCCTGGAGATCATGCAGGTCAGTAATTCTCGGCTACCTACAAAGGACTGGAAAACAGCCAAGGTTACTGAAGCTGTTGAAGGCTTAAGGAAGGCCACTGTCATTATAAACAGTGATTCCCTGTCCCCACTTCGAAGGACTCAAGGAAAGATATACTATAGTTTTGGTACTATCTTTCTCCGGGTCTATAAGGGTGACGACAAGGAAAAGCCTCAAGCTCCGGAGAGTAAGGACTCCTCTAAGGATCCCTCCATGAGCTATGACGACGGGTCTGCTCTTTCATCGGACATTGATGACACCCAATCGGTCTCAGTCTGGCTAATGAGCTGTTATATGACGCACGATCATGGAGGGGACCCACCTAACTCCATCATTAGGAAGGCGATGTCTTACGCGAACGAAAGAAACATCCCTCTCATAATTAGCGCGGATGCCAACGCGCACCATACCGTCTGGGGTAGCTCGGATACCAACCAAAGGGGTGAGTCACTCCTCGAATTTATAATTGAGAATAAACTAACAGTAGTTAATAGGGGTAATGAACCCACCTTTGTAGTTACTAACAGAAGGGAGGTTTTGGATATTACTCTTATTAGCGATAGGTATGTGAATTTGATAGGAAATTGTAGGGTGTCAAAGGACTGCTCTTTTTCCGATCACCTGTATATCGACTTCGATTTATTTTTCGAACTAGATTCTGAGAGTCATTTCATGAATACGAGAAGGACAAATTGGTCTGTTTATGCTGAGGTGCTGAATAGAAAGCTCTCTTAATGTCCAGAGTCCATTGACGATAAGTCCACTCTGGACTCTGTAACTGAGTCCTTGAGTAATGTAATGGCTGAGGCAACCCATAACTCCTGTAGAAGAACTACTAGGAAAGGTAAGGCCAAGCCCACTTGGTGGAATGCTGAAATTGCGGAAAAGTCCAAGGAATGCAGGAAACTATTCAATGAGGCTAAAAGGAGTGGATATTGGGCCATACATAAATCCTCGCTAAATGGGTTTAAAAACCTTATCAGAAGGGCCAAGAGGCAATCCTGGAGAAAATTCTGCAGTGAGGTAGAAAATTCTTCGGAAACAACATATCGAATCTACCGATCACTGAGCATCGTATAAGATGGGCTGTTGGAAGTTTCCATCCCTTCAAGTCGCCAGGTCCTGATGGTACAATTCCAGCGGGTCTACAGGAGAACATTGATATTTTAATGCCATGGCTTCTGGTGACATTCAGGGCATGCTTGCATTTATTCCATGTCCCATCGAGGTGGACATCCTATAAGATTATCTTCATACCGAAGGGAAGTAAGGCCTCGCATACAAGGGCCAATAAGTCTCTCCTCCTTCCTGCTTAAGACTCTGGAGAGGATTATTGATGTTTATATCAGATCGTCTCTAGGACCAGATGCTCTACCGGGGGCACAGCATGCCTATACGAAGGGCAAATCTACGGAAACAGCGCTACACGCCTGGTTGGCCATATTGATATATCTCTGAACTACAGGGACTACACCTCGGTCGCCTTCCTTGATATTGAGGGCGCCTTCAACAATGTCAAACCGGATTTGGTTTTGAACGCCTTGAGACAACTGGATATAGAACCTGCGGTCACCGGCTTTGTAGGAAAACTACTGAAACATAGGAGCATAGGGTCAAATTTGGGCGCCTCTAGCATCTCCAAGGTGGCTGTAAATGGAACACCGCAATGTGGCGTACTTTCTCCACTACTATGGAACATTAACATTAATATCCTGCTTAGGGCCATGGAGAATATGCCCTGCATGACTGTTGCTTATGCGGATGATGTGGCTATAGCAGCTACGGGCAAAGATCCTGGACTGCTCTCGGAGCTCTTGGAATCTGCGCTAACGTTAATACTTAGATGGTGCCAGGGATGTGAGTTGGGAGTCAATCCTGCCAAAACGGAACTGGTACTGTCCACAAGGAGGTACAAAATACCGACCTTTGCTACGCCTAGGATAGATGGAGTGGCACTAGCGCTATCCGATAATGCCAAGTATTTGGGTCTCGTATTGGACTGCAAACTAAACTGGAACCTGAACACAAAGTCTAAGACCACTAAGGAGGCAACTGTATTATACTGCTGCAAGAGGGCAATTGGCCTTAATTGGGGTATTAACCCCAGGAACTTATACTGGCTATACGATTCTGTCGTCAGACCAATTCTTTATTACGGAGCGGCAGTCTGGAGAAGAGAATCCACCAGGACAGATTCGAACGTATTATGAGAATGGCTGCGATTATGATAACAGGTGCTCTTAGGACCACACCATCTAAGGCACTGTTCACTATTTTGAACTGTTTACCACCAGACATCCTGGCTTAGCAGATGGCTGCGGGCACCTCACTGAGGCTGAATGCCACAAGAGCATGGAAGTATGTGAATTATGGACATGCAAGAATTTTGGGTATGATAAATATTGCTGCTCCTATTGATTACAAGGTACCTGAACCAGTATTCGATCCGGGTTTCGTGACGAATATACCGGATAGATCTGAATACGACAACGGCATCCGAACACCGGAGAATGACATCCAGATATTTACTGACGGATCGAAATCACATGCTGGAACTGGATGTGCTATCTTTTCGATTCAGTTGGGTTTGGAATTGTCCCTTAGGCTACCGGATTATTGTGGCGCGCTACAGGCCGAATTAATGGTTATTAAGACAGCCGCGGAACAGATTCAGTATAATGAAATATCTGGCAGGGATATTTATATATTTACTGACAGCAAGGCGGCTATTAGGTCCCTTGAGAGTGTGTACAGCACATCGAAAATTACCCAGGAATGCTGGGTGTCTCTTGAAGAGATATCGAGACATTCGACGGTTACCCTTGTGTGGGTTCCAGGCCATGGGAATATTGATGGTAATAATAGAGCTGATGCACTTGCAAAAGCCGGTACTACCTTAGATTCGGTTAAATCCAGTTGTGCTTTGGATATTCCCTTATCGAAGGGTAAGCAGCTAATCTCACATCGATTATATTTGGATGCCAAGGAAAGATGGGTGAGAGAACCCACTTGTTTGGAAACCAGAAAGATCTGGCCTGACATGGATGTGCAAAGGACGCAATATGCAGTGAGTATGTCCCGAATCCACCTTAGGAACCTCATAGCGGTCATTACCGGACACTGGCCTATAGGTGCACATGCGAAAAGGTTAAATATCCCTTACAACGACTTCTGCAGAAATTGCGATAACGAGGAAGAGGAGGAGGTAACTGAACATCTTCTCTGTTATTGTCCTGCATTCGGGGACGTGAGACACCAGATTTTAAGTCAACGAATACTTGAAAGTAAAACTTGTCTTTCCGCAGTTGATCTGGGAAAGATCCACACCTTTATAGACAGGACAGGGTGGCTGAAGAACGACGGCCAGAGGACATAGACAAACGAACGTTGGTGCCTACGGTATTACAACGGGATCCTCGGAGGACCCAAGTGAGCTATGCCTTCGGGCGGCTGCCGAATCTAACCTAACCTAACCTAACTTATTATATTGTCCATCTCTGATGGAAATAACAAAAACAGCTGTTTATATACTACACAGATTGTATTTTATTTGAAGTGTGATAATGACGACACAAATTGTAATGAGAAAATTTTCTATTTGATTTTTTACAATTAGACCAAAAATCATTTTATTTTGCTCTGACAAAATCCAAAAGAACCTAAAGACTTGTAGAATAGAGTGAAGCGGCCTTTAAATCGCATAGAATTGAAAAACGGCTAAACAAATTACATAGATTTAGATATAAACCAAAAACACCTTGAGCTAGAGCAACTAATGCATAAATATTCATCAAAATAAATATGTTTTCTAATTTGTATACGATTTTTTCAGTGGAATAAATAAATTTTTATCAAAAAAAAAGAAAAACAAGTAAAACCACTCTATTCTTTTATACCCACCACCGTTTTTGTGTACATTTAAAGCACAATATTTATTATTTTGTTAATCATTATGGAATAATCTCTTTATAATAAAATATGTATCACTTTCTTTGTAGAGGGTGGTTAAATTTTAGGGGCCCATGTTGAAGGTGAACTACACCTAGTCTTTAAATTTGTTTTCTGCACTTCACTTGACATTTCTCAATCTCAAACTTACTCAATTCGATCCGTGGAAAGATACGCGAATGAGCAACGCTTTAAAGTTATTCAGGTTTTTTATGAAAATGGGCGTTCAAATCAAAATGAATTTTGTGCACTTCGTAATTCTTTTCAAATTCGTCTACAATCGGGAGAATTTTAAAAAATATTTAAATTTCTGCAAAACAGGTCTGTATAAAATGTTAGAAAATCTGTAAATGCCTTCTTAGTTCGTTGAATGGGAACCATTGCTGTTTTTTGCTATAGTGTGGCAAAAGAGCAGTCAACCTCGACTCATCATCATGCCCAACATATGAGCATCAACATTGTCATTGAAAATTTGGACCATCAGATAGAGGATGGGCGCCAAGGATAGGGTGGGGGGTGTCATTTGGCCGATATTTTGTTAAACACATAATCGAACCATACAAATATTATCATTACAAAAATAAATAATAATAATTTCCTAAATAATTTGTTTTTTATTTTAATTCAACATCGGGCTTTAAAATTTAACCGCCCTTTATAACTTAGATATGCTACTAAAATGCTTTTGTAAATGTAGTCTTTCAATGAAAGTGGGCATTAAAGTAGGCGTGTCAATAAAGTTTCTGCTAATAAATACAACTTAGATATTTCAATATAGTCCTTTATTTTCCTACAAAATTTTGTCAATAGAGAAATTACATGAATTTAAGAAAAACCCACCTAAACTTTTTGGCACAACAATTACATTGATTAGAAGGATATATGTAGCAAATTTGATCATCATACCTCTAATTTTGGCGGTTTTATGAGCTTTTAAATTTTATTAACAGTAGATAACGTGAAAAGTGGGCGTTATAGTAGGCGTGTCAAGGTTGTTTTTGCGAATGAGTACATTTTAGATGTTTCAATATAACCTTTTATTATTCCAAAATCTTTATTAATAGAGAAATTATATGAATTTTAGGTAAAACGTTATATGGGAGGTGGGTGTAAAAGTGGGCGTGGCACCTTAGTTTTTTGACACAGTAATGACATTGCCTAGGGGGATATACGCAGCAAATTTTAATATCATACCTTTAATTTATAAAAAAAGAATTTTAATTATTTTACTATTTGTTTACAGCTAGGAATGTCACAGTTTAAAGTATTTTCCATTTCTTTATTTAAATAAAATTGCATTTATGTATTTAAGTAAAAAAAAAAAAATTATTTCTTGTTGTTTCTGTTGTGCATAGGCGGTACACATATATATAATAAAGAGACGATCTAAAGAAGAATACCTTTATTTTAACAGAAACAAACCAAGAGTAGAGTTGTAGTAGTAGCTTGCTAGCATTACATTTAAACTTTCTACAATGCTATGTTTTGCAGCATTTGGTCGACTTGGTTTTCATTTTGATCCATTTTATCAGCGTCCTAATTATTATCTACTTCTCCCACAACTACAGTGTGTTCAATCTTTAATATATTGCAGAGATTGTGTAAAGCACAACAAATATTAGAAATTTGCAATACTTTCGACGGAGAATACCAAAGTGTTTGGAGACAAGCATCTAAGCCGACGTTTTATATAGGCCATATAATGCCATATATAGGCATTGTGACTTGATCCAGGCCTAGAAGCGTTCACAGCTTTGATATTCATAGCAAAATCACAAATCCGTAACATAAGATTATTTTATTAGTAGAGCTAACTCATGCATACATACTATATATGTATTTATTGAAGTTAAGAAATATACGTACAATCCAAGCATTAATGCCGTAGTAACCTTGTCTGTTAAAATAGAGGAATTCTTCACACACCTTGAATACCATATTTAAAAAAAAAAATTTTTTTGATTTTTCCAAAGCTTCTTCGCTTGTTTTAAGTTTTATAAAACTCCGACATATTTTTATTTCCAATACAGGCAGCAATTTTGCAATTAATTTGGAAATTGTGGTACGATGCATAGAAATATTTGCTCTTTGGAAACCACCTTGTGCAACAAAGCTTAGTGTAACAGCCAATTGCAAAGACAGTGGAATCGATCCTTTCTCCACTTTTGTTTACGACTATCATAATTTAATTTAATCTTAAATTTAAAATAAATATGTGTAAAATAATACTTATAAGAAGAAAAAGAAAATACATTCTAAATTAAGAATAAACTTAGATATCTACCGCATTCGAGTCATCTCGTAATTGTTTTTTTCTTAAATTTTTATACTTATGCTCTTCTTCACATAAAATTGAAGTAGCTGACACTACAAGCGCAATTAAGCTGATTTATTTGTAATTAATTCAGATTATTGAATTATATGTAATTAATAGTTTCGTTTTGACAAACAAATGAAATTCATTACTTTCAAACCTTTTTTTAAATTGAAATTACTATTTAAAACGATCATTTTTCATCAGATAGCTAATTATTTTTTTTTATCTAATATGTTAAACACATAATTCTTCAATTTATATACGAATATTTGTTTTAACAAAAAAACAAAAAAAAACAAAAAGAATAAATAAAATAACATTATTAAATCAAATTAATAATACATTGCCTATATAATTAACACTAAAATGCTAACATTTAATAATTTTAATTACGTTTTATTTATATGCTACTTAATTTTAGTGTATAGAAAATTCGCTTATCGAATACTTTTACTTCTATTGAGATTGTAAGAACAAAATACGCGTTAATGAAAAATTGTTTTAATATAAACATTGTAAATGCTTCATAAAATGATTTGTTAGACTTATTTTGAGTACATAAAAATTTAAGGATATGCGATGTGACACGCCCACCCTCCCACATACCCTCCCACATAATTTCTCTTTGGACAACAATTTTGGAAGAATAAAGAAATAAAGAAGAAACTATTTTGACACGCCTACTTTCACGCCCACTTCTCGCATAATTTACTGTTAGTGAAATTAAAACTAATAGAATATATTTTTATATATGTGTACATTTCTCTTCATAGTAAATATAATTCCAAAAAATTAAGGTGACGTAGCCACTTTAATGCCCACCTCCCATATAACGCTTTATTAAACCCTTTACACGACAGTGTAAAAAATTTCTACAGTATTAATTTCCGACCCCATAAATTATATAGGGTAGTCGATTAAGCATTATCCGTCTGACCGTCTGTCTGTTTGTATGTTGAAATCAACATTTTGAAGGCCCCCGATATCGTCAAGTTCCGCATAAGCTACCAGAATATCAGAAATATGTATGAGCAGATTGGTGTTGAAATTCAAAATAATCCCTTTATAACTATCTGAGATGTAAGCAAATAAACACGACTGCCTTTGTTTTTCGGTTATTTTTACCACAAAACTTAAAATATTTCGACCCTAGGATAATTTATAGACACGGTTGTTACTAGTTATAAATTTTACTAATCAGAAATTTTGGAAGAATGAGTTACTAGTCGGAAAAGTTATAGGCAAAAATTAAATAGATAAAATTTTTTTAAGCTCCTAAATAATTTTTGAACGCGCTTAAGATACAAAATTATAAGCCGTAATCTCAGAAATAATTTCTAAGAAAAACTAACAAATCGGTTTGAAACCAACTGAGATTTAAGCACAGCCAATATGGGAATCAAATACAGTTTGCTATGAAAAGAAAAAAATCCAAAATGGCAACCTATATTAAATACAATTTTGGTAAAAAATAAAAGAACTTGACCAGTACAATGTTGTTAACTATAAAAAGTGTTAAGTTCAAGATGGCGTCTAACACAAAATGGTAAAGCGAATTTTTTTAACCCTGACAATATGGGTATTAAATGAAACAACTTGACTAGTAGAATACAGTAACTATGAAAAAATTCAAAATCAAGAATCAAAGGCTTCAGAAATAATAAAGAAAATAGCGTATTGCATGAAATCTAGGCTAATCTACGATGTGGCTATTATACCTATATAAATACATGACGGTGAAAGGTAGTATCAGATTCGGCTCGGCTGAATATAGCGCTCTTACTTGTTTATTTTTTTCGATTGTCGGTCACAATAGAGACCGCAGAAACTTGCATCCGGTTAAACGTCACTGATGGTATTGGTTTTTCTGGAGTTAGAATGTCTTAAACTTTTATACTCTTCATGCCTTCAATTACATCTTCTGAAATTTGACCTACTGGTAAATGTAAAGATTTTGTAATATCAGTTCCATGAATTAAACTTTTATGAACTGTGGCACTCATTTTGTACCAGCCTTAGAGTTTAATGGCCATTTCTGTTGTTTTAAAGCAATAGTCTTTAAATACTTTCTCCTTAATGTGATGGCTACAAGAAATTATTGACAGTATATTTGCAAATTTTTCTATTAAGTCTGACTGAGAAGTATCATGAGCCGACTTCGTTCTTTTTAAACTTTTGGTTAAATAATTGATGGCTAACTTCACAGCTTCAGATGTACTTCTGTAGTCTGATTTTACCAAGCTTAATTCTGCAGCCCAAAATGATTTTTCTTAATAAATATTTTATACAATTGCTCTTAACACCATAGAAAGACGACAGCGTTAATTTGCATTAAAAGTCTTAATTCAAATTAACTTGTGCATTATCCCCATTCCAATGTATATTAGATATCATTTAAATGCACTAAATCATATTGAACTTAAACTGAATTTAGCAATTTCAATATGGCAACACGGTCGGCAATCAATCAAAAAATAAAAAAATTTAAAACAAAAATCGATTCGATAGTTAAACTTTTTTACATATTTTTTGGAATGCCTTTCTGTTTAGGTGTAAGTTTTCCTTAATAAGGGTATCGTTCATCGTAAGCACGTCACTCTCCCAAAAAGTGCTGTTACGATCCTTTAAAAAAATAACACATACATACATACATATGAATTATAACCTCCGTGAAAAGATACCATTAAACCTACGAATTTCCACAATTCCCTTTCTCTTATTTCAGAATGTCCTTCTGCCATCCCAACTTGTAGCAACATGTTCACATTTGTGATTGCTAGTGCATTAACAGTTTTTACTAAATGCAAAAACTGTCGTCTGTCACAGCAAACTTTTAATTTGCATTAGTGAGATTCTAATGCAAATTAACGCTTTCGTCTGTCTATGGAATAAGTCTTTGCATACTGCGATAAGGACTTTTTTCAAGCTATTTTCTGAATCTGCCTCCTGTCTTTTGCTCTGAATAATAATAAAACTGACAAAATTAGATCTACGATTCTGAATTTTTGCAAACTTCGCTTTTTGCTCAAAGACTTTATTCTAACGGAAAATAAATGTGACACGCCCACTTTTACGTCCACCTCCCATATAACGCATTATCTCAAATTCATATAATTTCTCTATGAATAAAGATTTTGTAAAAAATATGGCTTATATTGAAATATCTAATTTGCATTCATTAGCAGAAACAACTTCGACACGCCCACTTTTCACGTTATCTATTGTTAATGAAATTTAAAAGCTCATAAAAGCGACCAAATTAGAGGTATGATGATGAAATTTGCTACATATATTCTTCTAGTCATTGTTATGCCACACCCATTGTTAGGTGACACACCCTCTTTAACGCCTACCTCCCATATAACGGTTGATCTTAAATTCATTTAATTTTTCTATGGACAAATGTTTTGGAAGAAATATCTCAGTTTTTTTATTAGCAGAAACTATATTGACACGCCTACTTTAACGCCCACTTTCATTGAAGGACTAAATTTACGAAAACATTTTACTAAAATTTTGGGGCTATACAAAGAAAGTGATAAATATTTTAGTACAAAGAGATTATTTAATGATGATTACTTTTAATTACAAAATAATAAATTCTGTGCTATAAAAGTACATCAAATTGGGGGTGGGTATAAAACCCTGACATTCAAAAAATGATTTGCATTGTTTATAAGTGCGTCTAGAATTTGACTGATAGTTTTCAACGTCATGCTTTAAAAACTTTTTTTTAATAAATATATAAAATTATATATTTTAGTATATACCAAAGAACTTATTTAATTTTTAAGCGGACGTTGTGTTAACAATACAAAATATTTTACATTATGTAACAACATCCGTAACTAAAGAAAATTTGAGAGGGATAACACAATTAATTTCATTAGTAATATTCATGGATAATGAACGACTGCAATTCCCTAATTTAAAAAAAATCTGCAATGGCAACGAGCTTGACGTCGGCCAATATAAGACGCTTATTGGGAATCTAAAATCGGAATTTGAAAACAGATTCGCCGATTTTAAGAAAATTGGGAATGTCATCGGTATTTTCAGTAACATTTACTCTCTGTATCCTGGTGATGAATGGTGTAATGAAGCTGCAAATATTCCGGAACAGACATGCCGATGAACATCTCCAAGATTTAATGTGAATAGCCTGAACCAGCTTTACTTCAAACTTCAGACGGATAGTCCAAGACAAAAAATGTAATTTCTCTCATTAAAATATCTCATTATAATATCGAAACCCATTCGTATTATTTGCCCATTGATACAGTATCTAAATATATTATTGGAGTAGTTCAGTTTATTACCCTCCGGACCGCGACGGTCGTGATGTTTTAAAAAACGGACCCCAAATGAAAATAGTTGGTGACCGCTGGTATATATTTTAAGAAACTTTCATGCATATTAGGCTTTTAAAAAACACATTTCAAGTAAATGCACTTCCGGACCCTGACAATCATACATTATGTACATACGAGTAAGCATTCCTTATTGTAAGTCTGCGAATAATATTTATGTGCCCTGATGAGTTTTTTGTTGTTGCAGTTGCAACTTGTAAATAAACCCATCTGAAAAGATTTCAAAACTTTTATTTTCATTTAGAAAAACATTCAAGAATATATGTTGTTGTTATCGCAGATGTTTAACAAAGTAGATGTTGTTGATATTATCCATGCAACAAATCTACACTACATAAGGAAGTAGAAGAAAAAGCACACCAACCACTACACGTCTCTCCAATATTTACTTGCAAATGTGATAAAAGTTTTGATGCGTGTAAATTGCGGAAACGTGAGTTCGTTAAAGAATTGACTTTTTTTTTCTTTTTTATTTCTCATTTAAAATTTTAAACATTGCAAGTTAAATCATACTCAAATTTGAATATTTCAATTACGCACAAAACAGGCACAAATATGTAGACTTAGAATAATAGTGGGGTCGATAGCAAAATTTTAAAACTTCTACATTTAGATCTGCAGAATTTACATATGTATTAATATTTGATTGGAAAATCTTTGATGAAGACCGTATTCGAACACGTGTGATTAAACTGATCAAAATGAAGTTGCATTGACCGAAAAAAAGCTCTAAAAGTCTGAAAATTATCTAAAAATGGCTAAAAAAAAAGGCAATTAAATTAAGGTTATTACAGTTTTATCTTACAATTTTTATCTTACATACATATTGCTCATTAACATTTAAGTGGGGGCTCAATTCTCGTTCCTTGTAACTGTGAAATGATATATTTTGCGTATCATATTGTGTCACCATACCTCTTACAGTATAATTTATTTAGTTTTAGTTGTAAAGCGTAATCCATTTTGAGGCTCCCAATTTCTTTTAAGAAAAAAAAAACACAGAAAAATTAAATTTAATGGGGAATATTTATATCATTTGAAAGAACATTATTTGGCATTTATTTTTTTCATCCGTTGAGTCCAATTTTCGATGACTCGTTCGAGCATTTCGACTGGTAACAAGGCCTCAATCGAAGCGGGTTTGTCCGCATAAACTTTAGACTTAACATATCCCCACAGAAAAAAAGTTTAATGGTTTGATATCACACGATCTTGGTGGCCAATCGACAGGCCCAAAACGTGAAATTATGAGCTCATTAAAGTGTTGTCTCAATAAATCCATTGATTGATGCGATGTGTGGAAAGGGGCGCCGTCTTGCTGAATCCAAATATCGCTGAGATCACGAGCTTCAATTTAAGGCATCAAATAGTCGGTTATTATGGCAAGATAAAGGTCGCCATTGACGGTTACATTCGCACCGGCATCATTTTTAAAGAAATATGGACCGATGATTCCACCGGCCCCCAAACCACACCAAACCGTTGTTTTTTCTGAATGAAGTGGCAGTTCTTGAATATCTTCAGGTTGCTCTTCGTCCCAAATGCGGCAATTTTGTTTGTTTACATACCCGCTGAGCCAGAAATGGGCCTCATCGCTAAACAAAATTTCTCTCGAAACGCAGCTACGGCTGCTATATTTTCTTCACAGCGTGCTAGACTTGGTCTATTCGGTCGAATATTATCCAAAAATGAACGCTGGGTCCCAAAATGGGTGAGTGTGTTGCGATTAGTACGCTCAGTATGCCGATTATGTGGACTATAAGTTGAGCGAAGTGCACGAAACAACTTCCTCACAGAACGTGAATTTTCTTAATAAAGTTGGACGATTTATAAATATTGTTTAGGGATAAGTCATTCCATTACGAAATGCCAAACAATACTAAACAAAAACAACATGAAAGCATTACACTAAAAAGGCTATTGAAAAAAGTATCTCTACTTGAATCACCCATTACATAAAAGTCAATTCGACTTTTAACGACTTCGCACAAATGAACGATTACACTAAAACTATAAAATGATGACTGCAATTATTATTTTTAGATGATTTGGATTTTAACTGGCAACTGTTCGAATTGCAGTATTATTTTGTCTTTGTAACTGCGAAATCGTTCAATGTTTAAAACTTACAGTACGTTCACATTAGACACATTTTTGATGAAATAGACGTAATGACTAAATGTATTATTTTCAGTCCTTATGAAAAACTGTTCATTTAGTTACAAGTTACATCTGAAAATGGCTAAATTTATCCACGCTTAATTAACAACATCAAATATAAGCAACCTTATGTGTCTCGTAAAAATAAAAAAAAAATTCAATCAAATGACCCAAAAAATTTTTTTAGGACTTTTAGTGCTAAATTTAACAGACATTTCTCTAACTGGCATTAAATATGTTCTAAAAGCTAAGTGCTAGTTTAGAACTTTATTATTATTATTTAGCATTTTTAGAACTTTTTTATTACATTTACCACTATGGCTGTAAATATACGCTCTGTTTTAACATTTGTGAAGTTAACAAATACAAATACCTTTAGTTTTTTTTTAGTGTCACTTCAACAACACCAGTGCTTAATTACCTGATAATAGTTTAACACATTTTAGTTATTCGTGTCAATGAAACATACAAAATTTAAACATCAAAAGAAAAACTAAAGTTTCGAATTTAAATCAGGTTCAACAGATAAACGTAACCAATCAAGGATTTATCTGTCTACATTGTATATTTAAATTAATAAGTTTGAAATAAACAAACTAATTATATTCGGCTTTGCCATTTCTTATCTTTATTTTTATCAGCTTTACAGTTCTGCGAAAGTAAAACTTTAATATTCAGACATTTAAAATTTTACCTCAATTCTGTAGGAAAAAATATCATACATTTGTGCTTTAAAAAACACATGAAAATAAAAAATGACGTTTTTAAATTGTCCATAAAAATCTTTGTCAATTATTTTAATTTAACAGAGTTACGTTCAGATAATTGTAGAATTTTATTTAAAAATAATTAAGAATAAAACAGTAAGTTAACACCAAAAAACAACAAAAATTATTCATTATACGAAACTCTGGAAGGTTTAGTTTTAGGATTTTAAGAGTGAAGGCTAAAATTTCAAAAACACTTTTTTAATTATTTTTTTAATTAATGTTGGACATATAAGTATATGTATTTATTAACTTAACGATTGAATATTTCCTCAGAACAGGCGTGGATCCAGCTTAAGTTTTTTTGAGGGGGTAGTATAAGTGAAACAAAAATGTTTAATAGTTCAATCAAAATAAATGTTTATTAACCAACAACGAAAAAAAATAAATAAAAAATTATGTGACATAAAATTTAACAATAACACTTATATTAAATAAATACTTTGTGGTTTCCTGTTGCAGCAAATTTATTAAGCACAACTTCTGAATTAACTACGATTTGGTATGTAACATAGCTTACCCGTTTAGCCTGTCCTCTGTCATGGTTGATCTCAGCCACGTTTCAATGCGACGAAGAGAAGAAAATGGTCTGTCGTCCGTAGCATTACTTACCGGCATTGAAACAAAAATGGTAAATATATTTTTAAAATTTGGATAAATATCTGGGTCATTTAGTATCCCTCTTTGCGGTGGTACTCTTCTAAAGGGTGGTTAAATTTTAAGGGCCGATGTTATTGTCAAACACACGTAAACGTCAAGTTTTTTTTCTGCATTTCATTTGGTATTTCTCAATTTAAGACTAACTTAATTTTAACCATTAAAAGATACACAATCGAACAACGCGTTTAAAATATTCAGGCTTATTATGAAAGTGGGCGTTTAAAGCAAAATGCATATGCAATTCGTGATATTTTCGGTGCATTTAATCGTTCAAATGTGCGTACAATCGGAAAAATCGTGCAAAAATTTGAGCACCGGGTCTTTAGAAGGTGCGAAAACACCAGTGCATGCTCGTACTGCAGAAAATATTGCAACTGTTCGCAATAGTGTGGCTGAAGAGCCGTCCACCTCATTTCGTCGTCGTGCCCAACAATTGCAATTGACTTAAGAACGTGGATAATCAGTTTTCGAAGAAAATCATCTCCAGTGATGAGGCACATTTTCACCTCAGTGGATTCATCAATAAGCAGAATTGCCGCTTTTGGGCGAATGATAATCCAAGAGCGATTGTCCAAAGACCAATGCACCCACAAAGAGTGACTGTTTGGTTCGGTTTATGGGCTGGCGGCATCATCGATCGTATTTTTCCCAAAATGAGGCCTGTCAGGCAGTTGCTATAAATGGTGTTCGCTATTGCTAGATGATAACGAACTTTTTATGTCCCGAATTGGAAGATATGTATGTGGATGATATGTGGTTTCAACAGGAAGGTGCCACTTGTTACACAGCTAACGAAACAATGGCTCTTTTGCGCGCCAAATTTAATAGCCGTGTTATCTCACATGGTGGCGATGTCAATTGGCCGCTAAGATCATGTGATTTGACACCGTTGAACTTCTTTCTTTGGGGTTATTTGAAAGAAAAAGTGTACGTCGATAAGCCGGCAACAATCCACGAGCTAATGGATGAAATAATTCGGCACATTAACGGAATAGAACCTCAGTTATGCCTGAGCATCATCGAAAATTTGGAAAACGTGATGAAGGTGTACCGCCGAGGTCGCGGCGGCTATTTGGCTGATATTTTGTTCCATACATAATTGGACCATACAAATATTTTCATAATGAAAAGAAATGACAATAATTTCCTAAACAATTTCTGTTTTATTCAAAGTCAACACCCTTTATAGTTTTTATAGGATGATTTCGTTCAAATCTTGTCTTTTCAACTGGAATTTTCATACCATCTTGGGAAATATCCCTAAACCCCCCCTGCATCCACGCTTGCCACAGAAGGTATACAATTAAAGCCACACCTATACATAATGAGAAACAATGTAAACACATTTAAGTATAAATATATAAAAAAAAATATGGTAAATGCAGGTTAATACCTTTTAGCAGCTGATTAAATAAAATAATGACAACGAGAATAAAAATAATTGAATTCATGGAAAACACAAAACATTCCTATAGGTACATACATATGTTTGTACGTAAATACACAAACAGATAAGTCTGCGCATACATATGTGTAAATAATGCATTCAGTACAAATGTTTTTCGTTTTAAGAACGAGTATAAAGTTCAGCGAATTAAATGGAAATATTTCACTTAATATTCATTAAGCACGTAACGATGTGATTACAGTTGAAAAGAAAATTATTTTAACTGCAAATACTCACTGTATGTGTAATAGAAAATAACACTATTTACAACTTCCAGTACTATGAACATTGAATAAATAGCAAGTAGCAGAAATGCATAGTGAATTACAATTCATTAAATTATAATTATCATCATTTTATATAAAATGAAAAGTTTCATGCAGAAATCTTTAGTTTTTACGAGTGTCACTTCAACAACACCAGTGCTTAATTAACTGATAATAGTTTAACACATTTTAGTTAACAGGTATGAGTACACAACAACTACTTATTCGTGCCCCTAGTTAAGGGTAATCGCAACATTGTTTCCCAATCAAAAGTTTTATTTTAGAGCCATCAGGTTTTATTAAAAAAGCGTCAAATTATTTGAAAAACATAAACATATGCACCAGTGATCGGCTTTGAGTCATAGTATAATAGTCATATTCATAGTGAGTCATAAAATTTGAGTATAATTAAGTGCGTATAAATCATTGAAATTTAACTGAGCCGTCGTACGCAAACCCACAACAACGTTGATTTATAAGTACATCTTACAATGAACATGAGTAGTTACTACGTCGTACGTATACTTATACCATCCCATACTTACATGATTCGCAAAACTACCCACGTTGATTCATATTTTAAAGAAAATACTTGTCTTCATAGAATGATTCAAGTTGTTTTAACAAAAACACTAACAGCTCTCATTTGTATGAAGAATCAACAATGTTGCCAGGTCGGAGAGTGCAAAATATTTTTGAGCCGCAAGAAAGTTTGCAATTTTACAATGTGTAACATACAATTTTTGCAAGTATCACTATTTAATTTTTAAATAAATGCAACTGACTATCGCCTTTACACTAAGTTTTGGTTGGCTTCTATACTAAGAGGTAACCAATAACAGTTGATGGTAGGGGTATATGCATTTTGCCATTTTTTCTTCAAAAATTACCAAAATCCATAAATTAGGAAAGAAGTTATAGATCAAAACGTATGAAAATTCATACCGCGCAGTGTATTTTTTGGTATATTCAAAATTTAAAAAACAAAAACTTTATTGACACGCCTACTTTAACGTCCACAGCCGAATATAATGCTCTTACTTGTTGCTTGTTGTTTTTGTATTAGTTTGTTAAATATAAATTGTCTAGTTTTTTTAACTATCCACAATTATTTTGGTGAATGCCAAATTGTAATCTGGCAAGCCTAGTTAAAACACACAACTTCATAATGAGTACGCGAGTCATACTTGCTCTCGATCATCTTTTTATCTTGCGTAAACGACGGTAGCAATCAACCGCGTCATACGTGTTGCTGAATATGAGAACCTTAAATTTAAGAGTGAGTATAAGTAGTGATGACTTTTCAATAAGTATGAATGCATATTAATCAACGAAATAATGAATGATGATTCGAGTTGACTTACTTCATGAGTATTCGTTGCAGATCTTTGATATGTATCGATAGATAACAAATCGAGTTTTCTTAAAAATGCAAAACCAAAAAAGTATTCATCATTGTTTTAATAACACGTGCAAAGAGACATAAGTTTAAATGTTGGGAAACTACGATTTAAAGATGACAATTCACATAATTTCACGATGTTTATCTGAATGCTTGTATGTATGTATGCAGTTATGTACGCTTGATTACGACTCTATCTGTTTAACACTCTTTAAAATTTTTTTCAGCTCGTTACTACTAAAGTGAAGTGTTAAGTAGTCACTTAGAAAACAATTTACGATTATTACATGCATTTTTCTCCGTCTTGTTTTTCTTTTCTTTTTGTGATTTGAAATCACTATCCCTTGTTTACCCGGGGCTTTTGCAGATCATATTACTACTCATAGATTTTCATTCGTGTTAGGGAGTTTTTAGTATCTTTTCATTTGAATCTAGAATAAAAAATTTTTGTCAACTTTATTTGCGGAAACTTTTCAACGTTTAAGTATGTTTGTATGTCCCGTTTTTATACTACAAATGTCTGGAAAAAAATCTTATCCCACTGACTACACATGTATATTTGCAAGTGCGTTATAGATGTATAAATGTTTGTAAGTCTGTTTTGTATATTTTTGCATTGCCTTTATATTGGTGCTCTCGCAAGAGTTTCATTTTATTATTTTTCATTCAACTCTTAAGTTGAACATCTATTTTATTATCCAATTCCTTGTAGCACTATTGCCAATATCATTGTGTTGGCGTAGACTAAAAAAATGGCAAATGTGCTTCAAAGTATTAAGTGTTTTTGAACGTCTTTGACAAGTAAACTTTAAAAGATCTACTTGCGAAAAGGAAGCCGATAGCTTGTTACAAATTTATGTCATCATTATTGATAACAATCCTTGTGTTCGCACTAGTATCATTACAGTAGGCTACAAAAATATTTTGATTTTTTTGGTCTTTTTTTGTAATTATAATTTAATAACAACGTGAAGTTATTTTAATAATAATATTTTGACACGACAACAACAATATTAAAAGTAAAAAGCTTAATCGGTTGTTGTTTAAAAATGTATCAAGATTTTATTTTTATCTCTAATAAGCAGCAGTCAATTTTACTTTTTAAGCTACAAGTTCATTGTGACACTGAAAGGATACTAGAGAAAATTAATGTATTCTTCAAATAAACTTATGTTTCACAACTTGTACTCTTTGCTGAGAATGACAAGTTTTTTAGCATGTTACCGCAAAAACGGTATTTGTAATTCGATATCTTATTCGTAATTCAAAACTTAGTTATGAACCACATTACATAATAAGAAAATTGTTAAAATATAATTTTAAAATTAAGACTTGCAAGAATAATATCGGTTTCATCTCTAATTTAAATCGGCATTTTGTCACAATCTGCTGTCATAGGGATCTTAAATAAACAAAAAATAATAATTTAAATCATAATTAATAAAGAAACCTAAATGTCTAAGAAAAAATTGAGTATACGAAATTGTGTTAAGACGGTCAGTATAAAATACAGGAGAAGCATTTGAATATTGCCAGCATTTATTTATATGTATATATAATAATAATTCTATGGCAAACGGGAGAACTCCTCAAGCCGACATGAGCGAAAATTGTGATAATCACACCATTGCAATCCCACAACTTAAAACTACCCTCAGGAATATTTTTAATTTATTATCAACAACTTAAAATGATGTTGTAGTGTAAAAACTTATATAGGGTCCGCTAAATAACATTTTTTTTAAATGCTTTAAAAAAGTGTAGCTTCGGCTGTGTGGCACGTAGCGTCGTCCTGTTGAAACCAAATGTTGCCAATATCCTCCTCTTCAATTTTTGTGAACAAAAATTAGTTCAACATAGCCCGATAACGATCGCCATTGACTACGGCCACTCCTTGCTTATTTTCGAAAAAAAATGGCCCAATTATGCCTCTGGACCAAAATCCGCACCAAACAGTGACTCGTTTTGGGTGTATCGGCTTTTCACTGTATGCGTGCGGGTTTTCTGTGCCCAAAATGCGACAATTTTGCCAAGATAAAAAAGAGCTTCATCTGAAAAGATGATTTTTTTGGCAAAATCGGCCAAAGTAATGTCGCAATATTTCCCAGCGTTGTTCAAGCGTATGGTTAGGTTAGGTTAGGTTGAATATTTTTTTTAATGAATAATATCGTTCGAAAAAATAACTTACTTTAACTTATATATTAACTATGTATTCGAAACCGATATTCGCTTTACATAATATATAAATATCATAAAACAGTCTTAATTTTAAGAGAATCAATTTATAAAAATCAATTAAAAAATTTAAAAACATTTTCCTGAAAAACTATAAACTGTAAAAGCTGGCGTAAGTAGTTTTTCTTATTGCTACAGAATAATGCAAGAGTGATTTAAAAATCAAATTAAGTAATTTGTAGCGTTCCCACATGCTATTATATATAAGTATTTGTATGGGAACCCCCCTAGGGGATGGTGAAAAAGGGAAAGTATAATTTGAGACAATGTTAAGAACAAAAAACATTGGAGGTCGGTCATACATTTTATTCCCATAGGAGTGAATCCTAGACATTAAAAACAAATAATGGGAATGAAAAATAAAGTTGCGGATATTAGAAAGAGGTTTTACTTTTCTTAAAGGAAATTTTATTGCGGAATTTCGATTTTTTAAGTTTTTTCAACAAGCTAAAGCGTTTATGTGTTACGCGAACATATGTTGTGCAACCTCCTCCACTTTCGAAATAACGGTATATCCAATACCAGAGCCAATCTTAAAAAACCGTGGGCACCACTGGATTCAGCGTACCCGAATTATGTTAAAACGTTAGGTGCCCGGCTTGTCTGTTTTTTCAACTAGCATAGTGTAATACATGCGATTTTTTTGGTTAATTTTTATACAAAAATTAAACTATAATTTGGCTTGTTTTATTAGATCATATGCAGATGTCTAAAATATCGTTATTTTTCCAGCTATATATATAAAGGGTACGCCAACTAACGTTTTATTTCCAACTAATGCTTATTTCGTGAATGGTAACACTTAGCTAATGTCTGATTTGACAGATAATTAGTTTTATCCTTCCGCTAAACGAATATGGTTGTGTATACGCTTGAACAACGCTGGGAAATATTGCGACATTACTTTGGCCGATTTTGCCAAAAAAAAAATCATATTTTCAGAGGAAGCTAATTTTGATATTGGCAAGTATGTAAACAAGCATTTGGAGCACAGAAAACCCGCACTCATACATTGAAAAGCCGATATACCCAAAACGAGTCACTGTTTGGTGCGGATTTGGTCGAGAGGCCATTTTTCTTCGAAAGTATGCAAGGAGTGGCCGTAGTCAATGGCGATCGTTATCGGTCCATGTTGAACGAATTTTTGTTCACAAAAATTGAAGAGGAGGATATTGGCAAAATTTGGTTTCAACAGGACGGCGCTACATGCCACACAGCCGAAGCTACACTTTTTTTGGTAGCATTGTCAAAACGAAAAAAGTTATTTTTCGGACCCTTTATATACTCTAGATGTGCAACTGCATAAAATGAATGTTACAGTTGTTAGACACTGTTTATCTGTTAAGAATTTTTCGTTGATAATGCAAACAAAAAAAGCGTGTAGGTTTGAAAAACGTCTATTGTAATGGTTAACTAGACGTTATGTGCATTTCTGATTGTAAGTGCTTACTATATTAGCTATAGTCAATCGAAGTACTTTTTTTGTAGTAGACAATCGGTGTACACATAATGACGGCATTATGTGCAAACTTTAAGAAAGTGGAATTAGATTGAACAGAAATGGACCCTTCAGATTTTCTACTTGTTTCATGTTCAATATCTTTTTAACGTTTTTAAGCGATTAAATAATTGAAAAAACTTTAAAGTACTTAGAAAACTTTAATTAATATATTGTATTAGACAATATCTATATAATTTCTGTTTACATGTGTCACATGTGTTGTGAAAGTATATTTAAATGGTTTCATTTACAGAAGTAAACATTTTTTGATCGTAAAATAAAATTAAGAATATTAAAAATATATTATTTAAAAATATATAAAATCTATGTAAGATAAAATACTTGGGAACGTCCGTAGGCTAGTCCGTACTGTGCTGGTATTTCAAACTGGAGAAACGAAGTCGATTGCTGCCAAGGACTCTGGTCCATTGCACTAGAAAAAATATTATTCGCTACTTTGGTGATGCTTATACAGTTACAAAAATATCATAAAAATTCGAATATTTTGACTAAAGTTGATCGTTAACTTTTTTTTAATAAAATTTTTTAATATTAAATTAAATTCTAACCACTTTGATGTATGTGTTTTATATGTGCTTCTAGCTCACAAAAAATATGATCCATGTTTGTAAATTAATTCTGCAACAATCATACGTTGCGTCGTATTTGGTTTCATCCATTTCTCATTCACACTCTATACATGTATTTATTCTAATAAATCAATAAAATCCCAAGACACAAGTTAAAATACCATAACAAGGAAATAAAAATAATAAAACAAAAAAAAACAAGTAAGAGCGCTACATTCGGCCGTGCCGAATCTTATATACCCTTCACAACGTGTAGTCATGCAATAACAGTGGTTTGTGTCACCATTCATCCCATATGAAATACGTACACACATATAAAAACATACATATATAAAAACGTCCAATTGTAAAATTAAAAATTCACGTATGTATGTTAAAATAAACAAAAAAAAATAAAAAATTTTTTTTAAAATTTAAAAAAATTTAAAAAAAAATTTAAAAAAAAAATTTAAAAAAAAAATTAAAAAAAAATTATTATGTATATAATATATATAAAACAAAAAAAAATAAAAAAAAAATTAAAAAAAAATAATAAAAAATAATAATAAAAATATAAAGAATATATTAAATAAAAAATAAAAAAATAAAAATAAAAAAAAAAAATTTTAAAAAAATTTTAAAAAAAATTAAAAAAAAATTTTTTTGGCTCAGCTGGGATTCGATGCCACGTTTTTTCTAACCAGTATACACGTTTGTATGTATGCATGTTGTCGTTGTAATGTTGTTTTTGTGAAAAAAAAATCGAGGTGGTCGTGGGTTTTTGCTCATATCTCAGTTGTTTATGTACCGATGTTTCTGATTTTCAATACCGATCTACTCCCAAATATTTCTGATATTTTAATACCTTACCCGGGTCCAACCTATGTCGGGGGGCTTCAAAAAGTTGATTTC
Source organism: Phyto melanocephala (assembly GCA_941918925.1). Classification (NCBI taxonomy): domain Eukaryota; kingdom Metazoa; phylum Arthropoda; class Insecta; order Diptera; family Rhinophoridae; genus Phyto; species Phyto melanocephala. The sequence goes on from OW799233.1 coordinate 55,927,689, forward strand.
AACATACACACGGACAGACGGTCAGACGGACAGACTGACAGAGCTTAATCGACTCCCCTATTCATAAGCTTTCAGAAAATATATACTTTATGGGGTCGGAAATGAAAATTGTAGAAATTTCACACGGAATGACAAACCTATATATACCCTTTTTCACTGTGTGAAGGGTATAAAAAGAAGAAAAAAAAACAAACTAAATACGTTTTCATAAACAGGTCTACATATATTTACTTATATGAGTTAATATACAGAAATAAAACATAAATACATACATATTTATGTAAATTTCGACGTGAGTGGTAAGTATCTGTGGGTAGTTAAACATGATTTACAACATGCTCCGTTGAAATAAATAAAACAAATAAACCAGTGTAAAATAGATTTAAATAGCATATGTATAATAAAAGATAAATGCATAAATTTAAATGACATGTGTGATTTTACACCAAATAAAATTTAATATTTTGCTTTTGTTTTCTTTTTCAGAAAATCAGCAGTATGTGATAAACTAGCAGGGTCTACAGTGATGTGTTTATATACAAAAATAAAAAAAAAACAACGGAAGGATTTATCTGAGAGTAACAAAACTTGGTACAAATATCTCAAAAAAGGAAGAGTTAAATAATTCAAATTCTACATTCTACAATAAAAAAAATGAAATATTTTCCACAACTTTTGAGAAAACATTCTAAGATTTCACACTAGTTCTGCAATAACATCTCACAATTTAACGCTTTTAAATGTTGGTGGCATTAATACTCTCATCAAATTTGGCTTACTTTGTCTAACTAACGCAAAGTTAATAACATATTCTAATTTCTTATAAAGAGCTTGTGATCTGATGCATATTAGCTGCGGCATGTTATTATATTATTGCTTCTATAAAACTCATGTGCAAACTTAACTGACGAAATTACAATTAAGTATAGCTTGCTCTACTTTGTACTAACTTAGCACTTAACAACAGATGTTGTCAGAAATTTCTGCTGCTGGCGGTTAATTGTAAAAAAACAATTTTTATAGGCATGCAGAGTTACTTATGAGTCAGATTCAAAAAACCAGCCGTCTATTATATTGGTAAATATTACTCATACGTTGACAGGAATTTTTTTCAAGTTTAATATCTTTGGTCTCTAAGCGAAATTTAGATAAAAACTGTAATTGTCAACAAAACTTGTATTTTTTGATTTCATCAGCTAGTTCGCTCTTTAATAAAAACAAAATAGAATTTCAAGAGATTATCAACTTTATGTCAATTATAATTTTGGTAATATTGAGAAAATTTTTTCCTGAATAATTATAAAAAATGTTTGGGTGCTCTGATGGACTGCTAGTCTGGTGTGGTGTGTTGGTCTACTACTCTGGGCGTTGCGGGTTCGATACCAGACAGAGACTCTAGAGTGGTCTGTCTCTCTCTCTTCTTTCTATTCTATTCAGGTATCACAAAGGAATAAATATAATGGACTCAAGTGAGTTGCACAACAACTGCTAGTACCTCCTTCCTATTAACCCTTCGATGTTTTAAAACCTTAGTGCCACTAAATGCATCACATGTTCTGGCCAGACCACGATTGAAAAACTCACCAAAATAAGTAAACTAAAAGAAATTTTGTACTAATTTTGTTTTTATTTAAAATAAATTAGTCTTGAAATGTAATTATAATTGTAAAACATTGAAATTAATTTTTAGAACAATCATCGCAAGTATACACCATTTAGTGCATTGTGTATTTTCCAGCTTTTTTATGATTATAGTTAATGATTTGATTTGATTTTTCTAATATGTTGAGTTTTTTGGCCTACCTGGTTCATCTTCTGCCGTTATGGATTATGCAATACTGTTGATAGCAATATTACAGTCTTATTTTTTTTTTTTAACGTACGAGAAAAGTTTTCTTCATAATATCCAAATAGTGTTTTGTACAGTTGCCGTTTTTTAGATTTTTTGAAGTATGATGACACAAAAGGTTTATTTGACCGAACGAGGCATGTTTCCAAAAAATTTTTTGCAAGGGACAACGTGGTAATTAAATTATCACAATGTATAGTACGACCTGTTTGAGAATATTTTCTTGACAAATCCTATACAACTCTTTTACCGTAGGTAAATTCGTGAACGCAATCAGAACTTTTCCCTGTATAAATTTGATCTCTTTAGGTGAGCCATATTTAGCTGGCTGTGATGGAATGTACTGCGTAAACCGTGTACGCCCACGATATGGAATGAGCTGCTCATATACAGTGAGGTTTGCTGCCGGCGTATATGACGATTCCAAATTACTTACCAATATTAGCCAAGTCAAACTTAATAAGTGTTTGCGTTGTCGAAACGAATGAATCGTAGCAAAAGTTTAAAACGTTTTCTTGACATTGTGGCGACGTATGTGTCATGATGATAAGACGTCCATAGGTCCTTTACAGGTACATTTAAAAACGCCGCAAAAAAGAACAATCCAAAGAAAGCATACATTTAATTTTCATTTGAGGACTGCCGCTATCCAAGCTTTTGTCTTTTAGATTTGCTTGATAGGCCCAGATACATTTCCAATGCTTTGCGATTTATTTCCCGCACAATTATATTAACCATGTATGGCGTGAAAATTTCCTAAAAAATTTGTAGGGGGTTGGGTGGAAACTTTCGTGATTGTCCAGGTTTCATAGCATCAGGTAGGTTGTGTGCTAGCCGCCTACCAGCTGTTGGTGTCTTAACTTTTCACAATATACCTTTTTTCTGTAAAACTTGTCAACGCTGTCAACATTATTTTCTTGAATATCATCGTAGTCATTATTACTATCTATGTCATCAAACTCATCGGCGTGTTCTACGTTGAACTCTTCAATTTGCTCGCCAGACTACAATCAAAGGCACCATTACCAGGCACATAATCATCCTCCTCTTCACTTGAAGCATGAGGGTCTATATTCTCATCGCTAATGTATAGATATGCCATCATCCTCTCTTTGCTTTGCCATACTCGCAAAGATTTCATATTAATTTTTAAAAACAAAAGCAATGCAACACCAAAAACACCTCTATTGATCAAAAAAAACACTTTCAAAAAATAATCAAAGTAAACTTTGTCAGTTAAAAATCAATAATTCAAACAAGTAGCGTATGGTCCAGTCAGACCATGAGGTGCACTTAGCGAACTTTTACTTGTAGGAGGTTTTTTGTACCCTAAGTGTGATCAAAATGGTTCCGAATTAATTTTTTTCGATTCAGAACAACTTACTTGCAGAATTCATATCCTTCATTTCTTAAAAATTTTGCTACAAAAAAAGATATTGCATATAAAAGTGAAATATGGTCTGGCCATGGTCTATGTAGGACATCGAAGGGTTAAAAATGTTTACTGCTTATTAAGTTTTTTAATTTCTTAGCTGTTAATAATTTGCTTTCCAATAATCTGAGTTTATTTTTTCCTTGCTGAGAGGCTTGGAGTATTTCAAGGTGGAAATTCTTACTAAATTGTTTATTAATATTACCGCTGTATCATCGAAACCTTGTGACAGTAAAGTAACTTAAAAACAGCTAAGGTGTTTTTTTTTTTAATAATATTAATAAAGATTTAAAAAACATTTAAGTTTTAAGCATATAACTATTTTTTTTAATGTATTAGATGCCTGTTTGTGAGCCTCATTAATAGGACACATTTTAACTTCGCATTAAAACTTACAATACAGATGTATATCTTTGTATTAATGTGTGATGATTAGTGTTATTCTCATCTTGGAGTATCATGTTAATTTTTTAAGAAAAAGCATCAACAAGTTAACATTCCTACTATGTTAGTAAAAGGTAGAAACGAACTAAAAAACAGTTTCATTAGGAAGAGTGTCCCTCTACTATCGACCTATATTTTGGTTTACTTCTGTTATATAAGGCAATTGCTAATTTACGTAAGTAACGAAAAAAAGAAAAAAAAAAAACATTAATATTTACTTTTCATTGTTGATTCATCGATATGCATATCTTATTGTCGATGCATTAATATTGTAATGTGTTGGACTTTCCAAATAAAAAGATAAGCACGAATGCTATTTGTTCTGTTTAAATTTCAAGTCTGTCTTTATTTAATAAATATTTGTTCTTATATAGGTACATTAAAAATCATTCTTAACGACTAGTATTGAGTGATTTCTAAATCACTCAATATAATTCTTAGTGTTTACAATTCTCTCTTACATATAATTTACATGTACATATCATCGTGAGTACGTTTGCATTGCATTAATTCAATGCATTTGATATCGTTGACTCACACAATAGTAAGTGCGGTCTTTGCATTAAAGGGATTTACATTACTTTTGACATAATTATATCATATGTGATATTTGAGTATTTAGTACGCTACTGACTTCACGATGGTATGTAAGGTTTCGTACATTGTATTGGATGAGCAGTGTATACTTATGAAATACACTACACCCTCACCCTTAAGAGAAAAATTACAAAAATGATTTATGTTGTAGGTAAATAATTTTTGGAATTTTTATATAATCTTACAGTAGTTTATGAAATACTAATACATATATTTATACATTTTTTTGTGCTCTTTTTTTTTTTTTTTTTTTTTTTTTTTGAGAAATGTGTCTTTACGATCTTAAATTACACTAGGTCACAAATAACAAACTTTTGTCTGTTATTTGTTTCTAGCATACTTTTTCTCATGGATTTGGACCTACTGAACACGAAAATGAATTTTAAAAATTTTTCTGTCGATTGGTTTGCGAGATACAAATTTTTTAATTTTTTTTTTTTAATTTTTGGAGGTACACTTACTATTTTGAGCATATCTTTAGTCTTCTTTGACCTATTTTATCCTACTACTACTCAAATTAAAGACAATTGAGCCGTCTACAACTTATTCTCAGAAAATTTTCAAATCGGGTTAGTAGTTTTGATGTTGGCGGCTTAAAAAGGTTAAAAAACTGGGTTTTTTTTAGTAAAAATGTGGCTGAAAAATTCATATAAAAATTCATATAAAATATAAAACGCGATGTTAACAGCGATTTTAATTTTTTTACGTATAGCTGACACTTTTCCAAAGAAAATAAGCCCTTACTTAACAAAATCTGATGACAAATGGCCGACTTATTATTTTTTTGGTAAACGACCGAAATTCCGCTATTTCACGATTTTTTGATTTTCATTATTTGCACAGCTTACCTACCCAACGCAAACGAATAAATACATTTGAACTTAATTTAAAATAAACAAATTAGTCTTCGTATATTATTTTTTAATTTATTTACAGCACTACATGCTCATACATATTTAAACATAAGGAGACACGGTTATCAATTGCATTTCAAAACTGTCTGTGAAAGTGTAAAGAAGTTAATATTTAGAAAACGCAAGGAAGACAATGAGTAAAAGACTACGTGTGTTCGAGTGTTTGAACGATCCAGACAATTTCTGCAATGTTTGTGGCCAGTTTATAAAAAAAAATCACGCACACAAGTTTACTCCAGCAGTACAATTGCACTATTTGAATTATTTTGGTATTTCACCAAATATCACAGAACCATGGACACCTAAGTCGCTGTGTGATCTTTGCTATATAATCTTAACCAACTGGGCAGCTGGCGGAAGGTAAGAATTTTTATTTAAACACATTATACATAGCGAATATAGTAATTTATTTTAATTTTAGCCGCCATATGAAATTCGATACACCAATGATGTGGAAAAAGCCGCTATGCCATTCCACAGACTGTTATTTTTGCCTCACCACAAACAGTGGGGTAGGAAGATTTTTTAAATGGAACTACGCTCAAGTGGGATCGTTTGCGCTTCCAGTACCACATTCGCATGATGTGCCATATCCAGTGTGCCCTGGTGCATCTCTTCAAAAAGCAGAATCGTCAGAAGAAGAGTCCGAGTCAAATGCAAGCGAATTTGAGCCGGGTGCAAAGCGAAAATTACTGTCACAGGCCGAACTAAACGATTGGGTGCGCGATTTTGGTCTCACTAAGGAGAAAGCCGAACTTTTTGCGTCTCGGATGATACAGTGTGGATTTGCGGCTTCAGAAGTGAAAGTAACAGCGTACAGAAACCGTCACAAGGAGTATGCAAAATTTTATACAAAGAAAGACCAAATATGTTTTTGCAGCGACATTTCAGGCTTGTTCCAAGAGCTTCACCAAATTCACAACCCCAACGAATGGAGGTTGTTTATTGACAGCAACAAAGAGAGCTTGAAGGCAGTTCTCTTACATAATGGGAATGAAAAGCCATCTGTTCCTATTGCTCATGCGGTTCATTCAAAGGAGAACTATGAAACTATGGACATTTTGCTGAAATGCATAGAGTATAGGAAATACAATTGGAAAATATGCGCCGACCTTAAAGTTGTGGCCATTCTGTGTGGACTCCAAGGAGGCTATACGCGACATTGCTGTTTTCTGTGCCTTTGGAATAGCCGCGCTGATGATCAGCATTATATAAAAAAAAAATGGCCGGTACGAACGAAACCTGTAGTTGGAGAAGCGAATGTTCAGCGCAAACCACTAATAGAGAACCGTGAAAATATAATACTTCCGCCGCTGCACATAAAATTGGGTTTGATTAAAAATTTTGCTAAAAAAATTAGACAAAGAAGGTGAAGCTTTTGCCTATTTACGGTCAATTTTCCCTTACCTTTCGCTGGCAAAAATTAAAGAAGGAGTCTTCGCAGGACCCGAGATAAAAAAAATTTTGAAAGATGAAAAATTCCCAAAGCTGTTATCACCCATCGAAGCCGCAGCATGGAATTCCTTCAGGCTTGTTGTGGAAAACTTTTTAGGAAACAACAAAAGCCCGAATTATAAGGACATAGTTGAGGATCTGGTAAAGAACTATGAAGCCATGGGAGTGCACATGTCACTTAAAATACACTTTCTGCATTCTCATTTGGATTTTTTCCCTGAGAATTTAGGAGACGTGAGCGACGAACACGGCGAGCGCTTTCATCAGGAATTGAAGGCTATGGAACGACGCTATCAGGGCATCTATGACACGGCTATGATGGGTGACTATATTTGGACCCTAATACGTGAGACCGATTGCAGCGAATACAAAAAACAAAGAAGAAGTCAGCAGTTTTTCCACATGGCATAAAATGTACACTTATATCTTTGTTTTTACTCATTTTTTTTGTGCGTTGATTTGCTTAATTTAATTAGTTAGTTTAATTTCGTTAGTTTAGCTAATTGTGCGATACATTGAGCATGTAGTGCTGTAAATAAATTAAAAAATAATATACGAAGACTAATTTGTTTATTTTAAATTAAGTTCAAATGTATTTATTCGTTTGCGTTGGGTAGGTAAGCTGTGCAAATAATGAAAATCAAAAAATCGTGAAATAGCGGAATTTCGGTCGTTTACCAAAAAAATAATAAGTCGGCCATTTGTCATCAGATTTTGTTAAGTAAGGGCTTATTTTCTTTGGAAAAGTGTCAGCTATACGTAAAAAAATTAAAATCGCTGTTAACATCGCGTTTTATATTTTATATGAATTTTTATATGAATTTTTCAGCCACATTTTTACTAAAAAAACCCAGTTTTTTAACCTTTTTAAGCCGCCAACATCAAAACTACTAACCCGATTTGAAAATTTTCTGAGAATAAGTTGTAGACGGCTCAATTGTCTTTAATTTGAGTAGTAGTAGGATAAAATAGGTCAAAGAAGACTAAAGATATGCTCAAAATAGTAAGTGTACCTCCAAAAATTAAAAAAAAAAATTAAAAAATTTGTATCTCGCAAACCAATCGACAGAAAAATTTTTAAAATTCATTTTCGTGTTCAGTAGGTCCAAATCCATGAGAAAAAGTATGCTAGAACCAAATAACAAAATGACTGTTGCCTAGTGTTATTTTTGGTTTTTAAGTTAATATTAAGTCAAGTATTTTATATATTCTTACAATGTTTAATTATATATTTTTGATACTACATTTATTTATATTAATTTATAGGGTTTTAGGTTATTATTGTGGAATTCTTTTTCCATTCCCTTATAATCTATGGTGGTGTTTACACCGTTTCTCTTAGTTATTCTGTATGGTCCCTTATATGGACTTTGATTTTTCTTTCTGTTTTCCATTCTTACTAGAACTAAATCTCCTTCTTTTGCATCTTATTAGTATACTTATTATTTGTTGTCCTATTCTCCTTTGTCCTGTTCAGTAGTTCCCTTGCTCTATTTAACGAATATTGTAGTCTAGTTTTTAATTCCTTAGCATAATCGTCCAAATTTATATTCTCTCTTCTGTATTCTTGAACAAAGTCTGATGGTAAGCTTGGTAGCTTCCCGTATATTAATTCAAATGGCGTGTAGCCAGTGTCTATGAAGGGTGCCGTGTTGTAGGCAAATGTGAAGTTTTGAATCCACTTATCCCATTCGTAATCACTTGCTGTTGTTAATAGAAACTCGTTAAGAACTCTGTGGTTTCTTTCCACTGAACCTACTGTTTCGTGGTGGTAGGGTGTTGAAAATGTTTGTTTAATTTGTAGTAAGGAACATATGTTTCTCATTAGTTCGTTTGTGAACTCTGTCCCTCTATCTGACTTGAGTACCTTGAACTGTCCGTATTTCAGTATAAACTGTTCTACAAGTGTTCTCGCCGTTGTATGTGCATCTTTTGTTGGCATAGGATGTGCCACAACAAAATTAGTCAGTTCGCATTGCATCGTTAAGATGTATCGATATTCGTTTGAATTCTAAGAGGTCCTACCGTGTCAATTGAGATTACTTCAAAACTATTATCCGGGGTGTCTGTTAGTGTAAGTTGTTCCCTAGTGTGTTTTGTCTGTTTGTTTTTGTTACATTTGTCACAATATTGCACGAATTGCTTGACCATTTTGTTCATGTTTTTCCAAATAAATCTTTGTTTCAATTTGATTACCGTTTTTCTAATACCCAAGTGGCCTGCCTGTGTGGTATTGTGGAATTCATCTATTAATTGTATTTAAGTATGTCATCTTTAATTCTTGTAGGGGCGTTATATATTAGTATTTTTAGTTGAGGGCTTTCATTATTTATTTTTATTCTTTCATATATTTTCTTAAATTCATCTTTGGTATACCTTTCAAATATTTTATCATTACTCGATAGCGCTAACTCTTTTATATTCTCTTTCCTCATTTTAGATATCAGTTTCCTCAGAATCGAATCTAGTTTCGCTGAGTTATCGCTGAATTGCATGCATATTATTCTTATTTATTTTCATGTTTCCGTCTTTGGTACGAGATTTCTTCATAATCGAATCTGGTTTCGATGAATTATCATCCCGTCCTATGTGCACAATATTATTTTCTATATAAATATTTTCATTTTCCTCATCAAACTGTAGTTTGTTTATATTCTTTATATCATTAATGGAGGTGCATTCCCATATTTGAAGTTGATCAGACTTCTGAGAATTACAATTATCCAATTTATCTTTTCTTTTCACACGTGTCTCAATTTTATTATTAACTAGCCAATCCCGGCGCGCGTTGCTACGCCCCTTCATGAATTTTAATCGCATTCTAAATTTTAATCGAATATCAAGTGCAAGGCTAAAAACTATAACTTTTTCTTTATGAGCGTGGCACTGCCCACTTTTCTAATTACGAAACTGTATAGTCATGACAGCTCAATAAGTGTGCAAAGTTTCAGAAAAATCGGTCCAGTGTAAGTACCTCAAAATGATACCTTTTTTTATGGGCGTGGCACTGCCCACTTTTCTAAATACGAAACTGTATAGTCATGACAACTCAATATGTGTGCGAAGTTTCAGAAAAATCGGTCCAGTGCAAGTACCTCAAAATGATACCTTTTTTTTAATGGGCGTGGCACTGCCCACTTTTCTAATAAGGAAAGTGTAAAGTCATGATAGCTCAGTATGTTTGCAAGGTTTCAGAAAATTCGGTCCAGTGCAAGTAGCTAAAACTGATAACTAATTTTTTATGGGCGTGGTCCCGCCCACTTTTTCAATCACGAAATTATAAAGCCATGACAGCTCAATATGTGTGCAAAGTTTCAGAAAAATCGGTCCAGTGCAAGTACCTCAAAATTAAAACTTTTTAAGGGGCGTGGCCCCGCCCACTTTTTTTATCACGAAATTATTTAGTCATGACAGCTCGATATGTGTGCAAAGTTTCAGAAAATTCGGTTAAGTGCAAGTAGCTAAAACTAATAACTAATTTTTTATGGGCGTGACCCCGCCCACTTTTTTAATCACGAAATTATAAAGTCACGACAGCTTAATATGTGTGCAAAGTTTCAGAAAAAGCGGTCCAGTGCAAGTACCTCAAAATTAAAACTTTTTAAGGGGCGTGGCCCCGCCCACTTTTTTTATCACGAAATTATTTAGTCATGACAGCTCGATATGTGTGCAAAGTTTCAGAAAAATCGGTCAAGTGCAAGTAGCTAAAACTGATAACTAATTTTTTATGGGCGTGGCCCCGCCCACTTTTTTTTCACCCATAAACACTCCCTGGTATGTGTACAACAACTTACCAAAGTTTGAGCCCGATCGGTTGTACAGTTTCAGAGTCTATAGCTAACACACACACACACACACACACACACACACACAGAGTTTCACTTTTATATATATAGATATCCTCTACTTCTTCTTTATCTTGCGCGTTATTATCATTTTTAGTTGCCTCATTATTTATTCCTTTATTATACCCTTCACCTGTGGTGCACAAGGGTATATATAGCTTTGTCATTCCGTTTGTAATTTCTACAATTTTCATTTCCGACCCCATAAAGTATATATTTTCTGAAAGCTTGTGAATAGAGGAGTCGATTAAGCCCTGACCGTCTGCCCGTCTGTCCGTGTGTTGGTTGAAATCAACTTTTAGAAGAAACTATATGTTCCTCAGATCTGTGTATGGTATCAATCTCTTGGAAATATCCAGGAATGAATCGCTATTGAAATTCAGCACAGTCGCCCAATAACTTTCTGAGATATGTGCAAAAAACCACGACCACCTCGTTTTTTTTCACAATTACAACAACAACATACATACATACATGTAAAAAACATACCAAACAAAAAAAATTACAAAAAAAAAAAAATACTAAAAATAAGAAAAAAATAATAAAAAAACTACAAAAAAAAAAATTAAATAAAAATTTAAAAAAAATTTAAAAAAAATATAAAAAAAATAATAAAATATAAATAATATATAAAATAAAATAAAATAAAATTTTTTTGGCTCAGCTGGGATTCGATGCCACATTTATTCTAACGTGTACGTATGCACGTATTTTATATGAGACTAGCCAAGCCCGGCGCGCGTTGCTACGCCCCTTAATGAATCGAAATGCATTCTGAATTTTAATTGAATATCAAGTGAAAAAACTTAAAAATTATAAGTTTTTTATGGGCGTGGCATTGCCCACTTTTCTAGTCACGAAATTGTAAAGTCATAACAGCTTAATATGTGTGCAAAGTTTCAGAAGAATCGGACCAGTGCAAGTACCTCAAAATTAAAATTGTTTTTATGGGCGTGGCCCTGCCCACTTTTCTTATCACGAAATTGTAAAGTCATAACAGCTCAATGTGTGTGCGAAGTTTCAGAATAATCGGTCCAGTGCAAGTACTTCAAAATGATACCTTTTTTTTATGGGCGTGGCACTGCCCACTTTTCTAAAAGTCACGACAGCTTAATATGTGTGCAAAGTTTCAGAAAAATCGGTCCAGTGCAAGTACCTCAATATTAAAACTTTTTTAGGGGCGTGGCCCCGCCCACTTTTCTTATCACGAAATTATTTAGTCATGACAGCTCGATATGTGTGCAAAGTTTCAGAAAAATCGGTCAAGTGCAAGTAGCTAAAACTGATAACTAATTTTTTATGGGCGTGGCCCCGCCCACTTTTTTTCATCCATAAACACTCCCCGGTATGTGTACAACAACTTACCAAAGTTTGAGCCCGATCGGTTTTACAGTTTCAGAGTCTATAGCTAACACACACACACACACACACACACACACAGAGTTTCACTTTTATATATATAGATGAATGGTGATACGAACAATTGTTATTGCATGACAACACGTTGTGAAGGGTATATAAGATTTGGCACGGCCGAATAAAGCACTGTTACTTGTTTCTTTTATTAATTTTATTACTCATTGCCCTTGTTGTTATTAAAATTTTTCTTTGATTATCGTCTTTTTCTAATGGTATCATTTGTTTTAGTGTTTCAGTGTCTATTTCTATTCTGGAAAGTGCATCAGCGTTTGTATTCATATTTCCTTTCTTGTATACAATTGTAAAGTCATAATCGCTTAAATCCAATCTTATTCTTGTCATCTTTGATGAAGGATTTTTATGTGAGAAAAGTGATATTAGGGGTCTGTGGTCTGTAACGACAACAAATTTTCTTCCGTACAGATATGGTCTAAAGAAGTTTATCGCCCAATGAATGGCTAGTAATTCCTTTTCTATTATCGGTTTATTTATATCATGTTTTTGTAGAGATTTGCTTGCGTAAGATATCGGCAAATCATTTCCTATTTCTCCCTGTGACAAAACTGCTCCTAGTGCGTATTGCGAAGCATCGGTTGTTAAGATGAAAGGTCTTTCAAAATCTGGATATTGCAGTACTGGTGGACTTATCAATTTCTCCTTCAGCATCTCAAAGGCATGTTGGCATTTTGTCGTCCATTCAAATTTTTTATTTTTCTTCAGTAGTGTGTTTAAATCTTTAGCTATTTCAGCAAAATTTGGTATGAATTTTCTGTAGTAGTTGCAAAATGCAACGAAACGTCTAACTTCGTCCGCATTTTTCGGTATTGGGTAATCTTTTATTACATCATATTTAGACGGATCGGTTTTTACACCGTCCTTTGTTATCAAATGTCCTAAATAAATCACTTCCGGTTTAAGGAAACAACATTTCTTTGGATTTAGTTTCAAATTGCTGTAATCTGTCTAAAACCTTAATTAAATTCCTGTTGTGGTGACTCAGGCTGCATCCATATACGATTATGTCATCGACATAAAGAAAAGCTTCGGAATCTAGACCCGAAAGTGCTATTGTTAGCATTCTCTGAAAGCTATTTGACGAAATTTTCAGTCCAAATGGGAGTCTTTTAAATTAATAATGTCCTTGTGGTGTAGAAAACGCTGTCAACGGTCTTGAGTCTTGAGTCTTCTTCTTGATGAAATGAACTGGTCATGTCGAGAGTAGAGAACCACTTCGCTCTACCCAATTTATCCAAAACGTCCTCTAATCTAGTCAATGGAAATTTATCATTAATTATTCTATCATTCAGTTTCCTAAAATCTACAACTAATCTCCATTTTCTCTTATCCTCAGTGTTTTTCTTCGGTACTAGTAAAAGTGGTGCATTGTAGGGGCTAACTGATGGCTCTATAATGTCATCATGAAGCATTTTCCGTACCTGTTCATTTATTATGTTTGTTTGTGTGTGTGGTAGTCTATAATTTTTTATGTATACTGGTGTGTTGTCAGTAGTTGCAATGTTTTGGTCATAAAAATTGTTGACGCTCAATTTTTCGTCTTCCAAATGAAAAACATTCTGATATTTCCTACATATATTAAGTAATTCTGTTTTTGCATACTCATCATTCTCAGGTAATTGTAATTCATTCATTAATCGTTCAAACCGTTCACTGCTGTCTCTGTTTTTGTTTATTTTCCTGTAATCCAATATACTGTAGTTTTTTAATGGGTCAGTGTGCAGTTCAATGCCCTGCAACGTTACTGTGTTGTTTCTTGTATTTAATATTTTTATGTGTGTTATGCCGCTTTTTGGTGCTATTGAATTATCCAGAAAAATTCCTTCTTTCAATTCTTTATTAAGTATGACGCAATCTTCAGTGAGGTTTAACTTTATTGCTTGCACAATTTCTGTTCTTGCTGGTATAGTTACACACAATGTATGCAATGACTTTGTTTGCATTGGAATGGTCATGGTTTTGTTTTTATTAAACAATGAAACTGTGAAGGTCTCGTAGTCAATTTTACAGAGATATTTCTTTAAGAAATCTCTTCCTATTATCCCGTCTGTTTCTATTGGGAATTGTGGTCTAACCATTGTAATGTTTATAGCTTAAAATTTATGAAACTGTAGACAATTATTTCATATTTAATATCAATTTTAATAAATTCTTTTCTATATATTTTGGGTTTTAATATAAGATTTTTTTTTTTTAGTTTTTGTTTTCTTATGTTTTTGATTAGTAACTTAATTTTATTTATTTCTATTCTGATTCTTTCTGTGGCCTCTGTATCTGCTTCATCTTTTAACATAAGAGTTAGGACTTTAAGTTGTTGCTTTTGTTTGTTAACGGTTCCTCCTCTTGTTTTGTTTACGTTCGGAAGATGGAATATTGGGAATTTGGCTTCATCCTCTCTTGGCTTCTTCTTTGGGTGCCTTGGTTTCGGCCCGACAGTAGGGTCTTCTAATAATTCCAGCCACCTCTTCTCGGCTTCGTCAAGTTGTAACTCTTCCACTGTATGTTCCTTAAAAGAAAAATAACTTCTATTTTTTTTTCTTTTTCTAATTTAAACAAAGATACCAATTTAGCGTAAGCTGTGAGTATTGGTTCCTTGGAGGATCTTTACCATTTCTCCGAATTTAGCAACTAGTTAAGCAATTACTGCTTTTTGTACTTTTTTGCTTTTTGTATTCGAAGGAGTTGGCCATGTAATGTGTTGGACTTTCCAAATAAAAAGATAAGCACGAATGCTATTTGTTCTGTTTAAATTTCAAGTCTGTCTTTATTTAATAAATGTTTGTTCTTATATAGGTACATTGAAAATCATTCTTAACGTCTAGTATTGAGTGATTTCTAAATCACTCAATATAATTCTTAGTGTTTACAATTCTCTCTTACATATAATTTACATGTACATATCATCGTGAGTACGTTTGCATTGCATTAATTCAATGTATTTGATATCGTTGACTCACACAATAATAAGTGCGGTCTTTGCATTAAAGGGATTTACATTACTTTTGACATAATTATATCATATGTGATATTTGAGTATTTAGTACGCTACTGACTTCACAATGGTATGTAAGGTTTCGTACATTGTATTGGATGAGCAGTGTATACTTTTATAGTCCTTATTTCGTTATTTGTAAAATAATTAAATATACTCGTAAAAAAAGTTATTTATTAATTTTTATTTTGGTCTTAATTTCAGAAGTCAGGAGAGACGAGTGGTCAAATATAATCTCTGTTTTTAACAACTGCCCTTTAGATGCTTTCTGCTCCTTTTACATACAATCTAGTTTTTCCGCAGATGTGAATTATGGTGGAATATAAATTTGATAGCATATTAAAGGTATTGAAAATACCTTCAAAATGATAGAAATGAATAATTTTAATACCAGGATAATATTCTGTAAAATCCATAAATATTTTCCATAATGTCAATGTTATTCTGATTAAAACTCTTCAATTGTGAGTGCTTTTCATTTAATGCACTTTAGTGTAATTAGTGCAATCCAAGTTCAAGATAACATTTAAAACAAGACGAGGTTTTGCCTTCTGTTGTTCTCTGCTTCTGTGGAGGACAGAACAATAATTTACATATTAGCTCTATACAACGCCCCTCGATTAAGTTTAAAAATAATTAACGCCATGTAATGGTGAGCCAGTTATTCCAAGTATACTTATTTTTTGGTGAAAGGTATATAAGAATCGATGCTTTTAAAATAGGTGCTCTTGATTTAATTTCTTTTACTATGTGTTTTACGCCTGTTTTATAACCTGTTCAGCAAAATAAATATACAGGGCCATAAAAAGGTTTTAAATTTGCTATTCGAGAATAGTGTATTACAGAAATTTAAGTGTAAGCATGGTTTTCTATTCTTGGCTTTTTGTTATCGAACTGAGAGTGGTTCTCTCTAAGTAGTTGAATAGCACAATATTTTGTTTATGTTGTGCAAAAGTAAGTTTATATATTGTATACATTTCTTTAACCAATTAAATTAACAACCAACTAAGATTTTTTTAGGTTGATTTTTTTGTTCCAATATATTTAATGCTGCTTAAAATTATAATTGATACACATTACAATTTTTCTTAAATATGTATGTGTACGTGATTTCATTACAAACATCTATAATATATATGTCAACTTTAAAGATTCTATAACCTATATTAAACATATTTATATATAAAAGATATTTATTTATGTTCAAACTACTTGTGAACTAAGAATTTAATCTTATAAACTAATATGCATTATACCTTTTTTTAACAATATTTTCGTGAAATTAATTTTTTTTCCATTTCCCCTAGTGTCAATTTGCAATATGAAGGCGGTAGGTTTAGCATATATGTATGTACATGCACATGTGAGCATGAGTATGTGTGACAGTAGTTTTAGTTGTAAATACGCAGATTCACTTGACATTAAATATTCTAAACATAACATTTCAAATACATACACAAATATATTAACAAAATTGAGTTATTTATTACAAAATGGAAGAGGGACGATAATGGTTCAACACCAAAAAGTATCCTTGAAAATAGAGTGTTTATCAATGTGTCTGCGTTGATACATGTTTAATATATAATTTTACGTACACACATGTTTACATTTACTTATCACGAGTACTCACACATGTATATGTTGTATATTTTACACACATATAAATTATTAAAGAGCTGAGCAGAATGTCCCTAATGTTATGTGTTTTATTTTAAACTACTTCCAATCAATACGTTAAAGTGTAAAAATTAGAAACAAAACAAGCATTACAAATTATGTTTGACTCTAACTAAAACAAATTAGTTGTGGCTTGAAAGATTTTATCTACCGCTTTTTTATGTTTTCAAACAAAGTAAAATGTCAAAACAAAACACGACATGAAATAAAAAAAAAACTGCAAATTATAGCAGAAATTTTGAGTGCAAAAGAACACATACAAAAAGTGTAAAAAATATTAAGCAGCAGCGTCACTTAATACTTGCAATTAGTGCAGTTTAAAGAGAAAACAATTTCTTGTTCATGTTAACTCATCTCATTACAGGAAACTGAAATTGAAATTCTTTTGCATTTTTTTCGTTGTTCTAGGTCTACTATTAAAACATGTTTTTAAAGTTCTATTTCAGTTTTGATGTTATATTTCATCTTTGTTCTGATTCTGATTCCGTTTTATTTTATTCAATTTTTGATCAATTGTTCAATATCTTGATCGTAAAGCAAAACACATATTTTTATAAGTATGTATTTTATTATAAAAGAACAATATACACACACACATTTTTAAATTTAATGATATTGCTTGTAAGCCATTTTTATTATGCTTGTGCCGCTCCTTAGTAAATACCTGCTGCATATATTTTACACTTATATATAATATATGTAAATATGTACACACATACACACACACTTAGTTCTTAGACAGGATCTAAAAAATTAAGTGAGTTTTTTTTTTCATTTTGTTTTTATGTAAAACTACACACCTCACTATAGTATGTATACATATGTACATAAATATGTATGTAGCGTGCATGTGTGTGCTTCTGTTTTTTTTTACAATACCACATAAACACACATACTTAAGTCGACCTAAAGTAAATATATTGTTTTTATCGATTTTCAGTCAACATAAAAGAAAAAAATAAAAAAATCAACAATAAGTAAGAACAAGAAAAAATACTTTAAAATTCAATATTAAATGTAATAAAGTTTTAGTTATTGTTGCTCATGCCGTTGCTAAGCGTACATACACATATGTACATACATATTTGTGCACTTATTTCACCAACCGCTCTAAAGGTATTTAAGAACGAAAACAAACAAAGGAAAAATAAGAAACAAAAAATCATAAATCGAATATTTTTTTTTTTTTGTTTAAATTTAGTCAAACCATATGCATGAAGATACAAAAGGGTTTTATTTATAAATAAAGAAAAACAATAACAAACACCATGTTGTTTTTGTAAAGTAGGGTGGAGCCTGTATAAAACATTTAGTCCATTTTTTTAATCTTTTGCTTTGTATCCTTAAAATGGCTATTATTGACGAAACTTTTATAAGAAAAAAAGTTTGTAGAAAATTATTATATTTAATGGAAATTTATGAAAATCTGCTGGTTTGAAAATTGAAAAGTAACCCATTGAAAGTTTATCCCATTTATCAACTCACCCATTTTTTTACATTAATATTTCTTTTCTTAGCACTTAATATTACTGAATTCAGAAAATATGCTATCATCTCGTGTAAATGCAAAAATAATAAAAATATTTAATACATATTTAATATGAAAATTTAAGTTTCTTGTTTATATGTATGTATATATAAATTACTAGCCGCCCTGTACTTGCTTCGCTACGTAACACCAAATTTAAAAAAAAAAAAAGTGCCATTAGCCTTCTAGTATCTCTTTGAATTTTTGTGCCACATGCATTAGGTCCGAAGATACAATATTACCAATTTTAATCGTTTTTAGCCTTTTCCCCCCTAAATTCCAAAATTTCGAATAAGTACAAAAATTTATTATAGATTGTTTTAAAGAGAGTAAAATCACGTTTTTACATTTTTCCTATTGATATTCCTTTTAAAGATAAATTCTATTGAAAAAAGTACCGAAATTCAGTTTTTACCCGTTTTATTCCCTTAAAACTCAAAATTTCCAAAAATTATCAGACACCTAACCAATTATTTTTATACCCTTCACCTGTGGTGCACAAGGGTATATATAGCTTTGTCATACAATTTTTATTTCCGATCCCATAAAGTACATGATTTCTGAAAGCTTATGAATAGAGGAGTCGATTAAGCCCTGACCGTCTGGCCGTCTGTCCGTGTGTTGGTTGAAATCAACTTTTAGAAGCAACTATGTTCCTCAGATCTCTATATGGTATCAATCTCTTGGAAATATCCAGGAATGAATCGCTATTGAAATTCAGTACAATCGCCCCATAACTTTCTGAGATATGAGCAAAAAACCACGACCACCTCGTTTTTTTCACAATTACAACAACAACATACATATGTATATACTGGTTGAAGTAAACGTGGCATCGAATTCCAGCTGAGCCAAAAAAATTTTATTTTATTTAATATATTCTTCATATTTTATTATATTTTTTTTAATTTTTCTAAAATTTTTTTTTAATTTTTTTTTTTGTAATTTTTTTTATTATTTTTTTATATTTTTAATATATTTTTTTTAATGTTTTTTACATGTATGTACGTATTTTATATGTATCACCATTCGGTGATACAAACAATTGTTATTGCATGACTACACGTTGTGAAGGGTATATAAGATTCGGCACGGCTGAATATGGCACTGTTACTTGTTAATAGGCTCTTTGGTCCTTTCTGATTTTTTGTGATATCTTTATTAAGCCCGCCTAGGCCTCATCATCATGCCTAACAATTGAGCTCAACATTGTCATTGAAAATTTGGGGGGCATTTGGCAGATATTTTGTTAAATACATAATTGAACCATACAAATATTATCATTACAAAAAGAAATGATAAAAATTTCTTAAATAATTTGTGTTTTATTTAAAATCAACATCGGCCCTTAAAATTTAACCACACTTAATAACTTCGATATGATAGTAAAGTGTTTTCGTAAATTTAGACTTTTAGTAAAAGTGGGCGTTAAAGTAGGAGTGTCAATAAAGTTTCTGCTAATAAATACAACTTAGATATTTCAATATAGTCCTTTATTTTCCCAAAAACTTTGTCAATAGAGAAATTACATGAATTTAAGATAAACCGTTATATGGGAGGTAGGCGTTAAAGTGGGCGTGTCACCTAAATTTTTGATAAGAATTGATTAGAAGGATACATGTAGCAAATTTTATCATCATATCTCAAATTTTGGCGGTTTTATGAGCTTTCAAATTTCATTAACGGTAGATAACGTGAAAAGTGGGCGTTATAGTAGGCGTGTCAAAGTTATTTTTGCGAATGAGTACAACTTAGATGTTTCAATATAGCCCTTTTTTATTCCAAAATCTTTATTAACAGAGAAATTATATGAATTTTAGGTAAAACGTTATATGGGAGGTGGGCGTAAAAGTGGGCGTGGAACCTTAATTTTCTGACACAGTAATGACATTGCCTAGGGGGATATCCGTAGCAAATTTGATCATCATACCTCTAATTTTGATGGCATTATGAGCTTTTAAATTTCATTAACGGTAGATAACGTGAAAAGTGGGCGTTATAGTAGGCGTGTCAAAGTTATTGTTGCGAATGAGTACAACTTAGATGTTTAATTATAGCCCTTTATTATTCCAAAATCTTTATTAATAGAGAAATTATATGAATTTAAGTTAAAACGTTATATGGGAGGTGGGCGTAAAAGTGGGCGTGGCACCTTAATTTTCTGGCACAGTAATGACATTGCCTAGGGGGATATACGTAGCAAATTTGATCATCATACCTCTAATTTTGGCGGTTTTATGAGCTTTTAAATTTCATTAACGGTATATAACGTGAAAAGTGGGCGTTATAGTAGGCGTGTCAAAGTTATTTTTGCAAATGAGTACAACTTAGGTGTTTCAATATAGCCTTCATTTTTCCAAAATATTTATTAATAGAGAAATTATATGAATTTTGGTTAAAACGTTATATGGGAGGTGGGCGTAAAAGTGGGCGTGGCACATTGATTTTCCGTTACAAAAAAGCGTCTCACCAAAAAAGAAAGTGTGCAAAATTTCAGAGTCGTACATCCAATTTTGTTGCTTTTATGACGTTTTTGTTTTTAAATATACCGAAAAATACACTGTGCGGTATAAATTTTCCTACATTTTGATCGATAACTCCTCTCCTAATACATAGATTTAGATAATTTTTTGGGAAAAATATTGTTTTTACTCAGGAAATATATATTCGAAGTTTCATGAGCCTACGTTAATGCGTTTGGACACAATTCCATTTTATTCGATGTTTGAAGGAAACGGTTTTTTCGACCTACTCTTGCTTTTCGAGCTACAACTCTCTTCCTAATATTCCGATTTAGCCCATTTTCAATACCAAACAAACCTTGTCTATAAGAAAGATTCTGGCAAAATTTGAGCTTCCTAGCTTTTTCGGTGCGACCTCTATCGTGCTTTCAACAGACGGACAGACGGACGGACAGAGCTAGATCGTCATCAAATCAAACCCTGATTCAGAATATATATACTTTATGGATTCTAAAATGGATATTTCGATGTGTTTCAAACGGAATGACAAATTGAATATACCCCCACCATTTTTTTGGTGGCGGGTATAAAAAGTTCAAGTTGTCAATGAAACCATTCAGACTTGTAAGAAAAGCCTACTTAAGAAAACAGACAATCGATTTCATAACCAATCGAATAGTTCAGTTCTTGTAAATGAACTTTTCTTTTATAATTATGGGAATCGGATTGCAAAAATCATAATTTCTTAGTGCCGCCAACAAATCAATATTCCGAAACGAAATTCTGTAGATACTTATAACCGTAAAATTCTACTATCACAACTAAACCATGCGATTGCCAACAATTGTAGTACTCACAACCAAAACTGTTTTCTCTGGGCACTCAAAGAGAATTGATGCTTACGACGCACTGTGTCACGAGGGTGGCTAAAAATAGTTAATGTTAGAATTTGAACTTTTTTTATATATTTATTTTTAAACACTCTGGTTAGATGATATCTAAAATACCTTCATAAATTGTTTACAAATTTAAAGTTATAGTGGTTCAAAGTTAAGGTTTGTGTACAACATACGAAATTTATGGGAAAATCCTAAATTTTATGTTCATTTATAATAATAAGAACTTAAGTACTTGAATGTAACGGCTACCAAAATTTGTAAATTTACAACACTGTTCTTGTTTACAAATATTGATCATTTGTCATTTGTTAGAAAAAGACAGTATTGAGGCATTGTCAAGATTTTCCAGCAACCGTGAACTTTCGTGGAGAATTTAAAGTAAAGTAGAAATAACACTTTTCCTGTTTTGTTGCATTTTGTAGCTACAAGTATGTATTTTAATGTATTCAAAGTTCAACTGCCCGACATTGCCCGAAATTCTTTTTGTGATTTTCAAACAATTGGTCGAAATATCATCGCATAAGAGATATATTTAAAACTGAGTTGAGTGACTGGCAAAATAGCGAATTATTTGGTGAATTTATATGTAATGTAAGTTTCCGTATAAAGTTTTGGTTTTGTAATAAACTAAAGTGTGCTATACTATATTAGAAAACATATACAGGTAGGAAAAGAAAATAAATATTAGGTTGCTGAGCAGAAGAGAAATATTCAAGCAAAATTTAAGTCCGAAATGGGTCTTATAGTTGATAAGATTAAGACGGAGTAATGCACAACGAATGATGGCAATACTGCAAGGCGCTTCTTTTCTAATGTGGAACTTCAGCTCAGATAACTAATGAAGATGTAAGGTTAATAAAAAATCAATAGATGTTTTTTAAATTGAGCTTAAGATCACTTTTTTTATAAAAAATAATTTAAATTTTATTTTCCAATATTTCACTACCACATCGGGAAGCTTCTTCAGGGAAAGTATAAACAATTAAGAACAATTAACAATATGTAAAATAATAATAAGAGTTTTTATGAAAAAGTGATTGAAATAATCTGAATTAAATTAAATTTATGTTTCTAAATCTCTTTTTACTGAGCGGACTAAATTAAGTTTTTTAAAATTTTGCTCCTATCTGATCGCTAATTTATAAATTATAATAATTTTTATACCCTTCACCTGTGGTGCACAAGGGTATATATAGCTTTGTCATTCCGTTTGTAATTTCTACAATTTTTATTTCCGACCCCATAAAGTATATATTTTCTGAAAGCTTATGAATAGAGGAGTCGATTAAGCCCTGACCGTCTGGCCGTCTGTCCGTGTGTTGGTTGAAATCAACTTTTAGAAGCAACTATGTTCCTCAGATCTCTATATGGTATCAATCTCTTGGAAATATTCAGGAATGAATCGCTATTGAAATTCAGCACAATCGCCCAATAACTTTCTGAGATATGAGCAAAAAACCACGACCACCTCGTTTTTTTACACAATTACAACAACAACATACATACATACATACATAAATATATGTAAAAACCATACAAAAAAAGAAAAAATTACAAAAAGAAAAAATATTAAAAATAAAAAAAAATAATAAAAAAAATTACAAAAAAAAAACTTTTAAAATAATTTAAAAAAAATTTTAAAAAATTTTTAAAAAATTTTTTAAAAAAAAATTTAAAAAAAATTAAAAAAAAATATAAATAATATATTAAATAAAATATAAATAATATGTTAAATAATATAAAATAAAATTTTTTGGCTCAGCTGGGATTCGATGCCACATTTTTTCTAACCAGTATATACATACATATGTACGTATTTGATATGAGATGAATGGTGATACAAACAATTGTTATTGCCCTACACGTTGTGAAGGGTATATAAGATTCGGCACGGCTGAATATAACACTGTTACTTGTTTAATTTAGTTTTTATGGGAGGTGGCGTGGCATTTGTCCGTTTTTTTTTTAATTGGAAATGTGTTACAATATTAATAAATCTATTCACATGCAAACTGTTGCTCTTATCTGATTACTAATTTCCAAGTTTTAACAATTTTTATACCCTTCACCTGTGGTGCACAAGGGTATATATAGCTTTGTCAATCCGTTTGTAATTTCTACAATTTTCATTTCCGACCCCATAAAGTATATATTTTCTGAAAGCTTATGAATAGAGGAGTCGATTAAGCCCTGACCGTCTATCCGTCTGTCCGTCTGCCCGTCTGTCCGTGTGTTGGTCGAAATCAACTTTTAGAAGCAACTATATGTTCCTCAGATCTGTATATGGTATCAATCTCTTGGAAATATCCAGGAATGAATCGCTATTGAAATTCAGCACAATCGCCCAATAACTTTCTGAGATATGAGCAAAAAACCACGACCACCTCGTTTTTTTACACAATTACAACAACAACATACATACATACATACATAAATATATGTAAAAACCATACAAAAAAAGAAAAAATTACAAAAAGAAAAAATATTAAAAATAAAAAAAAAATAATAAAAAAAATTACAAAAAAAAAACTTTTAAAATAATTTAAAAAAAATTTTAAAAAATTTTTAAAAAATTTTTTAAAAAAAAATTTAAAAAAAATTAAAAAAAAATATAAATAATATATTAAATAAAATATAAATAATATGTTAAATAATATAAAATAAAATTTTTTGGCTCAGCTGGGATTCGATGCCACATTTATTCTAACCAGTATATACATACATATGTACGTATTTGATATGAGATGAATGGTGATACAAACAATTGTTATTGCCCTACACGTTGTGAAGGGTATATAAGATTCGGCACGGCTGAATATAACACTGTTACTTGTTTAATTTAGTTTTTATGGGAGGTGGGCGTGGCATTTGTCCGTTTTTTTTTAATTGGAAATGTGTTACAATATTAAGAAATCTATTCACATGCAAACTGTTGCTCTTATCTGATTACTAATTTCCAAGTTTTAACAATTTTTTTTAATTAAGATTGTATGGGGGGTGGGTGTGTTACTCGCTAGATTTTCTTGAAAATACTCAAAAATACTTTTTTTCCTAAGAAAAACATTCATGCCAATTTTCACCTCCCTACTCTAGCTGCTTCTATTTTTGGCCACCCGTTGTATGAAATTGCGACACAGTGCGACGGTCATATTTTATTCCATGTAACAATATTTCGCTATCGAAAACAAAAAATAGTTATTTTTGGTTTGTTTTATCATTAATTTCGTCACAACAATCAAGCGTTTGTTTGAATTTATTATTAAACTTTTGCTCTTCGCGAAAACTTCGCTATGGATATTGTGCAAAAGTAGTATGATTTAACATTAAAAATAAAATTATATTTAAAATCATTTAAAACTAAAAATAATCACTAAATGTTGTCTGAAAAAACGGTATGATTAAATAGCAATCAAGCTATGATTTCCTTTAATAATAATTCGTTTTAAGCGGTTAAGAGCTAAGACTATTTATATTATTTGTAGTCATAAATTGTTACGTATATACCTTATATATATGTTGGTTTATTTCCTTTAAATAAACCGGGGATTCTTTTGTATTGCAAATAATAACACTTCAAATTTAATGTAAAAGTAAGAGCACTTTTTTTATTTAATCATACTCAGATATTGTTTTACATTACTTGTTTTATTGTTATTCACCTTTATTATCAAACTCAATTTTATACACAGTTTACAAGCTCTACTGTAACCTGACCATGTTAGCTATTCGTTTTGAATATTTATAGTAACATAGTGGTAGTCTGTGAAATTCCACAAAGTTCTCGTATGTACATACTAGTACATTCTGTTAAACTAATCCGCCTTAATTCATGCTGCATATAATAAAACATTTTAGCTTTATATTTCTTAACATTTTAGTCGACCAACCAGTCAACTTAAGAGAATGTTATATATATATAAACTATTGTAAATTAAATTAATAACATTAACATGCAAATCAAACTATTTCAATTGAAATCTGTAACAATATGATTGTTGCAAGATACTTTATTAAAGTATGATGCTCTTCGATTATGATTACCACAACCATATTTTTTCCTTGCGTGTATCTAGTAGTTTTATTTCTTACATTTCATTTCAGCTTAATTATGACTAGTAAATTAATATTAGTATTTTAAAAGTTTTAGATTAATGACCTTGTTTTATTACATTATCTGAATAAGCCTTTGCAAGCCATTAAAATGAAAAAAAGGGCGTTATTGTAAATGTGCAAAAACTTAACTACAAAAACGCTGATAAAAATTAAAAATTGGTATTAAGAATTCGTCGTCTAACTTACAAAATACAAAAAATAGAATTCAAGGTGTATACAAGCCATTAACATTTGTGTAGAATATTTTCAATAAGGCTGCAAATGGAAACAAAATATAAAATTAAAAACTATATCGTCTAAGTTTCTTGATCTTTTTTAAATAAAAATCCAATATTATCATTAAAAACTATATAAAGCTTTGTCTTTCCGTTTGTAATTTCTGCAATTATGATTTTCGATACTGTAAGGTATTTTATCTGCCTGTCAGTGTTTTAATTGAAGCCACCAAAAGTTTAACAGACCTGTATATGTTATCAACCCCTTCAAAATATTTGGAAATGAATTGCTATTGAAACCCTGTACAATCGCTTTTTAACTTTTGCGATGGCTTCTATTATATTCTATTATTTATAAATCAATTCTAGATTAATTCATAGACAAGTTTGTTACTATATATATATACAATATGCTTCTATAGATATATGTAAACAATTTGCTATGAATCGATCACTAATCGGAAAAGTTATAAGCAAAAATTATTCGGAAAATTATATACAATAAATATATTTTTTTTCAATATATTATGATTCTTAAGCTTCTTTCTAGCTAATGACACCAAACCGCATCCTTCGAAACTATACCTAAGTAAACTAAAACATGGATTGAAACTTATAGAGATATAAGCACCAAAATACAACTGCCTTGGTATCTCTCTTAAAATATACAAACAAAAATTAAGTTTCTTCAGCTTTTAGACAACGGAAAATTTCAATATAGGTATCAAATATTTAAAAGGGCTTATTTAGAAAAATACAATATGTTATAACAACTTAAAACAAATGATGGCTGCCACTATTAAAAGCAGATTCATCTCGGCTTATAATAGCTCTATTTCTTAATTTATATTAACACAATTATTTACATAAATAAACTAGTCTATAAGTGGCAGAAGAGCACACCCATATGTGGTCGATTGGCCAATGGATCGAACTACACACTACAGGGAAAATTAGTTATTTAGTCGTACTGTTCGTATGTGGAACAGACTCCCCACTGAAGTTTTTCCAGCCACCTACAATCTAGAAAAGTTTAAATCAAATGTCCACAAACACTACTCCCTTTCTCCTCCTACCCATAACCTATAATCAAAGAGCAACATACTATCATTGAATTTTATGATTGTGGTTAAAACATATAATGTTTGAAAGTTGTCATTATTATTTTTAACTAAACTATAAGGAAATTTTCATATTAGGAATACAAACAACATTAAGAGTATTTGCTTTGCAATAACAAAACTGTTTTTTTTTTAAATATTTGTTATATTGATTGTACTGACCTTAATTAAAAATTTTTTTTATCAATATTTGTATATATTTTATCTCTTAGTTTTGTTATTTCTTTAATTTAAAAAAGAATGTTTTTTTTAATATATTTTTCACATGTCAGACTGTAGAAATTATAAAATTTATTTAACGAGAAGATAAACAGTTGAAAACAATTTATAATTTAAAATAATCACAGCTTAGTTGCTTTATAATCATGCTGTTGTTCCACCTAATATTTAATGAATATTTGCAATTCTGAATAATTTTAAACATAATGTTGTTTTTGATATGACATCATAATATTATCACCGCAATTTTATTTTAAGATAAGTAATCATATAATGATAAGCTTAAACATATGCTTGATTGGCAAAATATACAATAAAACAATGTAAAAATAACTATAACTTGTGTTCGATAACCGAATATTGTTATAAAAACTATAGTATAACTGTCGAGATCATATCGTTACCATGACTTTTCTTTTCGTTTAGAGGCAAAAGTGATAAAAGTTGTAAGTGTCGCAAAAGAACTTGTTAATGCTTTATTGCCGTTTAGGATAGAAAATTTTTACAGGGTAGAAACAAAAAAAAAATTGCTATCTATTGCTCGTATAGACATAAACATATTTTTTATTATATATGTACTTGTTTTGAGTTAATACATTCCCACATATAAGTTTCATATGGTGCTGTACAATTTTTTATGTTTTTTTTTTTCATATAACTTGATATGAAATTTTATTGTCGTGTTTTACAAAAAAAAAAAAAAAAAACGATAGATTTAATGTAATGTGATGTAATGTTTTTAAAGAAAATATTTGTATTATTTCAAGCAGTTTATTTGTATGTACAAATTGAATGAATACATACATATGTGCGGATGAGCGTGCGTTTGTATGTGTAAACACAAAAAAAGTATAAAACCAAGTAAAGTATTTTGTGCAAAAGTTTATTCAAGTTTACAAACATTTATATTGTGATATTTGCAAAAATAAAACAAATAATTTCCGTTTCCGTTTGTAAAAAAATATCAAAATTTTGCAATTACATACCTAAGTATATACATTTATGAATGTTTGAATATACACATACGTGAGTACACACACAAGCTCGTCTATAAAAATATTATTGTTTCCATTTCGAATTCAAAAACAAAAGTTAAGAAAGAAAAAAATCGCACTAATACGAGAATGTCTATGGGTGTTTGTAAACACATACATATGAAAGTTTAGGAACTTTTTCGTATGCCTGAATATTTGTATGAAATCCACAATACTAACATATACACACACTTCCTCACACGTTTATTCATACCAACGTAAATAAAATTTTATAGATGACAACATGTGTAGTTTATGATTATTTTAAAATCCATACATATTAGAAAGAGTAATTCTGAAAGGTTAGTAATGTTTAAAGTTTTTCTTTTTTTTATAAAAAAAAAACTTTATAGCAATTCCAGGATAAGTAATATAGACTACTCTGGGAATACGTTATTTCTTATTTTCCTACTGAGTAATTGTATTTAGACTGCCTAATTTTGTGTGTATTTATTCGCCAAAGTCCAAGAACGGGTAATTGTTAGAAAACTTATGAAATGTAATTTAGACTTTTTATTTTTAAATTCCAATGGGTTTTATATGTTGAGCAGTTGTTTAAAATTGCTACAAGTTTATTTTAATTTTTTTATATAAAATTTTTTTAAAATATGTTCAAAATAAATTTTATTTTTCTATGAATAAAAGGAAGGCATATTTATTTATCAGGTAATCGCAGTTCGGAGAGAATATTTGTTGTTTATGTTTTTTATATGCAAAGTTTGATATTCGAAATAAATAATAGAAAAGAGGGAATTGTTTTTTATATATGGAAAAATAACAAAATAATAAGCTCCCGCATCAAGACTATATGATGATTTAATATGCTTTTAATAATAGCCTTCATGTATAATCATACATTGCATAAAAAAAGAAAAAAGTTTTTTATATATGTATACATGTATTACATATAATTATTTATTAGTTATGCTAGTCTACCCTACCATAGATTAGAAATTGGGAAAACAGTATACGTCAAATATAAAGAACAAATTAGAAAAAACAGTGCAGTAAAGAAACATAGATAAACGTTTTCATTTGTAAATGTTTATTTTTGAATCAGGTGCTTGATAATTGTTAAAGTCTGACCATAGGAGAATGGCTAATGTCAACATTTTAATTATTTACAAAATCTCTAGTTGGAAAACAGTTTATTTTTACTTTTAAATTGAAAAAATAAATATAATAATAAAAATAAGAAAATTAATTAAATAAATTTAAAATTAAACAGCCTTTTGTTAACTTAAACTTTGAAAAAACTATAGTGGTTAGATTTTAAGGGCCGATGTTGAAGGTGAACCACACCCAAACGTCATTTATTTTTTTTCTGCATTTTATTTGACATTTCTCAATTTCAGACTAACTCAATTTAAACCAGGTTTATTATGAAAATGAGAGTTCAAATCAAAATGCATTCTTTTGGTCAACATAATAGTTCAAATTCGTCCACAATCGGGAGAATTGTGAAAAATATTTAAATTTCAGCAAAACAGGTCTGTATGAAATGTGAAAACATTTCTAAAAGCCTTTTGATTTGTTTTACGGAAACCATTGCTGTCTTTCGCGATAGTGTGGCAAGAGTGCAGTCAAACTTGGCTTATCATCGTGCCCAACAATTGAACATCGACATTGTCATTGAAAATTTGGACCATCGGATGGAGGTGTGCCGCAAAGGTTACGACGGCCATTTGGCCGATATTTTGATAATTTGTGTTATATCATGAGCGTCGGACTTAAATATGACCCCATTTTCTTAATATAAGTTGTACAGTGATTTGTTTTTACAGTTATAAGCAGAGAAGACAAAATTGATTTTTTGGCTGTTTTTGTTATTATGGTGCTTATTTTACTTTTTTTCCTATTTTTTTGCCGTAAAATAGCTTTTTTTTACATAATTTTTTTTTTTGAGAAAACATGATAAAAAAAATAATTGACAATTTTTTTCTGTGTTAAAACAAAAAAAAAAAACAACCATGTAACTAATTTGAGCTTAAAATTAAATATAAGTAGGCCGGCCGTTGTGAACGAAAAAATTATAATATGCCAAAAGGAAAGTCAAATATGTTATTTTTACTAAAAATGATAAAATTGTATCCTGAAGAATTAAAAGTTGAAAAAGATTGGTTTTTTGTAATGTGTGTTCGATTAAACTTAATAGTGAAAAGAAGTGCAATGTAGAGCAATATTTTCGTACAAAAAAAACACAAATTTGCTGCTTCCCACGAAGATCATCCACAAAAACTTATCATGGAATTTCCTGTTACTTTTACTACCAATACATTTCACGAAGATATAGTATGTCAATTTTTGTTGGAGACCAATATACCAGTAAAAAAAGTAAGTTATAGCAGTTTAAAAAGTATGCCAATTTGTCAGTTCCAAGCGAAAGTTCTATTCGAGGTAAATACATACCTCTAATGTATAAGAAAGCTTTAGAAAAAACGCGTGAAAAGGCTAAAGATAAATACATATACATATAAATGGATTTCTGTTGATGAAACAACAGACAGCGAACAAAGATATGTGGCCAACTTTATATTTGGTATTTTCGATGATGATGTTGAAAATAAACCTTTTTTATTGAACATGGGTGTTCTCGAAGATGCAAATGGGGCTTCTATTGCAAGTTTCTGCAACGATTCATTACAAATTTTATGGCCTGATGGTAAGTGAATATTTGAATCATACATTTTTTATATTTTTATTTTATAATTTAACTAGCCAAACCCGGCGCGCGTTGCTACGCCCCTTAATGAATCGAAATGCATTCTGAATTTTAATTGAATATCAAGTGCAAAAACCTAATATTATAATTTTTTTTTATGGGCGTGGCATTGCCCACTTTCCTAATCACGAAATTGTAAAGTCATAACAGCTCAATATGTGTGAAAAGTTTCAGAATAATCGGTCCAGTGCAAGTACCTCAAAATGATACCTATTTTTTATGGGCGTGGCATTGCCCACTTTTCTAATCACAAAATTATTAAGTCATGGCAGCTCAATATGTGTGCAAAGTTTCAGAAAAATCGGTGAAGTGCAAGTAGCTAAAAATGATAACTAATTTCTTATGGGCGTGGCCCCGCCCACTTTTTGCCACCCATAAACACTCCCTGGAATGTGTACAACAACTTGCCAAAGTTTGAGTCCGATCGTTTTTACAGTTTTGGAGTCTATAGCTAACACACACACACACACACACACAGAGTTTCACTTTTATATATATAGACTAGCCAAACCCGGCGCGCGTTGCTACGCCCCTTAATGAATCGAAATGCATTCTGAATTTTAATTGAACATCAAGTGCAACAACCTAAAAATTATAATTTTTTTTTATGGGCGTGGCCCTGCCCACTTTTCTAATCACGAAATTGTAAAGTCAATATGTGTGCAAAGTTTCAGAAAAATCGGTCCAGTGCAAGTACTTCAAAATGATACCTTTTTTTTATAGGCGTGGCACTGCCCACTTTTCTAATCACGAAATTATAAAGTCATGACAGCTCAGTATGTGTGCAAAGTTTCAGAAAAATCGGTCTAGTGCAAGTACCTCAAAATTATAACTTTTTTTTATGGGCGTGGCCATGCCCACTTTTCTAATCACGAAATCATAAGGTATTGATAGCTCAATATGTGTGCAAAGTTTCAGAAAAATCGGTCTGGTGCTAGTACCTCATAATTATAACCTTTTTTTATGGGCGTGGCCCTGCCCACTTTTCTAACCACGAAATTATATGGTTATGACAGTTTAGTATGTGTGCAAAGTTTCAGAAAAATCGGTCCAGTGCAAGTACCTCAAAATTAAAACTTTTTTAGGGGCGTGGCCCCGCCCACTTTTTTTTTCACGAAATTATTTAGTCATGACAGCTCAATATGTGTGCAAAGTTTCAGCAAAATCGGTCAAGTGCAAGTAGCTAAAACTGATAACTAATTTTTATGGGCGTGGCCCGCCCACTTTTTTTCACCCATAAACACTCCCTGGTATGTGTACAACAACTTGCCAAAGTTTGAGCCCGATCGGTTTTACAGTTTCGGAGTCTATAGCTAACACACACACACACACACAGAGTTTCACTTTTATATATATAGATAGATAGATAGATATAGTATTAAAAAAATTAAAATGCTTTTGTTTGCTGCTTTTCTATTTTTTTTTGTGCTTTTTTTGTCTTCTCTGGTTACAAGTTACAGACTACGAGTTTTCCGCGCCAAGTTTTCTCTCTCGATTATGTTTTAGATGATTCAATAGAGGGGCATTTCTTTCCAAAATTTTAGACAAAATTTGCGCTAATTAATAACAAGACCATTGTCTGTATGCATTGTACGCATTTTCACGCGTACAAGGTTTAATTGGAGCAGGAAATCAAGCCAAAATACAATGCGCAGCGAATTTGCTTTTGGGACGTTGAAGCATTATCAAATTAAATTTTTTCAGATCCATCCTATTGTAAACTAAGACTTTAACAAAAATGAAACATTAACCATTTAAATACTCCTTTACCATTGTCAATTTGCCTTAGTCTGACATGTTTCGTGAAAGAAAAATATTTCTCACCAAATCTCACTCACACACCCGATCGGAATAAGGCGGGTTACAATTTAAATAAAAATTAAAAATAAATAATAAAATAATACACGGCAGGCATGTATTAGCTGCTTAATGCAATCACGTTGCGAGGTAATACTAAAAAAATTGATATTTTTAAATTTATTGTAAATCACATATTTTGGCTTAAGTTCATTTTTCTCTTATTAAACATCCTAAAAACATTTTTAAATGATATTAAATTGTAATCATCTTAAGCATATTAAAAAACTATTCCGATATTAGCCAAGTGGAATGCATTTTCGAAATCAGTTACGATTTCATCATCAGCACCAAGGTTGTCAGTTTTATTTTGAGCTTTTTCTACAAATTCAATGATAAAAATCTCCAAAATGATTTAATATTAAATAAAATATTGTGTGAGTGTGTTTAAATAAATAAGCTTTTATACTCCTGACAAGGGTTCGCGAGTATCCGTGTGTATGACTTCCTGATGCAGATGAACCTTCGAATATAAAAATGAAAGGTGTGGTTTAGCCTGACAATAAAGAAAGGATGAAGGAACCATGGCATCTGAATTATGTGACGAAGTTTCAGTTCAGGATTTGTATTCCCAAGAGATACCAAATGCTAAAACTCAATCCAATATGCTATGAGATATTGATTGTAATTTAAATAGCTGAACCATATCGTAAATTTACTGCTAAATAAATATTTCATAAAGTTTTATCAAAAAATATAAGAAATTAAATCCCGCAACACCGCAATGCAGCAAATATGCAGTTGTAGAATTAAAACCTCGCCAGTTTCGTTTGATTTGACAAAAAGAAATTGATGTTTTTATTAGAATTTTGCTAGTAATGGGTATATTCTCTTAGGGGAAATTATAGTCATCCTTTATACAAAGCATCATTAAGCCGCTATAGATTTTAGCGTTATACGTTCGACTATTCCGTTATTATCTTAGATATTTGCAATATGCTGACTAAGAATCTATTTTCCAGATGGAAATGTAACAGAAGACGAACATTTATTTCCATTTAGAAGTAAAACTAGATTTATTTAATATTTTCCCTCAAACCCGGTTGAATTCAGAATAAAAATATTTTGGTTGTGTCACACAGCTAATAGTTGTCCCTTAAATTGTTATCATTTACACAGGCCAGCCACAAGAAATACAAAAAGCTACA
Organism: Phyto melanocephala; assembly: GCA_941918925.1. NCBI lineage: Eukaryota > Metazoa > Arthropoda > Insecta > Diptera > Rhinophoridae > Phyto > Phyto melanocephala. The sequence goes on from OW799233.1 coordinate 55,961,649, forward strand.
GAAAATTTTATACTTTTGGCGAATCGGCTACAAGTTAAGAGAATAAGTCGAAGGTACGCTTCCCCTAAAGATGGATTATGTTTCAAAAGAGTTACAATCAAACCCAACAGACAACACAGTTACACCACGATACGATTTCAACAACATCGTGACTATTTTGTTAGGTTTGAACAAGAAGATGAAGAGTGTTTTCTTTCTATCTACAATCTATCTACTCGAGGAGAGCCAGCTTTTAACGGAAAAGAGAAAAATAATGACTTCGACAAAAAAAAACGAAGATTTTATGAACCAGATGGAATTTAAATATAGCACCGAACGAAATACAAATAAATGGCCATTTGCATTTTCTTTAACATGACAGACGCAGTCACGTCTCTAGTCATGATCTAAATTACAGAAAAAAAAACAAAGCTCTTGTCAAGGATTTTTTCCATCATTTAACGTGAAGCAGGCAACAAACATATATACAAAAGAGTCAATGATAATCGAGTAACACGATTCGCTAACGTCAGGGCAGCTCTTTAGCTTATAACAAATAAAACCATCCCTAATAAAGTTTGCTAGAATAATGAAGGCCGACCGGATAACATTAAGTGGGGTGAAACTGGACGGTTGCCACTAATAGGTCGCTGATACCCTTGCGTGACTACTTTTCTTCTTGTAGATCAAAATTTTTGTTTCGTGAATGCCTTACACTATTTACGATATATTATTTTAGATAACCGTAAACAATATTTGTTCAATTTACAAACCTCTTTTGACCTAGAATTCAAACTTTTAATCATAAAAAATGCAACACGCACGACATTTGTACTAAAGAACACTTATGATAAAGTGTTAACTTTAGGACGAGCTGCTTAAACGTGTAACTGGACATGGTAATATGGTGTCATTGACTGAGTAACAAACAAAACTGTTTGACGATGCCTCCAATATAACGTATCAGTAACAGATTGACATCATCAGCCTGCTCTTTTATGAAAACCATTTACATTTTAACAAACACATACATCGTCAATCCATTTACTTAAACACTGTCATAACTTGATATTTAAAACACAGTAATAGACAATAACCTACAGGTTGAACTGTTATAGATGATGTGATGCTGCTTATAATCCGATTAACCCATTCGTATTTATTTTTCTTTTATTTATACCATTCACCTGCGGTGCACAAGGGTGTATATAGCTTTGTCATTCCGTTTGTAATTTCTACAATTTTCATTTCTGACCCCAAAGAAGTCGATTAAGCCATGCCCGTCTGTCCGTGTGTCGGTTGAAATCAACTTTTAGAAGCAACCATATGCTCTTCAGATCTGTTTATAATATCAATCTGTTGGAAATAACCGGGAATAAATTGCTATTGAAATTCAGCATAATCACGCCATAACTTTCTGAGATATACGTAAACAAACTCCTTTGCTACTATTTGCGGATATAATATGCCTCTAGAGATATTCATGAAAAATTTTGGATAAAGCGGACTCTAATCGGTTAAGTTATAAAGTTAAAATGTTTTTTAAAATATATATTCCAAAAATTTACAAACGAACATCAATTTTTTCAGCTTCTAGACAACCGAACAGTCAATATTGGTATCATCTGAAAGGACTTGACTAGCGCAAAATATGCACTTTAAAAAAATTTATATTCATATTAGGTGCCACTACAAAATAGCTGACAATAAATTTATATATGTGTCAAATCTGGTATTTTAAAATGTAACTTCTTGAACAACTTCATGGCGAATCAAATTTTTTTAACCCCATCAATATGGGTATCAAATTAAATGGCTTGACTAGTAGAATACACTTAACTACGTAAAAATTCAAAATCAAGGATGCCGTCGGAAATGATAAGGAAAAATGGCGTATAATATGAAATAAAGGTTAAGCTTTGATGTGGGATTATTACCTATGTACATGATGGTGAAGGGTATTATCAGATTCGCCACGGCCGAATATAGCACTCTTTATGGTTTTAGATTTGAGTTGTTACAAATTCTTGAATGAGAGAGTTTTAAAATATTTTCATTAGTATAGTTTGATGTTTTATTTTCCATATCAACTTTTTGTTTGTGTTTCTTATGCTGCTTAAAAATTTTTCATTTCTTCATGTCTTCACATCTACATTTTTACACAGTTCCATTATAGTCGTCGTAACTGTGTCATATTTGGATGTTACAATTTCTACGTGTTTTTTCACAAGCTGCTTTAAAATGTAATAAACCTGCAGACAAGTTAATTAAAGTGCTATAGAATTTAATTTTTATACCCTTCACCTGTGGTGCACAAGGGTCTATATAGCTTTGTCATTTCGCTTGTAATTTCTACAATTTTCATTTCCGACCCCATAAAGTATATATTTTCTGAAAGCTTATGAACAGAGGACTCGATTAAGCCCTGACCGTCTGCCCGTCTGTCGATGTGTTGGTTGAAATCAACTTCTACAAGCAACTATATGTTCCTCAGATCTGAGTATGGTATCCGGGAATGAATCGCAATTGAAATTCAGAAATTCATAACTTTCTGAGATATGAGCAAAAAACCACGACCACCTGGTTTTTTGCACATTTACAACAACAACATACATATATACTGGTTTGAGTAAACGTGGCATCGAATCCCAGCTGAGCCAAAAAAAAAAAATTTTTAATTTTATTTTTTTATTTTATATATTATTTATAGTTTTTTTAATTTTTAAAAAAAAAATTTTTTTTATAAATTTTTTTTATTGTTTTTATTTTTTTTGTTTTTAACACATTTATTTTAATTATTATTTTTTTTTGTGGAAACATACGTAAACTCAATTCTGCAACGGGATGTTTTTATATATGTACGTATGTTGTTTATATGTATGTATGTACGTATTTCATATGAGATGAATGTAAAAAGTTTTTCTTGATTTGGGAGTACATTAAAATCCGCGCACATATTTACATATGTATTAAAAACTTCAATATCAAACGTCTAAATACAAGATGGAAAGGGTTTTGTAATTGCAAAATTTTGAGTTTTTTTATACACACTATCAAAAAAATGGTGGGGTACATTTGTTTTGTCGTACCGTTTGTAACATATCGAAGTATTCATTTTAGATCCCATTAAGTATACATATATATTCTGAGTCCTGGTTTTTTATTTATACCATCCAGCTATGTCTAGCACGAAATATCAGAATATCCCCCGTAAATAAGAAATGTATGGAAATTGAATAAATCGGTAAAACAGGATGAGAATTATAGCTGATTATTATAATGCAGGAGTAGGTCATAAAAAAAGTAAAAATTAAAAGGAGGAATCTAAATGTACGAAAATTTTCCTCGCATAGTGTCTTTCTTGGTGTTTTAAAAATTTCAAACTTCATAAAAACGATAGATTTCTTAAATATAGTCTATTCATCAATATTATTAGAATAGCGGAAATGTAGGTGACATACGTAACGCTCACCTCCGATATAATGATTTTACATAAATTCATATTATTTCTATATGGACAAAGATTTAGGAAAAATAATCGTCTCTGTATTTTAATGTTTAAGTAAAAATCATTATTAGAAATCACTAGCACACTCCTAATTTAATGCCCACCTCTCAAATATGGTTTAATCTTGTATTAATAAAATTTTAAAGAACAAAGCAGTATGTTAGCTGAAATCAGAAAAATTGTTGACACCCTTAATTTAACGTACACTTCTCATATAATCAACATTTAATTAAATTTAAAAGCTCAAAAAAGCAACACAATTAGATGTGCGATGCTGAAATTTTGCAAAACTAACTTTCTTATAAATTTTGTTTTTATGCCAGAAAATAAAGATTACACGCCGACTTTAACGCCAACCCCCTTTATTGCTATTGTTTAATCCATAAAATATTTTGGCAGAAAGAAGGACTTTTATTGTCAATATCTACGTTGAGCGCATACTGGAAATCACTACAAAATGCTTTTTTTAATCCCCACCTAAAAGATATGGCAGAATCTAATGTTATTAATATTTAAAAGCTCAGAAAATCGCCAAAAATAGACATACGAATCTAAAATTTCGTTAGTTTTTAGTGGTAATAGAATCGTTGCACATTTTTTATATAAAAAAGATATACGAAAGATCATTTTAAGCACATTTGTTATTTCAATTAATAAAAACAAGTAAATTGTTTTATTCGCATACGAGTATTCAGTTGTGTTAAAGCAGATATTTCCTGTGAATGTTTTGAGCAGTTGAACAGGGAACCTACGCTTGAATTTTGGAAAAAAAATCAAGTTTCTGTTTTTTCTAAAATTTTTACTTTCGTATCAGTCCAGTTAAGCATACAAATTTTTTATTTTTACATTCTGAGAAACCATTTGTGAAAAGTTTCGTTTATTCTAAAGAGTTTAACTCCGCATTTGAAAGTATCATTGTAAAACTTAAATTTTGTTAAAACAACTACTTAATTCTTTCAAACAAATAAGAATTTATTCAAAAACAATTACGCAAGTACGTGTATATTTAAAGCTTCTTTTACTTAAAATACGCAAATAAATATAAGATTAAATTGCGTAAAAATAAATAAACAAACCATTTATCATGCGTATTCATTTAGTCATGTACGTAATCATATTAACAACTTGTTCTTTTTGGACAAAGTTAGGTTGACTTCAGTTTTGTGATATTTTTATATTTTCTGAGGTAATGAATAAAGTAATTGATAAATTAAGTACACGGAGAAAATACTAATTGTTATGAGTACCAGTCGTATATTTCAGTTGCAATAGTATAACTTTTTGGTTGTATCTATGGAATATGGAATATCTATGGAATAACACTGTGTAGTTAGCATTAAGAAATTTTGATTGCTGCAATTGAAATTTCAAAACCACAAGGGATGAGTTCAGCTTCAGTAACTGACCCATTCAATTAGTTGAAAATTTGTTTGTCTATTTTCTGCGTGAAGTAGCTGTTAAGCTAGATTAAAACAAAGCTTGTAACCGATTCTCAAATTGGCTTTATAGAGAACGTTATACGTAAGTCATACTTACAGCAATCTTCGTACAAAATAAACAAATAAAAAGAAAGAGTGCAAAGCTTATTATTAACTTCAGGTATTTCCAAGAAACAATTTCAGTGAAGCCATTTCATTTTATCCCTAAGAACCATTTCTGGATTAACGGGTAAGTTAACAAACATAACTGTCGAATTTAAAACAATACCAATTCACATAAAACAGTGCAAGTGGCAGAATTGGATGACAACATGTGGTTTCAATAACCATAACCCATTATGCATTTTGATTTGATTCTGGTACACTCTTTCTTAAATCTCTAGTCTATGCGAATATGTTACAAACTACAGCCCAAATCTCACACATACTTTGTTCTATTTAAATTGAAAAACATGAATATGTTAATGAAAAGCACGTTGTAAAACCATGTCAAATAAATGTGTTTCTAAAGAATATATATTTATTATTATTATTTCCATATATATTTCAGAGTTTTAGTAGCTGCTATTTAGAGGAAAAACCTACAATTCAACCCGTTTCGCTTAAAAATGTCTAAATATATTAATGTGCCACTATATCGAAGTTACCAGCAATATCTTAAAAATGTATATAAATAAAACTTATTAGCATCATTATAGCTAATAACAAACTGGTTGAAAGGGAGTTTCAGAAACGTTTTGTCAATCAATTCTTGTATTAATAAGGGAGGTCGTATATGTACATGGATTGTAAAATCCAAGCTTTAATATTTATAAAACTATATTAATTAAATTGTCATACATCAACCAAATGTTGTTATTTTTTTCCGTGTGTTTGTGTCTTACTGCATTTGTATAATTTTATTGTGCCGATACACATTTAAAAGTTGGACATTATTCTTAAACAGGTTGGTCACAGCTAAAAGAAAAAAAAACCAACATAAAGAAGACATAAAAAATGTTGGAGTATATGTGGTATAACGTAGTGATGGGAGAGTACATACAAATGCGTGGTAACTACTCATGCATACACACAACCGTTCACGCATAGAGACAACATAATAAATGATTTCTTACAGGACATGAATTCACACACGTACAATTACACTAATACATATGCCAAACAAATATATAAATGAAATCCTGTGTGCAGGACATGTTTGCAATAAAAACAACAATCTCTGTGCTAAACTTAAAACGTTAAGAAGACTAACCAACAACACGACAAATACGCCGCGAAGAATAAAAAATTAAAAAACTACGGGAAACAAATTCAAGCACAAATAATAAAAATGCTTATTCAACATTAATTTTTTTACAATGTTTGTTTAGCCAAATAAAAATTAAACAAAAAAAGAAATAATATAAAAGGAAACAGCAACAGTACGATACACATACAAATACGGTTTTCTCGTTGCCATATAATTCGCTTTAACCCAACAAACATTTTGCGAAATCTAAAAATAATATTCACTTTATTGAATCCGTTAATTATTTTTGACGTTGTAGTTCTTGTCTTATCATTCGTAGCAAGACGCGGACTGCGAAGTCTTAACAAACCAATAAGAAAAAGTTTATAAAATAATAAATTTGGTTTTCTACACGAGATCTTTTAAAAGAAAGATGCTAATAATTTGAAACAAAGTGGTATGAAGATTTAATTTTAATATATTTATTTTATTATTATTAAAAGCCCGAACATTTTCTATGCTCGACTTAAAGCTTTTCGTTAAAAAGTACTGAAGTATAGAAAACACACAGGCAAACCTTAAAACTCAAGCGGCACGCGGTTAGCGAGATCACAACGAATATCTCCTGGTCAGAAATTGACGATATAGACCTGTATGTGGTTCCAATAGCATGAAGCCACTTGCCACACAGCGAACAAAAGAATAGCTCTTTTGAAAGAGAAATTGAATGGCCATGTTATCTCATGTCGCACAGTGACACCATTTGACTTTTTTCTATGCAAAGGACATATCTTTTGAAATGAGATAATCAAAAAGTTTAAAGGGCATAACATAGATATTTGATCAACCTATGAAGTTAATGTTTCAAAATGAATCTACTGCTTTTAGGTAAATAATTATACGTTAGCATAGCTGAAATTTTTTGAAAAATCGTTGTTATGAAAAGTAAATTGAAATATTTTTTTATGTTTCTTTTTAAAGGCTTGTATGATTTCCTCTTAACGATTTGATTGTTTATTTCAATGATTCGAATTACAGACTCATCATTTCCAAAAAATCTTCCCGAAGTACTTCCAATATACTTGGAGCAGTTTACTTTTAATTTAACTTGTTTGAAAACGCATTCGATTCTTTCTGATCCTTGCCTTATGTTTGTTTGATGTATTTTTATCAAACAGTCCCCCCTGTGGGGTCTTGCCACAAGATACACTTTTTAAAAAAACTTTTGTTACGATACGAATTTGTAATCAAATTGTTATTATATGATTTTATTATTAAAAACTTTTAACTAAAAAACTGTTACAATAAAATAATGCCAAAATAAAATAAAGAATCTTAATTATTCCCATAGCCCTCTTGTGGAACTTATTCTTGCGTGCAATGGTGAGATTCCATATTCTAATTTTCTTTGTTTAAATTGTCGAAATCCATTCGCCCCTTTTTATACCCTTCACCAGTGGTGAACAAATGTATACATATATTGCTTTGTCATTACATTTGTATTATATTTCATTTCACAGAGACTTCAGTAAACACGGACTTCAGTGGACGAAATTTACTTGTATCTGGGTAAAATCTCAGCTGCAATCTACATTAAAGATGACCGCGGTATCTCATATTTCTCCTTAAAAAGTTCTAAGTCTAAAAACACAGCCAAAGCTTCTTTGGAACTTCTTAAGGTTTTCATTTGGCGGCATGGGATTGTTTTCTCCATACTTTATAGTCACAGTGTCACTTTTTCAACATTCTCTGTTTATCTAATAGACAGCGCTTCCGATAAATGTTCTGTGGTCAAATTGTTGGTAGAATCAGCCCGATTCCTTTTTACTCGGTTTATGTTCTGCATTAATTTTTTGTCAATACATCCAGGATAGTTCATCATTAAGCCAGTCCTGATGTTTCGAGTTGAATCTCTCAGTCGCACGGTTTGCTTTTATCCATTTTTAGTTAAGACTGGCATGAAAAGCTTATTCTTATACATATTTTTTCTTCTATGTATATTGCCGTATAAACTATTAAGTTCCTTAAAGGCAGCTGCCACGAAATTTTATTACATGGGCTCAGGCAAAGTTATGTAATATTGATATAATAAGATTTCAATGTTTTACTATTTATACGCTAACGCTAATCAATGAACTTATTTTGAAAATTATAGCTTTTTTGCATTTTCAATCAAAGTTGAGAAATATAGGAAAAGCGAATGGTTGGTATTTATCGAATTAAAATCAACAGATCTATTAATATCATCAAGAAGAATTACGATTCGTTACCTTCTTTTGAAATACTGTATGTTAAACAGGATTAAATTACCTAAAAATGATTTTTTTAACACTAAAATTCACTCCATTTTGAAGGAAAATATCTTCTGAACCAAAAATCTGATTGTAATATTAGTTTCATAATTGAAATTGTATTTTTTGTAAAATGTTTTTATAAAATATATATGTACATGAAAATTTTAATTTTTGCAACCTTACTTGTTCTACAGGCGTGACTGTGCGCGTCGTGGCGATGTTAATTGGCCGCCACGATCATGTAATTTGATACCGTTGAACTTATTTCTTTGAAGATATTTAAAATAAATATTGTACGTTCATAAGCTGCGAATAATTCAAGAACTAAAGGATGAGATATTTGGACACATTAATGACACTGAATCTCAATTATGTGTCACTGAAAATATAGACCATCATATATAAGTATGCCACCGAAGTCGTGGCGGACATTTGGTCGATATTTTGTTTCACACATAATTGTCATAGATCCTTCTATCATTATGTAAAATATTAAGGCAATTCTCTGAAAACCTTAGAACAGTACAAAAGGGTTGCGAAAGAAACAAGTATTTAAACGCGCAACAATTAAAAATAAAATTTTTAGAATTTTTAAATTAAAATTCAACAGAATTAATTTACTGGGTTAGAAGCTCACGTGTGGTTTGAACATACATACATATGTGTGTATATACGTACATAAATACATTTGTATACACATATATAACTACAGTTGTTTGCGTTATTATTTCAACACATAAGGTTATTCATTTTTTTATTCTTTTTATATTGCTCATGCAGATCATGAATGTTTTTATTGCTTTCCGACTAGTAGTTGAGGGAAAATAAAGCAGCATTTCATACTTATGTTGAACATTTGTATCCGATTGTGGAGTCAGACCTTAACTTCAACTGAGAGTGGAATGGTGTAAATTTATAATTCACAATTTAAAGTAAGCCTTCACATAAGTAATTTATATTTTGCTTTAATGTTTCTTTAAAAAACAATTAAATAAAAGTTTAATAATTCAGTTATGGAAACAAGTAACGAATAATATTTAACAAAACCAGTAACAGTGATATATTCGACCATGCCATCTTGTACATAAATATAATGACCACAGTGTAACTTGGCCTACGTTCCTGATTTAATGTTATACGCCATTTGTCTTTATTATTTTCAATGCCATATCTGATTTGATACTTTTATATTTTTTTCTTTTGTTGTTTCCGAACCCATCGTAAAATTATGAATTATCAATAATAATAAAATAAAATTTTTGAACCACCCTGTATTCGAAGTAGCTTCCCTTGGTTCTGTAGTTCAGTATACGGCATACATACATACAAACATACATACATACATACATACATACATACATACATACATACATACATACATACATACATACATACATACATACATACATACATACATACATACATACATACATACATACATACATACATACATGCATACATACATACATACATACATACATACATACATACATACATACATACATACATACATACATACATACATACATACATACATACATATATACATACATACATACATACATACATACATACATACATACATACATACATACATACATACATACATACATACATACATACATACATACATACATACATATATACATACATACATACATACATACATACATACATACATACATACATACATACATACATACATACATACATATATGTTTCATTACTTTTGTAATGATTTTATTCGCTTAAAAACATCGCATTGTAAAATTATAATTTAAGTTCATGTATGTATCTAACAAAATAAAAAAATAACTTTTTGTCTCAACTATGATTCGACCTACGTTCATCCAGTTTGTATTATTGTGTTGTCTGGATATTTCGGTTTATTAAATACAAGTTAGTTGCTATCTATATTGTATAGCATAGTTATGGTTGAAACGCGCCAAAAATACAAATCTCATTAATTTATACTGATGGATTTAAATAGAATACTACAGAATATAGTCCTTCTAAATCTTTCGTCATTTAAAAAGTATAGACATGTATCGACGCCTCCATTCTATAACATTCTAAGTCGAAAATGTGAGTTTTGAGTTACGAGCTCTCAAAGTTTTCACGCGATATCTCATAAACTATATAAGATACGCCATTTGTTCTTTCACTGTTTTTAGTAGAATTTTATAGTATTTTCTGAATTTACAAATTTTAATTGGATCATAGCTAAAAATGATATAAAATGTTTTAGCACGGTGAAAACATTGGCTATTGGTCGTCTAAGTGTACTTAGCATGTTTTTGATAGGTCTATTGTTTTTAAGTTAATCACCTAAGTATACATATAATATTTTAGTTTGGACAAAAATTTTAAAAAATTATATTTTCCTACATAGACGAATTTTTAGTTAAAATGTTATACAAAAAAACTATTATTTTCTTTTTAAATTACATTTATTCGTAAAACAAAAAAGAAAGTTAAATATGTATAATAATTCAGTTCAAACAAAAAGTAGTTATAACATAAATTAAAGGTTACTTAAAAATAATTATGAGAATAAAGATAACAGAAACAGTATTAATTCAGTATAACATTAAATAAGTAGAAACTATATTGTATTATTTAGTCGTCATTATCTGACACGACTACATATTCCTTTCCATTAAAACCATTAAGTTGTCTGTAGAAATTTTGGTAAAATTTTGGAACTAAATTTTGATCACACAGATATAAAAGATCTTTTCGTTTTTCTTCCGTTATAGGAAATCCGGATATGTATGCTTTTGGTATTTGTTCAATAACAATTTTGTTTTCTTTTCTTCTCTTCCTAATTTCATCATATATCTTTATTTCTTTGAAATTCTTATCAAATTCATATTTATAAAATAATTTATAATTTTGTTCTTTATAAACTTTTTTTTATCGGATTTTTGATAGACATAATTTTTCATTTTGTATATTTTTTGTTCAATTTGTTACAGAAGCAAATTGCTTGAAATCCAAAAAATCATCTTGGTCCATTTCAATTACATTGTATAATGGCGGTGTTTTCTTAGCATTTCTCACATTTCATCACGGAGTACCATTCTATCGGCGTGCATATTATTTTATTTTTCTTGCACTTCTCTATAAGTGCATGACCACCATCGCCTTCATTTTGAGTATGACCGTTTTTCTAGTTTTTTATACCCGCCACCAAAAAAATGGTGGGGGTATATTCATTTTGTCATTCCGTTTGTAAAACATCGAAATATCCATTTTAGACCCCATAAAGTATATATATTCTGAATCAGGGTTTGATTTTATGACGATCTAGCTATGTCCGTCCGTCTGTCCGTCTGTTGAAAGCACGATAGAGGTCGCACCGAAAAAGCTAGGGGGCTCAAATTTTGCCAGAATCTTTCTTATAGACAAGGTTTGTTTGGTATTGAAAATGGGCTAAATCGGAATATTAGGAAGAGAGTTATAGGTCGTAAAGCAAGAGTGGGTCGAAAAACCGTGTCCTTCAAACATCGAATAAAATGGAATTGTGTCCAAACGCGTTAACGTAGACTCATGAAACTTCGAATATATATTTCCTGAGTAAAAACAATATTTTTCCCCGAAAATTATCTAAATCTATGCGTTAAGAGAGGAGTTATCGATCAAAATGTACGAAAATTTATACCGCACAGTGTATTTTTCGGTATATTTAAAAACAAAAACGTCATAAAAGCAACAAAATTGGATGTACGACTCTGAAATTTTGCACACTTTGCTTATTGGTGAGACGCTTTTTTGTAACGGAAAATCAATGTGCCACGCCCACTGTTACGCCCACCTCCCATATAACGTTTTACTTAAAATTCATATAATTCCTCTATTAATAAAGATTTTGGAATAATAAAGGACCATATTGAAACACCTAAGTTGTACTCATTCGCAAAAATAACTTTGACACGCCTACTATAACGCCCACTTTTCACGTTATATACCGTTAATGAAATTTAAAAGCTCATAAAACCGCCAAAATAAGAGGTATGATGATAAAATTTGCTGTGTATATCCTTCTAATCAATGTTATTGTTGTGCCAAAAAGTTTAGGTGACACGGCCACTTTAACGCCTACCTCCCATACAACGGCTTACCTTAAATTCGTGTAATTTCTCTATTGACAAAGTTTTTGGGAAAATAAAGGGCTATATTGAAATATTTAAGTTGTATTTATTAGTAGAAACTTTATTGACACAGCTACTTTAACACACTTTCATTGAATTTCATTTCATTTAAGGACCGATGTTGTATTTAAATAAAACACAAATTATTTAGGATATTATTATTTCTTTTTATAATGATAATATTTGTATGGTTCAATTATGTATTTAACAAAATATCGGCCCAATGGCCCCCCCCCATCCTTGGCGCCTCTCCTCTATCTGATGGTCCAAATTTTCAATGACAATGTTGATGCTCAATTATTGGGCATGATGATGAGTCGAGGTTGACTGCTCTTTTGCCACACTATCGCAAAAAACAGCAATAGTTCCCATTCAACGAACTAAGAAGGCATTCACAGATTTTCTAACATTTTATACAGACCTGTTTTGCAGAAATTTAAATATTTTTTACAATTCTCCCGATTGTGGACGAATTTGAACGATTATGTTGATCAAAAGAATTACGAAGTGCACAAAATGCATTTTGATTTGAACGCCCATTTTTATAAAAAACCTGAATAACTTTAAAGCGTTGCTCATTTGCGTATCTTTCCACGGATCAAAATGAGTAAGTTTGAGATTGAGAAATGTCAAGTGAAATGCAGAAAACAAACTTAAAGACTAGGTGTAGTTCACCTTCAACATGGGCCCTTAAAATTTAACCACCCTCTACAAAGAAAGTGATACATATTTTATTATAAAGAGATTATTCCATAATGATTAACAAAATAATAAATATTGTGCTTTAAATGTACACAAAATTGGTGGTGGGTATAAAAGATTCGGCACAGCCGAATATAGTGCTCTTACTTGTTTTTTATCTAGTTGGCTCTTTATTTCCTGTAAAAAAAATCCAATATAAATAAGCACAACATTTAACTTAAGTCGTGAATGTCTTACCAACACTTTCCTCACGAGTATATGACATTGAACTTATACTTTTTGATTCACCTTTTCCTAATAAAAACTTATTAATTATTTTAGATAATATGGAAATGTAATAAACAATACCTCTCACGTTATTTTGTGCTAAATTTATCATTTTTTTTTGCACGCGAAATCATTTTATATCTGAAAATACAAAAATTAGGCGTCCGATGACTACTTTTTCCAAACTAAAACATCTTATGTACACTTACACGCACAAAATTATTTTTTTAATTCGGGAAAAAACCTTTTAACTACACTTACAGACACTAAAAAAAGCACACTGAACATACCAAATAAACATAGGAAACACAACGTTATGAAATGTCCCTTCCATAACATACTAAGTCAACTTAGTTTTCAAGTCAAATTAATATTGTCCAAGCAAAAGTATTCTAAGTGTACTTACTACATTTTAGAATGGAAAATTTTTACGACTATGTGTGTAGTCTAAGTATATTTATACCTATAACTTTGGAACGGATCGGCCCATCTTAACCAAATTTTGACAGTATTTAAATTAGAGAACGTAGGATTCAAAAATTCAAGAACATTAAAAACTTTCTAAGTAAACTTAGAACGTTATAGAATGAAGGCGTCGATATTAATTTAAGAATAATCCACACGCAAAGAAAAAATATGGTTGTGGTAACCATAATCGAAGAGCAACATACTATGATTGAATTGTATGATTATGTTTAAAATAATAATGGTTACCAGTTATCATTATTATGTTTAATTTAAGCATCATTCAATAATCATATATATGACTGCAATTGAAATCGGCAATCTTTGCTTTTTTACGGCAAATTACTGTCTTTTGCTGTAACATACACATATTGATTGTACTTACAATATTACAATATTTTTTTACATTTTTTCGTTTATTTTTATATTTTCTTTAATTTTGCAAAATTTTTGTTCATATTTTTGACATCTCAAGCTTTTAAAATAATAAAAATTTATTCAGCAAGAAGAAGAACAATTGAAATCAAATTATTATTAAAAAAAATCATAGCTTGATTATTTTGTAATCATACTGTTGTCTCACCTATTATTTAATGATTATTTGTAATTTTTAATGCTTCTAAATATATTGTTATGTTTGGCGGATTAGTTTTTTTAAATCATACTATTTTGAAATGATAACCATTTTGAAATTTTTACGAAAAGTAATCATTAAATGATACAATTTAAACAAATGCTTGATTATCGTCACAAAATATATGATGAAATGAAACAAAAATAACTATTACTTGTTTTCGACAACCAAATATTGTTTTAGAAAAAATAATATGACCGTCGTGATCATGTCGTAACCATGGTTTTTCTTTGCGTGCATATAGGGGAAATTGGTCTAGAGGCTTTATTGGCGAAAATGCAATAATTAAACATACATGTATATTTAAATTTTTTTAATGTTAGACTTTCGGATCTGGGTTTTATTTAGTGCTGTTATTTTATTCATTAATAAATGATATTTCGGAAATGTTTAAAAGAACAAACCACCAACCGTAGGTTTCTTTTATTTGTCCTGTTATACCGGATCGACAATTTTCCAAGAAATGTAAATTCTAGAAATAATTGTTTAAAAAAAATTCTGAAAGTATGAATTATTAACTGTTTCAAGGTTGGGAAAGTTGCAAGATATAATCTAAGATAGACAAAATTACACAATGCGTTTTTGAAACCAGTTACTGTCAAAAAAGTATGATGAACAGTTCGCACTACTTATTATTATAAATATTTGATTTTAATGTACTTTAAACTTTTAATTTAATGCTAATATGACACATATTCTTAATGCTGATTATGCTTTCCATCCATATAAATAATACTAAATAAATAATTTTATTATGTCGCAAACACTGTACCATATATGTACGTTTCACGTGTTTTCTTTTATCGAATACAAAAAATTTCAAAAATTATCTTATTTAAGAAAGAAAAATATATTAATTAAACGACATGTTTGTATGATTTCGTTAAGTATAAATAAATAAATTTAAAGTTATTTAAACTTGCATTTGTTATGGCTAAAGCCTTAGGTCTCATTTCATTAGCAGAATCCTAAACCAACCGTTACTTTTTTTCATTGTTGTCTTGTATTTTTTTTCTTTCAGATTTATGACCAGTGGCGGGCCCCTGCAGAGCTAATAGTTTTATTTTCACAATTACTTTTCTGTTTATTTTCAATTTTATATTTTATTTCACACAATTCTAAGGGCAAGTGGCGCTTGACTGACCATAGACTAAGGCATAGTCGTCTTCGAATTACGATTCACATTTACACTTGTCTTTGTGTCTATAACTTTTGATGCGTAAAAAGGTTAATGCGTAAATAATATCGTCTGTCCTCTAATATATTAGTACAGATATATATATTTATATACATGTGTGTATGTTTGGGTGTTTCTCATTCTCTTTTGTTTGCCTCTGCCAGATATAATCAATTTCTGTTTGAGACTTTAAATATAAAAACGTTGTGTCCTTTTTCAAAAAAGAAACTTAAGGAAGGGACTGAACGAAATATTTAAGCTTCTTTAAAATATTTGGGCATTTATTTGTACCAAATCATTTTGTGTGCCACTTTAAAGCAAATAAATTAAGGAGAATTAATGAAATATTAAAGCTTTAATTTACTCAAATGAATTTGTGTTTTTTTTTTATTGAAGTAATAGAAATAAAGAAACGAGAGAAAACAAAAAAAAATTGGATTTATGGGTACAATGTACATATGCACTTGTGAAAAGGGATTAAAAGTGTGATCTTTTCAAAAATACAAAATAAAAAATAAACAAGTAAGAGCACTATATTCGGCTGTGCCGAATCTTTTATACCCACCACCAATTTTGTGTACATTTAAAGCACAATATTTATTATTTTGTTAATCGCTATGGAATAATCTCTTTATAATAAAATATGTATCACTTTCTTTGTAGAGGGTGGTTAAATTTGAAGGGCCCATGTTGAAGGTGAACCACACCTTAACTTCAACTTTTTTCTTGCATTTCATTTGACATTTCTCAATCTCAGACTAACTCAATTTGATCCGTGGAAAGATATGCAAATGAGCAACGCTTTAAAGTTATTCAGGTTTTTTATAAAAATGGGTGTTCAAATCAAAATGCATTTTGTGCACTTCGTGATTATTTTGGCCAACATAATCGTTCAAATTCGTCCACAATCGGGAGAATTGTAAAAAATATTTACATTTCTGCAAAACAGGTCTGTATAAAATGTTAGAAAATCTGTGAATGCCTTCTTAGTTCGCTGAATGGGAACTACTGCTGGTTTTTGCGATAGTGTGGCAAAAGAGCAGTCAACCTCGCCTCATCATCATGCCTAACAATTGAGCATCAACATTGTCATTGAAAATTTGGACCATCAGATAGAGGAGTGGCGCCAAGGATGGGTGGGGGGCCATTTGGCAGATATTTTGTTAAATACATAATTGAACCATACAAATATTATAATTAAAAAAGAAATAATAATAATATCCTAAATAATTGGTGTTTTATTTAAATTCGGTCCTTCAAATTTAACCACCCTCTATAACTTCGATATCCTACTAAAATGCTTTTGTAAATATAGTCTTTCAATGAAAGTGGGCGTTCAAGTAATCGTGTCAATAAAGTTTCTGCTAATAAATACAACTTAGATATTTCAATATAGTCCTTTATTTTCCTAAAAACTTTGTCAATAGAGAAATTACATGAATTTAAGATAAACCGTTATGGGAGGGGGGCGTTAAAGTGAGCGTGTTACCTAAACTTTTTGGCACAACGACTACATTGATTAGAAGGATATGCAAAGCAAATTTGATCATCATACCTCTAATTTTGGCGGTTTTATGAGCTTTTAAATTTCATTAACGGTAGATAACGTGAAAAGTGGGCGTTATAGTAGGCGTGTCAAAGTTATTTTTGTGAATGAGTACAACTAAGATGTTTCAATATAACCCTTTATTATTCCAAAATCTTTATTAATATAGAAATTATATGAATTTTAGTTAAAACGTTATATGGGAGGTGGGCGTAAAAGTGGGCGTGGAACCTTAATTTTCTGGCACAGTAATGATACTGCCTAGGGGGATATACGTAGCAAATTTGATCATCACACTTCTAATTTTGGCGGTTTTATGAGCTTTTAAACTTCATTAACGGTAGATAACGTGAAAAGTGGGCGTTATAGTAGGCGTGTTAAAGTTGTTTTTGCAAATGAGTACAACTTAGGTGTTTCAATATAGCCCTTTGTTATTCCAAAATCTTTATTAATAGAGAAATTATATGAATTTTAGGTAAAACGTTATATGGGAGGTGGGCGTAAAAGTGGGCGTGGCACCTTAATTTATTGGCACCGTAATGACATTGCCTAGAAGGATATACGTAGCAAATTTGATCATCCTACCTCTAATTTTGTCGGTTTGATGAGCTTTTAAATTTCATTAACGGTAGATAACGTGAAAAGTGGGCGTTATAGTAGGCATGTCAAAGTTATTTTTGCAAATGAGTTCAACTTAGGTGTTTCAATATAGCCATTTGTTATTCCAAAATCTTTATTAATAGAGAAATTATATGAATTTTAGGTAAAACGTTATATGGGAGGTGGGCGTAAAAGTGGGCGTGGCACCTTAATTTATTGGCACCGTAATGACATTGCCTAGAAGGATATACGTAGCAAATTTGATTATCACACCTCTAATTTTGGCGGTTTTATGAGCTTTTAAGCTTCATTAACGGTAGATAACGTGAAAAGTGGGCGTTATAGTAGGCGTGTCAAAGTTGTTTTTGTAAATGAGTACAACTTAGGTGTTTCAATATAGCCCTTTATTATTCCAAAATCTTTATTAATAGAGAAATTATATGAATTTTAGGTAAAACGTTATATGGGAGGTGGGCGTAAAAGTGGGCGTGGTACATTGATTTTCCGTTACATAAAAGCGCCTAACCAAAAAGCAAAGTGTGCAAAATTTCAGAGTCGTACATCCAATTTTGTTGCTTTTATGACGTTTTTGTTTTTAATTTACCGAAAAATACACTGTGCGGTATAAATTTTCGTACATTTTGATCGATAACTCCTCTCCTAAAACATAGATTTTAATAATTTTCGGGGAAAAATATTGTTTTTACTCAGGAAATATATATTCGAAGTTTCATGAGTCTACGTTAATGCGTTTGGACACAATTCCATTTTATTCGATGTTTGAAGGACACGGTTTTTTTCGACCTACTCTTGCTTTTCGAGCTATAACTCCCTTCCTAATATTCCGATTTAGCCCATTTTCAATACCAAACAAACCTTGTCTATAAGAAAGATTCTGGCAAAATTTGAGCCCCCTAGCTTTTTCGGTGCGACCTCTATCGTGCTTTCAACAGACGGACAGACGGACGGACATAGCTAGATCGTCATCAAATCAAACCCTGATTCAGAATATATATACTTTATGGGGTCTAAAATGGATATTTCGATGTGTTACAAACGGAATGACAAAATGAATATACCCCCACCATTTTTTTGGTGGCGGGTATAAAAAGATTAGAACAAATTGTTTACATACAATTTTCTTTTTACTTTCAATTTTTCAAAACTAATTACATTTTAATGTCTGCTTCTTTTTAGTGCTTAAATTTTTATCATTAAAAATACAACTTGTTCATAGCAATTATATCACAAGTGATTATACAACATACATCTGCGTACACAATGACAATTAAATTTTTTTTTGTACATTAAACTTATTTAATCCAGCTTTTAATACAATTTTTTAACTTGAAGGTGTCATAATATTTTAAAATCTCTTATATATATATTTGTTCAAACAATTTTTTCAACCTTGACATTGTAATAAAAAGTGTCATTTAATTTTAGACACACGTTAACACTACGTTTTATGGAGAGTTTAAATTTCTTTAAGATTTATTTGTCATAAATAATTTAATCCTAAATAAAATCTACAACCAGTTATTAAATACTTTAAATTTTTTTTTAATAATAACACAACAGTCTATATTTGGGCTTTGTTTATGAGAAAATTATCAATGGTTTTTATAACACTGTCATTATGTCATTAGTATTAGTTTTTATACCCGCCACCAAAAAAATGGTGGGGGTATATTCATTTTGTCATTCCGTTTGTAACACATCGAAATATCCATTTTAGACCCCATAAAGTATATATATTCTGAATCGGGGTTTGATTTGATGACGATCTAGCTATGTCCGTCCGTCTGTCCGTCTGTCCGTCTGTTGAAAGCACGATAGAGGTCGCACCGAAAAAGCTAAAGGGCTCAAATTTTGCCAGAATCTTTCTAATAGACAAGGTTTGTTTGGTATTGAAAATGGGCTAAATTGGAATATTAGAAAGAGAGTTATAGCTCGTAAAGCAAGAATAGGTCGAAAAAACCGTGTCCTTCAAACATCGAAAAAAAAGTAATTGTGTCCAAACGCATAAACGTAGAGTCATGAAACTTCGAATATATATTTCTCGAGTCAAAAGAATATTTCTCCCCAAAAATTGCTTAAATGTATGCATTAGAAAAGGAGTTATAGGTCAAAATGTACGAAAATTTATACCGCTCAGTGTATATTTGAAGTTTAAAACGTAATAAAACTGACAAAACTATATGTACGGTTCTGAAATTTTGCAAACATGGTTTTTTGGTCAAAGTCTTCGTTATAACGGAAAATAAATGTGCCACGCCCACTTTTTTTTTAAATTTTTATAAAAATATATTAGTCATATTCATTAGCATTTATTTATTGCAGATGGCGACATCTGTTGAAGGCGCCACTACATTTTGCAAACACTGAGGATGATGTCTTTGCTAAACATCACGTAGAACACTAGATGACTCTAGTAACATTTTTTTGCACAAACTACAAAGGAATTTTATAGGGGTTTGTGAAAACGAAAATGACCGAAGTTTGTTGACAAAAATTAACTAGAGTAATGATTTGTGCCCAACTTTACATATAGTTGTACACACAGTCTTATGAGGTTTAATATTTAAAAATATTAAAATAAAATGTGCATCAGTAGATTTAAATTAAGTATTTGAATATTTAAAATACATATTTTAACAAATTTTTTTTTTATCTATCTATTTTTTTGTAAAGGGTGGTTAAATTTTAAGGGCCACAGGCTGACTCAAAATAGACGTGCTCAGCATTTTGCTAAAACAGGAAATTTATTAGTAAGATTTTGATTTTTAAAGTTCTATAACATTTTACTTTTAGAAGATTTTCAAACGAAATAAGTTTTGTATAATTTTAAAATTTGTTAGCCATTAGTACATGAAAATAAATTGTTTATAATGTTTAGAAATAATTTTTTTTTATCTTTAGGTCTAAATTTTCCTAAATTTCTTTTTTTAATACACCATAACTTCTAGAAAACATAAGATAACAAAAAGAAATTAGCACCATTTAGTAGATAAAACTCTCCTCTATACCCCTATACCCCATTTTATACCCGTTACGATCCGACCGTGATCAGCAGACCAATTTTTGTGACACAAGGTCAAATATTTTTTGCAAAATTTTAGTAAAAGAGCTAAACAAATTTTTTTGTAATGTGTTTTTTTGAAGTATTTGAGTTTTTATATCCGCCACCAAAAAAATGGTATGTATATTCTTAATCGGAGTTTTATTTGACGACGATCTAGCTATGTCCATCCGTATGTCCGTCTGTTAAAAGCACGATAGAGGTCCCACCGAAAAAGCTAGTGGGCTCAAATTTTGCCAGAATATGTCTTATACACAAGGTTTGTTTGGAATAGAAAATTGGCTAAATCGGAGTATAAGGAAGAAAGAAAAATTGCCTAAATGCATGTATTAGGAAGGGAGTTAGAGATCAAAATGTACGAAAATTTATACCGCGCAGAGTATTTTCCAATATGTTAAAAATTTTAAACCTAATAAGAGTGACAAATTTAGATCTACGATTCTGAAATTTTGCAGGAATTGCTTTTTGGTCAAAGGCTTTCTTCTGACGGAAAATAAATGTGACACGCCAACCTCCCATACAACGTTTTCTCTCAAATTCTTATAATTTCTCTACAAATCGAATAATAGAGGACTTTATTGAAATATCTAAATTGTATTTATTAGCATAAATAACTTTGACACGACTACTATAACGCTCACTTTCCACGTTATTTACTGTTAATGAAATTTAAATTTATAAAACCGACAAAATTAGAGGTATGATGATAAAATTTGCTACGGAAATCCTTCTAGTCAATGTTATTGTTATGCCAGAAAATTTAGGTGATACGCCCACTCTTACGGCCACATCCTATATAATGCTTTATTTCAAATTCATATAATTTCTCAATGAATAAATATTTCGGAAGAATTACGGACTATATTGAAATATCTAAGTTGTATTTATTAGCAGAAATTTTATTGACACGCTTACTTTAACGCCCATTTTCACTGAAACACTTAATTTACGAAAACATTTTACCAGCATATCCAAGTTATAAAGGGTGGTTAAATTTTAAGGGCCGATGTTGATTTTGAATAAAACACAAATTTTTTAGGAAATTATTATCATTTCTTTTTTAATGATAATATTTGTATGGTTCAATTATGTATGGAACAAAATATCGGCCAAATGGCCCCGCGACCTCAACGGCACACCTCGATCCGATAGTCCAAATTTTAAATAACATTGCTGATGCTCAATTGTTTGGCACGATGATGAGTCGAAGTTGACTGTTTTTTTGCCACACTATCGCGATAAACAGCAATGCTTCTCATTTAACGAATTTAGAAGGCATTCATAGATGTTCTAACATTTTATACAGACCTGGGGCCGAATTACGGCATTCGATATCGATCGAAATTTTACTCGAACGATCGAGTTTGCTTTAGGTATATAGATTCTAATAAGAGTTTTCAAATTTCGATCACGTTCGAGTGCCGTAATTCGGCCTCTGTTTTAAATTTAAAATTTAACCACCCTCTACAAAGAAAGCCATTAACAAAATAATAATTATTGTGCTTTAAATGTACACAAAATTGGTGGTGGGTATAAAAGATTCGGCACAGCCGAATATAGTGCTCTTACTTGTTTCTTGATCAAATCGACTTAAATAATAACTAACACTGGTTCTTAGTTTTTTGATACATAAAAAAATTAGACAATATTTATTTTTATCATCTTTACTCATTTCATCATATTTATCTATTTATTATCTGACAAGATTTCAAAATAGGTTTATACCAATTTGTATTTCAGTATTACATTAATTTAGGAACAAGTAGTTTTAGAAAAATTTAGTGAAAATATAAGTTACTATGTTTATAGACTCTTAACAACTACATAAAAAATAATTTTTATATCCATCACCTGTGGTGCACAAGGGTACATATAGCTTGTAATATCTTGCAATTTTCATTTCCGACCCCATAATATATATATTGAGGAGCCGCAGAACAAAAGGTGCTTTTTCGCTCATTTAAAATTTTTGGTAAATCGAGATTTATTTTTTTCGCCCCTTTAAAAAATTGCAAGAACCTGGAAATGCTAACAAGATTTTTACTTATCTACAGATGCATCTAACTGTCATAAGTCACCCCATTAAATATTAAGAATGTTTGATATAATTCCATTTTTATTTCGGAAAAAGCACCTTTTGCAAAAAAAGAAAGCAAAAAAGCACCTTTTGTTAATAGAAGGAAAAAGTACATTGTGTAATGCGAATATACATATATGACGATTAAATTTTGACTGAATGTGGTTAAACATGATCTAATATATTAAAAAATGTTAAGCTAAGTATATTATTTTTGTCGTTTTATTAAATAAAATTGCAACTTAAACATTTCTTTCTTATCCGTTAATTAAATACATATGAAATTTGTTAAATAAATAGTTAAACTCTTGTTCCAACATATTCTTCTAGGCAAGAACATCCAACATTTTTGTCTATTGAATCCTCCATATCTTTATCCTGGTAATACGTGTTGGAATAATAAACAAAAATAAATAAACAAAAAAGCACCTTTTGTTAAAAAATAAAGAAAAAAGCACCTTTTTTCAAGCATCAATTTTTAAGAAATCATTTACTTTGTAAAAAAAAAATAATAATAATGCTAACCTTTTGTTCTGCGGCTCCTCATATTTTCTGAAAGCTTATGATTAAGACATGTCCGTCTGTCCCTGTGTTGGTTGAAATCAACTTTTGAAAGCAATCATATGTCCCTCTGATCTGTGTATGATATCAATCTTTTGAAAACGTCCGGGAACGAATCGCTATTGAAATTCAGCACAATCGCCACATAATTTTCTAAGATATAAGCAAAAAAACACGACTGTCTCTGTTTTTTTTCCACCACCAAAATTAAAATTTTTCAGCCATAGAATAATTTATGCTAGGCGCACAATTGGGACGAACGACAAATTTTTCGTCGCGAATATTCGTCATCAAAAATAAAACACATTTGTGCATATGAGAATGCATACAATTGTGGCGTCAGCCGAAGTTCGCTATACGCGGACAACACTGCATTAGATTTATTTATATTTCTTACGCCGGCGAACGACGAACAAATTGGTACAAGGTGACCATTTTTTATTAAATTTAGGTTTACTTATCAACTTTTTTATTGTAATAATTGTTTTATTTTTTATTTTAAGACATTTAAAATAAGTATAAAAAAGTTAAGTACAAAAATTTGTTTTTATTTGTGTTTTTGCAAATGTTTAAGTTTATTAAGTGATCTTTTTTCATATGGTCACACTATTAGCTGTTATATACAAACAAAATTTTTATTATTGTTTTATTATTACAAAAATTATATTTATTGTTTTGTTGAGTTTCACAAAAAATTGAATTCTTCGATTATTTTTGTTTTTTTCTTTGCACAAACACTAAACAATTTTATCAACTATAAAAGATGGTACCTTTTCGTTGTTGTTGTGCTTCACACGACGAATTTGCACAACGAATTTTTACCGAAGAGTTCGTCGTGTTGGGCGAAATTCGTCGTTCGTCCCAATTGTGCGCAGAGCATTATAGGTACAATTGTTACTATTTGTAGATATAATAAACCTCTAGAGATATTCGTACAAAATTTTTGGATAAAGCATGCTCTAATCGGTAAAATAATAGGAAAATTTTTTAAATATATATTCCAAAAATTTACAAACGAAGATCAATTTTTTCAGCTTCTACACATCCGAGAGAGTCAATATTTGTATCGTCTGAAAGGACTTGACTAGCGCAATATAAGCACTATACAAAAATTAAAATTCATGTTGGTCGCCACTACAAAATGGAGGACAATAAATTTAAATATAGGTCAAATCTGGTATTTTAAAATGTAACTTCTTGAACACCCTCAATATTGTAAAATGTAAAATCCAAGATGGCGTATAAAACAAAATGGCGGATCAAATTTTTCAACCCCATCAATATGGGTATCAAATTAAATTGCTTCACTAGCAGAATACATTTAACTACCTAAAAATTCAAAATCAAAGATGGAAAAATGGCGTATAAACTTAAATATGGGTTAAGCTACGATGTGGGATTATACCTATGTACATGATGGTGAAGGGTATTATCAGATTTGGCACGGTCGAATATAGCACTCTTACTTGTTTCATATTTGCGTGTTAATCCAATTGAGCAGATTATTGTAGTGTTTCTTTATTTATAGTAATGAAAGTTTTTTACGGATAGGAAAATTGTTCACGGTCCCCTCTGCACCTATATCTTCTTTAATCCTCATATTTATACACGTTGCATTACTTTTTTTCCGCATATGTACAAATGTTCTTTGATTGTTTTTTATTAAATTGTGGATGAAATGAATCGGTAGACGAAAAATAAATCAATTGTGAATTCAAAAAAATAAAATGTTTCCGAAAAATCAAATGTTTTTAACGGCGTTAAAATTAGTTTTAATCAGGACTCCACTGTAAGTACTTTGCAATCGTTTCATTAACTTCAGTAATTTACATCGTTCTATCTCAAACAAGTTAATACATTTACCTGCTGTTAAAAGACAAAAACAAAGTGAAACAAGCATTGCAATGCCGCCAATAAGAAGGATTAAGTACTTTAAATAGCAGAACCCCTAATGATTTAAACCAAATATATTTTCGATCTAATCAAACTGTGGAACATCTCCAGTAGCGATATGAAATTGAACGGATTCGATAAACACAAACACGTTCAGCACGTCCACAAGAAAACAGAAAATATTCAAAAGAAGTAGACATGCATTGAATGAGGTACAATCGTTCAGAGGAATCTATTCAAGTAATATTAAATGCAAATCTTCGTTTAAGAAGGGAACAAATGGTAATAAAATATATCCTTAACCTGAACTATTATATAAAGGGTGGTTAAGTTTTAAGGGCCGATGTTGATTTTGAATAAAACACAAATTATTTAGGAAATTATTGTCATTTCTTTTTATAATGATAATATTTGTATGGTTAAATTATGTACGGAACAAAATATCGGCCAAATGGCCGTCGCGACTTTGGCGGCATACGTCAATGTGATGGTCCGATGGGCGGTCAATTAGCATCGCCACCACGTGAGATAATTCGGCCAATGAATTTGTCGCGCAAAAGAGCCATTGTTTCGTTAGCTGTGTAGCAAGTGGTCCTGTTGAAACCATATATCGTCAACATCCATATCTCCCAATTCCGACCATAAAAAGCTCGTTATCATCTAACGATAGCGAACACCATTTACAGTAACTGCCTGACCGGCCTCATTTTGGAAAAAATACGGCCCGATGATGCCGCCCGCCCATTAACTGCACCAAACAGTCACTTATTGTGGGTGCATTGGTCTTTCGACAATCACTCTTGGACTATCATTCGCCCAAATGTACCAATTCTGCTTATTGACAAATCCACTGGAATGAAAATGTGCCTCATCACTGAAGATGGTTTTCTGCTCATATTTTTTTGCTCATATTTTTGCACGATTTCTCCGATTGTACGCACATTTACACGATTAAATTGACTGAAAAATTCACGAAGTGCACGATATGCATTTTGATTTGAACTTCTATTTTCATAATACTTAAGCCTGAATAACTTTAACGCGTTGCTCGATTGTGCATCTTTCCATGGTTCAAATTGTGTTTGTCTGAAATTGAGAAATTTCAAATGAAATGCAGAAAAAAACTTGACGTTTAGGTGTGGTTCACAATAACATCGGCCCTTAAAATTAAACCACCCTTTTATATATGATCAATCAACAATTCCTTTCCTTTTATTATTTTAAACTGCTTATACACATTCAAATATAAATACATTTTCAAGGCAAAACAACGTGTTGCGGGTCAGTTAGCGATATATTTATATTTATGTTTTACTTTCATAATTGTAGCATAAACAACTTTTTCTATAAAATGTATTAATTATTAATTGAATCTTCGGATATGTATGTTTTTTTTTTTATTTCTACAAATGTATTGTACTAGTACATACGTACATACATAATAAAATATATAATACATATTTAGGTTTTTTATATTAAATTCCTGAATAAATAATTTCCTATAATTATTAATGTTATTAAATTTTAAAAAATGTGCAAATTATTAAAAACAAATAAAATCATAAAGTTAACTAACACTTTATAATTTTTATTCAGCTTAAATATTATAAATATTTAATTTATAAAATTCTTAATACAAAATTGCTTATTGTGAAAATTATTTATTTATTAGCCGTCATTTAAACATGAATTGTGCTTAAATAATAAAATGTAAAAGGAAATATTGGATTTTAAATTTATGATTTAAATTAGAAAAAGGCTTAAGATACATATGCTTGCATTTTAGATATTCATTTTACAAAAGAATTAATTTCATTACTCAAATCTTTAAAGTTAGAAAAAAAGTCTTAAATCAAAAACTACAGTGCCAAACAAAAATGTATAAATTTTTCTGACTTATTATTGCATAAAGATCAAATGATTACAGATAGAAGAAAAAATAATGGAAGCTTTTGACTTAAGATCTCTTTGTCTAACATCAAAGATACATTATATGAATATTGGATGAAAATATTTCTGTTATTCTCTTCTCTTTTTGCCGTATAAATCAGACTTTCAAAAAAACTCAGTTTATTTAACCCTCTATAAACTTTTGATAATTCTTATGTACATGACAGTAAGAGTTTAAAAGTTACTCGTATAAATATGTACGGATAAAGAAATATATAAATATGTATTAGAACAGGATTTTTTTTTTTTGGGTATAGTCGTAAAACTGCAAATTTTAAATATACAAAAGATCGTCCCCAACGAGTTGTGTAGCACTCTCCCCATTGGTATACTGATTGAAAAATTTCCTTGTCTTTTGCCCATGGAAAGCGATGCACCCCGGATCCACGTTCAGTTTTACTACAGGACGGTTTTCTGTTATCTCTGACAGCATCTCCTGTATCACAGGCCGACGCGTCGCGACGTTTATTTCTGTTGCGTTGCGTAGATTTCATATTTAATTTTATACAAATCACCAAGAAAATATACCCCACATATTCATTTTATCATTCCACTTGTAACACATTGAAATATCCATTTAAGAGCATATAAAGTATATTTTGTCAATGTCGGTCCGTCTGTTGAAAGCACGATAGAGATAGTTCTTATGTTTCAGTTAAAGACTAAATTTAAGGAAATATATTAATAGCAAATCGAACACGCAAAGAAAAAATATGGTTGCGGTAACCATAATCGAATAGCAACATACTATGATTGAATTGTATAATTATGTTTAAAATAATAATGGTTACCAGTTATCATTATTATGTTTAATTTAAGCATCATTCAATAATCATATATACGACTGCAATTGAAATCGACAATCTATGCTTTTTTACGGCAAATTACTGTCTTTTGCTGTAACATACACATATTGATTGTACTTACAATATTACAATATTTTTTTAAATTTTTTCGTTTATTTTTATATTTTCTTTAATTTTGCAAAATTTTTGTTCATAGTTTTGACATCTCAAACTTTTAATATAATAAAAACTTATTCAGCAACAAGAAGAACAATTGAAATCAAATTATTATTAAAAAAATCATAGCTTGATTATTTTGTAATCATACTGTTGTCTCACTTATTATTTAATGATTATTTTTAATTTTTAGTGATTTTGAATATAATGTTATTTTTGTAGAATTGATTTTTTTAAATCATACTATTTTTAAATGATAACCATTTTGAAATTTTTACGAAAAGTAATCATTAAATGATACAATTTAAACAAATGCTTGATTATCGTGACAAAATATATGATGAAATGAAACAAAAATAACTATTACTTGTTTTCGACAACCAAATATTGTTATAGAAACTATAATATGACCGTCGTGATCGTGTCGTAACCATGGTTTTTCTTTGCGTGAAGTTACACAAAAAAAGTATAATATATTTTAGTATAAAGAGCGATTACTTTTAATAAAATGATCATAAATTTTGTGCTATTAAAGTAAACGAAATTGGTGGTGGGTATAAAAAATTCGGCACAGCCGAATATTCTGCTCTTACTTGTTTTAAATAACGCAATGTGTATAATGGTTAGAAAGTTTTCTTTTACGCAGAAATATTTTATTTGAATAAAAAAAAAAAAGGAAACAACAGTGAATGATAACCTGAAACTGGACGATTTTATATGTGTATTAAATGTAAAAATTTAATTTTTTTAAATTTTACAAAAACCATTCTAGGTGGTCGGTCTAATTATGTCTATGAGCACTATTCTCATAAGTGTCAATAGGTAAAATTTTTCGATGAAAAAAAAATACTTTTTTGCTCTCCTGAAAACTCCTTAAAACACACATAACTAAATTTGTTATAGCAACGACGATATGTATGCATATAACCTTAATTGCTTACAATTATGTTCTTGATTTAACTCCTTGTACTTGTTATTACATTTAATGTATCTTGTGTCGAAAATACTAAAAGTAAATAAATAACAACGACTTTGTTTTCGTAGCTTTGTGTTTTTGTTTCGTCCTTCTTTTTTGGCCATGGTGGTATGTACGTATGTATTTCTTTTTTATCTTTTCAAATAGCCACTAATTAATTATTTGTATTGGCGCTAATGATGCCAACATTGATTGTAATACAATTTAGTAAATAGACGCCTATTGAAATGCTGTTCTTATTACGCAAGTAATTAATTTGTAATAAATTATTATTAAAATTCAACTATAAATCATAGATTCTATGCTACTGCGAGTACTCTTGTAATACCAAACAAGTAAGAGTGCTAAATTCGGCCATACCGAATCTTATATACCCTTCACAACGTGTAGTCATGCAATAACAATCACCATTTATCTCATTAATATGAAATACGTACATACATATATGTTTCATTGTCTTTATAATTACTTTATCCGCTTGAAAACATCCCACTGTAAAATCATAAATTGAGTTTATGTATGTATGTTAAAAAAATAAAAATAAAATAAAAAACAAACAATTTTTTGTCTTAACTGGGATTCGAACCCTACGTTCATCCAGTTTGCATTGGTGTAAAAAGAGGCAGTGGTCAAGGGTTTTTCATTATATCTTAGGTGTTTATAAATTTGCTCAATACCGATCTGCTCCAGAATATTTCCGATATTTTGGTACCTTACACGTGTCTTGAAAATATCTGAGTTGACTTCAACATACACACAGACAGACTCACAGACATCCCTACTCGTAAGCTTTCAGAAAATATATACATTATGGGGTCGAAAATGAAAATTGGAGAAATTTCACACGGAATGACAAACGTATATATGCGTACCCTGAAGCTCACTGTGAAGGGTATAAAAAGCCATAAAACATAAATGAGCGAAATTAATAGGTATCATCCGTATCGAAATATTCGTAATTAAATTGTTGGTTTTCGTTTTCAATTGCCATAAATTTTAATCACCATCAAACTGCTGTGATTATTTTTTATTGCTTGTAGATATGTATGTACTTTAATAAAGAGGGAAACGGATATAGACTACATATAAGACATTAATATAAATCACATGGTTATAAACGTTAGTATGTTTGAATATTGTATTACAGTCTTAATTTTTTTTTTTTTAATTTAAAATTTATCCTTATAGACGAGCTTAAGATCATAAAATGTTTGTTTCTTTAGTGTAATTATACAAATTAAATTAACAACACAAATTTAAGAAATTTAAAAATAATTTCTGAAATAGTCGGAAGATTCAAATAAATTTAATCATATTAAAAATACTAGTTACGCCTATAACCAATGGCACTAGTTCCTTTCCAAGCATATTCAATTCTAATTGAATTGGAATTAACTAATATCATATATGACGGTTTTTTTTAAATAATATGCAAACTAATACCATCTACACAGATTTTAGTAAAGCTTTTGATAAGGTGAACCATGATCTCTTGCTTAACAAATTGTCATTAATGGGATTTACAGATCTAATAGTTAAGATCTTACTTGACTGATAGAACTCAACAAGTTAAGATTGGAAGCGCTACATCTTGTTTCTTCTGACGTTTCGCAAGGCTTGGTTCTACCTTCAGTTATTCAGCAGCACTCTAAAGTTTTGATGTATGCCGATGATGTCAAAATGTTTCGATCATTTAATAATCCTGAAGATCAACTTTTCCTTCAGTCTGATATTGAAAAATTGGTGTGAAATCAACTTAATGGAGCTGAATATAAAAAAATGTAAGAACATGACCATTTTTAGAATTAAGAAATTTATTTTATTATATTGCATTAATGAGTATAAACTTGATAAACTTCCGAACTTTCTTGATCTTGGTATTTTGTTTGATTATCAATTAAATTTTCGGGACAATATTTCGTTAATTGTTAACAAAGCAAATGGTGTTCTTGGGCTTATGATTTATCTTTATATAACGAAACAATTATTTTCAACTTTAGTTCGACCTATTCTAAAATACGGATCAATTATATGGGATCCATACTGTAATACTCATATTGGTATTATCGAGTCCGTGCAAAAGTAGGTTTTAAAACTAAACATAGCCTTAGATATATTTCGGTTTTATTACCTTCATATTGTTACGTTTATACCTTTTATACGTGTTGGCTTATTTCCTTTAAAATAAACGGTGGGTTCTTTTATTGCAATCAAAAACAGTTGAAATGTATTTTAAAATTAAGAGCACTTTATTTATTTAAATACACTCAGCTATTGTGTTTATATCACCTTACTTATTGTTATACACCTTTATTGTCACTTTTACACACAGTTAACAAGCTATACTTTTGTGCTGATCATGTTAGTTGTGTTGTTCGGCTATTTATAGTAATATAGTGGTGTTCGGTAACATTCGACAAAGTTCTCGTATGTACACACTAGTTCATTCGAAAACCGTCACATTTACATTAAGACGTAATGTTAATGTTACGTAATATGCAGGAATAATAAAAGTGCCTAAGAGTATGCAGCACATAATAACAACTTAACATCATGTTCGAACAACCAGCGAAATAAAATAATACAAACAAAACTGCAGTAACTTAAACTACTACAACTTAAATAAATTATAATGTAAATTAAGCTATTTAAAAATAAATCTGTATCAATATAAAAGCAGACTTTGTCTTATAAAATTACCAACTTTAAAAAGTCGTCGTTCAATAATGAGTTTTTCACATGTGCTGGGCCTGATTTAAGGTAATGTCAAAAAGTAAAATAAGTTTATATGTTCCAACCATACCAACTCGAAACTTACGTCTTCTTAACTTATAATACTATAGATCCAACTATGCTTATAATGATCCTTTACGTCGTACATGTGAAAACTTTAGTAACTATTATCACCTAATTGGCCTAAATGAGAGTAAATAAATTGTAAGAAGAAATATTATTTTGTATTAAAATCGATAAAATACAATTTATTTTAGTTTGTGAGGATATATAATGTAAGTATCAACCTGTAATTACCTTTTACAATCCACACACTGTATATATCCTAGTCTAAATATCATGTATATGTTGTTTGTTACTAATTCAATAAACATCTTACAGTAAAGTTCGTTTCGTGTACTTAACTAACACTTATTTAAATTCCGCTGAAAACCTCACATATATAATCTATAGACAATAATTAAAACAAAATAATATAAAAAACTAAACAATTTGAGAAAGAGAAAACGTTCCAGTAGAGAAGGAGAAAAGGATGAAAACAATACCTGGAAAATAATAAAACTCAGCAATAGACCGTGGACATTGATAAAAAAAATGCAATACTCATCTCAGCCAAAGGTGATACTACTTATTACGATATATTTCGCAAAGTAAAAGCCGACCCATTACTGTAGGACCACGGAGAAAGTGTCTTATGTATAAAGAGGACACAGAAAGGAGGTTAACTCCTTGAAATAAATGCGAACAACATTGATATGGTTAAGAAGTTTTATGGCTCGCAAGCTGATATCAGAACCCGTAAACGGGAAATACGTTAAGAAAGTAGGGACCTTGATTAAATTACAACAAAGCAGGATATATGTACCGCACTGATAAATCAAGTAGGAGTGGATGGTATACACGAATGCGACTTTAAGAGTTTAAGAAAAAGCCTTGGTGCCATACAAACTGCCATAATCATGGGAATGGGAAAAATACAAATTGGATTGATTATATGCCGAATCTGAGAAAAGCTGTCTCTGGAAAACTAAAAGGATCAAAAATGTGAATTAGATGTTGCAATATTGGGCATATTGCAAAGGATTGTATTAATAAGCCTGAATGTATGTTCCGCAAATGAATAGAAAACGCAGATGCCCTACTTGCGACAGGTAGTGGAAGATGTCCCGTGCTTAGGTTTGCTCTCAACAAACTGAGTGAATGAGATTTTTAAAACTTAACCTATACCAATGTAAGACGCCACAGGAACTACTTTCAAAGTTTACACTGCTCAGCAGCAAAATCCTCCATTAAATAAAACTATGTGGACTATATGGATTTTGATGCGCTGAACTCAAATCCATTGTCGGTTTATTTCCATCAGATCGAGATTTTTTTTATGGGCGTGGCAAATTTTTCCCCCTAAATTAGTCAGGTCAGGATACAATGAATTTTTAGATTTTTGTAGATCATAATTTATAAAATAATTTTATAGACATATTTTCTTAAGAAATTTACTCCATAATAAAACAAGTAAGAGCACTTTATTCGGCTGTGCCGAATCTTTTATACCCACCACCAATTTTGTGTACATTTAAAGCACAATATTTATTATTTTGTTAATCATTATGGAATAATCTCTTTATAATAAAATATGTATCACATTCTTTGTAGAGGATGGTAAAATTTTAAGGGCCCATGTTGAAGGTGACATTTCTCAATCTCAAACTTACTCAATTTGATCCGTAGAAAGATACGCAAATGAGCAACGCTTTAAAGTTATACAGGTTTTTTAAAAGAATGGGCGTTCAAATCAAAATGCATTTTGTGCACTTCGTAATTCTTTTGATCAACATAATCGTTCAAATTCGTCCACAATCGGGAGAATTGTAAAAAATATTTGAATTTCTGCAAAACAGGTCTGTATAAAATGTTAGAAAATCTGTGAATGCCTTCTTAGTTCGTTGAATGGGAACCACTGCTGGTTTTTGCGATAGTGTGGCAAAAGAGCAGTCAACCTCGACTCATCATCATGCCCAACAATTGAGCATCAACATTGTCATTGAAAATTTGGACCATCTGATAGAGGAGAGGCGCCAAGGATGGGGGGCCATTTGGCCGATATTTTGTTAAATACATAATTAAACCATACAAATATTATCATTATAAAAATAAATGATAATTTCTTAAATAATTTGTGTTTTATTTAAAATCAACATCGGCCCTTAAAATTTAACCACCCTAAATAACTTCGATATGATAGTAAAATGTTTTCGTAAATTTAGTCTTTTAGTGAAAGTGGGCGTTAAACTAGGCATGTCAATAAAGTTTCTGCTAATAAATACAACTTAGATATTTCAATATAGTCCTTTATTTTCCCAAAAACTTTGTCAATAGAAAAATTACATAAATTTAAGATAAACCGTTATATGGGAGGTAGGCGTTAAAGTGGGCGTGTCACCTTAACTTTTTGGCACAACAATTACATTAATTAGAAGGATATACGTAGCAAATTTCATCATCATATCTCTAATTTCGTCGTTTTTAAGAGATTTTAAATTTCATTAACGGCAGATAACGTGAAAAGTGGGCGTTAAGCTTCGTACACACGGTTGTCAGATCGTACAATATTGTGTGAAAAATTGGTAGCAAATACCTTACAACTGTGTGAACTGGCAATGTTTGCATAACAATGTTGGCAGAAAAGTCATTGTCATACCATTGATAGACGGCAACCTGACAACAATATTGTCAGATATATTTCATCGTTATTGTCAGACCATTGAAACATGTTGTCAGATAATTTTATATTGGCAGATGTACAAGTTTTGTGCATATGACAATGGCGTCATTGTCATACAAGTAAGTGATGTCAGATGTATAAAATGTTGCTTTTAGTATTGTTGAATAGAATGTTGTTTTTAAGAATTTTCTTGTACTTTCTATTATATTTATACATAAAAACAATTAAGAACGTTATATTCGACCATGACTAATCTACTATATATGTCACCAGCACTCGCTTGAATTATGCAGATATTAACTTTATCATAATTTACAAAGAAAAGTTGATAGCAAAAATATACATACATATGTTTGTAGTATATGCATAAATATATATAAACACTATAATCATAGACGTCTATACATACATATACAAACTACATAATCTCGGACTTCTATACGTTCATACATACTTGCATATACGAAATAATACATGCTAACTATGCCTTTTCATTTGATACCAATATTGTAGAGAGTAAAATTTTAATTATCAAAATGTAATTATATTTATTGATTTATATCGTAATCTATTTTACTATTCAAGCCCTTTTATTTAATACCCATATTGAATTACGAATATGTAATTCGCCCTTTTGTATTGGACGCCATCTTAAATAAAGAATTTTTGTTAAGCCTACTGTATTTTACAGGTCAAGCCCTTTCATTTGATACCACTATTGATGGCGGTAAGTTTTTAATTACAAAAATCATCTTATGTATACAAATTTGTTCGATATTTTGTCATGGCGTTCATCTTGATTTTTATAGGTTATACATGATATTCTGTATTCTACTTGTCAGTTCCTTTAATTTGATCCCAATATTGCAGGGGATAAATAAGATAAATTTTTAATAACTAAAATTCACTCATTATACAAATTTGTTCGCCATTCTGTCATGACGGCCATCTTGAATTTGAACCTTTTTCATAATTTTTTTACATAAATTGTATACTAGGGAATATTTAGGAGATTTTT
This sequence comes from Phyto melanocephala, assembly GCA_941918925.1. Taxonomy (NCBI): domain Eukaryota; kingdom Metazoa; phylum Arthropoda; class Insecta; order Diptera; family Rhinophoridae; genus Phyto; species Phyto melanocephala. The sequence continues at coordinate 55,997,616 of OW799233.1, forward strand.
TTAAAAACGTGGGAATTTTAAGTATGTATCTTCATATGGCATCACTGCAAAACGCTCTTTCAATGCAACAGCTGTTGTGCAAAAAATATTGTTAATTTTCTTGCGTGTTTCTTGTTTCAGTTTAGATTTGTGTCAATAAGTGGAGAACAAAATGAAAATAATAAAAATTATTGTAAATATGAAGAGGACGGTACAGAGTATTCCATTTTTAAATTTGTGAAAGCTTTTCTAGATCCCCAGACGCTATCGGAATCTAAGATTGTAAAAAAAACATGACCAAAGCAATTTCTGACAACAGATCTGCCAATTTTTTTTATACCGTCATCTGACAACCGTCAAAACTTACAATTTTTTGTCGGACAACATCGTCAGATAATGTTATTGTCAGAACAACATCTGCCAATGAAATTGTCAGCTTTTCTGACAAAAGTCTTACAACCGTCAGAACTGACAATTTACCTTATGGAAGCAATTCTTCATTGTCATTCCATTGTTAGCATATGTTTAAGTGTAGCAATTAAGTAAAATCTGACAACCGTCTGTACAGAGCTTTATAGTAGCCGTGTCAAAGTTATTTTTGCTAATGAGTACAACTTAGCTGTTTCAATGTAGTCCTTTATTATTCCAAAATCTTTATTAATAGAGAAATTATATGAAGTTTAGGTAAAACGTTATATGAGAGGTGAAGTTTGCTTTAAAATAAATTAGTTATGTACCAAAATCTTAATTACCGCGTAACAAAACTGGTTTTCAAGGAGAATTAATGTCAATGAAGTTCTGATGTAAGTTAGAGAAAGACAAATAATGAGATACTGGTAATAAAACTGCAATAATTTATAATTAGGCCAAAGTGAATTTATATCGTACGCAATAAAAAGGGATGTATACCTTACAAAAATATTAAGTACAATTATATGCACTTATGCTGTTAAAAAAATTATAATTTACACAATTTAAGTTAAGCAATTATCACATTAGTCATAAATAAAGATATAAACTGAATCTAAAAACCATAACAATCTATCAAATATGCACCAAAATTTTTAAGTACTTCCTTTGTTATTTTTAATCAAAAATGATTTACACACTAGCAGTACATTGGCCACTTTGATAGCGCAGTTGTTACTATGTGCTTAAAAACGTTTCATTATATAAACAATTAATAATTTAAAAATTTTAATTATATTTAGTTCTCTTTTATTTAATAAATTATTTTAATTGATTTTTAATTTTGTAGTTTTCAGTCAGTTTAAAATAAAATATTTGTAGAATAATAAATGAATTGATTAATTTTTTATTAAAATAAATGTAAAGAAACTAAGAGCGCTCTATTCGGCTGTGCCGAATTTATGATACCGACCACCAATTTTGTGTACTTTTATAGCACAGAACTTATTATATTGTTAATAATAGTAATTGCTATGGAATAATCTCTTTATACTAAAATATGTATTACTTCGTTTTGCTATTAAATTATTTTCTTAAATTTATTCTTTCAATTTGATTTTGTGTGGGCATGGCACCTCCTTTTTTTATATATTTAATATTTAAAGTGAACTTAGATAATTCCTTACAGATTTATTTTTTAATTTTTTTACTTACAGAAATGATATGAATTTAAGATTTGACCTTATATAGGAGGTCGGCATTAAAGTGCGCTTCTCACTTTTATTTTCTGGCATAATTTATTTTACCAGAAAGCTATATATGCGAAATTTCATCATCTAATACATCGAGGTCTGTCAGTTTTATGAGCTTTGAAATTTCATTAACAGTAGATTATGTGAGAAGTGGGCATGCAAAGTAGTTTCTGGTGATAAAATAAACCTAGATATTTCAATATACAGTCCCTTATTCTTTCAAAATACTTGTCCATGGAGATATTATATGAATTTTAGATAAATCGTTATATGTGAGGTGGACGTAAAAGTGGACGTTTCACTTCAATTTTCCGTTATTAAAAATCCCTTCTTTAAAAAGAATTTTGTCAATTTTATTACGTTTTAAATGTATCGAAAAAAAACTGTGCGGTATAAACGTTCGTACATTTTGATCTTTAGCGCTTTTCATAATGTATAGATTTGATAAATTTTTTTTACTAGGGAAATATACCTTAGAAGTTTCATCACCCATTTTCAATATAAAAATAACCTTGTGTATAAAAAATATTCTGGCAAAATTAGATTTCCCTAACTTTTTGACAGACGGACATAGCTAAATCGTCCTGATATGAAACTAGGACCCAGGAGATATATACTTTATGGGGTATAAAATCGATATTTTGATGGATTGCAAACGGAATGACACCATTTGTTTGGTGGTGGGTATAATAAACAAATAATAATGGCTGGACTGTCAACAAAAGAACAAGAATAGCATTTAACAACCTGCCAAAGTATTTTGTGGAAATTAGATAAATATGTTTGTTAAATTGTAGAGAGTTTCAAAAAAAAAAGCACGGCGATATCAACAATTTGTTACGGCTATATTATTGTGGTTGTATAGTATAATCTTTTTTATTTTACTAATGCTAATTTATTATGCAAGTATGAGCGTTCTTAAGTACAGTCGCCCTTAGTAGACCAAGTCGCCCTTTATTAAAAACCCAATTTTCTTTTTTTGACTAAAAATTTCAACTTTTGTAGCTCTTTCCATTGTCAATATGTATGTGTCGTATATCATATTTGTATTACTATTTTGGATATATTCTGTAATAAATTATCCTAATTTATGGTAAGTAATATGTTATATTCTTTTGATTTATTTTTTATAAACAAATTTTTCCAACAACTATCTTCTTTTTTAGATCAATAATTCTAACCATTTTTGGTGGAATGCTGGCATTACATTACGCCGCCAATTTCAATCTAAGATATGTATTTATATATTGTACATACTTATAGTGTTAGCTTTTGTAGAGGCGCTTGTGTCAACCTTTTATTTACGAATTTTTTTTTTAATTCTAATTGTGGTCATTAAACCTATTTATATGACGGTGAAGGGCATTATCAGATTCTGCTCGGCCGAATATAGCGCTCTCACTTGTTTTAGTTTAATTTGCTAATAATGCGTGTTTGTTTTTCATTTAAATATAACTAATATATTTTCTTATGTATTCCAAAATACCACAATGTTGATTATTCACAGGAAATTAATTCAACGTTGAATTTATACTTTGGCATTTCTTCATATTATAATTTCCAAATTGTATTAAAAAAACAATAATTAAAACATTTTTAAAATACTAAATTGTGTATTCACATCGGGTAAATAAAATTAGTTGAAAAAGTGGGTCGCGGTTATATTTGATCGATCCACGTTGTTGAGTTTAAACGCAATCGCATTATATTTGATTCCATAAAACATTTTTAAATGACCTACTCTTGCACTAAAAAGCAACAACTCTATCTAGTAAATCGATTTTTACCATTTTTAATACCAAATCTTTCTAACACGTATAAAATAAAACAAATATAGAACAAGTGTATTTTGATATAATTTTATATACTTTTTAGAAGTACGTTTGAGCATACCTAGTAGTCGATGTACACAAAAATTTAAAACAACAAAGTCATAAAAATATTTTGTTTGTCCTTTTGATTTACACTATATACACACATACATACATACATACATATAAAAATCTAACAAAAATATTTAACGATAACATGTGATGCACAGATGCTGTATGCAATAAGGATATAAAAGATTAACATATTATTTATATATTACTTACTATTTAAAATACATACGTACATATGTTGCAGTTATGTATGTATATGTGAAGTAAATATATGTATACGTATGGTATTAAGTAAAATTCATTGAGTTTTCAAATTAATTTTATAAAAAACATTAAAACAAATGTTTGAATAAATTGACAGTCAAGTTTATTGCAATCTGGTCTAGTCGCTTTATTCTACGGTTACAGACTTAGCCAAGTTACGCGGACAATCAACATCACAGCCACGCAAGACAGCAATGTGATAGGACAACAACTGCATAGGAATAACGGTGAGAATGCCTTGAAGACAGTCGACAGTACGTGGAATTTCCAAGCTGCGTGAACAGAATGATTTCGTTTCTTCGTCGCCTTCTTCACAAATAATGATGGGACAGCCCTTACGCGAGGTAACTTGTTGCAGAGCATTCATACATTTGACATAGACGGGATCACGTAGCACAATCATAAGAACAGGCATTGAATCATCAACTAATGCCAAAGGGCCATGTTTAAGTTCACCAGCCATAATGCCTTCACTGTGCATGTAAGTCAATTCTTTTACTTTCTATAGAAAAATATTGATTAAAATGTATAAATAAATTAATGAAATAGCATCAAAACTTACCAAAGCACCTTCTAAGCAAGTGGCAAAATTGTACCCACGACCCATAATCAAAAGCGACTTATGTTGGTACAAATTTTTGGCCAATTCTTGTACTTGAGAGTCCAATTTTAAGACTTGGCGAGTCTGTTCCTCTAAACTGAGTAAAGCATCAATAATTTCCAAACGCCTTTGTTGCAGTGACAAACGATCTTCAGACATTACCAAGGCGAACATAACTAATGAAATAAACTGAGAAGTATAAGCCTTCGTAGAAGCCACGCCGATTTCGGGACCAGCATTAATATGAACACCACAATGAGATTCACGACAGATGCTACTACCAACTGTATTGGTTATACCAACAATCAGGGCACCACGTTGCTTGCAATAACGCAAAGCCATCAATGTATCAGCTGTTTCACCAGATTGAGATATAAAAAAGCACACATCATCACGAAATATGGGAGTATTGCGGTCTAAGAAATCAGAAGCCAGTTCTACCATTACGGGCAATTCGGTAAGTTCTTCCAAGAGCTGACGTGTAGCTACGGCACTGTGATATGAGGTACCACACCCAATTAACATTAAACGGCGACAACGTTTAATCTCTGGAATGTATTCCTTAATGCCACCCAATACCACTGACTTTGTATCAAAGCGTACGCGACCTCGCATGGTATTTACTACGGATTCGGGTTGTTCGAAAATTTCCTTTAACATGAAATAGTCATAGTTTCCCTTCATGATTTGTTGAATTTCTACTTTTAATGTAGTTATCTCGCGAGCATGAGGATCATCAGTACATTTCTTAAGACGATGAATACTTAAAGCACCGTCGCGTACAGCGGCTACGTCATCGTCCTGAGGGAAAACAGAATAAATATTTAAATAATTAAGAATCGCAGTCGAAAAGTCATTATGGTTTTATATTTGAAAAATAATTCAAAAAACTTGAGAAGTTTTCACTACTTAATGCGCTCATTTTCAGTTAAATGCATTTTTCTTTGGAGAGAAAATAGTACAGTATCAGAATGCTTTAGTGGCAAAATCATTAATTTACTACTTTGGGCATATATACCGAATTCTATTGTTAACGATGCTTATGTGCAAAAGTCATTTTCCCATAACTCAAACAAAGTTGTACATAATGTAGCTAATTTCCACAATTTTCATTTCCGATCCCATAGAGTATATATTTTTTTTGAAAGCTTATGAATAGACGAGTCGACCGTCTGTCCGTGTGTTGGTTGAAATCAACTTTTAGAAGCAACTATATGTTCCCCAGACTTGAGTATGGTATTAATCTTTTGAAAATATCCAGGAATGAATCGCTATTAAAATTCAGCACTATCGCCCCATAACTTTCTGAGATATAAGCAAAAAATCACGACCACCTCGTTGTTTTTCACAATTACAACAACAACCTACATACATACATACTTGTTAAAGTAAACGTGGCATCGAATCCCAGCTGAGCCAAAAAAAAATTTTTTTTACTTTATTTTTTTATTTTATATATTACATTTTTATTATTTTTTTATACCCGCCACCAAAAAAATGGTGGGGGTATATTCATTTCGTTTGTAACACATCGAAATATCCATTTTAGACCCCATAAAGGGTTTGATTTGATGACGATCTAGCTATGTCCGTCCGTCTGTCCGTCTGTTGAAAGCACGATAGAGGTCGCACCGAAAAAGCTAGGGGGCTCAAATTTTGCCAGAATCTTTCTTATAGACAAGGTTTGTTTGGTATTGAAAATGGGCTAAATCAGAATATTAGGAAGAGAGTTATAGCTCGAAAAGCAAGAGTAGGTCGAAAAAACCGTGTCCTTCGAACATCGAATAAAATGGAATTGTGTCCAAATGCATCAACGTAGACTCATGAAACTTCGAATATATATTTCCTGAGTAAAAACACTATTTTTCTTTAAAAATTATCTAAATCTATGTATAAGGAGAGAAGTAATCGATCAAAATGTACGAAAATTTATACCGCACAGTGTATTTTTCGGTATATTTAAAAACAAAAACGTCATAAAAGCAACAAAATTGGATGTACGACTCTGAAATTTTGCGCACTTTGCTTTTTGGTGAAGCGCTTTTTTGTGACGGAAAATTAAGGTGCCACGCCCACTTTTACGCCCATCTCCCATATAACGTTTTACCTAAAATTCATATAATTTCTCTATTAATAGAGATTTTGGAATAATAAAGGACTATAATGAAATACCTTTGTTGTACTCATTAGCAAAAATAGCTTTGACACGCCTACTTTAACGCCCACTTTTTACGTTATCTACCGTTAATGAAATTTAAAAGCTCATAAAACCGCCAAAATTAGAGGTATGATGATAAAATTTGCTTCTTATATCGCCCTGGGCAATGTCATTACTGTGCCAAAAAATTAAGGTGCCACGCCCACTTTTACGCCCACCTCCCATATAACGTTTTACCTAAAACTCATATAATTTCTCTACTAATAAAGATTTTGGAATAACAAAGGGCTATATTGAAATACCTAAGATGTACTGATTCGCAAAAACAACTTTGACACGCCTACTGTAACGCCCACTATTCACGTTATTTACCGTTATTGAAATTTAAAAGCACATTAAACCGCCAAAATTAGAGGTATGATGATCAAATTTGCTACGTATATTCTTCTAATCAATGCACTTTAACGCCTATTTCCCATATAATGGTTTATCTTAAATTCATGTAATTTCTCTATTGACAAAGTTTTTGCGAAAATAAAGGACTATATTAAAATTTTTAAGTTGTATATATTGGCAGAAACTTTATTGACACGCCTTCTTTAACGCCCACTTTCATTGAAAGACTAAATTAACAAAAGCATTTAAGTAGCATATCAAAGTTATAAAGGGTGGTTAAATTTTAAGGACCGATGTTGAATTTAAATAAAACACAAATTATTTAGGAAATTATTATTATTTCTTTTTGAAATTATAATATTTGTATGGTTCAATTATGTATTTAACAAAATATTGGCCAAATATTGAGATTGAGAAATGTCAAGTGAAATGCAGAAAACAAATTTAAAGACTAGGTGTAGTTCACCTTCAAGATGGGCCCTTGAAATGTAACCACCCTCTACAAAGAAAGTGATACATGTTTTATTATAAAGAGATTATTCCATATTGATTAACAAAATAATAAATATTGTGCTTTAAATGTACACAAAATTGGTGGTGGGTATAAAAGATTCGGCACAGCCGAATATAGTGCTCTTACTTCTTTATTATTGTTTTTTTAATTTTTTAAAAATTTTCTTTTTAATTTTTTTTTGTTATATTTTTTATTGTTTTTTTTTTGTTTTTAATAAATTTTTTATTTTTTTTTATTTTGGCAACACATACGTAAACTCAATTTATAATTCTGCAATGGGATGTTTTTATATATGTATGTTTTTTATATGTACGTATTTCGTATGAGATGAATGGTAATACAAACTATTGTTATTGCATGAGTATATATTGTGAAGGGTATATAAAATTTGGCACGGCCGAATATAGCACTCTTACTTGATAGTGTAAACTTTGTTTAAAACTACCCATTAAATTATTTATTCCAATTACATAAACTGAGGCGCTGTGAAATATTGTTATAAAAATTTGGAAAGTTATGCTGAGACCGGTCGCAAACTTAATATTTTCAGTCGAGAATGTGTCAGGCATTGTGGTTGTTAACAAGGGTGACGTCAAAACCATCAATTCCGCCTTAGTTGTAACAACTTTTAAAATAACAAGTAAGAGCACTATATTCGGCTGTGCGGAATCTTTTATACCCACCACCAATTTTGTGTACATTTAAAGCACAATATTTATTATTTTGTTAATCGCTATGGAATAATCTTTTTTCAATAAAATATGTATCTCTTTCTTTATAGAGGATGGTTAAATTTTAAGGGCCCATGTTGAAGGTGAACTACACCTAATCTTTAAATTTGTTTTCTGCATTTCACTTGACATTTCTCAATCTCAAACTTACTCAATTCGGTCCGTGGAAAGATACGCAAATGAGCAACGCTTTAAAGTTATTCAGGTTTTTTATAAAAATGGGCCTTTAAATCAAAATGCATTTTGTGCAGTTCGCAATTCTTTTGATCAACATAATTGTTCAAATTCGTCCACAATCGGGAGAATTGTAAAAAATATTTAAATTTCTGCAAAACAGGTCTGTATAAAATGTTAGAAAATCTGTGAATGCCTTCTTAGTTCGTTGAATTGGAACCACTGCTGGTTTTTGCAATAGTGTGGCAAAAGAGCAGTCAACCTCGCCTCATCATCATGCCTAACAATTGAGCACCAACATTGTCATTGCAAATCTGGGACATCAGATAGTGGAGTGGCGCCAAGGATGGGGGGGGGGGGGGGGAGCATTTGGCCGATATTTTGTTAAATACATAATTGAACCATACAAATATTATAATTAAAAAAGAAATAATAATAATATCCTAAATAATTTGTGTTTTATTAAAATTCAACATAAAATTTAACCACCGTTTATAACTTCGGTATGCTACTAAAATGCTTTTGTAAGTGTAGTCTTTCAATGAAAGTGGGCGTTAAAGTAGGCATGTCAATAAAGTTTCTGCTAATAAATACAACTTAGATATTTCAATATAGTCCTTTATTTTCCCAAAAACTTTAGTAATAGAGAAATAACATGAATTTAAGATAAACCGTTATATGGGAGGTAGGCGTTAAAGTGGGCGTGTAACCTAACTTTTTGGCACAATAATTACATTGAATAGAAGGATATACGTAGCAAATTTGATCATCATACCTCTAATTTTGGCGGTTTTATGACCTTTCAAATTTCATTAACGGTAGATAACGTGAGAAGTGGGCATTATAGTAGGCGTGTCAAAGTTGTTTTTGCGAATTAGTACAACTTAGGTGTTTCAATATAGCCCTTTACTATCCCAAAATCTTTATTAATAGAGAAATTATATGAATTTTTGGTAAAACGTTGTATGGGAGGTGGGCGTAAAAGTGGGCGTGGCACCTTAGGTTTCTGGCACAGTAATGGCATTGCCTAGGGGGATAGACGTAGCAAATTTTTTCATCATACCTCTAATTTTAGCGGTTTTATGAGCTTTTAAATTTCATTAACGGTAGATAACGTGAAAAGTGGGCGTTATAGTAGGCGTGTCAAAAATGTTTTTGCGAATGGGTACAACTTAGGTGTTTCAATATAGCCTTTTATTATTCCAAAGTCTTTATTAATAGAGAAATTATATGAATTTTAGATAAAACGTTATATGGGAGGTGAGCGTAAAAGTGGGCGTGGCACCTTAATTTTCTGGCACATTAATGATATTACCTAGTGGGATATACATAGCAAATTTTATCATCACACCTCTAACTTTGGCGGTTTTATGAGCTTTTAAATTTCATTAACGGTAGATAACGTGAAAAGTGGGCGTTATAGTAGGCGTGTCAAAGTTATTTTTGCAAATGAGTACAACTTAGGTGTTTCAATATAGCCCTTTATTATTCCAAAATCTCTATTAATAGTAAAACGTTATATGGGAGGTGGGCGTAAAAGTGGGCGTGGCACATTGTTTTTCCGTTACAAAAAAGCCTCTCACCAAAACGCAAAGTGTGCAAAATTTCAGAGTCGTACATCCAATTTTGTTGCTTTTATGACGTTTTTGTTTTTAAATATACCGAAAAATACACTGTGCGGTATAAATTTTCGTACATTTTGATCGATAACTCATCTCCTAATACATAGATTTTGATCATTTTCGGGGAAAAATATTGTTTTTACTCAGGAAATTTATATTCGAAGTTTCATGAGTCTACGTTGATGCGTTTGGACACAATTCTATTTTATTCGATGTTCGAAGGACACGGTTTTTTCGACCTACTCTTGATTTTCGAGCTATAACTCTCTTCCTAATATTCCGATTTAGCCCATTTTCAATACAAACCTTGTCTATAAGAAAGATTCTGGCAAAATTTGAGTCCCCTAGCTTTTTCGGTGCGACCTCTATCGTGCTTTCAACAGACGGACAGACGGACATAGCTAGATCGTCATCAAATCAAACCCTGATTCAGAATATAAATACTTTATGGGGTCTAAAATGGATATTTCGATGTGTTACAAACGGAATGACAAAATGAATATACCCCCACCATTTTTTTTGTGGCGGGTATAAAAAAAGTCGAAAATTATAAATGTTGTTAACGTTCAACTGTGTGTATTAGGGATACAGTGAATCTTAATACTTATTTATGAGTTCCCGAATGCACAAAAATATTAAATTCAAAACTAAATATTTATGTGCAATTTTTGTATGGCACCCTTACATTTTACATCGTTATTTTCATCTATAAGTGTTATATATATGTATATAATCAAGATATACGATTCGTTCAGATTATGGTCTACAGAGAGATTTTGTTAAAAGAGAAAAAACTTTACAATAAGTTAGTATAAGGTTTGAAATCACTATAAATTCAACAAATCAAATTAAAGAAACAAATCTTAAGACTAAATAAAAGTTATCATTATTTACATTGCTTTAAACTTTTGTCAGTTTTACTAAACAATTGTACCTGAAAATACATTTGTGAAGGTTCGCATTCATGATATTACAACTATATATTTGATCATTCTAATTACATATAAACAAATTCGAAGGGCAATGCAAATTTGCAGAATTAAGTACTTCCAAATTAAAGTGTTGAAAACCTCTGAAGAATTTTTCATTCTAATTTAAAAACGGATGAGTCTTACTTACCTCTAAATAAATTACACGATTGGTGTGCTCAATGACGGCAGAGGCATCCGAGGCAAAGAAATATTCAACTTCCTTTTCTAAAGGCATAAATTCCGAGGTACTTTCAGAACGCGGCAATACTGATAAATCACGATTTTGCAAAAGTTTACGATGATCTTTTTTTATTAATAACGAATTTGACAATTGTTTTTATTTTTTTATTTTACATGATGGTTATTGATGATGAAAGTAAAGAAGTTGTGTGGCAGCAATTATATTTATAAGGCAATTGTTGTTGTTTGTAAGATTTTGTAATGAGTGGATTTTACAATTTTAATTCATAAGGAAGCACAAACATTCGATTTGTTTAAAATGATATTTACAACATCATCAAATGTCATTCGATTTTTTGTAAATTATATAAATACGATACATAACGTTGTCAAATCGAGTTACCATTTTTAAATAGTTTTTTTTTAAATGTGTTTATCATATTTATTGTATGTATTTGTATATTTCAATATTTGCATAATCCATTATTTTAAAGAATATTTATAATGTTTGTTCATCGATTGGCAGCCAAATAATTAGTAGTCGATTTATATATAAGTATAATGAAATCAAAATGATAAATTAGCATATAATTTAAAATTATTTATAAAAGAATGGTGCACACTTATACTATTTTTAAATTAAATTATCCAAATACCGTTAGTAGTAAAAGCAAATTAAATTAAATTTTATAGCACATGTACTTATGTATTTTAAGCAAAATAATGTAAACTAAATAAGAGAAAATAAATAAAATATATAAAAACAAGTAAGAGCGCTATATTCGGCCGTGCCGAATCTTATATACCCTTCACACCGTGTAGTCATGCAACAACAGTAGTTTGTATCACCATTCCATATGATATACGTACATACCTTTAAAAACCATACATATATAAAAACATCCCATTGTAAAATTATAAATTTACGTATGTATGTTAAAAAAAAAATAAAAATAAAAAAAAAATTAAAAAAAAAAATTTAAAAAAAAAATTTTAAAAAAAAAATTAAAAAAAAATTTAAAAAAAAAAATTTTAAAAAATAATTAAAATATATATAATAAATATAAAACAAAAAAAATAAAAAAAAAATTAAAAAAAAAATTTAAAAAAAATAATAATAAAAATATAAATAATATATTAAATAAAAAATAAAAAAAAATAAAAAAAAAATTAAAAAAAAAAATATAAAAAAAAATTTTTTTTGGCTCAGCTGGGATTCAATGCCACGTTTTCTCTAACCAGTATACACGTTTGTATGTATGTATGTTGTTGTTGTAATGTTGTTTTTATGAAAAAAAATCGAGGTGGTCGTGGGTTTTTGCTCATATCTCAGTTGTTTATGTACCGATGTTCCTGATTTTCAATGCCGATCTACTCCCGAATATTTCTGATATTTTAATACCTCACCCGAGTCCAAGCGATGTCGGGGGGCTTCAAAAAGTTGATTTCAACATACACACGGACAGACGGTCAGACGGACAGACTGACAGACTGACAGGGCTTAATCGACTCCCCTATTCATAAGCTTTCAGAAAATATATACTTTATGGGGTCGGAAATCAAAATTGTAGAAATTTCACACGGAATGACAAACCTATATATACCCTTTTTCACTGTGTGAAGGGTATAATAAATAAATAAAAATAAAAAAAACCAAATATGCATTTAAGCAGATCAAAAGCATTTCATACAAGTCTACATACATACATATTATTGTGGGTAATAGTACGTTTCACTTAAGTGTTTTGAAGTTAATTCTGGTTTAGCACGAAAACATGTTCTTCGTTACTTGTTCTCCCAATGTTTTCATTTGAGGAAAACAGCCCATCACTATTTTTTCGAATGTTGTTAGCAGTGCAAACTTTACTCCATTGCCATTCTGCATTAAAATGGTAATGCCTAAATTGTTTGCATATCAAAGCATAATAAAATATGTCTTATAATTTTAGCAGTAGAAAAACTTGGACGAAGTGGGACGGGCATTGCATATAAAACTCATGCCTTTTAGCAGCTCTATTGGACGCACTAAGTAAGTGATTGAAGAAGAGCTTTTTGAAAAAGAAGTTCTTGGTGTGACTAATTTACGATTTACGATAGCTATCGAAATTTTACTTAAACGTTTGAATTTTGTGTGCTTTTATAGTAGTAATACAGAGATTCTTATAAGAATTTAGTTATTTATATTTATTACGTTCACATGACATAATTTGTTTCCGGAAAGACATACAAATAAGACTTTCTGCTAAATTCTTTTGCCTTTTATACACGCAAAGAAAAAATATGATTGTGGTAACCATAATCGAAGAGCAATAAACTATAATTAAATTGCATGATTGTATAACAATATTTTTTACCTTTTCTCGTTTATTTTAATTTTTTTTTACATTTAAACTTTTAAATAATAAAAATTTATTTAGCAAGAAGAAAAACAATTGAAATCAAAATATTATTAAAAAAATCATTGCTTTATTGCTTTGTAATCATACTGTTGTCTCACATATTATTTAATGATTATTTTTAATTTTTAATGCTTTTGAATACAATGTTATTGTTGTCAAATTATTTTTTTTTAAATCATACTATTTTTAAACGACAACCATATCGAAATTTTTAGGATAAATTAACATTAAATGATACAATGAAAACAAATGCTTTATTATCGTGACAAAATATGAAAATGAAACTTGTTTTCGACAATCAAATATTGTTATAGAGAATGTAATATGATCATCGTGATCATGTTGTAACCATGTTTTTTCTTTGCGTGATATACAGTTATAATTTATTTATTGAACACCATGCTTACTGCTGTATTCATAACAAAATATTTTAGGTTCATTAAAGGCTTATTTGACAGATGTTGTAGAGAAATTTGTCAAAAAAGCCTTTAATAAACCTAAAATGTCCTTAATGAATATGGCAGTTAATATTTATATAAGTATTTTATATATTTGGTGCCTTCAAAAGGTATCCTAAGTGTCGTCTTGTTGTAATGTCAACATTTTTCAAAATTTCGAAAAGGTTGAAATTTTTTAATTTAAAACTTGTAGCAATGCATATTCATTGATCAGGCACATAGTCTTGAAAATAATCATTTTTACAACAGGTTTATGAGTGTTTGATAACTTTTATATAAATAAAATCTAAAATAAGATATTTAATGATTTAGATCGATAGTTTTTCCTGTGTTTGCTTTGTGGTATACAGTACCGTGGAAAATTACAGCTCAGGTTTTTTTTTTTAATTTTCCTTTGAAAATTTTATGCTTCTATCATATTTTACACTGAAAAAATTATTTTACATAAATTCAATGAACCCCATTCCTTGACTTAATTTCATTGATTTTTTTGCAAAAATTCTTTGACTTAACGTAAAAATACGTTGTTTCAAGGAAAATATTCATTAAAATTCGAAACAAGAGTTAACGTACATACGAAAAGTACTTTAAAACCATTCCTTAAATTTTTTCTTAAAAAAAATAAGTAATCCTGTTCTTTAATTTAACGTATTCATTCGTTTATTTTAATGATTACGTTCATAACTTTATTATATAAAATTTGTTTAAGTAATGGCACGTTGATTCAAAGTACTAGTACTTTGATTTAAGAAAAAAAAAAGTTTTACTTAATGAACACGTACTTTGAATCAAGAAACTTGTACTTTAAATTAATATTTAATAAATTAATGTTTTCGATCTTTTTAATTTATATAAGCAGTGGTTTTTTGTATTGAGCTTGAGATCACTTTCTTTTATAAAAAAAAGCAAACAAAAAAACTGAACCATTCTAATATTTTAATTGTTAATTATTAAAAAATTTTAAAAATGTTCCCTGAAGAAGCTACCCAATGCGGTAGCGAAATATCGGAAATTAAAATTAAAACTATTTTTTATAAACGAAAGTGATCTCAAGCTCAATACAAAAAACAACTGCTTATTTAAATTAATATTTTTTATTAAATTCAACGTTAAACTGTGTCTGAGGTCAAAATTAGTGCACTTTTTCTTTGAAACAACGAATCTTTTCTTTGAATTTATGTATCTTTTTGGTTCAGTGTAGGATATTAACAATTATCAGCTGACAACTATATACAATATTATGCAAAATTAAAAATAATAACTGCAATAAAAATTTTCAAATTCGTAAGAGACCAATTAATAAATAATAAATATAAATAAAGTCTAATCGGTCCCTTTTAATTTTAAAATTTAATACAAACACATATCTGTGGCTTAGAGCTATAAGGGCCAATGTCACTTTTTTGCTCTTTTGAGTTAATCATTACAAAAGATTTGTTTTTTGCTCTTTTTTATTATGGTAAAACAGCTAAAGTCATACTTAACCCAGAACAGCTTCATAAATAAAATGCTGGCCAATGTCACTATGAAAGCCCCTATAAAAGTTAAAATTCAATTCCAATTTTCTCAAAAGTATATATTTTGACATTGGCCTTTTTAGCTCCAAGCCACAGATATAATTCACTATATTTTCATAAAAAGTAATTGTCGGGGGTTGGTTGCGTACTATTGTAAACAATATCTTTTAGTTTGGGTAAACGCAAATAGTAATACACAATTACACTAAGTTAATGAAACCATAGCATACAAACAAAAAAAGAGTTAAAACTTATTTGTGAAACACTATAATAGTTTTGCCACAAAAATGCTTTTTAAGATATGTTCACATTTCGCAAATATTTGAGCAAATAAGCGTGACCCCTATTTTTGGAAAATAAATATTGTTTTGTAATTGTTCATACACCATATACGACCAAACATACAACAATTATTTGAAATTGCAAGAAAATTTTAAATTAAATAAATATTAATTTATAACGAGAGAAATCAATTCATTTCAGTGATAAGGCCTATTTTATATTTTGTTAAAGTGCACGATACTGTACATGCATGCTTACACACGCATTATTAAATGCAGACAAATTAGTTTAAATAATATTAAAAATGGCAATAGTGTTAAAATTTTAAAACATAAACAATATTAGCATTTGTTTATGTAATTAATTAATTTTACAAGTGATTTTCAATTACGCAGGATTTATTTAATTAATTTAAAAACCCCCTTGTTTTCTTTTTTGGTTTTGTCTATATTTGTTTTCCTTTTTTTGCAATGAGTTATTTTGTAATGAAAAGTTATTTAGTAAGAAAGTCTTAAAATTTTAAATAGATTTAGATTTAATTATTTTCTCTGCAACTACATAGATTTTTGTTCAAAATAATTTTTGAAAAAAAAACACTAATTCAAAGTAAATAAATTTAATATAATTAAAGATACATATTTTTATTGTACTAGTATAAAAAAGGTAAACATTTGTATGTTTGGCTATTTGGTACTCAATCACACAAAAGAGGTTAAACTGATTTAAATGGAATTCTCCACAAATATAATTATATATAAACCTAAATAAACACATGAAACAACACAACACAAGAACAAAAAAAAAACCAAGGACATATGCAACAAAAAGAGAAAAGAACGTTTGTAAAGGTGGAGTTACATACCATCCGTTCATGCGTTGTTGCGTTTGATACTTTTTCACCTTTTTATACGTTTCTAAACTCAAGTTACACACAATGCGTTTTATGCATCAACTCTTATGTTTTAATCAGCTGTTGTGTTAGGGTTGCCATTCGAACTGTTTTAAACAGTACATGTACTGTTTTTTGTAATGTGTCCTGTTATATTCACAATACCTAAAACAGTACGAAAAAGTACTGCTTTTTTATATTTGAACTGTTTTTGTACTGTTTTTGGATATATGTACATGTATTGAATTTTGTAATTTTTTGAAGAATGAAATAGGAAAAAATTGTATTGTTAAATGTGTACAAAAAAGGGATACATATTTATAATTTATTTTTGAATTAACTTTTTTTGTAAGCATTAATTATTTTCTTTTATATAACTATACCACCTCTATTTGTGTTGTATAATTATTTATTGAATTTTTAAAATTATCAAATGTATTCATTTTAAAAATTCAATTGATTTTTCTTAGAATTTTTTTAAAACAATATTTAATTAATACTTTTGGATTACTATATATAACTTAAAAAATATCAATTTTAATTGACAAATTATCAATTTTAAAGTTGACTTTACTTTATTGTTTATAAAAATTGTTATTGTCTATAAAATAAACTTCAAAAAAATTATTAAAAGTAATATTATAGTCGACTTTAACAAGAAACGTTTTCTTTTTGTTGAGCCTAAATATTATTTTCTTAAATATTGTTAAATATTGATTTTAAGTTCAATAACAATTTCTATGCGTGATAGATTAAGTGCCATTATTAAAACTTGTCTTTAGTTAAAGGTAGGATTTTGTCTGTTCGATAAATAGCTTTGCATTATTACATCTTCCATTTTTTTTATTGTTATTATTATTAATTTTAATAATATTGAATGAATAAAAAATAATAAATTAAGGGTTTATAATGAAAAGCCATTTATCTGCCATACAAAATTCTGCCTTAAGCTAACGGCAAGTTGTAATAATGGCCCTAAGTCTACTTAAGAATTGATAATTTGTCAATTACAAGTGATATTTTTTACGTTATAAATAGTATTCCAAAAGTATTAATGGAATATTATTGTAATTTGAAGAAACAAATCAATTGAATTTACATATTATAGATAATTTCAAAATTCAACTAGTAGTTTTTGAAATTCAATTTTTAAATATAATTAATAACTTATGAAATACATTAGATAATTTTCAAAATAAAGTTTGAAAATATAGTGCATAGTTCTGAAATATAGTCAAAAATGTTAAGGCATTGGTAATTCGTTTATTCAAACTAATATCAACATTAAAATCGAAAAACGACGTTTAATTTGTGTTTTTGACCACGTTTTTACATGTTTTTATGTTTCTTCTTAACTTTTTTTTAAATAAAAATGTGATGTATTGAAGAAAAAGTTATGTTATCAAAATCAAAATGTATTTTTTTTTTTTTTGAAAAGTACTGTTTTTTCCCCCTCAATGTACGTTTTTTCACTTTTCAAATATGGCAACCCTATGTTGTGCTTATGTTTTTATTAACTTAAAACAATTTTGCCAAAATGGAAAGTAAAATTGACAATTTAAGGGCATTTATGGAATTCATTTAGTTTATGTACATGATATTTTGTGCTACAAAAAGTTCAAAAATAACACAAGCGTCAATAAGCATCTCCTCCATTGCACTTGTTTTCTTTTAATAATAAACAGAGATGACACTCAGCACATCATAGTTATCGATAAGCAAAATAAAAATTTTGGTAATGAAAAAATTGTGTTTAAAATTTGTTTTTATGAATGTTTTTCTTAAAAGTAATTGTAAACTTTATTTCGAATGCTTTTTCTTTTATTAAAAACATTTTTTAATACAAAAAAATTAAAAAAATAAATCCACCACACAATCAGATTTATCGATAACATCAACAAAAAAATATTATTTGTCATCCATGGCTATCAACAACAGCTGACATTTATTCACCTTTTATGCGACGGATACAAAAGTAGAAAGTAAACCTACTTTGCTGCGTTGATACGTTTATGCATTCTATGCGTTTTGCCGTGTAACTTGTCACATACAATTACACTGATTCTACTTTTTGACTGATGCATAAAACGGAACAACGGATAGAACGCATGGTATGTAACTCCAGCTTAAGAACAATATCAGAATATATTTTCCAATAAATGCAAAACAACAGTATGGGGACAGAAAAAAAAATAAATTAATGTTTTAAAATGCTGTTGTTAGAACTAAAGTAATTAAAAGTCAAACGAGATAAGTTATAGTTGTTTATTGTTCGACCTCAACTAATCAACTAAATTTTAATAAAAAAAAAAAATTAAACCATAAATATCCAGTCTATTTAAATAAGCCATTTATCTCTTTTATTATTTATCATTTCAGTTTTTATGCGAAACTAAAATTAAATTCATATTTAACAATACATAAAGTAAGTCATTGGTTTATAATATTATTTACTCTTATTTCTCTATTATTCATTTTACAAATACATAATTCAAAAATTTCTTTTAATTAAAATCAATTTTCGTACGAGTAATAATAATTAAAAAGATTTTATAAATTTAATGATTTAAAGTTGTATGGAAGCAGCTGAAAGAGCATTAAAACTATAAATTTGGAAACTATTAAGGATTGACAGTAAATAGTGTATTTTTTATTGATATGTATGTATGTCCAAATCCAAATAAAACTTTACTTGGTTGTTTTAAATTATTTTTTGATTCAAAAATGTATTTCTTCTTTGTGATGCCAAGGGTATAAATATATAGCTTCGTCATTTCCAAACCCATGAAGTATATATTTTCTAAAAGCTTGTTAATAGGACAGTCGAGCCATAGAAGACTGTCCGTGTTTTTTAAAGCACAAATGTTGCTCAGATTTGTATGTATATGGTATCAAACAAAAATCAAATTTTCTCATCTTCTGGACAACCTGAACGACCAGTTTTTGTATCTGGTATTTTAAAATGTAACTTCTTGAACCCCCTCAATATTGATATCAAATGAAAGCGCTTGATCAGTGTAATGCTAGGCGCACAATTGGGACGAACGACGAATTTTTCGTCGCGAATATTCGTCATAAAAAATAAAACACATTTGTGTATATGAGAATGCATACAATTGTGGCGTCAGTCGAAGTTCGCTATACGCGGCGAACTCTGCATTAGATTTATTTCTATTTCTTACGCCGGCGAACGACGAACAAATTGATACAAGGTGACCATTTTTTATTAAATTTGGGTTTACTTCTCAACTTTTTAAGAAAATAAAGTTAGTTTTTACTTTAATAACTGTTTTATTTTTTATTTTAAGACATTTAAAATAAGTATAAAAAAGTTAAGTACAAAAATTTGTTTTTATTTGTGTTTTTGCAAATGTTTAAGTTTATTAAGTGATCTTTTTTTTCATATGGTCACACTATTAGCTGTTATACACAAACAAAATTTTTATACCCGCCACCAAAAAAATGGTGGGGGTATATTCATTTTGTCATTCCGTTTGTAACACATCGAAATATCCATTTTAGACCCCATAAAGTATATATATTCTAAATCGTGGTTTGATTTGATGACGATCTAGCTATATCCGTCTGTCCGTCTGTTGAAAGCACGATAGAGGTCGCACCGAAAAAGCAAGGGTGCTCAAATTTTGCCAGAATCTTTCTTATAGACAAGGTTTGTTTGGTATTGAAAATGGGCTAAATCGGAATATTAGGAAGAGAGTTATAGCTCGAAAAGCAAGAGTAGGTCGAAAAAACCGTGTCCTTCGAACATCGAATAAAATGGAATTGTGTCCAAACGCCTTAACGTAGACTCATGAAACTTCGAATATATATTTTCTGGATAAAGGCAATATTTTTCCCTGAAAATTGTCTAAATATATGCATTAGGAGAGGAGTTATCGATCAAAATGTACGAAAATTTATACCGCACAGTGTATTTTTTGATATATTTAAAAACAAAAACGTCATAAAAGAAACAAAATTGGATGTACGACTCTGAACTTTTGCACACTTTGCTTTTTGGTGACACGCTTTCTTGTAACGGCAAATCAATGTGCCACGCCTACTTTTACGCCCACCTCCCATATAACGTTTTAACTAAAATTCATATACGTCGGGAAAAAATGTAATAAATATCTGTTTTATTTACATTATAAAAATATAGGCCCAATTAGCTTAAATAAAAATTACGATAAAATTCATATAATTTCTCTATTAATAAAGATTTTGGAATAATAAAGGCCTATCTTGAAACACCTCAGTTGTACCCATTCGCAAAAATAACTTTGACACGCCTACTATAACGCCCACTTTTCACGTTATCTACCGTTAATGAAATTTAAAAGCTCATAAAACCGCTAAAATTAGAGGTATGATGATAAATTTTGCTACGTCTATCCCCCTAGGCAATTTTATTACTATGCCAAAAAATTAAGGTGCCACGCCCACTTTTACGCCCACCTCCCATATAACGTTTTACCTAAAATTAATATAATTTCTCTATTAATAAAGATTTTGGAATAATAAAGGACTATATTGAAACACCTAAGTTGTACTCATTAGCAAACACAACTTTGACACGCCTACTATAACGCCCACTTTCACTTTTGAATTGTGTCCAGACGCATAAACGTAGTCATGAAACTTCGAATATATATTTATCGAGTCAAAAGAATATTTTTGCCTGAAAATCGCTTAAATCTATGAATTAGGAAAAGAGTTATAGATAAAACTGTACGAAAATTTATACCGCACAGTGTATATTTCAAATTTAAAACGTAATAAAACTGACGAAACTTTATGTACGATTCTGAAATTTTGCAAACATGGCTTTTTGGTCAAAGTCTTCGTTATAACGGAAAATAGATGTGCCACGCACACTTTTTTCCTTAAATTTTTATAAAAATATATTAGTCATATATATTAGCATTTATTCATCTTACACTGTACCATTTATTGTACTGTAGCTAAATATAAGATAAAGATGATAAGATAGATGACTCTACTAGCAACTACTAGATGGCATGCTAACAACTTATGCTTATGTTCTCCTGAAGTTATGCTCTATTAAAAATGGGAATTTAGGAAAATTTTGACCTAAGTAAAAAAAAAATTATCTCTAAACATTATAAACAATTTATTTTCATGTGCTAATGGCTAACAAATTTTAAAATTATACAAAACTTATTTCGTTTGAAAATCTTTTAAAAGCAAAATGTTATAGAAGTTAAAAAATCAAAAGCTTACTAATAAATTTCACGTTTTAGAAAAATGCAGTGAATGTATATTTTAAATCACCCTGTGGCCCTTAAAATTTAACCTTAAATTCACTTTCTTTCTCTTAAATTCATGTAAATTCTCTATGAATAAAGATTTTGGAATACTAAAGGACTATATTGAAATATCTAAGTTATGTTTATTAGCAGAAACTTTATTGACACGCGTATTTTAACGGCCACTTTCATTGAAAGACTAAATTTACGAAAACATTTTACTAGCATACCGAAGTTATAATGGGTGGCTTAATTTTAAGGGACTATGTTGATTTTGAATAAAATTATTATCATTTATTTTTATAATGATAATATTTGTATGCTTCAATTATGTATGGAACAAAATATCGGCCAAATGGCCCCCCAACCTAGGCGGCACACCACGATCCGATAGTCCAAGTTTTCAATGACGCTGTTGATGCTCGATTGTTGGGCACGATGATGAGTCGAGGTTGACTGCTGTTTTGTCACACTATCGCCAAAAACAGCAATGTTTCCCATTCAACGAACTAAGATGGCATTCACAGATGTTTTCACATTTCATACAGACCTGCTTTGCAGACATTTAAATATTTTTTACAATTCTCACGATTGTGGACGAATTCGAACGATTATGTTGAGCAAAAGAATCACGAAGTGCACAAAATGCATTTTGATTTGAACGCCCATTTTTATAAAAATCTTTAATATTTAAAAGCGTTGCTCGATTGCGTATCTTTCCACGGTTCAAATTGAGTTAGTCTGAGATTGAGAAATGTCAAATGAAATACAAGAAAAAAGTTGAAGTTTAGATGTGGTTCACCTTAATCATGGGCCCTTCAAATTTAACCACCCTCTACAAAGAAAGTGATACATATTTTATTATAAAGAGATTATTCTATAGCGATTAACAAAATAATAAATATTGTGCTTTAAATGTACACAAAATTGGTGGTGGGTACAAAAGATTCGGCACAGCCGAATATAGTGCTCTTACTTGTTATTATTGTTTAATGCACGTACCCACGACATTTTTTGCAAACGTTTGCTTATACGTAAACAGGTTTTTATTATTACAGAAATTATATTTATTGTTTTGTTGAGTTTCACAAAAATTTAAATTATTTGATTAATTTTGTTCTATCTTTGCACAAACAGTAAACAATTTTATCAACCATAAAAGATGTTAGTTTTTCGTCGTTGTTTTACAGACGAATTCGTCGTGTTGGGCGAAATTCGTCGTTCGTCCCAATTGTGCGCCGAGCATAATTCAGTAAATAATTAAAAATATTATATCCAAGATGGTGTCTAAATCAAAATGGCGGATCAAATTTTTCAACCCCATCAATATGGGTATCAAATGAAAGGGCTTGACTAGTAGAATACAGTTAACTACATAAAAATTCAAAATCAAGGATGGCGTAATAAATAATAAAGAAAAATGACGTATAATATACAATATATAGGTTAAGCTTCGATGTGGGACTTAACCTATATACATGAAGGTGAAGGTTAGTACCAGATTCGGCACGGCCGATTATAGTACTCTTGCTTGTTTTTTATTGACGCTGATAATGTGAAACATGATTAATGATAATTTTTATTTGTTGATGTATAAATATGCATTAGTTTTTATTTCTATAATTTTTGCAACTAAATATTTAATTAATGGCTATAGCAATTATCTTCTCTTTTATGTTTATTAAGAAAATAATATTTTTTTAATAATAAAGTTTTTTCATTTAATTATAAAAACTATAAAATAGCACTTTTTTAATTTATTTTTTCTATATGTTCTTTAACAAATATTCCATAAATAATGAATGTATTTTCTTAACATTACCCAATACATGGATTAAAATTTTTTTTTTAATAAAATTAGTTATTATAGAGAGTTACAGCAAACAGTACACAACATGAACTTCGGGATTTACAATTTGAAAAATTTTAATATATAAATTTTTTTTGTAAAAAAAATTACAGCTTTTCTGTTTATATCAGAGGACAGAATGAAACCGTTCACGTTTTCTGCCTATTCGTAAAATCAATACTTTTGTGTTAATTGTCAATTGTGTTAATTGATAACAATAAAATTATGTACTGATATGGGCAAGCTCAGTTGAAGCAATGAAAGGACATGATGCTGTATGAGAAAACTAAAAACATTCGCACGCTTCATTTAGCATTAGTTGACATTTGTAAGTGAAGTTTGTAAACACATTCAATTTGGTGAACCTTTGTAATGTCTGAAAATATTAATATTTCTATAACTAATTGTTTTTCAAATAAATACCAAAATATATAACAAGTTAACGTTTTGTATAATATAACTTGTAGCATGTAAAGATATTTATTCAATTAGCATAAAAACCATTCATATTAATTGTTTAGCATGAGCTGCTTGTTGGATTGTTAGTTTAATTTTGTAAAAGGCATACAAAACATACTGATAGTCGTGGTTTGTAACATGGATTTTCCACCGAATATTGATATCATTTACATGCCCATATAACATTATAGGCTTCAAAGATATGATTTGAACTTTCTTATTCCTATTGAAAAAGGATTAAAGTTTATACGTTTTCGAGTCGCAGACAAATTTTGAAGCAATTATAAAAAAACCAACAATTACAATTCTTTCAGTGTTTACCCGATGCAAACCGCGGTATAATATAATCTAAAGAATCAACAGTATCTTTAAACAGGCAGGGTTTGAGTATTAGTTTTAATTGTATCGTTGTATAGCTTGTAAAGTTCTTTGTTAAACGTTTTATATATAAAAACCCTAAATTGTCATCTCTAATATGAATACACTTTTATAAATGACCAATTGTTTATCTTATTTGAATGAAAGTAGTTTCTACTATTTAAAGCAACTAATAACACAAATCATGATTAAGGAGCAAAATTTTTAATTGACAAAAAAAAAAAACAAAACAGGTATGAAATGTGTGCGCACCAAAACCAAAACCAAAACCAATTTCAATTTTTTAATTTTATTTGGAAAATTTTAGTTTATTTCACTCTATAATTTTTTATATAAATGAAAAATCCTAAAAAGAAATAAATTTATTGATTTTTGCATTTGTTTATGTTGCGGTTTGCCATGTTGATTTTCATGCGTTTTTTAATTATTTTTTCTTTTTTTGCTCTCTAGAATTTTCTTTTTTTAATTAAATTAGATATATATATTTTTTAGATGAAAAAGAATTTATTTTAAAAATGAATACATTGTATAATAAAAAAAACTGTGCATGTGCATTTTTAAACATGTATGTATGTATTAAGCTTAGGTAAAAAACCTTTATCATAAAAAACTCTTACATATGTATGTATGTATTTATTGTACAATTAGTTTTGTGTACATATGTATGTAATTAGCAAATTCAAGATTTTACAAACAAATTTAAGTTTAAATATTGAATAATTATATTTTTTTGTTAAAAAAAAACTAATAAATTCTGTAATTAATCCAGTGCTTTTAAGAAATTTATTTTTAAATGTTTAAATGTTCTTTGCAAATTTATGAAATTTTTTTCGAAATATTATTTTTTACGTATTGCGAGTAAAATGAGTAGAGTAGGTTCAATTGGTTACTTTAGTTCATTTTTGGCAACAACCTAGTTAATTTTTTGCACAAACCGTAATGTAGTTTAATAAACGACCGAGGTTTTTGGCAAAAATTAAAGTGACGGTTCGAACCCATCTCCAAATAAGAGAAAAGGCTGTGTTAATAAAGGGTGGTTAAATTTAAGGGCCGACGTTGAATGTGAACCACACCTAAACGTCAAGTTTTTTTTTCTGCATTTCATTTGACATTTCTCAATTTCTGATTATCTAAATTTGAACCATAGAAAGATACACAATCCAACAACACGTTAAGTTAATCAGGCCTATTATAAAAATGGGACTTCAAATCAAAATGCGTTTTGTGCACTACATGATTTTTTGGTCAACATAATCGTTCAAATTCATCCACAATCGGGAGAAAACATCAATGAATGCCATCTTAGTTCGTTGAATGGGAAACTTTGCTGTTTTTCACAATAGTGTGGCAAAAAAGAAGTCAACCTCCACTCATCATCGTGCCCAACAACTGAACATCAACATTGTTATTAAAAATGTGGACTATTGGATGGAGGTGTGCTGCCGAATTATTACGTACATATAGCGTACCTCCCATATAACGCTTTATCTTAAATTCATATAATTATATATAGAATATACTTAGTATCAATGGATAAGAATAAATGACTACATTGAAATATCTCAGTTTTATTTATCAGCAGAAACTATATTGACATGCCAAGTTTAATGCCCATCTTCATCGTAAGACTAAATTAAAGGAAACAAGTAAAAGTTCTATATTCGGCCGTGCTGAATCTGATAATACACTTCACCATCATGGACATTGGTATAATCCCATATCGTAGCTTAACCTGTATTCCATGTTATACACAATTTTTCCTTATTATTTTCGACGCCATGCGTGATTTCGATTTTTTAACGTAGTTAACTGTATTCTACTAGCCAAGCCCTTTAATTTGATACCCATATTGATGCGGTTCAAAAAATTTGATCCGTTTTAGACGCCATCTTGGATTTTAAATTTTTTAATAATTTACTGTATTCTACTGATTAAGCCCTTTCATTTGATACCAATATTGAGGGGGTTCAAGAAACTACATTTTAAAATACAAGATTTGGCTCATATATAAATTTATTGCCCGCCAATTTGTAGTGGCGGCGAACATGAATTTCAATTTTTTATAGTGCTTATATTGCGCTAGTCAAGTCATTTTAGATGATACCCATATTGACTCTCTTGGTTGTCTAGAAGCTGAAAAAAAATTATTTAAGTGTGTAAATTCTTGGAATATATATTTTTAAAAAATATTTTTGCCTATAACTTTACCGATTAGAGCCCGCTTTATCAGAAAATTTTTCACGAATATCTCTAGAGTCATATTATATTTACAAATAGCAGCAAAGGTACCAATAAATTATTCTATGGCTAAAAAATTTTAATTTCGGTGGTAAAAATATGGGAAAAAACAGAAGCTGTCGTGTTTATTTGCTCATATCTCAGAAAGTTAAAGGGCGATTGTGCTGATTGTATGCACAGACGGACATGGCTTAATCGAATCCTCTACTCATAAGATTTCAGAAAATATGTACTTTATTGAAGATATTATTCCTTAGCGATTACCGTTAATAACAAAGTAATAAGTTTTGCGCTTTAAAAGTACAAAAATTGGTGGTGGGTGTAAAAGATTCGGCATAGCCGAATATAGTGCTTTTACTTGTTTTTTATTGCGAAATTCATTAGAAGTCATTTAAGTACAGAACTTTTTATAATTCTCATTTCATTTAACACATTTAAAGCCTTATTCGTAACAATTATTAAAAGTTTATAAAACTGATTTTCTATCGAAATATGATTTATAAACCTCTAACAAAGAAGCTGTTTTATTTTCTATGGAAAAGGCCGTAAGAGTATATGTAATAATGTTGACTAATAGATTTTCACTGATTTTTACTCTTTAAAAGAACCGAACGATGTTTGTAAGTCCATTACGCATTGCCCATGTTTGTTTTAACTTTTCAAAAATTGTGACGTCACACCAGCAAACAAGTAAAGCAAGTACAAATTTTAAAAAAGTGCTTAAATAAAAAACAGCAATAATTTAATGTAATACTAACTTAAAAACGGTAAATACACATATAAGCCGCAATATGATGCAAAATCTTCTGTAAGCAGTTCTGACGTTTTAGTTTAAAATTAAAAATTTGTACCAAATTTAGACTTTATATTAAATTTTTAAGTGAAAAATAAATCATCCTACACCATACTGTTATTTAAATATTTATCTGTTTATATAAATAAAGTTGAATATATATGTAAAAGTTATTTTTTATATTTGTTTTATGTTTGTTTAAAAAACCTTAACCAGCATAAACGTGTTGAAAAAGGCAAAAAAAAAAAAAAAATATTTATAGAAAGTAAAATATTAAATTGAGAAATAATAAGAAAACTACCTTGTTCAGTTTGTTGTTTCTTATCATCTTTAAACCGTCGTCGAAAAAAGAAATGAAGTAGAGTAGTAGACAGAACAATTATAGTAGTAATGGATGGATGACAAACAGAAGTAGTAATAATAGTAGTTTGTATTATGGTAGATGTAGGTGGTGGTAGTGGTGATGACATATTTAAAGTATATAGTAGTAATGGTAGCAGTTGAACGAACCAACAGAAAAAAAATTGCAAAACGTTTAGTAAGATCATGGAAAAATATACAATTTACCCAAACACATACACACGCACACATATATATATGTACATGTACATATATGTATAAAAGAGTCAGATTTAGAAGAATGTAAAATATTGGATATTATTAAGGGAATCAATTTTTTGGAAAATTTAATGAACATGATTTAGTGCAAACAAAAAAAAATTCACACGTACACATAAACATAAAGTGAATAAACAAAAATACAGATGTAAAATGGGAAAGAAAAAAAGAAACACATTAGCATAAAGAAGAAGAAGAAAAGAAAAAAAAATTAAAAAAAAATAATGTCAGTACAAAAATAAACTATAAAACAATTTATGCCAAACATAAAAAATAAATATACTTATAGATAAATTAATAAAATAAATGAAATTGTTACGAAAGTTGTTCAGTAAATGTTTAGCAGGTTAAAAAATATAAAATAACTTAAAACAATATCCAATTCAATTATATTAATGACATCATTTATCTCTTACCTTTGCCGTACAAAATAGGAATGTGGTCGGTGGCCAGGCGGGTCTTAGTTTTAATACCAACCAGAAGAGGAGAGCCACGCCTAGAGGCTACACATTCACCGGGGAAATGTTTAGATTTTATGGCGATCGCAAAAGCACCCTCCTATTAAAGAAGCTAAAAAATTAAATGGTTAATAAATGGTTATACTTTTATACTGACCAACTGTTGAATAGCTTGTTCAACTAATTCTCTAAAGGAATGTCCAGGATATTTTTTCCACAAATGATGTACTAATTTCGCAATAACTTCAGTATCGGTATCAGATTCAAATTCATAACCTCTCTTCTCCAAAAACTTCTTGACATCTTTATAGTTGGTTATAATACCGTTGTGTACCACCACAAAACTATTGTCCGAGTCTGAGCGCTGTGGATGAGAATTTTTTTCGCAGGGTTCACCATGAGTAGCCCAACGTGTATGCGAAATACCGACATGTGTACTAATGGGTTCATCATAGTCTTTACCGCTGAAGTCTTAAATAAATGTTAAATCGTTAGTTTTCAAAATTTTTCATATAACCTATGTTGAATACATACTTTTGGCAATGGCGTCTTCTAAAACTTTTACTTTGCCCACACTTTTAATCATAACTGTATCCTTGCCATTAGGTCCATCGATGGCTACACCAGTAGAATCGTAACCACGGTATTCCAAACGCTTCAAGCCATTCACCAACAGATCCAAAACTTCGGCACGAGACTTGGGTGTCAAGTAATTTAGATAAGCAAAAATTCCTATAATAATAAAAACAATTTTATTTCATTATCTAGCTTGCTTTTCACACATGTCTATTCAATATTGTATATTGCAATACCATAGTTTTTATTTGTTTTCAATTAAGATATTAAATTAAAAATTAAACATTAAATTGCATGCATCAGGTAATTATATAAAATAAAAACTTATAACTAAAGCTTTTAGCTGAGCATCTTTAACTAGTTATTTATTCGGTTAATGAAGGCATATACATATGCATAAAGTAACAAGTGTATACACATTCACACAATTTGTTGCGACCTTACAATTTATTATTGCGAAATTAAATCCTTTGGCATAAACATGTATCTTTGTAACTTTGAATTTGTATTATTTCCTACCAGTCGCCATGTCTTCCTAGCAAAAAAGCTTTGCACTAGCTCTTCTTAATTAATAGTGCAAGAAAGGCATTCGTCATGCCTCCCTAAATTCAAAAAATGTTGTTAAAAATGATGGAATTTAAAAATTAAACTAAAAAAAGTTTTTCGTTTATAAAGGGTCCGCCAACTAACGTTTTTTTTCAACTAGTGCTTATTTCGTGAATGGTAACACTTAGTTCATGTCGGATTTGGCAGATAATTAGTTTTATCCTTCCGCTAAACGAATATGGTTGTGTATACGCTTGAACAGCGCTGGGAAATATTGCGACATAACTTTGGCCGATTTTGCCCAAAAAATTCATCTTTTCAGATTAAGCTCATTTTGATGTTTGCGGGCATGTTAACAAGCAATACATTAAAAAGCCGATACACCCAAAACGAGTCACTGTTTAGTGCGGATTTTGGTCCAGAGGCATAATTGGATTATTTTTCTTCGAAAATGAGCAAGGAGTGGTCGTAGTCAATGGCGATCGTTATCAGTCCATGTTGAACGAATTTTTGTTCACAAAAATTGAAGATAGGAATATTGGCAACATTTCGTTTCAACAGGACAGCGCTACGTGCCACACAGTCGAAGCTATACTTGGTTTTTTATAGCAGTTTCAAAAAAAAAAAGTTATTTGACGGACCCTTTACTTAAATTTAAGGAATACAACTGAACAAAAAACCAGAGTAATAGAATTTTATTATTTACTCAGCGATAAATTATTGCAATAAATCGAGCATATCGTCGACATTTTAGTGTAATAATTTCGCCGTCTAAAATAATAATCCGTTGCAAGATGGTATCATAAGAGATTTGCTCGAACCGGTAGACTACGTTTAGTTCGCACTGCGGAATATATTACACGTGTAGAAAAAAGTGTAAACGAAACAGCAGGAGAATCTATTAGAATACGTTTTTCTCAGCTTTTACGTCAATTAGACGCATTTTAAAAAAATTTACTATTAATCCCATATAAGGGGGAATTGGTGCAAGAATGAAAACCCGAAGTTCGTCTATATTTTGCAGTAAAATTTCATTAGTCCAGAAATGAAATCAACTTTATTGGATTATGACTGCTGAAGCCCATTTGATATAAAATGCTTTTCTTATCAACTGAGCTATTGAGCTACCCTGAAATTATTTGTATTTAGCAGCTACATTCAACAAATGCGATTCGTAAATCAGACGAAAATTAGGTGAAACAGCAAAAATATATGTCAAAATCTAAAATTAAATATAATCTAAAGGAGGCATTTAGCAGATTAAAAAAATACTGCTAATGCCCCTTATAATGTATAACAAAACTGCCCATGATTTTTTTCCTTCTTTTAACGTTAATACAATTTAAAAAACCTAAACTAAATTGGTTGCTTGTGGCAAAATATAATTTTGTGAAAATTGAGTGCAGCGACAATCATGACAACTATTCCTCTGCCTGTCTATTGTCTATACCCAGCAAAAACTTTACTTACAATTTAAACTGGAGCTTATTACATGCATTATTTTGTAACTCAATTGTCTAATATTTGCATTACTTATTATCTATTAAATAATAACTGGTCCCTGATGTGTTTTGTAACTGATTAATTAAAAATACAATATGATGGATTTATTAATTTAAGTAGAAAAAGAATATTATTAATCTTTTCTTAATTTTCTTGTCTTTTCTTGAGTGCCCCTGTGGACTATTCGGTAAAGGTGAAGTCAGTTGTTCGGGGGTTGCGGGTTCGATTCCCGCCGGAGACTCTGGAATTGTCTGCTTCTCTTTCTTTTCTATTCTAAATATTTATATTCTTATTCTATTCTTCTCTCTATTAAGGCGTCACAATGGACCGTAATGGTCTCCGAGTGAAGGTGTGAGGGTAACTTTGCACCAGCCTTACCTACCTACCTACCTACCTAATTTTCTTGTCACAGTATTTGTAACAAAACTTCCCCGCAACGAAAAAGGGATAGAAAAAAGGAAACTCAAAAAAAGATGTCTCTATGGCCGAATTATTAAAAAATGTATAAAGTTATTAAACAAAACGACTCATATTTACAACATAGGTAGCTTTGATATCAAAGAAGAAAACCTTAAATTTTGGATTTTTTAGTTGGTACTGTATGTATAAAAAATATGTGTGTGTATGTATAAAAAATTTCACTTATTTAATTTTTAAATTTTTTTATTCAATATTTATGTTGGGACCAGCAATGCTGTCCGGGTTCAGCTACTAGTTACATAAAATACTTTATACATATTAAAAAATTTTGTAAAAACTTAAAATTTATCAAAAATTTTATATAACTAGCAATTTTGAATCCAGTTATTTTTTTCCTTTTTGTAACCAATTATTTTTATTAGTTACTAGAAAAGCCCGGCTCGCGTTGCTACGCCCCTTAATGAACAAAAATACATTCTGAATTTTAATTTAATATCAAGTGCAAAAAGAAATTGTATAGTCATGACAACTCAATATGTGTGCAAAGTTTCACCAAAATCGGTCCAG
Organism: Phyto melanocephala; assembly: GCA_941918925.1. Taxonomy (NCBI): domain Eukaryota; kingdom Metazoa; phylum Arthropoda; class Insecta; order Diptera; family Rhinophoridae; genus Phyto; species Phyto melanocephala. The sequence goes on from OW799233.1 coordinate 56,029,970, forward strand.
AGCAAGTACCTCAAAAGTATAACTTTTTTTTTTTTGGGCATGTCACTGCCCACTTTTCAGAAAAATCGGTGAAGTTCAAGTGCAAAGTTTCAGAAAAATCAATCTAGTGCAAGTAGCTAAAAACTACAACTTTTTTATGGGCGTGGCACTGCCCACTTTTCTATTCACGAAACTGTAAAGTCATGACAGCTAAATATGTGTGCAAAGCTTCAGACAAATCGGTTCAGTTTAAGTACCTCAAAATTATATCTTTTTTTTATGGGCTTGGCCCTGCCCACTTTTCTAATCAAGAAATTATATAGTCATGACAACTCAATATGTGTGCAAAGTTTCACCAAAATCGGTCCAGAGCAAGTACCTTAAAAGTATAACTTTTTTTTTTTTGGGCATGTCACTGCCCACTTTTCAGAAAAATCGGTGAAGTTCAAGTAGTTAAAAATGATAACTTTTTGTATGGGCGTGGCACTGCCCACTTTTCTAATCACGAAATTGTAAAGTCATGACAGCTCAATATATGTGCCAAGTTTCAGAAAAATCGGACCAGTGCAAGTATCTTAAAATTATAACTTTTTTTATGGGCGTGGCCCCGCCCACTTTTTGCAACCCACAAATACAACCTGGTATGAGTACAACAAATTGCCAAAGTTTGAGTCCGATCGGTTTTACAGTTTTGGAGTCTATAGCTAACATATATATAGATTTTAGCATGAAGAAAAGTACTCATTTTTTATGTCGTATTTAAATAAGTTGTAATGGATTTGTTTTGGGGCATCGCGAACAAAAATAAGTAGTTATTCTAGTCGAATTGTAAGTATTTCTTTTAATAAAATTGCATTACTTTTATACTTATTTTGTAAGTTAAGCTTTTGCTGGGTATATGGATGCAGCGTAATGTATGTATTAGGAAATGTGTGCAGATATGTAGAGATTAAATTATGCCAGTAAAATATTGTCAATGATGGAAAATGATTTAAAAGTTAAATATAAATCCATCCTTCTTTTATGAATGAAAATGGTACAAGAATACATGTATTTATTATTATTGTTGTCATTTTCTAATTCATTCAACTATATTTGTACTAAACTGTGGAGTCTTGTTAATGTTTTCTATAGCAAATTCTTTGAATTTTTTCTTGTACTCTAAACGTGATTGTAAGGGATTTATTTTCTTAGAACATTTATTATGCTTCTTTAGTTTTTTCCTATTGGCTTTTATTCTCTTTTGATTTTTTTTCTTTCTATCAATAGAAATTTTCACATGAACGAAAGTCATGCACAATTGAAAATTCAATTTTTAAAGTGACCAGATTGATTTTCGTTTTGCACATGAATAAAACATTTATGTTTTGTTTAAAGTCTAGTTTTATTTTTGAATTTAACAATTTTTTTACAACCCTGCAGATGAAGGTTAAAGACAGATTACTTGTCAATAAAGTGTTTCCAGGGAATCGCGATAGACTCTGAAGTGATGAGTAGCAGACGCATCACGGAGATTAGAATCGTCAATTGGTGTAATACTAAAGTTATTATTATTAAAGACATTAACTTTTTTTTCAAGTTAAATTTATTAAAATTTTTTTTTATATTTCTGTGGCTTAAAATCACAAAAAATAATAATTGTATAAAATAACTAAACTTTATTCAAATGAGTGAGCTTAATGCTCAATACTCACAAATAAACCAAAATGTAAAAAACAATAACAATAATAATGAAAATATAAGAAAAAGAAAAAATCCAAATATGGATTTACCAACTCCCAAACTATACAAAAACAATTATTATGCAGTGCTTGACATTGAAAAAGACACAGAATGTGATCAAGATGTTTTAAAGAATTTTGTGAAACATGTGAAAGAAAAAAATGAGAATGCACAAAAAAAATATTCAGCTATTGCTACTATGGATGAAATTCCTAGAGCAAACAATAACAATGCAACATCAAAAATAAATGAGAATAGTACAGTGGTTAATACTGCAAATAATAAAATACAAAAAGCTCCACCGATAAATATTATAGACATTGAAACAAAAGAACTAATTCATTTTATTAAAAACGGTTTAAAAATAAACGATTTCAAAATCAAAGAATTTAGAAATAAAAAAACATTATATATGAATACTATTGATGATTTTAAAAGAGTAAAAGCCTACCTAGAAAATTCAAAAGCTAAGTTCTTTACATTTACACCGAAGTGTGGTAAAAATAAAACATATCTATTAAAAGGTCTAGAATCAAATATAACTCCAGATGAAATAATAAATGAACTAAACAAGTTTAAACAAGATGATTTACAATTTATTAAAGTTAGTGAATTTTCAACTAAAATGTCTAAAGAAAAAGGATATAAACTACCGATTTTTATGGTACTAGTTTCACCTGATAGTAATATAAACAAGTTGAAAACTATTAAAACCCTTTTCTATCGTTGTGTGAAATGGGAACCAGTTAGACGTCCAGAAATTCCCCAGTGTCGAAATTGTCAAGGGTTCTTCCATAGTGCCGCAAACTGCTTTCTCCCACCAAGATGCGTCAAGTGTGATAAAAGTCACGAAAAAGGAAAGTGTGCTACAGAAAAAGTTTCACCGGATGAAAAAGAAAAGTTGTACTGTGTTGTATGTAACAAATATGGGCATCCAGCTTCATATAAGGGATGCGAAAAATATAAACAACTGCAACAAAAATTAAGAGCTAAAAGAAAAGTTCTATTAGAAACTAAAACAAACAATGTCAGTTATTTTACTAACCCCGAAATAAGTTTTGCTAATACACTAAAAGGCAATACTAATATTGATTCAAATAAATTAGATAATACAAATAACAACTCATTTTTATTAGAACTAAAAAATATGATGGTAAACCTTACTAACCAATTTGCAAGCCTACAAAAACAATTACAAATTCAATCGTCACGTATTGATACGATCTTTTCCATGGTAGAGGTGTAAAAATGGATAATAGACAAAGAAGTACTTTATCAAAAAAACTTAAAATAATTCATATTAATGTAAATTCATTAATACGTCTTAGCAGAAGATATGATCTTCAAGAATTTTTAAACAAACACAATCCTGAAATTGTGCTTTTGAATGAAACTAAACTCAACAATAGACATAAAATTATATTCAAAAATTACGAGGTTATTAGAAAAGACAGAACTGATGCAATAAGGGGAGGGGGTACAGCCATACTAGTTAAAAAAAATATAAAATATAAAATTTATACAAATAATACTATTAATTCGTTTAGCTTTTTAGAAAGTTGTATAATTAAGATATCTTTGGTTGAAAATAAATCACTTTTTATTATCTCAGCTTATTATCCATCCGGCAATAACGATACATATTTTAAGGATGAAATACATAAACTCTTTAAATCTCTAGAATTACAAAACATCAATAACTATTATATATTAGCTGGAGATTTAAACTGCAGACATACTGACTGGTGTAATCCAACAGACAATTCAAAAGGAAGTAAACTAAAAGAATGGTTGACGGACAATGATATTGAATTAAGGTGTAGACTCTACGCCTCTAACATGCCTTCGTATCCACGTGCGGGATCATATCTAGATGTCTGTATAGCAGATTTTAGATTAAACATATACACTGAGAATAATTCTTTAAATTGTCTAGAGACTTTAGATTACGACAGTGACCACAGTGCTATACAGATTATTGTTAACATGGACAACGAACATGATTTAGATTTTATACAGGAACAAAATGAATCCAAACACAATTTTAAAAAAACAAACTGGAAAAAATTTCAAAACAGAATCATACAACAAATGGACAAAGAAAACAGAATACCAAATAACAAGAACCTTACAAACTCGGAAATTGATATACACTTAGGTAGACTTAACCATATTATCGTTGAAACTATTGAAAATGTAACACCCAAATATAAAGAATACTATCCACTTTCTAAATTAAGCAATCCAATTGTGAAAAAACTTCATGCAGAAAAAAGCAGAATTTTAACAGTAATTAAAAAACATAACAGACTAGAACAAACATTATCAGAGTCTTCGCTTAATCTACTAAAGGTAAAAATGAAAATGATTAAAAAACTAATAAATGAAAACATTACAATACTTGTTAACAGACATGTACAAGAAAAATTGACGAACATAGATCCTAAAGACTCTAAGCATATGTTTGGAGAAATAGGAAAGAACTTTAAAAAATTTAAGCCTTTAACGCTTCATAACATAAAAATTGCGAAAAATTCGGAATATTTACTACAAAATGCTGGAATAAATAAAGAAAATTTAGAGATGGATGATTCAGATAATTTTATAATTCAAGATCATGAACAAATGTTGGATACTATTGGCTCCTATTTAAAATCAGTTCATTCTTTTAAGACAATTAACACTGAAAACGATGTACATGTTCAAGTCACAAATTCATTCAATAGGTTCTTAGAAACAAAAAATACGTTTGAAAATCAACAAAAAACTATTACAAACTTTAACGATGATAAAAAATCCAACATGCTAGAAGATACACAAACTCAAAAATATTTTATAACGAGGGAAAAAATATTATACATTTTCTCAAATCTTAGAGGCAAGTTATCTTCAGGTTTAGATAAAATACCAAACATAGTACTAAAAAATATTCCTGAGATAATGATATTTGAATATTGTAATTTATTTAACAATATGATTAATAATTCTTACTTTCCCAAAATGTGGAAAAAAGCAAAAGTAGTTATATTGCCGAAAAAAGATAAAGATTTGAGTAACCCGAAAAACTTAAGGGCAATTAGTTTGCTACCCAATATAAGTAAGGTTTTTGAAATGTGCATAAATAATAACATAAGCCAATTTTGTAATGACAATAATTTAATAAACGAAAAACAGTTCGGATTTAAATATAAACATTCAACTGTCAATGCAATTCATCTACTTACATCTAACATTAATTGGAACTGGAATAAAAAATTATGCACGGGTGCTTGCTTAATCGACATGGAAAAAGCTTTTGATAGCATTTGGATTCCGGGACTAATTTTTAAATTAAATCAATATAAATTTCCCATAAATCAAATCATACTGATCTATAATATGATTTGTGACAAATCTTTTACAATAATACATCAAAATCACAAAAGCAGAAAATTTTTTAAAATCGTAAATGGATTACAACAGGGAACTGTTAACTCTCCCATTCTTTTTAATATATTTATTCTTGACCTTTTGAGTAAAATAGAGAATATTATCTCTTTTGCAGATGATATTATTATATATCACGCGGATAAAACAATCGAGAAAATCAATGAAAAACTTCAAGACTTGTTTAATATTGTGGAAAAGTTTACTATAGATTGGAATATGACAATTAATATAAAAAAATGTGAAACAATTCTTTTTAGACCTCCAGTTGATAAATGCAATAGTAATATAAGGAAAAATTGGAAAGAATTTGGAATTAAATCTAATTTATCCAATATGGATATACCCAACAAAAAAGTAGTTAAGTATTTAGGTATTTACTTAGATAATTTTTTATATTTCAATTACCATGTTAAGGAAGTACTAAACAAAGCTAGAAAGGCATTCTTTGTATATAAATCGTTGTTCTATTCAAAATACATAAAATCTAGAGTCAAAATAATTATGTACCAATCCTTGATTAGACCAGTCATAACATACGGGAGTCCAATATGGTTTAATGTTTCACCTTCTTACATGGAAAAGATACGGGTTTTCGAACGAAAATGTTTAAGAGCTTGCACTTCGTTACATAGATCTCCAAACAGCAATTTTTTAAAGTATATATCTAATAAAAAATTATATAACGCTTCAAACATTATAAGAATAGATAATTTTATTATAAACTTAATTAGAAATAATATTTTAAGATGTACTAAATGTAACGAAAATAATTTGATAATGGCACCGTACTATACAAATGAAGAATATATACAAGCGACATTGCAAAAAGGATTTGTTCCACCTGAGGCATTTTTATATCTCGATAAAATAGGGGTTATACAAAACCAAAATGGCATACCAGTCTTTTATCATAATTTTAGACGGGCCAATATTAAAGCAGTAAATTGCAATGAAACAAATAATTATAATTTACGTCACGACACAAGTATTTCTAATAGAGATTTTTATAGTTTACAGTGTTCGAAAACCAAAAAATTTTGGTGGTTAAATGAATAATCTATTATATTTTTTCTTCTGTTTTTACTTTTCGACCATAGTTTTTAACAGTTGCCATATAAATGTAATGTTTTTAAACAATTTTTTTCATTACAATCTAATACTATATAAAATATATATCTTCTCCATTTGAAGTACAAAATCTAAATATTTTTTTTTTTTGAAAATCTAAATCTAAGCCATACTAATAATACTCGAGAGCTCGTTTTTGGGACTTTGTATAAATGTGTAAAAATTAATATTGTTAACTAGTGTTTATTATAGTTTAAGTTTGTACAATATTATGAATTAATAAACGTTAAAAAAAAAAAAAAAAAAAAAAAAAGACAGATTACTTGAAAGGTGTACCGTATTAAGTCTAACAATTTACATGCGGTTAACTTATATTAATCATGTTGTTGTATTTTTTTCTTAAACTATTGACATTTGAAACTAATATGAATTTTGCACAGGTTTTTCTCTTTTATGGGAACGTTTGGATCAAAAATTACAACCGAAGAAAACGATGAAATTATTTTTATTTCTTTGTTTGTAAGTACATGCAAAATAAAATTGTACTTTATTTCTTTGAAATGTTTGTAATTTTCTAATAGTTGTTATTGGGTTCACAGGCACGTATATAGTTGCTTACACGTATAAGAAATGCTTAAATTATTTATATCACATTATAGGGGGTCTTCACTTTGGGTTAAGGAAATAAATGGCGTGTCATTTTTGCATTACACAGAGTAGTATTTTAATTAAACGTGTGAACTAATTTTATTTATATATAATAATGTTACGTGAATTCATTACGTTTCCATTTGCTGTAAAATATTATGGAGTTCAAATTACTAAGATAATTTGCAAAACGTCAAGCAAACAAAGAAGGTATAAATTAAGAGGTTTTTAACTAAGTTTTTGATTAAGAACCAGTGAAGAAACTAGGAAATGAAAATATTTTATTTTGGTTTAATGGCAGTTTGGTATATAACACTGAAATTTAAACATTTTAACAATACACAAGTTTTTTTTCTTGGATGGGGAAGACCAATCAGCTACCACACCTTAATCCTCAATGACGAAGAAATCGCAGCAAGAGAAAGACAACAAAGTGGGTTTTTCGGTCCCCAGGATGGTTTTATTTTTGAGGATATCGCGGACAAGGTTGGGAATGATAGCATCAACCTTCCTATTTACGAGTGTTCCATATGTTTTTTTTGTTAATAGGAAGTTTTTTTTCGTACCTGGACCCGCTCAACGGTTGAGAACTACGCTAGTTGAGTAAGCTGCGTGAGCTAGAAAGGACGGTGTGCAGCGAGGCCCTCCACAGGCACCATGTGGCAGAAATGGCTGTGCCAAATATTTAATACTCACTACTAATTTTGTGTATTTTTCATCACAACATTTATTATTTTGTTATTAACAGTAACCGCCATCTCTTTACACTTAAATATGTAATTTCTTAGTAAAACTTCGATATGCTAGTCAAATGTTTTCGTAAATTTAGTCTTTCAATAAAAGTGGGCGTTAAAGTAAGCATGTTGATACAGTTTATGCTAATAAATACAACTTAGATATTTCATTTAATTCTTCCAATATATAAATTTATTATTCCAACAACTTTGTCCATTGAGAAAATATATGGATTTAAGGTAAAGCGTTATATGGGAGGTTGGCGTTAAAATGGGCGTGTCAACTTCATTTTCTGGTATAACAATGACGTTGACTATAAAGTTCAATGTATGAAATTTCATCATCATGCCTCTACTTTTGTCGGCTTTATGAGCTTTTAAATTTCAATAACAGTAGATTACGTGAAAAGTGGGCATTATAGTAGGCGTGACGAAGTAGTTTTTGCTAATAAATTTAACTTATATATTCTAATATAGATTCTTTTAATCGTCCAAAATCCATATTCATATAGAAATTATATGAATTTGAGATAAAGCGTCATATGGGAGATGGGCGTAAAAGTGAGTGTGTCACATTTATTTTTCGTTCATGCAAAGCCTTTATAAATATAAATTTTCGTACATTTTGATCTATAACTCCTAATGCATAGATTTAAGCCATTTTCAGGAAAACTTATTTTTTTTATTCAGGAAATATACATTCGAAATTTCATGGCTCTACGTTGATGCGTTTGGACACAATTGGATTTAATATCGGTTCGAGCTGTATCGTGTTTTTAACAGACGGACAGATGGATGGACATAGCTAGATCGTTATAAAATGCAACCAGGACTGTGGAAATATATACGTAAATGAATATTTTGTATGTTACGAACTGAATGCCAAAATAAAAAAACCCGCATCATTTTTTTGGTAGCGGGTATGTATATAAAGGTTACTTAACGACACGCTCAAGGCATATTCATACAGGTATATGCAACGGCGAATTCGCTGTGATGTTCTCTGTCAAATACCACTTATAAAAAACATACAATAATTTTTTATACATGGAGTTTGACAGTAGTTTTCCCTATCAGCTGGGCTGATAATTTCACCTGTATAAATTCGCCTTGGACACGCTTTTTAAAACTAAGTGCAAAATGCGGTTTTTGTCCCACGAAAACATATATTGATCATGTCAATACAATTATAATCAAATCTAATATTTATCGATTTCAAAGAGGCGTTTGACACACATAGTCGCAAGGATATTTATACGTGTAGGCGCTCCACACATAATCACATCATCTTACTAGGAGCATATAAGCTAACGCCATCTATTGTATTTTACGTGAATAAAAGTTGAGCCAAAATGTTAATGTTGATATTGGAGTTACCCCAGCACTACAGCGTCTGGCGGCTCGAGTGTAGATTTTTCAAACCTTATAAAAAAAGTGACTCACGTCTATAAACAACTTAATAAAAAATTTAAACTTTCGACTCTGTCAAAATAAATATGTACTCCAATGTTCGATCTGCACAGCCTTATGGCTGTAAAATGTGAAATGCAGCAGCTCGCGATATGGAGGCTATGTATGTTTTCACAAACAATTAGCTTAGAAGATTACTTCGAGTTTCTAACCACAAACTTTATCAAATAGTAAACTATGAAGAAAACTCCAACCAGTCTCCTATAATAATTTAAATAGTAAAGCGCAAATGAATATGAACAGGACACATCATACTAGAAGCGCTTACAAGAAGCGCTATTGAGTAGAACTGCCAGGGCAACCGCATAAAAGGTAGACCAGCTTCCACATGGCGCAATGGAGTTAAAAGCATCGCGATGCAGAGATCTAAATAGAATGATTTTTTATACTGCCTTATGATCCTTATAGGAACGATGGCAACATATGTATTTCGCAAGTTGTATTTATAAAAAATATTTTTAACAATACACGTGAAACAAATTATTTCGCATTAATAAAATACAAAATAAATAAACGTTATGTCATATATTTGTATGTATATGTGCGCAAAAACAATTACTTAATCCTTTCACCAAAAGTGAATTTAAATTGTGTTAAGTACTAAAGTTTTCATTTTAATTTTGAACACTATTAAAGATGTTTTGGTAACTCTAATTCGAAGCGTAAAAAAATACCGACCAAGAAAAAAATAAATCGAATATTTTTCATACACAAAATTTTCACTGCACAAAAAAATCAAAAGATATTACACAAATAAAAAGACTCAAATGACATGCCTGGCAATTTACTTTACATATTTACGTGCATAAAAATGGTATCATTTGATTCTGGACAATAGGATGTAAATTGTTATTTGCATCACAAAAAAAGAAAAAAAAGTTCACCGTACACCACCGAATATAAAGTTTTGATATCGTTCAGTTTTGAATTTAGCAAACTACATTTTTAGTTACATCTTCGGCATTACAGTCGAATATATCGTTGGTTTTGTCTCGAGGAGCCCTTTGTGTCTTCTATAGTTATTTGCCTCAAGTACCGTCTTATAGTACTTACTTATCATATTTATCTCAACTTATACAAGTAATAAAAAAAAACTCAAATCAAATAATGAAATTTTATAAATCATATTTTGTCATGATTCAATTTGGCTGTATTTTTTGCGGATCTTGAGTACTTGGCGTCAATGACTATTGCAGAAAACAAGGGCTACTTGAGGCTAAACCAATGATACATCATGCTTTAAGATTCAACTGCAAATATCATAGATACCCAACAAAATAACACATTACAAAAATATTTAGTTAAAAGTACTAGAAAGCATTTCTTCACTACTTACAATTTGGCATTTTAACCCATTATTTTAACACGGCCATGTCATTGGAGGAAAGTACTGACCACCCTCACTTAAAAATAGGGACTCGTATAAGTACTTATAACGATCGCTTATTAATAGGGACTTAAATATGTACTTACTTTAATAGCAATATATAAGTACTTGATTTTAATAACCTAAATAACCCATTGCTATTGTGGACTTAAAGAAGTCGTTCGGTTCTTTTAAGGACGAAAATTCGGTTAGATTATTTTGTGAAAATCAGTGAAAATCTATAAGGCATCACTTTGTTGATGAAATGCTTTGCCGCTGTTGTCAAAATAATTATAACCTATACCCTAAGGGTGTTAAACTAAATGAGAATTATAAAAAGTGCATTTGAATGGCTTGTAGCAAATTTCGCTATAAGAAATTGTATAGTATGTGTATCTTAACAAATTTCTAAAAATAAATACTTGCGTATCACATTAAAAATCAAGTCATTACTAAAATACTTCTTAGTACGACAGATGATATGTAAGAGTCATTGAAAAGTATGTTGTTTAGTAAGAGCAAGTCATTACCTAGTTATTGCTGTGTATGAAGAAAAATTTAAAGAGGCAACCCCTATGTTCGGAAAAAAAACCTAAACAATTTTAAAAATAGTTCTCCTGGAATTATCGTTATACTTCCTATACAAGAGTTTAATGGTTTTCTGCGAGCTTTTACGTTCTGATATTATGATGGCACATAAGGGTTGTAGGAACTGAGATCTAATGGGTACTATCTAGAACGGTATATTTTAGATTAATAACTTTTAAAGCAGAACATTGTACTTCTTGATAAGTAAACATTGATATATCGCACTTTAAGATCTGACTACAAATGTATTTTGGACCCCTACGTTCGGCAAAATATAAAAAAAAAAAAATCGAAACTGCCTGGCAATAATACTTTATATTAGGTCTAATGGTCAAAATTCTTACCATATTCATACATAAAAACGTACAATCATTGTTCATAAATTCAATAGCCGACAGTGTGTTGAACTACTTTCTTGACTTTGTAACTGAAAGATATTTTTTGACAGGCATAAGAATCTAAGATAAATAATATAAAACCTAAAAAGTACATTAAAACTTTTTTTTATTCACAACTTTTAGAGAGGCTGCCTCTTCCTAATTCCATTGGATCATAACAGATCTAATTATCTCTAACGATCCACAGATATTTAAAAATTTATAAAAAAAAAACAATAAAGATGTTGTGAGTAAAATTGTAAATTGTGTAATTAGCGAGATTAATTTTAAGTTTTTTTAATTTTTAATTAATTAGCGAAGAAAAAAAACTAAAAATACAATAAAAAAACAAATATCGGCTCCTTAAGGAAAAATGTATTTCTATAAATTATGAATAGGAACAATATCAATAAGACTCTTAGTAGTTTTTATACAAAAAAATAGATTTTATTTTCCATTCCTGCTTGCATGTGTTACGGTTGCAGGCAAAAATGAAAAATTCTTTTAACTAAAATAGAAACGAAAGACAAAATATAAAAAACAAAACATAATAAAAATAGGTAAAAAGGGGATAAAACTGTCTGCAAGTGATAATACTACATATGTAGTAGTCATGCATATAGATATGTATGTGTGTATATAGTATGTAGGTATGACTGTGAAGCTACCTACTTACTAAATATTTTAAGGCAAGTTATTTTAAAATACTTGTCGAGAGTTTGCAAAATTTTTTTCTGAGTTCATATCTGATGTCAGTATGATATTCTGTTAACAAGAATATAAGACATATCTAATAAAAGGGGCAAAGTCTCTCGTAAAGTATCAAAAAATAGTTAGTATATTCTAAAAGACAATTGGTAAAATAGCAGTCAGATATCCTGTTTTGTCCATAAATAAAATAATAACCAGGAAGAAAGCAAAAATCTAATAATACCCTACACCATCATGTACATATATATAAATGTCCTATATAGTTGTATGCTACACTTTCTTATGCGTTCCTTATAAAATTATTTTTTCCTTTTTAATATCAAGAAATTGTAGAAAGCTGTTTTAATTGTGTAGAATATACACAGTTGAGTTATGCTTTGAAGAAGTAGTTTATCTTGGGTTACCTTCACCATTTGTTACACCCACGAAGTAAATACATTAAATAGTTTTAGCACGTTACCAACATCTAAATGATCTCTTTACATTTTGTTTAAATTTGTGTTGTGTTGGTTAAAAATCAGGTTTGTTGTCACTTATGCTACTTTTTCAGTGTTTTACGATGATTTTTTAAATTTTTTTGCTGGTATTGCTGGTGATTTCCTAATAATGCATAATTCAGGTTTTACCTTTTGCAAAAGTTGTTTAATATAAATTCCATACTAGATTTATTTAGTTTTTAAATTTTCTTAAATGTGGTTCATTGCGAAATGACTGATATTTTTTAAATATTTTATTTCTTTCCTGTTATACTTATATACATAAAATTTACATACATACATACATACGTACATATGTACAAATATATATATTTATTTAATGTATAGTGTAGTATGTATATAAGTATGTATGTATCTACTGCCTTATCCTAAAAATTATTAAAAGGTTTATAACAAAACTTAACTTAAAGCTGATTTTCCATCAAAAGTTGATTAATAAACGCTTGATAATTTTTATGTACTCAATATACCAACAATAAAATTAAACTTTAAAGAACAAATCAAATCATTAGTATTTCTTCCAATAACCATAAAATGTTTATGGTAGTTTAACACTATGTTGCTGTTATTACTTACAACAATGACAATATGGACTCATTGTGTTTTAGTATAAACAAATTTTTTTTGCAGACATAAATAATATTTTATTTTTTTTAAGTTATTTTTATTATTTTTGTAACATTATTATTATTCAATAAATCCACAATCTGCCGTAATTGGTAGCACACCCAAATATCAATTAGTATTCGCTTTTGTTTCTTTAAATTTTTGTTTTGCAGATAAAGTTTTTTCGCAAATTAAATCTATTTATAGTTTTACAACAACTACACAACATATAGGCAGCAAATGTATCTGACTGACAGCAGCTACAACAACTTTAATATAAAATAATTTAAACCAGCAGCACACAAAATTAAAATAATGACGACGCACAGTGGCGCCTTTTGAGTTTTTTCGTTGCAAAAATCATAACTTTTGAAATAATTAAGACATTTTAAGGATTTAAAAAGATATTGACAGAGGGCACCTTAGGCTTTAATATAATGTTTACAAAATACTGCTCCAGAGGTACAGGGTGCTCCAGAAATAGGATAATTTTTCCAGTTAAATGTTAACATGTTTTTTAAATATAAGATTTTTATTTGTATCGCAAATACACATTTTTATATACAGGGTGGACCAAAAGTCACGCCTGCGTGTAAAAATTGAATAACTTTTTTGTTTATTAATATTTTTTATTTTTTTTTCAGATTTTATTCATCGATTCGTGTTACACCACCATGCAAAATTTAACGACTGAGCAACGAACGAAAGTGGTAGAATTTTACTTTTAATCGTTCTTCGAGGATTAAGTTGGTAATACAGTAACGGTGAATGGGGACATATATCGCGCTATGCTTAATAATTTTGTACGCCCTGAGGCATCCAACAAGTGGTTTCAGCAGGATGGAGCAACAGCACACACGACCCGTGCCACAATGACGCTTTTAAATGAAATTTTTGACGACCGAATTATCTCGAAAAATTCAAAATTTAATTGGCCAGCACGTTCACCGGATTTAACTGCCCCTGATTATTTTCTATGGGGTTATCTCAAACAACGAGTGTATGTAAACAAGCCTCAAACTATAGAGCAGCCAAAGAACAACATTGAAGCTGAGATCAGGGCAATAGAGCCTGAAACCTCGCGTGCAGTTATGCAAAACGCCTGTTTAAGAGCCCAATTGTGCATCTATGAAAATGGTGGTCATCTCTCTGACATTATTTTTCATAATTAAAATTTAGGTCATACAAAGATAATATTATAATTAAAAAAAAATTAATAAAAAATAATAATAAACAAAAAAGTTATTCAATTTTTACACGCTGGCGCGACTTTTGGTCCACCCTGTATAATCCAGGAATGAATCGCTATTGAAATTCAGCACAATCGCCCCATAACTTTCTGAGATATGAGCAAAAAACCACGACCACCTCGTTTTTTTTACAATTACAACAACAACCTACATACATACTGGTTAAAGTAAACGTGGCATCGAATTCCAGCTGAGCCAAAAAAATTTTATTTAATATATTATTTACATATTATTTTTTTTTTTGTAATTTTTTTTTGGTATGTTTTTTACATGCATGTACGTATTTTATATGAGATGAATGGTAATACCAACAATTGTTATTGCACGGCCGAATAAAGCACTGTTACTTGTTAGTTAGTTCTCTTTGGAATAGTCATGAACATTGGGAGCGTTATCTAATAGATTTTACATATCGGGGCTACAATTATATTCTTCCAAATCCTTTCGAGATCTTATCTTATGTCGTCGTGATGGAATTAGTGGGTCTGAAGAGGCCGCCAACAAATCCGTGAAATTTTGCAATTATTCGTGTATCTACATTTTTTGTAGTCTTTGTTTTTGCATTCCTGGGCTTATTCTGACAACTCTCCAATCGGTAAGCATTGATATTCAATTAAACTTTTACCATGAGCCAAAATCTTATGAACCGTAGGAGTAAGTTTCTTCTCAGGGTACATTTGAGCTAAAAGTTGGGTAGTTTTTGATGCGTAATTATCAAACTTTGGGCCATTTACCATTTCTCTAAAGTTTATAACATTTAGGATAACTGCCAACTTTTTTATAATATTATTGTCGTCCCTAGAATTTCGGGCTGTTACCTCATCATTTTCAAAAAATGCTCTGGACATAATACCATCGCTAGTATTTCCATACCCCAACTTCTATACTTTCAGCCTAAGCTTCTTAAGAAATTCATTTTTTAGAATTTTTTTTCGAGCAGATAGTATTTTTTTTTTTATTTTTATATCAAAAGATTCACCTTCACGCGAAATTGTATACGCTAGTTTTAAAATAAACTCCATACACCAAATTCTGGCATGTAATGGAGAAATTCCATATTCATAATTTTGCTCATCACTTGCATTATACAAATTTTGAAAGTCTTTCTGTGACTTTTTGCAAATTGAACACTTTAAGGTTGACAAGGTATCTGTTATTACATTTAAGACTTTGCCATCAATCATTGTAAGAAGAAATTCATAATCAATCGAATCACTTTTTTCTATTCTTTATTTCAATAACAGAAGGCTTAAGTTCCGAAATTTGCTTTTTTATATCGTTCACTGCAGATTTGAATATTTCTGAAAACTCCTTTGCCTAAGCCTTTCTGGAAGTGATACTGCTTCCTCTTCAGGCAAACTTTAAATAAGGCGTTTGGATGTATGATCCATTAAGTCTTGCAGTTTTACCTCTACCGATACTTCAGTAACTTTTACACTAGGTGGCACTTTATTTTTTTTTTTTGGCAGATATAATCTTTTTGTATCCAGGAAGAATATTAATATTATGATTCTTATGATTATACTTTGTGGGTAAAGCATTTGGTGGCTTAGGAATACTCCCTTTGATTCTCTGTAGTCGAACTGGGCTTGCAATCACCACAGCTTTTGTAAGGTAGGACTATGATTTATCTTTTACAAACTTAAGACATAATGCTTCTGAAAGATGCGATTTAGATATATTTTTTGTGGCATTTTCAAGTTTACGTTTTCTTGTGTACTCACAACACTCGTTTTTAGTTTTTGCTGATCTTCCTCTTTTGCTGTCAGAGTATGTATGCGGTTCTTCTATGTTTTCAAAAGTTGTAACTCCATTTAGCCAGTCTGGGTTGTTTTTCATAAATGCTTTTTTCGTACGGTGTGAGGTAAGCCATTTTTTTTAATTGTTAGGAAAACGAAGTGAATTTTGCTATAAACATCCATTTCGTAGTATCCTGGTAAATCGTGTAGTTTTTCCACAATAGCCAATTTAAATGCATTTTCATTATCTGAGTTTGTGAAAAACTCCAACAATTCTAAATTGGTAAATGACATTATCACACTTTAAAATAAAATTAAAGAAGTTCTGTTACTGATCACTAGTTTTAGAAAGTAAAAACCTAACTGGTTGCATTATACAATTGCGGTTTAATTTGTACCCAAAAATTAAAAAAAAAAGGTTTCAACTACATACCTAATTTGAGCAAACAAAAATTAACTAGAATATATGTATACCTGCAGTTTATATTTTATTCAGTATAACAAAGTTTTAAAACTACATGCCTACTTTTATATACCTGCAGGAAACTACCTGCCTACTTTTATTTTTAAATTGAAATAAATAAAAAAATTGCAATAGTTATGCCTACCTGATTGGCAGAGCAAAATATTGTTTACTATTTAAGGAGAAGCAATAAAAATATGCAACAAGTAACTTTGGAAACCCTTTTTTATTTCTTTTCACATTTTGCACACATCTTTGTTACATACTTTAAAAATTATAAAAAAAATGTCTCGTTTTCACTATGAGATTGCAACAGTTTTCTTCTTTTTTCACCTACAGCGGCAACTTGCGGCAGCTAAACTTAGTTAAATTATTTCAAGTATTATGTAGCAAATGTGCTCAGAAAATATGGGCGAGACCATTTTTGACCATTTTTGACCATTTTTAGATATGCTCTATTTTATTTGTAAAAATTACCTAAATATAGGGTGTCTGAAAAGCGGCTACTGCCGAATGCCTTAAAAAGAATACCAAAAAAGTGTTAATCAAACGGCAATGTTTCTGACACTTTAATTCTAAAGTGCATTTATTTTTTCAAGATCACCTTTTTTTTGCTTTTTAAAAAATTGTCGACTTTGAGCAGCTCCACAAACTATAATTTTTATGCAATTAAGGAAAACGTTTTTGAATTGTAAGCAGTAAGTAGTTCCTTATAAGATGTTTCATTCATTTCACAAAATTTTGTCATGAAATTTTGTATTTTGCCACGGGTTTTAGGAAAAGGCGCCACTGTGCGACGGCATAAAACATAATGTGAAATTATTAAAACCAACCAAAAAAATGCAATTGAATTTTTGATGTTTTTTTTTGGTCCAATAATTGGTTTTGTTGCGATGCTTTGTTATTAAATAAGTGTTGCAGAGCAGTGTGCGGGAGTGAATTGTGGTATGATCTGGTGCAGCGGCATGCACATTTATTGCATAATATTTAGTATTAATTTATTTGTATACATTTTTCTCTCGTTATTTTAGCATAAACACACAAAGTAAATAAACTAAAATTTTTATAAAATTCGTTTGTATCTAATTAAACCAACAACTATGTAAAATGGTAATAGAATGAAAACTAAAAAAATAGCTTTCAACTTCATGCTCTATTTTGTATATTTTGGCAATTTGGAATGTAGTATTATTTATTATTTTTTATTTATTTTTTTTTTTTTTCACTAAAAGTTTTAAAATAGAAAAAATGTTCGTTTTAGTAACACATTGTTATAATAAAACTGTATGCAAGTAACCATAACAACTTAATAGTACACTAAGTTCACGAGTACATATACAAATTAGCTATAGTACAAACTGCTTAAATGTCTATCAATTATTGGCAGTAAATGAACCCAAAATAGCAGGAGGCTTTTGAGAACTTATGTTTGGCGAAATCCAAAATTAATAGATTCGCTCGGAAGAAAGAGGGCTGCACTTTAAAAGCAAAAAAAAACTCTAAATTAAGCATTAAATTATATTAAATTTCTTTCTTGAGTAAAAGTTAATAAAATTTAAGAAGGAGAGTGGTACTCTTATAAAAATTTTCGCGATCTATAAAAAACTTTGAACTCTAAGTTTCCAGCATTAAACTATTTAGTAATATTCGGACGTATCGAGTCTAATAATACCCTTTACCATCATGTACATAGGTACATTGACTACATCGTGTCTTAGCCTAGATTAAAGATTTTAAGTTATACGCCATTTTCTTTATTACTTTCGACGCCATTTTTGATTTTAAATTGTTACATACTTGAGTGTAAACCACTAGTCAATCAATATATTCGACATCTGATCATGGATGCCATTTTGGATTTTTTATTTTTCATAGTACATATTTGACTAGTCAAGCGATCATGGGGTTAAATTTTTATAACCCACTTATAAATTTGGTGATTGCCATGTTGTAGTAGCGGCGATCATGAATTTTAATACTTTTAATACTAAATTATTTTGCTATAGCCAGTTTCATTTGATACATCAATTGGATATCTGGGTTGAAAAAAATCGATCTTAAAAGCAGTTGTTTGCTTTTATCCGAAATAATTGTTGAGGCCACGGCTTATAATTTGGTGTCTTTATCGTGTCCACAAATTATTAAGGAGCTTTAAAAATTGTATATAAGTACTAAAACAATAAATATATTTCCAAAAATGTTTGCCTATAAATTTGCCGGTTAGTGACTAACTGATTTGCAAAACATTTTTCACGTATATTTCTAGCTTTCAATAGTCACAGTCGTGCATATATGTAAATTATCCTAGAGCTGAAAAATTTTTAATTTTTGTGGTGAAAGTAAGAAATAGAGCAGTAGTGTTTAATTGTTCATATCTTAAAAAGTTATGTGGCGATGACAATCCTATATATACCACCACTTTCTCTGTGTAGGGTGTCAAAAGAAGAATTGAAAATTTGTCCCCAAAGCAATGTAAACCTTAATTATCAGGCACATATACTTAAGTCAACATTAAAATACATACACATTTTCATAGGAAAACAATTAAAAAAATATGTAAGTATGTAGGAGCCAGAAATACGAATCGGATTAAAATTGTACATAAATAAACTTTGCATTAATGTTAAAGTATTGTCATTGTCCTAGTACTTTAATATCTATAGTAGGATTCTAAAAAAATGTATCTGTATATGGAATATTTTTTTCAAAATTTTGATCTCGGGTTATATGGTTGACGATCTAGAATACAATACACCACTTTTTAAAAACTTGTCTAGTTTTGATCCTTTTGTTCCGAACCCCTAGAGCCTTAATAGATTTTTAGTCACTCTTTAAAACGGTTTGACAGTTTTAAAAATCTTCCATATTGTGGGACACCTTTTTTGTGCTCTTTTACTCTTTTTTTCATATCTCTCTACTGGTTAAGCTCCTGATAGTTTGGAAGATTGCTTAAGTGCCACTCCAGAGCATCCAGACATTGTGCCAAATTAGGTAAACAATTTGTAGATACATTGTGATCTCTTATATAGGTAAGAAAGTTTTTTTTAAACATTGTTTGATCTATATTTCGGAGCCTACTGTAGCAAATGACCTTCCTCTTGCCGTAACAGCATACAACTTAACATAACAATATTATTTTGGGAAATTTTGTCTGTTTTCTGTCCAAAATTAATCTCCAAAATTCCATTGTGCGTTAGCAATGTAAAAAATTTTTAAGAGGAAGCTGCGAAAAATCTGCTAGTATTTGCATACCTTTTGTCCTTCATTATGCAACATGAAATTGCATAATGAACACTTTTCTACCAGATGTGTTTGGAGCTTTGGCTTTCCCAATATCATGTAGACCTTTTTTTTCTTTCCGAACCAAGTTTGACGTCAAATCTTTAATTTTTTTTAACCAAGAACCAATTTGGATTTTTTTGAAAGATTTTAAATAATTTTTTTAAGTATTTCTTTTTCGGTACTCCCTTTGATCAAACTCTTAACAAATTAAATGGTTGTAATCATGGTGTAATTACATAAGGTGATAGCGTAAAGGAGAGCAATTTTTGTCTCTCTTTTTTTATGTATAAAGTTTGACAATTTCCGAAGTTGAAATAATTTTTTTAAGTATGTATTTTGACATTCTCCAGAACACAAAAAAATAGTCAGCTGGGCTTGCACCGCCACCTTGTATAAGTGTACCCTGGTTGTAATTAGAAATAACAAACGTCATATTTTTCAAAGACAACTAGATCAAAAAAATAAATAAATTTAATATGGCTTCCGGAAAAAGTAACACCCCGTCCACAACAGACATGAAATGCTCAACATTAACACTAATATGATTGATGCTAGCGTTAAGTGTGGACTGCTCATGTCAGAGTTTTCTACATGTTTTAACACGGTTGTTAAAACATTTGTTTTAACAACGCTTTTATACCATGGAATGACGTTTAAGCTTGACAAAGTAATTTTTTTGCTTTCTTTTCTTTTCTTTTTCTTCGGTAAAGTTTAAAGTGTAAATAACTTGTAAAAAAAAGGAAAAATTTGAATTATATTAAAAAAATAAATAAATTAAAAAGAAATTAAATTAAAAAGTAATTAAATATAAACGAAATAAAGTGTAAAAAAGTTTGTGGAGAAAGTTAGAATTTATATTAAATTATTTTAACTTAACAAGTTCCTTCACAAATTCAAAACACAAAAAGGGCTAAAAATCACAGCACATGCAAAAACGTTAAAATACTTTTAAAGACTTATCTGTATTGCTTCGCCGACAATCGAAAAATAATGAAAAATCTTAACATTAACATAAGTATGTGTACTCCACAGTATAACATAAAAAATTTAACATTAAGTTACAACATCATGTTTTAACAACAATTCATGTCTGTTGTGGACGGGGTGTAAAGAGGCAAAACGTGTGTTAGGTTTTTTTCAAGCTCGCTCCTTTCAGACAAACTTAAACAAGAGCGGAAAACGTTTTTTGGCCGTCAAAAAATCTCATATCCATACAATTTGTATGAAACAAACGGAAATACCGCGCCGGCAACAAGTGCTGGTTTTTTCTTTTTGCTTTTGAAATTGTTAAAAAGTAATGTCACTTTAGCTATTGTCGGGTCAATCTAGCAATTTGATCACTATTTTTGTTTATATTTTATGAGCTCTTTTTCAAAAACTGAGAATAAAAATAAAATTTAAGCTTGACAACTATTGGCATATTGTTAAAAAAATTGGTATGTCTGATATAAAAATACCATTCGGCTGATTGGATACGAGTACCTTATAAATCTTCCTTGTTCGGATGTAAACGAAATACTAGGAATTTCGACTCTGTTTTAATAATAAAGTTCAATATTAAGATTTCAATGATATATGAATAAAAAATAATCAGCTTTTTTAATAGGCTAAGCCTGCAAGCGAAAATAGTATATCTTTTGGATTGCTATTTGTAATAGTTATATTGGGTGATCCAACATAAACACACGATGTTAAAATGATATTTATCTTTTGATCTTTTGATAGAACTATGAAAATTATGTTTGAAACAAAATATCGTCCAAATGCTCGCCACGACTTCAGGCGCATCACTCTATCCGATGGTAATGACAATGTTGATGTTCAATTGTTGAGCTTGACGACGAGTTGATGGCTCTTCTGCCACACTATCTAGGAGAGCATGCAACCGTGTATTCACATTTCCTACAGACACGGTTTGCTGAAATTTGCGCGGATTTCTTCCGATTGTTTACGTACTTGGACCATTATGCTGACCACAAAAATCACAAAGTGCAAGAAATGCCCAATTTTTTAAAAGATACAACAAATATTCTGTACGTTGTACTCAATTGTGTACCTCGCTATGGTTGCATTTGTGAATCACTGAAACAAAGAAATGTAAAATAGAGCTGGACAATAAACTTTTCGTTGAGGTGTGACTCAAAATTAGCATCGTGCATTATAGTTGGATCAGCCTTTACAAAAATGATATTGATTATTAAATTGCACATAACAGTATTTTTATATACATTCACCTTAACAACAACATTTGCGCTGTAATTTTTTGTATGCGTACGAAAATAAATGTGTTAAAATAATTTGTCAATTGAACTTGTATCCTTTAATTATAAGTAAAATTGCTTCTAACTCTTAATTGTAATTAAAGATGTAAAATTTCATTTTCATGAAACTGTTTTATTTCTTTTTATTTAATCTATTTAATAACACTCTACTTACCACACATAATGACACTGTTTCTTGTTTAATTACTTTTTTCCAAATTGAGCTTTTATTGTCTTATTGCTTTTTGTGTGTAATGTCTGGAAAAAACAAAAAAGTAAATAAGAATAAATTATCAATAGTTTACATTAAATAAATATAGTTATTTTCTTTTTAACTAAATAAATTCAGATTTTTCACATTTATAATTTTCGCACATATTTCATTATTTACGTTCTTGGAACCAAAATAATTACAAGCAATTTGCACAAATTTAAAAGCAAATTCTTTTTTATTTTTGCTTCTTTCCTTTTCAAAAATATATTTCATTTTAAATAAATTTTAAAATTATTTAAAGTAAGATTGAAGATATTGAAATAAACGAGCCAGAATGCTATATTCGGAAGTACCGAATACCCACTACTTTTATGTTCATAGGCATAATGACGACATCGTGGCTTAGACTAGATTAGTCTTTCTTATATTCGTTAAGAAATAAAATCTACTTAAAATATTTTTTAGGAAAATTTAATATAAAATACATTTAATTAAATTCTGAAAATATATAAATAACAACCTAAGTTAATACTTAGTCTACCTTTTATCCCGATAACTACGCAAACAAAGTCGCAGGCACAAGCTAGTTTGAAATAAAATACATTTAAAACTGATTTTATAAATGTGCGGGTTAAGCTTTAATATTATACGCTTAGTGTTTTCATTTGGTACCCTTATGAATAGGGTTGAGAAAAATAGTTATCCGCCATTTTGCTTAGGGAGCCATCTAGTATATTAACTTTTCATTGTTTACTATATTCTACTGGCCAAGCTCTTTATGTACAAATATTGTGGAGGTTGACGGGGATAAGGTCGTAAATTCTATATTTGACCTATATTTTCGCCATTTTATTTTAGACGCCCTCCTGGATCTTAACTTTTTCAATATTTTCTGTATTTTACTGATCAAGCCCTTTCATTTGATATTAATATTGAGGGAGTTAAAGTGGCTACATTTACAATTACGACTTATATATAAGCTAGCTTGTGCCCGCGACTTCGTCTTCGTAGTTATTGGGATAAAAGGTAGACTTAGTATTAACTACAAAAATAAAAATATTTACAACATTGCCAACGACTTCGCGTTATTGTCGTGATAAAAGTAGCCTATGTGTTAATCTAGGTTGTTATCTTTCTATGTGCTGAATTTCATTTGGTTCCGTTCAGCAGTTTTTGCGTGATTGAGTAACAAATATCCAAATATACAAACATTCACATTTATTATATTAGTAGGATTTACTTTATGCTATTTTGTAGTTACTGCAATCACGGAGTTTACATTTATTTACAGTGTATTATATTTTGCCAAAGCTGATGTATTTTTGTACTTAGTCTATCTCAGTTAGTTTCTAACCGCTTTGTCAGTTTTTCTAAAAAATATTTCTTTTAAGTTGCGGTTTATATTTTTTAGCGTGTCCAAAATTGAATTAGGAGCTTTCAAAGCTTGATTTTTTTACTAATTTCTCCAATATCTCTAGAAATATGTAATGTTACCAATAAAAGTAGACGAACGTGTCTATAAATTCGATTTTTGTGGTAAAATTGAAAGAAAAACAAATAACAGTGCTATATTCGGCCGTGCCGAATCTTATATACCCTTCACAACGTGTTGTCATGCAATAACAATTGTTTGTATCACCATTCATCTCATATAAAATACGTACATACATGTAAAAACATACCAAAAAAAAAAAAAAATTACAAAAAAAAAATACATTAAAAATAATAAAAAAATTACAAAAAAAATATTTAAAAAAAAATTAAAAAAAAATTTTAAAAATTTCTTTAAAAAAATTAAAAAATAAAATATAAATAATATATTAAATAAAATAAAATAAATTTTTTTTGGCTCAGCTGGAATTCGATGCAACGTTTTTTTTGCTCATATCTCAGAAAGTTATGGGACGATTGTGCTGAATTTCCATAGCGATTCCTGGATATTTCCAAGAGATTGATACCATATAGAGATCTGAGGAACAATAGTTGCTTCTAAAAGTTGACTTCAACCAACACACGGACAGACGGTCGACTCCTCTATTCATAAGCTTTCAGAAAATATATACTTTATGGGGCCGGAAATGAAAATTGTAGAAATTACAAACGGAATGACAAAGCTATATATACCCTTGTGCACCACAGGTGAAGGGTATAACAAAGCTATATATACCCTTACCACTGGTGCACAAGCTCCCATTATTAGCCAAAAAGTTTTCACAAATAAATACCATTATAAAAAGTCGATATTTGAGTTAAAAGATATTTGAATCATGATCAGGAGGCGAAAGGTGCTAACCTTTGCAGAGTTACACAAACTTTGATAACAATACTTAGGAGTTGAAAAAAATAATTATTTTTCAAAAAAATCTTTTCTCACTTTTGGCGTAACTAAGTCATTCTGGTAAATGAAAAAAAAACACCAAATTTAAAATAAAATCAAATTTTTAACATAATATGTACTCAGTTTAAAATTTTGAAAAAAAAATTGTTTAAGTTTTTGTAACCCGAAAAAAAATTTAAATAAGGCAATGTTTCCCATATAACTCTAATATAACATTTTAGAAAAGAAATAGTAATGTTTAAATAATTTTTAGGAAAATTACCAGCAAGGAACATGCAGAGTAGTTTACACTACTTCAAAAATTCAACATTCAAAGCTGGATTTAAATTGGACAATTGATTTTGAAAAAGTACATATTTTTAAACTATAAGTAATGTGTTAAATACTAATAACTCATGTTGATAGTTCGATTTCTACAAATTTTTAAAAAGAGACGTCACTTTCTTATTAAATGAATCGTAGGACTTTTCTATTGTCGGAGTCTAAAGTAAGAATAAGACACAGTTTTAATTATTGCTATTTGTTGCAATTGATTTTATTTATTTTTAATTAATAAGAAATTAGTTTTATCTCCATTTTGTTGTTGAACTGAATGTTTAAAAGACTTTATTATTTTTTTATTCTGACTCAAGTTCATTTCAATACTAAATTTCTCATTTTTATATGAAGAAATCAATTTTAATTTGTGATAATGAAATAATATACTGGAAAAGTAAGTTTTTATCCCGACACCAGCCGAGTGGAATGCATTTTCGAAAGCAGCTACGGTTTCATCATCAGCACACTTTGATCGGAATGTACTAGTGTTGGATGTAAAATTATCTATTTAACTCACAAGTTTATATGAATATTGATTTTGTAAATTAAACTTCACATACAAATTTATATTTTTTGCTGTAGTGAGTTACAGTTTCTTCATATAAAAATGAGAAATTTAGTATTGAACTGAACTTGAGCCAGAATAAATAAAATAAAAAATAAATTTTAATGATGTTTTAAATACCAAATTTAAACTATTTTATAATAAATTTTAAAACAAAAAAGTTATTTCTTTAACATCTTACACAAAATAATTATTTACACAGTTGTGTATACGAAAGCAATTTGTACGATTACCAGGTGTTTTTCTTTAACTGAAGTTAATTTATTATTTAAATTTTAATCACTGTGCATTTATGAAATAAACTTCATACACATAATAAGCCAGCTTTATACAATATATGTATATGTAAGTATGTACATACACACTTTAATATATATCTTGTATTCATATGTACACATGGACTTTATATGTTCAAGAGCAGTGATGGGAACTTTTTTCAGCAAGTCCCGCTAAATGTGGCTTAAAAATCACTAGAAAAAAGCTAAACTATTTACTATGTTATAGTTTTAGCGATAAAACGATAAACAATTACATAAGAATTTCTTATCCTGGGTCTCCACGTAGCAAAAGTTATTGCCTCAATTATTAAATTTAATTGCATTCATAAACGTGTTAACCGCAAACTGCCACATGTAGCAATTAATTGCGCAATCGTTGTTGTCAAAATCATTTCATTTTCTTTTAATTTTTTCTTTGCAGAAACAAAGGAAAATTAAAATAAATTTACCTGATAATAATAATTTAGAGTGAGATATTTTCAAAAAAGCTATAAAAGTTGAAACAAAAATATTAAATTTTATAAATAAATTATTTGTGCCGTGTTCTCCACCCAATGAAAATAGACACACCTTAACAATTAAGTGCTGTTATTTTGCCGACGTTTGTGCTTATGCTGAGCAATAAAAATTAATAAGTGGAGACCCAGCGTTAGATGTAACAAATTATATTGTTAAAAAATTATTCAGTCACCTTTTACAATAAACAAATTGAAAGAAAACATGATGAAGCGAATAAAGAGGCATAAGTAGTGTGTACTTAAACGGCATTTTTTTTTATAAATTTTAAAAAAAGGATTAAAAAAAATGTTATAAATTTTTAAAAATATGTCTTAAAAAAAAGCAAAAAAAAATTTTTTGTAGTGAACTATAATAATATATAAGGATCTCTTTAAAGCATGATTGTCTCATCTATACTGCATCGAAGAGGTATTTTGAAGCTCAAACGATTAGTAGCACTTTTAACGTTCGTTCGTCCAAGATCCTATATCTTACCTTCGTATATCTTGCCTTTGTTCATCTAAGATCCTATATTTCAATAAAAACTTTCAATCGAGACCTTGCATTTTAATTATTTAAAATGTTTATTTATTCTGCCTGGGACATGTATGAACTGGTCGTTATCTTTTGGTTGTCTTTTCAGTTCCATTTTGTCCTTTAAATATATTTCAATATGTATAGTAAATTGTTTCGTTTTTTTATATGATACACTGTGACCAAAAAAACTCGAATGCTTTTCCTATTTAAGACATTTGTAGGTAAAAGTCTATTATACTATGGGGAGCAGCAAATAATGTTTCACAGGTATATAGTAATATAGACCGAACATTAAAAGTAAATAATATTTTAACATGAAAAAACAAAGATTAAGAGGGAGTTGAAGAGTTTCATAATTTGTTCAGTTTAATGACATGAGAAACTTCATTGAATATATCGCAATTTTTATTTCGAATTTATATGCATGAAGTTTTAATTGCACTAACAAAAGTAAAGTTTTAACGGTATAAATGGAGGGTCAGCAAAAATCGCTAGATATCCCGCCAATAGCTAAAACGTTTTTTTTTAATAACGTCCACTGGATTTGAAATCGCTAGATTTGATGGAAAAATAGCTAAATTCCCATCACTGTTCAAGAGAAGTGCAACTATAAATCGATGTTTGTTAAAGAGATCAAATTTGTGGGTTTACTTTCAATGTGTCACACAAACTCGTAAAATGCATTGTAGCTTGATATACATATATATACGTATGTATGTAAGCACATGTAAAAAATATATTTATTTTAACGTTTATTGAGAAATGAATAAGTGTTGCCAGGAGTAAAAAAATAATACAAATTGCATTGAACTTATTACAAATGTGTTCCATTTTCTTAATTGCGTAGCCAGAATTTATCACATTCTATTGCCAAATAGTTGTTTGAATAGTTTATCTTTGCATTAAAAATACTGCGATCTATGCTTTATGATATTGTGTTTTTTAAGTATCTACTCGAAGAGCGAAAATTTTATTCCCTTAAAGCTTTATATCAAAAAAGTCTGAAAAAGTATCAATTGTAATTACTACATCCTTTTTTGAAACGAGATTTTGATAGTACGAGAAGAGTACACAGAAGCAAATCAGTTACGACTAAGCTAAGACTCAAAAATTTTGGCACGGGACAAATCGTCATTATGTTAAATATACATTGTATATCTAAGTTAACACATTATTCTCACATAAGCAGTGTTGTTAAATCATTTTATAGTTTACAATGAAATTCGGATAATCGCAAATCTTTTTATTGAAAGAGATAACAATATACGATATGGGCTGATTTTATTCGTGTAATTAAAAGTATTTTTCAGTTCAAAATATGATTCTGAAATCACAATAAGTATATATTTTTAAAAAGTTAACATTATAAATGAAACGTATATAAAACTTTAAGAGTAAGCACTTCTTTTACCCAAACCGGTTATCACCCCAAGACATTTTGCATAAGCGAAAAAAATTTATAATTTTTTGCCATCTCTTAATTGAATTAAACTATAGTTGCTTAATTAATATTGTTGTTTTTGACACTTGGTTTTATATGATATCTCTTCCAACTTCAGAGCGTATGGATATATCTCTATACCTTATTAGGGCGTTTAAAAAAAAATACTCTTTTACTATCTTGCAAATTTGTTGTGAATAGCACCTGTCTGTCATAAAATTGTCTTATAAATAGAGAACGGTAGTCTAACAACCGAAACCAGGAATTGATTCTGGTTCAGCTGATATGGTATATGATTAGTATTGAAGTATTTTTGTTGTAGCTACCTAACTATACCAGTTTATGTGTTTATATTTGTGTATAAGAATTGGAGTAATAAAGTCAATTTATAGTTTATCTGAAAAAAACGTCGAAATAAAACATTAACAATAAACAGTGATGTTTGAAAGGAAATTGTCGCAATTTTCAAATTGTTACAGTTACAAATGAACAGATAAAATGAACCGCCCTAACTTATTTAAATAATTTTTATTAAATACACACTTTATTAAATACCTAATAAAATACCGTGTCCACAGTTTGTCTTCCTAAAAATAAATGCTTGCAATTTCAGAATGCACACGCTGCATTAAAATATATAGTAAAAGAGTTAGGAAAATATCTTAAATTAAAAAATATTTAAAAACCTTTAACATTAATATGGATATTTTTTTTAATTTCACAAAAAAATGAATGATATTATGTGATATATGTATTCTATTTTGTTTCATTAGATAACAAGTTTCTTAACAAATAAAAGCACTATATTCGGCGGTGCCGAATCTTTTATCCCCACCACTAATTTTGTATTATTTTGTTATAACAGTATTCGCTATGGAAGAATCTCTTTATACTAAAATAAGTATCACTTAAGGCTATGACTGACTATCAGATTTAGTCGTTCGATATGTCAAAAATTGTATGTGTGTTCAGAAAGTGTGATAGTGTGGACACAAAGTGCACATGTGTGACAGATTTTTTGACAAGTGTGTCGTTGATAATCTTTTGAAAATTTTCATAAAATAATAGTTTCTGTGCGATCAGAGTTGCATTTTCTAAGCAAGTATGACAGTGTGGCATCCAATAACATATTTTGTTGCGATTTTTTCATGTAGGACAGAAAACTATCAGATTTTTATTTGACATAATCGCACAACTTTGTAGGATAGTCAGTCATGACCTTTACTTTGTATAACTTCGATATGCAAGTAAAATGTTTACGTAAACTTAGTCTTTCAATAAAAGTGGGCGTTAAAGTAGGTGTGTCAATATAGTTTCTGCTAATAAATAAAACTGAGATAATTCAAGATAGTCCTTTTTTCTTCCAAAAACTTTATATGAATTTAAGATAAATCGTTATATAGGAGGTAGGCGTAAAAGTGGGCGTGGCACCTTAATTTTTTGGCGCAGTAATGACGTTGCCTAGAAGGATATCTGTAGCAAATTTCATCATCACATCTCTAATTTGGTCGGTTTTATGAGCTTTTAAATTTCATTAACGGTAGATAACGTGAAAAGTGGGCGTTGTAGTAGGCGTGTCGAAGTTTTTTCTGCTAATTAATACAACTTGGATATTTGAATATAGTCCTTTATTATTCCAAAATCTTTAATCATAGAGAAATTATTTAAATTGAGGATAAAGCGTTATATGGGAGGTGGGCGTTAAATGGGTGTGTCTCATTTATTTTCCGTTGGAACAAAGCCTTTCACCAAAAAACAATGTTCACCAAATTTCATAATCGTACATTTCATTTTGTGAGTTTTATTAAGTTTTAAATATACCGAAAAATATAACTCTATATACTATATACTATAACTCCTTTCCTAATGCATGGATTTAAGCAATTCTGGGAAAAAATATTGCTTTTACTCAGAAAACATATATAGAGTCAAAGTTTCTGGCAAAATTTGATGCGCCTAGCTTTTTCTGTCCGACCTGTATCGTGCTTTCAGCAGACGGACAGACGGTTGGACATAGCTATATCGTCATAAATGACACCCCGATTCAGTCTAAAATGAATATTTCGGTGTGTTACAAACGGAATAACAAAATTAATATACCCCCACCATTTTTCTTGGTGGCGGGTATAAAAAAAAAAACAAAAATATTAAAGTATCCTTAATCTATTATTCTAAGATAAAAAGTTTAAAGTTAAAGAATATGTAAATTTGCAAAATGGATATACATATATTCTGCATAGTTTCTATTGCACTTTCTACACAAATATTACTTCTTTGCTGATTTTTGATCAACGAATCATCTTTTAGCCAATGTTTAAGAAAGCTATCTTTACACAGTTTTCTTTTTGTTTTCCATTTTTTTGAAATAAATTTCAATGCAAACTTCATGGCTGATGGTGCAAGCAATTTTTTTACGCCAACGTATGAGTAAAAACGTTTTTTTACAGCTTTCAACGGCCTATTCGACTTAGTATGCCAATTATTATATTTTATTTAAAAATTTATTGCCCTATTGCACATACCTCGTATAAATATGTATGTTGTTTCGTATAAATTCAGAAACAGAACGATTGAAATACCCTCTATGTATTTTGATTGTTTGTATGGAACCGAACACACATACAATACAATTATACCAACCAACTTATCGTTGAGGTATTTAAGTCGTTTTTGTTTATTTTATTTCTTTTTTGGTTTTTTCATATATTTTATTTAAAAACTGTTTATTAACGGTATATATAAGTTGTGATTTTCATGTTAAGAATTTAAATTAATTGAAGCACAATTTTGTGTGTATGTTTGTTTCATGTTTCGAAAAAAAAAATATTCTTGAAACAAATTTTTCCATTAATTATTTTGAGTTAGTGTACAAACGGTTTTAATGAGTATTTTTATAAAGTTGGTAGTTAAGAATTTTTTTTATTTGAACGAATACATACAAATATACAAAGTATTCATTTACGTATTTACTTGAATATTTATATGTATATACCTACATACATACTATACATATATGTGTTTGTTTATTATATATAAATAAATTATGGTGTTAATGACCTAACTAAAAGGTCAAGGTCATTAAAAAGGTTTTATATATAAATGAAGATGTGTAAAAAGCCAAGCAGTTAAATGGTTTAAATTTTGATTGAAGTTAAAAATTTTTCATTTATTTACCACTTATTCGACTACATGATACATTTAGTTAATTTTAAGTGACATAAACAGAAAAAAATTTTTAAAGATAAACTATTTTGTTTTTTTTTTGAAATAAGGAAATAGTAAATAAACAACATATGAAGCAAGATCCGCGTGTTCTTAAACACTTACTTATTAGTCCGTCTTAATTAATTACACGTCTTTCGTTAATTTTAATCATGGTAATTGTCAAATATTATTCGAATATATTTATAAGTGAGGTTCGGAACTGTGATGACAAAATACTATTACTAAATTTTGATTAACAAATTTTTTCTTTTTGATCAATTAAATGTTGGTAGATGTAATAAATTGAAAACATTTCTTCTACGCTCAATATGGACATAAAACATCGGAGATGGAATTATTGTATGGGGGTGACCACGACACCTTAAATCAAATTGCTCTAATAGTTCTAGTTCTCTTATAGTTCTTCCACTATGTGAGAGGTACGACGCATAATTTATATAAAAAATGAATGTAACCAAAGTCCGTTCAATATGTACATTTTAAACATTGTTAAAAAATGCTAGAGATCGAATAAAAAGTTTCGAAGATAAACTCGGGCAAACAAACCAAGATTTTCTTTTTATTATATTAGTAAACAAATATTTCAAAGGATACATTTAGTTATATAATTATACATTATAAAAAGCATAATTTTCTAACATTATTTTGAAGCTTTTTTCTTGTTAACAAAAGCAATCCTAAAAAATAAGCTAAAACACATCAAGTTTTTTACATCCGTCTTGTCACATTTCTGACTCTGTCAAAATGTTGTTTTACAGTCAACCGCCGCTGACTTTTCTCAGCCAACAGCAGATGTCAGGTGGCCTGTCAAACCAAAATAGAGCAAGCTTTAATTGAAGTTTTGTCAAAAGACTTTGCATATGTATTTTACAGTAGCAATGTTATAATGCTAACACACGGGATGTACGTATTTAGTATATGAAAACTTGACAAATCAGATATGAAAAATACGCGTATTAGGTGCTTATGGAATGCATTTCTATATAAAAACAATATTAATATCAATTAAAAAGAGTTATATGTTTCGAATCCAATGTGAACCACAGAAATGTATGAGTTGATTCACTTTGCTCTCCAATCACATTTATAGTGATTTTGTATTGTTTTTTAATATTAATATACTGACTGTGATTAACTCATTCTTGTTTTATAAGTGCTGCTAGCGAATATAGTACAGTATTCAAATAAATCACAAAACCATGGTGACGTTCCTGTGTACGTATGTATGTGTATGATTTTACACTTTTTAAAAAGTTCCGTTAAAATAGCAATTGAAAAATGCTTTAAGAAAATTAAACCTAATGAATTCAGAAGTAATAAAAAATGTGGAAAATGGTTCTTTAAGAAGTATTCAAAACAATCATAGTAATTTATTGTTTTTGTAAATTATATGAAAAAACACACATTGCAAGCAGTGGCATGCATATGTATATAACTTGGAGTATTGATGACATGAATCATGCATAAGTATCATTCATTTTATAAATGTCAATTGCTAGCTCAATATTAATTTTAGAAAATGCAAAATTATGCCGTTTGAATGGTAATCAAACAGGTCTCTGATGTGCACTTTGCAAAAATGTAGGATACATTTATTTATATTTTGAAACAAAAAATATTTATTTTTTTATACTAAACATTGAACATCCTTAAAGAAAAAATATATAATTAAAAGATAGTAAGACAAACCCGCTCTCATAATTTCAGATTGTCAAATTTAATACAAAAATGCAATAAAGTTTTATGGTTATAAGCCCTTAAAAACAATATTATCAAAATTAAAAAATAGACAAAAGATATAGCCAATATATAAAGGCATTGCAGCTGCATTTAAAATGTTTCTTTTTGTTTAATATAATATTTTATAATATTACTAGCAGACACGGCCCGCTTCATCTATCTATCTATAAAAAAGTAAGGTTCTTATGGATATTTTATTAAAAATGATATGAGTATTACACCTTTCATACTAAGTATAAACAGTATTGCCGCATATCACTCGCTCACTTCAAAATTTCAAAAGGGCTGTCCATAAAAATCTAGCGTGGGCTACAAGAATTATTTTAAGAACAAATTAGCCAAATCGATTTCGTCATTATCTGGATATGCCAAAAAACTGTTGGTTTTTTATAGGCGGAGCCATGCCAACTTTACATTTTACGAAAAACTGTCTGGAAGAACTTTATTTGTAAGTCCTGAAGTTTATATGTTTAGAAGATTTTCAACAACTTTTGGAGAATAATTTAATTTTTGTTTTAGGTTTATTCATATTGAGAGGTAGGAGTTAGATGAAAATGAAATTAATCCCGACTTCTTATAAATTATATTATTACCTAAGATTTTTTGCGCGGGTTTGTTTATTATCTTAAAAATGAAACGATTTTTTTTTTATTTTTTTAATGAAATAGAATTTCAAATATATGTATAAACTGCTATGATAACTAAAAGAAACATACCAATGATCATTGGTAAACATCACTTAGTTGGCAGTTTTTTCGTTTTGCTTTAAAAAAATGTTTCATATCGGCTCACGGATTTTGAGTTGTTGTTGTAGGTTTGAACTGCCGGCTTTTTATACCCGCCACCAAAAAAATGGTGGGGGTATATTCATTTTGTCATTCCGTTTGTAACACATCGAAATATCCATTTTAGACCCCATAAAGTATATATATTCTAAATCGTGGTTTGATTTGATGACGATCTAGCTATGTCCGTCCGTCTGTTGAAAGCACGATAGAGGTCGCACCGAAAAAGCTAGGGGGCTCAAGTTTTGCCAGAATCTTTCTTATAGACAAGGTTTGTTTGGTATTGAAAATGGGCTAAATCGGATTATTAGGAAGAGAGTTATAGCTCGAAAAGCAAGAGTAGGTCGAAAAAACCGTGTCCTTCGAACATCGAATAAAATGGAATTGTGTCCAAACGCCTTAACGTAGACTCATGAAACTTCGAATATATATTTCCTGGGTAAAGACAATATTTTTCCCCGTCAATTGTTTAAATCTATGCATTAGGAGAGGAGTTATCGTTTAAAATGTACGAAAATTTATACCGCACAGTGTATTTTTCGGTATATTTAAAAACAAAAACCTCATAAAAGCAACAAAATTGGATGTACGACTCTGAAATTTTGCACACTTTGCTTTTTGGTGACACGCTTTCTTGTAACGGCAAATCAATGTGCCACGCCCACTTTTACGCCCACCTCCTTTATAACGTTTTACCTAAAATTCATATAATTTCTCTATTAATAAAGATTTTGGAATAATAAAGGACTATATTGAAACACCTCAGTTGTACTCATTAGCAAAAACAACTTTGACACGCCTACTACAACGCCCACTTTCACTTTTGAATTGTGTCCAGACGCATAAACGTAGTCATGAAACTTCGAATATATATTTATCGAGTCAAAAGAATATTTTTCCCTGAAATCGCTTAAATCTATGAATTAGGAAAAGAGTTATAGATAAAAATGTACGAAAATTTATACCGCACAGTGTATATTTCAAATCTAAATCGTAATAAAACTGACAAAACTATATGTACGATTCTGAAATTTTGCAAACATGGCTTTTTGGTCAAAGTCTTCGTTATAACGGAAAATAGATGTGCCACGCACACTTTTTTCCTTAAATTTTTATAAAAATATATTAGTCATATATATTAGCATTTATTCATCTTACACTGCACCATTTATTATACTGTAGCTAAATATAAGATAAAGATGATAAGATAGATGACTCTACTAGCAACTACTAGATGGCATGCTAACAACTTATGCTTATGTTCTCCTGAAATTATGCTCTATTAAAAATGGGAACTTAGGAAAATTTTGACCTAAGTCAAAAAAAATTATCTCTAAACATTATAAACAATTTATTTTCATCTACTAATGGCTAACAAATTTTAAAATTATATAAAACTTATTTCGCTTGAAAATCTTTTAAAAGCAAAATGTTATAGAAGTTTAAAAATCAAAATCTTACTAATAAATTTCACGTTTTAGAAAAATGCAGAGAATGTATATTTTAAATCACCCTGTGGCCCTTAAAATTTAACCTTAAATTCACTTTCTTCCTCTTAAATTCATGTAAATTCTCTATGAATAAAGATTTTGGAATACTAAAGGACTATATTGAAATATCTAAGTTATGTTTATTAGCTGAAACTTTATTTTCATTGAAAGACTAAATTTACGGAAACATTTTACTAGCATACCGAAGTTATAATGGGTGGTTTTATTTTAAGGGACTATTTATGTTGATTTTGAATAAAATTATTATGAAATTATTATCATTTATTTTTATAATGATAATATTTATATGCTTCAATTATGTATGGAACAAAATATCGGCCAAATGGCCTCCGCGACCTCAAAGGCACACCTCGATCCGATAGTCCATATTTTCAATGACACTGTTGATGCTCGATTGTTGGACACGATGATGAGTCAAGGTTGCTTGCTCTTTTGCCACGTTATCGTGAAAAACAGCAATGTTTCCCATTCAACGAACTAAGATGGCATTCACAGATGTTTTCACATTTCATACAGACCTGCTTTGCAGACATTTATATATTTTTTACAATTCTCACGATTGTGAACGAATTCGAACGATTATGTTGACCAAAAGAATCACGAAGTGCACAAAATGCATTTTGATTTGAACGCCCATTTTTATAAAAATCATTAATATTTAAAAGCGTTGCTCGATTGCGTATCTTTCCACGGTTCGAATTGAGTTAGTCTGAGATTGAGAAATGTCAAATGAAATACAAGAAAAAAGTTGAAGTTTAGATGTGGTTCACCTTAAACATGGGCCCTTAAAATTTAACCACCCTCTACAAAGAAAGTGATACATATTTTATTATAAAGAGATTATTCTATAGCGATTAACAAAATAATAAATATTGTGCTTTAAATGTACACAAAATTGGTGGTGGGTATAAAAGATTCGGCACAGCCGAATATAGTGCTCTTACTTGTTATTAATTAAAATTTATATGTAGTTTGACCTTGAGAATCTTTTTAACAATCACAAGTACAAAGAATATACCAACAGTATATGTATGACATTTAGATGTACCCTATATCTTCATTAGTGATGGTAAGGGGTATAAAAAGAAAACTTGAAATAAAATGTTAAAGAAATAAATTGTGTTTCATAAATTTCATTTATTTATTGATACTACTTATATTTTTGTGTTGGCAAAAGCAAAAAACAAACTGATAACTGATAACAAAACACGTTAGAGAAGAAGCAAAAACACTTATAGCCGGCTAAGTCCAAACGTATTGTACGCCTCGTAAAAATTTGTAAGTTATTCTATTGCCATTATACCCAATACTTTAAATGAGTTGAGACCCACACTTCTGTTTAAGGGAACTATGACAAATTCATTTTGAAATTGATCACTAAAAATTTTAGTAGAAAATTGTTTAATGTTTAAGCAAAATTTATTTTGTGGCAAATTTTCTTTCGAATTCCGTATTTTTAATAATTAAATGATCGTTTGTTAAACACCCGGTAACCTGCGTAAATTCCTTTTGAATCTTTGCAGAGATGTTTCGATAGCTATGTGTATGTATATGTCAATGTTTTTTCGATATTTGTATCTGTAACTGTGATATTAGGAATTAGATCTTAATCTTTATCACAATATCCTATAAGTTAATTTGCTTTATTTAAAAAAATTATTGTACGGAATCGGCATAGTATTGAATGTTAATTCTAAACAATTAAATTTTATTCGAAATGCAGGACAGGGGTATATTTTTGTTGAATTTTAATTAATCATAGATATCTATAAAGCAGTTATGATTGTTTAAATTAATTCAGAAAGTTATTTGATATAGCAGGCGAAATCTTTACTTGGTGAATAGAGTTCATCCTTGAAACCAAAAAGGAATCTTTATCAAATGTATGTAAAATATTTTTTTTTCGAAATTGCGACCTCTACTTTGGTAATAATAGCTATATGAATTTCAGTAAATTTTTGTTGCTGGTAATTGTTATGGGGGATATTTTAAACAATATGTACCACAACAAAGCGGAACGTTTTTATCATTCTTATCAAATAAACACATTTGCCGTATATAAGACCAGCAACAGCTACTAATTAAATCAACAACAAAATTATGTACACACTAGTAAATATTATTAGAAGCAAACAAATAATTCTCTAACGAGAGAAAAGGAACAAATTTAATTATAAAAAATTTACAATACATTTTTTTCTCGAACTTAAAAGTACTGAATGTTTTTATTTGAAACTACATCAAGTAAAGTACCAAAAAACAGTAGGTACTTTTAAATTAAATAAAAAACTTTGTAAAATATATTTTGTTTACAATAATAAAATTAAAGATAAATTTGATAAGAATCTTAGATACGCAATACACAATAAATTATCATTGTCAACTTTAAAATTTTAAAAGCACTAAAAATACATGCATAGAAATTTGTTTGCTTACAATTGAATTAAATTCTTTTCCTATTAAATTAAACAACTAATCAATGCAAATAATTAAAATAAGATATGAATTAAAAATAAATATATATATCAAATATATATATATATTTAAAAAAACAAACAAAAAATAGTTTATCAAAGATTTGATAAACTGTTTGTATTCATACAAAGAAAAATTTATCTCAAAAATAGACACACTACGATATCACATATCTATTATTTTTTCATATCCTCAACTGAGAACTTAATGTCATGAGATATTTTAACTCTAAGAAATCAACAAAATTTCCTTCTCATGATCATCTCAGTTGTATATCTCATTCTATCACTATTATTTAGCCACAACATAGTTTTAGTTTCACACTGTGATCATAATAATGCGTACACTTATTTCGGCAGTTATTTTGTATGCAATTTTGATGTGTTGTGGTTCCAGTAGTACAAATATCGTCCCAATTTTAAATTCTATGGAGAGGTTTTTTTACAATTTTTTTTTTTAATTCAAGATTTTTTAGACGCTGCTCCACATAATCAATAATAACTCGAAAACGGTTAGTCCGATATTCTTAAAATAAGCTTTGAAAATTAAGATTTACATAGCCTTTAATCCGCTTATACATATATAACGTTTTAATTGGATGAGTAGTTTCGGAGTTATAATAAAAAATTAAAGAAAAAAATATATTTTTTACGTTAAAATAACAATTTTTTTTGTTTTCAAAAAACATGAAAAATCAAAATAAAAATCTTGAATTTAAAAAAAAAATTATCCATAGAATTTAAAATTTTAATCATTTTTGTACTTAGGTATCCATGATGAATCAAATCTATATATCAAACCTTTTTTTGCTGTTGACCTGTGTTATTAATGTATAAAAAAGAAGTCAGTTCTAAATTCAAGTTTTAAGCAGAAAATAAGTAAGCCCAAAAAGTTAAATTTCGATATAATTCGTGAAAAAACGACCGGGGTTGTTGGCAAAAACGAACTAAATTAACGATTTTCGCCCAACTCTAGCTTAAACTTTGCGACAATATACAATATACATACATACATTCATACATACATACATACATTCATACATACATACATACATACATACATACATACATACATACATACATACATACATACATACATACATACATACATACATACATACATACATACATACATACATACATACATACATACATACATACATACATACATACATACATACATACATACATACATACATACATACATACATACATACATACATACATACATACATACATACATACATACATACATACATACATACATACATACATACATACATACATACATACATACATACATACATACATACATACATACATACATACATACATACATACATACATACATACATACATACATACATACATACATACATACATACATACATACAAACATACATACATACATACATACATACATACATACATACATACATATGTTACTACATATTTTACAACGTTTGAGTTTTGGACACCTTGTGAATACATTAATTAATAAATTTAGATTTTTTAAATTTAAAGTTTAATATTTGGTTACAAAAAAATCACTAAAAGAAAAACTTAAAAAATGCATCGAGCACTTACTCGAAAATTATACACGTAGACATTTTTATAAAATCAATTGCCTAAAAGCACCTAGTTGACAACGCGGCAACATATAAAAGCATATGAAATAAACTTGTACACAAAAAAAGAACTTGGTACATAATTAAGATTCGTCATATAGTTTATGTAATCGTTAGCGGTTATTCCCAACTGAAAATTTAGTGCGGAACAAAACTTTATTTGTTTGTATTAAAATAATAAATTTGTCTTTATGATACTTTTCATTTAAATTAACGCGTTAGGTTGTTACCTTGACTTTGTTATTTTTTAGTATATTTGTTTACGTTTTTTATGTGCGGACGTTTAAAGCCCCACTATCATTTATGAAACAAGTCAGTACTTTTTTATAGATACGATCGAAAGTTTTGTTAAAAAGTTTTCATGCTAAAAAGTCTGTGCGCTAGTTTTGCTAATTTAATAGATTTGCTTCATTTAAAATTTCTAAACCGATAAAAATATATTTTTAAATGACATTAATAAGGTAGAATTTTTAGGTGGCCTTAAATTTGTTGTCTGTTTGTGTATCTGTATTGTATAATTAATTTTTTTTCGCCAAGATCCATTAATAAGAATTAAAATCTTAGTGAACATATTAAATTACTTGCTTTTTATTTGTTAAAATTTATATTTGTAGACATGGCATACGATTTTTAAATTTCAATCTCTTTTTTTTTTAGCTGATGGTAAACTCCTCAGGGATATGTTCTGAATAAGAATTTGGTAAACTCGCCAAATCAAGTTTACTTTTACAATAAGAAATTATAACATTAAATACAATCAATTATAAATATACTTAAATGGGGAAAGGAGCAAAACAATATCAAATATAAATACATTTTAAAACGTTTTAAATAAAAGAGATTACACATTTTCAATTATGACAATAAAAATTAAAAATACATTTCCTAAACTGCGTTGTTTTACTAACGAATTGTATAGAAAATGGTATTGAGTTCCATACAAGAATGGTATGGACAAAAAACTGCCATTCAGATATAAGCCTCCTAAATCTTATCTGAACAAGGTTGTAAGAGAACAAGAGATCCCATATTTAACAGGTCACCAAAACGTACACCATAAAGTTTAGTCTCAAAGCGTGTAATGTGAGAAAAATGTCCCAAATTGGAGACATATCTAAGAATAGCACTATATATTCAGGTAAATTTTCTAGTGCTTCTCTGGTCACAACTTGCAAAAACTTCACTACCATAAAGTAAAACCAGTATTAAAAACGATATGGCCAAAAGCATGCGCGTATTGATCGGAGTTGAGTGTTTAGTGGCCCAAAGTGAACCAAGCATTGCAAATACTATCCCTGCATCAGTGTTTACATGATCAGACCATGTAAGTGAAAAGTTAAAAAAAAATTGCAAGATTTTTCGTTTTCTTAACAATTTCAATTTGTTTCAAGTTCGAAGTGATATTGGGTTCAATACTTATTTGTGTAGCGTGTATAGAGACTACAAGGGACTTAGATTTAACAGAATTCAGACATAGATCATTTGCTAAAGCTCAAGCTTCACTTTTGGATAAATCTTAATTCAATTTTACAATGCAATCATTGATCCTATCATATTCGCAGAATATATAAATTTGGACATCATCGGCGTACATATGAATCTTACAATATGATAACTGTTTTCGTAAATCACTTATATATCTGTGGCTTGGAGTTAAAAGGGCCAATGTCAAAATATTTAGTTTTGAGAAAATTGGAATTGAACTTTAACTTTTATAGGTGCTGTCATAGTGACATTGGCCAGCATTTTATTTGCGATGCTGTTCTGGGTTAAGTATGACTTTAACTGTTTTACAATAATGAAATAGAGCAATAAAACGAATCTAATGCAATGATTAACTCAAAAAAGCAAAAAAGTGACATTGGCCCTTTAAGCTCCAAGCCACAGATATATTGTAAATAGTAGAGGACTTAAAATAGACCACCTTTGATTACTGGCAACGGCAAAGATTGTTTGTTATATGAGCTTACATACTGATTTCGATTATTTAGGTAAGATAAAATAAGATCAGTCGCAGAGGAAGTAAAAAAGAACAGGTTAGTCAATTTAATACGAAGCATAGTGTGATTAACCATATCAAATGCTTTAGTATGATCCAAAAGCACTAGCAACCTAACATTTCCACTATCACTATAGCTACGAATTTCCCCCGTCATTTTGAAAAGTGCAGTAGCACAACTATGCCTAGGTCGAAAACCAGATTGTGCATCAGTAAATAATTTATTTGATTGTAAGTAGTTAACCATTTGTTCGTGTAAGAGCCTTTCCAGAACCTTAGATATATATGAAAAAATAGCCATCGGGCGATTTCCATTACTTTTTAGGGATGGGAACAATTTTGTACCACGAATAATAATTACAAATTTTTTTTTTATGGCTCCTAACCATTTTCACAGCAAAAAAGTTTATAATGTTTATATGTAAGCAAATGATTGAGTTAAAATTACTTATTTATAACACTAAAAATAATAATATGAACAGGGAATATGCACCCAAAGAAAAACCATGGTTACAACATAATCACGACGGTCATATTATATTCGCTTCAACAATATTTGGTTGTCGAAATCAACAAATAGTTATTTTTGTTTCATTTCATTCTAAATTGTGTCACGGTAATCAAGCATTTGTTTAAATTGTATCATTAATTTTTGGTTGGTTGGTGTTTTAAAATAGTATGATTTAAGAAAGAAACAAAGCAATCATTCTATGATTTTTTTTTATAATAATTTGATTTCAATTGTTGTTCTTCTTGCTGAACAAATTTTTATTATTTTATTTAATGGAATTTCAAAGTAAAATATATTTATATTGGCTTAACGCAAGGCGAATTCAATAAGGTGAACTAATTAGATCAGCTGATCATCAGCTGTTGACTATTTCTAGGGACCACTTTTTGAATATTTTTGTGTATTTTTGTCATATCGTTTTGTTTTACACTAACAAAATACACGTTTGTATTTTTTCACTTTGTAGTTGTTTTAGCGACGAGTTCACCTTATTGAATTCGCCTTGGCTTAACGTTTACATAATAAAAATATTCTTATAGTATAAAAATTTATAGTTTAAGTGCCGTATTCATAAAAAATATTTCAGGTTTATTGAAGGCTTATTTGACAAATTTCTCTACAACATCTGTCAAATAAGCCTTTTATAAACCTAAAATATTTTTTATGAATACGGCCCTAAAAATTTATTGTACTTACAGTTGTGTAATATTTGTTTAACTTATTTTAGTTTAATTTTATTTTTATAAAAGGACCTCTTTTGATACTTAAACTATAAGCAATAACTAATATAAAAGAAAAGAATTTCTTTGTAAACTAACAGACAAAACGTGTAAAAATATTATTATTTGTCTAAAATTATTACTTGGTAGAATGAAAGTGTACGCTATTACGCTAAAAAGAGATTTTACACCGAAAAAAAT
This sequence comes from Phyto melanocephala, assembly GCA_941918925.1. NCBI lineage: Eukaryota > Metazoa > Arthropoda > Insecta > Diptera > Rhinophoridae > Phyto > Phyto melanocephala. Next base: position 56,073,142 of record OW799233.1, read on the forward strand.
GTAATTAGAAAATTAAGAACTTTTTATTGGAACTGAGGATCGTGAGCACAGAAAATTTGCAAGTACAAGTAAAAATGTTATCTCATTAATGTGGACTGTTCACAATTAAAACAGATTTTTAAAATACTAATTACCTGGTTGAAGCCTTTTCACATTTTTGTAGTGGTATTTTCTTTCTGATATATTCTGATATAGCTGTTAAAGAAAAATTAATAGTATACTACAATTACTTTTATATTCCTCTATCTGTCACGTCTGTAAAAGCATTTATTTTATTACAAATATTGTATTTTATTTTATTTGCTATTTTTCTTTTAACAAAATGTATCCTAATGTTAACCCAGGTATTAGTGTATCTCGGTATCTAATCTTACCAAAATCCAATCTGTAGTTTTTGAGTCAATTGAGAGCAGAGACACACACGGAAAGACAGACAGACAAAATAATGTTAAAAATGTGTGGTTTGTATTCATGATATTTGACTTTATGTATATACCACCATGTTGGTGTAAAAAACATATTTCATATACAGACATAATCTTTTTATATGTTATAATGTTGGTGAGGGGTATACTTAATTCGACTCGAAATCTTTGTTTTTCGTTTTATCCAAATGTAGAAAAAAAAAATAATAACAAAAATTACACATATTGTATATATATACATACACATGTATAATTAAAGTAACAATTTGTATAAAAAAAAATTATTTTTTACTCGAACGTTGTTTTTTTATTTTTTTGTATATTTGTCGATAAAGATTAGAAATTTACAAGATATACATACACACACATTTAGTGCATACAATACACTGTACACTGAGAAAATAATATAGTTTTTAATAAACAGTTTTTTTTGCGAATTGTAAAGTTTAATTCTGATATAATTTCATAGTTATACCTTCAGAATTTCGTTTTGATATTTCAATTTAGAGCCAGCATTAAGTAATTGTGAAATATTTTAATTTTCCTAAATACTCTTCAAAGTTCAATTTTGTATTTAACTAAAAGTTTAAACAACTGTTGCTTACAATGGCTTGTGCAAATTACCTTCTTGGAGTAAACTTTAATGCAATCGCTTGTGGGCTCAATTATACACAATCACTTTAATCTGTTTTCAATGAAGTACTTTTTATATTTGTTTAAACCAATTTAATACGCATTTATAAATTTATTATGGTATTTTTGGATGTAATATTATATAAATATTAATTATTAAGATTTTACCGTTTGTATTGTTGTCTTGTTTAATTTTAACGCTTTAAGTGTACTTTTTTTTAATTTCGCGTTTTTATTTTAATAATTTGTTTGTACTGTTTTGTTGTTGGTTTTTAAGTTTTAGTTTTTGAAATAACAGGAACGGAATCGGTATCAACACACTTAGTTCACGTCTTAATTAACACTGAGCTCAAATTAAAAAGTATTGCAAACAAAATACTTCACTTTTATAGCAAAAGTTGGTTGGAGTCAGTCGAATCAGTGGTACAAAAACAGAGGTATAAAAGTATACGCACACGTAACCACGACAATTTATAGTTCTGCTGACGTTAATGATCGTGTTTCTTTATGTTTGCCTTAACCAGTGATGCCGTTTTGTTAAATTTATTTTTAACCCACTTCGTAATTTTTTTTTTTTATTTTTCTTTTGTTATGACCTTATTATCGAAAATGTTTAATTTAGCACAAATAACAATTTTATATCATTAAAATTTATAACAAAAAGTTAAGAGATAATATTTTTTTCAGTGATCTTCGTTTGAGTTTTTTATGTACAACAAGATCGGTAGCGTACACGTTTAATACATTTCGAAAAAAAAACATTAACATGAACGACGCACAGGCGGACAAAACTAATTTTTTTGTGGTCACCGATTGTAAAATTTAATTGTTCAGTTGAAAGTGGAGACTAGTGTACCTCGGGAACCAAAAAAAATAAAACTTTATTTCATTAATATCGCATCAAACAGGGTGATTCAAAACGAACATTATCAGCATTTTGCTAAAATGGGAAATTTCTTAATAAGCTTTTGATTTTTAAGCATCTTTAACTTTTTTGTTTCAAAAGATTTTTAAACAAAATAAAGTACGCATAATTACCTAATCTGTTGGTTATTAGTGCTGTAAAAATAAAGTGCTTATAACTTAATAAATTAATTATATATTAATAATTTATTTGAACTTTTCTATATATTATTAACGAAAATGTAATACGAATTTAAAAGAATATGAACATGTTAAATAAAAAATGACATTTGATAGGTGAAGTAAAAAGGCAAATTTGAAAATTAATACTATGATTCCATAATTCAATTTTCATTGAATTGTAACATATATAGGAATTTTAAAATACATAGTAGTATACCGATTAAGAGTGCTGATGAAGAAATCGTAGCTGGTTTCAAAAATACATTCCACTAAAAGTGATTGCAATTTAATTTAATTTGAATTATAAAATTAAATAATAGAATACATGAACTTAAGCCAGAATAAAAGTGATTCACATTAAAATTTAATAAATTAATTTTTATTTTTTTAAAGGTCCAAATTTTCCAAAACTTTTCCACATAATAGGGTATAACTTCTAAAGTTCACAAGGATTAAAAAATTGTATATTGTATATCCGCCCCGACTCGACGGTGAGCACCAGAATAATTTTTCTCGTACAGGGTCAATTATTGCAAAACTTGAGTAAAAGGGTTAGAAAAATTGTTGTTTTCTGTAATGCTCTTTTTTATAAGTTTTTTAGTTTCTTGTTATCAAATCGCTGTTACGGGAGAGGGTGTTTCGATGAATATGCGTATTTTTAAAAAGAAAATTATTAATTGTTAGTCAATTTCAAAATCATATACAGTTGGTCACAAAATTAATTTCCAGCTTAATATAAAGTAAATTTATATAACTTAAGTCATAAGAGTACTTTGCTTTTTAAATTGTTAAACCCTGATTCCAAAGGTATAAAATATTTTTTTCTCGGACTCGTGTAATTGTTTTACTTTTGTCATAACATATATATTCACAACTCCGCACAATATGAAATAGATCTAAAGTAATTATGGTAGAAACCATTGATATGTAATAAGCGCTCTTACAGTTAGAAGTAGAAAATCAAAAAGGCTACCGTAATCAGCAAAGAAATTCTATCACAGGTTTAGATTTAGAACTAATAGGGCGATTCAACTTTATATTACAAATTCTAGCAAGCAGCAGAATAATAAAAATGCAAAAAATTTGGAGAGTACGCCAAAAACACAACAGCTATACTTTATAGCGAAAAATTTCTGTGTCATCATGCACAGTTTATAAAATTTGGTACCATGCGGAGCAAATAGTTCAACACAATATGCAACCAATAGGAAATCTATCTGAATGAGCGCAAAAAAATAAACAAAGACTACAGATTCTTTCTCGAGCAAAACACAAGAAAAGTTTCCAAACGTTGTACTAATGAAGGACCTGATTACTATTTTATTATGCACAACAGATCCCTATGTGTCAAATATCGGACAAAATTGGAAAACTAACTCTAACAAATTAGACGTAGAAGCTAAAAGAAAAATCAAGGCTATTCAGGAGAAATGTTTGCTAAAATTGTTTAATAGTAATTTCTCAAAACACTTGAGGAATCGTTACTTAATCGTTTTAATATTTTACGTAAATTAATCAATTTTAAATTTACAAATTTATAGTAAAAGTTTAGATATTATATTTATAATGTGTTTTTTGGTGTTCTTCTTCTTCTTCATTAAAACCTATTTGTCTAAAGTAAATTTAAAGCAATGTTCTTTTTGTATGGTCGCTACTTAGTAAACTAATTTTCAACTCAAACTGCTTAAAAAGCCAACCTTTAGCCCTTCGTACTAAAAATTTCACTTTCTGACAAAATTTAAGTTTTTAATAAGCATAAGTTGTATATTTACGTGACAAAAAAAATATAAAACTATAATTCTTCAGTTTTGTATTAAAAATAAGTTAAAACTTTAAATGCATTTTAAGTCCATCATAACTATTTTTCTAACCGGCTAATTTTAAAGTTTTACATCTTAAACTTAAAGCGTATGATCTCTCCTAGTAAATTAGAAAACCCGGTTATCAAATTCCAACCTTGTTTTTTTTTTAGATTTTTGTCTGCCTTCTTGCGAAGTGGTCTACTGTGGGACTGCGTTCCATTCTTATTGGTTAATAAATAACAACTAGTATTTTTGTAAAATTTAAACACTGTTTTAACAACAAAAAAACTTAATAATTTTTTTTTCAATTATCCAACAAAAACTTTTTCGAATTTTGTAAGCAGTGCATTATTTTCATTAATTTCCTTACCGTATCGCATCCATGGAAATACTTAATTTATTTGTACTCGAAAGCATAACAATGTAAATATGTCTTCTGCTTTACAGCTTATTATTTCAGCAGTAATAATAAAAAATTCGACAAATTTATTTCAGTAGTAAGTATTTCCTTAGTTACCTTTTCCAGCAGTGCGTAAAAGCAAGACAAGATTAAGTTGTTAAAGGTGTTGATAAAATTTTCGCTTATTAAGTGCAAAAATGAGATTTACTAAGTGGTACATCGTATTCTAAAGGCGTTCTGTGTAGCACGTAAGCACTAAGTTAATTATTAAAGGCCTCGTTAACCGAGCGATGCCGTATCCATACTGCAATGTAACGAACTGTAAGCACGTTGATGTAGTTATAGAACATTTATAAACGAGGCATACGTTTTTGATCAGCACTTATTTTTGCTGTGAAAAAGAAACAGCTGCTTAGAACATAGCGATGGGAATTTAAAGTTTTATAGTCTGTACCTAAGTACAATATTTTGTGTATATGTATATATGAATGTATGAAAGTTAAAACTCAGTAAGCTTTTGCACTGCTTCTCTTGTATCAAAAAACAAACAGCCGATACATTACGATACAGTTTTGCTCCGCTAATTCAGCCTTAAAGAAGCGCTATTTGGTACTATAGTAATAATTAATTTGTTATAATATAAGCAATTGTGTATTGACGATAACTCCGCCACTCAGTATGCAGTTGTGCCTTGATTTCATTAAAAGTGTATGCGTAAAGAAAATCAACCTAAAGCTTAGGTTTGAAAATTGTTCAGACAACTTTTCACTTGCTAGTACGCAGCTAAAAAAACTTTTGCAAAATTTCTGAAATTCTTTATTTAACATATGGATGCAAATTAAATAATAACTAATGTTCAGACAATGTTAAAAAAAAATGTTAAAATGTTAAGGAATTTTCGGCGTTTAGAATTGTTTTATACATACGAATATATGTTAAACATGGCTGGTCTTCTAGTCTTAAGAGTTGGTTAAGGAAAGTGTGATCTCCCTTGTTTTTACATTATTTTTAAAAGTATTTAGCTTCTTCTTAAGTAACATTTTGTAAAAAAAAAATACTTTTTTGCTAAGAATAATATGTTTATTTTGTAAAAACAAATTAAAATATAAATTTGAATTTTTTGTAATATAATTTTTTTTTTTATTTTATGAAAAAAAATTCCAGGCATAGAATTCCAAATGATTTGTTATAAAAAATATAAAATTATATTAATGTGTTGATCCATACATCTTTTTTATACAAAAATGAGAATATTAATGCATAATATTATATTTTAGAAATTAACAGTGGCAACACCAATAGCTGGTTAACTTGGCTTTATTACTTGTTGACTGCCAGTTGGTAAGTTTTTTTTTTTGTTGACAGCGGCTGCTGCCGTAACACTGCAGAACATTAAACTAAACAATACTACTTGCTAACAAAGAGCGTTGCTTAACAGTGGGACCATCGCATTAAAATAAAAAAATTATATTTAATTCGTTTACACAAAGTCTGCAAAATTGGTAAGTCTTAAAAAAAAATTTAAATAAAATTCATTAAATAATAATTATAATAGTTAACAACTTATAAAAATTAAGTTTAAGTAAATTTTATAAATTTTTTCAACTATATTTTTGATGAAATATAAACCATATCATTATACTCCCACTGTACATGTACGTTAGTGTTTTTGGTAACAAAAGATTTCTGCCAACCCGTAAGAGATCACAATAATTTCAATTAAGTTTAAACAAGACGGTAAATGCAACAACAATAAACAAAGTGATAGACGTGGAAAGTTGAAATATGGTAAATACATGACAGTTACCACAATTAAAAAAATATTATTAATTATTATTCTACCTTAGCTATTGAATTATTCTAAAGATAATGGTTTAAATGACTACAGTTTTATTGATTTAGTAACAAGGTCTGTTTTAACATTTTTACATTGTTACAAATTTAAGTCGATAATTTTTAGTAGAAGTTTTTACATTGCTCCTAGTCTTATAGTCTCTTATATAAATTGTCGTTCAGTTGCTGTTCGACTGGTTTTAGTCGCAACACAACAAATTGCTTTCCAACAAGTTGTCGGTAGACTAAACACAAATTAATATTTGGTCAGATCAAATTCCGCATTAAAAAATTAAACCTGTTCCAATGACAACTAGTTACCGGTCGTACAAACAGGCCAAGAAACGAAGACATTTTTTGCATGGGAGTTAATTGGACCGTTTAGATGATTAAGAGGAAATCTTTGAATTTAAGTGCATTTATTTAGCACATATTAGTATAACAAACATGAAACTAGTATTTTAGGTCAAAGAATCGGTCGCATACAAATTGATTATAATTGGTAATTCGATAGCTAAACTTCAACAACGATATTCAAAAGACAAATTTATTACTTATTTGATATACAATTTCTGCAGTTATATTTATAGAAATCAACTTAAAAAACACATTCAAAATTCACAAGTAATCAGAGATGACTTTGGAGAAAAACAGGAAATATTATTATGTGACATCAATATAGTATATTTTCGAGTTGACGTATTTATAGTTTGTTTTAAATAAATTCCCTACTAAAAGTTAGTAGTCATTCCAGTTAGCAGCTTCTTGTACATATTTATTATTTAAACTATGGCTAACTTGTTATTGTAAATAAGACTGCAATGCGAACTTTTGTGGAACTAAGTAAAATAAACATATGTATATACTTTTGGGTGTCATTTCTCGTTCCATTATACTGTCAAATTAAAACAAATTGTTTGGGTTTCGTCATTATCACTTACTTCATTGCAACCAGTTTATCGATTCTCCTTTGCTTTATGATGTTTCGTTCCCGCTACTTACATTATTATACTCCCAGGATTGATTAAGTAATTTTTTCTTACAGACTTTAACATAACGAAAGAAAAAAAAAAAACAAAAAATGCAAAAGAATGATTTCGACTAACACGAAAAAGTCGTAGGTAGAAATTTCCTGTGTAAGTTGTCGTAAGAAACGCATTAAATTCGCGAAGGGAGCAGGGCCATTTACTTGGAGACTTGAAAACGAAAATCTCTTAATATATTTTTCGAGTTTTAGCGATAGAGATTTAGCTTTAGTGAGTTACAGAATAAGGCTGCTGTTTGTGCAAAAAAGAAAAAAAAAATATTAAATTTATTTCTGTAAAACTCATTTAAATAATAAATATTGTGGTAAAAGCCTTTTTAGTTATACAGATAATGGGTACGTCCAATATAAATTAATTAAAATGTTGTTTTCGTATAACTGCTTAAAGTATAACCATTTAAATAAATTAAAAAAACTAAAAATTTACAAGTAAGAGTGCTATGATAACATCCTTTACCATTATGTTCATAGTTAAAATAACCACATCGTAGCTTATCGTAGATTTCAAATCTATACGCCATTATTCTTTATTATTTTCGATGCCATCCTTGATGTTAAATTTTTATTTATTTTACCGTATACTACTGATCAATCACCTTCATTTGATACCCATATAGTTTGAGATTAATGGGGACAAAGCCATAACCGACGTCATCTTGGATTTTTACTTTTTTATAGTTAACTGTACTTAAATGGTCAATGTTTCATTTCATACCAATATTGGTTGGATGAGATGGGTACATATTGAAATACCAGATACGACCCATATATAAATTTATTGCCCGCATTTCGTAGTAGCGGCCATCATTGATGTTAATTGTTTTATAGTGTGTTATATTCCCCTAGTCAAGTTCTTTTATTTGCTACACATTGGCTTACGAATATCTCTAGAGAGATATCTCATCTATAAATAGTTACAAACTTGTCTAGAAATTAAAAAAAAAACAGTCATGCAGTCATGTTTACTTGCTTATATAACAGAAAGCTATGGGGCGATTGAGCTGAATTTCATAACCGATCTGCTTCCGAATAATTCTGATATGTTCACGTCGTATCGATTGGCTTCAAAAAAACTGATTTCAAGACGGAACGACATACCTTCTCTGGAAGGGTATATCAATAACACATGTATATCTAACCAATTTTTACGAGGGTGTCCAAATTTGAGGAATGATTGGTCAATGGATATAGCTACGGTGTAATAATCCAAGGCTTTTGTAGGGGAAATTGTTGTTTAAAACGTAGAGAATATGTGGGTTCAACAAAATGGTGCCACTCGCCAAAAGTTCAAAAGGGAAAAGTCAATTTGCCACTAAGATCGTGCGCATTTGACACCTCTAGAAATTTTTGTGGGGTCTTTTTAAATCAAAAGTGTACAGAAATATTTAAACAACAGTTTAAAAAGTTAAAAATAATATTACCGAACAATTATCAACCATTGACATGGTCACAGTTAATCAGTGGTTCGTCGATCGCCGACGTAAGGAATAGAAATAAATCTTTTGCAAAGTTCAATTGTATGGTGAATGTTGCCCGACTCCTCGATCGATGCCAAAAATTTGTCGTTTGTCACAGTTGTGTTGTTGTCTGTGATGTCAAATCAAAATACAAAACAAGTAAGAGCGCTTTATTCGGCCGTGCCGAATCTTATATACCCTTCACAAAAAAAAATAATAAAAATATAAATAATATTTAAATAAAAAATAAAAAAAAAATTAAAAAAAAAATAAAAAAAAAAAATTTTTTTTTGGCTCAGCTGTGATTCGATGCCACGTTGTCGGGGGGCTTCAAAAAAATGATTTCAACATTCACACTGACAGACGGTCAGACGGACAGAGCTTAATCGACTCCCCTATTCAGAAGCTTTCAGAAAATTTATACTTTATGGGGTCGGAAATGAAAATTTCACACGAAATGACAAACCTATATATACCCTTTTTCACTGTGTGAAGGGTATAATAAAGGAATGTGAGAAGGGTGCAACAAAAGTTTTTACTTCTACTTGGTTTCTTTATATTTTAAACACGTATTGTATAGATATTCTGTGTAAAGGTGTTTTATCATTTTTACCAAACACAAATCGAAAGTACTAAGATATAGTTAAAAAAATATAATTTCACCGTTTCAAAGATCATTCAAAGAGTTTAAAAGTTATAACTAAACAACTTATACAAAATAAATATCTGAGGTTTTTGCTGGGCTTACAAAGCTTATTTGCAATAGAAATCTGATTTGTATACCTCTTTTAAAGCTGATATAATTTTTATGAGTTAGACGGTTAATATTCACACCTCTTAAATAAATTTGAATTAATGTGTTTATTGCTTATATAGTATAACTAGAAAAGCCCGGCGAGCCTTGCTACGCCCCTTAATGAATAAAAATGCATTCTGAATTTAAATTGAATATCAAATGCAAGGAGCTAAAAATTATCACTTATTTCTTATGGGCGTGGCACTGCCCACTTTTCTAATCATGAAATTGTATAATCATGAGAGCTCAAATATTTGTGTGCAAGTTTCAGAAAAATTGGTGAAGTTCAAGTAGCTGAAAATGTTAACTTTTTTTATGGGCGTGGCACTGCCCACTTTTCTAATCATGAAATTGTAAAGTCATGACAGCTCAATATGTGTGCGAAGTTTCAGAAAAATCTGTCCTGTGCAAGTACCTAAAAATTATAACTTTTTTATGCGCGTGGCCCCGCCCACTTTTTACCACGAATAAACACTCCCTGGAATGTGTACAACAACTTGCCATAATTTGCGTCCGATCAGTTTTACAGTTTCGGAGTCTATAACTAACACACACACACAGAGTTTCACTCTTATATATATAGATAGATAGTCAGCTACTGCTTATATGTAACAAAAGAACTTGTATTTATGGACAGTTGACTTAAGTAACATTCAGTTCAGTTCATTATGTTATTAAAAAACTTTATTTTATTTATAATTCACTTTTTGATTTTAATACAAATTATAAAAACACATGAATTAATATGTATCTTTCTTTATGTCTTGTCGTAGAGTTTAAAAGTTTATTTAATTTCTGTCAAGTACGAATTTGCTAGAAAAGAAAAATAATAAAAATAATCTAAAGATAAAACAACTAAATGACTGATATTTAGGAACTGGTTTAACATTAAGCCGAATCAAGTTTGAATTTGCTTGCCACTTTTGTGACCTATAACATTTAATGTTTTTATATTTTTATGTATTTTTCATACCTTTATCACCTAAAAATACTTCTTTGTTTTATTATACCCTTCACACAGTCAAAAAAAGTATATATAGGTTTGTCATTCCGTGTGAAATTTTTTACAATTTTCATTTCCGACCCCATAAAGTATATATTTTCTGAAAGCTTATGAATAGGGAAGTCGATTAGGCTCTGTCACTCTGTCCGTGTGTATGTTGAAATCAACTTCTTAAAGCCCCCCGACATCGCCTGGACCCGGGTGAGGTTTTAAAATATCAGAAATATTCGGAAGTAGATGAGATATGAGCAAAAACCCACGGCCACCTCGTTTTTTTAACACAAAAACAACATACAGCTGAGCCCAAAAAAATTTTATTTTTTTTATTTATATATTACTTACATTATTATTTTTTTCCTTATTTTTTTAATTTTTTTTTAAATTTTTTCTTAAATTTTTTTATTTTTATTTTATATTTATTATTTATTTTTTTATTATTTTTTAAAATTTGTTTATATATATGTTTATATATGTATGCTTTTTATGTGTATGTACGTATTTCATATGAGATGAATGGTGATGCAAACTATTGTTATTGCCTGACTACACGTTGTGAAGGGTATATAAGATTCGGCATGGCCGAATATAGCACTCTTACTTGTTTTTATTTTTTTTTAGATTAAATGTCAACATACATATAGAAGACACATTGTTCAATTTACAGCCCACCTGTAATGTTCAATCCGCACTATTTTTGTATTTTTAGGCTTGATATTAGTTTTTTAATATTTTCATATCGTATGTTTTCAAGAAGTTTACTTTAGTTGTTTAGGGATAAAAAACGAAAAGTTTGTTTTGGTCTCAAAATCGTTATGAATAAAATTTTTTCATTTTCAAAATTTAATAATGAGGTGCCAAGGGTATATATGGCTTTGTGATTCAATTTTTGTTTTCTATAGTATTTATTTTAGAACGAAGATCGATTTGATTAGCTTCAAGGCAGCCAAATTAAATAAAAGGGCTTAAGTAGCATACACTTTTGGAACAAATTGGGTTGACCGTAAAATAAAATAAGGCATCAGCTGCCATTTATAACTGAGTTTTATAACTTATCATTAAAGTACATTAGCACATAGACTTCCATAATGTTAAATGCATAATAATAATAATAAAAATAATAATAGTAAGTAGCAAAATTTATTATATTTCTTGACGGTAAACTAGTAAAAAAAACGCAAAATTCTGCTGGCTTTTGTTAACCAATGAGGGTGAACTATTTACCCCAGTATCATGTTGATAAAATCTTAGAAGCAAATGTCTTCTGATGCAGCGTTTGCCTGTCGGTAAAAATATAAAACGTAAGTAGATACATATTTTGATAATCATATTAACGTTCTTGAACATTCAATATTTTCCACAGTGCAAATAAAACGTGGTCTGCCAGTTCGAGGCAAATCTGTAATTGTGCCATGTTAAAGGTGACGATAAGCTAAGCAACGTATCATTACTTCAGAGGGCCAAATTCTTTATTTGAGCATATCTTCGATACTTCTTCTCTTTGTCTTAAAAAATATTGATCGCTGATCAATGTTCAGTTGTGAACCATTCAATTTTTTTAGTTTTCAGCTGTTATTTATATACTCTGAAAAATAATAGTAATAAATAATAATTAAACGTAAAACTTATTAAATTTTTAAATTCCACAGTGTCGTTTGTCCCACCCCTACATAGAAAAATCTATAATGCTGCCATGCAAAGAAATAAAACTGTTTATTAAAAACGTTTTCTGTTATTTAAAATAACTGTTTACATGTAAAATAAGAATAAAATACAAAAAAAAATTATATTAGTATGTGCAAATGCCAAATATTTGTTTAAACTGTTGTGCAATAAAACAAGTAATATTTATTTACACAAGTAATTGGTTGTGATCTTACTTACGTTGACACACCCAAAAGAAATACATAAGTCTTTTTTTTTGCAAAGTGCTAAAGTTAGTTTAGAAAACTATGCAAAAGTATATATGTGACAGCGCATAGAGAAAGGGACCTAAGGGTAAAAAAAAACAATTTTTACTTTTTTTTTTATGTGGACAACAACTGAGCATCGAATGAGACCGATCCCATGCCCCAAAAGTGTCCCCAACCAGAGATATGCGCGTTTCATAAAAGTGAAGTCGACGATTCTAAGCACAAATAGAAAGGGACCTAACGGTAAAATCATTTAATCTTTAAAATGGCTCTCCTGAACAAAACCTGTTTTTACCCTAAGGTCCCTTTCTCCATGCGCTGTCACATATGTATGTACGTATATAATGGAAACAATACATAGTACAAAAGCCAAAGTAATATATTATTTTATTAAAAAATAACAATTTAAATTAGTTTAAAGTAAAACTTCACAAATAATGAATAAGTTTCATAGGAGATAAGACTATCTACACTGGGTTTAATTTTCAGAAGAGCTAATTTATTAGTTATATAGTTCTCGCAATCCATCTATATATTTATCTATATCGAACTATTTACTTATGTACAATTAACGGTAATAAATAAAGATAATTACCACCGAGCTTTTATTAATTCGCATTTTGATATTGGCGTGAAACTAACATTGCAAAATTAAATTTTAATAAAAATATTTAAAAAAAAAATAATAAAAATATAAATAATAAATATAAAACAAAAAATTAATAAAAAAAATTAAAAAAAAAATAAAAAAAAAAATAAATAATAATAAAAATATAAATAATATATTATATAAAAATAAAAAAAAAAAATATAAAAATTTTTTTTTTTGCCTCAGCTGGGATTCGAGGTGGTCGCGGGTTTTTGCTCATATCTCAGTTGTTTATGTACCGATGATCTACTCCCAAATATTTTTGATATTTTAATACCTCACCGGGGTCCAAGCGATGTCGGGGGGCTTCAAAGAGTTGATTTCAACATACACACGGACAGACGGTCAGACTGACTGAGAGCTTAATCGACTCCCCTATTCATAAGCTTTCAGAAAATATATACATTATGGGGTCGGAAATGAAAATTGTAGAAACTTCATACGGAATGACAAACCTATATATACCCTTTTTCACTGTGAAAAAAGGGTATAAATATATAGCTTTGTCATTAACAGTTTTTTTAGGATTTTTTACAAATCGGCAAAATTAGAGACAAAAATATTTTATAAAATTATTTATATTTTTATACCCGCCACCCTAAAATGGTGGGGGTATATTCATTTTGTCATTCCGTTTGTAGTCAAAATATTCACTTTAGACCGCATAAAGTAAATATATATTTTCCGAGTCCCGGTATCAGTTAAGAAAGCTCTAGCTGTGTCCGTCTGTTGAAAGCACGTTAGAGCTAGAATAATTCTTATACACAAGGTTTGTTTGGAATTGAAAAGGGACTTAATCGATATATTAGAAAGTGAGTTATAGGTCGTAATGCAAGAGTAGGTCAAAAAAACCGTGTCCTTCCAACATAGAATAAAATGCAATTGTATGTACACGCATTGAAGTAGAGCGATGAAATTTCGAATGTATATTTCCTGAGTAAAAAAATATATTTCCCTGAAAGTTGCTGAAATCTATACATTATGAAAAACAAGTTATCGATCAAAATATACGAAATTTTATACTGCACAGTGTCTTTTTCGGTATATTTAAAATTAAAAACGTAATAAAACTGACAAAATTAGATGAGTGATTTAGAAATTTTGAAAACATTACTTTTTAGTCAAAAAATTGTACTAATAGAAAATTAAGTATTATTCAAAAAAATTATAGTGACGCGCCCACATTAACGCCCACCTCCCATATAACGCCTTATCATAAAATCATATTATTTTTATATGGATTAAAATTTAAAAAAGTCTGTAAAGGATTATCTGAGTTAAATTCAAACATTAATTATATAATTTAAAAAAGTAGGAGGTGACATGCCCACACAAACCTAATATTATTTATTAACTACCTTTGGGTACCAAATTATACTCTTCGGATTTCGTAAAAACACAACATTGCTGGAAAAATTAGTCAATATTATCATTTCTAATGTAGAAATTTGTAAGGTTGGTTTCATTGCGAGACTAAATTAAAGAAAATAAATTAATAGCAAAGCGAAGTTACACAAAAAAAGTAAAACATATTTTAGTATAAAGAGATAATTCTATAGCGATTACAAAATAATAGATTTTGTGCTATAAAAGTACACAAAATTGGTGGTGGGTATTAAAAATTCGGCACAGCCGAACATAGTTTTTAATTATTAAAAGTTACTAGCTCCTAATAAATGCTTGGACACGCTAAAGGTACCAAAAAACTAGCCGTGTCTAAATCGTTCAATATAATTTTCTAATATTTTTTTCAATATTCATTTTGAATTCCGTTTGCAATATATTTAATAAATGCTTATCGGTTGAAGGCAATAAGAGGCTAAGGATATCAAATTAATCAACTTCTGCGCAACACCATTCAAGCCCTTGCATTTTACTGTCTTTACTTAATCTAAGATTGAAAGAGTGAAAAAGTTAATGTTGAAGAGAGATAACCATTTCATGTGTATTTTTTGATTATTTTAATGTTGCCTCTTCCACAAATTGTACAAAATGTAACTAAAAAACGCAATATTTTAGTACAAAACTGAACAGTTGAACTAAAATTCGGAAATGTTAATTTTAAGCTAAAAATTTTTAGATTTTTTTTAAAGATTGAGGTTGATTTTGTTCGGCTAATTTAGAGCAATTTTTAAATATTTTATTTCTCAAAATCGTTACAATTTTTCAAAAATTATTTAAATTTAATAGCAAATAACAAGAACATTTGTGATCTTTAGTTACCTTTGGCTTTATATCTTTATGTGGCAAAATATTTAAATAATGAAAATATTTTGCATTAACCACTAAAGAACTGCATACAAAAACAAACGCAAACAATAAATAAAATAAATATTTAAAAACCGAAATTCGATATTGTAAAAATGTCTTGTTTAACTTGTTTATTATACTGATTCGACTGTAGATTCTCTTGTTTGTTGGTTAGTTGTTTTCGTTTATTCATTGGTTGCAGCAGTTTTTTTGGGGCTGTTTACCTTGTACCATTTGCATCTCTTACTCTCTATTTAAATACATCAATATCAGTGTTGTCAGGTAATCTTTTTTCTTCTACCTAAAGAACGATATAAAATCCTAAAAATTGAACCTTTTATTCAAATCCCCCTAAACCAAATAACTTGACCAAAAAAATATATATTAATTTTGTCATTCCGTTTGTAACAAACCGAAATATCCATTTTAGACCCCATAAAGTATATATTTTCTCAATAGGAGTTTCCTTTTATGACGATGTAGCTATGTCCGTTCGTCTGTCCGTCTGTTGAAAGCACGATAGAGGTCGGACCGAAAAAGCTAGGGGGCTCAAATTTTGCCAGAGTATTTTTTATGCACAAGATTTGTTATTGAAAATGGACTAAATCAAAATGTTAGGAAGAGAACTTTAGCTCGTAATGCAAGAGCAGGTCAAAAACCCCATGTCTTACCAACTCGAATAAATTGAAATTGTGTTCAAACGCATTAACGTAGAGTCATGAAATTTCGAATGTATAATTCCTGAGTAAAACAAATATGTTTCCCCGAAAAGTGCCAAAATCTATGAATAAGAAAAGGAGTTATAGTTTAAAACGTACAAAAATTTATACCGCACAGTGTATTTTTGGGTATATTTAAAATTAAAAACGCCATAAAATCTACAAAATTAGATGTACTATATTGAAACTTTGCAAACATTGCTTTTGGGTCAATTGATTTGTACTTTGTACACTTTGGCTAGTCACATCATTACTCATTAAAATATCTTATATATTTGAAGTAATTGTAATGACACAGAAAATTAAAAAAATATATTTATATTTAAATCTGTAATAAAAGGTTCATACGGTACGGTACGGTTCAAATGACTTTATGTATAGACAATTGTATTAAATATACTCTTGTGTCTGATTCTTAAGTACTAATGCAATAACAATATCAGCCTTTTAAATATCGATAGGTAAGGTGGAATTATTACAAGAAAGCATTTTTATCTAAGATTAACAGTGCAGTTTGGATTTCTTTATTTTTGTAAAAAAATATTCATTGCACAAAAGAATAAGAGTGATATATTTGGCCGTGCCGAATCTTATATACCCCTCACAACGTGTCGTCATGCAATAACAATCACCATTTATCTCATTAATATGAAATACGTACACACATATATGTTTCATTATCTTTATAATGATTTTATTCGCTTAAGGGCATCCCAATGTAAAGTTCTAAATTGAGTTTATTTATGTGTAAAAAAAGTATGTGTATGTGTTAAAAAAATAAGTTCATCCAGTTTGTATTGTTCTGAAAAGACGAGGTTTTTTCATCATATCTCAATTGCATATGGAGCGATTCTTCTGATTTTTTTCTGCTACCGAATATTTCTGATATTTTGGTACCCTACACTGGTCTTGGAGATGTCTGGTGGCTCTATAAAGTTGATTTCAACATACACATGAACAAATGGACAGACGGACAGTGCTTAATTGACTCCCCTATTCATAAGCTTTCAGAAAATTGTAGAAATTTCACACGAAATGACAAACCTATATAAACCCTTACACTCACTGTGAAGGTTATAAAAATTACAATGAATTTGTTTAAAAAATTACTGGATACAAAAAACAAACAGAAAATATACAAACTTATTTTTAACGTTTAACATAAACTTATAACTGGTATCAGAACCATTACAAAAAATTCTTTAAACACATTTAACGTATTTAGAAACAAATCGACAAAAAACCAATTATTTGTAGTTCCTAAAACCTTCATTCATTTTGCTTTAGTATTTTTTGTAATAATAAATTTTGGAAGATTTAGTTGTAAGTAGAATTCGATGATGTTAAACACTACCAAGCAAAAGAAAAAAATAACAAAACATTTGTGAAAAAAATACCAAAAGTCCACAACTACTAGAATTGTTGCTACTGTATTTGTTAGTAATATTGATGACACAGTTACCGCTACTACAGCATTAACTGGCAGTTTGCTAAATTTATTAAAAATTCATAATTTTGTCTTCAGTAGGTGTTACGCAAATCCATAACCTTGGGATTCGTGTTGAAAACAAGAGAAGAACTACATCAAAATAAATTTGCTTTTTTTTAAAGGTGGTCCAACCATAATGCACAATGAGGCTCTCCTTACCGTACTTAACTCGGCATTTCTTTGTTTTAGTGATTGACAAATACAACATATATCTCAATTGGGAGAATTGAGAGAAA
Organism: Phyto melanocephala; assembly: GCA_941918925.1. Taxonomy (NCBI): domain Eukaryota; kingdom Metazoa; phylum Arthropoda; class Insecta; order Diptera; family Rhinophoridae; genus Phyto; species Phyto melanocephala. The sequence goes on from OW799233.1 coordinate 56,090,875, forward strand.
AGTTCAGCAAGCCGGGTCTGTTGGGCGGTTCTTATTACAAAATGAGGTCGGCCAAGCAGAAACCGCAAATGGTATTCAAAATCGCAAGATCATGACAGACTTATTGTAGCCAGAAATTGATTAGACGATATGTCCTCCAACAGAATGGTGAGCCTTGCCAAACAGCCAACGCAACAATAGTTTTATTTGAGCGAGAAATTCAAAGGCCGTGTTAACTATTTATGTATCTTACGTAGTGACGTTGTTAGTTGGCCGCCACGATCATGTAACTTGGCATCGTTGGACTTGTTTCTTTGAGGATATTAAAAAAAACACATTTCAAGAGCTAAAGGATTAAATAATTCGGCACATTAACGTCACTGAACCTCAATTATGTCTCAGTGTCACTGAAAATATTGTTACAGATTTACAGTTTGATTAACCTGTTATTTTTATAACTTTAATTTACAGTAGCTTCAATTGCGTTAGTTAAATTTACAGTGGTTTATGTACATACAATTAACATTTTCTTTGGTTGGCTGGTTTGTCAACTAACCTATTAAATAATATACAGCCGAGAATGTGTTATTATGTGCAGCACACTTTAAGGCACATTTATTTTTCCTGCATATTACTTAACATTAACATTACGAATGTTACAGTAATAGTAAACTTTGTTCAGTGTATAACAACAAGTGAAATAAATAAAGTAGTCTAAAAACAATATCTGAGTGTATTTAAATAAAAAAGTGTTCCTTATTTTACATTAAATTTCAAGTGTTACTATTTGCAATACAAAAAGAATACACAATATATTTAAAGAAAATGAACCAACGTTTATAAAAGGTAACATTATGGACCATCGGATAGAAGAATGTCACTGAAGCCTTGTCGAGCTTTAAAGTTATCGTAATAAAAATGTAATAAGATAATTTTCTTAATACTTTTTCTTTTATTAACATTAATATCGTGCGTTTTGGATGGACCACCCAGTACAATAAACCCGATACATATGCATACATATATTAACATAATATTCACAAACCCAGGCAGAGGCACAGTATGTATTCGGATTTTAGTCATTACAATTTGTGAAAATAATATTTTATTAAAAAACATAAGCTCAAACCAAAATTTTGATAGTAAGTATATATTTTTAATATGTTGTGATCTACTATGTGATCAGTTTGATTGGTAGTTATGCATGTAATTTGTTATACCCTTCACCTGTGGTGCACAAGGGTATATATAGCTTTGTCATTCCGTTTGTAATTTCTACAATTTTCATTTCCGACCCCATAAAGTATATATTTTCTGAAAGCTTATGAATAGAGGAGTCGATTAAGCCCTGTCCGTCTGCCCGTCTGTCCGTGTGTTGGTTGAAATCAACTTTTAGAAGCAACTATATGTTCCTCAGATCTGTATATGGTATCAATCTCTTGGAAATATCCAGGAATGAATCGCTATTGAAATTCAGTACAATCGCCCCATAACTTTCTGAGATATGAGCAAAAAACCACGACCACCTCGTTTTTTTCACAATTACAACAACAACATTCATACATACATACATGTAAAAAACATACCAAACAAAAAAAAATTACAAAAAAATATATTAAAAATAAGAAAAAAATAATAAAAAAAAACTACAAAAAAAAAATTAAAAAAAAAATTGTAAAAAAAATTTAAAAAAATATGTTGAAAATTTTTCTAAAAAAATTTTTTTAAAAAATTTAAAAAAAATATAAAAAAAAAATAATAAAATATAAATAATATATTAAATAAAAAAAATTTTTTTTGGCTCAGCTGGGAATCGATGCCACATTTATTCTAACGTGTACGTATGCATGTATTCTATATGAGATGAATGGTGATACAAACAATTGTTATTGCATGACTACACGTTGTGAAGGGTATATACGATTCGGCACGGACGGTTACTTGTTTATTTATACCCTTCACACAGTGAAAAAGGGTATATATAGGTTTGTCATTCCGTGTGAAATTTCTACAATTTTCATTTCCGACCCCTTAAAGTATATATTTTCTGAAAGCTTATGAATAGGGGAGTCGATTAAGCCCTGTCAGTCTGTCCGTCTGTCCGTGTGTATGTTGAAATCAACTTTTTGAAGCCCCCCGACATCGCTTGGACCCGGGTGAGGTATTAAAATATCAGAAATATTTGGGAATAGATCCGTATTGAAAATCAGAAACATCGGTACATAAACAACTGAGATATGAGCAAGAACCCACGACAACCTCGATTTTTTTTTCACAAAAACAACATTACAACAACAACATACATACATACAAACGTGTTACTGGTTAGAGTAAACATGGCATCGAATCCCAGCTGAGCCAAAAAAATTTTTTTTTTATTTTATTTTTTTTATTTATTTTTTTTAATTTTTATTTAATATATTATTTATATTTTTATTATTATTTTTTTTAATATTTTTTTATTTTTTTTTTTTAAATTTTTTTTTTAAATTTTTTAAAAAAATTTTTTTTTTTCATTTTTTTTTATTTTTTTTATTGCATGACTACACGTTGTGAAGGGTATATAAGATTCGGCACGGCCGAATATAGCGCTCTTACTTGTTTTTCAATAATAAAACACATGTAAATTTTTTACTCAAAGTGATTGCTCGGACTATATTCGGCATTGCTGAATCTATTATACCCACCACCAATTTTATGTACTTATTATTTTTTTATTAAAAGTAATCGCTATGGAATAATCTCTTTATACTAAAATATTGCTAGGTTTATACCTTTTATAAATGTTGGCTTATTTCCTTTAAATAAACGTTGAGTTCTTTTATTGCAATCGAAAACAGTTAGAATTAGTTATAAAATTAAGTTCACTTTATTTACTTAAACACACTCAGATGTTGTTTTATAGCACTTTACTTATTTCACTTATTGTTATACACTTTTATTATCAAACTCACTTTCATACGCGCTTTACAAGCTCTACTGTTATACTGATCATGTTTTTTCGGCTATTTATAGTAACATAGTGGTGTTCGGTAACATTCGACAAAGTTCTCGTATGTACACACTAGTACAGTCGAAAACCTTTACATTTAAAATAAGACGTAATGTTAATCTTAAGTAATATGCAGGAATAATAAAATGCCTAAAAGTGTGCTACACATAATAACAACTTAATATCATGTTCGAACAACCAGCGAAATAAACGAATACAAATAAAACTACAGTAACTTAAACTACTACAACTAAAATGAATTATAATGAAAATTAAGCTTTTTAAAAACAAATCTGTAACACTACCACCCGCTTAAGCCTGTTCGTCCCGAATAGGCACAATTTCACTTTTTCCGTACTTAGCGAGGCGCTTGAGATGAACCACTTTCATCTTGGGCTGTTGTACTTCTGTATTCTATACACAACATCATATATCTCTTAAGAGTATTCGGTTGTACTTCTATGGCATATATTCCTTCACAAAAACTAAGAAAGCTTGACCCAAAACCTAAAAAAATGATTTTCGTTGGCTATTGTTCAGAAGCAAAGGGTTATCGGTTATTTGATCCTAAAAAGAAAACCATACACGTTTTTCGTGATGTTATATTTTATGAAGATAAGTTTATGTCATTAAATAAATCAACTAAGATTTAAAGATATTGGTTTTGGATCAATAAACAACAACAAAATTGTGAACCTTTGGTTGATGTTGAAAATGAGGACAATATTGTAGATAATGATTCATTATTATTCGTTTCATTTACAGATGATAATAATAAAGTGGGGGATGAAATCGAAACAATCTATAGAACAGAAGAATAGCCAGAAACAGTTGCGGAAATTCAAGATAAACCAAAAAATCAACAAGTGATAGCAAATAACATAATCATGGCAAGACGAAGTGAAAGAATTGCAAAGAAAATTCAAACTAGTCTTGTGGTAGAAAATGAAATGACAGAAGGTCCCATAACGTATAAAGAAGCATTAAATCGCCCAGATAAGGTTAAATGGTTAGACGCGATCAAAAGCGAAATAAATTCGTTGAAAGCAAATAACACTTGGGTAGAGGTAAAATGATTAAGAGCGAAGAATGTTATAAAAAGTAAGTGGGTCTTCAAAGTAAAAGAGGACCATGATGGATCAAAGCGTTACAAAGATCGTCTAGTAGTAAAGGGATTCACTCAAAAGAAAGGTATAGTTACGACGAGACATATTATCCGGTTGTTCGTTATACATCGCTAAGAATGTAAATGGCCATTGCAGCTCGTTATAATTTAGAAATAGAACAGATGGATGCTGTAACTGCATTTTTGCAAGGAGAATTACATGAGAAAATATATATTCAACAACCAGAAGGTGTCATATTTGAAAATCCTGATTATGTTCTCAAGCTAAACAAAGCTCTATATGGCTTGAAGCGGTGTAGTTTGGTATGGAACAAGAAGTTGGATCCAGTTCTTAAGAAGATTGGCTTTAAAAGGTCAAAAGTAAATCCATGTGTATATTACCATATAACTCAGGTTAGTCGAACATATTTAGCAATTTATGTTGACGACATGTTGTTGTTAAGTAATGACGTTATATTTCGTGAGAAAATAAAGAAGAGGCTATGTGAAGAACTACATATAAAGCTAATCGGAGAAGCGAAGAAGTGTTTAAGTATTAGCATTACTAAAGAAAATGGAAATATTTTGTTGGATCAGGAAGATTATATTGACAAAATTTTGCAGAAGTTCAACATGATTTCAATTCGGTAATAGTGCCAATGGATCCAAATCAGAAACTTGTGAAATCGGAAACATTAGGTAAACATGAAATATTTCTATACCAGCAAGCGATTGGCAGTTTAATATATCTCACACAGTGTACCAGACCCGATATATCTCACGCAGTAAGTTACTTATGTCGTTTTAAAAATAATCCTAGTCAAGACCATTGGAGTGCCGTGAAACGGGTTTTTCGATATTTGAAAGGAACAAAACAAGCTAAATTATGTTATAAAAAATATGGTAATAATGAGTTAATGGCTTTTTCTGACGCAGATTGGGCTAACGATATCGATGAAAGAAAATCCATGACAGGATATGTTTGTATACTACAATCAGGTGCGATATCATGGATCAGTAAACGCCAACAAACAGTTGCATTATCGTCGACGGAGGCACTGTCTTCGGTAACACAAGAAGTACTTTGGGTTAGAGGCCTTTATTATGAACTTGTCCCAGATGATGAAAAGGTCCCAACAGCAATATTTTGTGACAATAGAAGCGCGATTGCATTGGCATTAACAAATAATTATCATCCACGATCAAAACATATAGATGTCCGTCATCATTTAATACGAGAGAAAATTTAGTTGAGTTCTATCCTACTAAAACAGAAGAGATGATAGCGGATTCATTAACAAAGGCTACTACTGCACCAAAGCATAAATATTGTTTTTAAGAAATGGGCTTAACTATTTATGTAAAGTAAATTTGAGTGGGGGTGTTGAAATACTTTAACAAATTGTACTTTACAATATTAATAAAATTATTATCTAGTTGTATATATCAAATATGTTTGTAAATTATTATTATTCCGTTTTTTAACTGAACACAAAAAAAAACAAAGCTTTTTTTTAACAACAAAATCACTTTGCTTGTCTTCAACTAACGCAAAGCTTTGTCTAATATTAATTTACCGGACGGGTTGCAAGGTCTTTGAAGTTCTTTAAAAAAACTGTTTGTGTTTTTTAATCGTCGGTTTTGTTCAAGTGAACAAACATTATAATCTTAGAAACAAGATTATTACATTGGCGCCCAAATTAGTGGTTACGGAAATTACCATGGCAAAAAAACAATAGAGCTGACCAAAAAAACAGAACACCTACAGAAAGACAATTTAACGTTTTGTGCAACGCACAAAACGACGGAAAAATTTATGCAGATACTTGCTGCAATGAGTGGTAATTCAAGAGGTGGATCATTGACCCAATGTACTGCTCGTTTTAAAGGAAAAAGAGATCCCGCTGCTGTCGAAGAGTTTTTGTCTGCAATCAGTGTTTTTAAAGAGAAGTCATTCAATTAGTTATGGTATATGGACTACTAAACATCAATATAAGGGAACGTGAACGTCGTGAAAATGTAAAATCGTTTGAAGACTAAATTTCCGTCAGCCGTGAAGCAGAGATGTTTTTCTTGGATGCCTAGCCCATAATGACAACAACAACTGAGGACAATTAAGAAGCTATAAATACGAATCGGTGCAGTTTCTGCTGTATTAAAGGTCATTCTGTAGAAACATGCTTTAAGCAAAAAAAGCGCGATGGTCAACAACAGGCGCAATAAAATCAAATTGCATCTTTTAATCAGCAACAACAACCACGACAGTCAGATATTATTAGGAAACCTGCATTTTTATGTTATGGATGTGGAGCACGCGGTGTACTGTGGTACCTGTAATAGACGTGGTAAAGACAGCCCGCAGTATTTGTCTTTTAACTCAATTTCATCATCCGTTATTAGAAATTTATTGCCAACTTCAAACTTTTTTTTTCGGCCTTAAAGGGAAGCTATATTTAATAGTGGAGCTAAAACCAGCGCTGCGAGCTTAAAACTCAAAAAATACTTACCGCGAATAGATGTGGTTTTCAGGATAGTACAAAGTAGAGTGCAAAAAATAAGGGTAATTTATCTACCAAATACTACGAAAAATAGAACTCTTCTTGATGCTGATTTTCTTGAACAAACAGAAATTGTGCGTAATATGGCTCAAAAGTATTGGTATTTTGAGGATGAAACAAATGTAAGACACATTTTCTAATTTGTTGGAAAACAAAATTTGTTCAATGCAAATTAATGAAGAGTGATCTCCGTGCACTAAAGCCATCAAGGAGATGACACCATTTATTATTTTATTGAAATTAAATTTTTTTTGTCACCTTTACCCAAAACCCCAAAATATGATATGACAAAGAGGAATGCCTCACCTGTGCCTAAAACACCCACTTTTTCTAATAATGTTGACTCACCGTATGCTTTCAAAAGCTACTCGAAGAAAAAATCATGTCTAGAAGCCTGATGTCCCATCTACAATCGTCAGATAAGTGTTTATCATGCGTTCAACGAGTACTGATTACTTTCCGCAATACATACAACCAATATTTCAAAATACGATGCCTAGTGAAATATTGGATCAGTATTCTACAGAAAAAGACACCCCACTGGCTAAAACTCGCAAGATTCGAAAATTTTTTGATACAGATGATTATTTTACGCCTTTAAATTCTTTTGATTTTAAAATTTTAAAAGAAACCGATGAGTAGGTCTTTCTCTCAATCAGAAGATAAAGTTGGAACGAATTCTGGTTGTAAATGAACACATATTTAATGAATCTATAGGTGCCATGCCTTACGCTGTTCATCGAATACACACCGAGGACCATGATCCAATTGCTATTCCTGCCTATCGTTTATCTTCGGCAAAGAAAATCGCTCTCAAAACCGAAATTTACGAAATCCTTGATTCTAGAGTAATTGTAGAGTGTCAGTCTCCATGGGCCGCTCCTGTAGTTATTGTCCCTTAAGAGACTGGTGAAATTCGTGTGTGTATTGACTATCGTGAACTTAATGCTATTACCAAACCAGATCATTACCCACTACCAAGTTGATGATATATTACAAGAGGACAAAGTTACAAGCTACATGTCAACGATTGATCTTCAAAGTGTTTATTGGCAAATCGGAGTTCACCCTTCGGATCAGGATAAAACAGCTTTCGTAACACCCTTTGGTATGCATAAATCTTGATGATATCATTTCCTACCTCTGGGATAGCAGAGATCGTGAAACACTGCATAAAAAAAATATCCGAAATGACCCAAGGTCTACATAATATGAAGTGTTCTACATTAATTAAAATGGTACATTGTCTTACCACCATTTTAAATATATAAAACTAGGCTTAGTCACAAATTTTGTTAAAGCACTAGAAAAAGAGAGTAGAGCCTTTGCTTATTAAAAAACAATATTTCCAAATCTTTCATCTACGAAAATTGGTAAAGGAGTTTTGGATGGTCCTCAAATTCGAAAATTGCTTTTAAGCACTACCTTAGATTTGTTATTACCAGATAAGAAAGTTGAGTGGAATTCACTTCGACAAATTCTTTCTAAATTTCTAGGGAACATCATGAGTCTAAATTACAAAGAAATCGTCCGTGATTTGCTTGAAAACAATCTAAAAATCGGTAAATATTAATTAAATTAATTTTCTAATCCATGCTTGATTGTTTTTCTAAATTTCTGATATTAGGTGAAAAAATTTCACTAAAATAAATTCCTTGCATATCTTCTAATTTTAGGTGGAAAAATGTCACTAAAAATACATTTATTGCATTCGCATTTTGACTTTTTTCCCAAAAACCTTGGTGCCGTAAGCGACGAGCATGGTGAAAGATTTTATCAACAACTTAAGATCATAGAGCATCGTTATCAGGGGCTATGGAATGAAAATATAATGGGAGATTTTATTTGCTTCCTTATAAGAGAATCAAACACAGAAATTTATAGGAGACAAAACAATATTCGAAGACTAAGTACTAAAACTTATGTTTTCTATTGAATAGAAATATGATTTTTAAAAAAAGCAGAAATAAAGTAAGCGGACAGGTCTCTGGTACTTTTTTTTTAAATTTAAAAACTAAGGGACAAAAACCAGTGTCCAAACTCATCATTGGACATACATTTTTTATTATATAAGAAAAACTAAAATTATATATCTAAAGGGTCCGCCATCTAACGTTTTTTTTTTCAACTAGTGCTTATTTCGTGAATGGTAACACTCAGCTCATATCTGATATGACAGATAGTTAGTTTTATCCTTCCGCTGAACGAATATGGTTGTGTATACGCTTGAACAACGCTGGGAAATATTGCGACATTACTTTGGCCGATTTTGTCAAAAAAATCATCTTTTCAGATGAAGCTCATTCCGATCTTGGCGGGTATGTAAACAAGCAAAATTGTTGCATTTGGGGCACACGCCCACGCACGCATACATTGAAAAGCCGATACACCCAAAACGAGTCACTGTTTGGTGCGGATTTTGGTCCAGAGGCATAATTGGGCCATTTTTCTTCGAAAATGAGCAAGGAGTGACTGTAGTCAATGGCGATCGTTATCGGGCCATGTTGAACGAATTTTTGTTCACAAAAATTGAAGAGGAGAATATTGGCAACATTTGGTTTCAACAGGACGGTGCTACATGCCACACAGCCGAAGCTACTTTTTTTTATATCATTTGCAAAAAAAAGTTATTTGGTGGACCCTTTATATATAATTAAACATGAATTAATTATCATTGTATCATTATACTTATATCATTATACCTATTAAACTTACCTTTGAATATTATACTTTCCTTCGAATATTAAACATACTTTTGAATTAATAATGTAAATGTAATGAATTAAAAATGTAATAATGTAAAGTTGCCCACACTAACGTACGGTTTTGGTTGGAAATTTAAAACCAGGCTTCCGGCAAATCTTCGGTTTGGCTTAAAACCGAGATTTAAAGTAAAAGAAAAGAGAACCCAGTTATTATTTGTGATCTTACCTTCAGTGTAAATCCTGTTTCAAATCGTTATTTTGTGCAACTTTTACAAAATCTTCTACATTAACTATCTCAAAAACAAAGGTGAATATTTTAAATAAAATCTAAACTCAAATAACAATACTAATTCTCTTGTATTTTATTTAATTTACCAATCCCTAAAATTATAATAACTCTTTGAGTTACTATAATTGCAAACTCACTTAGAAAACCACTCTCATTTCTTACCCTACAGTTTGGTGAATCTAATGCAGATTGTTTATCATTTTGTGTGTGCCCCATACACACAAAACTACAACCGGTAAGAACTTCTTCTTTGGTACTTTTTGAGATCTTATCAAATTATTTTTAACGTCGGAAAATAATTTAAAATTAATTTTTCATTAAAAATAAAAAAATCACAAAATTTTTACCTTTACACTAATCTGTGATAAAAATATCAAAACTAGGTACTTTCAGTTTATCGGGAATAAAACACGAATTTATCCATGGATTTTCATGTAATAAAATTATTTTTTTAAAAATAAATGAAGTTTTAAGAATGAGTACCACGCCTGGTAATTTTTTGTTGATTTCTATTTTTTTATAAATTTTTTAATTTCAAAAAGTTTATAATTTCACAAAAAAATTTTTTTTTCCGACTTGTGCCTCGATAACTCCAAAACTGATGGCTAGATTAGAAAATGTTATTAGAAAAACTTAAAGCTGGTATAATTTAAAGTTTTCAGACGGATTGCTAAACAAAATCGAGTTCGTCGTTCCAAAGTATGATGTATGGAGCAGCCTCTTCAAAAATCTCAAATTTTATAAAAAAATTAAAAAAAACAACTAAGAGTACTATATTCGGCTGTGTCGTGTGCCCATGTTGAAGGTGAACTACACCTAGACGTCAAATTTGTTTTCTGCATTTCATTTGACATTTCTCAATCTCAGACTACCTCAATTTGAACAGTAGAAAGATACGCAAATGAGCAACGCGTTAAAGTTATTCAGGTTTTTTATGAAAATGGGCGTTCAAATCAAAATGCATTTTGTGCACTAAGAGATTCTTTTGGTCATCATAATCGTTCAAATTCATCCACAATCGTGAGAATTGTAAAAAATATTTAAATTTCTGCAAAACAGGTCTGTATAAAATGTTAGAACATCTGTGAATGCTTTCTTAGTTCGTTGAATGGGAACCATTGTTGTTTTTTGCGATAGTGTGGCAAAAAAACTGTCAACCTCGACTCATCATCATACCCAACAATTTAGCATCAACATTGTCATTGAAAATTTGGACCATCAGATAGAGGAGTGGCGCCAAGGATGGAGGAAGGCCATTTGGCCGATATTTTGTTAAATACATAATTAAACCATACAAATATTATCATTATAAAAAGAAATGATAATAATTTCTTAAATAATTTGTGTTTTATTTTAAACCAACATCGGCCCTTAAAATTTAACCACCCTTAATAACTTCTATATGATAGTAAAATGTTTTCGTAAATTTAGTCTTCTAGTGAAAATGGGCGTTAAATTAGGCGTGTCAGTAAAGTTTCTGCTAATAAATACAACTTAGATATTTCAATATAGTCCTTTATTTTCCCAAAAACTTTGTCAATAGAGAAATTACATGAATTTAAGATAATCCGTAATATGGGAAGTAGGTGTTAAAGTAGGCGTGTCACCTAAACTTTTTGGCACAACAATTACTTTGATTAGAAGGATATATGTAGCAAATTTCATCATCATTCCTCTAATTTTGTCGGTTTTATGAGCTTTTAAATTTCATTAACGGTAGATAACGTGAAAAGTGGGCGTTATAGTAGGCGTCTCAAAGTTGTTTTTGCTAATGATTACAACTTGAAATTCCAATGTAGTCCTTTATTATTCCAAAATCTTTATTAATAGAGAAATTATATGAATTTCAGTTAAAACGTTATATGGACGTTAGGTGGGCGTAAAAGTGGGCGTGGCATCCTAACTTTCTGGCACAGTAATGAGATTGCATAGAAGGATATACGTAGCAAATTTTATCATTATACCTCTAATTTTGGCGGTTTTATGAGCTTTTAAATTTCATTAACGGTAGATAACGTGAAAAGTGGGCGTTATAGTAGGCGTGTCAAAGTTGTTGCCGCTAATGAGTACAGCTTAGGTGTTTCAATATAGTCCTTTACTATTCCAAAATCTTTATTAATAGAGAAATTATATGCATTTTAGGTAAAATGTTATATGGGAGGTGGGCGTGGCACATTGATTTTCCGTTACAGGAAAGCCTCTCAGCAAAAAGCAAAGTGCGCAAAATTTCAGAGTCGTACATCTAATTTTGTTGCTTTTATGACGTTTTTGTTTTTAAATATACCGAAAAATACACTGTGCGGTATAAATTTTCGTACATTTTGATCGATAACTGCATTCCTAATGCATATATTTAGTTAATTTTTTAGGAAAAATATAGTTTTTACTCAGGAAATATATATTCGAAGTTTTATGAGTCTAAGTTAATGCGTTTGGACACAATTCCATTTTATTCGATGTTCGAAGGACACGGTTTTTTCGACCTACTCTTGCTTTACGACCTATAACTCTCTTCCTAATATTCTGATTTAGCCCATTTTCAATACCAAACCAACCTTGTCTATAAGAAAGATTTTGGCAAAATTTGAGCGCCCTAGCTTTTTCGGTGCGACCTCTATCGTGCTTTCAACAGACGGACAGACGGATGGAAATAGCTATATCGTCATCAAATCAAACATTGATTCAGAATATATATACTTTGTGGGGTCTAAAATGGATATTTCGATGTGTTACAAACGGAATGACAAAATGAATATACCCCCACCATTTTTTTTGGTGGCGGGTATAAAAATAGGAATTAATGATGATTTTTGCAGTTAGGTGACAATAGCGGATTAAAAAAATATAAATAGTGTTTATTATGGAAAAAAAAGTTGCCATTTATTGCGTAGTGTAATTTGTTTTTGATTCAAAGTTAACATCGTCCCTTAAAATTGAACCACTCTTTTTAAATGAAGCTCACTAGATGTAGCCAAGATCTAGCAAAACGGCTAAATTTGCAACCTTGGCTGCCTTGTGTACCAAAGAGAAAAAATAAACTTTTAACTTCAATACACATTTACTTTCATATCCTGAACTTGAAACACAAATAAACAAGAAAGACTTTTTTTTAGTGCATTATATTTTATATTTATTCCAATTGTTTTATGTTTAAAGTAAAGAATTAAAACGGAAACATAAAAAAAGATAACATAAGTGATAGTTTTTAAATATCGGTCTGTATTACTTACTGCAATTAATTTGAAGATAAAGAGTTAAAATCCAAAAAAAAAATTCTAATATTGTTTTTGTAAAAAGTAAAAGAATTTCACATGAAAACGCCAACAAAATAACTTAAGTGTTTAAGTTATTGCAAGTAAAATTGAGATTTAATAGAGAAAAAACAAATTTAGTTTTACAACTAAAATCTTAAAAAAATTATATATTTTTTCACCCTTTATGCATGTAAGCCGTTTTATTTAATTTAAAAATTATTAAAAGGATTTGCAATGGTACTTATGTAGGTGGTGATTTAAGTATCGTAAAATGTGTGTTAAGTAAACTTTAAACATAAGTTTGTTAGATAATCCTTTTAATGACCACTAAAGTGGTATTTCTACTGCTTATTGTTCGTAACTTTTATCTATAAAAAAGTAGAAAGAAATTGCAAAAAAGGAATATCATCATGCATGGAGACAACAACAAAAATACTAACCAGGGCCTGAAGTGTCGCCACTAAAGCTACACCTACTACATAGTGATAAGTACAAGGAAACATAAAAAATAACACACATGAGAAAGAAAAAGGAAAAAGGGTTTATAATATAATACATAACTTTATACTTATCTATAAAAAACGTTAAATTCTTATGATGCTATTGTAAAATATGAAAATACTCCTAGAAAAGTTCTTGCTACACACAAGAAAACAATCCAGCAGTTTTATTGATGGCAATATATCCCTTTTTTGAAAAGTACCTATTTTTCGTTTATTCACTTGGTTGATTCTTAATTTATTGTTTGTTTTAATTAACACTCTGTTATCCTTTGCTGTGCAAAAAAAATATCTGTCTACCATACACTTTCCAAGTGGTTGAGCGAAAAGTATATTGTGACTTTAGTGTCTTTATATTTTACTAAGAAACCCTGTGCGTTTCACGTACCAGGAAATTATTATTGTTCTATTTAAAGTTATACGTAATTGTTTTATTAAATATGTACTGTGAATGTCAAAAGAAACTGTACACCTTTTATTTTCATGTTTTAAGATTAATTTATTTTTTGTTTTTATTATTTAATTAAACATTTTATATTTTTTATTAAATATATTTCTTTCTTTTTTATTTTATTAAAAAATAAAAACAAAACTCCAACAAAAACAAGAACTATAGAACAAAAATAAAAAAAACTTCATATTTATAGCGTCAAAAGATATTGTACATTACTCGTTTTTATAATAATAATGTTATTTAAAAAAAATTTTACATTTAGTTTGATGACCATTTTGTTGTATCACAGATTGTAGTCTTCTTGGCATCGATTCCACCAGCTTTTTAGTAACCTCGGGGGGGAATTTTTTGCCATTCCTCCATTATCACCGATTTGAGAGAATCCTTGCTGGAAATTTCTCTTTTTCTTATCTGCCGGTCCAAGTGCTCCCACAAATGTTCAATAGGGTTCAAATCGGGTGACTGGGGGGATGATCCAACTGTTTGGGGGTATGATATAGCAGCCATTCCTTTACTATTTTGGCAGTGTGCTTGGGATTGTTGTCTTGCTGAAAGACCCAAGTTCGATCCAAGCCCAATTTTTCGACGCTCTGTGCCAAATTATCTTTTAAAATGTTGAGATAATCTATTTTATTCATAGTGTTTTCTATGAAGACCAAATTTCCTACACCATTGGCTGCCATACATCCCCACACTATAACTTAACCACCAGCATGCTTCACTGTGGATATTACATTTTGCTGGTCAATTTCACAATTTTTCTTCCTCCAAATTTTAACCGGTTTTTTCTTGCCGAGAATTTCAAATTTGCTCTTGTCGCTAAATAGCACATTTTTCCAGAACATATTAGTACAATTTTCGTACTTTTTAGCAAACTCTCGACGTCGACGTTGATTAATTACCGATATGTACCATTTTTTTCTTGGAACTCGTCCATACAGTCCGTTTGCATGTAGGGCTTTACGTATTGTGCTAGCACTAACATTTATACCTGAGCATTCTGAAATATTTTCGGATATTTTAACAACACTTTCTGTTGGATTCTGTTTAACTTTACGCACAATGGACCATATTTGAGTACTGTTTAGTTTGGTTCGCCTTCCAGATTTAGTGCGATTTTCTAAACTTGAAAACTTTTTGTGCTTGTCTATTATATATTTTACAGTATTGTGACTTCTTTCAATCATGGAACCAATCTCACGCAAGGATTTGCCATCTTTGTAATATTTTAGCACAAGCTTACGAATATCCAAAGAAGTTTGTTTAGCCATTTTCAAAAAAATCGAAAAAAATTGTCGTTTGATCTGCTCGTGACAAACTCAAGTCTATAAATAATTTTTATACCTAGCTAATATTACATAAAGTATCGTAGTAAATAAAATCACAAAAAATAACGGTACTTTTATATGTAAAATTCTTTATTACATGCTATGCACAAGAGCTGTACAATTTCTTTTGACGCTAGAAATATGAAGCATTTTTTGTTTTTGTTGTATATTTTTTGTTTTTGTTAGAGTTTCGTTATTGTTTTTTAATAAAATAATAAAAGGGTAAATATATTAAAGGAAAACCAAAAAAGTTTAATTAAATCATAAGTTTGAATAAGAAAATAAAGTTGTAAATATAATACTTTGAGGTGTACAGTTTCTTTTGACATTCACAGTATGTGTAATTTTAATTTTTTTATAATTAGAAGCAATTTTTTAATGCAGCTTATAGATATTTTATTATACTATTGACACGACAGGGCACAAGGAAATTTTATAGGATTGTCATTCCGTAAGAAATTTCTACAATATTCATTTCTGACCCCATAATGTATATAATTTCTAAAAGCTTGTGAATAGGGGAATCGATTTATCTTTATCCGTCTGTCAGGCTGTCTGTACGTGTGCATGTCGAAATCAACTTTTTAAAGCCCCTTGACATCGCATGTAATGTATCAAAATATCAGAAATATTTGGGAGCAAATTGATATTGGAAATCAGCATATTCGACCCATAATTGTTTGAGATATAAGCAAAAAATCACGACTGACTCTGTTTTTCGCTTACTTTTACCACAACTTTCCTGGCCTAGGATAATTTATAGACACGGTTGTTACCATTAAAAAATTTGGTATGCTTCTAGAGATACTTATGAAAAATTTTGGACATATTGGTACTAATCGGCAAAGTTATAGGCAACATTTTTTTTTAATTTATTAAAATTTTTGAAACTCCTTAACAATTTTTTAACACGTTTAAGATACCAAAATCTCAACAATTATTTCTAAGAAAAACTAACAAATTGCTTTGAAACCAACTGAGATATAAGCACCAAACTACAACTGTTTCAGTATTTTTTTTAGAATTTTTAAACGAAAACATATATTTCTCAGTTTCTATATGGGGACCAAATGAAGGGCTTGAGTATTAAAATATAGTTAGATTTAAAAACAAAAATTCAAGATAGAGTCCTAAATAGATTAAATGGCGAATATATGAGTCAAATATAGTAGTTACGACTTTGTTCCCTTTAACCCCCACAATATTACAATCAAAACAAGTAAGAGCACTATATTCGGCTGTGCCGAATCTTTTATACCCACCACCAATTTTGTGTACATTTAAAGCACAATATTTATTATTTTGTTAATCGCTATAGAATAATCTCTTTATAATAAAATATGTATCACTTTCTTTGTAGAGGGTGGTTAAATTTTAAGGGCCCATGTTTAAGGTGAACCACATCTAAACTTCAACTTTTTTCTTGTATTTCATTTGACATTTCTCAATCTCAGACTAACTCAATTCGAACCGTGGAAAGATACGCAATCGAGCAACGCTTTTAAATATTAATGATTTTTATAAAAATGGGCGTTCAAATCAAAATGCATTTTGTGCACTTCGTGATTCTTTTGGTCAACATAATCGTTCGAATTCGTTCACAATCGTGAGAATTGTAAAAAATATATAAATGTCTGCAAAGCAGGTCTGTATGAAATGTGAAAACATCTGTGAATGCCATCTTAGTTCGTTGAATGGGAAACATCGCTGTTTTTCACGATAACGTGGCAAAAGAGCAAAAGAGCGACTCATCATCGTGCCCAACAATCGAGCATCAACAGTGTCATTGAAAATTTGGACTATCGGATCGTGGTTTGCCGCCTAGGTTGGGGGGCCATTTGGCCGATATTTTGTTCCATACATAATTGAAGCATACAAATATTATCATTATAAAAATAAATGATAATAATTTCATAATAATTTTATTCAAAATCAACATAGTCCCTTAAAATTAAACCACCCATTATAACTTCGGTATGCTAGTAAAATGTTTTCGTAAATTTAGTCTTTCAATCAAAGTGGCCGTTAAAATACGCGTTTCTGCTAATAAACATAACTTAGATATTTCAATATAGTCCTTTAGTATTCCAAAATCTTTATTCATAGAGAATTTACATGAATTTAAGAGGAAGAAAGTGAATTTAAGGTTAAATTTTAAGGGCCACAGGGTGATTTAAAATATACATTCTCTGCATTTTTCTAAAACGGGAATTTAATTAGTAAGATTTTGATTTTTAAACTTCTATACCATTTTGCTTTTAAAAGATTTTCAAACGAAATAAGTTTTGTATAATTTTAAAATTTGTTAGCCATTAGTACATGAAAATAAATTGTTTATAATGTTTAGAGATAATTTTTTTTTACTTAAGTCAAAATTTTCCTAAATTCCCATTTTTAATAGAGCATAACTTCAGGAGAACATAAGCATAAGTTGTTAGCATGCCATCTAGTAGTTGCTAGTAGAGTCATCTATCTTATCATCTTTATCTTATATTTAGCTACAGTACAATAAATGGCGCAGTGTAAGATGAATAAATGCTAATATATATGACTAATATATTTTTATAAAAATTTAAGGAAAAAAGTGTGCGCGGCACATCTATTTTCCGTTATAACGAAGACTTTGACCAAAAAGCCATGTTTGCAAAATTTCAGAATCGTACATATATACACTGTGCGGTATATATTTTCGTACATTTTTATCTATAACTCTTTTCCTAATTCATAGATTTAAGCGATTCTCAGGGAAAAATATTCTTTTGACTCGATAAATATATATTCGAAGTTTCATGACTACGTTTATGCGTCTGGACACAATTCAAAACTGAAAGTGGGCGTTATAGTAGGCGTGTCAAAGTTGTTTTTGCTAATGAGTACAACTTAGGTGTTTCAATATAGTCCTTTATTATTCCAAAATCTTTATTAATAGACAAATTATATGAATTTTAGGTAAAACGTTATATGGGAGGTGGGCGTAAAAGTGGGCGTGGCACCTTAATTTTTTGGCATAGTAATGAAATTGCATAGGGGGATAGACGTAGCAAAATTTATCATCATACCTCTAATTTTAGCGGTTTTATGAGCTTTTAAATTTCATTAACGGTAGATAACGTGAAAAGTGGGCGTTATAGTAGGCGTGTCAAGGTAATTTTTGCGAATGAGTACAACTGAGGTGTTTCAAGATAGGCCTTTATTTTTCCAAAATCTTTATTAATAGAGAAATTATATGAATTTTAGTTAAAACGTTATATGGGAGGTGGGCGTAAAAGTGGGCGTGGCACATTGATTTGCCGTCACAAGAAAACGTGTCACCAAAAAGCAAAGTGTGCAAAATTTCAGAGTCGTACATCCAATTTTGTTGCTTTTATGACGTTTTTGTTTTTATATATACCAAAAAATACACTGTGCGGTATAAATTTTCGTACATTTTGATCGGTAACTCCTCTCCTAATGCATAGATTGAGACAATTTTCGGGGGAAAATATTGTCTTTACCCAGGAAATATATATTCGAAGTTTTATGAGTCTACGTTAAGGCGTTTGGACACAATTCCATTTTATTCGATGTTCGAAGGACACTGTTTTTTCGACCTACTCTTGCTTTTCGAGCTATAACTCTCTTCCTAATATTCTGATTTAGCCCATTTTCAATACCAAACAAACCTTGTCTATAAGAAAGATTCTGGCAAAATTTGAGCCCCCAGCTTTTTCGGTGCGACCTCTATCGTGCTTACAACAGACGGACAGACGGACGGACATAGCTAGATCGTCATAAAATCAAACCCCGATTCAGAATATATATACTTTATGTGGTCTAAAATGGATATTTCGATGTGTTACAAACGGAATGACAAAATGAATATACCCCCACCATTTTTTTGGTGGCGGGTATAAAAAGCGCACGATTAGTACAATATTATATGAAATGAAAGGCCCTGACTAGTAAAATACAGATAACTATGTAATAATTCAAACTCAAATATGGCGTCGAAAATAACAAAGAAAATAGAATAATGCATGACATCTAAAATCTAGACTACACTAAAATTAGGTAATTTTCTTGCTTTTTTTATATAATTCTTTTAGTTTGTTTTAGTTTTTATTATACCCTTCACACAGTGAAAAAGGGTATATATAGGTTTGTCATTCCGTGTGAAATTTCTACAATTTTGATTTCCGACCCCATAAAGTACATATTTTCTGAAAGCTTATGAATAGGGGAGTCGATTAAGCCCTGTCAGTCTGTCCGTCTGTCCGTCTGACCGTCTGTCCGAGTGTATGTTGAAATCAACTTTTTGAAGCCCCCCCGACATCGCTTGGACTCGGGTGAGGTATTAAAATATCAGAAATATTCGGGAGTAGATCGGTATTGAAAATCAGAAACATCGGTACATAAACAACTGAGATATGAGCAAAAACCCACGACCACCTCGATTTTTTTTCACAAAAACAACATTACAACAACAACATACATACATACATACAAACGTGTATACTGGTTAGAGAAAACGTGGCATTGAATCCCAGCTGAGCCAAAAAAAATTTTTTTTTATTTTTTTTTTAATTTTTTTTTATTTTTTTTTTTTATTTTTTATTTAATATATTATTTATATTTTTATTATTATTTTTTTTTAATTTTTTTTAAATATTTTTTTTTTATTTTTTTTTGTTTCATATTTATTATATATATTTTAATTATTTTTTAAAATTTTTTTTTTTTTTAATTTTTTTTTTAAATTTTTTTTTTAATTTTTTTTTTTAATTTTTTTTTGATTTTTTTTTTTAACATACATGCGTAAATTTATAATTTTACAATGTGGATGTTTTTATATATGTATGGTTTTTGTATATCAGATGTTTGTACGTATATCAGATGGAATGGTGATACAAACTACTGTTATTGCATGACTACACGGTGTGAAGGGTATATAAGATTCGGCACGGCCGAATATAGCGCTCTTACTTGTTTTTGTATGCCAAGGTTTTCTGTAGAAATTAAGACGACGTATCATGGGTTATAGTAGAAAGAAATTAATTGCAGATTTAAAAACTTAACTCCGTGATTTAAGAAGTCTTTCCTCTACAATAAAAGTGTTTTAACAACTCTAATTAGGTTTAAAGGTATTTTTGTATTTTACTAAGCCAACATTGAGTTGAAAACATGATAGTCAGGATAGACTGCATATATAAGATGTTGCAGACTGTAGGTCTAATAGTTTACAGTTTGCAACGCGGTCTATTCTGACCTCAATATTCTAATAATAATACAGTGTAATCTCAATATTTCGGACACTTTCAAATTTGGACAACGCAGTAATCCGGACACTTGATATTTCGCATTATAATCTCTGTAATCCGGACATCACCCCTATTTTTTACCTCAATAATTCGGACATTCTTTTTTTAACAGCTTTTCCATTTCTTTGCCAAAGAACTCTTTTAAGTTTGTAAAAAAATGCATTCGAATGCAAACAGAACTCTCAAACAAGAGAACAAAAAAACACTACACCATGGCAGCAAGCTACCTTAGAGCAGAGATTGACAGAGCGTACTTCTGTTATGTTCTCTTCTATCTATTTGCATGTTAAAGAACGTAACAAAAATTCCATTGTAGCCTTTGGCTCAGAATGTACCATTATGTTTAAAATTCTGCCCTTTTTTGAGTTAAACAGTCAATATTTCTTTAGTTGTGAAAAGCTTACTTATTTTATCAAGTTCTACAAGTCTAATGGATGCATTAAAAACTTACTGCTGTATTAATAAAAACTATTTTAGGTTTATTAAAAGCTTATTTGACAGATGTTGCACAGAAATTTGTCAAATAAGCCATCAATAAACCTAAAATATTCTTTATGAATACGACAGTTATTCTTTAAAAAACGTCGAATTTTTATCCTCAAATGCTTGGGATAATGTGGATAAAGGTGTTTTTTTTTAACAAAATCTTTACGATAAATAATGGAGCTCATATGACGAACTACCACTGGCAATGCAAAGATGTAACGATTCTGCGGAAATAACGGACTGACTCGTCGATATATAACTGGATGTGTACAATTCTACTGAAGTCAATGAATGGTTAAATGACAAAACTGAAATCACTAATGATGAATCTGATGAAGATGATGTTATTGAATCCCATAATGACGGAAATGGTAATAATATTCCAAAAAAATTATATTTTCAAGCTATATCTGCCTTTAGTACATGTATTGAATATTGTGAAGAGCAGGACTTTCCTGCGGGAGAAATTTTAAAGCTTATAAATCCTAGATTGCATATAGAAAGAAAAATGAACCTAAACTTCGTCTGATGAAAATTACTCGTATAATAAACAATAATTTTATTGTTTTTTGTTTGTCTTTAGTGAGTACTTATCATTTACATTTTTTTCAGTTTTTGTTTTCTTCGTAATCTTAATGAAGTAAAACTGTGTATACAAAAGAATTAGTAAATAGTTTTATTGCTTTCAAAACCATTTTTTTATTTTTCATCTCTCTCGGAAATCCGGACATTTTGGTATTTCGGACACTGCCTGGTTTTCAATTATCCGAATTATCGAGATTACACTGTACTAATATTGAAATATTTAATACCACGTATTTATTACAACAAAAGTAAATAATCTTACATTTAAATGACTTCTATTAAGTAAACTAAAATCTTAAATGAAATTTAGCACAATCGCCCTATAACTTTCTGAGATATGAGCAAAAAACCACGACTACCTCTTTTTTTCACAATTACAACAACATACATATATACTGGTTAGAGTAAGCGTGGTATCGAATCCCAGCTGAGCCAAAAAAAAAATTTTTTATTTTATATATTATTTATATTTTTACTACTTTTTTTATATATTTTTTTAATTTTTAAAAATTTTGTTTTTTATTTTTTTAAAAAATTTTTATTAAAATTTTTTTACAAAATTTTTATTAAAATTTTTTTTTAAATTTTTTTTATTTTTTTGTTTGTTTTTAATTCATTTTTTTTTGTAATTTTTTTGGAAACACATACATAAATTCAATTTATAATTCTGCAATAGGATGTTTTGTATATATATGCACGTATTTCATATGAGATGAATGGTGAGACAAACAATTGTTATTGCATGACTACACGTTGTGAAGGGTATATAAGATTCGGCACGGACGAACAAAGCACTCTTGTTTTCTTATGTGTTGTCCTTCATCTGACTACTATATTTGGAAATTTTTAAGCGCTTTTTTCACAATACTAAAAGTATCTTATAACAAAAATCTAGTGAAACCCATCTTAATATATTGCTTTTGTAAAATATCACCTTTAGCCGACGAATGCTACCGCCAATAGATTTCTGCTAACAGCTGATGTCAGCTGTTTTGACAGAATAAAATAGAGAATAGAGGTACGTTAATTAGAAAATTAACCAGTAAGAGCACTATATTCGGCTGTGACGAATCTTTTATACCCACCACAAACTTTGTGTACATTTAAAGCACAATATTTATTATTTTGTTAATCGCTATAGAATAATCTCTTTATAATAAAATATGTATCACTTTCTTTGTAGAGGGTGGTTAAATTTTAAGGGCCCATGTTTAAGGTGAACCACATCTAAACTTCAACTTTTTTCTTGTATTTCATTTGACATTTCTCAATCTCAGACTAACTCAATTCGAACCGTGGAAAGATACGCAATCGAGCAACGCTTTTAAATATTAATGATTTTTATAAAAATGGGCGTTCAAATCAAAATGCATTTTGTGCACTTCGTGATTCTTTTGGTCAACATAATCGTTCGAATTCGTTCACAATCGTGAGAATTGAGAACATAAGCATAAGTTGTTAGCATGCCATCTAGTAGTTGCTAGTAGAGTCATCTATCTTATCATCTTTATCTTATATTTAGCTACAGTACAATAAATGGCGCAGTGTAAGATGAATAAATGCTAATATATATGACTAATATATTTTTATAAAAATTTAAGGAAAAAAGTGTGCGCGGCACATCTATTTTCCGTTATAACGAAGACTTTGACCAAAAAGCCATGTTTGCAAAATTTCAGAATCGTACATATATACACTGTGCGGTATATATTTTCGTACATTTTTATCTATAACTCTTTTCCTAATTCATAGATTTAAGCGATTTTCAGGGAAAAATATTCTTTTGACTCGATAAATATATATTCGAAGTTTCATGACTACGTTTATGCGTCTGGACACAATTCAAAACTGAAAGTGGGCGTTATAGTAGGCGTGTCAAAGTTGTTTTTGCTAATGAGTACAACTTAGGTGTTTCAATATAGTCCTTTATTATTCCAAAATCTTTATTAATAGACAAATTATATGAATTTTAGGTAAAACGTTATATGGGAGGTGGGCGTAAAAGTGGGCGTGGCACCTTAATTTTTTGGCATAGTAATGAAATTGCATAGGGGGATAGACGTAGCAAAATTTATCATCATACCTCTAATTTTAGCGGTTTTATGAGCTTTTAAATTTCATTAACGGTAGATAACGTGAAAAGTGGGCGTTATAGTAGGCGTGTCAAGGTAATTTTTGCGAATGAGTACAACTGAGGTGTTTCAAGATAGGCCTTTATTATTCCAAAATCTTTATTAATAGAGAAATTATATGAATTTTAGTTAAAACGTTATATGGGAGGTGGGCGTAAAAGTGGGCGTGGCACATTGATTTGCCGTCACAAGAAAACGTGTCACCAAAAAGCAAAGTGTGCAAAATTTCAGAGTCGTACATCCAATTTTGTTGCTTTTATGACGTTTTTGTTTTTATATATACCAAAAAATACACTGTGCGGTATAAATTTTCGTACATTTTGATCGGTAACTCCTCTCTTAATGCATAGATTGAGACAATTTTCGGGGGAAAATATTGTCTTTACCCAGGAAATATATATTCGAAGTTTCATGAGTCTACGTTAAGGCGTTTGGACACAATTCCATTTTATTCGATGTTCGAAGGACACGGTTTTTTCGACTTACTCTTGCTTTTCGAGCTATAACTCTCTTCCTAATATTCCGATTTAGCCCATTTTCAATACCAAACAAACCTTGTCTATAAGAAAGATTCTGGCAAAATTTGAGCCCCCTAGCCTTTTCAGTGCGACCTCTATCGTGCTTTCAACAGACGGACAGACGGACGGACATAGCTAGATCGTCATAAAATCAAACCCCGATTCAGAATATATATACTTTATGGGGTCTAAAATGGATATTTCGATGTGTTACAAACGGAATGACAAAATGAATATACCCCCACCATTTTTTTGGTGGCGGGTATAAAAATCAACGAAAATTTATAAGGCAGCACTTTGTTAATGAAATGCTTTGCCACTGTTGTCAAAATAATTATAACCTATACCCTAAGCGTGTTAAACTAAATGACAATTATAAAAGGTTATGTACTTGAATGGCTTTTAGCGAATTTCGCAACAATTGTATTATTGTCTGTGTATCTAAGCAAATGTCTGACCATAAGTACTTACTAGGGTTATCAATTCGGTTTTACAACCGGTGGAAAACTCGGTCTTTTACTCTTTTAGCTGGCGGTTTTTTCCAAATGTTAATTTTTCGAATGTCGAATACACCGGTTTTTTACTTACAGAAGCCGGTTTTTGTCATTCTTATTTTTATGTTCATTTATCTTTGTAACCAAACGTACCATGCAATATTTATTACTCAAAAAATTTCCAAAAAATCAGAAAATGTACATATTAAATACTCTTCCATAATATTGTAAGAAATTTATTTGTTGTTTCAAAAACCAATGTAAAATAAGAAATATAATTAGGCTTAAATATTATTTGTTTTAAATGGAGAGCAGGTATTTAATACGTTGTTGCGCTTATAATTTGCTGTGATAATCAGCTGTTTAGTTAAGTTTTTTGACCAAATTATTGTACTTTGCAATACTTTTTCATCTCATTTTCAAATTTCATACTATTTTGCTTCTACGGAATCTAGCGACTTGTACTAAAGACTACCCATATCTTAACTAATATCTCTTATAACATATGATTTGTATAGTAAAATAGTTTGGCACACAAAGGGTCATTATTACAACTTGCCTATAAAGTTAATATTAATAAAAGGTAGCTTTTCACTACTGTGAGCAGTGAAGTGACTTTTTAAAATTTTTCATTATGACAACCTCCTTGTAACAAAGATTTTTTTTTTAATATGGCAGTACCAGAGCAAATACCGATTACTTTTAACAAGTTAATTTAGTTTAAAAAAAAAATTTAGTTTCAACAATGTAAATTTATACAAAACGAAATAAAAGTTTTGATGATTTATTTGCTGTTTTGTGTCACTAATATTAAAATATTAAAAAAATAAAAAAAATTAAAAGGTCAAAGTAAAATAAAAATATAAATCACAATTTAGTTGCCATATTTTGTTTCATGTAGAGAAACAATGGCATTTTTAAATTTATAAACCTAAACTTAAAAGTTGACGGTAATTGAAGCATTAATTTAACTTTCCGGTCACTTTTAGGTAAAAAGTGTCTGTCCTTTAACATCTTTATTTTAAATAACGGCATTTTATTATAATGGCATTGAATGTCTGTCAACTTAAAATGCAATTAAACCATAGAACAAACTAGTTTTTTCCTAAATATGTCTTTCTGTCATGGGTATAAGAAAAAATTATATATTATGTATTCGACCGGTTAACCGGTTTTTTATAAATTTTTAAAAGAGCAACCGGTTTTTTTTAATTTAAAATTTAAAACTATTTGAAAACCGCTTTCCTTAAAATGTCAAATAATCGATCACCCTAGTACTTACGTATCACATTATAAATATAGGCATTACTAAACCACTTCTTCGTAAGACAGACTATATGTAAAAATCATTGAAAAGAGTGCTGTTTAGTAAGAGCAAGTCATTACCTAGTCTTTACCGGGAAGTTTTAACGAACTACGAATTAAACAACTACCGGTATTATATAAACTCAGCTCTTGTAAAATTAGTAAAAAAAATGTATACTCGCATATAGATTTGTACAATTTTACAGTGTGTTTAAAAAAGCTTTATTTTTGTGCAGCGAATTATTTTTTATTTCCGCATTGAGCTAACGATTCTCGGATATTTATTCACAAACAAAACAATATGTATGTTATAGGGTTGATAATAAAAATTATGCGCTAATGTGTACGAATGAAGAAAAACAAAATATAAATATACATATAAACACAGTTGGATATCAGAAACAAATGTTAGGAAAACTTTTAAAACATATGTATAAATAAAAGTCTAAATGAAAACATTTATATAAAAGCACAGAGTTCAGATTCTCATAACCCTTTGCGAAAATGACACATATAATATCCTTATTCTGTCGTTCTTAGCCTTATGTTGTCATTGCGTATAAATTTTGTTTTTAAAAGTTTATGTTACACACTTACAAATGTTTGGCGACGAAAATTATATGTATGTATGTGTATAGATGTAGCCTTGTATGTTTTTGATAGTCAAGCATTGTGCTTTGTGTCATTTCCGTTTCCTTTTAATATTTTTAAAACTGATTCTTAAGACTTTAAATACAATTAAATATACATTTGCGGTTGAACTAATGAATTTTCATACACGTACAGCAGACAAGCAACAGACAAATGTGCAAAAGCACTTAAATCTGATATGGAAATATATACTTTAAATTTAAAACTATTTTTGGTTTAATTTTAATAAGCTATTTCAATATTAATATGTATCAAGAGTTTTCCACGTTTATTGGGAGCGAGGTATTGTAGCAAATTAAATAGAAAACCATAAGCATATCGGACAATAGTACAACGAACAACAACGAAACAACAATTTTTATTCAACTAATTTAATTTGTAGTGTACAGTTATATTCTCATGAAATTTTCATAAATATATTGTCAGGAATTGTGAAAAGTATAAGATTTCACATGGAGCAGACACAGAAGCTTTTGCAAAACCATTTCCGTTTTGTAAACATCTATATTTTCTCATTTTAGTACCTTTGTTACTGTAAAATATATAGTATTTGACCTTTATTAAAACGACCCTAATTATACCTTACAAAAGAATATACGAGTACTGTTAGAGAAATGTTTCAAAAGAATATACGAGTACTGTTAGAGAAATGTTTGAATACATTTTTAGTTTTGTAAGTAACCTTTATTTTTACAAATTAAAAAAAAAAACACTATCTTCGACTATTCCGAATTTTTGATACCCACCACCAATTTTGTGTACTTTTGTTGCACAAAATTTATTATTTGGTTATAACCAGTAATCGCTATGGAATAATAACTTTATACTAAAATATGTATCGATTTCTTATATAAGCTTAGTCTTTCAATAAAGGAAGTTAAAGTATTAGTGTCAATATAGTTTCTGGTAATAAATACAACTTTGAAATTTCAATATAGTACTTTATTCTTTCAAAAGCTTTGTCCATAGAGAAATTCTATATATTTCAGATAAAGCGTTATATCGGACGTAAGCGTTAGAAAGCGCGTGTCTTATTTATTTTCTGGCATAACAATGATATTGACTAGAAAGCTTTATATGCGAAATTTTATCATCATACCACTAATTCTATTGCATTTATGATTTTTAAAATTTTTTTGATAGCAGAAGATGTGAAAATCGGGTGTTATAGTAGGCGTGTCGAAGATCTTTCTGCTAATAATTTCAACTCAGATATTTTAGTATATATGTAAACACCCACTACCTAAAAAATGTTGGGGGTATATTCATTTTGTCATTCCGTTTGTAACACATCGAAAAATCCATTTTAGACCCCTTAAAGTATATATTTATTGAATCGGGATTTTACTTTATGACAATCTAGCTATGTCAGTCCGTCTGTTGCAGGCACGATAGTGCTCGAACCGAAAAAGTTAGAGAGCTGAAATTTTAAAAGAATATTTCTCATACGCAAGGTTTGTCTGGTAAATGGGCTTAATCGATATATTAGTAAGAGAGTTATAGCTCGTTATATAAAAGTAGATCCTTCCAACATCGAATAAAATGAATTTGCGTTGAGCGATAAGTGTGTATATTTCCTGAGTAAAATGAATATTTTTTCCTGAAAATTGCTTAAATCCATGCAATAGGAAAGAAGTTGTATACCAAAATGTACGAATATTTATACCGCACTGTGTCTTTTTTTGTACATTTAATATAAAAAACGTAACACAACTGAGAAAAATTGCTCTTTACTCAAAATACTTGCAAAAATTGAAAATTATGGTGACACGCCCACCTCTAACATAAAGCTTTATCGCAAATTCATATAATCTCTCTATAAACAAAGCTTTCGGAAGAAGAGAAAATACCCTTCACCATTATGTACATAGGTATAATCCCACAAAGTACCTTGACTTTGTTTCATGTTATACTCCATTTTTCCTTATTATTTTCGACGCCATGCATGATTTCGAATTTTTACGCAGTTAACTGTATTCTACGGATCAAGACCTTTCATTTGATACTAATATTGAGGGGGTTCAAGAAGTTACATTTTAAAATACCAGATTCGACCCATATATAAATTAATTGTTCGCCATTTTGTAGTGGCGACCAACATGAATTTTAATTTTTTTATAGTGCTTATATTGCGCTAGTCAAGTCCTTCCAGATGATACCAATATTGACACTCTCGGTTGTCTAAAAGCTGAAAAAATTAATTTTTGATTGTAAATTTTTGGAATATATATTCAAAAAAAAATGTTTGCCTATTATATCTACAAATAGTAGCAAAGGTACTTTTAAATTATCCTATGGCTGAAAATTTTAAATTTTGATGGTAAAAAAATAGAGGCAGTCGTTTTTATTTGTTTATATTTTAGAAAGTTATTGGGCGATTGTGCTGAATTTCAATAGCGATTCATTCCCGGATATTTCCAAAGGATTGATATCATACACAGATCTGAAGAATCTATGGTTGCTTCTAAAAGTTGATTTCAACCAACACACGAACAGACAGGAAGACGGTCGGGCTTAATAGACTCCTCTATTCATAAGCTTTCTGAAACTATATACTTTATGGGGTCGGAAATGAAAATTGTAGAAATTACAAACGGAATGACAAAGCTATATATACCCTTGTGCACCACAGGTGAAGGGTATATATAGGCTTGTCATTCCGTGTGAAATTTTTTACAATTTTTATTTCCGACCCCATAAAGTATATATTTTCTGAAAGCTTACGAATAGGGCAGTTGATTTAGCTCTGTCAGTCTGTCCATGTGTATGTTGAAATCAACTTTTTGAACCCCCCCCGGCATCGCCTGGACCCGCGTGAAGCATTAAAATATTGGAAACGTAAACTAGTGGTCGAGAGTGAATAATATTTTCTGCTTCTGTCAACATACTACGTAGAAGCTCATCGGTGGGTGACCTTGAAGGCATAATTTGGTATAAGATTGTTTTAATAGAGCGTACCAGTCGCTCCCATGTGCCGCCAATGTGGGGTGAGGCCCGAATTAAAATTCCATTTTGTTGTCGTTGTAGTGAATGCTTTTACTAGTTCGTCTTTATCCACATCTGCTAATGTTTTACGCAGTTTTTTTCCGCGCCAACAAAATTAGTACCATTGTCACTAAAGAATTTATGTGGAATTCTTCTTCGTGCCATAAAATTGCGAATAGCTAAAATGCAGGAGCTTGTTGTTAAAGAATTTGCAACTTCAACATGCACTGCCCTTATAGTCAAACAATTAAATAGGCAGCCATACGGTTTTTCCGTATTACGGTTAACCATTATTATGATAGGACCAAAAAATCCACACCAGTAAATGTGAAAGGTGCAGTATATGACGCAACACGAGGCAGAATTGCCATTTGTGGATTTTGAGGTACAGCCTTTTTAATTTTACACATTTGACAAGAGCAAATGACAGTATAATTTTCAAAAGATTTTAAATAACAACGAGGTATTTTTATTTTCCTAATATCAGGTAAAATACTAATCCATTTAGACCACTTAGATCGCAATTCAGGGGGAATCTGTTCATAACATTCTATTTTCGACCGCCATACTTCTTGCATTAGTACATTGACATACATGATGATATGTCTTATCAGACCTAGAGGTTCATATATTGACATAACCAGTCTAAACATTTTTCGATTTGTCGGGGCTTTTCCGCCAGAAAATATATCGCTTTCTAAAAGCCACGAAAAAATTTTAAATGTTATGACATCCTCCTGATGTTCCCAAAAGACGTCCAAAACTTTCTCAATTTGATTTTTCTCTTTCATATTAATGCATTTTACCAACTCCATACTAGTAGGTAAAATTTGGCGAAATTTAAAAAGAATTGATGGCAAAGAGGCCAACAGATCAGCTCCTTTTAATAAATACGAATTTAAAGATACACCATTTGTTTTTGCAGCTGAATCCCAAACGACATGCGATTTACCGGGTTTGTTTCTGTTAAAACAGCAAAAATTGGAAGGTACAAAACTTTACCGCTAGTAGAGCTTTCAGCCATATTTAATTTGCTTATATAGCCCTTACCTAAATAATTTTCAATTGTATTTTGAAGAACTTTATAAGGTTCCCAATTTTTTATTAATTTACGTTCAAGACAGATGAAGCGTTTCAATGCCATATTATAAATATCTGGTAAATTCAGAATATCGAATTTCCATAATAGAGGCGTTTCGTAATGACCACACGAAGTTTGCCGCGTATGATGTTTTAAAGGACTAAGTGCCCTCGCATCTTCTTTTCTGGCAATCAAATCTATACAAGAAATCCCTACACTGTCAAGGGAGTTAAAATTTTTTACAAGCTCATCTAAATTTTGATTGTTTTTGCTAGAGTCATAAATATGAAAATTAAAATTCTTACTTGATATTTTATTTTCTTTAACAGTGCCGTAAACGAGCCATCCAAGTTTTGTGCAAACAGCAATAGGCTCTTGTAATGATCCCTCACGAATCTTACTTGATACACTTAAATCAAAATAATTTAATCCAATTAATATTTGTGGTACAGCATCTTTATAACTCTGAATCGGCAAGTTTCGCAAGTGGCGATAACGCTGCGACAGTACTTTATAATCCACCGATTGCTTAGGCAAATTAAGAGATTTAACCGTAGAAACATTCACAGCCACACGCTTCTTATTTCCACCTGAAATGTAAATTTTTAATCTTTGTGAACTTTCTTCAGTTTTTTCCATACCTCCTGTCCACTGTAAACACAAGGAATTTAAAACACCATTTATTTCAAGTTGAATAGCTAATGATTCGTCCATTAGACTGATCGACGACCCTTCATCAATAAAGGCAAATGTATTAATTATTTTATTTTTTCCATATACTTTAATTGGAATTATTTTAAACAAAATATCATTTTATTTACTATGTGTACTATTAACAACTTCTTTTTTAACTGAATTTAGTTCTTTTGACATTTCGCTTTGTTTAGTTACAAGGTCAGAATACCGATGTAATGAAGAGTGGTGAAAATATTCGTACCCCTCTTTACCGCACCTTTTCTTCCTGATACATTAACCACTATGCTTATATAAACAAAACTTACAAAGTTTGTTTTTTCTAACAATATTCCATCTTTCTCCACGATTCATAGATAAATATGTTGGGCAATTAGCTACTGCTTTGCAATTATTGTTGTTGCTACACACAAAACATTTTCGTTCACTATGAGTGTAAATAAGAGCTTTTTTATTTGTTGTTGTTGTACTTGAATTATTTATTGTTTATTGCTTATTGCCCTTTTCTATGTAGTGATCAAGTGTTATACTGCTAGCTGTTATACCAATACCAAACAACCACTTGTCAAATTCGGACAAATTTGGTTTTTTGTTTTGAATTATCAACATCATTTTTTGTGTTGCCCATTGCAATTGATATGACGGTGGTAGTTTTTTAATTATATTAAGAAGAAGAGATGAATTATTAATTTCATCATGTAAATTACTAGCTGTAATTGTTGACAAAAGACTGCGGACTTCTATTGCTAAGGAGGTAAGTGTTTTCAAATTATTTTTATCTACCTTTGGTGATAAATTTATTCTATTTTTTATTGAATTTATTATCTTTTCAGGTTGACCATACAGCATAGCGAGCACTTGCATTACATCAGGTACATTAGAAGGATGAATTAACATTTGCTGGACACTATGCATGGCTTCCCCCTTCAGGGCTTTTTGAAGACGAATGAGGTTTTCAGCATTATTAAACCCGCAGGCAGAGGTGGACCATTCAAAGGTGGAATGGAAAATAGGCCATTCTTCTGGTTGGCCAGAAAATTCAGGTAATTTTTTTGGGAGTGAATGCCGTGAATTAAGGTGGCTTTGTTGAAGATGTGTTGGTGGAGCCGGGTTAACTGTCATACCAGGCCTTACGTTTGGTGTTGTGTAAGGCAAATAATTCATTGTAGACGATATCGGTTGCCGTGAAATGAATTCTTGTGGAACTGGAGGGTAAAGCTGGATTCACCCATAAAATTTTAGTTCAGAACAAATTTTTTTTGTATTGAGTTTGATGTTTTACTTTTAAGAGAGAGAGAGATTATTTTGTTCAGAAAGATTTTTCTTGAATTGGTTTAATTTTAATTCTTGTTCAGAAGAAACTGAATTGGGATGCCAATTTTTTTCAATATTTACATGAAAATTGAATTTGGTTGCCACATCACACAGTGTCAGTACATTTATTATACAAAAATTGTTTTTGCCGAAAATTAACAACTAAAATGGAATTTAATGAAAATATTGCTCAAAAATTAATAGAAGAATTAAAAAAACCAGGAAGAGAATGTTTGTATGACATGAGCAATAGTGCATACAAAAATAATTATTTAAAACAGGGTTTTTCTCACTGCGACTCATTTTATTTTCAATTTTTTTTATAAATTTCTTTTGCAAACAAATTGACTTTAAGCACTTAATTAAAAATAATAATTTTAGTTTTCTTTTAACCGACATTTTCTTCACATATATTTTAATGAAATAATTTACGTTTGTATTTATTTACATAGTTTGCTAGCGGTGCTGCAACTTTGTACAACTGTTTGCATTTTTATATTATATGGCAGCTTTGTTTTTTTGGACAAATTTTCTGAAATGGGTGAATCGTTCTGCAGAAAACTCTCAGTAAAAAATGTTATTCTCCGGAAAAAATTTTGTTCAGAACGAATGGGTGAATTCACCTTAAGTGGTGTGAATTTGTGGCTGCATTCGTTGATAGTTACTAAAGGTGGGTACTGTCGTAGTACAATTCAGTAATGTTGAACTAATGGCAGCAGCGGTGGTTATCGTTGGCAGATTTGTAGACGCGTTCGAGGGAAAATTAAGTGCAGTTATAATTAGTTGTTGTGAAATAAATTCTTGCAAAATTTTATTAAATAAAATTGTGGTTGATTATTATTTGTATTAAAAGACGTAAGTATCTCACTAGGAGGGCTAGTTGTAACCGTAGGTCTTGAAGGCTGCATTCGTTGTGGAAAGCCACTAGAGGTGGCAGTGTTCGCTGTACAATTTGGTACTGCAGACACGTTAGTAGACGAATTTATGGCAGCCCTAGTGACCGTTGATGGTACGAACGTGGCAGAATTTTGCTGCCTTATATTTAAGGAGGTATACGGTATACAAGCAGTTTTAAACGGTGAGGTTTTGTTTACATATCTGCTCACAGATCGTTCATTGGTATTATTAGGCACTGATGAGGCCAGCCAATCATGAACAGACTGTGACCTTTCGGCCGACATATCACTACAAGATTTAGCTTCTTCAAGAAGTTGATATTTTTTATTTATATATTCTTGATTTATTTTTCGTTCTTCTTTTAGCCTTTTTAGTTGCAGATAAATTTTTCGCGACTGTAAAATGCACGAACGATTTGAAGATCGACTTGTAGCACTCGGTGCTAGTGAGTTTGGCCTTATAGCAGAACACTGCGGGCATTTTAAGGTTATGTCATCGGTGACAGTAACACATTTTTTATGAAATGTGTTTTGGCAATCGTTGCAAGTTGTCATATTTTGGTCAGGGGGATTTTGGCAAAGTGAACAATTATTTTTAAGTTGTTCATGCTGCAGTTGACCCTCTGTATTTGGCAAAGACATTTTGTACTTACTGCGATTGGCAAGATGGTGAAGCAAAGGAGACCCAGAAATTTATATTGTAACAAAAAGAATTTTAAGAATGTTAGCGGCACGCCAGCCGAAGTGATGTCTAGTGACTTCTACGGGGATTTTGAATAAAAACCAAATACACAAGTTTTATAAAATAATTGATTTATTAAACTAATAAGTGTAATGGCAAATTTATTAAAGTTCCTAAGTAAATGAAAATAATTAACTCATTGTACAACTTTAAAGGAAAAGTAAAAATATTTAGGTTACATACTTTTTGGTATGAAAACCACTAGATCTTTTTATACAAATTTGGTTGCTTTCCGAGCCAGTGCTTAAGCCTTCCTTTGACGAAAAAAACTTGGAATGAATTTAAAATGGTGAAGGCTTAAACATGGCGACGTAAGCTGTTTTTATCGTAAAGTTTATCAGAATTACATTTAGAAAAAGTATTAAGTATTTAGAACTAACAATAAGGTATTGCCAGATAAAATCATGGAGATTTTGGTTGTGGCGTTAACATTTTGCTTTTAAAAGATTTTCAAACGATATAAGTTTTGTATAATTTTAAAATTTGTATGCCATTAGTACATGAAAATAAATTGCTTATAATGTTTAGAGATAATTTTTTTTTACTTAGGTCAAAATTTTCCTAAACTCCCATTTTTAATAGAGCATAACTTCAGAAAAACATAAGATAACAAAAATAAATTAGCACTATTTCGTAGATAAAACTTTCCTCTTAAATTCACGTAAATTCTCTATGAATAAAGATTTTGGAATACTAAAGGACTATATTGAAATATCTAAGTTATGTTTATTAGCAGAAACTTTATTGACACGCGTATTTTAACTGCCACTTTCATTGAAAGACTAAATTTACGAAAACATTTTACTAGCATACCGAAGTTATAATGGGTGGTTTAATTTTAAGGGACTATGTTGATTTTGAATAAAATTATTATGAAATTATTATCATTTATTTTAATAATGATAATATTTGTATGCTTCAATTATGTATGGAACAAAATATCGGCCAAATGGCCCCCCCAACCTAGGGGGGCATGATGATGAGTCGAGGTTGCCTGCTCTTTTGCCACGTTATCGTGAAAAACAGCAATGTTTCCCATTCAACGAACTAAGATGGCATTCACAGATGTTTTCACATTTCATACAGACCTGCTTTGCAGACATTTATATATTTTTTACAATTCTCACGATAGTGGACGAATTCGACCGATTATGTTGACCAAAAGAATCACGAAGTGCACAAAATTTTGATTTGAACGCCCATTTTTATAAAAATCTTTAATATTTAAAAGCGTTGCTCGATTGCGTATCTTTCCACGGTTCAAATTGAGTTAGTCTGAGATTGAGAAATGTCAAATGAAATGCAAGAAAAAAGTTGAAGTTTAGGTGTGGTTCACCTTTAACATGGGCCCTTAAAATTTAATCACCCTCTACAAAGAAAGTGATACATATTTTATTATAAAGAGATTATTCTATAGTGATTAACAAAATAATAAATATTGTGCTTTAAATGTACACAAAATTGGTGGTGGGTATAAAAGATTCGGCACAGCCGAATATAGTGTTTACTTCGGTGTAGGTATCACATAAAAAGAAATATAGAGTTGTATAGGAAATGCTTGACTCTTAAAATCTAAAATAATAATGAAAAGTTATACGGTTACGAATAATGGTTTATCACAAAGTAAAATAGCATAGCATGGGCATGTCTGCTTTAGACAGTAAATATATCAAAATTATTTTCTTGGTATCTAATCAAAATAAAACGGGCTGTCAGCTTAGAATGATTCAATAATGAATATCCCAACCAAATCAAGATTTCGTTTTGTGTCAAATACCGCCTTTAAAACTAAAAACTGAAAATTTAATATGTAGAAATTATCAGTTAAACGGGTTTATTATAATGAAGCATAAGATGCCACAAATTTAAACTATAATTTTGTGTTCGTTTCAATATGCGGAGAAAACAATATGATTTACAAGTGAATATTCACTTCAGTGCTGCTATCAAGGTGTTTAGATTAAAAAGTTCTCCTATCCCATCATCTGATTGTTTTAAAGCAAAAAACTATATGACTAATCCCTATAATGATTTTTAATTCTTGGAATTTTTACATAACTACATATTGATGAGCATTCAAATTAAAAGTGACTAACTTATTGCCCATTAGCTTATATATATACAATAAATACCAGAATCTACCCTAATGTTCTTAATTTAAAATCACAGGAAATTGAAAAATACTGTTATAAATATTAATTCCAAGAACTATGTAAAATACCGTTGTAGTTTAGTTCCATTACCTGCTCACCTAACGAAATGTTACATATATCATATGCAAAGCTGGTTGCATTACAATATTGGGTACCTGCGGTAAATTGACAATAAAATATTAATTTTTTAACCGATTTTTATGGTTTATGGCTTTTTTTATTTCCAAGATAAGTAGCTCTCAGAAAAAAGTTGAAAATGTTGAATATTCACTTCAGTGCTGCTATCAAGGTGTTTAGATTCAAAAGTTCTCCTATCCCATCATCTGATTGTTTTAAAGCAAAAAAACTATATGACTAATCCCTATAATGATTTTTAATTCTTTGAATTTTTACATAACTACATATTGATGAGCATTCAGCCGTGCTAACTTTAAAATTAAAAAATCACCACAACTTAGAAAAAATGCATAATTTGAAAAAAAGCACTAGATAAATTAAATGTTTAATATTTTCTAAAGTTTAATATTTAAATATTTTAATATTTTTTTCATAAAAAATAAATATTTTTAATATTTTGGTTTCAACAGGATGGTGTAACTTGCCACACATGTCATGTAACAATCGATTTATTGCGTACAATGTTTGATCGCATTTAACTAGCCTAAAATGGTGATGTCCATTGGCCGCTAAAAACCTGCGATTTGACAACGTTAGACTATTTTCTGTGAGGCTCCGTTAAAGACAAAGGTTATGCTTCCAAGCTCGCTAAATTGAGCATTTGATAGCTCATATTCGTGATGCCATTGCCAACCGAGATAAACTGGAAGAAGTTCTCAAAAATTGGACCAAATAAATGGGGTACTTTGAGGCCAGCCGCGGCACCCATATGTGTCATATAATATTTAATTTCTAACCGGAACAATTAAAATTTTGTAAATTTTCAAACCGTTCAAAACTGTAGCTTCTGACTTTTCGCTTGACTTAAGATATACAATACTATATAAAAACTTAGGCACATATAAAGTGTCAAGGCATATTTATTCATCAGTTTGTGTTGATTTGTCAGCTGATTATTTTTTCTTTCTTTCTTTCAAATTTCATCACTCAAAGTCCATAGATAAAAAACAATTTTCTCTTTTCTGTCATTTATTATAAATGCCAAACTTAATATTATAAAAAATTTAAACAAAAATTTTATTTTTGAACTGCCTTGGACAGTATTCTAATCAAAATACTCCACTCACATATAATCTCTTTATCATGAAATTTTATATTTCTACGGATCAATTTTATATTTCTACGGATCAATTAAAACTACGATTTAAATTGTAAAATACAATAAAATATTTTACAATTTAAATCGTAGTTTTTTGTCCCTGATATTCGTTATTAAATGGTTTTTAATAAAATTGAGACAATATAGCTTAAGTGTTTTATTTTGTATGCATGTTTTGATCGTTGACTGTGACAATAACATTAATAGCATTTTTGTAACAAAAATTTTTGTCTCTGAAACATGTAATAGCGAAGTAGAGATGAATAAAAAAAAAGGCAATAAAAAAATTTTAGAGATCTTAAGCACTTTTACAATATTTATAATTGTTGATTAAAAAATATAATTAATTTTATATACTGGATGGTCCAAATAAGACCTAGTGATGTTAAACACGTATAACTCTTTTTTTAATAATTTATTTTTATATGTTAAATACATTTTATGGGAATTTAATGTGACTATGTGTGAAATATGACATCAGACAAAATACCACCATTTTGCTCGATACAGGCATTGGCTTTTATAGCGCATTTTGCATTAAATGGCGTAATGTTTCTGGTTGCAGGCGCTGTATTTCGTCTTAAATATTCTGCCTGAGTTGTCCAAGTGTCTGTGGTTTGTTAACATACACTTTGTCTTTTAAATAACCCCATAAAAAATCAGGCGGAGTTCAATCTGGTGAACGAGGTGGCCAAGGGAAATCTGAATTTTTTTAAATCATGCGTTCACCAAAAATTTCACGTAGCATGTCAATAGTTTGCCTAGCTGTATGCGCAGTGGCTCCATTTTGCTTAAACCACAAATTAGGATGTTACTCCACCATTGGCCTCAAAAAGTTGGCGATCATTGTTCTGTAAGAAGCCTCGGAGACCGTTGCTGGCGTTTTATCCTCATTCTCAAAGAAGTATGGGCCGATGAATTTGTAGCCATAACACCGCACCAAACAGTGCGACAATCTACCTTTTTAAGCGAAGTGTTAGTACCTTCCTTTAGAAAAGTAGTATTTAATATTTAAACTAGAATATATTTTCTATTTCGGGATAAGAGATGACATATCATCAAAAACAAAAAAATCATTGAAAATATCGTTATTGCTTTTTAAAATATTCCACATGAAGACCAATACACTGCATTTTCAATGACTTTTTTTAGGGTTCTGCTCATCTTGGAAGACCAGTAGATTGTTATCTACTATTGGGCTTATACGCAGATTCATAATTTGTCAATGCCGTAGACATGTTTTGAAGCACCATGCGTTTATTCTTTTAAGCATTTCTTGCGACCAACTAAATACGAGCCATTTTTGAGCAACATCCAAATGTCCATTAAATATTAAATGTATGCTGCTTCCACTAACAATTAAGTTTGCCTCAATCTAACGTTAAGTTACATCACAATCATGCAGTATCACTTTCCGCATAGCATCAATGATTTTTGGAACAACAACCGATTTTAGATAACCTCTACGCAGCTCGTCGTTGAGCGAACCATGGCTACGATTGAATTCAGTAAATAATCGATCAACACTGGTGATTGATGGTGCTTCATCGCTAAATCTCGAATTGAGTTCATCGAAGCACTGCTGTTGATTTAATCCACGTCAAAAAATAGAAAATATTTGCACGAAAATGTTTACGATTTAGTTTCATTTCTTGAACGACATGTATTTTTCATGTTAATGTAAAGAACGCAAATTGTGTTCGTACGTCAAAACGTTCAAGTACGTATATTATATCAAACTTTACTATAAGATCACTAGTAGCCAGAGTGCAGAACTGGGGTTGCCTAATCCCGAAATAAAAAAGAAAACTGTCGTATAAATATAAAAATAATATTGCCTTACATCTGAGCAAAACTTTCTGGTTTTCATTTTTAGATCATTTGCCCTTTTACATGAAGAATATAAATATTGTTTTAATATACATACATAGATATAAGTTCTAAAACTCACCAATTGGTTTTATAAAAAATATAATTTACGGTACAAACCCGGCACCGTTTCTCAATAAAACAAATAAAATATCCCGTTAGTATATTTTTCACAAGAATTTAATGGTTCTCTAATATAATTACAGATTCAGAACTAAAACACAATTAAATTTAAGTCACATTTTAATTAAGTAACAACCTCAACCGAGTCAAATGAACACGCAATCAAGACTGCCGCTAACAATTATTATCTTTATTTTGGAGACATTGCGGTTCACGTTGTTTCTGATGAAATTCGAAACCTTTTATATTTCGCGATCAGGCCGGATGCGCATGCACAATGCATGGGATTTAGAAAAATTATTAATTATGCTGACGCTGCTAAACTTAGTTAATGTGCAGTGTCCCCGTTTTGGTTAACTTATATTATTATATACATATAATATTTGATCAATTTGATATTATAGGGTGAGTTAGAAAAAACTTATACTGGTATTAAGTTAAATAAAACTTAAGCTGTTTAATATAAAAATTCTCAAAAATCAGTATTTATAAATTAATTTTTTTTCCTAGAAATTCATTAGAGATTTTTTAGATCCTTCCGTTAACTTTTTTGACGAGGTGGTCCACTTACGCCTTAAATCGAACATATAGCTTTCTTTTATTTTTTAGTTAATTTCTTACAAGAGCCCAGACCGAAATTGTAGACAGTTGGGTGGATTTGTCTTCTGTGCTATAAAATTTACTTCACTGTTTGAATTAAACTCGATAGCATTTTTTCATAGTGTCATGATGCCAAATCGGGCTAGAGATGTGAAATATGTGCATAAGAATCATAAACGTAATTTTTTTAGACTCTCCGAAATATCTCTTTCGGTCTTTACCGTGCCTTAATATGTATCATATATGGTTAACTTTTTTTGCTGCAAATATCTTGCCATGCAAGATACCGCCACCAAAAAATTGGTAAGGGTATATTCATTTTGTCATTCCGTTATATCGAAATATTCATTTTAGACTCCATCAATTGTACATTTTTTAAATCCTAGTTTTTATTTTAGGACGATCTAGCTATGTCCGTCTGTTAAAAGCACGATAGGGCTCGAACCATAAAAGTTAGGAGGATATAATTTTGTTAGAGCGATATAATTTCCTAAGTATAAAAAATATCTCTCCCGGAAATTTCCTTAAATCTATGCATCTTGGAAGGAGTTATATATCAAAATATCCAAAAATTTATACCGCACAGTGTCTTTTTCGGTTTATATAAAATTAAAAACGTAAAAAAAAAAAAATAATAAATATGACACGCTTACTGTCACGCCCACCTCTCATATAACGCTTTATTTCAAATTCATATAATTTTTCTATAAATTCATATTTTGGA
The DNA here is from genome assembly GCA_941918925.1 of Phyto melanocephala. Lineage (NCBI taxonomy): Eukaryota > Metazoa > Arthropoda > Insecta > Diptera > Rhinophoridae > Phyto > Phyto melanocephala. The sequence continues at coordinate 56,131,963 of OW799233.1, forward strand.
AGTGTAACGAACTAAGTATATTGAAATATCTGAGTTTAATTTATTAGCAGAAACTATATTGACATGCATACTTCAACGCCCACTTCATAAAAAAAATTTATTTACGAAAATATTTTAATAGCATATCGAAGTTAATCAAATAAAATGATATATATTTTAGTATAAACAGATTATTCCATAGCGATTACTGTTGATAACAAAACAATACATTTTGTGCTTTAAAAGCTTACAATTTCCATTTGCATGCATATATTGCTGCTTGTTCGTGCCTATCTTGGAAAGGACAAGGATTTGTAGTAATTATGTGAAAAATTAGTTTTTATTTTTTTTTACAACTGTCACAAAAGTATAAATATTGACGCCTGTAACTTTCCGCAGATGATGTTATTTTAGTATATATAAACGCTCAAAGCCGACTAGATATGGTCTGCAATTTAGAATGGAATTTAAGCGATTTGAAATCAAGTATGGAGAAAGAATGCCTCATTTTAAAGTAAAAACTATTAAAATCAAAACATTACTGCTGGTAATTTCTTTAAGTTTATTGAAATAGAAAATAAGCTGTTGAAAATAAAAGTCTCATACATATGCTAGTACACTTTAAAATAAGTATCACATCTAATAACTTGAAAAAAGTTTCAAAAAAGTTTATTTTATTCTTCAATACTTGCATTTAATAATAAATAAAATAAAAACTTATCTCGATAAGTGCTATTCACAAAACGGTAGGAATTGACAACAATGATGAGAAGAAAAAAACTCGTAATTTTTTTCCTATTTTTAATCAACAAAAGTTTTAGCGATGTTTTTTGATGAAAATTTTCTTTTCTAGCGGACATAGATAATACCGACTAAGTGATGGGCTACTACAGTGCTAAAGGAGAGACATTCGATGGCCAAACATTGTATTTTCAAATATGATTGAGACTGCTCCACGAAAAGCCCCCCAATGAAATAACGCCCAAACGAGAAATGAAATATTCTCCAATGAAATAACACCCAACAAATTTTTAAAATTCGGGGCTTGTTTCATAGCGTGTGTTTCTTCATTTTGTATTCGGGGGTTATTTCATTTTTAAAGTTGTTGGTTTTTATGGGAGGTATTTGCTTGTAAATAAATTATTTAAAAATAAGCCTTTTACAAGAAATCTTTTAGCATGTGAATATATTACAATATCTTTCGAATGTTTACAATATTTCCATTTGTGCTCATATTGACGAATAGAAAATCAACAAAATGCTACGAGCATTTTTTAAATACATAAATGATAATGTTCTGGATTTGGATGGTGCGACCTTCGTGACAGATTACGAAATTAGTCTACGGACGACAATAATGATTGTTTTCCCTACATCAAAAGTAATCGGTTGTTGGTTCCACTTCTGCCAAGCAGTGAGGAGGTACATAATAACAAAGTGTAACCAACTGGCAGCATTTATACTTACATACAACGTTTATTTTCTCCGTTTTGAATTTATGAGCAACCATTTTGTTTTTTTTTACCATTCCTTACGTATAATATATTAAGTTTATTATTTGTGTATGTACATGAAAATAATTTTTTGGTAGTTGGGTTTCAAAAATAAATATATTGGAAATATTAAACAATTCTTTGTCCATACTTCTTCACATCTCCATTACAGAAAATTACTGCATTTTTTACAACATTGTTACTATAACAACGTCTCCCATGAGTTGGATTTTCAAGCCATTCGTAAAGTTTTAGGATAGCTCGTTGGTGGCTGATCTGAAATAGCTTCCATCGTATAAGGGAAAATAACTGCACTTGACCTAGTCCATTTACAAAACCAAAAGTAGTCACTATTAAACGAGCTTTGTATGTTCTTTCACCAAAAAAAATTGATTATGAATGCTGGCACACTTTCGAAGTTGCATATATCCTTATTATGAAGAAGACGCCTGAGGGCCTCCACACGATTCATTTCAATAATTTTGCGATTTTGCTGTTGGTCCATATTGACTTCATACAATCCTTAGTGAAACTGACTCTTTTATGAATTTCGGGCATAATTTAATTTTTGTTGCTGATGGGGTTTATTTCATTGGGGGTTATTTCATTTTCATCATTGGGAGTTATCTCAAATGAAATAACTCCCAAATATTGGGGGTTGTTTCGTTTTCGCTTTGGGGTTTATTTTATTTATTTTTCGATGTTATTTCATTCACTGTTTTTGGGTGTTATTTCCTAATTTTTTTGTGCTTATTTCATTGGGTGTTGTTTCCTGGGGGTTATTTCATTGGGGGGCTTTTTGTGAAGCCGATTGAGACATCTACACTGTAAATACATATATTGCCCTGTGAAATCAATGATTTGTAAGCACTGATTTATCCAAATTGTCAGTCATCAGAATAATAACAGAGTTTTAGCTATTCTTTGGTTTAAGTAGAGCCTCTGACTGAAATTAGAAAAAGAGCAAGTTTTAATTTTTCTATCTTCCATTTTTTCACAGACTAGCAAATTACCTGCTACTTCCATAGCGCAGTTTTTACTATTTACTGAATACTCAAGTTCTTTTTTTTATTACTACATGTTTTCTGGTTAAAATTCGTTTTAGTTAGGCAAAAAAGTACAGTAAGGATATATCGGGTTTATATTTTAAGTTCACAACATACAAAAATGACTATAGAAATAATAAAAAACATTTTGTCCTTCACAATAGTCATCAAAGTTAACTTGAACTATTAGTACCTACTTTCAGAATTCTATGTATATTTCAAAATATAAGAACTGCAAAAATATGGAATAAAAATGAGAATTTTTTTTGTCGTCCATAACACTTAAGAGTTCGAACTCGGATTTAAAATCACTAATTTTAAGAATCTATTTTTACAAACGTAATAATACAATGAGTACAATAAAAATGCGAATAGGCAAAAAGTACAATAGTAATGGAAAAGGCACCTTTGGTTTTGTTCTTATCGTTTTTATTCACAATTTGAACCAATAGTCCCTTATTTAAAAATTCTATCTTCATAAACGTATACTACACAAAGAGAACAATCAAAATTCAAAAAAGTACCTTTTTGGTCGCCAATAACATTTTCAGTCTCACATCGTACTAAGAGTCACTAACTTCGAAATTCTAGCATCACAATTGTTGTAAACACAAATAGTACCGTAGAAATTCAGAAAAGCGAAATTCTAGCATCACAATTGTTGTAAACACAAATAGTACCGTAGAAATTCAAAAAAGCGACCATAATATTTTTAGTCTCACCTGGAATCAATAGTCCTTTATTTTACAATTCTACCTTTATAAACGTAGAAAATACAAAAAGTACCATAAAAATGCGAAAAAGTACCTTTTTGGTCGCCCATAGCATGTCAAAATTCTATCTTCACAAACGTTAAAATTACAAAAAGTACCTAAAAAACAGAGAAGTTCCTTTTTTGAGTTTCCCATATCAATGTATAAATTTCAAGTTTAAAATGTTCAAATATTTATGAAACAAAAAAATATATTAATAGACATGATTTAAAGTGAGTAATCTACTCTATTTTGCATATAAGTATTTATGCTCTGAAAACTACCGAATTTCCCCTTTCTACCCTGTTATGTTTATGTTTAAATTTAGACCAAATAACATTATTTTGTATGTCTGGTGAAATCCCTATTACAAATTTTATGAAAATTGGCCCTGTAATTAGTAATTATACACATTTTCCAGTGTTTTCCCATTTTGGTACTTTTTTTGTCCCCCTAAAGGTTTCTAATAATTTCACCTAAAAAATTGTCCATATTCTATTAGGCAATAATAATTATAAAATTTTGTCCCATTGAATAATATTAGAAAGTTTCTTTTAAAAGAAAATACCAAAAATTTTTACCCTTTATACATACGAATTTAAAAAAAGTGCCGAAATCTTATTAATATTTTTGTCGGATTAACAAGTACAGTTTAATTTTTTTTCCTAGCTTTATGTGTTTGGAAGTTACATAGGGTACCAAAATGTACCAATTTATAGTTTTTACCCTTTGTTTCCCCTAAGGGGTTGAAACTTTAAAAAAAGCCCAGACACTTGTCAGCTTATTCTTTGTGCAAATTACAATACTTTTTTAATTTAATTTGTATCATTTTAAGTTTAGCAGATATAAAATTACCGAGTTTACCTGTTTTACCCCCTTAAAGTACGAAATTCCAAAAATCCCTTCTTAGTGGAGCTATACATTGAAAGAGGAACCGATTGTCCAAATTTCTTGTCTCTAGCTCTAGTCAGTCAGTCAGTCACGTTACCCTTTTATATATATAGACTAATGAAAATTAAGTAAATACCTACAATTCATTATAAAAATACCACGTGAGCTAACGTTTTAAGTAAATAGTTTGAACAGCAGGGTTAAGTGTACTGTTTGACAAAATTTGTATAACTAGTTCAGTATGATACATTTTTTTATTTCTTTTGGAAAAGTTGCCGTCCTTTTGCAGTGCAGTAATGAATTTACTAACAGGCCTATACATACAAGATTCTTTTTGTGCGTATTAGAGAAGTGGAACATATCCGATTGATTAAACCTGCTTGATCGAAAATTAAATCATTCTTTTACACTTTAATAATATGATTCTACTGAGTAAGTTAATTACCAAGCAAGATATCTAATAAACATTAATAACAAACAAATAAGACAATACAAATCTGCTGGCTAGTTAACCCTTCTTAATTTCCAATTAAACGAAATCACCTAACACTTTTATACACTTAAATATTTGTTATTTTAAATTATAGAATATTTTTAATTCCAATGTTCGTTACTTAAGAAACACCCAATTTTTAATAATCAGTTAAAAATTAAAATTTTTTTGTCAAAAAAGTTTATTTTGTTTGTTTGTTTTTTAGGATTGATATTGTTTTACATGATGATACCATTTTAATATTCATCTCAAAAATGTTTAATTTTTTTATATTACATTAGACAATCTCTGAGTCGGTAAATACTTTGTTACAACCTTGAACTCTTATGCACATATAAAATGACCAACAGATACCATCTCAATAGGGTCAAATGGACGATTAACTTTTGATTGCAAAACACGAATATGTGTTTACTTGTTTTTATTTCTGGTCATTATCAAAACGTTTTCAGTTTCTTACTACTTCGTCGTATTACTTTCCATTATGTCCATGAGGTCTTACATAAATATAAATATGCTGCACTCCAATGTCCCTATAAGCAACCAAGCCAACTTTGACCTTTCGCAATTAGAGTTGGTTAATGTCTTAAGTATTTTCAATAGGGCTTACTAACTATTTTAATACTTTTATTTATGTCAATTGCCTAACTCTAAGTGACTGTTTAATTAACTTAAAGTCAGGAACTTAAAAGTTAGTTTTATGTTACTCCTATTTATTTAGTTAGCCCAAAGTTAGTTGTATTTAAGTTATCTATAAATAAACTTTATTTCAAATATTTTTTAAAACTGTGTGAAATATTCTTAATTTTTTACAATTTTATTTTAGATATGAATAGGAAAATAATTTACTTTTTACAACAATTCAGAAATCCGTTCCTAGATGTTTATGTATCACTAGTTTAACTTTATTGACTTTCAACGAAAGAGAGCAAAATAGTAAAAACAATCAAGCAAAACAACCGTTTAAAGGATCTTAGAGCAAAAAAAAAAAAAAAACAAAACAAAAAGAAAATACGAAAAACAAACACTGTTATGAACGTTTTAAGTTTTGGTAATTTCTGCATTACTTTGTATTTAGCTTATATTTAGTTAGTTGATAAAACCTTAAAGTGCGCTATTTTCGAAGACGAATACTCTGTTGCTTTTAGGGGTCTTTTTGTTTATTTTAATGTTAGTGCCCTAAAAATATTAACTTACTTATACTCATACTCATCCTTATATGGGAGATTCGCACTATTGATTTTTCATATTCACATTAGGCAAATATTTTCCGAAATAATACCACAATAAATAAATGTTTAAACATTTTAATGATATAATTAATTGAATATCATTCGATTGTTATATGTTTTGATGATGTTTAGAGTTAGAAAAATCGCATTACATTTAGCAATAAGGTTTATACAAAAAAATAAAAAATGAGCAAATATGAGTCAAATGTGAAGGTAGGTAGCTTAAGAAAAAAAAAAATAAGTTAAGAACAAAATATATCTAAAGAGCCCGGTAACAAAATGATTGTTTTGTTATTTATAAATTTATGGAATGTTATAGTAAAACACTTATTGATGATAGTTTTAGTTCTTAGATAAAAGTGTTTCAAAAGTGGATAATATTTCTCAACGATTAGTTGTTGTTGATATTTTATTTTAATATTTCGTAAATAATATTTGAAGTTAATTGCAGAGGAAGCCTTTTTTATAAAAAGTATATTCTTTAACGCAATTTAATTACGAAAATAATAAAATGATCGTTAATTGCACGATAAATAGCTAATAAAGGGTGGTTAAATTATAAGGTCCGATGTTGAATATGAACCAAAACTAAACGTTAAGTTCTTTTCTGCATTCCATTTGACAGTTCTCAATTTTAGACTTACTTAATTTGAACCATGGAAAGATACACAATCGAGCAACGCGTTAAAGTTATTCAGACTTATTATGAAAATGGGCCTTCAAATCAAAATGCATTTCGTGCACTTCGTAACTGTTTTGGTCAACATAATCATTCAAATTCGTCCACAGTCGGGAGAATTGTAAAAAAAATATTGAAATTTCAGCAAAACAGGTCTGTATGAAATGTGAAAACATCTGTGAATGCCATCTTAGTTCGTTAAATGGGAAACATTGCTGTTTTTGGCGATAGTGTGACAAAACAGCAGTCAACCTCGACTCATCATCGTGCCCAACAATTGAAAATCAAAATTTTCATTGAAAATTTGAACCATCGGATGGAGGTTTGCCGGCGGCGTACATTTGGCCGATACATAATTGAACAATACCAAATTATCATAATAAAAAGAAATGACAATAATTTCCTAAATAGTTTGTATTTTATTTAAAATCAACATCAACATCGGAGAAATTATAAACGAAAGGACAAACTTATAAATATATACCCTCTCACAATCTGGTGTACAAGATGGTGCATACTATGTTGGTTTTTGCTGTACGCTTAAATATATGTACGAATGTACGTACTACAAACTTTGTTAGCTGTATTACTAAACTAACAAAGTTTTTTATTAAATAATTCATTGAACGTCGCACGTACATGATCACATACAACAAGTAACAACAATGATTGCCAAATACTACTAGGAGACAAATTTATATAAAAGTGCGTGTCTGGACTTTTGTTAAGGTTAATTAGGATTCGGCATAGCCGAAAAAAGCGCTCTTACTTATTTTGCTTTATTTATTTCACCTATAGTAATGCACCTTTATTATCAAACTCACTTGGATACACACTTTACAAGTTCTACTATAATACTAATTATGTCACCCATGTTGTTCGACTATTTATGGTAACATATTGGTAGTTAGTAACATTCAACAAAGTTCTCGCATATACATACATACTAGAACTTTCTGGCAAATCACCAGAAGGCCGTTACATTTTAATTAAGACGTAATGTTCATGTTAAGTAATATGAAGGAAAAATAAATATGCTTAGTCGAAGATCACACTCGACGATTTTAATTGGCCAACTTTTTCCATATTTTCTTTTAAACTTGCTTCTATGTTCACGTTTAGTTTGTGACGTTTTTATTCAAATTTTAAATTACTTACACACCAAGAAATCAAACACCGAATGAAAAGAAATGTCATATATTAAAAAAAAATAATAATAATAATTTCTTTAAATAGCCGAGTACCGGTGATTATTTTTCCCTTCTTTTTCTTCTCACCTAAAACGGTAAAAACATCTATAAACTCAAGAATTGCCCAACTATAATCGTCGTGTGTGACCATAGACTTAAGGCACAATTATGCTGCAGATTATTACACATTTCGGCTGTGTATTACTTCACATGTTAGTCGTTCAACCAGCCAACCAAAGGAAGTGTTAAATGTCATAAACTGCTTAAAATAAAACTACGGTAGCTTAAAGTACTCACTCGTGTTTACTTCAATGTTGTACTTTTACGGAAACTGAAGAGCACAATTTAGTATTCACACGCAGTTAAAAAAATTATTATATTTGTGTGGGCATGTCACCTTATACTTGTTAAATAATCAAATTAATGTTTAAACTCAGCTTAGATTATCTTTTATAGATTTAGAATTTCAGAATCGTACATTTAGTTTTGTTAGTTTTAAATTTAAAATACGTCGAAAAACACACTGTGCGGTATAGATTTTCGTACATTTCGAGCTAAAGCTTTTTTGTTTATGTATAGATTTGAGCAATTTTTATCGAAAGATATTTGTTTTACTCAAAAAATATACTTGTAAAATTTTATCACTTAACCTTTATGCGCTTGGACACAACCGAATTTTATTCAATCTAAGGACGATATTTTTATGTTACAAGCTGTAACTCTCTTCCTTATATACTGATTTAGCTCGTTTTCAATACCAAATATTCCTTAGGTTAGGTTAGGTTGAAGAGGAGGGGTATAAAAGCCCAAACCCATGACAGGTATGCACTTATGCCCAGTTGGCATGTTGTGCGCTCCATATGTATTAGAAATATTCTGACTAAATATGATCTCCCTTACTATGGTGCTTTTAACAGATGAAAGGATATTGCTTAATCGTCCTAAATTGAAATCAGGACTCAGAAAACATATTCTTTATAGGGTCTAAAATGGATATTTTGATGTGTAATCAAACGGAATGACAAAATGATTACATCCCCACGCCAATTTTTTGTGGTGGGTCAAGGCATATTTATTCATCAGGTAATCGCAGTTCGGAGAGAATTTTTTTGTTTATATTTTTTATATATTAAGTTTGACATTTAAAATAAATGAGACTAGAATAGAAATAGACTTTGACTGCTGAAATTTAAAATAAGTAAAAAAAAAATAATCATCTGACGAAACAAGACTACCTGATGAATAAATATGCCTTGGTGGTGGGTATTAAAATTGAAAAAAAAATTTTATGAAATGTTGATATGTTTAGGCTATTTATAATTAAAAAAAAACATTATTTAGGGTTTTGACAAGCCTATATAAAAAACTAAACAAATTTCTGTACAATCAAATATATATTTTTCGTAAATTAAATGTTAATAACGATTAAAAGCAATTGTCGTAAAATGTTAAAGCTAATGAGCATTGGCACATGTTATGTGTTTAGTAGGAAACTCTACAAGTCCATCGCTAACGTCAATCGTAAAACGATTTGCTGCAATAATAACACTTTAATAAAATTTTTAATTTACTAAAAACATATGTGACATGCTCATATTTGAAATTTACTTTAAGGTTCATTAAATTTTTTTGTCATATTATTTCATACAATTTTTTTGCATAATTTAGTTCGTCAAAATTAAAAAAGCAATGTAAGAAATATTTGCTTTATACATACGTAAAAAACATTTAAAACAATTATTAAAGAAATATTTCCGTAAAACATAAAAATACTTAATTGGAAATACGCCTCTTTTATTCTTTTCTACAGTGGCCTCAACCGAATGTCGCATGAAACAATGTCAGTAACATTAAAAACATAAAATAGAAAAGAAAGTGGATTCCTCTGTTTTACTATTTTTACTCACACATTTATAGTTTGTTTAATTCTGTCTCTTCTAATCCCATTCCAGTTGTAAATATAAATGAGCAATGCCATTCTACGTATCCATGGAGACATCAGACACACACTTGCAGTTAGATTTCATTACGAATTTTATGTAATGAGGTCAAAAATAAATTAAAAAAATGTTCCAGAAAAAACATAATAACACAAAAACAAATAATATTTATGTAAAAAGTTCACATTAAACACAAGACGCACAGCTACGCGCCCTTAACTTTTATCATTAAGTACGAATAATGGCACTCTTTAACGTTTGTTTTATGAAACCCATTTTTTTATAATTTTCATAATTCTTAGATTTTTTATTAAAATAAAAAATTTTATTCAAAGGAATTAGCAATAAGAGTTAACACAGAACAGCTGGTTCCTTTAATTTGCAACTAGGCATTTTAAATCTTGAAGGTTGTTTAATATTTGACAGGACTTTTATTAAGTTGCCTTAGGTCAAAAATTCAAATATTACAATGCACTTAGGCGTCTAAATAGGGATGGATAATTATTTTCTAACTTAAATGCATTCATACTTATACTTATGTACATATATTACCTTCAACAAAATGTATGTATCATTTTGTATTTTCTTGCTGGTGTTACTTGTGATTCGAAAAACATAATGGCAAACGTATGAAGTACACATACAAAAAATATTTCATTAATGTACGGCTAATTTAATTTAACAGTCTCAATTAGAGGCATTGACTCTTTGTTCTTTCTTTGTATAACTTCGACATGCTAGTAAAATGTTTTCGTAAATTCAGTCCTTCAATGAAAGTGAACGTTAAAGTAGGCATGTCAATAAAGTTTCTGCTTATAAATACAACTTAGAAAGCCTTTGACCAAAATGAAATGGTTGCAAAAATTCAAAATCATACATCTAATTTTGCTAGTTTTATTACGTTTTAAATTTTGAATAGATGGAAAAATACTCTGCGCGGTATAAATTTTCGTACGTTTTGATCTATAACTCCTTTCCTAATTCATAGATTTTGGCAATTTTTGAGGAAAAATGTTTCTTTTACTCGGGAAATATACGTTCGAAATTTCATGACTCTACGTCAATGCGTTTGATCACAATTACATTTTACTCGTTGTTGGAAGGACACGGTTTTTTGGCATACTCTTGAATTACGAGCTATAACTCTCTTCCTAATATTCAGATTTAGCCCACTTTCAGTACCAAACAAAACTTGTGTATAAGAAATATTCTGGCAAAATTTGAACCCCATTGCTTTTTCGGTCTAACCTCTATCGTGATTTCAACAAACAGACAGACGGACAGAGCTAGATCGTCATAAAATGAAACTCCGATTTGATACATGAGAATGTAAAATGGTATATATGAATTTGTCATCTTGGCTTTAATTACTACAGTATTCGTTTGCGACCTTATAAAGCAAATATAATTTGAATCCTTATAGATAGATTTAGCTATGTCAATATTTCAGTAAGTTCAAGAGTTTAATTCAGCTTCTTAGGTCCCCATATATCTCACGGACTCGTATGTAGTATTAGTCGAAAATAATAAGCATAATAAGTACATTATTATCATATTCGGCTCGGCCGCAAATATCACTCTTACTTGTGTGTTATTGTGATTGTAGAGTGTTGTCACTGATTTAATAAATTTTTATTACAAACCCCTACAGGAGTTTTAAAATTTAATGTAAAATTATAAATAGTGTTTATTGAAGGGGTGGAAAACTATAAATAAGGCAAAAATATATCCGGGTCTTAGCTATATAGATTTTTTTGTAAAAAATTAGGTCAAAGTAACAGATTTCCCAGTAATTTATATAGATTCTAAGTAACTTATATGGCAATTTTGTTACTATTCAACAAAACCTTTGTCGGTAATTGACCCATTGAACCAAGATTTTCTGCAAATGTTGTCAAAAGTACAGAATTTATATATATGTAACATATATGTGTACAAATAAGCTACAGAAACTGCCCACGTAACTTTCAACTTTCAATAGAAAAATACTCGGAAATCTGATATATGATTGATATCATTTAAAAGTCCAAGTCATTTAAAAGTACGCAGATGACATATGCTTACTTTCGCACAGACTTTGTGATCTAAAACAGACAACACTAAATTTGCAAGACAAACTGCGCTGTACAGGTCTTAAAATAAATACTGGAAAAACAAAGGCACTGAGTGTAGGAGTTGACTCTTCATCAACACTAAATATAGGCGACCAAATTTACGACTACACGTCCAACTTTTGCTACCTGGGTTGTGAGATTGACGAAAATGGAGGGGCCGACTTAGATGTAGAGAGTAGAATAAACAAGGCAAGATCATCCTTTGGCATATTAGCCCCAATATGGCAAAACAACAAAATAAGTCTTCGCATTAAGCTTAGAATTTTCGAAGCAAATGTCAAATCGGTACTTCTCTACGGATGCACAACCTGGAAAGTTACGAATATTATTACCCACCGCCTACAAACATTTGTCAACCGCTGTCTCAGCAGAATAATTCGCATTTTCTGGCCTCGGACAGTCTCTAATGCCGACCTGTTAGTGCAGTCAAGACAGATTCCGATAGGAATTGAAATACGGAAGCGCAAGTGGCAATGGATTGGTCATACAGTACGACGAAACGACGACAACGTGTCCAAACAGGCACTTCGATGGAACCCATTTCAACGATCTGGCCGGCAACCTGGCAGACCACGTACGACGTGGCGACGTTCCACCGAAACTGAGATGAACAGTCTTGGCCTCTTGGAACGAGTTAAGATCAACGGCACAAAATCGAGTCCGCTGGCGATCAGCTGTTATTGGCGCCCTATGCTCCAATGGGAGTTAGAGGAACACATATATATATATAAAAGTCCAAAGAATGTGAAGGGTATTCCCAGATTTGGCACTGTTGAATATAGCATTCGTACTTGTTTTTTTTTTGCACAGTTATGGACTTAAGAAGTGGAATCAAAATGTTGCAGTCAAATTATTCTTATCAGTCAAATTATTATGAATATTTGTTGATTATATCATCATAAATCAAGACTACTAGTGCGTACGTATAAATTTATTTCATGTTCTTTTATTTTTTTTTTTGTAAAAAATTTAGACAATCAAAAATTTTTTTATTTGTACTTTTTTTAAATTAAAAAAAAGCTAAATATATATTATATTATATTATTTTAGATTATCAAATCTATACACTATAAAAGTAATGACTTATTTAAACTTGTAAGCAAATTGTAATACGTTAGAGGCATGATAGAGATATAAATCTTTCACTATATTTTTCTTCGTATTTTCGCTTGTAAGTGAAAAAATCTTAAACAAAATATTTATTTAAATAAATATAAAAATGTGCTCAAAATGATATAATAATGGTTTTTCTTCTTCTTATTATTTTTAAATTCATCACATCGTTATCAGGACATTCATGAAATTCTATGTGTTTTTTTAAGTAACGCCTTTTAGTTGACTTTCCCCAAAATAACGTTGAAATGATTTTGAGACCATTACTTTTGAAAATATTTTCCATATTCAGTTATATTTTGAATATAAATATTTTAAGTATGTATGTGTGTTGCAAACAAATTAGGAGTAAACATTTGTTTGTCTTGTTTTTATGAAAAAAAAAATTAATTTGTTTCAAGAAAATTTGTAAAAAGATAAAAAGGCTCACCACCATAGAATTAAGGCTGTGGAACCTTTTCGATTAAAAAAAGTATGTTCATTATTGGATGGCCTCTGCAAACCAAAATGTATGCCGTCTAAACAGCCTATAACTATGCATAAAAGAAATATTAACCACACGGTACTTTTAAATTTAATCACTGTTGCTTACCTCCAGGAATTCTATGCTTTTCCATGAATGTATTCATAAATTCATATGAGTTTTCCGGTTCAAACTTTACTAATGCCGGGCACAATTTTGCCTCTAATTCGTTTATGCATTGGATAACGTACTTACATATAGTACTTTGGCACATGCCCAGCAAATAATTATCTTAAAAACCGCGGGCTCCATTGGATTCAGCGTACCCGTATTATGTTAAAACGCCAGGTGCCCGGCTTGTCTGTTTTTTCAACTGGCATAGTGTAATCATTACCAACGATGTACTGAAAACTTTCACCAGCTAAAAGTGACAGTGTAGCTGCTAACAGAAGTTCTGGTGGCACTGCTGTTGACATGCCACTTGTTTAATCGAGTTGGGATAATAAAAAGTTAAATGCTTACTTTGTCAACCTAAATCGTTTTTGAAACATTACTGTAAATAAAAAAAAAATATTACGCAGCATCGGTTAATGATTATGGATCGCCTTTGCTCCGGATTTGTCTATTTGTATGCCTGAAACTTTTATCTTCTTTATCAGTTGAAGACAAATAAAATAAAAACAGAATTCATTTTCTACCAAATATAAGTAATTAGAAACAAAAATTATTTTGCTTTTAAAAATTTGCTTACCTTTTTTTTACTATATATTTTATTTCTTTGTTTACATTTAAAAAGAATACTGTGTTTCCGTCTACTACAAAGCAAAAAAGTCTTTTACATTTTTTAACAAATTTCGATTAGAACGCTATCGAATGACGCAATCCGGTTATTTGATACGTTACGAAATTTTATTCGATACGAAACATTAGCCATTCACGAACACGACGATTTGATTAAACTAATTCAGTAATAATATATATTTTGATACTTAGTTACCAAATGGTATATTTACAATTCAATAAAATCTTAGAAAACACTAACATTTTGATTTAACAAGTAAGAGTAAGAGTAAGCTCTACATTCGGCTGTGCCGAATTTTTTATACCTACCATGATGTACTTTTATAGCACAAAATTTATTATTTTGTTAATCGCTATGGAATAATCTCTTTATACTAAAATATGTACCACTTTCTTTGTATAACTTTGATATGCTAGTAAAATGTCTTCGTAAACTTAGTGGGCGTTAAAGTAGGCGTGTCAATATAGTTTCGGCTAATAAAAACAACTTCAATTTTTAAATATACAGTCTTTCCAAAATCTATGTTCATAGAGGAATTATGTGAATTTGAGAAGAAGCGGTATATGTTAGGTGGGCGTAAAAGTGGTCGTCTCACATTTATTTTTCGATTGTGCAAAGCCTTTGACCAAAATGCAATATTTGAAAAATTTTAGAATCATACATCTAATTTTGCCAGTTTTATTTATTACGTTTTAAATTTTGAATAGACCGAAAAATACGCTGTGAGGTAACATTTTCGTACATTTTGATCTATAACTCTTTTCCTATTGCATGGACTTAGGCATTATTCAGGAAAATATATTTTTTACTCCGGAAATATACATTCCAAATTTCATGGCACTACGTTAATGCGTGTGGACACAATTGCATTTTATTCTATGTTGGAAGGACATGGTTTTTTAAAAAATTAAAAAATATCGACTTCTCAATACATCAAAGCATTTTTTTTAATTCGCTAAACAAACGATTCTTGTGAATAATTCTATGACAACCCGCAGATGTTTTTTCGAAAGTGTGCAAACCTAGTGACTTATAAACATCTTCTATTATGGTTAGATAATATTGGCATAATACAATCGCATGCCTAAAAATATCGTGCGTTGTCCTAAATATACATTTATTTAAGTTTTTTGTTTTGTGTGTAGACTATATTACACAGCATACAATATACCTGAAGGACTTATTAAAAAGCTATTAAAATATTATTGATAAATTGTTTCGAATTTAAAAGACAGAAGATAACAATTTTCCATTTATAATATTCATTGCCAAAATTAATGTGAAGTGAAATAAATGGACAAAACTTATTTACACTCCAAATATTAATACATATCTTTGAGAACCGCATTTTACATTATTTTTAACTACTGCTGTAGGCCATTCTGCAAAACAAAAGAAAAAAAATTAAATTACATTTTACACTCATATTTTACTTTAAATATGTATGTGCTTTAAGAAACACACATTTACACTAAACCAAAAGACCAATCAAAAAAAGAAAATGCTTTTTGTGTTTACTATAAAAAGTTCTCATCAGCTACAGGATGTACCCCTAAAACGAAAAAAATAAACACAAAACAAAAACAAAATGTAAGATAAAAAAGAAAGTTTTTCAGCACCCGTTATACGAGAGAGTGTGTTGTAATAACTTTTCCGGATTTAGGTCCCCTATTATAACTTGCCAATAGCTACAGTGAGGTTGTTATTAGACTGATGAGTAGTTTTCGTTATTATAACTGCACTCTAACCTAAAAGTCACAGAAATGCTAAAGGGAAGCTCATCTTACCTTTAACTTTAAAACGAGAGTTTATGAATCATATTTATGCCTTTATTTCCGCTATATATAACAAAAAATGGTAACTAAATTGCGTTTGATAATTTTTACTTTTTTGTGACAACATTTTAGTTTTTTAGTTAAAGTTTAATGGCCATATGCACAAAACCTCCTTAATGTAGATTTAAAACAGATATTAGTTACTTCAAATTTTAAAGGTAACAAGGTATCGTAACAATGTTCTAGAATTTCACAATTGTTTAAAAAAAAGAGAAAACTGTCTTTAAATAATTATAATTTTGTGTATGACATGTTTATTGTGTTGTCATAACTATTCAGCTACCTCCGATCGAAAAAGAATCTGCTAAGCCGAGCCCTTAGTAATATTTGTAAGCCGCCCTTCCGATGTCATTTAAAAATATCTGTTATCAAAAACTAATAATTTTTAATGCTATTATTTTAAACTACTTGAACAGATCACCTTGTGAATTCAGTAAGTATTTAAACTTACATTAAGTAATAAAAAAAACAACATAACTTTAAACTGGCAACACCAGTTTGGTACGACAAAACAAAACAAGTAAGAGCACTATATTCGAATCTATGCCGAATCTTTTATACCCGCCACCAACTTTGTGTACTTTAATAGTACAAGATGTATTATTTTGTTTTTAACAGTAATCGCTATGGAATAATTTCTTTATACTAAAATATGTATCACTTTCTTTGTATTACTTCGATTTGCTAGTAAAATGTTTTCGTAAACTTAGTCTTTCAATAAGAGTGGGCGTTAAAGTAGGCGTGTCAATATAGTTTCTGCTAATAAATAAAACTGAGATATTTCAATGTAGTCCTTTATTCTACCGAAAATACATAGAGAAATTATATGAATTTAATATAAAACGTTATATGGGAGGTGTGCGTCAAAGTGGGCGTGTCACATTTATTTTCTGGCATAACAATGATATTGACTATAAGGGTATCTGTAGCAAATTTCTAGGTTTTATGAGCTTTTAAATTTCATTAACAGTAGATAACGAAATAAGTGGGCGTTATAGTAGGTGTGTCGAAGTTGTTTCTGCTAATGAATACAACTAAAATATTTCCATATAGTCCATTATTATTCCAAAATCTTTATTCATAGAGAAATTATATGAATTTGAGATAAATCGTTATATTGAAGATGGGCGTAAAAGTGGGCGTGTCACATTTATTTTCCGTAAGTACAAATCCTTTGCATAAAAAACAATGATTGCAAAACTTCAGAATCTTAGATCTAATTTTGTCAGTTTAAAATTTTGAATATACCGTAAAATACACTTTGCAGTATAATTTTTCGTACATTTCCATCTGTATCTCCTTTCCTAATACATAGATTTAAGCAATTTTCCGGGAAAAATATTTTTTTTACTCAGGAAATATAAGTTTCATAATTCTACGTTAATGCGTTTGGACACAATTCCATTTTATTCGATGTTGGAAGGGCATGTTTTTTTGGACTACTCTTGTATTACGAGCTATAACTCTCTTCCTTATTTTCCGACTTAGCCCATTTTCAATACGAAACAAACCTTGTGTATAATAAATATTCTGGCAAAAGTTGAGCCCCCTTGCCTTTCGTTCCGAACTCTTTCGTGCTTTAAACAGACGGACGGACATAGCTAGATCGTTATAAAATAAAAACCCGATTCAGAGTGTATATAGTTTATGGGGTCTAAAGTGGATATTTCGATGTGTTACAAACGGAATGACAAAATGTATATAGCCCACCAATTTTTGGTGGGTATTAAAACGAAAAACGATAATTTTTTGTTTGTTTCGATATTATTTACTTCACTGAAAAAACACAACTCACAAAACAGAATTATTTTTAGATTTTTTCAATAATTTTTATGAATTCTTCGAAATCAATTTGTTATGTGTAACAAATTAACGCCATTTGTTGCTTATTTGACAACATTTAACTACACAAAACGTAAAACAAAAAAAGAGAGAACAAAAAATTATTCTATTTTAGTGTTTAAAGTAGTTTTGTATCTTTAATTTTTATGAGCGTATTTTCAGAATATGTGGAGCTTGTATATAAACTAAAAAATCCCGGCGCGCGTTTCTATGCCACTTAATGAATAAAAATGCATTTTGAATTTAAATTGAATATCAAGTGCAAAAAGCTAAAAATTATAACTTTTTTTAATGGACGTGGCACTGCCTACTTTTCTAATCACGAAATTGTAAATTCATGACAGCTCAATATGTGTGCAGAGTTTCAGAAAAATCGGTCAAGTGCAAGTAGCTAAAAATGATAACTATTTTTTATGGGCGTGACCCCGCCCACTTTTTACCAGCCATAAACACTCCTTGGAATGTGTACAAAAACTTGCCAAAGTTTGAGTCCGATCGGTTTTACTGTTTCGGAGTCTATAGCTAACACACACACACACACACGGAGTTTCACTTTTATATATATACTAGCCAAACCCGGCGCGCGTTGCTACGCCCCTTAATGAATTTGAAATGCATTCTGAATTTTAATTGAATATCAAGTGCAAAAACCTAAATATTATAATTTTTTTTATGGGCGTGGCATTGCCCACTTTTTTAATCTCGAAATTGTAAAGTCATAACAGCTCAATATGTTTGCAAAGTTTCAGAAGAATCGGACCAGTGCAAGTACCTCAAAATTATAATTGTTTTTATGGGCGTGGCCCTGCCCACTTTTCTAATCACGAAATTGTAAAGTCATAACAGCTCAATATGTGTGCAAAGTTTCAGAAGAATCGGTCCAGTACAAGTACCTCAAAATGATACCTGTTTTTTATGGGCGTAGCACTGCCCACTTTTCTAATCACGAAATTATGTAGTCATGGCAGCTCAATATGTGTGCAAAGTTTCAGAAAATTCGGTTCAGTGCAAGTAGCTAAAACTGATAACTAATTTTTTGTGGGGGTGCCCCGCCCACTTTTTAACCACGAAATTATAAAGTCATGACAGCTTAATATGTGTGCAAAGTTTCAGAAAAATCGGTCCAGTGCAAGTACCTCAAAATTTAAACTTTTTTAAGGGCGTGGCCCTGCCCACTTTTCTTATCACGAAATTATATGGTTATGACAGCTTAGTATGTGTGCAAAGATTCAGAAAAATCGGTCCTGTGCAAGTACCTCAATATTAAAACTTTTTTAGGGGCGTGGCCCCGCCCATTTTTTTTATCACAAAATTATTTAGTCATGACAGCTCGATATTTGTGCAAAGTTTCAGAAAAATCGGTCAAGTGCAAGTAGCTAAAACTGATAACTAATTTTAATGGGCGTGGCCCCGCCCACTTTTTTCCACCCATAAAGACTCCCTGGTATGTGTAAAACAACTTGTTTGAGTCCGATCGGTTTTACAGTTTCGGAATCTATAGCTAACACACACACACACGGAGTTTCACTTTTATATATACAGATAGATAGATAGACAGATAGATAGATAGATAGATAGATAGATAGACAGATAGATAGATAGATAGATAGATAGATAGATAGATAGATAGATAGATAGATAGATAGATAGATAGATATATAGATAGATAGATAGATAGATAGATAGATAGATAGATAGATAGATAGATAGATAGATAGATAGATAGATATATAGATAGATAGATAGATAGATAGATAGATAGATAGATAGATAGATAGATAGATAGATAGATAGATAGATAGATAGATAGATAGATAGATAGATATATAGATAGATAGATAGATAGATAGATAGATAGATAGATAGATAGATAGATAGATAGATAGATAGATAGATAGATAGATAGATATTGATAGAAGATACGTACATACTCAAAATGAATAAATAAAACACTAACGGGATTGCATTCTTTGAATTTCTTAAGGCTTGGTTAGCCGACTGTTGATGAAATGTATCCGCGCCGTTTACTTAACGTACGGCTTTAGTGTAGTTATAGAAACTTTTAAAAAGTACCATATGATTTGTACATAAGCAACCAAAACAAAAGCTGTTGTCAACACGGTGCTTTAGAATTTATGGAAACGTTTTACAGCGATTTTTCTAAAACAGCTTAAGACATTTAAATGCGGCCTCTAAAGTTTCTTGAATATTATTTTTAATATAGACGTCTATATATTTTATATATAACGTATATTATATAAAACCTTGCTTTAAATATTTTGCAAAACATAGCAAGCAAAAGTTATTTTTTAAATTTTATTTTTATGGGAGTGTTGCGATTTGTTGTACGATTAATACCAGTTTTAAAATCAATTATATGGTTTAAGTGGATGTGTATGCATGTCATAATTTTTTATGTCACGCGTGGTCGTGATAAGATAAAAAATTAATTAAGCATGACTATGCGTGATTAAGAAATCTCGCAAAATTTAGAATAAAACGTTAAAAAGTTGTGCTTCAAACCGAAAGAAATTTGTTATCTTTGTTAATCAAAGAAGTTCCGGCATAAAACAACTTTTCATGAGCGCTCGAGAAAAAAAAATAATGAGAGAATGTGCGTGATTAATAAATGTTCTTTGTGAGCATGCGTGATTATATAAGATTGAAAATTACCCCGTGCGTAAACGTTTATTACTATATTTGTTGTTTGAATTATACATGAAAAAGGTAAATATTAATTATTTGGAATTATATTTATTAAACGTGTTTTTTTTGTACAATGTAAACAAGGTTTATAACCAATTGTAGCGTTTAGGGGTAATTATACCTATATAAACCCGTGTTACACCAGTTTGATTTTGTACATAAAAGAAAAAAATATATACATACATATTTTTAATTTTTTATTAAAAATCAAAAGAATTTTTTCTTGATTTAACAAGTAAATATAGAAAATGGTAAATCAATTATTTTAAACAAATGTAAAAGAAATATAAAATCCTATAAATAAAATTTTATCGCTCGTCTTCTTTACAATTTAGGTATGGCTAAAAACTTTTTGTAGGTAAAAATTTTTTTGTTCATTTTCATTATGAAATTTTCCTTCGGTCGTTACAGCTACATCACATAACATTACTTAACCTGCTCGAACTGTTTTACACACAACAAAAATGATCAGCCGTTCCGTTAAGGAAACATTACATTCCGGTCGGCTAATCCAGACTTTAGCTAGTAACATAAATTGAATTTAAATAATTGTCGAAATAATAGTGAAACAATAAAGAACAATAAATTTATCGTGGTACAATTTACAAACAAAAATTCACTTGTCGTTTATTTTGTGGTTCAACAAATATGAGTGTATGCAGAGCCCTAAAGATAGCCTTAAAGCCCAGTTTAAACTATAATACAAGTCGTACGACTTCAATTAGATTTTGTAGAAGCAAAATGTGATGAAATTCTCCTCGTTCTCAAGAAAATGAAAGCAAATGTAAGTGGTTTGACGTTTACACTATTAGATAGTGTAAAGTAGAATGATTTAGAAAAATAAACAAACTAAGAATCTGGGTTGGTTTGGTTGGTTGGTTAACGTGGTACTTCACCGCACGCAAACCGTCAAGTGGAGTCTCTATGACTCCGCTTTGATAGGACCATATCACCCGTCAGCTCTAATGTATCGCAGAACAAATCCATATATAAGGGTATTAGATGCACCCCGTGGCCGTGAGGTATCGCAGTAGATAATTCAGTCCAACTTCAGATATCGCAGAGGGGCCATCCAGTACATGTTCGCCCAGAAATCTGTGTCTCTTAAGGTTGCTTTCACATTTTGTCAGAGCATTTTGTATCTACACTATCACACTTGAAATAAAATACAATCTGTGTAGTATATAAACAGCTGTTGGAATAAAAACATAACATTTTTTGAGTTTGTTAATTTTATATTTTGGCGTAATTTTAAGAAATACGTATTAAAGAAAAGGTATCAAATTATAATGTTGTTGGGTAGGAAATAACAGAAACAAAAGCTTGATGGAGTTATAATAGCTGTTGCTGTCATAAAAAGATTTTCAAAAGATCGGGAAAAAAGGTTATCCGAGCAACCAAACGCCGATGGTGCCGTCAATGCCTTCTCCGACGTATCAGTCATTTTCCTAGCAAGGCTTTCTAAGGTATCTGCTCGAGCATGTTTGTTGTGTTAAAGTAGATGCTTCGTATTATATAGGCATTCTTGCTCTTTAAATAGCCCTATCAACGTTAGTACCGTTTGCGGGCTCTACTCAAGTTGTTAAAAAAACATTATTTTAAAGATATAAGCATTGTTAAAAATTATGTTATGCACTTACCTTTGTAATCGGACTTGTAGTTTGGTCTTCGAACATAATACTATGTATCTTACGAATTTTAATTGCTTAAGTTTGTATATAAGTATACTATTTTATTTGGTTAAATTGATATGATTATTTGCTGGCGGATGTTTCTTGTTATTTTCATCAGAGATGGACAACCTAAAACAATCGAAATTTTTTCATACTAATTCTTATGGTATTTCATTAATTATTTGTTTAAAAACATTAATTTACAAATATATATATACATAAATAGGCAAGTCGGTTTTTCTTATATATTATTAAAAAAGTGTAAAATCCAAAATGGCGTCTGCAAAATGTGACGGAATATATTTTTCTTAATCCCATCAATATGGGTATCAAGTGAAAGGCCTTGACTAGTGGAACTCAGTTAACTATTTAAAAATTCAATATCAAAGATAGCATCGGAAATAATATATAGCAAAATTGCGTGTAACATGAAATCTGAAATCTAGGCAAAGCAACAATGTGGTTATTATTCGTATGTGTACTACGGTGAAAGGTATTATCAGATTCGGCACGGCCGAATATACCACTCTTTTTTACTTTTTAGTTAATATTTTTTTCAATACTTTAAAGTGTAAAAATGATTGTATTAAAACTATTTGATATCAAACAAAATTTTAACTCTGATAAAATGAGAAATTTCAGTGTTTAGAAAAATTTCAAAAAATTAAAGAGACATATGACAGTCAAATTTCTTTTCGTATTTTTTGACATTTCATAACATATTGTATGTACACTATTACACCTTTTTATGTTGTTTCAGTTTTTAACAAGTAGTAATACTCAGAATAAATGTGTGAAGTCCTTTAGCCGCTAGTGCAGGACATTTGCAGAGAAGGTCGAAAGCTGATTCCTCCATCTCTCTATCCAAACAGCTGCGATAATGATCGTTTGATGGAAGTTCGAGTCGACTTGCATCTTTGCCTAACATCCAGTGGACCGTCAATACCGGCAGCAACCTCGATATGTCCCTCCGACTTTGACTAGTAAGTTGCAATGTAGTCCCTAACGGTATTGCAACTGCACTTGCTTGATATCCAAAACAGATCCTCTCCTGGCTAGCTCATCAACCCGCTCGTTACCATAGTGGCCGTTATGCGCAAGGACCCAAACTAGAGTAACGTCAGCCCGTTGACCAAGCATTCACAGTTCCTTTCTACATTGGCCAACTAAATTATACGTAGTAATGTACGACCTGAGTGACAAGAGTGCCGCCTGGCTGTCGACAAATATACCAATACTCCAGTGGATATTCCTGTCATTCAGTACCCTACATGCCTCCCTGATAGAGAGTATTTCTGCCTGAAATACGCTGCAATCATTAGGAAGGCGGAAAGAGAGCTTAATCTCCGGTTGATCAGAGAAGACACCGGATCGAACACCACATTCCATTCTAGAACCGTCAGTATAAATCCTGGTGTCAAAGCTCCTCCAAAGAATCTTAATTAGCACAACAAATTATAATCGCGAGTACAAAAAATAAAAAAAATCTACGTTTAAATTAAATAAAGTGCTTTGCGTTTTTTACAAAGATAAAATTTTAGTTTTATTCTTTTTTCGTTTTTGAATGTGTTTGATAAATAAATAAATTTATGGTGTTTGTACTAAGTTCAACAAAAACAATAAAAACAACAAACTCTTTTCTTCTATTCTGTGCACCACAATCAAAAAATATACATGTTGGTTTTGTAATTCTTGTAGAATTACTAGCACACCTTTAATGTTTTTGCTAATGAATACATTAAAATACACCTCTGATCTAATGAAATGCTCCATTTTTAAAACGATTTAAAAAATGAAAAAAATACGGTCCGCTTGTCAAATATTCATCCGTATTTTCTCTCATGTTTTCTTCTACTGATTACAATTTGCTTTAACAATATTCTACTTTGTTCATTCTACACGAATTTTTGACATGTCGTACGACTTGTATTAAAGTCTAAACTGGCCTTAAATGTTAAATCTTTAAATTTTATATAAACTCATCATCTCTTTTTTTGTGTTTCTAAACAAATCTTTTGTGACTTACATGTCACCAACATAACAACCATTGGAAATTGTATGAAAACCTAAATTTTTTAGTAAATTAATATTTAGTGTAACTAGACAACTTAGATTGCATTAAATAATAAACTTGTTTAAGAAAAACAAAATTTTGTAACTTTAAAGCAAGGCCAGCATTAAAAAAGTACAGACAGAATGCAACATTTTTAAATTTCAACTAGAAAATCTGACATTACACATTGTCAACTATTAACATATGGTGATTATTTATTAATTCGCAAGTAACAAATGTTAAAAAAGACTTTTCAACTTATTGTGGTGCAACATGGCGTGTAAAACAGAGAAAAAAAAACTTTCAAAAACATAACAACATAATACAAAAAGTATATACAGACATACTTATGTATAGATAACATAATATAAAATAAATTTAGTGCATATATGTACATACACTCACTCATCCTTAAAAGTACACATACATGCATGCCATGCGTAAATTATGCATTACATATGTATTTTTAGTTATTTATTTATTTTTTTTTTTCATATAAATGTGTACAACATAAATGTAATGTTTAAACATTTAATTTTAAATTCAATACAAACAAAAAATAATAACAAGTAAGAGTTCCATATTCGGCTGTGCCGAATCTTTTATACCCACCACCAACTTGATATACTTTTATAGCACAGAATTTATTATTTTGTTATTAACTGTAATCGCTATGGAATAATCTCTTAATGCTAAACTATGTATCACTTTTTTTGTATAGCTTTGATATGCTAGTAAAATGTTTTCGTAAATTTAGTCTTTCAATGAAAGTGGGCGTTAAAGTAGGCACGTCAATATAGTTTCTGTTAATAAATAAAACTGAGATATATCAATACAGTCCTTTGTTTTCCAAAAACTTTGTCTGTAGAAAAATTATATGAACTTTAGTTAAACCTTTTAAATTAAAGTGGGCGTGTCACCAAAATTTTCTGGCATAACAATGACATTGGCTAGAAGGATATATGTAGCAAATTTCATCATCATACCTCTAATTTTGTCGGTTTTATGAGCTTTTAAATTTCATTAACAGTAGATAACGTGCAAAATGGTCGTTATAGTAGGCGTGTCAAAGTTGTTTCTGCTAATGAACACAACTTAGATATTACAATATAGTCTTTTATTATTCTAAAATTTTCATTCATATAGAAATTATATGAATTTAAGTTAAAGCGTTATATGGGAGGTGGACGCAAAGTGGGCGTGTGACATTTATTTTCCACTAGTACAAAGCCTCTGACCAAAAAGCAGTGTTTCGCAAAATTTCAGAATCGTACATGCAATTTTGTCAGTTTTATTAGGTTTTAAATTTTAAATATACCGAAAAATATACTGAGCGGTATAAATTTTCATAGATTTTGATCTATAACTCATTTCTTTACTAATGCATAAATTTAAGAAATTTTTTACTCAGGAAATATATATTTGAAGTTTCATGACTCTATGTTAATGCCTTTGGACACAATTGCATTTTATTTGATGTTGGAAGGCCACGGTTTTTTTTGACCTACTCTTGCATTACGAGCTATAACTCTCTTTCTAATATCCCGATTTAACCTATTTTCAAAACCAAACAAACCTTGTGTATAAGAAATATTTGAGTCACCTAGCTTTTTCGGTCAGACCTCCATCGTACTTTTAACAGACGGACAGACAGATGCACATAGCCAGATCGTCATAAAATGAAACCCCAATTCAGAATATGTATACTTTATGGGGTCTAAAGTGGATGTTTCGATGTGTTACAAAGGGAATGACAAAATGAATATACCCCCACTATTTTTTTGGTGGCGAGTATAAAAAATTAAGTATGAAAAAATATTTTACAGCATTTGTTTATTATGGACTGGAATGGACTCATTAGTATTCCTGGAAAATCGGGAAATTAAAAATATGTAGTCTAATTTCTATTTGACTTATGTATGCATTGACACCTGAATTCGATAACAACCGTTTCGCTTTCGGAAAAATCTTAAAAATTTAAACTTTTTGGTTCTTTAATTTTTTTTATTGCATTTTGAAAACAAAAAACGTCGACGAATTTTGCAGGAAAAAATTTTTTTTCGCCATTAAATTTTTAATAACTCCGAAATAGTAATAGATAGAAAATTAATGTCTTGGGCTAGTTTAAGCAGAATTTTCCGGTGCATCTTCTGATCCTCCTCCTATTAAAATCGGAGAACCCGTTTACAAGTTATGACAAAATATATTAGGAAACCCAACGATTTAGGGTGTGAAATATGCCACGCCTTTAAAAGAAAATCCTTACGTACTAGAGAAAAACGGAAAACAGATTTGAGATTTGATTGAGGGCATCAAAATTCGTATAGTCAACATACTTTTATTTCAATGAGAGAAAAAAAAATTTTTTTTTGCGCAGTGTAATTTTTTCAAAATCTGCCACTATTTCTTAAATCATACACCTAAAACTATCAAAAAACTAGAACTTTGAATTCAAAAAACACATTTAATAATTTTGGCCAGCTTTTCAGGCAAAAATACTCCTCTGTGTGACGGCTAGAACAGGGCAAAAGTATTTAAAATATGAAAACGAAACACAAGCAAAAGGGGGGCTGTTGGTAAATTTCAAACCTGCTCATTGTGGTTAAAACCTATGAGAAAAAGTACACATAATATTTACCGAATTCTATAAACATATATGTAAACCTGATAGTAAAATTGATAATATTTTTATCCAACACTTTATCAGCAATCATAGTGTCAATGATTAAATCGTAGTTGGTTTCGGAAATGCATCCCACACCGCTGGTGTTTATTACTACGAGTACAATTAAATTTTATTGTAAGAAATAAAAGAATCAAAAATATTCGATTTAAGAACATTACCAATCCACATGAGGTTCAAGATCGTTCAATTCATACCGAAAATGTCGCTGGGATTGACTGGGACATGACATGTTAAATAATGGGTAAATAAGGAGGGTTACAAATATCAAAATCTGTTATTTGTTCCTCGTATTGAATAATTGTTCTTTATTTATTTTTTTCAATCATTAAACTAGTCTGCCTATTTTGAGAAAGAACACTCCCATTTAAACTGCGTATGATCGGATTCATAGGTAGCAAGTTCTTTGAAGTAGATACATTTACACTTAATACATTTACGTTTTGATTTGTACAGATGTTTGTATTAAAATTATTTTTTTATAAATTCACACATGTGTAAATACTGGTTCCACCAATCCATCTAATATTGATAATAGTACATCAATGTACCCAGATTACTCCGATACTATTAGCACTGCACCGGTATGCGACGAAAATCGTTTACCACTTCAAAATATTTATTTGTTTATCTGCATCTACATCTGTGTCGGTAGTTAATACAGCTAATACCTTGAAGCCTCCACTAGCCACCTCTGGAATTTCAACGACTACAAACAAAATATTACCAAACGTTTCTGAAAATTAATCTCACCCTAATTATGCTCAAGCTTTAACTTCTGCTGTTTTATCAAATATTGCTCTATGTATACCTAAGCCGTTAAGAGCTATACCTCCAAATAAAAATATTTTTGTTTCCCGCTTAGCTTCGTATACTACTGCCGAGGTTGTTAAATTTTACATAAGATCTAAGCTTCGTACAAATTGTGTGATCGCGGCTTACAAATATATATGTACTCTCAACCGAGAACAATATCATCTTTTAAAATTACTGTTTGTGAGGAACTTTTTAATTATACAGTTGATCCTACTTTTTGGCCTATAAGTACATTTGTGCGTGAAAAAAGGAAAAGCGTAGGACTGCTGTACGTCTTTCAGCACATGACCAAAATATTCCAAAATACTGAATACTTCCACTGACATTTCTTCAATTTATCAAAACGTTCGTGGCATTGTGATAATTATCAAATTTATAGACATGACCGCGGTTGCAATATCAGAGGTGGTGGAGTTTTGATTGCAGTCGTCTTTCTTCTGAAGCGTTAATAAACGAATACCCCTTAAGTATAGAATTCATTGGTGTTGTAAACAAATTAATTCACCGGAGATAGTTTATCAGAGTCATGCTGCAGTTATTTAAAAAAATTGCTGACACTGCTAACCAAAATGATTCTTTAATTGTTTTTGGAGACTTTAATATGCCTTTTTTATCATGGAAGTTCTAATCTGATGATGGCTATTCCGTCAACGACAACCGTGAATTAAGTAAAGTGAATTCGTAAACACTCTAATAGATCTTAATCTTTATCAGCTAAACGGTATTTACAACACAAATTTTAGACTAGTAGATTTAGTTTTTGTAAACGAATGTGCTGATATAACGATTAAACATTCTGATGCAATTTCTCTGCCGGAAGATTATTACCACCCCACAATAGAAACCAATATATCTGTTTCATCAACTTTTTTATCAAATATTTTTAATGTGAATGAAAAAACTTTTTGCTTCAAAAAAACAAACTACAACATTTTTACTGAACCTAACTTTTATGAAAAAATATATTTATATATCAATCAATGCACTTCTAAAAGCTTTTATTTAAAACATACTGGCCCACCGTGAAACTCTACGCATCTCTCTACTGTTCAAAATAAAAAGAACAAGCTTTATAAAAATACAAAAAGTCTGGATCTTCTATTGACCATGCCAAATATTCTGTGATTCGTATGACTTAAAACAATTCAATAAAGCAGTCTTGTTACGACAGTTATTTAAATAAAATTCGAAAAAAATTAAAATCTGATCCAAAAAGCTTCTATAAGTTTGTAAATTCCAAAAGAAATACAATTGCATTTCCATTTGATATGAAGTACCTGTTGATGACTTAACAATTAGCAATATGTTCGCTGATTTCTTTCCTACCACTTATTCCCATGGCAATTTTGATGAATCAAATATTTATCCGCTAACAGAATGCTTAAATCCAGCTATATCAATTCCATTTTTTGATGAATCAAAGCTTTTAACCAGATTAAAAAAGCTTAAATTTTCTTATAAATACGGACCTGATAGACTTCCCAGTTGCATTCTTATTAGTTGTGCTGACGCTTTAAATAAAGTGTGGTTATTTTCCTCTTTCATGAAAAGACTCTTTCATTATTCCATTATATAAATCTGGCTGCAGAAATAACATTGCTAATTATAAAGGTATTGCCAAACTAAGTACCATGCCCAAAATGTTTGAGAAAATCATAACAGACCAGCTTTGTCATCAAGTGTCATCTTTCTTGTTTCCTTTACAATATGGTTTTCGAAAGGGTTGTTCAACTGTTACTAATCTGCTACACTTTACTCTGCTAGTAAATCGTGGTTTTGTTGAACAGAAGCAAACTGATGCAATTTACATCGACTTTAGTAAAGCTTTTGATAAAGTCAATCACAAACTTCTAATAAAAAAAACTGGATTTATTCGTATTTGACGAACAGGAGGCAAAATGTTCCTTTTAAAATTATAACTTCTAAGACAATTGCAGTTATTTCTGGTGTCCGACAGGGAAGTCATCTTGGCCCATTGCTGTTTTACCTATTTATTAACGAACTGCCAAATTCGATCAAATTCTCGGATTTTCTAATGTATGCTGACGACGTAAAAGTATTCCTTAGATATAATCATCACGCTGATCATTTCCTACTTCAAAAGGACTTAGATGTTTTTTGTTCTTGGTGTAATCTTAACCTAATGGAGCTGAATCCTGAAAAATGCAAATACATGTGTTTCTTTCGTAGATGTCATGTTAACGTGAATTATATCTTAAACGGTCATTCTCTGGACAGTCTCAAAACCGTCTCCAATAATGGAATTTTACTAGATCCTAAGCTAAATTTTATTTAACATATCTGCGTTACTGTTATCAAATACGTGCAGTACTTAGATTTATAAAACGATGGACGAAAGAGTTTAAGGACCCATACATAACGAAACAATTATATATTTCTCTGGTCAGGCCTATTCTTGAAAATGATCCAACGTATAATGTTTACAACAAAGGCATTGCATCTGTACAAAAGCAATTCCTGTTATTTTGGTTTCGAAGCCTAAACTGGAATCCGTTAAACATGCCGCCTTATACTAGTAGACTTTCTCTTATAAAGTTGCCAACGCCAAAAAGTCGAAAAACGATGTTAAATGTCACGTTTGTTCCAACTTAATAAAGAGAAATGCATGCTCTGATCTCTTAATTTTCAATATCTCTTTTAATGTACCATTTCGTTCTAGACGTTATTTTTATCCACTATCTGTCAAAGTTTTCAAAAGAAATTATGCCAACTTTGATCAATATGTCGATTTTTCTTTAAATGTTAATATCGTAAAATCTAAAATAATTTTTATCTTAAATAAATAAAAAACTGTAACGATCTTGAATCCATAGACCTAAATAAATAAATAAATTGACAAAATCGTTGTAAACGAAATAGCCTTTAACCATATTTTTTTAATTTTTTGCTGACAGTAATATAATGGGATTCTTGGTTAACGACCACTCTAGCAAAGAATTACTCAGCTGATATTTTATTAAATTTCGTTGACGACAAATTCATTGACACAAATGTATTGTGACAATCTAGATGGACAATATTGCAGACAACGACGAATAACATTGGATAGTATGATACTACGGACAGAGGATAAGAATGTAGAGAATTACTTAGGTTACTAAATTTTCGAACCAGACAAAGGAAGTTATTTGTATTTAAATGACATCTAAGTCTAACTGTGCAAAATCGACATAAACGTTTATTGTTGTCTAGTAAAGCGTTTTAAAGACAAGATGAGCGACAAGGTCTTCAAATTGATTATGTGTAATCAAACAAGTAAGAGCACTATATTCGACCGTGCCGAATCTTTTATACTCACCATCAATTTTATGTACTTTTATATCACAGAATTTATTATTTTGTTATTAACAGTAATCGCTATGAAGTAATCCCTTTATACTAAAATATGTATCACTTTCTTTGTATAACTTCGATTACTCTGGAAATATACATTCGAAATTTCATGACTTTACGTTAATGCGTTTGGACACAATTCCATTTTATTCGATGTTCGAAGGACACGGTTTTTTCGACCTACTCTTGCATTACGAGCTATAACTTTCTTCCTAATATTCCGATTTAGCCCATTTTCAATACCAACCAAACCTTGTGTATAAGAAATATTCTGGCAAAATTGGAGTCCCCTACCTTTTTCGGTCGACGAACATAGCTAGATCGTCATAAAATGAAACCCTCATTAGGAATATATGTATATACTTTATGGCGTCTAAAATGGATATTTCGATGAGTTACAAACGGAATGACAAAATGAATATACCCCCACTATTTTTTGGTGGCGGGTATAAAAACAGGTCTGTAATGGATTATCTGAGTTGAATTCAAGCTTTGATTATATATTATCAAAAGCAGGACATGCCCAGACTATCACTAGGTATTAAGGTATATTTTTTAGACTCCATAAAAATACAACATTGTGCCCAATTTTTGATAGCCACCACCAATTTTATGTACTTTTATGGCACTTTTATGATCATAAATTTTTACATTTCAAATAAGTGCTGCAAACCCTTATCATATATTATTGTTCTTTATTACTATTCATAGCTGAGCGCAATCACGTTCAAGACCCTGTAGTTATCTATATAAACAGGGAAGTCATGCAAGGGTTAAAACGATGTTCTTTTGAGCCAGAATGTTTCTGCCAGTTTCGAGTAGTCCGGAAACTATATTCGCCCTTTAACCACCAACCAATTGCTAAAAAAATTAGGACGCACTTTCTAATTTTTAACAAGATGAATGCGACTGTAACATACAAGCCACAATTAATCGAATATTTGAAAAAAGTAGCTTTTATTCATTTTCCGTTTTAAAAATCGCTTTTCATTATAAAAACAAACAAACAAAAAAAAAATTATAACAAAAATATATACCTGCAGGTAATTACCATCCAAATGGAATTTAATTGAATATAATATGTTATAGTATAAGAAAATGTTCACTATTTATTCACATTTAACTACTACATTTTGTACACAAAAATACATGGGATATACATACATATGTAATGGGCATAATGACAACTTGCAACCATTATATTTGTGCAGAAGAGGAAAAACTGCTTAAGTCGATATAAGCTAAAATTGCAATAATCACATCATTGCAATCACGGAATTAAAAACTATATTTAGGCATAAACAGTTGTTTATGATTGCCACAGATAAGTTTAAACACAATCGTACAAATTAATAATAGTATATTGCTCTTGGATTATGATTATCGCAATCATATTTATTTAAAAATTTAAATATTTTAAAAATTTATGTTATTCTTAATTTAAAAATATCATACTCGAAGACAAAATTCCTAAGCGTTGAGAAAAAAAACGCCTATTTGGTGAACTTATAAATTAAACTGTTAGTTTGTATATAAGGCCTTCTGTTGCAAAAAAGCTTTGTACATTTAAACATACATAGTAGTAACCAAAGTTAAATATTTTCATTGAAATTTAATTAATTTTAAATAATTTTATTCAAAGGAACATGTGTTTCGTTTCTTCTACATACTTTTTTTATATAGAACTTCATGTAGCTAATGGCGTCACTAATTAAATGAACCACAAAAATAAACTGTTTTATAACCTCTAATTAAATATACGATAATACACCTTAACATTATAACGTTATGGCGAACAAAACGTTCTCTATTTGGCTTGTTCTAAATTGCTATACGGATGTAATGTAAAATCATCGTTTAAACTAAACAAAGTCGTCTAGTAACTTTATGAATGTGGGTGCGTGTGTGTATCTGCGGGTTGAAAAGCGTCGGCATCTGGGAATTTATGTATTGGAAAAAGCTGCCGACTCTCCAATTATTGTCGGCTTGCCACAGTTAGAACTAGAGATACAACTAAAAGGTTTTCTAATAAGGACAAGTCAAAGTCAAACAAAGTTGTAATTTAGTGACGAAATAATATTTTAAAATATAAAGACTGATGTAAAAAATGTGAATGAATTATATTACCGTTCAAGCAACCGCCGTGGTTTCGTATGGTTTCATCAATCGAAAAAATTTTATTTTCATTGACTCTGCTTCTCACTACGGTGGTAGTGAAGGCTATGGTCAAGATAATGTTGACTTAAAAACAATCTATTAACTGTAGCTAATTGATACAGAGTTTAAATTTCATGAAACCTAACCAGAAAAATCCCATCAGGACTAAATCGTATTAGGAATTAGAAATAATATCTATTCAATAATTCGTGCTGTACCCTATCTGATCTAAAGTAGACGCCACACACAATAACTACCTGTTCCAATTTAATAAACCCTATAAAAGTATAAAAGTAAATACACAATTTTTATGTACAAATCACTATAAAAATATTTTCCTTTATAACAGTGTATAGTTTCAATAGCATGGAATAGAAATATGTAAAGACAAAATTACTTATATTTGAACATGGATATTTATACTTCACAGTAAACATTTCATTAATATTAATAAAAACCAACACAGCGACAGTTTGATAACAATTTAAACTTGATAAAGATGCGAAAATAAAGGATAACTTAATAGTGGACGATCTAAGAGAAACGAAAAAAATTATTAATTTTAACATTTAGTCGTCCTTTTTGTGCTAGGTGACCAATCAAAAAATCTATAAAGCCAAAACTCTACAATTTACTTTAAACAAGAATAATTCTAATAATAATAATAATTTTTCGCAAAACTTAGAACTGCAGCAAGAAAAACTACTGTGTTCATTGGCGTTACTTTACTAATCTAGAGGGGGCATTGGCCCTCTCGCAGCAATTAATTTTGCAAGAAATAAAAAAAAACAATTTTAGTTGATTGTAGCACATGTCTTTCCTAGCAAGACACAGGCTAATGCAAAAAAATCCGATATTAGCTGACTGTAAATTACATTCGGCCGCACCGAGCCTGATAATACTCTTCACTATCATAGACATATGTGTAATGAGAAAAAAAAATTATCCGCCATTCTGACACAATCTTGGATTTGATAACTGTTAATAGTTCTGATAAAGCCCTTTCATTTGATGCCAATATTGTGGGGGTTGATAAGTACAATCTGTTATAACTATATGTTTTTTAACTTTTCGTAGTTTACTGTATTCTTGGTCTATGCTTTTTCTTCTTCGAGTAGACTTTTTAATATTTTTTAGATATAAACCATGTTTAAACGAGTTTAAACAGTTTTACTTTTTTTGAATTATTGAATTTAAATATACATATGTATGGATTGCATTTGTTTAGTATTGACAATCCTTATAAAGAATGGTTCCTTTTTTATTTGTCTTTTGTGAATTATATCGAATGTAATTTAACAAAAACTGTACTTAACGAATTTCACCTTTTTTAATTGGCATGTTAAGTTAAAACAAACAATAACTTCCTTTTTGTAACATATTGTTTTTGAATTCATTCGTTCTTTACATCTCAACAAAGAAATGCGTTTCATCGTTATTAAATCCCTTAATAAATATATTTACCCATGTAAGTTGGTTTTAATGAAAATGTGTGTTTTATTTATTCGATTTTAAATTATTTCTCTTTACTGTTGTAAGTAAGCTCTTCTTTCTGATTTGTGGTGTTAAGCCCAACACTTGATTCGCATTCCTTGCCGAATTGCTTTTACTTTGCCACTAACGTTTATATGTATGTGTGCACTTAGTACTTACATACACACGTACTAATTATCATTTGTATATAATTATTTTTATACCCGCCACCAAAAAAATGGTGGGGGTATATTCATTTTGTCATTCCGTTTGTAACACATCGAAATATCCATTTTAGACCCCATAAAGTATATATATTCTGAATCAGGGTTTGATTTGATGACGATCTAGCTATGTCCGTCCGTCTGTCCGTCTGTCCGTCTGTTGAAAGCACGATAGAGGTCGCACCGAAAAAGCTAGGGGGCTCAAATTTTGCCAGAATCTTTCTTATAGACAAGGTTTGTTTGGTATTGAAAATGGGCTAAATCGGAATATTAGGAAGAGAGTTATAGCTCGTAAAGCAAGAATAGGTCGAAAAAACCGTGTCCTGCTAACATCGAATAAAATGGAATTGTGTCCAAACGGATGAACGTAGAGTCATGAAACTTCGAATATATATTTCTCGAGTCAAAAGAATATTTCTCCCCAAAAATTGCTTAAATCTGTGCATTAGAAAAGGAGTTATAGGTCAAAATGTACGAAAATTTATACCGCTCAGTGTATATTTGAAGTTTAAAACGTAATAAAACTGACAAAACTATATGTACGGTTCTGAAATTTTGCAAACATGGTTTTTTGGTCAAAGTCTTCGTTATAACGGAAAATAAATGTGCCACGCCCACTTTTTTTTTAAATTTTTATAAAAATATATTAGTCATATTCATTAGCATTTATTCATTGCAGATGGCGACATCTGTTGAAGGCGCCACTACATTTTGCAAACACTGAGGATGATGTCTTTGCTAAACATCACGTAGAACACTAGATGACTCTAGTAACATTTTTTTGCACAAACTACAAAGGAATTTTATAGGGGTTTGTGAAAACGAAAATGACCGAAGTTTGTTGACAAAAATTAACTAGAGTAATGATTTGTGCCCAACTTAACATATAGTTGTACACACAGTCTTATGAGGTTTAAGATTTAAAAATATTAAAAAAAAATGTGCATCAGTAGATTTAAAATAAGTATTTGAATATTTAAAATACATATTTTAACAAATTTTTTTTTTATCTATCTATTTTTTTGTAAAGGGTGGTTAAATTTTAAGGGCCACAGGGTGATTCAAAATAGACATGCTCAGCATTTTGCTAAAACAGGAAATTTATTAGTAAGATTTTGATTTTTAAAGTTCTATAACATTTTACTTTTAGAAGATTTTCAAACGAAATAAGTTTTGTATAATTTTAAAATTTGTTAGCCATTAATACATGAAAATAAATTGTTTATAATGTTTAGAAATAATTTTTTTTTATCTTTAGGTCTAAATTTTCCTAAATTCCTTTTTTTAATACACCATAACTTCTAGAAAACATAAGATAACAAAAAGAAATTAGCACTATTTAGTAGATAAAACTCTCCTCTATACCCCTATACCCCATTTTATACCCGTTACGATCCGACCGTGATCAGCAGACCAATTTTTGTGACACAAGGTCAAATATTTTTTGCAAAATTTTAGTAAAAGAGCTAAACAAATTTTTTTGTAATGTGTTTTTTTGAAGTATTTGAGTTTTTATATCCGCCACCAAAAAAATGGTATGTATATTCTTAATCGGGGTTTTATTTGATGACGATCTAGCTATGTCCGTCCGTCTGTCCGTCTGTTAAAAGCACGATAGAGGTCCCATCGAAAAAGCTAGTGGGTTCAAATTTTGCCAGAATATGTCTTATACACAAGGTTTGTTTGGAATAGAAAATTGGCTAAATCGGAGTATAAGGAAGAAAGAAAAATTGCCTATATGCATGTATTAGGAAGGGAGTTAGAGATCAAAATGTACGAAAATTTATACCGCGCAGTGTATTTTCCAATATGTTAAAAATTTTAAACCTAATAAGAGTGACAAATTTAGATCTACGATTCTGAAATTTTGCAGGAATTGCTTTTTGGTCAAAGGCTTTCTTCTGATGGAAAATAAATGTGACACGCCAACAACAACGTTCCCATACAACGTTTTCTCTCAAATTCTTATAATTTCTCTATAAATCGAATAATAAAGGACTTTATTGAAATATCTAAGTTGTATTTATTAGCATAAATAACTTCGACACACCTACTATAACGCTCACTTTCCACGTTATTTACTGTTAATGAAATTTAAATTTATAAAACCGACAAAATTAGAGGTATGATGATAAAATTTGCTACGGAAATCCTTCTAGTCAATGTTATTGTTATGCCAGAAAATTTAGGTGACACGCCCACTCTTACGCCCACATCCTATATAATGCTTTATTTTAAATTCATATAATTTCTCAATGAATAAATATTTTGGAAGAATTACGGACTATATTGAAATATCTAAGTTGTATTTATTAGCAGAAATTTTATTGACACGCTTACTTTAACGCCCATTTTCACTGAAACACTTAATTTACGAAAACATTTTACCAGCATATCCAAGTTATAAAGGGTGGTTAAATTTTAAGGGCCGATGTTGATTTTGAATAAAACACAAATTATTTAGGAAATTATTATCATTTCTTTTTTAATGATAATGTTTGTATGGTTCAATTATGTGTGGAACAAAATATCGGCCAAATGGCCCCCGCGACCTCAACGGCACACCTCGATCCGATAGTCCAAATTTTAAATAACATTGCTGATGCTCAATTGTTTGGCACGATGATGAGTCGAAGTTGACTGTTTTTTTGCCACACTATCGCGATAAACAGCAATGCTTCTCATTTAACGAATTTAGAAGGCATTCATAGATGTTCTAACATTTTATACAGACCTGGGGCCGAATTACGGCATTCTATATCGATCGAAATTTTACTCGAACGATCGAGTATGCTTTAGGTATATAGATTCTAATAAGAGTTTTCAAATTTCGATCACGTTCGAGTGCCGTAATTCGGCCTCTGTTTTAAATTTAAAATTTAACCATCCTTTACAAAGAAAGAGATGTATATTTTATTATAAATAGATTATTCCAAGCGATTAACAAAATAATAATTATTGTGCTTTAAATGTACACAAAATTGGTGGTGGGTATAAAAGATTCGGCACAGCCGAATATAGTGCTCTTACTTGTTTAAACTTGTAATCAGTCATACAAGCTTTGAACAACCTATATATAACTCTATTGTTTGCCATTTGTAGTGGCGGTCTTAATGGGTTTACAATTTCTTATAGTTGTTGTATTTTGTTAGTCAAGCCCTTTTATTTGGTATCCATATTGAATCTTTTGTTTGTCTAAAAGCTAAAAAAAAAATCGATTCACGTTTGTCAATTTTAGGAAAAACACTGAAGAAATTGTACATTGTGAGGCATTTAAAGTACATTCAAACAACTATATTTTCGGAATTATTTTGTTTTGAATAAATAAAAAATGTGTAAAAATAATCAAAATTTTAGAATTTATTCACTTTGTCTTGACTATGGCCTTCAAACTGTTAAAAAATTAGTTTCATGCTGTACGAATAAGATCATGCAACTTTGCCTTTTAGCAACTCATTCGACCAATTTTTTTTTTGATATCTGTAATGGCATAAATTTTCCTAATGCTGAAGAACTTTAATTGTTATTATATAAAATTTAGAAAAAACATAGGAAGTCATTTTGATTTCCTCATATCTCAGAAACTTATAAATAACGATTCTTTCCTGAATATTTCTAAAATATTGATGTTACATGCAGGTCTGTGCAACATGTGGGGTCATCTTAAATTTATTCCTATTAACCCTCGGACATTGTTCAAAAGACTTTCCTATTCATAAGCTTTATGGGGTCGTAAATGAATATTGTATAAATTACAAATTAAATTACAAATATATACACTTGGCACCAAAGATGAAATTAAATTATTAAAAGCGTATAAAGGTATTGATTAGCATAAACATGCAAGATTAAAATGTAATAAATAAGAAAATTTAAATAAATTAAAAAACTCAGTTTAATATTAAAAAAACTTTACTCTAATATCTTTGAAATAATATTACTTAGTAACACATTAGGCCTTTTTGAGCTCTGCAACTAATGGAAGGAATTTTTGGCTGTGAGCAGAGTTTATACTTAACATCTTGAGCCTTTGAATCAAGAGAGGTTTCTAAATCTGGCCATTTTGAATATTGAAAGCAAGTTGATTAAAAACGTAATATCAGCTAACAATACATTTTAAACGTTTCGTTAAAAATTCGGTAAAAATCAACAAAAAAACCTATATTTATACCAACCTATATCTATCCTATATCCTTACGTGATTATAAAAAAGCTTCTAAAAGTCATAATTTGATATGCGATGCCTTTCCCTTACGTACTGCTGAAAAAGAAAGCAGCGCGTAAGCGTGATATATATTCAAAACCATTGCTATTGAAATACATTTTTCTCCTATTTCGCTGCTGCTAAAACAACACACATAAGCCATTCTGTGCAAGTCTTTCTTATGCAAATGATTTTATCATTTTTATGCATGCAATACGGCAAGGGATGGAGTCTGCATAGCTTACAAAAAATTGTTGGTGGGTTGGTAATGTAAATTATGGCAACAGTACTTACGTTTTCATTTTCGATGAAGTAAAGCCCAATTATATTTTCAGATATAATGCCGTAACATACTGTACACCTTATGGGATGCGTTAATGAATGGCTCCTACAGAACACAAGAAATAAAGTTGATTTAATTTGTAGCAAGCTGTTGAAATTAACCTGCTAAATTAAGACTTTTTTAACTCTTGCACTTTATATGGTACGAACCATTTCTAGCTGAGCAGAACGCCTTCTAGTAAATGTTTTAATATTTTTTGCAGAACAATTAGACGTGGTCTACCGGTGGATGAACTAAGCAATGAATCGTTGCTTCAGAGGCCGAAATTCTGATGTCAGAATTCCCTAGGCGATAAAATAATTGATCGCTGATTTAAATAATAAAATTGTATTATTTTGATTTTCTGTTAAGTTGTAAGTTATTTAATTTATCTGAAAAATTTTTAGATGAAAAAGAAATATGAGCCAAAAAGTTTAACTAAACGTCCCCTTTAATGACTTTTGGCTAGCTCTTTAGTATCTGCCTACAACATTTCCAAGACATTTGGGCACTCTATGTGTGTGCAAACTTTTATTACGATCAATTGAGTAGAAGTAGTTTTGAAATAATAATTGTTTTGCACTGCTCACCCAACTAATCATTTAATTTTATTGTCACAGGAACACTACGTGCGAGAAAAGCTTGATAAGATATCGATTTATTAGAAGTAGATCGAAATAATATTTATTGTTGTAGATTTTGATTGATTTCGACTTTGCTTAACAAAATTCAATTTAACATTTTTATTATTACAAAACTTGTCTTTTATATTTAATCTTTTGCCTGATATAAATATGATCTTCTGGTGTTTTACTTTTGAAAATCGAATGACTGGTTCTCGGGAAAAAATTTTCCACGCCCATAAAAAAAATCCCGATTGAAAAAAACCGACAACGGATTTGAGTTCAACGTATCACAGTCCATATAGTCCACATAGTTTTAATTAACGGGAAGACAAAAAATGATTTTTTGTAGAGCAGTGTTATTAAATAAATCAATTAATTCGGGTACTGACTGAACTTTAGCCACAATAAATGATTTACATAGAAAAATCGTATCATATTCCGAAGGTTATTTCATATTATAGTGAACCAAAGATTATTATTGGCATTTTTTTTTGATTTTACGTGTAAATTTTATTCTAGTGTATAAAATTTCCACTGTTACAGACAACGTTTATCTTTAACAATTCAATGTATCGTACCCTTTGCAAAGGTACGATTATCCTTAAACGTATAAAATTATATTAACAGTCTTACACAAGAAGTTATACTCAATTACATACATATTTTTATATAATTAAAAAAATATAAAGATAAATTGCCTAATAACCCAATTATATTTAATACTCTATCTTACTTCTACGACTTTATTTAACAATTTATCAAAAATAATGTTTGTATGTATATTTTCTGTACAAATTAGTGATTGCTGCAAAATTATTATGTTAACAATTTCTCTCACATTACAAATATATGGAATTGAGATGGATATTTAAAAATCTCTCTGTAACAAAATTAATTTTTAATAATACTTAAAAATAAAGTTTCTTAAATCGGCTTTGGATGTTTTGCTATGTTAGTAGAATAATGTACGTACAATAAGTACTTGCATACATTTGGTGATTGCACAAAGTATCTTTAGTTTAAATTTTATACATTGAAAACATAGATAGTAAAATAATAACTAACTACACCCAGA
The DNA here is from genome assembly GCA_941918925.1 of Phyto melanocephala. Taxonomy (NCBI): domain Eukaryota; kingdom Metazoa; phylum Arthropoda; class Insecta; order Diptera; family Rhinophoridae; genus Phyto; species Phyto melanocephala. The sequence goes on from OW799233.1 coordinate 56,173,193, forward strand.
AAACAGACAATCAAATTTATTGACAATCGAATGGTTCTGTTCTTGCAATCGATCTTTTCTTTTTTGGTTATAAAATTTCCATTGGAAGAATTATGATTACTTAAGGCCATGACTGACTATCAGATTTAGTCGTTCGATATGTCAAAAATTGTATGTGTGTTCAGAAAGTGTGATAGTGTGGATACAAAGTGCACATGTGTGACAGATTTTTTGACAAGTGTGTCCGATTTGATAATATTTTGGAAATTTTCATAAAATAATAGTTTCCGTGCGATCAGAGTTGCTTTTTCTAAGCAAGTATGACAGTGTGGCATCCAATAACACATTTTGTTGCGAATTTTTCATGTAGGACAGAAAACTATCAGATTTTTATTTGACATAATCGCACGACTTTGTAGGATAGTCAGTCATAGCCTTTAGTATTGATCACAAATTTATATTCCGCAACGAAATTCTGCAGGTACAATCGATAAATTGTACTATCACAACTAAAGTATGCGATATTGGCAATAGTCGTGGTACTCACAATCGATAAAAACAAAGCAATTATTCAGGTTTTGAAGTAAAAGGAGAATCTAAGCTGTAAGCAGATTCACAAAGATTTGCGTCAAAAACTTTAAGCGGATATAAACGAAGGTCGCTATCAAAATTTATTGACCGCTCCGTTATAAGTCTGCCTGTGTAGGTATGTGAATGATTACGACGACACAGTAAATATACAATAGACAGTTGTATTATTTAAGAAACATTTTTTTATAAAAAGCAACATTTTTCATTCATTTTATATATTTTTCAATATTAACATTACGACAATACGAAACTTGTTAAATATTTATAAAAATACGAATCTTGGAGACACAGTTTCACAATTATAAAAATTAATATATAAAAACACAATAATGGCTTTTAATATCATTTAAAATCGTAAAACGTATATTTAACTACACTAAAGCTAAATATTTTTAATTGTGAAAGTCAATGGTAACTGAATCAAAAGACAGTATGAACATAATTATTTTAAAAAATCTTATTACACAGAAAATACTCAATACTCATGACTGCTAAAAGACATAAATAAAAAACTAAATATTAAAATTGCCATAACAACACAGTAAGTAAATTCGCAGGCATATGCTATCACTTATCTTGTGTTATATATTATATATTTTTTTTAATTGTAATTAACATATATATGCATTGATTAAATATCCTTTGTCTACTGGATCTGTGCTTGCTTTTATACTATATATATAAATATTGTTACGTTTATACCTTTTATAAATGTTGGATTATTTCCTTTAAATAAACCTTTTGAGTTCTTTTATTGCAGTCAAAAACAGTTGAAATTCGTTATAAAATAAAGAGCACTTTATTTACTTAAACACACTCAAAAATTGCTTTAATATCACTTTACTTATTACACTTATGATTATACACTTTTATTATCAAACACACTTTGATACGCACCTTGCAAGCTCTACTGTAATACTGATTACGTTAGCTGTGTTGTTCGGCTATTTATAGTAACATAGTGGTGTTCGGTAACATTCGACAAAGTTCTCGTATGTACATTCTAGTACATTCGAAAACCGTTAAATTTAAATTAAGACGTTAAGTAATATACACGAATAATAGAAGTGCCTAAAAGTATGCTACACAAAATAACAAACAACATTTTCGAACAACCAGCAAAATAAACTAATACAAATAAAACTACAGTAACTTAAACTAGTACAACTAAAAATAAATTATAATGTAAATTAAGCTACTTAAAAATAAATCTGTAACACTACCGCCCGCTTAAGCCTGTTCGTCCCGAATAGGCATAAATTCACTTTTTCCGTACTTAGCAAGGCGCTCGAGATGAACCACTTTCATCTTTGATCTTGGGCTCTTGTATTTCTGGATTCTATACACCACATCATTTATTCTCTTTATCACCTTATACGGTCCATCCCAATGATTTTGCAATCCTTTATTGCGTTGTGGGTTATATAATAGAACTCGCTGACCCTCATTAAAGCCTTCAGATTCTGCTGCACGGTCGTATCTGGCTTTCATCTTGTTGCTGGACATGTTTGTTTGCTCAAAGGTCCCGCCTAAGTTATACTTCTGCAATGGCTCACGACTTTTTCTTGCTTGGCTTTTCACTGCGATGCATTGGGCGCAATTTTCTATCCAACCAGCTACCGATTGTTGACAGCCAACCCAATAGAACCGTTGCTTTAACTTTTTAAGGGTTTTTCTCATGTAAAAGTGACCTCCACTGAGACCTTCGTGAAACTCCCTTAAAACTTCGTCGACTTTAGAGGACGGCACCACAAGTAGATTTGTGACCGATTTTCCACTAGCACTTTCCCATATTCGATATAGACATCCATTAACCACCGTCAGGCTATTCCACAGCGCCCAATAGGATTTCAACAGTGGACTTCCCGCTGATATTTGGTTTCGAGTGGGCCTTTTGTCTTTTTCCTTTGCTGATATAATCTTTGCCAGTATAGGATCTTTTCTTTGCGCCACTGACCATTCCCCGTTTGTGTCTACCTGCGTTAGTCGAACATCTATTACGCACTCTTTTTCCTCAGGTTTTGCACAATATTTGCTCTTCAAGCTGCAGAATTTTCGGGAACGTGCATCCGCATTGCCATGTTTTACGCCCTCTTTGTGCTCAGTGCTGGAATTATTTCCCTGAAGTCGTTTAGTCCAGTAATCCAACGGAATCTCAATGTTGCGCCAAATCATAACTTTTCGTCCCATGTGCAGATTGATGTTATGACTTATCATAAAATCAGCGCCCACGATTACTTCATCCACAATGTCAGCAACAATAAATACATGATTAACACTTATATTGGCAATAGTTAATTTCACCTTTATTTTTCCATAAACATTAGCAAACTCCCCAGTAGCTGTTCGTAGACTTACGCCATATAGTGGTTCGATTCCCTCATTGACTATATCAGGTCTGATAATTGATTGCGATGCTCCGGTGTCTATGGTAAGAATATGCCTTCGACCATTGATATACCCACAAGCAGTAAGGTTGCTATTTTTCTGCTGCATAACTGATATGGAGATTGTGGGGCCCTCGGTTATGGGATCATGCTCATGCCTATAAGTGTTAACCTGTTTCAACGGTAACTGCGTGTTTTCCAGCTTGTTGTACTCAGGTGGCGATACAAATCTAGCCCTCTTCCTTGGTGCTCTACAATTTCGTTGAAAATGTCCACTCTTACCACAATTATAACATTTGGCTCTGGCTTTGCCTTGTTTTTCCTCTAGCGCCTGTATACGAGCCTTTAAATCGCTTACGTCATCTCTTTCCATTTCTGTAGAAATTTCAAGATTTCGCACCTTATATATCTGCGGCTTAGAAAGCAATTTTGCAGTTTCCTGTGTTAGTGCATATGAAACTGTTTCTGCAAACGTTGACTTATGCGTGCCAAACACCGCGTGCTTTATTTCTGGATCACGAATTCCATTTACAAACGTTTCAATTTTAAACTGATCCAAAAATGGTTGATTTTCACCTGGATATGTCAGCTGCACCAGACGCTCGATCTCCGTTGCGAAATCTTGTAATGACTCGTTAGCTTTCTGTGTTCTGCCTCGTAGTTCCATTCGGTATATATCTCGTTTGTGCTCGCCGCCATACTTACGTTGTAGTGCAACCATTATGTCATCATAGTTTTCTCTGCAGCCAATAGGTATGCTTTCCAAGACTTGCGCTGCGTTGCCTTTTAACGACAAAATCAACTCTATAGCCTTTTCTTCATTGCTCCACATATATCTATTGGCAACTGTTTCAAATTGAAATTTATAAACATTAAATGGTGCACTACCGTCAAAAGTTGGGGCCTTTATTCTACTCGATGTTTCTGGAATTATCCGCACTGGTCCCTCATGACATTGAATATCATTAATTTTTGTTTCTAAATTTTTAAATTTTTCGTCAACATCTCTAGCCTGTGCTCCGATGTCATTTTCAAGATCAGCCAGCTTTTTATCTATTTTACTGACATGCTTTTCAATGCACTCTACTCTGTTATTTACAGCCTCAGAAATTTCTTGAACTTTCTCGCTCGTAGCTTTAGCTGTTTCTTGAACTTCTCTAACTTCAGCTAATAATTTTTCATTATTAGCTCTAGAAGTTTCTTGAAATTTCAACTCCATTATTTTACTTTCCTCTTTAACTTCAGCTAATAATTTTTCATTATTAGCTCTAGAAGTTTCTTGAACTTCAGCTAATAATTTTTCATTATTAGCTCTAGAATTTTCTTGAACTTCGGCTAATAATTTTTCATTATTAGCTCTAGAAGTTTCTTGAACTTCAACTTTAACTTCAGCTAATAATTTTTCATTATTAGCTCTAGAAGTTTCTTGAACTTCAACTTTAACTTGAGCTAATAATTTTTCACTGTTAAGTTCCATTTTTTCCATCATTGCTGCAAGCATTGTACTTAAATCCATGTTGTTTGTGGTTGCTCGAGCGGAAACTTCGATTTCTTCTTTTTCTTCAAACTCGTAACCATCAATGTCAATATGACGCCGCTTAAATTCATCTAGAAGCCTCTTCTGCAATTCTACTTTATTACCTGCTGTCGGCAATGCCAGCTTACTCAATTCTTTCTTGAGTTGTTCAACTTTAAGCTCCTCAAATTTCATGTCTGATTTTTTTTTTTTAATGCAATTTCACTTCTGACACCAGTTGTTACGTTTATACCTTTTATAAACGTTGGATTATTTCCTTTAAATAAACCTTTTGAGTTCTTTTATTGCAGTCAAAAACAGTTGAAATTCGTTATAAAATTAAGAGCACTTTATTTACTTAAACACACTCAAAAATTGCTTTAATATCACTTTACTTATTACACTTATGATTATACACTTTTATTATCAAACACACTTTGATACGCACCTTACAAGCTCTACTGTAATACTGATTACGTTAGCTGTGTTGTTCGGCTATTTATAGTAACATAGTGGTGTTCGGTAACATTCGACAAAGTTCTCGTATGTACATTCTAGTACATTCGAAAACCGTTAAATTTAAATTAAGACGTTAAGTAATATGCACGAATAATAGAAGTGCCTAAAAGTATGCTACACAAAATAACAAACAACATTTTCGAACAACCAGCAAAATAAACTAATACAAATAAAACTACAGTAACTTAAACTACTACAACTAAAAATAAATTATAATGTAAATTAAGCTACTTAAAAATAAATCTGTAACAATATATATTTTTTTTATTAAACAAAAGTGCATTGAACTAAAAAAATTTAAAGAATTTAACAAAAAAATAACATTAAACTGAAGTACACTGGCAAGTAAAATGTCTATTTGTTCATTGAATAAATACATAGAACATGCTCAAAGTATCTATGTATGTAAAAGTATAAAAATTATAAAAGAAAATCAACAGAAAAAAAATGTTTGTCGTTGAAAACACATTACTGGATACATATTTTGTAGAACTTTCTCGGTATCTTATCAAATCGTTCAAACATCCCACACTTTAACACATTTAACATGAAGAAAGTTTAAATCATAAATCTTACCACTTTAATGATGTCAGTGTTAAATATTTTAACAGTTTTTGCTTCTCTCATCAAACATTATTTTTGATCATCACACATCATAAAATCATTCACTTCAATGGTGTGCACTTTCTTTAGAATTTTTCTTTTTCACTAAAAACATCAAATCTATCAATATGAAAACAAAATATATCATTTCACACAATATCAACAACAATATATATCTTTACGAAAAAGTAAAAGTTGATGATGTTGGCAAAGAAGAAGGAGCAGAAAATAGTAATCAATCATATAAAACGATTTTAGACCGACTACTACACAAAAAGAAATTTTAAATCAAAAAGTCTCATAATTTTAGACATTTAAACGTTCAATGACAATATTCATCTATACTTATATACTAATATAATAGCGAGGAAATGTGTGTTTGAAGTCACTAAAATTATTTCACCAATGCTCTAGTCTATCCTCTAAACGGGCAAAGGCTATATTTTTGTTTTAGTTTTAGGTGGGCGTGGTACCATCCATTCAAATTGAACACATTTTATGACATATTTTGAGAACTATAGAAGATAATTCCTTCAAACATTGCACGAGTTACTTTGATAACAATGTGCTTATTAGAGAAAAAATGGATATCAGGTCAGAGCAGAGCGCATGGTATCCCGCATACAAAAAAAGAAATAAATTTGGTGTCATATATAGGAAGCCACAAAGAAAATTTATTTGAAATTTTGTACAAATAATTTTTAGCGAGTTTTAGCGAGTTTAGGAGTGTTATGCTCCAATGAATGAAATGTTTAAATTTAGTTAAAAAGATTTAAAATTAATTAATAAAATGTGTAATAAAAAAAAACTATCAAAAAGTAGAATGCACATACATACACACCACTATGCCTTATATATATCTATATATTTAAAAATGAATTGACGCACTTACGGCCAGTTTTTCTGAAAATTTAAAGTGGGCGTGTCACCTCCTATACAAAATCAACAGTTTTTTCGGTATATCCGGATAATGGGCTTCAAGCCCAAGTAAGATATTTACGGACAGCTCTTCTAGTTTTAAGTAGGCATGGCATCTTCCATAATATGTCGACGGCCAGACTAATTTTACTAAGTAGGCCAGGTTTGCTAGAGTTTGCTAGAGTTTAAAAAGTTTTTCTTTTTCCATTGAGAGAAACCCCGATATAAGAACACAAGTATTACAAGATATATTCATAAGATACTAAACTGCATTACGGCAACAAACACAACAATTAAAAACAAGTAACAGTGCTATATTCGGCCGTGCCGAATCTTATATACCCTTCACAACGTGTAGTCATGCAATAACAATTGTTTGTATCACCATTCATCCCATATAAAATACGTGCATACATACGTACACGTTAGAATAAATGTGGCATCGAATCCCAGCTGAGCCAAAAAAATTTTATTTTATTTTATTTAATAAATTATTTATATTTTATTATTTTTTTTTATATTTTTTTAAAATTTTTCTTAAATTTTTTTAAAAAATTTTTTTAGAAAAATTTTTAAAAAATTGTTTTAAATTTTTTTTTTAAATTTTTTTTAAATTTTTTTTTGTAGTTTTTTTTTATTATTTTTTTCTTATTTTTTTTTTGTAATTTTTTTTGTTTGGTATGTTTTTTACATGTATCTATGTATGTATGTTGTTGTTGTAATTGTGAAAAAAACGAGGTGGTCGTGGTTTTTTGCTCATATCTCAGAAAGTTATGGGGCGATTGTGCTGAATTTCAATAGCGATTCATTCCTGGATATTTCCAAGAGATTGATACCATATACAGATCTGAGGAACATATAGTTGCTTCTAAAAGTTGATTTCAACCAACACACGGACAGACGGGCAGACGGTCAGGGCTTAATCGACTCCTCTATTCATAAGCTTTCAGAAAATATATACTTTATGGGGTCGGAAATGAAAATTGTAGAAATTACAAACGGAATGACAAAGCTATATATACCCTTTTTCACTGTGTGAAGGGTATAAACACATGCATTTTGTTTTTGTCTATATGCCTGTATATGTCACTTCAGTGTAAAAATATTGCATTTTCGGTTTGGTATAAACCGACTGCAAGTATAAAATTTGTATTGTAGACCGAAAAAATAATTTAAACAGATGCAGACAGATTATTTAAAAAAACTTGCACTACTTGTGAATGATATTATATCAATCAGCTGATTGGATACGATATACCTTGATACGGACAACGCCTTAAAATGCAAGTACGCTTTATTTACAATCGGCTATTTGTTTTACATAACCCTATCTACTATAGGATTAGGTATCTGGTTCGTGCTTCAAATAAGTGCTTAAACGTAAAATTTTATATTTTGCTTGAGAAACCAAAATACGTCACTGGAGTATTTAAAGATGCCGATACAGGTAGAATGTTAAGGACTTGATAATTATTACCTTGATTTTTCCTTAGTTTTAATTATTTCCATAATTTGTCGTTTTTTTAGTTAATCTACTAAGTGCTTTTAAGCTAATATCTTTTTCATTTAAGAGTAGTGAATATTTAAATGCTTTAAATTTTCAATATATAATTAAAGTAGAACTGAAAGAATTCTAGCAGAAAATATCTCAACCAATACCAAACAAATATTTTTTTTGCTATTTAACTTTGTTCTCTGTCATTTTTTAATTAATATCTTAAGAAATACAAGAACTTTTAACAAAAAAAAATCCTGATTTTGTGATACCGACTAGAAGTTGTAGAAAATACTCCCTTAATGTAAAAACTTTTTAAAACTTTTTGTTGTATCCTCAAGCTATGCTAAGAAAATCAAATATTTTTAGATATATATGAAAAGTTCCATTTAACCTTTAAATATATTTTATTGATTTTAATAAATTTAAACCTATTATGTTGTTTTCTGTAATAACTTATACATTAAAAAAAAAAAAAAACAAATATTGGCTGACTCATTAAAAGGACTTTTTAACAGCGATTTTTCTGTAGGTATAAATCGATACTCGTTTAAAGCTTTTTCATCATTAATTAATTTGTTTGGAATTGTCATTATAAATAGTATTGTTGTTTATGAATAAACATTTTCGAAATTACAAAAAATATAACGTACGTATTTATAAATAGCTTTATCTGATTGATAAAGGGCATATGTTTGAAATTAGGCAAAAATTCTGCAGTTTTTGTAAACGAATCAAAATGCGCATTTCCCTGAACTCTTGCCTAAAAAGATAATGATTACGAAAGAAGGAACGAAATGACCATAAACAAATCAAAAACTTAAACTGTATTTTTTGTTTTAACCGCGCCGTCCTGTTTAAATCAAATGTTGCCAATATCCTCCTCTTCAATTTTTGTAAGCAAAAATTCGTTCAACAAGGCCCGATACCGATCTCCATTGACTACGGCCACTCCTTGCTCATTTTCGAAGAAAAATGGCCCAATAATGTCTCTGGACCAAAATCAGCACCAAACAGCGACTCGTTTTTTGTGTATCGGCTTTTCAATGTATGCGTGCGGGTTTTCTGTGCCCCAAATGCGACAATTTTGCTTGTTTACATTCCTGCCGAAATCAAAATGAGCTTCATCTAAAATAATGATTTTTTTACAAAATTTGCCAAAGTAATGTCGCATTATTTCCCAGCGTAGAAAAAGTTTTTGCTTTAAAGTTTTCTAAAAATTATTAAAATTAAGGAAGGCAAGAAAATAAATGTAATACAATTGCAGACAAATACATATACACAATAAATTTTTTTGCGTGTAAATGTTATGAAAAATTGAACTCTGTTGCCAAAAGTATTACATCACAGTAAGTACGTACACACGTATCTATGGAAGAAGCATTTATAATCAAATTGTAGAACATTCTTAAATTGTTACTTAAAAAGCACTGAATAAAAATGGCGATTCTAATCTGATTATATCAAAATAGCAGTGTAAATAAAGCCAATACATCTAAATGCAGGTAAATCCATATTATTATATACTACCAAGCAAATAATTAAAGGGGTATGTAAAGTATTATTTTATATCAGCAAATATCTTCAACTAAATGGGTTATATGATATGTATCTCTACGATATTATTTGAAACTCGTTTATTTATTATTATACCCGCCACGAAAAAAATGGTTGGGTTGTATTCATTTTGTCATTCCGTTTGTAGCACATCGAAATATCCATTTTAGACCCCATAAAGTATATATTTCTTGAATCGGGGTTTAATTTTATGATGATTTACCTATGTCCGTTCTTGTGTTAAAAGCACGATAGAGGTCGGACCGAAATAGCTAGAGGGCCAGAATATTTCTTATACACAAGGTTTGTTTGGTATTGAAAATGGGCTCAATCGGAGTACTAGGAAGAAAGTTATAGCTCGCAAAAGTAGGTCACAAAGACCATGTCCTTCCAACATCGAATAAAATGCAATTCTGTCCAAACGCATTAACGTAGAGCAATGAAACGAATGTAAATTTCCTTCAGTAAAAAAATATTTCTCCCCGAAAATTGCTTAAGTCTATTAGTTAGGAAAAGAGTTGTAGATCAAAATGTACGGAAATTTATAACGCACAATGTATTTTTCGGTTTATTTAAAATTTAAAACCTAATCAAACTGACAAAATTAGATGTACGATTCTGAAATTTTGCAAACATGGCTTTTTGGTCAAATGCTTTGTTCTAACGGAAAACAAAAGTGTCACGCCCACCTCCCATATAACGCTTTAACTTAAATTCATATAATTTCTCTATGAATAAAGATTTTGGAAGCATAAAGGACTCTATATTGAAATGTGTAAGTTAAATTTATTAGCAGAAACTACTTCGACACGACGACTATAACGCCCGCTTTTCACGTTATCTACTGTTAATGAAATTTAAAAGCTCATAAAACCGTCAAAGTTAGAGGTATAATGATGAAATTTAGTACATAAAACTTCCTAGTCAATGTCATTGTTATGTCAGAAAATTAAGGTGACACGCCCACTTAAACGCGTACCTCTCATATAACGCTTTAACTTAAATTCATATTATTTCTCTATGAATAAAAGTCTATATAAAAGAAATGTAAACAATAAAGTACTTGTGCGATTGCAACTACCTTATATATTTTGATTGGATTTTTCTGTGTGCAGCATAGTATATTTTGTTAAAATTTAACAAAAACCACAGTCGCATCACGAAGTAGAACTAGATTTTAAGTAGATTTTACAAAAATCTAGTGGCAAAGTAGATTTCGTTTTGTATGGGAAATCTGGTAGAAATGAACAAGATTTCATTCAAAATCCCTTAAGTACTAGGTTTTGTGTAAGTGTAATTGTAGTATTAATAACAAAATAATAAACTTTGTGCTATAATTGGGCTTTGGGTATAAAAAATTCCGCACAGCCGAATATAGTTCTCTTTCTTGTTTATATTTTAAACTTCAATATTTATATTAAAAATGTGTTGTGTTATTGTTGTTATATTTTATAATTACTTTCCAAAAATTAGTTTTCTCTTGATCTATTTCAAAGATCTTGCACAATTTTCCACTTTTTCGTAATCAAATTTCACAGTTTTCCATTTAAGCGTATCAAAATTTTAAGTTGTTAAATAAATGGGTTTAAAAATGTATTTACCTTCATATTTTGATCGCACCCTTTACCATGGGTGGCATGTGTATCACTTACAATTTGTTCAATACTCATTTGTATTTAATATTTTGTTAACTCTCACTTGATCATAGTTGTTGTTCTCAATTTAAGAAATTTTCTCTTTTTACAAATAATAGACTAACATCAGCTTATTTCCTCTACTTTTTCATCTCAAAAATCACGTTGTGACCATTTTCGTAATATTTCACTTACTACCCTAATATAAAAACAAAATTATTATTTTGAGTTAATACAAGAGTTTTTAAAGGTACTTTTTTAAGTAATTAATGTAAAAGAGTTATAAAATTGTTTCATTTAAATCTTGTTGTGTTTAGAGTTAATACTCTATTCTTGTTTAAATTTCTATTGAAACAAATAAAAAAGTTTTAAAAATGTGGTAGTAACAATAATTAATAAAAAATGTTTAAGAAAACAAAGTTAAGTATGAAATTCGACAAATACATTTCTGTTTGTCCGTGTGTTTGGCAGATATAATTTTTTTTTAAACCGCCATATATATAGTATCATACAAAAAAAAACAATTCGGCAACGAATTCGACTAAATTCGAAACATAACATCGACAACCGTAGTTGGGCTGATTAACTTTAATATTGTTACGTTTATACCTTTTATAAACGTTGGGTTATTTCCTTTAAATATATATATATATATATTGTTTTTATATCACTTTACTTATTACACTTATGGTTATACACTTTTATAATCAAACTCACTTTGAAACACACTTTACAAGCTCTATTGTAATACTGATCATGTTAGCTGTGTTGTTCGGCTATTTAAAGTAACATAGTGGTGTTCGGTAACATTCGACAAAGTTCTCGTATGTAAATTCTAGTACATTCGAAAACCGTTACATTTAAATTAAGACTTTAACGGCCCTTTTCACAATCTGTGATTATATTAATTTAACAGGAACATTTACAAACCGTCGATATCGTTAACCGAAACTATTTAACATACGGTTAGTGTTTTGCGTTTCACCATCTTTCGGTTAGTTAACACTAACATTATAGAAAAAGTATGGTAATACTGGTTTGTATTATTTACGAAAAATAGTGGAATGAAAGAAAAGATTAAAAAATTTAATACAAAAATTCTTACCAATTTTTTGATGAAAGACAAATATATATTTAAAATAAATTTTTTACTTAAAATAGATTAAATACAGTTCCTTGGTAAGTATAAATTGTTATATGTTATTTTATTATAATATTCTTATTATAACAGCCACCAAAAAAATGGTGGGGGTATATTCATTTTGTCATTCCGTTTGTAACGTAAATTTTTATCTTTATCTCTACTTCATTAAATTTCTCTATTAATAAAGATTTTGGAAGAATAAAGGACTATATAGAAATATTAGCAGAAACTTTATTAACACGCCTACTTTAACGTCCACTTTGAAAGACTAAATTTACGAAAACATTTTACTAGCATATCGAAGTTATAAAAAGAAAGTGATACATTTTTTAGTATAAAGATATTATTGCATAGCGATTATTGTGAAAAACAAAATAATAAATTTTGTGCTATTAAAGAACATCAAATTGATGGTGGGTATAAAAGATTCGGCACAGCCGAATATAGTGCTCTTACTTGTTTATTTTTATTTAAATAAAAGCCTATAACCGGAAGATTTTGTTCGGTTAAATTTAACAGAGACTTTTTGATTAATCTCTGCCGGTTATATGCTAACCGTACTTTGTGAAATTCAATTTTGCCTAACTTACGGTTAAAGTTCATGTTAAATTATAATCGCACTTTGTGAAAGGGGCCGTAAGTAATATAAAGGAATAATAGAAGTGCCTAAAAGTATGCTACACATAATAACAAACATCATGTTCGAACAACCAGCAAAATAAACTAATACAAATAAAACTACAGTAACTTAAACTATAACAACTAAAATAAATTGTAATGTAAAGAAAGCTATTTAAAAAGAAATCTGTAACAATATATTCAAATTTTGAATGACTTAAGATTAAAGAGCATAGCTGAAAAACAGTTTATTCTTTCTTTATTCAAAAGGTAGTGGTTTTCAATTTTTTCACTTTTTTGTGAATTAAGTTTCAACACAATTTAAATTTGTAGAAAATTAAATAATCTTTTCAACTGTGGTATTAAAAATAACTTAGTTTGGGAATAATCATAAAGCAGACTTAAAAATATATTTATATTATTTTAAGTGGTTTTAAAACACAAAAATAATTTCATTATATGGAAGTTCTATACACGTGTATGATTAAATGTATATTTGAGTTTTATCATGTATAGATGTAGGCGTGTTGCGTTCTTCTAAATTACAAATTAAATATTAACATGTGATTACCCCCTTGTTAGCCTTTGCAGGCATTTTAATGTGAAACATTAAGCAGAACGTAGACTAACGAAGTTGAATGAATGTAACAGACACGACGCAGTTGTTTACACAAATGTATACAAACAAGCAAAGAGATACAAGTACTTATCGGTATTAAGTAAATTTTTCGTTGTAATAAAATAAAATTTAAAGATATTTTATATGTTCATGTTCACATAACAAATATATATTAGCCCTTAAGACATTTCAAATACCACAAGTGTATGTCGTTTACACATTTAAATTCATAAGTAATAGGTTTTCCAATAGGGATGATATGATTTTAAAGTGACGTTTCGGCCATTTGTAATATGTTATTATCTGTTATTTGTATTTCATTGTTTTCAGTATTGTTTACAATTTCATCATGAGGAGATATACGCAAGAACAGCGTTTGAGAGTTATTCAGTTTTATTATCAAAATAATCGTTATCCATTTTATGGTAATAATCGTCCAAGTGTGCTCGCTGTTCGTTGAGTTATTGAAACTGTTGAGCTTACATTTTCTTTACATAATTATAAAGTGCCAATAAGACAAAGAACCACTCGAAGTAATGCAAATATTACTGGCGTTCAGGCAAGTGTTGCTGAAGACCACAATTTGTCGATTCCAAGACATTCTCAACATTTGGGACTATCTTAAACTACAGCTTGGCAGATTTTGAGAAAAGATTTAGGTTAACATCCCTCTAAAATTGCTCTTACTCAGGAACTAAGGCCATTGGACTACCGTAAACGTCGTGTATTTGCTGATTTTGCGAGAAAAGTTTTGAGGTTTAATTATTTCAAGAAATTTTGATATTGAATGGCCTCCAAAAAGTTGTGATTTAACACCATTAGATTATTTCTTGTTTGGTTATTTGAAGTCATTGATCTTTCCAAATAAACCAGACTCTCTTTGTGCTTTACAAGTCCATATTGAACGTGCCAATCATGACTTACAAAGTGATTCATGCATATTCACGCTAAGTGCTATTTAAGCACTTTTTACAAATATTTTGAATTTTCCATAACTTTTAGGAAAATACCCATATAATAGCCATCTTGCATTAGTTAAACTGCCTACTCTTAATGCTATAAACACAATCAAGTCCACCGACCATCGACCACAAGATGTCAAAAATAGGATACATGCGTGCTTATGAGAATAATTCTTTTAGCCGCTACACGACTACCGACTACACGGCTACTTTTGTAGCCCATAGCCAACTTAGGCTAATTCCTATTTTTTTTGACTATAAAAAACAGATTAGTGCTGCCAATACAATAAATGTATGAAATGGTATTTTTAAAAACGCAATACATTAAATATCGAGCCGACAAACTATGTTGAATTTGGCGTTTTTATTGAACCTAATTAATGCTGATATTAATTCCAATTTTCTGTTGTCCGACATTTTAATAAACTTTTCACACCTACCCAACTCGTTATTGTGATTTCTTGTCTATCAAATACTTCAGTTCAAGTTATGCAATTGTAAATGCTGCAATGTAGAAAGTTGTGTCATGAATTTAATAAGCTTTATAGACTTACTGATTTTTCTTCAAATTCGAATATTATTAAATTTAAGTTTTGCACCTAAAAAATCAATAATTTTGTTTTTATTGTGATTTTAGATATGGAGTTTGAGTGTTTGATATGCAGAGTATAGATAGCTTCTTACGCCACCTTATAAGTAAGTGTATTGTTTTGATAATACAACTATGCAAAATGTCAAAAAATGCTAGGGTAAACGGAATAGATTTTGATAAAAATATTATGTAAAATATACTATCACGCAGATGTAAATTTACTATAACCACACGCAAAGAAAAAATATGGTTGTGGTAACCATAAACGAAGAACAACATACTATGATTGAATTGTATAATTATGGTTAAAATATATAATGGTTACCAGTTATCATTATTATGTTTAATTAATTTAATTAATCATATATATGACTACGATTTAAATCGACAATCTTTGCTTTTTGCGGCAAATTATTGTCTTTTACTGTAACATACACATATTGATTGTACTTACCAATTTAATTGCAATTTTTTTAACCAATATTTTTTTACATTTTCTCGTTTATTTGTAAATTTCTCCAATTTTTCAAAATGTTTGTTAATTTTTTTGACATCTCAAACTTTTAAAATAATAAACACTTATTTAGAAAGAAGAAGAACAGTTAAAATCAAATTATTATTGAAAAAAAATCATAGCTTGATGAATTTGTAATCATACTGTTGTCTAACCTATTATTTAATGATTATTTGTAATTTTTAATGTTTTTGAATATAATGGTTTTTTTGTAAAATTATTTTTTTGAAATCATACTATTTTTAAATGATAACCATCTTGAAATTTTAACGAAAAGTAAACATTAAATGATACAATTCAAACAAATGCTTGATTATGGTGACAAAATATATGATGAAATGAAACAAAAACAAGTAACAGTGCTATATCTGTTTTTAAATTCAACTATTCGGAAAAACGGAGTAAATCTTCTTTTAAAATCATCGTACCAGAGGAATATTTTAATATTATTGTCAATCCTGAGTTTTGGCCACCCAATGCTATAATACGCGAATATGAATATAGAAATGCTTCTCGTTCTGATATCGTTTATTTACCTACTCAAAATAATACCCAAAAAAACTAAATAATTTTTCTACCAATAATCTTATTAATATTGTTTACCAAAATGTCCGTGGCCTTAATACGAAATTAACCACTCTTTATGCAAATAGTTTTGATTTTTCATACCACATCATTGTCTTTACTGAAACCTGGTTAAACGATAAGAAATGTATTAATAACAACGAAATATTATCTTCAAAATACCAAATATTCAGACATGATCGATCACATAAGTTGGGTGGAGGTGTGCTCATTGCCGCACATAACAATTTTCGTTGTGAAGAAATCAATGTTATACTTAACGATGACATCGAATTTGTCGCTGTAAAAATTCGACTGAGAAATACAAATTTATATATTACATGCTCATACATTCCTCCAAACTCTTCTCTGGATATATACAATAATCACATCTTTGCCATTGAATTTGTTTTGCAACAATCTATTCCATCTGATTTATTTATTGTTTTGGGAGATTTTAATCTACCTAACATATCGTGGAATAAATCTTCAGAAATAAACTATCTAATTCCTACAGTTTCAAATGAATTTATTCACTCACTCACAAGCTATGGACTTTTTCAAATTAACTATGAAAACAATATTAATGGAAAACTTCTTGATCTTGCATTTGTCAACCAGCCGATGGATATATTTTTACATAAAACACTTCCCGTTACTTACCCTGAAGATCGTTATCATCCTACATTAAAATTGGAAATATTTAATTTATTAAGCTTACCTGTTTTACTTCCTAACAAAATTAAACCCCATAAAGTTTTTTGCTTTTCTCGTGCAAACTATCAGAGGCTTAACTCTTTGCTATCAAACGTTAACTGGGATAGTATAATCTCTATCGAAAACTTAGATGATGTTGTTTCTCTCTTCTATTCAACATTACGCCGCTGCATTTCTGAAACTGTCCCAAAAATTACAATTAGAAACAACAATATTGGGCCACCCTGGAATAATAAGTATCTCCGAACTATTAAAAACAGGAAAAACAAGTTATATAAGAAATATAAAAGGACCGGATCATCTGTAGAATATACCAAATACTGTATTGCTCGTTCTTACTACAATTTGGCAAATAAATCTGCATACGACAACTATATAATCCGTATGAAGTCGAAAGTGAGATCAAATCCTAAATCGTTTTATAAATTTGTGAACTCTAAACGGCGATCGTCCGTTAATCCTAAATACTATAAATATGGATCAAATGACGCTGATGATGACGTTTCTATTTCCAATTTGTTTGCTGATTTTTTTTTCAACAACCTACTCTAAAAAAGTATATAATAACATAACATCTTACCCGTTTAATATACCTCAATCATCTGGTGTACAATTCTCTTTTATTACTTATAAAACGACTCTTTCAAATTTATTATCACTAAATAATTCGTTTAATGCTGGTCCAGATGAAATACCAAATTGGGTTCTAAAAAATTGTGCAGAAAATTTATGTTACCCGCTTACTGCTATCTTTAACAAATCCATTAAATTAGGATACGTACCATTGATTTGGAAATTATCGTATATAATTCCGTTGTTTAAAAATGGAAGCAAAATTGAGATATCAAATTATCGTGGCATTGCTAAGCTGAGTGATATTCCCAAACTTTTTGAAAAAATTTTAACTGATAATTTATACTATCAAATTTCTTCGATTTTGTCACCGTGCCAACATGGTTTTTGTAAACATCGCTCTACAACGACTAATATTTTGGAGCTAACTACTACAATAAATGATGGTTTTATAAATAATATGCAAACTGATGCTATCTACACAGATTTTAGTAAAGCTTTTGATAAGGTAAACCATGATCTCTTGCTTAACAAATTGTCATTAATGGGATTTACGGATATGACAATAAAATGGTTAAGATCATACTTGTCTTTAAGAACTCAACAAGTTAAGTATGGAAGTGCTACGTCTAATGCTATCAAAGTTCCTTCTGGTGTTCCGCAAGGTAGCCACCTTGGTCCTATTTTATTTACCTTATTCATAAACGATCTACCTTCAGTTATTCAGCACTCTAAAGTTTTGATGTATGCCGATGATGTCAAAATTTTTCGTTCTTCTAATAATCCCGAAGATCAACTTTTCCTTCAATCAGATATTTGCAAATTGGTGAATTGGTGTGAAATCAACTTAATGGAGCTGAATATAAAAAAATGTAAGCATATGCCCTTTTTCAGAATTAAGAAATTGGATTTATTTTATTGCATAAATGAGTGTAAACTTGATAAAGTTCTGAATTTTCTTGATCTTGGTATTTTGCTTGATCACCAATTAAATTTTCGTGACCATATTTCTTTAATTGTTAACAAAGCAAATGGTGTACTTGGATTTATGAAGAGGTGGTGCAAGGAATTTCTAGATCCTTATATTACGAAACAATTATATTCATCGTTAGTTCGACCTATTCTTGAATATGGATCGATTATTTGGGATCCTTGCTATAATATTCATATTGATAGTATCGAGTCTGTACAAAAGAAGTTTTTAATATTTTGTCTTCGTGGCCTTGGATGGAATTCGTTTTTACTACCTTCATACGAAAGCAGACTCTGTCTTATAAAATTACCAACTTTAAAAAGTCGTCGTTCAATGCTGAGTTTTTCTTTTGTGCTGGGCTTAATTCAAGGCGATATCGACTCAGAATTCCTGCTAAGTAAAATATCTTTTAATGTTCCAACGAGACCAACTCGAAATTTCCGTTTTATTAACTTAAAATACTATAGAACCAACTATGCTAATAATGATCCTCTTCGTCGTATATGTGAAAACTTTAATAATTATTATCACCTTATTGGCCTCAATGAAAGTAAAGAAATTGTTAAAAGAACTATCATTTTATATTTAAATCGTTGAATTATTATAGAATATTATTTTATATATAACCTTAATTTTGTTTTGTTATTTTACATACTTTAGTCTGTAAGGATTATTATCTATAGACAATAAATTAAATAAATAAATAAATAAATAAAATAAATATTCGGCCGTGCAGAATCTTATATACCCTTCACAACGTGTAGTCATGCAATAACAGTAGTTTGTATCACCATTCATCCGATATGAAATACGTACATACATATATAAAAACATACATATATAAAATCATACATATATAAAAACATCCCATTGTAAATTTACGTATGTATGTTAAAAAAACAAAAATAAAAAAACAATAAAAAAAATTTAAAAAGATTTAAAAAAATATTAAAAAAAAAAAATTAAAAAAAAAATAATTAAAATATATATAATAAATAAAAAACAAAAAAAAAAAATTAAAAAAAAAATAATAAAAATATAAATAATATATTAAATAAAAAATAAAAAAAAATATTAAAAAAAAATTTTAAAAAAATAAAAACAAAATTTTTTTTTTGTCTCAGCTGGGATTCGATGCCACGTTTTCTCTAACCAGTATACACGTTTGTATGTATGTATGTTGTTGTTGTAATGTTGTTTTTGTGAAAAAAAATCGAGGTGGTCGTGGGTTTGTGCTCATATCTCAGTTGTTTATGTACCGATATTTCTGATTTTTAATATCGATCTACTCCCGAATATTTCTGATATTTTAATCAAGCCTCACCCGGGTCCAAGCGATGTCGGGGGGCTTCAAAAAGTTGATTTCAACATACACACGGACAGACGGTCAGACGGACAGAGCTTAATCGACTCCCCTATTCATAAGCTTTCAGAAAATATATACTTTATGGGGTCGGAAATGAAAATTGTAGAAATTTCACACGGAATGACAAGCCTATACTTATATACCCTTTTTCGTGATCATGTCGTAACAATGGTTTTTCTTTGCGTGCAGAGTTGTTAACTTAGACTCTTTCAGGCTTAATTTAGCGTTTTTTGGTCTTGTTCAGGAAGTTTAAATTTTCAATTTTTTAAGGTTTTTTGTAACATTTCTTAACTTTTTTTCTTCCATTTTATAAACATTAAGAAATTTTTCCTTAAAATTATTTAAGTTAGGACGCTCGTATCGGAATCGTGTTATTTTAAAGTCTTTTTATTTTGCTTCAAAACTGCATTAATAAATGTTTAAAAGTAGTTTTTTTTTTAATTTTGAAAATTGCACATATGGTTCTGATACATTATTAAAGAAAAATTGATTGTATTTACCGTATACCTGTCATTTGGATTTTGGGTTGAAAATGACAATTCAAAGAAGTCCTAAGCAACAAAACTTGTAAAACGATTAAAAAATATCGCCAAAATTGTTCAATTAGTGGACTAGTAATCAAAAATGTAATAAAATGGGAAAGCGAATGCAAAAAATCCAGTGAATGCAAATATTGCAAATGCAAAATAAACGCTAAATTTTTTATATTGAACGCTCATACAGAAACAAAAAAACATCTTGAGATAATTTGAAGTAATGATGACTCAAATTCTTAGCCCTTTAAATCAATTAATGTGAACATTTAGAAGCAAGACTTATTGCTGTGTATGTTTTAAGCTGCACATAGTTAAATTTCTACAAGAAATCATAATCATAATCAGGACCTAAAATCTACAAACGAATTTCAAGTTCTTGTCTTTTTATTTACTGGATAACTCGCTTGCCAGCACAACCGCATTTAAAACTTTGGCTACATATGAATTAAAATTAATTGAAAATTTGAACATTGACCATAAGTCAGTAATTATTTTAAGTTAAAGGGTGGTCCAATTTTAAGGGCTGATTTTATTGTGAACCACACCTAAACGTAAGTTTTATTTTTTTGCATTTCATTTGAAATTTCTCAATTTTAGACTAACTCAATTTGAACCATGGAAAGATACACAATCGAGCAACGCGTTAAAGTTATTCAGGCTTAAGTATATGAAATTGGACCTTCAAATAAAAATGCATATCATGTACTTCGTGATTTTTTCAGTCCACTTAATCGTCTAAATATGCGTACAATCGGAAAAATAGTGCAAACCGGGTCTGTAGGAGATGTGAAAACACCAGTACAGCTCGTACTGTAGAAAATATTGCTGCTGTTTGCGATAGTGTCTACTTGCATTTACACGCAACAAAAGTGTGTAATTGACTCAAGGACTAAAACCTCTTGACTATTCCAAACATCGACAATGGTAATAATGGTGGCAAGAAATGGCAACCGATGATTATCAATTTTGGAAAAAAATCATCTTCAGTGATGAAGCTAATTTTCACCTCAGTGGACTCGTCAATAAACAGAATTGCAGCATTTGGGCGAATGATAATCCAAAAGTGATTGCCGAAACACCAATGTACCCACAAAAAGTGACTGTTTGGTTCAGTTTATGGTCTGGCGGCATCACAGGGCTGTATTTTTTCCAAAATGAGACCGGTCGGGCAGTTACTGTAAATGCTGTTCGCTATCGTGCCATGATAACGAACTTTTTATGGCCCGAATTGGCAGATATGGATGTCGACGATATGTGGTTTCAACAGGACGGTACCACTCGCTACACAGCTAACGAAACAATGGCTCTTTTGAGCGACAAATTTACTGGCCGTAATATCTCACGTGGTGGCGATGCCAATTGGCCGCCAAGATCATGTGATTTGACACCGTTGTACTTCTTTCTTTGGGGTTATTTAAAGGAAAGAAAGAGTGTACGTCGATAAGCCAGCAACAATTCACGAGCTAATGGATGAAATAATTCGGCACATTAACGGCATAGAACCTCAATTATGCATCAGCGTCATCGAAAATTTGGACCATCGGATGAAGTGTGCCGCCGAGGTCGCGGCGACCATTTGGCCGATATTTTGTTCCATACATAATTGAACCATACCTTTATTATCATAATAAAAAGAAATGACAATCATTTCCTAAATAATTTGTGTTTTATTCAAAATCAACATCGGCCCTTAAAATTTAAATAATTTTTCATTTTAAAATGATCTTAACTTTTTATATAAATCACAATCTCTTATTGTCTTAATTTTCTGAGTGAATGCAAAAAAGTATACGTGGTTTTAATTAAAAATTAAGCCTCTTTTTGCCGTTTTTAAGTTATTTTTTGTATGGAATTCAGCCTTTTTTAGTCATCAAAAACTGACACTGACTATAAACACTGATTTGTATACGTACTACATACATATATTTCGCTATTACTATGCGCAACATGCAACAAATTTTTTAAAATATATTACGTATACGTATGATGTACTTATAAAAATATTGTACCTTTTATAAATGTTTTTTATTTCCTTTAAATAAACTGTGGATTATTTAGTTTCGAAAATAATAACACATGAGATTAATTATAAAAGTAAGATCATTTTATTTATTAAAACATTCTCAAATATTGTTTTTACAGTACTTTATTTATTTGACTAATTGTAATAAACCTTTATTATCAAACTCACTTTGATATGCTCTTAAAAAACTATACTGTTACATTAACATAGTGTAACATAGTAATGTCTGTTATATTCCAGAAAGTTCTCACATATGTATATATACTACACCATTGGGTGGTGTACGGCCGAGGTGTGTTATAATGTACAACATACTTTAAGGTACAATTATTTATTTATTTATTCATTTAGTTTTATTACAATACAATTACAAATTATATTCTAATTAAATAAACGAAGCCTATTTGCCCGTTGTAGTGAAATATACCAGAGTCTCTGGCAGGAATTGAACTCACAAACCCCCAGACTATCAGACTACACCATTTTCAATTGTATTTCATAAATTTTTATTTATATTTCAGAAATTTCAGAATTTTCCAATTGTATTGTAGTATTTTCCAATTGTATTTCAGAACATGAAACAGAAGTACTTATTTTATATCACTACATTTCGTAATATATATTTGGTTCAAGGACTGCTTGCAAACATCATTACTTAATTTATTATTGCAAATAATAAAACTAAGATGAATATTGTAAAATGTGAAAGGAGAGTATTGTATTGTCTTAATTCAATGTGTTTTTGCAATAGTAAAATTTTAGGTTTACTATATTAAGCATAATATAGTTAAACATTATCATTATCAGTGTTCTTCCAAGTTGTGATATATTGCTAAGAAAAAAACTTAAACTGAAACATAAGACTTGAAAATAATCCTGTTGAACAATAAATTATTAAAAGTTTTAAATTATTTATATTAAAAATAGTTACATTAATAAATCTCCATATTTCTGCAATATTTTTGTTAGGTCTATCTGTATTTTTATTTATTTAATTTTATTACAAACTTTTCAAACTAACATTTCTTAGTAAAAAATTATTATTTATTCAATAATTATTTTTCCTTTTTTACAAATATTAGAAAAATATTATAATTTTTTTTTTTTATATTTATAGGGTATGTATGTATGTATGTACATACATATCGTTTATAAACTTAAAAATTATATTTTTAATTTAATAGTAGCTGAAAGATATCTGCATTTCGGAGTCTATATTATGACTCAAAAGAGAAATCTTTAACGTTTACTCTTAAATATGTTTCTAACACCTAAAATTATCTTAAAACTGGAAAAAATGTGAATAAAAGTTAAACCCGCAAAATTAAAATTTGCAATTTTTCAGTTATAACAAGAGTTGAAGAAAATAAAAGCCCTTTAAAAGTGAATAGGTTTCTATTAAGTCGTATATTTTCTATAAAAAGTTTATTAGTATAAGGAAAGAATATGTAAATAAAAAAATTTTCTCAAACACAAATGGAAAATTCTAAAATACAATTGGAAATTTCTGAATTACAATTGCAAATGGTGTAGTCAGCCAGTCTGGGGGTTTGCGGTTTCAATTCCCGTCAGAGACTCTGGTATATTTCACTACAACGGGCAAATGGGCTTAGTTTATTAAATTAGAATATAATTTGTATATATAATTTTTTATTTACTTATTTATTTATTTAATTCAATTTCCCATATAACTTTTATTTTTTATTATGTCTTTAATTTATATTATAGAAATATAAAAATTGTTCAAATAAACAAGAAATAATTACAAATAAATACTTAAAATACATTTAAAGCAAACAGTTATAAGAAGTTCGAAGGCTTTTAAAGTTGTTATTAATCTGTGTTTTTTTTCAGCCTTCAGCTGGTAGACATTCGTGTATTTCTAGAAGTGTGACTTAGACCTTCTCTTGGTGGCGGCTGGTAACAAACATCTAGTTTCTAGATGGATGGCTAATTAAGTCAGGCGACCTAATCCACGGTGTAATAGCATACGCCAAGAGCTAGTATGCGAACTCTGGATAAATGTCGATCTCCAGTTTAATGTTTACTTGCCCGCGCAAATACCTGGGACAGCACTGAACTCAGTGAGATCGAAGTAATCTTGTAATCTTCATATCCATGAGACAGAGCAGATCTGATATTAAGGGAGATGACTACGAAAGCCAGATTGTCTAAAAAACAAAAAATAGATTATTTTCTTCGATAAAAGCATTTAATTTCAAATGCAGATTCCTTTCAAGAACCTTAGGGGAGACATAAAATAGCAATAGGTCGAAACTCTGTGTTGGATTTAGAAATTGAGATTATTTTTGCATGCTCTCAATTGGCAGAAGAGTCCTCCATTTAGCTCAAAATACCGTAACCTATAAAATACGTTGAGTAAAATAATAAACAACGTCGTTGCAGTCTATAAACCTAATTGGATATTAGTAAAAATATATGTTTTGATTAAATAATAATACCGTGAATATACCTAAATACAAAATAAATGATTATGATATTACCATGAATATACATAAATACAGGGCTGCAAAAAATTAATTATCCCATCGGAAGTTGTTAAAGATTTGGCAAATGGCTTCGTAAATCAATCATGTGAACAATAGGGCTGTAGTAAACAAATAGATCAAAACTCCGCAAGAGCGTGCAAAAATTGTGTCGACCGAGCACATTTTTATTTAAGCGGTTATGTTAGCTAACACAATCCCGATTTATGGGGAAGTAAAAATAAGCGCGTGATGAACGAAAAGCCACACGCAAAAAAAGAACATGGTTGTGGTAATCATAGTCGAAGAGCGACATACTAAGATTGAATTGTATGATTCTGTTAAAAATTAACAATATTATGTTAAATTAAAGCATCAGGCAATATTCATATGTATGACTTCAATTGAATTCGGCAATCTTTGGCAAATTATTGTCTTTTGCTGTTAGTTATATACAAACATATGTATATTGATTGTGCTTACTTTTTTAATTGCAATTTTTATGCCAATATTTGTTTAAAATAAACATTAAATGATAAAGTTCAAACAAATGCATCACGCAGCATAATTTTTCACCGGAAAACTTGCTCGAAGTCTTGACAAATACAATAAAACGTGCACAAAAGAATGCTAACATTGGCGGGTATAGCTTTTTCCACCTGTAAAGATCACAATAACTATTTTCATTACCCCAAACCGCTTTGTTTGTTTAGTAAAAAAGTTATTCAAAAATAAATCTTAATGACTAAGCCTTGCGCCACCCTGTATACAAATGCATTTATTGTGTTTCACAACTAAATCGATAGTTTGATTAACAATAAAATGATTTCTACGTATTGAAACTAGCTGCATCACAAACATCGTTCACTTAATTCGCAGCCTAATTCAAATATAATTTTTAATTAAATATTTCGCTACTTATTTCTGTAGCATCATCAGGACACGAGTATTAATTATATATTTATATTTTTTGTTAGTTTAGTGTCTCAGATGTTTCTTTTGTTTAATTTTTTTTATTATTGAAAGACCTTAAGCTTAAAAAACTACTACATTATTATTAAAGAAAAAGGTCGAAGAAACTTATAATTAAATTTTATTTAAACTATCGCTACTTTTAATATTTACAAAAATATTTCTGATTTTAATTAAATGTATAATAACAATTAATCTAATTGTTAAAGGTATTTTAGGTTTTAGCTATTTTAACAATTAAAATAATCGCAGATTTGGAAGTAGAACATGTTTCCAACATATGCCGTGGTTTCAAGAAAAATGTGTATAAGTAGGATACACAGTTATTTCTACGCACCTTACATACTCACAAATAACTACTAAAATGTTAATTTAAGGTACTCGCATTATTTATGGTAGTAAACGATCCTATTATCACTAATGCCACACAATACTTAAGAGAAAAATATGTAGATAATTAAAACAACCACAAAATCATACAACCACCAAACTTCAAATTTTGGTTTAAGAAAATATACACATTTATACTGTTTCAACTAGCATATGTACATACTTATATAATTTTGCGTAAGTGTGTATATAAGTATTTAATCCCTCTACGTTTATGGTGTGAAGTTGACATATTTTTGTTACGTCTAGTTGTCTTAAGATAAAATTTGAAAAGGGATCTGTTATGTTTAAAACGAATTATTCCGATACGCCTTTAGCATGCGTGGAAGAGAAGAAAAAAAATAAAAAAAAACAAGAACAAGAACAACAACAACAACAAAATAAAAATTTCCACCATATAATAAAATACGTAATCCGTTTATTAAAACCCAAAAAGCCTGTTTTCCATCACTTGAAATGTGATGTGCTTTTTGTGGGAATATAGTTTGTATCCATTTGTTTTCGCATGTTTTGCTTTAGTTGCGAATAGAAGCTTTAAATTCAAATGTAAATAAAATTTTAATTTGATATCAAATTGGAATATGCTTTCATTTGTATTATATAAATAGCGCCATTCACGATCTTGTGTATTTGCCAATGAAAATTGGGAGAATTGCAAACATGTTCAATTTGTGTATACTTTGTTAGTGTAAAGTAAAAATACACTCTACTATTTAGCAAATGTACTGATGTAAGACCTTTTGCACAGGATTGTGAATTAAGCTAACATATGTGTGCATGAATATTAGGAGATTTTATATTAAAATATATTTAATTAACCTCCTTAAATATTGGTTTCTTTTATCATGTGCTGTTTCCGAAAATACTTTGCGTCTGGTGGTAATTATTATTTAACCTTTATGTGAACACGCTTAACAGTATAGCAAGGTACCCGAGTGCCTATGTGGAAATAGTATAGGAAACTTATATTTTTTGTCGAAGATATATGCATTATCACGGAAAGTAATTTTTACACAACAGATGTTCATTTTCAGTAAAATTTAATATTTGTAAACGCCCTAGGTTATGCAACGTCTTACCGCTAAGATATTCAAGATTGTAATTTAACGTAAATATGTCTATGCATGTAAAAGTTAGCAAATGTAAAACCAATATCTTGTAAATATTATCCGGCGATTTCCTTTATTACAAACTTACACGAGTAGAACTTTTTATTTGTATTGTTTTCGTCTATCTCAGCTTTTGAACAAGTAAGGTAAAATTTCAAGTAAAATTTTTTTGGAAAACAACATGCAATCTAATGCAAGAGTTTGTTCTAAAAGATTTACTTCAACAGATATAGGAAATATATTATGTGAGTGCGAAAGTAGTGAAGAAGATCTCATATATACCGAAAGTGACGATAAATTTATTCCACAATTAAACGATATATTAGCTTCAGTTAACGAATGAAAAAATGGAAAGAAATATAAAGTTTTGTGCAAAGGATGTAACCTGTTGGCAACTTGATCTATTTTCCGTGTCGCAGACAGTAAAAAAAATATTTAAAGAAAATGTAGTGGAACAGCTCATAAATACAAACAATATACAGCAAAGCAAATATTAAAAAGTTTATTCTCAACAAAAATGTGTGACATTATTTTACGTGAAACTAAAGGGGGAATAAGCGGCTACAACGAAAATGCGGACAAAATAGCAAAACAAAATTAAAACATTTGAGCCATTTTGTGAAGAAAAATTAGATGCTTTTATAGGAATTCACGCTGGCGTTCACAAATCAAATAGGGATCTTACAACAGAATTGTGGAAACATACTCACTTGCCGTTGTTTCAGACAGCAATGTCAATCTGCAGATTCAAAATAATTCTACTGTGCATATGTTTTGATAACAATGAAACACGAATACTACGATCAGAAACTGATGCTGGCGATGCTGGACGATTTGTAATAAGCATTCAACAAACTGTCCAATATGCGCATATTATTCACAAAGCGGTCAATAAAAATTTATTTTAAGCCTATTGTTTATTTCTACACCTTTTCAAGTTAAAATTGAGCAAAAAAAATTGAAATTGAGAAACACAAATTAATATTGGCAAAAAAAAATTTAATATAATAATGCTATAAAATATATTTTTATAGCCTCCACCAAAAAATCATGGTGGTATATTAATTTTGTCATTCCATTTGTAACACATCAAAATATCCATTTGATTTTATGACGATCCAGCTATGTCCGTCCGTCTGTTAAAGGCACGATATAAATAGCTCTAATACACAAGGTTTGTTTGGTATTGAAAATTGACTAAATCAGAATAATATAAAGAGAGTTATAGCTCGTCATACAGGTTAGTTCAAAAAAACAATGTCCTTCCAACATCTAATAAAATACAACTGTGTCCAAACGCATTAACGCATTAAATTTTTTTTTGCCGGAGAATTGGTTAAATTAGGAAATTAGGAAAGGAGTTATAGATCAAAATGTGCGAAAATTTATACCGCACAGTGTATTTTTCGGCTTATTCAAAATTTAAAACCTAATAAAACGGACAAAATTAGATGTATGATTCTTAAATTTCGCAAACGTCGTTTTCTGGTAAAATATTTTTTACCAAATAAAACTAAATATGACACTCCCACTTTTATGCCCACCTCCCAAATAATGCTTTGTCTCAAGTTCAAATATTTTTTTTGACATGCCCACTTTAACGCCTGCCTCTCATATAACGCTTTATCTTAAATTAATGTAGAAAATTTTCGAAAGAATAAAGGACTATATTGAAAAGTTGAATTTATTACCAGAAATTATATTGACACGCCTACTTTAACGCCCACTTTTATTAAAAGACTAAATTTACAAAGATATTTTACTAGCGTATGGAAGTTGTACATAGAAAATAATACATATTTTAGTATAAAGAACATATACCCTAGCAATTACTGTTAATAAAAAATAAATAAATTTTGTGCTTTAAAAGTACACAAAATTGGTGGTGGGTATAAAAAATTCGGCACAGCTCTTACTTGTTTTGTTTGTTTTTCTTTTACCAAATAACAGCTTAAAATATTCATAATAACTTTGTTTAATTTTATTTTAGTAACACTTTAACAATTTGCAAAAATCGTGTTTTTTTTTTTAAATTTAATATGTGAAGCTACCCGAGTACCTTGCCATGCTGCCATTCACATAAGGGTTAAAAATGTTAATTTATAATTTAGCTTTTTTCTTTGAAAATTAAAGTATACCTAGTAGGATGAACAATTGAGGAAGTGTTATTTTTCCTGAATACTTTGATAATTAATTATTAAGTTTACAAAAGGTTTTTTAACAACATTTTTATATAAAATTTATTTCATAAATCTTTAATAAATTCAAGAACCGCTTATGGGCGTTAATAAATGGAAGCATAAAGCAAACTTTTACTGCAAGAATGTAACTCCTATAAAAGAAAATTGAATTTTTAATAGACTAATATCAGTAAACTTTAATTTTAAGTGTTGACTATATTTATCTATTTAACTCCATAAACATTTTCAAAAAAATATTTCATGTACAGAGACAGTTTTCTAACAATCTTATAAGTTTAGATTAAATCCAATTTTTTTTAAATACGTAATTAAAATGTGAAGTAAAGCTAATTATTAATGTTCCTTATTAAAAGATTTAGGTTTCAGTTTTATACACATTTGAATCACTTTTTGATTATAATTAGATTATGCTTTTTTTCTTTTTAGTTTTTTCGTATTCGATTTATATTTTCGAATAATTTATTACCAAAAATGGGTTTTTCAAAAAAGGAACTATCCTTTTATAAACTCCCAGTATTGAAATATTCAAGACCAGGTTTTTGGAAAATGTCGTAAAGTCGATCACCGTATTAGAGCTGAGACATATGGAATGTGAAATGCTTAAATAATTGAATTGAAATAGAGATAATAATTAGGATATTGCCAAATATTATACTGTAGTATCGCATAAATTTAAAAATCCATTTGGCAGTATGTTAACACAATCATGATATGTTACAAAGTTATTGTGCATTTAAAAATAAAATAAAACATTTAAGATTTCACTTAATAACACAAAGCAGTTTCTAGTACAAAAGCCACTTAAAATCGTACGTTCGCATAATACAACTATTAATTTTGTAAGATACTGCAAAAATATGTATGAAAAAATATGTGGAAGCTTTTAGAAAAATTAATGCCTGATAAACCGTTTGAGACCCAGAATGTACCATAGACCATTAGACTTACAAATTTTAAATTATATTTAAGTCTAAAAGATTTTGGTAAATAATTCATATCTAGTAACACTTATTCTGTGTCTAGTCCGTTGAGTAATATTTAAACAATTTTATTTTACAAAGACATCTAAGTAATCATAAGTTATGACGTCATTAATTTTTACGATGAACACCACAGTAACAGTGTAACAGTTGTATTAGTACGTTGAACTCTTCTCAAAATTATGTTCTGACAATACAACGGCAGAAACAACTACATTAACAAAAGCATATGAAGTGAATACCATTTGTTGTTTTCTGATGTCTTACAAATAATTATAAAGGGTCCGCCAAATAACTTATTTTTTTTTTGAAACAGGGCGCAAAACATCGATTGTAGCTTCGGCTGTGTGGCACGTAGAATCGTCCTGTTGAAACCAAATGTTGCCAATATCCTCCTCTTCAATTTTTGTGAACAAAAATTCGCTCAACATGGCCGGATAACGATCGCCATTGACTGTAAAGGCCACTCCTTGCCTTTCGAAAAAAATGGCCTAAGTATGCCTCTTAATTAAGATCCACACCAAACTGTGACTCGTTTTGGGTGTATCGGCTTTTCAATGTATGCGTGCGGGTTTTCTGTGCCCTAAATACGACATTTTTGCTTGTTTACATTCCCCCCAAGAGCAAAATAAGCTTCATCAGAAAAGATGATTTTTTTTGGCAAAATCGGCATCTTCTGTAAGTCAATCTCAGGCCCACTTAGCGAAGCGTATACACAACCATATTCATTCAGCGGAAGGATAAAACTAAGTATCTGTCAAATCATTCATGAACTAAGTGTTACCATTCACAAAATAAAAAACGTTAGATGGCGGACCCTTTAGCAACTTGTAAGAAAATTAGACATATTATTATTATACGGTCAACCAAAAAAGCTTACGTACACCTGACCCTTAAAAAATAAACCTTAATAACATTACATTTAAAACAATATAAATATAAAAACTCTATGAATTGTACTTTAATAATTTTTAATTATAAAATAATAATGAACTAAAGTTCATTTAGATGAAGTCTTTTAACATATCACCTGTTAATTATGCAATTCAGTATGTGTGTCAATATTAGAATTTTACTGGTGGTTTTGTTATTTCATTTTTGAAACGTGCATATGTAATCACGTCCGATATAAACTTACAATAACGAATTTTGTGTGCATATATCATTTTTTT
Organism: Phyto melanocephala; assembly: GCA_941918925.1. Taxonomy (NCBI): domain Eukaryota; kingdom Metazoa; phylum Arthropoda; class Insecta; order Diptera; family Rhinophoridae; genus Phyto; species Phyto melanocephala. The sequence goes on from OW799233.1 coordinate 56,204,903, forward strand.
GTGTACGAGTATAAATAAATAAATAAAATAATTAAAAGATATGAAATTAAAGAGAATGTATCCAGACTTTTCTTGTTCACTGTATGTACACATTTATATATACATATTTTTTGTTGAATTAATTTTGTGTGAAACCATTTATATAATTGAAGTTCCCTTGCATCGCAGATAAACATTTTTAAATACTCTTATGGGACTTGTGAATAGCAAATTAGAAGTCTTATTGCCAAAAATATAACTAATATACAATTAAATGGCCTAAAAGAAATTACATTTTTGGTTTTCTTTTGATATTTAAAGAGATATTAAAAAAAAATTGTTAAATTTTGTTTTATAAATATATGTATGTATTTATGATTTAAAACTTTCATTTATTTCGAGTCTAAAATTAACTAACATTATTATTTTCGCTACAAAATTAAATAAAAATATGCTTTCCCAAAATTTTTTGGGAAATGCATATTTTTTGTTATTTGAAAAAGTAATATACATATGTGTATCTACAACGTATTTTTATGTTTTTAATATCTAATGTAATTAGATATTTAGTATTTCGTAAAAAGTTTTAGAAAGAATTTTGCTTACAATATTTTAAATATAAATCTGCTGGAGATATGCGATCACTTCTTATATTCCTTCATATTTCCTATAACAATTGAAGAAATTTCAGGTACGAAGATTCCTTTTTATATTGAGCTTTTATTTTTATAACCTTTTTTAGATACATTAATGTGATTTTTCTCACTCACAAACCATATAAGAATATATTACTTATTATGAACAAATTCACGTTTACACTCTTCAGAAACTCGATTAAATATGTTTTAAACTTTAAGCATTTATAAATCAGAGTTGTATTTTTATACCTTCACCTGTGGTGCCCAAGGGTATATATAGCTTTGTCATTCCATTTGTTGTTTCTACAATATTCATCTCCGATCCCATAAATTATATATTTTCTGAATAGAGAGTCTATTAGGCCATATTCGTCTGTCCACCTGTTCGTGTGTTGGTTGAAATCAACTTTTAGAAGCAACCACATGTTCCTCAGATCTGTGTATGGTATCAATCTTTTGAAAATATCCAGGAATGAATTGCTATTGAAATTCAGCACAATCCCCCGATAACTTTCTGCGATATGAGCAAATAAACACGACTGCCTCAGTTTTTCCCATATTTTTACCACCAAAATTAAAGTCATAGAATACTTTATTGGTACCTTGGTCACCATTTGTAGATAAAATATGCCTCTAAAGATATTCGTGAAAACTTTTGGATAAAGCGGACTCTAACCGGTAAAGTTATAGACAAAAAATTTGTTTTAAAAATATATATTCCAAAAATTTACAAACGAAAATCAATTTTTTTTAGCTTCTAGACAACCGAGACAGTCAATATAGGTATCGTCTGAAAGGACTTGACTAGCGCAATATAAGCACTATAAAAAAATTAAAATTCATGTTGGCCGCCACTACAAAATGGCGGACAATAAATTTATATATGGGTCAAATCTGGTATTTTAAAATGTAACTTCGAGAACCCCTCAACACTGGTAGCAAAATACAGTAAATTATTAAAAAAGATAGGATATAAAACAAAATGGCGGATTAAATTTTTCTAACCCCATCAGTATGGGTATCAAATTAAAGGGCTTGACTAGTAGAATGCAGTTAAGTACGTAACAATTCTAAATTGAGGATGGCGTCGGAAATAATAAAGAAAAACTGTGTAAAACATGAAATGTACATGATAGTGAAGGGTATTATCAGATTTGCCACGGCCGAATATTGCACTCTTACCTTTTATTAAATATTGTTATTATTATTATTATTGGTTAACATATAGAAAACAGAAGTTAAGGTAAAACTAGGTTAAAAAACGAGTGACTAAAAGCCCAAAGCAATGTATATACTTACATTCATGTATATATACATGTATGCAGAATCATCATGTTGTGCGCACTAAAATAATGAAAAATCCGCACAGAAAAAAATATTGCGAAAATTTGTTTAATAATTTGAATTTTTAATTTGTTTTTAAATTCTAATTATATTCTTCATTAATTTAATTAAATTTTTTAATTGATATTAAATATTTTCAAAAAACAAAGAGATTTCTGTCAGTTGAAAAAATTTAAAAAAAATAAAATATATTATTTTAAATGACATTTACTTGAAAATTTAATTTTAAGAATAAATTTAATATAATTGTTACTCAAGGAGGGAAATAATGAAAAATTGTCGCCAATCTGCAAGAAAAAGTTCTGGTAAATGCACATACGTACATATATAACAATATGTTCTGCTTTAAATATAATAAATGGTTTCAGTTTCATTGTAGGTATGCCAAAATTCATTACATATTTATTGTGTGCCTTTATATTCCTCAGAATTTAATCATTTTAAAAGTTAGTTGATTTTCTTCACTCTGCCTGATCAAGCCTTTTTACCGGTTAATGTTCCTTTATATCTAGGTCGTTGATGCTAAAAATTATTTTTAGAAATCCGGCTTTTGATATGGTATAGTATGTGTATGTGTGTGGAACACTATTTCTTAACATTAATTTTGTTATATAAGTAACGAAATATAATTAAAAAAAAAATAAACAAATATAAAAAAATAATATTTTTTCTTGTATTTTTTTATACAGGTTTAATAAATTACATTATTGATATAATAAATGATTTAATATTATAAAACCCAAATCTCAAATAAAGACATGATTAAATTAATTAAAATCATTTTTGAAATTTATTGAAAAATTCAATTAATTTTTTAATACTGTTTAAATTGATATTTTTCTCCATATTTTTTCAATTAAAACTATTAATTTTCATTAAATTAATAGTATCATTTTGATGATTGGAGCAAAATTAAACAATTTTTTAATTAATAATATTAATTTAGTAATTAAAATCCACATTTATTTTTTTCTGTGCGTGATGAAAACCCTTATTCCGTTTAAATATCGACGAGGTAAAGATCCAGTCCCTTTAATATTCTCGCGACTAATACACCCCATCGCAGAGTTTTGACAAAAGTAATGTTTTAAAGTCTCACATTCTTTTTCGCATGAGGGCTAAATGATCTTGTCAATCACCTTAATGTTGGTCTACTTAGTTTTAGAATCTCCTTCGTTTTTTTGAAGATTTATATAACCTCATAATACGTCCATCACTTTATCAACATCAGTATTTGGCTATTTTCCGACATGCTCCTCCAAGCTTTAAGATGATTCTTGAACATATCAAAGGATTAAGCATTTTTCAAGTCGACAGTATTCAAAAATGGTCCCATCATGCATAATTTGTCAGCCTCTTCATTTTCGATTATGCCGTAATAACTTTATTATATTTATTAATTATTTATATATTTAATTTTTTAATTTAAATTTTTTTTTTAATATTTTTACAATGTATTATTTAATTTGACCAAATACACATCTTAATACATTCCGCACCATCTAGAAGTTGAAAGCAAATTAAAATTTTACATGACAATAAGGCATACAAGATAATGCTAGGCGCACAATTGGGACGAACGACGAATTTTTCGTCGCGAATATTCGTCATCAAAAATAAAACACATTTGTGTATATGAGAATGCATACAATTGTGGCGTCAGTCGAAATTCGCTATATGCGGTGAACTCTGCAATTGATTTATTTCTATTTCTTACGCCTCACACAGGAGTATTTGGCCTGAAAAGTTGGCCAAAATTATTAAACGTGTCTTTTGAATTAAAAGTTTTAGTTCTTTAATGGTTTTAGGTGTAGTATGATTTAAAAAGTCTAGTGACAGATTTTGAAAAAATTACACTGCGGAACAAAAGTACACTGCACAACAATAAAAATTTTTGTTTACCCTAGAAATAAAACTATGTGGGCTATATGGATTTTGATGCCCTTAATTCAAATCTGTTTCCCGTTTTTCTTTAGAACGAAAGGATTTTCTTTTAAAGGCGTGGCATATTTCACCTCTCCCCAATAAATCGTTGGGTTGCCTAAAATATTTTGTCATAACTTGAAAACGGATTCTCCGATTTTAATAGCAAGAAATTCAAAAGATGCACCGGAAAATTCTACTTAGCATTTCAACACTTTTCTTTTCTATCTACTACTATTTCGGAGTTATTAAAAATTTAATGGCGAAACAAAAATTTTTCTGCAAAATATGTCAATTTTTTTGTTTTCAAAATGCAATAAAAAAAAAAAAAAAAATAAAGAACCAAAAAGTTTAAATTTTTAAGATTTTTTCAAAAGCCACATTCTTAAGGAATAAAAGACGGTATAAATAGTAAAAGTCAATTAACACATGTTGATTTTAAAGGTTCGAACTCATTCTTGACAGACTGTATGTACATGCATACATATGATTTTGGTCAAATTAAAAAAAATCTTAAAAATTGTAAGGCTCTTAAAGAACAGTATTTTTTTTATGAAAAAAAATGCTTTATTATATATATTTTATATTATTTAATACTTAATAAACGGAAAAGTTAAACTAATAAAAATGCTGACCTCACTTCTAAAAAGCTCTTTTTTAATTTTATTGCAAAAAAAGTGTATAATTTTTTTTTAGCTTATAAACGAATTGTTTCAACATGAATATTCAACATATTTTAAATTTTTCTTTCTTTTTTAAATAACTTTTTAGCCTCAAAAAAAATATCATATAAACATCCTGAAACCAAAAAAAACATTTAAATCTCATATAATTTTCTTCACTTTCCTGAATTTAGCAGGATCTTAAAGCTACAAATCGCAAGTAAAAGTCTTCAAAATTTACAATGTAATGTAAAATATTGTTGGCTTTCGAGCTGCGTACTTAGTTTTTAAGATTTCTTTAAATTCAGTTTGGCCTTTTTGGCCAACTTTTCAGGCCAAATACTCCTCTGTGCGCCGGCGAACGACGAACAAATTGGTACAAGGTGACCATTTTTTACTATATTTGGTTATACTTCTCAACTTTTTAAGAAAATAAAGTTAATTTTCACTTTAATAATTATTTTTTACTTTAAAACATTTAAAATAAATAGAAAAAGTTAATTACCAAAATTTGTTTTTATTTGTGTTTTTGCAAATTTTTAAGTTTATTTTGTGATCTTTTTCTTCATACGGTCAAACTATTTGTTATACAAAAACAAAATTGTTGTTATACCCACGACATTCTTTGCAAACATTTACTTATACGAAAACAAGTTTTAGCAATGACAGAAATTATATTTAATATTTTGTTAAGTTTCACAAAAATTTAAATTCTTCGTTTAGTTTTGTTCTTTCTTTGCACAAACAGTAAACAATTTTATCAACCATAAAAGATGTTACTTCTTCGTCGTTGTTGTGCTTCACACGACGAATTTGCACAACGAATTTTTACAGACGAATTCGTCGTGTTGGGCGAAATTCGTCGTTTGTGTCAATTGTGCGCCGAGCATTAAGCAGTTGTTAGTAGATTTCGTTATATCTTTAAAAAAATAAACAAATAAGAGCACAATAAGAGCCGAATCTTTTATACCCACCACCAATTTTATGTACTTTTATACCTTAGAATTTATTACTTTGTTATTAACAGTTATTGCAATAAAATTATCTCTTTATACTAAAATATGTATCACTTTCTTTGTATAACTTCGATACGCTAGTAAAATGTTTTTGTTAATTTAGTCTTTCAATGAAAGTGGGTGTTAAAGTAGGCGTGTCAATGTAGTTTCTGCTAACAAATAAAACTAAGATATTTCAATATAGTCCTTTTGTATTCCAAACTCTTTATTCGTAGAGAAATTGTGGCCATGTTTGATTTAAAATTTTGTTTATTTTCTATATTCCTCTAGTCAAACTTTTTATTTTTTTGCCAATTCCTTTCTCTTGTCCAGATGTAAAAATAGTCAATTTTAATTTGTAATTTTTAGGAAAAACACCGAAGTATATGTATTTTTGTGCTTATATCCCAAACATTTTTAAACCAATTTAACAGGTTTTCTCAGCAGTAATTTTTGAGATCACGTTTTATATTCTGGTGCCTTCAGTATGTCCAAAAATTCAAAAGGCACTTTAATATTTTATATATGAAAAAAATGTATATTTTATTTTTTAATATATAAATTTCTCGTGTCGTTTTGTTTGTAATTAAACTCTTTCGAAATGGCTCGACGAATTTTAATGAAATTTTGTGTGCATATCGGGTAGGTTTAAGAATTGGTCGATATGTATTTCTCATACCCCTCAACACCACGCCTTTTTTCACGCCCCCTCAGGTAGGCCAGACTGCTGGACCAATCTTCTTGAAATTTTCACATAATATAACTAAGACTCTTGTATGATTAGTAGGACACTTTTTTTACCACGCCAACTTTAACGACAACTTTTTTAAATTATGTACTTGCATCGATATAGTTTTTAAAATTTTTCTTAAAATTGTACACAATTTATAGTTCAGCCAATGCAGAAGTAAACGTTTAAGAATCGGTCAACATCTATTTTTCACAGTCCTAAATATTTAGAGTGACTCACCCCAAGGGACTCACCCTCCACTTTCCGCCCACTCTGTGTGATTGATACCTTTAGTAAACTGTTGAAAAGCCTAGGTTGTAGGAGGCTGGTGAAATATGTTGAGTGCGTATTAGGTCTATGTGACAATTATTTTGGTTTTAGAAAAGCGAGATCAACTTTGGACGCTTTAAACGTCGTTCATACAGCCTCGGTGTCGATTGAGATTAAACGATGGAGGAATGGTACAAAGAAGTATTGCGTAGTGGTAACACGCGTTGTGGATCACCCCTGCGATGTATAGCTTTGTAGTAGTCCCGCAGGGATTTTGGACCAGTGTACCGAGGTGTTTTAGCATGTTTAAGTCACGCACTCCTGGCTAATTTGAGCACCATGGTCTTTTGAATATTTCAAAATGTATGTACATACAAACATACATACATACATACATAGACCTGAGCTCAGGCTACTATCGGGGTCAGTAGGTGGCGGATAACTGAACGACCTACGGGTCAGCTGCGAAGAATGAGCAGTCCCCGACCAAGAGCGGCAGATTCTGAGAGCATACTGTGAATTAACACAAGGGCTCGATGGTGAACTGCAATTGGATGCCGCCGTTTGGCTTGGTATCCACCGGGGATGCCCTTGAAAGAGGTGCAGATGGAGGTGGGATGCCTTCGTGGATTCCCCGGTGAAAGCACAGAGGCTTGTGAAATTTTTTTGTTTCACGGCTATGGGACCTGTTTGCTCACACCAGTGGGTCCGCTGTGTATGTAACCCGCCGAAAGGCATTAAGATCAAGTCCAGTACGATCTTAATTATGGCATTTCTGGAACATGGTATGGATTTGTTGAACTCTGGGCCGACGATCTGTAGTATTCTAGAACCTTAGTATGTGGAGGTGACACTGCTTAGAAACGGCTTCTAGGCTAATGCTACAACCGCCTCCTCCTATTAAAACTTGGCAGTCTCAAAGTGCGCTCGAAGAACGTGGCCATTAATTTGGTGGTACAGGCTCGGATGATAATTCCCGACTAACGCGGACCTGGCTCTGGCTTGGGGTTCCATAAGAATCTCATGTCAACCCTCGCATGGCCTCCCTGCTTGCATAGATAACCATGGGGTTGTAAACGCGACTGTACATCGGTTGGAGATAGCGGCTTTGAGTTTGGACAAATAGCAATGATTGAAAATAATAATGAAGATGGAAAGAGTAGCAGGAAGTGTGGAAGAGGTGAAAGTGAGGGTGTAGGGGCTTCGGACCCATTTAGGAGAAGCTCTGTGATGGTAAGATCACAACCACGGGAACTTTCTACTTCTGATGCTGATAAGAGCACGCCACTTACGGAAGTGGCTCAGAGTGGTAAAACCCAAGAGATGAGAAAACTTGGTGATAAGATAGAAAAGCTTCTGCTACTATGAATGAACAGGTCATTAATAGTGGGGTAGAGATTCTAGGCACTAAACCTCGTGCGAATTCTGAGGGAAGTAAGCCTCGTGCCGATATTGAGGGAACTAAGCCTCGTGCCGATACGGAGGGAACTAATCCTCGTGCCGATACTGAGAGACTCTCAGTGACGGATAAGGGATCGGAATGGAGGAAGGTACAGCCGAGAGCGCATAGAAGAAGGAAACCAATGAGACCGGACGCATTGGTTGTCAGAAATCAGAGAGTGACCCAAGGTTAAGTGAACTTGGCCAGAGTGTTAGAAACATTAGGAAGACAGGTAGGGGTGAATTGCTCTTCGAGTTAAATAAACCCCTACATGATAGTACGGCCGATTTTAAGACAGCTGTCGAGGGTGTGCTGGGCGAGACGGCTGAGGTACATGCCTTGACGCATGAGGTGCTCTTGGAGATTAGGGATATAGATGAGGTTACGACGAAAGACGAGGTATTACATTCTCTTTTAAAAGTTTCCGATAAATTTAGTGCGTTGAAACCGTCTGTGATTAAGTCTTTGAGGAAATCGTATAGGGGAACACAGACTGCCACTATTGGTCTGAGTTCTGAGTTGGCGGGCTACCTTATTGAGACCGCTAAGATACGTATTGGATGGGTGATATGTAGAATACGAGGGAAAATGGCACCAATTAAGTACTACAAATGTTTGGACTTTGGTCATACTTAGGGTTGCCATTCGTCCTCTTTTCCCCGGACACCGTCCTCTTTTTTAGGGCATCCGGGGCAGTCCTACTTCTTTTTTAGCAAATGTCCGGGGTTGTCCGGCTTTTTGCACCTTCTCTGAAGTTTTTTTCTTACATTAAAACTTTAAATCACAGGTCAAAAAATGTATAAAAAAGATTTATGTGCTCGTACAATTAGTTTTGAAAAACTACAATTTTAAAACTTCTCTTTGTACAAAATTAGTTTTATTATCCTTAATTGTCGCTATTTATCGCAGTGGCCTATTTTAACTTGTCTTTTATTCTAAAAAAGTTCGGCAAAGGGGTCTGCTTGTCAGCTGTGTGTTTTTCATAAAGTTTGTTTTCCAGATATAGAAGAAAGTATATAATTTTGATATGGATTGCCTAGAGTTTTACAAATATGTGAAGAGCTGCGATGGTAATATATTGGCTCAAATTCGTGTTGAAAAATATATGTAAAATTTTTAAAAGTGTACATTCCCGTTAATGAATGCAATGAATTTTTGTTGTTTTTATTTTCTACCATTAAATCAGAATGATATGATCAGTTTGTATTTTTGTAAATAAAGTTTTTTCGTAAAAACAAATTTTGTTTTTGTATTTAAAATGGCGTCGTAAATTTTATCAAATTTAATTTTTTTTTTAAATGTGTCCTCTTTTTTTGGGTAAATGTCCTACGTTTTTTATGCTGGCGTCCTCTTTTTTTTAAAATAGAAATGGCAACCCTAGTCATACTGCGAGTAGGTGCAAAAGTCAGAATGATTACGCTGACAAATGCCTACAGTGTGGCGTATCTGGTCACAGGATTGGGGTGTGTAATAACCGATCATCATGTGTGCTGTGTAGTTGTGTAAACCCTAGGGTAAAGAGTGATCATGTAACTGGCTGTTTTGTCTGTCCGTTTTACAAGAAAGCGATCGAACGCCTTAGACATCGAGGATGAGAGTCTTACAACTAAATCTGAATCACTGTCAGGCGGCACAGAATCTGCTGAAACAGAGTGTTCGGGAGATGAATATAGACTTAGCACTCTTAAGTGAACCGTATCGATGCCGGGACTCGGTTAATTGGTTATCGGACATTACCAAGACGTCGTCGATATGGTTAATCAGTGAATTGGGGCTGCGAGATCCTGCCTTACAGTTTACTGGTTTTACTCGGGCTATTGTGCATGGGATTTGCTTCTATAGCTGCTACGTTCCCCCGAGATATTCCTTATTGGAGTTTGAACGAATTGTTCACAATATCGTTTCTGATGCATGCTCAAGAGGTCCCGTGGTTATTGCCGGCGACTTCAATGCGTGGGCGATAGAATGGGGCTGCCCATGCACAAATTCTAGGGGTCGGATACTAGTGGAGTCATTTTCTACACTTAATGTGATTCTGTTAAACAACGGAGCTGAGCACACTTTCTCAAGAGGCGAAGCGGGGTCAATTATTGATTTTGCCTTTGCTAGCGCTAATATTATGGGAAGGGTAGGATGGAGCATGCCCGGGATATACACACATAGCGATCATAATGCTATATTGATTGATATTAGGGAGGAATTGCGCCAGGATGCAATGATTATACACCCGGAACGAATTTCGGGATGGAAAACAGATAGCCTTGATAGGGAATTATTTGGAGTAGTGGTGGAAAATATGAGGTTGCAAGGGCAGTCTGAAACAATGGCTGCGCAGCTCATAAGTAGGGTATCGGAGGCATGCCATACGTCTATGATTAAAAGGAGGATGAGTGCGAACAAGCGGCCGGTATATTGGTGGAACGGGGAAATTTCTCAACTACGGTCGGAATGTATCCGGGCTAGACGACGGTATACTAGAAGCCGAGGTAGGCCGGGGAATGACGAGCACCGTGACCAATATAGGCGCATCCGCAAATCCTTGAAAATGGCGATCAGTAGGAGTAAGAGGGCATGTTTCATACAGATGTGTGAAGAGGTTGAAAACGACCCATGGGGTCTGGCTTATAAGCTGGTAACAAAAAGGATAAAGTGTCTAAATCCTCCACCACCTAAGGATGCTGAAGTACTTAGGCGCATAGTGGATCACTTATTTCCTTACCAAGGTGTGACATCTTGGCAGACTGATACTGTTCATATGGTATTTGACTTTCCGCTTGTCACGACAGTTGAGGTTGAAGCTGCCATGAGCAAATTTAGGGACGGGAAAACCCCTGGCTTGGATGGCATACCGAATGCGGTAGTAAGGGAGACTTTCAAGTATTGCCCTGTTCAGGTTATCCATTTGATCAATTCGTGTTTACGCCATGGTAAATTTCCGAGTATGTGGAAAAGGCAAAAGCTAGTTTTGTTATTGAAACAGGGAAAACCTCAGGAGGATCCTTCCTCCTACCGACCACTCTGTATGATTGATACGTTTGGGAAGCTGTTGGAAAGCATAGTTTGTAGGAGACTAGAGGAATATGTTGAGTGCGTAGGAGGTCTATCTGATAATCAATTTGGTTTTAGAAAGGCAAGATCGACTGTGGATGCTTTAAACGTAGTGGTTCATACGGCCACTGCGGCGATTGAGGGCAAACGATGGAGGAATGGCACAAAGGAGTATTGCGTAGTGGTAACGCTCGACGTCAGGAAAGCATTTAACTCGGCGAAGTGGGAGGTTATAGTGAATTCTCTCACGCGTTTAGCGATTCCTGAGTACTTGTTGGCTATAGTGAAGGATTACTTCCGTGACAGAATCCTGCTGTACGAAACCGACAAGGGCATGCGACAGCATAATATCACAGGTGGGGTCCCACAGGGTTCGGTTCTCGGACCGTTGTTGTGGAATGTGATGTATGATGGCATACTCCGTGTGTCTCTTCCCGATGGGGCTAAGATTGTCGGTTTTGCCGATGACATAGCCCTGATATGTTTCGCTAGGGAGTTAGTGGAGATTACGACCATTGCTAATGCAAGCATAGGAATTGTGCGCTCCTGGTTGGAATCTGTTAATTTGGGGCTCGCTGACCAAAAGACAGAGGCGATTTTGATATCCAGCCGTAGGTCAATGGAGTCTGTGAAATTGAATGTGGGATCGTGTTGTATTGAGACGAAACCTTCGCTTAAATATCTTGGGGTTATGATAGATTGTCGTTTATCTTTTAAGGATCATCTGCTATATGTTGCTGAGAAGTCTTCGAGAACATATACTGCTCTGTCTCGTATAATGCCAAATACGAGAGGCCCAAAGTACTTACGTCGGAAACTTCTGGCTGGAGTAGTTAAGAGTGTGATTATGTATGCATCACCTATTTGGTCTCGGGCTCTTGGGTTGAAGACCTATAGGGGAATTATAAGCCCAGTATGTAGACTGGCTGCTTTGCGGGTTATTTGTGCTTTCCGGACTGTATCAGATGATGCAGCATTGGTGATTGCAGGAATGATGCCAATTGATCTTCAGATCAGAGGCTTCTCAGATATTGAAACGATTACTGAGTGGCAGCGGCGATTGTCCTTGTCAGAGAAGGGTAGATGGACGTTTTCTCTTATTCCTGACTTAGTCCCATGGCTCGGGCGAGCACATGGGGATCTGGACTTCTATGTTACGCAGTTGCTTAGTGGACACGGTTGCTTCCGGTCTTACTTATACAGATTTGGTCATGATACTTCTCCGTTCTGTCCGAGTTGTGATGGTAATGTCGAGGAGAATGCTGAACATGTATTCTTTTCGTGCTCGCGTTTTGATAGGGAGAGAATACACCTTGAGGGGATGATAGGCCGTAGTGTTGATCATAGTAATATAGTGGAGATTATGTTGTCCTCTGCACGCAGTTGGGAGTATGTATGTGAATATGCTAGATTGGTTCTCATTGAACTTCGTAGGGTTGAGAAAATCCGTAATAGGATGTTATAGTTTGGGTGTTGTACCTTCCCCCCCCCCCCCCTGCGATGTATAGCTTTGTGGTAGTTCCGCAGGGATTTTGGGCTAGTGTACCGAGGTGTTTTAGCGTGTTAAAGTCACGCACTCCTGGTTGACCTGAGTACCAGGGTCTTTCGATGATTTCACCTCGTTAATAAAAAAAAAAAAATACATACATACATACATACATACATACATACATACATACATACATACATACATACATACATACATACATACATACATACATACATACATACATACATACATACATACATACATACATACATACATACATACATACATACATACATACATACATACATACATACATACATACATACATACATACATACATACATACATACATACATACATACATACATACATACATACATACATACATACATACATACATACATACATACATACATACATACATACATACATACATACATACATACATACATACATACATACATACATACATACATACATACATACATACATACATACATACATACTTATATGACAATTGTAACTCTTTTTGTGCAGCTCAGGTTTGAAATTATTTTAAGGAAAACATTTAAGTTTTACCTATATATCTTTAAAATTTAATTGTTTCAGATTATTGGTGATAGATATAAAAATAGACAAAAACACTTGTATTAAGTTGAATTATGAATGGGAGCGCATTTAATTCCATATATTTTTCATTTTACACATTTTAAGCTGGGTTTTTATTTCATTTTGTTTTGTTGTCTCTCAAAGTAGAATGTGGTTTATCTTATAATGTTAAAGGTGGTATTAACATATTATCTTATATCACAGTACGACATTCAAAATGCGTGTTGACAAAAATTATGTTTAACAATGAAATATTACCAACAAATCATATGATGTAATCTTATTTCCATGTGAATTTATCATATGTTCTCAATGCTTTTGTATGAATATGCAATATGGAATATGGTGCCCCTTATATGTATGGGCCAAAAATGTTTGCAAGTTTTTAGTTCCAACTCTATCTCAAAATGCTCTTCATATCGCAAAAATAAGCTTCGGAGAAAATTGCTCGTATCGCACAACGGGAAGCCGTGGCTCATTTAACCTTAAATTATTGATTGTATACCCAATATCAACAAAATCAATACAAATGTTTTTTAAGTAACATTTTAAGTAAGTTTGACTTTTTTTAAGTGGAGTACAGTTAACCAATGGGTTTTAAAACAAAGTCTAAAAAACTTGTCACACTACAATTATCCAAATAAGTCTGTAAAAATATCATTAATCCCCCAAGTTTGAAAATTAAAAAAAATTAATAGGGTTTTATAATAACACTATGCAACAAATGGAACATCTTTTTCCCCTAAATAACCACTATATATTTTTGTATCCGCCATAGTCACCTAACTGCAAAAATGATCATAATTTCAAATTTTATCTTAAGGTACATACACACGGACCGTCTGTCTATGTGTATGTTGAAATCAAATTTTTGAAACCCCTCAACATCGCCTGGGCCTGAGGTATTAAAATATCAGAAATATTCGGGAGTAGATCCGTATTGAAAATCAGAAACAGCGGTACATAAACAACTGAGATATGAAAAAAAAATCCAGGGCCACCTCGTTTTTTTTAACACAAAAACAACATACATACATGCAAACGTGGTATACTGGTTAGAGTAAACGTGGCATCGAACCCCAGCTGAGCCCAAAAACAATTTTATTTTATTTTTTATTTTATATATTTTATATATTATTTATATATTTATTATTTTTTTAATTTTTTTTTATAATTTTTTTTTTACATTTTTTTATATTTTTTTATTTTTTTTTTTAATTTTTTTTTTTTCATTTTTTTTATAATTTTTTTTTTTTTAACACACATACGTAAATTTATAATTTTACAATGGAATGTTTTTTATATGTTAGTACATATTTCATATGAGATGAATGGAGATACAAACTATTGTTTTTGCATGACCACAAATTGTGAAGGGTATATAAGATTCGGCACGGCCGAATATAGAACTCTAACTTGTACACTTGTACATCTTGTCGTAACTTTGAAACGACGTACTCGATTTTGTTTAGCAATCCATCTGAAAACGTTGAATTATGCCGGCTTTAAGTTTTTTTGATATCATTTTCTGATCTAGCCATAAGTTTTGGAGTTATCGAAGAATCACTTAAAGTGAAGTGTTCTCTAAATAAAAATATTTTTAATGTATAAATGGCCTTAGACTTCCAATGCGCAGGCACCTGACATTCGGAAAGTAAACTTTGAAACCGACTCTCCAAGGAAAACTAAACCCAGTTGAAAAAGTTCTTTGTAATCGTCCCGGTGTTGTCTTTGTTTTAGGGTACTGAAAGCAAACTCAACTATATATTTCATATCGCATAGAATGTTTTTTACATGCCCATCTTCCATACCAGATTTAAAAGATTTTTTTTATTTCTGCCCACTCTTCTCTAAATTTGTTAAATATTTGTACACTGGGGCCAGAAGATTTTCTCTTTTTGTCATCAAAAACGCTCCTCAAAGGAATTTCAAAGATATGTATGATGACGGCAAGAGAAATACAAAAGTTATTTTTCCAATATTTGCTCCAAATGAACGCATGCACCCTGCCTAAATTGGATGCTGTAGTATCACAGCATAGAGACTGCACCTTTTCTTCTACATACCATTCTTTCAGCAAATTGGAAATAGCTGTGGCCTTTACCATTCCCGTGCCGGTAGAAATTGCTAGAATCCCAAGTAACTAATAATTTCCATTAAATGAAATTACTACAGGTAAACGGTCGACTTTTTCTGTACCCAAAAATTATGCCTAAATTTTAACATTTTTTAACTAAGTATGTGCTGGATTTCGACTTAGTAACTTTGCGGTGTTTACAAGTTAATAGCCTTCTAAAGCAAGTTTCAAATTGTTACTTCGAGAATACTTTAAACAATTATAAAAGTTTACTTTTTTGTGCGACGGGTAAATTAATAGTACCGCACCCCTTTGGGCCGCCTCTGATTTATTTGATGAATTCCAATTCCTGATTTATTTTAAAAAAGTAAAGCGTGTTACAATAGTTTAACTCAAAATAATTATATATGTATGTGAAAATTGAATATATATTGTTATTTTATCGCAATTTAAGGTAAAGAAACATAGTTTTTTAATGGGAAGAACATTTCTAGGGAGAGTTCGCAAGCTGAAAAATAAGGCGCACCCTAATGTACACAGACAAAAAAATATTTTTTTCATTTAATAAATAAATTAAATAAAAGAAGATTTATTTGGTACTCGTATCCATATACGATTTAAATTTGTTTGTCTACAACAAATAATACACAGTTGCAGTTAGCTTAACATGTTTAAAGAAATATAAAACAGAGAGTATGAAACTTTTACTCTAAAGTTTTAAAAATTTTATTAAAGAATACATAAAAACATTATTTGACATTTATAGATAAATATACAAAACAAATGCCTATGTTCTTTCATTCATTCATACACAGAAGGAAAAATTATGTACTAAATCCAAGAATTAAGTTCCTAATTTAAGCCGAAATCGTGCTTAAAAATTTAAGTACGATTTATTTCTGATTTTCTTAAAACAAATATAAAACGGGATTGTTTTACAAAATCAAGTACAAGACTATTAAAATAAGAATTAACTTCTTAAGTAAAGTCTTATTTCTCCTAAATTAAAAACAAACTTATAACTTTGAGACATTGCTTAGATAAACACACTCTATAAAATTGCAAGTATGTTTTTATAATTCTCATTTTGTTTATTGTACTTAAGCTATAAGTAATAATGTTTATGACAATAAATCTGTAGCAGTTTACGAGTTACATTTCATGCCTTGTCCGTTATTTTTCTTTCTTACTTAGTTCGTTAAAGAAATGTCAAAGGATCACACTTGCCATTTCAGCTATTTTCTCGTCAAATCTAGCGATTTTTTGCGGGAAAAATATGATTTAGCTATTAGCGGGAAATCTAGCGATTTTTGCGATGTTAGTTTTTAACGTGTTTTAAATACATTTGTTGTATACATTCTTAAAGATTAGCTACCAATTCATTTGTAAGGCGAATGCTATTTTCAATACACTTTTTAATACAGACTATGGCATCTGAAAGCCAAAAACCAATTTTATCCTGCAAAATTTATAGCTCGAAAAATTTGAGTTTTGAGTTTGTGAATTATGCAAAAAAAAACTATTTAAGAATTGCTTAAAAGAAATTATAAATATTGCAAAAAAAGACTAATAAAATCAAAAACTTGTGCATGGTTAAGCCATTAAAAGTTTAAGTCCTGGGTAATGCAAGATTAAAAAGACGATACAAAAGGATATTGATGCAGGTGCTCCCTGTCTGCAAAATTGTACAAACACAAGTCATCTGCATCGGTGAAAGGGTTGTATTGGAAAAAATTTAAATTAAAAGAAGGCTTCTTTTATATCTCAACGCACGTCAATTAATTTAATTGATCACCTGAGTGATTTATGTAAAAACGATTGCGATGGAACGATTGAAAACCGTATTCATAGAACCAAATGCTTAGCGATAAATAAAAATGTTTTAGTGACCCATCTCTCAATAGAAGTTAGAAACGATGTATCAGGTTCTAGATATAGTGTATTAGGAAATAAATCAATAGGCGTTGGTGTCATCAAGTGGTACATAAATTTAAAATAAATATTCTTTTGAAATAGGTATTTTAATAATTATTTTCAGAACCGAAAAACAACAAATTGTGTTAACATTTCTAAGCTTGGCTGAAGTGGCCGATGCGACAGCTTCAATTACGATATATTTAAATCAACACTAAAGAAACTAGATTATAATTTAACATGTGAAAGCGAGAATATATAGTATTGGCTTTAGTGAATAATGTTTTTAGTATGCATATTATAAATATAACGTAATTAGTAATACTTTATAAATGTTATTTTTTTTTTTAATTTAAATATAACGTACATATGCGTACGTATTTTGTTTTTGAATTTTTTTACATACCTTCATACATAAGTATGTAAATTATGTATTAAAATGTAATTAATAAAAGCTGCCTTCGTAATAAAAATTACTATACCTTTCTTTTTTTCCTTCTGTCATTATATAAAAAAAACTTAGCGATAAAACGCTAATTTTTCCGCGCAATAAAAAAAATGGACGAACACTTGGCTATTTTTTTTAAATTTAGGCCAGAATTTGAAAAAAATAAATAATTAGCGATTTATCTCTAAAACTTTGATAATTTTTTATTTTTCGCTATTTTTTAGCTATTTTTATACCCGACACCAAAAAAATGGTGGGGGTAAATTCATTTTGTCATTCCGTTTGTAACACATCGAAATATCCATTTTAGACCCCATATAGTATATATATTCTGAATCGGGGTTTGATTTTATGACGATCTAGCTATGTCCGTCCGTCTGTTGAAAGCACGATAAAGGCCGCACCGAAAAAGCTAGGGGGCTCAAATTTTGCCAGAATCTTTCTTATAGACAAGGTTTGTTTGGCATTGAAAATGGGCTAAATCGGAATATTAGGAAGAGAGTTATAGCTCGTAAAGCAAGGGTAGGTCGAAAAAACCGTGTCCTTCGCATATCGAATATAATTGAATTGTGTCCAGACGCATAAACGTAGAGTCATAAAACTCGAATATATATTTATCGAGTCAAAAGAATATTTTTCCTTGAAAATCGCTTAAATCTATGAATTAGGAAAAGAGTTATAGATAAAAATGTACGAAAATTTATACCGCACAGTGTGTATTTCAAATTTAAAACGTAATAAAACTGACAAAACTATATGTACGATTCTGAAATTTTGCAAACATAGCTTTTTAGTCAAAGTCTTCGTTATAACGAAAAATAGATGTGCCACGCACACTTTTTTCTTTAAATATTTATAAAAATATATTAGTCATATATATTAGCATTTATTTATCTTACACTGCGCCATTAATTGTACCGTAGCTAAATATAAGATAAAGATGAAGAGATAGATGACTCTAATCAAAATCTTACTAATAAATTTCCCGTTTTAGAAAAATGCAGAGATTGTATATTTTAAATCACCCAGTGGCCCTTAAAATTTAACCTTAAATTCACTTTCTTCCTCTTAAATTCATGTAAATTCTCTATGAATAAAGATTTTGGAATACTAAAGGACTATATTGAAATATCTAAGTTGTATTTATTAGCAGAAACTTTATTGACACGCGTATTTTAACGGCCACTTTCATTGAAAGACTAAATTTACGAAAACATTTTACTAGCATACCGAAGTTATAATGGATGGTTTAATTTTAAGGGACTATGTTGATTTTGAATAAAATTATTATGAAATTATTATCATTTATTTTTATAATGATAATATTTGTATGCTTCAATTATGTATGGAACAAAATATCGGCCAAATGGCCCCCCCAACCTAGGCGGCACACCTCGATCCGATACTCCATATTTTCAATGACACGATGATGAGTCGAGGTTGCTTGCTCTTTTGCCACGTTATCGTAAAAAACAGCAATGTTTCCCATCCAACGAAGTAAGATGGCATTCACAGATGTTTTCACATTTCATACAGACCTGATTTGCAGACATTTAAATATTTTTTACAATTCTCACGATTGTGGACGAATTCGAACGATTATGTTGACCAAAAGAATCACGAAGTGCACAAAATGCATTTTGATTTGAACGCCCATTTTTATAAAAATCTTTAATATTTAAAAGCGTTGCTCGATTGCGTATCTTTCCACGGTTCAAATTGAATTAGTCTGAGATTGAGAAATGTCAAATGAAATGCAAGGAAAAAGTTGAAGTTTAGGTGTGGTTCACCTTCAACATGGGCCCTTAAAATTTAACCACCCTCTACAAAGAAAGTGATACATATTTTATTGAAAAAAGATTATTCCATAGCGATTAACAAAATAATAAATATTGTGCTTTAAATGTACACAAAATTGGTGGTGGGTATAAAAGATTCGGCACAGCCGAATATAGTGCTCTTACTTGTTCTACCTATTTTAGCGATATTCTTTGGGAAAAAGTTGGCAACAGTGCAAAGGATAAGTAGTGAAGTACATACTATACTATGCAATTATCAAACCAAGTACCGAATTCTTGGAACAAGTTAATCATTTGTTTAATTCAATCTCATTTATACTTGAATGAATCTGTTTTTAAATTTATGTCAAGAACGATTTCGGGCTTAAATCAAGCTAACAATTCTTAAAATTAATCTTTATTCGGCTTAACTATTCCTTTAATTAAGAAATTCGTACTTGCCACATTCATTTTTAAATCAAGAATTTTGCATTTGGTTTAAGAAAATCCCATGCTTCTGACACTGCTATGGAATGATTTTAGAACGGATTATTTGTTTTGTTTCTTTAGTGTATACCAAGGCGAATTCATACAGGTGAAATTATCAGCCCAGCTGATTGTGAAACATTTTGTCAAAATTGGTTGAATTCGATTTGATTTCATTTATTAATGCAGGGATAGGAAATGTGATTTTGGTTTCGGTATTAAACAATTAACTTGAGTGTACTTTTTTGACAATAAATGTGCTTAATTTATGTATATTTTTTACTTTTGCGTCATTTATAATGTGTTTAAAAAATTTATATTCTGTTTTTAATCAAATTTTATTATATCTAATATGTAAAAACAAATTTTCCATCCCTGATATACGAATCGGCCTTGACATAAAACATCCCATGAAAAGTTGCTTTGTTGTATCAATTCGCCGTTGCATATACCTTATGGATATGTCTTGGTGTATACCTTAAAAAGAACTAAAGCTGTAAAACTCTATGAAAACATTTAAGAATTATTCAGTTTATTATACCCTTCACACAGTGAAAATGGGTATATAGGTTTGTCATTCCGTGTGAAATTTCTACAATTTTCTTTTCCGACCCCATAAAGTTGTATTTTCTGAAAGCTTATGAATAGGGAAGTCGATTAAGCTCCGTCAGTCTGTCCGTCTGTCCGTGTGTATGTTGAAATCAACTTTTTGAAGCCCCCCGACATCGCTTGGACCCGGGTGAGGTATTAAAATATCAGAAATATTCGGGAGTAGATCGCTATTGAAAATCAGAAACATCAAGACATAAACAACTGAGATATGAGCAAAAACCCACGACCACCTCGATTTTTTTTTCACAAAAACAACATTACAACAACAACATACATACATACAAACGTGTATACTGGTTAGAGAAAACGTGGCATCGAATCCCAGCTGAGCCAAAAAAATTTTTTTTTTTAATTTTTTTTTTTTAATTTTTTTTTTTTTAATTTTTTTTTTTTAATTTTTTTTTTTATTTTTTATTTAATATATTATTTATATTTTTATTATTTTTTTTTTGTTTTATATTTATTATATATATTTTAATTTTTTTTTTTAATTTTTTTCTTTAATTTTTTTTTTAAATTTTTTTTTACAATAGGATGTTTTTTTATATATGTATGTTTTTTATATGTATGTACGTATTTCATATGGGATGAATAGTGATACAAACTACTGTTATTGCATGACTACACGTTGTGAAGGGTATAAAAGATTCGACACGGCCGAATATAGCGCTCTTACTTGTTTTTTAATACAATTTTATATCAAACAATAATTCAACAAAAAATCATAAAAACAATACAAACATTAATAAAAAAAATAATAAATGTTTGTATGTTTGGATATTTGTTACTCAATCACGCAAAAACGGCTGAACGGAACTAATTGAAATTCGGCACATAAGTAGATAGATAACAACTTAGATTAACACATAGGCTACTTTTTATTACAATAACCAGGCAAGGCATATTCATACAGGTATATGCAACGGCGAATTCGTTGTGATGTTCGCTGTCAGACTCCACATATAAAAAATACACAATAATTTTTTATACATGGAGTTTGACTGTAGCATTCCCCATCAGCTGGGCTGATAATTTCACCTGTATGAATTCGCCTTGATAACCAGGCGAAGTCGTTGGCAAACTTATCATCACAGCCAAACGGGTTGTTTGTTTTGTAAAATTTTTATTTTCGTTGCAAGTTTTGACTTTTCTTTTTTATTATAAAATTCAAATTTTCAAATTAATAATCATACTAATATGTAGGTATGTATGTATAATAAATGTGAATTTTTGGATAAATTTGACAAGCATATAAATAACAATCTAGGTTAATACTAAGTCTTCCTTTTATCCCTATAACTACGCAGACGAAGTCGCGGGTACAATCTAGAATTAATATAAAATTCAATTAACTAAATAGAAAAATAAATTCAAAGGTGTGTTAAAAAATATCTTGACATACAAATACATGCACGAAAACAAAATTATTGTTTAAAATTGTATAACAAATTGACTAATTGATTTATTTTTATACCATCCACTACCAAAAATGTGGCGTGGGTTTATATTTATTTTGTAATTCCGTTTTTAACACACCGAAATATCCGTTTTAGACCCCATATATACATATATATATTTTCTGAGTCCTGGGTGCATACGCTCACCTTAAGGCCCATCTTCTATGCAACGCTTTATTTAAAATTCATAAGATTTCTCTATGGAAGAAGAGTTTTGAAGAATAAAACGCCCACTTCACTTTTCTCTTAGTGAAATTTAAAATCTCATAGAAACGACAGAATTAGATGTATGATGATAAAATTTTGCATAATGATGCCTTACATCCTGAACCTCGTTAATTAAAAAAATACGGTTTTTACTTTTTTATATCAAGCAGCTGCTATTTTTGTATTGTCTCATCGTCATCATATTTTTGTATCTCCTTCACTCCTATTTTCACAACTGCGTCAAAGTGTAATCTTAATATGTGCAGTTTTTAAACAGTTAAGAATTTTAAAAATTTCGTCTTTGTGTAAATTGAGTCGTTAATTTACCCACCAAAATGTGAAATGGGAAGTTAGAAAGAAGATTTTGAAAATATTTTGGTCACTGTCGTCGGAAGAGAAAGAATCGTATGTCATTGCAATGGTGTCTCATAAACCGGTCACTTTGGAAACGACTCATACATCTTCTCGGTGAGTAAACACATTAGTATACACTTTGAAAATTTTTGGGAAGATTAAGGTTGTTGTGTACATGGACCGTGTACAATGGGTTAAGATGCCATCACATTATTGCCAACAGAGTACAACTAAATAATATATAGACATTCAGTACAAGACTTAAGTAGAAGTGTACACAGCCTTTGAAAAATAATAGATGGATCGCATGGATCTTAGATTTCATGTTATACGCCATTTCCTTAATTATTTTCGATACCATCTTTGATTTTGAATTTTTAAATAGTTAAATGTATTCTGCTAGTCAAGACCTTTTATTTTATACAAATATTGTGGGGGACAAAGCCTTAACCACTATATTGGACTCAAATATTCGCCATTAAATCCAGGATGCCATCTTGGATTTTTTTTTCATATCGAACTATATTTTAATACTCAAGCCCTTTCATTTGATTCCTATGTTGCTTCTGACAATAATATACAAACTGTAAAATATTAATTTTTTTTTTGTCAATTTTAGGTAAAACATTGAAGCAGTTGTACTTTGGTACTCATCTCTCAGTTGGTTTCAAACCGATTTGTTAGTTTTTCCTAGAAATAATTTTATAGATTTCGGCTAATAATTTGGTATCTTAAGCGTGTTCAAAAATTGTTTATGATTTTGATAAAATTTGATAATTTAAGAAAATAAATATTTTAAAAAATTATTCTTTCAGAAAAAAGATATTCTTTCATGAGTATCTCCAGAGGCATAAAAATCTTTAAATGGAAGGTAATCATAACACACTTTCAAGTATTACACTTATTTATTTGTGGAAGAAAAAAAATTAAAATTAAGAATTTTTGTAATGCTTACATTCGATAAATGTAACATCTAATCGTTAAACAGCTAAGGCTTCAACTGACTTCCTTTTAGTAGCAACGGACACTTTTAACAAAAAAACAAACTCCATAAGCTCTTCGTATAAGTACCAAAGATGGCCACAGGTTGCGATTGCAATGAATCATTTAATTTCGAAAAATGTTAAATTATGTATTTGAGCATAATTCACAACAAGCTACAAACATTTTATTAACACATCATCAATCAATAAATGAAGTTTAGAAAATAATATATTAAATGTTAAAAACAAAAATAAATTAGTGTCTCACTAGTTAAAACTGTAGACTTGAAAATACGAATTGAGTTCCTGCCACCTAAATAATCATTTACTAGGAGTTAACTTTGATTGCAATTTTGAAAAAGAAGTTACATTATGACAACACAGTTTTTGTTTACATTTTTACCTTCTCCTGTTAGTTTACAATTATTTGAGTTAGGACATTCTACTTGTGACCAATGATATGTAGATCTAATATGCAGATCGTACATATAACTATGTGAGAAAGTGTGTTCTCTATCAAATTTTAATTTTAATAATAATGCTTTGATGACAGCGCCTTAATTTAAATAATATCAATTTATTTCGTACTTGTTTACTTTAAAAAATAAATTTAATTATTCTTACAACGTAATTTTTAATATACAAACATACATACACAATTTTTGTTTTTCTTTTTTTCTCATGGGAACTGAACCTTTCATAATTACGCCATTATTATATATATTTGTATCCTTCAGACATTTGAATCGTTATAATTTCTTTTTTAATCTATTAAACAGTTATTTTGTTTTGTTGTTTTAGTTTAGTTAAAGCTTTCTCATCACTTTCGGGTGTACAAAATGAGTCATTTCCGCTCCATTAAACATTTTTCCTGTGTATTGTTCATAAGAAATAGAAACAACCCAAATCGTGGATGTATAGAAGACAAATACAAAAAAAAAGTTAAAAATACTTGTACAATTAAAACAAAAACTCTAATATACTTATTTCATTACTTATACATACAAATTTTTAACTCAACAGGGAAAACAAACGGGCAGTTTATATGTACAGTGCAGAACTAATGACAGCTTTGGACTTCCAGACTTTAAGGTTCCTCTGACTTGTAGGACAAGCCACATAAATTAACTATTCACTCACCATTAAACGCATTTTACAATGTTAATCCACTGGCGATGAAGCGAAAAAAATTTAAAAAAACAACAAGTAAGAGCACTATATTCGGCTGTGTCGAATTTTGTATACCCACCAATAACTTCGATATGCTAGTAAAATATTTCGGAAAATTTAGTTTTTCAACGAAGGGGGTCATTAAAGTAGGCGTGTCAATAAAGAATCTGCTAATAAAAACAATTTTCAATATACTCCTTTATCCTTTCAAAACTTTTAACCATGACCATAGAGAAATTATATGAACTTAAGATAAAGCGTTATGTGAAAGGTGACCGCGCCACCTTCATTTGCTGGCATAACAACGACGTCAACTAGAAATCGACATCGAATAAAACGCAATTGTATCCGCACGTATTAACTTATAGTCATGAAACTTCGAACACATATTTCCCGAGTAAAAACAATATTCTTCCCTGAAAATTCCTTAAATCTATGCATTAGGAAAGGAGTTATAGATCAAAATGAACGAAAATTTATACCGCGCAGTGTATTTTTCGGTATATTCAAAATTTAAAACGTAACATAACTGACAAAATTAAATGTATGATTCTGAAATTTTGCAACCGTTGGTTTTTGGTCAAAGGCTTTGTACTTGCGAAAAATAAATGTGGTACGCTGACTTTTACGCCTACCTTCTATAAAACGCTTTATCTCAAATTCATATAATTTCTTTCTGAATAGAGATTTTGAAAGAATAAAGGACTCTGAATTGAAATATCTGAGTTGAGTTTATTTGCGGAAACTCTTTCGACACGCCTACTATAATTGTTACTTTTCACGTAATCTACTGCTAGTGAAAATTTAAAGCTCATAAAACCTACAAAATTAGAGGTACGATGATAAAATTTGCCACAGATAGCCTTCTAGTCAATATCATTGTTATGCCAGAAAATTTGATGACACGCCCACTTTAACACCTACCTCCCATATGGACAAAGTTGTGGAAGAATAAGTGACTATTTTGAAATATCTTAGTTTTATTTATTAGCAGAAACTATATTGACATGCCCACTTGAACGCCCTCTTTCATTAAAGGTCTGAATTTACGAAAAAATTTTACTAGCATATCGAAATTATACAAAGAGAGTGAGACATAGTTTAGTATCAAAAGATTATTGCATAGAAATTACTGTTAATAAAAAAATAAGAAATTTTGTGCTATAAAAATACACAAAATTGCTGGTGGGTATAAAATATTCGGCACTGCCGAATATAGTGCTCTTACTTGTTTAAAATCAAAAGGCTAAGGGACAAAAACCTGTAAAAACTTTATCTTTGGTAGTTTTTAAGATCTCATCTAACTTCTTGACCAAATAACGTCGAAAAATAATTTGAAATTAAATTTTAATTTAGTTTAATTTTAATATAAAAAAGCACAAAATTTTTAACACATATTTATGGTAAAAATATCAAAACTATGTACTTTTACTTTATCGGGAGTAAAACACGAATTTATCGATAGATTTTCATGTAATAAAATTTATTTAATTTCTGAAAACTGCAGTTTTCAGATAATGTACCAAAACTGGTAAGTTTTTGTTGCTTTCTATTTTTTATAAGTTTTTTAATTTTAAAAATTTTATAATTTTACAAAAAAATATTTCGACTTGTCACTCGATAACTCCAAAATTGATGGCTAGATCAGAAAATAATATCAAAAAAAACTTAAAGCTGGCTTAATTCAAAGTTTTTAGACGGATTGCTAAACAAAATCGAGTACGTCTTTCCAAAGTAACGACAAGATGTATGCAGCAGCCTCTTCAAAAATCTCAAATTTTATAAAGAAAATTAAAAAACAAACAATTCTATAGAATTTTAAATAATGATGATTTTTGCAGTTAGGTGACTATAGCGACTAAAAACATATATGTGGCACCCTGCAACTACCAAATACGAATTACCGAATAGCGACAGTAATCGGTATTCAAATATAAAAAGCACATGCTGTATGCACTTGCATAAAAGAAAGAATCTTCTCGCTCTCTTTTCCTGTCGGCAGCGATGCAATCAACATCATAAATTTTCTTGAACCTTTTTTATCCGAAATTTAAACAGATTAATAAAATAAATTATTATAAATTATTTACACGTAAGTTCTTTATTGTTATTGGGTAAATAAAATAATCCCCAAATTGGTGACCCCGAGGAACAAAGTAATGGCAACCAACAATTTATCAGCAGCATCTACCGTGGCCAAGCAAAACGATGACGATGATCAGGCACATAACAACACTGGTAGCGTATCAGCCATTTATGCCCGATTGCCATTCCCAGAAATGTGTTACACAAACGTCGAAGCATGGTTTATTTCCATGGAGTTTTGGATCAGTGCATCAGGCATAACCTCTGACAAACAAAAGGCCGCCACCGTGCTTGCCGCCTTAAAGCCCGAAACAATAGCGCAGTTGACCGACGTCATCACAACTTTGCCAGCATCCGACCGATTCGAATACGTCAAACAAAAAATTAGTGACCATTTCGCCGACAGCGAACAGAGACGACTCAACCGGCTCTTATCTGAAATGCCTTTAGGCGACAAAAAGCCTTCCGAGCTCTTTTTTGAAATGAAGAGGGTGGCCGGCAACTCAGTAGGCGAAGCAGCGCTTAAGGGTCTCTGGACAAAACGATTGCCGACGTTTGCTCAACCTATGGTAGCAGCTTCAACTGGCACTGCAGCAGAATTTACCAAAATAGCTGACACCATTATAGACGCTGTATCGCCATCACAGGTATGTAAAGTAACAAAAGAGCCTACCAGTGTCATTAACGAGCTACATACAGCTATAATGGAGTTAGGTAGAAAGTTCGAGCAATTTACCACGCGGTCACGTTCGCGATCTCGCAGGCCTACTGTCACTCGTCATCGTTCTATGCACCGTCCATCATCGTCCGATAAAAAAATCAGCTCGAATTTTGATGAGTGCTGGTATCATTAAAAGTATGGGCGTAATGCACGAAATTGTCGCAGCCCGTGCAAACATAAGCAACGGCAAGTGCACGCTGTTACAGCGCAGTCGTCAAAGTGACTTCTTTTGCCGGTGGAGGATTCTAGCGAAAAATCCCCCACTAAGTGCCATATTTTTCGCCTCCAAGTGACCGACAGATGCACCCAAAAGAATTTTTTGGTTGATAGTGGTGCCGACGTCTCAGTGATTCCTCTTTCTGCCAACACTTCAGACATCTGCCCGACACCCGTAAAGTTATATGCTGCGAACGGTTCGCCAATTAAGGTTATAGGAGAAACGCGCCTACGGTTAGACCTAGGTTTGAAACGGAATTTTTATTGGTCATTTATCATTGCTGATGTGACGACGCCAATAATAGGGTCAGACTTCATAAAATATCACGATTTGTTGATAGATTTGCGGCGTAACCGATTAATAGACAATATTACCGGTCACGATTCTAAGCTACAGCTACCGTCGACTTCAGAAATTGCTTGTGTAAAAACGTTTAGTGCATACAACCCGTTTGCAGATCTTTTACAAGAATTCAACGACATCACGATACTCTCGCCTTACGGTTACAAAACGAGGTCAACAATTTCTCACCGAATTGAAACGACTGGGCAGCCCACATTTTGCCGTCCTCGTCGATTGCCAGCTGAAAAACTCGAAGCAGCAAAAAAAGAGTTAAATTTTCTCGCCGAAGCTGGAATATGCCAACCGTCCAAAAGCAACTGGAGCAGCCCATTGCATATGGTTAAAAAAAACGATGGGAACGATGGGACATGGAGACCTTGTGGGGACTACCGCGCCCTGAACGCGCAAACTGTGCCAGACCGGTACCCCCTGCCGTATTTGACAGACTTTACGAATAATTTAAAAAGTAAAAAGGTGTTTTCGAAAATCGATCTCCAGAAAGCGTATCATCAAATCCCGATTCATGCCGACGATGTACCAAAAACGGCAATAAGTACTCCTTTTGGGTTGTACGAATTCAATTGTATGACTTTTGGCCTACGAAATGCTGCGCAAACTTTCCAGCGACTTATCAACGAGGTGTTCAGAGGTGTCGACTGTGTGTTTCCGTACATTGACGACATTTTTGTTTCCTCTGCCACCTTAGAGCAGCATCGTCATGACCTTTGTTTGGTATTTCAGCGCCTGCGTGAAAATCGACTTGCCATTAATTTAAAAAAATGCGAATTCGGAAAGTCCGAGATTACTTTTCTTGGTCACCTCGTCACACCCGAAGGCATTCGACCATCGCCCGAAAAGGTCGCAGTGATTAAAGAGTACCGAAAACCGCTCAACGCACAAGAACTTAAAAGATTCATGGGTATGATGAACTTTTACAGAAAGTTTTTGCCCCACACCATCACTTACCAGGGAGTTTTGCAAGGCATGATTTTAGGTAACAGAAAGAACGACACCACACCATTAGTATGGACTTCCGACACCGAAAATGCGTTTGAGCGTTGTAAAACCGAGTTGTGCAACGCCACGTTACTGGCTCACCCCGTCCCCGGTGCAGAATTAGCCGTTTACGTCGACGCATCAGACACAGCCGTGGAAGCAGCGCTGCATCAAAAAGTTGATGGCAACATTCAACCATTAGCTTTCTATTCAAAGAAGCTAACAGCGACGCAGCAGAAGTATTCAACGTACGACCGCGAATTAGCCGCCATCTGCCAGGCTGTTTGCCATTTTCGGTACGCAATAGAAGGACGCCCTTGTTATATAGTGACCGATCATCGCCCATTGATATTTGCCTACAAACAAAAGATGGAAAAAGCATCACCACGCAGGTTAAGGCAACTTGATTTTATCAGTCAGTTTACAACTGACATTCGTCATACACCTGGGAGAGAGAATGCAACAGCTGATGCCCTATCTAGGATACAAACTTTACATGGCGACTCTGTTCAACGAATTATAAATTTTAAAGATTTAGCAACAGCACAAAAAAGTGACAACGAGCTGCAAAATTTGTTAAAAAATCAAGGTACGTCAAATAATTCACTAATGTTAAAGTATTTGAATATTTTAGGATGTGACGAACAAATTGTGTGTGATACATCCACTTCACGTGTAAGGCCTTACGTCCCAAAAGATTTTCGAAGGCAAATACTTAACTCGTTACACAACTAAGCACATCCTGGAGTTCGTGCTACAACTTTATTAGTGACTTCAAGATTTGTCTGGGATGGCATGAAAAAAGAAATCGCCAATTTTGTCAGGACATGCCTACCGTGTCAGCGTTCAAAAACGCACCGTCACACCATTTCGAAACCTGACATGTACGAACCACCTTCCGAACGTTTTTCGCATATAAACATCGATATCGTTGGACCTTTTCCACTATGTGAAGGTCAGCGATATTGTCTAACGATAATCGACAGGTTTACTCGATGGCCTGAAGCCGTACCGATGCCCGACATGTCTTCTGAAATGGTGGCAAGAGCGCTAGTTACTCACTGGATTTCTAGATTTGGAGTCCCGCATCGAGTCACATCCGACAGAGGCAGGCAATTTGAATCATCAGTTTTCGCCGAATTAATGCAAGCGATTGGAGCTACGCACTTACGAACCACATCGTACCACCCCCAAGCGAATGGCCTAATAGAGAGGTGGCACAGAACATTTAAGTCTGCCATCTTATGTCACGATTCATCAAGGTGGGTTTATCACCTACCAATAATTCTACTTGGCCTACGTGTAGTATTTAAATCGGATATAAACGCATCACCTGCAGAGCTGGTATATGGTACCACTTTAAGTATCCCAGGAGAATTTTTCTTTAAAAACAACCCTACAACAACCAGTAGCAACTTTGTGGCAGAATTTCGAGATTCAATGAAAAATCTTCAACCTACACAAACATCGCACCACTCGAAGAAGGCAGCCTTTATTTCTAAGGACCTACAGTCAATATCGCAACTTTTCGTTCGAAACGACTCGATCCGTCCTTCGCTGACTCATCCCTACGATGGCCCGTATATTGTTATAAAGCGTTTTCCGTAGTTTTTCACAATACTTGTGCGAAGTCGTAGAACAAATATTAGTATAGACCGTTTAAAGCCATGTTTTCTCCCAGCGTCAGAATCTTTAAGCTCATCTGAACAAGCACTCCACACATTTCAGAAGAGGCTTCCGGTAGTTATTCCACTCCAGACACGCCAATTTCAGATGGTCCCAGCTGTGCCACATACACGGCTGATACATCAACCACAGTTTCAACTCAGCCTGCCACAAAAGCAACAAAAAGTGGACGATGTATTAAGCTCCCGGTTAGATTTCGATAGTCTTTTCCAGCAAGGGGAGTGATGTGGCACCCTGCAACTACCAAATACGAATTACCGAATAGCGACAGTAATCGGTATTCAAATATAAAAAGCACATGCTGTATGCACTTGCATAAAAGAAAGAATCTTCTCGCTCTCTTTTCCTGTCGGCAGCGATGCAATCAACATCATAAATTTTCTTGAACCTTTTTTATCCTAAATTTAAACAGATTAATAAAATAAATTATTATAAATTATTTACACGTAAGTTCTTTATTGTTATTGGGTAAATAAAATAATCCCCAAATATATGTGACAGCGCATAGAGAAAGGGACCCAAGGGTAAACAAGTAAGAGCACTATATTCGGCTGTGCCGAATCTTTTATACCCACCACCAATTTTGTGTACATTTAAAGCACAATATTTATTATTTTGTTAATCGCTATGGAATAATCTTTTTTCAATAAAATATGTATCACTTTCTTTGTAGAGGGTGGTTAAATTTTAAGGGCCCATGTTGAAGGTGAACTACACCTAGTCTTTAAATTTGTTTTCTGCATTTCATTTGACATTTCTCAATCTCAAACTTACTCAATTTGATCCGTGGAAAGATACGCAAATGAGCAACGCTTTAAAGTTATTCAGGTTTTTTTATAAAAATGGGCGTTCAAATCAAAATGCATTATGTGCACCTCGTAATTCTTTTGATCAACATAATCGTTCAAATTCGTCCACAATCGGGAGAATTGTAAAAAATATTTGAATTTCTGCAAAACAGGTCTGTATAAAATGTTAGAAAATCTGTGAATGCCTTCTTAGTTCGTTGAATGGGAACCACTGCTGGTTTTTGCGATAGTGTGGCAAAACAGCAGTCAACCTCGACTCATCATCATGCCCAACAATTGAGCATCAACATTGTCATTGAAAATTTGGACCATCTGATAGAGGAGTGGCGCCAAGGATGGGGGGCCATTTGGCCGATATTTTGTTAAATACATAATTGAACCATACAAATATTATCATTATAAAAATAAATGATAATTTCTTAAATAATTTGTGTTTTATTTAAAATCAACATCGGCCCTTAAAATTTAACCACCATAAATAACTTCGATATGATAGTAAAATGTTTTCGTAAATTTAGTCTTTTGGTGAAAATGGGCGTTAAAGTAGGCGTGTCAATAAAGTTTCTGCTAATAAATACAACTTAGATATTTCAATATAGCCCCTTATTTTCCCAAAAACTTTGTCAATAGAGAAATTACATGAATTTAAGATAAACCGTTATATAGGAGGTAGGCGTTAAAGTGGGCGTGTCACTTTAACTTTTTGTCACAACAATTACCTTGATTAGAAGGATATATGTAGCAAATTTGATCATCATACCTCTATTTTTGGCGGTTTTATGAGCTTTTAAATTTCGGTAACGGTAGATAACGTGAAAGGTGGGCGTTATAGTAGGCGTGTCAAAGTTGATTTTGCTAATGAGTACAACTTAGATGTTTCAATATAATCCTTTATTTTTCCAAAATCTTTATTAATAGAGAAATTATACGAATTTTGGGTAAAACGTTATATGGGAGGTGGGCGTAAAAGTGGGCGGGGCACCTTAATTTTTTGGCAAAAAGAAAATTTAAGACCATTTTTTTTATCAAATTTAAGACCATATTTTTATTAAGTTTTAAATAAATATAGTTTCTTCCTTTTTTATACCCGCCACCAAAAAAATGGTGGGGGTATATTTATTTTGTCATTTCGTTTGTAACACATCGAAATACTCATTTTAGACCCCATAAAGTATATATATTCTGAATCGGGGTTTGATTTTATGACGATCTAGCTATGTCCGTCCGTCTGTCCGTCTGTTGAAAGCACGATAGAGGCCGCACCGAAAAAGCTAGGGGGCTCTAATTTTGCCACAATCTTTCCTATAGACAAGGTTTGTTTGGTATTGAAAATGGGCTAGATCAGAATATCAGGAAGAGAGTTATAGCTCGGAAAGCAAGAGTAGGTCGAAAAAACCGTGTCCTTCGAACATCGAATAAAATGGAATTGTGTCCAAACGCATTAGCGTAGACTCATGAAACTTCGAATATATATTTCGTGAGTAAAAACAATATCTTTCCCCAAAAATTATCTAAATCTATGCATTAGAAGAGGAGTTATCGATCAAAATGTACGAAAATTTATACCGCACAGTGTATTTTTCGGTATATTTAAAAACAAAAACGTCATAAAAGCAACAAAATCGGATGTACGACTCTGAAATTTTGAACGCTTTGCTTTTTGGTGAGACGCTTTTTTGTAACGGAAAATCAATGTGACACGCCAACTTTAACGCCTACCTCCCGTATATAACGGTTTACCTCAAATTCATATAATTTCTCTATTAATAAAGATTTTGGAATAATAAAGGACTATATTGAAATATCTTAGTTGTATTCATTAACAAAAATAACTTTGACACGCCTACTATAACGCCCACTTTTCACGTTATCTACCGTTAATGAAATTTAAAAGCTCATAAAACCGCCAAAATTATAGGTATGATGATCAAATTTGCTACGTATATCCTTCTAATCAATGTAATTGTTGTGCCAAAAGGTTTAGGTGACACGCCCACTTAAACGCCTACCTCCCATATAACGGGTTATCTTAAATTCATGTAATTTCTATATTGACAAATTTTTGGGAACATAAAGGACTATATTGAAATATGGGACGTTTTAAAAAACTATGACGAAATCCAAGTAGATTTAAATGTTGACTGAAACAGATTATTTAAAAGTTCCGAATTTCAGTTGTGGCCGATTGTACTGAAAAAATTATAAAAAAAAATATAAAATTTTGGACATGAAACAAACACCAGATTATGTTTGAGAATTTTTTTAATATTTTATCAAGGAATTATTCCAGGAAATTCAGCAGAAGCGATACAAATCGAGATGTCTTGAATAGTTTATTTCTGAGCAGTGTCCCTTTTATAAGCTGCAGTAAGCAAAGAGAACGGAATAATAAAAAACCTTTTTCATCACCGATGATGCAGCTAATAAGGATATACATACAACATAATAATTATTAAGGAATTTTTATTAGTTTAACTTTTCCGTATATTAAGTGTCAAATAATATAAAATAAATATAATAAAACCTTTTTTAATAAAAAAAATACCTTTTTTAATAAAAACAAGTAAGAGCACTATATTCGGCTGTGCCGAATCTTTTATACCCACCACCAATTTTGTGTACATTTAAAGCACAATATTTATTATTTTGTTAATCGCTATGGAATAATCTCTTTATAATAAAATATGTATCACTTTATTTGTAGAGGGTGGTTAAATTTTAAATTTAAAACAGAGGCCGAACTACTGCACTCGAACGTGATCGAAATTTGAAAACTCTTATTAGAATCTCTATACCTAAAGCACAGCGTAATCGATCGTTCGAGTTAAATTTCGATCGATATCTAATGCCGTAATTCGGCCCCAGGTCTGTATAAAATGTTAGAACATCTATGAAATTCTAAATTCGTTAAATGAGAAGCATTGCTGTTTATCGCGATAGTGTGGCAAAAAAAACAGTCAACTTCGACTCATCATCGTGCCAAACAATTGAGCATCAGCAATGTTATTGAAAATTTGGACTATCGGATCGAGGTGTGCCGTTGAGGTCGCGGGGGCCATTTGGCAGATATTTTGTTCCATACGTAATTGAACCATGCAAATATTATCATTACAAAAAGAAATGATAATAATTTCCTAAATAATTTGTGTTTTATTCAAAATCAACATCGGCCCTTAAAATTTGACCACCCTTTATAACTTCGATATGCTGGTAAAATGTTTTCGTAAATTAAGTGTTTCAGTAAAAGTGGGCGTTAAAGTAAGCGTGTGAATAAAATTTCTGCTAATAAATACAACTTAGATATTTCAATATAGTCCGTAATTCTTCCAAAATATTTATTCCTTGAGAAATTATATGAATTTGAGATAAAGCATTATATAGGATGTGGGCGTAAGAGTGGGCGTGTCACCTAAATTTTCTGGCATAGCAATAACATTGACTAGAAGGATTTCCGTAGAAAATTTTATTATCATACCTCTAATTTTGTCGGTTTTATAAATTTAAATTTCATTAACAGTAGATAATGTGAAAAGTGGGCGTTATAGTAGGTGTGTCGAAGTTATTTATGCTAATAAATACAACTTAGATGTTTCAATAAAGTCCTTTATTATTCGATTTATAGAGAAATAATAAGAATTTGAGAGAAAACGTTGTATGGGAGGTGGGCGTAAAAGTGGGCGTGTCACATTTATTTTCCGTCAGAAGAAAGTCTTTGACCAAAAAGCAATTCCTGCAAAATTTCAGAATCGTAGATCTAATTTTGTCACTCTTATTAGATTTTAAATTTTGAACATACTGAAAAATACACTGCGCAGTATAAAAATGCATGCATATAGGCAATTTTTGGGTAGATATATTGCTTTTGCTCAGGTAGTTTATATCTGGAGCTTTATGACTCTACGTTGATGCTGGTGGACACAACTCCATTTTATTCGATTTTGGAAGGACACGGTTCTTTCGACCTACTCTTGCACTACGAGCTATAACTTTCTTCCTTATATTCCGATTTAGCCAATTTTCTATTCCAAACAAACCTTGTGTATAAGACATATTCTGGCAAAATTTGCGCCCACTAGTTCTTTTGATGGGACCTCTATCGTGCTTTTAACAGACGGACAGATGGACGGACATAGCTAGATCCTCATCAAATAAAACCCCGATTAAAAATATATACATACCATTTTTTGGTGGCGCGTATAAAAACTAAAATACTTAAAAAAAACACATTACAAAAAAATTTG
Organism: Phyto melanocephala; assembly: GCA_941918925.1. NCBI lineage: Eukaryota > Metazoa > Arthropoda > Insecta > Diptera > Rhinophoridae > Phyto > Phyto melanocephala. The sequence continues at coordinate 56,240,614 of OW799233.1, forward strand.
TTTAGCTCTTTTACTAAAATTTTGCAAAAAATATTTGACCTTGTGTCACAAAAATGGATCTGCTGATCACGGTCAGATCGTCCCGGGTATACAATGGTGTATAGGGGTATAGAGGAGAGTTTTATCTACTAAATGGTGCTAATTTCTTTTTGTTATCTTATATTTTCTAGAAGTTATGGTGTATTAAAAAAATGAATTTAGGAAAATTTAGACCTAAAGATAAAAAAAATTATTTCTAAACATTATAAACAATTTATTTTCATTTACTAATGGCTAACAAATTTTAAAATTATACAAAACTTATTTCGTTTGAAAATCTTTTAAAAGTAAAATGTTATAGAACTTTAAAAATCAATATCTTACTAATAACTTTCCCGTTTTAGCAAAATGCTGAGCATGTCTATTTTGAATCACCCTGTGGCCCTTACAATTTAACCACCCTTTACAAAAGAATCTACTGATGCACATTTATTTTAATATTTTTAAATCTTAAACCTCATAAGACTGTGTGTACAACTATATGCAAAGTTGGGCACAAATCATTACTCTAGTTAGTTTTTGTCAACAAACTTCGGTCATTTTCGTTTTCACAAACCCCTATAAAATTCCTTTGTAGTTTGTGCAAAAAAATGTTACTAGAGTCATCTAGTGTTCTACGTGATGTTTAGCAAAGACATCATCCTCAGTGTTTGCAAAATGTAGTGGCGCCTTCAACAGATGTTGCCATCTGCAATGAATAAATGCTAATGAATATGACTAATATATTTTTATAAAAATTTCAAAAAAATGTGGGCGTGGCACATTAATTTTGCGTTATAACGAAGACTTTGACCAAAAAGTCATGTTTGCAAAATTTCAGAACCGTACATATAGTTTTGTCTGTTTTATTACGTTTTAAATTTCAAATATACACTGAGCGGTATACATTTTCGTACGTTTTGACCTATAACTCCTTCTCTAATGCATAGATTTCAGCAATTTTTGGGGAGAAATATTCTTTTGACTTGAGAAATATATATTCGAAGTTTCATGGCTCTACGTTCATCCGTTTGGACACAATTCCATTTTATTCGATGTTAGCAGGACACGGTTTTTTTCGACCTGTTCTTGCTTTACGAGCTATAACTCTCTTCCTAATATTCCGATTTAGCCCATTTTCAATACCAAACAAACCTTGTCTATAAGAAAGATTCTGGCAAAATTTGAGCCCCCTAGCTTTTTCGGTGCGACCTCTATCGTGCTTTCAACAGACGGACAGACGGACGGACATAGCTAGATCGTCATAAAATCAAACCCTGATTCAGAATATATATACTTTATGGGGTCTAAAATGGATATTTCGATGTGTTACAAACGGAATGACAAAATGAATATACCCCCACCATTTTTTTGGTGGCGGCTATAAAAATACTGTTTCATAAGAGCTACAATTTTCAAATTTTTTTTTTAATTAGACCGTAAATCATATGTATGCATGTACATACAGTCTGTTAAGAATGAGTTTAAACCTTTTAAATGAACATTTGTTAATTGACTTTTACTATTTATACCGACTTTTATTCCTTAGGAATGTGGCTTTTGGAAAAATCTTAAAAATTTAAATGTTTGGTTCTTAAATTTTTTTTATAGCATTTTGAAAACAAAAAATTTGACGAATTTTGCAGGAAAAATTTTTTTTTCGCCATTACATTTTTAATAACTCCGAAATAGTAATGGATAGAAAAAAAATGTGTTTGGTTAGTTTAAGCAGAATTTTTCGCTGCATCTTCTAATTCTCCAGCTATTAAAATCGGAGAATTCCTCCTCAAGTTATGACAAAATATATTAGGCAACCCAACGATTTAGAGAGTGAAATATGCCACGCCTTTAACAGAAAATCCTTACCTACTAGAGAAAAACGGAAAACAGATTTGAGTTAAGGGCATCAAAATCAATATAGTCCACATACTTTTATTTCTAGCAGAGACAAAAAAAATTTTTTTGCGCAGTGTACTTTTGTTGTGCAGTATAATTTTTTTAAAATCTGCCACTAGATGTCTTATATCATACTACACCTAAAACTATCAAAAAACTAGAACTTTTAATTCAAAAAAACACGTTTAATAATTTTGGCCAACTTTTCAGGCCAAATACTCCTCTGTGTGACGATTTAATCATGTTAAACTCATTACAAATTGTTTTATTGACATACTTATTTCACTAGGAAATTTGCAAATGACATAGCTATTGGATTGTAGGCCAAAGTTTGTGCTTAAATTGTGGCTAGTATTTGTTTGCTTAAATTTTTCTTAAATAAACAGAAAGAAATAAAAGAAGAATGTTGGAAAATTTATACTTTTCATTATTTTCAATTAAAAATTGCGCATAAAGACACATACAAAAAACAAGAGACAGACAATTTTTTATGTTAATTAAAACTGTAATAGAAAAAATAGAGTCCGGTCTAAGTATGCTTAGTATGAAAACATAAATGCGCATTAATGTTCAAGTTTATATGTATGAATACAATAAGGTGCTTCAGCAAAAATTTTTTTTAAATTTGCAATATTTTTCTTATAAGTACGCCATCCTGGCGGTCAAATTTTGCACAATGTTTTCAAGCATACACTGTCTTGTTTCTTATTTTGGTCCAACGGTATCCAACCACACGAAAGAGGTGACCAATTTACAGGTCCAGTTCTTGATATGATTCGGTAACCAAGCGTTAGGCTTAACAAAGTAATGGTTTAACGCGCTGTAGAGCATTTTCCGCCGTCTTGATGGAATCATTTCTCTGCTAAATGATTTGTTATGACGTAGGGGATAAAGATATACATATGAGTTCAGTTTGTATGAATATTATTGAAAAAGGTAAGTATGTTCATGAGTCCATCCGTAGTATTCCGTATAACTTAAGTTTAACAAAGTGCTATTACATAGGTTTGGCGAGCAGAGCACGAACTTTGGAAATAAATTTTCAGGAAAAAAGTGTAACGCAATTAATTAGTATGACAGCTAGATTAACTGTTATCCCTTATAGGAAGTTATAAAAAAATTTATGTCTAAAAAAACATCTCTTACAATTTTGTATATGTTCCCTTGTCACTTAAATCTAGTTTGGTAGTTGTAGGATGGTATGTAGTTTCATAGAATTTGTTGATAATATTAAGTGCTTTGGTGTTATTCTTGACTCACGTTTGAACTTTGAGAGTCATGCCAATTTTGTTATATCTAAAGTTAAGTTCACGTAAGTTGTACAGTTTAAATATATTGTTGCCGTTTAATATAAAGAAACAAGTTGTTCATGCTCCTATTATGTCGATATTTTTGTATGTGAAAACAGGTACCTTTGGATATCTTATAAAGTGACTAAAGTTAGTATTCAACAGGGTGACTAGGTTTCTGTACTCTGTTAGATTTAGTCAAAAGTTTTTAGAATTTTATTTTATGGAATTTATAAAATCTAGCAAATTTTTACAATTTTATCAGTTATAAGAATTTAGTTAAGTTTTTTAGATTCTGTAGATCTAATAGAAAAATACAGTTGATCATACCACGGTTGACATCAATTTTGGAGCGATCATTTTGTGTGAGAGTGGCGCAAACTTATAACAAGTTATCAAACACTTTAAAAACGTTCGATGTTAATGATTTTTCCTTTAGGAAAAAACTGTTTCGGGAGCTGTCCGAAAAAAGTACTTAATTCTGAACCTTAATTAACTTTATTTTTACATAAATAAATTATCATTTTTGCATTGTTATGGCTTGCTCTGATATATTGAATGAACATTTTCTATTTATGTATTAATCTTAATCTTAAATTTGGTTTATATTTTCTGTGCAATTTTCTTGTCATTTATTATATGTATTTTTTAATCTTTTGTATTTATATTTTATATTTATTTATAAAAATTATTACATTATGTTGTTATATTTTAAGTAAAAAGCATTATATATATTTTTTTTTGGTAGAAGTTTGTGACCGATTATGGCCTAGAGGCTAGGTTATCAAAACTTTAAATAAATAAAATAATTTAATTAACTAATAGTAAAAAAAGTCTTTATTAAGGTATAAATTTAATTTGTTATATACATTTAAAATTGAATATTTTTTAAAATAGGAAACATATGGGCATAACAACTCAGATATATGTGGTATCAAGAAGAGATACTGACGGATCTTGTTTTTTTAGAACAATGAGCAAATACAATTTTACTATTTCTGTGGCAATAAAGAAAAAATGCATTTGTCTGTATTTATAGCTTTTCGGAAAAACATTTTTAAATTTTTGAGTTGCTTTTTATTAATTGATTGCCTTTTAAATAAAAACTAATATATGAAATCCGCACTGTAAAATTTAAAGACAATATCGGTTGTCATATATTTAATTAAATTATTTGTAAAATAGAGTATTATTTGAAATGATAATATTCGTTAAAAAAATATAAAAATTAACCTGAGAGTAGTTTTGATTACGCTGATGTAATTATCTTAACTTTTCCTTGTGGTGACTTAAGCAGTTATTTCTTTTCAGCACAGATTTCATGACCAAATTTCTTTCCTTAAATACATTTTTGACAATCTCACAAAACCATAAGGCTTTTGGAAATCAACAAAAAAAAGTTTTTCATGAAACTCCCTAATGCGAATATATAATATTTTACCCGTTCTTATTATTTCGTTGATATATTACCATTCATCTCAACACGTTGCGCATTTTTTTTTTATATTTTTTTTATTTTTGTCTTGCTTGTTTTAATAGTGGACATCAAAAAAAAACGATGACACAATGTTGGAAAAAAACATTGGAACAAAAACTGAAAGACTTGATTAAGCCACTTCAAAAATGATAGAACGTGAACACAAAAAAGTTATTTACCACTTTACATACATACGTACATTCATACTACATAGACTCTGCTCTAAATACTCTAAGTGATAATTATATAGCTATGTTTACATTTACATATATTCATAGATAATATGTATTTATGTATGCAGTGTACGAACAAATGTTGTCAACATTGCACTTTTTATTAGTTTTTTTTTGTCCTTAATGTTACCATTAAATTTAAATCAAATGAGTTGTCGTGTCAGTTTGAAAACTACTCGCCGAGCGCAAGCCGCACTAGCCTACAGGACTCCGACTGACAACTATAACGTTAGTTCGTTAACATTTAATGTATTTTGAACTTTGCGGGCTTAATCTTGTTTATTTGTTATTGAATGCCTTTCACTGTGGTTTCCTAGCAAACTGAAATATTATTTTTGTCGACAATAATGTATTGATAACTTTTAATTGATTTTTCTAATGTAAGGAAACATCAGGGAGCTAATAACGGGAGTCGTAATCGAAATAATTTCGTATTTTAAAGAGTTATTCACCACTAAAAATATGCAAAAGATTACAGAATAAATGTGAACAAAAACATACATAAGTATGTTTACAAGAAATCTTAAAAAGTGGAAACAAGAAAAATAAGAAACAAAAATTTTGCAGTTTAAAGTATTTTCTTTATTATTCATATTCAGATTCAAGTTTGTTATTTTATAAATATAATAATATTTTAACAGGCTTAAAAAGCGCTTTAGGCTCACCAAAGAAGTTTGTATGTTCACAGCGGTACCCACGGAAATTCAATTGGCTACAACTTTAAAATTATTGACTTCTGATAGGAGCAAGCACATCTCCAAAATTATAAAAAAAGAGTATTAGATGAAATGGAAAGAAATATATGTGATAAATTTGTTAGATTTCATCCCAGTAACTGCGATGAACCAAAATAATTTTTTACGGAAAAATTCAGCTTCCAGGAGGTATGTGTTAAATACTTGTCAATAAGCCATTTTAATAATTATATTCTTGTAATTGGCTGTATCAACGAAACACATTTTAGTTACCAAAAACACCTAGATGAAGATATGTTTTTTAACAGAAAGGCGTTTCGTAGTCTTACGGCTTGATTATGGATAACAACCGAAGTTCAGTTAGGTCGCCAGTTGCAAATAAAAAACCCATTACAAAGAGCAACTGACAGCTAATAGTTATCAATTTAATGTAATGCTGAAGCTCAGTTCCTATTCATAATCGACCCATTATTTGCATGATTGTAATTATATGTTTACGCTATTACTGGTTGTTAAAAAATAAACATATTTTGTAGATACATATCTGATCACAAATACCAGCTGCTTTCGATTCGTTTTTATGGAAGGAGTCTAAAGAAAGACCTCGATTAGAGCAACATTTTAATGACCATTTACGAACTTGTTGGCTGTTAGATGAGACCTAACTTCTAACATTTGTAGTAAATATAAATTAGAATATTCATTAACACATTTAATGTTTAAAGCTGGGGCCAAATTACGGCATTCGATCACGATCGAAATTTTAGTCGAACGATCGAGTTCACTGTGCTTTAGGTATAGAGATTCTAATAAGAATTTTCAAATTTCGATAACGTTCGAATGCCGTAATTCGGCCCCTGATTTTGGTTTCCCCACTCGAGCGGTGGTTGCTAACATCTTACAGGAATCCTCAAGAGTCATCAATGGAAACTCGGTTTAATGACGTGATGACTCCAAAGTCAGAGGGGTGGTAGAAAGAACTATCGGAATTTTAAAAGCCAGATGTAAAATTGTATGCCATGATTAAAGAAGCCGATAAAGTCATCAACAAGTTGCTCAAACTTCGAATTTCAAATTCGAATTTTGTGATCTAAATATTAAAATCGTGCGCTGGTGCATTCATTGATATTTTTTTTTCTGCTTAATTTCTATTATTTTGTTCAAACCTTTTAGTACTTCATTGTTGGTATTCATCGCTGGCATTTATATATTTTTTTAAATAATCGTTTTTGCTTTCCTTGACTCTTTGCTAGTAGAAAGCTAGTCTTTGCGCACAGTTTGAATTTTCGTTAGTGTTGTTTTCTTCTCTTTTTCATCAGTTATTGTGTCCATGAATTCGAAAATTTAATCGTCCGGTTCTCAGTAAACGGTCAGAAATATTATTACCTACAATTTCTTCTCATGTTCTTTCTTTTTTACGAATTTTTTGAAAAACACAAATTCAATTGGGTATATTTAACGAACATAAACTTACAAGGTTGCAATCGAAGGTAAGCTTGTTATTGACTAACGATTTCGCAAGCTAGAATAAATTGCGTTTGTGATCGACTGCGGCAATTACCCCCAGCCAAAGCTTCTTCGGAACAATATTTTTTGAGGATTTAATTCTTTTTAATCGCAGTAGATTTGCATTAGCAACGACCTTACTTTTTCACCATCCTTTGTATATCAAATATAAAGCGCTTTCGATAAATGTTCTATGGTCAAATCACTGTTGTTTCCTCTCTCTGTAAAATTTTTATACTCCTCCATGTTTTTTCTTAGCGTTCCTCTGTCAACTCCGGTTGATATTCTAGGTCCATCTACTCTCAGTGTATCGATTAAGCCAGTTCTGGTGTTTGGAGCTAAATCTCTCAGTCCTACGGTTTGCTTATTCCATTTTGAGTGTAGACTGAAATGTTTTTTTTTAATATTTTTTGCTTCTCTGTACATTGCAGTTTAAATTATTAAGTTCCTCGAAGACAGCTTAAGAAAAATGTTTGCTGTAGTTGACTTCCTAAAGAGGTCAAATTATTTAAACTTGTTTAATACAGTTTAGACTATAATAAAAGTCGTACGACATGTCAAAAATTCGTGTAGAATGAACAAAGTGGAATAGTGTAAAACAAAATTGTAATCCGTAAAACAAAGCATGAGAGAAAACACAGTTGAAAATTTGACAAGTGAACCCCATTTTCTCCGTTTTAAAAAAATTAAGCATATTATTAGATCAGAGGTGTATTTCAATGTACACATTGGCAAACACATTAAAGATGTGATAGTATTCTACGACAATTACAAAAACAACATGTTTATCTTTTGATTCTGTTACACAGATTAGAAAAAAATTTGTTCGATGTTTCTGTAGTTTTTGTAAGACTACAATCACCATGAATTGTTTTATTCATCAAACCCAAAAAAAAACAACAAGACTAAAATTGTACCTTTGTATTAAGAGCAAAACGGCTAATTTAATTTAAAAGTAGATATTTTGTAATATTTTTTGTTTTTATTTTTATTGAACAGATTTTTAGTTTATTTAGTTTTCTTTATCATTTTATTTTTATTCTACATAATCTAATTGAAATCTTACGACTTGTATTATAGTCTAAACCGGCCTTTAACGTAATGTAAAATTACTTGTGTCGCCAACTTTCAGTCGTAGACTAATTCAGATATTATGATTGTTGGCTTAGGCCAAGATATCTAATTTTGATATCATGCACGTGTCCGAATTATATTTCTTGCATTGGATGGTTGGATATCTGTACGCCTGCGCAATTTCTAATTAGGTCCGTTGATTTGTGCATCCTGTGTCTGCAGCTGAATTTGACAGAGGATCTTAGATAAGCATTACAAAATGAAAAACGAACGAAGGACTGGTTGGTTACCGTGGTAGTTCGCTGCACGCAAACAGTCAAGTAGAGTCTGTATGACTCCGTTTTGACAGGACCACATCACTCGTCAATATAACGAACGACACTATAATAATAAAAATGGATTTTCACTGTTATTTATTATAAATTGCCCAACAATGCATTAAAAAAATGTTTGAAACCATTTCAAAATTTTACCTTTGCCAAAAAACGGAGCAAGGACGGAAAGCTGAAGATATTTTTCTTTAGGTAAAGCAATAATCAAAGATCGTATATTTAAAATATGGTAAATGATTAGGTTTTTATAAAAATTTTCCATTAAATTTGATAAATATTGAAAAAAATAATCGTTGGTAAATATCCGTTACCTACTTTTGAAATACTGTATCTTAAAGAGGACCAAATTAACTAAAAACACTAATAATTAGTCAACTTTGAAGGGCTATATCTTCTGAACAAAAAATGTGATTGCAACAAGAGTAGCATATTGATATTCGTTGGAAAATTTTCTGTTTTTTGTATACCCTTCACACAAGGGTGTAAAAGGGCAGTCTTAAGTTTCTTATGTCGCTTGTAATTTCTGCAGTATTTATTTGCGACGTTATAAAATATATATATTTTCAACCCTTATAGATAAAGAAGTTGATTTAGCTATCTCCGGCTATCCGTCTGTTCGTCCATACATATCTCACGGACCCGACTGTGATACATCTATGTAAACACATTTCGAAAATATTGCTATTTAAAACAATTAGGCCTATTAGGGTTTATTTAATATTTTTAGCGACAGATGTAATTTTTGATTTTTTCAACCTCACTTATTCTACAGGCACCACTGTGCGTCGCGCCGATATTAATTGTCCGATCATGTGATTCAACATCGTTAGCCTTCTTGGCTTGGGGATATATAAAATAATTACGTCAATAAGCCAAAATAATTCACGAACACATGGATGAGATGATTCGGCACACAAACGACATTGAACCTTAATTAAATCTCAGTGTCATTTAAAGGACCATTGGATAGAAGTATGCCAGCGAAGAAGTGGCGAGCATATGACCGATATATTGTTTCACACATAATTGTCATAGATCCTTCTATCATAAACAAAATTTAAACATTTCTCAGAAAACTTTTAGTTTTATTTACATTTAATATCGTTTTTAATTATCAGTATAATTTAAAAATTTTTTAATTATCGTACACAGGAAAAAACATTATTAAAATATTTATTTTTCTTTGTACATACATAAGATTCTGGTACCTAAAAAGGTGAAGAAAAGGCAGAAATGAGTTAGATTTCTAATAAAAATAAAAAAACAAATCAAGTAATCCATACTTAAGTCAATCCGTAGCTGTGCGAAAAGTGCGGTAAGTACAATACAAGTGCAAAATTCTTGATCTCAAAATGAATGTGGCAAGTACAAATTTCTTAATTACAGGAATAGTTAAGCAGAAAAAATATTAATTTTAAGAATTATTACCTTGATTTAAGCACGAAATCGTACTTGACATAAGCTTAGAAACAGATTCATTCAACTATAAATGAAATTGAATTAAAAACAAGTAAGAGCACTATATTCGGCTGTGCCGAATCTTTTATACCCACCACCAATTTTGTGTACATTTAAAGCACAATAATTATTATTTTGTTAATCGATTGGGATAATCTCTTTATAATAAAATATACATCACTTTCTTTGTAGAGGGAGGTTAAATTTTGAATTTAAAACAGAGGCCGAATTACGGCACTCGAACGTGATCGAAATTTGAAAATTCTTATTAGAATCTCTATACCTAAAGCACAGCGTACTCGATCGTTCGAGTAAAATTTCGATCGATATCTAATGCCGTAATTCGGCCCCAGGTCTGTATAAAATGTTAGAACATCTATGAATGCCTTCTAAATTCGTTAAATGAGAAGCATTGCTGTTTATCGCGATAGTGTGGCAAAAAAACAGTCAACTTCGACTCATCATCGTGCCAAACAATTGAGCATCAGCAATGTTATTGAACATTTGGACTATCAGATCGAGGTGTGCCGTTGAGGTCGCGGGGGCCATTTGGCCGATATTTTGTTCCATACATAATTGAACCATATAAATAGTATCATTAAAAAAGAAATGATAATAATTTCCTAAATAATTTGTGTTTTATTCAAAATCAACATAGTCCCTTAAAATTAAACCACCCATTATAACTTCGGTATGCTGGTAAAATGTTTTCGTAAATTAAGTGTTTCAGTGAAAATGGGCGTTATAGTAAGCGTGTCAATAAAATTTCTGCTAATAAATACAACTTAGATATTTCAATATAGTCCGTAATTCTTCCAAAATATTTATTCATTGAGAAATTCTATGAATTTGAGATAAAACATTATATAGGATGTGGGCGTAAGAGTGGGCGTGTCACCTTAATTTTCTGGCATAACAATAACATTGACTAGAAGGATTTCCGTAGCAAATTTTATCATCATACCTCTAATTTTGTCGGTTTTATAAATTTAAATTTCATTAACAGTAGATAACGTGAAAAGTGGGCGTTATAATAGGTGTGTCGAAGTTATTTATGCTAATAAATACAACTTAGATATTTCAATAAAGTCCTTTATTATTCGATTTATAGAGAAATTATATGAATTTGAGAGAAAACGTTGTATGGGAGGTTGGCGTGTCACATTTATTTTCCGTCAGAAGAAAGCCTTTGACCAAAAAGCAATTCCTGCAAAATTTCAGAATCGTAGATCTAATTTTGTCACTCTTATTAGGTTTAAAATTTTGAACATACTGAAAAATACACTGCGCGGTATAAATTTTCGCACATTTTGATCTCAAACTCCCTTCCTAATGCATGCATTTAGGCAATTTTTGGGTAAAAATATTGTTTTTACTCAGGTAGTTTATATTTGGAGTTTCATGACTCTACGTTGATGCTGGTGGACACAACTCCATTTTATTCGATGTTGGAAGGACACGGTTCTTTCGACCTACTCTTGCATTACGAGCTATAACTTTCTTCCTTATATTCCGATTTAGCCAATTTTCTATTCCAAACAAACCTTGTGTATAAGACATATTCTGGCAAAATTTGAGCCCACTAGCTTTTTCGATGGGACCTCTTTCGTGCTTTTAACAGACGGACAGACGGACGGACATAGCTAGATCGTCATCAAGTAAAACCCCGATTAAGAATATATATACCATTTTTTTTGGTGGCGGGTATAAAAACTAAAATACTTAAAAAAAACACATTACAAAAAAATTTGTTTAGCTCTTTTACTAAAATTTTGCAAAAAATATTTGACCTTGTGTCACAAAAATTGGTCTGGTGATCCCGGTCGGATCGTCCCGGGTATACAATGGGCTATAGGGGTATAGAGGAGAGTTTTATCTACTAAATGGTGCTAATTTCTTTTTGTTACCTTATGTTTTCTAGAAGTTATGGTGTATTAAAAAAAGGAATTTAGGAAAATTTAGACCTAAAGATAAAAAAAAATTATTTCTAAACTAATTTACTAAATTTTTTGGGATATGCTCGAATAATTTTTCAATTATATTTATTTGGTTGTTGGGTTTAAGCTGGTTTATATGAATTTCACTGGTGCTTATGCCAGATCATCAGTAAACCTTTACCCAAATTCTTGAAAAAGTTTAAAATATAACTTATAAAAACGTTTATGCGTTTGGAAACAATTCCTTTTTTTTTCGATGTTAGAAGGACACGGTTTTTTCGACCTATTCTTGCTTTACGAGCTAGAACTCTCTTCCTAATATTCCGATTTAGCCCATTTGCAATACCAAACAAACCTTGTCTATAAGAAAGATTCTGGCAAAATTTGAGCCCTTTAGCTTTTTCGGTGCGACCTCTATCGTGCTTTCAACAGACGGACAGACGGACGGACATAGCTAGATCGTCATAAAATCAAACCCCGATTCAGAATATATATACTTTATGGGGTCTAAAATGGATATTTCGATGTGTTACAAACGGAATGACAAAATGAATATACCCCCGCCATTTTTTTGGTGGCGGGTATAAAAAGATGCACTTGTTCCAAGAATTCGGTTCTTGGCTTGATAGTTGCATAGTATAGTACTTCACTACTTATCCTTTACCATCTCGTATATAGGTATAATCCCACATCGTAGCTTAACCTACATATATTTCATGTTATACGCCACTTTTATTTTTTATTTCCGACACCATCCTCGATTTTGGACTTTTACGTAGTTACCTGTATTCTCCTAGTCATGCCCTTTAATTTGATACCCATATTGATGGGGTTAAAAAAATAATTCTGCTATTTTGTTTTAGACGCCATCTTGGATGTTAAATTTTTTAATAATTTACTGTATTCTACTGGTCAAGCCATTTCATTTGACACCAATATTGACGGGGGTTCTAGAAGTTACATTTTAAAATACCAGATTTGACTCATATATAAATTTATTGTCCGCCATTTTGTTGCGGAAAACATGAATTTTAATTGTTGTATAGTTCTTTTATTGCGCTAGTCAAGTTCTTTTAGATGATACCAATATTGACTCTCTCGTTTGTCCAAAAGCTGAAAAAATTGATTTTAGTTTGTAAATTTTTGGAATATATATATTTCCAAAAAATGTTTGCCTATAACTTTACCGATTAGATTACGCCTGTTCTAAAATTGTTTACGAATATATCTAGAGCCATATTATATCTAAAAATAGCGACAAAGGTACCTATAAATTATTCTATGGCGAAAAATTTTAATTTTGGTGTTAAAAATATGGAAAAAAAACATAGGCAGTCGTGTTTATTTGCTCATATCTCAGAAAGTTATGAGTCGATTGTGCTGAGTTTCAATAGCGATTCATTCCTGGATATTTCCAAAAGATTGACACCATACACATATCTGAGAAACATATGGTTGCTTCTAAAAGTTGATTTCAACCAACACACGGACAGACGGGCTGGTCTTAATCGACACTTCTATTTATAAGCTTTCAGAAAATATATACTTTATGGGGTCGGAAATGTAAATTGCAAAAATTACAAACGGAATGACAAAGCTATATATACCCTTGTGCACCACAGGTGAATGCTAGAAACATAACGGATAAAGCATGAAACGTAAGTTAACTCGTAAATTGCTACAGATTTATTGTAGTAAACATTATTACTTATAGCTTGAAATTTTATATTGTGTGTTTGTCTAAGCAATGTCTCAAAGTTATAAATTTGTTTTTAATTTAAGAGAAATAAGACTTAATTCTTATTCTGATAGTCTTGTACTTGATTTTGTAAAACAATCACGTTTTGAACTTGTTTTAAGAAAACCAGAAATGAATAAAATTTGAATTTTTAAGCACGATTTCGGCTTAAATTAAGAACTTAATTCTTGGATTTATAACATCATTTTGCTTTCTGGACAAAAACGTACAAACGGTCACTGGTTGCGGCTTAAGAATCAAGTATCGAGATCATAACAAACAGAGCACCAACAATAGCAAAGGTATTGTCACACTGAAAGCGAAAAAAAATACGTCACCACATAGAAATGACGTCACCAAAGTTGGCACCCAATCATAACTAACCATACCAAATCGCGTCTCCCAACTGAAGGTGTGTTCACAGTGATAATGCGTTATGAAACTTTAAATGCGTTTTCTCAAAACTTCATTTTCACACACTAGGTCTCTTTTCTCGAAGAAGGGTACATATATTTATTGTTGTTATAAATTTTCAGTTTAAATATCGTTTAAAATTAAATTATATTGAGATAAAAAAAAAAATAGTGCTAGTTCCGAATTCAAAACAAATTTTACTTATTTATGTAAATTTCATTATTGAATTTTTAATTAATTTATTTTTTTTCTGTGGATGTGTATATTCGACTGTGAAAAGAAGAGTGCGAAATGGCTCCATATATTAAAAAAGAAAGATCGGAGAAATTCAAGTTTAATTTAGTCTTACAAATTTATGTAGATAGTATTGTAATAAAATTTTTTAAATCCGTTTTAAACGCTTTATTTAAGAAATATATATATAAATTTTAGTAAAACTCGCACCCATACGAAAATATTAAAAGTTTATAAAACAAAATTCGCAAACAAAATCGGTTTATTGTAAAAGAAAAAACCATACTTGTGTACGTCTGTAAGCAGAAATTGTAAATCATCTCTAAAATGACAATTACATACACGCAAAGAAAAAACACGGTTGTCGTAACCATATTTTGAGTGCAACATACTATTACTTAATTGTATGATTGGGTCAAACCATATAATGGTTGCAATTTATCACTATTATGTTTATTTAAGGTACCATGCAATAATCTTATAATTACTACGACTAATATGAAAAATCTTTGCTCTTCTCAGAGTAAAATTATTGTTTTTCATTGTTATTTACATTTACAAACTTTTTATATCAATATACTCTTATATTTAATCATGTATTTTTTGGATTTCGTGTTTTTTTTTAATTTATGTTTATTTTTTTACATTTCAAACTTTTTGAATAAAAACGGTCTAATTCATAAAAATTAAAAGAGCTTTATAAAGGTTTATAAGTCAAATTTCCATAGAAAATCACTTAAATAAACCGTTTATAAACCTTTAATAACTTTTATGAATAAGGCAGTGATAATGTAGAAGAATATAAGAAGAGGAAAACAAATTCTAAAAGTATATTAGAATAAAATGTTCTTGTTTCGGAACATATAATACTGTTTTTTGTTATAATAATTTTGTAAATCATACTATTTTTACAGGACATCCATTTTGAAGATTTAATGAAAAGTAAAATTAAATAATAAAATTTAACCTTTGTGTCTACAACCAAAAAATTTTCGTAAAATATACAACCATCATACCCGTGTAAGTCGTACTCTTTGCAAGGGAATTTGTTCAGATGAAACCACTATTTTTTGTTTTTTTTCACCAAATTAAATGATTTGCATCCGTATTTATGTATGCTTTTAAAAAGGGGATTTCCATTGTCTATCTTAGCTCGGTTGTTTGAACTATAAAACATAGTGTACACAGCATCGTAAAGACAATTTCTTAGGATACCAAATTAGCTTTTAGCCGTTATATCAGATTTTATAATTGTAGTTCACGCCAGCACCGTAAAGAAAGTGATAAAGCAGCAGCCATATCTGACATATTTCTTATGCTGATTAGAACTCTATAGAACAACTATGTGGCAGGAGCCAACATAACTGTTGATGAGCAACTTTATCCCTTTCGTGGTGGTACAGAATTTAGGTTTGGTGGGTTTGTGATTCTATTAGATCTTATCCACTCAGTAGACAGATATATACTGGCTTGGGGCTTTCTGGAGAAAGTGAAAAAAATCAGGATGAACGAGTAGTCAAAGATTTGTGTTGCAACCGTTTTCATGGAAACGTCGTCTGTGACAACTTTTTTAAAACTTACAATGTTGAACTACTTTTTTACAACTTACAATTTTAATGTTGAACTATAATTATCTTTCTTGGGCACCGTGAACAAAGGTTCCGGTTGAATTTTCTAATCCCCGAGGAGAGAAGTAGAATCTTCAGCCTTTGGATTTAGCAACAACGTTAGTATGTTCTCATATATCCCGAAAAAAAAAACAAAACGGTTGTGCTACTATCTACATCACATTATAATACCGAGTTTGGAGGTGGAAAAAAGAAGCCAGTAATTATAAATGTCTGTGCGAAAATACGACAAAGAGGAGAACAAATATTATTGACGTGGCAGCTTTTGTCATTTATATGGACAATAATCCCAGCTTTAAATCCTCAACGAGCCGAAGAAGACTGTTTCTTCAAAATTTATGTACACAGTTAGCTATGAACGCAATTCAGAGCCGCTCAAAAAATCGTTAAATTATGAGACATTTTTCATCTCGCAGTGGAATAGAATGAATGATGGGACAAACAAAAAAATCTTATAATATTTTTGTTTACCTGTGTAATTTTTATTAATATTAAAATGGTAAAATAAAGCTTAAATTAGTTAATATTAAACACTAAAATAATGATCTACATTTTTTTGGACTTTGAATCAAAAAAGTCTTTGAATTGCTCTTTGCTTACCTGGGTATGTCGGATGTATGGTTAAAGGGTTAATCCCAAAAACTACTTGTAAATTTTTTCCAAAAAAAATTTTATTTAAAATTATTTCATTAGATGTTTTAAACCCATATTTTAGACACATATTAAAAATTTCAAGCCGATACCTTATAAGGTAGCGAAAATATATTGAACAGAATTTGAAAAACTTACCCAGGTAGGTGGTTGTAGACATAAAGGTTAAGCAAATGCTTGATTGTTGTGAAGTAATAAATTATAAAACAAGATAAAAAATATCGTTAAAATAAATATAATATGACCGTTGTTATCATTCCGTAACCATCATTTTTTAAATCTTTTATACTACTCTAAAATTTGTTTGGCTGGGCTTAATTTATGATGATAGTATCTCTACTGGCTAAATTTCTTGCGTTTAAGAAACCGATTTCTCTTAAAAAACTTATAATTTGGTCTCCTTTATGAGGTCACTTACAACTTAAAGTTAGTCTTTATTAATATGAGTTTTATACACTACACTACACTACACTACAAAATTATAACGAATATTGTCTGAAAATTTAAAAATTATGTTTAACAATATTTGTGATTAAATACTTAAACAGCAATATTCTTGACTGGTGATACAGTCGAGTGATGTAAAAGTACATGACAGGAAGGAAGTGTAAAACCAGTAAAACAGACATTAACCGTAATGCAAAT
Source organism: Phyto melanocephala (assembly GCA_941918925.1). Lineage (NCBI taxonomy): Eukaryota > Metazoa > Arthropoda > Insecta > Diptera > Rhinophoridae > Phyto > Phyto melanocephala. Next base: position 56,257,839 of record OW799233.1, read on the forward strand.
GAGTCACTTGGCAGCTTGTACACTGATTTATGAGATAGATGAATGCTCGTATTGTCCTTATTTTCAGATGACAATGACACACTCGACAATAGTGCTGGTGAAAAGACAAAAAAAAAATGTAAAAGAAAAGAAGACAAAATCCAGCGAAACAATAAATTGTAAAAACATGAGCATATGTACGTAAATGCATAAACAGAGATGATAAGTATTTATTTGTATTTATTTTTTTAGCTTTCATGAATTTAAAAACAGTAAGAACGCTAGTCTACAATTTTAACTTTAGTTTTTAAAGAAATAGTTAAACTCTTGCACATTTTACCTAGATGTTTAGACATTTTGTAAATTAAGCTTCATACCGACAGACTTGTGACACTACTGACTTGTGACACGTCTATTTTTACATCCGCTTTCGCATAAGGTGGGGAGAATTTTATATTTTTCTCTTTGTGGGTAAGGATTTTAGATGAATATATATCCATTAGATGGACTTCATAATTAAAAGTATTATCCTTTCCTTTCCATATAATAAATAAAAAAATGCAGTCCAAGTTATTTTTATTTTAATTTCAAAAAATTTATTTATTTATTTATTTATTTACTTTGAAAATGTTTAATGAATTTGTTCTTTAAAATCACATGATGATACTGACTGGAAGTCTACGTTGTGAATTTTTTTTCTTTTTGCAATAAACAAATGTTCATTTGCGTTTTTTCTTACATAAATGAACTCCGTATTATTCAGATTTTCTGACACTTTCTTTTGAAGTCTACATATTTATGAACTACAATACATATTGTGCTTCTATCTTCGTTGTGTTGACGGCCAATTTAAACATTTTATAAAGTGTGTAAATTGCCATCATATTAAGAGTTGCATTTAACATTGCCTTATGTATTAAATTTCAGAAATTAAATAATAGTTTAAAACAATTTCTACGTGAAATTATTGTTGTGTTTCATATTAATACACAGAAAAAATATTGTGTAAAAATGTTTAATTGATAGATTGTTTGAATGGTTTTTAAATTTTAATAACATTTTTGATACACTTTTTTTATTGGCGTAAAATGTTTTCGAAAATTAAAGAAAAAAAAACAAGTAAGAACACTATATTCGGCTGTGCCGAATCTTTTATACCCATCACCAATTTGATGTACTTTTACAGCACAAAATGTATTATTTTGTTTTACGAGTAATCGCTAAATTGTAATGCAAGAGTAGGAATAAAAATTAGCCTTCTGATATTGAATCAAATGCGATTGCACCTAAACGAAATAATAAGAGTAATAAAATTTCTCAAGTATATTTCTAAGTGAAAAAATTTTTGAAAACAATTACGTCAGGAGTTGAAATGAAAATGTAAAAAGATGTACCCCACATAATGACTATTTAAAATTTAAAACGTCAGAATTATATGAAAGATTCTGAAATTTTGCAGATACTGGTTTTGGTTAATATTATTACTTTAATGGAAATTTTAGTGACACATTCCACATCCTAAATCTATTATTATTTTTCATAATTCATATAATTTCTCAACGGAAAAAATTGCTGGAATAGTAAGGGACTCTACATAATTAATTAGCATGCCTACTTTAGCGGCTAGTTCCCAAAATTTATAAAAAAAATGCTAGGCATTCAAAGAGTGGTCAAAAACTTTATAGAAACTGTGTCGGTTATGGACAGTTAGATTTCTTTGCATCCACGTATCGGTCGAACTCTTGAAAATATTGGTCTTGCAAAGATGAATGCAGACGAAAACCCGAAAAAATTTATTCGGCATCGTTCTCAACAACTTTTAATTTCACAAAGCACTACACATCAAATTTTGACAAAAGGCCTCCACCTTCATGTGTACAAAAGTAACTTTACCTGTAACTTTACGCTGTCAATTCCTTCGATAGGTATTTGGGCAAAGTCAATGCCGATTTAAAAAAAAAAAAATCATCTTATCCGATGAAGCGCATATTTATCCGATGATACTTCGTGAATACATAAAATTGTTGCATTTAGAGTTTAAAAAGTCCACTATCCATCCATGAAAAACAAATACAATCACGAACAGCAGTCTGGTGCAGATTTTGGTCAGACAACATGATTGGCCATTACTTTTTTTAGATGAGGCCGAAATTGCAGTCACTATGAAGGGTATACATTACAAAAGCATGGAAACGGAGTTCTTGAGGCCTGAATTGTGTGGCATGGATCTGGGCAACATGTGAAAAACAAATTATCTCAGGAAGTTCTAATATCAACTGGCTACCAAGATCATGCGATTTTTTTAGGAGGTTTTTAAAATTTCGGGCTTATGCGTTAGACCAGAAACAATACTTGAGCTCAAATCCGAGATCTAACGCATCGTTAGTTAGATACAACCACATCACTGTGAAAAGTCATGAAACATTTCGTGAGAAAAACTGATTTCATTTTGTATTTTATATAGATTACCAATGTAAATATTGAAAACAATTGAAGAAGAATTAATGCATGCCATCACTCAGTTAATCGACTAAACCAAACTAATTTGACAATGAATTTATTTACACAATACAAAAGTACTAACACGACAAAAATATTTATCGTAAACAAGAGAATATTGGTTGAGTAATAAGGTAACCCTTTCACAATTTAACTAGTTCTGTAACCATGTGACCAAATTGTGGTAGACGATATTTTCTGTAGCGATAAAATGAGCGACATTAGTTTTCTTGTTTTATTGTGCGACTTTATCAGCGATGAAAAAATCGGATGTCCTCAACCTCGTTTTTATTATTTTGTACAGGCCTGTGTTGGTTTTATAAGGTCTTTGAAGACATCTTGAGAATTGACGCAAGTGCGTTACTAAAGTCTACAGACCACCAGCAGCCTCGTTTTTTGCTTCATTTGCTTATAAAGAAATCTATGAACATTTGTGTTCTTCTCATTGATGTTGCAAAATTTAGAGTGATGTAAATTTGAAACCATTTTATTAAGATATTGTAAAACATTGCAGATCAATGTTTAATAAATTTTTATTTCTTCCTGTTAATGGAAAAAATCTAATAAGAGTAACACTTTTTGTACAACTTTCTCTCAAGATATGTTAAATCAAAAGAACTTATATACTGATAATCCAACAACAATTGAACAATTCAAAATTGATACTAATTATGCTATTGGTGAAATATAGAAACAATTTTTATTAAAAAATGTTATTTTATTTAATTCTTGTCAATTAAGGTATCAATCTTGACAAAATATCAGCCAACTAAAAAGAATATACGAAACCGTAGGTTTTAATTTTTAAAAACTTAGACCTTTAATGTTAGTTTTGTTAAACTTGAAATAATGGTTTTAGCAGAAATAACCTTTCGATGTTATTTAATCGTCTAAATATTTAAGTACGAACTTTCTTTTATTTTATTTTTATACCCTTCACCTGTGGTGCACAAGGGTATATATAGCTTTGTCATTCCGTTTGTAATTTCTACAATTTTCATTTCCGACCCCATAAAGAATATATTTTCTGAAAACTTATGAATAGAGGAGTCGATTAAGCCCGTCTGTCCGTGTGTTGGTTGAAATCAACTTTTAGAACCCCCGATATCGCATGGACCTGGGTGCGGTATTAGAATATCAGAAATATTCGGGAGTAGATCGGTATTGAAAATCAGAAACATCGGTTCATAAGCAACTGAGATATGAGCAAAAACCCACGACCACCTCAAGCATTCGCTTCTTCAGCTATGATATTTATCACAATTATTAATTGCAACCATTTTGTTTCGTATATGACATAATTTTGATTTTTTTTTTCATTAATTATTTGTTAGTTTACTTAAATTTGTAAATCATTAATCAGACAAACTTACCAGTGAACATGTTGCACAATCTCCCTTTCAAACTAAAAAATTAAATAAAAACCATAACAGCCAAGAATATAGAAAATAATATTTATTATACTTGTTTATTAGAGTCCTTTTTTATCCTATTATTTATTTGTACACATTAAGTACATAAAACTTTTAAGGGTCCTTTCATTTGTTGTTGTTTATTTGTTAACTTACACAAATTCGTTTTACGAGACAAACAAGTTTAATACATCAAAAGCAAATTATTATAATTTTCAATTTAAATTAAAATCTTTTTATCTTTTCATTTCATGCCGAATTAGTAATTGCTAAGTTAAACAAGATTTTTTTAAATAAAGCTTAATGCTAATACGATACTAATTATAAAAATTATTAAGTGTTGTGATATAAAAATTCAAATGTAGCACAAATGCCTTTGCTCTAGTTTATCACATAAATACATACGTTCCTGCAGATTTTTCAAATGTGAATGTGTAACGGGTCACATGCAAATTATTATAGGATGTGGAAAGAATATTTAAAGACCCGGCTTTTACTAACACACGCATATATTTATGAGTGATATATGTTTGTACTAGCGAGGTCCAAATTAATTTATGAAAAATGATACTTAGGCAAAATTTATAAAAGAAAGAAGTGATAAAAATTTTGTCACACATCTTCTTAAAAGCGTAACAGCATTTCTAGGTAAAAAAGCAAATATAACTGAAAAAAAAAGGTTTCTAAAAATTATGAAAAGTGCCTAGACTACCATCGCACTGATGGCTGAAGCAAAAAAAATTATAACGAAAAGTGATTATAGACAAGTAACATAAATATAAACTTTATGGAGTTTAAAGAAATATAATCTTCCCACTCTAAAAAAATTTCATAATTCTTGAGTGTGTTTTATTTAGTACTTTAAAAAACAGTTTAAAAAATTTTAATATAAAATTAGTTTATCCGTTTTTCAGATAGTTCAAAAGCTATCCAATTAAACAAAGCAGTTTAGAAAAAAAAACGGTGAAATACAAAACCAGCATTTTGAATTATTTTGAAACCGGCTTTAACAGTTGTAATAATTTTATTCATATAAAAAACGTGTTTGTGTATAAGAAGAACAAATATTTATACTACTTTAAAAAATGTGGCTTTTTGAATAACTTTCTGTAGACGGTCTTAGTGTCTTCTTCTTCTATCTATTAATATATATAAAAGAGTAACGTGACTAACTGACTGACTGATTCATCATCGCGCATCCGAAACGCAAAGAGGTAGAGACATGAAATTTGGACAATCGGTTCCTCTTTCAATGTATAGCTCCACTAAGAAGGGATTTTTGGAAATTCGTTCTTTAAGGGGGTAAAAACGGGTAAAATCGGTAATCTTATATCTGCTAAACTAAAAATAATACAAATTAAATTAATAGAAAAGTATTGTGATTTGCACAAAAAATAAGTTGACAAGTGTCTGGCCTTTTTTTGAATTTTCTACCCCTAAGGGGACAAAACGGATAAAAACTATAATTTGGTACTTTTTTGGTACCCTATGTAACTTCCAAACACATAAAGCTAGGAAAAAAAAATTAAGCTGTACTTGTTAATCCGAGAAAAATATTAATAAGATTTTGGCACTTTTTTTAAATTCGTATGTATAAGCGGTAAAAATTTTTGGTACTTTTTTTAAAAGAAACTTTTAATATTATTCAATGGGACAAAATTTGATAATTAATATTGCCTAATATAATATGGACAATTATTTAGGAAAATTTTTTGGAAACTTTTAGGGGGACAAAAAAGGTGCCAAAAAGGGGAAAAACACCGGAAAATATGTATAATTACTAATTACAGGGCCAATTTTCATAAAATTTATAATAGGGATTTCACCAGACATACAAAATAATGTTATTTGGTAAAAATTTAAACACATTCATAACAGGGTAGAAAGGGGAAAATTCGGGAAAACAGTGTGGTACTTTTTAAAACATTATTACTTATATGCAAAAAATAGTAGATTTACTCACTTTAAATTACGTCTATGAAAATATTTTTTGTGTTGCATAAATATTTAAACATTTTAAACTTGAAATTTATACATTGATATGGAAAACCCAAAAAAGGTAATTTTCTGTTTTTTAGGTTTTTTGTATTTTCTACGTTTATGAACTAGAACTTCGACATTAGTGACTATTGATCCGAGTTGAGGTTGAAAATGTTATGGGCGACCAAAAAGGTGCTTTTTCGAATTTTTAGGCACTTTTTGTATTTTCTACGTTTGTGAGGCTAGAATTGTATTATCAAGGACTATTAATTCCAGGTGAGACTGGAAATATTAGGGCGACCAGAAAGGTACTTTTTTCGTGGTACCTTTTGTATTTTCAACGTTTATGAAGATAGAATTTCGAAATTAGTGGCTATTGATACAAGGTGAGACTGAAAAAAATATGGGCGACTAATAAGGTACTTTTTTGAATTTTTGTAGTACTTTTTGTATTTTCTACGTTTATAAAGGTAGAATTGTAAAATAAACGACTATTGATTCCAGGTGTGCAACCAAAAAGGTCCTTTTTCGCATCTTTATTGTACTTTTTGTAAACATAGATTCTTAAAATTAGTGATTTTTAATCTAAGCGTTATGGACGATAAAAGAAATCTCATTTTTGTGGATTTATTTCAGTTTTTATATTTTGTATACATAGAATTCTGAAAGTAGGTACTTTTAGTACTTTGATGATTATTGTGAAGGACAAAATGTTTTTTATTATTTTTATAGTGTGAATTTAAACATATTTCCCATATATCCTCACTGTACTTTTTTCAAACTAAAACAAGTAAGAGCACTATATTTGGCTGTGCCGAATCTTTTATACCCACCACCAATTTTGTGTACATTTAAAGCACAATATTTATTATTTTGTTAATCGCTATAGGATAATCTCTTTATAATAAAATATGTATCACTTTCTTTGTAGAGGGTGGTTAAATTTTAAGGGCCCATGTTTAAGGTGAACCACATCTAAACTTCAACTTTTTTCTTGTATTTCATTTGTCATTTCTCAATCTCAGACTAACTCAATTTGAACCGTGGAAAGATACGCAATCGAGCAACGCTTTTAAATATTAAAGATTTTTATAAAAATTGGCGTTCAAATCAAAATGCATTTTGTGCACTTCGTGATTCTTTTGGTCAACATAATCGTTCGAAATCGTCCACAATCGTGAGAATTGTAAAAAATATTTAAATGTCTGCAAAGCAGGTCTATATGAAATGTGAAAACATCTGTGAATGCCATCTTAGTTCGTTGAATGGGAAACATTGCTGTTTTTCACGATAACGTGGCAAAAGAGCAAGCAACCTCGACTCATCATCGTGCCCAACAATTGAGAATCAACATTGTCATTGAAAATTTTGGGCTATCGGATCGTGGTGTGCCGCCTAGGTTGGGGTGCCATTTGGCCGATATTTAACTTCGGTATGCTAGTAAAATATTTTCGAAAATTTAGTCTTTCAATGAAAGTGGCCGTTAAAATACGCGTGTCAATATAGTTTCTGCTAATAAACATAACTTAGATATTTCAATATAGTCCTTTAGTATTCCAAAATCTTTATTCATAGAGAATTTACATGAATTTAAGAGGAAGAAAGTGAATTTAAGGTTAAATTTTAAGGGCCACAGGGTGATTCAAAATATACATTCTCTGCATTTTTCTAAAACGGGAAATTTATTAGTAAGATTTTGATTTTTAAACTTCTATAACATTTTGCTTTTAAAAGATTTTCAAACGAAATAAGTTTTGTATAATTTTAAAATTTGTTAGCCATTAGTACATGAAAATAAATTGTTTATAATGTTTAGAGATAATTTTTTTTTACTTAGGTCAAAATTTTCCTAAATTCCCATTTTTAATAGAGCATAACTTCAGGAGAACATAAGCATAAGTTGTAAGCGTGCCATCTAGTAGTTGCTAGTAGAGTCATCTATCTTATCATCTTTATCTTATATTTAGCTACAGTACAATAAATGGCGCAGTGTAAGATGAATAAATGCTAATATACATGACTAATATATTTTTATAAAAATTTACGGAAAAAAGTGTTCGTGGCACATCTATTTTCCGTTATAACGAAGACTTTGACCAAAAAGCCATGTTTGCAAAATTTCAGAATCGTACATATAGTTTTGTCTATAACTCTTTTCCTAATTCATAGATTTAAGCGATTTTTTAGGGAAAAATATTCTTTTGACTCGATAAATATATATTCGAAGTTTCATGACTACGTTTCTGCGTCTGGACACAATTCAAAAATGAAAGTGGGCGTTATAGTAGGCGTGTCAAATTTGTTTTTGCTAATGAGTACAACTTAGGTGTTTCAATATAGTCCTTTATTATTCCAAAATCTTTATTAATAGAGAAATTATATGAATTTAAGGTAAAACGTTATACGGGAGGTTTTTTTTGGCATAGTAATTTTTTGGCATAGTAATGAAATTGCATAGGGGGATAGACGTAGCAAAATTTATCATCATACCTCTAATTTTAGCGGTTTTAAATTTCATTAACGGTAGATAACGTGAAAAGTGGGCGTTATAGTAGGCGTGTCAAAGTTATTTTCGCGAATGAGTACAACCGAGGTGTTTCAATATAGGCCTTTATTATTCCAGAATCTTTATTAATAGAGAAATAATATGAATTTTAGTTAAAACGTTATATGGGAGGTGGGCGTAAAAGTGGGCGTGGCACATTGATTTGCCGTTACAAGAAAGCGTGTCACCAAAAAGCAAAGTGTGCAAAATGTCAGAGTCGTACATCCAATTTTGTTGCTTTTATGACGTTTTTGTTTTTAAATATACCGAAAAATACACTGTGCGGTATAAATTTTCGTACATTTTGATTGATAACTCCTCTTTTAATGCATAGATTGAGACAGTTTTCGCAGGAAGATATTGTTTTTACCCAGGAAATATATATTCGAAGTTTCATGAGTCTATGTTAAGGCGTTTGGAAAAAATTCCATTTTATTCGATGTTCGAAGGACACGGTTTTTTCGACCTACTCTTGCTTTTCGAGCTATAACTCTCTTCCTAATATTCCGATTCAGCCCATTTTTAATACCAAACAAAGATTCTGGCAAAATTTGAGCTCCCTAGCTTTTTCGGTGCGACCTCTATCGTGCTTTCAACAGACGGACAGACGGACGGACATAGCTAGATCGTCATAAAATCAAACCCCGATTCAGAATATATATACTTGATGGGGTCTAAAATGGATATTTCGATGTGTTACAAACGGAATGACAAAATGGATATACCCCCACCATTTTTTTGGTGGCGGGTATAAAAAGAACTTAATTATTCAGTAAATAAAACTGCGTTATCGAAGTAGCGGGAAATATGCCAGTTAATTATATTGTAGAAAACAAAGCGCTGACAAAGTCGTTACGACTTTGTCCTTTAACCCCCACAATTTATATATAAAAGAGAAACTGTGTCTGTCTGTGTGAGTGCGTTAGCTATAGACTACGAAACTGTAAAGCAGATCGGACTCAAAACTTGTCAAGTTGTTGTACACATTCCAGAAAGTGTTTCTAGTTGGTAAAAAGTAGGAAGGTCTGCGCTCATCTACATATTTATACATAAAAATGAAATACGCCCATACAACATAAATATTAATTTTTCAGCTACTTGTACATATTGAACTCTCATGATTATACAATTTCGTGATTAGAAAAGTGGGCAGTGCCATGCCCATTAAAAATAAGTTAAAATTTTCAGCTACTTGCACTAGATCGTATTATCTGAATCTTTGCACACACTTTGAGCTATCACGACTATATAACTTCGTGATTTAAAAGGTGGGCAGTGCCACGCCCATAAAAAAAGTTATTATTTTCAGCTATTTCCACGCATTCCAATGGTTCCCACTGATTTGCCTTTTAACTTATAGCGACTACAGTTTCCAGTTCGCCTTGCCTTCGCTATTTCCATCAACAAAGCACAAGGACAATCTCTGCGTGTATTGGATTGAATTTGAAAATTCCATGCGTTTCACATAACCAGATGTACGTCACCTGCTAAACTAAAAAAATTGTTCATTTTGACAGTTAATGAAAAACCCAAAATATTGTAAACCCACTTGCATTACAATAAAAAACAAGTAACAGTGCTATATTCGGCCGTGCCGAATCTTATATACCCTTCACAACGTGTAGTCATGCAATAACAATTGTTTGTATCACCATTCATCCCATATAAAATACGTGCATACGTACACGTTAGAATAAATGTGGCATCGAATCCCAGCTGAGCCAAAAAAATTTTATTTTATTTTATTTAATATATTATTTATATTTTATTATTTTTTTTATATTTTTTTTAAATTTTTTTTAAATTTTTTTAAAAAATTTTTTTAGAAAAATTTTTAAAAAATTTTTTAAAATTTTTTTTTAAATTTTTTTAAAATTTTTTTTTTGTAGTTTTTTTTATTATTTTTTTCTTATTTTTAATATTTTTTTTTTTTGTAATTTTTTTTTGTTTGGTATGTTTTTTACATGTATGTATGTATGTATGTATGTATGTTGTTGTTGTAATTGTGAAAAAAAACGAGGTGGTCGTGGTTTTTTGCTCATATCTCAGAAAGTTATGGGGCGATTGTGCTGAATTTCAATAGCGATTCATTCCTGGATATTTGCAAGAGATTGATACCATATACAGATCTGAGGAACATATAGTTGCTTCTAAAAGTTGATTTCAACCAACACACGGACAGACGGGCAGACGGACAGACGGACAGACGGTCAGGGCTTAATCTACTCCTCTATTCATAAGCTTTCAGAAAATATATACTTTATGGGGTCGGAAATGAAAATTGTAGAAATTACAAACGGAATGACAAAGCTATATATACCCTTGTGCACCACAGGTGAAGGGTATAATAAAATATTATTTTAATTATATCCAATAACAATTCAAAATGCATTTTTATTCATTAAGGAGCGTAGCAACGAGCGCCGGGCTTGGCTAGTATTTGTATAAGAAAAGCGCTCGAACAGTACACTGTAAAAAAAAAGGGTAAAATTCAAGATGGCGTCTGAACCAAAATGGCGCAGCGAATTGTAACCATATAAATTTGGGTATCAAATGAAAATGGTTGATTAGTATAATACAATTAACTATGGAATATTTAAAATCAAAGATGGTGTCGGAAATAAAAAAAATAGGTTATTGTTTGAAATCTTAAATCTAGGTTTAGCTACGTTGTGGTTATTATACCTATCTAAATAACGTTGAAGGATATTATCAGATTGGGCACAGTCGAATATAGCCCCCTTTCTTGTTATACCCTTCACACAGTGAAAAAGGGTATATATAGGTTTGTCATTCCGTGTGAAATTTTTACAATTTTCATTTTCGACCCTATAAAGTATGCATTTTCTGAAAGCTTATGAATAGGGAAGTCGATTAAGCTCTGTCAGTCTGTCCGTCTGTCCGTGTGTATGTTGAAATCAACTTTTTGAAGCCCCCTGACATTGCTTGGACCCAAATGAGGTATTAAAATATCAGAAATATTCGGGAGTAGAGCGCTATTGAAAATCAGAAACATCGGTACATAAACAACTGAGATATGAGCAAAAACCCACGACCACCTTGATTTTTTTTCACAAAAACAACATTACAACAACAACATACATACATACAAAGTGTATACTGGTTAGAGAAAACGTGGCATCGAATCCCAGCTGAGCCAAAAAAAATTTTTTTTTATTTTTTAAAAATATTTTTAAAATTTTTTTTTTATTTTTTTTTTTATTTTTTATTTAATATATTATTTATATTTTTATTATTTTTTTTTTATTTTTTTTTTATATTTTTTTTATATTTATTATATATATTTTAATTATTTTTAAAAAATTTTTTTTTTAATTTTTTTTTTTAATTTTTTTTTTTAATTTTTTTTTTTTTAATTTTTTTTAAAATTTTTTTTTTATTTTTTTTTTAACATACATACGTAAATTTATAATTTTACAATGGGATGTTTTTTATATATGTATGCTTTTTATATGTATGTACGTATTTCATATGGGATGAATGGTGATACAAACTACTGTTATTGCATGACTACACGTTGTGAAGGGTATATAAGATTCGGCACGGCCGAATATAGCGCTCTTACTTGTTCTGTATTCAGTTTATCGAACAAATAAAATCCGAATGTATAAAATTTGAACATTGGAATAAACAAAATGAATAGCAATAAGTAAAAAATGTCTTTATTTTAAAAATATTGTATTTAATAACATACATTTGTTTTGTGATTTGTTTCATACTGTAAATATCACAAATGGTTACAAAGAAGATATAGTTTTTTTTTAATTAAAATATTCGATGATTATAAATTCGTAAATTCACATTTTAGAGGCTTACGTTTTTTTTAGCAAGCAGCACTTAGTCGGTTGTAGGTGCCTTTCAATGCCTCTTTTCATGTAGTCATTTTAGCACTCTATAGTTGACCATAGTCAACGTAGTTTTTTTTGGAATTGTAATATATGTTTATGTATGTATGTATGTATGTATGTATGTATGTATGTACAAACTTTCATGAAGCTTTAACAAAGATGTGTAGTTCACATATTTAAGAAGAAGTGACATTTAAATTATAACAAACCTATATATACCCTTTTTCACTGTGTGAAGGGTATAAAAAAAAGAACGACAAACATGTAGTTAAAAAAAAAATACGCATTTCTTTTCTTCAGAATTGTCAACGGTTTCTTCATTCAGAGATTATTATTTGGTTTTTATATTTTGAATTTTGCAGATGGTTGCATTTTTATTCAAAAGAGCGGCAATGTGTGAACAAAAATTTTTAGTTTAAGACTATGATGATTTTTATACGAAATGCAATGTGATATTTAGACTGCATTATGATATACATAGAATCTAAACGTAGTATGGTTGGTAAATATGGCAAGAAATATAGTATGTTCTTACACTCTCACACACATGTGTAACTATAATATGCATACTATAGTAATAAATATCCTGTTGTACATGAGACAAAAACAAGAAAGAGTGCTATATTCGGTCATGCCGAATCTTTTATACCCTTCACAGCGTGTAGTCATGCAATAACAATAGTTTGTATCATCATTCATCTCATATGAAATACGTACATACATACATATAAAACACATGCATATATAAAAAAATCCCATTGTAAAATTATAAACTTACGTATGTATGATAAAAAAAAATATAAAAAAAAATAAAAAAAAAATAAAAACAAAATAAAAAAAAAATTTAAGAAAAAAAATATATATATATATTTAATAAAAAATTTAAAAAAAATATTAAAAATATAAATAATAAATATAAAATAAAAAATTAAAAAAAATATAAATAAAAAAAGTATTAAAAACAAATTAAAAAAATAATAATAATCTAAATAATATAGAATATATAAAATAAGAAATAAAATAAATTTTTTGGGCTCAGCTGTGGTTCAATGTCACGCTTACTCTACCAAGTATACCACGTTTGTTTGTATGTTGTTGCTATATGTGTTTTTTTTTTGTGTTAAAAAAAACGAGGTGGCCGTGGGTTTTGCTTATACCTCAGTTGTTTCTGCACCGATGTTTCTGATTTTCAATTCCGATCTACTCCCGAGTATTTCTCATATTTTAATACCTCATCCGGGTCCAGGCGATGTCGGGGGCTTCAAAAAGTTGACATAGCTTAATCGACTCCCCTATTCATAAGCTTTCAGAAAATATATACTTATACAAGCTTATACTTTATACAAACCTATATATACCCTTTTTCACTGTGTGAAGGGTATAATAACAGATTCGTGTTTCCTGGATCCATCTTATAATTACACTTTTATACGGCATAACTAGTTGTGGATTATAAAGAAAACATTATTATTATCATTATTCTACATGAGACGATTTTTAAAAACAAAAATAGTGAAATTTTTCCTTAGTAATTAAAATATTAAAATAATTAATAATAATAATAAAATAAGAAATCTAAAATTGTTTTGTATTGTTTATTGAAAAATGTTAAGCAATACGGCACTTACACACAGAAAACAGATTCATTGTGGCAACCGAATTTGTTGCCAATCGAATTCGTTCGGTTCCACGTACTATCTCTCAATTCGTTTATAACAACTGAAAATTGCGTCTCTTAGCATGGTAGATTTGGTTGCACTTTATACTTTTAGTAAACCAATGGTTGTGTTAGCAGATTTTCTTAGTTGATATTATAGATATTTAAAAAAACAAACTGTACCTGATTCCAAATATATGCTTGATGCAACTGAAACAAAATTTTGAATTGGTGTTACCAACAGAATAATTAATCATCATTAACAATTCTTCATTTCACCCAGGAAAATAAAAAAATGAACACAATTTTTTCAAATGATTTTTTATTATTTATATTTTTATTTAATAATATTCATAAGTATACATACATATGTACATATGTAGAAAGATATATAAAACAAATATCTCTATTTATATACATACACAGTACATAAGTATGTATGTAAGCATACATTTTAACACAAAAATAGACTTGGAAATAGCAAACATCTTGATATTTTTCATAGTCGTGGTTTTGAGTGGATTTAAACCATTTTGCAGTACAGCCCCCTTTTTAAAGTTTCCGCATTTGAAAATTCATTTCGCGTTATAAAATGCATTAAACAATCTTTTAATCAACAATCGCTGTCTTTTCTTTTTTAAATAGTCACTTGCAGATTTATTATCGTACCACACACTAATAATTTAAATATTTTTTTATATTTATTAATTTCATGTTTTGATTTGTTTATATTTTTCACCATTGACAGAAAAATCAGTTGTGTTTGAGAGATAGTGTTTTTATTTAATTTCTACAACAAATAATTATTACATGTAACAGTTTTTCGTTTGTAAACAACAAATACAGCTTAACATTAAGTATTTGTTTACGAATTGTAATAATACAAGTAACCAATAATTATTTGCTATAACTAAAATTGCATTTTTGATTGAAATAAAACACTGGCATAAAGGATTTTTTATTACATGGATTAATATTTAGTTGTAAACCCTTATACATATAATTAAATTCGGTCGTGATAAAAGTGAATTGAATACAAATCTTTTTAATAAGGCTAATTGGTTTGGAGAACTAATTTAGTGGTCCTGAGCAAAAAATTTCTAATCCTGTTGTGCTTTTTCGTTTAAAACTATATTATATCTGTTCTTTTTACAAACTTTTAATATTTGCAATACTATTTTTATTGTTTTAACCGTTTTCTAACCAATCTTTTTCCTAAGTGTAGATATAACGATATATGTCTTATATTTGGTACTATCATATTCATTACTGACCGGCAAAGGTTAATATTTTTTATGAAGTAAGATGCATACCTATGTCTGATTTACCACTGAACATGTAGATGGCAAAGTAACATTAGGTTTACCATATGCCATTTCCGCATTGCAGGGAAATATTGTAAAAATTTGTTTTCTGTACGATTGTTCTAAAGTAAACAAATATGTTAATACAAATATATAAGTATATTACATACATACAGACGTATGTAAATAGTTGTGAAAATTTGATAAAATAACTTATTTCGTAATTCCATATACAGAAAAGAAACAAAAAATAACAAGTAAGAACACTATATTCGGCTGTGCCGAATCTTTTATACCCACCACCAATTTTGTGTACATTTAAAGCACAATATTTATTATTTTGTTAATCGCTATAGAATAATCTCTTTATAATAAAATATGTATCACTTTCTTTGTAGAGGGTGGTTAAATTTAAGGGCCCATGTTTAAGGTGAACCACATCTAAACTTCAACTTTTTTCTTGTATTTCATTTGTCATTTCTCAATCTCAGACTAACTCAATTTGAACCGTGGAAAGATACGCAATCGCGCAACGCTTTTAAATATTAAAGATTTTTATAAAAATGGGCGTTCAAATCAAAATGCATTTTGTGCACCTTGTGATTCTTTTGGTCAACATAATCGTTCGAATTCGTCCACAATCGTGAGAATTGTAAAAAATATTTAAATGTCTGCAAAGCAGGTCTGTATGAAATGTGAAAACATCTGTGAATGCCATCTTAGTTCGTTGAATGGGAAACATTGCTGTTTTTCACGATAACGTGGCAAAAGAGCAAGCAACCTCGACTCATCATCGTGCCCAACAATTGAGAATCAACATTGTCATTGAAAATTTTGGGCTATCGGATCGTGGTGTGCCGCCTAGGTTGGGGTGCCATTTGGCCGATATTTTGTTCCATACATAATTGAAGCATACAAATATTATCATTATAAAAATAAATGATAATAATTTCAGTATAATTTTATTCAAAAGCAACATAGTCCCTTAAAATTAAACCACCCATTATAACTTCGGTATGCTAGTAAAATGTTTTCGTAAATTTAGTCTTTCAATGAAAGTGGCCGTTAAAATACGCGTGTCAATAAAGTTTCTGCTAATAAACATAACTTAGATATTTCAATATAGTCCTTTAGTATTCCCAAATCTTTATTCATAGAGAATTTACATGAATTTAAGAAGAAAGTTTTATCTACGAAAGAGTGCTAATTTATTTTTATCTTATGTTCTCCTGAAGTTATGCTCTATTAAAAATGGGAATTTAGGAAAATTTTGACCTAAGTAAAAAAAAATTATCTCTAAACATTATAAACAATTTATTTTCATGTACTAATGGCTAACAAATTTTAAAATTATACAAAACTTATTTCGTTTGAAAATCTTTTAAAAGCAAAATGTTATAGAAGTTTAAAAATCAAAATCTTACTAATAAATTTCCCGTTTTAGAAAAATGCTGAGAATGTATATTTTGAATCACCCTGTGGCCCTTAAAATTTAACCTTAAATTCACTTTCTTCCTCTTAAATTCATGTAAATTCTCTATGAATAAAGATTTTGGAATACTAAAGGACTATATTGAAATATCTAAGTTATGTTTATTAGCAGAAACTATATTGACACGCGTATTTTAACGGCCACTTTCATTGAAAGACTAAATTTTCGAAAACATTTTACTAGCATACCGAAGTTATAATGGGTGGTTTAATTTTAATTTTATGTTGATTTTAAATAAAATCATTATGAAATTATTATCATTTATTTTTATAATGATAATATTTGTATGCTTCAATTATGTATGGAACAAAATATCGGCCAAATGGCACCCCAACCTAGGCGGCACACCACGATCCGATAGCCCAAAATTTTCAATGACAATGTTGATTCTCAATTGTTGGGCACGATGATGAGTCGAGGTTGCTTGCTCTTTTGCCACGTTATCGTGAAAAACAGCAATGTTTCCCATTCAACGAACTAAGATGGCATTCACAGATGTTTTCACATTTCATATAGACCTGCTTTGCAGACATTTAAATATTTTTTACAATTCTCACGATTGTGGACGAATTCGAACGATTATGTTGACCAAAATAATCACGAAGTGCACGAAATGCATTTTGATTTGAACGCCAATTTTTATAAAAATCTTTAATATTTAAAAGCGTTGCTCGATTGCGTATCTTTCCACGGTTCAAATTGAGTTAATCTGAGATTGAGAAATGTCAAATGAAATACAAGAAAAAAGTTGAAGTTTAGATGTGGTTCACCTTAAACATGGGCCCTTAAAATTTAACCACCCTCTACAAAGAAAGTAATACATATTTTATTATAAAGAGATTATTCTATAGCGATTAACAAAATAATAAATATTGTGCTTTAAATGTACACAAAATTGGTGGTGGTTATAAAAGATTCGGCACAGCCGAATATAGTGCTCTTAATTGTTTAATTTTGAGAAGCACAAACATGGTAAAATGGTTTTTTCCAAAAAAAAAAAATTTCTAGGAGAAGAACATTAGCTGCTCAATTTGATGTACTTATGGCAAACAAAAAACTAAAATTTTGTAAAAATGAGTTAGATCACTTAAATGTAAATAAATTCGAAAGGAATCAACCGATTTTTATGATCGATATCTTATTTTGTTGCTATTACATGTGGCTATTCGATAAATTAATAAATTTGATCTTCGAATTTCGATCTTTAATGATTTTTTGAAAACAAAAAAAATTGCTATTTTCACGTAAAAAATATATATTTTGCTTTAATTTTTTATTATAACTCCGAAACTACTGAGTGAATTAAACGGATTAAAGGCTATGTAAATCTTAATTTTTCTAAGTTTATAATAATAATATCGGACTAATCGCTTCAGAGTTATCATTGAGTATGTGGAGAAGCGTCTAGAAAAATCTTGAGTTTTACTTAAAAATTAAAAAAACTCCTCCCCAGAACATAAAATTTTTACGATATTTGTGCTACTGAAACCACAATACATTAAAATTGCAAAGTTGCTTTTGAATCCTTAAAAATGTTTAAAAGTTTGTTGCCTTGTTATATATACCCTTCACCTGTGGTGCACAAGGGTATATATAGGTTTGTCAGTCCGTATGTAATTTCTACAATTTTTATTTCCGACCCCATAAAGAGTATATTTTCTGAAAGCTTATGAATAGAGGAGTCGATTAAGCCCTGACCGTCTATCCGTCTGTATGTTGCTTCTAAAAGTTGATTTCAAAACTTTTAGAAGCAACTATATGTTCCTCAGATCTGTGTATGGTATCAATCTCTTGGAAATATCCGGGAATGAATCGCTATTGAAATTCAGCACAATCGCCCCATAACTTTCTGAGATATGAGCAAATAAACACGACCACCTCGTTTTATTTCACAAATACAACAACAACATACATACATATATACTGGTTATAGTAAACGTGGCATCAAGTCCCAGCTGAGCCAAAAAATTTTTTTTTTTATTTTATATATTATTTATATTTTTATTTATTTTTTACATATTTTTTTAAAAAAATGTTTTAATTTTTTTTTAATTAAATTTTTTTAATGTGAACCATTTTTATTTTGGCTTTAGTTCATTTATTCTTTCTGAATAAATAAATTAACTTAAGCCAAAATAAAAATGGTTCACATTAAAAAAATTTAATATATAGTAAAAGTTCGAATAAAATATATATATATATAATTTTTTTTTTTAATTTTTTTTTAAGTTTTTTTTTTATTGTTTTTAATATATTTTTTTTGTAATTTTTTTTTTTTTTGTTAGAAACACATACGTTAACTCAATTTATGATTTTACAATGGTATGTTTTTTATATGAATGTTTTTTACATGTATGCGCGTATTTTATATAAGATGAATGGTGATACAAACAATTGTTGTTGCATGACTACATGTTGTGAAGGGTATATATGATTCGGCACGGCCGAATATAGCCCTCTCACTTGTGTTATTATTACAACTATTTTCGCTAAAGATAAACATTAAATGATAATATTCTAATAAATACTTGATTATCGTGAAAAAATAAATGATAAAATAAAGTAAAAATAAATAATAAATATTTTATCGAGATTATAATGAATAAAACAATAGTGATAGTGTTTTTTGCGTGTCTGTAGCCTGAATAGGGTGAATTGCGAAAATTAGAAAAAAAAAGATTTAGCTACTATGAAAAACAACGAGATTTTAGTTCTTTCTTTTCTCTTGTTTATATTAACTTTATATCATAAAATGGCAGTGTAAGTACATAAAGTACATTAGGCTTTTAAATTTAAACTTTACACTGATGATTAAGTTTTAAAAAGAGTGATAGGTTGATTAGATAAGAGGTTGCAAAGAGCGCTCTGCTGCTACACATTAAATTTTGGTAGTTCACCCAGAAAACTTTACTTATAATTTTTACTTTGTTATTTTATTAAATTCCAAAAGCAACAGGTTTCACAACCAGCAAAGTATAAATTATGAGTTATATTCATTTAAATTTTAATTAAAGTTTAAAACTATTTTGAATTTTCTAACCGATATCCGTTTAATTAATATTATGACCCTAGTTTCGTTATATGAGTGAGAGGCAGATAATGAACCTGTCCCGAAGCAAACAACATAAGTACATTTTGTATTATATAAATGTTAAATTCACATTTAGCAAATATTTTCCCTAAAATGCGTAACAACTAGTTTTGAGAAATTAAAATTTAATATTATGAGATCTTTTTAGGCTAAACAAATTATTACAATTTCAAGTCGTTTAAATTAAAAAAAAATACTAAATAAACATTTATTTATTAGGACAAAATTAATACATTTTAGTGGTAACATTTAATATGACAAGTAATTTTCTAATGTAGACAATACCTGAAGTACTATATACATGTTTTTATGTGTGTATGTATGTTTGTATAAATATTCTTTTAGTTTTAAGTCCCATGGGTTGGATACTTTTACACATAGTTTGAGGACACATTATTTTATTTGTTGCACGAATTTGAAAATAAAGTCAATCTGTTTGGCAAAGTAAACAATATGTTTTATTTATTTACATTCGTTGGTTTCTTATTTGTGTTTTATATTAGCTTAACTGACTCATCGTCCTGGTATTTATGGCCTCGAGGGATTCAAATTGATTTGAAATAAACCTCTAACAAAACTCATACATATGTACGTAAATACATAGAATAATTGATTTTAAGTTTATTTTTACAATTTTATTTTTTGGGAGCGGCATATAAGAGTGAACTTAACACAGATAATGTGATTGCTAAAGTTATTGGAAGATTGAAAAATTAACCCAATTACTTAGATTGGTTTTGGTTATGAAACAACCGAAACTAACTTTAATACATACCTATTTACCAAAAAAATTTAATTTTGTGAGCAATGTAGGATTCATTCACTTAACGAAAAAGCTTCAAAGTATGTCCTCTGTAAATACTTCTGATTATTTTAGCAGTAAAAATTAGAAAAATGTATTTAAAAGTTTTTATTTTTTTTTTTTATATTTCTCTCTTACTTGCTCTCTTACTTACAGCAGTGCGTAAAGGAAAAAGCTACTTTTAGTATTGTGAAAGAAAGATCTTAAAAATTTCCGAATAGAGTAGTTAGATGTAGGACAACACAAAAGAAAACAAGTAAGAGTGCTATAATCGGCCGTGCCGAATCTTATATACCCTTCACAAGAACTACGTACATACATACATTTATAAAAACATCCCATTGTAAAATTATAAATTAATTTTACGTATGTATGTTACAAAAATAAAAAAAAATTTTTTTTGGGTCAGATGGGATTTGATGTCACGTTCCCTCTGACCAGTATATCACGTTTGTATGCATGTATGTTGTTGATCTGAAAAAAACGAGGCGGTCGTGGTTTTTTGCTCATATCTCAGTTGTTTATTTATGTACCGATTCTTCTGATATAATTTATATATTTAATACCTCACGCAGAAAATAAAAACAAATACAAAATAAATTTTGTCCCAGCTGGGATTTTATGCCACGTTCACTTGTTTAAATGAAATGTCTAGAAGTCAAGCTTAGTAAATAAATTTTTTTTTTTGTAAAAAAGTGTGTTTTGTACTTAGGGCTAGATACTTCAAAACTATTTAACTTGCCGGGATTTAAATTGAAATAGATTAGTAAATTGAATAAGATTGAAAAAAAAAATTATGAGATTATTTATATAAAATATATGTATATATAACACTTTATTGCTAACTCAATAACGGGCTCACGTATCTGAACCAAATGTTTAGACTTTATTTAGACTATTTAGTAGATGGTTTATGTGAAGTTTGCACAAAATCCGTCGAGCGGCTTGCGGGTAAAAAGGGTGAAATCGGTAACTCAGTATCTATAAAATGAAAACGTTTTTGCACTTAAGCATTACATACGATGTATAGTGGATCCATTACGATAAACCGAAGCATACAAGATCCTATATAAAACCCATATATCCATGGCGCAGAGGTTATGATCTGTATTTGGTGGAACCAAAAAGAGCTTATATATTGTGAACTATCACAGATAACCTATACCGAATGTACCTGATTCGTTTAAATGGAGGGGTGTTCGAAAAACTTTTAGAATGTACGAACAGACAGAAATTCGTAATACACCATCGACATTTTGTCAAACCTGTTAAAACTATGTAGAAAAAGGTGTTTGGGAAGTTTTTTTTATCAGATAACTAATATTCCATACGTTGGCCCCTTCGATTGCTATTGCTTCGATCCATTTAACCCGCTCTCTCTGGGATACGCCTTACTTCAGAAGAGTGTATCCAAAAATGGCTTGATTGATTCAAGCCCTCAAAATATAAGCAGTTCTTTTGGCGCGGAATCCATATGTTGCTAAAAAGATAACAAAAGGTCATACCTAACTTACATATGTTGTATTTATATATTGGGGGCTTATATTTAATACCCTTAAAGAACCACTTAATTTGAAAATAAAATTTTAATGAAAAATAATTTTAAAAGGCAATTAATAACATTATGCAACAAGCAAAAATTCCCATAATAACCACTATTTTTTTTTTGATCCGCTATAGTCACCTAACTACAAAAATTATCATAATTTCAAACTCTATGATAAGGTTTTTTTTTGAATTTTTTTTTTTTTTTAAATTTAAAATTTTTGAAGAGGCTGCTCCATACATCTTGTCGTAACTTTGGAACGACTTACTCGATTTTGTTTAACAGTCCGTTTGAAAATTTCAAATAACACCAGCTTTAAGTTTTTTTTTATATCGTTTTCTGATCTAGCCATCAGTTTTGGAAGTCGGAAATTTCTTTTTTTTTAAATTATTAAATTATTAAAATTAAAAAATTTATAAAAAATAAAACGCAACAAATAATTACCAGTTTTGGTACTTAGTCTTAAAACTTTATTTATTAAAAATAAAATGATTTTTACTACATGAAAATCCATCGATAAATTCGTGTTTTATTCCCGATAAACTGAATGTACCTAGTTTTGATATTTTTTATCACAAATTAGTGAAAAGCTAAAAATTTTACGATTTTTTTTTAATAAAAAATTAATTTCAAATTATTTTCCGACATCAATTAGTCTAGAAGTTAGATAAGATCTTAAAAAGATAAAGTTTTTACCGGTTTTTGGCTTTCAGCTTTCAATTTTAAAAAAGTACCAGACATGTCCGCTTATTTAATATCTGCTTTTTGTATTATATTTAACAAACCAACTTTCTATTTAATAAAAAACATAAAACAAAATACACCAACATTGTCATGGTGGCTTCGCTACTTGGTCGTTTCTTATTTGGATTAAGATTCTCGTCTTCTTTCATATTTCCCTCTAACGCTTATCAGATGGTAATATACTTCAAATTATAAATCAATTTGTGGGATCAATTACAAAACTCGTTAAACGTGAATTTAGTGTTCTGCAATCTCAGCTAATATATTTTTAGCTCTAATTATTGCGAGAGCAAATTTCAGGAACTGCATCCTTATCGCTTTCTGTCCAAAATAATATTGGGATATTTTTTCAAGCAAATTCCGAGAATTATTTTTAAAATACCTTTTCGCTTGTGAACTCTAGTTTCGGCTCACATATATACACTCAGGAAAAAGATTGGTTGGAAAACGGTTAAAACAATAAAAATAGTATTGCAAATATTAAAAATTTGTAAAAAGAACAGATATTACACATTAATAAACGAAAAAACATAACAGTGTTAGAAATTTATTGCTCAGAACATTTATATTAGTTCTCCCAACTAAATAGCCTTATTAATAAGATTTTTATATAAATCACTTTTATCTCAACCGAATTTAATCATCTGAATTAGGGCTCACAACTAAATTTTAATTCATGCAATAAAAAATCCTATATGCCAATGTTTTATTTAAAAAAAAATGTAATTTTAGTTATCGCAAATAATTATTAGTTACTTGTATTATTACAATTCGATTACAGTAAACAAATACTTAGAGTTAAGCTCTATTCGGTGTTTACAAACGAAAAACTGTTACATGTGATAATTATTTGTTATAGAAATTCAATAAAAATATTATCTTTCAAACAAAATTGATTTTTCTGTCAATTGTGAAAAATTTACATAAACCAAAACCAAAATTAATATGTTTTATTGAGAAAAAATTTTTTAAATAAACAAATATAAAAAAAACATGCCAATTACTATTTTTTGATACAAAATGAAATCTGCAAGCTGAAAAACTTGCAAATGAAGGTAAGAAACCGAAGAAAAACAAAATGAATTTTAAAATGCGGAAATTTGCAAGATGTATAATAACATCTTTAGTGGTGCTGCACCGGGGATTCAAAATGCTTTGAACCCACTCAATATACATACATACATAAAAACCACGACCAAAACGAAGATCAAAATAAATAATATTTTCTATTTTTATTTTTTTTTTTGGAAGTTAAATGTATTCATATATATATGTATGTGTATGAGTATGTATGTATGTAGATATTTATATGTATAATAAGTTTTTATATTATTAAATAAAAATATTAAAAGATAATTAAAAAATGTGTTCTTTTTTTATTAACCTGGTTCAGATGAAGAACTGATAATGATGACTAATTGTTCTTTTGGTAACACTAAATAAATATTTTTTTCAGTTGCATCAATCATATATTTAGAAACAAATACAGTTTTTTTACGATGCTAAGAAAGAAAATTTTCAGTTATTATAAACGAATTGAGAGTTAGTACGTGGAAGCGAATGAATTCGATTGGCAACAAATTCGGTTGCCACAACGAATCTGTTTTCTCTGTGTAGAAAGCACTAATACTGATGCATTTACCGCAAGCGTATAAACCGCAAACGCTGGTGTAAAACCAAAAATGTTGTGATTTTAAAAAGTCATAAAGGCACCACTTTGTACAATTAGTATTACCAAAGAATATAAATCATATATTTATATATCATATATGATTTATATTCTTTGGTATTACTTAAAAAGTGATTGTGGACAAGTGTTTATTTAAAATATAAAAATAAAAAAATGAGCAAGAAACTTAGAAAAATTTTGTGTAAAAATGAGCCGGATATATTTTGTTATGTGTGCGGCAAAGTTATGACAAAAAATAAACGGCGCCATTTCTCAATTTCTTACTAAATGAAATACCAAGATTATTTTTAAAGAAAGGTAGACAACATTGAACAATACTGGACACCCAGTTCAATATGCGATAACTGTCGAGTTATTTTAAGAAATCCATCTTCATCGTTCTCTCAGTAAGTACTTTTAAATAAAGTTTAAAATATATGTATCGGTTTCCTCAATGCAACATTTTTTCTACTTACAGAAACATTGAGCCATGAATCTGATTGCTATTTTTGTTTAAGTACTAAAAATGGTTTTGGAAAACATATGCAATGTTACTATCCCACCATTTCAGCCGGTGGATTTGACCTTCCGGTTTTAAATCAAGATAGAAAGTCCCTCCTTGAAACTCCGTGTGATATTCCACGTAGTGACGTTTTATCATCACCCCAACCGTCGTCTTCTAGCATGTGTAGTACACCAGATGATCTAAGAGCAAAGTCTTACAATCAACTTGATCTAAATGATCTCATAAGAGAACTCAAGCTAACAAAAGAGAAATCGGAGCTTTTAGCATCTCGCTTAAGAGAGCGAAAATTCTTACATAACGACATCAAGTCAACGGTATACCGAAGCCGATATAAGACATATGCCAATTTTTATACAACAAAAGATAATGTGTGCTTTTGTTATGACATAAATGGTCTTTTTGAGAAGCTCGGTCAAAAATATGTTCCAAGAGAGTGGCGGCTATTTATTTATAATAGCATTAGTAGTATTTACTGCACATGCCGTGAATTCGAAAGAAACATATGAAACTATGTCCACTTTACTAAGAAACTTGAACTATGAGAAGCACAATTGGAAAGTATGTTGCGTCTTAAACGTCGTTGCTATATTAACCGGCCTCCAAGATGGCTATACAAAGTACTGTTGTTTCTAATGCCTCTGGGATAGCCGAGATCGTAAAAATCACTACAGAAAAAAGGATTGGAAAACAAAATCCGAAATCACTCTAGGTCTACATAATGTAAAGTATTCTGCAGTGATTAAAAAGGACAATGCGATCTTACCACCATTTATATAAAGCTGGGCTTAGTTAAAAATTTTGTTGAAGCACTTGACGAAGAGAGTAGAGCCTTTGCTTATCAAAAAACAATATTTCCAAATCTTTCATCTGCGAAAATTGGCGAAGGGGTTTTGGATGGTCCTCAAATACGAAAATTGCTTCTTAGCACTACCTTTGAAGATTTGTTATTTACTAGATGAAAAAGCTGCGCGGAATTCACTTCGACAAATTGTTTCTACCCAAATTACAAAGAAATTGTCCGTGATTTGCTCGAAAACTATTCAAAAATCGATAAATATTAATTGAATGAATTTTATTATCCATTATTGTTTGTTTTTCTAAATTTCTACTTTTATGTGCAAAAATTTTACTAAATTACATACATTTCTTGCATTTCTTCTAGTTTTAGGTGTAAAATGTCTCTAAAAATACATTTATTGCATTCGCATTTGGACTTTTTTCGGAAAACAGTGATGCAGTAAGCGACAAGCATGGTGAACGATTTAATCAACAACTTAAGACCATTGAGCAACGTTATCAGAAACTATAGAATGAAAATATTATGGAAGATTTTATTTGGTTCTTTATAAGAGAATCAAACTCAGAAATTTATAGGAGACAAAACAAAAGTCGAAATTATTATTGGATTA
Organism: Phyto melanocephala; assembly: GCA_941918925.1. NCBI lineage: Eukaryota > Metazoa > Arthropoda > Insecta > Diptera > Rhinophoridae > Phyto > Phyto melanocephala. The sequence goes on from OW799233.1 coordinate 56,284,363, forward strand.
TTTTTGATAATCTTGTTGATTTCAATATAACTATTTGTTACCTTTGTTTCTACTTTCAAATGAACTTTCGATGGATTTGAATGCAATAAAATTTATTTTATTTTTAATACAAAAGTTACGACAGATGTATGGAGCAGCCTCTTCAAAAATCTCAAATTTTATAAAAAAAATTTTTTATAAAAACCTTACCATAGAATTTGAAATTATGATGATTTTTGTAGTAAGGTGGCTATAGGGGATCAAAAAAATATAGTGGTTATTCTGGGAAAATTTTTTTTCCATTTGTTACATAGTGTTATCCTAGGTTTTTTCACACTGATAAAAACTTGTTTATCAAATATTAAAATAGAGAAATATTATTGTTTTATAAAAAATATTCATAAAAACAGTACAAAGTGTGTAAAACAATATATTTGCGTACTGTTTTGGGTGTTGTGTATAAAAAAGTACAATTGAGAAAAAGTACATGTACTTCTAAAAACAGTACGTCTGGCACCCCTACTTTCATATAACGCTTTATCTCAAATTCATATAATTTCTCTATGAATAAAGATTTTGGAATAATAAAGGACTATATTGAAGCATCTAAGTTGCATTCATTAGGAAAAAAACTTCAACACGCCTACTATAACGTCTACTTGTCACGTTATCTACTGTTAATGAAATTTAAAAGCTCATAAAACCGACAAAATTAGAGGTATGATAATGAAATTTGCTACATATATCCTTCTAGGTAATGTCAGTGTTACGCCAGAAAATTTAGTTGACACGCCCACCTCCCATATAACGTTTTATCTCAAACTCATATAATTTCTCTATGAATAAAGATTTTGAAAGAATAAAGGATTATATTAAAATATTTAAGTTGTATTTATTAGCAGAAACTACTTCTATACGCCTACTATAACGCCCATTTTCCTATTCAATATCATTGTTATGCCTGACACGCCCACTTTAACGCCTAAATCCTATACAACGCCTTATCTTAAATCCATATAATTTCTCTATGGACAAAGTTGTGGAAGAATAAAGGACTATATTTGAATATCTGTTTTATTTATTATCAGAAACTAAATTGACACGCCTACTTTAACGCCCACTTTCAATGAAAGACTAAATTTATGAAAGCATTTTACTAGCATATCGAAGTTATACAAAGAAAGTGCTGCATATTTTAGTATAAAGAGATTATTTCATAGCGATTAGTGTTTATAACGAAATAGTAGAAGTACATCAAATTGGTGGTGGGTATCGAAAATTCGACACAGCCTAACATAGTGCTCTTACTTGTTATTTGATAATAGATATTTTAGCGATATATACTTACTAAAATTAAATAAATGTTCATATGTATGTATTTTGATTGACGTCGTGAGAAAAATCAGTTGTGTTAAAAGATAACATTTCTATTTATTTTCGTTTGTAAACACGAACTGTAATAATATTTACAACTAACCAATAATTTCTTGCAATAACTAAAATTAAATTTGTATTTAAAATAAAATATTGGACTATAGGATTTTTTATTGCATGGATTAAAATTAAGTTGTGAACCTTAATACAGATAAATTAATTCGGTTGTGATAAAAGTGAACTGAATACAAATGTTTTAAATAAGGCTCATTGGTTGGGAGAACTAATTTAGTTGTCCTGAGCAATAAATTTCTAATGCTGTTGTATTTTTTCATTTATAAATGTATAATATCTCTTCTTTTTACAAACTTTTAATATTTTATTGTTTTAACCGATTTCCAACCAATTTTTCTCCTGAGTTTAGAAGGCAATTAGAAATTGAGCTTTCTAATTTTTTTGTTAAAAAAAATCGACTAAATGTGAGAGAATTGTGCAAATAACACAAATCTTAGCAAAACCGTTAAAATACCTGTGCATGCTCGCCCAGTTCGCAGTCTGGCAGAAGATCCGTCAACTCCAACTCGACGTGATGCACAACAAATTAAAGAATTTCAAAAAGTTCCGGAAAATCTGTTTACGAAATAAGTCAAACCCCAAACTCTAATTATACAAATTCTTTTGTGATAGTAACTATGAACATGTTTACTAAATACTTGTAAAATGTAATACGTACAAGTGTAATTAAAGTTTTTTTTACAATAAAAAAATTATAATTTTTATTCAACAAAGTGAACCAAACAACATCGCTCAAACTTTGATCTCTGTGACAAGTTTTTTTGAAAAGAGTGGGCACAGTACAAACAAATTTAATTGTTTGAAAGCAAATTTAAAATTGATAATGAATTTTTAAATAACTATATAAAATTTTCCTGACGTAAGTAATACGAGGTAACATCGATAAATATACTTAGATTTCAATACTTAAATTTTTTTCTATTACAAAAGCAGCAGAGTTCAATGCCGGCTTCAAGGTAAGACACAAAGCTAACGAGTTTAATTTGTCGCGTCAAACTGTGTATTATCAAATAAACTAATTTAAAAACAAAAACGATGTACAAAATTAACAGCGATCTGGCGCGAAACGCAAAACAACTACAAGTGAAGACCGAATCATTTTGCGAAAATTTAAAACAGACGTTCAGATAAAACTTTAAAATGCCGCAAATGAATGAAATATGTAAGTCATACAGTACATACATACTTACATAGCAAAAGATATTCCATACAAAACAAATTTAAGCGTTTAGCTTTTGCTAATGCACATGTCCAAAAGCCAGTAGAGATTTGGAGAAAAGTTGCTTGGTCTGCTGGAAGCACATTCCAGCACAATTCATTGAAAAAAAAAGATTTATGTAAGACTCCACAATCAAATTTTAATAAAGTATTTTTTAAATTAAAAAGATATAAGTGATTTTTTTTTCTTGTCAAAATAATTGTGCCGACGACTGTATGTCAACTTGAATATATCTCAATAAAAATAACAAATTTTTTTACTTCAGATTATTTTGCAGCTCCGCGGATTGAAGCTACCGTATGAAATACATTTGTAAATTTGGCAAATATTTGCTTAAATAAGCGTGACCACTATTTTTGTAAACAAATGGTGTGGGGGTATATCTATCCATTTTGTTATTCTGTTTGTTGTGGTACACATACTTATATTTTCTGAGGCCTGGTATCATTAAAGAACGATCTAGCTATTTTCGTTAATCTGTCCGCCCGTCTGTTGAAAGGACGATTGAGCTCGAAATTTGCCAAAATTTTTAATACATCACAAATATTTGGTATTGAAAATCGGCTTAATCGGTATACATATATTTTCCCGAAAATTTCTCATATCTATACATAACAAAATATATGAAACTTTATATCGCAAAATGTCTCTTTCGGTATATTTAAGATTTCAAACGTAATAAAACAGACACAATAAGATAAACGCATCTGAAATTTTGCAAAAATTGCTCTTTGATGAAAATATTTGCAATAACGGCGAACTAAGGTGACTAGCCAACCTCTCTTCCAAATAACGCTTTCTCCTAAATATATTAATTTTTTCAATGGACAAAGAATTCAAAATAACAAATCTCTCTATATTGAAATACCTAAGTTAGGTTTATTACCAGAAATTACTTTGACGCACCTACTTAAACGCGCAATAAAGTTTTCTTGTTGATTTTATTATAATGCCACAATGCTTTATCTTAAATTCATATTATTTCTAAATGGACTAAAATTTTGGAAAAAAATAACTTTACTATGGGCTGGCTTAGTTAAATTGAACATTACATAAGTTATTTTAAAATTAGAAGCTGCAGAATCAGAAAGCAATAATTTCTTTTTAAATTTTTTAATACACACATTTGGGCCGTTCATTTTGACAGCCGTTTAAGGCACTTTGAAGTAATATTTATTAAATGTATCTTTGTTTATATTTTTACATGCTAATGGTGACAATATATAAAGGCAACTTAATACCATTTTTTTAATTTTTCGAACGAATTCAAACATGAACTTTAATATATCTTCACATAAATGTGAAAAAGCTTAAACTATTTTAAAACTGAATAGCTCAGATATTAATTCACTTTTTCAGTAAGAATACCATATAGAATCTTAAATTTTTTATTTTCTTTTAACTTATAGTAATTGTTTGCCTTTTTAATAAATTTCCATAGTGTTTACTGTTAATAATGAAATAATAAATTTGTGCAATAAAAGTGTTATACAAGATTTGTGGGGGGTATCAAAAATTCGGCACAGCCGAATGAAGTAATCTTACTTGTTCTCATACCACATATCTGTGGCTTTGAGCTAAAAGGGTCAATGTCAAAATATTTGCTTTTGAGAAAATTTGAATTGAACTTTAACTTTTACATATGCTTTCATAGTGACATTGGCCAGCATTTGATCTATGAAGTTGTTCTGGGTTAAGTATGACTTTAGCAGATTTACCATAATGAAATAGAGCAAGAAAACAAATGATTAACTCAAAAGAGCACACAAAAGTGGCACACACGCGATCTTTTAATGAAATTTTCAATGACTTTTTTGCATAAATGCTGCGGTATTTCATTAATGCAGCGTCCAATTTCCTCTTTTAAGGCTTGAGTCGTCGTCGGCTTATTCGCGTAAGCCATCCACTTCAAAAAACCACAAAGAAAAAAATCTAAAGGTGTTAAATCACACGATCTAGGCGGCCAATTCTGGTCTCCAAAACGCGAAATAACACGACCGGGAAATGACTGATGCAGCAATTGAATTGTTTCTCTGGCTGTATGACATGCTGGCTTCAGTTCCTGAGTCAATTGAAGTTTGTATGCATGAAGATGCAAATCTTTCGTCAAAATTCGCTGCATAGTGGATTTGGAGACACCAATTTGCTGAGCTCGGTGTCGAATTGAGGTGGATGGAGTTTGAGCGACATCATCACGTACAGCTGCGACATTTTCGGTCGATAGACCTGGTCGAAGGCGCGTTGTTGTCTTTAAATCACCAACAGACCCAGTTTCGGCAAATTTATCCATTAATCTCTTTACAGTTGACTCTTTTGGAGCATTATTGTGACCCCAAATTGATCGCAATTTGGGAACTGTAGCCGCAAAACTTTCACCATTTTGGTAAAACAATTTCACAATGAGAATGCGTTGTTCATTCGTGTAGCGCTTCATTTTTACTAACCTCGTAACTTCTACTAGCAAAGAAAAACAATTGTTCAAATGTCAAACAATGACACTTCGAATGGCGTCAAATTTAAAAATTGCGTTCTAGTTGGGACACCCATTATAATCAAAATTTGAGATTATAGCATACGATAACGAGTGTGTGATTGAGTACCAGCTTTTTACATTTGACTCGTTAGCTCTACATCAATCGAAAACAATATTTTTTTATTGTATGTGAAAAGGAAAACGAAAAAATTTAAGTTTTTTATGATAATTAAATTTTAAAACAATAAAATAAAATTATAGTCATTTTGAAGGACCAATACTTATTAATAAAATAAACGGAAAGCAAAAAGTTTTTTTGGCCCAGTACATGACTGAACATCCCAATTTGGCCAAAAATAAAATTTGGCCAAGGTAAAGCAACATCCAAAAGATTATGGGAGGAAATTTCTCTTAAGTTGAATTCCTATTGACCACCAACAAAGTTTTTTTTAATTATTGAACTTCTATTTGCACGATATTTTATTTCACAGAAATTAATTGAATGAGACGCGAAAAATTTGTTTTTTTTTAAGTTTGTTTACAATCATGGCACAATAATAACTAGGTATCTCGAAGCGCCTGCTGATAATTTTTTTATTTGCTTGTTTTGTGATATGATCTGTCAATCACACACATTACCAGGTATGGTTTGCTACTTTTTTTTTGACAGTTCTCATCACATAAAATATTTGGCAGCCACCTGTATGTTATTGTACCATGTTTACAATACAGATATATATGATAAAACATAATTTTTAAATCTATTACAATGTAAAACAAATCTGGTATATTTTGTAAAAAAATTCGATACATCAGCTATCGAACGCAGTAATCCATTCATTCGATACGTGACAAAATTTTATTCGATACGAAAGCCTACTCGATCACGAATGCGGTAATTCGGCCCCAGATAAATTCATATTAGAAATTATTATTGAAACTATTTTTGTTCAAAATATACTGTGAATGTCAAAAGAAACTGTACACCTTTTATTTTCATGTTTTAAGATTAATTTATTTTTTGTTTTTATTATTTAATTAAACATTTTATATTTTTTATTAAATATATTTCTTTCTTTTTCATTTTATTAAAAAATAAAAACAAAACTCCAACAAAAACAAGAACTATAGAACAAAAATAAAAAAACTCCATATTTATAGCGTCAAAAGAAATTGTACATTACTCGTTTTTATAATAATAATGTTATTTAAAAAAAATTTAACATTTAGTTTGATGACCATTTTGTTGTATCACAGATTGTAGTCTTCTTGGCATCGATTCCACCAGCTTTTTAGTAACCTCGGGGGGGAATTTTTTGCCATTCCTCCATTATCACCGATTTGAGAGAATCCTTGCTGGAAATTTCTCTTTTTCTTATCTGCCGGTCCAAGTGCTCCCACAAATGTTCAATAGGGTTCAGATCGGGTGACTGGGGGATGATCCAACTGTTTGGGGGTATGATATAGCAGCCATTCCTTTACTATTTTGGCAGTGTGCTTGGGATTGTTGTCTTGCTGAAAGACCCAATTTCGATCCAAGCCCAATTTTTCGACGCTCTGTGCCAAATTATCTTTTAAAATGTTGAGATAATCTATTTTATTCATAGTGTTTTCTATGAAGACCAAATTTCCTACACCATTGGCTGCCATACATCCCCACACCATAACTTAACCACCAGCATGCTTCACTGTGGATATTACATTTTGCTGGACAATTTCACAATTTTTCTTCCTCCAAATTTTAACCGGTTTTTTCTTGCCGAGAATTTCAAATTTGCTCTTGTCGCTAAATAGCACATTTTTCCAGAACATATTAGTACAATTTTCGTACTTTTTAGCAAACTCTCGACGTCGACGTTGATTAATTACCGATATGTACCATTTTTTTCTTGGAACTCGTCCATACAGTCCGTTTGCATGTAGGGCTTTACGTATTGTGCTAGCACTAACATTTATACCTGAGCATTCTGAAATATTTTCGGATATTTTAACAACACTTTCTGTTGGATTCTGTTTAACTTTACGTACAATGGACCATATATGAGTACTGTTTAGTTTGGGTAGCCTTCCAGATTTAGGGCGATTTTCTAAACTTGAAAACTTTTTGTGCTTGTCTATTATATATTTTACAGTATTGTGACTTCTTTCAATCATGGAACCAATCTCACGCAAGGATTTGCCATCTTTGTAATATTTTAGCACAAGCTTACGAATATCCAAAGAAGTTTGTTTAGCCATTTTCAAAAAAATCTAAAAAAATTGTCGTTTGATCTGCTCGTGACAAAGTCAAGTCTATTAATAATTTTTATACCTAGCTAATATTACATAAAGTATCGTAGTAAATAAAATCACAAAAAATAACGGTACTTTTATATGTAAAATTCTTTATTACATGCTATGCACAAGAGCTGTACAATTTCTTTTGACGCTAGAAATATGAAGCATTTTTTGTTTTTGTTGTATATTTTTTGTTTTTGTTAGAGTTTCGTTATTGTTTTTTAATAAAATAATAAAAATATATTAAAGGAAAACCAAAAAAGTTTAATTAAATGATAAATTTGAATAAGAAAATAAAGTTGTAAATATAATACTTTGAGGTGTACAGTTTCTTTTGACATTCACAGTAATTTTGTTAGTTGGATAAAATTTAATATCTCAAAATTTTCTTAAATGCATTTATAGTAAAATTATTAATATTGCAATAGAAATTACTAAAGCAATTAGCTTTAGCACAAAAAAGATGTTAGACAACTGTTTTTATGTATGTTTATAAGTAGAAGCTTAAAATTCGAGGAAGATTTTGAAAATAAAGGCGTTTTTTTGTAAAATAATGTCGCTATTGGTAACTGTGTTGTACTTTATTAAATATTTTCCAAATTTAGGAATTGTTACTACGAAGGCTTTTTGCACTCATTTTCAAATATTACCAGAGCAGATATTGAGCCAGTTTTTAAAATACCAATAATTTGGTACTGCCATATTAAAAAAAAAACAAGTAAGAGCACTATATTCGGCTGTGCCGAATCTTTTATACCCACCACCAATTTTGTGTACATTTAAAGCACAATATTTATTATTTTGCTAATAGCTATAGAATAATCTCTTTATAATAAAATATGTATCACTTTTTTTGTAGAGGGTGGTTAAATTTTAAGGGTCCATGTTTAAGGTGAACCACATCTAAACTTCAACTTTTTTCTTGTATTTCATTTGACATTTCTCAATCTCAGACTAACTCAATTAGAACCGTGGAAAGATACGCAATCGAGCAACGCTTTTAAATATTAAAGATTTTTATAAAAATGGGCGTTCAAATCAAAATGCATTTTGTGCACTTCGCGATTCTTTTGGTCAACATAATCGTTCGAATTCGTCCACAATCGTGAGAATTGTAAAAAATATTTAAATGTCTGCAAAGCAGGTCTGTATGAAATGTGAAAACATCTGTGAATGCCATCTTAGTTCGTTGAATGGGAAACATTGCTGTTTTTCACGATAACGTGGCAAAAGAGCAAGCAACCTCGACTCATCATCGTGCCCAACAATCGAGCATCAACAGTGTCATTAAAAATTTGGACTATCGGATCGTGGTATGCCGCCTAGGTTGGGGGGCCATTTGGCCGATATTTTGTTCCATACATAATTGAAGCATACAAATATTATCATTTTAAAAATAAATGATAATAATTTCATAATAATTTTATTCAAAATCAACATAGTCCCTTAAAATAAAACCACCCATTATAACTTCGGTATGCTAGTAAAATGTTTTCGTAAATTTAGTCTTTCAATGAAAGTGGCCGTTAAAATACGCGTGTCAATAAAGTTTCTGCTAATAAACATAACTTAGATATTTCAATATAGTCCTTTAGTATTCCAAAATCATCATTCATTGGGAATTTACATGAATTTAAGAGGAAGAAAGTGAATTTAAGTTTAAATTTTAAGGGCCACAGGGTGATTTAAAATATACATTCTCTGCATTTTTCTAAAACGGGAAATTTATTAGTAAGATTTTGATTTTTAAACTTCTATAACATTTTGCTTTTAAAAGATTTTCAAACGAAATAAGTTTTGTATAATTTTAAAATTGTTAGCCATTAGTACATGAAAATAAATTGTTTATAATGTTTAGAGATATTTTTTTTTACTGAGGTGAAAATTTTCCTAAATTCCCTTTTTTAATAGAGCATAACTTCAGGAGAACATAAGCATAAGTTGTTAGCATGCCATCTAGTAGTTGCTAGTAGAGTCATCTATCTTTTCATCTTTATCTTATATTTAGCTACAGTACAATAAATGGCGCAGTGTGAGATGTATAAATGCTAATATTTATGACTAATATATTTTTATAAAAATTTGAGGAAAAAAGTGTGCGTGGCACATCTATTTTCCGTTATAACGAAGACTTTGACTAAAAAGCCATGTTTGCAAAATTTCAGAATCGTACATATAGTTTTTTTTAGTTTTATTACGTTTTAAATTTGAAATATACACTGTGCGGTATAAATTTTCGTAAATTTTTATCTATAACTCTTTTTCCTTATTCATAGATTTAAGCGATTTTCAGGGAAAAATATTCTTTTGACTCGATAAATATATATTCGAAGTTTCATGACTACGTTTATGAGTCTGGCCACAATTCAAAAGTGAAAGTGGGCGTTATAGTAGGCGTGTACAACTTAGGTGTTTCAATATAGCCCTTTATTATTCCAAAATCTTTATTAATAGAGAAATTATATGATTTTTAGGTAAAACGTTTTATGGGAGGTGGGCGTAAAAGTGAGCGTGGCACCTTTATTTTTTGGCATAGTAATGAAATTTTCTTGGCGGATAGATGTAGCAAAATTTATCATCATACCTCTTATTTAAGCGGTTTTATGAGCTTTTAAATTTCATTAACGGTAGATAACGTGAAAAGTGGGCGTTATAGTAGGCGTGTCAAAGTTATTTTTGCGAATGAGTACAACTGAGGTGTTTCAATATAGGCCTTTATTATTCCAAAATCTTTATTAATAGAGAAATTATATGAATTTTAGTTAAAACGTTATATGGGAGGTGGGCGTAAAAGTGGGCGTGGCACATTGATTTGCCGTCACAAGAAAGCGTGTCACCAAAAAGCAAAGTGTGCAAAATTTCAGAGTCATACATCCAATTTTGTTGCTTTTATGACGTTTTGTTTTTTAAATATACCGAAAAATACACTGTGCGGTATAAATTTTCGTACATTTTGATCGATAACTCCTCTCCTAATGCATAGATTTAGACAATTTTCGGGGAAATATGGTCTTTACCCGGGAAATATATATTCGAAGTTTCATGAGTCTACGTTAAGGAGTTTGGACACAATTCCATTTTATTCGATGTGCGAAGGACACGGTTTTTTCGACCTACTCTTGCTTTTCGAGCTATAACTCTCTTCCTAATATTCCGATTTAGCCCGATTTCAATACCAAACAAACCTTGTCTATAAGAAAGATTCTGGCAAAATTTGAGCCCCCTAGCTTTTTCCGTGCGACCTCTATTGTGCTTTCAACAGACGGACAGACGGACGGACATAGCTAGATCGTCATAAAATCAAACATCGATTCAGAATATATATACTTTATGGGGTCTAAAATGGATATTTAGATGTGTTACAAACGGAATGACAAAATGAATATACCCCCACCATTTTTTTGGTGGCGGGTATAATAATATTATTACAAGGTAATAATATCGAAAAACTTTATTACTTTATAGACAAGTTGTAAAACTGGCTCTAAATAAGATAATGATATATAACAATGATTAACCATTAACTACCCTCGTATATGAATAGCATTAAGTAAATAAATCTATCAAGTTTGACCGATTAAAAGGCCTACAAACATATGTAATAATGTGAACTTACTTACATATGTACTTAAATTCGTTGAAGCAAATAGTGTTGCAGTCAATGAACGGCGATGAGTTTTCATCACAATTAAGTACGTAGTTAAATTTGTTTTTAATGTTTTAAACTTTTTAATGATTACACTATGCAACAAAAAAAAAAATTCCCATAATAACCACTATAATTTTTTTATCCGCTATAGTCACCTAACTGCAAAAGTTATCATTATTTCAAATTCTATGTTAATTTTTTTTTTTTAATTTTAGATTTCTGAAGAGGCTGCTCCTTGCATCTTGTCGTAACTTTGCATCTTTGTCGCCGTTAAAAATCGTAAAATTACGCCACATTTAAGTTTTTCTATATAATTTTTTGATTTAGCCATTAGTTTTGAAGTTATTAAGGAACAAGTCGGAAACATTTTTTTTTGTAAAATTAAAAAATTTCTGAAATAAAAAAATCAATAAAAAAAAATAGAAAGCAAAAATAAAATTACCAGTTTTAGTACTTAATCTAAAAGCCTCGCGTATTAGATATAAAATAAATTTTATTCAATGAAAATCCATTGATAAATTCATGTTTTTTTCCCGATCAGTGAAAGTACCTTGTTTTGATATTTTTTATCAAAAATTTGTGTGATTTTTTTTAAATGATGAAATGATTTTAAATTATTTTCAAAGTTAATTAGTTTTTGTCTCTTAGCCTTTCGATTCTCAAAAAATTACCAGACACCTGTCCGCTTATTTTTATGCTGCTTTTTGTATTATATTTAACAAACCAACTTTCTATTTAATAAAAAACATAAAACAAAATACACCAACATTGTCATGGTGACTTCGCCTCTCGGTCGTTTCTTATTTGGATTACGATTCTCGTCTTCCTTCATATTTTCCTCTAACGCTTATCAGATGGTAATATACTTCACGCTCTTTGAACTTGAATTCAGTGTTCGGCAATCTCAATCTCTTTTTAGGTCTAATTACTGCACAAGCAAATTCCAGGAAGTGCGTCCTTATCGCTTTCTAAATAAGTGTTGCCTGGGTATTTACGTTTTCTCTTGATGTCCAAAATATTATTGGAATTTTTTTCTAAGCAAATTCGCTTTAAAGTTTTTCCGCTATCAACTTCACACTACAACGTTCATTGTAAACTCTAGTTTCGGCTCACATCTATAAGGGCACTAAAGCTGATGCGTTTACCGTGGGTGTATAGACCGCATACGCTGGTGATTTTAAAAAGTCATATAAAGGCACCACTTTGCACAATTAGCATTGCTCAACAAGTGATTGTGGGCAAGACAAGAGTTTATTTTAAATAAAAAAATGAGCAAGAAACTTGCAAAAATGTTGTGTAAAAATGAGCCGAATATACAAGGTGGGCCAAAAGAAATCACCCAATTTAAGGCTGCTCTCATTTTTGCAAGTGGCGGCCAATGTCAAATCTGTTTTGACATTTGTGAACTAGACAGATGTAGACTACAAGTGAACAAGCCATGGAGCAAAATAATCGTGACGAGGCCGCAGTGGACGATTTTTCGATTAGAATCATTATAAGCCATGAGGCTTATTTCCACCTCAGCGGGTACGTGACAGAGCAAAACTATCGCTTTTGGGGCACCGAAAATCCACGAGTAATGCACGAGGAGCCATTACACCCGCTCAAAGTGCATGGTGTGCTGTTCACGCTGGAGGAGTCATCGGACCATCGCCGCTGGTCAAACGACAACAGTGGACGGTGTGCGCTATAGGGCTATGTTAGCCAAGTTTTTTCTGCCGCAATTGAACGAATTAGGACTGGAGGTCATGTGGTTCCAACAGGACGAAGCAACGGTATTCGAAATTCTGAAGGCGGAGTTCCCGGGTCGCCTCATCTCTTGTTTAGGCGATTAACATTGGCCCACAATATCGTCCGATTTAACCGTTCCAGATTTTTTTGTGGGGTTTTCCGAATTTCCGTGTTTACGTGAACAAGTCCGGGACTCTAGAAGCCCTCAAGGACAACATTCAACACGAGTGCGAGAATCTGTCGCCCGAAGTTCTCACCAAAGTGATGGAAAATACCAAAAATCAAGCCCGGTGACGGTGCCCATTTGGCGATATCATCTTCTGACTTGATCAATAAAATTCTAAAGATTTTAATAAACATAATCAATAAGATATAATACAGACAATAGATGACAAAAATCAACAACAAATAGCGCGAAATAAATTTACTCAATATATTGACAACCACTTAGTTAAGTCGAAGGAATAAATTAATACTGGAAACAGTGGAACAAACTCGGCGATTTCTAGATGAAAATATGGGCATATATATATATTGAGTGCGGACAAAGGAAACAAAACAGTTGCAATGGATAAGGATGATTACGTACGTAAGATGAAAAATATTTTATGTGATATATGCACATATAAGAGATTAAATAGAGACCCAATCTCTAGACTCCAGACAAAAAATAATTCCTTTATTGAGGAATTTTTAAATCTGAATTTAATTTCTACAGTTATCCACGAAAACTGCTACAGCACCTCAATTTTATGGTTTACCAAAAATTCATAAGGATTGTATTCCTCTTCGTCTTATTTGCTCGTCTATAAACTCACCGGCGTATGGTATTTGTAAATAAATATATTGTTAATATATTGAAAAAAAATTGACAAAAGAATCCAAATATAACATTAAAGTCTCTATTGAATTCAAATCAGGAATTAATAGCACTGTCATAGAAAATGACGAAATTTTAGTATCATTTGATGTAATATCACTTTTTCTTAGCATTTCATTTAACCTTTCCCTACGAATAATTGAAAGTTAATGAAAAATTCTTGAAAAATTTACTAATATTCCCAAACAATTACTCATGGATATTTTGACTTTCTGTATAAAGGATACACGATATTTTAAATATGACGACAAGATATAAGAACAACGGAAAGGTCTGCCAATAGGATCACCAGCTTCGCCGGTAATAGCAGACATTATAATGGAGGCTCTTCTAGATATTTCACTGGAAAATATGGAGACGAAACCGAGAAAATTTACAAAATATGTTGACGATTTCTTCGCAATTATTAAAACTGTCGCAGTAAAGAATACATTAAAAATTTTAAACTTCTTTAACCGACAAATACAATTTACGATTGAAAGAGAAATAGATACTAAACTACTATACCTTTATTCGGTGGTTATAAGAGAGAATATTTTACTAATATTAGATTGGTACCAAAAATTAACCTCGTCTGGTAGATTAATTTATTTTTATTCAAAACATCCAAGAACAACAATTATTAACACTGGTACTAATTTTATAAGAAAAGTTTTATATATAAGCGATGAAAAATTTCATAACAACAATACCTATATAATGAGGATTAAAAATGTATTAAAGGAAAACGATTTTCCAACTAAAACCGTAAATTATTTGCTAAAATATGTTAATTTAAAGACAAATACATTATTAAAGAATAATGAACTAGCAAAAATTTATAAATCTATGACACATATCCCCGGTTTTTCTGATAGACTGAAAAATTCAAATATTTACGACAAAGAAAAAAAAATTTGCGTTAAAAACAAAAAGTACGGTTCACAAATTATTTACCAAAACGAAAACCAAACTTTAAAAAAAGAAGAAAAGTCTAATTTAGTGTATAAGATTACCTGTAATGGGGATGGGGTTAACATATGTGACAAAGTATATGTGGGGACAACAAAGACAATGTTAAAAACGAGAATATCATCACATAAAACAGATTACAAAACACTTGATAAACCAAATGAACAAAAAACATCACTAGCAGCCCACAGTACCATAACTGGACACGTACCAAACTTTTAGAGAATAATTATTCAAAGGGATACATGCTGGAAATCAGGGTTGCAAAAGTTGGTACAATTGTACTATTTGTGGTACAATTTAAACCTCAAAAGTACAATGGTACACCAATTACCCATTTAGTACAATTTACTAACTTTCTCAGTTTATGTTTTTTTATAGAATTTTCCTAGTTTTATGTAATTTATTTTATGCTTAAATATGTACATATATATGTATACATATATCTTAGTGCAGTTTCTTTTTTTTAAAGAAATACTTTTAAAGTATAAATGAATTTTTAAGTACAAATGTTAATTTTGATATTACAAAAATGAATTTTTATGTACAATTTCATGTTATGTTTATGTTTTTTTTCTGGCTTTTATTTAAAATAAAAAAATTTTTTTGGTACAATTGGGGTCGAAAAAGTACAATTTTATGAGCTTCTTGGTACAATTTTGATGTTCTCATTTTGCAACCCTGCTGGAAATGCTACACATAAGAGATTGAATTATAAGAGTGATACAGAGAAATGTGCACAAACATACAGACATACAATAAATAAATATAGTCGGACAAAATAAATATTTGTTGTTAATTAACTTAAAAATAAATAAGATTGTTTTTCACCTCGATATAAAATTATATCTAAAATATTTTTAAATATAATTATTGTTGTTTTGTAGATTTATAGATATATAAACTTGACAATTGTTTTCCTTTATAATTTACTTTATTAGATCACTGATGATGATCTACGAAGTTGGTCGAAATATTGGAATCAAATAAATAAAGAAATCAAAAATCTTATATATAAAAATAAAACAACAAAATTTAATTTTTATGATCTAAAGCAAAACAAAAATCTGCAACAAAATATTCATATAAAGAACAAAAAATAACATGTATGTATACTTTTTCTCAATACAAGTTTTTCTTTACAGACAGAGCACACAAAAAAATACTTACAACCTATGCTCTGGAGAGAAACATCGAGCCATAATCTGATTGGTTTTGGAAAACCCACCATTTAGCCGGTGGATTCGAACTTCAGGTTTTAAATCGAGATAGCAAGTCCCTCCTTGAAAGTCCGTGTAATATTTCACGTAGTAACGCTTTAACATCACCCCAACCGTCGTCTTCGAGCATGAGTAGTAGTACATCAGATTATCTAAGACCGGAGCTTAAAAATCAACTTGTTCTAAATGATCTTATAAGAGAACTCGAGCTAACAAAAGGGAAATCGGAGCTTTTAGCATCTCGCTTAGGATAGCGAAATTTTCTTTTAATATGACGTCAAGTCAACGGAATACCGGAACCGACAAAAGCCATATGCCAATTTTTATACAATAAGAAAGCCTCAAGGCCGTTTTACTTTATACAGGAAACGGGAAACCATCTGTACCTACTGCACATTCCGTGAATTAAAAAAAAAAAACATATGAAACTATGGCCACTTTACTAAGAAACTTGAAATATGAGAAGCGCAATTGGAAAGTATATTGCGTCTTAAATGTCGTTGCTATATTAACCGGCCTCTAACGTGGCTATACAAAGTACTGTTGTGTAGTGAATCCCTTTATTTTAAGTACATACTTTACTATAAATACTACCTTAACATACAAAGCTGTAATTTACATTTATTATTTTTATTCGTTAAGTATTTAAGATAAGATAGAACAAATAAATGAGAAGTGAAGTCAGTCTTCTTTGAACTTTGATCGTAATCGTTTCATTTAAAAGCTCACGCATTATATGGCGACCGTGACAGCCTCTTGTGTATGTGAATAGAGAATAAAAGAAAAACAAAAATGACCAAAGTGTGAGCATAGTTTGGAAAAATTTGGATATTGAACAATAAGGGTTAAAAATATGGGAAAAAAGGAAAAGTTTAAATAATATAACAAAAATATTACATTTAACAAGCTAAACAACAAAAAGAAAAAATATAAACCTGGGAAAAAAAGTGAAATTTTATTAAATAAATAACATAAAAATTAAGAAAAAAAAAAAAAAAATTCTCATTTCATTTAACGGTTAATTCGAAATAACAACAAAAATATTTATACCTAGAAAAAAAAACAAGTTTTGGCAAAAGAATTCTTAGATAGAAAAAAAAAATCGCTATTGGCAAAATAACGGGAAGAGTGAATTCGCAAAAGTACAGTGAGGGACAAAACTAAAACAAATTACAGTTCAAATACAATATCCCTTGTCAATTGTCAATGTGTGATGGAAAAACTTTTAAATACCATGAAAAAAAAATTAATTAAATTGGAAAAGTATACAACACATTTAAAAAAAAAATACCAAACACCTACATATAATACAATACAAAAACAAGAATTAACAAAATTAAAACGGTGAAAAAATGCAAAAATAGACACTTCTTGATAAATAAATAAAGAACAAATAAAGGGGAAAACAAAATTTCATACAATGGAATATAAACTAAAACATGACTGTACCAGAAAGTTGAAAAAATAGCAAATAAGTCATAAAATAAAGAAACAACGGAGAAAAAAAAAGAACATTAACAAAAACATTGGCAAATACCAAAAGTTATAACGGTCCTTTTTTTTCACATCATATTACCAATATACAAAAAAAAAAAAATAAAAATATTTTAAATTGAAAGACAATAATAAGAAACACCTTTACAAATCAAAAGAGATGGAAACATTAACAACATAAACCAAGTAATCAACAAAATCAACGGGGAAAAATAAACATCCATAACCACGATAATTTCAAAAGCCATTAAGAGCAAAGTGGGAACGAGGTTTATGTACCTATCATATATATACAACTACCTATACTTACATATTATATTATGTTGTTAACGTATTATTTGCCTAATTACTACACTTACGTTATATACTTAAAACTTACATTCCATATTTATATTATATACCTATCTACTTTTATACTTAAAACTTTATATATATCTTTTATTTACTAACTAAAAAAAAAAATATCCTATATATTCGCATATACATATGTAGGTATACAATTATTTACATACACATAAAACTATCTTTAATCATATAAAATTATTCTTATAAAAATCCGTAAATAAAATAATATTGAATAATTTTAACTTTATTATAACTTAAATGAATTAATCTAAAAACATTTCGGTACATATATAAATATATATACACTATTATTTTTTTTAAAAAGAATTAAACATGTGAATACCTCCTAATTATAAATATAAAACTTTTTATATTCTTATATATTTATGTACATGTGTATATTTTCAATATTGGGGAAAAATTTAATTTAAATAAATTTTTTGTTTTTTTACAAATGTAAAAATGAATCTTTTGCTTATTTTTTTCTAAGTATGATATTTTGAACAAAATAATAGACAATTTCAGCAAAACGATGCAAAAAAAAAAATAAGAAAACATTTGAAATAAGAAAAAGAAGAGAAAAGAATAATTTTGCATTTGTATAAAATAAAGAGAACACTCATAAATACTATGCTCTTAAAATAAAATGCTTTCATTCGTTAACATTTTAGACAATGTTATCAAAATAATAAAATACAGTTCTGTAATAAATGCCAACATTTAACAA
This sequence comes from Phyto melanocephala, assembly GCA_941918925.1. Taxonomy (NCBI): domain Eukaryota; kingdom Metazoa; phylum Arthropoda; class Insecta; order Diptera; family Rhinophoridae; genus Phyto; species Phyto melanocephala. Next base: position 56,302,757 of record OW799233.1, read on the forward strand.
AGAGAAATTTAAAGAAATTGTTGAGAAATTTTATAAAATTAAAAAACGAATTTTACAAAATCGCCCATTGTCAACAAAATAATCAAAAAGAAAAGAATACATATATTTATTAATCAATGGTTACAATGAAATTTTATCATATACAAGTTTGCATATACATTACTTATCAACTACTGTTAGGGAAGATACACATGAACAGATAGGGCACTGCAGGGAACTTTTGGTTAGATGTTTTGAGAAATTGGACTGCAGAATTAAGATACCTCATGACATTGGAATGTTTGAACTGGTTAACGATGAAATCTTGTCAGATTCTGATTCGGTTTTAGAGGCTGGAAAAACTGGGGAGGATATTAAGGCTAGTATAGAGGAAACTGATCAGAAGAACATTATAGCAGAAGGCGAAACCAACGATAGGGCAGTTCAAGGTCATCTCAGTATTATAAACAACTTAGAAACAAACATGGCATCCAGTGAGGAAAAAAGGTCGTATATTGGCATGTGCGCTAATATCATTAGGGATAATTATGACGGAAACCCGCTAGCTTTAGAATCTTTTTTAGATAAAATTGCCTTGATAGAGGAGTTAACGGACGAAAATCTCGGGAACACTTTCGTTGCATTTTTAAAATCAAAATTGGAGGGCAAGGCACGTGAAGCTCTACCGGAAAACGTAAGTACCGTTGACGACATAAAGAATGCTCTAAGGGGAAAACTTAAACCAGATAACTCCAAAATAATAGCAGGCAAAATTTCTGCACTGACTGTTAGGAACAATAATTTTACAGAATTTGCAAAACTGGCAGAAGATTTGGCAGATGCGCTTAAACGATCATTAACTATCGAAGGTATCACAAGGAGCAAAGCTCACGAAATGGCGATTGAGCAGACAGTGTCGGTATGTCGTCTTAACGCAAGATCAGATTTGGTAAAATCCATTTTGGCTTCATCAGTTTTTACGGATCCGAAAGAGGTAGTTGCTAAATTAATAGTCGAACAGACAGCGGAAACAAAGGAGCATCAGGTTTTAGCACTACAGAATCATCACAGAAATAGAAACCATAATTTTTATCAAGGAAACAATTTAGATTTTCGAAATAACTTTCGTGGTACTTCATATCGTGGGGGCAGAAATTTTAGGGGAAGTTATTATCCCAGGGGAAATAGCCGTACTTTTTATAACAATGGAAATCGATATAACTACAATAATGAATATAACAATAGGAATCAGAATAATTATAATAGTAACAATGGTAATCAATCAAACTATAGAGGAAACAATGGAAATTATTCAAATTACCGTGGTCATAATAGAAACACAAGAGCATCTGTTAGGACTTTAAACGAGGAAGTCGCTCAACCGTCGTTGAGGGTAGTAGAAGAGGATCAATAGAATCAAGTAATAAGACAGGGCCAATAGATTCAAATTTTCGAAAATCTGTTTATACATTAAATCTCAATTATGCCGATTTTATAAAATTAGATAGCATTGACACACATCAGTCTTGTACATATCTCGTTGACACTCAAGCTGATATATCTTTAATTAAAATTTCTTGCCTAAACTCTGATTCTGTCGTTAATGACAACCAAATAATTACCATTACTGGTATAACCAAAAATTCGATTTTTACTCTAGGCACAGTTTGCACAAGTTTGATCATTTCAGACCAATTAATACCACAAGTTTTTCACGTAGTCAGTGACGATTTTAATATCCCAGCGGATGGAATCTTGGGAAAAGATTTTCTTAAAGACTATAGCTGTAAAATTGATTATCAAAATTTTACAATAACTGTTAATTCAAAAAATACAATTTCGAAAATACCAATTTTACACGGATCAAGTGACTATACGTGTATAATACCTCCTAGAAGTGAGGTATTCCGTATTTTCAATTTGCAAAACATTACTGAGCCGATGTTCATCAACTCTCAGGAAATTTCCCATGGCGTTTTTATAAGTAAAGGAATCATAGACTCAGGCAACCCTGTTTTGAGAATACTTAACACTACTGATGAATTTAAATGTATCAGGAATGATAAAATCATAGCAGAGAAACTTAGAAACTATTATGTATACTCATTGAACGAAAATAAAATAGACAAGGATCGTAAAACTAAATTAATAAATATATTGAAAAGTCAAATACCTGATGACGTGAAAAATATTTTAATTCCACTTTGCGAACAATACGCAGATATTTTTTCTTTGGATAGTGATAAAATGACTATCAATAATTTTTATGAACAAAAACTCAGATTAACGGATTCATCTCCAGTTTATATTAAGAACTATAGGCTTCCTTATAGTCAGAGAGAGGAAATTAATAGACAAGTAAAGAATTTGCTAGAGAACGACTTAATTGAACCTAGCAGTTCAAATTTTAATAGTCCTTTAATTTTGGTTCCCAAAAAGAGTACTGGATGTAACAAATCATATCGTATGTGCGTTGATTATCGTGCGGTAAACAGAAAACTTATCGCCGATAAATTCCCATTGCCACGTATAGACGACATTTTAGATAATTTAGGTCGATCAAAATATTTTACAATCATAGATTTATTTTCTGGTTTCCATCAAATTTCGTTGCATACAGATTCTCGCGATATCACCGCTTTTAGCACTGACAACGGTTCATTTCGTTGGAAAGTCCTACCTTTTGGATTAAATGTAGCGCCTAACTCTTTTTCACGAATGATGACAATAGCATTTTCTGGTCTCACACCTAATAAAGCTTTTTTATATGTCGACGACATTATTATTACTGGCTGTAGTAAACAGCATCATTTGAGTAATCTAAGGGACGTTTTTGACATATTGAGAAAATACAATTTGAAAATAAACCCGTATAAATGCAACTTTTTTAGACCTGAAGTTACGTTTCTGGGTCATAAATGCACATCAAATGGTCTATTACCAGACGATAGTAAAGTTAGAACAATAAAAGATTATCCGATTCCAACTGATAAGGATTCAATCAGACGTTTTGTGGCATTCGCTAATTATTACAGAAGATTTATACCCAATTTTGCAACTTTAGCAGCACCATTAAACAAAATGACAAGGAAGAATATCCAATTCGATTGGAATGAAAAATGTCATAACTCTTTTCAGAGCCTAAAATCTGCTCTTTTATCGCCAAAAATTCTACAATACCCAGATTTTTCTAAATCATTTCTATTAACGGTAGACGCATCTAAACATGGTTGTGGAGCAATTCTAAGCCAAAATTTTAATGGCCACGACTTACCAATTTATTTCGCTTCGAAAAGCTTTTCAAAATCAGAACAGAAAAAACCAATAATAGAACTGGAACTTTTAGCGATTCATTTTGCGATAACACAATTTCGACCATACGTCTATGGCACTAAGTTTACGGTACGATCAGATCACAGACCTCTAGTCTATCTTTTTAATATCAAAGACCCCTCTTCAAGGCTTACACGAATACGTCTGGAGCTTTCTGAGTATAATTTTACGGTGGAATATATTAAAGGTAAGGACAATGTAGGAGCTGATGCTTTGTCGAGAGTTTCAATCAGCGAATTAAAGAATGCAAGTGATAAAATTTTTGCAATAACTCCTTTAATGTCAAAGGAAAAGGAAACCGAATTGAAACAGTCAATTGAAAAACAAAGTGATCCCCAATTGAAAATTTACGACAAATTTTCCCATGATTTTGACAAAAATATTCCAAGAATAAGAACGAAAATAATTACCACTAATGATAACGAAAGAGTGTTGTGCATTGAACTTTTTAGAAAATTTAAAAAACTGCTAACTGTTAAATTCAAGTTTGTTAACGAAACAATTAACTTAGGTTCTTTGCTTTCGAGACTGCAAAGTACAGTCAACAATCAAAAAATTTACAGGGCAGAATGGCCAAAGGATGATTTATTTTTCACAATTTATACAATACGGGAAATGAAAGAGCAGGGTACCCAAATTTTAAAAACTTTAGAGATTATCTTAACGGAACCAATTGAGACGATAATTGAGGATGAAAGAAAGCAAAAGCTAATGCAAATATACCACAGTGATCCTATCCTAGGCGGACACTGCGGCCAAAAGAAATTATATGCAAAGCTTCGTACTAAGTTTTACTGGAAGAAAATGACAAAAGACATTGCAAAATTTGTTAAGAATTGTCCCAAATGCATTTTAAATAAAGTTAGACCAAAAAATTTAGAACAACTAGTTTTAACACCAACCCCAACGAGAGCATTTGATATACTAGTTGTAGATACAATAGGCCCGTTACCCCAATCCGCATACGGTAACAAATATGCATTAACATTAATGTGCGATCTAACTAAATACTTAACTACAATAGCAATCCCTGATAAGTCAGCACACACAGTTGCTCGTGCAATCTTTGAAAACTTTATTTTAGTCTATGGGAAAGTTAATACCATAAAGTCAGATATGGGAACAGAATTTAAAAACGAACTTTTATCGGAACTTTGCAAATTTTTTAAAATAGATATTAAATTTTCTACTGCCTATCACCATGAGACAATCGGAACCGTAGAACGCAATCATCGCGTTTTTAATGAATTTCTTCGAGCGTTCCTAAATGGAAATTTGTCTGACTGGGACACATATCTGAAATATTTTACATTTTACCATAATACAACGCCTAATACAGTTTTTGATAACAAATTTAGTCCTTTTGAACTAGTCTTCGGGAAAAGGGCAGTCATGCCAAATGAGATCAGTACTAGTCTGGATCCAGTTTATAACGTGGACAGTTACAGTAAAGAAGTTAGGTATAGACTACAAAAGACAAATATGCTAGCGAAGCAACTGATTGACAAACACAAGACAAGAAACAAAAACTACTATGATAAACTTTCAAAACCTATAACCTTGAAAATTAACGATTCGGTTTTATTACAGAAAGAGCCATATAATAAACACGAAAGTATTTATGAGGGTCCATACAAGGTAACAAATATTGATAACACAAATGTAACAATATACGATAAAATAACAAACAAATACAAAACAGTACACAAAAATAGAATCAGAACATGTTAGAACATATGATTTAAATATCTTGCAAAAAATTTTCATTTTATACGAATATTCCTTATTGGTAAGATTTACCTACCCATTTACAATAAAAAAAGTTGAAAAATATTAAAGCAACTAAGATTGATCACCTTAATTGATTTAATATTTTTTTTCAAAAAAAAAGGGGAGGTATAATAGCTATAATACTTAATTTTAATTCAATTATAACATAAGTATACATATTATTAAACTAAATAAAACACAAAAATATTGAATTTATTATAATTATAATTAATTAAAGTAATTACTTTTCTTATTACATTTTAAATTCCTTTTTTATAAAAAGGGAGGTGTAGTGAATCCCTTTATTTTAAGTATATACTTTACTATAAATACTACCTTAACATACAAAGCTGTAATTTACATTTATTATTTATATTCGTTAAGTATTTAAGATAAGATAGAACAAATAAATGAGAAGTGAAGTCAGTCTTCTTTGAACTTTGATCGTAATCGTTTCATTTAAAAGCTCACGCATTATAGTTGTTTCTAATGCCTCTGGGATAGCCGAGATCGTAAAAGTCACTACATAAATAAGAATTGAAAAACAAGATCCGAAATGACCCGAAGTCTACATAATATAAAGTATTCTGCAGTGATTAAAAAGGACAATGCGATCTTACCACCACTTCATATAAGGATGGGCTTAGTTAAAAATTTTGTTAAAGCACTAGACAAAGAGAGCAATATTTCCAAATTTTTCATCTGCGCAAATTGGTGAGGGCCTTTTGGTTCATCCGGTAATTCGTAGATTGCTTCTAAGCACTACCTTTAAAGATTTATTATCACCAGATGAGAATTACTTTATTCTGTGTTAATCTTGTTGATTAAAATTTAACTACTTGTTTCATTTGTGTATACTTTTACCTAATAGGGAATAAAACTCGAATTTATCGATGGAAATTTATTTTATTTTTAATACATTGAAATAGAAAAATGTTTTCTTTAAGTATTTTACAAAAAGCTGAAACAATATAAGCGGACAGATGTCTGATACTTTTTTGCAAATAGAAAGCTTAAAGGACAAAAACCGGTAAATACTTTAATTTGGCACTTTTTAAGATCCCATCTAACTTCTAGACTAATTAACGTCGGAAAATAATTTAAAATTAATTTTGTATTAAAAAAAAAAAAATAAAATCACAACATTTTTAACTTTACGCAAATTTATGATAAAAAATACTTTCATTTTAGCGAGAATAAAGTAAGAATTTATCCGTGGAATTTCCTAAACTAAAAATTTAGTTTATTTCTACTAAACACAACTTTAAGATAACTGATAATTATTTGTTGCTTTCTATTTTTTATTAATTTTTCGATTTCAGATATTTTATAATTTTACAAAAAAAATTTTTTGTTTCCGACTTGCTCCTTAATAAATAATTCCAAAACTAATAGCTAAATCAAAAAATTATATAGAAAAACTTAAATCTGGCGTAATTTAAAGTTTTTTAAGAATTACATAACAGAATCTGGTACGTCGTTCCAAAGTTACGACAAGATGTATAGAGCAGCATCTTTAAAAATTTAGAAATAATAATGATTTTTGCAGTTAGGTGACTGTAGCGGATAAAAAAAAAATAAATTGGTTATTTAGGAAAAAAAAAAATCAAATTTGTTGCATAGTGTTATTTGTGATAATGAAATGCTAATAAATAGCCAAGTTTTTAAAAACAATTCTTAGTTGAATTTTTGCTAGATTCAGCACTTGTTGTTTGATTAATGAACATGGAAAATGTTGAATATAGAAAAGATTCATATAAAACTCTACTTTTGCTATTTTCTTTAATTTGTTAATGGTTGTATTGGATATGGTCGCGACGAAATTTATATCGATTCGCTTTAAAATTTCCCGGTTGTTTTGACTTCCCAATTATTGGGTTTTTTAATACAATTAAGAATTTTAAATGTAAGTCAATGCAGAAAAATGCCTTTTTACTAGTCATAGTATTATGAAAATCTACAGCAATATTGCAAGGCTTTGGCATCTTACTGGAACGTTGTAAAAGTAATACAATTTGTATATGGATGGGACTTTATCCAATGGTCCGATCCAGAATTTATTGAAAAAATTCTATCTTCTCCTGATCTTTTAAATAAGGCTGAATCAATTTACCACCCTGTCCATCAAGCATTACAAGGAGGAATTATATCTAGTCCAGGCAAGTCAATATTATTTTTGTTAACCTAACCCAGCTTTTATCCAATGTTATCATGACAATATCAATACATTGAAATTTTTCATCAATACATGCACACTTTTTAAAATGTTTGGGCTGTTGCCTAAAATCTTATGGGAACAGTAAATCCAGACAGTAATGTATGCTGACAATTACCTAAAATTTTGTAAATGAAACAAAATTTAAAAAGGACATAATATTAGAAGATTTTCTTCGACAGTGTACTCGCTTTAAATGTTGTTTATATTTTCTCTTTGTTTACTCATTGCTGCAAAAAATAATTCAATGTTTTATTCAGTGTTTAAAAGCCTTTTAATTTTTTTGCTTGTGTTCAGTTTTACTTTAACTTAACTTTTATACCCGGTGGGGGTATTCTCATTTTGTCCATATTAGACCCCATAAAGTATATATATTCTGAATCAGGGTTTGATTTGATTTGCGATCTACCTATGTCCGTCCGTCTGTTGAAAGCACGATAGAGGTCGCACCGAAAAGGCCATGGGGCTCTAATTTTGCCAGAATCTTTCTTATAGACAAGGTTTGCTTGGTATTGAAAATGGGTTAAATCGGAATATAAGGAAGTGAGTTATAGCTCGTAATGCAAGAGTAGGTCGAAAAAACCGTGTCCTTCGAACATCGAATAAAATGTAATTGTGTCCAAATGCATTAACGCACAGTCATGGAGCTTCGAATACATATTTCTTGAGTCAAAACAATATCTCTCCCCAAAAATTGTTTACATCTATGTATTAGGAAAGAAGTTATAGATAAAAATGTACGAAAATTTATACCGCGCAGTGTATTTTTCAGTATATTGTAAATTTAAAACCTAATAAAATGGACAAAATTAGATGTACAACTCTGAAATTTTGCACACTTTGCTCTTTGGTGAGAGGCTTTTCTGTAACGGAAAATAAATGTTCCACGCCCACTTTAACGCCCACCTCCCAAATAACGTTTTAACTTAAATACATATAATTTCTCTATTAATAAAGATTTTGGAATAATAAAAGACTATATTAAAACATCTAGGTTGTACTCATTAGCAAAAATAACTTTGACGCGCCTACTATAACGCCCACTCTTCACGTTATCTGCCGTTAATGAAATTTAAAAGCTCATAAAACCGACAAAATTAGAGGTAGGATGAGAAAATTAGGTACGTATACCCTTTTAGTCAATGTCATGCTGTGCCAGAAAATAAATGTGCCATGCCTACTTTTACGCCCACCTCCCATATAACTTTTTGCCTAAAATTCATATAATTTCTGTATTAATAAAGATAATAAAGGACGATTCTGAAATTTTGCACACTTTGCTCTTTGGTAAGAGGCTTTTCTGTAACGGAAAATAAATGTGCCACGCCCACTTTTACGCCCACCTCCCATATAACGTTTTACCTTAAATTCATATAATTTCTCTATTAATAAAGATTTTGGAATAATAAAGGACTATATTGAAACATCTAAGTTGTACACATTAGCAAAAACAACTTTGGCACGCCTACTATAACGCCCACTTTTCACGTAATCTGCTGTTAATGAAATTTAAAAGCTCATATAACCTACTAAATGAGAGGTATGATGATGAAATTCGCTACATATATTCTTCTAGTCAATGTCATTTTTATTCCACAAAATTTAGTTGACACGCCCACTTTTACGCCTACCTCACATATAACGGTTTATCTTAAATTCATGTAATTATTCTATTGACAAAGTTTTTGGGAAAATAAAGTACTATATTGAAATATCTTAGTTGTATTTATTAGCAGAATCTTAATTGACACGCATACTTTAACGCCCACTTTCATTAAAAGACTAAATTGACGAAAATATTTTACTATCATATCGAAGTTATTAAGGGTGGTTACATTTTAAGGGCCGATGTTAATTTTAAATAAAGCACAAATTATTTAAGAAATTATTATCATTTCTTTTTATAATGACAATATTTGTATGGTGCAATTATGTATTTAACAAAATATAGGCCAAATGGCCCCCCATCCTTGGCGCCACTCCTCTATCTGATGGTCCAAATTTTCAATGACACTGTTGATGCTCAATTGTTGGGCACGATGATGAGTCGAGGTTGCTTGCTCTTTTGCCACACTATCGCAAAAAACAGCAATGGTCCCCATTCAACGAACTAAGAAGGCATTTACAGATTGGCTAACATTTTATACAGACCTGTTTTGCAGAAATTTAAATACTTTTTACAATTCCCCCGATTGTGGACGAATTTGAACGATTATGTTGATCAAAAGAATTACGAAGTGCACAAAATGCATTTTGATTTGAACGCCCATTTTTATAAAAAACCTGAATAACTTTAAAGCGTTGCTCATTTGCGTATCTTTCCACGGATCAAATTGAGTAAGTTTGAGATTGAAAAATGTCAAATGAAATGCAGAAAACAAATTTAAAGACTAGGTGTAGTTCACCTTCAACATGGGCCCTTAAAACTTAACCACCCTCTACAAAGAAAGTGATATATATATTTTATTATAAAGAGATTATTCCATAGCGATTAACAAAATAATAAATATTGTGCTTTAAATGTACACAAAATTGGTGGTGGGTATAAAAGATTCGACACAGCCGAATATAGTGCTCTTACTTGTTAATTTTGTTATTGAAAAAATTCATTCACATAATAGAAGAATTTTCATACACGGTATGATTATCTATATGATCATATATTCAAATATCGATGCCTTACTTTCTCAACCTCGTAACTTAAAATATACGGTTTTGACTTCTTCATATCAAACGATTGTTTCAATCTTTAACTAAAAAAGATTTGTATATTATTACTTCTAATATACATAAATACAATCAATTCCTTAATAATTGCATTTAAACTTTTAACCAAACACCGAAGTATAAAAAGATGAACCGTTTTTTTTTCTCTCCTGAAAATTTTTATTTTTTAAGATACAAGGTTGAGGAAGTAAGTCATCGATATATGAATCATTAATTAACATATTTATATGATCCTTTTTAGCTGGGAAGTAAGAATGCTTTATTATTTCCGTCGAGGTTTTTGATTCGGAATTTTTACACGGTTAGTTGTATAATACAAACTATTTCATTCGATAGCCATATTAATGGGGTCAAGATTATCCGCCATGTTTTTTATAGCGCCGTCTTGGATTTGAACTGTTTGTTACCAATGTAGAGGTGGTTGAAGTAGGTAAATTTTTACTTACTAGATTTAACCATATAAAAACTTATTGTGCGACATTATGCAGTGGTGGCTATCATGAATTTTACGTTTTTTTGTAGTGTGTTATATTTTAAAGTTTTTTCTTGTTAAACTCTTATAGCTACACTTTTTTGCCCAAAAGCTGAAAAAATCAATTTTCGTTTTTAGATTTTAGATTTTAGTAAAAACACCGAAAAACTTGTATTTTTGGGCTTATATAACCGTTACTTTCCAACTGATTTGTCGGTTTTTCTAAGCAGTAATTTTTGAAATTATGGTTTGTTTTAAAATGTCTACTTAGTACGAATACGTATTTTTTAAAAACATTTTTATACCCTCCACCAAAAAAATTGTGGGAGTATATTCATTTTATCATTTCGTTTGCATCACATCGAAATATCCATTTTAGACCCCATAAAGTATATATATTCTGAATTGGGGTTTGATTTACCTCGAATATATATTTCCTGAGTAAAAATAATATCTCTCCTCGAAAATTGCTTATATCTATGCATTAGGAAAGGAGTTATAAATCAAAATGTACGAAAATTTTTACCGCGAACTGTCTTTCGGTATACTTAAAATTTAAAACCTATTAAAACTGACAAAATTAGATATACGATTCTGAAATTTTGCAAACGTTGCTTTTTGGTCAAAGGCTTTGTATTAACGGAAAATAAATGGTACACGCCCACTTTTACGCCCACCTCCCCTATAACGCTTTATCTCAAATTCATATAAATTCTTTATGAATAAAGATTTTGGAAGAAAAAAGGACTACATTGAAAAATCTAAGTTGTATTTATTAGCAGGAACAACTTCGACACGCCTACTATAAGGCCCACTTTTCACGTTATCTACTGTTAATGAAATTTAAAAGCTCATAAAACCTACTAAATGAGAGGTATGATGATGAAATTCGCTACATATATTCTTCTAGTCAATGTCATTGTTATTCCACAAAATTTAGTTGACACGCCCACTTTTACGCCCACCTCCCATATAACGATTTATCTTAAATTCGGGTATAAAATAAGAGATTTTTTTCTTGGCAAAATAATTATGCCGACGACTGTATGTCAATTTGAAGATATCTCAATAAAAATAACAACTTTTTATACCCTTCACCTGTGGTGCACAAGGGAATATATCTCGTCGTTGGTTGATTTCAACCAACACACGGACAGACGGACAAACGGAAAGACAAATTTATATATCTGTGGCTTAAAGCTAAAAGGGCCAATGTCACTTTTTTGCTCTTTTGAGTTAATCATTGCATTAGATTTGTTTTCTTGCTCTATTTCATTAAATAAATGGAGTCATACGGACTCCATTTGACTATTTGCGTGCAGTGAACTACCATGTTAACCAACTAACCAGCTGGAAGAGGTTTCACAAAAACATTTTCTTTTGACGTAGAAGTTTTATTTTTTATATAAAGTTTGATTATGAAATTTAATTACATATATGTAGGTTCCAGATAATGCGTAAATCTCATATCCTTTAACATTAAGAAATCATTTAAAATTATTTAGTAATTTTGTACTTTCATATAATTGTTCGACAGAAGGAACATGCTGATTATTAACAATTGTACCTTCATGCTTGTGGCTAGTTAAAATATTTGAAATACATTTTGTTCTACTTAGGGTAGGTAGGTAGGTAGGTAGAACAGACAGCTTTTGAGCAGCTCACTTGGATTCATCATATTGATCCCTTTGTGATACCTGTATGAGAAGAGAAGAGAAATATAATATAATATATTATCAGAAAATTGGAAAGAGAAAGGAGAGAGAAAATAGAGAGAAAGTAAAAAATAAAAAGAAGGAGTTGAAAATAAGAGAAGTGGAGTCGTATTCCGTTTCCCGATCCGCGTAGGCAATGGTGTTTAAGCCCATAGCATCTATCTTTCTAAGTGATGGACGAAGGGTTAACATTGTTAAAGGCACCCTCGGTGTCAAGAAAGGACCAATGTATAATTACCATACTCTATCAATCTTTCTATCCGACCGACTAGGGAGTGAAGAGCTGTCTTGACCAACTTGCCCTTTATATAGGCATGTTGTGATGGCGAGAGGAGGGTTGTATTGATCGTTGACCTGATATGGACATCAGTCAATCTCGTCAAGTTCTTTAGCAGAAAGGATGACAGGATTATCGGTCTATAATCCTTCGCCTTCGTATGGGATGGTTTGCCACCCTACGGGATAAATATCACATCACTAACCCTCTACTCTGTAGGGGTTAGAAGACTATGCCATACAAGATCTGTAGATGTCAAGTTACCAAGGTAAAACCACATCAAAAAAAATTACGCTGCAAGTCCGCCGGTATGATGCCATCCGGTCCCGGTGACTTAAATTGTGAAAAACAATTTCCTGCAGTCCAATTGAATAAGGAAAACTTTACGGTAATATGCGGATGGTGATGACGAACCCACTGAAGACATCCTGAAAAAGAAATATCCGTCAGCACCTCCAGTATATACTCCACCACTAGTAGTAAAGCTGCTGTCAGTCTTCTGAAGCTAGGTACGGCAGGTGATTTCGACAGAAGCTTACGTAAGCGATTTGTCTCGGAGGAGCTTTCCATGCTGCAACAGAAGTTTCTCAAGGTTTGGCGATTCGCATTTCTGAACTCATTCTTGAATTTATTCAATGAAGACTTATATAAAGACCAATTACCTCCTTTAGCCTCATTGAATAGTCTCCCACATCTCGTTCGAGATTCCCTTATCGTGGTATACCACCACGGTGGTTTAGCCCTGCCCCTTAAAACAGTAGATGGGCAGGATAGCGACGTAGCTCTTCTGTATGAACTCGATAGTCTAAAGACAGCCTCCTCTATATCCGTAATTGTGTCTATAGGCATTGTAGGAGAAAGCAGATTCATAATGGAAAATTCCAGATAAATCTATTAAATTTTTCCTATCGCAAATACATATTTTATTTATCTTAACACATTTATCTTTGATTGCAAAAGTAAAATTTTTACATTGTACTATATTTTCATAGTTCATTTCTATAATTGTATTTTTCTTTATTGGCTTAATAATTGACTTTTTACAAATAACCCTGTCAATAGACGCCAAGTTTGCTATGTATATTATGAAATTTTCATTAGATGCAATTTTTATTGAAGCAAGGCTTAAGGCTTCTTTCAAGTTATTGTAAGGGAATGATTCTGATTCTAGAAATATTTCAGAAAAATCGATCTAGTGCAAGTAGTTAAAAATGATAACTTATTTTTTATGGGCGTGGCACTGCCCATAACAGCTCAATATGTGTGCTAAGTTTTAGAAAAATCGGTCTAGTGCAAGTACCTCAAAATTATAACTTCTTTTTATGGGCGTGGCCCGGCCTACTTTTCTAATCACGAAATTATATAGTCATGACAGATCAATATGTGTGCAAAGTTTCAGAAAAATCGGTCAAGTGGAAGTAGCTAAAAATGATAACTAATTTTTTATGGGCGTGGCCCCTCCCACTTTTTTCCATCCATAAACACTCCCTGGAATGTGTACAACAACTTGCCAAAGTTTGACTCCGATCCGTTTTACAGTTTTGGAGTCTATAGCTAACACACACACACAGAGTTTCAATTTTGTATATATAGATAGATTATTTAATAATACTTTTCTATGCTTTAATTTTGTTATCATTGGTTTATATGTATTCTTTAAGTAAACCAATATGCTTTTTATTGTAAAAGAAAAAAATAAACACAAAAAACAAAAACCGCTTTACGATGCAATAGTTTATTTAAGCACGTTCGAACATCACAATAATATACTATTAATTAATTCAACTTGATGTTCACTTGAAGACGACTTATGTAACCCTAATGTGTGGTGCGCACATGCAAGTAGTGGCATGCAAGTGTTGTAAGTATACGTATTATTAGCGAAAATTTCTTCGAAATAGTCGAATCTCTTGCAATTTGCTTTTCTGTTTACACATGCGAATGCAAGTTCATTTACAAAAGGTCGTCAAAGCGTAAACTTCTACGTGCTATGTTCCATGGTAATGAGGTTATGTACTTTTCTTACACTCCAGAACCAATTTCCTTTTTTCATTTATATATGTGATACGTTAATTTTTAATTTTTTTAATCACTTTTACGAATTACACAAAGGTTAATAAATGTAATAATAAAATAAAAATTTTATCAAACAGCATATTGGAAAAAATTGTTCACCACTTAATGTTGACCTGCGTAAATCTTGGATCATCGTATGCATTGTACTTTAAATTTAATAAAATCAAGAAACGTCTTCGACAGTTTGTATATGAGGTATTTCTTTTTTTTATAAAAATTAAAAATTAAATTGAAACATAAATTATTCTTGAAACTTTACAGCTGGTACAAGAAAAGTTGAAAAGAATAAAGAATCAGAAAGAAAATCTTACTGAAGTGCGAGGCGATTCTATGAAATCAATACAGAAATCTCCAAATATTTTCATCGACCAAGCCATAGAAAACTTTCAGAAAAAAAAATTTTCAATAAACGACATAATTGTGGAATCGAATACCATAGTTGCAGCTGTAAGTTTTAAATATTTTTTACTTGTTTTCTTCAATTTATTTATTAATTTTACCTATATGCAATAAAATGCTGTAGGGGTCCATTAGCTTTGTAATATAATTTGTAAAAAACATCCATATTTTCTTTAGGATTCTACCAGTGTTAATGTTAAATTGTAAAAATGGTAAAATGAGCAAACATTTATACAAAATCTGCAAATATTTCCAAAAATCTTCGAAAAAAAATTATAAGATTTAATTTTATTATATTTTTCATACTAATATAAAAGGGGTGGTTCAATTTTAAGGGCCGATGTTGATTTTCTTTCACTATATTTTATTATGATAATATTGGTACGCTTCAGTTATGTATAGAACAAAATATCAGACAAATGGCCGCCGCGGTCTCGGCGGCATACCTCCATCCGATGGTCCAAATTTTCAATGACAATGAGTCGAGATGATGAGTCGCGGTTGACTGCTCTTTTGCCACACTATCGCGAAGGCACTCTCAGATGTTTTCACATTTTATACATACCTGTTTTGCTGAAATTTAAATATTTTTAACAATTCTCCAGGTTGTGAAAGAATTTGAACGATTATGTTGACCAAAAGAATCACCAAGTGCACGAAATGTATTTTGAGTTAAGCACCCATTTTCATAATAAGCCTTAATAACTTTAACGCGTTGCTCGATTGTGTATCTTTTCATGGTTTGAATTGATTTAGTCTGAAATTTAGAAATGTTAAATGAAATGCAGAAAAAAAACTTGACGTTTAGGTGTGGTTCACATTTAACATCGGCCCTTAAAATTAAACACCCTTTACTTATATATTTATATTTTTTTTGGTAAAAAAATATATGATACAATTTTAAGTGAGGGCGAGTAAGCGCTATATTCGACCGTGCCGAATTTATAATTCCCTTCACCATCATGTACACATCGTAATTTAGCTTAGATTTAAGATCTCATGCGATTTTCTTTATAACTTCAGACGCCGTATTCGATTTTGTATTTTAACAAGGTATTTTACTAGCCCTATCATTTGAACCCATAATGATGTATTGTGATTTAGTAAGAACGCCGAAGCATTTGTATTTTTGTGCTTATATCTCAGTTAGTTTCAAACCGATTTCTTCCTTTTTCTCCGAAATAATTTTCAAAATTAAGGCTTGTCCAATTTGATATATAAAAAAATATACTCGTTTTTTCGTTATATTTGTCCTTTAGCCTTGCTGGTTCGTAAAAGTTTTTTCTAAAATTTTGTAAGAATATCGGCAGGGGAATATCATACCTATAAATAGTAACAAATGAACCTGGGGTTAAAAAATTTTGATTTTTTTGGTATAAATATATCAAGACCAGAGGTAGTCGTGTTGTGATGCATTCCCAAATATTTGCAAAAGATTGACACCACATACGGATCTAAGAAGCATGTGGGGGCTTCAAACATATGAATTCAACTAACACGCGGACAAACGGACATGTCTCAATCGATTTCCCAAGTCATACGATTTCAAAATGAGTTTATCTTTTTTTTTCATTACAGAACGTTCCGGGATTCAACTTTCTCAATGTCTTAATCACTGATTGGCTATCCAATTAATACGAATCGGGGCTTCGCTATTCGTTCCCTTTATCAATTTAATTCCTTCCGTAATCGCCATGATCTTAGACTGGAATTTAGTATTGTGATCTGGTAGACGGAAGTATTTGCTTCTGTTTCGGCTTATGACGTATAAGCCCATTCCAGTTTGGTCACCAATCCTTGAACCGTCTATATAAAGATCGATTCCATGGGTGTTTCCTATCCTGGTTATTTCATCCTATTCTCCCTCTTCCAGTATTGTGGTGATGCAGTTAGTACTTTCATATCTCATCGGCATTATGTCACATATTACTTTAGTAATATTTCCCATCAGTAAGATATCCGTTATTCTTTGGTATCTGGTCTTATGTTCTCTTATAAGCCATTCATCTATTGCCATTAATCTTGTAGCAGCTAAGGCAGCTTTATATTTTACCTGTATCTCTATTGGCTAAATTGATGATATTTTCTCGATGGCTATTGTCGATGTGGACATCGTGGCAGCGCAAAAACTAATGCAGCACTGTCTCTGAATCTTTTGAAGATGTTTTATATTCACCTTCTTCTCTAAGAATGTTCACCACACTAACGAAGCATACAACAAATCGGCCTCAGAACACTCGTATATAGCCAATGTGTTATCCTTCGGCTTATGCCCCACCTTGAGCCTATCGATCTTCTGCAGAGGGCCCATATTCTCTGAGGTTTTTCCACTTTACACTGTGGTCCTTCCTGGATAGTCTCCAATCAAGTATTATTTCTAGGTATTTCACCTTCTTATCAATCTTATTTGCTTTATTCCGAAAGATGGGATAGCTATGCACCGGTATTTTCCTCTTTCTCGTAAACCAACAGATTTCAGTCTTGTGCGGGTTGACATTGAGCACTCGCTCTTTTGCTCAGTAATAGGATATATTCAAAGCCTCATACATAAAGAATTTGGATTTGTGCCCCGGATCAGAAACGCAACATCATCTGCGTAACAGATAGGCTTGAATCCGTCGTTCGATAGAATCCTCAGTAGACTATGTTTGGTAGTTACCGATAAAAATGGAGATAAAATACCTCCCTGCGGGGTCCCTCGACATACCTTGTCCCTTCTTCTCACTCCATTTGCCTCACAATTTATCCATCTGTTCCTTAACATATTGCTAATCCACGCAATTAAGATATGGCTTAACCTTAATTTCTTTAAGGAACCGCCTTAGGTATACACTCCCAATTCGAAGGATCTTTCTATATGAAAAACAACTTCCTGAAGAGCAGTCTCAGTGGAATTGTGTTTGATATAGGTGTGTTGTACGAATTTCATTGAATCACCAGGTATTCGTCTCCTAACCATTCTGTTGACGATACGCTCCATGGTTTTCAATAAGATTGATGTAAAGCTTATAGGTCTATAAGCTTTAAGATTTGCGTAATTTTCCTTCCCTGGTTTAGGTATAAAAACGACTCTTACCTCCCTTCATTCCACAGGAGTATACACATATTTTAGGCAAGTAGTGAGAATATTCAACAGCCTCATATCGATTAGGTCAATGCTTCTTTGTAGAAGACCCGGAAAAATACCGTCCGGCCCTGGTACCTTATATGACCTTATATATCGGTTATATAATAATTAACATTACTTCATAATTTATATGTTACGGACTTCTAGTAATTACAAGAATGTACTAGAAAGTAAGTACATGGGAGAACCTTGTGGAATGTTACAAACCACCACTACATTACTATAAATATTCCAACAAAATAGCTAGCATAATCAGTATTCCAGTAGAGCTTGTAAAGTGTGTATCAATTGAGTATAACAGTAAGTGAAATAAATAAAGTACCATGAAAACAATATTCGAGTTTGTTTTTTAATAAACAAAGTGTTCTTGCTGTTATTTGCAATACAAAATAATCCCCAGTAATTTAAGGAAATAAACCAACGTTTATAAAAGGTACTAACGTAACAATATTGATTATGGATCTAAGTTGCTTCCCTCTGCAACATTTTATAAAAATTACTAAATCTATATTTTTCGACCGAAAATACTCGAATCTGCATTTTGTCATTTTAAAATGATAAAATAAGTCTGCATTTCTGGCAAATAGTGCATTATAGAAGCTATATTGTTGTCCGAATGCATGTATGTTTAAAAATATTTGTGGATATGAAAGTAAGCTAAAATATTTTTTATATATCAAAAATATTTGGTACTAGCTTGTGCCCGCGACTTCATCTGCGTAGTTATCTGGATTAAAGGTAGACTTAGTAATAACCTAGGTTGATATTTATATGTTCGTCAAATTTAATTTAATTCCACTTAGCCATTTTTACATGATTGAGTTTTAGATTCGCTTAGAAAATATAATCAATACCACAATCCTTTAGTTCCGTGATTGTTTGTATGGTTCAGTAACAAATATCCATATATACAAACATTCACATTTGTTATATTAGTAGGATTATTAATTTGAAAATATAAAGGAAAGTCAAGACTTACAACAAAAATAAAAATATTACAACACAAACAACTCGCTTAGGCTGTGTGAAGATGACTTTGCCAACAAATTCGCCTGGTTATCGTGCCTATGTGTTATTCTAGGTTGTTATCTATCTATGTGCCGACTTTCATTTAGTTCCGTTCAGGGGTTTTTCGTGATTGAGTAACAAATATCCATACATTCAAACATACAAACATTCACATTTATTATATTAGTAGGATTACAAATGAGCAAAATCGGTATGTTAGAAAAAACGTTACGCGTTGTAATTTGTAAGCTCATTACGTCAAAAGCTTCACTAGCAAAATAATTTTGTAAACAAATTTCTTTAATAATAAAATGTTATAAAAATGTTGTATATTTACGATGCTGAAATTTTGTGTGTATGACTTCTTTGTCAATCAAATCTAACACGCTCACTCCTTCTTTTCTTAAAACTTTGCGCGAATTGTGAACTTTTCTGAAAGTGCAATATGGTAGTTATATAAGTAGACATATAAAAATATTAATTTTAAATTTCAGAAGATCTTATGAACTATGAGTAATACGTACATACATATAAAACACATACATACATATATAAAAACTTCCTATTGTACAATTATAAATTGAGTTTACGTATGTATGCTTCAAAATTTATTATAAATTTAATATAAATTTTTATGCTAGCATAATTTTTAATAAATTTACGATAATAACCACGAAGACCTTTATTTGTTTGATCTCTTTCGGGGTTTTCGGTAATGGGTAATTAGCCAGACACTCTACTTTTTTGTCATTTGGCCTTACTCCTTCTCTATTTACAACGTGCCCTAAAAATTATTTTTCCTTCTTTAAGAATTCACATTTATCTAGTTGGCTTTTTAGGTAAGCTTCTTTTATTCGGTTAAACACCAATCTAATAAAATAAAATCGAGATGTTCTTCAAGTAACCTGGAAAAATTTACCACGTCATCTAAATAGACCAAACAAATTTTTCCTAGCAGATCAGCCAACACCACGTTCATCAGACTTTGGAATGTAGTCGGTCCTGTTGTCAAGCCGAAAGGCGTTCTTAGGAATTCATAGTGAGCGCCTTTCACAAAGAATGCAGTTTTATGCACATCCCTTTCGACTTGATGAAAGCCTTTGGCGAGGTGAAGAGTTGTAAAATACATACTTCTGTCTAGTTTGTCCAATATCTCTTCCATATTAGTAATGGGATATTTGTCATCGGTCGTTTTCTCGTTTAGTTTCCGGTAATCGTCCCTTTTAGGCAAGATACAAATAGGCGCTAAATAAGGAGAAGAAGAGTGTAGTATTATGTTATTGTATAGCATTCCCTTGATTTGTCTTCTCACCTCTTATTTGTGTATGTAGGGGTAGCGATATGACTTAGCAAAATTCTATGTTTGACTTACTTGATCAATTATCTGTAATTCTGTACTGCTGTTTTTAAATAATTTCTCATTTACGACATAATAATTTTCATGTGTTATCAGCCATGCATCCTGAGTGTTTATATGTACCACGCCAGGATATATAAAGTCTGTTATGGTTTCGATTTTAAAATGTTGAGCATCATATATGTATACCTTCTTTAAGAACAAGTTTTCCATTTATGTTGTGAATATCTTTGACTAATCCGTGGACTAATCCGTGTTCGGTACTTGAGATAAATTTTACTGTATTTGAATTCGGAATATGCAAGGGGATAATTTTATAGTTTATTACTAACTGATTTTGTTCATAATCTATGATGTTTTTATACCTACGTAAAATGTCATTACCTATTATTATTATTATATTACCTAGTTCTTTAAATGGTGGTACCTTATAAATTGTTTGGGTTCTGACAGTGTTTTGCAGAGTTTTAAGGTTTACAATTGATGAGTCGATCTTCCACTTTGGGTTGCAAAGTCCAGGGTTAATTACTGAATGGTGTCAATTATAAATTTTCCTTAATTATTATATGGGGTATGGATTGCGAACATTTCCTAAGATACCGATACCACTGTTATGGTTGGGTTTTGGTACTTTTATTTGATTACTATTACTAGTTTCAAAGAAGTTTTAAAAATTTCTTTGCCCTTGGTCTTGGATTATATTTGCGTCCATAGGCTCTGGTGGTTGTTGGTTAACAAAAACTCTTGGTTGTGCATTAAAATTATTATTCTGAGGGTAGTTGTCTTGACTTACTTCGGTATTGGGGTTATTATTTCTGAAATATTGATTATTTATCGGTGGTTGGTTAATTGACTCCATTGTTGGGTATTAAAGTTGTTACTTTATTGGTAAAAACTATTCGGAAATTGGAGGTTGAACGATTTTTGGTTTGCACCTGGCTGTTATAAATAACGATTTTGGTTAGCATTGGTATGGAGGGTTTGTTTGTAATTGTATTTTACGTATTTATTTCTGTCAATTTTGTTCCATTGTCTGAAATTGGTAAAAGCATTATCTGTCTTACTGCCGTAATAACCATATCCTGATTTAAACAATATCTCCATTTCATCCTCAAGTGTATCGAGATTTCTACACGTTAATAGCTTCTTAATCTATCCTTTAATTCATGATGGAAATTATATAATATAAATAAATTTTTGGTATACAAAATAGATACAAGGGAACGTAACGCTCTTATTTGTTTTCTAGTCTTTTGACACAGTTGGAAATAGCATAGTGTCTGCTCTTATAATGCTGGCTACACATCCAGTTATACAAGAACGACTATACGAAGAAATTATTAATATTTTCCCTGAAAAGAACTTTGAAATGGAATATGAACATTTGGAGCAATTGCCATATTTAGACATGATTATTAATGAAACTTTGCGATTGGCTCCATCTGTGCCGCTGATTGGTCGTCATGTTACTAAAGACTTGCCATTGAGCGAAGATCTTGTAATTCCAAAGGGGTTTCAAATTCTTATACCAATATTCCATATACATCGTCGCAAGGATATCTGGGGTCCAAATGCTAATAATTTCGATTCTGATAATTTTCTTTCCGAAAATATTGCTGGAAAACATCCTTACGCATACATACCATTCTCGAAAGGAAAGCGTAATTGTATTGGTAAGTTTCGCAATTACTTTATTTAACTTAATAAAATGTATAAGCTATTTTGTACTCGCAGGTTGGCGATATGCTCTATTTGCAGTGAAAGTAATATTGGCTGGAATAGTACGCAATTACCGACTGACTACTACAACTAAATATGAGGACGTCAAATTCACATATAATATCTCCTTGAAATATTCAAATGAGCCGTCATTTAAAATATATCATCGTGACTGAAAAAGATTTATATTGCCCACACTTAAATCTGTATATGTGACAGCGCATAGAGAAAGGGACCTAAAAAAAACAATTTTCACTTTTTTTTATGTGAACAACATCTGAGCATCGAATGAGACCGATCCCATGCCCCAAAAGTGTTCCCTCCCAGAGATATGCGCGTTTTAAATATAAATGTGAAGTCGACGATTCTAAGCGCAAATAGAAAGGGACCTAACGGTAAAATTTATTTATTTTAATTTTTCCCCCTACTAAATAAACAAAATAATTTGATTTTACGGAACTACAAAAAATTTATTTTTTTCTCTATGAACAATTTAAAAAAATAGAAAAATCATTTAACCTTTAAAATGGCTCTTCTTAACGAAACCTGTTTTTACCCTTAGGTCCCTTTCTCTATGCGCTGTCACATATGGAGCATTTCGCAGATAAACATATATAAACATACTACACACGTACATAAATACATACATGCACACATACATACATATATACATACACACAAACGTACAAGATTTTAAAAACAACTAACAGGAAAATAAAATACTTAAAATTCATGCCGATTGACAATAACCAATTTAAAAATTTCATTTGAATTTAATAAATGGTATAGTTATGGAAAATTTTATATTGCGATAAATTCTTGAATATTTATCTTTAAAACAATATTATGGTGTGTATCAAGAAAAATTTATTCATCAGATAGTAATGTTTCGTCAGCTGATAATTTTTGCTTCATTTATTAAAAATTTCAGCTGTCCAAGTCAGCTGTAACTTGTTTATCAGGGTACACCAGAGATTTGAGGCACCCCCAAAAAAAGTAGTGCAAAAGTGTCAAATCATACAAACGAGGTTGCCAATTTATAGGTCATTTCCTTAAAATAATTCAGTTATAATGCGTTTGACTCAACAATGTTATGGTTTAACGTGCGGTATGGCTTGCTCGCTATCTTGTTTGACCTATTTCTTCTGTAAATGTTTGGCAATGGCATGAGGAATAAACAAGTAAAAGCACTATATTCGGCTGTGCCGAATCTTTTATACCCACCACCAGTTTTCCGTTCTTTTGTAGCTAGGGTTTTTTTCCCGAAAATTTTTGTTTCCCGGAAATGCGAGATTTTTTTTTAATATCCCGGGATCCCGCAGCAAAACAAATAAAAAGTAAATTTGTTTTTAATAAAAAAAAACTTTTTATTAAAAATCATAAAATAATTTATAATGTAAAAAAAAGCTTCAAAACTATAAAAATCAATAAAGAAAGCTTAATTTAAAATATAAATTTAGTAAAAATATCTGTTATTGAAAAAATATTATTCTCTAGATACGAGATCAAATAGAAGGATATCTGTAGCAAATTTAATTATCGTAGCTCTAATTTTGTCGGTTTTATGAGCTTTTAAATTTCATTAACAGTCGATAACGTGAAAAGTGGGCGTTATAGTAGGCGTGTCAAAGTTGTTTTTGCTAATGAGTACAACCTAGATGTTTCAATATAGTCCTTTATTATTCCAAAATCTTTATTCGTAGAGAAATTATATGAATTTAAGGTTAGGCGTTATATGGGAGCTGGGCGTAAAAGTGGGCGTGTCACATTTATTTTCCGTTAGAACAAAGTATTTGACCAAAAAGCCATGTGTGCAAAATTTCAGAGTCGTAAATCCAATTTTGTTGCTTTTTATTTATTATTATTCGATGTTAGAAGAACAAGGTTTTTTCGACCTACTCGTGCTTTACGAGCTATAACTTTCTTCCTAATATTTCGATTTAGCCCATTTTCAATACCAAACAAACCTTGGCTATAAGAAAGATTCTGGCAAAAATTTAGCCCCCTAGCTTTTTCGGTGCGACCTCTATCGGACAGACGGGCGGACATAGCTAGATCGTCATAAAATCAACCCCCGATTCAGAATATATACTTTATGGTAAACTTAGCGAAGTGCTTTAAAAGTTTGGCGAACAGAGTGAAAATTTTTAAAATTAATTTCCATAATTATAAAAAACACTGTGTAGAATTTGGAGAGAATTTAGACATGCACATTAGGAAAGTAAGAATCTGCTGTATTATGAGGTTAATTAATCTTTAAGGCTGGAGTTACATACCATGCATTCTATCCGTTGTTCCCTTTTATGCATCTGTCAAAATTTATTTTTTCTGTCTTTTTTGTGTTCAAAATAATAAAAGAAAAAGCATTCGAAAAATGTTTACAATTACTTAAAACAAAAAAGAAAAATACATAAAAACTAATTTTAAACACAATTTTTTCATTACCAAAATTTTTATTCCGTTTATCGCTAACTGTTATATGCTGAGTGCCATATCTGTTTGTTAATTATTAAAAGAAAACAAGATGCAAAAAAAAATACACTCACTTCCTGTTCCAAATACAGCAAACGCACCCAAATTCGTCTCGTATTATTTTCGAGAGTTTCGTAGGCCCTTGTAGCAAAATTTATCATGTACATAAACTCAATGAATTCTATAAATTCAATTTTACTTTACATTTTGAAAAATTTGTTTTTAATTAATAAAAATATAAACACAACAGCTGATCAAAACAAAAAAGTTGATACATAAAACGCGTTGTGTGTAACTTAAATTTAGTAACGTAAATATAAAATGGTTAAAAAATTATCAAACGCAACAATGCACGAACGGATGATGTGTACCTCCAGCATTAGTTTAATAAAAACCTGCAATTAAACGAGGGCATGTTTTTGGTATTTTTTTATAACACTTTATTTTGTTGAGTGATATTTCTCGTCGTACACAATTATATTTACATATCTGTATAATAACTGAATATGTATTTAAGTGGTTTTAATTCACACTGTTAAAACTATTATAATACGCTTGTGCAGACCCTTATTCATAAAACATTTATATATCATTCTATATTATTTATATTTATGGTAACTCGTTTTAAATCCCATAAAGTCAGGGTGTCCGCCGGGAAGGTATAATACTTTGTTTTTCCGCCATTTTGGAAAAAATTAGTTATGAAAGTTCATATTTGGCAGTCGTGAAGTAAAGACGTGGTAAATTTATTATTGAAAAATACTCTGAGAGCTAACGTGTTTTAATCGTCAAAACATTTTATCAAAATCAATCATCGATTACTGTCACGGTGAGAAAGTTATGTAAAATTTTAAGGAGAAACAACGTGCCAACAAGACGCATTACAGTAAAACCCGCTTTAATACTTCCCCTCCTTAGCACCTAACCCGTTTTAGTGCCCAAAATCTCCAGCCTCTATGGCTTTTTTGTAAAAAATCTAACAAATTTACCCTTTTTATTACCTCCCCGCTTAAGTACTCAACCCGCCTAAGTAGTATAATTTGTTGTGCATTTAATAATATTTTACGTACGTTTTCCCCCGGCTAAATACCTTTCTAAATACAATTGCTCTTTTATAATCGATTGTTTATTTATACCATTACTAATAATCAAGATATACATATGTGCATACATAAATAAAATAAAGATTCGTAAAAATGCCTGGCAAAGGGCGAAAACTTACAAGTTTGACAATTAAGCAGAAAATACAAATTCTTCACTTGATTGATCAGAAAAAAAAACCGAAAAATGAAATTGAGCAGCATTTTCGGTGCGACATATCAACTGTAAATAGAATTTTGTAAAACCGACAACAAGTGGAGGCGGCCGCAAATGCAACTTCTTTGCGACGTAAACGTTTACGTACGAGTCCGCACAATGACACTCAAAAAAGCTCTTACTCAATGGTTTGACCAGATGAGAGTTCTTAATACTGCGCTAGCCAATGCTCAAATCCTCCAAAAAGCCAGAGACTTCGCAGCAAAATTGCATTCCGATTTTATGCAAATAAATGGCTGGCTATGGCGATGGTGTCGTTGGGATGCTGATGCTGATACCGAAGAGGCGAATAGGTATCGCCAACAAAAATTGCAGGACTTAATGAAAGCTTATGTACCTCGCGATATCTTCAATGCTGACAAAAGTAGGCTATTTTATAAGGCATTGCCGAATGCAACTTTGGCAAGAAGGAGTACAACAGTAACAGGAGGAAAATGTCAAAAAGCACGGCTGACTCTTCTATTCTTGTGCAATGTTGAAGGGAGTTACAAAAAATTTTTTGCTGTCGGAAAATCCAGATGCTTTGAGGAAAATCTATTCCTTTGCCTAACTACTTCTAAAATAAGGCTTGGATTATATTATATTTCAAAAGAATTTGATCGCTAAATGGAAAAGGAAAATAGAAAAGTTTTGCTCTTTGTCGATAATGCTCCTTGCCATAAGGTGGCCGATTTAAATCTCGAAAATGTGAAAGTGTAATTTCTTCCAGTCAAAGGTGAATCCATCAAAAACTTCTTCCAAGAGGTGTGATTTTTCAATATTACATACATACATAAGTATGTACATATGTATTTAAAATTTAAAAATTCTAATTTAATACTATGTAATTTTTTAGGCCGGATTTGTGATTCAAAAATATTTTCCTGATGACGATGAGGAAACACTAATAGATATTCCCATAAACGCTCAAGAGTTTGAGGAATATGTAAATTGTAATTGTTGACCGAATGCCTTGGCCAACTTATGAAGGAAGAAATAAAGTCATGTATTTTGGAAGATAACGCTGGCGAGGTGTCACCATCTGAAGATACTATGGAAAATGATACTAAATTGAATCCACCCTCTTTTGCAGCAGCACTGACAGCACTAGAAACAGTGAAAAAATATATGGAGGGCAATTATCTTGAATTTGATTACCTCGAAATATTAGAAGAAAAGTTGTTAAAAAAATATCGAAACAGCGTCAAAAGAAAATTACTGATTTTTTTCGCTATTTAAACCTCAAATCCACTTTTTTTTAAATGATCTCATAAAATACATATGTTACATATTTATATGTATTATGTACACAAAATGTACTTTTTTTTTAAATGAATTTTTAAAGCAATACGTTTATATACCCGCGACCAAAAAAATGGTGGGGGTATATTCATTTTGTAATTCCGTTTGTAACACATCGAAATATCCATTTTAAACCCCATAAAGTATATATATTCTGAATCGGGGTTTGATTTTATGACGATCTAGCTATGTCCGTCTGTCCGTCTGTGGAAAGCACGATAGAGGTCGCACCGAAAAAGCTAGGGGCTCAAATTTTGCCAGAATCTTTCTTATAGACAAGGTTTGTTTGGTATTGAAAATGGGCTGAATCGGAATATTAGGAAGAGAGTTATAGCTCGTAAAGCAAGAGTGGGTCGAAAAAACCGTGTCCTTCGCACATCGAATAAAATTGAATTGTGTCCAGACGCATAAACGTAGAGTCATGAAACTTCGAATATATATTTATCGTGTCAAAAGAATATTTCTCCCTGAAAATCGCTTAAATCTATGAATTAGGAAAAGAGTTATAGATAAAAATGTACGAAAATTTATACCGCACAGTGTATATTTCCAATTTAAAACGTAATAAAACTGACAAAACTATATGTACGATTCTGAAATTTTGCAAACATGACTTTTTGGTCAAAGTCTTCGTTATAACGGAAAATAGATGTGCCACGCACACTTTTTTCCTTAAATTTTTATAAAAATATATAAGTCATATATATATTAGCATTTATTCATCTTACACTGTGCCATTTATTGTACTGTAGCTAAATATAAGATAAAAATAATAAGATAGATTACTCTACTAGCAACTACTAGATGGCATGCTAACAACCTTTTTCATTCCACAAGGGATTTTTAATGAGGATTCGTGAAAACGAAAATGACCGAGGTTGTTGACAAAAAATTAGCGAGAGTAACAATTTATGCCCAACTCTAAACATACATATTTGTTCCTACAGTTTTATGAGGTTATAGATTTAAAAATATAAAAAAATATGCATCAGTAGATTTAAAATATGTGTTTGAATATTTAAAATACATATTTTAGTCAAATTATCTTTTTATTTATCTATTCTTTTGTAAAACGTGGTTAAATTTTAAGGGCCACAGGGTGATTCAAAATATACATTCTCAACATTTTTCTAAAACGGGAAATTTATTAGTAAGATTTTAATTTTTAAACTTCTATAACATTTTGCTTTTAAAAGATTTTCAGACGAAATAAGTTTTGTATAATTTTAAAATTTGTTAGCCATTAGTACATGAAAATAAATTGTTTATAATGTGTTGGAGATAATTTTTTTTTTACTTAGGTCAAAATTTTCCTAAATTCCCATTTTTAATAGAGCATAACTTCAGGAGAACAGAAGATCCCAAAAATAAATTAGCACTATTTCGTAGATAAAACTTTCCTCTTAGATTCATGTAAATTCTCTATGAATAAAGATTTTGGAATACTAAAGGACTATATTGAAATATCTAAGTTATGTTTATTAGCAGAAACTTTATTGACACGCGTATTTTAACGGCCACTTTCATTGAAAGACTAAATTTACGAAAACATTTTACTAGCATACCGAAGTTATAATGGGTGGTTTAATTTTAAGGGACTATGTTGATTTTGAATAAAATTAATATGAAATTATTATGATTTATTTTTATAATGATAATATTTGTATGCTTCAATTATGTATGGAACAAAATATCGGCCAAATGGCCCCCTTAACCTAGGCGGCACACCTCGATCCGATAGTCCATATTTTCAATGACACTGTTGATGCTCAATTGTTGGGCACGATGTTTATTAGCAGAAACTTTATTGACACGCGTATTTTAACGGCCACTTTCATTGAAAGACTAAATTTACGAAAACATTTTACTAGCATACCGAAGTTAAAATGGGTGGTTTAATTTTAAGGGACTATGTTGATTTTGAATAAAATTAATATGAAATTATTATCATTTATTTTTATAATGATAATATTTGTATGCTTCAATTATGTATGGAACAAAATATCGGCCAAATGGCCCCCTTAACCTAGGCGGCACACCTCGATCCGATAGTCCATATTTTCAATGACACTGTTGATGCTCAATTGTTGGGCACGATGATGAGTCGAGGTTGCTTGCTCTTTTGCCACGTTATCGTGAAAAACAGCAATGTTTCCCATTCAACGAACTAAGATGGCATTCACAGATGTTTTCACATTTCATACAGACCTGCTTTGCAGACATTTAAATATTTTTTAAAATTCACACGATTGTGTACGAATTCGAACGATTATGTTGACCAAAATAGTCACGAAGTGCACAAAATGCATTTTGATTTGAACGCCCATTTTTATAAAAATCTTTAATTTTTAAAAGCGTTGCTCGCTTGCGTATCTTTCCACGGTTCAAATTGAGTTAGTCTGAGATTGAGAAATGTCAAATGAAATGCAAGAAAAAAAGTTGAAAATTAGGTGAGGTTCACCTTCAACATGGGCCCTTAAAATTTAACTACCCTCTACAAAGAAAGTGATACATATTTTATTATAAAGAGATTATTCTATAGCGATCAACAAAATAATAAATATTGTGCTTTAAATGTACACAAAATTGGTGGTGGGTATAAAAGATTCGGCACAGCCGAATATAGTGCTCTTACTTGTTTTATTTACAAATTAGTGACACCGAATTATATTAAAATCTGTAATTTCTGGCACCTCTTGACGTTTAATGCAAAGTTATTACAATAAAATTATGTTTTCGGTCGCGAACGCACGATTAAAATATATACATATAAGAAATAATGTAAAAAATTACCCGTTAACCGAACTTTTTTTTTTCTTCTCCTTACACTTTTCTCTTCTTAATTGATTGTAGTATAGAAATTTTGAAGAAAGGTTGCAAACATAATACATTTTTTTCATGTAAGATATTTAAAAATTAAAATGTCTCTTAAAGTAGCTTAAAAAGAAAATATAAAATTGTCCAGTTTCCAGGTCAATTTCCTCAAGTATAACAGCTTAGATATGCTATGACACTATTCTATTACGAAAACATAGACTTTTTTTATAATTATAATAAGTAAAACACGTTGAAAATTTTATTTTTCAGTCCTGGTTGACCATTCTTAGGAAATACCCATATTTATCTACGCAACAGAAGGTACTAAAACGGGGTTGTTTAAGTGCCCAACCTGAGATACTAAAGCGGATTCTTATAAGTACACAACCAGCTTAACCCTAGTCCTTATACCCGAGTACAGGTGTGGCCATTGACACTTCTGAGTAATGCACCTTCTAAACGGCTTATGCTTTTTTACTGAAACTTTAGATCTAAGAAAATTTATGAAATCTGTGTTAACTGACACCTCAATTATTATCCTAGATCAAGTCTTTGAGGAGCTATGAGCTTCTAAAGTCGAGACCCCCAAGAACGTATACCCAAGTACATATGTGGCCACTAATGCAATTGTATGAATTGACTATACAAGTCAAAGAATGTTTATTTTTTTAAGTAAATTTATGTTTTTATTTTATTTATTATAACTTAAATTAAAGTTTTGTCGCCATTATTGCAATTTTCGCATACGAAGTAATTTCTTGAATGTTGCACAAATGATGGCCGTTAAAGCATATGTTACGAGTACGTTTTTTGTGCTCGTCGTGAATATAATACAAAAAGCAGCATACTAAGCACTGCAGACGTTGGAAGTGAAGCGTCAACTCTTTCTTGCATGGCCGTACTTACAAAATTCGCTATGCCAAGTTTCGTGCTGGAGTTGCGCATTACCTGAACTTTGACTTTCAATGACTAGCATAAATAGCTACTTGGTTCAAAATTATAGTTCGTCACGGTTCACAACTCGGAGATTGGAGCAGCTAAGTCAGTTTGTTGATGAATTTCTCTTATGTTTGAATCATCACACCTTATGAATTGCAGTATTGCTTGGAATCGTTTGAAGCCAATTGCAGCATGATAAAGTGGACAATTTTGTACCGACCACAAATCTGAAATACTTTCGCTGCTACTATGTTTGGTACCAGTCATAATAACCACTCCTATGAATGCATACACTCAACATTTTAATGTATTCACGATGGACATTGTAGCTGTAAACTTTACTGGGCCACTTCGTTGTCTCAAAATATTTGGTTGTCTGGCTTGGCGTGATGTTGCGTGCATCATATGGTACCATCACGTGCAGCGAATTCAGCTACACCCATATGTATTTGAATTCACCTCTTATATTGTCTCGAAGACAGTTGAAAGTTTCTTTTGCCATTAATTTGTTTTTATTATTTTCAAAAAAATAGACAATAAAAACCAACTTTTCTAACAACAATGGAAAATCTTTAATGCTTTCTACAGTAGAAGTAGCAAATACTAATTTTTGCTTGTAAGGTCTTGATGTTAAAAAATGAAGTCCCATAAATTCGAACACATTTTAAAACGATTTTTTGGCTGTAAAAAATGCCCTATTTTTTTAATAATATGCCAAGCAGAACGTCGCCAGATCTAAAATATAAAAGTAATGTTATGTACGCAAACTTATTCTAACCAGTCAAAATGTTAATTAATATATTAAAGTACCAATTGTATGAATAAAAAAAATTTTTGCTAATAAATTATAAGGAAAAACGCAAATAATTTTTACTGGCCACACATGTACTTGGGTATACGTTTACGTAACAAAAGTTAGGTATAAGGGCTAGGGTTAAGTACCTCAAAATGCTGTCAATTTTAGGCAAGGCACTTATGCGGGTTTTACTTTATCGTGTAGTGAATGATTGAGTGGCTGTAGCTGATAGGCCCAATCATGGACCACAACGTACTGCAAGATCGGCTGAAAACATTACTGCTGTTCAAAAAAGTGTTCAAAACAATCCATCAATCTCAACTCGACGCCTTGCTCACTAGCTTGACCTTCAAACAACAACTTTGCACAAAGATTTGCATTTGTTTCCATTTCAGTTGACACAAGACCTTCTTCCAGAAGACCATTTACGCCGCCGTACATATGCCAGTAGAATGTTACAGCTCGCCCATGACAACCCCGATTTTCATGAAAAAATATTTACTGTAAATAATGTCTGCAAGAGTAGGTCATGAAAAAAAGCCTATCTCTTTTTGGACAAAATGTTTTTTGTGTTGGTATTAATTTAAAAACGTTTAGATGTACAATGCTGAAATTTCACAAGTAAAGGTTTCAGGTAAAAAGATAAAAAGAAGATGGCATGCCCACTGAAATTCATACAATTTCAATATTGAACAAATTTTTGTACAGAATATAATACTGTTTGTTGCAATATCTAGTTGAATTCATTAGCTGATATTACTTTGACTTGTTTACTTTAACTCCTACCTCCCATTAGAAAACATACTCTACTGTTTTATATATTTGTTAAGGGCTCTTTACTTTATATAAAATAAATTATTAGATCAAGCCTGATGCGCTCACTATAATCTGATTGGTAATTAATTTTGTGGAAGGAAAATGGCTTTATGATTTTGTACCAAGTATGAAAACAAAATGTACATTTTAGGCCATGACGGTACCATTTTTTTAATATTTATTAATAAAAATATAAACTTAACAAAAATGTTTATAAAAATTCAGAAGTATACAATAAAAAATATTAAATATTAAATTTATAGGTACATACGTAGACATCGGTTATTTAACAAGTTTTATTTTCTAAATACTTTTAGATATTTAATAAATTTTCTGTTATTTTAAAATTAATTTTTAATTAATTAATTAATTTGTTGACTTCAATAAATCTTTTGTTGGTATCAAATTTGAAACCGTAGAAACGTGTAGTCTTTTTTCCTTTGTTGTAATTAGGTTTTGAAAATAAAAATCTCGTTCGATGTTGGCCGATGAATGTGGAATAGACAGAATACCTCTTACAATTCTTGAAATATCTGGGAACATGAACTCATTTAATTAATTTTTCATCTGTGATACTTAAGACCAAAATAGGAAATATTTGAATTTTTGTGTGATCTAAGTTTAATCACATCGGCTAGTGCTCTGTACTGATTATTTATTGCTTCAAAGTTTGTTTGTTCGTGTGGAAACATTTTCACCAGAAGAGGTACTATTGAATTTGTTTTTCCCATAATAAGTTTTTCTGGAGTAAACTTATGGAACCATTTTAGTACAGACTTGACACCACCTGGTACATGAATGCGCTTTGACAACAGCATTGCAACAAAAACAGAGAAGCTAACAGAATAAAATTAAACACACACAAACAAAATTAAAGAGAACATGGACAAATTTTTAAATTGTACCAAATAGCTTGCGGTAGTAGCACGGTACCAGCAAGGTCAAAAATGTACCATAAAACGTACAATTGTATCATTATTTCCATCCGTGCCATGCGTACATATATAAAAATATCCCATTGTAAAATTATAAATTATTATGCATGTATTATTAAAAAAAAAATAATAAAAAAAAATTATGTTTTGTCTTAACTGGGATTCGAACCTTAATTCATCCAGTTTGTATTGGTGTGAAAAGTCAAGGTGGTCTAGGTTTTTTCATCATATCTCAGCTGTTAATAAATCGATTTTTCTGATTTTTAATATCGATCTGCTCCCAAATATTTTTAATATTTTGGTACCTTACACGGGCCTGGGAAATGTCTGGGGGCTTCAAAAGTTGATTTCAATATACACACGGAAAGACTGATAGACGGACAAGGTTTAATTATCCTAAAAACCTTTACACTCACTGTGAAGGTTATAATATTTGGGTAAGTAGTTTGTAATTTGTTTAAACTTTAAAATAATTAGCTTTAAAATTATGCATAACAAAACTGAATAAAACAATTAAAACCACTATGATTGCGCCGAATATTTGACACCCATCACCGATATTTTACACAGGTTGGGCTAAGAATCACCATAATTAAAAAATTAATAACTATTTCGTTTATATATGTTTTTGTTCAGAATCTATAAAGAATAAATAATGAAAAGATCACAATTGAACAGAGAACCAGAAATATAGAATTTTATTTTTTTAACCAGCGGTCAATTATTTTAACGACAAGAGCATACCGTCGGCATTTACACGTCAGAATTTTGCCCTCTGAAGCAATGATTCTTTGTCACAAACAACATGGTACCTAAGAATTTTACCTCAAACAGTTGGACAGAAATTATACTAACTTTATTGAAAACCTGATTATGAGTGATGAAGCTAAATTTCAATTGAATGGCTAAAAGACCTAGAGCCATTCATGAGCGCCAATTTTACACCCTTAAGTTTTACATTCTGGTATGGAATTACACCTGAAAATAAAATTGTGACTTACTTCTCCAAAAATGAGGATGGAAATGATGTAACGTATAAATAAATGTTTATCTTATTTTTGCTATTGAAGGATGAATAAATTATAATTTTAATAATAAAAACTATTTATGTTTTAATGGAGAACAATTCGCACATTAAATGTACATACTTGTCGGAGTTAATTTGTATCATGAGAAAATGTAGTATTACATTAAATATTTATTTAAATCAATAAATATATTTTTATAAATATGGAATAAATATTAGTAATTTAAATCAATTGCGGAAATGTTTGCTAATACCTTAACAAAACTCGACTTTAAGTGAGGTACGGGTGGAACAGCATCTCGACACAAGTGGGACAAGAAATATGAAGGCTTGAAGCAAATGAATAAAATCTTGTTTCATTTACAACTAATAAACTTTTAAATAAATGTTTTTCTAAAACAAGTACTAATTAAAGTTGTTGAAGAAACGAAACTGAGAAAACAACAAGTAATAGCACTATATTCGGCTGTGCCGAAACTTTTATATCCACCACCAATTTTCCGTACTTTTATAGCTAGGGTTTTCCCCCAATTTTTCGTTTCCCGGGAATGCGATATTTATTTTTTAATTTCCCGGGATCCCGCAGCAAAACAAATAAAAAGTAAATTTGTTTTTAATTAATAAAAAACTTTTTATTAAAAAACATAAAATAGTTTATAATGTAAAACAAGCACTTCAAATCTATAAAAATCAATAAAGAAACTTGAATTAAAAATATAAATTGAGTAAAAATAGTTTTTGTTGAAAAAATATTATTCACTAGATACGATAACAAATATGAGCACATAAAATAAAAATACAGATACATGAGCTATGAGATCAAAAATAAAATCATTAGAATTCAATTTCAAGAACATGTAAATACAATGTGTAATTAAAAAAATTTAAGGTAAAAAATTTTTAACGACTTAAAATAATATTCTTTTAATAAGCTCAAAGTCTATTTCTGATTTTATTAAGAAATTGCCCTGTTACAGAAAACATTCATTCACTTTATATCGATGTTGGACGAATAGTCAAAAGTGCATTTTATTGAAATTATAACATTCACTTCTGTTTTAGTCTATATGTTATGGTAATTAATATTAACAAACACACCATGTAGTTTCTTTTCTTAAACATTAGTTCTATATTTTGTAACTACTTATAATTTTGTACATTAATAAAGTGAATTTTCTAAAAATATAACACGTTTTTTGACCAGGAATTGAATTATTATTAATGCCTTTAACTAATATGTATGTAATATGTAATCTTATTTGATAATTTTTTTTATAGGTGACTAAATAATAGTATGTATAAGAAATATAATTTAGTTAATTTATCTAAGAATTGCTTATTATTAGGAGTTTAAGCTAAGACCTAAAATTTCTAGATAATATTTTTTGGGTTTATAGTTATAATTGATTTCATATACTTGCATACATATGTGTATGTATTTACATACAGCATCAAAGATACAATGAAATACTTTTAAAAAGTATGCAAATTTCTCTGCTACAACTGCTGCTGGCTTCATTTAGTTTTCGACATAATATTAAATTCATTAAACACAATTACTATAAAAACTTTTTTTGAAAAAACGACGACGAATCCAAAATAGTAATAAAAAATAAATATTCCACAGTACACTTTCGAATATAAAGCAATAATGCGAGGTAATTTCAAAAGAAAAATTTGTTTTTTTGCCAAAAATATGTGGGGCCGTTATTTATATATTTCATTCTATCTTTAGTATGTAGTATGTCGATATTTTTAACCCGAAGGGACTATTAATTTTAATTTAATTAATTAATTTTGTATAGATTAATTTTTATAGATACATACATACATATGTATGTATATACTTTTGCTTTTATGTACTTATGTAAATTCATACAAAGATTATAAAATCAAAAACAGACCTCTTACCTTTATTAAATTGATTCTATGTTCCTTTTTTAATTTGTTTTTATATTTTTTATTCGTTTTTGCTCAATAACATTATTATTTTTTAATATTGACTTTTTTAAATTTTTTTAAAAAATGACAAGAAAATCAATTGTCTTTAAAAAATAATTTTTGTGTTTATTGTTTGTAACAAATAATTAGCACACATAACTTTTATTCGTTTGTAAACTTCAATTAATGTAAAACTTTAATTTTTTGTTTACTGCAATCGAATTATAATAATACAGGTTACCAATAGTTAGTTACAATAACCGACATTATATTTTTGTTTTAAAAAGACGTTGACATATAGGATTTTTAATTACAGAGATCAATATTAAGTACTTCACCCCAAAACAGATAATTAAATTCAATTGTGATAAAAGTGATTTAAACACAAATCTTTTAAAAAAATACTATTTAGTTATGAAAACTAATATGAACGTTCTGAGCATTAAATTTCTGCTACTATTGTGTTTTTTCGTTTATAAATATTAAAAAATAATTTCTTTTATAAAAGTTTAATATTTGCAATAATATACTGGTTCTTTTCAAAATATTTTTATTGTTTTAACCGATTTCCAACCAATTCTTTTTCTGTGTGTAGTTTTTAGATATAAAATAAAAACAAAAAAGGCATCCAGCTTTTTTCTTAGTTTGAGACTTCGTTCTTTAAAAATATTTTTTTTTTTGAAACAATTGTCTTTTATCATATAAATATATAAAAAATTTAACTTTCTTTCTCAAAATATTAATATTATTTTTTTTTTTTGAAAAACAATACCAAACCCCAAACACCACTTGTAACTACAATTGTTTTTGTGTTGGTAACTATGAAAGTATTTACTAAATACTTTAATATGTCATACATACAAGTGCAATTAAATTTATTTTTTTACGATTTAAAAGTTCTATCTTTTAACCATCAAACTAACTAAACAGCACACACCTCAACATCGTTTAAACTATGATCTCTGTGATAAGTTTATTCGAAAAAAAGGGTGAACAAGTGCAAACAAATTTAATAGTTTATAAGCAAATTTGTAATTAATAATGACAGTGGACAATTAAATAACTATAAACAAAGAGACACTTAACTAAAAATATGAGTATTTATAATAAATTATATTACTTATATAAAATTTTCTTGCCGTAAGACATACGAGGTAGAATAAATTTAATAACAGATTTTCTGCTTCGGAACCAAGCGTCAACAAAGTGTCCATACACGCAAAGAAAAAATATGGTTGTGGTAACCATAATCGAAGAGCAACATACTATGATTGAATTGTATGATTATGGTTAAAAATAATAATGGTTACCAGTTATCATTCTTATGTTTAATTAAAGTATCATTCAATAATCATATGTATGACTACAATTGAAACCGGAAATTATTGTCTTTTGCTGTAACATACACATATTAATTATACTTACCAATTTAATTGCAATTTTTTTACCAATATTTTTAACATTTAATCGTTTATTTGTAAATTTTCTTTAATTTTTCAAAATTTTTGTTCATTTTTTTGACATCTCAAACTTTTAAAATAATGAAAATTTATTCAGGAAGAAGAAGAACAATTAAAACTAAATTAAACAATTTAAAAAAGAATTATAGCTTGATTAGTTTGTAATCATACTGTTGTCTCACCTATTGTTTGATGATTATTTGTAATTTTAATGCTTTTGAATATAATGTTATTTTTGTCAAATTAATTTTTTTTATCATATTTTTTTTAAATGACAACCATTTTGAAATTTTTACGAAAAGTAAACATTAAATGATACAATTCAAAAAACTGCTTGATTATCGTGACAAAATATGTGATGAGATGAAACAAAAATAACTATTACTTGTTTTCGACAACCAAATATTGTTATAGAAACTATAATATGACCGTCGTGATCATGTCATAACCATGTTTTTTCTTTGCGTGTAGTTAAGTTGAAATTTGACACTATCATTTATTATTTTTTTCTTTTATTGCTCGCGTTAGTAATTAATTAATTTTAAATGACTACAAGGAACTACCCTCGTATATGTATGGCATGATGTAAATATATCTCCGAAGTTTGACCGACCAAAAAACAAAAGTCTACGTTACCAACTAATATATTTATGTGAGTAAGTACATATGTACATACTTACATACATATGTACTTAAATTCGTTAGAGCAAATAGTGCTGTAGTCTATGAGCAAGTACGACAATGAATTTTTGCCACTTTGGTTTTTGTTTTTAATGTCATGAACTTTTTTAATAAGTTTTATATTAACAAAATCTTAATAAATAGACTAATTTTGAACAAAAATCTCAGTTGATATTTTGTTAGTTTCAGTGCTTGTTGTTCTACTAACATCAATCAGTAAAAGATATAATTAAAGACAAGTAACATGGAAAATGTTAAAGCTACAAAATCTTCATATATAACTTTACTTCTCCTGTCAACTTTAATATGTTTATGGTTATATTGGATGTGGTCGCGACGAAGTTTATATCGATTCGCTTTAAAATTTCCCGGTTCTTTTGGCTCCCCGATTATTGGGTCTTTTGATACAATTAAGAATTTTAAATGTAAGTCACTGCAGAAAAATGCTTTTTTACTAGTCATAGTATTATGAAAATCTACAGCATTATTGCAAGGCTTTGGCATCTTACTGGAACGTTGTAAAAGTAATACAATTTGTATATGGATGGGATTTTATCCAATGGTACTTTCATCGGACCCAGAATTTATTGAAAAAATTCTATCTTCTCCTGAGCTTTTGAATAAGGCAGAATCAGTGTACCACCCTGTCCATCAAGCATTGCAAGGTGGAATTATATCCAGTCCAGGTATGTCAAAATTTATTATTTTTTTTACCCTTCACCTGTGATAACAAGGAATATATACACGCAAAGAAAAACCATGGTTACGACATGATCACGACGGTCATATTATTTTTTCTAAAACAATATTTGGTTGTCGAAAACAAGTAATAATTATTTTTGTTTCATTTCATCATATATTTTTTTACGATAATCAATCATTTGTTTGAATTGTATCATTTAATGATTACTTTTCGTAAATATTTCAAAATCGTTATCATTTAAAAAAAATATGATTTAAAAAATTAATTTGACAAAAATAACATTATATTCAAAAGCATTAAAATTCAAATAATCATTAAATAATAGGTGAGACAACAGTATGATCACAAATTAATCCAGCTATGATTTTTTTTTAATAATAATTTGATTTCAACTGTTCTTCTTCTCGCTGAATGAAATTTTCATTATTTTAAAAGTTTGAGATGTCAAAAAAATGAACAAAAATTTTGAAAAATGAAAGAAAATTGAAAAATAAACGAGAAAATGTAAAAAAATATTGGTATAAAAATTACAATTAAATTGGTAAGTACAATCAATATGTGTATGTTACAGCAAAAGACAATGATTTGCCGTAAAAAAGCAAAGATTGTCGATTTCAATTGTAGTCATATATATGATTATTGAATGTTACTTTAATTAAACATAAGAATGATAACTGGTAACCATTATATGTTTTAAACATAATCATACAATTCAATCATAGTAGTTTGCTCTTCGATTATGGTTACCACAACCATATTTTTTCTTTGCGTGTAGGCTAAGCTACGATGTAGTTCCTATACCTATGTACTTAAAGGTGAATGGTATTATCAGGTTTGGCACGGCCAAATATATTATTCTTACTTGTTTCTAAATAAAGTTTTATACATACATAACATATCATCTGTTAACTCTTACAACCATTAAGCTAACGTTTGGCAACATAATCGTAAGATGATTAATCCATCGTTCCACCACAAGGTTTTGGTAAGTTTTTTGCCAGTTTTTCATAAAGGAAAAAATTTACTTCTCTCCAAATTGAGTCAAATGGTGGACACTGGAGAATACAAATTATCTGATATAATACATCGCGTCACACTAGGAATTACCGTTGGTAAGTTGAATTTTTACCGAATGTATATAAACAAAATTTCCTACACGCTTCAGGACATTTTTATTGTCTTATATTTATATATTTATAGGCAATTGTTTTATATAAGTAAATATGTGTTATTTTCATTTTTTTACCCACCACCAAAATATCGTGGGGGTATATTTATTTTGTAAATTCCGTTTGTAACACAACGAAATAACCATTTTAGACTCCATAAAGTGTAAATTTTTTGAGTCCTGGTATCATTTTAGGACGATCTAGCCATATACGTCCGACTATTCGTCTGTTGAAATCACAATAGAGGTTGGAGCGAAAAAGCTAGGGTGCTAAAATTTTTCTTATACACAAGGTTTGTTTGGTATTAAATGTGGGCTAAATCGGAAATTTAGGAAGAGAGTTATAGCTCGTTAAGCAAGATTAGGGAAAAAACCATGTCCTTCCAACATCGAATAGAATTCAATTGTGCCCAAACGCATTAACGTATAGCCATGAAACTTCGAATATATATTTCCTGAGTAAAAAAAATATTTTCCCCTGAAAATTGCTTAAATTTATGCGTTGGGAAAGCATGTACGAAAATTTATACCGCGCAGTGTATTTTTCGGTATATTTAAAATTTAAAACCTAATAAAACTGACACAATTAAAAGTATGATTCTGAAATTTTGCTAAAATTGCTCTTAGGTCATAAGAATTGCAATAACGGAAAATTAAAGTGACACGCCGACTTAAACACCCACCTCCCATATAAAGCTTTATCTGAAATTCATATATTTGCTCTATGGACAAAGACTTTGGAAGAATAAAGGACTCCATATTGAAATATTAAAGTTGATTTTTTCAGCAGAAACTACTTTGATATGCATACTTCAATGCCCACCTCTAACATAATTTACTGTTAATGAAATTTTAAAGCTCATAAAATTAAAAGAATTAAATGTATGATGATGAAATTTTGCATATGTGTATAGCTTTCCGGTAAATTTAGTTATGCCAATATAAGTATAATTCCTCCCATTTAACGATTTATCTTAAATTAAAAAAATATCTATAATGTTGAATTTAAGTAATCATTAATTACATTGTTTTAAAAATATAAGCGCCATGCCCACACAAAGCAAATAATTTTTTTTAATTACCTCTAGGTACCAAATTTTACTCTTCATGTTCCGTAAAAATATAACATTATTGAAGTCAGTAGTATCATTTCTAAAGTGCTCTTACTAGTTTTTGTTAAGTTGTTTTTAACTGTATTGTAAAACGCTGTTTTATTGTTATATATTTAATATGACAATATTAAACTTCTGATAAAAAATAATATTTTTTATATATTTATATAAGGATAAAACTGAACAATCGTTGATCCCTTTTAAAAAATTATTGTATTGAAATAATGAAATAAAAATAAGTATTGCCTAGTAGAGAGGAATTGTTTAAGGCGAATTCAATACAGGTGAAATTATCAGCCCAGCTGATGGGGAAACTTTTTGTCAAAATTGGTTGAATTCGCCTTGATTTCATTTTTTAATGCAGGGATAGGAAATGCGATTTTGGTTTCGGTATTAAACAATTAACATAAGTGTACATTTTTGGTTAAAAATGTGCTAAATTTATGTATATTTGTTGCTTTTGCGATATTAATAATGTATTTCAAAAATTTATATCCTTTTTTAAATCAAATTTTATTATATTTAATATGTAAAAACAGCTTTTCCATCCCTGATATACAAATAGTCTTGACATAAAACATCTCCTGAAAAGTTGCTTTGTTGTATCAATTCGCCGTTGCATATACCTTATGGATATGCCTTGGAATTGTTGTTTATAGTAATGAATTTGATACTTTTCTGAAAACCTTATTTGTAATCAAATAAAATTTGCTTTTGTGGTTTATATGGAAAAAAATGTTTTCTGTTGGATATTTAACACGTTTTTGATTTAAATAAATAAAAAAGGATATATGTAAATTGAATAAGATAAACAAGATTTTTTATTAATCACAGTTTATGAGCCCAGCAAGCTTCCACTGCGCGAAAAATATTTAATATTTTAACGTATATATTTTGACGACAAGACAAGTTTGATACATGGAAAATTCAAGTGGAGGAATTGCTTATCAAAAACGATGGATGGAAATATGTGAATGGAAAGTTCTCAGAAAACGTAAGCTTATGGGAATCGGAAGACGCAAAGGCTAATTCTGATTTAATTTTGCTAATTTCCACAAACGAACTTAAACAGATTAAAAACAGCAAAACATCAAAAGATGTTTGAGATAAGTTACATAGCATTTGTCAATCAAAAGGACCTGCAAGAAAGGCAATGCTACTTAAGAGTTTAATTTTGTTAAAAATGAGAAATGGGGACGATATAAGAGATCATATCATATAAGTTTTTTGACATTGTTGATAAAATAAATGAAGTGGAATTAGAAATTTTTGACGATTTGTTGACAATTTTACTTTTATATAGTATTCCTGATGAGTACGAGCCTTTTAGAATTGAAATTGAAGCTCTAGAGAGACTATGAGGCCCGGAAAAAAAATGTTCGTGAAGAATCTTCGGATACTATGATAGTAAATAAGAAATATTTTAAAACAAAGGTGAGAAATTTAAATTTTCTTGTCATAATTATTGAAACATAGGTCATAAGGCAAAAGATTGTTGGTCGAAAAATCTAAATCAGCAAAGGTATGTGAATAAACGCCAAGAAACAACTCGAAATGCAGAACTTGTACTTCAAGTAAATGGGGAAGGTGAAAGTTGGTGCCTAGATTGTGGAGCATCATCTACATGTGTTCAGATAAATAAAAATTTTCAATAATGAGTTCTTCAACCGAGGTACTTCAATTGGCTAATAATGTATCAACAAAAATTGAAGGTAATGGAATACTGAAAATCAAAACTGAAACCAGGTACTTATTAAAATTAGGAAACACCCTATACGTTCCGAATTTACGATCAAAATTGCTGTCAGTTTCTAAAATAACTGACAATGTTTTTGAAGTTAAATTTGATGATAAAAAGGCAATAGTACGAAATCCTAAATGTGGCGAAAAATATCCATTGCAAAACGAAATAGAAACTTATATTATGTCAAAGAAACTAGAGAAGATTGCCAAAATTTCTGAAAAATTATGCATACAAGAATGGCATGAACGTTATGGACATCTAAATTAATCTGATCTAATAGATTTAGTACGAAAAGGAGAAGTAAATGGTTTAGATTTAGTAAACAAAAATGGGATGAATTCAAAAAGGAACTAGAAAATTCATTTGAAATGAAGGATCTGAAACGTATAAATATTTGTTTGAGCATTGAATTTAAACAAGACCCAAATTCGGAGGAAAAAACAATGTAACAGCGTAAATATATACAAAATATTTTAAAAATATTTCATATGGAGAAATGTAAGCCAGCCAACACGCCATTTAATACAGGAATAACATCTTCAAAAAAAATGTGCTCAACAGTTGAAGAAAATCTGAAACAGAAAAATACCATATCAAAATCTAGTTGGCTCACTTACGTACTTAGCAGTTTCCACAAGACCAAAAAAAGAGCTCTGGGTAGCTCCTAAACGGGTTTTACGTTATTTGAAGGGTTCACAAAATTTTGGCTTGCATTACAAAACAAATGATGAACAACTAACTGGCTATGCTGATTCAGATTGGGGATCTAATACAAATTATAGAAGATCTTATACAGGTTATGTTTTTATATTATCAGATGCGTCTATAAGTTGGGATTCAAGAAAGCAAAGAACTGTAGCGATTTGAACAACAGAAGCATCCATTTAAGGAGATTTTTAAAAGAAATTTTGGGAAATCAATGTTCAACACTTATTTACTTACAATGACAACCAAGGCGATAGATTACTAATCAAGGCATATCCATAAGGTATATGCAACGGCGAATTGATACAACTTTTCATGGGATGTTTTATGTCAAGGCCAATTCGTATATCAGGGATGGAAAAGTTGTTTTTACATATTAAATATAATAAAATTTGATTAAAAACAGAATATAAATTTTTTAAACACATTATTAATGACGCAAAAGCAAAAAATATACATAAATTAAGCACATTTATTGTCAAAAAAGTACACTCAAGTTAATTGTTTAATACCGAAACCAAAATCACATTTCCTATCCCTGCATTAATAAATAAAATCAAAGCGAATTCAACCAATTTTGACAAAATGTTTCACAATCAGCTGGGCTGATAATTTCACCTGTATGAATTCGCCTTGTTACTAATAATAATAGAACAAAACAAGGCGAATTCATATCAGGTGATGTTATAAAGCCAGCTAATTGTTTTTTGTTC
Source organism: Phyto melanocephala (assembly GCA_941918925.1). Classification (NCBI taxonomy): domain Eukaryota; kingdom Metazoa; phylum Arthropoda; class Insecta; order Diptera; family Rhinophoridae; genus Phyto; species Phyto melanocephala. The sequence continues at coordinate 56,347,558 of OW799233.1, forward strand.
GTTTTGTTTTTATGGCACAAGATCAAAGTTTGTTTACATTTAATTAATTTTTATGTCTCACAAGAGTGGAACGACAGGAAAAAGACGAAAACGCTCCAATAAGAGATGTCTTCGAGATGGTGAATTCTAACTATACGATTCTATAACCGTAGACGAGCAACTCTTTAACTTTCGGGACCCTACACGTTTTACGCAATGTATGCCTTCTAGGCCAGCTAAACATGGAATTAAAATCTACAATTGACTAGATTTACATCTCTTACATTGTTTATTTTGCCAGTATATATTTGGCCTTGAAATAAAGGGTGTTTTTTTAAGCCCGATAGAACTTGAAATTGTAAAAAATAACACAAAAAATTAAATTGTAATCAAAATTTTTTTTTTATTCGAAAGATCAATACGTGACATTAACATTTGAAAATGATTTCGGGCATATGGGCACCGCGGCTGTTCTTGACGAAGCGCATTCTGGACGTCCGTTGTTTTATCGCAAAATTGTGTTCAGCGATGAGGCGCATTTTTGGCTTAACGGGTTTGTTAATAAGCAAAATTGCCGCATATGGAGCGAGACCAATCCACAAGAGACCCTACAGACTCCATTACATCCAGAAAAATGCACCGTTTGGTGCGGTTTTCACGCTGGTGGCATCATCGGACCTTATTTCTTCAAAAATGAGGCCGGAGCTCGCGTTACGGTCAATGGAGATCGTTACCGCACCATGATCAATGATTTTTTGTTTGAAAATATGGATGACATTGATCCGGAGGAGATGTGGTTTCAACAGGATGGCGCTACGTGCCATACGGCGAACGCAACCATCGACTTATTGAAATCAAAATTTGGCGATAAGTTGATTTCGAGAAATGGACCTGTTAATTGGCCTCCAAGGTCGTGCGATTTGACACCTCTCGATTATTTCCTGTGGGGCTACGTGAAGTCACTGGTTTATGCTGATAAACCAGCAACAATTGACGCCTTGGAGGCCAGCATTGTTCGTGTTATTCGTGACATACGGCCAGCAGTGCTCGAAAAAGTGGCCCAAAATTGGACGTCCGGAATGCGCTTCGTCAAGAACAGCCGCGGTGCCCATATGCCCGAAATCATTTTCAAATGTTAATGTCACGTATTGATCTTTCGAATAAAAAAAATTTGGATTACAATTTAATTTTTTGTGTTATTTTTTACAATTTCAAGTTCTATCGGGCTTAAAAAAACACCCTTTATTTCAAGGCCAAATATATACTGGCAAAATAAACAATGTAAGAGATGTAAATCAAGTCAATTGTATAGTAAAAGAGTTGATTTGCATGTATAGAAACTCCGAAAGAAATTATTATACAACACTTTAATTAGCCAAAAAGCTGGGCACTTGGAAGTTATCCCTCGCAGGTACAATAAAAAATAAATAAAAGATATGTTCCTGAAGAGTTTAAGCCGTCCCGAACCGCGAAGTTGGGTCCAATTGTTTGGTTTTTCCGAAGGTGAAACATTACTCTTCCATGTTCCTGCCAAAAATAAATCAGTTGTGCTATTGTCAACAATGCACAAAGATAAAATTACATCTGATCCACAGAATAAACCAGAGATAATTTTAAATTATAACGAAACTAAGGGTGGTGTGGAAACGATGGATAAGATGTTGTAGCAGTATTCCACAAAACGAGCAACATTTCGGTGTCCATTGACCCTGTTCTTTGTTCATTTTTGATACAGCTGTTCTTGCATCATTTATAAATTATAATGTACAAGGATCATTTATCATATCATCATTTATAATGCAAGGGGAAAAATCTATGAGGCAATTACAGCGAAAGCACTTTATTGAGATGCTTGGCGAAGACCTACATATATCCGTTTATATTGCCCATTTCAAAAATATCTCAAATTACTGTAGGATTTCTCCATTAGGTCAGCAACGGAGGAAATCTTAGATAGAAATTATAAAAACCAAAAGACAATATGGTAAAGATATACTTTTTAGGTCAACCACTTACCGCTACGGATCCGGATGATAATTTCGAGGCCGTGAAACTCAGGAAAGAGATGAAACTCGGCGTATTTAATTAAAGGCAAATGTCATATTTGTTACTCGCATAGACAAAAGAGAAACACACGGCAAGTTTACGTTAAATGCAAAAAGCTTCATTTGTGCAGAACACAGCGTACGTCAAACTAAATGTGACAAGTGCCACCATGCTATATCATCGGAATTGTAATACAATAACTTATAATTATTCAATATAATCCAAATAAAGCTTTTACGGAATAATTATTTATAATCAAAATAAATAAAAGTTTACAAAACGAATTTAATAGTTTCTTTAGTACCACCCGGGTGGGAACTGGTAAATGAAGAACATTTTAAAAAGTCAAAAGAACCTCATAAAAGATTAAAAATTTTATCATGTTTTTATTAAATTCTACAGAACTCTAAAATTTGTTCAGTGAATCTAAATTTTATTCAAATCGAAAAATAGTTCAAAAAGTTATTAAAGAAATAAAACCGCAAAAGTCATCCGGTTGGGTATTGGTAAACCAGGAAGGTTAAACCAGTAAAAGAAACTGTAAATGTTATTATTTAATGTATATAATAATATTTATATGTATAAAGAAATTGTGATTTATTAATACTAATACTAATTAGTACTCCTGATAGGTTATTTGGTTTTAGATTTTTATAATTCCAAATAACCTAAGCTGTGTTTAGAAAAATAAAACCTTCTCAACTGATATACATATATTTCCGGTTTCATTTTTATCAAAATATGTAATTTTCGTTTCATTGTTGCATACTTATATGTATGTTGTTCCAATTTTATGACGTTTTTTCCCTCTCCCTTAAACTTTTGAAAACTGCCTTTAAGGTGACGATTTGAATTGTGGTTATGGTTATGAAAATATACGTTTTTGATTTATATAAAAAAGGAAATAATTTGTATAAAACAAACAAAATATTTTATTAATCATAGGAATAAAAAAAATTTGTTTAGTTTTTTTTAAATGTTTTTTGTTAAGTTCTTTTATCTTTCTTAACAACCCGAACTTTTAAAGTAAATTCTAAGCAAAGTCTGATTTTTTAATAGCACGTTTATTTTTCACGTTGATGATTTTTGAAATTTAAAGGTCACAAGCATAGTTGTTACACAAAAGTCAAAAGTTACAAAAGCTAAATTGTTCTGATCAATGGATGGCATCAGGAAATTTAATTCTGGTTGCGGAATTTATTTTCAAAGTTAAATAAAAGACGTAATAATTGACACAAGGTTTATTAAGAGCATTGAACGATAGAATGGAAATGCCATGTGTGTGAAGAGTACGATGAGCTGGCAGGTTTGGCAAAAAGAATTCCGTAATCATGCGTCGATAATTTTCACCGTTGACACTCGTCGCCTGACCTCGAGAATTTTCGAAAAAGATGGTCTCATGCGTGGATAAGATATACCAAACAGTAACCCTGCGGTAATGATGTTTCAATCGAGGGTTGCTGGTTCTTGGAGACCAGTAACGACAGTTTTACTTGTTGATGTGGCCGTTTAAGTGAAAATTAGCCTCATCGCTCCAAAAAATGGGACTTACAGTGCGAAAACGCTCCAGCATCGTTTCACAAAAATTTTTGCGTAAATCAAAGCCACCTTCTTTCAATTCTTGAACGATTTGAATTTTAAAAGTATGAAACTTCAGATCCTTATTTAAAATTTCAGTAATAATCGTTCTTGGAAGTCCCAGTGAGGCTGCTCTGTTCCTTATTGAAATTGGCGGATTTTCACGTAAACTGCTTTCATCCAGTTCAATGTTTTCGGGAGTCCTTGAAGATCAACTAAGCCCTGGCCGTGGGACATTCCTAGCCGAAGCAGTTGCGCCGAATCTTTACACCCACGAACGAATTTAATTTACATTTGGTTTAAAAAATAAAACACTCTTATTGTTAAGAAAATTCAAGTTTTTTATTTAATGTAAAGTAAAGTTCTTGCGTCAATTTGATCTTGTAAGGATGTAAGCCAAGATCTTTTCGCTAAATTCGCCACAACGACGTCACATAGGTGCCCAACGCTTGAGAACGATGTGTGAGAGACAAATTTTGGCCTTCTTCAACTGAAGCCTCAGCGGCAGCAAGACACTACGGGCAATTCTTTGTCTCACTGGCGCGGGAATATTTTGTACTGTTTCTGTGGATTCATATTTTTCCACTAGTCGCTCAATTGTTGATCTGGTAGGATGATTATGACGATCATAAATTGGACGTAGTGCTCTTAACGTTAAGGCCACTGAATCCGAATTTCGGTAGAAAATTTTAATAATTTCGACTCGTTTTTAGCTCGTGTATCTTTCCATCATGAAATGGAAAACCTTACTGAAGAGAAATGTCAAAACAGCAGCAAAAAATATGACGTCATTTGCTGTCCCTATCGGTCTACTTTTGTAGCGTGCCTGTTGAAAAACCCTTTACAATCGATACAAATAAATTCTAAATAAAACGTCATTCAAATGGCCTCGAGCACTTTTCCCACAACGAAAATATCAAATAAATTGTTTTGTTTATATCTTTCATTATCTGAATAATTACTTATTATAAAAAAAAACATTCAATAACAACTCATTTAATGACAAAAAAAATAAAAAATTTCATTTATTTAAGACTTTTCCATTGGTCCCCAACGGGATTTTATTAAGATTTCCGTTGCTTAGGAAAACGTATCTATTTTGCCTACATTTTCTTATTTTTCTCAGAAAAGTACGTCCATTTGATGTCCCACCTATCCTCCATAGATAATTATAATTATAAAAAGTAAACTTTATTCACCCGCCTTCAATAGCAAAAGATGAAAAAAAAATAATTTACTCCATGATAGAAAAATTAAAAACACGAACATTTAGCACATAAAAAAAATAGTTAAATTGTAATTCAAATTGGGTTAGAATGTTCCTACCTTTCAAATGGAAGTAACCTACATTAAATACTTTTGTTTAGATTAATCCAATATTGCAATTATAGTGACTAAAGATACAATATATTATTTGGTTGTTGGGTTTAAGCTGGTCTATATGCATTTCACTGGTGCTTATACCAGATCGTCAGTAGACCTTTTACCCAAATTCTTAAAAAAGTTTAAAAATGTTATGAGTTTTATTTTCAAATTCTTATTAGCAAAATAAGAATTCAAAAATAAAACAAAAAACTATAAAAAACTTCCTCAAAAACCCAACCAACATATTTTTCTTATTAAAGTATTTTATTTTTCTTATCCATTTCAACAACCAAATAATATATTGAAAAATGGTTGGGAACATATCCCGAATAATTAAGTAAATTATGTGACTAAAGTTATTCAAATAATTTTTGAAAACTAACTTTAATTAGTTTTTTAGTAATGACTTAATTAATAAATTAAAATTTTTTTTAGTTGTTTCTCAATTAAAATTATTAATTTTCATTTAGTTGATGGTATTATTTTGGCGATTTAAGCAAAACCAAATAAAAATTTAATTAATAATGGTGTTGCCGTAATTCAAATTCATATTTATACTTACTTATATGAAGAATGTAAATAGTAAAAATAGTCATGAGTAGTTTTCTTTGTGATAAGTATTTAGAATTCAAAAATATATATTTGTTAAATCGCATTTATTGTAGCAAATTTATGGATGGTAAAATTTTTAGTGATTTTTTCAAAATATTTGATCCTTTAATTTCTTCGAGATGCAAATAATAAATAAACTTAATAATATTAATACAAGTAATTTTTTCTAGAAACTACCATGGGGAAAAAAATGGAACCTGGAGATCAAGTAGATGAAGAAATAATAACTTATTTCAGATTGTAAGTACTTATTAAAATAATTTAACTTATGGAAAATTATTTAAATTGTAAAAATTATTTAAAATTTTATGTATTTGGTTTCCTACATATCTGTGAACTTTGTGTAAAATAACAAACGTTGACTTACTTCCTTTAAATAAACTTTGAGTTCTATTCGTATTGCAAATAAAAACAGTTGAAATGAGTTATAAAATTAATAGCACTTTATTTATTTAAACACACTCAGATATTGCTTTTATTTCGCTTTACTTATTTCACTAACGGTTATACACTTATTATCAACTCACTTTGAGACGCACTTTACAAGCTCTACTGTAGTACTCATGGTACAATCATCAGGTAGCCTCAGTTCTGCAACAACAAAATTCTAAATGCATTTTGTTGTTGGAAAACGACGACTTAAATGTCAAAAAGCAAATGTGTGTGCGTGTTTTTTTGGCGGTATAATATAAACGTACACAATATATACACATACATAAAAAAAATTTGACAGTTTAGTTAAACCTTAAGGTAGAGAAAAAAAAATCAGCTGTTTTAGTGAGGCTACCTGATAACTGTACCATGGATAAAAAATAAATTAGTTATGCTACATATGTTTTGTGTTTTCACTTTTTTGATTCTTATTAAGAAACTAGAAATGCCCGGCGCGCATTGCTACGCCCCTTAATGAATGCATTCTGAATTTTAATAGCAAGTGCAAAAAGCTAAAAATTATAACTTTTTTTATGGGAGTGGCCCTGCCAACTTTTGTTATCACAAAATTATATATTCATGACAGCTTAATATGTGTGCAAAGTTTTAGAAAAATCGGTCAAGTGCAAGTAGCTAAAAATAATAACTAATTTTTTGTGGGCATGGCCCCGCCCACATCTTGCCACCCATAAACATTCCCTGGAATATGTACAACTACTTGCCTAAGTTTGAGTCCGATCGGCTCTACAGTTTCGGAGTCTATAGCTAATACACACACACACACACAGAGTTTCACTTTTATATATAGACTAGCCAATCCCGGCGCGCGTTGCTACGCCCCTTAATGAATCGAAATGCATTCTGAATTTTAATTGAATATCAAGTGCAAAAACTTAAAAATTATAATTTTTTTTGTGGGAGTGGCATTGGCCACTTTTCTAATCACGAAATTGTAAAGTCATAACAGCTCAATATGTGTGCAAAGTTTCAGAAGAATCGGACCAGTGCAAGTACCTCAAAATTATAATTGTTTTTAGGGGCGTGGCCCCGCCCACTTTTCTTATCACGAAATTATTTAGTCGTGATAGCTCGATATGTGTGCAAAGTTTCAGAAAAATCGGTCAAGTGCAAGTAGCTAAAACTGATAACTAATTTTTATGGGCGTGGCCCCGCCCACTTTTTTCCACCCGTAAACACTCCCTGGTATATGTACAACAACTTGCCAAAGTTTGAGTCCGATCGGTTTTACAGTTTCGGAGTCTATAGCTAACACACACACACACACAGAGTTTCACTTTTATATATATAGATTTCGTGATTTCCCCGCTTTTTATAAACTTCGCTGTTAGTATCGCGCTTGAAAAACCAGCAGTAGTTAGAAAGCATACTGATTTTATTTTATAAACGCTGTTCAACTCTAAGCATTTCCTGGTTGAATCGTTCACCTTGCTTATCACTCGTCTGTCCTAAATTTGATGGACAACTTTGCATGCAGATGGTGTAGTTTTATTGACATTCTGCACATTGTTTACTTTCTGCTGATAAATTTCAATTTTTTTCTATTAATTTTGCGGTGGTTATTCGTGAAAAGACATGTTCAATGTCCATTTTTGTAAAGGGCTTTTACGAATTGCTTTAGCAACCCCAACTTTATGTGCAGCGATGGTTAATTAATATCTCTTGGTTTGACTAATTAGATATTTATGCTATTATTTCACCAACACTTGATGTACGCGGAGTCCAATCTCTCTGTGAATAATGTTTTGAAGTGACTCGACTGTCCCATTCACAAAAATAGCAAGGATACTTTGTGTTACCACCTTTCATCCCATTCAAAATTTTTATTACTTTTAAATCTGCTTTAATTAGCCACTTGTGTGTGGTGTAACCTATGGCATTTAGTATTAGAGCCATACTATCGTAACCTTCTTTGATGTAAGTTGCGTAAGCCAACGATACTGAAGGAAATAATCCATCATTATGCAAATGTACTACTTTCAAGCCCTAAAACAATATATATACATACATATATGTATATGAAGAAAATGTAAGAGTAAAAAACTTTTTATATTACTTTTTGCTGAACCAGCGATAAATAACCGTCAATCTTTTGAAACATTATATTATATCCAAGTTCTTCAAACAAACAAACAAACAGAGGGTGCCCCGGTGGACTAGTCAGTAGAGGCCTAGTCAGTAGAGGCCTAGTCAGTCCCGCCAGATACTCTGGACTGGTCTGCTTCTCTTTCTCTTCTATTCTAATTATTTCTATTCGTCTCTTTATTAATTCGTCACGATGGACCGTAATGGTCTCCGGGTGAGGGTGTAAGGGTAACTTTGCACCAGCCTTACCTTCCTACCTACCTACCTACCTACCTACCTATCTTCAAACAATGTATTTATATCATTGCAGTAAGCTAAATTACTATTTTCAGTGCTTTCGCTGAAAAGTTCTGCTTGTCTTTTGGACAATTCTAAATCACGTTCAAGATTATGAAATTCCTCTCTCGAAATCAAATGCTGATTTAACTTTCCTTTAGCTGGAATTAATTTTAATGCAGTGCTTTCAAAATGGATTGTAGATGGTTCACATTCACTTTCATATTTAGTCACTTTTGAAACAGCGTCATTTCTTGACGCAATACAGTCTTAACAACATTATCAACATTTGCGTGTTTAATTTTATTTCGTTAAACAGAAATAGTAATTATTTCCTGTATGTACATGTAGTGGATGCCAGTTAACTGGTACAAGAAATGGCAATGCAAAAGAACCATGTATATCGTTTTTCCTGGATCTTAGTGTTGCGTAACAAGACAAACAACAAACCGATAGTACATACCATTTTCCTTGTACAAATCAACGACTAAAATACTCTTCATAAAGTAGAATTATATGATTATTTACCGACACATACATATATTTTAGTTTAATCTTTATTTCTATCGTTTTAGCAACAATCCTCCAAATTCAGTATATAAAATAAGACTACACTTAATCATGTTCTCGACGTGTGAATGCAATATGTTAGAAAGAAGCAGCAATATATATGTATCCATTAAGAAGGAAAGAATGATAAATTTGTTAGGCCTTATCTGCCCAAAAAACAATAATTGCGATAAAACAAACAATTATAATCGGGTAGTTCAAATAAAAAGAAAAAAATTCGTAGAAATCCGTCTTGAAACAATGAAGTTATGACTGTTCAAAGTTTAAATTTTAAGAAACCCGCTTTTGCACTAAATTTACCATTATAAAACCACTTAACGAAGTGTCCTAGAAAAACTAAAGGAATTTTTGTTCTCTATGGACTCCAAGAAAACAGAATTGGTACATGAGAACCCCTAAATAATTTTGGTGTATCACAGTGTAATTTGATTTAAATTTTTGGTACAACTTTATTAGATATAACCTCAGCAATTTTAAATAAAAGTTATTAATTTAAATCTTATTTATAGTGTCATTTTGATGATTAAAGCAAAATCAAAAGTAATTTCAATTTTTACTTTTACTATGTAGTTTCTTTTATAAGATACTAGCCAAACCCGGCGCACGTTGCTACGCCCCTTAATGAATCAAAATGCATTCTTACTTTTAATTGAATATCAAGTGAAAAAACCTAAAAATTATAATTTTTCAATGGGCGTGGCCCTGCCCACTTTTCTAATCACGAAATTGTAAAGTCAATATGTGTGCAAAGTTTCAGAAAAATCGGTCCAGTGCAAGTACTTCAAAATGATACCTTTTTTTTATAGGCGTGGCACTGCCCACTTTTCTAATTACGAAATTGTAAAGTCATGACAGCTCAGTATGTGTGCAAAGTTTCAGAAAAATCAGTCTAGTGCAAGTACCTCAAAATTTTAACTTTTTTTATGGGCGTGGCCCTGCCCACTTTTCTAATCACGTAATCATAAGGTCATGACAGTTCAATATGTGTGCAAAGTTTCAGAAAAATCGGTTTAGCGCAAGTACCTCAAAATGATACTTTTTTTTAATGGGCGTGGCACTGCCCACTTTTCTAATGACGAAAGTGTAAAGTCATGACAACTCAGTATGCTTGCAAACTTTCAGAAAATTCGGTTCAGTGCAAGTAGCTAAAACTGATAACTAATTTTTAATGGGCGTGGCCCCGCCCACTTTTTTAATCACGAAATTATAAAGTCATGACAGCTTAATATGTGTGCAAAGTTTCAGAAAAATCGGTCCAGTGCAAGTACCTCAATATTAAAACTTTTTTAGGGGCGTGGCCCCGCCCACTTTTCTTATCACGGAATTATTTAGTCATGACAGCTCGATATGTGTGCAAAGTTTCAGAAAAATCCGTCAAGTGCAAGTAGCTAAAACTGATAACTAATTTATTATGGGCGTGACCCCGCCCACTTTTTTTCACCCATAAACACTCCCTGGTATGTGTACAACAACTTACCAAAGTTTGAGCCCGATCGGTTTTACAGTTTCGGAGTCTATAGCTAACACACACACACACACATACACACACACACACACACACAGAGTTTCACTTTGTATATATGTATATAGACTGGCAGTTATTCATGTCGATTAGAATAAATTGTTTTATTCTTTAATATTTACAAGCGTTCTTCTTTTAGTATATTGGAAAAAATTGTTCACCACTTAATGTTGTCCTGCGTTAATCTTGGCCTATTATATGCATTGTACTTCAAGTTTAACAAAATTAAAATACGTCTTCAACAGTTTGTGTACGAGGTATGTACATATATCGCTTTAAAATAAGCTATACACAACTATTGTAACAAAATTAAATTTTAAAACTAATTTTTAAAGCTGGTGCAAGAAAAATTAAAAAGAATAAAAAATCTGACAGAAAATCCCATTGAAGTCCGTGACGATTCCATGGAATCAATGAAGAAATCTCCAAACATTTTCATCGACCAAGCCATCGAAATCTTTCGAAAAGACAAATTTTCAATTCATGACATCATCGTGGAATCGAATAATATAGTTGCAGCTGTAAGTTTTAATTATGTTTTGTTTGTTTTAAACATTTTTCTTATTTATTGTGCCCACTACCACTACAAATAAATTTTGTAATTTTGTTTGTAAAAGATTTAAATATTTATCTACGAAACCATTGCATATGCTATGCATCCTTAAAACAGTCTAAGGCACTCTCCAATGTCCATCTGCATGTCGGTTAAAAACTTGTTTAAATAAACAATATTTACAAGTTACTAAATCGATTTGCTAAAATAATAATTGTAGTGCAAGAGTAGGTTATGTAAAAAAATATCCTTTTGGTATTAAACCAAATACGAAGTTACACATCAGAATTTACATTTATCCAATTTTGTTAGATGGGAAACCGTAATCAAATTGTGTTTTTCTGTAGTAACATTGTCATTCAATTGAGTGAAGAAATATAAAGGAACTTGTGAATTTTTTTTTTTTGCAAAATACTCGTTCATTGAAAATCCATAGAAGATAAACAGTGGCAAGAAAAATTCATTTTAGTGGCGAGTACAGATAAATATCTTTAAACAAAACCAGGCACTTTAGCAATATTCAATCATTTGCTTTAGTGTTGATTTTAATCAATATTTTAAAGATTATCATATCCACCAACTTTAAGTGAAGTTCTTTACTTAGGGGTCTAAATATCCTGGTTGAACAATCTGCTTTTTTACATATTGGCATATCTTTAAAACTAGATCCAACTTCAGAAGAGATAAATGGCATGCAGGACCATATTCAGAGCAGCAAAACGAGTGTAGATATTTTGTAGTAGTGGTGGTGGATATAAATAATCGATATATAACACTATTTTTTTATTTTTAGTCTTTTGAAACAACTGGTAATGGCATAGTGTCTGCTCTCATAATGTTGGCTACACATCCAGATGTACAAGATCGACTGTACGAAGAAATTGTTAACATTTTCCCAGATAAGAACTTTGAAATGGAATATGAACATTTGGAACAATTGCCATATCTAGATATGATTATTAATGAAACTTTGCGATTGGCTCCATCTATACCTGTGATTGGTCGTCATGTTACCAAAGACTTTCCATTAAGCAAAGATCTTGTTATTCCAAAGGGGTTTCAAATTCTTATATCAATATTCCATATACATCGTCGCAAGGATATCTGGGGTCCAAATGCTAATAATTTCAATCCTGATAATTTTCTACCCGAAAATATGACTGGAAAACATCCTTACGCATACATACCATTCTCGAAAGGAATGCGTAATTGTATTGGTAAGTTTCACAATTATCTTTTTTTAAATTTATAAAATGTAAATGCTTTTTTGTACTCGCAGGTTGGCGATATGCCTTATTCGCAATGAAAGTAATATTGGCAGGAATAGTACGCAATTATCGATTGACTACTACAACTAAATATGAGGACATTAAATTTACATATAATATAGCCCTAAAATACTTTAATGAGCCATCATTTAAAATATATAATCGTGATTGAATAATTGGCATATACTCAGACTATAATTGCTGTTAATAACATATTACATACACATGTACGTACATACAAACCTACATACAAAAAAAGAAAGTGTTCGTATGTACGCCAAAACCGATTTTAATGGAAACCTTTAAACAAATTGCATTGCCTTAATAAACAAATTTTCTTTGTAAATACATCCTTAAAACATTGCATATTGTCCTAAATTTGATTGTACAGAATAGGTAGTACGCCTCCTTGTACCGTATTAAATAAATATGATTATTTCTTCCCCATTACAAAAGGTAACCGAGTGTGCTGTTGTATTTTTTGTTGTGCTATCGCGTCCGCAGAGAGAACAACATAGATAATTATCCATTTTTGTGCGCTTTTATGAGCTTATAAAAATCATTATTGGTAGAAGTTTACTATTGCATTTATTTTAGATATTGACATATAGAGAGACCTGCAGCCAAATTACGACATTCGAACACGATCGAAATTTTATTTGAACGATCGAGTTTGCTGTGCTTTAGGTATACAGATTCATATAAATTTTGAAATTTCCATCACGTTCGAATGCCGTAATTTGCCCCCTGCTGTATTCTATCAAAATCTTTTACTATAAAGAAATTATATGAATTTAAGATAAATCGTTATATGGGAGGTGGGCGTTAAAGGAGTCATGTCACCTTCATTTTCCTGCATAACAACAACATAAACCAAATAATTTTATTTGCAAAATTTCAGAATCATACATCTCATTCTGTCGGTTTTATGTTATTTTAAATTTTTATAATTTGAAAGGGACACCGTACGGAGTAAATTTTCCAACATTTTGATGCATAAGTTCTGTTGTAATAAGTAGACGGACATAAGAAATTTTTAAGCAAGCATATTTTTTTTGCTCAAGAAATATAGATACTTGTAAAATTTTGTTTTTCTACATCTTAACGTTTGGGTAAAATCTCATATTATTTAATGTCAAAAAGACAATGTTTCTTTTACCAACTTTTGAGTTACAAGCTTTAACTCTCTTCCTAGTACACTGAATCAGACCGTTTTTAACACTAAACGTTATTGATGTGCTAGAAATATTCAAGCAATATTTCATCTTACTAGCTTTTCCTCTTCGAGCTCTGCCAAGCCTACAACAGATGGACTGACATTGCTAGATCGCACTGAAATAAAACCAGAGAGCAAATTACGGCAGTCGATCATGACTAAATTTTACTTGATCGTTGGAGGTTGCCGTGACTTCATAATAAAAAATTTTAAAATTTTGATTTGGTTTGATTGCCAAACAATCATATACTACTCGGGTCTAAAATTAATATTTTTACGTGTTAAACACAAAGAAAAACCATGGTCGTAACCAACCAAGATCACGACGGTCATATTATATTCTCTAAAACAATATTTGGTTGTCGAAAACAAGTAATAGTTATTTTTGTTTCATTTAATCATATATTTTGTCACGATGATCAAGCATTTGTTTGAACTACATCATTAATTGTTTACTTCGTTAAAATTTCAAAGTGGTTACAATTTAAAAATAGTATGACTTAAAAAAAAATAATTTGACAAAAATAACATTGTATTCAAAAGTATTAAAAATTACAAATAATAATTAAATAATGGGTGAGACAACAGTACGATTGCAAATCAATCAAGCTATGATTTTTTATTAAGAATAATTTGATTTGAACTGTTCTTCTTCTTGCTGAATAAATTTTTACTATTTTAAAAGTTTGAGATGTCAAAAAATACACAAACATTTTTAAAAACTTGAAAATTAAAAAGAAAATATAAAAAAAAACAATTTGATATAAAAATTGCAATTAAAAAGGTGAGCAAAAGACAATAATTTGCCAAAAGAAAAAGCAAAGGTTGTCGATTTTATCTGTAGCCATATATATGACTAGCATTTAATCCGCTAATTCGATAGCGCTGTTCTTAATATTTATTGAATACTCAAGTTCTATTTATAATTATTAAATATTTTTGGTTTAATTTATAAAAATTTGTATCTCTGATACAATTTACTTAGAAAAATAAGAAGTATAGTAAGGATATATCGGGCATATATTTCCTAACTAAAAGCAAGATCAATGCTATTGAGTTTTAAAAATTAAGATTCATAATTTGAAAAAATTACCCTAAAAATAATAAATGCAACAATTTTTCCTTTACTAAAACTTACTCTTGGTTTATTATTACCTACATTCAGAATTCTATGTCTACAAAATAAACAAAAAAATGAGAAAAAGTAATTTTTTGGTCGTCCATAGTATTAGGAGTTACATCTGGATTCAACACTAATTTAAAGAATCTATGTTCACAAACGTAAAAGTACAAAACGTACAATAAAAATGAGAAAAGATTTTTTGTGTCTCCAATATTATTTTAATTCTCAACTTGAATCAATAAACATTTATTTCACAATTTTAGCTTTATAAACGTAGAAAATATAAAAGGTCCCATTAAAATTCAGAAAAGTAACTTCTTGGTCGCTCATAACATTTTCAGTGTCACCTTTGATACAAGGTCACTTTGCAAACGTTGAAAAAACAAAAAGTACCATAAAAATACAAAAAAATACCTTCTTGGTCGCCAATAACATTTTCATTCTCACCTTGTATCAATAGTCACTAATTTCAAAATTTTAGCTTCGAAAACGTAGAAGATACAAAAAAGTACCATAAAAACTCAAAAAGTACCTTCTTGGTCGCCCATAACATTTTTAGTCTCACCTCGTATCAATAGTCACTAATTTCAAAATTCTAGCTTCGAAAACGTAGAAAATACAAAAAAGTACCATAAAAACTCAAAAAGTACCTTCTTGGTCGCCCATAACATTTTTAGTCTCACCTGGAATCAATAGTCCTTGATTCTACAAACCTATCTTCATAAACATAGGATATACAAAAAGTACCATTAAAAATCAAAAAAGTACCTTTTTGGTCGCCCATAATATTTTCAGTCTCACCTTGTATCAATAGTCACTAATTTTAAAAATTCTAGCTTCGAAAACGTAGAAAATACCAAAAAGTACCATAAAAACTCAAAAAGTACCTTTTTGGTCGCCCATAACATTTTCAGTCTCACCTTGTATCAATAGTCACTAATTTAAAAATTCTAGCTTCGCAAACGTTAGAAATACCAAGAGTACCATAAAAATTCAAAACTGTACCTTCTTTGGCGCCCATAACATTTTTAGTTTCACCTTGTATCAAAAGTCACTTCGCAAACGTTAAAAATACAAAAAAAAACATAAAAATACAAAAAAGTACCTTTGTGGTCGCCTATAACATTTTCAGTCTCACCTCGTATCGATAGTCACAATTTTTGAAATTCTAGCTTAGCGAACGTTGAAAATACAAAAAGTACCATAAAACTTCAAAAAGGTACCTTTTTGGTCGCTTATAACATTTTTAGTCTCACCTTGCATAATAGTCACTAATTTCAAAATTCTAGCTTCGCAAGCGTCGCCTATAACATTTTTAGTCTCACCTGGAATCAATAGTCCTTGCTTGTACAAATATATCTTCATAAACGTATAATATACAAAAAGTACCATAAAAAATAAAAAAAAAGTAAATTTTTGGTCTGAATAGCTTTAACATTGCATTGCTCAATTGGTTCAAATTGAGTCAGTCAGAAATTGTGAAATGTCAAATGAAATGTAGAAAAAAAAACTTGACGTTTAGGTGTAGTTCACATTCAACATCGGCCCTTAAAATTTAACCACCCTTTATATTCCAAACCAATATTTGTTATACCCACCAATAAAAAAATGGTGGAGATATACTTATTCATTTTGTCATACTTACTCTGAATCGGGGTTTTATTTTATAACGATCTAGTTTTGTCCGTCCGCCTGCCCGTCTGTTGAAAGCGCAAAAGTGGTCGGAACGAAAAAGCAAGGGGGCTCAAATTTTGCCAGAATATTTCTTATACACATGGTTTGTTTTGTATTAAAAATGGAGAGAGGAAGAGACTAATAGCTCGTAGTGCAAGAGTAGGTCAAAAATACCATGTACTTCCAACATCGAATAAAATTCAATTGTGTTCAAACGCATTCACGTAGAGCCATGAAACTTCGAATATATATTTCCTGAGTAAAAAAAATATTTTTCCTCAAAATTTGCCTAAAGCTATGAATTGGGAAAGCAGTTATAGATCAAACTGTACGAAAATTTATACCGCGCAGTGTATTTTTCAAAATTAAAACGTAATAAAACTGGGAAAATTAGATGTATGATTTTGAAATTTTGCAACTTTGCTTTTTGGTCAAAGGCTTTGTACTAACGGGAAAAAATGTGACACGCACACCTTCCCTATAACGCTTTATCTCAAATTCATATAATTTCTCTATGAATAAAGATTTTGGAAAAAAAGGACTATATTGAAATATCTAAATTGTATTCATTAGCAGAAACAACTTTGACACGCCTACTTGAACGTCCACTTTCATTGAAAGACTAAAATTACGAAAACATTTTAATAGCATATTGAAGTTATATATATAGCTTTTAAGTATAAAGAGATTCTTCCATAGCGATTATTGTTATTAAAAAAAATAATAAATTCTGTGCTATAAAAGTACATCAAAGTGGTGGTGGGTATAAAAGATTCGGCACAGCCGAATATAGTGCTCTTACTTGTTTCTATTTACTTTGAAACTTTATAGGAAATAAAGTAAGGAACTGCTGTTGTGGTTTCTGTGAGTTAATAAACTTCAGGAATAAATACGCAGATGAAAAGAGATAATCGTACATCAAACGAATGACAATTCTTTTCTCAAATAACAAAAAGATATTTGATACGTATGTATGTACTTATGTATATTTTCTTAAAGAAAACCTCTGTGAATGAGTGAGTGTGTTAACACATATATGGGTGAAAGTCTGTGCTTTCATATGCATATCGTTACAAAAATTACATAAGGGTAACCAACTAATTTCATAGTAAAAAATTACGATTTACAAACTTGGAAATATTAAAACGATTTTTAGAAGGGTATCGCACATATAATTAAGCGTCATTTCTTTAACAGGTTCAGTTTCAGTTATTTTGCAATATTATAAAAGGTGGTTCAATTTTATGGGCCGATGTTGAATGTGAACCACACCTAAAGGTCAAGTTTTTTTATTGCATTTCAGTTGACATTTCTCAATTTCAGATTAACTCAATTTAAACCATGGAAAGATAAACAATTGAGAGATGCGTTAAAGTTATTCAGGCTTGTTATGAAAATGTGCCTTCAAATCAAAATGTATTTCGTTCACTTCAATTCTTTTCGTTCAAATTGTAGAATTGTAAAAAACTTTAAATTTCAGCAAAATAGGTCTGTATAAAACTTGGAATCATCTGTGAATGCCTTTTTAGTAATATGAACAGAAAACATTGCTGTCTTTTGTGAGGGTGCAGGCAAAAGACCAGTCCACCTCGACTTATCAGCGTGCCCAACACGATTATGTATTTTTCCATACATAATTGAACCATACCAATATTATTAAAATAAAAAGAAATGACAATAGTTCCCTAAATAATTTGTGTTTTATTCAAAATCAATATCGGCCCTTAAAATTTAACCACCCTTTAAGTACACATACATACAGTTGATTATATTTAAACCAATCGTGACACCAAATTGGTTTGGTACATTGATATATCGTTAGCTTAGTGTGCAAACTGCCCAAGTCCAATTTGAACGAAATTCAGAACTAATGTAGTAAGAGAATGGTCGAATTACGGCACTCGAATGTGATCGAAACTTAAAAATTCTTATTAGAATCTCTATACTTAAAGCAAAGCAAACTCGATCGTTCGAGTAAAATTTCGATTGTGTTCGAATGCCGTAATTCGGCCACTGATGTTTTGCTATGGTGTGCAAATATATTCTAATTCCAGTAATAGATACAAATATGTATACCCTTCACCTGTGGTGCACAAGGGTATATATAGCTTTGTCATTCCGTTTGTAATTTCTACAATTTTCATTTCCGACCCCATAAAGTATATATTTTCTGAAAGCTTATGAATAGAGGAGTCGATTAAGCCCTGACCGTCTGTCCGTCTATCCGTCTGTCCGTCTGCCCGTCTGTCCGTGTGTTGGTTGAAATCAACTTTTAGATGCAACTATATGTTCCTCAGATCTGTATATGGTATCAATCTCTTGGACATATCCAGGAATGAATCGCTATTGAAATTTAGCAGAATCGTCCCATAACTTTCTGAGATATGAGCAAAAAACCACGACCACCTCGTTTTTTCACAATTACAACAACAACATACATACATACATACATACATACATACATACATACATACATACATACATACATGTAAAAAACATACCAAACAAAAAAAATTACAAAAAAAAAAATATTAAAAATAAGAAAAAAATAATAAAAAAAACTACAAAAAACAAATTTTAAAAAAATTTAAAAAAATTTTTTAAAAATTTTTCTAAAAAAATTTTTTAAAAAAATTAAAAAAAATATAAAAAAAAAATAATAAAATATAAATAATATATTAAATAAAATAAAATAAAATTTTTTTGGCTCAGCTGGGATTCGATGCCACATTTATTCTAACGTGTACGTATGCACGTATTTTATATGGGATGAATGGTGATACAAACTACTGTTATTGCATAACTACACGTTGTGAAGAGTATATAAGATTCGGCACGGCCGAATATAGCACTGTTACTTGTTTTATTTCATTTTAACTTTTTTGTGACATTGTTAATTTAAACTTATATTTAAATTTTATTTAGACATTAGTTAATTTTTTTAAATTTTCTTTTATTTTACAAAGAAATTTAGTTTTGCCAACACTAGCACTCTTTAGTCGGTGATTATGTCTTGGAAAGTCTCCTTTTGGAAAATACATTGTTGCCTAAAAGTTTGGTTCAAACAGCAGTTTTATATGATTATGGTAATTTAGTTTAACCATAGTTAAAATTTTTTTTAGTCATTTGAATTCGGTGACTATTATCTTGCCTTTTCATATATTCTTACCACAAAGAGTTAAAATGAATTTTATCAATAACAGGAACCCTATGCTATATTTGTTATTATCTCTCACTTTGTCCTTGTTTATATACATAAATATGTAATTAGATAAAAACTAGATATTAGTAAAACTAGTGATGTGAGTTTATGACAATTCCTTCATTATTGCAATCTAATTTCTTAATAAAATAAAAAGAACAATTTAAATGAACACAAGCCTGAACAAAATTTAATAGATTAATAGATTTTTTCAATCAACATAGTAAACTCAAACATTACGAGTCATTTTAAAAACTTATATTAGAATTAAAACTGTTGGTGTATAACTTATAAATTGAATGTTTTTAACTACTTCGCATTATACAACTATACCAATCTTCTATTTATCACGATAATCAAGCAATTTCGAAGAAATATGAAAAATATATTTTTTTTTGTATTCAGTTAGTCGGTTGTCCAAAGGCTTCGAGGACCCAAAATTTAAACGTGTTGGCCAAAAAAAATCCAACGCCGTCAAAGAATCATGTTATCTTAAATATTTGCATTCATTTCTATTCCACTAATGTAGGAAATATTAATGAACAAAATTATAATGATTCATAAAAAATATTTTAGGTTTACAAAAGGCTTATTGACAGATTTTGTACAGAAAGTTGTCAAATAAGCCTTCCATGAATACGAGAGATAATAAAATACAAAAAATAAAAATCGTTTTTATATCAAAATTTATTCAGTGCAAGAAGAGCTATTACTCTCTAACGGCATTATTTTTTTAAAGTCCGATTAATGATATTTGAAAATCAAAACAAATTCAAAAAAAAGTCTGCGTTTCAGAAACATTAAAAACAAAAACACAATTTTTTGTAATTTCATAAATAGGACTCGGACACTTTGTACACTGAGCTAACGATATGACAAATAAAAGTAAAAAATATAGCGATTAAAACATTTAAAAAAATTGCACATACCAATCACATGTTATACAAGACTTTCTTTTGTTGAGCTATCAATATATCAAAATAAAATTTATTTATATGCTTTTCCACAAGAATAAATTTCAGGTGACGAAATGTTTCATAAAATTGTTAATAAAATTTTTGTTTATTGAACTAGTTCTATGCAAAGCGAAAGAATAATGAAAAGTTAGTAAAAAAAAAAAAAAAATACTGAGCGAACCATAAAAAAAGGTCAGACTCAAAAGGTCAATGCAAAATCAAATCAAACGTTCAACATAAATTACAAGTGTTTTTGAAATACGTATACTTACATATGTACATATGTATGTATATACAAAGTAATATTTTTTATGACACAAACAAAAGTGATCAAATGTTTAAATTTAACAACACAAAAAAGCTTACACACTTTTTATAACCTTCACACCAGAGTGTAAACAGGTATAAATAAGTTTGTAATTCCGTTTGTAATTCCTGCAATATTCATATCAGGCCCTATAAAGTTCTGCATCCTTACAGATTGAGGAATTGTTTTAGCTAAACCCACCTGTCCGTATGTATGTTGCAATCAACTTTTTAAAGCCTCCACGTATAAGTACTTCAAGCACGTATATAGTTTTTGTTTGTCAAATATACTTTCGAGAATTTCTCTAATGGTTATATGGACATATTACGAGCGGAAATATGAGCGAAAGAAGACGATCACCTCTTTATTTTACCCAAACAAAATCTGATTTTGCAGCTCCTATGAAGCTTCTTAAAACATTTACAGTTCAATGGGTCAATTAAAGACAATGATATAGGCGGGAAAATTGTTTTGATAAAACAAAACAATTAAACGTTTAAATAAAAAAACAAGTAAGAGCACTATATTCGGCTGTGCCGAACCTTTTATACCCACCACCAATTTTGTGTACATTTAAAGCACAATATTTATTATTTTGTTAATCGCTATAGAATAATCTCTTTATAATAAAATATGTATCACTTTCTTTGTAGAGGGTGGTTAAATTTTAAGGGCCCATGTTTAAGGTGAACCACATCTAAACTTCAACTTTTTTCTTGTATTTCATTTGACATTTCTCAATCTCAAACTGACTCAATTTGATCCGTGGAAAGATACGAAAATGAGCAACGCTTTAAAGTTATTTAGGTTTTTTATGAAAATGGGCGTTCAAATCAAAATGCATTTTGTGCACTTCGTAATTCTTTTGGTCAACAAAATCGTTCAAATTCATCCACAATCGGGAAAATTGTAAAAAATATTTAAATTTCTGCAAAACAGGTCTGTATAAAATGTTAGAAAATCTGTGAATGCCTTCTTATTTCGTTGAATGGGAAGCATTGCTGTTTTTTGATATAGTGTGGCAAAAGAGCAGTCAACCTCGACTCATTATCGTGCCCAACAATTAAGCATCAACATTGTCATTGAAAATTTGGACCATCAGATAGAGGAGTGGCGCCAAGGATGGGGAGCCATTTGGCCGATATTTTGTTAAATACATAATTGAACCGTACAAATATTATCATTACAAAAAGAAATAATAATAATTTCTTAAATAATTTGTTTTTTATTTAAATTCAACATCAGCCCTTAAAATTTAACCACCCTTTAAAACTTCGATATGCTACTAAAATGTTTTTGTAAATGTAGTCTTCCAATGAAAGTGGGCGTTAAAGTAGGCGTGTCAATAAAGTTTCTGCTCTTAAATACAACTTAGATATTTCAATATAGTCTTTTATTTTCCCAAAAACTTTGTCAATAGAGATATTACATGAATTTAAGAAAACCCGTTATATGGGAGGTGGGCGTAAAAGTGGGCGTGGCACCTTAATTTGTTGGCACAATAGGGGGATATACATAGCAAATTTCATCATCATACCTCTAATTTTGTCTGTTTTATGAGCTTTGAAATTTCATTAACGGTAGATAACGTGAAAAGTGGGCGTTACAGTAGGAGTGTCAAAGTTATTTTCGCGAATGAGTACATTTTAGATGTTTCAATATAGCCTTTTATTATTCCAAAATCTTTTTTGATGGAGAAATTATATGAATTTTAGGTAAAACGTTATATGGGAGGTGGGCGTAAAAGTGGGCGTGGCACCTTAATTTTTTGGCACAATAATGACATTGCCTGGGGGGATATACGTAGCAAACTTGATCATCATACCTCTAATTTTGGCGGTTTTATGAGCTTTTAAATTTCATTAACGGTAGATAACGTAAAAAGTGGGCGTTATAATAGGTGTGTCGAAGTTATTTATGCGAATGAGTACATTTTAGATGTTTCAATATAGCCCTTTATAATTCCAAAATCTTTATTAATAGAGAAATTATATCAATTTTAGGTAAAACGTTATATGGGAGGTGGGCGTAAAAGTGGGCGTGGCACATTGATTTTCCGTTAAAAAAAAGCCTTTTACTAAAAAGAAAAGTGTGCGAAATTTCAGAGTCGTACATCCAATTTTGTTGCTTTTATGACGTTTTTGTTTTTAAATATACCGAAAAATACACTGTGCGGTATAAATTTTCGTACATTTTGATCGATAACGCCTTTCCTAATGATTAGATTTAGGTAATTTTTGGTGAGAACTATTGCTTTGACTCGAGAAATATATACTCGAAGATTCATGACTGTACGTTAATCCGTTTGGACACAATACTATTTTATTCGATGTTCGTAGGACACGGTTTTTTCGACCTACTCTTGCATTCCGAGCCATAACTCACTTCCTAATATTCCGATATAGCCCATTTTCAATACCAAACAAACCTTGTCTATAAGAAAGATTCTGGCAAAATTTGAGCCTCCTAGCTTTTTCGGTGCGACCTCTATCGTGCTTTCAACAGACGGACAGACGGACGGACATAGCTAGATCGTCATCAAATCAAACCCTGATTCAGAATATATATACTTTATGGGGTCTAAAATGGATATTTCGATGTGTTACAAACGGAATGACAAAATGAATATACCCCCACCATTTTTTTTGGTGGCGGGTATAAAAACAACAAAAGCTAGCTGTGACTAATACATTTCTTTATATTAGTATGTACATGATGGTACAAACTGCGTGAAGGGTATACAAGATTAGTCATAGCCAAATACATTGCTCTTATTTTATTGAAAACAACAACAAAAACTAAAAATTTAATTTTGTTTTCAACGTATTTGTACGAATGAAATTTCGTTTGGGTTTTCTTTCGACATCGTTGAACAGGCAGAATATTTTTTTTTTTATTGCATGTACAATCTATCAAATTTGTTTTATACACAATTAAAAATATTTGGGGGGGCTTGGGGTAATATTTTTTTGTCATTATTTATTTATTATTTATTTATTTAAAAATTAGTTATAAACTAGCACAACAAGATAGATATCATATAAATGACAGTACTAGTCGTTTAAATTATATACATTTTAATGGATGTTTAACTAATGCTATACATAAAAAAAAAAAATACGTTGTATAAAAAAAGATTAAAATAGAGTTTTAGATTATACTAATTTAAAGTAAAAAATAAAGAACAAAGAAAGGAAAAAAAAACAAGTTTGAATTTTACAAAGTTTACAAGTTTATGTCGTTAAAACGATATTGTAACTCCTTTTTAAACTGTGATGCATTGCTTATTAGT
Organism: Phyto melanocephala; assembly: GCA_941918925.1. Classification (NCBI taxonomy): domain Eukaryota; kingdom Metazoa; phylum Arthropoda; class Insecta; order Diptera; family Rhinophoridae; genus Phyto; species Phyto melanocephala. The sequence continues at coordinate 56,371,632 of OW799233.1, forward strand.
TGAGTTCTGTAAGGGAGTCTATTCCAAAGACTATATGTTGAAATAAAGAATTGTCTCTTTGACGTTAGGGTTTTATGTTTATTCTGGATAACTTTTTTGCCACGGGGTAAATCGCTAAATTTAATTTTGGAGAAAAGGTAACTAGGTTGTTCTGTATAAATGATTTTGTGTAAAAATAGCAGGCTCCTGAAGTTTAGAAGATCACGAAAGCTCATATTAAATAAGCGGTAAGAAAAACGAGATATGCTGACAAAACGGGTCTTATTAAAAACATGTCTGGCTATATTAAGACATTAAGATTATGAAAATCGTGGTAATTACAGTTCGCAAAGACTTCACATCCATATAAAAGCATAGGAATTAGATAAGCCTTTGCTAGGAGCATTCGGATACTAGATGGTGTTGATAGTTGCACGGACCATAGATTTCTGAGCATACCATGAACTCTTCTTACGGCTCCGTTTATATGATTTGTCCATGTGAGGCGATCATTAAAGGTTATTCCAAGGTTTTTCGATGCTTGAACAAGAGAAATTTCAGAATTGTTAATTTTTATTTTGATATTTGTGTCAAGTAAACGTTTACTTTTGGATATGAATATGCATTTAGACTTGGCCGGATTAAGACATAATCCATTATACATTGCCCACTGATGAATATTGTTTAAGTCATTGTTGATGTTAGAGACACATGTGTTAATGTTGTTAAATTTAGAACTTGAGTATAATTGAACATCATCAGCATACATCTGTATCTGGCAATTTGTGCAGATATCAGGAAGATCGTTAATGTACAGACAAAAAAGCAGCGGCCCAAGTATTGATCCTTGAGGAACACCTCTCTTAATGCCTAGAGCTTTTGAAATCCGTCCATTAACGAATACCAACTGGAGGCGAGACTCCAGGTATGACTTTATAAGATTACAAGCAGAACGGGAAAAATAAAAGAGTTTCTCGAGTTTTGTCACAAGGATCGAGTGATCTACAGTATCAAATGCCTTGCTGTGATCAAGAAGTACCAGAAATGTAACCAAATCATTGTCCAATTGTTCCCTAATATCTTCCACTACATCAACCAATGCTGTTATGCAACTACGTCCTTTCATGAATCCTGATTGTTTCGGGGATAAAAGTTGGAGTGGTTGAAGGAAATTATTCATTTGATTATATATTATATTCTCCATTGCCTTAGATAGAAATGGAAGAATAGCTATCGGACGATAATCATTGTCAGATTTTGGAATAGGAATTATCTTCGATGTTTTCCCACAATTTGGATAAGTAGATTTAATGAGAATGTTGTTGAATATTGCAGTTATGATTGGTAGAAGTTTTGGTAGCAAGGCTTTTAAAAATGTTGGATCAATATCATCACAACCGACGGCATTAGATTTGACCTTCAGAATGCTTTCAAGAACATCACATTGATCGACGCATTTAAAAGAGAAGCAGCTTTCAATTGGAGCAGTAGATATGTTATCGTATATGTTTAAAGAGGGTTGAGGTAGATCGATATCAACGAAGCGACGGTTTAAGTTATCAGCATCGATGTCAGGGTCTAAGGTTGGGTATTTACGACCAATGCCAATGTTGCGGATTTGCCACCATTTGGATTTGCTATCGATAGCCGATTTAAACTTGTGCTTGTAATATAACATTTTAGAGAGTTTAATATTTTTCACAACTTCTCTACGGGCTGACTTAAAAACTTCATGTAGAGTAGAAGTTTTGTACCTTTTCCATCTGCTATACGCTAAATCTCGTTCCTTAATAAGATTTTTTATTCTAGTGTTGAACCAAGGTTGTTGTTTGTTCCTGATTAATTTTGTTTTAAGAGGTACACATATATTAAAGATTTCATTTACGTGGTGTTGAAGAAATGCTAATTGATCGTTGACATTTTCAAGTGAATAAACAGTATTCCACCTAACACTCGCAACATATTGGTCCAGTATCATATAATCAATACTCCGAAAGTCACGGTATGTAATATATCTATTTTCCGTGTTCATAGAAACGTTGTAGGTCACAAAAAGAATGTCATGCTTAGAAAAACAAGAGGCGGAAATTTGATCATAAAGAAGGACTTTATATCTGTGATTGACAAAAAGGATATCAATGAGGCTATTCTGTGCAGAGGAAGGATAGTGAGTTGGTATAGTGGTATTTACTGGAAATAAACCTAAGGTTTCCATTGCTGCGGTCAATGAACAGTCGACAAGAAGGTTGTTATTAAAATCACCAGTAATAATTATATTATCGTAACGAAGTGATAGATCCTCTATAGTATTAATCAATTGTGTGAAATCTATATACCGATTTCGTCTATAAATACACCCAATAAGTATTTTTTCTTTTTCCTTGGTTATAACCTCGATAAAAAGGTATTCCATAGTAACTCTATTATCTTCACCATGATATTTATCCAGTTTTGAAGTTGTTCTGATAGAACAAGTAATATCATTTCTAACATAAATAGCTACACCTCCAGCATGAGTTAAACGATCGTCACGATAAAGTTTAAAGCCAGTTAAGTTGTAAATACCATTGCTAACGTCAGGAAGAAACCACGTCTCAGAAACACATATGATGTCAATTCCAGAAGATGCAAAAATATATCTAAATTCATCAATTTTGTTATTTAGGCTTTGAGCATTCAAGTGTACGATATTGAGACCTTGTTTTTGATTAGACAATATTCTTATCATATTATACATATTATCTTTGGAATTGTATGAGTTATTGAAGATCATGTTGAAGAGAAAAGCAATGCATGGAAATGATGTTTATATTTAAAAAGGAGTTGTACATGAATGTAAGGGAAATTGGAGAAACAGATAGTATAAGATATAATACAATTAAATTTAGAGAAATAATTATAAAAAACATTATAAAATTTGAAAATAAAGATGAAATTGTACAATTATTCATAATTACTATTAAAAATATTTGTCTGATTATTTTGTGAACGAAATAAACTACGAATATCGTTTAGGCTTTTGATTTGAAGCGGTTTATCATCTTGCTTAACTTTAACATACACAATACCACGCATAGAAAAAACGGATGAGAGTTTTTTATCTTTCCAAAGTTTTAATGCTTCAACGTAGTTTTTAAAATTACGAGGGGTAAGATTTTCCTTAACAGTAAATGGAGAATTTGAATTAAGTCCAATGTCACTCAAAGTCAAGGGACCTTTACGCATTCGTGTTAAGCTCGAGATAGATTTCAAAAAGCAGTTTCGTTCATATGGTGTCCCAAGTCTAACAATAATAATTCCGTTTGGTAAAAATTGAAATATTTATCTTTAACACCAAAAAGTATATATTTTCTGAGGTCTGGTTTTATTGTAGGTCGAGCTGGCTATGTCCGTATGTCTAGCAGTCTGTTTTGCAAATATTTTAATATTTTTGATTATGCAAGTATATTCTTATAGTTTAAATTTTAATGTACTCTCCCCAGTACTATTGCATAAGACTTGTTTCTGTTGTGCTGCATTGAATTAACAATAATAAAAAATAATAAATAAATAAAAATAGTTTGGTTTATGACATGAATTATACACTTAGTTACACTGTAAAAATTTAAAAAATTTTCCGAATTCAAGTGTGCTTCAAACTTATTTTTGGACATGTTAGATACACCAAAGTGCAGACCGTAGTTTTGAAAACTATTGCTGAGAAAAAATACAAAAGCTTCGTTGATATTCCTAAAATTTATCAACAAAAACGAACAATATGGAAGCACTTAAAAAAATGTTAAAATCAAGATGGCCGCCACTACAAAATGGCGTACAATTAATTTATATATGGGTCAAATCTAGTAATTAAAAAAAATTTACCTTTTTCAACCTCGTCAATATTGGTATTAAGGAAAATTACTTAAAAATGGTAATTACCCCTATGCCCCTTCAATTCCTTCAATATAGATATTAAATGTAAGGGCTTGACCAGTAGAATATAGCAAACTATGAAAAAGTAAAAATCCAAAATGGCGTTCTAAACAGAATGGCGCATAGTATCTTTTTCAAACCTCATCAATATGGATATCAAATGAAAGGTCTTGCCTAGTAGAATACAACTATCTATGTAAAAATTCTAAATAAAAATTGACATTGGAAATAAAAAGGTAAATGAAATGAATGAATAGCGAGAATAATAAAATCAAGATTACGTATTCCAGCTGTATAAAATTGTTCGTTCTACGCATGTACGTCACGTCAGCCTAACACATAACAAAAGCAATATATAAACAGTGACATTTATATTGTAAAAGCACTATAATTTATTTAAAAGTATTAAAACAAACAATAGCGGAATCCACTCTTGGTAGCATTTTTGCAATTAGTGCAAATATGCACTAATTTTTTGCTAATTTTGTTGTGCAAATTTGTGTGACATTACTTTGCACTGATTTTTAGTTGTGCATATTTGCTCAAGTGATGCAAGTTGCAATTTAATAAAATTTGTTTTTGTAGTCGTGCACAAGTTAAATTGTTTGATAGACTTGCACGGTCTGCACGACTTGCATCAAAGAGTGAGTTCCCCTAATATTTTTTATTTATTTTTTTTTTTTTTTATTTATTACTATTATTAGTTATTTATTCTTTATTTTAGCACTTTACTCATTTTTAAAAGTTGTTTTTGTAATATCAATTACTTGTTTGTCGGTATGACGTCACACTTGAAAGAGCCATTTTTTTTATATTACAACAGACATATAAAGTGCTCGTCGCTTGTCATCTCGTCTCACTTTCTAATGTTTCCTATTAAATTGTTTGTGCATTACATTATAATACAAAGTTTGTAGCAGCAACTTCATACCTTTGTTCATCCCTAATTCTTTTCGATAAAGTAATTAAAATAGTTGTGCTAAAAATATTTTTTTTACTTTTTTATTTAATCTGCCATGTTTGCTATAAAATTTTGATAGCACTATTACAGTTGAAATAGAACACTGTTTTCATAAAACATACGGGAATCGCTAAATAAGTTTTTGTGAAATAATAAAGAGCAAAATGCAAATGAAAACAGAGATTATTTTTCTATTTTTCATTTCACATTATCACAGAACAAGAATTAAGCGCCAGGTCTGATATTTTATAGACACATTTGTTGCATATGTTGTTGGGATATTGTTAGGAATTTCAGCCAAATTGGCCGCTAATTGGCATAGTCATAGGCAAAATATTTTAGAAAAATTATATATTTTTTTTATTTAAAAGAAGTTTTTTAAGGTGTTACTTAATTTTCGGACATGATTGAGACATCAATAGTATATTGTAAACTCGAAAAATAATCTACACAATATTTGAAAGTCATGTTAGCACGGACATAAGTCTGCTTCAGAAAAAAAATTACAAAAAAAATCGATAACCAAAAAGACAACCGACGGGCTCAATATAAGTATAAAATTAAAGTGATAAACCGTTAAAATAAAATAAATAAGACATACAGAAATCCAAAATCCATAATAGCGTCTTTAATAAAATTGTGTGTTTATTAAACTTGAAATCATAAATGAATTTAAAATTTAAAATTTTTTTCGACAAAAAATACAACTATATCATATCTGAAAACTTGGCTACACATGATAGTGAAGGGTATATAAGATTCGGCATAACCGAAGAGCGTTAAGTGGTGAGTGTTAATATATTGCATATTATTTTAACAAAAAATGCAAGACTTGGTCGCTTTACGTTCAACGCTTTTTTTTCGGTTTGGCTGTTACCTGTTCTTCTAGGATGACAAGTATGACCTTACCTGTTTGTATAAGAGTTTATAAGAGACAACAGATTTATTTTTATACCCTTCACACAAAAGTGAACAAGGGTATACATATATAGGTTTGTCATTCCGTGTGAAATTTCTACAATTTTCATTTTCGATCCCATAAAGTATATATTTTCGGAAAGCTTATGAATAGAGGCGTCGATTAAGCCTTGTCAGTCTTTCCGTTTGTTTGTTGAAATCAACGTTTTGAAGCCCCCCGACAAAAATATTTGAGATCAAATCGGAATTGAAAATCAGAAAAATCGGTTCATAAACAACTGAGATATGAGGACCACCTCGTTTTTTTTCACAATAACAACAAAACCATACATTCATACATACAAACGTGGTATACTGTTCAGAGTAAACGTGGCATCGAATCCCAGCTGAGCCAAAAAAGACTTTTTTTTTATAATTTCACTTTTTATATTTTTATATGTGTTTCTTTATTTTATTATTATACCCGTTACCAAAAAAATTGTGGGGGTATGTATATTTTCTCATTCCGTTTGTAACACATCGAAATATCAATTTAAGACCCCATACATATTTTGAATCGAGGTTTAATTTTCTGACGATCTAGCTATGTCCGTCCGTCTGTTGAAAGCACGATAGAGGTCGGACCGAAAAAGCTAGGGGGCTCAAACGTTGCCAGAATATTTCTTATACACAAGGTTTGTTTGGTATGAAAATGGGCTAAATCGGAATACAGGTAACCCTCCTACAAGACGGCTTCCTACAAAACTATTTCGATCTTACACGAAAAAAAATTTTCGGAAATTTCATCATCTACAACACGGTTTCATTCTAACACGATAAAATGGAATTGCAACTTTATCATGATTGAGTTGTTAAAATTGTACCAAAATAGTACAAAAGTACTAATTTTTGCATCCCTGTTACGATTTAGTTATATTTCGGTGATTCAGCAAAGTGTATGTGTGTCTACACAATTTTCGCATCCACCGAAAGTAAAATTGGGGAATACCCGGAGTATCTTACATTGAGCTTCGATTCAAACACAAATCATTTAGTATGTATACATAGAGATATTAATAGAACAAGAAATTGGAGAAGATTTAGTGGAACTTACATCCGGGGATATCAGACAAATCGACAAAAGCGCTGATGAGGATTTTGAAATAAATAGTTTGTTCATAAAAAAGTTGCAAGAAGGATTAGGTTAGATCCGGCAGCCGCCCGAAGGCATAGCTCACTTGGGATTAATTTTAGCCAAAAATCTTGAAATATATTTCTTGACTGAAGATCCTTGTTCTGAAGGAAGCCTAAAATTTAAATGAGAGCTACAAAATTGTCTTTCTCCCTATAGTGAAATTTACAACGACCTCGTAAGGACCAGTAAGCAGACTAAAACAACAGATTTTTTAAAGAGAACATACACTGAAAGTCGTAGCGGAGAAACAGATTCAGAAAGTGATATCGTTCGGCCGAAAAAAGACTCCCGACTAATTCTGGTGAGCAGTGATAAGGAATAAATTAAATTTAATGAGTTTAAACTGAATAAAAATGTAACTCTTGTTTATTTTTATCCATGTATTTTTTTGTATGTATGTATGTATATATTTCTAATAAAAAGAATGAATTTAAAGAAAATATTCAATTAAAAAATTTATATTTTACACTGTCTCCTAGCCTCAAATAACACGTTTTCCTACAACACGGCGCTTTCTAGGAACCTATCTACCGTGTTACGGTTACCTATATTAGGAAGAGAGGTATAGCTCGTAATGCAGTAACAGGTTGAAAAAACCGTGTCTTTTCAACATCGAATAAAATGCAATTGTGTCCAAACGCATTAACGTACAGCCATGAAATATCGAATATATATTTCCCGAGTAAAAACAATTTTTCTCCCTGAAAATTGCTAAGGAAAGGAGATATAGATCAAAGTGAATGAAAATTTATATAACGCTTTACCGTAAATTCATATAATTTCTCTATGGACAAAGTTTTTGGAAGAATAAAGGACTATAGTGAAACATCTAAGTTGCATTCATTAGTAGAAACAACTTCAACACGCCTACTTTAACGCCCACTTTCTTTGAAAGACTAAATATACGAAAACATTTAACTACCATATCGAAGTTATAAAGGGTGGTTAAATTTTAAGGGCCGATGATGACACAAATTTGTTAGGAAATTACTGTCATTTCTTTTTATTATGATAATATTGATATGGCTCAATTATGTATGGAACTACATATCTGCCAAATGGCTGCGCGACCTCGGCGGTACACTTCCATCAGATGGTCCAAATTATTAATAACAATGTTGATGTTCAATTGTTGGGCATGATGATGAATCAAGGTTGACTGCTCTTTGGCCACACTATTGCGAAAAACAGCAACGTTTTCCGTTCAACGAACTAAGAAGGCATTCACAGATGTTTTCATATTTCATACATATGTTTTTTGCTGTTTTTAACGCGTTGCTCGATTGTGTATCTTTCCATGGTTCAAATTGAGTCCTTAAAATTTAACCACATTCTACAAAGAAGGTGATACATACATATATTATTCATTGATATTTATATTGGTTTATTTTATTATTATTAACAAAATAATAAATATTGTGCTGTGGTCGTGGGTATAAAAGATTCGGCACAGCCGTTTTTTTTTTTATTTCATTTTTTTTATATCATTCAAGAATGGTGATAAAACCAGAATCATTTAGTTAGTTTAGTTTTATTATTTAATAGTCGATTATATTTGTTTAATTTATGTGCAGAAATTGTACTTATGAACACTATTTATTTGTTTGTTTTGTTGGGACATCTATTATGAACAAATTATAAAATTGAAATACACCTACCAAATATATACATATTAGTGCACAAATAAATATAATCAAATAAACAAATAAAATTGCACACACATGCAGTCAAACGTACATTCATATGAAGTATACAGACCTATGCAAAAAGTAGTGCACATTTTGGCCTCAGGCCAATAATCTGTTTTTGTATTAAACAAAAAATGTAAGAATTTGAAAAATAAATAAATAAACAAAATAGGGTAAAAAGCAATAGAATCAAGAAAATAACAAAATTATCATTTCGGGAAAAAACCAATAATTCACACACTTAAACCCTACAGTTTTTGCAATGAACATTTATTGCTAAATTTTACAATACTATTACAAAATAGTTTATCAATCATTTTTAAATTACTTTTCAATATTTACTTTCAATTTTATAAAATATGTTCGTTTGCTGTTTAAATGTGCTATCTTTATTCAATACGTAAATTTAATATATTACATATGCATACATTTTATAAAAAATAAATATTTATTTTATTATTTCTAAAAGATTCTGTGACTTAGAAAGTCATATACCCTTCGAAGACAGTATTAAATCCTTTGGTGAATGACTGACTGATTGATTATCTCTTATTATCCTCTTCTGATATAAAGCTATTTGGGAATTCCAATGTTTAGGGATTAAAACGGGTAAACTATATCGGCCAAACTAAAATAAGTAGATACAAATTAACTCAAAATTAGTTGATAGCCGTCTGGTCCTTTTTTAATTTTAGGAGCCTAGCCGAGCGATTGCTTATGTCTTAATATAAGCAATAACGCCGGCAGAAAAGCGGCAACAGATTGCTAATATTCTAGCTTATGTCACTAGGTGGTGAATACGTAAATATCTTAAAACATAAAATTGAAAATTTTACTGAAGATTGTTCTGTAATTGAAATTTGTACAAAAAATAAATGTAAATAAATTTCACCAAAGTCACTAGATAAACAACATTCTTTTGCCATTATATATTTAAATATATTTAAAAACTTAAAAAATTGACATTAGTGTTGTTGTTACATTTTATTTCTTTGCCATTGGATTTGACAGCTTGTGTTGAACGATTATTGATCAGCAATGTATTTTAACATTTATTGCTCAATATGTGTTCTAATACATATTCATGCGGTTCACACGTTAATATCTGCCGTTGACCATAGAATTTAACAATTGCTGTGGCAATAAATGCCACACATACTTCTAGTGTAGTCGGGGTTAAGGTATGAAAATAGGTAAAAACTTTAAAGTTAATTCCTTATTGGTGCCCTATGTATAAAAATATGAAAAAAAGTAAATTAATTTAAATAATTTATTTAAATTGAAGAATTTGAAAACCTGAGGTTTTTTTATTCTTAGAAATCAAAAAATATAAAAGTGTTTTGTTCAATTAAACCCTTATAAATTTCATAGTAACATATTAACAAGATCCATATAAAGACTAAGATCATTTAACATCGAACTGCATTTCGCTCTCTCTCTCTCTCTCTCTCTCTCGCATCTAAATATTTGTAATTATTTATTAAATTATGTTTTAATAATATATTTATATTTTATTCGAACCTTATATATTAAATTCACTGTAAATCATTTATTCTATTATTTAATTTGCTAAAACATTTTTTAAATTAAATTCAATTGTAATCATTTAAAAATCTTGAAAAACTATTCCGATATTAGCCGAGTGTAATGCAAGATTTTTCAAGATTCTTAAATAATTTTAATTTAATTAAATTTATAAAATAATTTAGGAAATTAAATAATAGAATAAAAGAACTCGAGCTGAAATAAAAATGATTTACACTAAATTTAATATGATATTTAAATTTTTTCTGTTGAAAATAGATTAGTTTGTACGTAAATGCTCTCTTTTATTTCTTCCATTGGAATTTATATTAATTTTTTGTATTAGCTTTCAATTATTTTGAATTAAATATAGAAGAAAGGTAGGGTTAAGCATTTAAATATTTGCACAAAAAGAGAGTTAAATAATATAAAAATATATCTAATAACCTAGATAAATTCGTTCAATAAATTAGTTTTCAACTACATAAACGTATTTAATTTGGTTAGAAGTCTCAATAAAAACACATACTTGATATTTTTTAGGATATTTGTGACACTCATATTTTTGGAGTTTTGACAAAACGTATAAAATCAAATTACGAAATTTTTCGGAAAAGTGACAAACAAGAAACTTATCAACACAAATTTAATATAAATGTATTGTTTGTTAGATAATATCCGTGTGGAGTCGTTTGCTTATTTTTACTCCCATCGGACCCGTCCCCAGGTGGCGGATAGAGGGGGGGCGGATGTAGTTTGGGGTGCCTGAGCACTTTATAGAGTGGGAAAGACCTACCCATCTAAATGAGTAGCCCCGAGTCGTCGTCATCAAATAACTGTAAGGAAACAATTTCGGTGGTGGGCAACTTGGCTTCCGTTATTGATAATACATCAAGAGGAATAAATAACGAGGGATCGGATCCAAGGGTGAGCTTTAAGCATCCCCAGCCACACAAGACAGGCGAGGACTTCGACACCTCTTACTCAAATATAGAAGATGCTGACACTACGGTGTTATGCACAAAGGATACCTCTGAGGTAGACAAAATGGTT